>JAWNPO010000237.1:1750000-6550000 GCA_035047525.1 Drosophila quinaria | reverse complement strand
GATATTTTTTTGTCAAAAATATCAAGGAAAATTATATTTTTTTCATATCGAAATATCAACGATATTAATATTTTTAAACTTATTAACTTACTACCCTAAATTCAAATTCATTTGAAAATGGCCCGATTTTGCAATCAGGCACTAACAAAAATTATTTTAGACTCATTAGAGTGCTCCTCTCCACGGAAATCTTTAGTAAAAGGCGAAAGATTTATTCGACAACTGAAGAGAAGCCAGAGTAATTTTACGTTGCCCACAGCAAGCTATCCCAATCTCTCGCGGCCAGAACTGGTTGTGAATTACAAGCGCTTCAGCTGTAAAATAAACACGCAAAATATGTGGCATACTTAACGGCGTCAACAATTCAACCACCACAGTTGGGTCTCCTTTTGCTCGAACTGCGCATGTGCCGTCCAAACGAACTCGGACCGCTAAACATACAAAATTTCCAAAAAATTAATTAATCCTTTGAGGGACTGCCTCAAAAGGTCGCAACGATCGCAATTGGAAAGCTTGAATTTCAGATTTTTCAGTTAGATATCGCTCATTTCCATGAAGAGTGACATATGTATTATCTCAAAAAATGGAGTTTCGAGATAAACGCATTCAAAGTTTTCACGTGTCGCCTGTGTTTTTTGAAAAGCGGCCAAACTTTTGAAGTGAAAAAAAAACAAACTAAACTTTATGAAACATAAAGAGTCTTCTCGTCAACGATTGCATTGCAACTGAGATATATCGTTTTTTTGAGTTAATAAAGTCGAATCGTTGGAAATGAAAAAACGACATACTCTTCTCACACTTTCTGATATTAAAGATAGGATGATGAAATTTTTATACAACATATGTAGATTGTCACATTGCGAACATTTCTGCATTATTAACTCAAAAATCCTGTTTTTCGACTTATGCCACTCTTCATGTAAATGAGCGATTATGTACATAACCGATGCAGATAAGTTTTAAGGTGTTCTTACTCAAATATTGTAACCTATGTAAATAAATATCCGTTAAAAGCGAAACATTACAGTTTAATTATGAAGTCCATCTCAGTCGTCTGCTAAACAATATGATTATATTATTTGACATATTCTGCAGTGTTTTCTACAACTGCTGCTGGTTAAGAAATATACTACAAAAAGAGAATTTGAAGAACGTCGAATCAAAAGTGAACTCCTTGAGTTACAACAAGATGATCCGCTGGGTTAAGCCATAACCAATGCAATACATTTATGTGCACTTCCCATACTGCTCAAGAAAATTATAAACTCTCTGTAAACGCATTTGTTTAAACATTTTATTATTTTTTTATTGGTTTTCTCAAAAAGTTTTCTTTTACATTTTTTGTTTTTGCAGGTTTTCTCGTTTTCTGTTTTTTTTTTATAACTACATAATTAATTAGTCTTACTTTGAAGTATAAAATAACTTAATACAAAAAGTACATGTACGCATTTATGATTGACAAACAGAAAAGCGTTTGAAGAAAAGGAGTACAAATAAACGAAATGAAAAATATTGTAAAGTTGGAAAAATCGATGTAAACAAAAGCTATCAAAAACCAACTTTTAGTATGGGGTGTGGTGCATCAGCAACGAAATAATTGTAGAAATAGATGAAGCAGGAGATAAATGAACGATCCAGAGCAACTGTTGAGCTGAATATTGAGCATTCAGCTGGAAAAGTGAGTCTGTTGGACGTAAATCATAAGGTTACTTGTAAATTTTAAATGTTTTTGTTTTCTTTTGGTGGTTGGTGGTTGTTGTTCTTGTAGTTGTTGTTGTTGTTGTAGAGTGGTTGAAGCCATTTCATTAAGTTCTCAACTTTTTGGTTTTTTGTTTTTGGATTTCTCTCGGTTTCGTGATATGCGGCCGCGCAGGCGCAACGCGACTTTTGCCCCATTGGCGCTAATTGGGATTTAGCATTTAAAATAATATATACATATACATAAATACATATATATTTAAATAGACAGACTTCTTCGGTAATTTTGTTGTTGTACTTGCAATTTTGAGAGCGTGCATTGAAAAGGTGTGAGTGTGTTTTTGTTTTAAATAATTATAAATATTGCATCAAGAGTTGTACATTACAAACATACATAAATAGAAAAAATAACAAAATAAGATAAATATAATATGTATATACATATCACGCTGTGTGGCCTAGACGATTTCGTTATCTTCTTTGTTATTGTTATTTTTTCATTCGTTCATTATAATTTTTATGTTTTTGTTTTGTTTATGTTTTTTTTTTGAGCAACTTGCTAAGTCGCGCTGTGCGTCGCTTTGCATGTTCTTCTTCAACTTCTTCTTAAACCAACAATTTCCATTTTCTTTTTCGTTTTTTTCGATTTTTTTTACAAATAGATTTTTTCTTTTCCTATTCTCTTGCTTAAATCGTTTTTTAAAAAATATTTCGCTATAAAAATATTAGTTGAAAAATAAGAAATGTTTCATTTTTGTGTTTGGTTGTTCTTGTTGTTGTTGTTGTTGCTGTAGGGGAATTTAGGCAGGCGCTCAGACAATGCTTAAAACATTTAATGTGGTTCCTTGTTTGTTTTGTTGGTTGTTGTTGTTATTTTTGTTTTTACATTTCTTTTTGTTGCTCAACATTCTCGCACTGCACAATTTTGTTTAGATTTATTTTACAATTTTTTTTTTTGTTTAGTTTAGTTTTTATAGATTTTTTTATAATACATATAAATACTTTCTTTCTCTTCTTTTCTTTAGCTCTGTAAAAATAGATCAACTTTCTCATTTTCGTACTTTAAAGTTTTCGTTTCGCTTTTTGTTTTAACAAATTTTGCAAGTTTTCTTTTTTTGTTGTTTTTCATTTTTTTCTTTTGTTTACATTTTTTTGTATATTTTTTTTTTTTGAATAGTTTTCATTTTTTTTGGAGAGATTTCGTTTTCAAAAAGTTGTTGCTCCTTTTCTGTTTGTTGTTGGTTTATTTGACGTTTGTTGGTTGTTTGTTTATCTGTGTAAGTTTAAATGCCTAAAATTTAGTTAAGATCTAACATAACATTGGATATCAGTTGTTGTTTGTTTTCATTCATTTTATCATTTATCATTATCATTATTGTTTATCTTTATCTTTTTGCTTGGCTTAACAATACAAATCTGCGTATGTAGTTTATGTTTATTTATTTTAATTTAATTATTTGTTGTTTATTATGTTTTACTCGGCATACGCCTAAAAATGTCTTAGTTATATAATGAATGTTTTTTCTTTTCTTTCTTTCTTTTTTTTATATATTAAACCATTTAATTGTAGTTGCTTGTGGTCGAGTAGTGGGAGGGGAAGAGGTAGGGGCTGGGGGGACACAAGGCGTGGCTTAAATGAGCTGCGCGTGTTTCTTCTTCTTGTTGTTAATGGTGATGATGATGATGATAAAGTTGATGAAAATGTTGTTGTTGTTGTTTCGGTTGTTTAAGTGTTTTGAGGTGCTCTTCAATTGGCCGCACTCGACATCAGTTCGGAGAATGCGTTCTCCAGACAATTCTTGAGTTCAGCATAGGAGACAATTAGTACCGATTGCTCATCGCGTGACATGAGTTGCACCTAGAAAACAACAACATTAATCGATTAATATTTATACGTTTAATTCCAAATACAACATTTACTTACACGCTCGATTGAGCCAGCATCCAGCTTATTGAGGCATTGTACAATGTGTGCGTGATCCAGCCAGGGTCGGCCATCCTCAGTGACGGAATGGAATAAAAAATCACGGAATAATTTCAGCATATATCTATCACCAGTCTCTGACCAAGTGCAATCCAAATTGAAGCTAAAAAAGATAGAAAATACTAAAGTATACCTGTATACAAAGTAATCTTTACATTTGTAAACCTACTCGGGTCGTTCATTGATGCTGTTTAGTTTAACCAATATGCGATACAGACGACCGTTCTCCATCTCCTTGGCCAGCTCATCATCCTGCATATCAACTTGTGCCTGCAGAGCATCCAGTTGCGTATAGAAACGTGCACCAATCATGGGCATCAAATCCGTTACAGAGCGGCGGTTATTCGTGGTGAAGAGGTAACTATAAAATTGAACAAATAACAATATATATTTCAATAACAAACATCTCAATGATATGGCGACTTAAGCTTACACAATAAAATTACGTAGATCGGTGGAATAGTTACGGGTCACCATATCAATGCTAGACTGTACATTATCACGCTGCACGGACTGCAGACAGCGACAGGCCAACGCTAATACTAAGCGACCCAATGCGGTTAAATCATCCTATAAGACAACAATTCAAGCACTTAGTTTCATTTGTAAATTACACTGTGCAACAAAAGTGTTACCTGCTGATGCATGTTGACCAAGGCCAAGGGATTTGCCGCATTTGGATCGAATTGCGTGATATCCGAGACACAACAGGAGCTAAAACGCACACGTTTCCCAGTCACAATGATCTTAGTGGGATCCAGGATTCTAAATGGAGAAGAGAAGCAATCAAATTAGACGGAATTAAAGGGTTAACAGAAATTATACTTACTTGCAGGCCAAACCCGCCTGGTGAATGGCCCGTAGACCTGCGGTTAACTGCATTATTATTGACCAAATTGTCGATTCTGGCAGCAATGGTCCGTTATTTGTGCGCTGCATGTTGCTCTTATGACTGTCAAAGAAAACAACAGATGAATATAAAATAGGTTTAGATTTTGGGGCGTACTACACTCACCTGAAGGGGCGTGCCTCGCCTTGGAATGGATCTGTGTAGCCGTTGGTCTCGGGCGTTGGCGTAAAGTATTTGGCTAGCAATGTCTGTGAGCCGGGATAATAGTCGTACACTAATACTAATGCTGTGAACGGAGATTAAATAAAGTAATATAGTAATATAGTAATCAATCAAAAAATGTGTAATTTATTTTTAGGCCAGTGTGTGCTGTAAAAAAATGGTCAACAAAAATGGTGCATTAAAGGGTAAAAATGGGCAAATAGGAGTTTATTGTCCAATCAATTATTTCTGCCTGACAGCAACTGCGATAAATATTAATTGATCTGAAGAGGTCTTTAATGTATTTTAATTTACCAAAATAGTGTTCAAAAATGTTTTTTGTACAAATTTTATTAAATTCTTTCCGACCGTATAAAGTATAAACATATATTCTGATCAATATTTACAGTTGAATTGATTCATTATTAAATACTCCTACTTTCAAGACTATAAGAGCTAGACACCCCAAATTTAATATGTAGACTGTGTTAGCAACTTAATTTTCAATTTCGAATGCCACTCTATCTTCGTTTAAAGATCACAGAAACGTTTTTACTTGTTGCCACTTACAGTTATCACCAAATGCTTTTGTTGTAAACACCTCACGCAGTTGCACAACATTCGTGTGTTGCAGCTTCTTCCACATCTCCACGAGCGTCATACACTTTGTGGACTGCAAGCGAAAACCTGCAGTAAACATTACATTCAATCAATCAATCGAATCAATCATAAAGTAGATTTTATAGTCAGTTCTAACCGTGCAATCTTCTCAGGCAATACTTGAATCCTGTGCTATTGTGCGTGGCACGGTATGTGCTCGCTGGTAACGTCAGTTTGTTGTGCATCGCTTGGGCCGGCGGCTCTAGGGGATAAAGCGCATGATAGTTATCCACCTCGAGGGGCAGGGCATGTTGTGCCGCCTCCGCAGCGTCCATAATCAGATTGGAGATCTCGTTGCGGGCAAGAATATCGGTGCGCATCTCATCGGGCATAAAGAACGCCGACTCCAGTTGCGTCTTTGGTTGCATGGCAATCACATTGGACGCTGGACCCGGATACACATGCCCCGTATACATCAATTGCGAGGGAACGGCGCTCAGTGGCGCCACCGCATTGACAACGCCATGATGGGCCGGATGCGCTGGATGTGCGGCATCCACAACCACCGAGTTCACCACCGGCTGGTTGTTCTGTGCATTGGCAGTTGGATAAAAGTAAATGGTGCCGCCGACATTCTCCTGACAAGTCAATAGAGACAGAGAGAGCATTAATACAGGAAGAGACCAGTCGAAGGCTGTAAGGTCACTCACCTGATGGACGCTCGCTGGCAATGTGGTTGGTATGGGCGAGGCGCCGTGTGGTGTCATGCCATGTGGCGGCGACTTCTCGCCCCCGATAAGCGCTGCCGTTGGCGAGTCCTGGCGCATCATTGCGTTGCGCGACTTGAGCGGCGTCTGGGCGGACATGCTGCTGACAAATGGCGCCGCGGCGGGATTCGGTGGTGCGCTGCCACTAATTGCAATGGGCGCCGAACTGGCCGTTACAGTTACAGCATTCACCACCGATGTTTGTTGTTGTTGTTGCTGTTGCTTCTGGTGTTGCTGTTGCTGCTGTTGTGCAATGGAAACTGTCGCAGCGGATGTTGTTTTCTGCATGGAGAGTATGGAAGCATTGCTGCCGTTTGACGTCTTGCTGATGCTCACGGATGCTGTGGATGCGGTTGCTGTTACCGTTGCTGCTGCTGCGGCGGCGGCGGCAGCTGCTGTTAACCCATTGACGCCGTTTAGGCCATTATTCATGTGATATGGTGGGTAAAAGTTGGGAGACGAATTGATGCGCGTTGGAATGAATTCGGGCGATTGTGGCGTTACCTATACACATACACATTCGATAACAATTAAAAATCGATTTAATTTCATGTTAAATTGTATATAAATTGCAATAAGTCATCAAACAAATCACACACAGTAGAGGAGGGAGATGGGGGAAGGGGAGTAACGATTCGACTAACGATCTACTAACACAGGGTTGCATTCTCTTTACCTGAGACTTTTTATTAACTGCTAGGGATGAGTCCAAGTTAAGTAGTGAGAACCCATTATTACCGTTACCATTACCATTACTGTTATTCAGACCAAAGCCCGACGTTGTGGTAACATTCTGTCGATTCTGATAGTTCAGATAGACAGAGTGAGACGGCATGCGCAGAGAAACAGAGTGAACGAAAGAGAGAGAGAGAAAGAGTAATAAACTGATTGAATAACGAAAAGATAGAGTGGAAGCTAGTCATTGATTTGTTTTCGTGTGGGTGCTAAATACATATTATATTGAAATGTACATACATATGTATGAGTGTATACTTATTCGCTCAAGCATTATCTTATCTGCCATTTACAATTTTCTTTTAAATTACAAATGACACTTTAGTTTGAGAATTCGGTAACTCTAAACATACATACAAATATATTTAGTTATTAAATTTTCTCCATTCAGCTTTAATTATTTTCTGTGTAGAGTCGCTTTAGCTACTCTCACTTTTAATTGGTCTACTTTGCCTAAATTAAAATGCTGCGCAATAGGTTTTTAATGATCATCAAAGCACTTGCTTTGCAAATACTTTTTAATAAATGCTCTGCGCTTCACACTCTTGCGAAGGGTATCTAAATTAAGATAGGCAATATGTAACAGCTTAAAATAGAGATTTGTAAAATTATTAGACTTAACTTATTAACTTCTGTTTCTCTTATTAAACCAAGTATTACTGAGTTAAAATAGGTGCAGGGTATACAAATATCTATCATTTGATGTTAAATTGAGTGTATGCTAATTATTTGTGAATTTATTTACATCACTCTCCATAGATATAATTAAAGGTTATTTAAAATTCAACATTTTCCCAAATAACAATATTTAACGGCTTTAATTTATTTATTTATTTTTCAATGATGTTAAAAACATTTAAAATCCATGTATAAACACAAATTATTGTTATTGTTTTGCGTTTTATATTCAGATATACAAGTATATACAAACATATGTATCTATGTGTATTTGTAAAAGTCGGTCAAGTGTACAAATACACTTGCAAATGATCATGTATCTGTATCTGAACAGACATTGCACATGGATTGAAATTAAATTGTTCAAGCAGTTTGAGTGAAAACAAATACAAATACAAATAAAACAAAATAAAAAATACATAAAGCATAATTAAAAGTACAACAATCGCAGCTCTGTCAGCGCCGACGCAAACTGACAAGTTAAACAAACTTCAGACGGGGCAATCAAATATAAATACATATGTACATATCACATACATATGTATGTATGTACACATATCTTGTCTCGTCAATTAAACAGCTGTTTGTTGTTGCACCACTTACACACACACGCACTTTGTACTGTGGTGTATGTGTATGTAATAGTTAATAAGCTCATTTTGTTGTGGAGGTTGGGTGTTGGGGGCGTGTCAAGTGGGTGTTGGGCAGGGTCATTCGTCAAGTCGGCAGCTCGAATAAACATTTGTAAAGTCAATTGCATGACTCTCAAACTGATGTTAAGTCACGTCATATGCATGTCAAACTGTAATGGAATAAACAACAAGAACAACAAAAACACTTACCATATAAGTGGCGAGTTTACTCTCAGAGGGTATACCGTTAGTGGGTGAGAAGAAAATTGGATCCATAGCAGCCGTATCTGCAAATAGATAGAAAGAGATGGGTAGCAAGAGTGATGATTAGAAATCAATTAAATAAACATAAATAGATATTTTCAATAAGTGTGTGTTTGTGTGTGCACTCTAGGCGAGCGAGCAAGAGAGAGAAAGAGAGACATGGACAGAGAGAGGTGGCGGGTGGGTGGTGGGAGGTCGTGCAATTGCAATGCACAGTTGTGTTTGTTCATATTTATTTTGTGTTTTGTTTTGGTTTGTTTTGTGTCGCCCGTTATCGATAAAACGATAACGCGCGCGCTTATTTTTGGAGCACATACAAACAGCACTCATACAACAACATTTATTCTTGTTGTTGTGCTTGCTTTTTAGAGTATGTAAATAGAAAAGCAAAGACGCAATTTGTTAAAATTTTGTGACTGCGGGTAAACAACATTTTAATGAGAAATCAAAAAAAAAAAAAAAACCTGCGAAATTTGCGTCTCCAAAATGGAAGGTGTGATGAAAGGCAAAAGATACCCGCATCTCTCTCTCTCTCTGTCTCTTTCGCTTTCACCACTCTAGCCTAATAGATGTTTTTCGTTAATTCTTTCTATTTCCGTTCTCTTTCTATACAGATCTTTACATATAAAATATTGTTGCACTTGTGCACTCACAAAATTGAAACGAAGTGAAAAGTAAAACACACAGAAAGTAAAATACATTCCGAAAAGCAGACTAAATTCTTGAATGCCAGAGCAGTGGGGTGGGGAGGGAAAGGGGTGAGTGGGGGAGGGGGTGTCTCATATGGGCCAATGCCTTTTGGCAGCGCAGCAAGCAATGCGAAAAAACAAGTAATAATGTTATAGTTAAGACTGCTAGACTATAAGATATCCTACATATTTCAAAATATTGAGTTCATTTCATAAAGTGTTGCCAGTCTAGGTTAATATTCTAGATTTTTTAAATTTTGATAATGCTTAAAAGATATTTAGTTAAAGGAAAATCAATAGTACCAAATAATTTCAACTTTTTTCACATCAGGCTTTTTTAATCTGTCAGTATTCGAACAACACTGACAACATATTGGTATTGAAAATAATTCTAAATTCAGAAGAAAAATAGAAACAATATGTGATAACGATATTTGGGGCTATTTGAAAGAAATCTTTTAAAAACTGTTTTAATAAATACCCAGCATTATCAGCTGAAATAAATAATCTAAATGCAATTAAAAACTTCATTAAACTGGTTCATATGGGGGTTTCTTTTTAAATGTATTGTGTTATCAGTATTTATATACCCAGGGTGTTGTTCGGGGGAATACAAGGTATAAAAAGTGATATTGGCCTTGAAAAAAATTTAATAAAAAAAAACAGGAATACATAAATAAATAAATACAAAATTTCATTTTATATATGTATTTAGTATTTCGCTGTGTTGGCAATCACTTGTGCTTTCTGTTTGCGGTTTACTCATTTAATTTATTTGAAAAGCAGCAAATGAAATATAAAAATAATAAATTGAATGCATGTGATGATGCTGAAGTTAATAATTTTGATTGTGTAAATAATTAAGCCTACGAACAGTTGAAAAGTCACAATCAGGTGTTGTTAACAGTTTGAAGGCAATTGGTTAGAACTTACTTGAGCATGCTCAGTGCACGTAAAACCGGTGAGAACGAGTTACGTTTGCACATATACATACATACATATATATGTATGTCTATATAATAGTATGTACATACGTACGTGTTGTGTACGTGTATTTCTCTGAACGTTTTCACTTTACATAAATTGACTGCTACTGGCAGTTTGTTGGCATGACGTCGGCAGAAACCAACAACTAAATAATGTAGTTGATTTTGTTGTTGCTGCTGCTTTTGCGGTAAAACAGACAGCTGTGTTTTGCTTCAAAGATCACGAACGCGTTCATGAAAACATCACAAGCACACACACACACACATCACATACACATACTTGCGCTCTCTGGCGTGAAAAAGAAACTTTAACACACACTTCAATTAAGTGTACGCTCGAAGGGAAGTGAAAGATGGAAGGTTTGTGGCGCTGAGCCAAGCAAGCAATCACAATATTATGTCGTTATGTCACGTTGTATGAATGCCGCAGCATTTACCGTTATGTATTACGCTGCTGTTCAAATATTGTATGCATAAATATAAATGTAAACGCTATGCACAGCTTTCGTCAATGTAAAAAAAAGCGTTGCGATCGCGAGAAACGAACTGTGAGGCAGCACGGCCCACAGTCAACTGACTACAAGAGCGCAGGCGACGGAGGTGTGAGCATTAAAGAACACAGAGAGAGAGAAAAAGATAGAGAGAGAGCGCAACAGTATCAGTGTTGGGGCAGAACGCAAGCAGTGCTCAAAACTTCTATGGCTAAAATGGCTAATTTGATTAAAAAGGTAGCTAGAAATAGCTAAAGTTAAAATTGTAAAAATGGAATTTATTCAGTCTTAGATGTGAGCAAAAATTATTCAAAAAGATCTTCTATCATTTTCTTTCGTCGGATTAAACATTATTTTAAAATATAAAATGGTTGGACAATGCTGTTATCTACTAAAACGTAGTCAATTAAATTTTTGGCTACTAAATAGCTAAAGTGGACACACTGCGGTTCAGTGCATTGAGAGAACTGCGCAAGTGCGAGAGCGCCTGCAGTAAATGAGCGCAGTAAGGTGCTGACTCTCAAACTGTAAACGTCAACAGGCAAGAGTGTGTGTGTGTGGAGTGTGTGGGAATAACATCTGTCTGTAAACAAGAAGAAAACAACAACAAGCATTTTGTTTACATTTGCTGCAATTGGGCACAGTTTGAATAGCACTCGAGTGCAAATGCAATGACCCCTTGCATGCTAAACAGTTGCCATGATCATGATCATGTGTTAGCCATTAGCACCCCATTTGTTTGTCCCCCAAAATGATACTCACTGGGGGTGTTTTCTGGGTGTGTTATGACTGTATTATTTAATAATATTTGCAGTCCATTTGTTTTGATTGCATGAGAGGGGGTAATGTGTTAACACATATATTCTATGCATTGCAATTGACATCGGTTATCAGGCATTAAACGCTCAACTTTCGCATATACTAGATATTTGTTTGTATTTATATACTGCGCTATATAGAGGGCGAGCACACGTGTCTAGCAATGTAACCTATCAGAGCAACAATTTACAATCTGCCATCATATAATCACAATATGTATACAAACTAATCAAACTCAGTGCCTTTTATATTGTTGAACTGCTCTCACTCTCAAGCATTGTTATCAGTGTTATCAATCCAGAACTTTACTCACTGTGCTGTTGCAAACCTTGAATCTATACTATAGTTTATAAATCTATTATAATTTAATTTAAAATTAACAAGAGAGACGAGAAAAATAATAAGAAAGAGCATAATCAGCTGGGCTTTTAAGCTTAACTTTAAGCTCAGTCTAAGTTTAAGTACTTACTGAAACCTAATTAATAATAATATTTTCAAGTGCCTTTAAGAGATAATAAAATGGCAATGGAAATTTAATCAGAATTTAATCATACTTATATTAAAATTGAAATTTTTAATACAGTCAAGGTGCCCTATAAAACACTTTTTTAAGCATTTTTTTAACTTAAACAAAAAAAGTTTATATTAAAGTAAGATATTAGATCTACTTTAAGTTCTTCTTAGGGTAGTTTGACTGTATATATTGTACAATTTGCAACTGTCATTTCTTTTGTTCTTGGTTTCAAAACTTGGTCAAAGAACAGTTTTCATATTATGGTTATTGTGTGGTGTGATCTCTGTATATGATATTGACAACGTAGCAAGCTCTGTCTCGCTCTCTCTAGCAGTCTGTCTCTGTTTCGGGTTCAGGTTGCGCTGTGAGCTGTCGTAAGGCGCCAACGTGACCAAAGACAAGTTTGGTTGGTTTGTTGCTGTTGTTTCTGTTGTTGTTGCTGTCAACGCTGCGCAGGCAGCAACAGTTTGACCCAATTCGCTGTCGACACTCAGTTCAGTCAGTCGGGCAGGCTGAAAATACACAGTTGAACAGCTGTGCAAATGCCGCTCATACTCGTATTGAGGGCGCCAATGGGTTAATGAGCGAATGGGCGCTTTTAAAGCTCAAGCTAAAAAAAAACTAAAGCACGCGGCGCGCTTGCGCCCCATCACTAACAATAACAATTGCGAAAATACTGTATACAAAATGTAATGGTATGTGTGTGTGTGCAAGTGTAATATATTCAACAACAACAACAACAATCTAGGCCTAAGCCTACTCAATTCGATTTCAACAGTTCGGATGGTAATAAAAAAAAATACAATAAAATTTAAATTTGATTTCGAAATGCGGCCAAGCGGGTGACAAAAGAAAGCGACGCGCGTAGGCGGAAAACTGAGTGGGGGGTGGGGGTGGGGGAGGAGAAGAAAGAGAGCGGAAGCGTAAATGGGTAGTGAGGCGCAAAATGATATGCGTACAGACCGAAAGACAGACCGAATGGATAGCGGAAAAGTAAGACCAACAACAAAGAGCAACAAGCTAAAGCAAAAGCAAAAGCAGAGCGTATGCTCGTTCTATCTCTGTCTGACAAATGTCGTCTGCCCTTCTTTCACTTGCTAAGTCTGTTTATTCTGTGCGCTTCTGCTTCTTCCGCTGCGTTGGCAGAAAACCGAAACAGAAAAGAAGCAGCAACAGAAGCAGAAGCAACGGTCGACGTCCGCTCAATTTCATTTTGATTGATGTTTTTTTGTTTTGCTCACTCTCTGCCGACGTCGCAACGCGTCGCTGCTGCGATTGACAGCGATGCGTCAACTTACGCATTTACCTTGAGGGGGGCCGCATTACATACTCTTCTCTCCCACACTCTCCTCTGTCGTTCTTCTGCTCTCTCGTTCACTTTGCTCTCTTTCGGGTTATGTTAATGGTTCATAAGAATCAAACGCGAATAATTCGTAAAGAGAAACAAAAGCAACTCACGCACACACGCATATGATAATTTGTTACTTTTGCAACAACACAAACACTCACACACATACACACTCACGTTATGTATGTTGAGCTCTCGTTTGCCGCGCCGTGTGGTAACGTTCGTTGCCAAAGAGTGACTAACTCGAAAGGTGAGCAACGCCGTTGAAGACGAAACGCAGAAAAAGTACAACAAATAAAATAAAAGAAAGACAAGAAAGACACCAAAACACCGAAGCCAAATGCAAAAGCAAACACACAAAATAAAAGTCGTAAAAAGCGAGACATAAAAAAGTTACAAAAGCAAAAACCCGGTTAAGTGACTGATAATACAGTTTGAGGCAGCGTTGCCAGTGCATCCAAAACTGTCAACAGAGCAATCATTTTTACAAATAGATGTGTGCATGACGTTGCAGTTTGAACCAGTTCAAAGAGCATGTTCTCTAGACTGAACAAGGTCAGCTACTGCTACTGAGCGAGACAGAGACAGAGAAAAAGATGCTGAGTAAATAAATCTCATTTTAACGAAAGTTGTCAAAATGAATGATTGTTATGAGTACAACAGATTAATATCGGACCTGCTGTTTATGAATTAACTGGTTCTGTCTACTTTTAATAACAAAACATGATGTAATTATTTATTAAAAACAAGTTTACAAAGTTTGAAATCGAGAATTGATTTAATTTAAATTAAAAAAAAAGAGGATTTGTGAAGTAATTAATCAGAAAAATAAAAACAAAAGTTTCTACAATATTTCAATATTTTACAATTTATTATAATTATCATTAAATATTTAATGGGATGCAACACGGAGAATTCTTTTTGTCTAAATTATGGTCTTGATTGTCGACAAGAAAACAAAAGGACGTCCCCAAATCACGGACAAACATCTAACAAGGGTCCATATGCTTTGGGCCAAGAGAGACGCAGGAGGCAATAGATAATGACACCGCTAATGGCAATAAAACAGCCAAATGTTCCATTCGGTTGCGCATTCGCACGCACGCAGTCAAATTGGTTTATGGCAACACACACACACACACTCACACAAACACACTTCAAAAAGTGGCCCAATAACAAATGGCACAGACTGAAAAGCAGAGGCAAATTTGGCAAATGTGCTCGGACGACACGGCGTATGAGTAATGCCAGACTCAAGGGCAGCCACTTTGGCAACCAAATGCGAATGCGAAATTAAATAGCCACCAAAAGAAATATAGGCAAATCAGATAGAGAATGTGAGATGGAAGAAGAGAGGAGAGAGAGGAGAGAGAAAGGCAAATAGCCTCAAGTCAAGTCGCAATGTTAATGTCATTACGATGATAACAGATGCCAAAGAAAACAAAACAAAACAAAATATGCAAAACGCGTGCGTACGAAGAATGCGAGCAGGAATGTGTTGCATACTTTGCAGCAACATCTTTAAGAATGTAATCAACAACAACAACAACTCAAGCAATAACAAATAAACTGCGAGAGAAAGAGAGGGGAAAACAAGTGAGCGAGTTTTTTTCTCTACTTTTAAGATTGTAGGTGAGGAATCAAAAACAAAAACAAGCATAGAAAAATTTTAAAAATTGCAATCAAATCAAAAACCAATTAGCGGTAGATTTGAACTCATGTGTTGCATAAATATTACAAATATCTAAAAACATATTTTCGCTTAGACAGTCAATCGATCATTTATTAGATAATTATCTAATAATAATGGGAATTTTTTATTGTTATTAAAAACTAATTATCTAATTATAATTAGTTAGTATTGTTTTTTTTATTTTAACCAGAAAAAGAATCAAAACCAAACCAAAAAGATACAAAAAGCATTTGCATTATTTAAAGTTTAAATTTTAAACTGGTAGCAGTCAGGAGTGTAACTGTGTGTGTGTGTGTGTGTTGACGCGTCTGTTGCAGTTTTTGGCTAAATAAAAAATCAAAAACCAAAGTCTTAAGAAAAGCCAACTGCTAGCAACTAAGTTAAGGCCAAGAAACCAGTTTCAAATTGCACTCGATACGAGACACAGAAAAACAGCAACAAAAATACTACAGTACAACAAGAATAACAAAGACCCATCAACAGGTAACCCAATGCACCTACAGAGAGACAGAGAGAGAGAGAACCAGAAGTCGCTACTCTTCAAGTCATTGTATTTCCGTCAGCTGCCGTTGCCGTTGCTGCTGCTGACCAGGCCAAGAACTGGTTTTATTTTGTTTTTGTCTTTGTTTTGTTGTTGATTTTATAATGTTTTCTTTTTTTTTAGCAAAGGGCAGAAGGAAGTGGTTATTCTACCACAGGTAAATTGCAGAATTAAATTAAAACCCAATAGAAAAACAAGTGGAACTCGTTCGTGTTCGACGAAAAACTCCCTGGAAGCCTGGAAATCCAAGTGAATTGCCTTTAGGGGTTGAGATCTCAATGATCGATTAGGCTGTATTTCTCTCTTTCTCTTTCTCACTCGCTCCCTCTCTCACTTCCAGCGCAGGGGTAGATTGATTACAGTTGAGAGTTGAGTTGCCTCTCTGCGTTTACAAGACGCTTATCGCTCTATCTCTTTGTGCTGTGATCCGTTCCACGGTCACGGTTGCAAGTAATTGCCAATAATCACAATGAAAGAGACGATTGAATTTCCAGGGAGCGCATAACTATATTAATGGCGGAAACAACAACGACAAGAACAAGCAAAAAGTAAGCAACAACAAGAACATAGAAAACAAGTATGAAATATGCCAAAGGTGACTTTCAATTATAAAAGCACAAGGTGTCGCACTGCTTTTGTTTTTTTGTACTTGTGTGCGTTTGTTTGTTTTGTTTTTGTATTTTGTGTGTGTATTTTTAATTTGTTTTTGTTTTGGTTTGTAGCACTTACCTGCCGGGAAGAAATTGTTCAAGAACGTTGACATTTTTCTTTTTCACCTACCACCAACAACAACAAAGCGTATTGTGCGTCGTTCCTCTCTCTCAATAACGTGCTCTCTCGTTCTCGCTTGCGCTGCTTTTGGTCCTGCTGCTTGCTTTTGTTGCTGCAGATTTGACTGCTTGCTGTTTGATGTTTGTTTTTGTTTCGGATTGCTTTTAGTTGCTATTACGAATTTTTTTGTTAAAGTTTCCGTTTTCTTTTAATAAGTTTTTTTTCGTTTGTTTTTCCTTTTTTTTTTTTAATTTTCTGATTTAAACTTATTGAACAAAAATTTAAATAATACATACAATTCTCGCTTAACTGCTAAATTTTCACATTACACATGCTCACATTGTGTGCTTTTTTTGAAAAACATTTTTATTTTATTTTTTTTTTCTTAGTTTGTTATATTAATGGTTTTATTAAAATGCATATTTTTAGGCAAATCGCTTAGAAGTTGAGGCGCACTGGCTGCAAATATTGAAAAAGAGGAAGAGGGGAAATGGATTTTTAGCATTATAATTAAAATTTTGTTTAAGCTTATTTGTATTTGTACTGCGCAACATCACAACTGTAAAACCAAACAGAATCCTCTAGACTGCCATTGTTGTTGTTTGTATTTTGCTTTTGCTTTTGTTTTTGTATTTTCGTTATGTGCTGTTTGTTATTGTGAAAAGGGCGACAAATGAAATCCAAAAAGCAACAGCGCCGCCAGACCAAGTGGGGTTAGAGGTGAAATGGTGGCGGACGGGGGAGGGAATTTTTGCTTTGCTCTGCTTGGATTTCATTTAATTTGTGCCCGTCCGCTTTGTGTGCGTGACTCTCAGCCATATACAGACACAAAATGCGCGCATATTTGCTTTACTTCTTTTCTTTTCACTTTGGTTTTTCACTTTTTCACATTTTAACACACACACACACTCTCACACACATATAGACATTCGAACACATACATATGTATGTATGTATGAATACTCTTCTTCATATTCTTTTATTTTGGAGTTGATGGTTGTGTCTGCACAAAATTCATATTTATAGCATTTTATATTTAAACATTTGCATGTCATACTTTTCGCTGAACCTGCGCCAACATATTGCAAAACTGTAAAGAGAAGATTGAGGGGAGGAAAACAGAAGAAGAGACGTTAGCAACGCTGTTGTTTTTTTATGAGATTAAAATAAATAAAAGTTGATATTTATATTCAATGTGTCTGTATGTTTCTTAGTTTTTTATGTTTATGGATTACTAACAACTAATGAGCGGGCGGCAAATAAGAAACTCTGCGAGAGTCAAAACACACACACCGCGCGTTATGCGCTACACGAAGGTACTGAAAAGGCAGACGAAGATGAAGGTGACGGCGACGTCGATTCAAGTACCCAAGCGAAGCCAAATGGAGTCCACACGAACCCTCGCTTTGTATTGGTGAAAGAGTGTATTTTGGTGTGTATGCGTGTGTATGTGTATGGCGGAGGATTGCTGGGCGCTAATAAAAACAACAACAATTACAGCTGTGTGTCGTCTGTATATGACAGGGAATGCGGAGAAGGAAGCACACAGTGGTACACAGTTAATAATTGTGTGCTCTGACAAATTGCTACAACCAGAATTTGATGGCCCACAAGCAATTGTAACATCCTTTGTGAAAGAAAATTAATTGAAATAAATCAAGTTACAATAAGATTAACCACTGTGCGACAGGGTAGACATTTTGAAGGATACAATATACATAAAAATGTACGTAGCTAAATGCCACAAGCGAAGCCAAAGCAAATGACGTTGTTGTACACACACAGACTGGCTTGCACACATGTGTATCAAGTATGGAGTTAAACAGGATCCATATAGACTCAACAGCTGGCCAGCAGCAAATACATACATAAACAACAAAAGCAAAAGCAATCACAACAGGTCAGCATCCACACAAAAGCCCCCGTGTACAAAATGGCATCCAAAGACATTTGTGGATTGTAAAACAGCTGGCAACAAAACTTTATCCAGACGTAGACGTGAACGGATGGAGCACTGCTGAATATGAGAAAGGAAGCAGTCTTTTTTTAATGGAAACAGCTGCAATTAATTCTCGTCTCTTGACGATGTCGCTATTCCTGTCCCTGTCGTTTCGCAAAATGTTTTTGAGACGCAAAAAAGAAGTTTGCGTGACATCGAGTCTCCCAAAAGGGCACACAACAAGTGACAGAAGGCCAAATTTACATGTGTTTCAACAAATATTGTAAGGATTTTAGCAAACAAACATAAATGTGTGCATGAATACTCGTACGCCTGTAGGTAGTTTGACTAATTAATTAAAGTAACGAAGCGAAAAAGAACACAAACAAGCAAAACAAGTTTCATTTTGTCGCCGCTGTCGCTGGCTCTGCCAACACGTCTTTTTTCACACACTAGTGGCGCTGTTTTCGCACAAAATTATTAAGACGCAATTAGTTATAGTTGATCTTTTTTGTTCCTACGCCCGGCTACTATTTTTTTGTTATTATTATTGTTATAAACTCACTTTTTGCAATTCTTGGACAACCGCTCGCACATTTGTTGTTGTCTCACTACAGATTGTGGCGGTTGGTCGATAGATTATTGTTGGTGAATTTCTTATTGCACTTATCGAATGAATGTCAGAGCTATCGAATTTCTTAACATACTACAAATTTCAAACTAAGTTTGGACAAAAATTGCATAAGAAAATAGGTAGTTTCACAACCAATAACTTTAATTTACCGATTTCTTGGCTTTTGTTAATAACATAAAATGTTACAGATTCTGTTATGCTTACATTTTATGAACTGGCCCCAATGTTCCCAGAGCGAGGCGCTTTACTGCTGGTGTGACTGATGCGGCTATCTACTCTCGGCGGCCATTATCCATACGTGAGCAGCGCTCTCGCTCCCGCTCTCACAACCGAAGAAAACAAAAACAGCTGTTACTGTTAATGCAGCGCGCTCGCTTGCTTCTAAACGCAAAAAGCTTCTGCACTAGAGTTGGGCATTTTAGTTCAATTTGCTGAATAAGTTCAATCGTTCATTTTTCAGTCGTGAACTAAATCAGTCATTTAGTTCAGTTGGTCATTTGGTCAGTTGATGAACTGTGAACGATGAAAGATTTTCAATCAGTTGATGAACTATGAACGAGATGGTTTCTATCCAGTTGGTCATGAACAATGAATGATGAAAAGGTCATTCTGATCAGTTGTTGGTCAGTTGTTTATGAACCATAAACGATTTGAATAGGCTACAACTGTTTCTTGTTAGTGGAATGTAAAATGCGTTTTAAGTTTATAATTAAAATAGTCGACAAATGCCAACTAGATTTCGGATTATTTTTTGATTTTTTGGGATATACTTATATCCTGGCTTATTGAAAATGTGAAGAAAGAGTAAATTGGTTTTTATTTTGGGATTAAGTAACCTTTCACATTGTTAAAAACTTAAAAATATATGAAATTGAACAATGTTATATGTAAATAAAGAATAAATTGAATTCAATTGCGGAACTCCATGTGTGGTATTTCTTTAAGAAATTTAATCATTTTTTAAAGAAATTATTGACCAACTGCGAAATGACCGATTTAGTTCATGATTGGCAGAATAAGTTCATTCGTTCATTTTAATGACCCGTTCATTTGAACTTTTTCAGAACGAAACGACACAACTCTATTCTGCACTACTCTAACTTGCAACTTTGTTTTTGGTGCAAAGTTGAGCTGTTTTGAAACGCGCGCGATCTAAAAGTGGCGCCTGGTTAATTTTGAAGCTAGAATTTTGAAAATCTTACCAAAATTTGTTTTGAATTTTTCTCGAATTTTTAAAATTTGTTTCAGAACTTTTTACCCAACTTTGACACTCGTAGGGCGAAATGCACCAAGTTCAATAAAGTTTATTATTTCACCTAATTTTGGATTTTGTTGCTTTTTTGAAAAATTTGTTTTTAAAATATTTTAAATTGATTTTTGAAAACACTAGAGAAATGACATGGGACCAAAGTTCTATCGATGTTTGTGCGAGCGAGAAACAAAGAAAACAAAGAACGAAAGAGTGAGAGCGGAACAACATACATATTTAAGGAACATATGATTGGTAGAGTTGGTCGTTTCGTTCTGAAAAAGTTCAAATGAACGGGTCATAAGAATAAAGAATGAACTTATTGAATCAATCATGAACTAAATCGGACATTTCGCAGTTGGTCAATATTCTTAGAGAAATACAATACATGGAGTCCCGCAATTGAATTGTTTCAATTTCATATATTTTTAAGTTTTTAAGAATGTGAGAGGTCTAAAATAAAAAACCAATTTACTCTTTCTTCACATTTTCAATAAACCAGGGAATAAGTATAACCCACATCGTTTATCGTTCATAAACAACTGATCAGGATGACCTAGTGAGCGATGGTGAGGAATTGTTGACGATGTTGACAGAGAGTGAATACATCACCTTTATATAATTTCATCATGCAAGGAGTCATAATAAAACAATAACCCATAAATAATGAAAAGAATTTATTATAAGTACAAGTTTCTCAGCTTTTTGCCATACAATAAGAAAAGCATATCTTGTTTTGTACCATCGGGAACTATCACTTTTACTGAAGCTGTTTATGCAGCTCTGTTCAGTACTGGGATACAGAGAATTTACATTGTTCAGCATTTTTAGTTCAACAACTCATCTATAGAAACAAATCTTTCGCTGCCACTTGGTGGGCGACGATTCATAAACACTCTGAAGTTGCAACTCCTGCTCCAGATACTTTTGAATCTGTTGCTCCACATCGGAGCGCCATTTGAGTTCCAGAAACAGCGGGAACACCTCTCCAGTTCGCTTCAGGCGCCGCTCGGCAGTCTGGTAACATTTCCAGGGCTGGGGCTCCACCACAAAGAGTTCCGAAATTTCTGAGAGTTTTCGCAGAAAGAATTGCAAGCCGCTGTCGTGATGGTTTAAATGTATCCACATGGTAATGGAATAGCAACAAATGGCATCAAACTTTGCGCGCTGACGACTCTCCAAATATTCTTGAACGGGAGTGTCGAAGTCAGTCGCATTTAAGACGTCGGCAGTAAAATAACTGATTTTTTCAGAGCATGTGTTTTCCGCCTTTGCCCGTTCAATGAGTCGCTCGTCAATGTCCACGCCCAGCACGTGCACTGGACGCTGCAGCTGTTGCTCTAGAAACTGTTGCAGCAACTGTGTGAAGACGCCGCAATTGCAGCCCACATCCAAAACAAAATAAGGTTCAGTTTCTTCTTGCCTCGTGTCTTTTGCCTTGGGCAGCCAAATATCTTTCGTCGGCAGCAGCTTGACTCGCTCGATGGCCGAATTAAATTGATAATAATTCATGAAATTGCCATATTGAACGGCTCCTGGATTATTGTTGCGACGTTCCATTTAAAAAGTAAATAAACCACATTTACTTCGTACACATTGTGTACTACACAAACAAACAAACGATAACCAGTGATGCCAATTTGGCTTTTTTCGGATAGACTTGTCTGATTTTTAACTGCTTCAGCTGAGAAAAATCTTGAACATCTATCCGAAAGCCTAGCTTTTTTTCGATTCAATTAAGGCCCTATTCTCTTCAGCTTGCTGTTTTTGGACCTTTTTTGAAAAAATTCTCATTTGAAAACGCAAAAAGATATTTGAATTTTGTTTTTTTTATTGAATTAGTAATGAATGAAAGAAAATAAAAATGGCGGCCACTTGAAATTGACAAATCGAATTTGGACTCATTTTTTTGTAGTTTAGTGTAAAAAAAAAGGAAAAAAAATCGCAAAATTTTTATTTTACTACGGGCCAGAATGGTCCAATGGAAAATTCTACGTCGATTAAACTTTGTTTCATCCAAATCGGTTCAGTAGTAGAGTTTTACGCCGATTGTGTTAGCTTCGGCGGCGGCGTAGAGGCCAAAAATACCCGGCGGCGGCGGCTAAGCCGTCGAATTTGTCGGCGGCGGCGGCGTATGGAGGTCAAAAAACAAAATTTTTCTTTCTAAATTAAAAAAAAATAGCTCTTTAAATTTTGTCTAAGTATTTAATAAAAAAAAAAAGATTTAAAATCAATACAGACATCTTTCATAGACATTTTTTTGTACTTATAAATCAATTGTAAGTGTTTTCATTTCTTCTTCCTTAAATTATTAGATAAAGCAATGATTTTAAAAAAAATAACAGTAATTTTTCATTAACAATATTGCCACTTCATACGAAATATGAAAAAAAATTTTTTTTTTTTTTTTTTAAGTTGTATTAAATGTAAGGACGCCGTACGCCGCCGCCGGCGGCGTGGCGCGGCGGCGTAAATGTCTATTCAGTATCGTGGAATCGTGGCCGTCAGCTCGAAAAACGTGGTTTCGAGATAAACGCGTTTCACATGCTTTAACATTAAAATTGATTCACAAAAAATGCTGCATCTTCTAAAGTATTTCGAATTTCTAGAAATCCTTTTAGGGTTATATTCTGAAATGTCCAAGCTATAAAAAAATGCAAAAAAAAAAGTCGAAAAAAATTTTTTGCTGAAAGAGAATAGGGCCTTAAATTAAATTAAACAAATAGGAAAAGAATAGTTTGGCCTGTTCTTTTTTTTTTTTTTTTAGTTTTTCAGCTTTTTCCATTTTCTTTGGCCGTTTTGTCATTTTTTTTTCGAAAAACATTTGGCATCCCTGACGATAACATGCGTTAACAGTCCTCTTTTATGTTAATAACAGTGAACGCTCAATTTGGTATCTGGTATTTTAGTAGTATTTTATCAATATTCTGCAAATAAAACGGTTACACAATTAAATTTGAATTAACTGCCGCCAGAATAAAAACGCCACAAATTTTTTTTATCTTTCCATGTACATACTCCATAATTTACTGCTCTCATTTATATAATTTTCAACATGTTTTTCTGCTAGCACAGTTCTTACAGTTTTGCTTACACTTCAAATCGATAACATTTTTATAAAATTAAAATTAAAATGCTGAAAATAATTTACAGTAATGAAACAATATACACAATGCTTTTATTGGCTTGTTTGTGGATAACACATGTCATGAAATAACATAGCATTCACATGAGCACTGCATCTGCCCAGATGTAGGAAACTGAATTTAACCCACTAAGGGAACTAGGCAAAATCGCAACAGTCTGTTGAAATCTGGACAACATGGCGCTCATATGATTGATGAGTGTGTTCGGTGAAATTATAGACAGTAATTTATAATCTAAGTAGTATATATAATTCATGATACGAATTAAGCTATTAAACTTGTTGTTGTCTAACACTAAATTATCGTACATTAAACTATATAGATATATGTATGTATATTTATATTACGATTTGTATGCAATTATTCAATCTTCTTCTTTCTTGCTCTTGTATCTCGTAAATTTATATATATTTAGATTAGTTTTGCACTAAAACCTACTGGAAATGTGTCAAGTTTTTGGTTTTTTTCTTAAATTTCTTTAGGATTTTTTTTTTGTTTTGAGCTACACTCTCGTACAGGATATAAGATAACTAAGTTCTGTAGAGTTCAAAATGGGGTAAAGGGAGACGGGGGACTGAACTATTCGCTCTTAGGTTTTTATTCCAGAAGAGTGCAAAGATTGAATTTGAAAATTTGAATTCGATAGTTAATCGAATTGCTTACAATCAAGTCATCTATCTACGTTCATCGATCTTTTGGCATTTATTTGATAAACTCTACACATAATAATTTGCTAAATTCTATATTTGCTACTTCGTACTTAATATGGACATTTGAAAAACTTTACACGAGTAAGAGTAAGAGTCAGGTTAACAGAACCAGAAACAGAAACGGAAACAGATACAGATATACGGGTACGGAAATGGGGGAAATTAAATTCCATGATATCGTTTTGTATGTAGACTAGGCGTGTTAGACATAAGTACATGAGTATATAGCTAGATATGTATACATAAACGCTATATACAAACATATACTGTACCGTTGTAAGCTCATAAATACACAATATATAATAATTAATATTATTAATTAATCGTCAATCGCTAAAAACTCTTACCAAACATTTTTGTTTTTTTAGCTTATAAATTATTATAATGAATATGTCTTTAAACTTGTCAGTGTTTTGTTTTTGGGTTGTTGTAATTGTTGTTGTTGTATTGGTTGTATTGGTTGTGTCTGTGAACAATTGATGTTGTTGTGTTATTATTTTGTTTTTATTTGATTGGTGCGCAGCATTTCAGGCGGTCCATTAAATATGCAACTATGTGGCCAAGAGGCAAGTACGGTTCAGTTAGTTATGGGCATTTGACTTATGTTATTGTTCGAAGAAGAAAATGACACAAGGATGCGATTTACAACCAATTTATACTTGAAAATTTAGCGGCTCCAGTCATCTGGGTCCAACCCGACTAGTTCCGCTTGCAATCTGCCCTTAGTCTTACAGCAAATGGTTAAGCAAAATACTCTCAACGCTATTCGAAATTGCGGCGACATACCGGTCATTATAAGAATTTTCCAAAATGAATTCAATACACCAATCCAAACGACTGCGAAATTGATAAGAGTACTTTGGATAACATCGCCCGTGACCACCTCGTATAGACGCACTAATATCCATGGCAGCCAGGACATCCAGAATGCAAAGACTAATGCGAATGACATCATATGACTAGGGTTCGATAAATTTTCAGCCAATGCAGTTGCATATTCTTTATCATGAATGGGCTCGCCGGACCTGAGCTTACGCATCATAACAAAGATGTAGCCATAGTTGTGTACTATCGATATGAGGCTAGGTCCTAATACTAATATCGCCAATGTGACGGTATATGCCGCCATATTGCCCCAATCCAGCATGCAAATGTGCGCCAAATTGTTCTCAATGGGCTGTGTGTAACCCAAAATTGGGGGACAACAGAGCAGCGCGGCCGATATCCATGTGAACACCATCCAGCACTGGCAACTGCAAGAAAATTGATTTTATTGCTTGATTAATCGTAATCCGATAATGATAGCGATAAATTATTTTATATTGCAATTAATCGAAACACGATATTGATAACGATATATTATTTAATCGTTCGTTTAGTCAAAGATAAAGATAAATTATTTATTTTGTCGATTACTCGAAACTCGATAACGATATTTCATTCGACTTATCAAAATTCGATAACGATTATTTTGAGTAATTTTTAACTTACCGCGTTTTTGTCTGCACCGTTTCGTAACGCAAAGGTTTCCGTACCGCCAAGTAACGATCCACCGATATCCACATGAACGTGTAAACGGATACGGCCCACAGTGTGACCTCCAGATAGCCCGTAAAACGGCACACGATATCGCCGTACATCCATTCTCCGGTCAGCGCCGGATAAACCGAGAATGGCACCACGAGTAGACCGCATAGTAAATCCGCAATTGCTAGCGATAGCAGATAATAGTTGATAACCTCCGTGGGACCTAAGTGAATGACATTAAAATATTATTATATGAAATTTTAAATTATATGTCAAATTCTTCAATTGTTAATTTAAAATCTTAGTTGCTAATTTTATGTTATTTTTAGTATACGTTAAATTAATTACTGAAATAATAAAAACACAAATAAATAAAGTATTGAAAATGGTCAGTAAAATAACTAAATAAATAACATTAAATAAATATAATAAATAAGCTTTACTTTTTGCTTAGTTAAAAAATGCTTACAAGTTTAAACTTTAAGTAAACTTTATACTGATTAGTGCTTTAAATTTATATTTAATAATTAATAATTAATATCGATATAAATATATTTAAAACTTATAACTGAAATTGTATAGATTAGAAAATTTTCAGAATTTAATACTTCAAGCATATATTTAAGATACGAGTGCTTTAAATATACGATTACCTTGTAGTGCTAGAATGGAAATAAATAAATAAGTAAATAAACATATAAATATATAATTAAATGATATAAACACGTAAATAAAACAATAAAAAAATTAATTACAAAACTAAATAAATTACCAAATAAATATTTATAACATAATACAATATTGATATAATGTGTAAGAGCGCACCTTTAAAGTTGGCATAGGTGGCGATAATCAATAGGTTTGATAACACTATGGCCACGCCCAGTATGGAGATGAGTACGGCTTTGATAAGTGACTCCAATTTGGAATTATCCTGCAGGTAGCTCATTTCCTGCATTTTTCTGGCCACTGCAAGTGAAAGCGCTCTGGCTTAAGGTTATGCAAAGGCGGCCCCCAGACGTAACCGTACCTCACTTCCGGTCATGACGCCTTGCAGTTAAGAATGTGTGTGGGTGTGTGTGTGTGTGTGTGTGTGTGTGTCTCGTATGTTTATGTGTATTGCTGGCGCCCTCTATTGTGCAATAGTCAACTGCACACGCGAAGGTCGAGTTAGCGTCGCAGTCAGCGTCGTCGGCGGCAGCACCTTGAGTTCCGAATTTGTATAAATTTGTGTGATTCCTGTTTTAGGCTGGCGCCGAGCCAAGAGCCGCAATTCGATTGTTGTTGCTGTTGTTGTTGTCCTGTTTGGGGGCTGCGGTTAAGGTTAAGGATAATGTTTGCTATTTGTTTGCCAAGTTGCATGTGCTAGAAGCTCGTTTAAAACTTTGGATTAAAATTTACCTTTAAGAACTACTAATAGACAATTTCATTTAATTTCAGTTTACATTTAAGTTAAATATCTTTTTCTTTCTTTCTGATTTTTCTTTTTTTGGTATTAAATTCACAACGCTTTTTTGCTAAGTTTAATAAAATTTTGTTAAGTATTTTTAAATCTTCGTTATGCTTTGTTTACGCTACTAAAAGTTTGAATATATATATATAGTTTTGTTATATATATATGCAATATATATGTATGTATATTGTTGTTGTTGCCTCTAAATTTGTTTGACTATGTAATTTGTCTTTTTTTATTTTAATTATTTAAAAATTACGCATTTCAAACTTTTAAGTGGAAGAATAATGATTACAATAACTTTTAATTTAATTTCTATTTAAATATTTATGAATTTAACTGTCTGCTTCTTCTACATTGATTTTGTTATAATTATATAACTATAATTAGAGCACAGCACAATTTTATATTTTTACTTTATTTAAGTTTCTTGAAATATTCGTAAGGCTTCTGATGTGCTACGTTTTTAAAGTTTAAAATATTTGACTAAATTGTTTATTTATTTGCTTTGCTTTTTTTGTTTTGTTTTGTTTTTTCGCTGCGTTGTGATTGTGATTATCCTTTTGCTTGTAAATTCTGGCTGTAGTTGCTGTTGATGTTGTTGTTGTAGTTGTTGTTATTTGGTGTTATTTGCTCTAGTTGTTGTTGCTATTTGTGCGCATCTGTAAAGACAAAAGAGTTACAAAATGATGTAAATTTTTTATATACAAACTGATAATTTATGCCCTCTTGTCTTTTCTTCTGGTGATCAATAAATTATTACAGCTATTACGTGACATTTAGCTTTAAATAAGCGTGCTTATCCTTTTCGTCCTGCCAATGACACTTTGGGTTTTTGAATGCCACCTTCACAGCTGCTGCTGTTTCTGCTGCTGACCCACTTTAGATTGTGCACTTGACACAGTTTGAGAGCCATCGCTGTGACAGCCTCAAGTGGCATTGACTGCAAAAACAATTGAGCCAGTGCCAGTGGCTGTCAAACTGCAATTAGCTGCAACTCAAATTGAAATTTTAACAGCCCACATTTTATTGTTATGTCAGTCGAGTTTGATAGAACAATTAAATGCAGCAGTCATCATCTGTATAATCAATAATTATATTCACTTGTTAAATTGCAATAAAAACGGAATTGATTTTTTATTGTCAAATAACAATTTATTGTGCTATTCAATTGTGATTGCCAATTAACAATTAATTTTCAATTTTCATATTTTATTATTTAAATTTTTTTAAATTGAATTAGTTTTTCTAATAAGTTTAAAATTAGAAAAATGTTATTGAATATTTTTCGGGTGTTGGTAAATATTCTAAAAGTGTTCTGCTAATTTAAGGACTCATAATAATGAAGATAATTAAATTGAATATACTAGTTAGAGTATACAAAAATATTAAATATTTCATTCATAGACTTGTGGATTAATCAAGTTTCTTAATAAAATAGTCAGATTAACTTGCCATTATTTAATTTAAGTATGTGTATTTACTTTTATTATGATTTTGAAAAAAATCAAGATTTTTGTTTGATTTTAATGAAATATGCAATATATTGAGGGTATACAAAATTTATTTTGGTCATTAATTAAACTCTTGATAACATAGTGTGTACCTTTATACACTGTCCCTGTTTGAGTTCCATTTAGTGATGTTTAGTGCTTTTTGCAATCGATCAAAAGTCAACCAGCTCCCACTCTCATCTTCCTTCTCTCTCTCTCTCTCTCTCTTTATCAGCATCATTGGCGACGTCATCGCACCAGACAGACAGACGGACGGACGGACAGAGAGAAATCAACAAAGCCAGCAAGCATTATCAAATGCCATTAGAAGACCAGTTGGATGCCAAGATGAAAGAGTAAGGGGTTAAGGGAGGTAAACTGTGGTTAAGCGGTAACTGTGACTGTAACGAGTTTCTCTCTTTCACTCTCTCTCTCCCTCTCTCTTTCTCTTATTATCGCTCTCTCTCTCTCTTAGCTTGGTAATTTAATTAATGCTAACGTCACAATGGTTTGGCAGCCGTCAGGTGATAAATAACAATGAATTGCATTTGCTTAGGATGCCACATCTCACTTGCCCCCACCCTCCTCCCTCCCCATCAGCCACCCGCTGTCAATCATTGCGTAAGCGCGTGCAATTGATGGCGGGGGCGTGGCAGGAGGGGAGGGGTGGGAATGGTGCGGAAAACGTCATTTGTGCAAATGGTTTCATGGCGCCGCCATCAAGTCGCCAGTTGCGAGTTGGCAGTTGCCAGTTGCCAGTTGAGACTGAGCCTGGAACTGGAACTGGCAATTACAGTCAGTGAAATAACTGTTATTGCTGCCAACTTAACCGTAGCGTCGATTTGTGCCACATAATGAGGCAGAACCGGCAGAAGGTTGAGAATTGAGAGGCGAACGACAATGAGGACACATGGGAAATGAGAAATGAGTTCAGCGAACTCATCAAACAAAACAAACAAAAAATACTAAAACAATGCCAAGAAAATAAATCAATAAGCACGTGAATCATTTTATGATTAATTATGAATATAACAGTATTTATTCGTAATACAGTTAATCTTGTTGACGAAATTGGAAAAAAAATAGAAACTTGATGTTGATGAGATTTTGATGATCGCATTGGCGAGAGCTCAATAATTTATGCGAGTGAAAATGTAACCAAAATTAAAATAACAAATGTTGCCGCATTTTGTGGCAGTTGTTATGTTTGGATTTATGTGTTCAAGTGATGGCTCAATAAATGCTTCTTAATAATTTTCATTATTTTCTCAAAACTTCCTGATTTCATTTATTTATTCTGTATTCAATTTTGTATTCATTTGAATCGTTTAATGCTTTTTCACTTTTTTGGAAACTTCTACTCTGTCAAAACTTAACCGATTTCCTCCAATTGGTTTTCTATAGCTAACTCTTGAAACTTTTTCCGTTGATTATTTTAAGTTGTTTTAATATTTCAACATCAAAGTAGTTAATTTATTCCTTTCCAAGTTCTGAGTGCAATGCAAACTTGATTTTTAAAGCAGTTCAAACCTTGATCTATTTATCAATTGCTTTCAAACTGCGTCAAAAAGTAGGCTACATTTAAAACAAGTTTACAATTTGCTTTTGTTTACGACTTGATGAATGGTGCCAACTTTGCAAAGCGAAAACTTTTAGTTTCTAAACAAATGCACAGCACTGTATGCATGAGTGTGTATGTGTGTCTCTATAGAGAAGAGTTACATATCTCTGTGTGTGTGTGTGTGTGTGTTGTGCCATTTGTGGGCTGCGCTTGTAGATTTCAGTTGTAGCCATTAAATATGTATCGCATGCGTGTTTATGGCGCAACAAAGTCGCTACAGATACGGGATTTGAATATATGCTGTATATGTGTATATCGTATTTGGTTGTTAGTATTGTTGGAGCTGCCACATGCCACATGACGCCACACACATAAACACAACCGTCAAGTGATTTAGAAAGCCACGAGCGACGTTGCCGCTTTGGGGGCTGTCATAAAATCATATTTAAATGCCAGCCAGGTGGTTGGGCATCTTCAAAAGGGGTAAGATGAGAGGGTGGACACGCTAAAAATACTGGCAAATGCGAAGGCCAAGGCGAGTGCATGATAAAACAAAAATAAAATAAATAAAAATGAAATAAAGGATACTCTGTTGATGACGTAAGCGCGACAAGGCTGCTGCAGTTTGCAGATGAAAGGGACAAGACAGAGACTGTCTATGAGTATGTGAGTGTGTGGAGGCTGGCACGTCATCAGGGCAGGCTTATATAAGCATGACCTCAGTCGGAAGACAGCCTGCTGTATTCCTGCCTCTCACTTTTTTCCACCTTGCCAGCACTTTTTGCCGCATCTATTTTTAATGCTGTTTATTTTTAGGCTGCACACAATGCGAGTCATAGTTTGTTAACGTGTCTCTGTATTTGCCCACGCATAATAAATAGTGTCGCATATGGCGACAACTCACTGTAGCAACAGCAACAAAACTGCCACTCTCAAGTGACTTAAGAACTTGCCAAGCTGCAAGTTGCAAGTCACAAAGTTGCAACATTGCCAACAGAATAACGGCCTGTTGCATCCAAACGCTGCCAGAACAGAACATAAAACTTGGCTAAAAAACTTTCTCGTCGCCAGCAAAATGCAATTAATAAATGCAAATTTCAAGTCTGCAGAGGCTAAAGAATATTTATTCTGTTGTGAGAAGAGAATCTTTTTTGATTTGATTTAGCAATTTTGCTTTGAGAATTTAATATTGTTTAACTAAATAAATATTTGAGTTTTGAGTTAACCAAAGTTTTTTCTATCAAATTGATTTTAAATATTAGCAAAAATAAAAATATTTATCCGTTTAAGTTATATTATTTATTTGATAAAAATTTGTATTTTATTTAGTTATTTAAGTAGTCTTTTAGTACCAATATTTATTTATTTGATTTAAATGCAAACGGATTTAATAATATTTTTAATGAGTTAATTTTTAATATCTACGATAACTATCAATTTATTAGTTAAAAAAATTAATATATTTTAATGCTTACTTATGTTAAAAAAAGTTGGGTTTATTAAAATAAATACAATACGAATAATAGTAATTATCAATATTATTTTGCAAATTATAGCGAATACAAATAAAACATTTTTTAAAGCATTTTTGTACATTTCTTTTCTAGGCAGACTTCTCTTCTTTACTATCTCTTTCCATTTGTTCTCGACTAAATAGCACGTGTATTTAACTTGTTGTTTTTATTTCCTTTGTTGTTGCTCATATTTAGGGGCAGGTCATAAACTCGACTGCCCAAACCATTTCATTAAATTATATTGTCACACACATACACACAACATGGCGTATACGTAATATTTTCATTTTGGCCCAATTCAGCGCTGTGCTTTGGTTGTTGTTGCCTCTCGTGGCTGGTGGCCAAGGACACTCGCAGCGCCTTGGCGACGCACCCGTGTTTAGTTTTTATATCGTTTTATTCCCTTTTTGCAGTTTTATTATTATTTTGCTTTACTTTTTTTCCCAACTTTGATTTCCCGGGAAACGTTGACCAAGTTTTTGCTTTGCATTCATTGTTGTGGCAGAGGAATGTAGAAAGTGAACATGGGACACAGCTGACAAATGTTATAAATTACTATTGACAAGGACGAGCTAAATATCTTCAGCTGCTGCTGCTTCAGTTTGTTATATTCTCTATTTCTTGCGCTGTTGCAGTTGTCGTTGTCATTGGCAACGCGACGTATGCGTAATAAATACAACTAGCGCTAAGGCTAAGGACAGACTGTGTGCCTGTTACCGACACACTCAGATATACACACACATACACACACATACACACATATACACACAGTCAATCAATAAAAAAGCAAAGGCAACAACAACGAGTGTTGCTTCAATGCTGCAACTTGACATTCAGCGCATTCAGTGGGCCAAAGCCAAAGCCACAGCTCTACTACTGTACTTCAATCAATATATCAATGCATCAATTTGCCAGTCCACAATTATTGTTGTAGTTGTAACTTGTTCATTTGCCGTTGCCGTTTGATTGATAAGAAAGGCAGGCAGGCAACGTGTTGTGGCAAGGAGGCAGTTTGAGGCATGCCTCTGGTTTTCATGTCAGCTGTGTGCTGAATATCAATAGAAATACCCAGTTATATATAGAAACCAAAAGAGAGAGTGAGTGTGTGAGAGAAGGAAAGAGAGAGAGAGGGCGAGAGTGAGAGAGAGAAGCTATCCTTGCTACTTGTATTTCATTTGCAATTTATTGGCTCGTTGTTGAAACTGTCGCCGTCGCTGTAGCTGCATCTGCCTGTAGAGTGTGGCAAGTTGCAAGTGGTAGTGGCAAGTGGCAACTGCCAGTATGTGGCAATTGTTTTGTGCTCTGTTTGACATTCAACCAATTTGCAGTTGCGCTTAACAAATAACTGGAATTTCAAGCGATAACTGATATAATTTCTCGTCCACTTTTTTCACAAACACAATTTGAGCTCAGTGTCCATTAAGGCAATTAGTTTTCAGTGCGGGGCGTGCAACTTTAGTGGCTGCCACACCCATAACAAATACGGCCAGCCTTCGTTACTAGCCAAAAATTGTGTCGACTATGTTTATTGTCAGCTAAGAGCGCGATTTGTGTGTTTTAGCCGGAAAGAAGCGTCAAGATGGGCACACACAGCTGCAAATTGTATATTGACGGACAAAAAAGGGAATGGAGAAGAAGGGTCAGAAGAAGGGGGAGAAAAAGGGGAGAAGAAGGAGGAGAAGAAAAGGAAAAGGCGTGTGTGAGGGATTTGGAAGGCGTTGTCTCCATGTCAGCTGACGTCGTCATTTATTATTCTTGACTGATTTTAAATGTTTAAAGTTGGGCATGTATGACTTTCGGAAATAAAATAAAATTTCGAAAAAAAAAACTATATTTTTTGCATGTATATATTTTATATAGACAGTAGAGGTCTGCATGACTGCATTCAATACGACATTCAGGTAAAATACTAAATTCAAATTAAATTAAAGTTAGACAAATTAATGTCAAGTGAAAGAAAATTTAACTGGACTTTGAATATTAACTTAAGTAGTATAGAGTATTTAACAGTCTGCGTGATTATATTTAAAATTTTAATCGTGTCATGAAAACAGAATGTTTTTACTATATATATTCCAAATATATTTTTGTTGCACTTCCTATACCCTAGCACAGAGTGCTTTAATTTATTATGGAAGTGAATAACGCTTTCAACGAGACATTTCCAATTCAATAAAGATACAATTTATATGTATTTTCAAGGAAGACAATATAAATTAATATATCTAACTGGATAATACTAAGCAATATATCTATACTATACTACATACTGACTAAGAATTACTCTTTTCAAAAACTGAATTTTAATATGAAAAGTCTATTTTAACATAAAAATTTTTGCAATGAAACTAGAAATTATAATTTATTAAATATTATATAAAATAATTTACTTTACAATTAAACAAGATTTGTTCAAGATCAGCTGACTACATAAATATGGCGGGCAGAGTATAAACACTTCGTTATTTCCTCTAATAATAAGAAAAGCTTTCAAAATGAAATATATAGAAAATTTTATATTTTTAGCTTTACAGTTGTTGTTGTTGTTTCTTTTCCATATATTTATGTATAATTTTCTTTTGGCTTGTTTGCTATTAAAATGAATGTATTCACTCTTACTTTCTAATTTCTTGTTGGCTCTCAGCTAAGTGATAACAGATGTTTTGGGCCACAATATGGGAATATGTCAATGGACACGCGATGGGGCAACAACATATAAATACGTTGTGGTCATAAATCTTGGCGTAGGCGCGTCCAACTTAGGGAATGTGACATATAAATAGTCTAGTATATAATATACACCAAAATATATACTAAATATACGCATATATGCTAAAATATTAATGCTAATGGAATTCATCATAATAACATATAAAAACGTATAATTAAAATATATTTATGATAATAAGAGAAGAGGATTATAAAAACACGTTGCAGCTTGCTAATTGAAAACGTGGCATGAATGAAGGGAAAACAATAAAGTGGAATGGCGAAATGGCAGAGAAAGCGAAACGGGAAAGTTGCACGCGCCATTTGGCATGTAAATTAGACGGCAACCTTGAAGTATGCAATGTATGTTGCATGCAGCCAGTCAGCCATGTGTGAATTGTGGCAAGAGAAACTGAAAAACAAAAGGCACTCGGTAAGCTCTGACGATCTGGACTGCTTTGAATTATGCATGCAAAAAGCCACGACGACAACGACCTTGAAGAAGGCGTAACGTAAGCAAATTGCAGGGCGAAATTTGTAATTGTAGAAGCCAACACGACTTGTTTCAACTTGACTCGACATGACGCGACGCGTTTAAGCCTGCCAGGCGGCCCCCAGGTGTGAAATTTCCCATTGTGTGATCGATAAATTGCCCATGTCTGTGGAATATTATGATACGCGGCGCCCTTGAAGGCAAAATTTACGACAAAATAAACAACTTGACGGCAGCCAAACGGACCTGGAGCGATTGCTTCTAGATAAGCGCAAGGATACGAGAAAAATAGAAAAGCTGCCAAGGCGTTTTTATGACACAGCAAAAGTTATCGACAGCAGCAAAAAGACAAATTGCCTATAAAATAAAGCACTTAAAAAATGATATAACGAAAAATGAGAAATGCGGCCAAATGTAGCGAAGCGTACAAAAGATACGCATGCAACAAAACAGTATGTAAAGTTATTGTTTTGACAAACAAAATAATTGAACATTTCATTTTAATAAATTAATTTTAATAAAATAAAATAAAATATTTTAAATTATCAATTTATATATTTTTGTCAAGTTATTTTCTTGACACACTGTAACGCTTATTTGGCTAAAAAAACAAAAGTCATCAAACACTGCAACATAATAATACTAAAACTAAGTTAAGCTTTAGTAGTGATAAAATTTAGCAAGGATTGCCAAAAGAAAAAGTTCTTAAGCCAGCGAAATGATATTACGAGAAATTGCAAAGTCTGCATTACAAATACAAATATACATAGCTAGTAAGTATGTGGAACGCAAGTGATAAACTTAAGCTGCTGCCTTTGACAGCGCTGGCAGCGCTGCCTCAAATGAGCTTTTCAATATTTACGCAGCGTCTTGTGCTAAATCCCAAACAGGCTGTTCTCCCTCTCCCTTTCCCTCTCCCAGTGTCACTGCCATGATTCTGCTCAGCCTCTGCTGCTGCCAGTTTGCCAAACATTTTTTTGCATTGAGCTTTTCAAGCGAATTTCGTTGTTTGCTCTGCCTATTTGAAGCACTCTCAAGCACATCTGCAGAGCAGTGATGCCAAATGTTTCCCGAAAAAGAAAGACAAAGCGGCCAAAGAAAACAGGGAAAAAATGCTGGAAAACTAGAAAAAAGAGGTAAAACTTTTTAAAAAATTTTTTTAATTGAAAAGCTATAAAGTATTTTCAATGATTTTTTTTCGTCATTTTCTTTGTTATTGAACTTTGCTAGATATTTTTCGCACCCTATGTGCGTTTTCACATTTTCATTCAAGAGATTTTTAAAATAAAATGTTTGCAGTCACTATATAATTGCTTAAAGAAACTTTTTCATCAAAACATTTTTTGTTTGAGACCGAGGAAAAGACGAAAACTTTAATGGTAGGTACCCATTAAGGTTAAGGAAGTTTTGTATCATTCAAAAGGAATTCAAATGCCTTTGCATGAAGTACGTTCAAATTATGAGTAGAATTAACTTTAAGTAGTGTCATTTACCTACTGTCAAAATAACATTTAAAGTGTCCATTTCTAGACGGTTCTAGAGCCAGAGCGATAGTGACCACTTCTGAAAAAGGGTTATTGCCTGCAGAGTCTCGATATTTGTTTGCTTCTAACAAAAATTTTGGCGTATTTTCAGCATTCTCCCATTTTAACAGGTGAATTTTGGTGTACCTGGAAAATGTTTTCGCCTTTATTTCGTTTCCATTTTCAAAATACAAATACTTGGAAGTATAGAATCATTTTTGGATACAATTCAATTGAATATTAATAAAGCTAGATTTTCGAATAGAAGATGTTTGAGATTTTTCCCGGCTGAAGCAGTTAAAAACCAGAAAAATCTATTTGAAAAAAGCCCAAATTGGCATCACTTCTGCAGAGTAGCGGACGCTGACGTCGACAGAGCTGCTGGCAGAGTTGCTGGCAGAGATGGTTGGCTGCTGGCTTTGGCTTCTGTGGCCATTTTGGGGTTGTTTATGTTTTGCTTTGCTGTTTCGCTTTTGTGTTGAGGTAGGATGCGCCCAGATCTCACTCCATGTGTATGTGTATGTGTGTGTGTGTATTCTAGGTGTGTCTATTGTTGCAGCCTTATATTAAATACTCACCTTTGACATGACTTTTCCAGAAAGTTGTCCAACATTTAATTTCGTTTGCGTTTGATTAAATTTCTTGGTGTTTTACTTGTTGTTTTTTTGTTTATAATTTATTGTATATATTTAAGCATAGTTATTACATTTTATCTTGAACACTTTGTCTTTATCACTTTAAATTATGGTTTTTTTTTGTTTGGCTGCAACGGTCGAAAACTATCAAATGTCTAGCTGCCAGATGTATGAGCTTATTTATGATTATAGCTAAAACTGCCCGTTTATAGGGAAACTGACTAATAGACTCACCAACTGGCATTCTAAAGTCCCCCCAATAAATCAATCAAATAATATTTTAATGCATGCATTAAATAACAGTCAAAGGAAAACAAATGTGATAAGATTGTCATAAATTCAAATATTTATGGCAAAAGTTTTTGACTACGGCTCTAAATACAATTTAGATAAATGTAAAATTCTTGGAGCTTTTGTTGGCCATATCCTATGTAATCCATGAGATATGATGTTTTGTTGAGCACTTAATAGCTTAACTTGAAGGTAAACTCTTTGTTTTTAAGAAATAATTTCATTTTAATTTCACTTATTTTTTCGGTAAACTTTTGTCATTTTTTTAACACATTAATTTAAATTCGTTTTTTCAATTCACTCTCTAAAATAACTTGTGATAGTTTTCACTTGTCACACGTGCTGCAGCTTTTCTTTTTATTTTTTTTTACTTGTTGGCTTTTCTTTTGCTGCTGCCTTTTCTTAGCCTTCAACACACATACACACGCGACGCACACGCATACACATACACACACATTGAGAACATGTGCGCAGGTGTGCGCTTGAATTTTTCAATTATTCACAAGTTAATGAAATAAATTTGCATAACTTCAATTATTATCAATAATCGTTATTTGCTGTCGTTCTTTTTTGTTAATTTCATTGACACACAAAATGAAGGAACAGAAAAAATGGGCTGAAATAGGTTTTCCTTTTTTTTCATTTTTCTTCTGTTTTTTGGCCAGAAGCGGAACAGACAGAACAGAAAATTTTGTGTTCTGGCCCCTGTCTGTGTCTGTGTATGCGTGTGTAGGTGTTTAGGTGTATAAATGAATGTAAGAATGTGTGTGTTTGAGTTTGTGTGTCTGACTGTTTCCAACAACCACTGAACGCGCCCGCGCTGCTGCTTCTGCTGCTGCTACTGCTGCTGCTCTTTGCGTGCGTACGTGCGACGCGCTTACTGTCTGACTGGCGACTGGGCCATTGAATTTTACTCCAATTGGACTAACGCCCAGAGAGCCAACCAACCAAACCAAACCAAAGAGAGAGAGCGCGCGAGAGTGAAAGCGCCGCTTCTGTGCTGGAATGTGTGCGCCTGCAACAACACGCAACAGGAAAGAGCAGTCAGCGTTGAGCTTTCGCCTAGTTTATGGTGACGCTTTTTTCGAGAGCTTTTGACGCACATGGCATTTGTTTATATTTGTAGCACTTTCCAGACGCCTACCTGGAATGCCGCGTCGCACAGTGGAGCCATTGCTGATTTTACGTTGCAAAAATCGTAACTTTTAAAATAATAACGATATTTCAAAATTTTAAAAAGTGTTTGATAGAAAACTCTATTAGCTTTTATAATTACATACTACGCAGGGTGATAGGCCCACAGAGTGATTCATAGTTGTTGGTTAAAGTTGAAAAATATTTTCTGTGCAAATTTTACGTGTTAATTCGTTAAAAAAATTTTTTTTTTTGTAAAAAACTTCGAAAATAACGGTTTAAAAAGGTTATAAAACAGGAGCAAATCATAATAAGATATTAGATCACGATATTGACAGTCAGCAATGGCAACTTGCATTGCGCTCTTCTTCTTTTACCTGTCCGCGCGTTTTTATTGTAAAGTTGCATTAGTTTTTTCGACTTAACGTAAAGGGTGTAACGAAGCTTTTCCAGCCGGGGTCTGCGTCTCAGTCCGGCCAGGGTCTGTTTACAGAAAATTTGTAAAACATCTGGGACGACTAGACAGAGCGGCGGGAGCGTCAGCGGGGAAGCTGACGTGCCCGCTCGAAAATCGGCTGAGATGACCTTGATGTGAGCCCAAGATTGGCCCAGGAGGACGAGTAGGGACTCCCGATGCCCGTTGCGTCATCCTTCTCGTACCTCCTGAGCCCCTCGGTTTGGATTTGGGACGCACGTTCGTTCCGTGCCGACGACGCTAGAGGATGCATCCCGGAGAGAAAGAGATCGTAAGAAGACGATTTCCCTCCTCCCCGGAATGAGAGGAATCCCCGAAAGGAGAGGTCGTAAGAATACGGTATCTCTCTTTCCAAGGACGCCTCCCCCCCCCAACGCCGCACAGAGCCGGCCGCTGGGTCAGATCCGCGGACACCAAGCTCATCCGATGATGACTTGGCCCACGGACCAGACGCCAGTGTGCTCAGGTCTGATCCCCGGTGAGGGCTCAGGAATAGAAACGATAAAAATCGTATCTCTATGCCTGGGCCACCTCCGGTGGACCAAATCCGGCCGGTCGTCGCGAACATGCGTCTCCTCCTCCTAGGGCTCACAACAAGCTAACTGAAAAGAAAATAAGAAGGGAGAAATTCACCCGTACCAAAAAAAGAGACAACATCGCCATTCTCCTTACAAAACTGTTAGGCCACATGCTTTTATTTTATGTCGTATCTATAACATTTCTATATTCGCACATACCGGGAAGGATAGTGTTACTGCTCCATAGGCGGAGCCAAGAAAGAAAAGAGAACAGAGGCCGCTGGCCAGCTTACCCGCCGTTTAAAATGCGGCGCTGCTTCTTCTATTTAGGTGGTTCCTCGCTCCAGTGCATCCAGCTCACACTTCGCGTGCGGCCTTCAAAGCTGCCGGCCGGCGACCGTCGATTGCTCGGAGGGATTGCCCTTCACGAGACTTTGGAAAAAAAGATATCCCTGCTGCTGTTGTCGTTGTGGTTGAGCACGAGGAGTGCAGGCGCACTTTAAAACAAATTACCACGGCTATTGTTGTTGTTGTTGTTGGCACTGGTCGCGCGTGTGCACTTTGAAAATTTTCGCTGCTGTTGTTGTTGTTGTTGGCACTGGTCGCGCGTGTCACTTTGAAAATTATCGCTGCTGTTGTTGTTGTTGTTGGCACTGGTCGCGCGTGTGCACTTTGAAAATTATCGCTGCTGTTGTTGTTGTTGTTGTTGGCACGGTAGCGCGTGTGCGCTTTGCAAAAAAATATATATCACGGCTATTGTTGTTGTTGTTGTTGGCACTGGTCGCGCGTGTGCACTTTGGGGAAAAATGTCACTGCTACTGTTGTTGTTGTTGTTAGCACGAGTAGTGCATGTGCGTTTTGCAAAGAAACTTTGCCTGCTGCTGTTGTTGTTGTTGTTGCTGTTGTCTCTTGGTTGTGCACTTGTTATTTTCACGATTCGTCACTGCCGATGTCGACGCTACCAAGCCCGTCAGAAAAGTGAAGCCGGCTAGCGTGGCGGAAATTCCACCATGTTTTCTCATAGGTTCACCTTGGTGAACGATCACGCTCCAGTTCGTTGTTCCTTAGAACCAGATGAACGAACGAAAAGTTCTTCGTGATCTTCTGGTTCAACTGGCGTTGCCAATTGATCCATGTTCCCAGCTGATCCCTTTCTGGTCACACCAGCGTTGCCAACGTTGACATTGGCAAATACTATGTGTGTTGTGAGGCCAGCAGAATGCTGCCTCACACTCCCCCTTTACTTCGGGGAGGGAAAAGAAAGGCTGTCGTCATCCTGGGGGGCGGATTGGATCCTTGTAGTGGTTCCCCCAAAGGGGTGTTCTTCGTGTGGCTCCGGTGCGGTGCTGACAGTTCGTCGGGTCCGGCTGTGGTTTCCCCGACGGGGTAGGGACGTTGAGATGGCTCGCCATCTTCCAGTGGTCCCCAGGAACTTGGCCCGGTGGAACGGGTTTCCTCAGTCCTCTTCGTCGCATGGTCGCTTTCGTCTTTCGGAGCTAGCGTTGTTGGGGCGTCGTCTTTGCTGTGCGGATCCGGTTCTCGCTCGCTGTGCCCGCGGAGGGGTCTTGGTAAAAATTACGTAGTGTGCCCGCCTTTGGGTCTTGATGTACTAGCTTTTGGCTCGCCAGGCCAGGGCAGCGTTTCCCTGTTGTGGTTCCCCGAATTGGATGTCTTCGTGATGCTTTGCTTGTGCGGACAGATCGCCTGGTCCGGCTGTGGTTCGTGCTTCGTGATGCTTTGCTGGTGCGGATGCGGACAAGTCGCCTGGTCCGGCTGTGGTTCGTGCTTCGTGATGTGTCTGTGCTGGTGAGGACAGGTCGCCTGGTCCGGCTGTGGTTCGTGCTTCGTGATGCTTTGCTGGTGCGGATGCGGACAAGTCGCCTGGTCCGGCTGTGGTTTGTGCTTCGTGATGTGTCTGTGCTGGTGCGGACAGGTCGCCTGGTCCGGCTGTGGTTCGTGCTTCGTGATGCTTTGCTGGTGCGGATGCGGACAGGTAGCCTGGTCCGGCTGGGGTTCGTGCTTCGTGATATGTCTGTGCTGGTGCGGACAGGTCGCCTGGTCCGGCTGTGGTTCCCCCGAAGGGGTCTTCGTGATGCTTTGCTTGTGCGGACGGATCGCCTGGTCCGGCTATGGTTCCCCCGAAGGGGTCTTCGTGATGCTTTACTTGTGCGGACGGATCGCCTGGTCCGGCTATGGTTCCCCCGAAGGGGTCTTCGTGATGCTTTACTTGTGCGGACGGATCGCCTGGTCCGGCTGTATTCCCTGCTGTGAGCTTCGCTGCGTCCTTCGCGGTGTTCTTTGCTGTTGATTCTAGAATTAGTCAAAAGAGAGGAATTAATCTGATGTCGGCCTATCCACCGCCGTCTTCCAGCCGGGATGAAAATCCTGCCTCGCCGTAGTGGCGCGGATGGTTAGATGGCGGCTCGTGGGTCTTCTCTTGAACGGACGCATGCCTCGTTGGCATCGCCAGTAGTCTCGGTGGTTAATGCTGGGATGGCGCATGCCTCTGCGGGCACTGCCATGAATCTCTGTGGTCACTGCTGGGATGACGCATGCCTCTGTCGGCACCGCCATGTGTCTCGGTGGTCACTGCTGGGATGACGCGTGCCTCTGCCGGCACCGCCATGTGTCTCGGTGGTCACTGCTGGGATGACGCGTGCTTCTGCCGGCACCGCCATGAATCTCTGTGGTCACTGCTGGGATGGCGCATGCCTGCTCGGCACCGCCATGAATCTCGGTGGTCACTACTGGAATGATGCGTGCCTCTGTCGGCACCGCCATGAATCTCTGTGGTCACTGCTGGGATGACGCGTGCCTCTGTCGGCACCTCCATGAATCTCGGTGGTCACTACTGGAATGATGCGTGCCTCTGTCGGCACCGCCATGAATCTCGGTGGTCACTGCTGGGATGGCGCATGCCTGCTCGGCACCGCCAGTGGATCTCGGTGGACACTGCGGGGATGACGCGTGCTTCTGTCGGCACCGCCATGGGTTCCGTGGTCACTGCTGGGATGACGCGTGCCTCTGTCGGCACCGCCATGAATCTCTGTGGTCACTGCTGGGATGGCGCATGCCTGCTCGGCACCGCCATGAATCTCGGTGGTCACTGCTGGGATGACGCGTGCTTCTGTCGGCACCGCCATGAATCTCTGTGGTCACTGCGGGGATGACGCGTGCCTCTGCCGGCACCGCCATGGGTTCCGTGGTCACTGCTGGGATGACGCGTGCCTCTGTCGGCACCGCCATGAATCTCGGTGGTCACTGCTAGGATGACGCGTGCCTCTATCGGCACCGCCATGAATCTCGGTGGTCACTGCTAGGATGACGCGTGCTTCTGTCGGCACCGCCATGGGTTCCGTGGTCACTGCTGGGATGACGCGTGCTTCTGTCGGCACCGCCATGAATCTCTGTGGTCACTGCGGGGATGACGCGTGCCTCTGCCGGCACCGCCATGGGTTCCGTGGTCACTGCTGGGATGACGCGTGCTTCTGTCGGCACCGCCATGAATCTCGGTGGTCACTGCTGGGATGACGCGTGCTTCTGCCGGCACCGCCATGTGTCTCGGTGGTCACTGCTGGGATGACGCGTGCTTCTGCCGGCACCGCCATGAATCTCTGTGGTCACTGCTGGGATAACGCGTGCCTCTGTCGGCACCGCCATGAATCTCGGTGGTCACTACTGGAATGATGCGTGCCTCTGTCGGCACCGCCATGAATCTCGGTGGTCACTGCTGGGATGGCGCATGCCTGGTTGGCACCGCCTGTGAACCTTGGTGGTCACTGCCAGGATGGGACGAATATGCTTCACTAAATGCCGCCATATTCCAACCGGGATGGAAATCCTGACTCGCTGTGATGGCGCGGATGGTAACATAGCAGCACACGTGAAACTCGATGACCTCGTGGTGTCAACTTCGGTTGACGAGCCGCAGTGCAAGACGGCTAGGATGGCGCACGAAAGTCTAAACCCAAGAACACTTTGTCGACGATAGTTGGCAATACCAGATATGGTATGTTGCATAATCTTGACACGTGCTTTGCAGACAATGAAGTGCCCATCCTCCGCCATGCTGACTTTGGCCCCACGTTTAAAAACCGCTCCTCTTAGCTATGATCCGATCGCTTTGCTGGTCCCAAACTGACTCTCCCCCTCGATGCCTCGGTTCGAGCCATGAAGTCTGTGGCGATCGCTGTTGACGTCGACGCGCTGCACCGCGCAGGAGCCCGCTTGTAGCTGCTGCTCCCCTTGTGGCGCCAGAGCTAGCTTGTGGCTGCTGCTCGCACCGAGGCGCAGATTCGCTAGCGTGGATTCTGCCCGCGCTCGTGGCGACAGAGCCAGCTTGTAGCGCTGCCCGCCCTTGTAGCGACAGAGCCGCCTGGTTCTCCCGCGGTACCTTTGCTGCTCTGCTTCTGCTGTTGCTCTATCTCTGTTCTCTCTTCTCTGTTCCTTTCTTGTTTCTCTTTTGTCGTGTCTCTTCGTCCGCTCTGCTTACGTTGATGCTCTCTTCGTCCCTCTCTTCGTCGTGGCTCTGGTTACGTCGTGACTCTGCTTGCGTAGTAGCTCTCTCCTCTCTCCCGTTCTCTCGCGATCTGGAAACAGCAACAAAAATCTCCCTCTGTGCTGCGAACTTACTGCTACTTTCTGGGCACGCTCTACTGGTCATGAAGAGAGGAAAAAAAATGGAGACTATGCAATATGACCCTTCGAAAAAAACTACCCCTCAAAAAAAATATTCGCCTTTTTTTCCAAAAAAAAAATATCGCAGCGTCTTAGTCAGCTTCTCTGTGGTTTCGCACACTTTTCCTGGCGGCAAATTGATCCTCCTGTCCCTCTCCAAATCCTCGCTGAAGAACGGCTCTATCGCCTCTTCCGAAACTTGACTTTTCGCATTTACATACTTTCCCAAAAAATAACTTGCGCGTGAGGGAAGAGAAAAAATATTTCGGGCAGGCGAAAAAAATTCGCTGCTCGTGAAAAAATGCCACGTGGGAAAAATGCCGCGTGGAAAAATATCGCATGAGAAAAAAATGCCGCGTGAGAAAAATAGAAATGTCTAACATTCTAAGGGTATTTTGTTTGTACTCTACTACAAGGGCTTTAAGGTCTCTGCGTCTGGTGGGCGAAATGAAAATCCTGTGCTTGTGAAAATCCCGTGTTTGACTTTTCTGACGGGCTCGCTTTCATATGCATTTTTTTTTCAAACAAAAAATGCAACAATGTAATATACTACTTACAATACCCTGTTTTTGTAACAATAAATGGCATATGTCTGATAAGGGAGGAAATATGGTTGGCCGATATCGATGCTCACGATGTCAAAAAAAATGCCTAATAGGAATTTTTGTTCCAGACGTCCCTGCTCGGGCGCCATCTGTAACGAAGCTTTTCCAGCCGGGGTCTGCGTCTCAGTCCGGCCAGGGTCTGTTTACAGAAAATTTGTAAAACATCTGGGACGACTGACAGAGCGGCGGGAGCGTCAGCGGGGAAGCTGACGTGCCCGCTCGAAAATCGGCTGAATGACCTTATGTGAGCCCAAGATTGGCCCAGGAGGACGAGTAGGGACTCCCGATGCCCGTTGCGTCATCCTTCTCGTACCTCCTGAGCCCCTCGGTTTGGATTTGGACGCACGTTCTTCCGTGCCGACGACGCTAGAGGATGCATCCCGGAGAGAAAGAGATCGTAAGAAGACGATTTCCCTCCTCCCCGGAAGAGAGGAATCCCCGAAAGGAGAGGTCGTAAGAATACGGTATCTCTCTTTCCAAGGACGCCTCCCCCCCCAACGCCGCACAGAGCCGGCCGCTGGGTCAATCCGCGGACACCAAGCTCATCCGATGATGACTTGGCCCACGGACCAGACGCCAGTGTGCTCAGGTCTGATCCCCGGTGAGGGCTCAGGAATAGAAACGATAAAAATCGTATCTCTATGCCTGGGCCACCTCCGGTGGACCAAATCCGGCCGGTCGTCGCGAACATGCGTCTCCTCCTCCTAGGGCTCACAACAAGCTAACTGAAAAGAAAATAAGAAGGGAGAAATTCACCCGTACCAAAAAAAGAGACAACATCGCCATTCTCCTTACAAAACTGTTAGGCCACATGCTTTTATTTTATGTCGTATCTATAACATTTCTATATTCGCACATACCGGGAAGGATAGTGTTACTGCTCCATAGGCGGAGCCAAGAAAGAAAAGAGAACAGAGGCCGCTGGCCAGCTTACCCGCCGTTTAAAATGCGGCGCTGCTTCTTCTATTTAGGTGGTTCCTCGCTCCAGTGCATCCAGCTCACACTTCGCGTGCGGCCTTCAAAGCTGCCGGCCGGCGACCGTCGATTGCTCGGAGGGATTGCCCTTCACGAGACTTTGGAAAAAAAGATATCCCTGCTGCTGTTGTCGTTGTGGTTGAGCACGAGGAGTGCAGGCGCACTTTAAAACAAATTACCACGGCTATTGTTGTTGTTGTTGTTGGCACTGGTCGCGCGTGTGCACTTTGAAAATTTTCGCTGCTGTTGTTGTTGTTGTTGGCACTGGTCGCGCGTGTGCACTTTGAAAATTATCGCTGCTGTTGTTGTTGTTGTTGGCACTGGTCGCGCGTGTGCACTTTGAAAATTATCGCTGCTGTTGTTGTTGTTGTTGTTGGCACGGTAGCGCGTGTGCGCTTTGCAAAAAAATATATATCACGGCTATTGTTGTTGTTGTTGTTGGCACTGGTCGCGCGTGTGCACTTTGGGGAAAAATGTCACTGCTACTGTTGTTGTTGTTGTTAGCACGAGTAGTGCATGTGCGTTTTGCAAAGAAACTTTGCCTGCTGCTGTTGTTGTTGTTGTTGCTGTTGTCTCTTGGTTGTGCACTTGTTATTTTCACGATTCGTCACTGCCGATGTCGACGCTACCAAGCCCGTCAGAAAAGTGAAGCCGGCTAGCGTGGCGGAAATTCCACCATGTTTTCTCATAGGTTCACCTTGGTGAACGATCACGCTCCAGTTCGTTGTTCCTTAGAACCAGATGAACGAACGAAAAGTTCTTCGTGATCTTCTGGTTCAACTGGCGTTGCCAATTGATCCATGTTCCCAGCTGATCCCTTTCTGGTCACACCAGCGTTGCCAACGTTGACATTGGCAAATACTATGTGTGTTGTGAGGCCAGCAGAATGCTGCCTCACAAGGGATGGATCCGGACGGGTATAAAACCATATATATTTATTTAAAGAAATGAATGGTGAAGCGTTTTAAAGTGATTTGATCCCGGGAAAGTCTGGACTCGAAAGTTATCGTCTACTAAAGATGAAAAATAGTCAAAATTTAGTGTTTTGCAGGGCCGCAGGCCGAACAACTTGGCAAAAATAATTTCTTTGTAATAAAAGCAGTCGGTAGAGAATTCTTTAAAGATTCAAAATCCAAAAAGGATTTTCGGATCAAGTAAAATCTGTGGGCAGTACAACCTTTTAAGTTTAAGTTTAGCCATTTAAATTTAATAAAATTTTTCACTTCACTGTGCGTCGAAAGTAAAACTAGCATTGCATATTTTTAGGCCACAAACGAAATTAAGAGCCATATTAAGGCAATTTTTTTTTTTTTGTTTTTTTTTTGTGCGTGTATTATTAATTTTGTACACACTATAAAAGAAGCGGCCATCTAGTATTTTACACTATTAAAGATTCATAATAGTTTTATAATTTAAACAAAAATTTAATCGAAAAGCATATAAAGGGAAAATAAAGAAAATATTGACTAATTCTGTGTAATGTTTGCCTCTGTGACACTGTGGCCAATATTTAGGGCCATTTCAGCCTGCGAATGCCTTAGTGGATACAGATGATCCATGTGATCGATAAATGGTCGCACTCCCTCTGGATTCTTCATATACTTGGCCACACTTAGGATGATATGGCGATAGATCTGATGATCGCGATACGCGGCATTCGGGCGTCTCTTCTGGGGTGGTCTATAAAGAGAATAAAATTATTTAAAAAATATCAAAATAATAAATTGGTATAATCTTAACAAATTCTATATTTATTTTTATTTTTTTTATTTATAAATTAAGAATCGAATTCCGTAGTCGCTTAGATTCTATGGAACTAAGTGAAGCACATTTAACACATTAAATAAAAGGAAGGTGACTAAAGAAAATTCTTTAGAAATTAGGAGCAAATACTTATTTCTTGGTTTAGGGAATATCTTTCTGCTAACTAGTTTTAGATCAAATGCTTTAAGCTCACCTCTCCTGGGCACGCTGTATAACGCGTCTGCGTCTCGCAATTTCCGATCTTCGACAGCTTTCGCAGTACGCGAAATAACCACAAATGGAGATGACAATGACGGCAATGGTATAGATTAACCAGCTCCAGCCGAGGAACCTGTAAAAATCACTCACATTTTACAACAATTAAGTGACAGTAACATATTTTTTGCCTACGTCACAAATGTTGCATTCAATTCCTTCCAGATTTGCGGGACATTCTCGCGCTGGTTTTTCTTTGCCTCGCTTCTCCAGAAGGCAAACGAAAACATTGTTCTTCAAATTTTAGATAAATTTTGTGGTTATTTTTTTGGATATGGAATTAATTTTCGCCTACAACAAAAATGTGAATTTAATTTTGTAAGCCAAATATTGTAGTTGCAAAGCAAAGCCGACTGAGCAACAACAACAAAGACAAAACAATGAAGAATGTTAAACATTTCATTTGGTGTCATCTGCTAATTATAGAAATGCATTTGCTTATCCTGAACAACAAGGAAGTTGTTTGCTTTGAAAGCCACTACACTTAATAAGGTGACAAGGTCAACGATCAACGATCACAACAAACTACGATCGATTGCTACTTTTAATTCCAACTGGAGATTCGCTTTTGTCTCCAGTGGCAATTCGTGCGCTTCCGTCAAGTGGAGGGGGTCAGTGAGGGGCGAAGGGGCGGAAAAGCGTCTGGAAAAGCGTGATCAAATAAATTATCGCTATGTGCTGCACAGCTGCCAGTGTCAAAAGATCTTTTCAGCACATACGTTTGACAATTTGCCAACGTGCTTGACAACATGCATTTAAATTTATGGCCATGTCTCTTCGGCCACAATCAGTATGAGGGGGTTAACGTTGTTCGCAGGCCCCACTATGACATTGCATATTGCTCCAAATTGGTCATTGGCGAACCCAACCCACCAAAAAATAAATAAAAAGAACTGGACAAACGTCTGGCATGACAGCGCTATGCAAAAATTACACAAAAACTAACAAATTGCATTCTGACATTGGCAGCTCCAAACAACGACATTTAACCATAGATTCTGCTGACACATCGAACTTTTAAGGTCCAACTGAAGTTCTAATTTTATGTTCATTCCATCTGCAAATGATGTTTGTATTCTTGTAGAGTGCTCTCGGTTTAATAATTTTGGAAAGAACTCAATTAGTCACCAGTAATTGTTCGAGCAGAGCGAATGTGTTCTCAGAAACATTGAAGAAAATTTGATGTCTTCGGTCAATTGTTTGAGAACTGTCAAATATGATAAAAATAGATGTGAGAGTAATTATAATAAAAGCATGAGTGAATATTATGACCTTTCGTTGAGTTTCAAAATGCAATAAGAAGTCAGAATGCGCTCAGAAATTAACAAAATTTGTGACTTGTAAAGTTGCTAGGTCAGAGGCTGACTTCAAACTTTCATAACTTTGCCAAAACTGAAACGAATTTCCAAACGGAACTTCATTTTAATCTTAGTTATTTCTAAATTATTTCGTTAAAAAAAATTTTTGCCAAAAGATTTAGATTTTTATGCAAAGTTTCTCCCCATGTGTTTTTAAAAAATTAAGAATTTTAAATATCAAGTACTGCTGAACTTCCATAACTCGAACTTCTATATCTCGAATTTCTCTTTAGGTCGAAATAAATGAGTGGCAGTAAAATTAATAAGCTTAAGAATAAGTCGAATATCTCCATAACGCAAACCTTTTCTTTGGATAATGGTGATTCGAATTAGGGAAGTTCGACGGTATTAACATTTATACAACTACACATGCTATAATTGAAAATTGACTTATTTAACTCGATTGATTGGAAAAAATCGAGTTAAAAATCTTGCTATTATCGAGCTATTGGTTTTTCGTTGTTTCGTTCATATCACTAATAGACACCATATAGTATATATAGAGACAATATATACAAGAACTTCCTATGCTCAGTGATCTTTTCCATATCACATAACTTGTCACAACTTCAACCATACCCCACTGCTGCGCTTTGATGATTGCAAGGTATTTAAAGATCTTGAAGATTATTTGTGTAGAGTGTTTCTTGTTCACAGATTCAATTCGATTGCCACTTAAGAGTTGTCTTTTTTTGTTGTTTTTTGGTCAGTTGTTTCCTCTGTGTTCCGGCAAGAGGTAGAGGGAGAGGAGAGAGATCTGAAGTGATATTGCCATCAGCTCATCAAATGACTGTCAAATTAACTAAACACACGCATTGATGACGGGGAGCAGCCCACACAAAAATGCAAATGAATTGTTATCAGTTAATTGTCTGAGCCAGTTTTCTCTCTCTCTCTCTCTCTCTCTCTCTCTTCCTTTGTTTCTTATTGTATTTTGCTTTCTCTCTCTGTTTGCATTGTGTGCTATCAGCTTTTTATGCTTTATTTGATTACATCTGCAGCGTGGGTGTCCGAATTGGAGTCGCCACTCAACAAGTGGCAGCTAATAGCCCAATAAATGCTGATACTAGTTGCTGTTGTTGTTGTTGCTGTTGCTGTTGCACCTTTTGTGACCGTGGCTGTTAACCAAAGCTGCCAAATGTCTTGGCACATCATCAGATTTATGAGCTGGTCGACGACATGTCGGCAACCAGTTTCTGTGTGTGAGAAGCTAAACGCAAATCCTTTTGACATATATGCAACAAGACAAGGTGGAGTAGGTGGAAGGAGGTAAGGGATAGGGGGTAGGGGGCAGGAGGGGCAGGCAGGTAGCAAATATGTGGTGACAGCTTTTAGCGTTGGTCGCTTCTTGGCTGCCACAATTGGGCAAGGGCACGCAAACAAGTTCTTTCTTCGTATGAGAAAGATCAGGCGAGCCCATGCCTTGGAGTTGAGTTGAGTTGAGTTGGCCTAGCCAAGCGCAAATATTTAACTTAACAACTGCAGAAACCAGGGCCATAAAAAGCATAAGCCGCAGCGGCAGCAACAACAACAACAACAACAACTACTACTTGCCTTCAGCTATGTGTTTTGCGGGGGCGCAACGTCAAACAGCCTAAAACAAAAGTAAAAAACAGCTGCAACCTTAGTTGCAGTTGCAGTTGCAGTTGCAATGGCCTTTTCCACTTCCCAATTCACACACAGTTCAGTTCACAATTCCAACTTCCCAGTTTGTCGCATTTTTGTCTGATCGAACAACAAAAACGAACTTGTTCTACGATCGCTCGATCGTCGCAACACGATCATCAACTGGACTTGGACTTTCGGTTTCGGTTTCCGATTCGTATTCGGTTTTCGTTTCGCTTCGTTTTCGATCTTCGTTTATTCGCTTTTTTTGGCTTGCAGCGTTTAGTTCGTCTCGGGACTTCTAAGCGATCAGTTGTTTGAGCTCCGCCGTGGCCAAAATATCTTCGTTTGGATCAAATATCACACAACAATCTTATATGCGTGATCAGTGATCGGTGATCGGATCGGTAGATTGTCTTAAAAAATCTCAACAATTTCTTTGCAATCTTTTTTTGGCATACGGAAGCAGCTGAAGCGTCTTTTAATCTGTAAAAAATTATTTATGAAAATAAATTATTAATAAAAGCAGCTCGCATATCTCGAATACTCGAATAATTTATTAAAGGCAGCAAAATAAAAGCAAATGCCGCGTATCTGTTTAATGTCAGCGTGAAGAAATATTCCCGAATTTATTGTTTTGTGATTGCAAATTTGACATAATTGTTTGTGCATTGATTTATTTCTTCCACCAAAAATCGATTTAAACATACGTCTATATATCTATATCTGACGATAATCCAGGCAGAGCTTGGCCAATTGGTTTCAAACAACGCGTAAGTTAAATGCTAATTTTTTATGTTAATTATAATTAACAGTAAGTAATTATTTATGTATTGAATGTATGCCAACTGACGTGTGACACTTCCTAGTGAGTGTCGCATGAGTACGAGTGAGTATATTCAATGAGTACATTCATCTTGCTCAAAATCGCATATGAAACGGTGGACAACGCATTTGCATTTGCATGTGCTAATCTTGTTATGGATTTGACTTAACATACACTACAGTTGAGGACCGTTAGCTATTGAGTTTTGTTTGTCAGTTGTATCATTTAGTTATGACAAGTAACTTAACTAATAGTAGAAAGTACAAATACAATGCATATCTTTAGCCTGACATATAGATAAGTGTTAATTTTGTTTAGCCATTGTTAGTAACCATTGACCTTTCTCAAAAGACGCCTTTAAAAATCGTATTAAAAATGGAAGTTGTTATGCTTCTTTGTCTCTAGTTATTGTTTTTTCCTTTTTAATATGAGGGTAATATTTTATTTAAAAAGAAATATAGTTATTTTTCGGTTTGATAATTTATTTGTCATCTTATTTCTATACACTTTTATATTATTTAAATTTTCGTCATACGTTTTTCTTTTTAATTTTCGAGAGTGTTAATATGATTTGAACTCAAGAAAATCTATACATTAATTAATTATTTATTTGAAATTCTTAACTTGTCGATCTATGCCTCTTTTTTGGAGTATAATCAATTTAGATAGTTCATAAATACCTGATAAAGTAAATGCAGTTGAACTTTCATAGCTCGAACTTCTATAACTCGAATTTCTCTCTAACTCGAGCTAAATGAGTGGCAGTAAAATTAATAAGCGTTATGGTTATTTGTATAAATCTATCCTATTTCGTATCACTCGAGTGTCATCATATTGTATTTTAATGACGTGCGAGGAAATGATTGAATGAAACATATCCAATGATTTCCGTTTCAACAGAATGACGTTTGATATATGTCTAAAAAATAAATACTTGTTCTTTTTTTATAAACTCGCTTGTTGTTAGAATTCTAACATTGTCACGATCGTTCTAAATAGATCGTGCCTATTTTTGCAGAATTGTAAATTGAAATAACAATAAAAATATTATTTTTATGATTTGCGCAAATTACAGATATATTTACATATGTGTGTGGGTGTGTATGTGTAATTGGTAGTGTGTGTGTGTGTGTGTATTGTAAATTATGCTTTTGGTTAAGGCGCATGTTATGTTCACAAAGACTGCAGCACGAGCCATAATTCTCAATATTTCTTGTTGTTTTTGTTTTCTGTCTGTTTGTTTTCTGTCTGTTTGTCTTCTGTTGTTTTGTTTTCAGTTTTTTCTGTTTTTCTAATTAACCAAAGTCATTTGCATGAATAACGCAGCTAACGGTAAAATGGGAGTTTATGTCTTTTGTCTGCTACATACAGATACAAGTCTGACCCAGAGAGTCAGACAGCAAAGAGTCCAACTTCAACTCGGACTCGGATTCGGTCTGGGACTGCGGGCTATGCGTGGGCGTGGACCAACGCCCCTTTTACAGCTGCAGCGCAATTAGCAAAAGACTTGGCCAAGGCAGCGTCTACTACAAAAAAATACTTGGAACAACCTGGTTAAAAATACACTTGCTTAGGGTGCTTTGATTTCGTTTTTGTGAAAACTTTATGAAACACATCTTTATTTTTATTTGTCCCTTAGTTTTAAATCTATTTAAAAACAGGATATGCTTACTGTAACAAATATTTGATACAGAGAAATTCGATTAAAAATCTAATTTTCTTTGAAAACTTTAATTATAAGCAAATTAGATTTTTAGTTAAACACAACTATGTATCTAAAAGGTATTTAATATTTTAAAATAACCAGCAAGAGTATTTAAAATTCGATAATTTCAATATATAACCACTCTTACTTATTTACTTTTTTCACCTTCTTTCCCTTTTTTCCACTTTTTTTGCAATTGTTATTCAACTGGACTTTTGAAGTTGAAGTTGAACTTGTTGAGTTGATGTCGAGATGTTGTTTTTTTTTTTTTAATGTTGCTTATTTATTGTTGTTGTATTGTTATTGTAGTTGGGGTGCCAAAATGTCAAACTGTCCGTGTGGTTTGTGGCATGTTGCGCATAGTTTTCTTTTGACTTTGAGAAAACACAAGGCGCAAGACTTGAAACACATTCCTTTAATTGGACTGAAAGTAAAGTGTAAACAAATAGCATGACTCCTCTTTCTTCTCCCCCTGCACCCAACAAGCAGCCAGTTTGTTGATCTTGCAGAAAACACAAAAAGAAGTAAAATTAAAAAATACAAAACTGTCAAAAGTTAACAAGATACAAACGTGCGCTCAATGAATTTGCATAAAATTGAATAAGATATAAAAGAAATTATTAAAAAAATACATTTATCTTGAATAAAATAACTATGTTGGTCACTAAACAAATTGTTGGCAATGAAATAAATGTTGTAACTGGGGCGTCTCAACTTCTCCCCCTGCATCTGTCCCTCTCTGCCTTTATGTGAACGTGAGAAAGCTGACAAAATGTTGTCAGTTAAAAAAACAAAATAACAACAACAAAGTTGAGTAATATGCAGCCAGACCATAAGGCACATATTTGATGATCTGTCAGATAAGATATAGCACAACAATTCCTGACGATCCGCTGCTGCTGCTGTTTGAACGGGTTATTGAACTCGCCGCAAAACAAAACAACAAAAATGAGTTCAATTTTTCCCAATCGAGAAACGATACAAATTTTGGTAGCTTTTCCAGTGGTTCCCCTTTGTGCTGGGTAATGGGTGGTCAGCTGCCCCTTCCACTCACTGACTTTGATAGCTGAGTGAATGAATTGTAATGATGGCAGCATTTGAAGAGATCTAAAACATTTAACAGTTCATCTTTGTTTGGCGGCTCATTTAAAGCGCCGAAACACGTTGAAATATCAGAAATTTCTGTTAAAAAATAAAATTGAATATCCAATTTGTTGTGCGTAAGTTGCCAAACAATTTTTTTTTGGTTGGTTGTTTGGTTGTTGGCAGGCGGCGTTAAGCTCTTAGTTTATCTTTTTAGAAGAACTTGAGGCGCGCCGTGTTGCGAGCATGTTAAGGAGTTGTTGTTGTTGTTGTTGTTGCTGCTGCGATTACACAAAACATAAATAAAAACGCAGCTGTTTGAATTGCACAAAATATACATACACACACAATATAAAAAAAAGCAGGCAAAAGGCTGTGCCTGTAGTTTGGAAGTCTGAAAAATGTCTGAGGGAAAGGCAGCCAAGCATTTAATTAACATTTAAATGGACACGCTGAGGAGCTGTTACTTTAAATTACGGCAACCAAATGATGAAAAATACACAAGCACCAACAACTAAACACACCTACTTATTAGTGTATGTGTGCGAGTGTGTGTGTGTGTGTGTATTTGTGTAAACAGGTTGAACAGTCGCTAAACTGTCTGTTGAAAAAATCTCTGCTTAAAAGTCTAATATAATGCCCACAATAATTAAGCAATTGCCATAATGTTCGTACAGCACTTTTTAGTCATTCCTTCTTCTGCGTCCTTCTCTCTCTCTGTTCTCCTCCTCCCCTTCCATTTTGTTCACCATCAACTCAAATGATTAATGAAGAAATGCAAAAGTTTTATTAATAAAATGACTGCGACGCGTTCCCGGAACATTTCGAAGCAGTTCCCAATTGTACAGACCATGGGGACTGTCATAGAAATACAACTATTTGTGTCTATATATATTCATGCTGAGCATAGTAGTTACAGTGTACTCACTGCTTAAAGAACAGGAAGTGCTAAGAAATGCGGAGTGTATTTATTAATGTGATAGTGCAAAGTTATTTCATAGGTAGTTCAAATCTATCTATTAAATAATAATCATTTTTATTATTTAGGGGTTGTCATTTCAAAACTATAGGTAGTTTTTTAAGGAGTTTTAATTTAAATGTGACAAATCTCATTATGTTGACTGTATTATACTACATTTTGTTGAAGATCGTCTGGCTATAACATTAAATTAATGGACATAATCAGAAAAAGATTGAATAGTGTCAAGATCTTGTAATTAACAATTTTCCAATGGGATTGTTTTAAAAAATGTATAATGATCACATCTAAAGTACCCTTTGGTATGATTTTAATTTTGAAAATATATATTTCGAATTTATAATTATGAAATATATAATTTCTTTTTTAATAATTAAATCTATCATGGATATTTCTTAAATAAGCCACATTAATTCTGTTAAAATTCAAATTAAAATTTCAAAGTTTTCCTTATCGAGTGTGTACTGTTGCTGTGTATTTTGTCTTATGTGGTTATATGTACTTATAGCTATATCTCGTCTGCTTCTCGCATCTCTTGTGATTCATTGGCCATAGCTCATGTCTGGGTCAGCCACATTCACACACACACACACACACACACATAGAACTATGGACACCCACAGCTTCTGTTGTCTACATATGCATGTGTGTGTCAGTTTGACAAAAATAAAGTTGACATTTTCATGTTGAGACTAAAACTGAGACTGCGGCTGCTTCTGCTTCTGTTGTCGAACTGGGAGTCCGTCCACGCCTCTGGAGTATTTAGCATGTGATTTATGTGCTGGGAAAACAAATCAATAACATTTAACACACACTAATTTCCTCATTCATTTCAACAAAACACAAAAAAAAAAAACTAGAAAATTTATGAATAAATTCCAGCTAAAGCTGCCACCGTTCTCAGGTACACATATATTTTGATTTATAAATTCTATGATTTGGCTAAAATGTTGCCTATTAATTCGAAATATATCAAAATATTAGCCAAATGTGCCTTTTGGTTTAAGCCGTCAGTTTGCAGTTGCCAGCTACCTCCAACAAGCCCTGTGGGTTGGCCAAAATACAAAAAAAAAATTAGCTTGGCTTTTGATTTATCTTTGCGCTGACCATTTTTGGCAACGGACAAGGTCAAGGCGATTGAGTTTGTTGTCAACACAGCTTTGAACTTAGATTTGTCTTAGATTTCAATGGAAACGGTATCAAAAATGTATTTGTTGTTGTCTTGAATTTTCGATTTTATTTTTGTATTTTTTGTGTCTGCAGTTTTTTTGATTAAGAGGCGCCCCGAAAACCTTTTTTGCATTTCGTGGAAATAACTCTGAAGTTATGACAACTGAGATCTGCCTGCCTTCTGACATTGGCCGAACATTTGGCAGACTGACAGACAGACAGTCGGACAGACAGACAGACGGACATAGAGACAGTCAAGCCTTTTTTGGGGTTTCACTTACTAAGCGGCTTAAAGGCCGCACCTGATGAGTCCAATTCCCAATTCCCGCTGCTTCCTCAAATCAAGTTCCATTGCAACATCGCTTTCTTGACACTCTCTTTTAATTTTGCCTTTAAATTAATTTCCCTGGCTCTTTTTTAATTATTGTGGCATCAGCAATTGGTAATCGCTTTGAGCTTCTTCAATTCGTTTTTTTATATTTTCGTCAGTTTTTCAATTATTTTGTAATTGGAGCATTGAGGAGAGAACAACAGATGTTAGGCCAACTTTTAAGTTTAATGAGCTGCACCATTAATTCCATTTGATGGCAGACTCAAGCAATGAATATTAATAAGCTCACTGAGCAATTGCAATTATTGCGTTGTCTCCCAAATTGGAGGGCAGGAAGGGGGTTGGAACGTGTTGACAAATGATGTTTCAACTGCGTGTAATTTTGATAAATATCAAAAAAAAGAAATATATAAGCTGTAAAGCACAAACAAAGCACACTTCCGGCTTGGGTTCACTTCATTTCAGGTCAGTTTTCTTGTTGATTTATTTTTTTTGGCAGCTGCCGGTTCAGTTAACTGTTAACGCTTTACTTTTGTTTTCGTTATTTTATTTAATTTTATTTTATTGTATGATTTATCCAACAAGAGCAACAACAGCAACAATGACCGGCAACGTCATGTTGTACAAATTGCCTTTGTTCCCCACTCTCTGGGAATACAAGTATGTGAAGTGTTGACACTCGACCATGAAAAAGCATTGTGGCCCCAGGTTCGGAACTTTTCGTTGTTCTTAATGAACATTCTATATATGAATGCTCTTAAAGAGAATTTCAATTTCAAATACCGATCATTTGTTGGGCAATAATTAACTTATTATTATTTGATACCAGTTAAAAAAAAACCATGGACGGAAATCAATTACTTTATTATTCTTAGATTCTTTTAATATTTTTATCTCATTAATATTTCCATGTCTTTTTCTACTACTGCTTCTATTAAGTTTTTGTTGCTGTTTACAATATCACTTTAATTTATATTATCATTACTAATTTCATTATAGTTTTATTACTTATTTCATTATTTTTTCCATTAGAATTGTCATAAATTTTCTACTACTACAAATATTAATCTTTTTACTACTGTCGCCATTACTTCCTTAAATTTCCATATTCATTACTTTTATTATTTACTGCTTTCATTACAATTTTCATTATTTCTCCCTCATACATATATACATATAACACATAATAAAGCAGTCTATTTCAATTCCATCTGTCTAAAGCAAACCCAACTTCAAGTGCTTAAAATAACACTCAGCGAACGTTCCATTGAAGTTCCACTTTAGCCATTCTTTTTTCATATTGTTTTTTCCACCTCCAACTCATACCTTAACATTGTAAGAGTACACACTGAGGGCTGAGTCGGAACTCTGAGGTTTGGGGGCCTGTGTTGATGGACAGGTCGGCGCTGGGAGACAAAGGAATTGCTAATGAGCGTGAGGACATTGGACAGTACGGACAGATTTCGAAAGAGACTTTTGATCCGTGTTGTTGCTTACATTAAGCAAGTGACTAGGAATTTGAATGAGTTTACGGATCGAAAGTGAATGTTGAATGGCAATGTGTATGAGCACTTGATTCGTCACTTAATAATAAAGATATTCCTGTTCTCTGTCTGTTCTTTATCACTTTTTGCAGTTCAATTTCGGCATAAGCAGAGTTCAAGTGGATGACGATGATGCAGCATAGTACAATGTTCAGTTCGATGTTCTTGCTGTGTTGCTGTACAGTGTTGCTGCTGGCAACAACGACAACAGCAACAGGTAGTCACAACAACAACAACACCAACCACAACAACAACAACAACAATACACGTTTGCACAGCCATCGGATACATCGACAGCATCGTCATCATGTTGCTGGCTCGCATAAGTTACAACACTTGCACCACACAAATGTCAAGTCTGAGGTGGAGCTGTTGCCGGGCGTGACAATGGCACCACCGCAAGTAACGCGTCTGCGTCGCCTGCACCACTCGCACAATCCCTACAACAAGGTGTTGACACGGCGGCTCCATCAGCACCACAAACCCACCGAGTGGGACTACAACACGTACAACATCTATACAAATACCTTTGGACCGCCGCCACCGCCGCTGCCCTCGCATGCCGGCAAGGGTGAGGACAACACTCAGGATGTGGAGTTCATTGGGGTGACGGGTCGTGGGCGTGGCTATGAGTATGTGCCGCCCATAACCACCGCTGCACCACCGCCGAATCTCAATCGTCGCGCCAACACGATGGGCACGGTGCCACCGCTGGTGCCAGCACGACGTGGCTACAGCTACACCACAACCGCGCCCAGCACCACCACCACCACCACACCCGCCAGCAGCACCACCGACGATCCCTATGAGACAAACACAATCAGCCGCAATTATCCCACAGATGGCAAGGAGATGGAACGGTAAGTTGATATATTTTAAAAATAAAAAAATCAGGGATTCCGGGGTAAGATCAATTCGATGCGGTAGCAAAACTTAATCTCCAATTTTCTTAAGCCAAATATTGATTTAAGTATGATTATTTTAAATTTTTTCTCTGCCAATATTTTGATTTACGAAGCTCTATAAGATTTTTTCAGTGAAATCAAACGTATTAGTGTTGTTTTGACAATTTTATTAATGATTGGTTGTCATTTCATCCCGAATACATACTTTAAGTACTATTGCTAAATTTTTAAACATAAATATTATAATAATATTTTCTGTGTAATTAAAGTATTTTCGGCGTGCATCGGGGCGTATGCGTGATTTGTTTTAGTCTTCCTTTGCGTCTTTCTGCCGGGGCGTGTCCAATTGCATTTATCAACTGGCAGCTGGGCAAGAGTCAAGGCTATGACAGCCATAAATTGCCCCAAAGCTGTCGCCGCTAGTTTACCTTTGCAGCAGCTTATCTTATCGCTCATAAATTATTTAAATATTATGACACACCAGCTTCAGCTTCAGTTTCAATGTCACTGCAAGACAACAGCCGCAACAGATGCAACAAATTTAAAGTGATTCAACTTACCCAACAAGTTGCTAATTTACCAGCTACCTTCTGAGATTGTTTCTAATTAGAGTTAAGCACGCGACTTATTTGCAGCAATAAAAACATTTGCAAAAGATCAGATTTCGATCAGATAAGAGATTCAATTTTGATCTGAGCAAAGATACAGAAAAGGCATATTAAAATGCAGAAATAATAATGAAATATGCCATCAGATATATGAGCAATTATTGCTTAGTACTTTATAGTATTTTTTGAGGTTTATCAATAAACCAAAAATTATAGAATATTTTATTATTACAATACAAAGTACAAGGTATAATATACCATTTAATAAATGTATCTTTTTCCAAATTTTCTGTTGTTACACTTTCATTTAAATTAATTCTAAGATGGAAAATAACTTCTCTATGATTACATTTTTGTTTCTATAAATTTTAAATGGGAAATTTGCATATTTTTAAAAATATTTCTTTTTTAAATTCTAGAGAAGTAGTAAAATAATAGGCAAAGCAATATTTAGCTACAAATGATCTTCAGCGTATCACGCGGTCATCTCTAATTGAGCTGGATATGGGTCTCTCTTTGTGTCTCTTTGTGTCTCTGCCATCTCTAATTGAAGTGTGAGCTTGGTATTTGTATTGGTATTGGTATTGATATTATTAGCTTCAAGGCTAAGTGCAGTGCGCAACTTGTTTAGTTTTTCAATTGTTGTGTCAATTGCAACAAATCAATGCGCACTTGTTGCAGCTCCTTAAATGTAACTACAAGTAAATATATAACGCAATTGTACGAAGCCACGATCTGGCCAAGATTGTGGCTATGGCATTGACTTGCCAGCTGAAGTGTTGTTGTGGTTGTTGTTGTCGTTGTTGTTGTTGTTGCTGCTGTCTGCATGGTCATTTTAAGGTAATGAACTTTAACGAGTTTTCAATTGGCAGTGTTGATGTTTTCTAATTGGAATTAATGTGCGTCTACTTAAGGGCAAAGACATGCCAACACATACACACGCAATGCAACAATGCAGCAAAAACAACAACAACAATAACAACAACAACAGCTTAACAACCAGCATCAAATAGCAAAGTGGCAAAGTGGCAACGCGACGTATGCGCAATCTGAAAACTGACGCCTTAGTCTGAGTTGGAAGGTGTTGCTCTGTTTTGGCTGCAGCTTTGTTGCAATTTACCTGCTAGTTATGACACATTTTGATTTATGTGGCAGCAGCAGCAACAACTGCAACTGCAGCAACAACAACCACAACAACGGAAACTGCCAAAAACCGCCAGGAGGCAAACGTAGCATTCGCATCATCAGTCATAAATTGCAATTGCCGCACAGTGGTGCCACATGCATGTGGCATGTGTTCTACAAACTTGTTTTGCATATCATGCCGCATTTGGTGGCACTGTGCACACTGCTGAAAACGTAGGCGACACGGCAGCAACAAAATAAAATACTTATCGCTGTCTTGCCTCGATTTCTATTTATTTAAGCATTGCACGTGCAACACAGGCAGTTGCAATGTTGCAAGTTGCTCGTTGCTGGTTGTTGGTTGCAATAATGGATATGGAAATGACTGCTCATATTATGGTCCATGGTTAGATTCACACGCTGCAACGTTTTTTTTCTTTGCCTCTTGCCACTTGCAACGTGCAGCTCGAAACGTTTCAATTGCATTTGCCGCCGGCTGTAACTCGGTGTTAATCAGCGTCAAATATGCGCCGATTTGCAGATACTATAAAAAAATATTGTATGTATATTTATAAAGTTGCACCTTCCTCTTCCCCTCAACAACAACAACAACAAGAGCTGGTTGGTTGCCTGCCTCATGCTGCTTCTGTTGATGATTTTAATTTATGTTGCTGTTGCAGTTGTGGCAGCTGACAATTGATGGATGTCTGTATTTGGCGCACGCTTTGATTGAAGATTTGACTGTGTGGCGCCAATTGCGTCACAGTGCAACAGGAATTAATTGTGGGTCTTGCCACAAGGTGTTTACTTTTGTTTTGGGGGGGGAATCATTCGAAAGGCCACTTGCCACAATCTTTTAATCTTAGCAACCTATGAGTTTTGGAAAACAAAGCAGAACCTTGACTTCAATCGAAGCTACAAGCAATCGTACAAGCAACCATGCCCATAAACAACAATAACGACAACAATTGGCAAAAATACTTAAATCAAATGAGACAACAATACAAAATACAAAATACAAACAAAAAAAACCAAAAGAGTTATGTGCACTTTATGCAACTTTGTGACCCTCTAACATTGCCACAAGCTGACGCACAGCTGAGTCGCCAAGTTGCAAGCAAAGTTGCAGTTGGCGTTGCAGTTGGCCGCCTTGCAAATTGCTTGTCAACAATCGAAGGCGGCCCAAACAACTTGGCCCAAACTCGATGCCTGCACAATAATTACTAAGGCCCAGGCTCTCGAGTCAATGAATGATTTGATATGCTGCGCTTGGAAAAACTCCACTTAGAATGCGGCCTGTGAAAATTCGTTAAGATTTTGCACCGTGAAGCATTATGCCTTATGGGGCACGCCTACACGTGCCACAGCAACATGTCTGTGTTGCCTTATCTTAAGTCCAAGTCATGCCATCATCAGTCGGGGCTATCAAGGGTAAAACCTTGGCAACAGCAACGGCAGCAACTTCATCTTTAATGAGTTTTTCCTTAGAGACGCTCAGAAAATAAACTTGACTCTGGGTGCCTAACCATATTGCGAACACGTGCAACAACACAACACTGCAAATTTGCAACAGTCGAAATGACATAGGTATAACATTCAGATAAATTTAAAATAAATACAGAATTTGCTGATAGAACTAAATGGGGCTAAGAGGTTTTATTTTATGATATTGCTGAAGTGGACGGTAGTAAAAACATTTAAAGCTTTTAAAGTTGTTGCAGTCTCAAGAAGAGCGTCGATAAAAAAGAGTGAGTTCTACTATGTAGATAAATTCGTAAACAATTAATGTGGACAAATGAATTAAGTTTTAATGACAAAGTTTTATCAGAAAGATATTTTCACAAGATTTGAAGAACTTTATTATTTTTATTCAGAAGAGTTTAAGAGTTTAAACTTGACATAAAAAAACGATAAGAAATTAAATTAAATTCTTATCTTTATTTGAAATTCATATCTGTATTTAAAATTATGTTAAAACATATCTTTTTGTAATTAAGAGGTTAGCCATAAAAATAATAGAACCTTTTTGGAAGCCCCTATCAAATAAATGTTATTTCCGAGTATAAAGAAAGCTATAAGAATTAAAATTTTGGAATTATCTCTGATATTTAAAACAACAAAATGTGGTAATATTTTGAAAAATACCAAACGGCACAACTAATCATTTTTAAATTGTTATTTCATAATTTTTATAAAATGTATGAAAGTAAAACCATTATTTAATCATTTTTAATTTCGTAATTAATTTCAAAGTGAAACTTTTGAAAACGGAAACCAGCTACATTTTGTTGAGCCTCAAAAAAAAAGGTGATTAATTGCAGTTATGGAAATGGAATTCGGAACAGCTAACTGTTTTTTTAGCACACGTTTTTGTTGACTTAATCGGGCAAGTGTTAGTCTGTAAAGTCAGACAAAGATCAATGCAATTAGTGTGTTGTTGTTGCTGTTTCTGTATTTTATATGGTTAGAATTGAGTAAGTCACACAGAATTGAGACAGGCGGACAGATAGACAGACAGCCAGATACACATGACACTCTGTCTCTCAGACATTCACAAAGCAGCAGCAGCAGCAGCAACAACAACAACTACTACAATGACAACAACTGCAACAACAACAACAACAACGAACACTGTAATTTGCAAATCACGCAGCTTCGCATCTCAAGTTGAAAATTGGGTTAATGCAATGCTGCCAGGCCCAGGCTCAAGTCAAACGGACGGACGGACGGACAGACAGCTGGGCAGACATATTACATGTAAACTTGTTCGTTGAGACTGTGAGAGGGTGTGGCGGGTTGTAGGAGGGTTGTGGGGAGGGGGTTGGCGCTTTGTCTTGCAGGCATAACACGAGTACAAAAGACAACAAAACTGTGCGCCTGCGTCTGTGCCACACACGAGCACTGAGCACTGAACACTGAACACTGAGCAACTTGCAACAACATGACGCACAAAATTCCATATAACATGCACCACACTAACAGAGAGATAAGAGACACTGACAGAGACAGAGACAGAGACAGCATGCAACATTTGGTTTACTTAATTATGTTGCAATTGGATACCATGAGATGACGACTGCATTTGCAGCTGGAAAGTGACCCGATGGCGCTACAGTTTCAAAAACGGGTACACAGTAAAAAAATCTAGGATTTTAAGATAAAGTCACAAGTCAGAAGTTTGGTAAACCACCATTTACAAAAATATTTCATTCAATTCAGTTATTAAATTTCTACGTAGCAAAAATTTTGACTATCGGAGCTCTTTTAGAATTCGATTAGTGAAATTAAAATTTGCTTGGTTTTTTTTTTTTTTGACTATTTTCAAACTGAGTAATTGCCATTTTATACTCATATTGTGTTTATTTAACAAAAAATATCCTGAATACATGCTAAAATCAAAAATATTTAACTTAAAATAATTTTTATTTTTTTCTGTGTAGATGAATGGGGTCGGGGGGATGTCAACAAAAACAATAACTTCATCGTTAGTGGAGCGAGTTGCCGCTTTCAAATCTAATTTTTTGTTTTTTTTTTGATTCGGCAGTGGCAAGTTACACAAAAAAAACCTTTTTTCACGCCATTTTCGTTTGATTTAAATCTTTAACAGAGAATCACACAAAATAACAGCCGAAAATATGTTAATTTGATGAAAATTTGTTGTGCGCGCCGCCTTTGTTAGCAGTTTTAATAGAAAAATGGAAATCGTGCACGTCTCCATACGAATTTGGACTTGTGTTGTGTGTGACGTTGTTGTTGTGGCTGTGAATCTGGGTCTGGGTCTGGGTCTGGGTTTGGGATTGGGTTTGGGTTTGGGTTTGGGTCTGAGAGAGGCTTCTGCATATTGCTCATGGCTGCCTCACACTAATCGGATTTTCGGCCACGGCTCGACACGGCTGTTGTTTAAACAAGTTTGGGGCATTAATCATGCTTTACACCAGTCTCTCACACTCTACACTCTACACACAATAAACAACAACAACAACAACGACTCGGGTTGCAAGACAGGGCCGCATTGGTAGGGCGCATTGCATTGACAGGCCCATGGCAAAAGAGATCGCTTATCGGCTTCGATTATGTTGTATGCTGTATGTTGTATGGAAAATGTGCTGGAGACTCGTCCAAAGGGTTACTGAACCCCACTTTGGGCCCTCTTGGCACTCTTGGCTTATTGGGGCCCACTTCCACTTCCTTAGCATATAATCAGGCCCAACTTCAACTCCACCTTCAATTCCATCTCACATTTCTTTCAATGCGTTTGCCGCTTGCGGCACTTGATCTTCCCCCTCTCAGTCAGTCTTGGAGAGTTGAGAATTTGGTGAGACAGTCTGTCTGACAAGCGGACTAGCGCAATTTTCATTTCACTTTTCGCCTTAGAAGAAGAAAAGTCTCTTGTGCGATTTTTATTGCATAATCTGCGAGCAAGACAAATTTACGGCCAAATTAGAACTGACTCAATGCGGTTAGACAGATCCGTGACTGGCGGTTTCTTCTATACACTGAAGTTGTTAGAGTAACGAGAGGTATAAATATTTTGTGATGAATTGTGAAACTGACAAACTCGAACTAATTAAGTTGTTTTTCTGATAAAATTTTTAAGGGCTTTCTAAAATTTATATCTAATTCGAATTCTATTGATTAATTAATTTGTAAGTAATTAATCGAATAACTAGGATTTACAAATCATGAAAAATGTAATGTAAATAACATGACAATAATAAAAAAAAATTAATTGTGATGAAAAAGTACACAAAACCTATTAAAAATTACAACTAATTTCAAATTGTTGATTAAAATAGGAAATCATTAAAAAAATAATTAAACAACGCAATAAGCAATCACAATAAATAAAGAAAATAACGATTTTGAAAATTATATTAATTAAATAGTTAAATGAAACTCAAAAAATACTAATATAAATTTATTAACAATGAAAAGTGTATTTATAAAAATGTAATGATATTTAAATTGACTTTAAAAATTTAAAAAAAGTATTAATGATTAATCAATAATTAATATAAATAAATATAATGATAATGTGAGTTACAATAGTCAATTTAATAAACTACTCCTCCCCATCACTTTATCAGTTTCAAAAATAAAAGTAGAGTATGCCCAAGTCGACTATTCACGTATAGATTAACCAACTCCTGCTGCCTGAGTGCTGTAATAATTCTTGAGTACAAAAAAAAAGTTGAGAAGAAAATAAAATAACTAAAAGCGGCAAATGTTGTGCTGCACTTGCCAGCGATGGACATGGCTGAAATATTATTAGAAATTCTGATGCAGTGCGTCGTCTTCTTGGTCGTCGTCGTTTTCTTGGCCGTATCTTGTGCTGTGGTCACAGGGGCGTTTGCATTTTACGCTAAGTAAAAAGCCAAATAAAGAGTCAGCCCAGGCAATTGCAACTTTGGCTAAAACGGCGACTACTCCTAGTCAGGCACCAGGAAGCATGTCTAAAAATGCAATGTAGTCGCAGTTGTTCTTCTACTTTTTCAGCTTCTTCTTCTTCATCTTCATCTTGTCGTGGTTGTTGCTCTTGCTCTTGTCGTGGTTGTCATCGTGTTGCTGTTACGGGGTAGTGGGAGTCACTGTTGCCAGTTGCCAGTTGCCAGTTGCCAGTTGCAAATGCCTAATGATGCATTTTGGCCTGGCCTGCACTTTCCTATCCCATCCTATTCGATCCCATTCTGGCCATGGCAGCTGCAATTGCATTCTGTTGTTGGCCGAGCCAATTTAGATTCTAATTTCATGTAACAAATCAGATTAGTTGACCATTTCACAAAACCACAATTGGAGAGTACAGTTAGCCATAGATTGGGCCTTAACTCTTAACTTTACTCTCTAAACTCATTTGTTTTGCTTTTCCTTAACTCGGTTTCTTGTCTTGACCTTAAACGTTTTCACTACGTTTTCAACATACATTCGCATATATGCAAATTGAGCACAGCTATAAACAATATTTTCATTTTTATATGTATTTTCTCAAAATATAAAACTGCAGTTTTCCGCTTTGCATAGTTTGGTTATAGCCAAAGTTAAAACTCAAAGTTAAAGCCAAAGTTAAAGCGGTTTATAGCTGTTAAGTGTCGCCAACTTTTGTTGCCTGTATATTTTAACTGCTTTTTAAATGCGTTTTCGCAGCAGTTGTAAACATTGACAAAACTCATTTATATAAACTGGTTTCCATCGACGCGTCGATTGTGAGAAAATGACCCCCGAGTGGGGCTAGTTTCAAGAAACAGCTCATAAAAATGATTTAACTATATGTAGCTCAAGTTGAACTATTCACTCGTATTCATTCTTCATTCAGTCATTTAATCGAGCCCATTCACTTGCTTAAGCCCTCCTATTGTTCAGTTTCAATAGACTTTAGCTTTACATAAATATACTTATTCATCGAACCACAAAAGAAAATGGACTTAAGCAACGATTCTCTCAGCTTAAATAACAATCAAGATATTTTATACTTTAAAACAATAGCATGTGAAAGGATTTAAACATAAACAAAGGGCATTGTTAACTATAATTTATTAAGTCTAATTAATTTCTTGAACTTATTGACAAACATTTAATGTTGTATTTGAATTAAATTTTACTTAATTAATTTTTTATTGGTTGCTGATATTAATTTATGAAAAAAACCAATTGCATGAATGAGATAAGAACTAATAAATCTCAATCTATAAAAAAAAAAATATCACATCGTCTCCCCGACGGGGAATTGAACCCCGGTCTCCCGCGTGACAGGCGGGGATACTAACCACTATACTATCGAGGACGTTGTTTATCTTGAAGCACACTAGTCAATTTATTTGTGAACACTGAGATCATTGCATTAAGCTTGTAAATAATAAAGTAAGAGCATTATAATGCTGATATTTTTAACAAGTTTATGATATTTTATTTTTCTTATAAATTCCTTGTGCATTTAAATACAATTAATATAGTTCAAAGAGTATTTTGGTTGTTTCTTCAATGTATTTTTAAATCACTAGCTTTATAAATTTAACAAATATTTTAATCAACTTCTTCAACAAAGATTGATACCATTTTTAGTTGTTTTAGTTTAAAATGTAAATTCCAAAACTAAATTAAAAACATAAATAAATAAATGCTTGATACCAACAACAACAAATAAATTTATGCAATAAACATATTTAAGGGTTTTAAGCATTTTAGAAATAATGATAAGAAATTAAATTTTATATTTGAATTGGAGACCTACAAAGTTGTAGGCTGGCTTTTGAGTCTATAAATATAATAGTATGTTCAGTCATTTATTAAAACAGCCGATGCAGTCCATTAAGTAAACGCCCACACACACAGATACACACACACATATACATATGTATACACTCAAGCTGGGGGTCAAACTTTTGGCCTGCAGTCTGGACTGATGCTGAGTCAGAAACTGAACGGAAACAGAAACAGAGGCTCAGAGAGGCTCATCAATTTCAGTTTGGCGTTCAATAAAAATAAATCGTAAATCAATAAACCGCACTTAATGCTCAGACCCAAAACCTGGGCCATGTTCGCCACGTCTGTCCCACTGTCCAATTGTCTGTCTGTCTGTCTGACTGTCTGTGTGCAGAAGGAAAGCTTATGGCGATTGCACTTCTTATAAAATTTAACAGTTTTAAATTATTTTGATTAATTGCCCAGCATGCAATATACAATTTCATGTGAAATACATTTTGATTGATGTTTTTATAATTTTTCATAAAATAAACTGTCCAAAGTTTCACCCCGTTTAATGACGTATGTATATAAAAAGTACAACAAAATACAATGTATAACGGCAGCTGTTAAATATTTTGGATTTTGATTTTTTTTAGGTGAGTTTTGATGCAGAGTTTTTGGTCAGAGCGATGAAGTTGCAGCTGAAGCCACAGGTGTTCAGCGTGCGTTAAACAATTAAAAATTCAAATTCAAATTTAATTTGTAGTCTAAACGTTTTTTTCTAAACAAAGGCGCATTTTAAATACCAGCACATGTGTGTTTTTTGGACTGCCCTGCAGGCGGTCGCCGGATGAAACGGCCATGGATGTGGATGTGGATGTGGATATATGGGGAAGCTGCCAAAGATTTATGCCGTCAGCGGAATGGGAACGCGAATTGGAATGAGTCTGAGTCGGAGAATGAACATTTCATGTTGCACTTTGTTGGCACAGTTTCTTTTCTTTTTTTTTTCTTCACAAAAGAAAAACTTCCGTATTTTGTTGTTGTTGTTATTGTTGCTGTTGTTGCTGGCGCCCTTAATGCTGAGAACACTGTGAGCACTGTGAACTGTGTTGTTGCATAAATAACGTGAGAATTATGGTACAAGAGGCAGTCCAGTTAAGAGCTGCCTGCCTGCCTGCCTGTCCCGTTTGTACAAGTATGCATAAATAAATATGCATGGGCCTGTAATAAAGAAATTGCTTAAATGTTCCAAAAGCTGCAAAGGACCGTTGCAAACGGTGCCACTTTGGCCACTGACTTGGCCAGCCCTCGTTTTGTTGCTTACGTCTCTTGCTTATACTTATTAGCCTGGCCAAGTCACAAATTTTCGTAAGCAACGGTACAGGCAGCGTCACCAGTTTCAGTTCCAGCTTCAGCTTTAGCTCCAAGCGGTAGTCAGCAGTCAGCCAGTCAGTTAGTCAGTTTGTCAGTCACTCAGTTCGTCAGTTAGCCACTGACCATGTCATGCGCCTGCAATTGTTTGGCTTTGGCCCGCATTTTGCCAATTACGACACCAGCAAACCAGCAGCAATCGACTCCTACTCCTACTCCTCTTTTCCTCCTCCTCTCCTGATCCTTCTCCTCCTCCCCTGTCTGCTGCTGTTCCCTACATTCAGGCCAATATTTATGGATGCGCGCTCGGACTACAGTTTGTTGTTTTTATTGTTTTCGTTTTTTGTTTTTTGCACTTTTTGGCAGTTCGAAAAAAATGGAATTTCAAAAACTGCTTATTATCAGCATTTATGTGTGTGTGTTTGCGACTGTTGCTGCTTGCTGCTTGCGGCCAAAGGTCTTTGCGGTCTTACAATGTGTTTACAGTTTACAGTTTTGTGTTAACAGTTTGACAAGAACTGCCATTGTGTTCATATCCTATTATATGAATGCCATAAATATTCGTATTATTCAATTTTATTACGCTAGAGTTAAAATATAAATTAAAAATTGACAGTGACTGAAATTTAATCACTTTTAAACTGTATTGCGTATACGACAAGTTGAACTTACAGCTTCCGGGCTGAAATTGAGTATACTTATTGAGTATACTTATTTCCTAGACTGGGTTTCGAGCATAAAATCACATTTTTTGAGTTTCTTAAAAAAGTCTTATTGTTACTGAGTATTTAAATATATTCTATTTCATTACTCAAGAGTGATCTTAAAATTTTAATTGGGGTGATAGTAGTTCAAACCAGTATCATTAATTGCATATACGTTCATGAATTGATAAAAAAAAAGATGCACTTTTAAAACGAATATTCCTGTTTATTCTTATTGTTATTATTTTTCTCTTTTAGTTGACATATTTTAAAAATTTTTATTTCAAGTTTTATTAAAATTTGAATTACTTTTTTTATAAGTGCTGCTCGTTTTTTTTCACTTCTAAGCTGACATTTGTCAGTGCATAGAAAAGCGTTTCAAATAGTTTTCATCGCTGATTTGACCAACAAAACTCTCGTGGCGTGTTGACTGCAAGTTGTAAAATTTGATGTCGCACTCGGGCACTTGTGTGACAATTGTCCAGTTTTGGAGGACAGACAGACATATGCAACACTGTCTGCTGGGCGTCTGCTGGCCAACCTGTTGTCCAGTCTTTATTATGACAGTAATTGGCTGTCTTTCGGTCTGACAGTCTGACAGTCTTACGGCCAGCTGGAAAAGTCAGTTTCGTTTTCAGTTTCAGTTCCAATTTCACTTTTTCTGTTGCTGTTGCTCTTTCTGATGCGTTGATTGTGGGTCGTTAAAAATGTGCTGATCTCTCACTCTCTCCCTGTCCCTGTCTTCCTCTCCCATAGACGACACATTTGCGTGCAGCAGCGTACAATCACGATGCCGGTGAAGACAACGGAGGTGTACACGCGACCCACCTGGAAACACATCAGCACGCCCTGTCAGCCGCCCACGCACGCCGGACAGATGTGCACGCGAGTCCAGTTGGTGCACGAGCAGGCCTACCGGGATGTCATCAAGCATAAGCCGGCACAGCAGATGTCCTACGACTGCTGCTCGGGCTGGAGCCGGGAGACGCCGCACTCGGATGCGTGCATGAAACGTGAGTAGCACGGAACAAATAAACCTTTTTTATTTGTATCATATCACATTGATGAAACCCAAGATAAAAATGTCTTGAAATAAAAAATTTACCTAATTGTATTTAAAACTAATTTTATATTTTTATTTTGTATTAGGTTTCTTAACTTATAATCAAAGATTTTAAATTGATTATTCAGTAGAAATATTTAAAATATTTCATTTAGAATTCCCAACCGGTTCTAGCTTGCTTTCCAAGATTCATTTCCGTAGTCTGTCTTAACTTACTTTCTCACCAATTTAAAGCCTTCTAAAATCACACAGATGCTTAATGCGAATTTTCAATTAACTATAATACTGAGTGATTTTAAAATATTTAAAAATGTTATATTTTTAAAATTAAAATTGTTCTTCCAAGATTCATTTTCATATTCAGAGTTTACTTTTTTCTCAGTAATTGAATGCCTTCAAAAACCGCAATGATAATTTATATAAAGCTTAAACTATATTTTGTTGTGTATTATAAATACCTTTTTTTACTTTTCTTTAGCTATTTGCACGTTGCGTTGTCATAACGGTGGCAACTGTACTGCGCCTCAAACTTGTAGCTGTCCGACAGGATTCGCCGGTCGCTATTGCGAGCAGGATGTGAATGAATGCGAGACGGAGAAACCGTGCGATCAGCAATGCGTCAATACTCCTGGCTCCTACTTCTGTCGCTGTCGACACGGCTTCATCCTGCAGGCGGATCAGCAGAGTTGCCGCAAGACTTCCTCCCATGCGGATGATGCATTCGAGGCGCGGGATCTGGAGAACGACATCGATGATACGGACGCGGAGGTCGCGACGCGGCTGCAGAAGATCGAACGATCGCTGGCCAATGAGCGAGTGCACACGAATGAGCTGCAGAAATCCTTGCAGGCCACTTACAGCGTGGTGGACACCCTAAAAAGCAGGCTGAGCACACTGGTAAATAGTGTTAGATATTATTAAAAGCTAAATTTTCTCCTCCTATTTTCTCCTCCTAAAATCAACTACACAATTTTCCATTTTCATTTTCCCTTGCAGGAAAAGCAAACGCAGGATGTGAGTCGCATACAGACGAGTCTCTACAAAACAGAGTCACGCACTAACAAGCTGGAGGGCATGTTGAATCTGCTGATGAAATGTCGAAATGGCCCAAATTCCAATTGTCCTTAGAATTGAGTTGGGAAAGTCTATTTTTTTGCCAGCGGCAACACAGAACTGCATTTTAAGCGCTAGCAATTAAAAGTTTAGTTAATTTTAAAACGTATCCATTTATTGTTTTTGTATAACTGTAGTTGCTCCTGCTTGTAAGCCATTCCCGAACGCAAGTGCCTCCGTAGTTTCTAAAAAGCAATATACAACTTTTTAAGTTCATTTATTGTAGTAACTTAAGCGAACGTGTCATAAATGTATGTATTAATAATAAAAACGAATGCTCTATTTTTTAAGATCACAATTTGCTATATTTACGTGTATGTGTCTAGTATTTGCATGTATTTGTATATAATATATATGAGAAAATAGTGCACCAATAAATACATTTTTGTATTCTTCATATATTTTTTAAATTTCAAACGCGCGCCAAAGTTAACAGTTTGGCGTTGCCAGAAGACAGCATTGCTAATTAAGTTGGCAGCGCTGTATTGCAGTGAGTGTTAAGATAACAGATTTGTTAAATGGGAGTGTGCTGTTAATTATGTATCAACAAATGTTAAGTTACATTTGTGACGTCACATTGTTTGTGTAAAGAGATTGGGAGAGCGTAACCTTTGTTTTTGTAGTGCGTCGTGAAATATTAAAGCAAAAAACAGCTGCAAATTTAATGGAAACCAAAACAAAAGAAATATTATCAGTGCTAAACGGAATTTAGAAAAGGCAATAAACGGATTTTTGTAATTTGCAAAGGCAGCTGTGCGTCGATAAGTTCGATTGGGCGGAAAAGGGCAACCACAAACTGCATTTTTTTGTGGTTGGGCGTCTGCAAATGAGAAATTGTGGATGAATGTGGCAATCGCCCGCATAATCCACACAACACAACGCAAAAGAGATTCATTGACAATTTCACTTCGCAACCAGATCAAAGTGCAACGATGACGGACGACAAACTGCCGTTGAAACAGGCCGAGGTGTCAGTGCAACGTTTCCAGGACATGGCAGTTCCCCACCATCTCGGATTGCTCCAGAATCATCGCAGCAACATTGAAAAGAGCTTGGCACTCGGCGACTGGCAAAAGATCAAGAAGGAGGAACTGAATGCCATGCGGGTGATCAAGCAAATCAAGAACCTGCTGCTCGAAATGGACACACTGCGGGAGAAGCTGCGGGACGAGGACAAAGCCCGCTTTGATGAGCTGATGAAACCAGGCAAAACCAAAGCTTTTGAAGGCATGAACAAATTTGCAGGTAAAGCTATAATACGCCACAATAGAGGTATTCCTGAAATAGAATGCGACTCAGATGTGGTTTAGATTTTGTGATTGACAACTGAAATTTAGTAATACGTTATTAAATTTAATATATTAAAATTTAACATTTGAGGGCATAAACAAATTTGCAGGTAAAGCTACAATAGGGGTGTTTCTTCAAAAGCTTAAGAAATTGATACATAGAAATCGCAAATTTCACTTAAATTTCAAACAAATTTAAGTGAAATTGAAGCGAAAGCGATGAACAGCTGATTATTAAGTTAAATTGACACTGTTTTGTTGTCGTTTTAAAGTTGTAAAATTTTCCGGTAATCGTAGTTTCAAAACGGACAGATCTGTCCGCAAAAAGGACAAATTGGCAACACTGCATAGTGGATAGAGCACTGTTTAGTTCGCTCACAGAATAAACAGATAGATTTAAAATGCTTACCATATTCTTTAAAATTTAAACTGTCATACAATCAAATTCTTTATTATCTTCCTCTTCTCCTTCCTCTTAAAGTCTTTAAGGCTTCAGCTTTAGTTGACATTTAGGACTGTTAGTGTATCTATTGCAATTTTTCACAATTAAATGAATTTATCTGAATCTGTGTCGGGAATACCTCATATAATTTTCATCCTTACTGGGCAATTTCAAATCTATTTTTTCCACGCAGCATTGCAGCTAAAGTCGCCGAGTTCCACGCTGGGTTCCCAGTACGACGACGACGACGATCGACAAGCCGTTGACATTGACAATGTGCCTGCCCTGCAGCACACTCTGCCGCAGCTCCAGGCCAACTTTCAGCTGGAAGAGCACCAGCTGGCACAACGACAAGCCTGCTTGGATCAAATGGAGCGTTTACAGCATGAGATCTACGATTTGCAGGGCGTGTTTCACACCATGCGAGAGTTGACCCAGGAACAGGCAGTCAGCGTACAATCCATAGCGGATAACGCAGAGGAGGCACTGGAGAATGTCCAAGTGGGCGAACGCAATCTGCGCAATGCACTCACGTATAAGAAGGCCATGTATCCAGTGGTGGGCGCACTGCTGGGCACCTGTGTGGGCGGGCCCATTGGAATGGTGGCAGGCATGAAAGCTGGTGGCCTGGCAGCCGTGGGATGTGGCATTCTCGGTTTTACGGGCGGCTCTGTATTGAAAAGCAATCCGAATGTCATGCATGGCAGCATTGAGGAGCAGCAGGCACAACTGGAGGGCGACTCCACTGAGACTATGGAACTGGCCGAGAAATCCGAATGACCTACAAACACGTCTCGGGCTCTGGTCACCACGTCGCACATGTGGACAGCGAATACACGTCGTCTGGAAGCGGCCACCACGGGCGTCTTGGACAGCATAAGCAGCTATTGTTCCATACAGTAGGGTATAGATGTCAATGTGTCTGTATTTTTATTAGAATTTGTTTAATTTCCCACCCTGTGATTTTCTCTGTGCAATGCAGCTAACAACATTTTTGACATTACCATTCTCGAAATCGAAATCCGCTCTCCGTTTAAGTTTAAGCGTTACAAAGTATAAAGATATTTCATGATTTCGCCATGGCAGTTAATTGTATCTAGTAGATTTACGCTAGGTAACAGCCAGTTTCGAGCCTTAACCAAATCAACTTTTAAGATATTTATGGTAATTTAAATATAATCTTGTTTGACTTTTTTAATATATTGTATGTTGTCTACAGTTCACTTGGAAGCTAATGAATCTATCTTGTCAATAGTTCTTTTCAGTGTACATATAACATTTTAGCTATTAGTTTAAATTTCACATATTTTCTATACATTTTAAGTCATAAAAATCTTTTCAATAGTTAAGGCAATGAAAAAACTGGCCTTATTTTTAAGTAAGCAAATTATGTTTTTTGTGCACTATTTTTTACGAATTTGTTACTCAAAAAAGTATCAGTTAAAGTCGGTTTAGTAAAGGCTAGAACATAAATGGGCAATTTTGTTGCCTAGTGTTATTTGTTTATAAGCTTAACGATTTATGTACGTTGTAATTTTAAGGCTTTAATATGCAATAAAAAACTCTATTGCTAACAAGTTGCGAGTTGGCTTTGTAGCGCATCGGTTACAAACATTCCTAAACTATTATTATGCTTAATAAGTAGGCGTGGCAATTGCCTGTTTCTGTTCAGTTTAGAGCGGCACATTGACCGTTGTCCAGGCCTGTTTGAAGTTCTTCTTCTGTGCGTGCTGCTTCTTGCGTAGACGCTTGGCCGTCTTCTTCTTTTTGAACCACGCGGGATAGTTGCCAAATTGATCCTTGAGGGTTTTGCTGTTGTACACGTGCTCCACACCTGTGTTCTCATTAACCTGGGCTACCTGTTGCCCCTTCTCCAGACTCTCCTGATGCTCGTACATCAGTTCTCTTTCCTCCTTGGATTTGATTGCCTACATAGTTAAGTTTTATTTAATGATCAGTGTCTGTTTGTGTGCTGAACGACTCACCCTTTTAAACTCCTTTGCTGTCTTGATCTCAGCGACTTCGCCAATTTCCATTTTTATCTCCTTGCCATCGGCGTCCAGAAGTCCCAGCGTCTTCTTGAGGCGAATCAACTCCTTGGCGTCGTAACGCTTCTTCTTTATTTCATTCATTTCATCGCGACGTTTGCGCGAGCGGTTTTGACGGCCCATTATTAACTATGGCTGCGTTATATTTCGATTCAGAATACTTTTTTAATAAAATGCGTTGCAAGAAATATCCACACGTGCATCTGTTATCGATACACTGATAACTGTAGCCGATAGCAATTATATCGATTGGTTCAGAATAAGTTCGATTTCTGTGAGCGAGCTTGTAATTAAAATAGTTCAGTTGCCTGGTTCGCTCGTTCATATGAGCTGCATTTAATGTACGACGTCATTATTAAATTTATTTTTTATTTAAACAGTATAATTATCTATAATTTTGCGAAATTATAGAATTCTTTGCTAAATCTTGAGTTTTATTTGAAAGCGCGCGCTAAATGTTTAGCTACGAACGGTCGAAAGCTTGTGGCGGTCGAGCGACAGAGCATTAACAGATTTCTGTTATGGGTCAGCTCAAAAGCAGTGCTGCCCACTTAGCTTTTTCCCGTCCAATCTGGCCGTTTTTAAAGACCAATTGCGGGAAAATTTTGTGAATTGCGGGAATTCTAACTTTTATAGAATTGAATTTGGTGTTTTCCGCTTTTTTTTTAATGCTGCCACCATTTTCATAAAAATATGTAAAAACCGGTTGCCACTTGCAAGAACCAAAAATTTTGTACCAAAAAAATTACATTTTTGATAAATCTGTGGAAAAATGTTTACTGGTGCGCTAAGAGTTGGTAAAAATATACAAAATGTGTGTAAAAGTGGCAGCTTACCACCACCACAACTCTAAACCCCAAAAAAAAAAAACATTTTCCAAACAAAACAAAAAACCCACAAACAAAACCCCCATAACCCCCTTTACAAAAAAAATAAAACAAATCGCGAACAATTTGACGAACTGCTGAAAACCTTATAAATAAAACACATAAATTAAGACCATAAACATGCTCTTTTTTTTGCCGCTTTTTCAGAATATTTTCTTTTCCTTCTCTCCAGTCAAAAACAGCTTTTATTTTTGTTAAGAAGTTGGCAGCACTGCTCAAATGTGCGTTAAAATTATGCTATTGATTGGGCAGACTGTTATATTTAAATTCAAGGTCTCTGCTGAGACGTTTTCACTATGTTAAAAAAATAAATGAATAAATTTTTTATTTTCACAAATTTTACAAAATATTTTGCGACTAAGTATATTTCTAAAATTCGCTTTTATTCCCAAGATTCTTGTCTGCACAAAAAACCAGTTCTCACTCTCAAATTCAATCTCGCTCATACTCTCTTTCTCTCTGTCTCACTCACTGCTCTCGGTTGCAATATGATTTTTGTGTACAAACAAAAGTCAGCTGCTAATGTTGTCTGCAGGAGAGAACTGCACATGAGAGAGAGAGACTAAGAGACTATTATGTACAATTGCTGCTAGTGTAGATCGACTATCAGATACCCTTACAAAAATATTACATACGTTTAGCAATTAATTTTTAAAAGGAATTAAATCCATTAAATATTAATATATGGATTGTATCGAAATTTATTACTTTGATATTTTTTGAGTATAAAGGTAAAGCAATGATGCTTTATTGATTGGTGTAGGGTATCTGATGTCTAGGCAACTCTCTCTCGCACAGGCGCAGCAGCGTTTGTTTGTGTGGCAGTGGCAGCAAAAACAGGGTAAGTGTGTCGAGCTCAGCTGTAGAGCTACCAACCAACACCACCAGCCACAACAGCAGCAACAGCAACAACAGCAGCAACAGCAACAACAGCAGCAACAACAACCTAGCAACTAACCAAGCAAGCAACCAAGCGACAAACTCTGACTATCATCAACTGCGGCCCCTTTTGCCTTCTTCATTCGCTCGCCGTCAGTCGTCGCTAGCAAACGTCACTGAGTTTGTGTTCACTTCAACTCACCTCCCTCAAAAAAAAACATTCTGCACTCTGCACAACAACAAAAATATATAAACTCGTCAAAAATATTGATGCAAGCTTAAATCAATAGTGTTTTCAGAAGGATTCATCTTTTTAGACAACATTGATTGAAGAAGAAAAAATTAAGAAAAATAAATCTATTTTATGATATTAAAATTGTGTGCAGGGAAGGGCCTTAAATTGCAGTGGATCAATAAACCCAAGTAAGTGTAAATTTAACCCCCATCACAAAATCACAAATACAGCAAAGAAAACCAAAAACCAAAAGCAAATGCAAAACAAAAGCAAAACAAAAACTTTTGCGGAAGTGAACATACAAATGGCATAAGCAAAAAAAGAAGATGAAGAAGCAAAAAGCGACCATTTCTTTGGAAATCTACATACATGTATACTCAAACTTACATATAAATTTGTTGAAATTGTTTTATGCACAATTTACATACGTATGTATATAAAAGTGCAGCCGAGCGAATAACAGAATATAAAAATAATAAAAACGGAAACTAAAAAAAATTCTGATGTACCTTTGCAGAGTTCACACTTAATGTATGTGTGTGAGTGTGTGTTTGCTTCTCAGTCTGACTTGTGTTCTGTTCTCCGCCAGAACTTGTCCATGCTCTTCTTAGCTAAAAGTTCTATGAGTATGCGTATACTCTATCGTAAAGCAGATTTATTTATTTATTTAATGTCAACTAAGAGCAGCTAACCAAAAGTACTTTTAAAAATAAAATTAACTAAAAATAATTTAATATCTACATACTTACAACTCTTACAACCGTATAGGCCAAACTGTTAAAGCTAAAAAGCTTAAATTTTCACAGATTTTTGCTTTCCGAAGTTTTGCGAAATTCGACCTGTAAGTGGGTCAAATTCGGGGTCAAAGTTCCGGAAATTGTTACAAAAAAATTTAAACTTACTACTGAAAAAAATAATGGTAAATTATACATCAAAAGTTTATCTCTAACTGTGAATCTGTGGACTTGTTTTTCTCCTCTCCAGGAATTTCATTTTTCAATTAGCCATAAATTTGACTTGCATCACGTTTTCAGCATTTCTACTGAGATCTTTATCAGTTTTTTTTTGTGGGAATATCTAGAAAAAATAGAAGAAGAGGAGCATGGACCTGTTTATGTGCTGTCAACAGTCAACTATTAAAGCCAACTGAAAATCACATTGACAAAAAAAAAAAATGGTTCACAAGGCGAAAAACTGAATGCAACTTTTGGCATTACGAATACACTGTTTAAGTCATTGTCTTGCTGATAAACATCTTAATTAGCCTTTAAGTTTATTTCCTGTAAAAATTCATGTAAGAATCGCAATCTAAAAATCTGTGGAATTAATGAACACGTCTAAAGCGTTTCATTGACCAGGTTTATGTGCTGTCACCTGTATGTTTTTGATTTTCTTAATATTTTCTCATTTTGACGTTCAATTTTTTTGTTGGCCAAGTGCCAAGGATAAAACAAGAATTTGTGCATGAAATTGTGAGTACATATGTATTTGTGTGCTGGGGTCGTAAATAAAAGAAATGCCTAAGCGCACATCAAAGAGTGTCTAGAAACCGCAAAAAAAAAATTAATATTACCTTCTTTTTAGATTTTGCTTGACGAGGGTACAAACAAAGGCAATAGGCAATACCTCTATACATATAAGGAGACAATGCACAATTCAATCCAATCACAAGCCCCAAGTGAATCATGCAGCAAAAGTGCAGAAAGAACAGGTCTTGCATTGTATTGTTTTGTTTTTTTTTTTGGGATAGAAGATGGGAGACTGTGTAGCGTATATGGAAGTTAGAGCGAGCTGGCGATAAATCAAGTCTTCTGTGCAGTCGCAGTCTCTCCAACGAAACAAAAATGATGTGAGCGCGAAAAAACATAAACAGCGAACAGCTGATGTTGCCAACGAGTTGAGTTGAGTTCAGCATGTGTGTGTATCTATCAGATACATTTTTAGTTTTAGTTTTTGGCCGAGATCAGCACGACTTGGACTTGAACTAACGAGCCAAAATCTGAAGGCAGGCATCGCAGGCAGCAACTTTAATTGGCAACAACTGGAACTAACAAAAAATTGAGGGGGAAAAGGGTAACTGCAAATAGCCAAGTACTCGGACTCGTTCTGGCCAATTCCTTTGTGCCAGTTTTATTTTTGCACTAAACTTTATGCCTTTTATGGGCGGCAAGTCGCGACTTGTTGGCCCTTTGGGCTGGCTGGCTGGCTAAAACAATTAAGTCATCATTAGTTGGCATTAGTGACTTTCATTAACGCACTGCCAAACAGACGTCAGGTCTTACGGTCTTACCTGTAAGAACCGTAACAGCAACAACAATAATAATAATTACAGGTAGCGACAATTGAAAGCGGCTTGTGTGTCAGTTAATCCCAAAATGGCTCTGACTCAAACTATACACATATAATTCGAAAGTTAGTCAACGACTCTTTGTAACTGTAATTACATGTATCTGTCAGATACACACACACACACACACACTTTGGCATCAAGGGCCTTGTTCTGTTTGCCTTTTGGGTTCGTTTTCAATTTCTTTTCGGTGCCAGGCAGCGCGTCCTTTTAGCTGATTTATGATATAAACAACAACAACAACAAGAAAGGGCAAGTTTGAAAGTGAATTTTTCTGTTGTTGTGTTTACTACATGTATGTGTGTGTGTGTGTGATGGGAATAACCTGATCCCTCAGCATATGTATGTCTACTGCTAAATATTAACGAAATTTATGCATTTCGTGGCTACGCATTCAAAATGTCACCCAGTAGGAAATGATGTCATAATTTCACACTCTCACACTGTTGGGGGTATTAAAAAGGGGGTTGACTAAGTTCCCAGGTAGGCTGCAATTTAACTGACTGCGCAGCTCCTTCTCCCTACACTCCTCGCTTTTGCTCTCTTCTCTTCTCCTCTCCTCTCCTCTTCTCTGTGGGGTTGTTTATTTTTACATACGTGTACATTTCCCATTTGCAGCAGCAGCAATAATAATCAATATTCTGCAGCATTTTCCAACGCAGCTGAAAAACATACACGCATTTCTGTAAGAGGACCACAAATAAATGCTAAGGTGACCCCCAAAAATAGAAGCTGCAAAAGTTGCTCTTTTTGTTTTTTGCGCCTACATTTTCAATGCGGAAGTTGTTACACACTCACACACATACACACACACATAATTGCAGTGAAAATTCATAAGATTGGGCAGTGTAAAAATAGCAGTAAGTGTAACAGTAAAAGTATCTTTGCCACTGCGCAGGTCAAACAAGAAGCAAAAAACTGACAATTTGTTTGTAAACAAAATGCCAATGCGCTAACCCAGGGTGGCAACAAATCAGAGATAGACAGAAAGATATGTAGAGAGACGGAGGGAGGACAGAGAGAGAGAGAGAGAGGGAGGGAGCAGGAGAGAGAAGAGAGATAGGTCTATTGTTGTGGGCAAAAATATACTTAGAGAGAGACATTATCTCTCTGCGTGATTGTAGGGGAAATTATCTAATAGCAGTAACAGTTACAACTGAATTCAGTGGCAATCAACTGTGGGTCAAATGACGTTTGCCACTGCAATCAGGTGATGAGGGAGAGAGGTTAGCGGGGGGTGCATTCCTTGTTAATTTTGTTATATTTTGGTCATAAGAATGCAATCATATCTACTTAGTTTATCAGACTAGAAAATATCTTCTGAGATACACAACGCGGATGTCTTTAAATATTTCAAACTTATTTATATGTTTGTTTTAAAATTTTGGAGGATTTCAGATTAAATAACAAAAAGTATTAAAAATAATTTTATTTCTAAATGATTAAAATAGCAATGAACATTACTATGCATTTTTTTGTGTTCTTCTAAATTATTAGAGGGAATTCTTTTTAAATTTTAAATAAATTATCCAACACATACATATAAACCGGAATTACTTTAACTTAAATATCCAAGTTTTAAAAAAAAAAATGTATTTTCGAAATTTTCCCCAAACGCATTTTTTAAATTCCATGTAAATTATTTTTTAATGATTCTAATTACAATATGTAATTGACTTATAAGTTGCTCCCTCGTTATCTACTGATGTAATCGCCAGGCGGCAGTTAGATTGATTGATTGTCAGTATTGTCTACAGATCGGCGACTGACCCAGTGGCCCAACTGTCTAGAGAGAAAGTGAGATAAAGACGAGGGAGGAGCAAAGGTATAGACAGAAGCTGATAAACAAAGTGATAAATAAATAAATGCGTCGCCCAGCAAGATTTTGTTTTTGCCTAAAAATATCAACTGCGTCGCATTACAAAAATTTGAAATTACGCGTTATAAAACATGCTCAAATAATATTGATTTAAAAAGCTTACTCTAAAATGCCAATTACCAGCATGCAAAGACAAAGTACGACAAGGTGCGCTAACTTGAAATAAATTTATATATGTATAAAAAATATACAGATATAAAATAAAAATGACTCGTACTCATATATAGATTTAATTGCATGCAGTTAGAAACCTGCCTGGCCATATTTATCATCGATCACCTGATAAGCGAGCTCGATGGCCAACAGACAATGAACCCGACCTAAAGGCTTGCTTCATCCACAATTCGTAATTTATAATATTCCAGAGTATTCAATACTCAGAGACATTCTGAAACAAGTGTCTGACATGTGTCGAAATATCAAGCGAAAGCAAAACTTTTTCCCACTTTTCATTTCCCCACCCCCCCCTTTTTCTTTTTCCAACAACCCCCCCTTCTTTCTTTTTTCCACCAAGGGACCCTTTGGGTTCAGTTTCAGATTCAGATACAGCTACAATTTCGGTTATACGCAGTAGTCTTAAAAATGTTTAACCTCTGATCCGTTCGGATTCTGTTCGTTTTTGAAGCTTTCCGACATTGGCCTTTGTTTAGATTGTGTTCAAACATTTGTTATAGTTTCAGCATACATAGATGCTTTTAATTTATGGGTCCCCCTACTGAAACTGTAACTGGCAGCATGTTTATCAGTAAACACTGTCCATGATTAGATAAAGTGCAGTCCCCAAAAAAAAAATGTAACAACAATGCCTGGCATTTCAGTGTGTTTATTTGAGTTTTAAGTGTTGTTGTTTTTCTCATTTTATTTTGTACCTTTCTATTTTGTTGTTTTCATTTTCATGTTTTTTTATGCAATGACGCCAATGTTTGTTTACATTTAATACGAATTTCTCTACGCAATAGACTTATTTTTTTTATTTCTTTTTTTCTCATTTTTTGTTTTTGTTTATAAACAAGGCGCGTGCGAACAGAAATGCTCAACTATTTTTTGTTTTCTTTTTCTTTGGAATTGTGCGAAATATCACAAGATCTTCAACTATGCATATACATACATTTTTATACATACACTAATATATAGTATGTTTATTTTGTCGCCACTTTTGAGTAGCTGCTCTTATTTTGTGGCCAACAGCTGTGAGCTACTTTTTCTTGACCGCTTCAATTTGTCAGCTGTTGCATGATAAAATTTCTAAAAATATATATAACATGAAAAAATAAGAGAATTGCATAGAACACAAGCACAAACCACAATCACCTTGAACCTGCCCGTGAGGTTGAGTATCTGTATCTGTATTTGTGTATCTGGCATATATGTATCAAAATTTTATAACGCTTTTCTGTGTGGGCACAATGAGGGGGCGGCATTCATTCAGGAATTGGGAGTGGTTTGTTTTGTTTAGTGAATACATATTCTGTTCTAATTGCTGCCTTTGTGAAATACTTTATACAAACAATAAAGATGGAGTGGAAAGTGTGTGACTTAAAGATACTCTAGCTGATTGACGTATACTTTGGAATTAATTATTGCAAAATATTGCATAACTTTATCTTATGTGAATTGTTTTAAAGTTGTCTGATATCAGAATTTAGACATTCTTATTTAACTTAATCTTTATAATGCTCGTTTATGTCATCTAATTTCCTATTTCTTGGCAAAAATAAGAATTATATTTCCAACTTTGCAAATTATTCAAGAGCTCTTGCATAATACCCAGTACAATATCAATATATCTATATCTACATACGTATGCGTATACTTAATATTCTTTATTTGTTTCACTTAATTCGCATGCAACACTGTTAACTTCAATGGCAATTGCATTACGACTATTGCGTTTATATATAGATTTTTATATACATTTAGTTTTTTATTTATTTATATATTCTTTAATTTTCATTAGCATTTTAATGCGTTTTGACTGGTTAGCTGATTGCTTGGCTAGTTTTGCTTGATTGCCATTCTAACCATGAGTTGGCATTAAAAGCGCATAAATTGAATTGTTTATTTTATTTCATATTATTGAAAAATGCGCCAAATTGAACTTTGAGCAGACGTAGGAAAAAAACCAAAAAATCAGCTACCAACTACTTTTGGCAACACTCTGTCTCACTCGCTCACTCACTCGCTCTCTTATTCTTTGCTTAGTCATATACTAAGTGCAAAAACAAAAGCAAATACTAGCGATGAGCCACTCGGTCTGGCAGCAATAGAAAACTAAACGCTAGATACACAAAACTAATAAGAGAGAGGGGGATGACGAGAGGGCAACAAATAAGTGTGTCAGTGCGCAAACGTCAGCGCAGCTGATCGCTGAGTGTATGTATGTGTGTGTGTGTGAGAGAGCGACTGTGTCCATATGTGAGAAGAGAGCCAGAGAGTGAGCGCCAAATTGCGCTTTTGTTGGTAAACAAAATAACACGAAGTTTGCGTATGATCAATCGTCTCTCGCACGAATCCAACGACTGCTCAGCTGCTTTGGACGTTCGTGTAACATAAATTTGATGCTCTGCTTTGCTTTTGTTTACCAGCTGCCCACGAGTGCCCCCCGTTGTCCGCCCGCCCCCTTTGACTCTTCATTTGTGTGTTGTGGCTTCGCTTTTTGCGTTTTAAAAAAATACATAATTATGTGTTCGCTCTCTCCCGTTTGGTGACTCTCTGAAGAGCAGCAATGAGCTGGGACTGGGATTGGGTTTGGGGGCAGCAGCTGCTGACGCCCCGTTGACATTCGCCTTTGATATTTGAAAGCAAACGCAACGCGCAGCAGACGCACAACAAAGTGCAGTAAAAGAAAGTGAAATATAAAAATCAAAACATACGCACAAGAAGATTGCACTGATCGCTGAGGTAAACAACTCAAAATAACTGTAAAGATAAAGCTGCAATGCTAAAGATAAATTCAAAGACCAAAGTGTTGAACAATTTGTGAAAGCAACAAACAATAAAAACCAAAATTTGTTTTGGGCTAAGCTGCAACAGCTCTACAAGGCACACACAGATACATACAGCTGACTACAGATACAAATGCACTCACAGATACTTAGACACACACACACACGTATAACGATTTGTACTCACTGTTGTAGCTTTTGTTCTTTTCGTGCGCTTTTGAAATTCAAATACGCTTCCGTTCAATACGATGTTGTTTTAGTTGGCAAACGAGTGTCGACTTTGCAGTATCTGCAGTTGCTGTTGTGCCTTCGTCTTTGTATCTGTATCTGTAGTACGTGTATCTGTGCTTTTGATTTCTTCTAATTTTTATTTAATTTTGTGCTGTTACCAACTTTTGAATCTGCTAAGAAAAGAAAAGCAAACAAAAAAGTGGTTTGTTACAAACAGGTGAGCTCATACCCAGCTAATCAGCTGATTTGACATGCAACAAGCAATATGAAAAAGTTAATATTAATTAAGTACAATATGTGAGTGTTTCTTGTCGCTGTAAGTTTTAAGAGTTGTTGTGTATATTTTTTGGACCGCTACAAGGTCGACAGTGACGTCAGCGTCACCTTTGTGAAAGCATTGCATAATTCTCTGTGTTCTCATTATGTGGCTGTGGTTTTGCACTTTTCCAATTATACATGCTCCCCCTCACCCCTTTTTCCCTTTGTGAGTTGACCCCTAATCATAACAAAGGAACTTTGTGCTTGGCTAGAAGCTTTAAGCTAATCATAGACATTAACTGATAGGCGATTGATACACGTATGTGTGTGGGCGGCATTTTTATTATTATTGTTAGACTTGATAAAGCTTCAACTCTTTGTTTTGCTTATCTTGGTTAAAGTTAACAATTTCACACAATAATTAAATTTAATTGGCTAATGAAATGTCGATATATATATGTATATATATTTAAGAGCCAATTAAATTTAAATTTAATAGATTTAGTGTACGTTTTTTTGCTCAAAGAGCTTAAAGCTGACAGTTTAGTTAATGCATATATATTTAATTATTGAATAATATTGTATCTATATATTCAAAAGCTTTTTTGAATTGGTTTACGCTAGTTCAAAGTTCGGTCATTAAATTTCCATTACTCGTTTTAATCTGTTTTATTGTCCGTTTGTCCAATGATTTAGTTCAAGATCATTATCCCAGCCTCAGTTGCATCAATTGATTAACAGCTGATCTTTCGACTCTCCCAGCACACACGCTAGACTTTAGCTAATATTTTAGTCCATATTATAGGTAGTAGTTAGTATAGACTTGTTTGCTAAACACTTTCAGCTGTCTAGCCAGCTCGTCTGGTGGGTTATGAGTGTGCAAAGCTGATAAAATTATCAGCAAGCCCTAAAATGATCCGTAGTTTGTTGACTTTGGCTAGAAATGGCATTTAGACAATGAAATCGCGATATGACAAGGCCTCAACAGTGTAAATATGCATATATATATTATATATAATAGCATGTTCTATATAATAGGCACATCTATAGTCTTATATAAGCGAGCACCCATCGATCAAGGTCATTGCAAAGCAGCAAATGGCATCTGAAATATACGCTAGATACTGTATCTGTATCTGTTGGTGCTGTAGATACACATACCTTTCGAGTAGCTAAATTTATATATATGTATATATAAGAGATGGCATGCCTAGCTGGCAAAAGTGAAAATGATTTAATGTAAATCAGATATTGGCATATATATTTAATGATGTTTTTACTTTAATATGTATGTGATTCTTTGAGTGCAGTCATTGCCTTTGTTTGTCGCCTTCTTATCAGCTGTTTTCAATAAAATTGGCAAAACAAAAGTAAAAGCCAAATGAATTCTGATTGCAACGCAGTTCACATTTCGGAACGTGTTCAATATAAAATAATATGACAGCAACCCCGGAATGCAGTTACCCCTAAATGGATGTCGGGATGTCGTAATACCATTTTAAATACATACTCACAGATACATGCAATTATACACAATGCATATTTGAAATATGCATGCTCAGAATGCCAAACTCAAAGTCAGCTGCTAGATTTATATTCATATTTATATATACATAAATATTTTTTTTGTTTTTGTATAGTCTATGGCAGTTCGGGGACAAGTTGTAGAAGAGAAAACCTTGACTAAATGCAAACTAACTAAACACGTCTCGTTATTAATTTATTTACAGTCAACTTAAGGCGAGAAACTTTTCTTAAACTTCTTTTGCTTTCAATTTTATATTGACTTTTCTGCCTTTCATTTCTTTGTTTATGCAATGATCGCGAGCTTATTTTCATCCTAGCCAATTCCTATTTTTTGTAGCATACAAATAGAGTTTTTCCATGGAAACTCAATTGAAATACGAGGCATAATTTGTTGAGTCTTTTTGCGCTATGTCAATCAAATCCTTTGGGCAACTTTCGCTGACATTTGGCCAAGTTGTGAGTTGCCAAATTGTCGCAGTTGCTTGTGGGCCATGTTTACTAGTTAGCCAGGCTTAAATTGCATATGCTTTTGACTCTGGCTTTTGTTTGTCTCTGTTGTCGCAGATTTCACTTGTCCGTCCGCTGAACCTTAATGTGCTGCACTAACAGCTGGAGTCAGAGTTAGAGTCAGAGTTTGAGCTGAAGTTGAAGTTGAAACTGGAGTGGTGGCAGGGGAATAGAGATAGAGAGAAAGAGAAAGAGAGGGAGGCAGAGTTAGTTATTTAGTTGCTTCGTGTTTTAGTTTTTTGCGGTCAAATTGAAAATTGCGCTGACTTCAATTGGATTTTGTGTTTAGCTTCGCTTTTGTTTTTTCGCCATTCAGATGATTGTCCATGTGTGTGTGTGTTTGTGTTTTGTGCAGAATTTCACTGACAATAATAAGCTACAAACATTATTTAGCATTTGCCCATTGGCACAGTTTAAGATTATTCGACTCTGAGTTTCATTTTCAAACTGGAAATAGAAACGTTTTACAGCAATTCAAATGCCAAAGTGGCCACTACAGAAACAGAATACAGTTGCAGTTGTATATATGCACACACACACACATACATAAATATAGATAGATAGATAGATATATGTATCATGACATGCGCTCAATTTAAATGATATGTATGTGCATCAAATATATGTATGTATGTATGCGTGTAATTGCCTCGATCATATGCTCGGCGCATGCACACACAGCTTGCACTCACTGTTGTGATGGCAGAAGAGTGAGATAGGGGTGGGGCACGATGGGGGCGGGGGAGAGCTATCTGCTTGGCAGCTTAATGGGCTGTGCAGCGTCGCTTTATGGCATATATTATTATTATATAGGCAATAAGTATACAATATGAAGCTGTCAACACAGTGCCTGTCAGACTGTCGACAGCAGGTCAATTGGAAAAACGCAGCAACAACAACAACTGCACGCAAATCTACACTTTTTTTCAAGAGAAAAATATAAAAAACAAAAACAAATTAGTGTAATCAAAGTAATTGCCAAGTTGGTTAGATGCTGTGTATAAATTAAATTTCAATTTCACTTTCGCATTCGCATTTTCGCAACTGTGTTTGGATTTGTGTTTCAATTGAAAACGATTTTTGTAGGCAATTAAATGTGGCATTAGAATAGTGCAAAGAAATGCAATTAAATAAAATTAAGTAGCCGACCCGTTGAACAATGTTCGCCCACGTAAAAGTTAACGAAAATTACGCAATTGGTTGACTGTTCAGCACAGTTGTTTAGCTGATTTGATTTGTTAAACAATTGCTCACAGTTTGACTTTCTTTTTTCCAGAACCACAAAGACACAAGCGACGCAGTGAAGCAAAGGAATATTATTTAAAAAAAAAATAAAAGACTGAGCAATCCAAGGAAAAAAAACACCATAAGCAATCTCTCTCTTTAATTGATCTCAAATTGATAAGCAATTTAAACGCAATCACAATCACAGTCAGAATCAGAATCACATCAAACACAGTTCAAATCCCAGCCAGCAGCCAGAACTGATCAAGAGACCGACGAGCATCAGCTTTGTATAATGTTTAGCAGCCTCGCAACGTTTCTATTTGGAGCGCAAGCGACGTCTGAGTCAACTAATTGTGAAGCGAATCCTGTCCCGGCTAATTTGAACGATTCTGGCAACGATCAGGCAACGGCCAACGGAGATGTAATTGAGGTGACCTCATCGACCCCATCGGTAGCGGGCAACATTCGCGGCACTGTCCGTAACGGCAACGGCAAGCGCGGAGGCGCCAAAAATAGGCGTGCCAGGCAGCGCCAACAGCAGCAGCAGCAGCAACAAGGACAAGGACAACGCAAACAGGCGCCGACAATAACGAAGCTACTAACACCCAACGGCGAGTGCAGCCACGACGAGGACATCGACGAGGACGAATGGTACATTGTCGAAAAGGAAGGTGAGTTCACTCAGTCAAATCACAACAGCTAACAGTCATCTTGTATAATTTACCAAAGGTCCTTGTATTACAACATAATTTGAAATAATTTAAAATTTGATTTAATAAGAGTTCATTTATATAAGTTATGAGTTTTTTATATAAGTTTTCTTTTAACGAGGGAAAATAATTTTAAAATTTGTTATTCATTTTTTAAAATGTTTTTTTTTACCAGAGGGGAATTAAATTTTCTAATATTTACTTTAAAGTTTCAAAAGAAGATTTTAAAGCTGCAAAACTGTTTTTTGTTTATAAATATTTTAGGCCTTATACATTTGGAATTAAGGCCAAATCATTTGGAAAAAGTAGAGCATATTTTAAATTTATAATGAATATTGAATACTAAATCGAATATATAAATTTTTAACAAGCTTTACAAATTGTGTCAGCAAAATTACAAAGATTTTTTATAACTAGAAAATATTTAATTTCAAAATATAATGAACTGTGATTTTTTTAAAAAAAGTTTGATGTTTTTATTTTTTATAGCCTTAAAAAAAATTAATTTTTGAAAAAATATCGTTTTATTTTTAATTCACTAAGAATTAGTTTTTGAATTTTTGAAAAAACAAAATAATTAATTCTTTTACTTTTTATATAATTTTCAGACGAGGAGGAGGATTCGCTGCCACGCAGCGATTCGGAGGAGGAGCTGTCTGTAGTCGAGCTGCAGCCGAAGGCTGGATCAACCGCCGGAGGAGCAGGAGCAGGAGCAGGCGCTGGAGCAGCAGCCTCTGGGCGTCGTCGCCAGCATCTCAATTCGCATTCCTTGTACAGCGGACCGCGGCCGCAGCAGCAGCGCAATTACTTGCAACGCACGCGTGCCGCACGCACGCTAAGCATCTCAACCCTGAGCCCGCCCAGAAGTGTGCCAGCTGCGGACAATGACAATGACAATGCGGCTGTCAGTCAGTCGCTGTATGCCCCAAATGTGGGGGTGATTGCATCATCCGCCGCTGCCGTTTCGCCCTGCAGCAGCGAGAGCAGCAGCGGCAGTGGCAGCGGTGGCAAGGGACATGGTGCAGGCGTGCTGATGGAGGAGTCCTGGTACGTAACACCGCCACCATGCTTCACCTCGATTGGGCCAATCAATATGGAAGCATCACCCTTTGAGAATCTATTGATTGAGCATCCAAGGTTGGTGATTTTTTGCCCTACACACAATTCTGCCATAAATTCCCAAAAATAAATCACTCCATTTTAGCTGCACGCACTACACGTCGTATACTTGATATTTGTAATTAACTGAAATTATTTTGCATTTGATTTTTTGCAGCATGTCGGTTTATCATAGTATTAGGTCCAGCCAGGCGGGCGCCGAAAGTTTTGTAAATCTTGATCTCGGAGCAGCAGCGGCCGCATCGCAGCCAGCTGAACCGGAGGACGAACCGGTTCAGGCAGCGACAGCGGTGCAACAGCAACGCTCCAACAGCGCTCGCTTCGATCGCCATGCGGCGGCGGAGCTGAAGCAGCAGACTCTGGCTCGCCACGGCCAGAAGGTGCGTTCACTTGAATTGTAATCTAAAGTATCCGTTAAATAATTAATAAATTTAATTTTGATTTTAATTGTAGAGCAACAATAAGAAGCAGCATCAGCAGCTCTGCCGCAGCGCCATAAAGCGGGCCAACAAGGTGCGCGACATTCAGGCCAAAGGTCAGCGGCCTCGTCGCTCCGACATGCAACACTGCAAGTTGGTCAGCGGTGCCAACAACAACCGCAAGTGCTGCTAGTTGCCCCTCCACCCACAACAACAACAACAAAAAACGCTCTCTCTGTCTCGCTTCCTCTCAAAAAGGACAAGGCAGGAGATTTACATATTCAAAAAACAATCATGGCAAAAATGAACAGCGCGAAGGCAACGCGCATAATTTTAATTAGTATTTTAAATTGCCAAAAAAAAAGAAGAAAACGACAAAAAAAAAACAAAAACAACAAAGCCGCAAAAATATCAAAATTTAGCAATTATAACATTAAATGATTAAACATAACAATTAACAATTAATAATTAGTTATTGTGTAAAAACGTAAAAGAAACAACAAAAAAATGTGTGTGTAAAAAAAGTAGTTTTTAATGTTCACAGTTTCAATTTACAAAAAACAAAACAAAAAATACCAAAAAATGCAATACAAAATTTTCAAAATGAATATGCAAAACATCTTAAAAAACGACAAAAATGACAAAAGTTTTCAAAAACTTCCAAAAAAAAAAAACAAAAACAAAAGCAAAATGTATAAAAAGAGAATGATAAATATGATTTGATTAATGTAGTTTTAAAAAATTTAAAATATAATATTTTATTTATTTGTATTAAACTGTAAACAGACGATGATTAATCGATTAATCTATGTTTTAAGCATTGTTCAAGATATTCTGAATTTAGTTGATGAATTTTATTGTGTGTGTTTTCTATCATTTTCGAGACTTTGATAATATCTCTGATTACTGATGAAATGATATGTATGTAATTGTGTAACGTATGCTTAACTTATGTATATTTAATATGTATTACACTTGGCACGAAGATATCTCTATAAATATTGTATATGAATTCTGTATGCCTGATTATGTTGATGATGATGAGTATATATGAAGAGAATGTGAAAAAAGTATGAAAATGAAAAACAAACAAAAAAAAGAAGATATATAGTATATATTGCCCAATAAAACAGATAATGCTACAACCTTAAATCAAATGTTTTTATATTTAATATAAAATAAATAAAGGGTTATTGCAATATTCCTAAATGGGGTCAGTTGTGATCCTAATCGTCACACTGATTGACCTGCCCTTGTCCAGTTAACCAGTTAACCAGTTAACAGTCAGGGTCAATGAGAGGGAGTACCTTTCACAACCAGTTTAGTGAGGGGTTTAATTAACTGCCGTTTAAGTGCAAAACTAATTAGTTATTTGTAGTTTTAACGCAGACACGCTTGGCACGTTGCAGGGCCAATTAAAAAAGAGTTAACTGCCACAAGTTACAGTTAGGTGCCGTTGACCTTGGCAGCAAATAGAAGAAGAAGCAGCAGAAGCAAAGGTAATGGGTCAGCGGCCAATTGGTAATACTGTGTAGTCAACTCCTGCTTCCGCCAACTGGCAGCTGGCAACTGGCAACTAACGGCGAATTGCAACGAAAGTAAAGCAACAAATGCAGACTCTTGTCTTGTCGACTTACCTCTTGTTGAGGCAGGCTTCTTTCACAATAGTAACCTGCCTGCCCCATGGTTAAGTGCCTCTTGTGGCTCTTGGTCTCGTTGGTCTCTTGGGCTCTTCTGCTTCTCTCAGCTTCTAAAAGCGCCAACTGCAAAACTCTATAAAGATCCGCGCCAATCGCGCTTGGCTTCACACCTGCGCGTAACGCGAAGAGCTGCAAACCAAGACCAAAACCCCAAAGAGCCCCAAACATCATCATCATCATCATAAAGGCAACGGAACTCGACATTCGGCATTCATAAAGGAGGGCTCTTATGTAACATTAGGCAATACGCGCTAACGTGGCCCAAACGGTCGGTCGGTCGGTTATTCGGTCTCTGTCTGATTCTATTTGGCAAGTTGCACTTGAGTGATTTTTTGGTCTTCCGAAAAAACGGAAAACCAACAATAGTTTTGCCAGACGTGTTACATGTAAAGCAAAGCCAGATAAATGGCATAAATGGTGTAGAAAACACACACATCTAACTGCAACAATAACAACAAAAACAACAACAGCAACAACAAAATCGCGCAATACCAAAACTGAGAAATTCGTCGGCTTTTTGGGCAGATCGAAAGTGAAAAATCTTAACTCCCTCGTAAAATAAAGTGTTTTGTTATCGCTTTGTCTCTTTTTGTTTTGGGCACGGCTCGTCAACTTTTATGGATAACAACTTTACGAGGATTTGTTAACGAAAAATGGGCCAAGTTTTTGTTATTATGTCAGTTGGTCAAAGTGCGTGCCGAGTGAGTGTGTGAGCTCCAAGAGGTGTAAACTGTTAACAGTTAACTGGGCGCAAAAGAAAAACGAGGAAAACGAAGAAAACTTTGGAGCAGGTCAGTGTTTTGCGAAACTTGGCAGTTGGCAGCAGATAAAGGGAAACGGTTAAAGGGAACAGTGAAAAATATTAACAATAATAGAAGCAAACGATTAAAGGGAAAGAGAAGAGTTGGTTGTAAGGCAAGAAGGAATACTAAAGATTTGTAAGAGGTGAGTTTGAGATACTTTTGTTTACTTACTTCTTATCCGCATCTTCTCCCTCTCTTTCTTGTTAAAATTCTCGTCTATTCTAGTTAATTTTGATTACTTATGTAATTTATTTGGATTAACTGAAATACTATTCTTCTCTAAAATACTATACTTGAGAATCGCGTCATTATTATTTATCATTCTATTTTTTACATTCTAATTATTATCCTGAATGACATTTCTTAGAATCAGAATATTATGTTTGTGTTCAATGGAAAGCTCAGAAAGATCTTAAAAGAAACATAACAAATATTATATAATTTATTTTAGTCAATACTAAAAATTTTAAAAATGTTTTCTTAGCCATTACAGATTACATAATATCTAGTCATTTATAAATAAAAAAACACTCAGAACTATACGAGCTATTATTTAAACTTTAGTATTGTGATTAGTATCTTTGACTGCGGTCAACAAACCGCAAAACACCCTCAGTGACTACGAATATAAAAACTGTTACCGCGTCGAACGGTACACGTTAAAAAGGCGTGTTATGGCTATAATGCGAATTAAACACCGTTAGCAATGCTAACATTGTAGGTGAATGCGAAGTACATATAAGAGAAAAATACAAAAAAAAAAAAAAAATAAATAACATAAAAACTAAACGGCTCAAGGTCAGGCAACAACAATTAAAAATAATTATAACAGAGGAGCAAAGCGTGGCCGCCGTTAAAGAACATACGAATAATAACAAAAAAAAAAGATACAAAATAATGAAAGCCAAAAACCGAAACCAAAACTAAAACTGAACTCAGGCCAAGATAGCGACTCCAAAAAGGCAACGATTGCATAACAGATGTAAAACCAAAGCAACAAAAACAACAAACAACAACAAGCTAAAGCCAAAGTAATTATAACAACAATTAAGCAAACGGCGTGCGTTTTTACAGCTAAGCGTAAAACCAGCCAACCATTTGGCGTGGGCGCTTTTAGAGTTGAAGGGGAACAACTTGGAGGGAGGTGTTATTTTTTAAGAGACGCAGTTGTTGTCATTCATTAAAATCCAATTTAAGCTAAAGTCAAGTTAAAAACTTCTGCTCCTTTTTGGCTTTAATAATTAATAAATGCGTCGCAAGGTAGCTGACAGCTTTTTAGTTTTTTATGCCTTTGACCTTAACGCCTGACAGGCTGCCAGAGCGTCGGAGTCAGCGCCTTGTCAAGCAGCCATTGTTCTAACCAAGGCGACATTGATGTTGTCTCCAATATATAAGTTGTTGTCTTCGTTTTTGCTGCTGTTCTTGCTTATGTTTCTCGCATATTGACCACAATTAATTTATGAACCACAAACTTCCTTCCTGCCACCACATAACACATACGCATTGGTTGTTTGTAACTGATGCATCCAGGCTGAACACAACACAACACAACACTTGAGTGACCACTAGCAAGGTTATATCTCATTATAACCTTCAGCTTATGATTATATTTAGTATTGACTAACTATTTGTCTTTGCAGTTGACTGACGGAGATGAAGCTGTGCAGAATTGCCGCCTTTTTGTTGCTCTTGCTGATGCTTCAGGTAAGTTAAGAATCGGAAATTCTAGTTGCCTTTCACTATGGTTGGCATATTGCTCAAGTCAGGTTCGTTGCCTAAGTCTTTTGTTTACCACTGCCGCATCATTTAGAAAAACTAATCTATTTAACAGTTAAACTGCATTCTAAGAATGAACTTCCTGATTATGCTAAGCAGTCAGAGTTAGAGTTAGACCACAGACACATGAACCGTAACCAATCGTTGGCCAATCGCCCCAACGTCTAACGGATATGCTTGGCCATATTGCGTAGCTTCCCAGAGCAACGATTGATTGTGAGTTCAACATTGCCACAGACGGGGGCAGTGAGGAGTGGGAAACGGAAGATGGTGGTTTGGCAAAATTATGTTGGCTTGTTACCGTTTCATGAGGCAGCAGTTTTACGAGCATGTGTGGCCCAAATCAAAAGACTTAAGACACAAGCTAGCTTGATTTATCATACGATAACCACGCCCATCTCTCTTCTGCAGCAACACAGCCACAGCGTTGAGCTCAGCACTGAATATGCCATAGTGAGCAAAGCGGCGGTGGCCACCACAACAGCAGCACCACCACCACACCCACCCACAGTGTCGCCCGGACGCAGTTTCAAGGGTCGCATACAGACGACAACGCCGCGAAGCATCAGCAGCAAACGCAGCAGTCGCCCATTGGCGGCCAGCGTCGAAGGATCGCAGCAGGATCTGCTGGCATTGTCCTCCAAGTCGTACATCTCGGGACCCACAACACAAGCCTCCAAGCTGAGCAAACGCGCTGGCTTGCCAGCTCAAAAGAAGTTCGCCAAGGATGTGCGCAATCGCAGCAGCGTTGCCGTGGAACGCAACAGGCTGCAACACGATGTGGTATGTGGCAGTCACACATGTTTCTTCATTTGATGCGCCATTAATCGAACCTAATCCAACTTTAGCCCGATCACGTGCCCGATTCCTCTGGCTATGTGCCACAGCGCATTGGGCATCCCGTGCACTTGGAATACGGCTCCACTGGCGTGGACTCCAGTGGTGCACCCACTGGCAGCGCGGGCTATCACGCTGTGCCCTACGAGGGCAACAAGTGGCACGAGGAGTACTGGGATCAGGACTACAGCGGCCAGCAGCTGACACACAACAGCACCCGAGTGCAGCGTAAGCTCATAATACAACTAAGTTTTATTCATTTAAAACATTTCATTTATTCCAACACTGTCTACTTCTCTGATACTTTCCTTCAACAACTTCAAATTGTCATAACTTTGTCAAAAAACTAAAATATTTTTTTTTTAAATTTAGATTTTTTTCCTTTTGTTGTGTTTCAAAAACTTCAAACTGGCATATCCGAATTTCATTTCGGAGTGTATGTTTTATCTTATAAAAAAAACCTCTTTACGAGGTAAAAGTCTAGTGACGAAAACAGTTATATGCCCCAAAATTTCTGATATCCATTTTACGATTTTAGTTTGATATTAATTTTGCACTCGCACATTGCGCCAAAATTCTCAACTTTATACCAATAAACTCAATGTTTTGCGCATCCGATCAAAATTTTTTTATTTTTATTCAAACTTAATTATCGTCACAATTGATATAGAAATTTTGGGGCATATAACTGTTTTCTCACTAGACTTTTACCTCGTAGAGGTTTTTTTTATAAGATATCAAATTTTTGAAAAAATATCAGAAATTTTGAAATTTCATTCTATCAACTTTGTTTATTTTTTGTACAAGCTAAACAAACTGTCTGCCAACACTGGTTCCCTTAAAACACACATGCCAAGCGCAAAAGCTAGTAGCACTCTCAAACTCTGGCTGCTATGACACTTTGCTGCTGCTGTCCTATTTCAATTCAAAGTAAAACGTATATATTCAGTTAATAGGTTATATCTTCCAAACCAATCAACATAAATTTATGAATGATATATCAAAAAACGCGAAATTTTACAAGCTCAAACATATTGCAAATTAAAAAAAATCGTAGGCAGCGTTTTCTCAAAAACCGCCAAAATCTGGGACAAAATATCTTATTTCACCTGTTGATTTTTACCTATGCACTTTAGAAAAAAAGTTTGAAGGTTTGCCTAAAAGCCCTTCAAAATACCTTTCCAACGATACATAGATCACGTCTGTAGCTCATATCGTTTGGATGCTATAGGGGTTTTAATTTTAACGGTTTTTAGCGATTTCCCGCTAAACTAGCTTTTTTTCGAAAAAGTCGTAGAACAAACGTTTCTAGATTTTTGATCGGGAACAAGTCCTCATTCAAACTTTTAAGCTAAATTTACGATTTGATCCAAACAAACAGACAAACAAACAAACAAACAAACAAACAAACAGACTGACTTTTCATCTCGTTTTGAAAGGGGCACCAAAAATTTCAAAATTAATTATCTTCTGAACCAGTGATCGGATTTTGATGATCAAGGTGTCATTCGACGCGTATTTTTGATTAGAATAGTAAAAAATTAAAATAAAAATCGAAAAGGCTCCAACGGCCCCATTTGCTCCAATAATTTATAATTTTCCCCTCCCACTTACACCTGTTTATCTCACGAACCAAGTGAGTTTCTAAAAGTCTTAGTATGCACATTTGTAAGTTAAGTTAATACCTTGCGATCGGTATATAACTCGACCTGATCAGACAGTCATAGCAAATTTTCCATTCTTCCTGAGTATATATGCTAGTCGCCTTCGCACCCTTCGTGCTGCTTTCGTCACTAGCGCGGACTGCCGTCCGCAGTGATCATTGTTTGGTCTTCAATTTGAATCTACATAAAAATTTCATTCATATTAAAAATTGGATATTTATTTCAATAGCTACCCCTTAACAGTCTTTTTAAAAGCTTCCAGCTCACATAACTCTGCCAAAATATAACCTATTTTCTTACGAAATGCAAATTTAATCATTAATTTTTGCAACCTAATTTAATTATACATCCAGTTTGGCCCCTAAATTCAATATAAATTCAAAAATTAATATATATACATTTATTCTATATATATATTCCAAGTGAATCAATTTAGTTATGTGTATTCCTTTTTTTCCTCACAGATATTGAGGCAGAGTGTCAGGATGATTATATGAAAATTCGCATTGGCTTCAATGGTTCCTTCAGTGGCTTACTGTACTCCGCTGGCTATGCCTACGATCCCGATTGCATGTACATCAATGGCTCTGGCAGGGATTATTATGAGTTCTTTATACAACTCAATCGTTGTGGGACTTTGGGCAAAAACTCACTGCAGGAAGAGAATCGAAAGAATCCAACAGTGCGTATGACTTATATTCACTAGGTATAAATTATAAAATATATATTTCTGCAGAACTTTATGTGGAATACGGTAACAGTTCAGTATAATCCTTTGATTGAGGAGGAGTACGACGAGCATTTCAAGGTCACCTGCGAGTATGGCTACGACTTCTGGAAGACTGTGACCTTTCCCTTTCTAGATGTCGAGTAAGCAGAAGATTGCATGTAAATGTTTGTAAACTTACGATTCTTTACTTGCAGAGTGGCAACTGGTAATCCTGTTGTCTTCACTTTGAGTCCACCTGAATGTTATATGGAAATCCAGAATGGTTATGGCATTGGTGGACCTCGAGTAACTGGTCCAGTGCGTGTCGGCGATCCCTTGACTCTCATAATCTACATGAGAAGCAAATACGGTTAGCAATTTTAAATCTTTATTGTTTCTGCTGATCTCTTAATTCTTCTTCCGTTTAGATGGCTTTGATATCGTAGTCAATGATTGCTATGCTCATAATGGCGCTAATAAGCGCATTCAACTGATTGATCAGCAGGGCTGTCCAGTGGATGATAAGCTCATCTCCCGCTTTAGAGGCTCCTGGTCGGACTCGGGCGTGTATGAAACACAAGTCTATGCCTATATGAAAACCTTTCGCTTCACAGGCTCGCCGGCACTGTACATTGAATGCGATGTGCGCATGTGCCATGGCAGATGTCCGGTAAGTTTTTAAAATTAGACAGCAATAACTATTTAATTAATTTCCCAACATTTTACAGAGTCAGCCCTGTCATTGGCGCAACCTGAAAGCAGTAACTAAACGCGACACCTCCAACATGACGGCCACAAATCTCTCCTTGCCGCCACTCTCCGATGCTGGAGATTCGGCCACTGAGAGTCCCGCGCAGGCTTCGCTCTCCGAAAATGTGAATCTGTTTCAATCGCTGCGAGTGCTGCAAGAGGGCGAAAACGATGGTGACGATGTTTATGCGCATCGTCAGTCCAAGTCACAGTTGCCGCATCAGACTTGCCTCAAAACTTCAACATTCACGGCACTGACCGCCAGCTGCTCGGCGGTGCTTTGTCTGCTGACTGTGACGTTGTTTATAGCCTGTTCTCGCCTGAAGCGACGCAAGCAGTCAACGCTCTATGACTCCTACATAGCACATAAGGGACAAATTGATTGATATTAATTGACAGACCGACACAATGGGTCTGGGGTGATGTTTTGTACATAGTTTATTGCATAAAAATACCAACGAAGTTTTGTTCGCTCGTAGTTAGATTTCGCTCTTAAAATAAACATTTTTATTTTTAGATTCATGTTTACAGCCAAATTAAATGTAGTTATGTATATGTTTACCAACATTTTAAAAATACATATGGGTAATTCGCTAATGCCGAATGCGGCCTTCGAACGCATTCAAAGTGAAATAAAACTTGAAAATTATACCAGAATTTTTGTTGAATTTTTCTCGAATTTACACCACGCGTAGAGCGAAATGCACCAAACCAATTTTAGATTGAACTTAATTATTAATTAATTATAAATAATTATTTTATAAAATTTTCAATTTTGCTTTTTTTTTAAATTTAATTTATTTAATTTTTGAAAATTTCAAATTTCCAATTTCAAAGTTGACGCAAGTTTTTCATTTCGACCCTAAAAATATGCTAAAAAAAATATGCAAAGCAGAATAACAAATAAATCTGGTAACAATCTGTTAAGTTGGCTTGGCATGTTAACAGCAGTGCTGCCAACTTTTAACCAAAAAAAAAGCTGTTTTTAATAGTAGAAAAGGAAAAAAAACGCTGAAAATATTCTGAAAAAGTCGAAAAAAAGCGCATTGTTATGGTATTAATTGATGTGTTTTATTTAAAAGGGTTTTCAGCAGATCGTCAAATTCTTGGCCGTTTGTTTTATTTTATTGTTGGAAGTGGTTGCAAGAGCAAGCAAATCGCTTAGCTTTGTGTGACAGGTGGAAAATGGCGTTTGGTTTCGGGTTGTTAATGCTGGGGCATGTTTGCCATATGAGGAAGCGTTAAGGCCGATGATCTTGTGTCACCTGTTGCACTTCCTCATTAGCCTGCCCCAGTGGCTGCTATTGGACGACTAAACAAATGCAAAAGCGTTGAACGTATGTCAAATCGCATACAATTTATGTGCTGTGTTGTTTTTTTTTTTCATTTTTCTATTTTTGTTTATTTTAATTTTTTTTTTAAATTTTTTTTTGTTCGTGCGCTTTACTGCATGATTTTCTATCATCGTTGTTGTTGTTGTGGTGCTGCTGCTGCTTCTGCGGCTGCTGTTGGGTTTGACACAAATTTTGAGCGCTGTGGCGCGCCGCAAAACATTGCCCAAAGTGTTAATATGGTTGAGGACTTTTAATATTGCCCAACTGGCAGCAGACAGCCACCGACAGATTTTTGCTAATTGTGCAATTTTCGGTGAGTTGCTCATTTTGCACTGTATTTTGTTATTGTTGCTGCTGCTGATAGTTTTGTTGTCTTACACTATGCGCAAGAATCTTTGGTGTAAAAATTAACACGGAATCATTAGAGTCATTTGTATATTGTATCTACATACACATATGTATGTGTTATGGTATTTGAGAAGCGAGTCAAATTGCCATGGCTAATTAATTTATTTAGTTATGAGAAACAAACAATAGCCAACGTTAACGCCAACGACAAAAGCAAAGACAATGACTCAACTCACAGTCTAAATGTTTATGGTATCACCTTACGTTTTCATATTTATTTTCACACACAATTTGCATAGAATGAAGCATGCAAAATTCTATAGCTACTGCACAAATTATAATTTCATTTATGATTAATTGCTGTTTAAAATCAAATATTAAATAATAAACTTTCAAAAAATTTGTCAAAACAACCAAATTTGTTTTATGTTTTTTTTTTTTTATATGTATGCGGAGACATGAGTGTTGTTTAAACATAACTGTAAAGCTACACCCAGATTGTTAACGTAAGCAGTTTGTGGGCCATCTCGCTGGGCTCATCTTAGGCACGTAGCATTGTGGGAACCTTGAAAAATCGCACACAGCTGCCCCCAAAAGTGTTTCAATTAAATGCAGCCATAATAATTAAGTAAGTAAATAATTTTTATATGCGAATACAATAATTAATATCATGTAATTTGCGTTGGCGTTGGCGTCGCTTGCCATCGATTTTATCGCAGACTCCAGCTGTGAGTGAATCCGTTTTCATCTTCATCTTCCAGCTCAGTCTCCGCCTCCATCTCAGAATCCAAATGCGATTGCGACTTGCACTCTCGGTGATGATGTGTGGTGACATCAAATAGGCACCCAAATTGCGCCAACTACAACAAAAGCTTAAAATTGTGTTTTTATGCGCGCTGGCGACCTTAGCTTTTGCTTTAGCTTTTTTTTCTTCTATTTCTGTATGTTGTTTGGAGTTTTTTTTACTTTTCCAGAGTCCAAGTTGAGTTCGTAGAGCTGCCTCACAATACTTTTTGTGATTGTTGTTGTTGTGCGGCTGCACGTTCGTGGCCTCAGTCTTTCGTTTGCATTGTATTGCGCTGTCATGCGCACATGAAAATCATCATCAGGCAGCCGTTGCAGTTACCAACACCATCGGTTACCAATACCAATATACAGTTATGGAAAAAATAATAGAAACGACAAGGATGCTCACATTTGAATCCAAATATTTCGTTTCTGGAGCAAATTTCATCCATGAAAATAAGTGTACTTGGTTTCAGGATAACAATTCTCAACATTGGTTGCCTTTTTGGGCTTCTTTTGTAAGAACTATTAACTGTGTATACTGATTCGTAGAAAGACCATGTTTTTGACTTGGAAAAAATAATAGAAACGCACTAGAATTTTGATATTATCTTGTTTCTTAAAGATTGAAATCGAGTTGTATAGGTAACATTTTATGAACTAAAAATAGAAGAAGACATAAAATAACTTATTTTTTGGATCCCGGTGTGCTTGTTGTTGTTATTCGCTTCAGAATGGGTCGTGGGGTACATTGTACCGATATTGAAAGGAAACATATTCTTAATCAAAAAATTAAAGGCAACTCAATGTCAAATATTGAAACAATTCCTAAATGCTTATAAACAAAACGTTTTTAGCGATTTAACCCAAATAAAAACCAAAGACACGCTGAAAAAAGCTTGCACCATAGGGAAAATTCGTCAACCTCCTTGTCTGAAAATAAAAAAAAAAATCCCTTTCTATCATCGGAAGTCAAAAAAAATGATTTAAACGCACCTATCAGTAGTCGCTCTATAAGAAATAGGCTGATTAATTTCGGTTTCAAAGGCCATATGGCTCAAAAGGTACCATACCTTAGTAAAAAGAGCATCAGCAAAAGGGGAAATTTCGGGCAGATGCGTTTACTTCGTCCAAATTGAAAAAATAGGAAGTGATCGGACGAAATGAAGATCAATTTGCTTAGATCTGATGGGAAACCACATGTTAAGAGTCCTAAGAATACTGCTCAGGACCCAAGGTGCTCAACTAAAACTTTTGAGTTTGGAGGTAGAAACACAACTTTGTAGGGATGCGTTTCTCATTCTGGTATTGGTCCAATACATTGGATAAGGGAAAAACTGAGTGCCTCCTAGTATGTCAATATATTCGACAGTATAATGCTACCTTATACTGAAAAGGAAATGCCGTTAAAGTAGGAGTTCCATCAGGATAATGATCAAAAACATTATTTAAAGATGGCCAAGAAATGCTTCCTTGAAAACAAAGTTCCATTAAAAGAATGACCTTCACAGTCATTAGACCTTAATCTCATAGAGCACCTTTGGGGGATCTTAAAGAAAAGGATTGGGGTCTAAAAACCCCAAAGCAAAGGATTATTTGTGAAAAAAAATAAATCCAAATGGTACTCCATTGATCCATCAATTTCTGCCGAACTGGTGGACTCCATAGGTCGTCGATGTGCCGAAGTCACTAAAACTCGTGGTGCCACAACCAAAGAGTATAATTAAAGTTTAATCTTTATGCCTTTGTAGGTAAATAATTGTTTTTCTTAACTTTAGGCGTGCCGTTTCTATTATTTTTTCCAGGCCTTAAAAATTAAAAAAAAATTTTTTGCTATATTAAGTTTTTTGAAAATTATTATTTTGTTGTAGTTTGTTACATCACTGGATAGGCTTTATATAAAAATTATGAAACTTAAAAAAAAAATTTTTCATTGAACAAAATTTAAAAAAATACGAAAAAAAAATGCCGTTTCTATTATTTTTTCCATGACTGTATGTATAGTACAGCAGCCACATCAACAATGCTAAAATATGCTTTCATTACCAAACGTCTCGCACGCGGCTTTATATGCCATGCATAAAGACTTCTTATTGTTGCTGTTGTGTTTTTTATGCCCTATAGCTTCCATATGTGCATCTTTAAACGTTTACTTTTAGAGAGAGAGAGAGAGAGGGAATTGCCATTGTTCTTGAGTATGTTAAACAAATTGCGCTGCTATCAATCAACTACGTACTGTTTACGGAAGTTTTCCCTTCTCCCTGCCTTGCGATTAACACTTTATTCTACGTAATTAAAAGCTAATATCTCTCTCTTTAACCTTTATTACCTTCTATGTATTTTGTATTTTGCATAAATGTGCAGCAATTAAATAATAATTTACCAAATGAAGTCGGGTAATTAACTGGGGTAAATTGCAGTTGGAATGTTTACTTAATGGCCAGTTGACAGATGCGTAGACAAAGTTTATGATTCGGATTTTTGCATATCATTTCGACGCCATGAGGAACTACTGTATGCTAATCGTCATAGTAATATGTTGTAGCTTCTGGCTACAGCGATTAGGCGTAGCAAATCATAAAAAAATATTAAATAAAATTTAGACACCCAGTTGACCTTTCGAGCTGTTGTTAATTTACGAGTTGCTTAATTTGTAGGCTCAAGTGTTATGGCATCACTTTGAATGCCATAATTAAAAACAAGACTACGGAAGCGGCTGCATTAGAGCATTACAATTCCCACGCACTGTGTAGCGACTTAATTGCAGATGATGGCAACTCTGGCGCCAGCTTGTAAACAAAAGCAATCAACAGCTGACCTGAACAGCAGACAAGGCCAACCCCTAAAAATGTTTTGTTTACAAATTTTCACAAGGGAGAATGAGCAACCCCCAAGTGTAAACTCTCTCTCTCTCTCTCTCTCGCTGTCTTGCTCTCTTTTATCCATTCAGTTTGGCAGCTGCGCAGAGAATGCTCTGCGCTCGGCTGCTGTGCGCATCTCAAATCTCAATCGCATTGATTTTATCCAGAGTCCTGAAGTAGAGTTCTTAATCCGCACCCAAACTGCCTTTGTCATAGTTGTAAAATTCGGGCAGTTGTAGGAAAAACGCCACGAAAATTGTGAAAAATTAGCAATAAACATAAAAATACAAGCATTTATAAGGTGAAGTTGAAAATATTGGTTTATATTGTGTATTTTCGGTGTTTTATTGAGTTTCTATTCGCTGCAGTCGAGTGCGAGGCGTGGACATATTGTCAATTAATAACTATGCCAGGCCTGAATAAATAATTGGGTAGGAATCGCCGAGCAAGGACACACAACAACTACATAAAATGGAGTTACCGTGCAGGACATTGGCGGTGCTGCTGCTGTGCAGCATCCTGGGGCTGCTATTGATTGACACAGGTACGTGTGTGTGGTGCAGTTCTAGTGCCACAACGAATTTCGGGTAACGGATTATGTAATTAAATAAGATATTGTAATTTTTTCTATTGGGGAAGACAATCCACAAACATAATTGCTAACGAAAAATTTTTAATCCAACTTGAACCCCAAAATCCAAAAGCTAGCAATATGTATGTATTTACAGCAATGATTTGATTTTTTTCTTAAATTTTATGAGAACGACGCACAAGCAGCGACGCCTTGACAAAATTCCGCAAGTTTCGAATATTGTAGAAGCACCACAACCAAGTAGCAAGTAACCTGCAGCCTCGGCCTCTAATTTCTGCCTTCTGCCACAGCCACAGCCTTAGCCACAGCATCTGCCTCAGCCTCTGCCTCTGTCCAGCTACTGGCGTGTATATAGTTACAGCTACACATACAACTACAACAATAACAAAACCTACAACAAATAAAACCAACAACAACAACCATGAAATGAAACTTGCGGAATTTGCCAAAGCGTCGCTGCTGCAGCGCTGCCAAAAATTGCCGAATCAACACAAATATCAAAAAAAAAAAAAACGACTGCGCCGATCATAAATGCAACTCCAAATACAACAAATTAATTTATATATATACTATATACATCTGCCATATAAGTAATATATATACTACTTACCTCTCGTAATCATTAGTAGCCCTAGACTCCAATTAACTATCTCCTAGCATCCGCTCTTAACTTAACTTAAAATGCAGCTTAGTATTTCTATCTCTCTCTCTCTCTCTCTTGCCAATTTTCTATCTCTCTCGTATATAGCTGCTCTATATCAAATATATATAGCATAGATTTTTTTAATACCTCTAACGCTCGCATAAAATTCAAATTCAAGCTGATAAAAACTTCTTAACCTACTTAAAACTATACTCTCTACTCCCACTATAATACTATTACTACCACTACAAACTAAATACTACTACTACTACTATTGTATTTTCAACCACCTTCTTATTAGCTATCTCTCTGCTTTTGTAATTAACAATTTTATAATACTCCCAGAAAATATATACCATATCAAATTATGTACTGCAAAGCGTAGCGAAAAAATTCCCTTGGCGATGCTGCCGCAGATGGATACACACCAAAGCAAACTGAAATGAAATCAAAATGAAAATGAACTGAAAACTGAATATGAAAACATTTTGTTGATCCACAAAAAAAAAGGATTGCAAAACAGATTTCTGTATCAACTGCCGAATCTTAATTCATACTCCTTCTGTTCTGAGCAGTCCAATCGAATCAAGTTAAACTAGCCTTAAACCTTAGTCGAAATATATGTATATTGTATTCTATTGTAACAACGCACCGAATTGACAGATGAGACTTCCTTAGTACTTAATGCTGTACTTAGAGCTCTTACATATACACACACACATCATGCTCATACTCAGTCACAGTTAAGCGGAGTTATCTATATGTTCAACCAATAAAATTGCAACTCAGTCCCAACCCCAGACAAGAAAACAAAAATAAAAAAAAAAGAAGCATAATTTTGTGCTCTATAAGACACACACACCTAAACAAGCCTAACCCGGTCACACACACATACTCTCATACCCACACTCATACACTCGCACCAGGGACATTGCCTTGTTCAATGCCCTACAGCTGGCAGGATACTGTCGATAGCAGCATCCACATCCCAGTTTTCTGCACATGTGCGCTGCTAAGAGAGTCCAACTCACTCTCTCTTTCTCTCTCTCTCTCTGGAATTTTGTTTCTCTCTGCAACTGTCAGATAAATTTTAAATGCCACACGCTTAGCTGTCATTTTGTTGTCAAGTTTTAACTGAATATTTAGTAGAACTTATAATACTAGATTTGCAGGACCCATAGATGAAAACACTTCGCTGCACACACCACTGTACTTAGCTCTAGGACTGTTTAACAGATAGAAGTCCTTGCATTATGTTGACCACTGTGCGCGCTAGAAGTTTTAGACTTATATGTAAAAATAAAACACTTCTAACGCGCACAGTTGTTCGGTGCAATGGCGTCGAACGCGGCGTATACGCAATTTAGGAACCATTCACATTCACATACATTTCGCATTTAAAAAAGCACAACTAGAACAACGCCAACAACAACAACACAACAGTAACAACAACAATGAAAACGAGCGGCTTTCATGTTTCGTCATCTTAATTTTCCATAGTTGAAATTAATGAGAATCGGCGTCAAGTCAATAAAAAAAAGAAATAAAAAGAAATACAAATCTGAAATCTATCTGCTGTCCACCATCTCGATCTTTCTCGCTCTCTGTCTCTTTCGCTCTCTCTCTTACTCTGTCACTCTCTCTCTCTCTTTCTCTGACTCTCTTGCTGTCTCTGTCTAACTGTCTAAGCTATGCCATCATTATAAGCCATTAAAAAACGCAACAACAAAAAAATACTAAGAAACTAAGAACAAACAACAAAAGAATACAACAAAAAATTTGCTCATATACGTTCCGTCTTTCTTTCCGTTTTTCTGTATCTTCTACTGTATTGTTTTCGTACTCTCTTGTGTTATATTTTTTATTGTGTTTTTCATTTTGTTGTTGTTTGTTTTCCAACCATTTTGGGTTCCCTTTTCCGTTCCGTTGCTTCCGTTTCCCTTGGTTCCCCTTTCGTGTGTGTTTTCTTGTTTTTGTTTGTTTGTTTGTTTTTTAGTCAGTGCATCCGAAGACGAAGAGCGCCTGGTGCGTGACCTCTTTCGAGGCTACAATAAACTCATACGACCCGTACAAAATATGACACAAAAAGTTGGAGTAAGATTTGGTTTGGCGTTCGTACAGCTAATCAATGTCGTAAGTGTTATCTAATCAAAAACAAAAAAAATAACTAAATTAAATAAAAGGTTTTAAAACGTTACCAACAAATAATACTTACTTAAAATCACAAGTATTAGTAAATTAAAATACTAACTTTAGTAGCGTGTAACTAACTGTACTTACGAGTTCTGTTCACAAATAATTCTTGAGTTTTGTTGCTGCCACAAATCACGCACATTTGGCCGCAGCCACGCCCCCTCATTCCTCCTCCGATTTCCTTATCCTTAGGGATATCGGATTTGGATTTGGGGGCTTGGTGCTTTTGCGATCAGTGGGCGTGGTAGCCGCCAGCCAAATTTTCAGTTTCGATTATGCTTTGTAAATACTTAATTACACGTGTTGTCTTGACTTGTAATTTTGAATGTTTGTAGTGAAACTTCATGCCTAGCATTACGAATACTAACTCTAAAAACTAAGCAAGCATATATATTAAATTAAACTTTTGCATTAACAACAATTTAAACAAGAAACATAGATATAAAACTTACTACTTACTACAAAAATATTGCGAAAGAAATGCAAATAATGACTTAACTACCTTCCCACCCGCTCTCTCAATATATATTTTTCTGTCACAAAATATTCGTTACGATTCGATTCGATTTCGAATCATCAAATACAATATCGATATCGATATCGCTATCTCTGATATACCACCAATCACCAAACCACCAAACCACCACCACCACCATCATCACCACAAAATCAAAAAAAAAAAATCAAAAAAAATCGAAAAAAATCCGAAATTGAAACTGAACAATTGAAACCAAGAATGAGAAAAATCAAATTATGAAATCAAACGTTTGGTTACGTTTGGTTTGGTACGACTATCAGCTACAGTGGGATGAGGCTGACTACGGCGGTATCGGGGTGCTGCGGCTGCCTCCGGATAAGGTTTGGAAGCCGGACATTGTGCTCTTCAATAAGTGAGTAAATGGCCTTTACCTATGTACTTATAGCTCAACTAACTCTCCACAAAATAGACGCTTCTCTCTGTACTGTCTCTTTCTCTCTCTCTCTCTCTTTCTCTGTAAACACTCTGTTAAAGTAGGCGTCAAAGTTTTAGTTTTTACTAAATAATAACAGTTACTAACATTTAATTTCTATTTTTGGTACTTAGCGCCGATGGCAATTATGAGGTGCGCTACAAATCCAACGTGCTCATCTATCCCACTGGAGAGGTGCTCTGGGTACCGCCCGCGATCTATCAGAGCTCCTGCACCATCGATGTCACCTACTTCCCCTTCGATCAGCAGACATGCATCATGAAATTCGGATCCTGGACCTTCAATGGCGATCAAGTCTCGCTGGCACTGTATAACAATAAGAATTTTGTTGATCTGTCGGATTACTGGAAATCGGGTACTTGGGATATTATTGAAGTGCCTGCCTATCTGAATGTGTACGAGGGAGACAGCAATCATCCGACTGAGACGGACATTACATTTTACATAATCATAAGACGCAAAACTCTGTTCTACACGGTCAACTTGATTTTGCCCACGGTGCTGATTTCATTCCTTTGCGTTCTCGTCTTTTATTTGCCCGCCGAGGCCGGCGAAAAGGTGAGTCTGGGGTCAATTTCAAAATTTGTTTTGATGATTTCTTAAATGGTTTTTGTTGATGATTTCCAAACCGGATTCAATGGCTAGGTCACGCTGGGCATTAGCATTCTGCTGTCACTGGTTGTGTTCCTGTTGCTTGTGTCGAAGATTCTGCCACCCACATCGCTGGTGCTGCCGTTGATCGCCAAGTATTTGCTGTTCACCTTCATCATGAACACGGTTTCCATTCTGGTCACCGTCATCATTATCAATTGGAATTTCCGTGGTCCGCGCACACATCGCATGCCCATGTGGATACGCTCCGTCTTTCTGCACTATCTGCCCGCCTTTCTGTTCATGAAGCGGCCCCGGAAGACACGTCTCCGTTGGATGATGGAAATGCCGGGCATGAGCATGCCGGCGCATCCCCATCCCTCGTATGGCTCGCCCGCCGAGTTGCCAAAACATATCAGTGCAATTGGCGGCAAGCAATCCAAAATGGAGGTCATGGAACTGTCGGATCTGCATCATCCCAATTGCAAGATCAATCGCAAGGTCAACAGTGGCGCCGAGTTGGGACTTGGCGACGGCTGTCGCCGTGAAAGTGAATCCTCCGATTCCATATTGCTCTCCCCGGAGGCCAGCAAGGCCACCGAGGCGGTCGAGTTCATTGCCGAGCATCTGCGCAACGAGGATCTCTACATACAGGTGAGTAACTAAAGTAGTTCAAGGGAATTCACTTAATTTAATCTTATATACTTTATAGACTCGCGAGGATTGGAAGTATGTGGCAATGGTCATCGATCGCTTGCAGCTGTATATCTTCTTCATTGTGACCACAGCCGGCACTGTTGGTATTCTAATGGATGCGCCACATATCTTCGAGTATGTCGATCAGGATCGCATCATCGAGATCTATCGTGGCAAGTAAAGGAAAGCGGCGCCCCTCATGTCCCTCACTCTTCCAATTGGGCAAGAACTAAACAAAAGGTTAAACATTGCAAAAGGCAACAATAAAAAATTAAACGAAAACATTTAAGCGGATTTTTAGATTTTAATAATAATGACAATTAGAAAAAGATGTCGAAATAAAACGAATCAATTGGCAATTGGCTAATTCAAACTTAGGGCTAGCAGCAATTCAAGTTAAATTAAAATTCAAATAAGAATAATTATCCGATGCATAACAAACACAGAAATTCAACTAAAGCTTCACATTTAGATATAGAAATCATTAAAAAGATATACACAACAAAATGTTTATTGAAGCGAAAAGCAAAACGCAAAAGCAAAGTCAACTAGTGGAATTGTGGAAAATATATTTTAATTTTAAAATAATAAATATACACATTTAGTTTAAGTGCAATAAACAATGATAACTTTAAAGACAGACAGTATTTGCAATTTGTTATGTTTAGACAATTAAGTAAACCAATTTAAAACTAATGCATAAGTTAAAAATATAAATAACTAAATTAAATTTGTAAGTGCTTCACATCTAGCGAAATGATAATGAAAATGCGACAAAACCAAATCACACACACCCATACAACAAACCTGTAGACAGTACACCAAATCCAAAAGACAACACACACAAAACTAATAAAAATGCAAAGTTAATTAATAAAAAATACAACAAAAAGAAAACAAAAACGGAGTCTGAGCTTAAAACTGGCTCAGAGCGTTGCGCATACGCCGCGTAACACGCCAGGCTAATTGGCTTATTAATTAATTGATATTGGCATTTATCTGGCTAGGTATTTATGTGATTGCTGCCAATTCAAATGAGTTTCGATTGTTCCACTGCCATAAATAGCATTTATTTCTATATCGATATCTATAAATATCTATTGGAATGCACATGTTGCACTTGTGACTCAGCGGACGATCGCTCTTTATTATAAAACAACTATAGATCTATAGATCTTTGGCACGATTTCGTTGCTATCGGATTATGATTGGACATGTCTAAATATATGAAAATCTCTTAACTAAGTATTTCGCACATTAATCACCTCTGTTGTTGGCTGCCCACGCGTTGTTCGTGGTGTGAATTCTGTCAGTCTGTCACTCAGTAGCAATGATTAAATTTACATAAATAAAAAACAGCAGTAACAAGCAGTTGATAAGCTTGGTTCCTGGTTAACACTTTTGACCAAGCATTCAGTTAGTAACCAGGGCCAACATTCAGGCATAATAAAAAACCCTAAGCGCTAAAAACTTAACTAGTACGCGTTGTTATTGACTTACAATCGCCGTTGATTACCAGCAGCAGCAGCAGCAGCAACTACAAACAACTACAAGCAACAGCAACAACAACCAACAACAACCAACTACAACTACAACTAACAAAGGTTGCAGCATCACGACGATGTCGATGACGATGAGACAACTGAGCCGACCGAGTGTCTCTCACGTCTCTGACTCGCGTCTCTGAGCCAAAAGTCGTCGTCGTCGGCTGAGACTCGAAAAGCTGGCTCGAAAATCCAGCGAGCTTAGCTTAGGGGCTGCTCTGGTATAAATTCGCCAAGGGAGAACATTTGGGCATCATTCGATTTTCTGATTTTGCAACGAAGACGTCGCTGGCTCCGTCGTCCAGTCGTCCAGTCGTCGATACTAAACAATTGCTGTCGTGTTGTGCTCAAACCGGTAAACAATTTTCAATTTCAATCCCATCTCACATCTCGATCCGCGAGTCGTGTGTGTTGTGCGTGTGTGTGTGTATGTGTGCGAGTTGTTCATTTGGAAAAACTGTGAAAATTCGCGCTCTGCTTTGAGGTCTTCGATTTAGCCAAAATGGTGAGTGTTTGTGCCTCATTGAATTGGATTTCAATCTGCTCTCCATTTGATCTCAAATCTTAATTGCAATTATCGTTGTTGTTTATCCCCATCTCACAGCGCTTTTTGCTGCCACTGGTGGCGTTGCTGGCCACCTCTGGGGTCTATGCGGATGTCTCGCATCTGGACACGGATTTGCGGGAGGATGGTTACCACTACAAGCAGCCCTCGCAGCCGTTTCCGCCGCCACCCTCGGGCAATGGCATCGATGATTCCGGCGTGATATTTGGACCACCTCCGTCGGAGCCTGGACCATCTTATGGACCTCCCCAGACTCAGCCGCCACGTCCACAGCCGCAGCCTCAGCCCACTGCTCCGGCTCCTTCTTATGGACCACCTCAGACTCAGCCACCGCGTCCTCAGCCCACAGCTCCAGCTCCGTCTTATGGACCTCCACAGACGCAACCTCCTCGTCCCCAGCCTACTGCTCCGGCACCGTCTTATGGCCCGCCCCAAACTCAACCTCCTCGTCCCCAGCCCACGGCACCTGCTCCTTCTTATGGGCCACCTCAAACGCAGCCACCACGTCCTCAGCCACAGCCTCAGCCTACGGCGCCAGCACCTTCTTATGGACCACCCCAAACGCAGCCACCACGTCCTCAGCCCACGGCTCCAGCTCCTTCTTATGGGCCACCTCAGACGCAACCACCACGTCCGGAAACGCGTCCACCACCAGCGGGTCCGGAGTACTTGCCTCCAGAGCAGCCCCAGCCACCCAAGCCTCGTCCAACTTCCCGTCCACAGCAACCAGCTCAGCGACCACCCGCCCCCGAATACGGCCCACCACCTACTCAGCCAGAACCACCACGCCCTCAGCCACCACGTCCTCAGCAGCCAGGCGCGGAGTATCTGCCACCTTCTGGGCCACCATCCGGACCTCCAGCACCGCCCACATACCAACCCCGACCACCTACCCCGCCGGCACCACCAGCACCGGGTCCAAGCTACGGCCCACCGCCATCCAGCCCGCCTGCACCGCCCACATACCAACCTCGCCCACCACCACCTGCACCTCCGGCACCTACTCCCAGCTATGGTCCTCCTCCTAGTCCTCCTGCACCACCCACGTATCAACCGCGTCCACCAGCACCGACCGCACCACCAGCACCCACTCCCAGCTATGAGCCACCAGCAGGACCCACCTACCAGCCACGCCCACCAGCACCACCAGCAGGACCCACATACCAGCCACGCCCACCAGCACCGCCTGCACCAACTCCCGGCTATGTTCCGCCTCCATCGAGTCCACCAGCTGGACCCACCTACCAGCCACGCCCGCCCGCACCACCAGCACCACCCACCCAAACCTATCCAGGACCCGAACCCACCGATGCTGGTTCGCTGGGTCCCGATGGCTACAACTACAATAAGCCTGCCAAGCCATTTACCTTCTAGGTTGCTGGCCAAACATCATATACTCGTATTTTCATACTTAGGATCGATATAGCCTAAGGCAACCCAAGTAATTTTGAACCACTTGCTGCCCCAGCCCCCCTGCCTTACTTGTAGGTACATTGTAATGAGTCCATTGTAAATCGTCGTTTCAAAAATAAAGAGAATTCTACCACGAAACCAATTAACAACTCTCGTCTCGATAGATTGCATTGCCAGATTGCGGACTTGGCCAATGTCCAGCGGTTGCCACTGTTGCCAGTTGCAGTTGACCTTCTGTGGCGTCAGTTCTGACAACTTGTTGACGCATTCCAAGATATATTGTTGTGACGGTCATTAGCGCCACCGGCAGATGCCACCACAAAGCCAAATATCAGCGGTTCAAGTGCAACAAAACAGCGCAGTCGCCGGCCGGTTAACAATCGAGTTATAGATTGATGCACTGAGAAAAACACTTGTAAAATGATTAAGAAAAAAATCGGATAAAAAGCTGAGCAGCTTAGAAAAAAAGCAGATGATTATTAAATGATTTCAAAGATATATTTCATAATTATTTAATTTACTTTCTAGTGTAAACAAACATATCTATGTCTGTTTAAAAAATATCTGCAATGATTTGTTTAACTTTCTTAGTGCAAACAAACATATTTTATGCTTATTTTGGCATTTTTTTTTAATTTTTTTAATGTATCTTCCCCATTTAAGTAGTAATCTCAGCTGCTGTCCGTTTCCCAACAATGCAATTTTGTTTTGAGTGTAAAAATAGAGTCAGAGGTTGGGCACTCCGGTAGGTCAAATCAATCAACGGAGTAAAGCCATAAATCAATCCACTTTTCAACAGGGACCACAGCAAAATCAGCAACATTAAAATCAACACCGGCAAACAGGCGGAAATTCCGTGATCGTCAAGCAGCCGTGAATGTGTTCTCAGGCGGATTGTTTGTTAAATGCTTAGTACTCGTATATCTATAGTATACACTTGGATTCATAAATCCATAAGTCCATAATGGCTATATAAACGCACATAACGATGCGAATTGCAGCGTTTGCATCCATAGATGGAGGTGCATTCAAGGTGCCTTCGAAGTCATCGATCGATCGATCGATCGTCTCAGTCAAAATCAATACATATACGTATGAGCGTAGAAGTTGACGTTGACGACTTGTCGACGACGACTCAATTCCCACCAGCTGTCGTCAGTTAGTTCATCATTCATTCACTCAATAAGTCAATCGCGCTTAGTCAATAGATTGAGCTGCTGCTGCTGCTGCCGATGAGGCTGCTGCTTCATTAGGCCCGAAAAGTGCAACTGCAACTGCAACTGCAACAGGTTAAGCAATATATTTTTTTGTTTTTTGTTTTTTGTTTTTTGTCATGTCTTTAGGTGCTTTGAGGGCTCAGCTACTTGCTAATTACATAAGCATTTACTTACGGCCTTCGATTTGACTGTGACTGAGAGCTGCAGCTGGACACGGTGGTGTCAGTGGTGGTGGTGTCAGTGGTGCTAGTTGAAGACACGCGCCCTTCGTCGCGACCCACTGCATTGCTTTTGATTAACGTCTTAACGAGTGTGTCTCGGGTGTGATTTATGTTTTTGTTGTTAGCTATCCGAGTGACCTGCAGCTGCAACCTGATGCCGCGCTTGACGCTGGCGTTTTTTGCTTGATTTATGATTACAGCATTTGAGATTTTTTCTTTTTTTTTTGGCATGTCAAAAGATTCGGCACGCATTGTCCGCCCATTGTTATTACTTGATTAGCTTGAGCTTCACTTCATTTCAGTTCATTTGTTTAGTTTTGGCTTTGGCTTAGGGTAGAACAAGTTCATTAGTTGAACGCCTGATGACCTTATCGAATTCTATGTAACGAAACGGCACAAACAAACCAAAGCGTAGAGTATGACAGATTCACAGCTCCATCCATCCGGGTGTAATTTCCCAAACAAGTTATTCATATTCCGGAATGGCCAGCGACTTAAACAACACGCAAATGTAAATACAAGTATAAATATTTAATAATTTAAGCAACAAAAAAATAGATGAATGTACACGCTAATATACTAGTATATCTATTTTTCTTTTCTGCTTTAACAAATTGTTGTTGTACTGTTGCCGGCGGCGAAATGTTTTTATCTCATCTTAGAAATTCTTTAATTTCTTGAATTTTAATTTCGACATCTAACCAAAAATATTAACTGACAAATTATAATTATGACTTAATCGACAGCATTCAATGAAGTCTTTCAGCTTGTTTACCTGATTTATGGCAGCGCCAAGAAGTCATCGTCATGTTTTCTAATGACGCATACGCAATGTTGGACCGCAGCTGAACTCCACTTCTGTACGAGTAGATCGCGCTGGGGCAACGCCTCTTGTAAATCAATCAAAGGCGAAATTGCCCTTGGCACAGTTGTTCGTAGTGTTTGCTGCTTGTTTTCTAAAATTTAGATGCTGACATGAGAAAAAATTAAAACGATGTGCGCACAAAAACGGCAACAACAATGGACGCACTTTACATTACTTCTATTTTTTTTCTTCTCTTTTTTGAGCAAACATTGCGTACGATGATTTGTGTAGACGGTACAGGTCAAAAGAAATATGAAGCAGTCCGTTTATTTGAACGGACAGATGCACACAAAAAAACCAGCTGAAAAACCAACCACGCATGAAAATTCTCAGCTCAATCATGATTGCTTCAAATCAGCGGTGGGCACGCAATGGCTCTGGGAGCCATCGGCTGCTAACGAATTCAGGTTTTGTGCCCCCCGCTGCTTCAAATGATTTGGGCAAGCGAATGATTTTGCAGTTAACCCTCTAATGCCCACGCAAAACAAGAAATTTTAGCTATCACTAATTTTCAGACATAGAAAATCCGTGGTAAATCACATCGTAGAGCAGTAAAAGAAAAACAGGCTGATAGAATATTTAGTTTTTCATTAAGTTTTGTAGCAATATACTTTAAATTATAAATATAATATAATTATACTAATTTTAAAAGTTTTAACTGAGATTTTTTTTTACCCCGCCTAAAGGCAGGGTTGGGCATTAGAGGGTTAAACTGCTTCCTAAAGGTGCGCCTTAAAAATTTGCAGTGAATAAAGTCTTAAAAAGTGTTGCTTACTTTTAGATTCAATATAATTCCTTGGAATGGAAATTGCAAAAGCTGTTGCAGACTTTAGGATGCTGTCTTTATTAGGTTGAGGTTTGTGTCTCAGCTGAGCTTTTAAATAAGTTGTCACTGATAAATCAAGTATCCGCTCCAGTTTGCCTTTAAGCCACAGAAGCATTAGGCGTACACCAATATTTCTAAAATCGACTGATAACAAGCTGGGACAAAGTCTAATTTTAGCCCATTGATTTAGGCATCAATTTTGGCAAGGTTTCAAGTTTAAATTGATGCCCACGTAATGTGCATCTATTTTTGGCAAACTGATGTTAGTTCATTTGCAAACTTCAACTTCCTTATCCGAATCCAATTGATCGATATTGCATGTAATTTCCCCCATACATCTTCACGCATTATCTAAAAATTAATCAATAGTTTAATAGACGTTTAACAACTATTAACCTTCTGAGCGTTCAAGTGATTGCAAATAAATCAAAATTATCCGAAATCGCGGCAAAAAAATCGTTTCTAAGTAGCAGCAACAACATCAGTAACAACATCGACAACAGCAACAACAACGTAAACAATTGACAGCCGCGATTTATGAATTATAAGCGAAGCGCGAACAAAATCGTTTAGCTGCTGAAATTGGCAATTATTTGTTGCCATTCCCGACTCGTGGACAACAGTCGCGGCTCATTAGTTATCTTAGCCTTTGTTTAAAAATAGCACTAGATTTTGGCAATTTTTAATTGATGAAAGATGATATTTGAGCGGAGCAGCGGCCTCTCTTGTAATTGATTTCATATTGTTTTGAGGCCCAAACGATTTCCATAATATCAAGGCACAGTTTGTTGGCTATTAAGTTTCAATTAAACGCTCACAATGAAGCGACAATAATATAAAGAAGCAGATCATTGACTTGACTTATTTTTTATTTTTATTTTTGACTGGGCCATTCATAATGCCTCTGGGCGGCTTTGTTACGCAAATGCTGTTCATTTTGGGCCATTAAATACTGATGACTGTGACTACTGACTACTGGCAGGAAACCGTAGACACCAAAACTGTGGATTATGAACTAATGCAGACTGCGCTTTTTGGTGACTGGCGTGAATCAATTAACGGCACGTCAGTGTCTCTGGGTCTGTTCAAAAACGCAACTGGAACAATCCGTTGCGTGGCTGACAATGTGGGTCGTGTGTTGTGTGTCGTGTTGTGTTGTGAGGGCCCCTTGGCTGTCAGGCACTTGTCAAGCAAATCCATAATACGTGTCAAATACATCAACACATCAAAACAAACAAAAAAAAAATGTTGGTAGTCACATGCTTGAAAATGCAAATGAAACAGCGAAACCTAAAGAAACCAAAATTAAATTATCCAATGTTTACAATCTCTTTACAAATTTTAACCTTGGCCTTACCACAAAATTAAAAAAAAAAATCACATACACAATCACAATCACATTTAGGCAGCATCAGCAGCATCATATTCAAGTCATTTATAAGATGCACACACAAAACAAATGCCAACAAAGCCCCTCGACAAATAAAGCGCAACAAGAGGCATCCAATTCAAAAACAATGTCAGACCAGCTACTTAACACACACACACACACACACACACACACGCGCTGTAGACCTTTAAGAGTAACAATTAGCTGGGCCATTGACTTGGCTAAGATTAGAACTTTACAGCCATAATCTTGGCCAGACAAAGTGGCGAGACTATGGCGAGAACCTTTTTGTCTTGGTCTCAACCACGTCACGTGCCAGCTCAGCTCAGACTCAGCTCAGACTCGGACTCAGACTCTTAGCCACAACTGAGTGAAACGGGTTCTAATGCGTTGGCCATTAGACAACAGAAGATTCAAACTAAAGATGCTTAAAGATACACACGAACCGATTCATTTGCATTTGTGCAAATTAACTTGAATGGCATATAAATATAAACATTTAAATCAACAAGTTTTGGCCCAACTCTCTGCTACCACTAAGTGCTAGTCGCTCTAACAGCAACAAGAACAACAAAAAGCCAGCTAGCAGCTAGAACGAGTTGCTTTTTATGGTGGACTTATGGCATATTATGTATAAAGCGATAGCCATCAGTGTCAATTCGTGTTTTGACTATGAACTAGATTTGTCAAAGCGCCCAAAATATGAATGAATACCTGAATGATAGATTTAAATGCAGATGCGTTCTTCTACGATCTCAAGAAAAATATTGAAATAAAAATGAAAGGACAGCAAATCATACTACTTAACTGAACTTGAATGGTTTAACCCAGCTAAGTAGTTATATAATAAATTACTTACTTCAGAGAAACACCGCCTCGTATTTTACCAAGCTGAAGAAGAAAATAAATGACATTGACAGAATATTATGATACAACATTAGAACATGTTCTATATTGAGAAACCAGTTCAACAAAGTCCTCAAAAAATATATTAAGAATCTGGTCTCAATTTTATTATTTTCATTATATAAATATTATTATTAATATTATAAGCTTCACAGTTTTAAGCAAAGTTCAAACTGCCAGCTCAATCAAAGTACGGCACGAGCCAGCTGCTAAAAAAATACTAGAAAAATAAATAAAAGGTGCCAAAGTGTCTAAGCCAAATTGCTTAACGTTTTGGCCATCGATGTGTCGTTGTGTCTGCGAATTCATTTAGCCAACGGCCAGCTAACACTATAATTATTATTTTTTATTATACGTATATATTTATTTTTTTTGTTTGCCGTTGCGTTATAAAAGCTAATTACTAAGTTAAATAACGATTAGATAGAGCTTGACTCTGTATGAGGTTCTCTGATGTTCGATCATTTTTTGCGACCAATTTGCATAATGAATTCTGTGCTGCTAATTAAATGTTAACATCTTTAACCGCTTTCACACAGCGCGTGTCTAACTTAATAATCTAGCTCCAGAAATGAGGACGGGAATAGAAATAAGTATGACATTTAATAAAATGATAATAGATAATAAATTTGCATTTATACGAGATGGGAAACACAATAAATGTTGTCAGAGCAAACTGAATGTTGTTTAGGTCAATTGAAGGGTTGACAAAGTGAAACAAAATCGAAACAAGTTCAATCATTAATTGTGGCTAAATGCGAATGCTGTGATTAGCTAAATGCGGAGGCGGAAATAATGTGTAGCAACATTTGTTTATTTGCCTGAGCAGCCATTTAAATAAAATTTATTGAAGTAGTTATAAATCATTCGAGTGCTTAACATTCTATGCGCCTCTTTGTCTATTTATCTGTCTGCCTCTCTATCTATCTGTCTGCCTGTACGCTAGATGACCATATTTTTTTATGTAAGCCATAACAACTGCTTTATGAGCCAAGAATCTTTGCCGAGAAACGGAAGCTTTAACAGATGAATCTTTGCAAACATTTCGTTAAGGGAATAAAGTATTCGGATTGTCTTAGATTTTGTTATACTTTTGCCATAATTAATTGAATATTTATAATGCTAATGCGACCACACGGCTGGTGAATGTGCGGAAGCACGTCAGATATTTACGATTCATTGTTTCGACACTTGACAAAATAACTTTTGAGTGAATGACAGGAATGAGTATCTGTGTATCTGCTTATGTATGTGTTTAGGCCAAACTTTGGTATGCGTACTCTTGTATGGATGTTGGCGTATTCAGAGGCAAAGAATTTTAAATGCTACAAAAGTACCCAAGGCTGCAACATGATTTAAATTGTGCAATTTTTGCAGTTTGTTTTATTTATGAGCTTAAGTTATTGTGAATTTATGCTAAAGATAGCAGCGACGCGTCGTGTTAACCTAGCAACTTAATTTGGCATTGCGCATACGCATTGTGTGCCGCCTCGTTTGGCTTTTGAACAATAACAATAACAAAAAGCGTCGATTGAAACGTCAAATAAAGAAAAAACAACAACACCTCCATATCATATAGTATGTGGACAATAGAGCACCGCTCGATGTCTTTGCTCAGCGATGCAAATTTATCATTATTCTGTTTTCTTAGTATTTACACAACTTATTCAAATGCTAAACAAACCGGCAGCCAGAGAACGAGGCGTGTCTTTAATCGTTTGATCGCTCGACTATAATTTTTAGACGTGGGAACCTTTTGTTAGGCAGTTTTAAAAAGGTATATATATATTTATAAGCATATTTGACTTAATACTGCGTATTGTTCTTATCGGTAGATCGCATGTAAACGAGCCAAAAAACATGGCTTGGATAACAGGTCGTATACATTATAATTGGAATTATTGTCACACCACACGCCACGCTTCATATATTATAATTGAATAAGGCGTTGGTCCAGACACATGTAAGGCGCAAGGTTAATGGCCATCTTAGGTCCATTCTTATCGAATCTTTTAGCACAAAATGTTTACTTTTTAGTCAGTGTTTAGTATGCCAAAAGTCTAAAGTGCGTTTAGCTAATGATCCGATGAATTTAAGCCAATAAATAAGCACATTTTCGATTGCCGGCATTTAAGGTAATTTCCAACGTCGCGTCGGCTCACGGCTTTTGATTCAATTTGTGATAGCATTTTTTGTGATTTGTTTTTACCTTCTTCTTTGTACCGGTTCATTGGGGATTGTCCGTTGGTTCGACGATTGGACTATGCTAATTTGGCGACGACTTTATTTTCGGTTCCGGTGCGGCAACAAGTTGCCAAAAGATGAAAAGATGAAATGATCAACATATTCATTTTATATTGCCATAAACTTAAATAAAAGTGGTTTTTAAAAATGTCATTATATTTATTAACTACTCCAAATGTGTTTATCGATGCATGTGTACGAATCTATATCATTATAAATCTGCCACGCCTTATATCAAATTTATGAACTCAATCAGAATAGAATTGTCTTTAATATCTGAATGACAAGTTTTGCAAGTCAAATCGAGTGACGCAACATGGCGATGGGATCCATAACTAATATGAGATTTATTGGTGTTTAGTTTTTTTTTATTCGATAAGCATTGCCAGAAACATAATATGCCAAACAAAGTCGTTATTAATTACATTTTAATATTTTCTAATAACCGTAAAAATATCAATAAATTGCGACCGCAACACAACTTAAAAACTAAGAATAATGCGCATTGCCTAAATGCTGTTTACGCTGTATTTATTCGTTTATGTTTCTTGTTTTCGATGACAAACATTCAATTAATCAAAGCACACGATTGCCACCGTCAAAACAGGTGAAAGGCAGAGCTTCTGCCTGGGGAATGATGTCACATTGAGAACATTCAGAACCAGCAGCCAGACTAATTTCTAACTAATTTTAATGGTCCAGTGTGGATAACTCATCATCCAGTCGCTTTGCCTTACAAAATATAACAACGACTGCGTAAAAGCTATTAGCCCGTTTCTTACGAGTTAGGAGTAGTGGCATTTCCTGTTTCCAGCCTTGATACCGAACATGTTTTGGTAGCTGCAGCTGTCAAGTGGCACACTTGAGATTGTAGCCAGGTGAATGTATTTCCCCCCCACACATATGCACGAAATTCAGTAAACGGAAATGATGTTTGTATGCCCAAAAGCCGTTAAATATGTTGTTTGTTTCTATTTGTGGCAGAGGTCAAGTGAGCAAACAAACAACAAATGGATGGGCAGACAATCTCCTCAACTTGACATGATCGTCAAGTTTTTGTTTGTCAAAATATTTAACAGCTTGTCACAACAACTAAAGCAAACTTAATGTTTGCCTTTCCTAATAACCATAATATTAACAATGCGATGCGATAATTTTCAATGTGACAAAAAGTTGCCAAAAAATATGTGGCTTACAGCCTAAACAGATTTATGAACCAGCATAAAAAAGATATATGAAGAGCTTGGCATAATTAGATGGCTCTACTTCATTGTATAGTGCTGACCAAAATATTATTCTTACAAAATGTTATGCAAATTAGAGCGAAATAGCAGAACAATACAAAAGACTTAGGCAACGAACTTCACATGAGCCACGAGCCGTGCCAAGAACTGTGCAACACCACAGCACGGTTAAGAGAAACTGAGTGAGAATAACCGAGAGAGAAAGAGAGAGAGATCGAAAATGCTCTTATCTGGTCAACTATCTTCTTATGTTTTGTTTCTGTTACTACGACTTTGACTGCGATTTCGACTGCGATTGATGCGTCATGACTCGTGACGACAACAAAGTGATTGTGATTGTGATTGTGACGGCAGATGCTGCTTTTGGCCAAAGGGACCACTTCTAGCTGTGGTTGGTCCAAACCGCGCTGCCGCCAATATCATCGAATTATTTAATTTAAATTTTGATTTAAATTTGTTTGATGTTGTTAATGTTACTGTTGTTGTTGTTGTTGCCATGCTTCTTTCAGCATTATTGTTGCTGTTACTTTATTTATAACACCGTATGTGTGTGTTTCATCGAGTTTTTGGCGGTCGTCGCTTTGCTTTGCTTCTCTTTAGACCCACATAGCGAACCGGACCGGCCAGATATAGTATAAATTTCATAGAAACTGCCCAGCTCATCATCATTTGTGCTTTGAACTTCTTGAGTGTAAATTGCTCGTGCGCTTCTGGACGAGAAATTTTTACGTATCATAATCAAATATCCAAAATAAACAAAATGGTATGTGATCCTTACAGGAATAATAAAATTTATAAAAAACAAAAAAAATAAGAAGCGTGACCAGTGGTTTGTGGTTAACAACAAGGACTTAAATAAAGGCCTACAACAAAAGTGAACACTAAACAAAAAATAAAAATATTCATGTGGAAGAACATCTAAGAACAACAATCAATTGGAGTGCTTCCAAGTCAAGTGTACAACTTCATTGCGTGCTGACAGGCTCGAGTGTCATTCTCGCATTCCATTCGCGCCCAGGCTATATATAGCAATAAATAGAGTTAACAGCCAACTCAAATCAAAAGTGTACTTCAACAACCAAAATTTTGTTCTTGTCTCCGGCAGAAATTCTTCTTGTTTATCGCATTGGCGCTCATTGGTTTCGCGGCTGGCGCCCAGTTGCCCGACTCTGCCACACAGGGACCCAATCCCCAGGACATTGCCACACCCGAACCGGAATACATTGACATCGAGGAGCCAGCGCCAGTGGCTGCTGCACCCGCACCACGCCCAGTCGCCCCCCTGCCACGCCCCGTGGCACGTCCCGTGGCCCGTCCCGTTGCCATTGCCCAGAACTATGTCCATGTGCAGCAGCCATTTGTCCAGCAGCCAATTGTACAGCGTGCCCAGTACCTGGCCCCTCTGGTCCAGCAGCAACAACACGCTGGACACGCCTACAGCAGCCAGAGCGGTTACCAATACCGTCGCCCAGTCTATGTAAGACGCTTCTACCGTCAACGCCGCTACTAAAGAGGGGCGAATGCCTAGCAATTAACATTGACTACTTATTTAATATATCTAATTCTTCTTTTATGAATCCTTATTTGTTTTTTATTTTACTTTTTGTGGCTGTTTTTATTCACGCACTCTATATTTTTCTTTCTCTTGTCCCCGTTTGTTCCCGTTCCTGATCCCGTTCATGTTCCTGTTCCCGCTTTCAACCCTACTACATCTACTACTATTTCTACTACTATCTGCACACATGGAAATAGCATTAACCAATACCAATACCAAATACAATCCCAAGCACACATACCACAACAACCACCACCACCACAAGCACCACCACAATCTACTATTCAGCTCTTCAATCTATCCAAAAAACTGTCCAACTATCGCATCTAACAAAAACAAAAACAATTCTAATCAATGGCGTTTTTCCCACGAAACGCTTACGAAAAAGATACAAATACTAAAAAACATCAAAGTACAAAGAGACAAATGAAGTTCGGAAACATCGAAGTCGAAATCAAAATCGAAAATGAAAACGAAATCAAAGTATTTAGTTATTGTTGAATCGCAAACACAAGTAAATAAAAATAAATTATTTGTAAAAAAAAAAAAACAAAAACAAAATATAAAACAAAAGCAAGAATTATTATTTGTTGGGGCCAAGGTCTATCAATGATATGCCATATATCGAGGTATGACTTTAATTATAGTATTCACAGCTCATCAAAGGCACAATAAATATATCGATTATTGTACAAGATTCGTTCTTATTATCAACATTGGCTACTAGCCCGCTGAGAACTGAGAGCTGAGTGATGTGAGATGAGAACTGAACGCCACTCATCATTAATCACGACGCATAAAGACCTACATGTGTGAATAGGATGAATATGAATATGATTATAAATATGTATACAATATACAGTGTACCATTTGCATACGGAAGCTCTGAATGAACTGACGGAGCATTATTACCTGAAATGCGCAACATTCAATTGAATAGAGAAGAGACAAATGTTGATTCATATGATCTGCGAATATGTTGTGAGTTTTCGGTAGTTATGATTTAGAATGGCACTTCCATTTTACGAGCAGCAAGCTAAAGACATTAAACAATGTGACAAAAACAGATAAATAAAAATAAATCTACTAAAGCACTTTCAAAATTTGTTAAATCAACCGGTTTACAAACTTAAGTTACGACTCCTCTAGTTGTTGTTCTGACTTCTGTCACTTTAGATTGTCTCCAAAAATTGCAATAAAATCAGTTAAGTAGCCTTTCACACGGATTTGGCTATTCGGGTGGCCAACAAAAAAAAATCGAGACAAAGCTCGGTTGATTGATGAATTGATTGGCAGTTTTATTGAGCTCAGGGGCCATCAAATGCCTGCATGACAAACTGTACCGCCAAATAACGATTGAATCGATTAAATCGATTTATTGACACTGCCTGACGGTGGTGTTAATGGATCTTGAATGGGCGTCAAAGCAAATGTAATACTTCCGTGAGAAGACTCCTTCAGATAATTACACCAGCAGCTAATTGACCTTCGATCTGTTATGATTTATGATTGTTTTACATAAGTAAGTAAGTCAAGTAATTTAAATCTATTGTGGAAAACGCGGAAAATTTCATAATCGACATCATCATTTGTGGGTATTCAAAGGCTTGAACAGACAATGAAAATTGGGATTACAATTCATTGTTGTGTCGATAATTCTAAAACAAATTGATACATGTATGGGTATTCCCAACTCAGTTAAAAAGCATTAATTATGTAAGTAATGGTAGTTATTTAAAAAGTTGTTGCACAAATAAAAAAATGTGTGATTTATTAAGGAAACTATGTAGAACTTTCCATTCAATTCAAAGATTGTTATGAAAATTCTTTTGGAAATACATAAATTGATTTTTACATCAAGTCTAGCCCCACAAATTAAAGTAATTAAATTCGAAAAATTTCAAATTGAATTTGCCTTAAAACTGTTATACTAACCAGAATGATTTACCAAAGCATAGCTTTTGGATCTGACTAAAATTGCCTAAAAGTAGTCTACATACTTTGCAATTAAAGATCTATGATCATGTGTGTGTAGATCGAACAAAATCCAAACAAATTTTTATAGTTACATTATTTTCATAAAGGAATTAGACTGCATCACATATAAATAATATATTATACAAAATATTACTTATAAATTTATTTATGTCTAACATTTAACTGAATAAATCATAGTTAGACTAAGGTATTAGCCAATAACATTTTCGATAAGACTTTTTCTAAAAGATCTTTTTTAAAAGATTGCGCATACGCTCTGCTGGCCATAAAATAAGTTATAAAATTCATGCAGCCTTTCCCTTTTTTGTTTTGATCGCATTCCTGCATATGATAAAATAGCAAATAGTTTTATGTGTAGTGTCAAAGACAAACCAGTTGCAAACCGAACAGAACTTGCTTAATCCTCCGGTCCGCGGGTGAGGAATGGAGAACTCAGAACTAAAGCTGATGGCAATTAATTTATGACTATGTATTTTTAAGCACTGTTACTAATACGAATCACTGCAAACAATATAAAATGAAAACATTTAAGGCATTAAAACAAATAAACGAAATTATCAAATTAATTTGCATAGCGATAGGAGCGTGTTCCGAGTTTTTTAAGCGGGTGGAAAACTGGTTACCGTCTAATTCCACATTAGATCATATACTCGATTTGCATAAGTACATAACGAAACAGTATTGTCAACAGCCTTTGAAATATATATCAAGTGCTGGGCAATGTCCAAAAAAAGCGACAGAAGTCGTTATTTATTTCCTGTTGGCATTAGTTTCACTTTCTCAAAGCTGTGGGGGCGTTAAAACATCTTCACACCTTTTGTGTATTAGAACAACCACAACAATGAATGTTGACTGTGATTGCGATCAAGTGAATGCCATATTTTATATGCTGCCATAAACTTCACACTCTTTTGTGAGCTAAGCCAATAATTTTGTGCAGCTTAAATTCAATTACTCATTGGAATTAACAAATGAGTAAATGGTTCAATAAATCAACACGGAATTCGCCAAAAGAATTATGGTCAAAGCGAATAACTCAGCCACAGCACTCACGATCTCTCGGCGATCTGTGATCTATGATCTTTGACTATTTTGTGGGTGTTTAATTTCGAGCGATCACTTGTCCATGAATGAAACTGTTTGAGTGTTTGACTATAATGTGATGTTTGATGACTCGTTGAACGAGTCTCTTAATTATGTTGTCGTGGCACTTGACTCTCGTCTCAAGGGGATATTCCCCCCAACTCAAGTTGAAGATATAAATAAAATCATATTATCAGGATGTAGTTTTAAGCGTGAGGCTTCATTTTATTTTTTTAGTGCGTTCAGGCATTGTTATAAATAAATAGCTGGACAAATACAGATAATACAAGTACATATAAGTATACACACGTTGGGTTAAGTGATATCGACTGGCAAATGGCAAATGGCTAATTAATCTTAGTACTTAATAGAAGAAGGGCTTGGCTGGCGCATCATAATGATAGCCATCATCGCTGTGTGGCTCCACAACAATCTCCTGGGGTGGCAGGTAAGTGTTCTCCACAGGCTCGAAAGGCTCAGCATAAGAGGGAATGGGAATCCTGTAGCTGGGCACAACTGGGGCAGGTGGCAAGTAGTTGACCTGTGGCACAACGGGTGCCACATGCACTGGCTTCGATGTTGCAGGAGGCAGATGGACTGGCTTTGGTGGAGCAGGTGGCAAGTAGGTAGGCTTAGGTTGCACTGGTGGCAGGTACACGGCCTTGGGTGCCTCCTCTACCTTAGCGGGCAGATAAACAGGTGCGGGCGTTGGCAGCTCAAATGGAATTTGTGGTGGTTCATAGTTGTAGCCAGGATGCTCCTCATGATGATGATGATCATGGTGATGATGATGATCGTGATCGTGGCCAAACAGATGAGAGACATCAGCGGCAACAAGTGCCAAACTGAACAGAGCTAAAACAAGGACTTTCTGTAAGAAATAAACAAATAAATAAATAAATAAATTAAAATTTAAAATTGTTCAGTTTGTATACCATATTGTCGATTAGAATTGAATGAGGAATAGTTCTTTGGGAGTGTGTATCCAACGTTCTCACTGCGCCAACGGTTGCTCTCAAATGATACAGTTTCCGGCAAATGCTTCTTTATTTATACAGCGAGAGCGAGAATCGAACGACTCTGAGTCTGAGTCCGATTGCCGGATTGTCGGATTGCCAGTCTGATTTGTGGTAAAACCAACCGCTGAAGCTGACGTCGACGTCGACGGAGATGACTGTCAGCTTACCCCTAGGCAGCCGTTATTCGCATTTTAATTCAACTATTAATTCTATTAATTTCCAATCGCCTTATGCGTATCTCTTTGTTTTTGTCTCGCTTGATACCTGTACGGGAATGAGCGAGTTATTGTTGTTGGCTCTATTCAAAGTCAAACTGAGTGCGGGTATATTGTAGTCAATCATTCAACTTGCTGTTTCTTTTTAGCCAACGGCTATAAACGCCTCCCCTTTTAAAAAAAAAGTCTTTAAAACTTATTATGGAGCTTAGACTATTATTGATTATAAACTTGTCTTAAAGCTGCACTAGTTTTGGCCAAGACATGAAGCGAACAAGCCAAGCCAAATCGATTGGCCTTAGTTCGATAAATCTAATCGCATCTCCGACACTGAAAGAGGTCAACAAAAACATCTTTTGCTGCCGGCTGCAATTGTCAATTAGCGATATTGTTTAATTGTTTATTTGAAAGAGATCCGATCTCTGTAATCAATAAACTACAACTGGCAACATCATTCATCATTCATCTTTTTTTTACACTACAATACACTGCAATAATTATAGACCTATGAAATGAGATATGAAATAAAATGAGTTGTGTTGAGTTGAGTTGAGAGCTGCAAGTGTTGATGAGTTCAACTTCCAGACATTTGGTTGATTGGTCGCTTTTGTTATTGTTATTGATATTTCTTTTTTTTTGTTTGGGCTAAATATACTGCCAGTGTTTGAGCCATATCACTGGCCTAAGACAACAACTAATTGGTTTTAATGGCTCCGTCTTTCGCTTTGTCTGCTGTCGTAAGATGCATTCGCAGTTCGTTTCAAGGTGACGGCGATTGGTGAAATTCACGGCATGATTTCCGTGAAATTGAAACTCGATTTCAAATTAGTTTCAATCGATCAGTAGTATATGATATTATAACAATAATGCTGCTCTAATTTCAACTTTTCATAATTTTGAAAGTATCTTTAGCTAAGGTTTAATATTTTTTCACTTATGTCTAGAAAAATAAATAAAATTTGTGATTCATTTCAACTTTAATTTTAAATGCATTTTTCATTTGATTTTTTTTTTTCAGAATTCTGCTCTAAGTTAAATTTTTCATAAATTTAAGAGTACCGTTAGCTTCGCAAATTGAATTTCTTTTTAATATCTATAAAATGTTGTTTTTCTATTTATGTATAGAAATTTAAATAAAATTATTGAGTCATTTTGAATTTAGATTTTAAATGCATTTTTTATTCGCACAACTTAACATTAGATGGAGTATTAATATGGTGTGTGTTGTGGGTGTGTTTTTATGTGTGTCTCGTGTTTTAAATAAATTCCTCTCTGCTTTTTCACTCTCAGAACTTGAAGCGACGCTGTGGTTGAGTGTATTGGTAACCCGAATTGCCACCAGGCAGTGGCAGGTGGGAGGAACCACTCAATGGCAGTGCATAGGAGGGAATGGGAATGTGAAAGTTGACCTCTGGTGGTGCAGAACGGCCCTCGGAGTGAGCAGGAGGCAGATACTGCGACTCCGGCTGAGCTGGTGGTGGTGGTGGAGGTGGCAAGTAGTTGGACTTTGGCTCAGCAGGTGGCAAGTAGGTTGCCTTCGGCTCAGCAGGTGGCAGATAGGTGGCCTTAGGGGCTGGTGGGGGTGGTGGTGGTGGCAGGCTTGGTGGGATCTTGGGTGGCAAATACTTTGCTGGTGGTGCAGCCGCAGGCAAATAAGTTTTCTCGGGCTGAGCAGGAGGCAGATACTTAGTCTCGGGTTGAGCAGGAGGCAGGTATTTGGTGCGTGGTTTCTGTGGTGGCAAGTACTCTGGCTTGGGCTGTCTCACTGGTGGTGGTGGTGGCGGTGGTGGCAAAGTGGGTGCTACCTTGGGAGGCAGATACTTTGAGGCGGGCTTTGCAGCGGGCAGATAAGTGTTGCTGGGCTTTGGTGGTGGCAAGTACTCCGGCTTGGGTGGTGGCAAGTATTCCGGCTTGGGAGGTTGTGGTGCACCATAGTTGTAGCCTTCGGGTTGATGTTGGCGACCAAAGTGCAGATCGAGATGCAGGCCGTGTTGTGGGCCACGATGAGGACCCGACGAGTGGGAGGAATGGGAGTGAGAGTGGGAGTGTAAATCGTGGTGGTGCGAATGCACATCTTCATGATGGTGGTGCGAGTGCACATCCTCGTGGTGATGATGATGCGGATCATGATGGTGATGATCGTGACCGTGATCGTGGTGATGATGCGAGTCACCACCGTACAGATGGGAGACATCAGCACGCGATGTGGCACTCAGAGCCACCACGGCCATGAGGACGCAGAAGAGTTTCTGGAAGATGCAAGATTTATAGTTAGGATTATTGATATGATAATACTAATATGACATTAGCTACCATTTCGATGCGGGATGAGAAGCAGTTGATGCTGCTGTGTGCCGACAACTGGAAGTAATGCCAAAGATCGTTGACGTTTTGGCTTTTATACGCTTTTAACGGCGATCGATATTGCATCCAACTTGGCCCTAAGCATCAACGACTCCAGCTCAACTTTTGGGAAATAATTAATATTTGGTTTTGTTTGTGGATAAACAAAGGCCAACGCATAATTTGCCTATGCTTTGCTATTGTTATCTATCTCTATTTTTTGTGGTTTTCTTTACACTTTTCTTGGTTTTCATGAACTTGAAGTTGCAGCCAATAATTATTGGTGTGTTTTTTGTACCCCTCGCTCCACATCGAGAAAACAATTAAAGCAATTTTGACTCTTAATTGGGCCAACAGAGACAACAACAGCAACTCATGAATGCACTCATGAATATGCAGACTGGAAATAAGGGAATATTTTGAGTTCAACAATTGGCTGTGATTAACTTGGACATTATTATCGCTATCAGTTGGCTAACAAATGTGATTTATTTAACATAGTATTGCGATCTTATATAAAACTTACGACTAGGCAAAAACGGTACAAACAACATTCCGGGATGATGCTGGTGGGTCAACAGTGGTCTTTGGGTGGTGCAGTTTTAGAAGATGAAGGGCTCGGCGGGTGCTTCATAGTTGTAGCCATGCACCTCCTCCTCAACCACAATGGGTGGCAGATAGGTGGGTGCAGGTGTGGGTGCAGGTGTTGTGGTGGTTGTGGTTGTGGTGGTTCTTCTCGTAGTGGTTGTAGTGGGTGGTGGAGGTGGCAAGTAAGTTGGCGCTGGCGTTGGTGCAGGCGTCGTTGTGGTGGGTGGTGGTGGTGGCAGATAGGTGGGTGCAGGTGTGGGTGCAGGCGTCGTTGTGGTGGTGGTGGTGGTGGTAGTGGTGCGTGGCGGTGGTGGCAAGTAGGTGGGCACTGGTGTTGGTGGTGGCGGTGGCAGATAGGTGGGCGCAGGTGTTGGTGCTGGTGTCGTGGTTGTTGTGGTGCTGGCTATGACAAATGGCACCACCGGCTTGGGATAATCATAGCCATAACCATGCTCATGACCCTGATGATCCTCCAACAGCTCCAGCGGCAGGTGGGAGACATCTGCAGTGGCCAAAGCCAACACGCAAGTGGCCAAGACAAGACTGAGGAATGCGTTCTGTAAAAGCAATAGTTTAAAAATCAACAGTGATCGCAGATCACAGATCAGAGATCGGAGATCAATGGATACGCACCATGTTACACCTTGAGCTCTTAAACCGTAAATGATTGACCAATGGCAGTGGCACCTGTTTATTTATAGCCCACAATTCTAAACAGTTCGACACTGTCGATGTCCATGGCATTGCCAAAAGGCCAATTATTATTATTTAAATCGATATTTCTATATTATAAGTATCTGTATCTTTAAATGTATCTGTATGTCTGTGTCATTATGCATTATCGACGATTTGTATTCTCATAGGGGCGATGAAGTTTTTGTCTTTTTTTCATCATTTTTGGACAACATAAATGCTCACGAGCATTTTCATTGCATCGTCAGAAGGCGGCCTAAAGCAACTGTATTCTTCTTGGCTATTTTATTGTTATTGTTATTGTTATTGTTGTTATTGTGTTGACGCTTCCGAGCTTATGGTCAGTCTGAGGCTTAGAGTTTTAGTTCCGCCGCTGGCAGCGTTGTAAGCGCAGTGTGTCATAAATCATTTAGACTTCATTTATAATAATTACGCTCAACACAAAACTCTCAAGAAGTTGATGGAGTTGAAGTTGGAGTGGTCAACAGTTTTCAGGGCCTCTCAATGAAGTTGTCTCTTGAGCTGGAACAACTTCAGCTTGATGCTGAGCTTGCGGAAGCATTCAGATTATAATATTCTGCCTGGATATCAAATGACAGACTAGGGCGAGAACTGGTCCAAGAAAAATGAGTTAACTGAGACAAATTGTTAGGTAATTTGGCAGCAACGTTCAAGCAGATCATTAGTTCTGATTAGAAGTCACGAGTCGTTTTACGATCTTGCTCTCTAAATGTATATAACTATATTGAATCAGTCCAAACAAACTGGCAACTCGACTTGTCTTGTGTTGTCTCTCTCGTCTTGTCGGTTCAACTATCACTTTTTTGTTCAGGTTCGGTTTGAGTTTGCAAGACATCTTCGATTTGGCTAATTAATGCGGGTTGTTGAACCGCCGGCGGGTTGATCGATTACCAAAACTTTGCCGTGATTTGCTGTGATTTTGGCGTGTGCTCGATTGTCTCTGCTCGCATTTTGCCACAATTTGCGTAATTTATGGATAAACTCGTAATTAAATTCATTGTCCCTCTTTGTGTGTGGCATTCCAACACTAGATACTTTAGTGTGGGTGTTACACACAAATTAATAGGCCTCAGTTGAGATGAGTCTAAATTAAAACCTTAACAATATGTGCAAAAATCCATTGACTTCTATTTTAACGACAACCGGTTTTGTATTTGGTCTGAAACATTTTTGGTAAAAGACATAAAAGAAATAGCTTGGAGGATTGAGTTCAAAATCTACAAAAGATGTGTTATTTATTTCATTCTAAGCGCCGTCCAAGGCAAATCTTAGCCCTTGAAAGGTGAAAGGTGCCCTGAACGAAGCTCAATTTATTGATATTTTTTTTTATTGTTTCAATATTTATATTTTGATAAGACTTTGGTACAAACAAATACAGCGGAAAGATAAACTTATGGCCTAGCTTTTAAACCGTCTGCTGGGCACTTCGTAGGCGTAACCATGCCCCTTGGATGAGGCATAAACAGCGCTGTCCGCACTTGCCGCCTGATCTGATTCCCCAGCCTCGATCTCGGCGTGGCCAAGTTCCACATCGGATGGAGCAACGGGTATCGCATCCTGGGGAAACTCATCGCCAGTGGGAAACTCATTGTTCAGCTCCAGTTCCAGTTGACTGACCTTGGGTATATCGTAGACAAATCCATTGCCAGAACGCACCAATTCCGAAACATCGGCGCAAACGCATTGCCAACAAACTGCCGCAAAGAGGGCCCAGATAAACAGACGCTAAACGAAGTTTGGTTAGTAATTGTGTTGATAGAATGGCTAAGAATTCCGGCACTTACCATTGTATGAGTGCTAGGAATTTTAAAATTTAAAAATTCTCTAAATTATTATGATTGTAGCTGCCAGCAACGTAGCTCGCGCGAATGCAGGCAATCGCGTTGAGACTCCAACTATTTATACTTCTATATCTATGTTGATCGTGTTTGTTTTTGTCTTCTGTCTTTTTTTTAGCTCAGTTTATTAATTGCGATGCTGCTGCTGCTGTTGTAGATGTTGCTGCTGTTGCTGCTTGTCAAGCAACAAGCAATCGATAGTTAGAGCGGCCCTAGATAAATAAGCGCTACAATAGCTTAAAACGATGATTGGTGCCGTTTTTGCTTCACTCCAATTCCAAATCTAAAGCCTCATTGTCAAGGCCAAGACTTGTTTTGTTTTGTTTTTTTTTCTTCTCTGTATTGTTGTTGTTGTGTTGGGGTCAAGTGTCAGTGCGTTTTTTTATTATTCAATCTCTGTGGCTTTGTCTTCATATTGAATTAATGATTCTTTGCTGCCACTCAGCTGTCTTTTGTCTCTGGCATCCATCACGTGAGCTCCTCGAATTGTTGTAACTCTTTTAGTCGAATCAATTATTTTTGCAGCTAAACAACTGAAATCAGAATCAATTCTATACCCGCATCGAATCATACTTATGAATTGCATACTGTCAACGGATTTCAGCACATTTCCGTTTCATTAGTAGTTTTATGGTTAGTCGGATTAAGCTCGAACTATTTGTCTCTATCAGCTTTGACACTTTGATTGTCGCATTCAAGTTGACAGCCCTGAACAGGTCACGTATACGACCTGTGACCCATGAATCAACCAGACATCACCATAAGTATCCTATCAACTCCCACGTTCCGTCGATTTTGACAATGGCTCGAACGCATCTCGTGATAAACACTTTGCAGACATTTTGATAGAGCACTCGGTATTCTCGTCTCTCTATCTCTCTCTCTCTCTCTTTATTGTAGTTTTTTTAGTTTTGGTGTTGTTAAAATTGAAATGCCTTTTGGGTTGGTGAATAAAATAAATTGTTGAAGACATTTTATTGCATACCCTTGGGCTTGCAAAGCTTGATAAAATTTAAAATTATACATTTGGGCGCCATGAACTGAAAAATGCTGTTGATAGAGGGCGCTTTAAAATGTCGAAAATGGAAATTCAACTTATGAATGACTATAATAATAATTGAATATCAAACTACTACATTTTGTAAAGCCCTTTTACAACATAAAAAAAATAATAAATAACGTGATTTGCTTAAGCTTATACATTTAAATTTGTAAATTTTTTGTAAACCTAAAGTGCAGCCCATCTTACTCATCAAATAAATACAGTCCAAAGAAAAGGTTCGAGCTATGGAGATATTCGACTTATGGAGCAATATTTTTTAGACCACGTACTTTAAAAAAGTACAGTGGTCTATTAACTTTGTCACAAAAAAAAAATGTGCGTAACAGTCAGAAGGAGGCGTGGCCGACCCCATAAAGTATATATATTCTTGATCAGCATCAACAGCCGAGTCGATATAGCCATGTCCGTCTGTCCGTCAGTATTGACGCCTAGATCTCAGAGACTATAAGAGCTAGAGATACCAAACTTGGTATGTAGGTTCGTCTTTATTGCACGCAGATCGAGTTAGTTTTAGATTTTGGCCACGCCCCCTTAAACGCCCACAAATTAGATATATCTTAATTATAACGACAATTTTAAAGATAGACATTTCTAATAAGGCATAGACGAAGATAACATTATTATCCACATTTGCTGAAAATTTCATCGCGATCGGATAATAAACAGCCAAGATATCAAGCAACTAAATTCGCCTTTATTTGCCTTGCATTATCAGCAACAATAACAACAACAACAATCACAACTAGATAACAATTGCATCTGGCTTACACTCTAGTAAGAATGAAATCTATCGTAAGACCATCGCTTATCAAGGTAGGCAGTGGCGCGATGTGCAGAGCGTCGGAGCTCTGAGTTCGGGTCTCGGGTTCGAACTCTAGGACAGACAAATTTTTTTTTTTTTTTAATATATTTTATATTCAATTAATTTGTTAGTATATGATCGGCATACGTATTTTTAAATGCTATTCAATTTTAAATCTCACGTTGGACAGATGTTTTTTTTTTTGATTTATGATTAATGAAAATTTTAATTACATTTTTATAAATGTTGTATGTTTACATCAATTCGATATTTGTATTATTTTGTTTTATTTTTGGTTAAAATATATAAAATACTTGAAGCGACTTATATTATTTTTAGCAGGGTTTGCTTTTGCATAGTAAGTACGGGGTCTCCGACAGTCGAGTATGCTCGACTGTAGCACCGTCGACTAGTTTTTTAATTTATTAATTTTACTGTCACTCATTTAGCTCGAGTTAGAAGAAATTCGAGTTATAGTAGTTCTAGTTATGGAAGTTCAACTGTATTTCATAACATTTTAATACGCCATTTAATAAATTTAAACATGTCGATGTCGCGATTAGGGCTCGATCCACTTAATAAAGGCACGATACACTAAATTAGCGGTGGGCACGCAATGGCTCCGGGAGTCAGCGGCTGCTAACCAATTCAGATTTCGTGCCCACCGCTGCACTAAATAAATAGTTAAACTATGTATTGGTTTATTACTTTCAAAACTGGTTTTAACTTTATATTTTTAAGTAAAACTGTCGTCGAATGGAATATCGCACCAACAAAACCATTAAATGATATTTCAGTCAGAATTTAATTCGTTTTTCATTTTCTTGTGTCATTTTATTTCAAGTGACGTTTTAATCGACATTCGTATAAAAGGGTCTAATACTACAGTATGGTTAATTTGCTCCTAATTACAACGAGCTTTCCTTAATATTCGAAGGAAGGCTGGGGGTCATTAGGGTAGCTGTAGCCCTGGTGCACAGGCTCGGGCTGACGGTAGACGGGAGCCACGGGCTCTGGGTGGTAGACGGGAGCCACAGGGGCTGGGTGATAGACAGGCTTGGGAGCCACAGGCTCTGGGTGATAGACGGGAGCAACTGGCTTGGGCACTGGGTGGTAGACAGGCTTGGGCTCTGGGTGGTAGACGGGCTTGGGAACCACTGGCTCTGGGTGGTAGACAGGAGCAACTGGCTTGGGTGCCACGGGCTTGTGGACAACAGGGGGCAGGTACTCGTTGTCGGGCTTGACGGGAACCACGACCTTAGGGGCAACTGGGATCACTGGCTTGGGCTTGTACACAACTGGAGCGGGAGTGACCTTCACGACAACAGGGGGCAGGTACTCGTTGACGGGCTTGGCGGGCACAACAACCTTGGGAGCAACTGGGATTACAGGCTTGGGCTTGTACACAACTGGAGCGGGAGTGACCTTAACGACAACTGGGGGCAGGTACTCGTTGACGGGCTTGGCGGGCACAACAACCTTGGGAGCAACTGGGATCACAGGCTTGGGGGCAGGCTGTGGCTTGTAAACTGGAACTGGAACTGGCTTGGGAGCAGGCTGTGGCTTGTAGACGGGGGTAACCACGGGGGCGACAGGTGGCAGGTATTCCTGGGTTGGTTCGAATTTGATAGCAGGCTGGCCATAGTGGTAACCATCTTCCTTCAGGACTCCGGCGGGAGTTGGCTGATGGTGGACAACGGGAGCGGGCTTCTGGTAAACTGGAGCGGGCTGATGGTAGACAACTGGAGCTGGAGCTGGAGCTGGCTTCTCATAGACTACTGGAGCAGGTTTGTGGTAGACTGGAGCGGGCTTCTCATAGACCACTGGAGCAGGCTTGTGGTAGACTGGAGCGGGCTTCTCATGGACTACTGGAGCAGGCTGATGGTAAACAGGAGCTGGCTGATGGTAAACAGGAGCTGGCTGGTGGTAAACAGGAGCTGGATGCTCGTGGACAACGGGAGCTGGATGCTCATGGACATGGGGCACATCAATGACAAACTGCTTGGCGGGCTGCTGGTAATGGTATCCATCATCCTGCAGGTTGTCGCTGTGCGAGAACAGATGCGACACATCGGCGCTGACAGCAGCCACCAAGGCGAATGCGATCAGGAATTTCTGCAAGTCAAACGATGGAATTTTAAATCATTTTCAAGTCGAGATATTCCTTGGGTAGGGTATACATAAAATAGAATTAACTTAATTTTTAAATTAATGAGCTCTTTTTGTGCTTCACGGTTAGGTGATTTTATCTTTTCACATGTCAGTTATCCTCTGGTATTTGTGATCTGTTCTATGTCATGTTCTCTTACCATTTTGCTCAGTTTCAAATTCACACCACGAATGTTGAAATATCACTGTGTTGCCGATTGAGACTACCGCATTATTTATACGTCGTCGTCTGTTCGGTTCAGGATAGCTTCGACTATCCAAAAATCGAATGGGAAACAAAAACTCTTCGGCAAAAAGCAGAATCTTCTTGACGACAGCATCTGTGCTATCGTCATCGATTAACATTGCCGAATTCAAAAAAAAAAAAAAAATAGCCGAACCTGATTGGGTTGGTTAACCGGCTGTGACAGAACGACAATCATAAAATTATTCGGCTCACTCTTGGGGCTCATCCCAAGCGTTATACATTTAAATACAATAAAATACCCAGACAAAATTTTAGTAATACAACAAAATACCTTAAATTAATTAATCATGACGAAATTTATATACTCTCTCCAGTAAAGTAATTATAAATAAATATTTTTTAAATAGTATTCACAATATTTAATGATGTTTTTGTATTTAAAATTGTTAATGAAGAAAGAAGCTACTCATATTTTAAATGACTAGCATAAGTCAATGTACCCTTAAGTTAAGTGTGTAGACACCTTAAAGTTCTATATGCAAAATCATAACTAAAACTAAGCAATAAAACAAAGCTGATACAATGAAGTTTATATTAAGAATTCAGCTTAATAAAAATGCCATTTATTGGGCCTATGTTCTTGGCAGATTTATGGTCTTTTGATCGAGTAACTTCGTATTCGACAGCGTGAACAAATATGCTCTTTATATTTAATTTTTTGCCTGCTGGCAAATTAATTAAATATATTCCATTTTTATGGTTATTAATGAAACACTACGGGATATAAATGAATCTAGCATGGTATGTTATTGTTTATGTTTTATTTATGAGATCTCATATGAAATCGAGACAATTTGCATGCGATCACAGCTACAGTTCCGCTAGTCACCAGTTATGAGCCCTGAATTACTCACAAGCAGGTCCAGGCTGATGATTCTGGTCAGACAGCCAGGCGAAAGCCTTGACCATAAACAGTGAGCCATGTATTAAGTGCGAAAACCAGTTTAAATGAAGGGCCAAGTTCGACCTCTGTCACGCAGCTGTATTTTGGGGATAAGATAACGTATCCCATTTGCATTCCCAATGCCTATCCCATTTATTTTCACATTTGACCTATAAGACCGTCTTCAGTTTGGTAATAAATACTCGTATACTGTATGCTTTACTGTACTCGTATTCATTATAAATTGTTATTTATCAATAAAACTTGCATCGTTAATTTGACTTTAGCGCTCGCCATTTGATTAGCACGCAATTAACGCGACTTAATGTTGGCCTTCCCAAATTTTGAAACGTATTAGCCGTTATAAAGCTAAAACTTAGCCGTTGACGCAGCTAAAAATATAATCTAATCAGACTTAGTCAATGCTAGACGAGCGTTGAACTAAAGAACTATAGAATATAATATAAGAAAAGATAATATAATATAATTCATTCATATTTATATTCAAATTTCGCCCAAAATCTACATATGTTTACTAAATTATTTCCATTGATTTTCGGGACTTTTTTTCCACTATAAAATATCTCGCAATTCATAATCGAAAGGGTATACCAAATGTTCAACTTGATTGAAATTTTTAAGAATATTATAAAAATATTTACATTTTATTTAAAGTTTTTTTTGTTTATTGTTTGTTGGCAATATTTACTTTACGAATAATTTAGTATTGTATACAGGGTATCGTTTAGTTCATAATTTAATATTAATTGCCTTAGTTTAAGACAAAAGTGTGCCGGTTTTGGGCTTAAAATAGAACATGTTCTAGACGGGTTTTACCCAAAGATTCTGAGTGTAAAATTGTAAGGGCCAAAACCAACTCTTGACTTGATTGCGATTATCATGAATATCTTCATTGCTTATATTAATCATGTTTAATTTTTTGGTATCTTCTTCGCATTATGCTTCACCGGTTATAGCAAGCAATTTGTCAATAGTTTCGTGGAACTTGGTGCGTAACTGTTAATCACTTTGTAGTATTCGTTTAGTCACTGGAATTTTAATTTTTGGCGACCCTGAGTGAGTTCACGAATAGTCAGCGGATCATTCACTTTTGCTTTCTTACCATTCGACCATTTGGCGCAAGACTCAAGATGAGCTGTTCTACTACAATCTACAGTTCCAGTAATCAGTTAACTGTATTAATTTTACTTATATTTCCGGCATTTAAATGGAAGCTTGTAGTCCACATTAAGATCAGCTCTGATTACTTCATCACAAATTAAAATATTGAATAAAATTCTTGTTGCGGTTTAATTAGATAATGTACGCTAAATGTCACTAAAATCGTAAAACGAGTTTAAACAAATTCAATCAATAAATTAATATTAAATTATAAACAAATGGAAATTTAAATATATTTTGGCAAATTATGTCAGAAGTTCGGTGTGAGAAATTACAGGTCCTATATGAAATATTGAAATGTAAATAAAAAAAAAATTTTGTTGTCAGCAGCTGAAAATAAAGCTGTATATGCAAAATGTTTGTCAAAAACGAAACGAAAAGAATCGAATTGAAATGAATCCGAGTCAGATCAGAACAGAACAGAAACACAGAAAAAAACATCTATTCAATGAACCGGTTCTATTAGTTTTTTGTGAATTTTCAGGTATTAAACGAGCATAAATTTACCTGATGTTAGATGAGTAGAAAAGAGTTGTGTTTTTTGTTTCGGGTTTGTTCCATTAAATATTGTTGTGACAATCAAACAGCCTGTCGAAGAATGTTGCTTTTTAAAACGTGCAAAACCGCACACAAATGTTTTGCATTTTAATAATTAGCTAGCAAACGAACTAGCTAAATATTTGTACACGATAGAGTAATTCGATCTAAGATCATCAGAAGCAGAAATAAAAGTTGAAATCGCATAACTCATTAATTAATAATAAATTCAGCACATTACGTATACGCCGCATGCGTCGACATAAGCATAAAGCGCCCATAAATTCCAAATATAATTTAACATAGCATTAACATTTATGGTTTGTGTCCCGACTAACAACTGTTAGACTGGTTTTAATTCTTGCTGCGATTAATTTTCGCTGAATAACGACGCGAATCAAATATATTGAATAAGGTACACAACTTATGTGATATCAGCAAAAGTGAAAGAGTATCAATTATGGCAATCTACATTTACAGTTAGCTTTTTAATGGCTTTCGTTGACTTGTTTAGCCGCTTCTATTTAAGAATGATTCTGGTCCCATTAATTGTCGAGTCTTTTAAATACGCTCAGTCATAAGTTGCCTTATTTGGATGGCCTTATAAATATCAAATCAATGCGCGATCTTCAAACAATTCAATTGCTTTGCCGGAGAAAGCAACATGGTGAGTGACAGGAACATATTTTTGTTTTTTATTTCGATTAATCGAATATCGATTATTGCAGCGTCTTATACTTGCAACAATTGCTGTGGTTTTGGTGGCCAGTACTGGTGCCACCAGTTTATCGAGAACCTACTTGCCACCCTCTGTTCGCGTTCAGCACGTGCAACCACAGTACGTATCGCATCAAGTGGTGCGTCCTCATAATGTCTACTTGCCACCAGTGCACTACCAGCACCAGGTTGTGTCCAACTACCACCCTACATCCCATGTGGTAACAAGTGTGCATCGTCCAGTGGTGCATCAAGTGTCGCCTATTGTGGATTACCGTCCGGCGGTGCATCAAGTGGTGCGTCCACAAAATGTGTACCTGCCTCCTGCTGCTGTTCATCATTCGGTGGTGCATCCACAGAGAGTTTATGAATCGCATGTGGCTAACTTCAGTCCGGTGGTGCATCAGCAACGTGCTTATGAATCCCATGTTGCCGATTATCACCCAGCGGTGCAGCAAGTGGTGCGCCCACATAATGTCTACCTGCCTCCTGCAACTGTTCAACATCCTGTGGTGCATCCACAGAACACTTACCTCCCTCCACCTGAAATTGACCTGAGAAGCGATTTTGCAAACAGACGTTAACCGGTTTTAAGCGGTTTATCCCACAACGAATGTTAATTTCGGATAGAAATGCAGAAATATTTCAAGCTTATTAGCATTTAACCAAACTTGGCCGACAAATAAAAAGAAAAGAAAACAACATCAACGAAAACATCATAAATATATTGATATATAAATCGTAGAACCAAAACGGCCAAGATCATTATGTAAAGAAGACAATAACCTTTGTGGCGAACCAACATAAGATTTGAATCGATTTAAACTCTTGGCGTTCTTCAGACGCCAGTCATTAAACTCCAAATAATTAATCAAACTATAGCCAGCAGTTATTACTTCTCACATTTGAAGCGATTTGTTCGATAAACTTATTTGATATCTGATATCATGACTGATCCATAGTTGTATTAATAACAAAAGCAACAGCAGCTACTGGTTGATTATGATAACAAACTTATTTGGCAACGAAAACTAAATCCTGTTCCTAAATGAATTCCAAGTTTTTTGGCTAGTAAAATCAGGTTTGCGCTATTTTCGGCCAAGATAATGCCAAATTATTGTGATTGACCTCATGCATATTCATGGAAAGCTCGATTCCTTTACGATTGACAACAATAAATGAAAGAGTTTAATATTCGAGCTGACTTTTTGTCTAATAAAGTCATAGTTGTTGTCTGCAGCTAATACTTGAAAGAAGAAAAAAAATATTTTGAAGTAGATAGAGAAGTTGAAAAAGCAATGGAACATACTTCACAGTGGCTTTGATTGATGATGTGCATTACTTCCGTTTGCGAACGGTTTGTATAAAAGTAATGCCCGTTGGCTAGAAATTATTATTCGAGACTTTGTCTTATCAGCACACAGAACAGCGAAAATGGTAAATAATTTCAGCAAAGTTTCTTCTCTTTTGGATTATTAATTATTCTTGTCGTGATCCTTGCAGAAATTCATCGTCCTGGCTTTGGCTTTGGTGGGTTGCGTGGTTGCCGAATCGGGCTACAACTATGCCAATCCCGGCTCCTCTGCCGCTGCTTCGGCTGCAGCTCCCGTGAGGACCTATGTGCCACCTGCAGCTGCCGCTCCTCAAGTTCATCATCATGCCGCTGCCGCGTCGGCTCCAGCTCCAGTCTTCCATGCCGCTGAGTCTGCACCTGCTCCACAGAGAACCTATGTGCCACCCGCAGCACATCATGTGTCTGCTCCCGCTCCCGTTCATCATCATGTGCCTGCTTCCGCTCCCGTTCATCATCATGTGTCTGCTCCCGCTCCCGTTCATCATCATGTGTCTGCTCCCGCTCCCGTTCATCATCATGTGTCTGCTCCCGCCCCCATTCATCATCATGCTGCTGCCTCTGCTCCAGTGCAGTCCTTTACCGTTGCCGAGTCTGCTCCAGCTCCAGTCAGAACTTATGTGCCCCCAGCACCAGTTCACGCTGCTCCCGCTCCTCAGGCCCATTACCATGCTGCTGCCTCTGCTCCAGTGCAATCCTTTGCCGCTCCAGCTCCCGTTGCCGCTCCTGAGCCCCATTTCCAAGCTGCTGCCTCTGCTCCAGCTCCCGTCGCTGCTCCAGCACCAAGCTTCCAGGCCGCTGAGTCCTTCGAGTCCAACTATGAGGCTGCTGCTTCCGCTCCAGTTGCCGCCAGCTCCGGCTATCAGTACAGAACCGTGCGTCGTCGCGTCTACAGGAACCGTGCCTAAGTTGGTAATGGAATTCATTAAAATATCAATGCAATAAAGAGATTCAATTCTGATTTATAAAGAGTTCTTTAATTTCAGCGAATTCTGAATGAAGAGAGTTGTGCTTCGAACTAGTGATATAAAAATTCAATTTTATTAACGTTTAATTTGATTCTACTTCACAAGTTTGCTGATTTGAAAAACTAAATTTTTGTTTCAAATTGTCCTTTTTTTCATACCTACTCCTTGACACCTTTTCAAAAACTTCAAGCATTTATAACTTTGGTCAAAACTTATCAGATTTCTTTGAGGAATATAAATTTGATCATTGCTGACCTCCAATTTAACATTTTGTTCATTTGAAATATTTCAAAAACTTTCTAATATTGTCTTCTTCTTCCATACACACCCCTTGCCACTATTTCAGAACTATTTCAGCTTCCACTCCAATTTGATTCTGCATTATACATTGAATATGATTCTATATTTTCGATTTTGACATTGCAATTTTATTGATTTACATCAGTACATCCTACACAGAAAAAAAAAGCCGTTCTAAAATCAAGCCTAAAATACTTGATTTAAGCCTGCATATTTTAAGTATGTTTCCAGGCTTAAGCTGAACAATCAAGCCTGTATCGGGATTAAAATGGGAAAATAAGCCCAAATCACTTTATTCTCTTTCGGCCTCTCTCATTTCAACTGGTTCGGTGGCTCAGTGGTTAGAGTCGCCGACCTGTTTGAAAAAAACCTGGGTTCGATTCCCACCGTCAATTAAAAAAAAAAAGGGTAAAAATAAAAAAATTTTAGAAACAAATAATTTAAAAAAAAAACTATTAAAAAAAAATTGTAAAAAAAAAAATTAAAAAAAAAATTACAAATAAAAAAAAAATTTTAAAAAAAGTGTTAAAAAAAAAGTTAAAAAAAAAATGTTTAAAAAAATCAAGTTTAAATGTAACAAAAAAAATTATTTTCTTAGCCTGAATTTAAGAATTTCAAGATTGAAAAAATCAAGTATTTCGTACTTGATTTAAGAAAATCCGAGATTACCCCACTTCTGACATCGTTTCGGCTTGAATTCGGGCTAAATAGCCCGGATTTTTTTTTCTGTGTAATACTAACATTTTCGCGGGGGTGTTCATCCTATTTAGAGGCCATTCTGTGGTTAACAACCTCTCTGATCGAAAACAACGATCCATAAATTAAATCGCCTTTGATCTGAGTGTTTTAGCGGCTGTCTTAGAAGAATCATTTGCATTTGCATTTGCATTGAAATTGAAAGCATTTATTTCGACAAATGGGTCACATCACATCAAGTGCTCAGTGAATTTCTCACGCTTGATAACAGGTTTCCCAGTTGGGGCTGCAGTGCATCAGAAATTTGGTATATAATTGAAGGAAGAAGCTTCAGTTGCCACAAACGCAATGGTGAGCACACAATTTGAAAAACAGTGTCATCGTATCTTGACAAATCTAATTCTCATCCTTTTTCTTAACTCAGGAGCTGTTTAAAACCTTGTTGGTCTGCCTGTTGGCACTTGGCTGTCTTGCTGAGGTTTCGCTTGCTTCGAAACATCATAAACACAAGCAGCACTATGAGGATTCTGATGAGGATCATCATTACCTGCCGGCGGAGAGGGAGTCGGAGCCCTATTACCACAGGGAGAAGCACACCAGGGAGCACGTCACCTATCACAAGGATGAGGAGCACGAGCCGAAGCGTGTGGATCACTATCACCACTACGACAAGAAGCCGGAGGTGCAAACCAAGCACATTCATTACCAAGAACTCAATCCACAAGTTCGCACCACGGCAATTCTTCCCGCTGCCTCCGGCATTGTCACCCGACGCGTTCGTCCCAATCGTGTGACCTATGCCAGTGCTCCCAACTCTGTCTTCCACACGCAGATCAATGTGCAGTCCCAGGACTCGGAGCTCAACACCCAGTTACGTCCAGATCCAGTTATTGCCGTCGCTCCAGCTGGAGTGCAATTGGCTGTGAATACTCCTACTGGAGCTCAGCTGCCCACAGGAGCTCAGTTGCCCACTGGAGCTCAGTTGCCCACAGGAGCTCAGTTGCCTGCCAATGCTTTGCCCAATTGCCAGTTCCCAGTTGCTGGCAATCCTCCCGTCGGTTGTCGCCTGGTTGATCCAGCTGGTGGTCAGTTGCCAGCTGATGCCTTCGCTCCAGATGGTCAATTGCCTGCTGGTGCCTTCCCTCCTGGTGGACAGTTGCCAGCCAACGGATTTCCAGCCGGAGGACAGTTGCCAACCAATGGACAGCCAAATGGTGGTCAACTTCCAGCTAACGCCTTTCCAGCTGGAGGTCAATTGCCCGCTAATGCTTTTCCAGCTGGAGGTCAGCTTCAAACCAATGGATTCCCAGTTGGCGCTCAGCTTGGACTGGGTCTCAACAACAACGGCAATGGCAATCTCAATGGTCTGCCTCAAGGATTTAGTAATCAGAATCTTTTTATTCCTGCAGTCAACACTCAGCTGCAAGTCGGACAAGTTACAAGTTCCATTGGCGCCAGTTGCACAACGACCAAGCTCTGTTCTGATTCAATTTGATCCGGCAGTTGGCGCACAGTTGCCAGCTTCGGCTCAAGCTAATTTAGGTGTCAATCCAAATCAATTGGTTACAGCTTTTGGTGCACAACTTGGTACTGGACAGGGAGTGATTGGTCAGCCGATCTTTGGTGGACAATTGGCAGTTGGCCAGGCTCCAAATGGCCAGCAACCATTTAATCCAGTATTAGGCGGTCAACTGGCCACAGGCGCACAAGCACCAACAAATGGCAATCCGAATCCTGTGTTTGGCGGAGAGTTGCCCACATCAGCTCAGGTGCCAAACAATGGCAGCCCAAATCCTGTGCTTGGCGGACAGCTGCCAACTTCAGTTCAAGTGCCAAACAATGGCAATTCAAATCCTGTGCTGGGCGGACAGTTACCCACATCAGCTCAGGTGCCAAACAATGGCAGCCCAAACTCCGCCTTTGGTGGCCAGTTGCCAACTTCAGCTCAAGTGGCAAACAATGGCAGACTGAATCTAGTTACAAACGGTCAACGTCTCATCTCTCGCCGCCGCAATGGACGACAGCGGAATCGATCAAACTACCAAGGTCTTAACGTGGTCAATGGCAATGTGTTTGGCCAGCCCAATGTGCAGGGTCCAACTAATGCCGTGGGCAATCAGCAGGATACAAACATCATCGATGGCAACTTCTACAGTTATCCTGGTCATCAGCACGGCAGTCTCTTCAGGGTGAATGGCAATCGACGCCTCTTGTTAACTGACGGCGATTACGTAGATGACTATGATACCACAGCGGATATTGGCTTCGCTGCCAGCTCTCCCGAGTTGTCCTATGCAGTTCCAGAAGGTAGGGGATCATCCCGCAGGAAGTTGGACCATGAAGCGGCCGCCTCGGAGCATCACACGGAGTATCGTGAGGATGGTTATCACTACAAGAATCCCAAGCGTACTAAGTGAAGCTTTGCCTAAAATCATATTTCCTATTAAAATGATACTATATATACATATACATTAAAAAGGCAATGGCTAAAAAAGCAGACAGAAAATTAAAAATGTGGTTCATACTTTTGGGCTGTTTAGGTTAATGAAAAACTTTCCGTTTCCGCTCGCTAAAGCTTCGTTCTGTTGAAGTGGCAGTAAAAACTGCTCGACTGAGCTTTAAACTAAAAAAGCTTTACACTACATAACATAATACTGAGAGTAAGAAACGAACAATATTTACTTCATCTCTTAATAAAAATATATTAGTATAGAATTTGCTAAGCACTTTATTAAATAGAAAATGAATTTAAAAAAAATAAAATAAATTGGGGAATCTAATAAAGTAATACAAATTAAAAATAATAAATTAACAATTTGGTCATCGCAAAAATCTTAGTTAATTTAGGTATAGAAGTTTTATAGACTGTAAATCCATCATGAAATCATCATTTAACTCCCTCGTCTAGTCGGAAAGGAAACTATTTTTTTTTTGTATTTCAAACTGTTTTTTGTCTAAGAAACTAGTTCAGTGCACAATGGAAACAGATACACAGGTCATGCAAGTTTTGAACATAATAGAAAGGAAGATGAACACATTTAAACGCAACAAAATCAATTGCCAGCATAAATTAATGCGTTCATTTAGATACGATTCTCATGCAAATTCAATAAACTAACGAAAAAAATCAAACAAATATTAAAAAACAGACAAAAATAAACAAAGTTGAACCAATCGACTGTGTAAAGAAAAAAACTAATAATATTTTAAATATAACAATGCTGACGTGTGTACAACTGAGGGTGTAAGTGTGTGTGTGTATGTGTATGTGTAAAAAACCTACCATTAAACCATAATGAATATACTCAGACTGGGTAAACTAAGGCGGGCCGCACACATTCACATAAACTCACATATATTTATACACTGTATTCAAAGTATTATTATTGTTTGCCATCGATGTCAATATTTGTTAGCCAACTCTTAAATCATAGGCGATGAAAGGTTGGCCTGTCTTTTTGTCAATATTCGAATCTCAAATCTCTCGGATGCTGATGCTGTAGGTCATCATCTGAACGGTGGCAATGACTGAACAGATGCACCGATTACATATGCTAATTGGCTCATTAGCTTGCGTATCATCTCACTGTTATCGCTAATGTTATGACCTCTACTTAAGCCAATTTCTAAGCCATTTTGGCCAGAAGCTATCTCTCAAGAAAGTGGCCATAAATTAGTGCACTCACGCTAATTCATTTCGAAATACATTCGAATCTGGTGCACAAAATAAATGAGTGTAGTAAATTCAATTAAATATTTATAGAAAACAAACTTTAATAATTTATGGCAAAGTTCGCGCATGAGTAAGAATCGAGTCGGGTCTTTGCATAAATTAATTCAAAGACCTGCTAAGCCTGCCTCTGCAGCTTGACCCCCTTGACTTGGAGTGGGTTTCGATTTTTCGATGTTTCAAAACTTTGAAGTTTCAAAGTTTCGGCCTCTGGCTGATTACAGAAATACATTTTGAAAATGTGTGCGAATTTTTTGTTTGTTTCTTTGTTGGTGTTTGTTGTAGCTATGCAAAGCGAGTGCGGGCTCGAATTCAGATCTTCAGGTTGAGCTGATGAGCTTAGAGAGCGGGAGGCTGGAGTTCAATGATCCGAGTTGCCAGCTGCCAATTCTATGGCCCGGTAATTGTGTACGCCCCGCTTAATTGGCACATCACTTTTTAACTTTATATGTGTGCTTAAGTGTGTGTTGGGCTTGTGGCTTGGCCAGATATGTGGGAACTTCAAAAAAGGGCTGCCCTCAGCTTACGTCATGTGCCAAATATAGCAAAGCAACACGAGGCCCAAGTGATTAATTCATAGTACTCAGATACAATTTGTTACAGGCAGATGAAATACTCAATTTCAAGCCTCATTCAAGCCGCGTTGTGGGCGACCAGCACTCTCACACTCACACTCTCACACATTCGCACACAAAAACTAATGATGCTGCCAACGCAGTTTGAAAGGAACTTGCCAAATTTCTTGTGCCACGCGTATGAATTTTAAATGACCCAGCCGCGTGTTGGAAGTGTGCGCAAGTTTATTATTAATATTATGATTTTATTTGTTAATTTTAATTCTGCTTTTTCTCTCCTCCATTATTTTAATTTTTTTTAAGTTGAGATCTATGTCGATGGCGGCACTTTCTAGTCGCTGCCTGCTTAGACAATATTTGCAGCAAGAAAGAAACTGGTTTCCAGAATGATTTATCATACATTTAAATTAAACAAAAGACAAAAAGCGAAACAAAAACAATACCAAAATTATAAAAAGAGCATCAAAAGACAAAAGCTTAATTTATCATAAAAGACTAAAACGTGTACTTAACAAGGAAGATGTTGTCCATTAAAAAGTCTTGAAATGTATACTCTGCTGTAGAAATAAATTAAATTTAATATAATATTAAAACCAGTTTTATATGCAAATTATCTATGGCATGATAAATGTAAAATTATGTGATATATTCTTTAGCTTATCATAAATTGACAACTGATGTCAAAGTTGTTAATCCCACGCTTGGAAAGGGTATACGATTAGAAAACTAAATTAAGGCGCGCGTGTGAGTTAGGAAAGGAAGCCACGAGAAAGATGCTGACGCTGTTGTTAAGTCCACAGCGAATAATATTAATTAAAGCAGAATTTGCATAAATTAAGAAAACGCAAAAAGGTTTTTGTCAGACAGAGCGACGCGATAGCCAAACAAAATTTGGCAAACTTGCACTCTTCAGCCCGCTTCAGTTTAAAGACACACCCCTGAATTTATCAAAATCTTATTATTGATATTAAAAGCGGAGTTATCGGATACTTTTAATGGGATTTGTCGCTTTAAGAAATTGACTTATATTGCACTTTTTAATTGCTTTATTAGCAGACACTTCTCTCAATCAATCCACTCTGAATGTTTCCAAATTGAAGTGAAACTGCAAGTCGACCACGTCGAACCAAGAACGTAACCATCTGAAACAGAGTATAGCGACATATCCATTCTCTGTTTGTATTCCCTGTTCTTTCGTCTTTCAGATTCTTTTAATGGGATTCGTTGATTTGTGCCTTCAGCTGGATCTGGAAGAAGTTGCCGCAGCTGGAGATGAGGTTGAATTTAGCGTGGACATGTTAAAGTGTACACATGCTTTTTGGCTAACAATTTTATGTTTAATACCTATGATGATGAGACAGCCAGACTTTTGTGTTTATTTTTGATTTGGTTTGGTGTGTTCTCGATTCTGTGGGACGGGTTAAACTGCCATTCACTAATTTGCATATTTATGCCATTTCAGCATAAACATTAATTCCGAAATGGCACTTTTAAGTGCTTGGACCGGCTCATCGGGCTGCTGTCAATGATACAACACTCCATCGCCACAATAATTACGACTGTGATGTATTGTTCCCCGACAGACGAACTAAACATTTATGACCACAATGCCTTCTATAGAATAAAATAGAATAGAACTGAACTGAAATGATATGAATAAAATAGAATCGAAAATAATAAAGTAGTTTAGTATAATGAGCCCTGATTCGGGCGCTAGATTAGATTGTAAATTTGCAAAGACATCAATTGAGATGCCTCCACGAGTATACAATATTATTTTAGTTTTTATAATGTTGCACGCATACAGGAAATCAAATTTGTAGTTCCATTGTTTGGTTTTAAGGTGAAAAACAAGAACACAATTTCCTTATATGTAGACGAATTGAAAAATACTAGTATAGATTTTAGTTTTAATTGTCGACACATTTCGTTTATAGCAAAAGTTAATTAGTAGAACTTGGAGTATTAAACGATTAAGGTTTAAGAGTTGCTGACAATTCTTGATTTGAACTTGATCACGTGGCTCTGCCGCCCACTCAAAATTTAACAGACAGCGAGAGCAATTTTCGACTGCTCTTCAAAATAGTTTATAGTCTATTTGAGTCTAACCTTGGTTATGATAAATAATTATAATAATTATGGTGTGTGTACTTCTGCGAATTAATAACAATGCTAGTCTTGAGTCGGAGTTGATTTGACTTGTCTTGCTCATCCTTCAAAATGTACGGAACCAATTAGGTCTTGGCGCCACTAACGAGCCTTGTTTAATGGCATAGTTTAACATTGATGCTCCAACCACCGAATCTGTGCAATTCCTGATCGATTTCAATTTGCCTTAGACCATCATTAATCATGCCAATAGTTGAGCAAATTGCTGATGATGCTGCTGCTGTGTGCAGATTGAGATATGAGTAATAAATACAAAATATATTTTACTTATTTTGTAGTTTCCACTTAAAATATACCAAATGAATTATATGTTTGTCTATATTTTATCACATTTGATATCTTTAAAAAGTGTAGGCCTTTCAAAATTTATTTATTTTTTCCATATCAAAGTGTGACTTTTGTTGCCGGTTCGTAGCGTGTGTCTCATATCATTCATTATTATTATATCCGGCATTCATTTTACGCACTAGATATCAAATATAACAAACCTCTTTACGAGGTAAAAGTCTAGTGACGAAAACATTTTCATGCCCCAAAAATGACTGGTATCTAATTTTGTGACGAATAATATTAGGTTTTACATATAACTTTCTAAAAAAAAATATTTTGGCACTAGACACATTGAGCTAACCATTCTTCATACCTAATAAAAATTAAAAGTACCAGGTAATATCGACAAATATTCGACTAGAATTTTAATGTTAACCCTAAATATAATATTAGCGACTCGATTAGAACAGTAAAAAATTAAAAAAAAAAAATGAAAAAAGGCTGCCCATTTGCTCCAATCTGTTTATCTCACGAGCCAGTTGAGTTTTCAAAAGTCCTAGTATGATCGGACAGTCATAGCAATTCTTCCATTCTTCCTGAATTTATTGCTAGACGCTTTTCGCACCCTTCGTGCTGCTTTCGTCACTAGCGCGGACTGCCGTCCGCAGTGATTTGGTGCCATCATTATAATATCTTTTTGTTTGAATTGAACTGAATGCCGCATCTCGGCAGTTCTTTTAAATGATTAATAGAGCATCGATGAGTCGTCTTGACAACAATAAGCCGAAGCACAAGCGAGCAACCCATAACAAACAAATCATAATAAGTACACACACGTATTATTTAATAGCTTGATACATTTTATTGTAACACAAAATTCAACAATTTGAACTTAAGTCGAGCAAATTGAAGGAGAAGAAAATACAAAACTACTCGCAGAAATAATAATAATGAAAAAAAAAAAAAAAAAAAAAAAATTAAAATAAATTCACTCCCATGGTGAATGATGGGCTTGTGTGTGCGTGTTGTCCATCAAATGTTTTGCATACGATTAAAGAAAACAATTAAGAGAATCCGTTCAAACGAATTGGCCAAACTGAGCTGTGCGAATGTAAGCGTTGCTGTCGACGTCGACGTCGCAGTCACTGTCGCCATCGGCGTCGGCGTCGCAGTCTCGGTCAGCATCGCTGAGTAAGTTGACCAAGCGAGCGGTCAGTTAATTGAGCATCTTAAGTGGCTTAGAACTCGCGCTGAGCTAAGAGTGGTGCCAAAATTTACAGCGCGATCAAAGACGAAGCCGACGCTCGACGTTAACAATTCTGTTTGCGTCGGCGTTTGCTTCGACGTTGGCTTTTAGCGTTGACGTTGACGTTAACGTTAACGTTGGCTTTGAATTTGACTTTGACGCCAATGCAGGGCAGAGCCACGAGAGCTGTAATAATAAGCCGCCTAGAGAGAAGAATTTGTATAAATACCAAAAGGTTCTGCGTATTTCTTCATTAGAGTTTCGAATTTACTTGTGTGAACAAGCAACTTTATCAGTAAACATGGTAGGCATAATTTGGGGCTTTTGGTTTCGATAGCTTCACTGTCATATAGACCAATGAAAGGACTAATCTCATTTGGTTATTGACTTTCTCTACTCTCTTGCAGAAACTTTTCCTGATCGCTTTTGCTGTGATCGCAGCTGTTGCTGCTGATGTCAGCCACCTGCCCACCAACGAGTACTTGCCCCCCGTGCAAGAGGAGGTTCAGGTCGTCGCTGCCCCCAGCAACGAGTATCTGGCTCCAGTTGAGACCCAAGTTGTAGCCGCTGATCAGGGTAGCCTCTCAGCTGATGGATACCGCTACAAGACCCAGCGTCGCGTCGTCTACCGTCGCAACCGTCGTGATGTCAGCCACCTGCCCTCCAACGAGTACCTGCCCCCACAGGAGGAGGTCCAGACCGTCGTCGAGCCCAGCAACGAGTATCTGGCTCCAGTTGAGACCCAAGTGGTTGCCGCTGATCAGGGTAGCCTCTCAGCTGATGGATACCGCTACAAGACCCACCGTCGTGTCGTCTACCGTCGCAACCGTCGTGATGTCAGCCACCTGCCCTCCAACGAGTACCTGCCACCCCAGACCTTTGCTGCCCCAGCTCCCGTTGCCGAGTACTTGCCACCCCAACCGGTTGCTCAACCCGCTCCAATCCAGGTTGCCGCTCCCATCGAAACCGTCGTCGAAGAAGCTGCCCCAGCTCATGAGTTGGCCGATGATGGATACCGCTACAAGACCCACCGTCGTGTCGTGTACCGTCGCAACCGTCGTGATGTGAGCCACCTGCCCTCCAACGAGTACCTGCCCCCACAGGAGGAGGTCCAGACCGTCGTCGAGCCCAGCAACGAGTATCTGGCTCCAGTTGAGACCCAAGTTGTTGCCGCTGATCAGGGTAGCCTCTCAGCTGATGGATACCGCTACAAGACCCACCGTCGTGTCGTCTACCGTCGCAACCGTCGTGATGTCAGCCACCTGCCCTCCAACGAGTACCTGCCACCCCAGAACTTTGCTGCCCCAGCTCCCGTTGCCGAGTACTTGCCACCCCAACCGGTTGCTCAACCCGCTCCAATCCAGGTTGCCGCTCCCATCGAGACCGTCGTCGAAGAAGCTGCCCCAGCTCATGAGTTGGCCGATGATGGATACCGCTACAAGACCCACCGTCGTGTCGTCTACCGTCGCAACCGTCGTGACGTGAGCCACCTGCCCTCCAACGAGTACTTGCCTCCTCAGGTGGCTGCACCCACCAACGAATACCTGCCCCCAGTGTCCAACGCTGTTGAAGAGATTGCCGTTGATGGACAGGGATCCCTTGCCGATGATGGCTACCGTTACAAGACCCAACGTCGCCGTGTCATCCGTCGCAACCGTCGTGACGTGAGCCACCTGCCCTCCAACGAGTATCTGCCACCTCAGGTTGCTGCCCCCGCTCCAGTTGCCGAGTATCTGCCACCCCAGGTTGCTGCTCCAGCTCCAGCTCCAGTTCTCGATGTGTCGGTCCCAGTTGTGGAGGCTGCCCCAGCTCATGAGTTGGCTGATGATGGATACCGCTACAAGACCCACCGTCGCGTCGTCTACCGTCGTCATTAAACCTCATCTGAAATGGTTCACTAAGTGATCAATTTGTACTCATTTTGGAGTGCAAGTTTAATATAAGAATACTTCCTCTTTTCGTTCACGAAATAAAATATTACGAAATACAACAATTTTTTAATCTTTTTAATTTAAAGTTTCGAAAAATCAGGAAATAGGTTAAATTGTACTGTATCCTTCCCACATTTAAGTTCTACTAAGCCACGACCTCGATGTTGTTGTTGTTGTTGGTATCGCGTCAACGATGAAAAAGGCGATGTTGTGACGTCAACTAGTAAAACATAGCAGTTTGTATATAAAAGATATAGAAGATAATTGAATGGAGGAAAACCCCAACTCTCACAACCCAAAGATCCGGTTGGATTATCCCGACTACGCGTCATCAGAAGTGGAGCCTACTTTTCAAAATTTCTTTTCTAAATTAATCACATGTTGGAGGTACTTTGGCTCTATTGTTACTGTTGTCAATCAGCCACCCTAGTTCGAACTAAAGAAAAAAAGACAAAAAAAAATACTCATACGAATAGTAAATGTAAGTTCCATCACAGCGCTTATATTTCGAAATCATTAGAATAAAACAAAAATATTCTTTCCCGACTTGGCAAAAAAAAAATAAAATGTGCCATTAGTTGCTGGTGGTCTAAACAAAAGTCATACTTGTAGAGCTGCGATGTTCTTAAAATAAATAAATAATTCTATATGCTATAGAAATCTGAATTCAAAATGTCTCTGAGAAATAAACACATAAAACATAAATCGTAGCCTTCATAAATGTCTTTATTAATATTAAAGAACTATAAATATATATTGATATTAATATGCAATGTTAAGTTTGACAAAATAATCCAATAGAAGATATAATGAAAAGAAAACCAGTTTGCTTAAAAAGTAATTTTGGCCATCCTTAAAGCATGCAACAGTTTTGTTTGCAATGTCTGCCAAGTTGTCTGGAAGCTTTGCCTGCTTGCGGTAGAAATTTAATGTAAAATTAGATTAAGTTGCCACTGAAAGTAGCAGGAAACCTGTTTAAATAAAATATACTTAATGAAAAACAAGCGGAACAGTCGAGTGCACTAGACAGTAATATACCCTGGGCCTAGTCCCCAAAGATTTGATGAATATCAACCTATCGTTTTTGTGGCAGCTACATACATGTATAACATGACAACCAAGAATCGAACCCCCCCTTGCGCACGGGCTCGTATCTGTACCATTCGACTGACAATTCAAATAAATGAAAAATGTTAAATAATTAAATATCATTTGCATCGACATGACCGAGACTCGAACCTCGATTCGTTTTCGCTTGCCGAGCACTTATCACTTTCACCACTCCGCCACTTGGATTGAGGATTACCAATTTCATTTACATTCTCGATGTACATTCTGGAAGAGTAAATGTAAAATAAATTATTTGATTATTAACTCTATTCTATTAATAGAATTGCCTTGAAAAAATTATTAATATCGTCACTATTTATGGCCAAATCGTGATAAAAGTTGGTGATTAGATTCTGAGTATGTTTTTACACACGTTAAAAAAAATGTTAAAATTTAATTTAAGACCCAGAATTAAAGGTGATGTCAGTTTTTTATGAATTACGCCTTTCACTTGTTCTGCCTGACATAATAGGGTGTCTTTATTCCAAATTTGGTGGTCCCAGCTCTTACCATCTCTGATATCCTTGCGCTTATACGGACCGACGGACATGGCTATATCGACTCGACAGAGATGCTTCCTTCTCCCTGTTTCATACTTTTGAACAAACTTAATAAACCCTCAGGGTATAAAAATAATATAAAAATTAAAGCATTTTTGTCATTAGGTAAATGAATTGATTGAAATATAATTACTAATTGTTAAATTCGAAATTATCTAATTATCATCGAAAGTGGGAATTGGCGGCACGCGCTTAGACAAAAAAGAAAGGCAATGAAAGGTGCGGAAGGAAGTATAATAACCAGATGTCGATAAATGCAAATTAGAAAAGACGATTAAATGACCAGTTTTGTTGCCAATTGATGCGTTTGTGTTGAAAGTGGAAGCGAACATCAATATTCAAACGCGTGAGCGGTCGGGGACGATCGGTAGATTCTCTTCGATGGATACATGCATATACAATATGTTTTTTAAGCGCACTGTTAGTGAGAAGAGCACCAAACTTGAATTAAACCTGATTGCAAAAACTATACTAGATTTATGTTCAACGTGACAGCTTTTTGCCCAAAATACAATAAGCAAAATACATTAATTTAAAGCAGAGTTAAATGCTAATTTTGGTAGCAAAGCTGCGATGATTAGAATCATATAAATATGTGGCAGAAATTAGCAAACAGCATCATTTCCACTTGGATCCTACAGTTAGCTGGAGATCAGTTGAAGCTGCCAAAATGGTATGCCTAGATCCTTCAGTGCTCTAAGAGCTTGCTCTACAATACAATCAATCTAATCGTGTTTCGTATCTATTACAGAAATTATTGTTGATCTGTGCCCTCGTCGCCGCTGTGGCCGCTGATGTCAGCCATCTGCCAAGCAACCAATATCTGCCTCCTGGCCACTCTCACCACTCTCACCACTTTGCCGCTTCGGCCCCTGCCCCGGTCACCTATCAGGCTCCTGCCCAGACCTACCACGCCGCTGCCTCGGCTCCTGCTGTCTCCTACTCTGCTCCAGCTCCAGTCCAGTCCTACTCTGCTCCTGCAGTAGAGTCCTACTCGGCACCTGCTCAGACCTACACCGCCGCTGCTTCCGCTCCAGTCCAGAGCTACGCCGCTCCAGTGCAGTCTTACTCCGCTCCAGCTCAGACCTACACCGCCGCTGCTTCCGCTCCAGTCCAGAGCTACGCCGCTCCAGTGCAGTCTTACTCTGCTCCAGCTCAGACCTACACCGCCGCTGCTTCCGCTCCAGTGGAGACCTATTCTGCTCCTGCCCAGACCTACACCGCCGAGGCTTCCGCTCCCGCTGAGAGCTACGAAACCGCTGCCTCCGAGCCAGCACCAGCTCACAGCTACAACTCCGCCGATGGCTACCGTTACAAGACCCACCGTCGCGTTGTCCTCCGTCGCCACCGTCGTGATGTGAGCCACCTGCCCTCCAACGACTATCTGCCTCCCTTCCAAGGTGCTGCTTCTGCCCCAACCAGCGAGTACCTGCCCCCAGCAGCCTCTGCCCCAGCTCCAGTCTACCACGCTGCTGCCTCTGCTCCAGTCCAGAGCTACGCCGCTCCTGCCCAGACCTACGCCGTCGCCGCTTCAGCTCCCGCTGTCTCCTACTCTCAGCCCGCTGAGACCTACGAAACCGCTGCCTCCGAGCCAGCACCAGCTCACAGCTACAACTCCGCCGATGGATACCGCTACAGGACCCAGCGTCGTCGCGTCATCCGCCGCAAGTTCTAAACGGACAGCAGATGAGGCTACCCGAAGCAAACCAGCAAATCTACATAATATTTAACAAATGTTCATATTAACTACAGTTAACTTTACAATGATAGTGTTGAGTAGTTTGAATGGTAATTGCCAGGGAACGAAATAAATGAACAATCTCTTAAAAATAATTCATTAATTTGTTTTTAATTAATTTAAATTTCGAAGTTGCAAATTAAACAATAATTACTTTCTGCACTACTAGTTTGGAGGTACAGTAAGAAGCAGGCAATATACTCCCTCAACTAAATAATAAAATAGCCAGCGATCTTACTGATTAACAAGGTTTTTGAATCTTGCCACCAAAATATCATTAATTTGAAGCACTTTAAATATGGACTTTTTTCTAAAATAATCGTCTTCGGCGCCATAGTGCTGCGCGCGTAAAACTAGCTTAAGCTGCCATATGATAGCAGAATACTTGTTGTTGGAATATACAAAAATTTAATAAAAATTACCGATTTTGGGAAAAAAAAAGAAATAGTGCTGCGCGCAATGAACAAAATGTATAGCATACTTTTCGGCGGCAATTTAAAAACCCTCCTGAAAATATGCTAATAAAATTTCAATTTAAAATTAAATCTTTGCCTTTTTCGCCATTTTCAAAAAATTATAAAAAATACTAGCGAAGAGATATTTGAAATTTTTTTTGCAGTTACTATTTAAATTGTTTAAAGAAAGTTTCTGCATCAAAACATTTTTTATTAAAAATCGAGGAAAAAAGTTGACTTAATGCAAATTATTTTTAACGCAAAATTAATCATTGAAACATTGCTAATAAGACTTAGCAGAGATGCTTCTTTTTCCAACAGAGAATCCAATGAATCAGAATTCAGTGACATAAGTATATACTTTGCTCTTATTAGAGCGCTAATAAACTGAGTTTTTCATTAATTTACACTCTTAAAAAGTTTATATTTATGCCATTAAATTCCTTCTATATATTTTATACCTACGAAACAGCTGCCTCTGAGCTAGCACCAGCTACATCAAATTGTGTTATTCACATAATATTATTATTAAGATTTTGTTAAAATAAAAGAAAAAATTTTGATTTCTCATCGTTCTATTTATTTCGGCAGCTTTGCGCAGTTATAAATTGTGTAAACATATTTTAATGACTAAAATTCGATCGCAGAGCCCACGATACAGATACATATCATTACAATTAAATATTAAATAAATTTATTATTATTAATTAATTTACAATTATTCAATATCGTAAGTTCCTATGGGCACGGAGAGGCAATCGTGTCTATTAATTCGTGATGACAAGGGGCATGAAATGAGCCTAGAAATTGAAGGCGATAGCAGGTTTTGGGTACGAGTATCCGTCGCTCTTGGGCACAGGAGCCGGCGGTGGCAGGTAACTGGTCGGAGCTGGTGGAGGTGGGAATGGAATTGATGGCTTGGGATAATCGTATCCCTTTGGCTGAGGCGGTGGGAATGGAATTGCTGGCTTAGGGTAGTCATATCCACTTGGCTTAGGCTGTGGTGGGATTGTCGGTTGAACAGGTGGCAGATATTTAGGTTGTGGTGGGCTGGTTGGCCTTACTGGAGGCAGGTATTTCGGCTGTGGTGAACTGGTTGGAGCTGGGAATGGTATGGCGGGCTTGGGATAATCATATCCCTGGTGTTTGGGTTGGGGAGGAGGAAGGTATTGTGGTTGGGGTGGGTTTGTGGGTTTAACAGGAGGCAAGTATTGAGGTTGTGGTTGGATCTTCGGTACTACTGGAGGTGGGAATGGAATTGATGGCTTAGGATAATCATACCCCTTGGGCTTAGGTGGGATGGTAGGCTGTACGGGAGGTAAATATTTAGGTTGAGGTGGGCTTGTAGGCTGCACAGGAGGCAAGTATTTAGGCTGAGGTGGATTCGTTGGCTTAACAGGAGCTGGGAATGGTATTGCTGGCTTGGGGTAATCATATCCCTTAGGTTGCGGTGGGTTGGTTGGCCTTGGAGGAGGCAAGTATTGCGGTTGAGGTGGGCTCTTCGGCACAACCGGTGGTGGGAATGGTATAGAGGGCTTTGGGTAATCATATCCCTTAGGCTGTGGTGGTTTGGTGGGAATAACAGGTGGCAGGTATTTAGGTTGTGGTGGGCTTGTTGGCTTCACAGGGGGCAGGTATTGAGGTTGCGGTTGGACCTTCGGCACAACTGGTGGTGGGAATGGAACTGATGGTTTGGGATAATCATATCCTTTGGGCTGTGGTGGGCTGGGTGGTAGATATTTAGGTTGAGGTGGACTTGTTGGCTTCACAGGAGGCAGATATTTTGGCTGAGGTGGGTTTGTTGGCTTCACAAGAGGTGGGAATGGAATGGCAGGCTTCGGATAATCGTATCCACTCGTCTTAGGCTGTGGTGGTTGAGTAGGCCTCACGGGTGGCAAGTATTGTGGCTGAGGTGGGCTTTTGGGTACAACTGGAGGCAAGGAAGGTGCTGGAAATGGTATAGCTGGCTTGGGATAATCATAGCCCTTGCTGGGCTGCACTGGGGGCAGATACTTCGGTTGAGCTGGAATGACCTGCTGTGGCGGCGGGATGTACTTCGGTTGCGGGGGTGGAAAAGGTACCGCTGGACGGGGATACGAATATCCACTGGACGTAGGAACTACCTTTGGTAGTGGTGCGCTCGTTGGCGGGGGGAAGGGTACGGCCGGCTTGGGGTAATCATATCCTCGACTTGGCGGCGCTGGTGCAGGTGGGAATGGTACCGACGGCTGGGGATAGGAGTATCCATCCGAAAAGGGGACTTTCGGTTGGGGATAGTCATAGCCCGAATGAAAGTCATTGCTCAAATCCTGAAATGATTGAAAGCCAGTTAATGAATTGCAAAATTCGTATATATATAGACGAACCTGCAGATGTCTACCCTCTGAAAATGGACTATAGCCATGGACGGCCAGAGCGCCGAGAACGAGGCACAATAGACGAAGTTGCTGCAAATGAAAGAAATCAATAAAAAAACATCAGTTAATGATCATTAGTCAACCGTCAATCGACACACAGACAAAGGTCAATTTTTCGAGCTTGTATATTTGACAGCTGTCCGACAGTTTCACACATATCAAAGTCGGTTTATGGACATCTAACAGTGTTTTTAATCGGTAATCGGTAAAATCGTGGGCTAAAATTTCCGCATATAATTAAGGCCTGCGGATTTGGCAAACTCGCAATGTCGTTGCCGTTTTTTGTAATATTCACCTGTGGTCAATATTGCCAAGAGATATTTACTTTAACCCCAATTTGTTTGAGGCTGTTCGAATAGCGACTAATTAGGTCACACCACTTGAAGGCACTTAGCGCATTTCATATTTGTAAACGATTTCTGATTAATAAGTTAAAAAGCATTTAAACGCATTTTTCGCTGACTGCGGAATGCTGCCCCCTTCAATGACATGTTGTTCATTAATTATGAGCCTATTACGTCAAAGACAGGTGCCCGCATGCCAAAAACAACCTCTCAACTTATTGAGAAAACAAAAATCACCTATAACTAAAAACTGGTAGCAACTGTCTCGCCTAAGCCTCAATGTCAGCAGCGCATCTGCAATTAACATGTGATAGTTAAATCTGGTAAATGTTCTAAATACACACAAGTGTTAATGATCTTATGTGATTCGGAATTTTATGCTTTAAGATTGTCGCGACCAGTTCAAAGAACTTTTTATTTGTGGTACAGAATAATTTTAATTAAGAAACTGTCGGATTTATTTAAATTTGGAAGCTAAATCTCTAATTTGATACACGTTTCTGTCAACCTTGAGATGGAGAAAACCATTTGTTGCCATTCAAATTAAACTAATTTTAATACCCTCTCGTCGAGTAATTACGACTATTGTCACTATTTTTGTAATAATTGGATGAAACTCGTAATGAATCAAGAAGGTAAATCAGCATTTCCATCTTAAGCAGATCAGTTCTTTTTTAACTTATAATATGAGGGTATTTATGCTTCTGCTATAACTTAAGCAGTCTTTTTCATTCAAAATTATGGTATAGTTTCAATCCCAGGCATTAAGCTGATATATTTATTGTCGAGTGGCAAACAAACAAGTTTGGCGTTAAATTTTTCGCAAAGAACCCGGAATTTCAGTACTCAATTGAAGCACATTAATTGCTGGAGCAGAACAAATCATACGCCGATTTAAGTGAGCTCTCAAGAACCATAAAATCCTAACGACAAGCCATCAAAAATAAAAAGAAATAAGCGATGGTAGCAATTGAGAAACAAAGCAAAAGAGCCATCTAAATAAATTTAAATGTATAATAAAAATAGTTTCATCCTCCCACGCGGCATATAGACAAGGTAAGAAAACGAGAATTTTTGATTAATTGTAATAAAAAATGCCACTCCACAGCAAAGCTGTGGCCCAGTCTGTCTGTCAGTCAGTCGAGTTGCTTGTCAACTGTCAGTGTTAAAACTCAAACTCATCCGATAAGTTCTTAGTTTAATCGTCTTTGCTAAAGTGCAGCTGCAAAGCACAACAACAACAATAGATGCTACCTCAGTTAAGTCATTTGGCCTGATCTCAGTTCACAGTTCTCTAGATTTATTACGCTCGTATACTAATTTTCCTTGCCGCATTTAGTGAAGAACAAACAACAACAACTATTTGATATGTTGACCATTAACTCACAGTCCAATTAAGTATAGTTTTTTTTTTTTTGGTTTTGTTGCTGAAAATATAAATTCTTCTATATGTTTGTATATGGCTGTGACTCAGGTGTCACATACAATAAATTCTCAACGTGCCGAGTAGAAGGCGTACCGCAAATGTTGTTGCTAATGATTTTATTTAATTTACTGCATATGGAAATGTTCTCAAAAGTCGAGTTTGTTTTTTTTTTTTTTTTTTTTGGCAACGACATATGATTTCAAGATAAGTATTTGTCGAGATTTCCGTTTGTTTTTAATTAAAATTCGTTCTCGTTTATATAGCATATAGCATGTCTTTTTTTCTTTAGTCTGTTTGACTTATTATGAAATTCTTAACAAATTGCAGAGTCATTTAAGTTGGCATAATTCTGTAATTTTGTCGAAACTGCACCCACAATTGGAGCGTGCGGAGAGAATCTGATTGTTAAATCACGACGAGTCATTTTTTACAACAATGCGTAATGGCGACAACAACAACAGCAACAATAACGACTTCAAACTTCGAGGCGCGTTAATTGTCACAATTGAGGCGTGTGAAATTTCCTCCACAAAAAAGGTTTTATGTCTCTGCAATGACGACCTTGAAGAAAATTTAGCTGTTGTTGCTTTTATTGTTGTTGCGGCTATAGCTGGCATTAATTACAATTGCTCAACATGGCAAGTTTTGTTCTGGTGCGCGATAATTCAGTCAAGCAGCACTTTGAATGTGAAGTTCAGCTCATTGCGCATACGCAGCGTTTGACGGTGGTCAAACAAATTGGTTGGCAAATCACTTGCCACATTTCATAGCACCCGCTGGAGGCCAAGAACACGTGCAGGTTACACAGAGCGTGAAGACTACTAAGTGGTTGTAAAGCATAGATAATAAAGGGGGGCAAAGGGAAGACCGAGCGCATTTATGAGTGTTTCCGGTCAGTGGGTTTCGTATTGCTCATCCGATTTTGGAATCACTTAGCGAGCTCAGCCATTAGTCTAAGGGCTAGTCAGTGTTATTGTAGTTGTAGATGTGTCGGTGTTGTTGTTGCCATCATCATCATCAGTGGCAGCATCAAGTGTCTTTGCAACGCCCAATGGCAGTTGCGGCAGGTCGCGCTCTTTATTGTTGCCACCTGATTTTTGTTGCTGTTGTTATTGTTGTTTGTTTGTTTTCTGTTATTTTATTTGTACTTGTACCGATTTTCTTCAATTGTAGCGCCATTTATGCAAATTTAGCATGCGAATACGAATACGAATACGAATACGAATTCGAATACAAATAGGAGTACTCGTAAGTTGTTTGTTTTTGCTGTCGCTTTTAGAAACCGTTTTTTCTTCGTCTTCGTCTTCGGTTCGGTTGAGCAATTTTGTTTGACAGACAAATGCGATGCCGCAGTCGAATTTGAAGTTGAAGTCGAAGTTAAAGTCGATGCAACTGCAACTTCAACTGCACCTCAAAAAAGTGTGAACCCTTTTATTGTATTCTAGCATAGTTATAATGCCTTAACTGATATTGTTATTAGTTGATTGTTCATTTTGCACTCACCATCTTCATTCTTGTGCAGTGATGCAATCACAACGCAATCGAATTGTATCGAAATATTGAATGGAAATTAACACTTGCGTCAGCAGCTAAAAATATATATTTACATTTATGTTTATTATTATTTTTTTTTTGTAAATTAGAATTCAGTATGTTCTATATAACAAAATTCACAATGTCTGTCAGTTGTTCTGTTTATGGCAATCAGCTACCCACTTGTAAGCACACACACTGGCAATAAAACGCTACAAAAACGCGCGCGTTTCGCTAGCGACGACGACGCACGACAGCTGACGAGATGCGAACTCGAGCAGAATTGAAGTTCAAATAACAAAAACTGCGCCGACGCACGGCTTATTTATAAGAGAGCTCCAAAAGCGACGCGACGCCGTCAACTTTTGGTTCGGTTGGCGACTTCGAGTTCGACTTCCACTGCGACTGCGATTTCAAAGCGTCGGCTACGCATGTGCAGCAAGTTCTGGTCGGAATGGAGTCGGTTGGCCCTAGCTGAATCATTGTTGCGGCTTCCTGCATGTTGTCACCTGTGATGCGTGCTACACCTGCTAATCGATTTACCTTACAATTATGCGTCTAATTGTGACATGAAAATCTGGTTTTCTGGCTACCGTTTGACCTTGACTCGCTGACTTGAAACTGCGAACCAGTCGACAACCGAGAACTGCCCAAAACGAATCCGAGACATAAACTATTTTTGGCTTTAATTTTCCTTTTTTTTTTTGCCAACTAGTTTTAAGAGTTGTTTTGACCTTAGATTCAGACTCCACTTCAAATTGGATGTTCAATTACTGACCGCTCTTATAAATCATTGTGGGGTTTGTCTATCAATAAAAAGGCGCAATTGATTTTATTTCGAGTTTCATCAATCATCAGTTTAGTACAGTTCAGATCAAATTGAAACGAAACAAAAACTGCACCCAATATTGAATGCAAGGCAATGTTATTAAGGTTCAGATTCTAGAAACCTTGCTCGTGACGCTTTTAATTGTTAATTAATGTTGTTGTTTCGTTCATTAATACCTTAACTGACAAATTATGCCCGTGTAATCGATCATTTCATGAATTTGCGTGGTATTAAAATAAACCCTAGCAATAAACACCAAAAGCATAATCAAAGTTGAAACAAAAAAAAGATGCTGGTATTCAGTGTTCGCAGCTCGTTAATAACTAGATATTCAATTATTATTATTAATAATAATTTGAACAACCGGAAGATACGCATAAATGAAACATCGATTTGTACAATTTGTACAACTCTCAAGTATTTCAACTTTCAAATGCGATGTTTGCCGCCATCAGCATAACTTTAACTAAAAATAGTCAATTTCCCAATCATAATTAAAGCAATAACAAAAGCGAAAAAGATATAAAATATACAAATAGTAAATTAAATAGGAGGCAGACGAGTTGAGATATTTTTGCTCTCTGTTCTATATAGAGATTATGCCCAAAGCCGATTTGCGTAGTCATTATTTAAAATAGGTTTAAATATTTATAGAAATAGAGAAATAGAGAATTTAATTGCACAATTTATGTGCCAATATTGGTTTGGCTAAGTGGACAGGTTCTCTGGGATCATTACTGATTTGTATGCAATCCAAATAGCTTTGACATACACACACTCATAGTCAGGATGTGCCAGCTACTAGAACTAGTTAAGATGTTCAGCGACTGCTTCATAAATAATAAGTTCACTTGGCGCTCTTATGGATTTCGACACATCGAACTGCAACTGCGAATCTGACTTTTGAATGTGACTGTGACAATTTCGCCCGTGGCATACAAAATGTTTTCATCATTAAAACCGCAATGTAAACATTCAATAACAGCAGCGTGAATCAGCCAAAATGATTTTCTCCCACAGCAAATCCGTCAGCAGTTCATTAAACTTCGGTGATATTTAATACAAGTATATGTATTTTTAAAATTATACAATAAATAAAATAAACAAATTAGCTGGAAATTGAAGAAAGCTGACAGCAGAAGGCCGAAGTGCTTATACTCTAATTACATACCTTAACTGTTATTGCAAGAAATCAATAAATAAATAAGATCTTGTCAATGAAATACATTTTTATATTAAAGGTTTTGTTTAAATTTTTATTTTTATTTGTTTAATAACACTTTCTTAATGTTACAAGTTGTCTGTCATAGCCTAAGTATCTGTACATAATTATTACCTAAAAATTGACAGCAAACACAAGAAAAACATGTTGTAAAAGCTTGTAATAATAACTAATTGAATTAGCCTTAGCAAATTTGACAAATTTGATTTGGGCTTTTAATTTATAGCAACAGTTTGCAGCGATTAACTGAGGAGCATTGGGTTACATGTTATAAATTGTTTGGTCATAAAGGCGGTCACAAAACTGGCAACAATAACAAGTTCAACTTTATTACAAACAGCCTACACAACAACACAACACGAACAATTGCTGTGAAAAAACGCACACAATTTTTGCACTTTTGCTTGAAGGTCAGATCGAGACATCAACTGAGACAGCGTCGTCGTCATCGTCATCGGTTTTACAATGAATTATCGTCTTAACTGCCAAGAGATGCGAATCTGATCCTGTTTCAGAGAAGGAAGTAAAACGAGCTGAAGTTGAAGCTGTAAGCGGATTCGGATTCTCATTCTCGTTCTGAAAGTAAAGCACTTTACATATAGATGACCTTAAATGTACAGGATTTGAGATGAAACATTCTGCCTTTCGAAAGGCAACCTTTTGTGGTGATGTTGTTGTTGTTGTTGCTGTTGTTGCTGCTGTTTCCACTTGGATCGCTTTTGGCAAGTTGGCCATAACTCATGGCCAGTATTTAAATTAAACTTCCCGTCAACATTTGGCGCACATTTTAATGAGTATTATGATTTAGAATAGTTGCCTTTTGTCTCTAGCATTATTTACACCTATTGTAGTGTAGTGTTTATTTTGAAAAGCGTTTCCTATCTATGAGCTGATTATAAGGCTCACTGAACGCCGCTAAGCGCTTTAATTAAAATTAATTCTAATGGTTTCACAAATCAAACAAGTGCCGTAAATATTTATGAATATTTCAGCGTGTTCATAAATCTTTTCGAGGGGGAACTGAGCTCACCCACAAGTGTTTAACATCTAACTGAAGATAGATAAGTCTTTGCGGTGTTGTCTGGTAGATAGACAAGCAGAACAAAAATACATTCTTTAACGCAAATGTTGCAAATGTTGCGGAAGTTAAAAGCTAATTAAAGCGCTTGACTTTTGCCTTTGGCTGGTAATAAAATTACGATGAGAGAAGAATTTTTGGGCGAGTTTCTGGTCGGATGCATTTAGAGCTCGCTGGGCACAATTGATTGCCCTTGCTTTTGCCAACTCGAGCATGGGACACAGGTAATTAAGGTGTGCGGGGTACCACCAGACACAGACACAGAACCACCGCCAAAAACATACATATGAGAGCAAGAAGTATTCGTAGAGTGCGCCCTGTGGTGCTGCTGCCATTCACACATGAAGATCGCATGAAAGATCAGCACGCAAGGTCAAAGTCGAACATAAATGCCTTTGGCATGACCGAAAGACCAACCGCAGGTCTCGGCCAGCTTGATTCTCACTTGCAGCACCGACCACAAAAGTCGCCAAATTGCCGCAGCGAACGGAAAGCGAAACAAGTTATTGCGGCCAGTTCAATGGCCGCATTTTGAGGGTCAGACAGAAACACACAGGATGAGGTTCAAGTGCGTATCCACAAGTGTCCTTGGTGGCAAGCTGGCAGCCCAGACACAAACCTGAAGCTGAAGTCCATTATTATTATTGCACTACGTGCACTACATATCAATTAGGCAGCCAATCGAAAGACTTAAGACACAAACTTGTCGCAGCAGGAACTTTTCACGTTACGAAATGAAATGTGTCGTATTGCAACAGCTTTAAGCCGACTCAAAACTGTTAATGCTACTTGCATATAGATTGATTATTTATTTATGGTTGACTTATAGAAACTCCCCAGAGGGCTGTCATTAATTGCATTCCAATTGCAACAGCAACAGTTACAGCATCCGCACACCGAGCCCCAAGCACCACTCAAGGCGCACCACTAATGATGCGATTAGAGTTTAATTGAGTTATAAAAATGCCCACGCAATGCTTGAACAAAAAAATAAACAAAAAGAAATCAAAGTACTGGTTCACTCTCAATTAAAGACAACGTGCAGACAACGTCCTCTAGGTCATGCACTTGAACTCGAGTCGCAGCACCAAAAGATACACTTTCAATCTCTATCTATCTCTATCTCAATCTCTATCAAATATCAAATGCAAATTAAATTATGTGCTCACATACAAACTTATATGACTTTACAGTTTTAATCATTTTTCTGTTTGCTTTTTAACAATTTAAACAATTTGCCTGTCGGCTTTATTACATTGTTTTGCCCATAGTAAACTGATTATCAATGAATTGTAGCCCTCGAGAGACCATTGATCTGCCCAGAGGAAAATATGAAAATAAATGCAAGTCATAAATCAGGCAAGTCATGATCTTCAAATATTTGGGCCATATAGCTGCATACAGAAAGTGCAAGACATACCAATATAATTATTATGTTTATTATTTATTGCTAAGTGGCATATTTAATTAATTTAATCCTCTATAGCGGTATAGTGACTCCGCAATTTGAGAAAATTTAAATAGCCAATAGCAAAATTTTTTCCGGCAAACCTAAATTATGACAAATACTCAAATTTCATATTTAACCAACAGCGTTTTCGCCACGCTTCAACAACAAAAGAAATAAAAGATATAAAAAAGCGAAACGTGAGCGCCACACATCAAATGATAATCTAATAGCCAATAACTTAACACAATTGTCTGCAAAATATGAATACAACGCGAATACAAAACGAATGATCAAGTAAACGTTCTTGATAATGACATTTATAAAGCACACAAAGGTCAATAACAATGTGTTAAATTCTTGGCTTATTTTATCACTCGATGATAATATTCTTGTCTGCAAGGTTTTCATTTGGAATGATGGATCATTCATCCATCATTTATCAGACGAAATTGGTATGCTAATTCATACAAAGTATTCGGTCAGCAGTTGGAATCAAATCAAACAGTTGTTGTCGCTCGATCAACTTAATCTTGTTGCAGCACTTCCGTGACCTTTGCTGCAATTCAGACTAGTGATGTAAATCCAAACAGAGAATAGAATTTAATACAAAAATCAAAAATCAAAAAAATAAAAATTGTATAAAACGCGTAAATTTTGATTTGTAAAGTTGCTTGGCTAAAAATGAGACTAATTTAAATTTTTAATAACTTTGTCAAAACACATCCGTTTTCCAAGCGGAAAATCATTTTAATCATCGTTTGACAACATTTTAAATTTGATTCTGGAACATTTCATTTCATGCCAAAATGAACAAATATATTGTCATAATTAACTGAACTTAATTCGACGATGAACAAAGTTCAGGGAGTTGTAAAGTAATTTAAAGTACTTGAAAATCTAGTTGTCGATTTTTCGATTTTATTTTTACATCACTGGTTTAGACAGTCTGACAAAGTGATTGTTTTGTGACTTGCGACCAAATGTCAGATGAATTAAACCTTACACAATTTAATGAGTTTCGCTTGACTACGTTTATTTGACTACAAAAACTCATAAGTTGCGCATACGCCCAGTGGAACAAAAACAGCTTCTGATCGTTTGTTATGTCATAAGTGTTAACCATGGTGATTCGGGATCATGTGGTTCTGATTCTGGAACTCAGTCAGGTCTCATTTCATTTCGCCCTCCATACTAATTTATGCTTTCAATTTGTTTAATGGTCAGTTAATTAACGCAAATCGAATTCAAGTTAATGCTGCATTTACCATAAGCAAATATTTGCTAAACCTATTTGAAATTCAAATGTTTTTTGATTTATTTTTACATTTTTTTGTTTTCTTGTGTTTCGTTTCGTATATTTCGGCAGTTTATTTCAACGGTTCACTAAGCTTTTATGACGACTAAGACTAATTATATAATACGTTTAAATGTATGGGTGATTCGGGGCAGCAGCTTCTTTAGAGCATTTCATTAGCCTTTATGGCATACTAAGGTGAACAGTTGGAAATATTCTGTAGTCGTCAAATTGAAACGCTTAGCACTATAAATTATAATAAAATTGTGTTTTTTTTGTGTTTTTGTTGCTTACTTAAAGCAATTATCCTTGCCCATCAGCGGAGTGCAATTAAATTGAAGCTAGAGTGCGAACTAAGATAGCGTCACGATGCATTGACTTTGGTCAAGTACGCGACCTGTCCAGAACTATGAGTTTGAAGTGATTTGAGGGGGCAACTGCCGCATTAGAAATAGTGTCCGTAGTGTCCATGGTGATGATGGTGTCCGTAGTAGCCACCGTAGTAAGGATAGCCTAAAGTACAGCACAGCATTAGCAGACATTAGATGGAGATTTTCACTGTCGACTCACCGAACTCACCGAGACCGTAGTAACTGCCACTGTAGTGGGGCCAGTAGCCACCGCCGTAATAGCCTCCCAGGTAGGGAGATGAGTAGTATCCGTAGCCAATGGAAGCAGCTCCTTGTAGATCCTTCTCTTCGGCCTCAACGCCTGCCTCCAAGTCGGCAGCTGGTTCCTCCTGTGGGCGTGGCGCCGCCTCAGCTTCACTTAGCAGCAGGCAGAACAAGGCACAGAAAAAGGCCAGCAGGAGGATGACAGAGCGCATGTTGAACATTTCCTTAAGATTGATTGTAGTTTGTTAGGTTTGGCGGTGCAAATGCCACTTGAACTGAACTGTACAACTGAACTGACTGACGCTGGAGCCGTGCAGCATGTTTATATAATGGCAGCGATTCTTGCAACGTCGCCATCAAAGCGCAGCGACAAAACAATTGTCTACAGAAATTTGCTTACAACGAAAATTCCCCCAATTGGGCGACTCCAAGACTAAAGGCTGCGTGTGCCGCTCTAACAATACTATACACCACCTGCACCGTCGCACCACCCACCCACACGACAGATTATCAATGAAGCGTTGCTCATGGCAACTCGTACCTTGGGCCTCGAGGGGGCTTCTATTTCTTGCATGACCGATTACTAATTACATGTCTCTGTATCTTGGCCTGTTGTTTGTTTCTCTACATTTTTGTTATTTTCCTCTCTTTTGGTCAGTGGGGTCAATGTCGCAATGGGCAACCAATATAATTCCTTATAATCTTAAATCATTTAATTTTAATTTATTCATTTTAATTACAGCCATAAGAATACATTTTGAAACTTGAAAAGGTTCAAAAACCTTCGCAGTCGTTGAGAAAGTTGTAGGGATTACATAATGAGAACAACGAGAACACGCTTTTTACCGAGCATCCGAGAATTTTTGATAAAAGTTTAATTTATGGATGCCAGTCCACCAACACACAAAACAAAAAATTCAAAAATACGAGCTCTATAAATTAGACTTTTTCGCCAAAGTGGCTAAACAACATTCTAAAACAATAAAAATAAAACTACATTCAACTATAAAACGTCAGAAGTACCTTAAAACGAATGTGGAAATGAGAACGCTTCCATTTCGAGTTAACAAAATGTAACAGTCAAAGAACACAAAATAGTCTAAATAAACAGAAAACATCCAATAAAAAAGCAAAGATATAAATGCAAAAATTTGATTAAAAGCTTTCAAGTAAAATGATTTAAATGAATAGAACTGATGCCATATATGTCGATCAGATGCTGCGAAAGTCGCAAAATATTTAAGCATATGTAAACTATGTCAAATAACATTATAGTCAAGTTTAACAGTTTAATAATTAAAAAAGTTTGAATGGAAATTCTATAATAAAATATCATACAAATTTTAAAGAATCTTGTCTTCAAACTTCTATTTTAAATATAAATTGTATTAACTTCTTGTAAATTTAAAGTATTATCGTTGGTAAAAGTACTTTATCTACAAAATCCACTGTTGTAAATCTGAAGAATCTCTTACTGGGTAACAAGGTCAGAACTCGTTCGGGTCTTTCCCTTTCTATAGCCTCATTATCTTCAAGCTGCTAATTGTTGACGGCTTTGCAGTTCGTGTTTGAGCTTGTCGCGTTTGGGTTTCTCATCAAATCTGAGTGTTGAGCGGGGTCAGGGTTCAAGACAATGGGTTTCGGCACTTTCAGAGAACACGGCTGGGGTTGCAGCTACCCAAGCTAATTGCCAGTTTGCTTATCTAAATTGCCGCTTAACCAAGAACAAGCTGTGAGTCAGGCGTTGTAATTAGCCAAATTAAATGCTTGGCTGCTCCGAAAGAATCTAAAGTCTCATTAAGAGAGACTCCACCTCATGGGAAGAGGCCCGTCTTTAAAACTTATTAATTGTGATATATTGAAATTAGTCAGGTTATCTTTTTTGTTGGGGACTGTGATTTATTTTTGCGATTTTGCCTTAATCTAACTTACAGCTAGGTAAATAAATAAAAGCTTGAATTCACTACTCCAGATCTGGTGTCAACACAGGATCATTGCCATCGGGCATGTCCGGAAAACGATGGAAAAGTCCTGCCGTTGGCTTCGTTTCGTTGTCCAAACGTGTCTCGTAGATCTTGCCCTCATTATTGATAAGATACCAATTGGGCGAGGGCGTGACACGTGCGAACTCCTCCCGATTGAGAGCAGTTAGTGGCGCCACAGTGGGCAATCTTTTGGAGATTTCATCCAACTCCCGAAGATAGACATTTAAGACTCTATAGTCGGTGTTGTTTGCCACCTGTTCAGGTGCAACGAACTGCGGTGCCAGACTTAGATCGTGATCATAATCGTGCTCCTGCCACAAATTACGTATAGTCGACATAACATCCGCGTAGAGCACGGAGTCATCACGACGGGGGGAAGAGGAGGGAAGTGGCAGCTGCTGCTGCTGCTGCTGCTGCTGATTGCGGTTATTTGGTGATTTACGTGAATTCACCAGACGACTGGCCAACGGAGTTGCGGAAGTAATTGATGTGGAAGTTGCTGTTGTTGTCGTTGTTGCTGCTGTTGCTGTTGTTGTTGTTGCTGTTGTTGTGTTGCTTGCCTCATGGCGGAAGTTGCGCCCCCTCGCAGCTGACTTTTTCGACCCCTGCAGCTTGAACAGCCGCTGGCGACGTCGTCGACTGTCGCAGTTGGTTGCGTTTCCACTGGCTGACTTGGGTGCCAATTCATTCAGTTCCAGCTCATCGGGCAGATATCGCGTGGCATTCTCCAGCAGTGCCCCAATGTGTGCCACCAACTTAAGTCCCTGTGCCACATCGTAGCGCTCTTCTCCTCCAACCTTCTGCCCAGCCTCCCTCTTCACCCGCTTGCTGCGCTTGTGATCCTGCTCCTGTGCCAAGGCTGCCCGCAGTCGTTGCTGCTGTCCACGTTGATAGAGCTGCTGCTCCAGAGATTTCTGTGCAGTCAGCGTGTGCGACTGCCGCTGTATGTGACGTTGCCGCACAAGTGGCAGCGGCAACTTCTTCTGCCGTTGACGCTGCAACAGACGCTCCGTTTTGCGCACCGAGGCGAGAATTTCCATGGGCAGCTGCAGATTATTTGTGATTTGCGGTGAAAACTGTGTCTCCTGCGTCAAGAGATCCCCATTGGGTCTTGGCGTGGCACGATTTGTGCTCAGCTTGCGTGGTTGCTCCCAAACAACAGCTGTTTGTGGTGCATGTGGTGCATGTTGTGCATGTGGCTGTGGTTTTGCCTGTGTTTGTCTTTGACGCAATCGCTTCAACTGCTGGAAATGCGCTGGTGGCTCAATAATGCGTATCACATCGCCAGCATCGTCGTCCACATATCCTGGCCGCACGTCCTGCAGATGAGCTGGCACTCGCTTTTCTGGCTGCTTTGGCTCCGGTCGAGAGATGCGATAAACTGGAACTGATGGCTTGGCGGTGCTGTTGGTGGTTGCCGGTCTGTTTGGGCTGCCTCTGGGTCTATTCTCAATCCTAATGCTCAGGATCTGCTGCAGCAACATTAAGCATAAGAAGCTGAGCAGGCAGCTCCTTTGTGTTGCCATTTGTCTGTCTTTTGCACTTGCACTTTTACTCTCACTTTCAAGGCCAATGGAATTATACGAATTTTCACTTTCGCGTGCGGCTCGGAGTTGCAAGTTGACTTAGCGATGCGACAACAACATCGACGGTTGCTCTACAACTGCGCTGAAACGTTGCTATCATTGCGAATTTATAAAATTTGCTCAGAGTTTTTCCCATTTTCCAGTTTGATTGAGCTTTTGGCCATTTTCTTTATCGTCTCATTTCTCCAACTGCAGCCATGACGCAGTATCTTTCGATTCGCCTCGAGTAGACTTCAAGTCTTTCGTCGTTGTCGTCATCATCATCATTGTTGTCTTTGACTTCGACTTCGACTTCGTCGTCGGCGTCTTCGTGCGGCAGCAATGAAAGCGAAACTGGCAACTGCAACTGCAGTGACGTTGCAAGTTGCAACAATTGTTGAATTCAATGTTATAACCGGTCAAAGACGCTACCTCTGGGTAATCTCCATAGCACGAGCCCGTTTCGCTTTAGAAACCCACTTTGCATACGAGTGCCGCGAACACCTCTCTCGACTTTGGCACATTTCAGCAAAAACTATACTTTTGTGTATCTGCAACTTTCCGAGGCAGTCGCAAACTTGTTTGAAATTAATTTTTTCATTAATGTTTCGATTTATGTTTTTATTTATATTTCGCCTTTTGAGCTCACATCTCATCTCATTAGTAGGCAGCTGCCTTTGCTTGCTTTGCCAGTCTTTTGCATGACCCTCAACTTGAACTTAATAAAACATAAGAGAGAGAAAGCCCATATCGAATTTAATATGGCTATAAAGATTATTTATGCCTCACACCTATTGAATTCAATCGTATTCAATTTAAATTCAATTAACACACGCGCATTAAATCTTATTTTAAGCACGCGCCTAAAAGATGCAACGAAACTTTGCACGTCGCTTCGAAAGAGTTGAATGAAACGATGGAAATGAAACGATGGAAATGAAACAGAGACAACGAAACGAAGCAGCAAAGTGAAAAATTGAAATGAATTTAATTTGAATTTAAAAGAAAATTTGATATATGTAGGTATTTTAATTATTAAAATAATTATTTTAATGCAATAAATAAAAAAATGTAATTTATTGTAGATTAATCATTTATTTCAGTAAATAAATTGACAAGAAAGAATATTGAACTAATTACTTCTTTGCATTAAATAAAACAACTGTTGATTATTTTATTTTAATAAATTATATTTATTACTAAAACTCTAGCGAGAACTTCCCATTAAACAAGCCCAAACGGGTCGCTTCACTTTACTACACACTACAAGTAAATAAATAAATAAATAAATAAATACGTAATTAATTAGATGCTGTTAAGCATTAAGTTAGATGCGATTAGGCAATTACGTTATACAGTTGCAGTTACTAGAAAATTATAGGATATTAGATTCCTAGTAGCTAGGACGGCAAAACAGGATATCGGCATAAACTATGTTATATAAACTAAAGCATCAGGAGAGACCACAACGAAACGATTGTTATGAGGAAAGGGATTTGATTTGGACTTGGTTACATGCGACTCAATGTTAGTGGTCCACAACCAGCGGTTGCCAGGCATTGTCATTGGCAAAGCCATATCCACCAGCACCACCAGCACCACCAGCAGCAGCACCATTAGCTCCAAAGCCTATTCTACGCTCGTGTGGAGTTGGAGTTGGTATCGCTTGCTGATAGACATTGATGCGCCCAGCAGAAGCTGGTGGTGTCCTTTGGGAATAACGTTGCTCCACCCGCTGTGATTCCTCCACCTCGTAGTCCAATTCGTGGGTGGCTTGTGTGGGAGTCACAGCAGCTGCTGCCTCGGCGCGTCGGTTCTTCTCAAAGAAATCTATGATGGGGTGATAGCTGTAATTGATGCGTCGAGTGCCAGTTCCATTCCCTCCTCCGTTCCCGCTCTCTCCATAGATGGAGTTCACATGTGACGGTGGCTGTGAAAATGCCGTCGACTGTTGTTGTTGTTGTTGTTGTTGCTTCTGCTGCTGCTGCTGATAGAATGTGGTCGGTAGAGGCGTCGCTGCGCTGGCGGGGATGGGGATCGTTGGGCTGGCAGCGGCGGCAACGGTCGTCGTCGTGATGGGCGCATAATACCTAGATCTCGACTTGCCGCCTGTGTAGAATCGCTGACCCTGGCCGATGGCAATGTTAGATGACGCAATTGTGCCGGATGGAACAGCTGCTTCTTGGTGGGCATGGGGGGCAGCACTGATACTGACGCCGACTGCGACAGCGGCGGTTCCTGATCGGGCTGGTAAGCTGCCGCTGCTGCTGCTGGTGGCTGCTGTGGTCTGTGGTTGGGAGGATATGGGAATGCGTAATCGAGTTGTTGCTCCTGCTGCTGCTCCTCCAATTGATGCTGCGCCGGATGCTGCTGCTGTGTGGGTGGTTGAGGTATAAATACGCTTGCGCTTGAGGGGCACGCGCTGCTGTCTTTCCCCAGCGAGCGGTGGGCCAAATACGTTTACCTCTTGTTCGGCCTGTGTCTCACTCGGCGACAGATCCAAATCGACATCAACTCGTGGTTCATTTAGCTGCTGCTGCTGCTGCTGCGGCCGACGGCGACTTAAATGGTTGTAATACTTTTTCGAGCTGGAGCTGGAACTGGAACTGTGGCTCTTGTGGCTCTTGTAGCCACCAAACTGATCCTCAGCGTCATCGGGTGGACTCAGATAGGGGCCAACACTGGACGGTGCTGGCAGCTTGGAACGCACCTTCTTGCTGCCCAAATAGCTCAGCTCGTTGTTATAACTGGGCGAATAACTTGAGCCCAGCTCATCCTCATCACTCTCGTCATTGTAGTCGAGATCCTCCTCGTTGATGGTGCTGTAGCCATTGGTGTTGCCATTGTCGACTTTGTAGCTGCCGGGTGAATAGTCCTTGGACTGTATAGAGGCAAGTGGCGGAAACTGTTGACGATAGCCATCCACCTGGCAGGAACAGCAGGTGGGCACCTTGAAGATATCCACATGCAGTCCACGCACCTTGTCCCAACTGAGCAGGCGGTGATAGTTGTACACCTGAGCACAGTGCGAGCGATAAGTCTGAGCTAGATATGAGCAACTATCGCCAGGATTACTAAAAAGAAAAAATAAAGGAATGAGAAACAAATAATAAATGAATTTTATAAGAGAAATGATTACTATTATTAAGTCAGATGGAGCTTCTGTAGTTTGAATTATCATCAACTATTATAGCTGCCACCTGCTTTGTATTAATAATATTAATTATTATAAAATTGCCAGTGATGAAAGCCAAACTAGTTATGGAAAATTCCACAATAGCTTCAACAGGCTAACAGTAAAAATATCGAACAATCTTTGTAACGAAAACAATTCCAACTTTGCAGATGATTAATAACTTCACTAATAACCCAGTGAACTAAAAATAGAAACTGTTTGAACTAAATTAAAATAAATATTTTTAAATGCGTCAGACTTATGAAACAAGTTGAGAAAAAAAAAAAAAAATACAGATAATTATTTAAAACCAATTATACACAACGGAACTAAAAAAAGCTGCATTTACTAAATTAATATGTCAATAGCTGTTATTTTATTATTTGAAAATAATTATGAATAACACAAAAAAAGACATTAGTTGGATTCTATTCTATTCTCATTGGTTCTCTGTACAGTAGCACTCACCTGCATTTCTCCAGACGCAATGTTTGAGTATGTTGGCCCGTATTCACAATGTATTTCCATTCGCCAGATGCGGCCTTGGCCTTTTGTGGACGAGCATAACGCACGACACTTTGGCACATGCCGCCCGCGCTGCCCTCATCCTCGCGTCTAGAATAAATGTTTAAATTATGGTCAAAGTTTAATTAAATAAAATCAAACTTACCGCTTTTTGTTGACAATGTAATCGTCGAATTCGTCAAACTCTAGATTGTTGTTGGGCTTGTCGTAGAACTCGGCCAGAAGGGCGCTCATTGCATTCTTGTGTCTTCGAATGCTGCCCATGATTTGTTCGCTGTGTTGAAAGTTGAAAGATTGAAGGAGGAGAGTGAAGAGTGTTTAGCTAGTGGCTGTTGGAAAAAAAGGTTAGTAGAACCACCGTAACCACTAAATATATAAATATGTGCAATTGAGGTTTGTGGACGTGAAATAAATTACATTTTTATTTAAACTTAAAATCGCACTAAGATTACAACTAAACTAAGGAGTAGATCAACTAGGAGGTTTCACCGGGAGCCAACCCAAAAGCCAGCTAACTAACTAAGTGGATCTTACAGCGGATAATCATCGGTGCGTATGCACATGTTGTTGGTGAACCGCTCGCATTTTTTATTCTGAACCACCACGGGACTGTGGGAACTGGCCGATGTCTTGGGCCTGCCACGACTGTGAATCGAGCTCTGGACACGCTTTCGCTTAATCGGAGGCATCTTGTGGCCGTATCGCTTGTTGCCATTGACGCGATAACGGGGACCGGCAATCAGCTCCTCTGGACTGGGCAGCGGCTCCTCCGCACTGCTGTTGCCATTGTTCACCTGGTAGTTGCGCTCATCGGCGGTGGTTAGAGGCAACTCTGTGCCATTGAGGCCGGCAAAGGCGAGATCCTCAATTTCCTCATAGGATAGAGTGGAACTGGGTGTGGTTTCGGAGGCGGGGGCTGACTGTGTGGCTGCCCCACTGGGTTGCTGAAAGGCCGTTGTGTTCAGCCGGATGGTGCGACCGGCGGCACCGCCCAGCAGCTGCTGTTCCGTGACCGAAATGGGCACAGAGCGCGTTAGTTTATGCACAAATTCATTGGCCGAACGACGCACTCGCGGGCCATGAGTGGAGCTGGAACTGGAGTTGGAGCTGGAGCTGGAACTTGAATTATCGCCAGGAGCCTCTGTTGTGGGTGTGGCCGACTGCAGTGCCTCATTGATCATCTGTGGATCGAGCAGCTCCGATTGCATTTCATCAAAGAAGTCCTCTAGTGAAGAAGCAGCCGCATCCGCTGGCTTGGCGCTCACATCAATTGTGCCCACGCTGTCGTCCTGTTCCGACTCCTCCAAAGTCAACACATCTTTGCGCTTCTGCAGGGGAGTGTGTCTCAAAGCAGCAGCTGCCAAATCGGTGCCCAGATGAATATATTTGCGGGCCGAACTCTTGACAAGATTTGCCAAATCGTAGACAATGGGCAGCAACAGTTTCTTGTCATCGCCAAACATCATGCGTACCTGGAAGAAATATATCAGACGAGTATATTTATAGAGTATATATTGATATCAATACCCCATTCAACTCACCTGCTCCAGTCTGAGCTCGTGACCCTGCTTGGCATTCATTTGAGCGGAAATCAGAGCTGAGAGCGCCAAACGCTGTTGGGAGGAAAGCACACGCAGTATGGGCATCACTTCGGCAAATTTCTGACGCAGCACACGGTCTGTCAGAGCCTTGGCCAGGCCAGTGCGTAGAACCTTCTCACGCCAGTCAAAGGGCGGCAGCTGTTTCTTCGGCTCCGGTTCATCCAGATCGACACTAAAGTCCAGCATATTGTCCTCGAGTTTCTTTTCCGACTGCTGCGCCTGCTGCTCGTCCTCCAGCTGCCAATCATCGAATGCTGAATCTGTGTCTTTGGCATCGGCGAAATCAAAGTCCAGCAGCTCATCCTCGCTGGCGTTGGTCAAATCTAAATACAGCACACAATAGAGCAACGCCCAGAAGAGGCAGCTAAATGCTCGGCCAGCTTTCATTTTCGGTTTTGGTTTCGGTTTCGGAGGTGACGACGACGAAGCTGCAAGCAAACGAAAGTTGGTGGGAAAATGGGCGGTCAGATTGCAGTTATTATAACGAAATTAAATTCCCCAAAAACAAAACATAATAATAATAAAAGATGAAGACAAAAACAATAATAATAACAGCAATAATAGAAATGAAGAAAACGTCAAACAAAACACACACACACACAATTTGTTGTTATGCGTCGCACGCTTTCGACACCGTGAATTCTAAACGAAAGACTTAGGCAACAAACTTTTGCTTTCATTGCCTTGGATTTGAATTTTTGTCGTTCACCTTTCCCCAGAAAGTAAAAGCCATTAACAATTGTAATAAAATCGTAAGCACACACAGCGCAACACGCCCAACCACTGATCCACCGAACCACCGCATCGCCACTTTAAGCCAACTCCGTGTCAGCGTCATAGCCATAATCATAATCAAGTCATGGTTGTGGCTATTACAGCAGCTCCTGCAACAGCAACAGCTACAACTGCAACTTTGGCTTTGGCTTTGGCTTTTAGGTAATCGCAATTGCCATTGCCACGGCCATAGATACAGCCACATTTGTGGCTATCGTCGTCTTCTCGCGTGCTCAACAAGGCGTGAAGCACCAAATAACTCATAAGTGTCGTTGTTAGTGTTATTTTGCTGGTTGTTGTTGCTGCCACAGTTGCTGATGCCTGTCTGGAAGTTGATGCAGTCAGCAGTCATAAATCAGACAACCTGTGTAAGCTTTGATCTATGCATCAAAACAGACTGCGACGATAACAATGTTGTTACACTATGCTACAGTTAATTTGGGCCCTTAAATGGAAGTGTAACAGTAGCTAACTACTTAGTTAACTGTAATACAAAGAAGTGAACTCTTTATATTAATTTCAACTACAAACAAAAATAAATTAAACTGTTTTTATTATTATACTAAAATTTAAGTTATAGTTCAAAAAATATATACGTTTAATTTTCTATGCTGCTAATGTAATAAAATAGTAAATAGTGAAATTATCTCTAAAAATCTCAGATAATTTATAGGGTCGGACTTCGTGATGTGTTCGATTTTCAATAATTAATCATAAATTCTTACAAAAAACATTTTCTTTTTAATAATGTAATAAATTAATTCAGTTACTTTTAAGCACAGTATCACACAATGTTTAATGCTTATAGAGGTTAATAAACTTTAGCTACCGTTTGCGAACAGATAAATAATTTCCTGACTGTTAAGCCAGCCAGACAGACTTGCACATGCCCTTGGTTGAACTCATCTGCAATGATTGCTTGCGAATACAATGGCGCCCCCATGGAATGCATTCGAAAGTGCCGCATCAATGAATAGATGACTAAGGCCTGGGAGCCAAAGCTGACTAATTCAAATGCTAACAACAGGCAGGCAGGCAGCTCCTTCAGGCTATGCCTCTAGACAGTCTATGTACAGCTGCGGCAATCGTGTTGCAGATGCAGACGATGCTGATGCTGACCTTTTGCCGCAGTTGAAAAGTGAAAACTTACCGCCAGTTGCTTTATCTATCGACTGGTTGACAGTTTAGAAAAGGCAACAAGCGACATTAATGCTGCCAGGAGCCTGCTGCCAAAACAAGTCACAAGGCCAGCAAAACAACAATAACAAAAAAGTAAACAAAAAAAAAAACAATTCGTAAGTAAAAACTTATGGCACATCTTCAGGTTGCTGCTGGGACGCCCCCAGCTGCCAACGAGCTGAGATTTGTGAGCATCGTTTTGGCTTTTCGTGTGCATCATTGCGCCAAAGTCTTTAATTTATTTTGCACACCTGTGCAGAAGGCAATGGAATTGGCAGTGCCTAATGGCCAAGAGAAAGACCTCATCGCTTCTGGTTTTGTGTGTATGGGTGTCTGAGTGTGTGGATTTGCCTTTTTTTGCATATGACACTGAGAAAGTAATGATGCGACACATAAATCAAATTAAACCAATAAGGCACAACAATTGCCAACGAGCATTTTGGTTCCCAGGCGTGTGGGCGCCCCTTTGAGTAAAAGTGAATACTCGTGAGTATTCAAATCGCTGAAATGATAGAGATGTTGCTGCTGCAGATGCTTAATGCAATTTCACTGCAAATTCTTTGGCAAACTTTAATTAACTTATAATTCGCGTGCGTTACCATTGAAATGGGGCCAGTCAAAAACACAGCAAGCCGTAAAAACAACAACAACAACCAAAACAACCGCAACAACAACCACTAGAGCTGCAATAAAAAGCAGCAAATTAAAGCGCAGCAATGAGAGAAACAACCGCAGCAAGAAAGTCGCCGAGAATCCTCTAAGCAGACACCAAGTTGTGGCAACAACAGAAGCAACAACAACTAACCGACTAACCTAGTAAGCATAGAACCCGCAGAGCGACCCAGACAACTTCAGATCGAAGATCTATGTGAGCTGTCACTCCATTAAAAGCATTCAAATATTGACGACGCGTGCTGACAAATTCAATTTGCCGGCCCTAAACGAAAGACTTAGGCAACGAACTTGACACTTCATTCGAAAAGCAACAAAAACTTGGCGAAATGAAAACAACAACACGCACGCATGCATACCTTAACAAGCTGACACAATTTCCTCGGGCGTAAAGAATTAACAACAACAACAACAAAAAAAAAACGTATATAAAAAAGAATTCAAATTTTGGTGCGTCGCTGTCATTGTTGTTGTTGTTTTTATTTCATTTAGAAAGTTGTTTCCATTTCACATATTTGGCTAACAAAAAGGCAAGAAACAAATAAAAACGAAGCATTTTAAGATTCCATTTTCGATTTTCGTCTTAAAATTAATTTATTAAACGAGGCTGCCCAGAAATCACCTCGTTTATTTTGTGGCTGTATCTTCAGTATCTGTATCTTTGTATCTGTATCTGTATCTTAATGCTAAGCTCAGCTCTCTGGCCCGTTTATTTCCTGTTCGCGCGATCAGAGAACCAAACGCTGTTTCACTCCACTTTAAGCGGCTAATTTTCACTTTTTACGTTTATCTTTTTTCTCTACTTCAGCCGCTTCTTGTGATTTTGTTTAAACGCAAATTTTCACAGATTTCACACGCGCCTTCATTTGCAGCTTGCGCGAGAAGATTTTCTATAGCGAACACAAGAAAAACACACTGAAACTTCTCGCTGACAGCGAGAGGCCGACACTAACTTATGGAGAGTAGAGCAAATCTTTGGATTTCAGACTTTAACTGGAAGTAGCGTGCAGAGCTGCCGCTAGCACGTCTTAACGCTTTCAACACTCGCCGCAGACTGTTTGCTGTAACCGCTGGCAGAGCTGCCACTGCCACTGCTTCTGCCACTGCCACTGCCACGGTCACTGTTGGCGTCGCTGTTGGCTGGTTCTGTTGCTGCTTCTGCTTTTGCTTATGCTCTGCCTGTCTTGCAATTTGACTTTGCTACGTGTGAGTTTTTTTGCATTCAATTGCCAATAGTTTTTAATTGCCTTTCTTTTGCAGCGCGCGTTCAGTGAACCGTTAAAATTCAATTAGTAAAATAGCTCGCACGTAATGCGGAAGTTTGCCGCTTCTTGCACGCTTGCTTCTTCAAGCCTCATTTGCAAAGTTCGTGCCTTAAGTCTTTCGTTTTGGGGCTCTGGGTCAGGAAGCATTAAAAAGGCATTCCTCTAACGGAAGCATGATAAATAGCAATTTATTGGCCACGCTTGCTACTGAGACTTGACAAGCGGCCGTTGAGTTGGCCAATCAAGTGTCCAGGGGTCAAGCCTAGAGGGCGCCACAGTGTAAATCAAAATCAATTTCAACAGGTTGCCAGGTGAGCAGGCAGCACTTTCGTTTTACAACAACAGAAAGAGCCCTCGGCAAGTGACTTCAACTGCACTTTAATCACCTCCGACAATAACTTCGTCAAGTTAACTTGCTGATTGAACTGCAGCAGCAGCTCCCGACTGCAACTCTTGCGGCTATTGCTCTATTAATGGTCATTTCGGGGGGAAGTTAAACGACGGCTTTTGTCGTTTCGCTTTTGTGCGCTTTATTGTTATTTCTTCATCATTTGGGAGGGGAAAATTAAAGACTGTTAAGTATTTTAATGTATTTTTTTTGTTTTTGGTTTTTAGCTTTTGCCTCAGGCCCTGCCGCACTTTCAATTGCCACTTGAAACAGTTTTCTTCACACTTTCTTGGTAATCATAGTGCGAAAACGGACCGCATTTCTTATTTTCACGCAATGCGTTTTCATCTGATCATCTGTTTAGGCCTGTCTACGCACATTAAATTTATGTCCATTAACAACCATATTACCGCATCGTTGGCGTTTCATTTTATTGCCGAGTCATCAATCAGCAATATCACATGAGCAAAAGTTTTCCGCTGTTTTCCCATCCTGCACTGGCCATCAAAAAAAGCTCTACAATAAGTTTGGCTAATTTGCAAATTGCTTGTACTTATGTTGTTGTTGTTGTCATTATTGTTGTGGTTGTTGCTCCATAACTGTGAGTAGTCGAAAATATCATCAGTTGGCTGATTGATGGCCCAACTACTTGTGTGTCATAATGAGGAAAACGTCTGCAAGTGAACTTTAACTGTGATTAACTAAAACTCAACTCATTAATATGCACAGCATGAAATGCGAAGCGATTGCGACTAACTGTTAATTATGCGCAAAGACAAGTTTTATTTTTTGTCTGTGAGCTTCATTTCAACTAAGCTCTAAAGTTTAAACCATTGCCTGAAGCGCCTTCCGGTTTTACCATCTATCAAGGCTATAAAAATATGCATTTAAATAAAAAAAATATATAATACCATTTTTAGACTCTTCATAACACATGTATATATTTGTTGTACTTTTATTTATCAGTTAAGAATTATTGTTATTTATAAATTAAATTTTTGAATTATTTCAGTCTGTTAACGGCTTTTTAAATTTTGATTCGCTCCGAAAGTTCAGCTCTGAATGGAACTTGTTGATGTAGCCAGATAGGTGAAAACTTTTGACAACCTTGTTCAGGCAAAGTGGCAACCTTACAATAATGCTAACAACGCTGCCAGCTCGACAAAAAAAGGTAATAAAATACTTTTATTTTTGTGTTGTTTTGAATTTTTTTTTTAATTTTTAAATCAATTTTAAATAATTCAATAAATGTCAATCTACAAAAGCAACAAAATTATAAAATTGATAATAAAATTGCTTAGACGTATATCTTAACGAAATTATCATCACAAAGATATAACCCATAAAGCTGGAGCCTTGGAACATTTTCTTGTTTAATCAAATTGCAACTGTCATTAAATAAAAGACAAATAATTTGGTGTAAAGAGAATAATTATTATATTTTTTGTGTTAAATTAATTTATTTGTACAATTATGTGTGTATTTCTATATCGATATTAATACAATTAAAGTCTATATGATAGAATAATTTTCAAAAACTATATCGTGTGCAACATTGCGGTGGAGTCAACTCCTCAAACGAATTGACTCCACTTGAAAATGAATTTTTAGATACAGACTAGAAGAACTAAGTGACTAATATCAACTAAGCACAAGTAGCGCCAATTTTAAATTAAATTAAAATTCCTAAACGATAAATCATAATAAACATTTGCAACAATATACAAATAAAATATTTACAAAGAGCTCTTAAAGCCGCTGGCAAAACCGAAAATCGAAACGAAATCATAACAAAACGAATCGAAACTAAACAGGAAAAGATACAAGATACAAATAATACTGCTCGACAAGCACGCGAATTTCGAAATAGTACAATTACATAGATGTCGAATGAATTGTGGTGATGAATGGAGAATTGTAATGCAGATGCTGATGAGCCTGATGTACTATGTTAGTTAGTTGGTGGGCAATGGCGACGTGGTATGCATGTGGATAGTGATTGGTGGTTGGAAAGGGTGATTCAGTCAGCGTCATATTTCGCATTCAAACTCCGAGATGCGATGGTTGAAGTAGACAACGCCATGCTCGAGATCCTCGCTAAAACCGCTCACATCCATATAATCTGAGGCGGCCGAGTCATCGTCGACCCATTTGTGCAGCGATCGTGTGATCTCCAGGCGCGACTGGGCAAACGAGGGTCGCATGTGCGGTTCCTTGTGCCAGCAGCGCGACATGAGATTGTAGAACTCATGGCGACTCTCCTTGGGCAGCTCTGGACGCAGACCCTGCGGCACACGCCGAATGACCTCGCGGCCAGTTAGATGAGAATAAGGCGTGGAGCCTATAAGAGAATAAAATATATATTTATAAAAGATAATCTCAATGGTAAAAACATTTCTTAATCCTACCCAGTGTGGCAATCTCCCAGAGGACAATGCCAAAGGCCCAAATGTCCGTTTCGGTGGTGAACATGTGAAATTGCAAGCTCTCCGGCGCCATCCAGCGAATTGGGAGAGCATGTCGCTTGCCAATCGTGTCGTGGCCATGTGACTTCTTCTCCGAGTGCGCGTGATCCTTGGAGCAGTTACCATTCTGACCCTGGCCAAATGTGTGCTGCCAATGCTGCAGAATGTAGCGACTGCCAAAGTCAAACTTGAATTTCGCCGCATTGCTGCGCAGAATATCATTGGCTGCATTCTTCTCCTGCTCCTTACGCATGCGCTCTGCGTCCAGATCAATGGACATGCCAAAGTCACAGATCTTGCACATGCCATTGTGATCCAATAACACATTTCTCGCCGCCAGATCACGATGCACAATCTAAGACAGAAATTAAAAAATAATAGATTAGTAAGCTGTTGGTTTTAAAATGGGGTAAACTGAACTTACCCTGCGACCGGCTATATACTCCATGCCACAGGCAATGTCCAAGGCAAAGCCCGCTAGCGTGCGGGGCGAAAGCGGTGCGAGGCTGCGTCCACCCGGCACTGAGGCGGGCAGAATGTTTGTGGCACTGCGGGCGGCGCGCAGCAAGGACAAAAGACGACCGCGCATCGCATACTCCATGATCAGCATGTGCGGCTCTAGAAATAAAAGATGAATTTGTTAATTACAATAAATGAATGCGCAACAAACATTATAAAATTACCATATTAAAATAGTAATGTAGGTCTAATCTATAAATCAAGTTAAGTTCGAAATGTATCTGAGAGACTAACAGTTATTGTCGATCAATCGGTAAATAATACCGATACATCGGGTATTTTCCCAATAATATTATAATTCTTCCAAGTTATCACAATTTTGATGCAGAAGCAAGCTTTAAGATAGAACATTGATATACAATGAATATTAATACTCCGCATCAAAATCAGTTGATTTTGTTGTATGTTGAAAAAAAAATTAAATTTTTAAAATGAGTAAAATTTTATGTAGAAAAAATTATTAGAGCCAACAATGATAAAATTGATATTCCGCAAGGAAATTCTGCTATGTCTTGAAAAATTTAGAAAAGATATAAGTTTTTAAAAACCGCTAAAGGGGAAAGTATTGAAAAAGTGGGAAAAGTGTTGGAGAAAACAAAAATATTTTAAAATTATTAAACTATTGATGCAGAATAAGTTTGGAAGGCAAAGAAGAAGATTGTTAAAGATTGTTAAAGTTTCGACAAAGATGTGAAAGTTTGAAATTTTTTAAAAAGATTCATAGATTATTTGTTAATTTGAAATTCACTAGCAGATCCTTAGAAGCTGCCAGACTTACCGCTCTCCACGCAGGCACCCAGCAGAGTAACCACATTTTGGTGCGAGCCCAGTTTGCGCATAATGTTGGCCTCGTCCTTGAGGCTCACCTGAGCGCTGCACGCGCGTATTGTCTTCACGGCCACGATGCGTGTGGCGCCAAAATGTCCACTCAGGTCATCCGCCTCGGCTTTCCACACCTGCCCGAAGTTGCCCTCGCCGAGCAGACTCTTCAACCGGATGTTGCTTCGCTCAAACTCCTGAAATTCGCTGGCCAGGGAAGTTTTGTCATCGTAACGATTGTGATTCGCATCGCGTGACTGTTGAGATTGTTGTTGTTGTTGTTGTTGCTGTTGTTGCTGCTGTTGCTGTTGCTGGGAGATAGACATGGGCATGGCCTGCTGATGATGGTGATGATGATGATCCACCTCATCGTCATCGTGCTCCAGTTGATATTTGGAGTCCACCTTCTTCACAGGACTTATGGGCTGCTGGTCTGTGATGCAAACGTCAAAGACCTCGTCCTGTTTGGCCTGACGCCTCACCATATAGTTGCGCACCAGGTAGAGAATGATGGCCACCAGTGGCACCACCCCCACTGCCACCAGCACCAAGGTGACCAAATTCATGCGTCTCACTTCCAGATTCACATCACGCTCATCCGCAATCGCCGTGGAGCTGATATCCGACGGAACTGAAGATGATGATGAAGATTCCACAATTCCAATGAAGACATTGCCGGGCACTGGTGGTGCTCGAGGTGCCACTGTGGTGGGTCGTGGATTCACCGTAGAACGCACTGAGGTCAGCACGGTGGTGCGCAGTATCTTTGAGTTCGAGCTGGAGTCGGTGGTGCTGTGGGACAAGTGGGTGCGTGGTGTCGCCTCACAGTTGGCGGTGCTGTTGCAAAAGATGATGAGATTGTTTTGATCCTCGATGTTGATCTCTTGGGTCAAAGATGGTCCCAAGGCTCGCAGCCGTTCTGTATCCTCCTCAATGATGATTTTCTGTTTAGCGGTGCTACTTGCTGCAGTTGTTGTTGTGGTGGTGGTGGTGGTGGTGGTGCTCGGCGGTGTTGTTGTTGTTGTTGTTGTGCTGCTGGTGGTGCTTGTGCTTGTCGTTGTCGATGGTGTCGTTGATGTGGTTGTTGTTGTCGTTGTGGTGCTTGTCGTGCTTGTCGTTGTGGTTGGCTTCTTGGTGGTGCTTGCTGGCGCTTTCGTGGTTGTCGTACTGCTGGTGGTGCTAGTGGTGCCAGTGGTGCTGGAACGCTCTGTAATTAGCTCTGGTTGCAACTCAGGCTCCGCTTGAGCCACTGTGGTTTCCTCCTCGGCGCTCAGCACCGTGATGATGAGTGGTGTAGAGGAAGCCAAAGGCTTGCCAGCCAACCGTCGCACCACCACGGGCTTTGGCGGCGGTTCAGCCTCAGTTTCTGGCTGTTTCTTCTCTAGAAAACTTTCCGCATTGGGTCGCCCGGAACCCACATAGCGTGTCCTGCTGACGGGTGGTGCAGGTGGTGCTGCGGGTGCTGCTGCTAGTGGAACGGTGGGTGCCACACCGCGATCTCGCATGTGGTACTTGTAGCGACTGCGACTGCGCTCCACAGCAGTCAGTGGACGACGCGTTGAGATGGTGGGTGTCACCGTGGATTCCACTGGCACTGGCAGTGGGGTTGTGGTGGTGCTCTGCACCACTGACACCTCCAGCACACGTGGATGCTCATTGTCATCAGCGGCGGCTGTTATCGATAAGGCGCCAGGCTTCAGAGGCGGCAACTTGGCGCCAAAATACAGATAAGGCTGCAGTTCATCCTCGTCCTCATCCTCGTCGTCTTCCTGCTCCACCGAAGTGGTGGCAATTGTCACTGCTGTCGCTGGCTTGCCACGCCCCCGCTGCTTGCCCCCCGCTGGTGACTTGGCACCACCATCCGCGATGTGGTTCAAGGTATCATTCTGTTCCTTGGCAACCACAAAAAGGCCATGCGAGGATTCGTCGCTGAATAGAATCTCATTCGTGTCCCTTTCCCCAGTGGCGACACTCGCCTTGCTGGGTGTACGCAGCACCACCGAACTGCTGCTGCTGCTGCTGTTGGTGGTTGCCATTGCCATGCGGGTGAAGTTCGCACATTGTCGCATGCAACTGGCGGTGGTGCGACGCGTGAAGTTCTTGGTGCAGTTGCGTATGCAAACCGAGCGTGGATCACTCGGTGACTTCGAGGTGCTTTCCACCGCCGCCGTTGCCGGTGAAGTGGCGCTGCGGCCGGTGGTGCCGATGCGCGTGCGAAAACCACCGCGATGCAGAGCCGAGCGTCGAGCGGCCAAAACATTCATCAGCTTACGCTCTCGCTCCTGCGCCGAGTTGTGTGGTGCAATCGAGGGTCTACTGCCAGCCGCTGGGCGGTATGTGGTGGGCTTCTCGGCAACCACATCTGTAACAAAGAAGCAAAGTTAAAGAATCAGTAAGAAGTTGTTACGTGTTACACAACACCAATTTACATAAGTGTCACAACGAGGCTAACAATTTTTAGACCCGGTACTGAAAAACTATGATGGGTTTAATAAGTTTGTCAAAAGTGAAAAAAGAAAGAAACGAAAACGAACTTTTTTATGGTTGATTCTTTTTTTTAATGTATTTATTATTATCATAATTATAAATGTTAATTTAATCATTTACAGTAGAGCACAGGGTCTATAACTATCGGGCTCTTTCGACTGTTAATTTTAACACACTTGGTTGTAAGGTTTGACAAAAGCGAAAATATAAACTAAGGCGAAATTCTTTATGTTTGTTTCTTTTTTTAAGTACAGGGTCTCACACAGTCGTTTTCTCTCGACTGTAGATTTTCCTTCACTGCATTGTTCTTTTATACAACGCGTCGTATACTTGATGCCAAAAAGATCGTGACGCGTATTGGAAAAACAATTTTAGAGGAGAATGGGAAAGATAAACACAGTGCGTCAGCAAAGTATTAAATCAACACGAGGCACAAACTCGTTTTTTGATCGTTCGTCTCTATTTTGGGCCATTAATCACTACGCGCTTTTTAGGTGCGTTACTTAGCCTAGAAATTTTAGTTGGCCAACTGGTTCACAATATTACTTTATTGTAGCCTCTTGACATGTCGCTGTAGTTGTTGTTGTTGTTGTTACCATGAGGCAGCTGACTAATTAGCTTGACACACAAATTGGTGGCAAACGCTTTAGATGTTCTTTCTGACTTTGCCCCAAAGGGGCACAGCTGCTGTTGCTGTTGCTGTTGCCACAACTGGCCATTGTGTGGGCTTTGGCCAAATGTAATGCTGCGCGTTGTTTGGGCCATGAATCATTGAAGCGATTATCAAGCGGGCTGCTTGCACAATTGTTTAGTTTTCACGTTGCCATTAAAACTGCCAAAACGACCAGCAACAGCCAAACAATGTTAACAAACACACACACACACACACACACAATTCGCTGTTGTTGTTGCTGTTTTTCACAAGCATTTAGTTCATTGGCTTGCAGTTTAGGCCAAGGTTAAGCCTGGCATCTCAAGCGCGGCGACTAGAACAAGCGACACAACTAACTCTGCCGCTTTTTGGCCACTGCAGACGTCGCTTTGGGTTAAGGCTTGAATTTGGATTTTGGATTTTGTTTTTCGGATTTTGCATTTAGATTTCGATTTGGGCTTGGAGCTTGAGGCTTTGAGCTTGCGGGGTCTAAGTTCGAGCTTCGTTGGCTTCTCCATTGACTGCACTCCACTTTGGGCTGCTTGTTTTTATTATTTTACGAGTATAATACAGTGTGCACCCCATTTGGGCGTCTCGTCACGTCGCCTCGCTGCCTTCAACAGAACCCACAACAACAACAACAATAGCAGCAACAGCAACTGACAGCGACTGCCATTTTTGCTCTGTATTGCGAAGCACAGGCGTTTTCTGTGCCTACTATAGTTGATACTCTAACTAAAGATACTACGACTTTATCATTAGATTTGATATGAAAAGCCAAATGAATGTCAAAGTCAGTAAGTACTGTGTTGTAAAAGATATGCAATAGATGTGGATTATTTATTCATTGCTTTTAATACCCCAGATTTTTAATTTTTCATTTTTCTTTTTTTTTATTATCCTTTCGGTTTAAATTTAAACATTATTATTAATAGGGGGGAGCCTGCACATAATGCATAAAAATTTACTTTATTTGATTTTAATTTTACTTTGTGTCCCCTGCACTTAGTTGACTTTACATAAATAAAAAAAGGAAAAAAGAAATACAATACTTTTTTAAGCATTGAAACAGTCAAGATAGTTTCTACGTAACAAAATTTTAATTACTTTTTAAATTTATACTTGTAGTGCTGGGAAAATACGACAAATAGAGTGCCCTAAAATCGGCTCAATTTCATAAAGTTTCTTAAACAGTCGCTGTTTTTGTTTAGGCTCATTGTGGTGGTGGTGTTGCTAGTGGTGTTGGTGGTGCAGGCAAATCCACTTGGCCGCGCAACTTCTTGGCATTAGTTATGCTGCCGATGTGGCCATCGTTGTCGTTGTTGTCTCTGTTGTTGTCGCTGCTCTTGGCATGCGTTGTGGAATTTTAATTTGATTTTTGGTCATAGACACGATTTTGTTTTTGGGGCTGCGGCTGCACGAATCGAACCAAAACGAAACGAAACGAGAATTGAACTCAAAAAATGGTCAACAACTCGTAAGCAACGATGAAACGTTTTGTTTCAAAAGAATTCTCCGATCTTATTTGGCAAATTCGAATTCTGAGAAGCTTAACTTAGCTTAGACCGGTGTGCTTACATAATGCCTCCAGCGCAAAAATACTTAATAATAAAAATAAAGAGAAAAAAATGTGCAATAATACGAGTAAACACGTCAAGTTATTAATCTTCAGTTTGCGACAGCGTGACTAATGTCAATATTTGCTTAAAACTTATTGCCAGATTTTTGCCAGTTTATGTGAAATTTAATTGCCGGCAATTTGGCCAATCACAGCGCACACAATGGGTGAGCATTCACTGTGGAGTTCTAAGCCAAATTGACGATTTGGCCCGATGGCCGACAGTGGCAGTTTTTCAGCTAATGAGCCTTCACTTGACTTCAGTTCGGTTCCACTTCCACTTCCAGTTCCACAATAGCATCAAGGCTCCCACGAGCTGGCTGGCTGCCTGAGCTTATGGCCTTTGTTTTGGCCATTAATTGTACATTTAAGCCGCAACTAGATGATGCTCGGCTTAATTACATTCGAATTGAATTCGAGTGCCCGCAAGTGTTTTTATAAATTATCGAAATACTTTTTGGCTCGGGGTATTAGCGCTTGAATGAATCGCATGTCTTTTGCATTAGAACTTTTAATTATAAATAAATTACAAACACGAGTGGGTAGCCAAGTCATTGGCTAATTGAAAGACCGACAACTTGACAACTTGAGAAGCTGACAAACTGACTGACAACATCGACACACACACTCTATTGTTGTAGTATTTGTTAGCCTAAACTTACTTATTTAATGGTGTCATATTAAATATTATGAAATATTATACAATCAGCGGAAAATACATACAACAGAGACAACAGCTACCTGTGCCTATGACATTAATATCAATCATACGCAACGTTGCACATGTCATAATCAGACAGAAATAAGTGAGCCACATTTTGGGCACAATTTGCTGAATGAAAAGTAAACTAATTATAGAAAATGTGCTGAAAATATTTAATTGTTATTTAAATTTTGTATTTCATAATCGTAATGGAAATCTCCGCAAATTAATAAATATTAAATGTGGAAAATATTCTCAGTATTGTTTGCTAATTTTAAGCGTAATGAAAAGTCTTCGTTATTAGCTGACTTTTGTTCTAAAGTTAACTTCACAATTTTGGCCTTGAAAGGGTAAATTTATATGAATGTTTTTTGATTGGCTGTTTGTTACAATTTCTGCACAAACAATTGTGACTAATTGTGAATCATTTCCGCTAGCGCCAAAAACCGCAAGCAACAATTCAATAAAACGTAAACGAGTTAAATGAAAATAAAAAAATAATAAATAATACAAATAAAAGAAAAGAAAAAAAAACTTTCATTAATTCATTGGCACTAATTCACGTGTTGCAGAGCAGCAGCAGCAGCTTCAGTTTTGCTTCACTTTTGCTTTCTTGGCTGTCGGTTTGCTTTTGCTTTTGGCCTGCTCATAAATACAATTTTTAAATGCCGCCTTGGCTTATAACAAAACTTTCTCCACGCGCGCTTTCGTTGCACTTTTCTTCTTTTTCTCTTGCCAGCCTTTTTGCATTGCACTTTCTGCATGTTTTTTGTAATTTCATATTTGTTGTTTCTTTTGTTGTTGTTGTTGTTGTTGTTATTTGCACGCTGCACCCTACGGCGTTGGCTGCCCACGTTCATGGCTAAAACTTGTTTGTTGGCCCGCAAAACAGAGAGACAGACATGCAACAGGCACGTTTTGGTCGAGGCGATCGAAAGCATTTCTAATGTGAAATCGAAACATGCAACAAAATGCCAAAAGCAGCTAGCAAAGTGCCGTAAATTTCTGCAAGCAATAAAGTTGCAACAGCAACAATAGTAACAACAACAGCAACAACAGCAGCTCTGCCAAAGTTGGCAGTTCATGTGCGTGACATTTTGCCTTAACTGGAGTTTAAGCTGGAATTGGGACTGCAGCCATGAGCCCCTTGTAGGTGCAGTTAAATGCAGGAAATGTTGCAGACGACAACAACAACAGCTGCTGCCGTGAGAAAGCAAAAGAAATGGCAAAGGTAAATATAAGAAAAAAAAATAGGAAAATCAAAAAATCGTTTGCGGATGTCAATGCGGAAATCAAAGTAAAGTTGTCGTGAAATGCCACTAAGTGTTGCACCCGATGCAGTTTTTTCTGCTGCTGCTGCCGTTGCATCTGCTTCCTGGTTAAAGCCAAGAGCTAACCCTTGGCCGAGCCTTGAGCTCTAGAATTGACCTGGCCAACAACAGACAACTGCCTTACTGACCTTTTGCGCAATCACAAATGAGACTTGGAACTTTTCAAATGTGTTTTTGTTTTGTTTTTCTTTTTTTATATATTTTTTTTAGAGCTCCGACAATATGTTAAATGATCAACGACGTCAACAACAATAACAACTGCAACAACAGCATTGGATAATTGCAAAGTTCATTTTGTTTCTGTGTGTTTTTGAGATTGTTTTTAGATCTCATTTGTTGTTGTTGTGAGTTTTTTGCTGCGACCATTGTATGAGGTTTGGGGGCTTCCGTTTATTTGTTTGGCTTTGGCTTTACGAATTCAGTGCGAGTCGCTTGGTTTGGTCTGAACAGTTTTTTCAATAGTCAAAGTTGTTGCCTGCTTTGTTGTTGTTGTGCATTGAGGCGTTGCAAATGGTTGCTGCGGGGCGTGTCACATGTTCGTCATCATCAACAACATGAGCAACAACAACGGCAACATCAGCAACAACAACAATAACATCGAGTAGCATCCAAAGCTCCCATCAGCAGCTTGTTGCACAGATTTACGCAATGTAAAAACTGATTTTTCAGTCTGCTTTTTATTTTTTCTATGCCCGCGACCCGCCTGCAACTTTGGCATCATTAGTTAGTTGGCCGCTTTCTTTTGTGCCCCGAAATTAGGTTCGTCCCTCCCCTGAACCCGTTCAGCTAAATCATGTAAGCTCAGATCTCTTACATAATGGCCCACAACTTTGGGTCAACTAAGAGTTTAATTAATCACATAAAAAAATGTATAAAATAAAAGAAAATTAGCCAAAAGTTGATGACAAAATGAAGACGAGGCTTCCCCTCCCGGTGAGTTCAATAAACTTGGTCAGCTTTGATCGTTTCAGTTCGGTTTTGATTAGTCGCATTTGGCAATGCAAACTAAAAACTAATGAATTTGAAATTTTAAACATTTTATGTAAACATCAAAAATGTCAAAAACAAAAATAGCGAAAAGCATGCGAAACCGAAACCGAATTCGCCAACAACTTTTTAATAGCCGTTCCGTGTGACCACCGCACAACAGCAAATTACGCGTTTCATTTCCTTTTCCTTTATGCGCCGACCGACAACAAAAACCAACAACAACGACAACAACAAATAGCCACAAAATAATAACAACAAATTTAGTTTCAAATGAAAAATCACTTGGAGCAGAGGGAGAAAAACAGCACGCAAATTATGACTGCAAATTGTTATCGCAAACAAACAAAAGAAATAGAGAGAAATTCCGTAGAAAGTTGCATAAGAAGCAGAGATAAATCTTAAGGCTCTTTTTCCATCTGCAAGATAAGCAACTGTCAAAGAAAATTGCAAAACATTAAAAAAACGAAAACTTTTAGAAAGCTGCATTTCATTAGAAACATGAGCTTGATTCTTATTTTCATGCATTTTATGAAATAAATTTCTTGGAGTTAGCTAACTGAATTCTAAGCATGTAGATAAAATACAAGCCAATTAACGTAAAGCTTAACGTTAACATGTTCATAAAAATAATGAGTCCCAGTTTAACAATCAAACTGAAAATGAAAACACCTCATAACAAAATGAAATGAAGAAATGAGTCGGGAAAACGACTGTCATTTTGTATAAAATCAAAAGCTCAAATAAAAATAAAACATAAATCATTTTTTTATTGAATATTTTTGTACTTTGGGTAAACATAAACAAAACACGTAACGCGGTAGACACTGCACTACAGATTTCAGATTTATGTTTGCACTATTACGTATGTGGTAAAGTATTTTTTCCCCGTACTTAAAGTGGTAACTGGGTTTTTTTCTTTTTAGTGATAGTGGCGGCTGAAACAATGATTCATAATCATATATTCGTATACGTTTGTACTCGTATGTGTAGCTGCTACACCCACTTAAGTGCCGCCAAAAGTACAGCCTCGACAACTAGTTGGCAATAGCACAGCGTATGAGTTATAGATGCCGCCCACATTGCGCATACGCCAGGAGGTACAACAAGCAGAAGAAAAAAAAGAGTTGCAGACGAGTTGCAAGTAAAATGTTGCAAGCGTTGCACTTGGCAGCTAGTTGGTTGACTGGCTGACAGAGAAGGAGGCAGACCTGTTGCCACTGCCAGTTGCCAGTTGCCTGTTGCCAGTTGCCAGTTTGTGAGTTGGCTTTTTGTTGACTTTTCTGATTTAGCTGGTGAGGCCGCTCTTCTTCGCGCTGCAGCGAATGGCAGCCAACGCTTGAATACGCCTGGTAAATGTGCTGCGATTACGCAATGAACGCACATGAGCAGCGACAGGCGGACAGACAGACGGACAGACAAACAGACAGACGATGAGACGAACAGGTAAAACGTAATGAGCCAACAACAGCTAAATGAACCGCAAGACACACCAATATTGATATTTATGTTGAGGATTTTTTTTACATTTTTACATTGGCCAACAATTCGCTGGCCAGTGTGTTTGGTTCCGTTAGCCACCACACAGAGCGACACCTACAACCACAGGCCAGCGAACTTCGACAGTAAAAAGAACTGCATATGCTTTTTTTTTTCTTTGGCGTCATTTCGTAACATCCAAAAAATAACAAAATATATGCGCATTCATCGCTTGCCTTTGACTTGGACTTGGATGCGGGTAGATGTTTTAATGCGCATACATTAAAAATAATCAAAATGCATTAAACTTTTGTTTAGTTAGTTTTTTTTTCTCTTCATTTTTGGCTACAACCTGTTTATGTAATAGTGCTCATGCTCGCCACTTGCACTTCGAGTTTAAGCCAAGTTATGACTACACACATACAATTCAAATCATTATAACAATAATAAAAAAGGCCCACAGCATAAAACCTTATGAATAAACATGCATAAATACATAATTTTTCAACAATTTTAGTGTTGGGTTTTTTCTCTTTTTTTTTTTTGGGTGAAAATGCGTTTGTTACCTTGACAGCTTAGGCCTAGCAGCAACTTGGCCAACACTTGAGCAGCCAAATGGCTCAGACAAAAGTCAAAAGACAATTGTCTATTGACGCCCACAATAAAAAAACAAAAAAAAGTCACAGCTTAAACTAAACGAATAATTGCTTATGAAAATACTTAATTGAGATAACAATTAAGAGCACACACGCATCTCAACACCAACGAACAGGGTATAAAGTCTAAAGTTTAGCCAGTATCTGGTATCTTGTATCTCGCATCTTGTTGGCTAAAGTTCACTTGCAACATATGAAAGGAAGGCTATTTGCGGCATGCCGAAGCCATCCAAATACAATATGTTTTCATTATGAAGAGCTGACAAAACAATCTTCACTATTAGACTCATAAATATCGCTGAGATCTTGATCCAACTTTACCAAACTATATTTATTTATTTCGTATTTTAATATGCACTTGATGGCATTTGCTCTTTGCATAATTCGTGTGTGCTTCACTTGGCCATCCCTAGGTTAGATACTTGTCTATAATAAATAGATTATTATTATTACAAAGTCACAAAAAAAATTAAAAATAAAAAAATGAAATAAACAAATAACATGACCTCGCTCAGTTGATGGTTACGGTTGGGTTTTTATGCAAATTCGCTTGACAAATTCAACAGATGCAGCTGAAAATATTAAGTAAAACTTATGGAATTCTCATAACAAATATTGTTTAAATTTTAACTAAAATTGGTGAATCCAGTTAAAAATCTAAATCTACAAATTGTCATGAAACTAATTGACTTGTCAATATAATAATGTCAAAATAATAATGAATTATCGAATTTTCTTAAAAAGAAATTTTAAAGAAAACATCAATATAAATAGGTTGACCACCAAATTAAATTCAAACTTTCATTACTTTGCCAAAACTGATCCAATTTCCAATTGGAATGCCAATTTGATTCATGGTTTAGAGTCAAATTTTATTCATATCGTTCAAATAGTTTTCTGCCACAAGATATCAACTTTTCAGCAAAAGACAATGCTTATACCTGAACTTTGATGCCCCAAACGGTGCAGAGTATTTAAGCGAATCATATGAAATGGCAGCAACCATGTTGACGACGGTTTTCGGTCTTTCAAACGCCAAAGATTAGCCAATGTAGCGAGTGTTTGTATTTACTGTTGTCTGTGGTTGCTGTTGTTTTTGTTGCTGTTGTTCGTCTGTCTTTGTTGCCTCTTCTGCCGCACATTTAGCTGGCCAATTGTTTTAGCTGGCCAACAGAGCAAGTTGGCAACTCGTTCCTGTTGTTGATGTTATTGTCGAAGTTGTTGTTGCTATTGCATTGATAGTTATTGTTGTTGCTTAGTGCCTGCTGTCAGTTGGTCAATAATTGGCATAGATTTATTTCGGCTCGTTTGCAATTTGCGCACTAGGCCAATTTCCCCCCCTGACGGTCGAAAAATCATTTTCTGGGAGAGTTTGGCCAAAATGGGTGCAGTTGATGAACGACTATGTGCAATATGTGTATCGAATTTATGTAAGTAGCTGAGAGATGGAAATGCTTACCAACATCGCTGGGGCTCAAAATTTCTGCAGAATTGGCAGCCAACGTTTGGCTTTCATTGTGTTGCAGTTGCAGTTGCACACTATCCAAAACCTCTTCTGCAGATTTTTGTTGCTGCTGCTGCTGCTGTCTAATTGCACCATTAGTTGCACTCGTTTGCGTTTCGCTGACTGTTGTTGTCGTTGTCGATGTCGCCGCGTTGGCAGCCTCTGCCATCAACAATGCCACAAGCAACAGCAACAACATGCCACAACGATTCCAAAATGATTCATTGCTTCGATGAATTTTCATCAACGACATCGTTACCGAAGCATATACCAAAAATATATGTTGCCGCTTGACGCTGCCTGTTGCCAGTTGCCAGTTGCCAGTTGCCAGTTGCTCTGGTTTTGGTAGCAATAGTTGTTGTTGGCCTTTTACTGATTTTCTATCTAGTCTCTGTTTCTATTGTTCGTTTGCACACTTTTCCACAATTGTTTGTCGAAGCTGCGTTGCAATGTGTGCGTCTTGCGGTTGCAGTTGCAGTTGATGTTGCTGTTGCAGTTGCAGTTATTGTTGCTGTGGCTGTTGCTGTTGCTGTTGCCTCTTCCTCCTGTTGCGTGCAATAATTCAAGTCTTGCTGTCGACTTATCTGTGTGGCTGCCTTGGGAAATCGTACGCCTTGTTGTTGCTGCAAAATGTCGGAAATGTGAAAGAGAGTTTTGTATTAGTGAAATGCTTAGTACAACAAACTAACTTAGTAGCTAACTAGCTGATTCTGTCTAAAAAACTGAATTTCACAATTTACCTCGCCATTTCCATTTATGGCCACAAAGTTGGGCAATTTCTTCAATATAAGCTGTAATTGGCTTAACTTTAAATGGTCTTACATGTTAGACAGTCCAATGTTATGGCTTCAACTGACTGAAGATAGCCCACAGCAGCTCAATGGATCTATTGGCCAACGGTGCGTATCACATACGTATGTGAACATATCATTATAAGTCACATTAAGTAAGAGTGATAACTGAGGTCGGCTCAATAATAAAGTAATAATCCACAACATGCATACGCCCCGTTGTACAAGGCAGTTGCTGTCTATAGATATACAAATCGTTAGCTTTATGGCAATGTGTGTCATTGCCTGTCGAGAAATCAATTAAACAAAAACAACAAATACCATAAATAAATAAAAAAAAAATACTCAAACACTCGAGCCTCTTGCGCAAAATTACGTTGGCAAATTTCACTTGGACTTTTGGTTATTGGTATGCCGCATAAACAGTTAATAAAATGCAAGCACGTGCGGGCGATGTTCAATGTTTGCGAGGGAAGGGGTGAAGATCGAGGGGAGGTGAATCAGTTTATGGGTGTGCCGCCTTTAACGCCTCCGTTTGCGTAATGTGCAACGCCAAATTATTAAAGCCGTAAAAACATGCTAACAGCTTAGGCTAAATGGCCAATTGTCATGCAGATGAGCTAGCCGAATAGCTGGCCAAAATGAAGAAGTAGAAGAATTGCCAACACAAAGACTAAGTTGCGAAACAGTTCTTCAGTTCAGCTCTTCATTAGCATGGGCAATCTTTTACATTAATCAAAAGTCTTTCACAGCCAAAGGCAGAACGCTAAAGTTCAATGCACGCCAAGAATCTTCAGATAATTTGATTTGCTTTTTTGGAGGGAGCATAGTTTGGCAGCTCCATGATTAATTAACAACAACAACTGCAACAACAACAACAGCTTAATGTAAGAAAAGCCCAAGCAGATTTGCATGACAGAAGCAGCCAAAATAAAAGAAGAAAACAAAATTATATTGGCTAACAAATAATTTGCCTTGGCTATATTTTGAGAATTATTAAATTTCAACAAATTTTTTGCTCATTAAAAAAGCAAAGTTTAATTATAAGAAAGCCATTGACTTTTTTTACATGCTTGCGCTCGTTTCTCGTATTTATTCTCCGCTTTTTGCTTGTTTTCATCTCTTAATTTGTTATAACATCAGCGTTCTAAACTTAACAACGCGCAATAAGATTACAATAACAGAAACGCTGCCAAAGTCGGCTTAGACATTTCGGCTTTATTTTTACCTTTTGGCCATGTGGTGCGGCAACTTTTGTGTCATGTTTTTTGGGGACGGGACTGGACTGGGAAACTTATGAGTGGAGCTCAATCAACGTCAAAAGCATCGAGACCGGAGAACCCAGAACGGAGAATACTCTCAAGTGCCTGACAATTGGATGACTTTGAGATTGAAGTAGTTCTGTGTCGAGTTGTTTGCCTGATTGTTAGCTTGATAAAGTACTGCTTTTGACCGAAACACAAAATTCTCGACCACACAACAGCGTGCGAAAGAATTTGATTTTCAAACATCATCAAACGCCCACAAGTTTTCGTCATTTGCCTAACTTTTTATTATCAATCTGGCGAGGCTGAAATCTGTTTGGTTTTTAATGCCTTTGTATTGGGAACAATGGATTCGCAGCTGATTAAACATGCGAAATCGTGGGACAAAGCAACAAAAGCAATAACACTAAAACACGACACGATCACTAAATTGTTTATTTAATATCACTACAATTTTATCAGCCAAGATCTTAGCACTAAAATGTAAACAAGCTTTTGTAATCGCTGAATACCCTGTTTTAGCCACAACTCACAATCCAATTGGCCAATAGAAAACACAAACTGGGATCATAGCCAAGTTATTGCAATTGCAATCGATCACTCGACAGGGAATTTGAGACTAGAAATCAATTCGCGCAATAAATAAACTGAAATTGAATCTCTTTCGGTTAACAAGACATTAAGACATTTAAGTAAACAACAATTAATCCATTTATAAACAATAAACTTGTGTGTTTCAGACACTAAACAACATCTTATCTCTATGTTGATTGATCAATTTCTAAACATAATGCGATCGATATATGACTTTGTGTGAATTTAAAACAACTTGTTGGATCATAAATATGGGGAACGAATTAAATGATTTATTAGCCAACATGGGAAGCAGTTAACGGAAGCGGTTGAGTATTGGAAAATATTTAAATAATAGAAAGATAAGTCAGGAAAGAGGAAGGTTAAATTGTGGTGTAATATGATATTTATTGATGAGCTGAGAAAAATAGACTTTTAAATAAAAATGAGGTAAATGAAATTCACCTTACTATTCTAAGCAGAGAATTATATAAGAAATTTGATTCTGGAATTTTCTCAAAGATCTTTAAGTATTTCATTAACAATTATTCAATTCATTATGGTTTTCATTTAAGAAATTCAACAGAAGTCATGCTTAAAATCAAACAAAGTCTACAATTAGATCGTTTGAATCTTAAGTTCTCTTTTTAATAATGACCTAATCTGCGCTGTCTTGTATTTAATATGCAACTAATGTGCTTAGGAAGTAAGCAAACTTCAATCACGTATTTGGCTTTAATTGGCGCCAAAGATTGCTGATTGTTGTTGCACATAATAATAATCAACATGAAGAGGAATAATTATTAGAAAGCCAAGCAACAGCAGCAACGAGTATCTAAGTATCTAATTATAATCAGTTAATAGCTTCAACTAAATAGCATATCTAATAAAAGACTCGCAGACAGAGACGGAGGCGGCGCCGACAAAAGGTTAGATGGCCAACAAGTTTCAATTAGGCAGCTCTCGGAAAGCCTCTCAGAACTTGGCTAATTGCGAAAGAGCAAAAAATATATATATTGTTATTAAGCTCATAAGCAGCACATCAGCAATTAGAGGAATACACAGAGTCGTCATTTTTTTTTTACTTGGCTGCCAACATACAATCTACAAATTTGTCAGGCATGAAGGTGAATTTCAGTTTTTTATACTTTAATTCCAAGCCACGCATGACAAAATCGACAGCAGCAGAAGCAGCAAATGTCGTCAACTTCCTTTTGAATGTTTTTTGTTTGTACATAATAAAATAATTATGAAGAATAAATATTAAGTAACTTGCAAGCCAAAAAAAAAAAACTAAAAAAAAAATAGCCCACAATTTTATTTTAATAATATTCTACAAATAATGCATAATTTAACCGAGGGAGTCCGAGTCCGATACCGACTACACAAAGATCGTGCAATACTCGTACAATAATTGACCCTGAACCCCATCATCAAACGTCTCACGAGTCGCCAAGTCGCCAAGTCGTCGAGTCGTCAAATCGCAGCACACGTAAGAATGTTCCATTGTTATATGTTTTTGCCGACAGAGAGAACTATAATTTGTACTGAATTTTTAAACGTTTCATTCTAATGAAAACACACACCAGGTACAAATAACCCACCTGCAGCTGACAATGTTCGACTCAGAGATACTCTGTGGACACAAACAAATGACACACAGCGTTTTCTATGCCTTATTCAATAACTCTCATCAGATTGAGCTAACATTTTTCAGTTACAGTTCAAGTACAGCAAAAAATGCAATTATATCTTTAAAAAATTAATAGTTTTGCAAATATATTTAAAAGCTGTCTCCCTCATTACACTACAAATGATTAATCTTTGCCTACTTTCAACTAACTTGTTATATTATTGATTATACCACTTTCCACACTTTTCCAGTTAACAAATTGCATTTTTACCGCTGACTGGAAAGTGAACATTGAAACAAATTGCCAACTTGTGCAAGAGTTTAAAAAGCACTGCAAAATTAATGTGCAGCCAATTTTGATAGATAATGACAGTTAACGTGCCAAAGAGTCATTAAGTCAAATTCGCAGCTTTGTGGTCAACAAATTGGCATTGTGAAAAGTGCAGAAAAGTGGAGAAAAGTGCCAGTGAAATAATCTCAAGAATTAGTTGAGACTATAATAGAGTTAATTTTGTATCTCTGAGGAGAACATGGCCAATCATTCTTCAAGGCTTTTGAGGCTCGTCGCAAATGCGTGGGTCGAAACACATATTACTGGATTTTATTTTATTCTGAGGAATTTTTAGACGCGCCCGTGAGTCAGGGGCGCAGCTGAAGCGTCTCGATATGGTCATAAAAAATAAAAACAACAAAATTCGAAATACGCTCGTAATGCCATTTGTTTAATTAGTTCAAGCTGCACGTGTCGAACAGCTGATATCGTTTGAATTCTAGAAATAGAAAGGCAATAGAGAGCGAGAGAGACAAAGGTGAGTATGAAGATAGTGTTGCATCGATAAGTGAGTCACAGTCAATGTTGCATAACGAGCTTGCAACTTAATGCTCCACTGCCAACTGACAACCACTTGCGCAGCAATTAAGCCTCATTGACAACTGATGCTCTGGTGTCCGGTTGCCGACTGATCCGTTTACCAGCTAACAGTTTTACCGCTTTACAGTTAATAGTTAACCAATTGTTGATTTCTGATCTCCGTCCGTATCCAATTGCCACTGTGTGTGTTATGGTTATGGTTATGGTCAACTCAATGGCCGGCCAAACAACTTTTCAATTTCAATATGTTCACACAGTTTTCAGTTAATGCAGTTGCACTGCTGTTGTTGTTGTTGTTGTTGTTGATGTTTACACGATTTATCATAAATTTATTTTTAAATTGTTCAACAAGCTGCCAACAATGCGGCTGCTGCCAGTTCTGTTTGTTGCCTGTTGTCTGTGGTCTGTGATGGGCGCCTCTTTTAGCTGATGGGCGTGGCAGTCGCCCAAGTCTAATGAGCACGACCTTTGCCCTTTGGGGTCTCATTAGCAATGCTCCAATTGTCCACAAACAACAACAACAACAACAACGAAAAGCAGTGGCAATTGGCGAATTAGAATGCCCCGAGACAAGTCCAAACCAATTGGAATCAAAACTGGCTAAATAATATATAAAAAACTGGACCGTGCAGATTCGAAACGGAGGTCAGCCGGAAAAACATGAAAAATGCAACGACTACAGACGGACGCCATTAAAATGTTGTTGGCCATATAAAAAACAAAGCCAACAACAATAATAATAAAAATTAAAAAAAAAAACAAACAGAAAAAACAGCAACAAATGCAAAACCTGTTTCAGCGACAAGTGCAGTTTAGTTTAGTCCATGCTCAATGCGGGTTGGACACATGGCCACAAAATGCAATCAATGCGCACAGTGGTTGGACACCAATTTAAACTGATTAATTGTCATAGAACTGTCTGTTTGCATTGCATAAATAACAAATTAATTAATTCAAAGTAGTTTTCTAATGGATTCTTTGAAAACAATTTGAAAAAACTTCTTCGATTATTAAGTGGATTTCAAAACCCTGTAGTAATTTAATTTTTATGTTTAAGTTTTCCTCGTTGTTCCTCACAGTTTTAGTGCAAAACACGACTTTTTCTGCCATTTTAAACTTATTTGTACAATTCAAGATGTTGTACTTTTGTAACTTCCCAGAATATATTAATAGATATTTTTATAGTTGACCATTATATGGTGGTAAACTTAAATGTTACAAAATTTAGAAAAATGTATCTTTAAAATATATACATAATAGTCAAATTATACGTATCCCTAAGTAGTAGACATAAAGAAGAGTAAGTATTTTTTCCTAATAAAAATTAGAGAATTTGCTTCTAAGAACTCCACCAGACATTTTAAACTTTCAGATCTAAAAAATTTATATCTCTGATAGGTAGATTGTAAAGTAGAGCAAATATTTATTCTTAACAGAAATCAGAGAATTTATTTCTAAGAACTCCACGAAACCTTTAACCCACTTTTTGAGTAGTTATTATATTTCGTAACACTGTGCAGTGTCTGCGTTTTTACAGTGGGTTTTTCTCGAAAAGAAACCTTTTTTATGGGCACTCTCGATGGTTAGCTGTTATTTTCGTACAATTCGATTGCCGACTGGTTCATTGATGACTGTTTGCATTTTGCACTCCTGTTTTAAAGTTCAAAGGTGTACAGTTGTTTTTTGTGGTTTACAGCTTTGTTTTTGCCTGTTTTTGTTGCGGCGTGAGAACCGAAAATGTGAAAAGTGTTTTGTTTGTGTCAGCTACAGGGTATCCCGCAATGTATGTCACTTAAAATTAGTTAATTTATGTGCCAATAAATATTAGGGGTAAATAAATTGTTTTCTTACTTTAACAGCCATTTGGTGAATCCACAAAAGGTGTTCAAAACAATTCCGCCAAGTGCAGTAGCATTTCGGGTTTGATTAGAACTTTTAACTTTATTTGTTGCTTTTGTTTAAACTGTTTTCGTTGTTGCTTTTGTTGTTGTCTTACATACTACGCCGAGCTTTCAAGCGAGTCTAGTGAGAGCGGGCGCATGTGGGAGTGGGATGGCGATATGGTACTAGATGGTACTGCGAGTACGTGCGAGAGATTGCCGAAAAACTTTGCAACAATTTTCATTTGACTTTTTCGCTGGTCGTTAACTTGTTGTACTTTTATTGCGTTTGATAAATAACTTGTGTGCTTCAGGTTTCTCAGCATTCAAAAACCTAAGCGTTATTTTTATATTTATATTTTTAATTAAATTTCAAATAAACACACTTATTTATTTATGCATTTGACCCGCTTTAAAACAACAAAATAAAGCAAACACAAATCAATAACAACTTGTTGTTTTCTTGGAATTTCGATGTCGTTGAATTCTACGCAGAAAAAACTTGTTAGCTGTTTTGGATTTTTCTTTTGCACTTGTTGCTGCTCGCTTGTTTGTTTATTTCTTTTTATTTTTATTTTTCTTCTTCTTCTTCTTTTTCAACACCAACACAATTCACACACAAACAAACACCAAAACACACACACACGTCATAGAGAGAAGCGCTGCTCTTGGCTAAAATATTTTCATGAATTTTGTAAATTTTTCAGTTGCGCGCGCGCGTTTAGCACCCACAAATTGTAATTGTTGCTCTTTTCTTGCGCTCTTTCGCGATCTCTCCTTCTCTTTGGTTCGTTTCGCTACCTCGTTGTGGGGGTGGGGGTGGGCGAATGAAATGTAGTAGCGCACGTTCCGCGTATTGTACTGTTGGCCACAAGCTGCGCGAGACGACTGAGCGAGAGCAGCGGCTCAGCTGCGCTAACGGCGCGACTCGCGAGCGAAGCTTAAAAGCTCTTGGGAGATAGCTTTTTGTTTGTGAGCTAAGCGCCATCTGTCAACAGTCGTAGGCAACTAAAGCTGTTGATCAGTTTGGTTTGTGCATAAATAAATTGTGAATAATTCGTTAAGAATTTAAAAATGGAATAGAATTTAAATATGCAAATAATTAATACATACATATATTCCTTTTTTAATTAGGTTGATAAATTCATTTTAATTTTTTAAATAGCTACATATTTAAAAAAGTGTATCTGATGAACATAAGTAGTATTTATAGTTATTTCGATAAATATTACAATGGGCACTTAACCATTAAAATCAATACTCTTATTTTCCGTACATTAAATGAGAAGATTTAAATATTTTATTTCTAATTTCAACGATATTAAGAAACTTAAATGAAAAACCTCAATTAGTTAATTTCTTTCCATAGTCAAAACTAGAACATTTAAATCACCTTTCTAATTTTAACTATATTAAGAATAATAAAAACTAAAAGCCCAAAATTAGTAAATTGTGTTGATTGGGATTAGGATCAACTTGTCATTAGACAAATCAATTTTGGGGTGAATATTAGAGCCAATTGACGCATTCATGCCTTATGAAGCATATATAAAATAAATATGTAATATCGTAAAATTAGCACAGGTAAAAATAAAAATAAACTACAATAAAAAAAACCAATCGATGTGCGTGGTAACGATCGTGGCAACGATCGAATTGAGTTCGACTCATTACGAAAAAAGCGCGACGAAAGCGGCGCCCAAAAGGCAACACGAAAAACACTCGTCCGAGGGTCTCCCGATGCGTTAAGAGGGAATCGGAAGGGAGGGGGAAGACAACAAGAGCAACAGCAACAGCAACGGGGCAGTTTTGGCTTCTCCACATTTATAGTTTTTTGTTGATCTTGAGAGGGTTATACCAATTGTTGATTTATCTCTCCGTTGCTGTCGCTGCGACGTCGCTGCCGCCGCTGCTGCTGCGACTTACTGACCAAGTTTATAAAACTTTGGGCCAAAATGCAAGCGTCGCACAGTTGCTTCGACAAACGTTGCACGCGCGGTCGTCTGTCGCGATCTGTCGATCATCAAAAATAAAGTAGAAGCAAAAAAAAAACAACAGATAAAAAGAAAAAAATTCAAGTTAAAAACGAAATTTCGAAATTTAAAAATAAAAAAAAAAAAGCGAAATAAAACGAGTTGCAGGGCTTCAGGGCCAGGCCAAGAGAGCAGCTGCTAATCGCAGTGCTTGTCGCTGTTGTTGTTTTTGTTGTTGTGCAGTGCGCTTTATTTTTATCAGCATCAACGGCATCAACAAACTGAAGAAAGAAACGAAAACGAAAGTCGAAAACACGGATCTGCAGGCCAAAAGCCCATTATTAGCCAAAAAGGCAAATGTCTCTCTCTCTCACGCTTGTAATGGCTCAATAAAATAATTTTGTAGTGCCGGCAAAGTACTTAGCTACAAAGTGAAAATTAAGCGCACGTGCAAAAAAAACCACGCTAAACTAACAAGTGCAAAAAACCCAAAAGAGTAAGTGCTCTTAAAGTGTTCTGATCTCAGTGTAAATGGATAGTTGTTAATTTGCAAAATAGCCGACTTTATATTGAGCGTTTTTTAAAGCTCTCCCCACGCGTCGTTCGATCAGCTCTGAAAATTTGTGTGTTATGCATAACTCAATGTTATATAAAGAAATAAAGACTCAAAAAAAAAGAGGGCCTTACAACATCTCTGCAAGAAAAAGAAGCCCAACCCGCAGCGAGTTAAAATTGTTGCCTCAAATTATGCAAAAGCTTTAACTTAAACAAACGCTGAGGAAAGCGAAAAATGCAAAAAGCGTTAACTATGCAAATTATGTAGATCATCACCTCAAAAGATAAAATAAAAACAAAAACCAATGGACAACTCAGACTCAAACTCAGCAAGACGCGACCTTAGTCAATGCCAGACGCTTTTCCCCGCAGCTAAAAAACATTAATAAAAATAAAATGAATGAAGAAAAACTTTATTCTCGGTCAAAGCAACAACAATAACAACAAAAACCCGTCAAAAGCCCGGGTCTTGTGGTAATAAGCAATAAACTTGGAATTATTACGTGTCGCCCAAAACGAAAACGAAAGGCCAGCAAAACTCAAAACTCGAGAGATTCAAAAGAGACTCTCAACAAGCTGAAGTCGGTCGAGTCAGAGTCTCAATCAGGCAGCCAGTGGTCAGTTGGTCAGTCTGTAAACGGTTTCACTCAACGATTTAACTCGACTCGGGCTCATCATCATCGCTGGTCAATTGAACCTTAGTCCGTTATGCGTTGCCAACGGAAATTGGGTTGAGTTTGAGTTTGATTTTTGTTTTGTTTTCGTTTTGCTTTTCGTTTCGTTTATTTTTTTCCTTTTGTTGCGTCTCATCAACTTTTACTGTTGTAAATAAATATTAAAAATTATTAAACGAATTTTTGTGTTAATTATTGCACAAGTTTAATGTTAAATTGATTAAAATAACGTGATAAATCACACACAGCGGCTTAAGTGGCGTATGCGTAATATTCTTAATGCATTTTTGATTAATGCAAAAATGGGTGTAAAATGAAATAAAAAGATATGAGGAAAAAGTGAGAAATTAAGAGATTATTGAGAAATGAAGAGAGAGAGAGAGAAATGATAAAAGGATAAGAAAAATTTTCTCAAATTATTTAGACAGGCAAAAAAGGAACGAAATACTAAATCTTTTTCTGAGTTATACAAAAAATTATGAATTAAATATTTAAATATATAAAATGTTTTTATTTAGCAGGATTTAAAAAATAAGCAATAAATTAATATTAATAAATAAATAAAAAATTTAAATGGCTTTTATGTAACAGAAATAAAATAAATAAAAATAGACAAATAAATATATATACTAGAATATAATAAAATAAAAATATATTTATTTAAATCGCAAAGTAATTTTGAATTAAATTTCAATGTTTTTCCTCTTGTCTTTTTTTACAGTTGATTGCAGTGTGTGAAATAAATGCGACATAAATAATAAATTCATCCAATAGTTTAACAACAATTTAAAGAGATATTATAAAGTAAATAGAGGTGTTGTTAAGCTTGCTTTTTGACCTTCAGGGCCAACAAAAGCCAAAAATCAACCAGGCCAAGCAAGCAAACGTTGTTCAAGCACACACAAATAGAGAGAGATTCAATACCATACATAATTACAACAATAAATAAAGCAAGGTAATAGCAACAGGTGACAACAACAACAACAACAACGGATAACAGACAACTGACAACATCATGAAGATCTGGCTAATTTTCATATTTCTGGGCGTTGCCAAGGGCATCGTAAATCAGAGCAACCCAACAACAACAACAACCACACAGTGGCAGCAACAACAACAACAATATTATCACTCAAATGATAGCTTGCAACAAAAGCAACAACTTCCCTCAGTTGATGCATTAATTGGAGCAGAGTTTAGTCAATTGCATGAACCGCATTTGACCCGCACCTCGGTCATCTTTGGGCTAACAAAAGTGGCCAACGAGAGCAATGTGAATGCCAAATGTGGATCCCAATTGCGTCAAGTGCAGCGTGGCATTCTCAGCAAACAGCCGTGGGCAATGAAAGGTGAGTGGCAGAGGGGTTTGACTGTAGTTTGCCTGCAAAAAAAAATATCCGCATTAATATTGCAAGCACTTGTAAAATACTTATACTCGAATCGATTGCGACTATTTCCATAGTTGTTGTCAATTAACATAAGCGACAAACCTGTTGACATAATAATTACACTTGTTAGCCAAAAGGCTAAAAAAGTTTAGCAAGTAAATGACAACATACATCTTCGAATCTATCTAATATATTGCACACTTATTCAACATTTTAAATGAGTTTAACCTTTAAACCTATCCCAAATTTCTTAGTCTGAAACAATTTCATTATAATTTTAATTTGCATAATGATACATTCGATTATATTCTAAGAATTAAGTTTATACTTCTAATTTTGATTATTCAAATCAATGAACTTATTAATATATCAGGTAAAAGATCAAACAGAGACTTGATAATAAAGACCTGTTGTTATTGATTTACAAATATTTACATTGATCGGATGGTAATAACCTAATAGACCAGATGATTAACTGTGTACACCTAGACCCCTTTTTTAAACACCGGAAACGCACTTACTTATTGTTTTTCCCTTTTTGTTCTCGGCTAAACAATATTTATTTTGTGGTATTTTTAGTTTGCCATTATTATTTATTTGTCCTATTTAATTGGTTTCCTGTAAGCCAAGTGCAGAGTATACTGCTGTCGAGCACACTCGACTGCCAATTATAATTGTTGTTTGGCAAATGTTAAATGCATGGTTAAAGTCGCATTTGTTGAATGACTCACGTGGCATTCGTCTCAACTCAAAATCCAACTCAAGCTTAACTAATAAATATGTAATCTTTCCCTTCCTCAACTCCAGTGTTGGATGCATCTGGCACGAAGCCGTCTGGCTTTGTTTATGGCCAAAACTATTGGCTGGGCAGTCGGGAGGCCTGCAAGGGTGTCCAGAGTCCCGTGGGCATAACGTTGTCCAAGAACTTTGATCGTGTCATGCACTACGGATTAATCACACAGCAGGCACCCTTCGATATGGACTATCGGGTTGTTTATTTGCGCCACAATTCGCCGTGGCAGGTGGAGATTAAGCTCATGTCGGAGCAGATCATTCACATTGGACTGTGCCTGCCCAGAGCTTGCACCTCCGAGGAGGTGAAGCAGCTGGCGGGCGAGTATGTGTCCAGTGGCATGTTCGCCGAGAACGACATCTTCGACATACGTCCGGAGGTGGTTTACATGAAGGATCTCCAGCTGCGCGATGTCTTCTATCAGCGTGCCAGCTTCCGATTGTTGGTGGCCAGTGCTTTGGCCACTGGCGCCTTGATGCTCTGCGCCCAGCAACTGTTGGTCAGCAAGAAGCTGACTCCCGACGGGAAGGAGGAGGAGACACAGGAAACTGGTGGATTGGCACCCGCTGAATCGGAACTCTGGCGTGCCTTGCACTCGCTGCTGCGCTGGAAGAGATTACAGAAGCTGGTCAGCTGCTATGATGTGCCCAGCAACTGGTCAAAGATCTTTGCAGTGCGTGAGAACAAAGCCCATGAGATTCCGGTGATGAATGGCCTGAGATCCGTGTGTGCCATCTGGATAATGATCTTCCACGTGGTGTGGTTCATGTACTTCACCGTGCACAACAAAACCGTGCTGATAACCTATGCGGAGCAGGCATTCTTCCAGTATGTCTCCTCGGCACCTCTGCTGGTCGATGTTTTCTTTACCATCAGGTGAGTTTTGGACAGTTCCTTGAAGGGATCTTCCCAGCTAATCAAGTTATGTTGCAGTGGCTTCCTGCAAACGTACAACTTTCTGCGCAACTCGTCGCAACTGGAGGCAGTGCGTCGGAATAGCTGTCGCAAGAATCTGCAGCTCTTTGGCAAGCTTCTGTTCCATCGCTACTTGAGATTGGGTCCCCTATATCTGGTTGTCATGCTCTGTGTGGATCTGGCTTATGCCTATATCGGAGACACCTCCGTTTATCACATCAACGAACGCTTCGACGAGATGTGCTCCAAGCACTGGTGGCGCAATCTCTTCTTCATCCAGAATCTGTTTGATCATCGCGATATGTGCGCCAATTGGAGCTGGTCCCTGGCCTGTGAGATGCAGTTCTTCATACTGGCCAATGTGCTTCTCTTTCTATATGCCAAGTAAGCTGGAGGATTACTTCAAAAGTGAAAAAGGGGATTAATTCAATTTGCTTGCAGGCATCCCAAGCTGACAAAGGTAATGGTGGCCACGATTCTAATCTCCAGCACTGCCTGGTCCTATGGCATCGGCCTGAGCATCAAGTTTCAGTTGTCCTTCGATGCCGCCTTCGCCACCGGCACTGAGATCTACACATCGCCCTTTGTGCGCATTCTTCCATACATCCTGGGCGCCCTCACAGCCTGGTTCTTGTTGGAGAAGCCTTGGCCAGGTTCTCAGCAACTGGTGCTGAGTGACATGCAGGAGCGTTCCTGCTGGCACTTTGCCCTGCTTGTCTTCTTCACGTGCATCTACTCGACAATTAAGCGGGATTTGGGTTCCCTGCTGGCCATCTCACTGTTCGTGCTGGGCAGACTCTGCTTCTCGCTGAGCGTCTGCTGGATGATTGCGGGCAGTGCCCAGGGAAGAGGCGTCTGGTGGTCACGTCTCCTGGAGGCCAAGGGCTTCCAGCATCTGAGTCGATTGTCCTACGCCATTTACTTGCTCAATCCCCTGGTCATTGCCTTCTTCTACAGTCTGACCAGCGCCAGCACACATGCAGATCCCTTCATGCTGGTGAGTCTACAAAGAACAACACATATTTATCCAAGTATCTCAATTGAATTCAACACTTTCAGTGCGTAGTCACCTGCGGATTTGCCGTCATCGTCTACTTGGCCTCCATTTTGTTCTCCCTGGCGTTCGAGTTGCCTTACAGCAACTTGTCGAGCCTCCTGCTGAAGAAGAAGCGAGACGCCAACAGCTGCAGCAGCAGCAGCAGCAAACCGAAAAGTGCCTGAGAGATGCTATTTTCATAACAGTAGTCAACACGCCTCCATAATTCAATTGTGATCGCTTCCACGTACAACTCATTGTTAACGTTATAATTAATTATTCATAGTCGTAGCCGTATTATATTTGTATATGTAATTTTAAGCCCAAAAAAACATTAAAAACATTTAAATTCTAAATAATAAATGCATCAATCAGCTGATTGCATTCGCCAGAAAAATCAAAGGTGGCAATCTTTGCAACGGCGGCATATTTGACAATATGTAACTCTTTTCAGATAAGTTGTTACATATGTATATATGAACGTTCTTTTTTTAATAATTTTGAAACTAGAACTTTCAAACTTTCTAACTTATAGTTTTTTCGATTTTATATATTTTTTTTTAGAATTTCAAGCACGTTTAAGCAAGATATATGCAGAGTTGCCATCTTGTCTGTTTTTAATTTATCGCAATACTTTCGTGCTTAGTTAAAAAATTGTCGCAGCCATGGCTCCCAGATAGTTTGGCTTTTCCCACAAAATTTGACCTCTCGAACGTAATCAAAAATCATTAAAATAATCACCTTAGCTTAAATAATTTATAATTTATACTGTGTACTAAATTATTAATCTTATTTCATAATTTATGCATTTGTTAAAATTGAATTAAAACTGCGCGCGAAAATACCAAACCTGGTCACTCTGCGCTTTTGTTTAACAGTCTCTGTTCATGTTAATGACCTTAACGATATATCGCTGCACGTAACATAAAAACATCGATAAGCAATAGTAAATTCAAAATCACGGGCAGTAATCAGATATTTATTTAGTTGACTTTTAATATACCAAATATAAAAATATGCATATGCGAACAGTGAGTAAAAAGTAAGAGTGTACACAACACTGATGAAAAAGCGCACTAATATTATTCGATTGCTTATCGATATATCGATAGCTTAAAACAGATGTTGAATAAAATTTATAGCGTTTTTTTTTTAGAATATTTTCAGCTTTTCCTTTCCTTTTCCTTCTCTCCAGTCAAAAACACCTTTTTATTGGTAAAAAGATGGCAGCACCATGAAGCAATAACATAAGGAGATCTCGTCGGCAAAAAGCGTCCCTTGACAAGCTGATAATCAATGCGAGGGAAAGGGATGGAGAGCACCGCTTTGCACCGCACTGAAGCATTAAGGGACAAAAGCCGAACTATTCTGCAGCCGACGAGAACTCCTTATACTTATAGCTTCATGGGCAGCACTGTTTATAGTGCGTATGCGCGTCGGCTCGCGCTCTCTCTTGACTTTTTCTCCCTCTGTGGCGTAAAATTGTTAAAATTTTAAATGTACATTTGCTTGTGTGCGAGTGTGTGCTGTGTGTGGGAGCTGAGCGGACGAAAGTAACAAAGTAAATTGCTCTCAGTGCTGCGCCGGCTGCTCCAAGAGACAGTCCCAAATTTCCATAGCGGAAAGACGGCGAATTGTACCGCGTGCGCTCCAAAAAGTTAAATTCATTCCACCCGCTGCATTTCCTTTTTAAAATCGCGCGCAGTTAGTTTGTTTGTCTTAATATAATTGAAAACAAACGTTTTCGTACAGATTTACATAAAATACACATACTCAAACAAAAAAGGAACCTAAAACGTCAAAAAGAAATGCGAAAATTTTCATAGCGACGCGCAGCATCAGCATCAAAAGGGAGCATCCTTCAGAGTGTTCCTGTGTGAGTGTGTGTATGCATGTGCATGTGTGCGCAGAGCCGCAAAAATACCACAAAATATTTATATTTAGTGCAAATTAAATTTGCGCTTAACGAAAGGTGAAACGACAAAGTGAAATGTGGCTATTATGATGATGATCGAAACGTGTTTATTTAATTATCGTTCTGGCTTGTGTACATACGTGTCGCATTGTTGGCCGTGATGGATAATTTTCGCCAAAATCAATTAAAAATTCAACTCAATTGAAGGACATGTGATTCTAAGGACAGTCCAGACCTAAGAGCAAAAACAACAAAAGAAAACGTCGGCTTTTGTTACTTTTTAAGTTCCCTTTTGTTCTGGAGTTCACATAAAGCGCTTGTCTCTGTCTCTCTCTCTCTCCGTGTGTGTGCGCGTTTGTGTGTGTATGTGGGCGGCGAATGCGTGCAAATGTGCCAATAAAAAGCGCCACGGCAACAACAACAGCAATAGCGGAAGGAGCAGAAGCAGCGACGCCCAAGAAGGTAAAATAATGCCATTACATTGTGCATGCAAAGTTGTGAAATAAATTAGGCGTAAATGCAATATATGTACATATGCGAATATATACATAAGTTTATTTATGTGTGCACATGTGTTGTGTTCTATTTCGGCAGTCGGCGCTGCCACCTGTCCATTGCCAAATTTTGTGTCTCTTATCAACAAACAAGAACACAACGGTAAGCATCATAAAGCAAGCACCTACACTCTCTCACTCTCCCTCTCTCTCTCTCAGTAACACTCCATGCGCTCTTTTTTTTTGGCAGCAGCTAATTGTGTTGTTGTTGTTGCTGCTCAAGTTATTTCTCATGTGAAATTGCTTTGGCTTCGTTTTCTCCCTTTTGGCACTTTAACTTTGGCAGCTCCTTTTTGCATGCCAACGACGCTGACCTTGAACAAGTTCAGCTGCACAGGCGCTGTGATTGTTGTTGTTGCTGCCGACGACGAAGCCTTGGCCTTGGCTGCCGCGACGTCGACGTCAACGCCTGTCAACAAGCAAAATAAGTGTTTATTTAACATACATACACACGCACACATAAGTGTGTACATACGTTGTGCTTTTGTTTTATTTCTCTGTTTTATAGAAAATATCAATATTTTGTTGTATTTCTTGAGTATAAAACAAATATTTGCTGTCAATTAATGTTATTAAATACATTGCTGACGTTTACTTTTTTCCCCATCACGTGTTCAATCGCCATAAGCAGCTTCCGATATAAGCTTCCGCTCTCGCTCTCGCTCTTCCTCTCTGGCCGTCTCTGTCTCTCGCTATTGCTCTTTGTTTGACTAAAGTTGCGCATTAATCGCTCTCTTAAAAAATGTTAATTTACGTTAAAGAGTGTGGCATTGTTGGTATTTAATTTAATTTGTTTATATGCCAAGTTAAATGTGCTGATAACTTTCGTCGGACATTGAACTTAATGTGTCCGTAACCTGTTTTGTGAACAGCAGCGACGTCACGTGCCAAGATTTCTTTTCTTTTTTTAAATGGTACACAATGTTGTTGATTTGCATTATTTAAGTCCCGTTCATGGTCAGCAATGGAATTCCTAAAGCTCTTAATTGCTCATGCGCCGATGAATCATGTGATAGAAATCATCATTAAATTGTTATCATTGCCAAACTAATTCCTTATTATTGCATATGTATTGTTTTAATTATGAATAAATTGGTCAAGTAAACAGTTTTGACAGTTTGTACAACCTTCTTTTGGTTATGCTTATCAGCTCGATTGTGCGACAAGAGTTATTATAATTCGTGACTTTTTTTGCCACCCTGTTGACTTATGTCGTCTGTTTACAGTTGGTTTAATCAGACAAATTAACCAGATATGTATGTATTTATAAATTTCTCGACTTCACATTCTTTCTGACTTCACTTCATCCAAGTTCACTACGGTTGCAAAAATGTACAAATAATCAATAAACTAAATAAAAACTTGTAAGCAAACTCTGTTTTTTATGCTGTCAACAGTTGGAGATGATTGCAGTGTTTACTCTTGATAAAGTTACATATGTACGAGTATATTTTCTCTATAAATTTATTAATCTAAAGTGGAATTTCACGTTTTTTGCCTTCAGCAAATGTTTGTTTATCTTGCAAATAATAATAAATTAAGCATATTCCGGCATTAGTTATTAGTCATTAAAATAATCCCATTGTACTTATGAATAATTAAAGGACAGCTATAAAAGACTTTATGTTTTTAAGTCTGTATATGTTTATTAGAGGTTAATCTTCGCGAAATTTATCCAAGAAGAGGAATAATATATGTACATACATATGTATATAGTAGACTAGTTTATCATAATAAACTGAAGTATATATAAATGAACCATAATGCCGGAACTAGTTATCAGTCTTTAAAATAATCCCATTGTTCGAATGAATCATTTTAGGACAGTTGTAAAAGACTTTATGTTTTTAGGTCTGTATATGTTTATTAGAGATTTAGATTTGCGAAATTTACTGAAGTGGAATATCATAATAAACTAAAGTATATTATCAACAATTAACATACATTAAAATAAATTGTTTACGATTGCAGTTCTAAGCAACATGAGATTGTATGATTTTTGCAGAAATTGCTCAATTGGACGTGTTGTAAGTGGATATTGTTATATGCATGTTGTTTACTTTGCCCACTGTGCCTCTGTTGACTCACCATTGTTGAATTTCCAATGCTCAGAGAGTGATTTCTTGATCGTGCTGTCAATGATTCTTGCCTTTGTGGCCATTCACTTCATATTGTTGCCTTTCCTCATAAGAATATAAGTATAATATAAAAATATTGCCCCGCCTTAAGCTGCCACCCCCCGCCCTTCCGCCTTTTATTGTGCTGCGTGCATGAAACTCGTTTCATGATGATGCGGGACGAGAGTTGTGGAAAGGGGAGGGGTGGGTGAAATGGTCATTGGCCTAGTTGGACTTGCGAACGGCGCCAGCCGTGAAAATGTAAACAATGTAAATGCGAGTAATTAAATTTTCATACAAAGTTAAAGGACAAGAAACAAATTTATTCATAAATTATTTAGACCAACCTTTTTGACCAACTGCCTTTTGGGTGTGACCATAGCGGCCTTTATTAAATTAAAGCTGTCTTTTATATGCACACATCAACTATGTACATATTTACATACATATTTATGTATGTATGTATGTAGAAATCTTTCCTTTTTAGTGTCTGCCACATTTTAATTGGCAATTTGTGTCGACGCTGTCGTCAATCAACACAAATGCATTTGTCGCCGTTTCATTTCTCTATCTATCTCTTTCTTTCTCTCTCTCCCGCGCTCTTTCTTTGCTTCAAACAAGTCTCAGGTGTCTGGCTAACAGCTAACGTGGAACTCCTTTTCCGTTTCTGCTGAGGCAGGAAACTGATGCTGCCACAGCAAAAAGGAAATCTATGGCTCTATGAAGCACAGCTGAGGTTAATTACGTGTGTGTGTGTGGGAGAGAGAGAGAAAGGGAGAGTATGCTTCAACCTATCCCACGCACAGTGGTCTTTTTATTCAATTTATCTAGGATTTATTCAAATTTGCAAAAAATGTTGATTGTTAATTTCACATATTTAATTAAAATTAAAATTTAATTAAAAATAAAGAATAATTAAAAAATGTTGATGAATTTATTTATGATTCCCAACTAAATGGACCATTGTGATAGAAATGTATTGGTAGATGAACTCCCGATTGTTCACTGTGCGATGTCTTGCATCTGTTTGCGACTTGTTTACATCTTATTGCAACCCCACACAGATACACACACACACTCACGGAACGCCTACACTGCGAATCAACGCATCCGGCATTATTATTTTGCATTTTTTGTTGTACATTTGTTGTCTGTGGCACAGCATTTAAAAAGTGGCACCCGACAAAACTTTTTGCCTCAACAAACCGCAAATTGTTGCTGTGCAACACACAATGAACAAGCAAAAGGAGGAGAAAAGCATACATACACATATTCCCATATACATTAATACATGTGTACATACATACATACGTATATAGAGTGGTATCGCATTGCATGTTGTAATTGCAGCATGTTAACAGCAACAACAACAGCAACAAAAATAGCGAGTCCAACGGCAAGTCATGCAACAAACTTGCCCCACTTGACTCTTGAGCAACACATTTGATTGTCGTCGGATAATTACGAAATTTCTAGGATAGATTGATTGCAAGCCTATCAACTGAGGGGAGCCTATCAAGTAGTGTAATAAACAAAACATAAATAATCGACAACTTTACTTTTTCAAACAGTTGCAACTTTTGACAAAACTTAATCGATTTAATTCCGAATCAATTTAATTGAAAAATTTAATACTTTTCCAATACTCATTTGTTTTCAGTTTTTAAAATTTTAAGGATAGTTGCAGAAATGAATATTGTCTTTGAACTTGTCTATTATCTTATTATATTATAAGACATCTGCCTACCCTTGAATAAAAAGTCAAAGCAGCAAATTGTGATTGTTATATTAAATAAATATATGTATTTCTTTCTACGGACTTTTTTTTTGTGGTTTTAGGTTGTCAGCGTACCCTGCGGATAAGTCGGATTATTTGGCCGCCCAGTTTTTTTACGGACTTGTATTTTGACCACGATCTATCGACGCATCTTGGGTGTTGTCACTTTGACCACGATCTGTAGAAGTATCTTGTGCGTGGTCATTTTGACCACGATCTGTAGAAGTATCTTGGGCGTTGTCGCCATTTACAGGGCCGTTTTCGTTGTTTGTATTATTCTCATTGTTGGCGTTGTTTTCATTGTTGCTGTTGTTGTTGTTACTGCTGTTGTTGTTGTTGTTGCTTCTGTTGTTGTTGTTGTTGTTGTTGCTGGCAATGAGTGTTGCCACAAATGTTGTTGAGCAGCCTTGCGGTGCTCCAATGTCAATGTTGATTACATTATTCGCATTTCTGATGTCTGCTTCCAATATTCTTAACTGCAGAGTCACACGACTGCCCTCAACTTGCTGCTGTACATTGCGATTTACTTGTGGCCTATGAGTTCCTCTTTGACCTCTTTGTCGAATAACGTAAGGATGATAACGATTAGGATGCAAATGATTATTCGCCAATTCCTGATCCAAATGATTGAAGATGTCTGGATAATGTTGCATTTGGGTAGCACGACGGCTTCGAATTGTTCGACGTCCGTGTCGAACGGTTCCTGTCGATCGATCAGTACTAGAAACCACCGGCGTAGGTGGAGTAATTATCTCGGCCACTGTATTAGTTCTAGCATTGCGTTCGTCAACCTCTTGGGGATCAATTTGAGACGAACCGGTAGACATGCTCGAGTTTTTTTATTTGATATGTTTTTGAATCAAATTTTGAGATATTCTTTTTATCGAATCTTAAATATTTTGAATATTTGTGAGTCGTTTATGTTGCTTGCCCGACTTCCAAATTGAAACTAATTTTCGAAATCTATTTGATATTGACTAGGCACTGAAAAGGCAAAGCTACCTTGTTTTTGTAAAAATATACATATAACTTCAGAGTTAAATAAGTTTATGGTCTTTGGCTTTGTTGCAATTGAATGGAAATAGAAATTACAATTCAATGAATCAGGCACTTTGAAACAATTGTTTTGTTCTTTGTATTACCAGTAGTTATAGTTCTTGAAAGATATAAATTAAAATCAAACTGAATACAAAAGCAACCGTTTTAAATGGTATATATTTTTAGATTTTTATAATAATTTGTAATAATCTGAATTTTGAAATATATTTAGGTTGTAATAATAATAGTGTGTTGTGTTATTTTGTCCATATTTTAAATATTTTACAATAATTGAATAGCGAACCGTGAAATTAGCTTGATTGCAATTTGCAAGCATTTTATTTGTTGTTGTTTATTTTTTGCTTAATTTGACTTTTAAAGCTACTGCCTAAAAAGTATTTTGCTATTACAACTGCAGCAGTATAATAATTTTGAAGTTGTTTTTCGCTTACGTTAATTGCGACAGTTCTCCAAGTGGCAAATATGTGCATATGTATATAAATATATATTTCACACATTTGTGTGTTTGTTAGTTGTTGTTGTTGTTTATTGTTAGTCGCGCATGTGAACTTGAATGAAGTGCTAAACACATTTCCTGCCAGAATTTATAACAATTACAATTACACACACGCACACATAGACTTACACACACACATACATTTGCACAACATATCAAAATGTTTTTGCTCGTCATGAAAATGCTTCTCGCATTGTTTTCAAGTGGAAAAGTGCACAAACATTCAAAGCCCTTTTGGCCAACTGCCAAATTTATTTTGCCAACTCACTAAGGCAATGTGGGTTGTGGGGTGGGGGTGGTGCAATTGGTGCAGTGTGTCTGCTGCAAATCAAAGCTCGATAAACAATAGACGACAACAAACAACAACAACAGCAGCTCGCCAAAAAAAAAAAAACCAAAGATAAAATTTAACCTTCGACTTGAAAAAAAATAAAAAAAAATATTTGGTGCCTTGCTATTTTTATCGAGTGCAAAATGCAAATGACAAAAGAAAAGCAAGTGTATTATAAAGTCAAGGCTGCTAGAATAGACAATACCCTTTAAGCACTGAGAATAACAGAAATTGATGGAAAATCATATCTTTAAGATAATAAATTCATAAATAACAAACATTTTAATAAATTTAATTTATAAATGGAATTGCGCCTTTAAAAATATATTCAATCAGACAAAGTCAAAGATAAACCAATGTTTAGATTAGAAATGTACAGAGTGAACTAACCTAACCTTTTAATAATAATATAGTACCTCACATTCCTTCTAATTTTACTAGTGTTTTATGATACGTACATAATTTAAATAAACCCTTTATATAGACTGCTTTTAATTATTATAATAATTAAATGAGAATTTTAACAATATACTTTGACTAACTTTATTACTCACTTCAATACAACCCTCTTCCGAGCTACACTGTGTACAGGGTATAACATAACATTGGCAGGCGCCTGATAGTCGGCCCAGGCTCAAGCCGTAGAGACTTTGAACCCAACAACGGCGTAGTCTGACTGTACCCCTTAACCATGTGGCTTCATTTTGTGGCAGCGAGAGTGGCACGTAAAGTTATGCACTGTTGGCAAATGCATTCAAACAATTTGAAGGCGCTTTTGTAGGCAATAAACTGCAATGAAGTTAAAAGTGCACTGCAAACATGAATCATTTGTACAGAGACTTGAGATGCCCTTTGTAATTAACATCAACATTTTATAATAAGAAATTCTTTATAATTTGTGCAACCCTCTCAGTATCTTGCAATATTTGTTGGGACTGCAATGTGGCAACAAAAGGTCGCCGTCTCTGACTTGTAATTAGTTTTTCCTTATCTTTGGGGGCATTGAGAAATTGCGACGCAGCCGCAGACTCGCTGACGTCAGACTGGGACTTGAGAAGACTGGGACTGGGACTGAGACTGACTTGTCCAATAGAGTCCTGTCCTGGCCAGGTCAGAACTGAACTGAACTGAACTGAACTGAAAGGGACAGACGAGCAGTTGCGTGTCTAGACGCTCTATGCCATGCTTCGTCGCACCACCAGCAACAATAATAAGAATAATGGAAAACACAACCCTTGTAGATGACGCGGTATCCTTAGAATTTACATGAATATTAAATATTTTATTGCCACTCCATTCTCTGTGTGTATGCAGCTCAATAATATTTCGCTTCTTTAACGACCTTTGCCGTGAACTTTGCATGTAACGCTTTTCAAAACGCAACTCACACTTACACATTTATTGATTTTGACTTGAAATGTGTCTACACTTTTGAAATTCATTAATTAAGCAATCTGATCTGAGTTCAATTTGCGCTGTTATCAATGCATAGTCTTATCGCAATTGATGCTTGTGATTGGCATTCGTCGTTATCTTATCAGAGCACGTTCTGAAGACTGTCGACACCTTGTTCCGCTCCAAGTTCATATAAAGGAAGATGTATGTAAATATGTCTATATATATGTTTGCGTGTGTTGCAGTTGCAACATGCCGCAAATTTCAATTACACTCTCATCGTATGTGGCAGCTACGTGACCGACTGTCAATGGGGAAACAACGCAGCTGCCTTTTGTGGCAAACACGACACAAAGTGCTTCATACCACATACACACCATTCATATGTATTAAGGCAACTCTTGTATAAAATGGGATATACTGGCAAATGGTTGAATGAACCTGCGGCTAAAAACGAAAGGGGAAGAGCTTATAGAAGAAGAAGTAGAAGAATTAAGAACTGCGAACAAAATGTGTAAATGAAACTGAGGCTGACAATGTGAAAAACAAATCAATTGAATGCAAGGCTGTCGAAATATTCCATTCAAACGCCCATTTTTGATAATCATAATAGAATTCGAAAGTGATCGACTAGAGTCTACTCTATAAACATGGCCTCAAATAAAAATTTAAAATACTTTTTTTAATCTATGTTGTTTTAATTTGAATAAAACAATTTGTTCTTAATTTTCATTATTTGCCTTAACTATTAACTAAAAATGTTAAATGAAGGATAAATCAAATGTACCTAGAATACAATATTTATTCATATTTGATTAATTTGAGTTTGTCCTCAAATGACTGACGTATACTCATTCACTAGAAATCTTATCAACAAGGTCCCGCATTTTCACTTTCAACCAAATTCATATGAAAAAATTAAAACGATAAAAAAATATAACAATAAAGAAACTGACAAAATTTCACATGGTTGTAGTATTTATTGTTACGTCTAATTGCCGCGATAAGGCCCATAACACACACACACTCTCAACGCACACTTAACTGATAGACGCCTGACCCAACACAGATTGCGGATTGCGGGTTAGTTTAATTTGGTAATGGTAAATGGTAAATGGTCACGGGGTTCAATTGACAGCAAGACACTTGACGGAATCCATCAGGTGTTTCCTTCTTCTTCTTTTTTTGCATGTGAATTAATTACGAGGCATTGGAAGTGTGTATTGAAAGCGCATCGATTGTAATGACGCCACGTGTTGACCTTTCTTTCTCTCTGCCCATTAAGTGCACTTTAAAAGGGTGTAACTGGAAAGTTTTGTTCCAAAAATATATTTGATTTCAATTGTAGCTAATCTAAATTTAGCTTGAAAGCAGCTAAATGGCGCAGCACTACTGACCGTGTTCACTGCGGGGGGTTGCAACTTGTGGCAAGTGTCCTTTCACAGAATTGAGTTGTCCATTTAACTCTTGTTCGTGGCGTGCTCAATTAAATTATTGTTGATTCTTTTTTTTTTTGCACCTGATAAATCGCCCAATTGATAAATTCTGTTGATAATTTGTTAATATGTTCTATGGTTTAATTAAATTGAGTTTTTCTATTTCCATTTCCAGAAAGGTCGAGTGTCAATTAAATGGCCAGGGGACGCAGAAAACGCTTCCGTTTGAGGTGCCCACAGAAAGCAGTTAAAGAAGAACTGGACGAGCTGTCGCAGCCTTCAAATGGGAGCAGTTAATAATCGGGCTAAAAGCAACAACAGCAACAACAACACGATGGATAAGCGGTCATTGTGTTGCCTCATCATCTGTGTGAATCTGTGCTTTGTCATCTGGCTGGTGAGCGTGCAGCAGCTGGAGGCAACTGATGATGGAGCAGGAGGAGCAGGAGTTGCCTCAACTGTACAACTGCAACTGCAACAATCGAGTGCCAATGGCAGTAGGAAACCAAACCAAATACACGACCCTAGTCGCACTCAGCAACTTAGTAGTAACCTTAGTAGTTATTATTATTATAGCCCTAGCCTAGTTAGTCTAGACAAAGCGGCCACGCCCGCTCCAATGCCCACAATGGCCAGTGGATCAGCGTTACCATCGACGCCATCATCATCATCATCATCATCATCATCGGATGCCAGTCAATTGATTGATCTCCACAACTTTGCATATCTGATGACACAGCCACCATGTGAACCACATATCCAGGCACTCATCCTGGTGCACACGGCACCACGGAATGCGGAGAAGCGTTCACTGATCCGCCAGACATGGGGAAATCCTCACATGACAAATAATCTCAACTCCCCGTTGCGTGTGGTTTTCCTGCTGGGCGCTGTCAACCGAACGGAGCAGCAACTGCAACATTCTCTGTCGCTGGAGAATGTGCGACACGGCGACATGGTGCAGGGGAACTTCCAGGATGCCTATCGCAACATGACCTACAAGCATGTGATGGCCCTCAAATGGTTCAACAACAATTGCCCAAATGCCCAGCTGCTCATCAAGGTGGACGATGATGTCTTTGTGAGTACGCCGCAGTTGACAAAGCTGCTCCGCGATTCCCCAACAAATGCGACAAATGTAGCCGTGGTGTCCACGACGCCAGTGACGCCTTCGTTGCGCTCGTTGTTGCAACAACGCCACGAGCTGCTCTTCTGCAGCCCCGTGTTGTCGTCGCGTGTGAAGCGCTCTTATCGCGTGAGTATTAACTAGTTGTCTATTTAAATCTCATTTACTTAGTTATTTAAAATCGACTCAAATTGGTTGACACAAAGAAATTATTTGGAATTTAAAATTAAATTACAAAATAAAAGCGTAAATTTATTATAAAAATTGTCATTTATTATATGCGCATTTTCATAAAAACGTCATTAACTCGGTTTATCCTCCAGACACATATTAATGTTGCCTATTTAAACTATTTTTATATAAATTGATTTACTTTGGTTACCAAAACAACAAATTCTGGCTCTTATTGTTGTTAGTTCCCATTCATTTTTCTTGTTGAAAAGGAAAACCATTAATTCCCAATATCAATTAATATAAATTTATTATTTTAATTATTTATTTATAAACTTTTAGATACATTATTTATCATTATCGCTGGATAAATTATAATTAAAATTTAAAATAATAAAAAATACATGCAATTCTGAACAGTTTAAGTTTTGTCCGATAAAAGAATATATTAGACAATAAAATTAAAGCTGAAAAGAATAAAAGTTAAATTTAAGTCTACATGCATTCAAATTTTTACTAACTTCTCTCTCTCTCTCTCCCTCTCTTTTTATATCTAGTCCAAGTGGCGAGTGAGCTTCAGGGAGTTTTCCGCGCATTATTACCCGCCGTATTGTCCCGGCTTTGCCATTGTCTACTCCGCGGATGTGGTCCAGCGTCTCTATCAGGCGGCTCAGCGGGCTGGCTACTTCTGGGTGGATGATGTCCACATCACCGGAGTGCTGGCACAGCAGACAAACACAACGATCACGAATCTGCAGCCGTATGTGCTCTACAAAGTGAACTGCGACCGATTGCTGAGCGGAGAGAGCGATCTCGATCAGCAGGAGTTTCTCTTCACGTGGCACAGCATTACGCCCGAGCAGATCAGTGCGCTGTGGCAGCTGCATGTGGCACAGAACTATACGCTGACACAGCGTAGCATTCAACTGGACACGGAAGTGGTCTCGGAGGCGGATACGGGCTTTAGCTAGCTTAAGGGTTAAAGTTTAAGATTTGAGTTGTACAAAAAGCAGAGAAAGATTCGTCGTTTAGTTTTTAGTTTAGTCTATTTTATTAACTCTATATTTGGCTGTTTTGCGATTAATTAATTTAGTTGTTAAATTGTAGACTAGTTATTAAACTATTAGTTAGCATTTTCTCAGTTGAAAAACAAACAAATTGATAAAAGAGAATAACAAAAGAACATTGCAAGTCAAGTGAACCACCAACCACCTGCCTACAATCATTCGTATCATATATGATAGCATAACTGAAGCATAACGATAAATACAACAATTACGATAACGATTAATGATTAACGATTAACGATAGTCATACATTCTAGCCTCTCTGGGTGATACACACATTCGTATATGAACGTAAACATTTAAGCACAACTCTTAACTACTAAGACAACAATAGTTATAACAACAGAAAGCAACAACACAACAACAAAAAGAAGAAGATACACTTAATATTTAAAACGTAACGTCTTTTAGCCACATTAATCAAATAAAGTAAACTGAAAGCAAGCTCTTTATTTATTATGAAACTAGAAAACATAATGTATAGCAAAAATGTTTTGTGTGAACTAATGAATTAATTGAGTAATTGATATTGAAATTGTTCAGCTGTTGAGGAACTTAGTAAATCAAATATGTCGCATGGAGATAAAAAAAAATTATTAATAATCTATTTTGTATTTTTGTCTATAGCAAATGTCTAAGTACTTTTTATTTCAAATGCATTATAATATTAGACAAATTGACATTGTATACATGAAACAAACAAACAAAAAAAGACAAAATTAAAAGAGGGAACATTTATGCCAGGAACGTTAACAGAAATATCAAAACAAAAACAAACAAACAAACGAGGATGTAACGAAATGAACGAAAGAAATTTGTAACAAATGAAATTTATAAATGTGTAATACAAATTAATTGAATGTTCAAGTTTGTCAGAAATTATATACATACATATATAAAAAAAAAACAAATGATCAAGAAAAATCCATATATAAAAAAAATAAAAACTTACAAATTGTACAATGTAACGGAAAGTTGAAATATTTAGGCTGCGCGCACACTGGGAGCGGAAAGCGGAGCGTACAGCGAGCTTATCAACTTGAAAAAAACAAACACACGCTTGTATGAAAGCGCGCACACTGAAAGCTGAGCTGATTTATCATTTTAGTTCTGAAATTATCTGTATAAGCTCCGCTTTCAGCCCAGTGTGCGAGCAGCCTTATCTGTATTGAGTTAACTGCTTGACAACTGTTTAACAAGCAGTGCCACTGCAGAAACATAGCAGGCAGCTTTTAGTGCAGTAAACTCAACGAAGGCAGGTAGCATAGCAGATAGCTTTTAGTGTACAACATACTAAGCAGTAAACTCAACGAAGGCAAGTAGCATAGCAGTCAGCTTTTAGTGGTTAGCAAGCTGAACTGCACTGCGCGGTAGTTTTGAAATTTTGAACAAGCAGTGTTGTTAATAGAATTAAACTTGTGCTATATCGATTGGTAGTATTAAATGAATAATTGAGTGTGTTCGTTTCGTCAGCTGCGCTCGAGGACATGCGAAATTATCACTTAATTTTCAAAAGCCACGTTGGACGACGACAATGAGCAAATGAAAAGACACGACACTGTTAAAAATAGGCAACTGTACACAAATACATATATACAAAGGTGAGTACTGTCTATGAAGATTTGTTTTCGATGTCGGTTGCCTTTGACACTGACACGCCCCCAAGGGTGGCGGGGTCGTTACGTCGTTAGGACGTGTGTCTGTCACGCAAATTGTTGCATTCAACACATTTAGCGTTGTTAGTGACCAGTCGACATTCAACGTGTACGGACATCGGACAGCAAATAGTGAGGAATTCATATTACAATGGTATTGGTGAGCTCTATATAAGTTACTAGTTACCCGACAAGCAATTGAAAAGTGTAGACAGGTCCTTTGGTTGTTGTTGTTGTTGTTGCACAAACAAAGCCGGAACTCGAGTATTTGCCGCTTATCCTGACAACAACAGAGTCAACTGACAACAACGAGCCTCGTTGCATTTTTGAGTGGAACGCCGCCTTCGTTAGCTGCAAATTTGTTAACAAGTGGATGCAAACAACATGATGCCTACTTGCCACATGCCACAGTCATTGCTCCTTGCTCCACACACAACTTCAGCCGAGTTTCAGCTTTGAGTTGAGTTCCACACTAAAAAACTGGAATGTGGAAAATGATGCTGTGTTGTGGCATGTGGCATGTGGCATGTGGCACTCAAGCTCTCCGCTCGTCAACTTTAAATGTGTGTCAAGTCGTGTGGTGGAGTACGAAATATGCTTATAGATACACAGGAACAGGAGTCGTTGCGCCCTGTTGTTTTTGTTGCCTGCCCCTTCGAAAGCGCCGCGCATGCCACAGATTTCCAACTGGCTGCTGCTGTGCTGCTGCTGCCAACAGCGATTACGGCTCGCTGGCTCGCTGGCTGATGTTGCAAGCTCGGCAAGCTGTCGAACTTCTCTGTGGCTGTGTGTTTTTTTTAGTACAAAATATATATGTATCGTGGATATATTCGCCTTGGCTTCGGCTTCTTCAACACTTGGCTGGGGCAGCCAACAAACAGACTGTGTTCACTGCTCCTCGTATTCACATGTACATCAACATAGCAACATATACGGACACACACACACACACACACATCACATATACACACACATATGCATGTGCTCTTCGTTTTCGACGTCCGTGCGCCTATAAATGTTTTGTTTTTCTGCAGTTTGTTGTTAGTGCTGAACGGTGAACGGGCAGCGTTTGTTGGCCAACATCAGCATCTCAGTCAGCAGCATCCGCAACTGTCGCACAATTCAAGGCACGACAATTCAACAATGAGCTCGACTTTTTGGATTCTCTGCATACGAGCATGAATTTATTTGCGTTGTATGTGTGTGTGTCTCTGTCTGTCTGTTTCTGTGTGTGCGAGTGTGTGTGAGCTAAAAAGAAAATAGCGCCTAAAATCAAGTGACAAGTGGACAATCAAACAATTTACAATCAAGTGCAAATTCATTGAAACATATTTCACACAAATCACAAACAAAAAAAATATTATAGTGCAAAAATTAAACTACAACAAGAACAACAACAACAACAGGTGTTTCAAGCTTTAATTAAAGCAACAATGTTTAAGAAAATATTTTTTTAAGTTGAGTGTGTGAGTTAAGTGTGTGTGCGTGCGTGGGCGTGTGAGTGTGTGTTTTTGTATGTGTGTGTAATTGTAATCGCGGGTGCAACACAAGATGGTTGAAGAGTTTCTAGAGAAATTACCTGAAATCGACACACGCTACGAGGTGAGTTGTTTCCCCTCCCCTCTCTCTACTCTTGTGGCCCATTGTCCTGCCACATTGTCCTGTTCTGTGTCCTTTTTATGTGCAACACACGCAGCAGCAGCAGCAGCGGCAGTTAAGACAAATAAGAAGTGGCAAACGGATGCGGCAACAGCGGCTTTTGTTTCGCGCTCATTCCCATCTACCATCCACCATCTACTCAACATCCTGTCATCCTGTTCCTTACCCACTCCCCCTCTCCCTCTCCCTCTCCCCTCCCTTGCCAGTCTAAAGCTCTGTTTGTCTGCTGTGTTTGTTTTGCTGTTCAAATTACATTTCCCTTCAAGAATTTGCATTATGCTGACTATACTCCGTGCGAATGTAGGCCGGATATTTAATCAGTTTGCTGTTGTCGTTCCCGTTGCCACTTCTGCCACATTTGCCACATCCACAGCCGCTGCATTTACCGTTACGCTCAACAGCTTACAACATTTGTTTTTTGGCTTTTGTTCCAGCTGTGATTTACCTTCTGCTCTTGGCTCTTCTTATTCTTAATGCCCGTTTTAGCCAAATATTTAGTTGTGCCATTAAACATTAAGCTGCAGCTGCCGCTGCGTTGCATGCTTCAAATGATAATATAAATGTTGCAGTCACTTTTAAGTGCCACTTGCAGCAGCTCCTCCACTTTGCAGTGGGATCAGTTAATGAGTTTGGCCTGAGAGAACAGTTTAAAATCTGGCCATGACACAAAAGTCAACTTGTTGTTTAAAGTAGCTTTAACGTTTATTTATTTACTATGCTTGGTTTTGCTTTGACAACATATATAAAAAAGAGATTTACATTTTGCATACAGTCTCTGATGTTATGTTTATGTTTATATGTTTTACATGGCGTATACTTGACGCTCATTTGGGCAATTCATTTTTGGACTGCTGCTTTCTTTTTTATTATCATAAAAATATTACCAAACAACATTTGTCCTTTTGTTCACTTTTGATTATTTTTACAATAATTAATTCTTATACATATTTAATTTTTAATTGTACCAGCAGACGAAACTTTTGACTGATTTTATTGTGAGTTTTAATTTTATCACTTTATAAGTATCGACTGTGGCCGAATACTGTGAAATTTAAAATCAATACTCTATGTAAGTCAAATTGGATAATATCTGGATACAAAATTTAACTCAAATATTATTACTTTGTGTTTACTTCCTTCAACAGAAACCACTTTAATTATGATCGTATCATCTGTAAGATCTTAAATTCTGCTAACTATTTTTCCCTCTGTTTGTGTATCCCGCTCTTTCTCTATGCCACTCTTTTCAACTCTTAAACTTCCTTTTTTTTAATTTTCTCTAAGTCACCCCCCATCAAATGTAATTCTTGGTTTCCCATCTCTGTCTGTCTTAGCCCAATCAAAGCTGCTGTCAGGATGCACTCTGGTCATCCACATCCTCGTTTACAGCTGATTAGCTGCATGTCCACTGCACACTTCGACTATATAAATAAAGAATTTAACAGCTGAAGGCACTCTATTTTTTTGATGGTGCCTTTGCACTTTTCTGACAAGTATCTTTATTTCTTTTTCAACAAAATCCTAAACACTAAAACTATTTAGCCACTGTCTTCTCGACACATACACACACACAGCTCTCAATAGAGAGCCCGATAACTGGGCAAAGACTTAAAGTAAACCATACGAGTAAATGAAGAAGAAAGCCAAAAGCCGCTGAGAGTTGTGTAAACAACTTAAAAGGCAATTAGCGCACTTCGTTTGGGTCAGAACAAGGGCCAACTACAAGTCATGGCCAGCAGTTTAGCGTACACATTAACTTTATTAGCGTCATATACAACTGTATCAACAAGGGGCACATACACACACAGTCATAAACAAACTCAGAGTACACTTTGGGCCGAATACAAAGACACATAATTATGCGTTGTATTATTTTTAACAAGGGCCAGTCCAAAAGCCCTTTAAGCCCCACTAACTGAGCCCCAAACAAAAGCCTCAAAACTAATAAACATGTTAGAGCATGTGTGTGTGTGTGTGTGAACACAATCGCGATCAATAAAATGTTAATTATTCAATACAACATGCAATAAACTTTCGCTCGCACTAAGCCACCCAACGGCTTACTTAGGGTTAAGCGTGTGAATAACTATGTGTATATATCTGTGTATGCATGTGTGTGTGGGTGTATATATGCTGTGTGTGTGTGTGTGTGCCATATACATACATGTATCGTGTGAGCCTTTGTTTGATTTACAGCTGTTTATAAACGGCCGCATAGTCAACACCAAACTGCGAGTCCTTTGCCACTTGCCTGGGTTCTCTCGTTGGTCCTCGATTCTTGGTCCTTGGTCCTTGTTGCGGTCGCGTTGTCGCTACAAGTTAACCGTTAATTTACATGACAAAGTAGCAGCCACAACGAAATCAACAACAACAACAACAACATTTAATACACTCGAAGCTTAAAGTGCGCTTAAAAGTGGAACAACAAAGTCCATTACAAATTCAATTTAAACAAATTTAAATTTTATAGTTTTAGACATTTTTGATTTGAATATTTTTGTTTATTTTTATCAAGTTACAAGATAACGAAATTATTACAATTTAAAGAACTTAATTTAGTTAAAATTGTTGTTAAATTTTCTTTAATGTATACTAAATAAACGCGCTGATTTCCACTTGGCAAATTGAAATCTAAGAGCCAAAACTGCACAGTGAGTGCCATCAACTGTTCAACATTTCAATCAGCATATCAGTTTAACGGGATATCAACCCGACGAGAGAGAAAGAGATTCCAGTTTAATCCGTTTATCGAGCAACATTTAATGGGGCAAATACCTGTTAGCAGCTTTCGCCCATTCAGTTGAGCTGTGAGTTGTGTTTATTTGCAATACAAACACAAAAAAGCAATTTGTGGTACATTTTAATTGAAGTCTAGTTTTTGGAGCTACCTGGGGCTGTCGTCGTCATCCGATACGACCTGTTCACATATATGTACATAAGATAGCTTCATGCCACTTGGCAGGTTGCCATTCCGGCAAACAGAGCTAAAAACTCAGAGCTACCGAGTTTGGCAGGCAAATGTTGTAGACAAAGTCGTTGAAAGTTTGTCACATTTCGAAGGCAAAACATTTTCAATATGCAAAAGTCGTTAATATGACGCAAGGGCGCTGCTTAAGTTCTACTCGCCTCTCTCTTACTCCATCCTAGCTCTACCTCTCTCTCTCTTCATGCATTTAAATTGCTGCTGTTTTATGCATGTGTGTGTTCACTTGGCGTATGCGTAATATGCTGCATAATGCGTGTTTAGATCAAAATTGAATTGCACATTTTACATGGCGTGTACGTGATGTACATTTTGGCACTTCTTTCGCAGTCCTGCTCACAATATTCTTTCTATCTTTATTTTTTGTTTTTGATTTTTTTTATCCGCATTATACAAATGACTATTTCTGTGTGTGTGTGTGTGTGTGTGTCTAACTGAGCACGTCTGCTGTGCGACAGATTAAACTCAAAGTTATTGTCAGTTTGGGCGTTCAGTCGAAAGATGAAGTCGACCGATAACTGAGCGATGCTACAAATAAATCATGACATTGGTATTCTATTTGCTCTTGCTGTTGTTGTTGTTATTCTTGCTGTTGCTTGATTTATAGCCAAGCATATCCGTATTTGGCGATTTACTTTCGGCATTCTTCTACTTGGTCATGCTCTTTGATTGCCCATCATTTACTGCAGTCTTTTTTTTATTGATATGTCCATGTGAATTTCATATCAAATTTCAAAAGTATTATCGTTCAATTATAAATTCTATTTTGCATTTTGATTGCTTCATTTCAAAAATAAATATAAACTGAAAATGCATAGTAATTGTATTAAATAAGTTCACTATCCATTTTTCCATTAAAATTTAATATGAAAATTCGTGAAAAAAATTTAATAATCTTGGACAAAAATATTCCACATTTTTACTATTAAAGAGACTTTAATTTTAATTTAATTCATAAAATTCTATAAAGATTTTCCAGCTGAGAAAAACATTAATATTTATAATTCACTTTAAAGTAGATTGCAATAAGTCTTTTATTAGATATTTGGATGTTCTTCCTTTTTAAAAATGTTGCACAAAGAATGCTTTATCAGCTAATTCCTTTATTGGCCAGCCAGTTTTTGGTTAGCTTAAATGCGTTTATTATAACGCAAATCCGGGCAGACAATGCCCAGTTTGGGCCAACTGCAAATTTCATTAATAAATGTCGACGAGCGTACGGAAAATAATCCATTTTACTCAATGTTTGTTCATGCTATGGGCAAAGGGACAAGGGGGAATTGAAGTGGAGGGCAGTTTGTTGAATGCTAACAATAAACATTGGAAAATATCACAGCTCGCTGGGCAACGGAGCAGCAGCTGCTGATGCATCCAGTCAGTCCAAGGGAAGAGTGTGGAGGGGAAGGGAGGGAAGCATTTAAAAACCGCATACGGAAAATGCCATTGTTGGTGGGCATCGCACAGCGTTCAACAAGAAAAAAAATAGAAAAAAAGTTGCACACACAAAAAAAAGAACAATTTATCTACTTCATATTTTGCAGAAGCTGCCATGGACAGCGGGTGGCAACAGGGGACGGGGAGGGAGTTGAGGCCAGGAGCAAGAGCATATGAGTTATCCTTGTTCTGGCTAAATGCAATTTGGCTGTTGTACACGCTGCTAATTAAGTTTCGCCGTAAACATTTTTTCACACCACCAGCAAAAAGTTTTCTTTTTCAAATAAAAAACTCCCATATATGCTGTCAAGTTAGACCCTGTTTATATCTATATATCTATATTATTAATCTATATTTTTGTAATCTGCAGGATATTGTGCCTATGGAACAAGTGAGCTCGATGGTCTCCAACGGCGGAGGCAGCGTAACCATGCAGCGCGACGATGAATACCGAAATCGTATTATGAAAAGTAAGTGTGTCATTCCCCCACACCCCCCGTAGACCCCCGCCCACTAGCCATGTGTGTGTGTAGAGTATATATGTTCTGTGTTCCCTACCCCCCGCCCAGAAAGAGTCAACACATATATAGAAAGGTAACTGCTGCTATTTTCGCTGCTTTTGCTTTTGCAGTTGCTGCTGCGATGCTTGGGATTTTTGCATGAAACTTTGGACTATCCCTGACCTACTGGCTTTACAGTTGACATAGTTAAGACGCCCCCCCCCCCCCTCTCCAGCTACCTTCTCTTCACAGCAGTCACAGCAGCATCAGCAACAGCATCAGCAAATAAATAGCATTTCACATTTCACATTTCGCTTAGCGGTTTTCTTTGTACAATAAATGGGAAAGCCACGCCCCTTTCCACATACGCCTACGCTTAGTCAGCGCATGGTTTTAATCGCCTGCATGCTTGTAATCCTTAGCCTATTGTATTCTACTTACTAACAACAATATAATCAATCCAACTAACTAACAAAATACGTAATCATTTTCATGATGCTTGCTCAACAACAAATTCGTCGAATTTGGAACCAAACAATAATCGCTCTGTACAAATTTTGCATATGAAATAAAAAATTAATTAAAACGCATTATCAACCGACAAAAATTAACCAACTAACCATCAATTTATCAAACAACCAATCAACCAACCAATCAAATGCTTCTCTTACACATGAAATTCGACTCATCTGTAGTACGTAGAATGGGTGAGTCCTAGAAATTAAATCTAAGTAAAACAACTTATACAAATATGCAATTATTTAATTTGGTTTTGTACAGTGAATGAAATATGTGAATACGTTGCAAGTGTACACGTAAGTATTTACTTTATATTTTATTTGCATTTTCATTTGGAAATAGTTTAGCCGAAAATTAAGTTCTCCAACATAATATAATATATTTACTCGACTCTCTATCAACTTATCTGCATATGTAAGTGTGTGAGTGGGTGTAGAAGTGCATGTGTGTGTGTGTGTGTGTATATTTGTGCAATTGCTTTAGCATAACATTTGCAAAGTGCTCGACAGCCTCAAATTTCGTCTTGTGGGCTGAAATCTGGGCTCACAGAGCGTATGCTTAATATTTGTTTTATACTGAATGTGGTCTCGGTGGTTGCCTGTTCCCCACCTCGTTTCCTTCCCCAATGTCTGGCAAATGCACAACGCATCGGAGCTTAGGCATTTGGCCAGACTCACACTCTACACTCCGATTTATCTGTATCTTGATAAGTTTGTCTGCGCAGACAGACAGCTTCATTTGCAGCTCGCCTATAAAACATCATTTGCACTCGACTTTAATGACCAGTCAGATCTGTAAATAACAGCTCGATTCAGACAACAAAAGTCGAGACTGCTTAGCTATAAGTTACCCTATAAGTTATGAAGAAAACGACAACATTTGTGAGCTAGGATCTTTTACAAAATTTACTAAAAAAATCAAATAAACAATCTTATATTTGCCGACAATTGCGACAATTCAACATTTACTCTGCAATTTAATACACCCCATTCATAAGATCTTTCTAGGGTATTACAAAGATGACAAGGGACAACAGCGCGTTGGGCATTTTTCATCATTAGTTCATTTGGACCATTCACTCTGTTGTTTTTTTGTCCTCCCCATTAGCTGCTGTTTGTGTCCCTAATTTAGCATTAACTTGGCCTTTAGCAGCTGGCCGTTTGGTAGTTGGTTAGTTGGCAGCTGATATTTCTTGGCATAAATGCAGCACAAACGAAACCAAAAGTAAAACAAATAATTTGCAGGCAACGGCAATGGCAAATATAACAAAAGGCCGCAAAACAAAGGCCAAATAAAAGAGATTAAAAATGCGAAGCGTTTTACGTTCCACTTTGATGGTCCTGTCCTCTGTCCTTCTCTTCTCTTCTCCACCCATTCGACCGTCTCTCTCCATCTCATTCTGGCCAGTTTCGAGTGCGGACCATAAAGACAAACACAAAGCGCAGTCAAAGCCTGTGGCGTTGCCTGCCAACCAATCGAGGACCAAGTGGAGACCCAACCAGGACCAAGAGAATGGAGACAGGAGAGAGAAGAGAGAAGAGAGGAAACGGCAGGAAAAGCGTCTGGTTCAATGCTCTGAAGAGCCTCCAGTAAACATTAAGAAAATCGCCTTATCCTCAATACACACACACATAAACATATAAGCACACAGAGTTACGGACACACACAAATATAAAATATTATGTCCCTGACTGCAATTTGAGTGCAAAAGTTTTCTTCGGCTTTTTCACTTAGCTGCCCAGGCCGATTCGTCGAGAGATTTCTCTGGGATTGCCAGTCAAACACGAGAATAACGGAAACTCTCTTCTGACCTGGCTATGAACTCGCTTATGACTTTCCAAGATAAACGCCAGACGCTTTTTTCTTCTTTCAGCTAAGTGTCCAATATTTGCAGCAACTTGATTTTATAATTATGCTTAAGATTTGTTTTACAACAAGATATTTATAAGTTGCATAAAATTAGGAAATAAAACTCATAGGTACAAGATGTCCATTCTAAAGTGCTTACTAATATGTGTCTTAAAATGTTTGCTTGAAATTAAAATTCAAAATGAATTATTAATTAATTAATGTTACATTAAAGATTTTTTTTATTTTAAAAAATCTAGGTGCTACTTTCTATTTTTATTCCCCCAATTAATATTTTCCTTACAAAACTAAAAGTTTTCACAAGACAAATTGTTTTTAATAGTGTTGAATTTTATAATCTTCCTATGTACGACTGTTGAGTTGTTGATGTCTGTTGGTCGATTAGATCCTATCAGACACCTTTGACAGTCTAAAGCTTTCAATAGTATTTTAAAATTGAAGCATGCTTCAAGCTAAAAAAATTCTGTTGCCAACTTTTTGCTCAACAGGATGCTGCTTGAAAGTTGCCATTTTTGAGCGACTTAAGTGCAGGAATATTGCAAAGGACACATACACTTTAGTACAGTATCGATTGGAAAATCACATCTTGAAAATGCCTTGGGGTGACATTAGACAAACGGAAATATGCCATTTGAATGCTGGAAATACGTTGATTGAATAGTTTCAATAGTTTGAATAGTTTTATTGCCCAACATTTTGATAAGTTTGGGGTTTAAAAATAAAACTCTTTAGAGGGAAAGAATCTCTCAAGTTGTTTAGGACTTGCTTTTAATAAATTGTGAAGTATTTTGTGTGCTTGTGCTAAATGTTTCGTTAGTGCAACTCGAAAGTCCTTTTTAATTAATGTCCCATTTCAGTTTGTGTGCTAAGCTGTTGCCATTTTAGCTGCCATTAAAGCACAATAATAGACTCTGTCTATGCCTCTGGTTCTAGCTGCCACCAGTCTGCATCTTCAGTTAAGTTAGAGACTGTTCTGGCAGCTGGCCAAGCAATGACAATATGCCTAAAGTGGCCTGCACCAGAGTCTGTACCCAAGTCTACTGCGTGTCTGTCTGCGTCAGAGTACAAAAGCGGCATAGAAAATGACGCATTTGGGTGCAAGTGGCATGTGGCCTCATGCGGAAGTTGTTAATTTGACGCACAAAGGCGTAGCTGCTGCCGCTGCTGCCCCAAAAATGGGCACAAGTGGCGCCACTCCGTGTCGCCTCGCTACATGGTGCAACAGGGCGTATACGTATTGCCGTAATTACAACAAGACTGATGGCCATTAAATGCTGCATTCACTGTGCTTCAGGCCGAAGCTAGTGACACAGCAACATGCAACTTGTTGCAAGCACGAAACGGACAGCAGCTGCTCTAAAAGACTGCGCAATTTATTGGCCAATATAGTACTGCTGACCAGGCTAAAAACAAAATACCAGGTAAAATGCTGGTTGACTGGACAGAATGGATGGACAGGTGGGTGGGTGATTCATGCTGGCGGGTTAACTGAGTGGGTCAGTCAGAATGGCCACAACACAAACAACTAAACAACGTAGTTTATACTAATTGCACTAACATTTTTCACTCATTATTTTTAATCAAATGGCACTCGGTCTCAATTTCCCATGCAATTTGACTTGAGTTGGACTTTTAATAGGCGCATTAAATAAATTATTTGTGTGTTTATTGATTTTAAGTTTATAATGCTTATGAATGGGAAAAAAATCAATATGCGAGCAAATATTTAATTATTTGTCATTAAAAAATTTAAATAAAATTTGAAATGGAGAAAAAAATTAATATGCGAGCAGATATTTACTTATTTAATTTACAAAAATTGAAAATAAATTTTATTTCAATTAAGTTGATTAAGAAATTATGTCAGCGTTTTAAGGAATAGTTTTTAAATAAGAGTAAAGCTAATATTAAATAAGCGTTTTTTAAAAAAATAAACATTTGCACAAAACTTAACTTAAATAAATTTAAGCTACTGCATACTATAAACTTAAATGCAAATAAACACACAAATATGTGTTAAAGTTCAGCTTATTGCGATGCATAGTTTGTTTTTTTTATTACGTGTATTCAAAGTTTACTCAACGGATACTTTAAAATGTCTGCCACTTAAATATTTACAATTCAATTTTACAAACACAACGATAACAAGCCGACAGTTGGCTGAGGATTCTTTTAGCCGGATTGCAGTGGGGCGCATTATAAAATATTCAAGTTTATGCAAGCATGTAAATGCCAACAGAAAGAGAAAGAGACAGTTGGAAAGGGCAAAAGAAAGAGTGAAGAGGAAGATGAGAGGAGTGAGTGACTTTCACTTGCTGCTGTTAGTGTTACTGTTGCTGATGTTGCCACAGTTATTACCTTTACCTTTGCTTCTGCCCCAAGAGAACAACCGGTTGAGAGTCTACAGCCTTTAAGAAAGAGATAGACAGGGACAGACAGAGAGAGACAGAGAGAGAGAGAGAGAGAGAGAAACCTCATATGCAAAATGGCCTACTTGCTGACTGACTCTCTCTAGCTACCACAATTGTCAATGTGAGTTCCGTTGAGTTTACTTGACTTGACTTGACTTGACTGATGTCATCGAGCCACGTCCAAATGAACATAATGAAGCAACCGCGGTGTCTGCGGGTTCTACGGGGCAATCACATTCATCATTTACAATGAGACACAGTTCGGTCACAGTTTGGGTTTCGTCTCGGATTCGGTTTGGTTTTCGGATTCGGGGGATGCGAGGTTTGAGTTTAGTTGAGGCTTCCGCTGTCGTTTATCTATCGCAACTGGCTTGACACAAAAGATGCTTATGCATCGGCAATTTCTTCAATGCATTTCCTTTCGACAGTTGACAGTTCACATCCTGCCATCCTTGAGCTAAAAACGTAGTGCGGCCAAAAACATATATATATCGTTACGTTATAAATGTATATATTGTACTTTATGTTACGCAACACATTCGAGCCATTAACATAGTCCACTGTCAATGGCAGTTCACACACAAATTGGTCGTTCATCAAAGTGTCCCCCCTTTTCACCACACCCCTCCCCGCCCCTCACCTGGCTTAGGTTTACGGTTACTTGGCCATCTATTGTTCGTGTCCACAAAGCTCAAAACAGTGTAGCCCCGTTACGCAAAACGTGCACCACATGCAATAATTTTTAAGGATTGTGGACAGACGGGGAGGGAGGAGAAGGGCAGAAGGGCAGAAGGACATGAGTGCAGGACACAATAAATAAATTAAATAACACTCGTTGGCTTGCCGTTCAGTTGGGCCAGGTCTATAAACTACGCTGGTGGTCAGTGTACATCGAGCGCTGCCTCAAAGCAAAACTCAAGTGAATTATAATAATAAAATAAAAAATTAAATATAAAAATCAAATAAAAAAATACGACTATATACATTTAAAGTGAAGCACAAATAAAACGAAAAATAATAAAGAGGGAAAAACATTGCTGCAGGCTGCAGAGGCGTTCACTGTTTTTATTAAATTAGTTTTTCGTGTTGCAACTAAAACTGAGCGGGGGCAACAACAAGGGGCAAGGGTCATGAGCACCACAAGCAGCCAGCAGCCCGTTCTGAGTACGAAACCACATTTAATAATAATTGTGCTCTTCTTGTTATTGTATTTTTATTTTTTATTTTTTTTAAGTATTTTTTGTTCTGCTCAACGAGCAGTTTATATTTATGCTGCGAGTATTTTGCCTTTTGTTGCACTTGCAACTCGAAGTTGCAAGCGCCGACGGCAGCTAAAAGGATAGCCGAAAAACTTTTTGTGGCTGCAAACTTTTGAATAGAGTTTTTGGCTTGCTGTACGAGTGGTGTTTAAAGTCCAACTTAAATAAACGGAAAAGTTTGTCAGGTGGCGAGGCACAGACTTGCTGCATCTTTTGGCAATTAACAAGTGCTGATATCTCTATCACAGCTCTCTCACTCACTCACTCACCCTCGCTGACCTGACGCATTGTCTTTCTGTCTCAGAGCATAGCCATTAAAACAACTAACAAGCACAAGCTGTCCCGTAATAAATGCACATCAATTTGTTGCACAAATAAATCGTAAATAAAGTTGCAACACGGCCTCAACATATCGGATCGCACGGACAGTCTTTGGCAGACCAGCATGCCAATAGCCGCTGGTCAGCAACGTCATGCACCGCGGCCATTGCACCACCAGCCCTTGCACCACCAACACAATCACCATCACCAACAACAACAACAACAACAACAACGCACCAGCAACGGTCAACACCGTCCGGCACCGTTAGGCACGCCCAACTATAGCAACAAAATGTTGAGCAGCAGCCACAGCAGCCCCCGTGAGATTAGCGCCTCACCACGACGCGCACCGCTTGATACCACTGTTTCCGGTTCCACCAGCGGCTTTGGCTTTAGTCGAGGTAAGGCTATATCTAATCATTAATGAACACCGCCACCACCACAATGAGCCACATCGCTAGAAAAAGTTGTGTGTGTAGCGCTATCTAAAATGAGCTTCAATTTAAATCTTGATTAAAGTGATAAATTCTGGTCATTACAAAAGGACATGAATTCGAACAGTAAAGCTTCGCTGTAGCAAACTGTTGTTCACAGAATGTAAGGGTGCTATAATTTGTTAGCAAATGAAAATAATATTTAATAATGTTTAAAGAAACATATGAATATACATATATTGTATGACAAATATATTTATTTGTTATCATTTTTATTAATTGGTTTTTAATCAACTTAGTGTTTGAAAAATTAAAAAAAATACAAAAAATTATATATATTAATTTTGCGGGCATATACTAATATTTTTCATTTAAGAAAATAAAAAAAAATTAATTCTAAAGATGGCCCATGGGGGGATCGAACCCGCGGCCTTCGCGTTATTAGCACGACGCTCTAACCAGCTGAGCTAATGGGCCATATGAATACCGATGGGTTTTAAGAACCTTGATTAAGAAAATTTTTTCTATCGCCAGAAGAATTTATTAAATAAAAAATATTAAATGAAAATTATTACTTACATATGTATGTATTATAAAATGTTTTTCATTCCTATTACTCATGCTTTACAATACCTATAATTTATGAAATAAATCTCAATGAGATATATCTAGAAATAATATAATAAATAACAATCTGCCAGAACACTCGCACTAAATTTTTGGTAGCGAACAAAGCATTGCTTTATTGTTTATAATTTTATATAATTAACTTAATTCTCCCTTAACACAAACACTTCAACTTTTTCATTCTTGCACTTTTAGCGTTCATTATAGCGAAGTTGCACTGTTCTACTTAATGCCAAAACTTGCTACGTTCTTAACTTTTATGAGATTAATCTGAGTCGTTTGCATGAGCATTTGCGCAGTGAGAGCGAAGCGTGAAATGCGACTGAAGAATCGCTTTAAGTTTTTCAGCTTTCACATATAATTAAATGATGTGGTTACCGTTGTCGTTGATTTCACCATTTGCCATTTTCCATCTTCCGTTTTCCATTTGGCATTTTCCATATGTGCGTATGTATTTACTTACCAGCCACGTTGCAATTTTACTTGGGCTGGCAAAGGGAATGCGCTCAAGTGAAATATGTTTTAAAATTGTCGAGGCGTGTTTGTTGACGACGCCAAGTGGGTGGGCGGTGGGCGTGTTGCATGGTGGCGTATGTGCCGCATGCAGCACGAATTTCCGCCACATGCCGCGCCACATCCGTCGCTGATAATTAAGTTTTGCCAGCCAAGAGGGGGAAAAGAGGATGCCGGGTAGGAAGTAGTAGACAGGCTCTCGCATTAAGTCAGTCTGCCAAAAGAGCACCAACCGCTCCACGCAAACCCAAACCAAACCGTGCTGTGCACTTTAATTGATTTTTCAGTTGGCCACGTTATCGGGACTTTCGGTTGTTTGCAGCTGTCGAATGTCGGTTGTTTACTCACCATCATCATCGTCCGATGAAGATCGTGTTTTGCATGTCCTCGTTCAACATATTCACGCCAAAACAATGCATAAAACTGTTCCCCGCCAAAAAGGTCGCTTTTAATTAATTTCAATTTAGGTCAGCAAACTGACTTCATTGATGCTGATGTCAGCACACGGTGCGACCACAGCTCGGTTAACTATTAATAGTTGCCTTGGGGCCTATCTGGGCAATCTGGCGAGTCATTATGATTGCTCCACTGTAAATGCCCAGACAGATTTACTCATTTATTAAAGTTACAATACTATAATATTCCCAGTGCATTTTAAAGAAATTAAAAGCCGAATTGGCTTATAGAGGCAAATAGTTGTTAATGTAAACACAGACAGACATTTACATATACATTTACATTTATAAGCACACACGTATCAATATTTCATGCCTCGACGGAACATTAAAGGACACCAGTCACAGCACAGCGACAGAAACGGAAGGAGAAAAGGACAAAGATAGCCGCCAACTGGCAAAATAACCAAAGAGAAAATACGAAATAAAAACACGATTTTTATAGTCGACTGCTTGACTTGGATATACCCTATATAAAGCACTGATGTAGACAATATTCAAATTATGATCAAAATAATAAAGATTCTCATATGTTTTAAATCAGAGTTTAACAAGAACTAAACAATAAACTGCGAAGGTTTTATTTTTTGGTAATTTTTCAATGTGCAGTTAAACTTTACCAAAGAGATTTTTTTAAATTTGACATTTATTATAGGTAATCGCCTTTTATTGCATTGTATTGTGACATTGTTCGACAAAAGCTGATTGAATTAATTGATTGATTAATTAATAGCTACATGCTTTGATATCCTTAACTTTTCCATAATAAAAGGAATTAAATTAATTTTGTCTTGAATATAACTTTATTTAAAGGCATCTAGTTAAATTATGAATCTACAAGCGTAAATCGTTTTCTAAAGAACACATACTTAAATATGAATTAATTATAATATTAATCATGCTTAAAGTATTCTTTGAAGACAATTGATTAAATGAATATTCACGAAACTTGAAGCTTAAGCTTAACTCGCTTGAATGGAATTAAGTACATATATATTGTAAGTTTATATTTAATGACCCTTTTCTGAACTCAATGACACCCTGTCTCAGTGAATTACCGTTTACAGGGCACATGGAAAAAGAAATTGTGCGACATTTGCTGCCAATGGCGGCGCCTGGCATTCATTATATGAATGTACGAGAATGTTTATATGTATGTAGTAGACTACTGTATATATACTTATGTGAGTAAGTATAAGCGGGGTGAATCGTGGAAGTCGCTATTGATAAAGTCATTTCATGTTTCATGCCCAGTAGCCGTAGACGGAGGCAGTTGTTGGACTGGCCAGCTAAATTATTTCCCGAGCATTTTGCTTGGGTCGTTTTTCATTTTTCATTTTCCATTTCGCTTTTCATTTTATTGCCAAGAAATGTGTCGTCAATGTGCAGTTATGAATTATTGATTGGCCATTGGTACGCTGCCTGTAGCTTAGTCGACTTAACAACTTGTTCTCACTCTCTCTCTCTCTCTCTCTCTCTCTCTGACGCTGCGTCGCATTTAACGATTGATATGCCACATGCCACCAACATACCCATAACTTTATACCCCCACTTCACTGAGCTGTGCAATTAGTGAAGCGTCTCTGATTGCCCTCTCAGTTCAGTTTAGCTCAGTTCAATGTGTGGGTCTTATCTGTATGCAACATTCGATAAAGTTGCCGCCATGCAACTTTAACAAGAACCTCGCTCCAGATTCAACTTCTGACAACAAGTTTTCTTTCTGTCTCTCTATCTCTGTCTGACCGCTTGGGGCCAATCAGTTTCATAAACGGAACTCGAATATTTCAATTTGGCCAAGCAGAATAAATTTCACTGCGCTTTCATATTTCATGAGCTCGCAAAGCCAAATACTAATAGAATTGTAAGTTTGTGCGTGTTCGCTGTGCCAATCAATTTACTTATTACATTACGAATATCTTCTCATCTGTTCACTAAAACATCTATCTATGATTAATGCAATTTACTAGTTAAATATTGATCTCATTTCACTGAAATGTTGCCTGAGAAAGAAATGAGATATCCTATTTATTATCTTCATCTCACCTCTAATCAATTCTTTCTCTCTTTTGATATTAGTCTCTTAATTCTAAGGATATTTAGAAACTTAAATAAATTTGCAAAAGTTTATAATCCTCTTCTCTTAATTTTTTTCTGTGAATTATTCTTTTTTTTGGCTTGGAAGGAACGAAGTAGGAAAAACTAATTGCAATTTAATCTATTCTAATCTCTCTCATCTATTATCATTCTTTGCAACTCAGAAAATAATAAATAGTTATGGCTTAGAATGAAATGAGCATAGCTTAATAATTTTCATAAATTCTTAATCCCATTGCCGATTTCATTTTCTTTTTCTGCTATCAGTTCATAACAGAAAAATCACATTCTTTGAACCGGATTAACCCAGAGAACAGTTCAATAAATTCTACTCAATTCTCTTTTAAACTCTTTTTGTTTCACTTTCATCAACTGGTCGTTAACAAACCCCAAGCTGCTTACCTGTTTTTCAGCTATTATCTGGCACATTTTGGTAGGCCACACGTCGTATACGCAACGTCTGTTAACTGTTGCATTTGCCGCAAAATGATGCGGCCACTTGAGAGTGTAACAAAGCCCACAAGTTGTTGTTGCAGTTGCTGCTGCTGCTGCTATTGTTGTTGTGGTAATGCTCAAGGGAAATTTTGCTTGACTTCCAGCTTGATAATAGACCCAAAAGGCAGACAAACAAAGCGTCAGACTGTCAGAGTGTCTATCATTATGTGTGTGTGTGTGTGTGTGAGAATGTGTGCGGCAAAAACTTTCACTGCGAGCCGAGACAGGGACAGTGACCTCATATGACAATAATTCGACGCATTTATGTCACATGGCCCAGCGAGCAAACCATCGCAAGCAAACCACCCAAACCACCCAAACCACCCAAACCACCCAAACCACCAAACCACCCACCGACAAAAAGCGCAAACGTCAACAATTACGAAGCACAAGCCCTTCCCCCACTTCCCTAACACGCCCCCTCGTTAGGCCTGGGCAATTGCTCTGCCAGGATGTTATGCCATTGTACAACTGTGTGTAAGTGTGTGTCCTGTATGTGTGTGTGTGTATTATGTGTGCACGTGTTCGTGCTGATATCTTTGGCGCTGTCACTGTGGCGACACTTCCGTTTGTAGTTAAGTGCGACATATTTGCCTGGCTAATTTCGCTTGCAGGACATGCGGTTCAGCGTTTTGGCCTGGCTTGGCCAGCTTTCGCTTTGCTTTAGGCCACATACAGTTTTAGATATTCTGACAAGGTTTTCTTTGTTTTTTTTTCTTTTTTGCTTAAGACATTTCTCAAACGCTTTGCTTTCTCTCGTTTATCCATTGTCATTGTGAGTTTTGTCATTCCTTCGACTTCGACAAGCCAACTTCAACTGCCTTCGTCTCTGTCCTCTCTCTCTCTCTCTGTCTCTCTCTCTCTCTCTCTCGCTCTCTCTCTATTTCTCTTTATCACTTTGCTGTCACAATTTTGTTTATGGTTTTGTGGCTTTTGTTTTGGACTTGTCTTCTGTCTTCGTCATCTTGCTCATCATCGTCTTCGAATGTCAGTTAACTGAAATGTTTTCGATACGCAAAGTGCTTTGCGCCTTTTTATGCTTGTCTATAAAGAAAATCTCATGGCATCGCAATGTGAAGGCAAATGATGGTTTAGTGCCTTTACTCTGAGTTTATGCATCAGATATTCTACGGAATTTCAAATGTATGTATGTATGTATGTATGTATATTAAGCAGACTTTGCATTAAACCAACAATATTAAAGGTATTAAATCTATTGGGTATATATTGATATTTGTATCTTCGGTTTGCTACAAATATTTACATATAATAAATTTCATAAATTTTGAAAAAGTTTTACTATCTATAATTTAATTTTTGCTGAATTTTCAAAGCGGGAAAAAATAATAGTAAATCCAAAATTAAAATTATTTTTTTTAGAGAGCTTAACATCTTTTTGTTTTATATTATAATAGGCAAAAATAAAATTACAGACGATTAAAAAACATAAAAAAAAATTTGTATACATCATTAAAATAAGATTAGGTACATTTTTGTAAGTTTTACTAAATAATTATGTAGGTAAAAAAAAAAAAAAATAAAACAATTCAGAGAATATGCAATTATTATAATAGTAATCTATGTAATCTATGGTTCGAGCCATCATCAGATTCGCAGCCTTGGTCAGACACTAACATATGTCTAATGAGTCCGCTATACGGTCAAGTGTGGCCATTTGTCTATGACAAGCAGACAGTGGATTCTCTCGTACCCAAATCAATTCGCACATTAATCAAATGCCAGGGATTAATTAATGGCACACACATATGGCCAAAAGGGAAAGACTCTTCAGATTAGATTGAAATGGAGTGGAGTGAATTATTGTGTATGCATAAATGTCACACATAACGACACTCATACGCCCTGTTGTGCGACATTTAACACGGGAGTCCCTTGTGAGAGGGTGACTGAGCGGCGAGTGGGGGATAGATACGCGATACTCGATACTGAATACTTTGTTTGGGGTCTGGTTGAATGCAGGTTGCGAGTGCGCGTGGCATTTAATGAAGCGTAAATGGTAATTGACGACTTCAAAGCAAAGCTGCTCCTGCTGTGACCCAAATGTGCGACAACGGTTCCGACAGCAGCTCGAGTTTTTGAGCTCGACAATGTTCATTAGAGTGTTCCCTATGCCTCCCATTTTTACCTCTTCATCTGGAGCAATTGAAATGCAGATAATGGAGTCGATATACTCATATCATTCCATGCCGGTAAACAAATACAAAAATGGGGCTTTTTCGCATATAAATTGACAAAGCCGCCGCTCAAGTGGGTTGACACTACAATGAAAGCCAGCAGCAGCACCAGCAGCAGCAGCAACAGCAACCGCAGCAACAGTGCGTGGGAAAGTGTCAAGAAATTCGTATTTCTCACCTGTATTTTTGGGGCATCGTCAACAGCATCGTTCGCATGCCACACGACTCTCTTTCTTACTCTCTCTGTCTCTAGTTTTTAGCACAGTCTCTGTACTAAAATTTACTCTCAACTCTGCGCTCTCTCACTCTCTCCATCTTTGTGGAACGATTGCATTTCCCCAGCTTGAAAGCTTGCCACAAAACGTGTCGGAAAAGCTTTGTTCCTGAAGTTCCTGAAGCCAGGGTAAAAACTAAAGCCCAACGTGTCGCACAATGCGCAAGGTCAGTGCAAGCTGGAAAATCAAAAAAAAAAAGGTTAAAAAAAACAGCAGGAAGGGGCAAAAACACTGCGTATTGCAACTGCAACGCAGTAAAAGCTCATTTGATCATTTGCCATTTGCCATTTGCCGTTTGCCACACGGTTTGGTGGCAAAGTGTCTATCTCTCTCTTTCCGCTGCCTCTGACGTTGATAACAAAGTTTAGTGCTCTCAGTCAAAGCTTTGCTCCCGAATTCGTTGTGTATAAAAGGATGCGCGCTGTCCGCATACTTTCAGTTGGATTCTGAGCGAGGTAGCGGCAGCAACATCATCAGCAACAGCAACAGCAACAACAGCAGCTGGAGGCAACACTAGCAACCTGGGAGCCTGGGACAACCGAACAATGAGTGGAAAGTGCTAGGAAACTAGCTCAGTGCTCAGTGCTCAGTGCTCAGTGTGTCTATATGCAAGTGTTAAGCAGTAGTTGTATTCTGTGAAAAATAAAAGTGCGTGTGTGAGTGTGTTGGATTTTTGTGTGTCTCACTGTCTTACTGTCTCACTGTCTCACAATCTCACTGTGATGCGGTAGCCTTGGCCATGCGTGTGCATTTAAGAGGTGTTCAAACAGTGTTTTGATTGCCGTGGCACAATATTGGCAGGCAACTGCCAACTAAATTGACGCACTGCTTGCGGGGGTGGAGGACGGGGAGGAGGAGCAGGAGCAGCAGCAGGAGCTGGAGCAGAAGCAGGTTAAGCCTGCCACGGACATTGCACTGGCGTCGTTTTGTGAGCGCGGCTTGATGCCCGACTCGATGATGGATATGGAGCATCGGGATCATCAATTGCATCGACATCATCAGCCGCCGCAGCGCAATGTTGTTGCCACCACCACGACAAGTTCATTTGCAACGCCAGCGCCGCCGCCAACAGCTGCTGCTGTTGTAACACCAGTGGAGCCAATGGAGCGGGAACATCATCTGCCATTATCATCAGGCACGCCAGTTTTAGGCATGCAACAGCAACACCAGCAACAGCAGCAGCAACAGCAGCAGCCACAGCAACAGCAATATCAGCAGCAGCAGCAGCAAGAGCAACAGCCACAGCAGCAACAACAGCAACAACAGCAGCAACAGCAGCAGCAACAGCAACAGCAACAACCGCCACATCCACAACATCCCATGTTACAGCAGCTACAACAACCACGGGAACACCAGCAACATCAGCTGCAGCAACAACAATTGCCATTGCCACAGCAGCAGTTGCCACTGCCACACAGTCATCATGCCCTGATGCAGCAGTCACATCAACAGCAGGCCATTCACAGAGCCGAACAGCGACGCGGTGAGTTCTCCTCATGGCAACTCTAACTTTGTATATACTATATAACATTATATTACATTTTATTAAAAAAAAAGAATAACATAACATATATATAGTCCTAATTGTGTATATCATCATTTGATGGCGCTAAGGGGTCGTTTGCTGGCTTTTATATGTATGCATTTCCTTTGGGATGCGTCGTACTTGTTGCGCGATGCTGCGCCCCAAAAAGTATGCTACAATTTGCAACAATTTTCTATACCATTCGCCATTTGCCACTGCCATTTTGTGTTTTATGGCTGCCATTTTCATGGAAAATTTCATTAGCGAAAATTGCATAAAATAAGAGAAGAAAAAAACAGAACACGCTTCAATCAATATCACTTTTCTATTCGCTCACAAAACGCATCACTCAACAGGCTCATAATTTATTGATGCAATTTGTATGCCCCACACAAATACACATACCTTTCTGTATATATATATTTATATGTGTGTGTGTGTGTGTATCTGTAGTTTTATTGTTCGTAAACAGGTTATGTATTTATTCCAAAAAGAAGGTTTAATATAATTCATTTTATAATAAAGCCTGCTTCTAAAACCTTTTCTTAATGTACATTTATGTATGTCTGCTGCGTGTATGTGTGTTTGTTTGTGTGTTAACTGTGGGCTAATGTACTTAACATATCATATGCACGCTAATCGCTTCATTAGGCTCTGACAAAAGGGGTTTTAGCCCAAATACATTTAAGCCCCATTCATCTTGCTGCTATAAATCTTGACTGTCTCAAAAAATGCACGCATTTGGCATGCAAAATTCAATCAGTGCCTTAAAAAACATGTACAACAATACCAGCAACAGCAACAGCAACAGCAGCAGCAGCAACAACAACAACAGCAACAACAACAACAACAACCACAATCAACTGACCCATTTTCAGCGTAAAGCTTTTTGCCAGGGGCTCTGCTGCTATGACGTATGCGTATTCTGACGGACAGCAACGGGGGAGGAAAGGGAAGAGGAGGCGGAAGAGGTGGAGGTGGAAAAGAGGAGAAGCGGAGAAGCGGAGCAAAGGAGCAGAGGGCAGCTGCTTGAGGGCAACACTCGCTAACTGTTTGGTCATTAAAAAATGATGACCACACATTGTGCAAAATTAAGCAACGAGATAATGATATAAAAAAGAACACAAACACACACACACAAACTGTATACTTTATTAATATTTGTGCCATCATTTTAACGCAAAACTCTTGAAAAATGCAGAGAGCGTAAACAGGTCAACTTTGAACTAAAAATACATTTAGCTAAAGCTCTGCTAAATCCACACTAATTACATTTTGAGCACAATTTGCAATACTGTATTCTATTTTTAAAATTTGTGTTGAAGGTAAAGCAATTTGGCCATAAATCTATTAGCACAGCACAACGCACTGTCACAAAACCAGAGCACAGAGCTTTATTTGACAGCAGTTACCACCACCACCACCATCTCATCCGCATCCGCATCCGCATCCGCAACCGCACCACATCCGGCTCCCATCCGCATTCGCATTCGCAAGCGCCTTGACAACATTCAAATCGACGTCAACGCCATTGCAATTATTTCGAAATCAATTTCAATAAAAGTTGTGCAGCATCAAGTTTGTCCTACAGCACGAAGTGTGGGCGAAATGCTTAACAGCTTGTTGGCTTAGCATGCTGAAGGTTTCACAGTTTCCACACTCACAAACTTGTTCAGAGTTTCAGCTATATTTTGTGTAAGTGTGAGTGTGAGTGTGTATTTGTATCTGACTGTGTGACTGTGTGTGTGAGCTCGTTAAAAACACTTTGCTGACATCAGTGGGCGTTGAGCGCCATCATTGTTGCAAGTTCTCAATGAACTGTAATTGAAACTGAAATGAAAACTGCGACGCTAATTGCCAGGCAGCACAAAAACCGAGAGACAAACTGCAACTGTAAATAGCATTTAATTGACATGACATGCATTAATTATTATGATTTGCTTTCATTTTCTATTTTTGGTAGTTAATCACTCAATCAATCAGTAAGTTAATTAGTTAGCTTGTTAGTTAGTTTGTTAGTTAGTTAGTTGGCTTGCTGCATGTTGCAACATGGCTCCCCAATTAAAAACAGATGAAGACAGACGATGTCAAGAACTGAGTGCCAACTGTTTTCTCCCCATCCTCAAGTCCAATTAATTTTTGACAATCATTTGATTTATCGTATTCTTGCAGATACACAAGCAAAACATTCACATGGATTTCTCTATTGTAAGTCGCACTAATTTGGAAACCCAAAACAAAACATTAAATTAAATTAAAAAAAAAAAACAAAAGAACAGAAAAAAAATCCCACATCCTCAACAAGAATACACAAGTTATGCTTCAAACATATTTATGATAATCTGCGTTTATTTGTCTCGTTAAATACTGAACTTTTTACTTCTTACTTTTTACATTTTACATTTAACAATTTGTTGTTTATGGTCAACTGGCGTGCGCTAATAAGTATGCTACAGTTTTTTCTAAAACTTAACTATTTTTAACTTTTACAAGGCTCGCTCGCTGTGTCTGTGTAACCCCAAAAAAAAATATGGGCGACTTGTTGACCCACAAAAATAATAATAAAACATAAATAAGAACAAACATGACAAAACAAAACGAAAACATTATATATAAAACTTACATTTTTGGCTAAACTTGAAGAGCAAACAATATTTTTGGAAATTGATATATATTTTTATGTTTTTCGAACTTGGTCGCGTTATGCAATTGAAAATTTTGTGAGCATAAAACTGAAACTTAATTTGCAGCATTATCTATTGCCTTCAGTTTATCTGCACGCCGATGCCACGTCTTGAGCAATAAATTTCATCTTCATCTCTCTTTTTATTTTGCCACATTTTCACTCACAGCGGACGAGGAAATCAGCGACAAGGCATCAACATGCGGCAAATTGCTAATATTTCTATCCGTGGCCCTTGTGATAATGACGCTGCCGTTCAGTCTTTTCGTCTGCTTCAAGGTAAGTCCTTAGCTTCGAAATATATGGCCTTACCCAATAAGCTTAAGTTCTCAACTTTTCTTTTTTGTTGTTTTAATATATATCGCTGGCAAAATTCCAGTGGAAAATGTATCCATCATCTTGTCAGATATAAATAAATATGCTTAGAGCGGCACAACTATCGATGGTACTATCGCCAAAGAGAGTATAAGAAATAATAAATACGTTTTTTATTATCTAAACCGATTAAAAAAAATTATTAATTTAAATAAAGAAATTTATAAACAATCAGTAATTAAAGAATTAACTTTGAGCTGTAAAGAGCGATAATAAATTTAATACTTTGACAAGTAAAATTTACTAATTTTCAAAAAAAAGAGAGTAAATTTTAAACTCGATTTCCTTATGCATATAATAGTACTATCGATAGTTTATAGTTCTTAAAGGTTTCAATTTTAAAAGAACTGCATTTAAAAATCGCTTTGCCAGAGCATCTGCAGCTCGTTGCAGTTGAAGTTGCAGTTGATTTTTGTGCAGAGCTCTGCTGTCTGAATTTCAATTTAATTTTGCACATTTTGCTCACGTTCCGCATTTTCTCGCATTCTCGCTCTTTTCGCCATTTTCATCTGCAGGTGGTGCAGGAGTACGAGAGAGCGGTTATCTTTCGTTTGGGCCGACTCATGCAGGGCGGTGCCAAGGGTCCAGGTGAGTGGCAACTGCGGGGCAAAGGGCTAAGGGAAAAGGGGCATGGGACACAGAAGGTTGCTATGCAAATTCAAGAGTTGCTGGTTGGCGTTGCCGACAAGAATTTGTGTTAAAAGCTGCACTTGCTCCAAATTAGCGCACACCTTCTTCTATTTTTTTTGGGGCCAAGTATGGGGCCAGGTGACAGACAGTTAATGACACAAAAGCGTCGGACAAAAATGGGCAACTATTAAATTTCTCAACTTGTAATTTATAACTCCGTATACTCTGTATTTACACAGAAAAAAAAACTATCATTCTAGGATAAAATTAATTCGATGCGCTAGCAGAAGCTCGGTAATCTCGGATTTTCTTTAACCAAAATACTTGGTTAAAGTAAGATTTCTTATTTAAATATTTTGAAGAAAAATCAAATATATTAGACAATTTTAACTATTTTAATGCTGAGTGATTGCCATTTTATCCGCAAATTGTGTTAATTTAACAATGCTATCCTGAGTACAAACTAAAGTCAAGAATTGTAAATCTCAATTTTAGAATGATCTGTTTTTTTTTCTGTGTACGCAAGACTTATCTGAACTTTATCTGCAGGCATCTTCTTTATACTGCCGTGCATTGACTCTTATGCCCGCGTGGATTTGCGTACTCGCACCTACGATGTGCCACCCCAGGAGGTAAGTTCGATGATGGCAGCAGCAACAACTTTGTAGTATTTATTATTGTTGTTGCTGTTGTTAACACACAAACACACACACGCAAACACACACGCTTTCAGACTCGCACACATTTACACTAAACAAAACATAATTTAAACGCTAAAATATAAAGCGAAAAACAATAAAAAAAAAACTTTTAGCTTTTTCCACAAGTTTTGTTCAAAGCAACATACACAGATTTTGTTAGCCAAAAAATTTTGATTTTGTATTTGGCCCAAAAAGACCAACACAGAATACATAACATGGCTCATATGGCAAATGTAAGCACTGCAGACTCAGACTGAGTTGTTGTGTGGAATTTGCTGACACACAGACACATACACGGATACAATCACACACACACACACACACAGAACACGCAACTGGAGCGTGAATTACGCATACGCAACGTTATCCTTGCCTTCTTTTCGTTTCCTTCTGTATGTGACTGTATTTGTGTGTGTGTGTTCCTTTTTTCTGGTTATTGTTGTTGTTGTTGTTGTTGTTGTGTTGTTGTTCTTCTTCTTGTTGTCATCGCATGTCATGGTGTTTACTTTGGCTTTCATTTCTGTTATTATTCGTCTTGCGTTTTCCTGCGTAACTGTGTTTCTTCCTGCTCAGCTGCAGTCTTCCTCTCTCTCACTCTCTCTCTCTCTCTCTCTTATATATCTACAACTTTCCGCTAAGATACTTTTCTAACCCTTAACCACAACACACACACTTAAACAAATAACATACAGCAACAACAACAAAAAGAAAAGAAAGAAAAGAAAAGTAATACGCATTTGAATTATATTTTTGTTGCATTTGCTCACTTTACTTTTGCATTTAATTAGTAGAGATCGTGGGCGTGTCTACTCACACACATACACAGTTGTTGTTGTTGGTAGTCTTGTTGTATGTTTTAATACTACTTATTGTATTGTACTTGTTGTCGTATTCAAGTTGAACAATGTTGCCGATTTAATTATTATTCTATTTATTGTTGTTATTATTCTCATTGGTGTGCACTAGACCACATCGTTTACACTCAAACACACACTCACTCACACCCACTTACATTTACATAAACTTCCACAATCCTCACAGACAAAAGCGTGTTCCATTTTATTTTATACCATTTTATTTTCTCAATATATGTTTGTTAATTTCGTGAGCCTCACATCCATGTACATACTATACTCATAAGGCATATAAAATGAAGCATTTAATAAATATTCTGAATAAATAGACAAGAAAAACCATGATATTAAAGATGGTTCTCTGGCTGAAACTGAACTGAGCTCACGTGGAGCAAACACAAAAGGCAACCAAATTTACTTATATTTATTTTTCCTTCGTTCTCTGCCAATTTTAACTCTATTTGAATAACCTTTCATATATATTTTCTTTCATTTTTATTTTCATTTCATTTGTACACTTGGTGACTTCCGCCAATAATTTCAGTGTGATTTTTTTTCTTGATTTATTTTCTCTGTCTTTATCATTTGTGTATAAAACGCATGAAGTCCAATGCGGCATTGCCCCCAGCTTCAGCCCGGAAAACTGAAACTCATACTGAAAACTGTAACAGAAACAGCAACAGAAAAAACACTTTTTTAAAATATAAGCTTTGTCTAGTTGTTATTGTCACTGTCGTTGTTGTTGTCGTGTATAAAGTGCATACGAATTAAATATTAAATCGTGTCGCATTCATTTTTATTATTTTAATTTTTAGTTTGATTTTATTGTATTTGTATTTTAGTTGTTGGTGTCTTAAAGCCTTTAACTTCAACTTATTACAATTTGCATAGTTGAAAATCTCTGATTGTGTTTTGCAATTAGAAATCGAAGCAACCCAACCAAAAAAAAAAAAATAGTAATTATAAAATACTTACTTATATGAAAAAAGCAAATGCTAAGCATATCAACTGAAAGATTCTCTGTGTTCAGCAGAGCAACTTAATGCACTACAGACTTCATATCAAAAATACCGAATTGGTGGGCGGGCGCCAAAAGGGGGCGGGCAAATCAAAAATCCAAAAATCAACTGAGAAAACTCAAAATGAACAGCACTAGAAAATTGGCTTGCATCGAAACGAGAAATGAAAATTGTGAAATGTTTTGTTCACTGAACACAGGGTCAAAGCACACACACACACACACACCACTTCAACTCGTTCCACCCGCACCACCAACCAAATTACCAACCAACCAACCAACCAACCAGTCAGCCAACCACAAACGCTCCCCCGAGACACACACACATGCACACAAACACACGCACACACACATATAGACATAGCTTAGGTCTTGTGTAGCTGAAAAGTATGCAACAGAAAGTGAACCACACACACACACTGAATATTTTCATTGATAAAATACCTTTAACCACTTAAATGCACACACAAAGAGTCCTCAACTTGTCTATCTCTCTCTCTCTCTCTCTGTCTATATCTATATATCTATCTCTCTTTCTATCTCTGTGTAACTTTTAAAACTGTCTTGCTCACTCGCCCGCTCGAAACAAGTAATTAAGGTTAAGCAGTGCTTTTAACTACTTAACTATCGCTCTGTCTCTCTCTAACTCTGTATCTCTCATTCTCTCTCTGTTTCTCTTTATCTCTCTCTCTCTCTGTATCTTTTCCAACTGTCTATCTAACCCACGCTCTATATCTAACTCTATATATACCTCTATATATAAACTGATTTTGTTTTTGAGCTATGTTAGTTTTGTTTAGCGAAACAATTGTTTTTGATATATAAACCGATACCGATACCGACAATACCCCCCAACAAAACCCTAAAAAGATACACGATTACCAAATGCACTAACTTTTTGATACCCCCCACTCTCTCCCTCCTTCGATTAAGCGTTCAAATAATTTTTGAGAGCATGCTAAATATATATTTCCATAAATGTCTATTCTAAAAATGCTTTCTAACTGTCAACAAAAAAACAAAATTCAAAACAAAACTAAAAACTTAAAAATGACAAATAAATTCTTAAAAAATAAGAAACATACTCACACATACATACATACAAACTCACACATATATTGTTGGTTTAAATTAAGTACAAGTAACAAAATATCAAAATTCATTCAGTAAACTCATTACATTTGATAAACAGTTTTAGTTTAGCACACACACATATACACATACACATACAGATACAGAAACATACTTTAGTTTTGGACAACAAATAAAAAATTATACTCGTAATATTTGTACTTACCACTAACTAAATAACCGTTAACATTTGATCTGTTTGAGCACAAGGCGAAGGACGCTAAAAACGTACGCACCCCAACAATAAAAAACAGAAAAAATATAAAAGAAATGGAAATTTGAGTCAAGCACATATATACATATATCTATATGCTGCCATGACTTTGACGTTGTGACAACATATATGAACTTATGTATCTATGTACAACCAAAGAAAATGCATAAATATATATCAAGCAAGCAATCCATGTCGAGTTCATCTATGTGTGTTTTGCGTGGTTTAGGCTGTTTTCAATGTGGGTACACTCGTAACACTCGGTCAATTTCAAAGCTTATAAAAATCGATCAAAGTCAATGTCAAAAATCAATCGCACGCATGAAAAAAGAAAGAAAAAAGAAAGCAAATGTCGCCGCCGCCCGCCCGACGTCTACATATAACGTTTAGCTAGAGCAACTAAAACCCCCAGCATTGTAGTACCCATATAATATATAATATATACCATATAGAACGCAGCTATTATATATAAAAGAATATTAGCTATATAGTATAGCTACTTCGGACGCCCTAGTTGATGTCCCCCTAAATAATGCATCGAATCATGTGCAAAAATATCAAGTCGGTTGACCCTCTTTCTTTCTCTGTCTATCTCTACCTATGTCTCTCTGTCTGCCTCTCTCTTACTCACTATCATCCAGATATGCGAAAGATCTAGCCAAGTCCATCAATCAGTAGTTTCAAAAAAATATATATCAAAATAAATATATACAATTTTCAGTTGAAATATGATTTACATTTGAAATTAATATAAATTGATCTATGGCCAACTGTGCAAATTGTAATAAGAACTATAAATTATATTTTCAAAGCTCATTAGTTTAGCTGTTACAGTGTATAAACAAATATGTATGAAAATTGTTCAGTAATACTTATTAATTATATATGATTTTCAGTCCAATAATTCCTACTTTCTATTGTTCGATTTCCTTTCATTGTTCTTTCATTTACTTTCTACATACAAACACGAACACTTCTCTAACAAACAATTCCAACTGCAGCTTACACCCAATTTAATCCACCTACTACACACACACACACACACACACACATACCAATGCATTTACTCTTACACACAATGTTGAACACTTCGTCTATTGTTCGAATTTTGAAGCCATTGTTCTTGAAAATTGATTTAGAGAACGAACTGAATAGAAACACACACACTAACACACCCACAGTGTGTGGCCCACTTTGATAAAGAAGAAGAAGTTGAAATGGCTGCGGTTGACTAAGCACTTGGGGAATTACAGCCCCTTTCAGCTCATGTCCATATCATTTAAGAGTGCCTGAACCTGATAAGCAGATTACCATAAACTATTGTAAGTAGACCGGCCAATTCATTTGCCAGATTGCAGCCGCAATTTCTTACAACTTTCTTGCTCAACATTTAGTTTGGTTTTTTGTAATGTGCTCACTGAGTTCGACAAATTTCAAAAGTGTGTATTTAATAAAGTATACGCACAGTGTTGCACAAGGCAACTCAACGCTCGTTTTCAGTTGATATTTATGCTAATAGGAAAAGTGAATTGCCCAAAACATTTGCCCAACAACTAAATATATCGAAAACTCTGAAGCATCGGCACAAACGACACTAAACAACATTGACACCAAAGCCAGAGAGTGCTATAAAAAGCGGTCTAGACAGCCTGGACATGGCACAGGTCGTAAAAATATCCCGAAAAAAAAATAAATTGTAAGGACAAAAAAATAGGGAAACTTTTGCCTTTGGCTCTGGCTCTGGTGCTTTTGTGCAAATAGTTTTGTGCGGGTTTTTGGGTTTCGGTTACGAGCAAACTTTTGGTTTCGGGCATAAAAATATAAGAGTTTGATTTGGGCATCAAGAGCTGACAGCATTGGGAAAGTGGAAAGGCCGCGAGTAAGTAAAGTGCAAACAATCGAACAAACCCATAAAGAAAGACAAACCCAACAATTCCAAAGTTGTACAACAACAACAAGAAAAAAAAAAGAAAACATTTCTCAATCGCTCGTTCGCTCTCTCTGTATCTCTCTCTCTCTTCACTCTCTCTACTCTTCTCTCTCACTCTTTAAATTGTGGGTATATATAAATTGTCTAAGTATACTCGTTATAACTATAACATTTCAACTAAGTTTTTAAGTTAATTTCGTGGTTTGTCTGCCTTATGATTTGCAACCTTTTTGTATCTGTACAATATATGTATATATTTTTAAGTATTAAACATCATTTATGCAATAAAACATACCTATAACTTATACACTGTAACTTCAAAGCTCTTGAGTTTGCTCCACGTATCGCTATCGAGCTCATGGCTCAAGTCACATAAAACCAAATACAACAATAAAATATGAAGTATAAGCAACAAACTAAAACTACATAAATGCTACAATCGCAACAAATTGCTATGAAAACGCTGCACAAAAGTATCTTGTATCTTGACTTCAACTACTAGCAAATAAAGCAAAATGGCTTTGCACACACACACACTCATACATTTAGCAGCAAATAATCAAAATAAAAGCCACTGTCTGTAGTCTAAATTGTACAGTCCTTGTCTCTGTCTCTGCATCTGTCTCTCTCGCACACATGTGTCTGACTAGGTTTTGGCGTCAAAAGTTTGCACTCTGCACTTAGTTGTAATAAAGCAAAGACCAAGACCAAGACCAAGAACAAGTCAAGTGCATTTGCATTCGCATTCGCATTCGCATTATGCCACTCTAAGCAAAAGTGCACAACAGCAACTAAAATATTCATATATCCACAAGATACAACTACAGCTACAGCTAAAGATACAGATATGTACATGTTTAGATACAAATGCAGCTTACCAAGTCGTCGTGCACAGAAAAAAATTCCACCATTCTGGAATAGACTTAATCCCCAGCGATGTTTTGTTTATCCGGGCATTTCTTAAATCGAGTATAAAATACTTGATGCAATTTTAATGCTGAGTGGTCACCACTTAATTCGCAATTTCTAACAATAATATCCTTAAGCATACTTAAGAAACTCATTCCAAAATCAAGAATTTTAAAAAGGATTATTTTTTTCTGTGTAATCTTCGCAATTTCTGTGATGTCTGTAGCAACAATAACACGCTTAATAAATATAAATAAGAAAAAGAAAAATGAAAAAGCAATAGAAATAGAAACAAACGCAGGCAACAATAGTAGAGTAGAGCAACAACAATAAAAATAAATAAATGAAAAAAACAAAACACAAAAAAATAAATAGAGAAAGAAAAATAGAAAAAAAAAACTCCACCCACTGCATCTTGTAGGTTCTGACAAAGGATAGCGTTACGGTTTCGGTGGATGCAGTGGTTTACTATCGCGTATCAAATGCGACCGTCTCTATAGCGAACGTGGAGAATGCTCACCATTCGACCAGACTACTGGCACAGACTACTCTACGAAACACAATGGGAACTCGGCATTTGCATGAGATACTCAGCGAGCGTATGACGATTTCCGGCACAATGCAGGTGAGTACTTAGTACTTTGTGTAACTTGGCCCATAACATCAACCATACCCAACAAGCCCATCTCAGTCTCAGTCTTAGTCTCAGTCTTCCTGTAATTGACTTACGTTTGTGTGTGTGCTCTCTTCTAGCCACTTGCCAACTTTGCCGCATGCCCACTAATTATGCAACGACTTTAAAGTTTTCTTACCGCACAACTTGAAAATGCAAAAATATTAATGGCAAATTAGCAGCAGCTGCCAAAAATTTACTCAGCTCGTAAGCTTTGCAGCAACTATTTTTCAAAAAAATAATACAAACGTTGCATATCTCAGCACAGCAGTTGCCAAAACTTAACCCAAATTTAAGCTGCAACTTTAGCTCCATCACCATCTCCATTTCCTTCTCAGTCTCTTTATTTATTTATTTTTATGGCCATATGAAAAATAGTTCAAAATCAGCACAGACTCCTTTGCCACGCCTTAATATTGTGCCTCAACTGCTGCTGCTGCTGCTGCTGCTGATGCTGCCACATGCAACATGCTCCAAATGCCAAGTTAGCAAAGCACAAATTCTTTGGCGCTTCCACTCCGTTAGACGCAACGCTGCAAGTGCTGCATATTATTTAGTTATTCTTTTTTTTTGCAGCTTTAGTTTTATTTTTCTTATATTTTTTTTTACACTTTTAACGTTTCAAGGATGCTGCAACGACCCACAAACTAAAAACAATGTGAAATGTGAAAGGCAAAAAGCCATCACATAGTTAACAAACATGAAAAACGTGTGTAAACAAAAACTAATGTGTTTCTACTGCTATATTCTTAATACATACACAACCAACCATTCACATGCTCGCACACACATGCATTTACACACACATTTGTACATATACATATACATACACCTGGCCAACATTATGTGGGCCAAATCATAAACAGGTTCAGCTCGACGAAGCCACCGATGCCTGGGGCATCAAAGTTGAACGTGTTGAAATGTAAGTAGTGCAACTTTTATGTCACAAACATAACTACACACACACACACACACAGACATACTCATATATACACTTTGGAGGTTTCTATGTCAAAAAAAAGGGAGAATAAATGTAGCTGGTTTGTGCCATTATGTTGTGTAGGGAGCATTTGATTATAGCCAGGGAGCAGCAACTGGCCTTTGTCTGCTACAACAGTTGCTGCTGGCCGCTGTTACTTTGTTGCGCTCTTGTAATTTATTATTAGCCGCGTTGGGACAAGTGGGAAATCCATCCAACTCCCCCAACACTCTGACTCCCATCCACCCACTCGAGCAGCTGTTGTGCTGTTGTCCTGTCAGGCCTGCAAGTGTGACAGCTTGTCAAATACATGGCCAACAAAAGTAACAACAACAACAACAACAACATGGTCATGTTACAGCTGCTGCTGCAATGGCCAACAACTTGACGCGTTGATTGCTCTTGCTGTCATTGTTGTTGTGGCCGTTGTTGTTGTGGTTTTAGCTGTGGCTATTGACCTACGGCCTTTTGTCATTTTTCTGCAATGTGTCTATGAAAATTGTTTCATTTTTATGACAGTCTTACAGGAATTTCCTGCTCATGGTATTGTTGTTGTTGTTGGGCGAGAATTTTTATGAAATTAATCAGCTGATAGCATTTTTTGTCATGGCTAATAAAATATGGTCAGCATATTTATGTCGGAAACTGTTGATGGTTTATAGAACAACAAAATAAAAATTTGATGAGGAAATACTATAAATGATTGTGGATATAATAGCTAGAAGATTTATGGATTACGATATGAAGAGGACCGGAACAAGTGAAATTTGTTTGCAGATATCTATAAAAACTGTTGAGCTCATGGGACATAAAATTAATATCTTAAATCAACACCTTTTTGGATTAACCATCAATTATATCTACAAAATATTATCTAAGTAAAAGAGTCATTTAATTTAGGCCAAAATTCTTTGTGGCATCCACTTGAAAACTGAGAAAACAGTTTGACATCGAATAAAAGACACACAAAAAGAAGTTTATGGGTTCATTTAAAAATGTTGCAAACTTTCTGACAAATTTGAAACTTTTCACAATAAAATGAAAATATAGATAAAATTTGCTAATTGAATTGGAAAAGTGGAAAATTTTAAAGCACTTTTCACAATTTCTACACAATGAACAAATGAATTGTGAAAATTGCATTGAAATTTCCAATTTTTTCAATTCAAAAGTTGGCAAAAGGCGAATATATTTCTAGGCTTTCAGTTGATGACAGTAGATTTCCTACTAACAAAAGCAGAGCATATCCTGATGAAATTTGAGGCTTAGTACAGGACATTAGACAGGCAGGCAGAGATGAGATGAGTGTTGAATGCCAATTTGTGTTGGTAAAAGTTTGGGGATTAGCCTCAATTCATGTTTCGAAATTTGGCAGATAATGAGTTTAGCGAGTGTTGAGAATGCGCCTGGCATTTGTAAGAGTAATGGCTAATGTATGTACTTTTCTATTGGATAACCAACAGCAAGGACGTGCGTCTGCCAGTGCAACTGCAACGTGCCATGGCCGCCGAGGCAGAGGCAGCTCGTGAGGCACGCGCCAAAGTCATTGCTGCCGAAGGCGAACAGAAGGCGTCCCGAGCATTGCGCGAGGCATCCGAGGTGATTGGCGGTTCGCCGGCAGCACTGCAGCTGCGCTATCTGCAGGTAGGCAACTTATAGTTCATTGACCTTTTAGTGAATATATATATATATATATTTATTTGTATTTATTTATTCTACTCGAATGTGTGCAATCCACACACACCACACACCAAACCATGCTTTCTTGGCCAGACACTCAACACCATATCCGCGGAGAAGAACTCGACGATTGTTTTCCCGCTGCCAATCGACTTGATAACGTATTTCCTGAAAACATCGGAAGCTACCTCGCAACAGAATGCGGCGGCTGCGGCTGTTGCACAGCAGCAACATCAGAATCAGCAACTGCAATTCCAGCAGCAGCAACAACAGCAGTTCCAACCCCAGCAGCAACAGCAACAACAAATATTGCCACAATTGCTGCCGGCGCCGCATCAGATGCAACAACTGCTGCAACAGCAAGTGCAACAAGACCAGCAGCATATACAACAGCAACAACAACTGCAGCAGCAGCAGCAACAACAACAACAAGCACAGCAGCAACAGCAACCGCAGCAAATTTCATCTGCTATGTAAATGTTAATTGCGAGTCAAGGCAAAGGATTCGGCATCGCCGAATATTAAATGCGCTGCACCAGCAACAACAACGACAACAACAACAACAACACCACCAAAACCACCATGACCACAACCACCAAAGACCACATCGAATGAGCTGTCTGTGTAAATATGTATGCATGCTCCACTGCCATGTTAATTATAACATTGCCTTAACAGTTACGTATGCAAATTACATTAGGGGTGCTCACGATGCAGTGCAGCGCATTTTTTATTTACACACACACACAAACACTGAAACACATACAACGATTCAAAATGAGAATCAAAAAAATTAGTTCTAGACACCAATAAGTGCGATTCTTGGGAATTGTTTCCGCGAGTGGAACCAATAAATAATCAATTAAGAACTATTATATTTCATCACGTTCGAAATCGGAAAAAAACATTTTGCAGACACTCGTGAAAATTCTAAAACCAACCAGTTTTGAGAATTTTAAAATTAATTATTTTTTCAATCCGTGATAATGCATTTTGAAATAGTCAAAAATGGTTGGTTTGGTTTTGAATTTTCGAAAACGAAAACTGTCAAAGTGTTTCGACTATTTCGAAATAATTAAGTGCATCCTGTCGGAATAAGAAAATTGCGTTTTGTAAATGTATAGCTTTAAGATGTTAATATGTGTCCCCTAAAATACTAAACATACCATACGATATGTATAAGAAATACATTAGGTAAATTACTTATATACAAGATATACAATTACGTAAAAAACTCATATGTATTGCATTTACAAATTGATCTACAAAATGTGATAGAACAATTTGTCATCACCAGTGTCGTTTAACTAGATGTAATGTGTCTAAAACTAGATTCCAATTACAATATTGACAATTTTTAGGAAATATAATCTACACACTGACATTCGTATATATAATAATAAAAATTCAAATAATCATAACCTGGATGGAACAAATAAAAATAAAAATACATAAATATTCATATTCATTACTCGTATTAATATTCATATTAATATTCAGCAGTTGGACGGATTCAGCAGCTGCCTTATTACTATATAAAATATAGTAAATCTATATATACCTACAAAAGAAAAGCGTAATCAACGTGCATAAACATACATATACAATAAATAAATGTAATACGAATTTATTGTACATACAATAAACAAAACCGGACCGATAATAATCAAGAAAAAAAATAGGAAGAAAGGCATCTAAAACTATAATATCTGCATAGTTATATATACACATTCTTATCATGTGTTAGTTTCATTGATTGAAAGATAATATGTATAGATTGTAGGATTTACAAAATTCAACATTCGTTAATTCAAATAGAAATTACATGGTTCTTACATTTGCGTAGTGTTCATTAAACCAATTCTAATTCAGATCTTTAAAGTTCATTAGCCTCACACAAATCTTACTTTTTAACGCACTTCATTAAGAATTGTCAAAAAAAACTCATAAATTAAAAACAAAAATAAACTGATACATACATATATTGTTAACACACGAATATTATGTAAATTTTTGCCTTTGAACAATTTATAAAATAAAAACGATTTCTCATACATATATATTACACCAAGAAATGAACAATAAAATTTGTAACTTTTTTGGCATCCAAAAAAGAGAAAAACACAAAAAATTTTGATTTGTTTTCTATTAAAAGGGGAAAGATAAAGGAAAAATTGGTACCGTATCGAATATCGTTATCAATAACTGTAAGCAAATCTCAAAATTAAAATGCAATTTTCGTTTTTATTACATATTTTTTATTTTATTGATTTATCTTTATGCATTACACGCCGAACAGGACACATCTTTTTATTCGTTATACATCAGCTAAATTCAGTTTTGCATTACTTTATTGTTAGTATTATGATGCAGTTTTTTGGGTCTTTTGTTAATATTATCTGTATTATATTGTAATTATCATATAATTTTTTATGTCTATAATTAAATATATGACAGTGTTTAGTTTTTGTATTTTTTTTTTTTTTTTGACGTTGCACGCAACACAACGGCACAGGCGGCACGCCCCCTCCAACACCCCCTTCAACCAAAAGGCAGAGGCTGGAAAATTTTAGAAATCTGTCCATTTGATTGCCGTGTATTTGTTTGTTGTTTGATATTGTATAAAAAATTTGTCAATTTGTTGTTGCCACCTGGCGTGCCACCAAAGCCATTTGTTACTGCAACTGCTACTGTTGTTGAATTGTTTGTTATAATTATTATTATTATTGTTTAGTTTAGTTTATTCAATTCAATTTCATTTATTGCTACACGTTATGTCAAGTATATATACAAAAATTCATCAACTACGCTAAACAATTTCAGTTTTGCTTTTAATTATAACAATATTTATTTATTTATTTTTTTTATCTTGTAATGATTTAGTTACTGTTTAAATTTACGTTGAATGCAATTTCATACAATGATTGCAATGATTTTTTGCTACACGTAGTTTAAGCTGCCTTATTTTCTCTATGTGTGAGTGTGTGTATATAGGTGTATCTGTGATTGTGGGTGTGTGTGTGAGAGAGTGAAATGCATTAAATTGCCGTATAAATGTTCTATACAAATACATATATATGTATATATATATATGAGATATATATATATTAATACGAAATGCTAAACTTTGGTTTTATGCTACAGATGTGCACACAATGGCCAACACATAAACTTAGAAGCTATAACAAAAATAATCAAATAAATTAAAATAATAAAACACATTCATATCATAATATTCTGTTCTACATGGAGTTTCTTCACTAACGACTAACATAGATGTGAGTTAAGTGTATTGTATTTCTTCTTGTTGCTGTAATTTGTTGATTTGTTATTTGATTGATAAGAATTATTATCATAAGTAATGGTATTTTTGCATTTTGAAACCCTGAAGACTGCAGTTTTCCATTTTCATAATACGTATCATCTTGTATGGCATTGACTTGGGTTATTTGAAGTTAGAATAAATTTAGAACCTTTAGGCTTTATATATAATATATATATATGGACTGTGCCCAACTGAAAAATGTGCAATGCATTTGCGTTTCATATAACATAATTTGATAATTTCACTTTTCTTGTGCTTAAATATACAGAAAAAATCTCTAATAGTCTTGGCATAAACTTAAATTTACTATAAACATTTAAACAAAAGTTTACAGTTTTAGTTTAGTTATTTTTTTCTTCTTTTGTTTCTAATGGTTTTGTACAAAATCTTTTACAAATTTCTATAATATTTTCGGAGATACTCTCGCGGTTTCTAAATTTCTTTTTAAGCCTCAACTACTCGTAGAAGCAGCAAGAAAAATAATTTTGGTTTTTCATTATGTTCTTGTGATACATTTTAGTTGAAATAAAGTTGATGTGACATGGAAGTAGATTTACATATAGGGAGGAGGAGGCTTATCGGTTGGCGCCTTATAAGTTAAATGCCATCATTGTGATTTGTTTTTCTACAGTTAGCAACAATCTCGACTACATATTGATTGAGTTGTTAAATAATACTTTAGGTTAGTTTTGTGGAAAGTACCAGAAGAAATTCAGCAGTTAAGAGAGTTAGAAAAAGGGGGATAAAGATTTGGTAATTTAAGCACCGATTAAAGTAGAATTGAAATTGTTTGTTGTTGGACTGGAAATTAGAAAATAGATTTGCCATTTTCATGTTTTGCTTTTCATAAATTGTTATAGTTACTCATTTCTTTTTTTTTATGTTTTTGTTAAGCTTACAAAACTAGTTAAATACTTGCTATTTTCATAGTACATACAAGTAGGTATATAAATTATAAAATAGTTTTGCGTGTAAAATATATATGTAAAATGTTGCATATCCTTTTTTTCATCATTTTGCAATATATTGGTTATATACGCTTATACACAAGTACATACATATGGAGCTATGTATATGTTTTGCGTGTTGTTGGTTGTTCTGTATGCAACTAATGTTTTGCCATTTAAAAGTCTTAAGAATTATAGTAAATATGTATAAATGTTTACGTTACATATATGTAGATAACGTTTATAAATATATTTATAGATGTGTTTGTGTGTGGGTGTGTGTGTGTGTGAGAGTGTGTTGGTGATGTGAATAAAGCTGCCAATGCCGCTTAATCCTGCACCTCCCGATACGGCACCTCCGATGTTACCGAGAATGACTCAAAGTAATGATTCAAGAACTCAAACGTCGGTCGCTTCTCAGGCACCGCATCCCAGCATTGCAAAAGCAGATGATAGATATTGTCGGGGAAGTAATGATTTGTTGGCTTTGGCATTCGGAAACCGCGCTCGATGTTCTCAATAACCTCACGACTATGCATGCCCGGATAGGGCACTTGTCCGTACGTGAACAGCTCCATTAGCAGTATACCATATGACCACACATCCGACTTGATGCTGAACTTGCCATAGATGATGGCCTCGGGCGCTGTCCACTTGACGGGGAAGCGGGATCCCTGCTTGGGACAGTACTCATCATCGGCAATGACGCGCGCCAATCCAAAATCACATATCTTTGCCACATTATTTTCGCCAATTAGCACATTACGTGCGGCCAAATCCCGATGGATGAGCAGCTTGGACTCCAAATACTCCATGCCGCTGGCCACCTGCGTGGCAATATAGATGAGATCCTCAAAGTGCAAATAGCGACCGTCGCCCTCGCGCAAAAAATCCAACAGGCTGCCCTTTGACATGAACTCCTGCACAATATAGATGGGTTCCTCCTGCAAATTGATAAAAGCATTAACAAGGTGCTGAAAATGGTGTAAAAGGTCATTTAACTGACCTGTGAGCAGACGGCATAGAGGGCCACAAGGCGATTGTGTCGAAACTTTTTCATGATGGCCGCCTCCTGGAGGAACGCAGCCGTTGACATGGTTCCCTCTCGCAACGTCTTGACCGCCACATCGATGCTGTTGCGCCACTTGCCGTAGAAGACCTCGCCAAAGTTGCCGCGACCCAATTTACGCACCAACTGGATCTCAGAGCGTGGTATCTCGTACTTGTCGCGCAGCTCGGGGCCCAGATCCCACATCTGTGGCTGTGGCTTGGGGCAGGGACGCGACAGAATGTGGCACAGACCGAGAGCGTTTTCTAAATCGAAAAGAGCATTAATCTTTGACCCAAAAAAAAACTGAAGATGTCTCCACTTACTGCTGTAGGCCATGACCAGGGCCTGAAGCGATGGAAACGTTTGATTTGTGGCTATGTAGTAGCCACCGTTGTCCAGTGGCTTGATACGATAGTGCTTCACATGATAGCCGCGCACATCTTCCCAATCCTTAACGGATAGCGAATAACCATTGGGATTGTGCTCCGACGGACGCACAAGAAATGTGCCACGCGGATTCTCTTCCGCCAGCAGCAACTTGTCCGCCTCCTTGCGCAGCACGTTCTCAAAGAACCAGCTAAAGTAAACAAAAAGATATTTATGAGCATATAGACAGCATGGCAGATGGCAGAGGGAATCATCACTTACTCTTCGCTGTTGACGCTTCGCTCCTCGGCCACAAAGTTGAGCGGTATCAGGCCCTCCTGGCGTGTGCTCAGATTGACAACGCGCCACCAATCGGATTCGGTGTCGTCGACAACCTCCATGCGGTCGCCCTTCATAAAGCTCAAGTCAGACTCATCGCGCGATTTATAATCGTACAGGGCAACAACAACGCGTCGCTTTGGCAGACCACCAGGCACTCCAGCTGCTATAGAAACAGAAAGAATGAAAGAGCGTCAGTTATAGTGAGCAAACCAGAAAGGGTAGAGAATAAGACCAACTTTAAAGCTTCATAAATTTGCTACAACTGATGATTTGGTCTGTAAATTCTACATTTAATTTTTTTTCATTTCGTTAAATTAATTTTTTGTCTAAAGACTTCGATTTTTAAGAAAAACCCAAACTCTTGACTATTAATCAACTCTTTAATATAAAAAAAAAACCTTTAAATTTGATTCTGGGTTGTTTTATTTTCTGACAAAAATCATACCAAAAAGATCCAAAATCTGTACTTGTAAAAATCAGACAAACATCAGAATCCTGCTTTACAAATTCCTGAACAAAATTTAAATACCTTTTGCAGTGATATAACGGAGAGAGAGAGCTAGTCGAACTGTCGAGCTAGTGGCAATTTTCGTCTGGCTGGCACTGTAAATTTAATTTGGCCGCGTTGAGGCGTTGCCTAAATTGCAATTTATGTGCGACAAATTGCCAACAAAAATTGCTCCCGCAATCAACTCAAAATCTAATTGCAAGTTAATGACAAACGACAGGGGTTTAAAAAGGCCATTTTAAGTAAAATTTACAGATATCTTAGCATACATTTTGGCGCAGCGTCACAGTGTCATATATCAACTTCATTTCTTATGCCAAGCCACATTTGTTTTGAATTTTTTATTTTTTTTTGCTTTTTGGCACTGAGTTGCACTTGGCTAATTGATTTAGCCAACTTGGCGTGTGTGTTTTCTTTGTTGTTGTTGCCTTGCCCTGCATTTGTCATTCAGTGTTTTGTATTTGGTATTCGGCTTGCTGACAATGGCAAAGTGTACAAATCTGAAACCTTTGTCAACGCATTTGTCGGGTTTACACAACCTAAGCGGCTTTTGACCAACTAAAATCTGGGCACATGCTATGGTAATCAAACGGCGATTAGGTCCGCAAGCCCATCGAAGGTCTAACTAACTAATTTCTTAGTTCAGTTAATAGTGCATAGGAATTACTTATAAATAGTAACACTTTTACCTCAAATACAACTTCATTTCCTGTTTCATTCAACGACTGTAGTTCTAATTATGCAATTTGCAGTTCAGTTTGTCAGTTTGCCTGGTCAAGGTTAACGGCTGTCACATTAGCACTGCAAATATGCGACTGACCTTCGCGTTTGCGTGACCCCAACTACAACACTCCGGAGACGCAACTTTAATTATGAAAAGGTGGGGGAAAATCCACGACATAACATTTGATACAAATAGAAACTTGGCTCTTGTTTAAGGTTGGGGACAAAAAGTCAAACAGCTAATTAAAGCCATAAGGGGCTCCCCAAAGTCAACGCAATTACGTATGTGTTTCAGTGCTGACAAAATATCAAGGGCGGAAGTAGCTAATTTAATAATACAAAATTGTAGCTAGAAAAATCTAAAAGCTATTTAATTGGAAATTATTTTAAAAGAAATTCTGACTTTCAATTTTGATTTTTTGTGCATAAAGAATATTTATAAGATAAAAACCAGGACTCAAAAATCTAAATTTTTAACAAAAAGAAAAAGAAAACAGTGTTTAAAAATTCGTTTGTGCCAGCAATATCTTTTCCACTGAGAAAACGGATTTTTGCAGTAACTTAATCTTGTCTGCTGAATATTTCCTTCCTTAAATTTATCCAATATTTAAATTATACTTCTTTTAAGAAAGAATAAATTGATTCGCTATAAAGATAATAAACTTTTCTTAAGTATTTTAAGTTACATGAAACTAAAAAATAGGAGCTAACAAAATTTTTAAAGATTTCGTGTTATTCAACTACAAAACTTCCAAGTCTAGCAATTTAAAGGCTAAAATGGCATCACTGATGTGGTGACATCTTCCTCCCCTCCCCGCCCGCAATTCCCCTCGTACTTACTTGGCGTTGTGCGCGTTCGTATGATATCCACGCCGCCCTTGGCGCCTATTTTCAGTGGTCCGCGATTCGGATCTGGCGTGTAGCGTGAGTCCAGGGAGCCGCCGTTGTTGTGCTTTTGGCCAAGGCCAGTGGCGACACCGCCGCCAACACCGCCGCTGTTGCTGTTAATGTGCGTCTGGCCAAAATTGTAGTCGGACTTCTTATAGCCGCCCGTTGGATAGGCTAATGCCAGTTCCTGATCCTGTCGTTTGCTGCAGCATTTGTTGCCCATTGTTGAGTGTGTGTGTATGTGTGTGTGAGTGTGTTGTTGTTCTCTTTGTTGTTGTTCTGCTTAGTAATTGTTGTTGCTTTCCTGTTGCTGTGGCGAATTTAGTTGCAGCTGCTGTGGCAACACATATTTGGCATATTACGAGTTGCAATGTTTACTTACAAATAATGCAAGAGATTTGTTCTTGCTTTTTGTTGTTGTTGTTGTAATTGGTATTTTTAAACTATCAGTCAAGTTGTGAGTGTGTTTGTGTTGTGTGAAGTTGTCTCTAAGCTGCTTGCATCAAAAGTTGCATGGAGGGCATTGCCTTGATTTATAATCGCTTTCAAAAATGCATTTCGTACATATATTTATATATATATAAAAAAAGATATTAAATTGTTGTTGTTAGTCCTGCTTAGCTGGCTGCTGTTTGTTGATTATCCTTGTGGTTTTGTGTCCTGCCAGCGACCTCAGCCAGCAACAGTCTGCACATTGTTTAAGCCTTGTTTCACCTGCAACAAACCAAAAATAAACAAAGCCCAAAAATTAGTTAGTGTTGATATAAATATTCATTAAAAGCGCATTTCAAATGTCCATCTCCTACACACACACACACACACACACACACACACACACACACAGACGCACACGCACACGCACACTAATATACATTCTTTGTCGACAGACTTTACACACAGGCAAATTAGAGTCCAGTGACCCAGGAGCAGACAAAAGGACAGACTCCATGTCCATGGAGGTCGGTTCTCGCTGCGTGTCCTGAGTGCTGCTCTGCTCTGCTCTTTTCTCTGCCTTAGATAAACGCTTTTGGCACATCATTTCACTTGACTTGCCAGCAGAGGCAGCAACAACAGCAACAGCAACAGCAACAACAACAACTGCAGTAGTTTGACCATTGCACACAGACGACAGTTGCTGTTGTCAACCAACAATTTCAGCAACTGCAACAATAAAGAAAGGTTATCTTTGTCATGCAGAAGACATAATACCCTTGCCGAGCCCTGCATTCAAGTTTTGACTGATATTTACTATGAGAGCTATATGATTTAGTCAGATTTTAACAAAATTTTGTAAGTTCGGTTGATATATTTCAAGAAATAACAAGTATTTCGTGCAAACGTTTGAAGTAAAAATATATAAATAAATAATAAATAAATGTTTTACTTATTAAAGATTAAGGTTCAACCGATTGTTCCGTATTCAATAAAGACTATCACATTTGCTGACTTAATTATAATACTCCCTGCAAGAGTATAACCACAGTTGGAGAGCAGCTGGAAGCAGGCTGGACTCTTTGTCTATTGACTGAAGGCTGCCGGGCATCTGTTTATTGTTCAATTGGATAATTATGGTCTTGAGTGTGGCAAGTCCGTATGTGTGTGTGTGTGTGTGTGTGTGTGTGTGTGTGTGTGTGTGTGGAGAGAGGGAGAAGACAGAGCAAGAGAGACAAAGCAGCCACAACATAGATTCTCTAATGCTGCAGAGCACTTTCCCCCAAAATTAAATTGTTATTGTTGCGCATTTGTTGGCTCATCATTTTGGTGTGTGTTAAAGTGGGGGTGAGTGTGTATGTGTGTGTATTGTGTGTGCGCAGCTGCCATGAAATTGTGTTGCCAGTTGGCAGGATGCATTTTGCGGCATTAACTAATATCCTGGCATTCTCTCAACTTATCTTGATGTCAATAATTAAAGTGCAGCGCATGTTGAACTCAGCTTGCAACAATTGTGTGGCAAACAGAAAAGAGAAGAGGGCAAGAGCAATAAAAACTCTGGCATCGAAATGGAAATCGTAGAAAGTCAAATATTGATATGATTCCTTTTTTGGCTTTCGCTTGTGGCACACAAAATGATGGCCAAATACGATGCTATCATCCTTTTGGCTTTTGGCTAAAATAGAAAGGACAATGACGTCTGGTCTCTACGTTTATTGTTCTGCCGTCGAGTTGATAAAAGCCACGACGCGTCGCGCTTTAAATACCAACAAAATCCAATAAAACTTTCTGTACATTTGCCTTGCGCATAAAAGTCAAACTTTTCATTTCTGGCGAGAGTTCATGAACTCCAGGCAGCCTCAGCATCAGAATCAGCAGCAGCAACAACAAAGGCAACCACTGGGGTCAACAGCAACCTCAACGGGGGCAATAAAAATAAAACAGAAAAAAGGAAAACCAAAAAAAAAGAAAATACATACATTGAAAGTAGCTACAAGACATGCTTTAATTTATATGGCGACTGTCTCAGCGTTGTCAATGAATTGTTGCATTTTACAGCCTTCATAATACTTGCAAAATGATTTTTATAGCCTGCACCAGGTTAAAGGTAATGAAATTGCTGATCAACGTGTGTCGAAGGCAGGCGAAAGGAGAGTAGCTAAAATAAAGTTTTAAAGAGTGGGATGAAAGCGACCCTTTGACATTTAAATGACTTATGAACTTTAAGCTTTCAAATTAAATATTAATCCTTATCAATTGTACTGTGCACATATTGCATATTTTATGTCTTACTACTAGTACGAAATCTTGTTTGTCTTTAATACTCAGAAAAATTGTAGGTCAAATTTAGATTTAAATTTAAGCTAAAATTTCCTAGAGTCAGTTAAATTGCATTCATTGCACAAAAATAATACAAAATGTAATAAAAAGTTAGTACAGTTGCACAGTTTAACTGGTCATGAAACACTCGTGTTTCCGCTTGGATTTTATACTTATTTTTTCGTTTTGTATATTTTGATTGAGTAATGACCGCCATAATTTCCGTCAGTTGTGCTGTGGTTGCCATTTTTCCAAACACCTCAAAAATAATAGCTGCCACCGTTGCATGCTTCGCACATACACACACCCACGCAATGAAAACAAGGACCGCAACTAGAACAATGCTACCAAACGACAGGTGGCGCTAAAAACACTGCGCTCACAACACACACACACTTGAAAAAAGTACACGCATATCAAATGTTGTACGAGTATATGAAAGGGAAAGAGAGAGAGAGAGAAAGAGAAGAAAATTTGAAACCGAAACTATGAATATTTCATAGTTGATGGGCAGTTCTCAGTTCTCAGTTATCCGACAGCGACATACTTTGCCATGTATGGAAACGCCTGACATGAAATTGTAAATTTCTGGCTTTGGTCTGTTTTGAAATTGGTGTTGCATTGTTGTTATTGTTGTTGTTGTTGTTGTTGCAAGTTGACAAAACGAAATGAATACTTAATTGGATATTGTGGCTTTGAATGCGCCTGAATGTCGGCAATGCTTTTGAAACGCATATTATTTTCAGTTGCAGTCAAAAGTCGTAAAGGATTCTTATGAAATAACCACAAAACAGGTTAAATGCATTAACCAAGTACCATATTGAATTAGCTTTGTGAAATAATCAACGCTGTCAATAATAAATGCCAAATTTTACATTTAAATTTTACTTTAAACTTTTCGCTTTCTTTAATAGTTAATAGTTAGGCTTCCCAGTAATACCTATTTAGCATACAGATTTGCCAAATAATTTAACAGTTGCCTCTTTATAGTTTGCTCGCACTCCAGAGTGAAAATTGTGACACAGTGAGAGTTGTGAATAAATGTCCCAGGGCGGAAAGCGGCCCAAAGTGTCGCACATCTAATAAAATCAAATAAAATGCAAAAAATGTATGAAATGAAATGGGCAGCCATTGTAGCTTCTGGGGCTCAAGGAACGGAACGGGATGTCTGCGTCATTCCTGGAGGACATAAAGGCATTAACTGTAAATGCCTTAATGCCGTCATTTCCTGATGACAGCAGGCTGACAAAACCAGAAAGCAAATATACGTAGACACACACACACACCGACACAAACACAGATATTTGGATACCGACTGCGGGCATGTAAAGAAGTCCCTCAGATTATTTTGGTGGTGGGGTTTATTACGCCACATTATTATTATATGAATGTGTTCTGCGACTGTGCCCCCTTTTTGTTGTCAGCTGACACACAGTTGCCGCCTACTTAAAAAGTCAATTTTTGTGACGTCTTGACTGCCTCTCACCTGCCCCTCTGCTCCATCAGCTGCACATTGTCAGTCGTTCACCTTTAAACGTCACGTGCTATCGATTTAATGGAGACACAGAGAGCCAGAAGAGACTTGACTTGGCTACAACTATGTGGGCCAAATGGCTTCAGTTTTGCATGTTATAAACAAGATATAAATGTAGATTTATTCATCCCCAGATGCGAGTCAAGATCCTTTCTCAGCATAACGACTAAACGGCATATTCCCTAGTACCCAGTTCGATGGACAGCACGATGACAGTTTCTATCCAAGTATTTCTCATATTGAATTTCAATTTGTTGCATAAAACATTACCCACAATTCCAACATCCTTGGATTCAGCTTCGGCTTTAGGTTTACGTTTATAATAAACGGACAAAACGCCTTTGCTAGGACTCGGCAGTATAGAATAGAAGAGAAAAGAGCACGAGAGGACATTGAGTAGAAGGAGTTGTAATAAATAAATGTACAAACATGAATACATCACAAATTTATATTCACTTTAGTGTAAATACAAAATCCAAATAAATTTAAATATAAATATCAATATCAATGAATAAATTCATTGCCTTTTTTTATATCGTAATTTATTCCTTTGTTTGTTTACTCACAAACAAATCGAAAACAGACTAAAAAATTCATTATCAATCTGCTTTCGTTTATACAAATTAAAAAAAATCGGAATAAGCTCAGAGTGCTTAACTAGCAGATACCTCGTAAGGTAAATAAAATTCTGCGGGTTTTCCGAATATTATAAAATTTTCAGCATACAAAATAAAATAAATTATGATTTTTCAATGTTTTCTGAGAAACAAATGAAGATTTCAAAATAGATATTCCCCATTTACACATTTTATCGTTGCAGAGTATGCATAAAACTTGGCATTGATAAAATTATGAGTCAATTCAAAATAAAAAACTTTGTACAAAACTTTTAACGTGAAAAAAATTCTTTGAAATTTTCATTAAATATTCATTCATTCGTGAGAATGCCTGGAGTCAATTATTTTAAGTGAATTCTTTGTGAGCTGCACTTTAAAAGTTGACAAACTTTGTATATGAATCTGGCCTAAAAATATAACATTGTAGGAAAGAATAATATAATTAGCTAAAATTAGAACTTGATTAGAAGCACGTTGTTCAATTAGATGCGCCATGCGATACATTTCGGGTTGACGATTTGCGTTTTAATGAGTTCGGAAATGTAATATGTATACTTACCACTCAGAGAGTGCGATAAATGGAGTTGTCATATTACAAGTTGACATTTCGCAACGGAAAATAAAGGTATTAAACATTCAGATCTATTTACAACTAGGACTGTCAAGTCAACAGAGGACAGAGCCCTCAAAAGGCAAAGGGGAGGAGAAGTTCGAGGGCTGGGTGATTGGACCATTCCGGTTGCCTGGTCTGGTCTCCGGGCCGTAATGACAACCACGCCTCGACATTAAAATGATTGCCGACCCCAGCAGCAGCATTGGGAAATGCCATTAAACAAATGAACTAAAAGCAATAAGCATAATAATCGAGACTATGATCTGATCATATATTCAATATGTACTTCTATGTACACATGTATGTGTTATTATTATTATTATGACCGACTTCAGGGCCATTGTGACAAGTTCAATCAGATGGCCTTGTGGCGGCGCCCATATGAAGATTACATTCATAAATGAAATGGTTTTTAAAAGGGAGACAATAAGAGCCTGTTAATACTACTGAGTAAAGAAATAACAACAATAATAACAGTAACAGTAGCAGCAACAAATATAATGCACAATTAAAAAGAAGTCACGTAGGTGAATGCATAGCAAAAAAAAAAAAAACACAGCAGGTGATAAATTCAAAGGCAAAATACACAAGTGCAAAATATATTGTAGTCAGCATTTAAAGTTGCATTTCTAGTGATACCCTGTAAATTTAAAGATAAAAGCATAATGAAATTAACGCTTTAAAAGTGCGCAGATGGCAGTAAAAAAGGAAACTTGAACTACAGGGTGTACAAAATAGAGTACACATTACGACTGCGCATATTTTTTAAATATAAGTTCTTTTTACCGTATTATAGGGTATCCCTTCATCAAGTTTTTTTAATTCAAAGCTGTCTGTCTCCTTTGTTTCCACATTAAATTAAAACTGAGCACATTTTTCAACTCTAAAGTTGCAGTTTTAAATTTACAGGGTGTTTAGCAGTGGAGTACATATTTATTGTTATATTCCTAAGCCAGTCTGGCGCCTTTGTTTGTATTCGACGAAACTCACAGCTGGACTCAAAGACTAGAACAAAGTTAAAGCTTAGGAATGCAGACACTGCTCCTCCTCCTCATAGGGACGTGACCAAAAGAGAAGGAGAGGAAGAAGTGCTAGAAAAAGAGGGGGATAGGGAGGCTGGTTGGCATTTGTGGGTGTGTCGCTTGTAACGCACAATTTGACGCATTTGTGTCACTTGCCGCTGCGTCAATGAACGTGTGAAGTTATAAAACTGGCAAAAAAAAAAAAACAAAAAAGGAGTTGAAGTCGGGAGTCTCGACTTGAAATTGGAATTGGAGTCAGGAGTCAAGTGGAGCCAAGTCGAGTCGAGGACGTGACCCAGGCCGGAAATTCTGCGTGCCCTCAGCACATAACACTTGCTGTGATGGTTCGTCGGTTAAATGGGTGGCTGGGTGGTTAACTGGGTGGTTGTTTTGGGTAACTGCCTGATGTGGTTGGGTTTGACAACCTCAACATGGAACGGGCAACATGACGAGATGAGCTCATTACTTTAATGGATTTTTGCCGCGGATTGCGACAACCACTTCTGACTCCGGAATAATCCTGCCTGCTGCCGGCTGCTTTCGTCTCTTTTCAAGTTAAGGCTAATGAAATATTTGTACATTATGCATTTTATTTGCATTTAATCCATTGCCATGCCATGGGGTCAAAGGATTACGAGCACATTCCACAAACAATAAACAGTAAGCTACCAAGTAATTAGCTTGCAAAATAAACAACAATCAAAACAACAACAACACTCTGCAAACATTTTTTTTATTTTATTTTTTAAATTAACCCAGAAATCTAATTAGCGAAAGCAAAAAAATAGCAGCAGCAAAAGTAAGGGCTGGTGGCCGGGGCAGTAGCTGGAATGAAGCTGCGTGTCCAGGACAAACAACATGAAATAAAAAAAAACGCACAACTGCAAACAAGTAACATAGCTACAGACGAGCTGCTCGACTGTTGGATGCCCTGTACACGTGCAAGTGTAATAAAGTGCAATATAAATTTAAAAAAAATAATTAAAGGCATAATACTAATCATAATGCAATTTTCATCGTTAAAAACAAGTTTTGTAGAATTATCATACAAATACAACAAAAAAAAATTTAATAAATAATAAAATGTTTTTTATAATTTAAAACAATTTTTTGAATATTATCAGACAATTAAAAACTAATAAAATACAATTTAACAAATACAACTAATTTGAATTAATATTAAATTCAAAGAAAAAAGAAAACCGAACAGACAATGTCACAAATTTATATTCCTATTCACTCTGTGGATACTGGACTAAATTCACAAACACAGGAGGTCCAAAAAAGCGTTGATGACGAAATCGAGACAATGATGAAAAAACATGAGGGAGCAACTGGATGCAGCAGAAAGGGACAAAATAAGACAGAGAGAGAGAGAGAGCGATAGGGAGAAGAACGTCATCTGTCGCGTGTTTGCTGGGTAACCTGAGCACCGTGGCATGCAACAACGGGCTCGCTGGGGAAATGACCATGACGCCCAGAGTCTGGACAAGGATCACAGGACCAAGGAGCGAGGACCGAATGGGAATGTGTGTTGGCAACGGAACCGGCAATTGTTCACGTCCACGTCCACATCGCGAGGTCGAGTGTAATAGTAATAGTTGCAATTGTTGGCACTACAAACAACCGTAATTTTCGTCAACAACAGCAACAACTACGACAGTGGGTTGTGGGTGTCAGTTTGGCCATGTGGCACATGAGGCAACTTAATTGCATGTTAAACAGCCAGCGCGTGCAACAACAACAGCAACAACGTAGCCATAGAAAAATTGTTGAATTATTAAAACAATATTTGTGCGCGATTAGATGGCAGCAGGAAGACCTAGGGAGACGGGCGGTGACACGCCCCCTCAGCGCTGAGCGTGAAGAAAATTACAATGGTTCCCTCTTAGTGTGCGTTTGTTGGTAAGGACAACATGGCGCCAGGACGACGCAGGACATGGCGAGTGTTGGGTGAGAGAGAGAGAGAGAGAGAGTGTGTGTTGTAAGGTGGCAGTATTTACATTTACACGCTTTATTTAACGTGCTGCTTCTTCCCATTATCCTCTTCTTTTCGCTGTGCTTCCTTCTGTCTAAATAGCCGCCTGTGGCCAGTTAAACATGCCAAGACTCCTGACGACATCGCCTTGTTGGCCATGACGACAACAGCAACAACAACAACAACAACAACAACAATAGCAACAATAACAATGTGGCAACGTTATCGTTTATAGCCCCTGATACCAAAAGACGTCCCAATTTCAATGTCACACGCAACATTCAAGAAGCAGAAACAAAGCACGACACGACTTTCAGTTTAATCTACAGCTGGGCAAATAAATATAAATATTTATGTAGCTTTAACTAAAAATAAACATAAATATTACAAGATATATTAACTACTTATAGCTCTATTAAACAGGAACTGCAAGTAATATTTATGGAAGCAAAATTGAAGTAATCGATAATAATGCACTGATTAATTTAAATCAGTAGATTATTACCGATTACTTAAATTTTTAATATAAATAATCTAAATCAATTTTATTTTTATTCTAATATTTTTCATTGGAAAAGTGAAGATAAAGATTCGTAACTTTTTCGAAAAATCAAAAGCATCTGATTGAAATTAAAATATCATGATTACTTTTAGATATTTAAATAAAAATTAAAGATTTTTTTTATTTTCTAAGAAAAACGTTTTTGCGTCTTTATTTTTAATTAAAAAGTTTTAACAGTTACGGCTCCTAAAGATAACTTTTCAGGATTGTCATCTTGTTGATTCAGTCTCCCCAAAAATTCACTGGGTGAGGTCATAGCCGTGTTGGATGTCTGAGCCAAAGTCAAGCGACAACTTTAGCTATTTAAAGATCAAAACTATTTTTAAACCTTAATTAAGCAAGTCCGGAAGGGGGAAGTGAGGGGTGACTTGTGACATTCAGATACGCGCTGTGGGTCTTGCCGAGTGCAGCAATTAGTCAAAGCTGCGGTTTATGGTCGCCACCTTGCATCATTTGCCAGCCCATTTGTCTTGTGCCCCCGCCAAGTGGGTCAAGCGTTGCATATGCACGTGAGTGCGTTCCATTCCCCTCTCCCCTACCCATAAAGCTGATTCCCTCACAGTTGCAACCGAAAGTAAATACAACTGTCTCTGACAAGGGGGAATTGTTATCGCAGAACGGCGTCAATTATGGCTAGCAGCCCGAGCTGCACCAAAGGCAGCTTTATCAACCAGCTCAAAAAGACAACTAGTTAAGCGAACTCGACTGTGAGAGACCCTGTACTTAGTGTGCTATAAAGTAAACAATGCTTAAAATCAAATAAATACAAAAATTAAGAAAATACTTCCTTTGTTTCAAAGCATTTATTATCTGATCGTTTTTAAATTCCCAGCACAGATATTTTTATTACTCATTTATGCCTTTTGAATATATTGTAAAATTCCAGACCACGACTAAGGCATAAGCCTGAAAACTTAAAACACTTGCTACACTCTTTAGGTACAGGGTCTAACTACATAAAATACTTTTGGGAATACTGCTACACAGTCATCATTAGTTGACCTCAAAACCTAAAACCCAAAATGAAATGAACATAAAAATTGTTGAAAATTGATAGGAATTGAGTGGGACAACAACAACAAGAGACAAGTCTTATCATATGCACACACGCACACACACATACACAACTGCCGTGTGTTGTCTGCATTTTGTAAGGGAATAAGAATCGGAATTGAAATCCAAGTTGGAATCGGATTTGGTTAGTTGCCTGCAGTGCTTATCGCTCGTTAAATCAACACCCAGGCAATTCGTATTATTGGAAAAATTTCCACTTCTTCAGCAGGCGCTCGGCATGTGGTCACCATGTTGAGGTGGCAAGGAGGAGGAGATGCAGGATGAGGAGGGTGTGGCAGTGGCACAGGCCTAGGCATAAGAGTCGGCTGCATTTGCATGCATAGTGGCAAAACATGACATGCTCCACATTCGTGTGACATTTGCTGTTGCCCCTCGAATAAGGGGCAAGCAAAAGTGTTACATGCAACTCACAACAACAACAGCAACTGCATGGCTGCCCCAAAATGTGGCAGGCGCACTTATAAATCGCCGGCAATGCAGTTGGCGAATTGGAACAAGCAACTGGATGCAGTTGCCAAATGTCATTAGGGAAACTAAAGGAGATGAAAAAGAGGGAATTCAAATTGGGACTAATTGAATGGGTGCTTCGGGCTCATAAATTGAAATTCACTGCGAAAATGCAATTAAATGTGCATAAAAATTACTCAAATTTATAGGGGAAAGAAATTCCGCTGTGCGTCTTACTCGCTCTGATTGAAAATACCTCCACCAATAACACACTTTCGGGGGAGGGTGTAAAATAAGTACAACCAAAACAACTGGAAGCAAACCGAAACCAACAACATTCCGAGCGGAAATTTCACCAACATCCGACTTGAGTATTTAATTTCCTCACGGCGCATTGCAGCTGGTCTGGTCTGGCATTGGGACTCATGACTCTCGGTGTTGGTCTGACTGATGTCATTTCATGTCTACCACGTATTGCGTGGGTAGACGACTTCAGTTTCTGTTTGGGGCCTTCAGAGAGAGAGCATAAAGAACACCAAACGTGATGTCGCATATGCAAAACAAACAGGAGTGGGTAGCAGTAGAAGTAGAAAGGAAGGGAGACAGGTAGACCAGACCAGACCAGACAGGAGACAGCAGACATTGCAGAAGGAGTCGTCCCAGTACCATAACATAAATAGAAACAGCCACAAAGCTTGACAACGCGACAAAGTTTCACAATCCTCCACCCGCATAAAGGATACCTGCATACAAAATCCATACACACAGATGTACAACACATAAAGATACCTGTGTATACATATTCAGGTGCAAAAAAGCAAAGTAAAGGCAAAGTAAAACAACAACCCTCACGCGTTTGCGACAAAAATTATGAATGAAGCCAAAGATAAGCAGAGCCAACTGCAAAAACAATAATGCAATTTTAAAGCTAACCGAACCAAAAATGCTCCAAAGTAAAATTTAAAGAAACTTGCAGCGATCTCCTAAAAATAAAATAACTTACAATTAAGTATTGGCAACTCGCCTCTAGACTGCATAATTTCTAGAGAAAAAGTAGTACAGGTTTTAATACAAAAAAATACAGGAAACTTTACAAGCTTTGTTTTAACTTTCCACAATTCTCAAGAACTTGTAATAATTCTCAACGACTAACAAAACATTCCATAGGGTTGTACAAATTCCAACAGCTTAAAAGTTGTTTTCCAAATTCCAAGAAATAAAAGTAAAACTCATAAGTTGTAATAACTCCTCAGCTTTAATTACTCGCAACATTCAAAGAGTAGCAATCACTTCATAAAGATGAGTAAAAATCACTGTTTAAAAGTTTTGGTATCGAAGAGAAGAATAACTTACAACGAATAATGGGAATTCCCAACGCATTTATAAGTTTCACCAAGTTATAATAACACTGAAAAGTAGAAAAAATCTGTTCCAAAAAGTTACAATAGTTCTGAAGGCATGGGAAGAATTCCAGAGTTTTAACAACTCCCAAACGTGTGGTAAAATTGAAATTAAATTATAGTAACTCTAATATTTCAAGAAGTGGAAATTTCTTCTGAGAAAGAAGTGACAACTACTTTTTTATTTTTTACTTTTAAATTTCAGAATAATTTGTTTTTTATATTATTAAATTTACTAATATTATGTTATATTGTATTTTTGTAATAAATACACATTAAAAAAAGAAGAACTAAATGAGTTGCAGTAACTATGACACATTTTTAAAAGAAAAAGTACCAATACCAATCTATATATTCCCCGACTATATTAAGTCCATCACATAGCCAGAATGCTTTTCCGATGCTAAAGGAATATGCAAGAAAAAGTTAACATTGGCCGGATTGCGGGTGTGTTGCGTCATTTTCTTGCTTGACAACTTCAACAACAACAACAACAGCAAGAACGACAACAACAACAACTTTGGTCGGTTCTGTTTGAAAAGATTAAAATTGTATTGTGTGTGTGCTTTATGAGGAGAGTGCGGTTGGAGGACTGTGCCGGCTTCTGTACTACTTAGACACAGGATGCAGTCTAGGGGCATGCAACTTTTTAGCACTTTTATTGCTGCTGCTGCTGATGTATGTCTCGTTGTTGTTACTGTTGTTGCACCGCACTCAGACAACAAATTGTCAGGTTGTTGACGAGCAACAACATCACACAGCAGCAGCTGCCACAAACATAAACAACAATTTAACAAAAATGAAAAACACAACACATTTTCTCCTTCTCTCACTGAAACTGAACTGAACTCAATTCGGGCTAATAAAGCAAACTACCGTGCCTATCATCAACATCATGATGCGAGGGTTGGCTGAGTAGTTGGCTGAGGCTAAAAAGCACTTGAACAGCATTAAACTCTACTCATTTAGTTTTTGTGATTACCCCATTGCGTGTCGCCTCAAGTGGCACAAACTCAAAGTGCGCTTATCAACGCCCATAGCATCAGAGGCAGATAGGCAAAGGATGGGGCAAGGCACTAAAGAGGGGAACAGAGGGGGGTAAAACAGGTTTCAACAAATATTTTATAGAGCATGCATGATGGCCGGGACTCTCAATGCAGCTCAGTGCGGGGACTTGACATAGTTTGTTTGCCCCGCCTCCTGCTCCAAGTTGAAAGTTGCAAGAGTCGCTGCTAAAGTTGATTTATGCAACAGCTTTGCCAGGCGACACTTGCAAGCGGCATAATATTATAAACTTGAAGCTTTTACACCTATTTAAATGTACACAAATGGCTGAGAGTGTGTGAGTGTGTGTATGTTTGCCACTTATAAAAACTAGCAGCGCAAAATTGGATTTAATCCTAGCTGAATCACATCAACATCCACCATCCAACATGCAACGCAGTTGCCTTGGTTACAATTTTCATTAAATTTGCAGCGCTGCTAACGTTGTTGCAACGTTGCACTTATGTGCCGCTATTTTATGCATGAAACCAAATAACGGCAACGGCAACGACGACATTTTGGGGCTTCCGTTCATGCCACGACTCCACAGGGTCCATAACTTCATTAGGGTCGCCAGGCGAGCAACAAATTGAGCCAAAGTTTCCACATAATATGCAATGGGTATCTATAGACCTGCCACGCCCCCTACGCCAACGCCCACTATCATCGGTGGCATGTGCAACACACACACAAACACACACAGCTGCTCAAATGTTTGCACAAAAGAGAAATATTAAAAATATAATCCTCATAATTCAACGTGCACGGACAACAAGCGCTTAACCTTATCACCTTACTCAGAAATACCCCTGACTTGTCCATGAACTGCGTCACCTCCCCCCTCTTGTCCTCCCTCGATGTCATTAGTCTTGAAAACTGAGAAGCAAGTACGATAAGTTGCAACTGAAGACGCGCTGAGGGTTTCTCTCTAGGCGACATTGAGGGGCTGCAACATGTCGCGTGCTTCTCTAATTCTAATGCCACACAATGTTGCACCTCTATTTAGCGGGGGATCGAGGGAGGAAGGAAGGGCACTGATTTGTCAGTGATTTGCCAACTTGTTTGGCATGTTTTCTCATCTCGAGGAAGTCGCAAGACTCTCAACTTTCTATAAATTAACAGTCAACTTAAATTCATTCATTGCGTGTTCGCGGGAGAAACACAGAAATTCAATTAATGACCAAAATCCATTAACGTTAAACAAAAAAAAAACATGTATCTTTTCAATATATATATTTAATCAATCAAATATTGAACTACTGTAGATTGAAAATTAAAGCAAACAATTATGCAAAGTTATTTAAATAATTTTCATATATTAAAGAGGGGAAATTCTAACCAACATTTTTTGTAAATGTTTTTAAGAATTAAATCCAACTATTTGAGAAATTTAAACTAAATAATTTGGATAAACTGTGCAGATTTAAATCAATGCATTTATATAGATATTTATAGTATCTTTATCTAGAAAATTAAAAAATAGATTGAAATTGATTTATTCATCTTAAAGTTTTTACCTTAGAAAATCAAAGAAATTTATAGAGAAAAAATAAGCCAATTTTTATTTGCCAATGACAAAACAATAAATTAAAAAACTGTATAATTTAAACAATTATAGAAGTTGAGCAACAATTTGTTTATGCTCATGTTAAATGCATCAAAATGATAAGCATTCATTTCAAATCGTTTTTAGGTGTTGGTACTAAAGTTATTAGTGACTCCTGCCAAACAATTTGTCTGAAATAGTCATTAAATGCTGTTGTCATGGCCATTAAAACTCATGAAATATGCCTGCCGTTCACTCCACTTCGAGTTTTGTTTTAAAACAGAAACACAAATTCAGCATGTATTAAGCAGAGGAAAAAGTAGGCCTAACTCAACTAAAAGTCAACTTGGAATGGTTTACGAGCAACGAAGTGGCCTAAGCTCGGCTCGGGGCAGAGACGGTTTTGCTAACCAACCCGTCGGGGCAAGTGCCGAAAACTTGTTTTTGGACTCCACTTGAAGAACTGGAGCATACGGTTCGTTCCTCGTCCAGCTGTAGAGCTCAAGAAAGAAACGGAAAACACTGCCGGGCATCGAACATTTTTCACGTTTAGCATGTGGCAGTGGCAAGTAACAAAAAAAAAAAAAAAAACAAACAAAAACAAAGAAAATAAAAGAGCAATGGACCGTTGAGAAGCCCACTCAAACACAGAGAGAGAGAGAGAGAGAGAGAGTTAAAAAAAAAAAAAACAAATCGCACAGCATCTCGCGAATCAAAGTGGAACAAGTTCAAATAAACGCTATAAATGTGATCCAAGAGTCGCGTCCCCTCTGATTCACCTCTGTTTTTTTATTATTGTGTGTGTAAGCTAAGCAAATTAAGATTGCGACTACATTTGAATGTATATAGAATGCATATAACGAGTACTGTAAAGAGTAATATATTGTATTAGACTAGGCGTCATTCCCATACGCACACACATCCGTTTCTCATCATTCTTATCAGTTATCTGTCCATGTGTCGCTGCCTCTGTCGCAGTCAACGCTTCCACTGAGAGGGCAAACAAAGAGCCAAAATAAAAAATACTAATAACAAACTCTGACTACGACACGACGCAAATATTGATTTTTATTCTATGCGTGTATATGTGTGAGTGTTTGTATTTTATTTTATGTATTTATATATTTATAAGGCGGCAGTAACTTTATTTTCTCTCTCTCTCTCTCTGCTTGCCACAAATAACAAAAAACGCAAGCAAAACAAAAAAAAAAAACAAACATCAGCAGCAACAACAACCAGAAGAAGAAACCTCGGCCAGGTTTTAAATATTTCAAACACGTTGAAACAATTGCAGGCAAGACGATAAGCGACAAACGTAAAGCGATGTGAGAAGCGAGGAGAGAGGCGACAGGAGACAGGAGACAGTCGACGACAACAACGCGTTAAAATCTAGCAAATTTTAGCGTGCTTTATTTTATGTATGTATTAAAAGCAAATTCTAGTTAGCACAAGTAGTTGAAATTTAAATACCCTGGAAGAAGTATCAAGTCAAGATAACATGATTATTAGGTTTTGAATGCAATGAAAGATAAGATAAATAATTTTAAGATTTAAAACTCAAAGATACACATTTAATTAGCAGATATGCATAAACCTCTATTACTATTGATGGTATTATAAGGTATATATTACTATTGATGGTATTAAAAAGTATTAATTACTATAAAATCTAAATATTTCTGTCTCTTTAAGAAATGATAGGTTCTTCATGTTACATACTCCCTCACATGATGATAATACCCGCTGTTTGAATATAGAGAAAAGTAAATCTAAGAATAACAAAACACGCACGAGGCCAGGCAAACGGCAGCAAGACTGGTAACACGAAGGAGGAGGCTAGAGGGGGACAAAGGGATGTTGGGGGTATTCAAGCGTCAGGCAAGCAATCACATTTACTGCCCCTCGACAACGACTCCGACGACGGACGGACAGAGCGCTGACTGGTTTGCCTGCCTGCCTGACTGACTGTCGAGGGTTTCCTTTGTCAGCAGCAGCAGCTCCTCTCCACCCCTTCCCTCCCTACCCCCCTTCATTTGGACTGTTGTACTGTTGCTCCTGACTCACCCACTGACTCTCAAGTCTCAAGCAATTTGGCCTGCTGAAAATGCTCACGTGACCTGCTTACCGAGTCAAAGGCGCAAAAGGAAGTGCGCTCAGGATGCGCATCACTGACAGCAGCAGCAGTCGAAGAAGAAGAAGAAGACGACGACAACGACAACGACCAAGAAGAAGAAGCATTAGACCCCGCAGCACATTTCGTATTTATAGCGAGAGGACGAAACGCGACCCTAAATAGCAAAAGGCGTTAGCAGATGCATCACTTTCGGTTTTCAACAGCAGCAGCTGATGAGCAACAGCGCTCTCTCTCTCTCTCCCTCCCTCTCTGTCAATCGCCACATCTCTCTCTCTCTCTCCCTCTCTGACTCTGTTATGCTATTTGTTTGGTAAATGTGAACACACCCCCTAATAAAATGTTGGTCAATTTTCGAACATGTGTTTATTTAAGATCCGCGTAATGCTGATAATAAATAAAATACCATATAGGGGCGTTTGACAGCCTTTGAGTACAGACAATATGCATAAATAAACTAAAAGAAAATGTGCTGAGTTGACTAATTTCTAAGGTCAACTCTTTACATCAAGTAAAACTCCGTTTGAATCCATATTTATAGATTAAAAAGTTTCAATCAAAAACACTGTTATACAATTATCTTTAAAATCAAAATAAGTTTAATTAAATTAAAATTTAAATACAATTTTATTATTTTTAATTTACAAAACTTTAAAGTCTATCTTCAAATCTAAAACTTTTCATTTTAAACTCTTCAAGAATTTTATCTCATTTGTGACCTTATGCATTTTTACTAAAAAAAAAGTTCTTCTGTTTATATTTTTATCCCAGTTTGTGTATATTTTGTTTACAAAACGAACTCAGAGCTCCCTCATCATACTTATAACAACTTTGTTTTTAAATAATCTTTACAGAGTCACTTAACGCTCTTAGCCCTTGTGAATTTCAATTTGTAGACACACAGCATTGTTTTTATTTATAATTAAAAGGGTTATTGACTCTGAGCATGTTTTTTATGTAGCAACTGTTTACAATGTTGCAGCAGCAGCAACAAGAACAAATCACAGATGAAATGGTCTCAAGTGCTACAGATAGTTGTTGATATAGAATTCCAAGTCTGAAGTGCAGCGCATAAACAAGCGGCAAATATTTGCCGAGCTATTCACAGCCGTGAATCGATCCTGGCCAACAGACAACTATCAGCAACAATAACAACAACAATGTATGCAACAGCTAAGCCAAACATGCAATTTATTGTGGCAACCACAAAACAGCTACAAAATGCAATATGGGAACATGGGAACTTTTAGTTACAAATATTTTTCCAACTTTTTTCCTGTAGTTGTTGTTGCTATGCAAATGTGGGAAAATATTTGAAAATTGGCTACGCACTGTCAAATGCTAATAGAAATATGTAAATTGCCAGTTTGCAAATATTTCCACTCGTACTAAATTGAAATTGTTGCGAATGGAATGGAATGGTATGGTATGAAATGAAACGGAAGTGAGTTAAGTTGGCAGCTGTCTCGCTCTCAGCGAATTTGCGCATTGTGTTTGCTCGTTTGAGCTTAGCAAATATTAAAATTAATTTCTATGTATGAACACTAACACTAACACACACACTCTCACACACCTTCATTTATGCAGGTATCTTGTTAATTGCATGGAGATGCATTGCAGAAACAGAGGCAAACTTCATTTCTGTCCCATAGCACAAGGCAATCGCTGACACAATTGATATTGATTTGGATCTGACTCTGAATCTGTGTCAAATTGATTACAGCTACAGCTACGTCATGTCAAGCATTCAAAAAAAGAAATTGCTGAGCAACAATAACAAACACAAGTTAGAATACTTCAACTTGAGCATTTTCAACACACAAATACCCTACATTGAAACACGCGTAACTTCTGATAATCGAAAATTATAAAAAAATATTATAATAATTTTATTTTCTTGAATTTATATTTAAATTTTGAGTAACTTTTGTGTTTTTCAAGCAATCCTTATGAAATAATCAAAATATGCAGCTGTCAAACCGAATTACATATTGTTAAAAGCAAATACTATTTTCATTCAGTATTTCTTGCTTTAGGGAATATTTTAAGAAATGTAATCAAATTATTTTTCACAATATTAAATTTGTATGAAATTGCTTTCAGCTAGGCAACTTTATTATCACAAATTTCTACTATACAGGGTGTATAAAATACAAAACAAATAATCAGCAAAGTGCATTGAGCTGCCACATGGTGCATGGGACACGGTGCGGGTCGAGCGCCTGGGGAGTAGCTGCAACTTCGAGTGTGCCACTAGACACAATTCCAGCAACTGCAATGCACTCGAGACAAAGCCGGAGACGTAGACGGAGGAAAGCACAACCCAATGACAAATAGACGCAGTAACTGAGAAGCGTGTTTCGAACTGAGAATTGAGACTAGGGACTGAGAAATCTGCAGCTGCTGGTTTAGTTGAAACCGAGATTTCGCTTTTGGCGCAATCACAGCGTGACATTTTGTTGGACAGTCAGTCAATTGGGCAGGCTATAACAATAACTTGCCAGGCGCTGCAACAAATTGCAAGCTGGCATCCTTCATCCACATTCACCTCCGCATTTACGTCTCCCCAACACCCATGTTATCGCCCACTTTTCTGCCTTTTCTTACGGCATCAGAAGGAGCAACTTTTTGGTGCTAGTTTGAAGTGAAGCATCGCATGAAATATGCTTGAAAATTTGTAGTTGTTCCCAGAGCGCAATCGTATAATTCATGACCCTTCAAGCCCCTCACTCAAAATAAAATAAAACTGTTTTCAGAGATGAGCAAATAGTCCCAAATAAAGTAAAGCAAACTTATACTTCTCGAGAGATATGCAAGATTAATTGAAGTAAATTTTTGAATTGAAAATTGTAATAGATTCTGTTTATGTGATGGTCAAAAAAATGAAAAAGGTAATATTTAAAATATTTATTTGAATGTAAGCTTCTAATAAAATTTAAATTTATTTTATTGTTTTAAGTAATTTAAAAGTGTAACTTATTTTTCTTATTTGGCATCTCTATTTCCATATATTTAAGTTATTTTCATATTTCCCCTTTTAAAAGTAGTTTTCTCACTATTCTATTCGACAGTTTTGCAAGTTTGTTATCTTTGTCACATTTTCACACGGTGATTCACAAGTCACAGTTGCTTTTTGACTGCTTAGTTTGCATTTTTTTTACTTTTTGGCATCTCCACGTCGCATTCTTGAAAAGTTTGGAACAGGAAGCGTCAGCAAAAGTAACTGAAAATTGAAATGAAGGCAAAAAAAAACATGAAGACAACCACTCAAATCAGTTAAATGTTGTTTGGCTTTTGATCGTTCCCCAAAAACATAAAAAAAAGGGGAAAACCAACATTTTTCTGAACTGTCTTTCACAGTTGATGTTTAACTTTTTAATTTCATTTGAAGGTTGAAGGAGTAATTTACAAAGAATTTCAAAAAGCTTTGCAAGTTTCATTCATAAGTGCAGGAAATAGAAAAGAAGCGCATCGATTTGTATCTTTTGCTCAAATCTGCTTTGTTATGCTGAAAATCCCTTCACACTGTCATGGCATCTATAGCTCCCTAATATGCTTGTTTTTCCATCTATTTTATTTTTTGTCTGTTGCGCTGCTCCAGTTTCCATGTTTATGTTATGTCTATCTGGGAGTTGTACATGTTTCCTGGCAAATTCACACCTTCTCTACTCTCTACTCTGTTCTCTGTGTGGGGTTCAATGTACTCGAAATTTCATTTCAATATTAGCTTGTGAGCATGAGATGTGCAATGAGACACAGAAAGAGAGAGAGTGTGCGAGAGAGAGAGAAAGAGGAACACTCTGCATTTAAAATCGATTTGCTATTTTGCCATAGTTTTTGGCGATGCACCTCCTTTTTCACCTCCCCTCCTCCCACCTTTTTGGCCATCCACTCAAATCCCATACGATTTATTGTTCCCCCGATTTCGGGGATTCATTTATCCCTGGGATTAGCAACAACTTTTTGCCGCACATTATAACGCAAACTTCAACTGGATTTATGATGCCCTTTTTATTGTGGGTTTCTTTTTTTTTTTGTTTGGTTTGTTTAATGATAGTTCGATGGAGCCCAAGTTGTGCCGAAAGTTCAGTTTATTAGTTTTTACCACGCATTTAAGCTGTTTTATATTTTTGGCATTGCCAGAGATATAGAAGAGAGAAGCTTTTCGCATAATAAACTTTTATTGCCTTGATCCTTGTAATTAAAAACTTTTCATTAAGTCGCCCCCAAAACATTTCCATTTGATTGTCAACCTAAGTCTTGGCACTTGGTCTTGGCTTTCTTTGGTGGTTGCATGGGAATTGTGAGGCACAAAAAACTGGGTCATTTTCACGTGTAACAAAAGTCTAAGAAATCTCAGAAATAATCCCAGATACTTATAACGTTTATTAAATGATGTCCAAGTTGTAATTGGCACGAAAGCTGGGAGAGTTTTATTTTAGGGCTTAGCGAGAATCAGTTATCAGAGTATACATATAAAAAGTTAATTTTTCACTTGAAGCCATACTTGGCTTGCAACTGATACTTGCCACACGAGGCGTGGGTAGTGGAGCGGGAGTCATGTGGCATGTGGATGTGGCTAAAGCAATGCAAATGGACAAAAGTTTTATTTTCTACAGCTGCGCCTCTAATTGAAGTAGACGCAAAGTTAGCCATAAAAGCTGCTTTATGAAAATCAATAAAATCGAAAACTAACCACCATACAAATACACATACACACACACACCAGACACACATTCAGATGGAGCTCAATGGAGTTTCTCTTCAGCTCAAGCCGGAAATGTGTGTGCGCGCTCTGCCTCTGAAACTGTTCCTGTTCCTGGACCTCAACCTGGGGAGAGGAGCGGAGTGCGATGAAAGGGGATAACTGAAAAGAATGAATGGCCAAACCGGAACACGTTGCCAGAGTTGCCTACTGCGAGTGCGAAACAACCACCGCGGCAGAAAAGTTGCCGGCAGTTTATGCGAATGAAACAATGTTTTGCTTTACATATTTTTTCTGCCCCCTCAGACGGATGTTCGCTGAAGTGGCGACGCCTCACAGGCTGGAAGGGGGAGGAGTAGAAGAAGTCGCAGGGACATCAGCAACTACAACAAACAATGCAAAAATGTTTGGAGCTTGGAGCGGATCTCGATGATTTTCCACGTGTGCGTTGTTGCGAGTGTTTTATGGCCATGTGACCTGTCCTAATCCCATAAATCTAATTGACCAGCCTCGCTGGCTTTTGGGTTAGCCGGTCACTCTCTCCCCTTCCCCCTGCTTCTCTTTTATCTACTTTTCGCTTCTCGCCATTTACAACACTCGGCAGCTGACCATTAAATGCGACAGCAACTTTTTCTCAACATAAATTAGAACTTTGCCTCTGTCAGCTAACGGTAAAAGAGACACCTCCTCCCCCGAAATGAAAACAATCGAGCAATGCAACAGACCAAAGTTGTTGTCCTGCAGCAACTGCAACAACAACTACTGCAACAACAACAACAACTGCTATAACAACAATTTGCAGTGCACTTAATGTTTGGCTACCTGTCAAGCAATGGCAAAAAACTTTAAATTGACATAAAAACTTTTCAACTCTTGCTTTGGCCAAGTGGGCGTGGCCAGTTGGGTCAACTGCTGCAATGACATCGCCGTCCATTATCTGGATTGATGACGCTTTTGTGCTGAATCGCCCGGAGCGCCATCTCAACTGTGTCACGGTGGGACGGACAGTGACAATGGACTCGCCGGAAAAAAGGTGGCAACGCTTTTTCTATTCAAGAACTACAATGATTAAAAAACTAAGTATTAGGTGGGTATCATTATTGAGTGCACTTGAAAATATTTGAGAGCTCTACCAAACTGTGCCACAGAAATCACAAGTTTAAGCGAATTCAGAGAAACGCAATTCCACTCCGAAAATTTCTCAGTGCCACAGAACTTCCAAGTGATTTATTTTTTTAGCATGTTCACCAACCTTTGCGAACTAGGCTGCTAGGGTTGGCCCCTTTTCAAAACAAATTTTTCAAGGGTTTGTTTAGCAACTTTTTTAAGTTTATCATTGCTTAATACGTTTTTATTTTATTTATTTTTAATTAATATAATTTTATTTATATTTATAATAATTTATATTGTATAGCTTAAAAAAAATTAAAAGTTATTGGCGCGACAAACAATAAATTCTAAAACTCTAAATTCTAAAATTCGGACAAAAATGGCACATTATTCTCATGTCATCGAACGCCAATGGATTGAGCGATGATTTCGTTTCCGTCAAAAGTTTTCAGATGAGTTGACTGTGTTACGAAGAAATGAAATTGACGTGAAATTCAAGTGGAAGAGATTTCTGTAGCACACCTGTATATATTTTTATTGAACAAAATTAATGAAAAGTTCAACAAAATTAAAAGTAAAAAAAAAAGTAATTTTTTAATAAAGTTACGATAGGCACTAATCGAGTGGAGTCGATAGTTGGAGTTGCCATATCGAAGACTGCTCACGCGTCATCTCTACAGCTTTGTCTTTCATTCTCGCCTCTTTCCACACTTGTGCCGCCTTCTCGTCTTTGTAACGCACTTTCAATTTTCTTATCAATAAAACCCGCTGCTACTGCTTCTGCTGACGCTGTCCATTGTGTGTTGTAAGTGGGCGACGTTGAAAGCTGCACACAAAGGCAAAGGCCGCACAGTCAGTTTCAACAATTGAATTTTCTACTTTTGCTGCTTCGGCTACTTTTTCACTATTTAGCAGTTGTTATTACTCTTCTTGTTGTTCTCCTCTCCTAAGCCTTCGCATTTGCCGTAATTTTGCCATTTGCCTTTGTGAGTCGTCGAATCGTAAGCGCTTTGTACGCGCAAAATGAAAATAATACAAAAACAACAACTACATCAACAAATAAAAAATAAAGAGATCTCAAAAAGTTAAGCAGATTTACCGTTGCCCATTTCGCAATGATTTGTGAGCCAAATAAGAGAGAAGCTGCCCAAAGGGCATAATTGCCAAGTGCTGCACTCGAATGAACTTCATGCCGCACTTTGCTTTGAACTCCATTCGAAAAGGGTTTGCGAAGTAAACGAAAAAGAAGAAGAGGAGGAGACAAACTACAAACACACAGATACGACTATTGGCCACATAAAGTGCCGCCGATAAAAAGCAATAAGTAAGAAGTAGCTCAAAGTAAACAGACAAACCGTCAACAATAAAAAAGCTCCAGCAACAACAATAAAAAAACTCGATTGTCGTTGTCAAACATGTTAATGAAAATTATTATACTGTTTATGTGGTTGAAAAAATGAAGAGGGGAGAGAGAAGAATATGCAGCAGATAAGCTACAAAAATAGTATAAATGAATTGTGGCTTGAACTTCAAACGACAACGATGCTGCTGCACTGGGATAATAAACAGGCCAACAAAAGGTAAATAAATAAATGCGGCAAACGAAAGCCACCAAAATAGAACAACAACAAATGGAGCATAAGCATAAGCAAAGAGAGTCACAATGAAAGAGCAAAAGAGAGCAGCATCTGCAGCAGCAGCTGCACATTCTTCTACTCATTCTGCCGTTCGGTAGTTTATGCGCAGACGTCGACGACGACGACGACAGCAGCTGGTTGCCTGACTGGTTTGGTTTGGTCCTCAGCTAAATTACAGACAATTACAAGCAGCCACAACAACAACAACAACAACATAAGCAACAATGCTCTTTGACTTTTTCACAACGCACAACAACAAGAACAGCAGAGGAGTAATAAAAATGGATTTGCTTTTTATCAGCAGCACAGAGATGCCAATTTAGCCTTTTTTCGGATAGATTTGTCTGGTTTTTAACTGCTTCATCCGGAAAAATCTCAAACATCTATCTTAAAATATAGTTTTTTTTCGATTCAATTAAATTGAATGCAAAAAGGATTCTTTAATTTTGGAACGTTTTGAAAATGGAAACGATATAAAGGTACACCAAAATTCACCTTTTAAAATGGGAGAATGATGAAAATACGTCAAAATTTTGGTCCGAAGCAAAAAAATATCGAGATCATTTTTCAGAAGTGGTCACTTTCTCTCTGACTCTAGGACCGTTTAGAAATAGACAAGTTAAGTGCTATTTTGACAATTAGGTAAATGTATTTATTATACAATTATTCAATTACATATGTATATATGTAATTTTATCTTCAGCAGATAGGATTTGCGTCAACACAAAACTTGTTGAATTGTAAAACTTTTAGATTAAAAAAAAATGAGATAAAAAGGTTTGCCTGTTTTCTATCTTTTTTTAGTTTTTCAGCCTTTTTTCTGTTTTTATTGGCCGTTTTGCCTTTTTTTCGGATAACATTTGGCATCACTGAGCACAAATAGAAAATGCAGCGGGAGAGCGTTGAACGATGCTCTCTGCTTGAACTTACACTAGTTTCGTATTGTTGTTGCAAGATTTGTGTTCTGCTTGTATTTTTATGTTTTGTTATTTGCCTTATGCGTTCATTGGCTTTTTAACGGTACTTTGTATTGCCGAGAGTGAGAGGCAATGCTGCATTTTTGTGCCACTTTTCGACCGATGCGTTGGCCACACTCACACACACGCACACACATAAGAAACGTATGAAGGTGTGAAAAGGAGCAAACAAGTTTCCAGGGCAACAGCCTGACAATTGAGCTGAAAATAGCATTAATTAAAGCGTGGCAATCGCATTTACTTACCTTTTTAATTAGACGAAATAATCAAGTTGAATTTTGGCAAAAGAATTATGCTGGCGTTTTATTATTGGCAACAACAACTTTTCAAAGCCGCTAAATCCGAAGAGCATTTACAGTTACAGCTATAAAACGCAGTCGCTGCCAGCGTTGTGCTGCTTTTGTATTTCACGGTCGTTACGACTGTGGGTAAAAACGAATACAGAACAACAACAAAAATGGAGTAAATAAATTTGAGAATATCTTTTTTTTCGTTTAGCTTCCGCGATTGCCGAAATTGCTCCAATTGGAAATGGAGATGAATGAAAAGGCAAAGACAGAAACTATAATTAAACACGAACGCGAGGGGTAAGCAAAAAATAACAGAGAAAAATATCCTGCGGGCGCACTGAAAAAGGAAATATAGTGGAGAAAAAAAGAGGAAGGCAACAAAAAGTAACCAAAAGCTTCAGCGCGAGGCGTTGGTCGCGGGGGCGGAAGCAGCACAGCATAGACGTCTGCGACAGTCGGTAAAATTCGACAAAGAGCGAAAGAGAGAGAGCGAGAAAGGAGGAGAGAGCAAAAAGAAGAGGAAGAACTAAAGTTAGCGGCGACAACAGTGCTGCGCAGGATATTTCAAGCGGTTATCTTTTATTATTATTTATTTTAATTAATTTTCATCATCAACTCGCACAGAAAAGCGGGCGCGTTCATTTTTTTGTTACTTCTTCGCTTTGACACTATATTTCAGTTTTTCCCACTTCTTTTTCGTTGGCATGTTCATGTGAGTGTGCTTGTGTGTTTGCCGTGCCTGTCTGTGTGTGAGTGTTGCTCTGTTTGTGTTTCCACTGCAACTCCGTTGCTGCTGCTGTTTTACTTGCTGTTTGCTTTGCTTGGAAACTGAAACTTCTTTCTCTTTTGCACTCGCACACACGCACGCACACATAGACGCATACCAAATAGAACACCACAAACACAATTAAAAACTTACGCGTTACTTCGCGTTGACTTCCTTTTTATTATGTGTACTGTAATTTGCACTATTGATTTCAATTTCATTAATTTGTCTCCACTTTAATTTTGTTGTTAATTCTTATTTTTCACCGACAAGAAACGGAAAACACCGACCGACAAAGCCTCGCACTGAAAACGCGTCCAACTCGTTCAACGGTCTTTTTTCGACTAAATAGGTTTTCTCTCCCTCTCTCGCGAAAACAACAACAACAACGAAAGAGAGATCGCAAGTGTGACCCGGCCACATGCAAGTAAATACAATATTGGTGCGAATATATACTAACATTTAAACAATTCAATATAACAACTTGCTATAGTAATATAATTTATATCATTATCTTTTTCTTATTATAATAAGCGTATTTAAAACAATTTAAGTATATATAGATTAATATACTAAAAAAATACCATTCCAATTTGCCACATTTTATTGTATTTAAACTAAGTGGCAGCTCCCTTGGCAAAGTGGCAACGCTACGTGCGTGAAGTAGCCACCTTGTTGTGCCAAAGCTGCCACACAGTTTCAACTTTTTGTGTTTTATTTTTGTTTTTTAATTTTTTTAGATTGTTTATAAACTTAAATTAATTTAATATGAAATATTATCAAGAGCAATTTAAAAAACCAAGAAAATTATAAATTTACGAAAATCATTAAGTTTATTTTAAAATTGTTTTGGCTCGCATCCGCCTTTTTCGTGAAGAAATTAAAAAAATTGTAGAGAACAAAATTATACAATCGCAAAACATATAACAAAACCCGTTCAATAGTTCGTTCGAAATCAGTTATCGTACGTTATATTTAAAAATTTTATTGAAAATAAAAGGCAATTGTGATTTTAAAAATAACAAAAAACTTCACATTTTAATTCAATTAGTTGGAGTATTAACCTTCTCCGAAGGTAACAAAAATAAAAACAAAAAAAAATTGGCTTCGAGCAACATAGGAACATTTGTGTTTTGATTTATATATGAGTTCAAGTCTGCCTGCCAACGAGAAAAAGTAATAGTAATTAGCATACAGGCTAGCAAAATATAATTAACAGCTTACCTATTACATATTGTTGTGTAAAAAGGCCAATTTGTCAACTTTATCAGGTTGCAACAAGCTTCGTCGGTCCGTAATAATTTGGCCAGCTGGCGAGAAGATTCGTTCGCAATGCGCAGACGTGGCGACAATGCACAGGCGTCTCTGCATATAGGTGAAGAGACGGGGATATTGTTTTCTCCGCTCATTCCACCATTGTAAAGGATCTCCTGTTCTTTCCAAGTATTCCTCTGCTAAATACTTGTCCATCTCTCGCTCTGATGCAACAGTTTTATTTACAGGATGAGAGACTGACCGAAACTCGCTATCGTAGGCGTCCCAAAACGATGGCTTATCCACTGTGCTATGTGAAATTTTCGGTTCCTCTGCGTCCTCCGGTTCAGCAACAATTACTGATTGTATCTTTGATTTCAGAATCTGCACAGCGTCCTTGAAATTGCCATCGTTTTGAAAGCCACGAGACTTGAAGCGGGGATCCAAAATCGTACTTTCGGCATAAAGAAAGTTCTTTTCAATATCGCCAAACCGCAACGTCATTTCGCTTTTAATAAGAGTTGCCAGCTTCAATTCCGCTAAATCAGTAAATGATTCGGACATTAGCGATTGCATTATTTTTGTTATTAAAAGCACCTGCAAATTATATTTGAATTAAGAATTGTAAATAAAAATAAATATAGAATAAAAAATTAAAATTCAATGACAAGACATTTATAGCAAAGAAATTAAAAATATTACCGTTGAAAGCGTTACATTCTTGTCCGAAGACACCTCCACAGTCACTTCATAAAAGGGCTGTAGAATTTGCAGCGCCTTTTCCAATAATGTCCAATCGCTGTGTAGAAGACACAGTTCGGGCTTTAAATATGGCAAAGCAATCGCTAACGCATCTTTATTCTTGGCAAGACGCTGAAGCATTTCAAACGTGGAGTTCCACCGGGTGACAACATCGTCTCTTAAGCTTAAGCTCTTGAATGTTAAGTCGCTTTTGCGCTTCTTTGAGCTTAGCCTCAGCGTGTGCGCTGCGCTGGAAATACTCTACAATAGCTTTGCACTTCATCCGCAAATCGGCAATAGAGTCCAATCCTCTCTGCACGACCAGGTTAAGTGAATGGGCAAAGCATGGCACAGATGGCCCCAATTTAACGGCGCCGACGATGTTGGCCCCATTATCCGACACCACAGCTGATATTTTGTGTGTGATCTCCCACGTAACAAAGACTTGCTTTAGAAAATTCGCCAGATTTTCTGTTGTGTGGCGCTCGCTAAACTCAATGCAAGTCAGCGTGTGGGAGCGTAATGTGCACTTTGTCTGCATCTACAAAATATGCTGCCACTGTCATATACTTTTGGTTGCACTGTGACGTGGTAACGCACACGGCACTTGCTGCCTTCAGCTCTGCATGAACTTTGGTCTTAAGCTCTTCATACACCGATGGCATAAGTATGCGCGAGAGCGAAGTGCGAGTCGGGAGCGTCATATCCAGGGCACCTGCTGACCAATTCAATAAGCTCGCGAAAGGACGGCTCCTCCACAATGCGCAGAGCATGATTGCCTTTTGCCACCATTTTCAAGACCTGCCGGTCGATTTGGGCAATCTTAATATAATTGGTAATAATCTGCTGACATGCGATTGGCATTAATTGTCCAGAAGCTGATGGCTTTTCTGCTACAAAAGTTGAGAAAGACTTGCAAGAGCAATTAACTTGCATATCATCATATTACACCTACCAGATGGGGATGAAGTGCACGGCAACTGGTCAGTTGACTCTTGAGCGGCTGGTTGATCAGATAACGACTGCGCCGTAGGTGCCTGACGGTCCATGTTCACCGTGGGGTGTTTGGCTTTAATGTGCCTTAGCAAATTGCTGTGGGATCCCCCGGCTGTGCTTATTATTGACTTGCAATAGACGCATATTCCATGCTTTTCTCTTTCAGTAAAATGGTTCCACACATCAGCGTGCTTTCTTTTTGGTGACATTTTATATGAAAGCTTCGAAATTTTCGCGGTTGTCGAATAAAATTCACACAGCAAAGCGATAACCAATAGATCGAATTGTATTATAATCGAACTATAATCGGGCTCGAACGAACTATTGAAAGAGAATTGAACGAGAATGCGTACGAACTAGTGAACGATCGAACCAAACAACTGAACTACTATCGATAGTGTACGTCTGCTATCGATTCTCCACCTCAACCAACAATCAGCGATTTAGTTCGTTCGTTCACTTTGGTGACTAGTTCAATCGAACTTAGTCCGAACGAAACGATACAACTCTAGTGCACAGCGGCGTTGAGTTGTTTCTGTTGTAAAATCTAGTAAATCGCGGTTGAAAAATTTAACAATAAAGTTTTTATTATAATCGTTGCTGGCACACAAAGTGCTTAATAGCCGCCGACGCCGTGCCCAAGAAAAGCCGGCAGCAAATCAACAGAGAAAATGCAGTCTCATAGCAAAAAGCGCGTTTGCTACTATTACGACAGTAAGTTAACAATTAAAAGGCGTTGAATTGCAGTATTTACATAGAATGTGTCGCTCAGCAGTGAAATTGTTTATTTGCGACATTTGCTTAACTCAGCAAAGTTCACTCGTCACTTTTCGCAGCATTTTTGCAAATTTCAATTTTTACGTCGACTGTACTAGCATTTTGCCGCACAGCGCACTTTTCGATAACGACCGCAACGCATGCGACTCTGATGGCGATGGTGGTGTGTACGTGTGTGCGTGTATGTACCTGTAGGTCTTTGTTTCGTATAGCGAAAGTGCTACACCGCACGTTAGCGGCAAAAGTGCGCTGTGCTTGTAGACGCCTCAGCGACACTGGCCATAAAATTTTTGTTTTGCATGGCGTGGCTTAAAAAAGTTAAAAAAAAAAATGAAAATAATAATAATTCTTTTTTTGATTTTTAGGCGATATTGGCAACTACTACTATGGCCAGGGACACCCGATGAAGCCACATCGCATACGCATGACACACAATCTGCTGCTCAATTATGGGCTCTATCGCAAGATGGAAATTTACGTAAGTCGGGAATGAATTTAAGTTAATTAAACAGCTAGCTGATTAACAATTGAATTCATACAGCGGCCGCACAAAGCCACTGCCGATGAGATGACCAAGTTCCATTCCGATGAATACGTGAGGTTCCTGCGCTCCATACGGCCGGACAACATGACCGAATACAATAAACAAATGCAGCGATTCAATGTCGGCGAGGATTGTCCCGTCTTCGATGGACTCTACGAGTTCTGTCAGCTGTCCGCCGGCGGCTCAGTGGCCGCTGCCGTCAAGCTGAACAAACAGGCCTCGGAGATCTGCATCAATTGGGGCGGCGGGCTGCATCATGCCAAGAAATCGGAGGCATCTGGTTTCTGCTATGTCAATGACATTGTACTTGGTATTCTGGAGCTGTTGAAGTATCATCAGCGTGTGCTCTACATTGACATTGATGTGCACCATGGCGATGGCGTCGAGGAGGCGTTCTACACCACGGATCGCGTGATGACCGTGAGCTTCCACAAGTACGGCGAATACTTTCCGGGCACTGGCGACCTGCGCGACATTGGAGCCGGCAAGGGCAAGTACTATGCCGTCAACATACCGTTGCGGGACGGCATGGACGACGATGCCTACGAGAGCATCTTTGTGCCCATCATCTCCAAGGTAATGGAGACCTTCCAGCCGGCAGCTGTTGTGCTGCAGTGTGGCGCCGATTCCCTCACCGGCGATCGTCTGGGTTGCTTCAATCTGACGGTCAAGGGACACGGCAAGTGCGTGGAGTTTGTGAAGAAGTACAATCTGCCCTTCCTCATGGTCGGAGGCGGTGGTTACACCATTCGCAATGTGTCCCGCTGCTGGACCTACGAGACATCCGTCGCCTTGGCCGTAGAGATTGCCAATGAACTGCCCTACAACGATTATTTTGAGTACTTTGGCCCGGACTTTAAGCTGCACATCAGTCCCAGTAACATGACCAATCAGAACACCTCCGAGTATCTGGAGAAGATCAAGAATCGGCTGTTTGAGAATCTGCGCATGTTGCCACATGCACCAGGTGTGCAGATCCAAGCGATACCCGAGGACGCCATCAACGATGAGTCCGAGGACGATGACAAGGTGGACAAGGATGAGCGATTGCCACAGAGCGACAAGGATAAGCGCATTGTGCCGGAGAATGAGTACTCCGATTCGGAGGATGAGGGCGAAGGCGGCAGACGCGACAATCGCACCTACAAGGGTCAAAGGAAGCGACCGCGTCTCGACAAGGACACCATCAACACCAACTCGAGCAACAAGACTTCCTCGGAGACCTCCAGCGACATTAAGGATGAGAAGGAGAAGGGTAAGTCGCCTACAACTGATTTCTGGAGATAATGTCTTAATCTTCTTCATTTTCCATTTGCAGCAGAAACCGCTGATGGCGACGACACGACGGCGGCCAACAGCAACAGCAACAACAGCAGCAGCAACAACAAGGGCGACAGTGATGCCAGTGCGCCCTCTGGCGGCGGCGGCACCGCGGCGACCAAGGGCGCCAAGGAGAACAACATTTGACGTGGCGGCCGCAATTGGTTATAGAAACCAATTAAGCGACCGCCCAAATACAAGCCGCCGGATTTTACCTAGCATCCCGCTACAGATAGTCCCTAATCAATTGTCCCGCATTGTCATCCCACGATTGTTCCCCCTCTCAGTCATCTGCATGCCCCCCTCCGTCGGTGCACGTGCATCTTTAGGCTAATCGAAAGGACTTCATTATCATTATCATCCTGGCATCCATTTGGCCAACTTACTGGCCTATAAAAAGAGAAATGTCATCGTAAACTAAAATACAATTTATTGTAAGGCAATTGCATTCAGTGTAAAACGAATTCGTGTTTAAGCTAAGCAACACTTAAAGATACCGAATAACAGATAATAGATAACAGATAAACCATAATAGATACTGATTAACAAATTCCAACTACACATACAAAACTTACATTTTAAGCGAAATCCATTTCAATGCAGCAAAAACAATTTTTAACCAATAAAACTTTTTAAATATTGCCGTGTAAAAAAAATGCTTTTAATATTTAATATAACTATCTATATATATAAAACTCTTTGTCCTGACTCACTGACTCACTGACTGACTGAGAATCAACGTGGAGCCCAAACGGTAAAAGATAGAAAGCTGAAATTTTCACACAACATAGGTAAGATAATTTCATCGTGCAATAAGACGGCGTTTTGCGAAATTCGACCTGTAAAGGGGTCAAAATCAAGGTCAAAGGTCACAGAATTGCTTAGTATGAAAAACTTTTTTGTTTCTGAAGATATCTGAACCAAACTCACAGATTGTATGTTTTGGACTGTCCTTTACATTCTGACCAAATTTGGCCAAAGTCGGATGACTATATCATATAGCTGCCATAGGAACAATCGGATGCAAAATAACCTTTAGTATGAAAAACTTTTTTGTTTCTTAAGATATCTCAACCAAACTCAGAGATTCTATGTTTGGGGCTGTCTCTAACATTCTAACCAAATTTGGCCAAAGTCGGGTTACTATATCATATAGCTGCCGTAGGAACAATCGGATGCAAAATAACCTTTAGTATGAAAAACTTTTTTATTTCTTAAGATATCTCAACCAAACTCTCAGATTATATGTTTGGGAGTGTCTCTTACATTCTGACCAAATTTGGTCAAAGTCGGATGACCATATCATATAGCTGCCGTAGGAACAATCGGATGCAAAATAACCTTTAGTATGAAAAACTTTTTTGTTTCTTAAGATATCTCAACCAAACTCAGAGATTCTATGTTTGGGGCTGTCTCTAACATTCTAACCAAATTTGGCCAAAGTCGGGTTACTATATCATATAGCTGCCGTAGGAACAATCGGATACAAAATAACCTTTAGTATGAAAAACTTTTTTATTTCTTAAGATATCTCAACCAAACTCACAGATTATATGTTTGGGAGTGTCTCTTACATTCTGACCAAATTTGGTCAAAGTCGGATGACCATATCATACTATATCATATAGCTGCCGTAGGAACAATCGGATGCAAAATAACCTTTAGTATGAAAAACTTTTTTATTTCTTAAGATATCTCAACCAAACTCACAGATTATATGTTTGGGAGTGTCTCTTACATTCTGACCAAATTTGGTCAAAGTCGGATGACCATATCATATAGCTGCCGTAGGAACAATCGGATGCAAAATAACCTTTAGTATGAAAAACTTTTTTGTTTCTTAAGATATCTCAACCAAACTCAGAGATTCTATGTTTGGGGCTGTCTCTAACATTCTAACCAAATTTGGCCAAAGTCGGGTTACTATATCATATAGCTGCCGTAGGAACAATCGGATGCAAAATAACCTTTAGTATGAAAAACTTTTTTATTTCTTAAGATATCTCAACCAAACTCACAGATTATATGTTTGGGAGTGTCTCTTACATTCTGACCAAATTTGGTCAAAGTCGGATGACCATATCATATAGCTGCCATAGGAACAATCGGATGCAAAATAACCTTTAGTATGAAAAACTTTTTTGTTTCTCAAGATATCTGAACCAAACTTACAGATTGTATGTTTGGGACTGTTTCTTACATTTTGACCAAATTTAGTCAAAGTCGGGTTACTATATCATATAGCTGTCATAGGAACAATCGTAGGCAAAATAGCATTTAGTATGAAAAACTTTTTTGTTTCTGAAGATATCTGAACCAAACTCACAGATTGTATGTTTTGGAGTGTCTCTTACATTCTGACCAAATTTGGTCAAAGTCGGATGACCATATCATATAGCTGCCATAGGAACAATCGGATGCAAAATAACCTTTAGTATGAAAAACTTTTTTGTTTCTCAAGATATCTGAACCAAACTTACAGATTGTATGTTTGGGACTGTTTCTTACATTTTGACCAAATTTAGTCAAAGTCGGGTTACTATATCATATAGCTGTCATAGGAACAATCGGATGCAAATTAACTTTTAGAACCAAAAACTCTGTTGTTGTATGAGATATCCTAACAAAACTCATAGATTAGCGCTTCTTGCTAAATTTTGACATTTTCCCCAAATTTAGCTTTTTCCCGCCAAATTTAGCCTTTTCCCGCTAAATCTGGATTTTTCCAGCTGAATCGATAAATCTGACTTTCACCTAAGTCCAATTACCGGGGAAAAACATTAAAATACTAAAGTTAAATATTTGCGTTTTTCGTCAAAAAATGCTGTATTATATAAATTTGTTAAAACGGACTACTGAAGATGTTCTTTTTAATTTTGCGAGCGCAGCGAGCTGGGGGTTGGCGAGCGAAGCGAGCAGTATTAATTTGTTAAGCCGGACAACAAAAGAAAATCTTTACAATTTTGCGAGCGAAGCGAGCGGGGGTTGGCGAGCGAAGCGAGCAGGGGCGGAGCCCCCTAGTACTATATAAAATGTTTTGATGGAAATTAAAAAAATGAGAGAAAACATAAAATTGTGAATACAAAATAAATTTAAGTTGTAAAGTTGCTGGGTCAAAAATCAACTTAACTTCCAAGTTTCATAACTTTGGTAAAACTTAAACGATTTTCAACCGAAATTTCGTTTTAATCACAGTTTGGCCTCTAAATGCATTACTTAATTTCGTTTAAATACTTTTTTGACTCAACATATCCATTAATAGGAAATCTCAATTTGTAATGTTTACTCAATTCGGAAATCTCGACTAAAATCCTTACCCTTATCGTGACATAATTAAATATGGAAGAATGTTAAAGTTTCGAATTTCCACAGTGAATTTATTCTTTTAATATTCAATTAAAATTCCATGAAATCAATAGTCTCAATTAGTTCGTTAATATAGAGTTTATTTTTTTGCATTTGAGGAAGGAACTTTAACAATTTGTTCAACATTAACTAACTAAATTAAAGAGCTAACTAAGTTACAGTTGCGAGAATTGCGTAGAGAATCCAATCCCATCCAATGGAGCTACAATTTGAGAGGTAGAGACGGAGATTGGGGAGTTGAATTTGTGACTAGACTCGACTCGACTCGACTCGTTGTTGTTTGCTGTCCGTTCCGGGTGTTAATCCAGCGATAATATCGAGTCGATGCTGTTGCGATTACTCCGACTCTGTGCTTGGAGTCGCGGTCCGCCCAAGTAACTAATTGGATTCGCGAACTGACGCTGCTGCAGTGCATTCTCCAGATAAATGGTGGGCGGTGGGTGGCGGATGAAACGGCGCAGAGCTGTTGCCAAGCCCAGAGTGGGTGAAGTGGGTGGCAGTGGTGTTGGTATCGGTGGTGTTGATGTGGACACTGCGGACACTGTTGTTGTCGCATCGGCATTTGTGGCGCTGACATCAAAGGGATACTCGGTGTCATCGTGTGCTTTGTGGCGGGATTTGCCTCGTTGCGGCTGTTTCTGTGCTGGCTGCGATAGATTGAGGGCATGGAATGGCCAGGGGGGTGGATCAGGTCAGGGGTCGGGTAGGTCGAGGGTCCAGGGTCGTAGTTCAGGTAAGGTTGGGGATTTAGATCAAATAATTTAGGGTTTAATTCTATTTGGCTATTTCCAAATGTTAGCAATATGTATGGAGCATGGCCAGGATACACATGTGTGTGTGTACATATGTGTGTGTGTGTGTTTATTGGGGTGTGTGTGCGTGTGTTGCCCAAAAGAGAGATAAAGTTTTTATAATTATTCACAAGTTTCTCGAAATGCACTTATGCAGTTGGGGAAGGGGGCACAGCATGATGAGATGCAAAAATGAGAAAATTGTAAATACACTGCTAAAAAAAGCATATATTTTTAAAATGCATAAAATGGTTAAAAAAAACTCTTTCTAATATTAAAAAAAAATAAATAAAAAGAACATCATAAAACACAATAAATAATAAATAAATATTAAAAAAAAGGCAAAAGGGTATATTGTTTTAGTTAAAATAAATATAAATGGGAGAAGAAAGCTTTCTCTAATCCCTATAAGGCGTAAATATATATAAATATTAGCTATCATTCCACTCAATCGCAACAAGATCGAAAAAATATAAAGTTGGTTAATGGCTGATTTAAGTTTTTAAGCAATGTAAGTGCCTAAAAGAATGCAATAAAAATATTTTATATATATTTAAATAAGTAACGGATATCCTATAGTCGGGCACTCGACTATAGCCTTTCCCGCTTGCTTGTAATAATAGTCTACATAAATATTTTTATTTTTGAACAGTGTATTTTTATTTTGTTTCTTTTGCTTTTCAACTTGTTTCACATATTTCAACACCTGTCGTGATTTTGCACTTTTTGATGTAATATAAATGCCAGCACAACAATGGAATAGTATATATATATATATATGTGTGTGTGTGTGTGTGTGTGTGTTTTGCCCTCGGACCAAAATCCACTTTGCTGCACATTAAACTTGCCCCACAAAACTGCACTGAAGCTGTGAAGCTTTGTGTTTTGGCAACAATGGCAGCAGCAGCAGCATCATCAGAACCTTTATGACCCACCAGCAACAGCAGCAACTGTTGGTGGTGCGATGCGAGGTGGTTTGTTTCGTCAGTCACTTCACAGCTCGCCAAACACATGCACCTTGCCCCCGAGCAGCAACGACAATACAACAAAACGACAACAGCAGCAACATAAAATCAACTACAAGCCGCGTTTTCAGCCATGTGCAAATGTGTTGGCCAAAAGGCAGCAGCAACACATTTGCATACATGGCCAACAGACGACAGACGAACAGACGAAGTAGTTGTAGTAATAACAACGCCAACAGCAAATTGAGGATGCGTACAAAGAGGCGATGCTAACATGGCTCTACTTTAATAAACAGCAGTAACACAGTGAAGCTTCTATATAGCGAAAGTCTTCAAAAAGTATTATTTTTTGAAAAACATTTATATTGTATTATTAATAGTGAAGTTAGACTGAAAAACATTTATATTGTATTATTAATAGTGAAGTTAGACTGTAGACCAAGTATATTAAAATTCACTTTGCTGCATTTTTCATGGCAAAAATAATAAATTTTTCAAAGTTTTGTTCATTTTTTAATAAAATTTACAATGGAATAATTATTTAAAAATTTATTTTAAATATCTTCATTTATCCTACAAATAATTAAAATTCTTTTATTTTTTCATTGCGCATTTTTTCATTGCAATTTCAAATAAAAAATAGCAAAATTTTTATCAAAATTTCATTTTAATTTGATAAAAATTTGATAATTTTTAAATTTTCATTTTATCAGTTTTTTCGTGGCAAATTTAACAATGGCGAAATTTAAGTTTTATGAGCATATAACTATATAAGATTTATGTGTTGCCCCCTCCCCTCTCCCACTCCTTCGCCTATCAAGTACTTTTAGTTGCGTCCTTCGCCTCATCAAGTGTTAAGCAACAACAACACATTTAAAATGTTATTTTTCACGTCGCTTTTCACAGTTTTCCATTTGCTGCAAACTCATTTTAGCTGCATTTTTTGCATGATTTTATTGTTCACAGTTGAAGGTTATAGCAACAACAACAACAGCCATAACAGCCATAACATAAACGAAAAGAGGAGCAACAATAACAAAAGGCAAGCAAACTTGCACTTTCACGCACACCAGCACAGACACAATGGCACACTTCTTTATGAGTGAATGTATGTGTGTGTGAGTGTGTGTGTGTGTGTTTATATTCGTGTTGCTTTTGGCGGCCATATTAACATTGTGCGCATAGTTCTGGCAATTTTTCATTGCATACTGAGCGGGGCACATAGTACTGCACTGCACTGTGGGCACTTTTTACATATTTTTATGAAATTTAAATAAAAAAAAAGAATAATATGAAAATAAATAAATAATAAAACTATGTATCTTTTTTATTTTAAATTCAACAGTTATCAATAACTGCAAGCTTCAGACATTTTGATCAATGTTGGTCAACTATATCATAAAGGTCTTATAAGGGCAAAAAAAGAGTCTTTTTGGGTTTTCAACTCTTGTTGTTTTATCTAGAAAATTCATATATAAAGAAAAACTTCTACTTTTACTTTTTAATATTTATTTAATGTACTCAGATCAGTCTCTCTGACGGATTGCAGTTATAAAAAACTGATTTGACATACATTTGTAAAAGGAATTTATTGAAAAAAAAAATAATACACAAGGCCCCATAGTGTACTCTAGCTGTTTGTGTGTGTGTGTGCTTAGTGTATGCGTGAGTGTATTTGTGTTTGTATGCATTTCAAATACTTTGTGCCAGTCATCATTTGCTTGGCTGCTGCCTGACTGTGAGCCGCATATTGCAATTTATTACCCACCTGACAACAACAATGAACACAACAACAGCAACAACACAACACACACGCAGCACACACAATACACACGCACACACACTTGAATGTATTTATTACACATGTTTTACATTGTACGCACAAGTTTGTTGCTCATTGGGTCGATGAGGATGGTCAACAAGCAAATGCTTTGTTAACCATTATGAGCCATGTTTTAATGTGGCAACGACAACGACAACAACAACGACAACGACGAAAACAACGACAACAGCAGCAACAATAACTTTTCGCATTAAATAAGAACACAAGCGAGACAGCAGCAGAGTGAGAGTGAGAGCAAGCGAGAAAGAGAGCGTAGAAGAAATGAGAGAAAAAGTTTTGTGTTTTTTTTTAAATTTTTTTTTATTTCAACTTTTTTTCAACACGGAAATTAATAACAAATTGCTTAAAGCCAGCGTGACGATTACACAGCGCTAAGTGGGCGGCATATTAAGTCTGTTGTGGCTGGTAGAATGGGGGCGTGGCAGCGCCTCAAGTAGCGCAAAATATATAAAAACTTTTGCTGTGCCACAATAAACACTTCATTGCTCACTTGAGTTAATTTGTCAAGAACTCGAGCGCATATATTCGAAATTATTGAAAAAGTTTCAAGCAGAGAGAGAGAAAACCGAAGGAGAACTGAGAGAAAAACGATGTCGTTGATGTCCTTGATGGCTTTTCATTAAGTCCTGCGCCTTTTTGGTCACTCAACACGCTTGTAATTGTTGTAAAACATGAATAATGCATGCTGTGAAACTTTTATTAAAATGCACAAAGCCACAACCAAAAAAAGAGGACAGCTAAAAAGCAAAGAAAGACGAGTAAAAAAGTATTCGTCTTGATGTGGACGAATTGGGAATACTCTTACTTAAAATTAGAAAACCTCAAATAGTTGGAAACATAAGTTTTCATATGCATCTTTAAATATATTATAATATATTTCAAAGATGTAGATAAACGATTTGATAAACCTGTATGTATTAAAAATATTTTAAAAATTTTGAAAGAATATCTGTAAAAAAAAGGATGTAAAAAATGAGCCTCTTTATTTGACTTTTCTCTTCACTGAATTTTGCTAAAAGTGAAATTAAATATAATAATAATTTACAATATATAATATTTATAATTTACAAAAAACACACTATATAGATATATTTAATATTACTTCAAATAAAAAGTGGCTTTTATGTGTGTCAAAAATTAAAACAAATTATGCATCTCATTTATTCATCTAAAATTATTTTCTGCAAATTTATTATATTTTTCGCAAATTCATTATATTTTAAACATAAAACGCTTTTGGTAAGCGTATCAAAAATTGCAAAGAAAAAAGAGGCAAATAAAAACTTCTGTTTTGATAGTCGGGCGAAATTGTGCTAACCAAAATGCAGTCAAAGCAATTGGCTATGTGCTCCACATCCTTTATCCTTTTTGCCATGTTTCCACCGAGTTGGCATTCGCATTAACATTAAGTTTTGCAGCGAACTTGCCCAAAATACCAAATTAAATTATAAGCTTTGCAAGAATTATGCATAAATTGAGCTAAGAAATTCCATGTTCTTAACATAATTGTAGAATCTAATTGTTTAGAAGATGTACAGATGTACAGTCAGCAGACAGTGGAAACGTTCTAAAATTGCGTCTAGTTCAAGTTTGCCTTGCTCGCTTTCCCTTCTCTCTCTCTCTCTCTCTCATGCTCTCTCTGTCTCTTTCGCTTGTACCCTACGATGTTTGTCTTCGTTTTTTGCTTTCTCTCTTTTCTGTTCAATAAACTGTAATTCGTGCCACTTGTGTGTGCATTCATTTGTAGCACGTACACACACACACACACACACACACTCACACATAGAAAGACACTCAATCGCACGCATACTCAAGCATCTCTGGTTGCACACACACACTCACACACACACATATTGTAGCTGGCATACATGGCGTATGAGTGACATTTAATTAAAATTTATGCAGTCTAAAAGGCAAAAAATTGTCTACACATTGCAACGACGTTCGTAAGCATCTTGTGGATGCTTGTTCTAGTTTTTGTTGTAGTTCTTTTTTGGGTATTTTTGTTGTAGTTGTTGCTGCTTCTGTGCCTGTTCAAATTTATGCAACGCGCCATTTTGTTTGAGTTTTATTAAACGCTGGCAGTTGTAACCCGGTCTGGTAATCATGTGTAAATTTGTTTTTACACTATTACACTGAGCACAGGTCGGACGTCAGGTTTACCATTACCCCCTCCTCCCCTCTTCCCATTTTTCGGTTCCCCTTCACGTCACTTGAAGTTAACCGCATGCGTTTCTTCTGCTCTCTCTGGGAGCATCTGACACTGGCAGACATTTTAGTACTCTAGTGTTTTAGTGTCGTGCATTGTCAGTGTTGGGAAATGTCTGATATTTAATGGAAAATTGTATGCTTAGGGCATAATTGCACTTTGCACTTTCCACTGTGCACACACACACACACACTGATGAGAGTACCTGTGTGTGTGTGTGTGAAGGAAAAGATAACACTTGTGCTGTTGCATAATTAAACATTGGCTCTCTAATCTCTCGTCCTCAGCATAATTTAAATCAGAGCTCAGCTTATTAATTTGCTTCTAATATTTTTAAATGTTTTTATTAATAGAAATATTTATTTTGTAAATACATAAATTCATATATTAATACATTAAGTTGATGTCTTTTAGCTCGGATCAGATATTTATTACTTTCCTATATGCCTATATAATTATTTTTTAATACGTTATTAAAATATTTGTTATAATTTATTTATAATTTTTAATTTGAATTGATGTTTGTTTATATATTTTAAAATGTTATCCCCTTCTCTGTACCTCCTTATCCCATTATAAGTTTTTTTTTTTTTTTTCACATAAATTTAGTATTTAGTTCTTTAAGTATATATTTATTATTTTTTGTCTTTCCAAATTTGAAACCCTTTCTACCCAACAAAAATGCAGCTTAATTATTGGTTTCAATTCATATATTTTTTAATGTTAAAGAAAAATACTATTTACAATAAAACTATTCATATCAAAAAAATCTTCATCACTTTTCAGTCATCTCTTACTTGTTTATCACTTTGGCTGTTCCCTTTAAAGAGTTCTCCCTTCAGCAACTCTTTGCTGCCGTCATTTTGGCAATCTTGCCCTGTTTCTTGGCCAACATCCAGGCCTTCAGTTGCATGCGTCGATGGTGCAAGTGTCGCTGTAAATTCTTCCTGAAGAGCGTCTCTCTGGCCAGGATCTCGAGATCCTCGTAGCTACAACGACTGATGTTCTGTTTGGTCCTGGCAATCAGCTCGCTGGTCAGTTGAATCTTTGTCACTGAGGCACGTGATGAGTGCGTCTTGTGGCGCCGCAATTCCTCACGATGCAAGTACAAAACATAAGCGGATGTGGGTGAAGTTGGCTGCGATGGATTCGCTGTTGTCCTGGACTGTTCCTGCTCCTGTATCTGCTCCTGCTGCTGTTGCTGCTGGTTCAGTTGCTGTGGGTTGCACATCTTGGCTGCGTTTGCTGTCGTCTGTTGAGTTGCGCCTGGATTTTATACACGATTTTTGGCACACTTTTTTTGACCTGCTCGCGGCCATTCATGAGACGACAGCTCACAGGTCAATTGGCCGTTCGCTTGGGTTGCCTCCGGATCGGTCACTATTTTTTTTGCTGTTTTATGATTCCGTTGGCAATGATTGCAGTTTTTTTTTATAGCTGTCAGGCGGCGAATGTCGAATGTCGAGCGGTTGCAAGTGGATTAAAAAACTGTAATCCCATTCATTACCTAAAAAGTGTCGTAAAGTCGTACCGGCAAGCCAAAAAAAAAATAGCAGGACTACCCGCAGGACTTTCGGTTCATGCTTCATGCTGCATCATTGGCCGAAAGGATGCGAAAGTCCATTGCTTTTCACACGCTAATCCAGATGCATGCATAACCGGATTATGTCAAACGAACTGTTTATGGGTCAAAAGACGGGAGCGTTGTTGCCACACGTTGCAGCATGTTGTACTCATGTTGCATGCTACACGTGCAACACTACACCGTTCCTCATCATTTGCCCCTTGTTAGCTAATCCTTTTCCTTCATTTTATCTTACTTTTTTCTTGGTCGGCCAACTCGCAATTAGCATCATAATGAACCGACAGCTGATAGCTGTCTTAGTTTTTGGGTATTTCACATATTCTGAAAATTGCAACTAGTCTCTGTTCCTGTCTCTTTATCTGTCTCTGTTTTTGTGTCTGTCGTAGCCAAATTGTCAGCTGACCCAATTTGTAATTAAAGCCAAGTCAAATACTTGGTAGACATCGGACACTTTTAAGCATTTTCTTAATTTTCTACACATTCTCAAAACTTTAATGAAAATTTGGCTCAAATATTAAGGAAACTATAATACTTATTATAATAAATGAAAACGCTGTTCATCTCCTAAATATTAATAAAAGTTATTTTCGTTTTTATATTATTAAATTTTTTTTTGGTTTAAAAAAAATTATTTTTGTTCCTTAATTGTTTTCTATATATTATTGATTCTACTTAAAAGAACTACTGCTACTCTACTATACAATTTTTTTCTACTTAAACTGTATTTAAATACTACAAATACTTCTGTTTTTATATTTATACACAAATTTCTACTAAATCTATCATTTCTTTCTTTTCTTACTAAAAAATTACTGTTTAACTATTAGAATTTTGGTACTATTCAAATTAACTTCTAATATTTCCAAGTACTTAATTAATTTATGTCCGCACTTTTTGCCTACTACTTTCCAAAACATACTAAATAAGTCTGCACATTCTGGCCCTCAAAATGAACTTATCATAGTTTTGGCCAAAAATATTCCTTATTTATAGCATGTGTGCTTAAGATATCTCACAAAATCTCAGACTCTTCAATGCTTTTCCCCTCCATCTGCATAAATTGTTCAGCTTTAAGGCCATAGAGAAACGGGTTGTTGATCTACTCGTAAACTCATTAAATTGGCCATTGCCGCATTTTTCAATAAGGCTGCCAGCCTGCTGGGCGTCATAAAGAGGGCGTGGCAGAGCTTCTTGGGCAAGGCTCAGTGCTGAAGCAGAAACATTTTTGTGTGTGCTTCATTATGAAAAGGGGTTTTTTCGGTGTATGCGAAAATCACAACATTTTAATCTCATAATCTGAATTTATGAGCAGACTCAATTTCGTTATGCTTAACGACATTTTATGCGGTTATTTTATATGCAGGCAGGCTAAAGTAGATGAAGCATACTACGACTATGACCCACTAGAAGCACACACACACACCCAGACACACACGCACACACACACATACACTTATACATTCACATGATCGTAGACTGCGGTTTGTTGGCACCCCAAATGGCAGCAGCAGCTGCCAAACACAACAACATCGACAACAACAACAACAACATGGCCAAACGACGAAAGTTAAGTACATCAAATAGTGTGTGTGTCTCTGTGAGAGTGTATGTATATGTGTGTGTGTGTGTAAGTGGGTGCTTGAGATTTTGTATGGTTGCACAAAACACATTAGTTGAAAGTACTGACCAACAAAGCCACTAACAAGCTGTTGGTTGCCACTCCCCCTCCCCACTGCCTGCCTCCCCCCAATCAGCTCATACACATACACTGAGAAACCTGAGCAACCTCCCTAAACACACACACACACACACATACATAGTCACACTCTTATGGCCAACAAACACTGCATTACACATATTGAAGTGCTCTCTTATGTGTGTAAAGATTTTGCCATGCCATCATTGTTGTTGTTTTTGTTGTTGTTGTCAATCTTTTTTTTTTGTTTTCGGCTTTTGCCGTTGTCAACATTTTCGCTGGAAAAACTTTTTTAATAAAAGCATTTAAATAAATTAATATATTCGACATAATTCTTTGTTGTTTAATCAGAAACAATTTAAAGTTCCATTTTCATTTTTATTCTTTTTTTGTTGTTATCATTTTTCGTAAGTTGTTTCGAAACTTTTTATTACCTTGGTATATCACACACACACACACACACACACATGCACACACTCAAAAATACACAAACTGAGAGGAGACAGAGTCTCATGTGCTTTTCTCTGCAATGATTTTAACATGGACTCAGTTGAGCTCGAGATTCAGTTATTACTCGTATTTATATAAATATCACTTAGCTTAAGGAAACTTTGAGCACACTCAAATTCTACTTATATTCTTGAGAGTTCTTTGGAAATTATTTATATGTAATTTGTTTTAATAAATTGTTGTACAAAACCGCTTATGTGCTGGTATTTTAACGCGGAAAGAATGTTAAAAGTTATTCATTTATAATAAGAAGTTTTTTAAAAAAATTGTATGAAAACTTTAAAATTGCACAACATTTTCTTTAATATTTTTGCTTTTTTAAACAAATTAAAATACATCTTCTAGATACCTACAAAATAAAATAGCTGAATTGAAAAATACTTTTGATATCTCATCATAATGAAATTTTAAAATATGTATTTTTCCAATTAGTTTATTCCAAATATTTAAGCAGACTTTTCTTTGCAATGTTTTGATTTGATGTAATTTTGTGGTCAAACTAGTTTTGATATATACAAATCTGAAATTAGAAATAAATGTATTAAAAATAAAAATTTATATTCTATTAGAGCTAGCTTTACATAAATACGACTCTCAAAATTTCATTTCTTAAACCTTAAGCTAATCGAGTTTAATTCCCTGGAATGTTTTAATCATACTCGTTATCCCACAGCTCCTTTTAAATATTACTTTCACTGTCTCTTTAAAGTTGAAAGCAGTCGCTTTAAATACTTGTAAGTATTATATCTATCGTATCGCATTAGTCTACAATATGCTTTTGCATATTTTCGTCGTCAATTCATATAAATTCCTCGATTTCTCAGTATCGCATTTGCTGTCTCTTTCAATTTCTGATTCTGATTCTGCTTCTGTATTTGTTATTTGTTTTGCTTTGTTTCTTGTTTTCGACTTATTGTCTTGATTAAATATTTATGCTTTTATGTTTTTGCATATTTCTTTAGTTTCCTTTTGCGCCTTTGTTTCTGTCAATTGCGAGTCGTCGTTGCGCGTCTGTTAACGCCATGGTAGCCATTTTGCTTGGCCATCTTGCGGCCTCCTCCTGCTCCCGCTGTTGTTACCTCTTTGTTGTTGGCCAAATCTACATCCGTTTCCGCTACTATGGGCGGACCCCACGATACTTGTCGCCGCACAGTGGGCGCCGTTGTACTCGCACTCGTTGCTTTGCGTCTTTGCCTTGTGCTCTGTTGTTGAAGTGTTGCCGCTCTTTGTAGCGGTTGTCTCTGAGGTTGTTGTTGTTGCTGCTGTTGCTGCTGAGGTTGCTGCTGCCTTTGATTTTCATGTTGCTGCTGCTGTCAAATTGCAAAGATGTTTGCCATTGCATTTTATTAAAAACTTTTTCGTTTCATACAAGATATATTTTTGTTTTTAAATATGTTTTCTCTTCTTTATTATGTGAACTCAATATTTTTTTTAATTTGTTTCTTGTTGTTCTTGTCTCATTGTTGTTGTTGTTGCTGCATGCAAAAAGTTAACAGCACTCCGTTAGTTTTTATTATATCTTCATGCACAGCTTTTAATTAACATGCAGCTGCTCACAGAATGAGGTTTTATTGTCATTATATTTACAAAAAATAATAAATCCCTAATTGGAAATTGAAAGTGTTGTAGTCGTTGTAAACATTCTCTTAAAATTGTCAAAGGGCAAGTTTTATATGTATATAGATTTATTTTAGCTTCAAATTGAGATTACAGTTCAATAAATCTTTTTTCTGGTACCACAATCAATATTCTAAGAAGTGTAAGGTTACAACTCATGAACTAAGCAATACCCTTAAAAAACAATAAATAGCATGCAATTTTAAAATGACTTAAATATTTCCCAGGCTGCACATTAAATAATTACCAAAGAGCGAGCTTTAGTAAATTTTTCTACAAATTGTTGACCGCCTTATTTTCGAATTTTCGATTTTTCATACCCTGCTCTTATTTCAACTTATAGGGTACACAAACATTGCAAAATCCACCAAAAAATGTTGGTCAAAACTTTGCTCTTTGTTCGCATTTACATTGAAATTGACATCTTTGATATCGAATCAATTTGTAAATTGATTTTTCCTCTTGACATCTTTGACTTTTCTGGCAAACGTTACGTATACGCAGCGTTGTTGTTGTTGTTGCCAGTTTATTTGTTTTGATGTGTGTGTTTATTAAACTGCGGTTTGTTGTGCTTTAATTTACACATCATTAGTTTGAATTCTTGCCTTCATTAAGATTTAAAGAATAGTTGCAAATATACAAAGGACAAACACACACACATACCCGCACTCACAATTGTTCCTGTAGGTTTTCTATTTATTTTGCAGTGGCGCCGTTTTAGTTGTGTGTGTTTGAGGTTTCGTTTTTGCATTCTAAGCTCGTAATGAGTTTTACCGCAGCATTGTGGTAGCTGGCAAAGTTAAGTGCGTGCTGCGTTTTGCGGCCTGGCCAAATGAACATCAGCAATGGCAGTCGCGCCAACAAAAGGCAAGAAAATGGACGAGGCCAAGAGCAAAAAGACCCACAAACATTTTTGGCATAAAAAGAAAGAAACTAAGCATGCATGCAGCAGTCGAAATAGAAGTCTGTGCAGCAGTTGTGGCACTTGCACTTTTTCTGCTCTGACTCTTAAACAAAAGCATTTTGATAGTCGCCTACTTTCCCCTACTTTCCTACTCCCTGGTTTGGCCCAGGGGTGTAAGCGAAACTTTTTGATTTGGGGTGGGACTGAAGAAAAAAAGAGAAACTTTTGGGTGCACTTCAATTTCGGTTGCTTTTGCAATCAGCCAGGAAGATGGCAAACGCCGCAAGTAAAGCGGAAACGGATGGAGAGGACGGGGACAAAGACGGGGACAGGGACAGGAACGGGTTGCAATGCACAATGGCGCCTAGACAATGCCACACGCACTTTACCCGGGCAACTTTCGCCAATCTTATACCCCATGCACAAAGCAGGATCAGGGTATGCTGCTAAAATATTAATAAAAATAAATTAACTTGCCATAAAAAGAAGTAAAGTTTAAAAAACTTTGCTAAATCGAAAATAGAATCTCTTTTTATTTTAAAATGACAAAAATTCGGATGAAATGGCAAGCAGTCAGCCTTTAAATTCTCAAAAAAAGGACTAAAACACATGATTTCACTGAAAAAATTCTAACATAGCCCATAATTAAAATACTTGCAGAGAAGGAAATAAATAATCAAATTAGAATCAATTTGTTCTCGATCATAGAAATAGTAAGATTTCCAAACTTTGAAATTACAGGGTAACTGTTTGTTGAGCATGCAACACTCATATCTGTTGTCGGCCATGGTAAACTAGCAAATGGCATGACAAGGCAGCAGCAACGTCAGTTTTGAATGCACAGAAAAAGAGAGAGTGAGTTTGAGAGTGAGAGAGTTGAGAGTCGTGATTCGAGAGACTTAAGACTAGAGATTTAGAATGCAAGATTCTGAGATTGGGGCAGTAGCGCGTAGCTTGAGAAAATTCAATTTGGCAGCAGCTTAAGTTCAACTCTGGCAAAAGTACATGCTAAGTAAGCTGAAAAGTAACATGCCCCCTTCCACAAGCCGTTCGATAGACACTTTTGACGCTCAAACTACATAAAAGCCAATAAGTTCAATATTTTGCTTTTACAATTTTCCGCACACTCTGTAGATAGTAGGGCATATAGTACTACAGTACGGAGCTTCGATGTTTGGAGGGAGTTTCGATTTGCGGCCAAAAACTTTTTTTTCTGGGCGTGCCGAAAAGTCAATGTAAAGTTTCTTTTGCCCGCGTGTTGCTTAGTTTCTGACTTGGTTTTTGTCTCAAGTTTTTTTTTTGCCAAGGACTTTGCCAAATAAATCATGGGTATTGCTCCAAAAAGATGCCCGAAACCTGAATGTGAGGCAGGTATTCTCCAGCAAGTTTTTTGGATACTCGCACTCGTAAAATGATATCACATAAATTGTGGTTTGGCTTTTTGCAGCAATTGTTATTATTGGGGCATTTTGGGTGGTGATCCTTTTGTTGGTTCTGTGGCCTCTGGTTTGGTTCCTTTGTTGGCCTTTCTTTTTGCCTGAGCGCATATTAATTTTGCAAATGTCTTTTGCAACAAAAGGCCAATTGCAATAAGCTTCTGCAACTGCAACTGCAGTTCAATTTACTTTTTGTCTGTGTGTGTTGCAAAAAGAGGAAAAGCAACAACTTTTGTGCTATGCTCCGCACTTTTTCTATTAAATAACATTTTAGACAATTGCAACAAGTACACAAACACACACAGACATACAGCTTGTGGCATGCTGCAGGCAACAAAGAATTCCGAACGAGCAGCGTCTTTGTAAGCCAAAGCTAAATAAATTGGCTAATATACAAAATAAGATCTGGCTCAGTTTCTTTACGCTTCAACTTTGGGCATAAATTAAAAGATAGCAGTTAAAACTCTTTTGAAAATTATTCTTCTTCGTCAACAAAAATGTATTATAAATTATATATGGTAAGTTTCAGTCCTTAGTGCTTTTAATTGTCCCAAAAATTAATCCAATTAATATTTAATAAATTGACTTAAATACATGCTTTTCCGAGTTTAAAGTTGTGCATTAATTAAAAGAAATAAAATGAAATTAATATTTAATGCACAGTCAAAAATGGCTATTAAATTAAATGATGCGAAATATAATACGAACAATAGCTCGTTCATATTTTTATAGCTTACGTTTTTTCACTAATTAATTAATTCATATTAAATTAAAAGCGCTTCAATTTCATTTTAATGACAATCTGCTTACATTTTGTTCTATACTGAACTTTTATCGACCCCAACTGAATGCAGCTTTAGGTATTTTTGCCTTTGACACACCGCCTACACCCCCTTATTGTCAGCCTTATCACCCCCTGGAGCCTTTAGCAATTGATTTTGATTTGAAGCGGATTTTAATTAAGCAGTCACATAATAAGCGCATTTTGGTATCAACAACAATTAAAACAACACGCATAAATACACAGAATATGCGTGATATGTATTTATATGTATGCTATTAAATAACGATTATTAACGCAAGTTGAAGTAGTTTATGTGAAGTACACGTCTAGCAGTTACCCTGGAGATAATCGCAGAGGTTTGCAGAAAACCGCACTTCGTTTTGCAATTCAGGCATGAAAATAGTTTCATGATTATTTTAAGATTTATAGTATATTAATAAGCCTGAGATTCTTTACTAAAAGTAAGTAAAATTCAGATTACATATATTTTAGACTAAGAAATTTTTGCTGCTCGCCAGTCAATCACTCCACTTTTAATCGTCTAAATTTTACACTGGGTATATTATAAATCGTAATATTATTATTGCTATGTGCATACAAAATGCAAACAATGTGAAATTGCGCGACAGTTTTGATGGCCAAAAATCTATTAAATACCGAAGAAATTGTTTTGATTTTAAATGTATTTTCATTGTTTTGACATATATCATATTTATTTGCTTACATAGTTAAATTAAATAATGAAATTAAAATTTAATGAAATACCCATTTATGGTAATGCTGAGTTGATGCTGAAGTTTCAAGTTACAATATATGCAAATATACATACACACACATACAGACATACATATATACATTCACAAGTCAATAAAACATACACTATAGTATTTTGCCAGACAAGGTGTGGCGAGCTCATTCATAAGCTGGCTTAATCTGTTGCAATACGATACTTGCGCTCCATTAAATAAAAAGTACGCGCTGATTAATTTAGCCAGAAATCGGATTAAAATTTTGCAAGTGTTGCGCTCGAGAGTTCTCGACTACGTGATACCCTGTAGGCAGTAGTCAGTGGTAGATTTGCTTGACTGTTTATAACTAAATGTGTAACTTTTAAAAAAAACTTTTGACAGTTGCTTTAAAACAGAATAAAGAAAACATATTTCCTCTAAGAGATACCCTGTGAACAGCTACTATTTGAACCTCACACACTAGGAATAAATAGGCGGATAAACAGAAAGTTACTTTATATTTAATGACTTGAACATCCCTCTGTTGCTATACCTACAGGGTATATAGAGTATATAAAAAAACTGTTACGAGTAGCGTTTAATTTTCATGCGAAGTATTTTTGGGATTTAATATAATTTATAATGATAAACCTATAAAGTTAATCGACTAGATATAGATGGATATTTGTATGTATAAATATTTATTTTATAATGAACTTATGAATTTTCATTGATTTTCCTTGGCTCTTCCATGCTCTTCAGTGTGTCCTTTGAGTGTTGTTTTCTTTTTTGTGTATAGTATGTTGTTGTTATGCATTATGTAATGACATGCTTATTGTTGTTGTTGTTGTTCTTGTTATTTACATGATGTGGTGTGTTGGGAGTGGGGGCGTGGCAGTGGCAGCTGCCCCGTTTACAACTCATGCAAATTCAGCTCACTAATTGTGACGAGTGGCGCCAATTTGTTAAAATGATGTTGTGCAAGGGGCACACGGCTTACCGGTAGCGTTGTCGTTGTGGCATCCACAGCGGCATCCGGCTGACCAGTCGCTGCCTCGGTTGGCGTCGACGTTGGCGTCGGCGTTGGCGTCGAAGTTGGCTCTGTTGCCTCGTTGGCAGCAGCTGTAAAAGACACTTATTGTCATATATTTTTTTTCGAGACTCTCTTTTAAGTAATTTACATGACACACCATTTGTGGCAGCCGCATCCGCATCCGCATCCGTTGCCGTTGACGTTGCATCCGCGCTGAGGTTAAGCAGCTGCCCTGTTGGAGATTCCTTTGCCTCCATTATCTCCTGCTCATCTTGTTCTTCTTCGAGCTCCTCTTCAATGCGTGTGGCAATGTCACCATTCTTCGTGGCAGCTGTGGGTGTGCTGGGCGTCGAGACTGTCGGTGTTGCCGTTGCCGTTGCAGTTGCATTACCATTCTTCAGTATGCCAACCAATGGTGCACCGTTGCCTGGTTTCTTGTCCTCCTGCGGCAGCTGCAACCAACACAATAAACCAACACAACGAAAGGGGAAGATAGAGGGTGTATAAATCTCATTTCAACAGCGACAGACACAATTATTGGATTGTTAATTCAACATGTTGCAAGTACTGCAACTGCAACTCACCGCCTTGTAACTGTACGGTGGCAGCGTGTTGCCTGCCGTTGCGGTGGTGCCACCCGAAGTACCCTTAACACCTGGCGACTCATGCATTTTGGTTGCCTGCTCCTTGGACCAAATAATATCCTCGTCCGTTTCGCGCTCGATGCGCTTCTTGTAGGCCAAATGGCTGCGATATACCTCGAGCAGGCAGCAAATGACAATGATGACAAACACGCTGGTCAGCGTTATGAACAGCACCTGTGTGGAGTCCTCCTTCTTGTCCACATCGTAAACGAACTTCGATATGTAGGGCACTCGCTGTGGCGGCTCCTCGACCCAAGGTTCCGGTATCTGTAAGCGGACCCAACAACCAAACAGATCAACAAAGACGCATTCATTAGCACAATTTGGCGCCTCATTGCCCTTAACGCTCTACTCCTCATCTCCTCTTCTTCTTTCTTCCTCTTTCTTGCACAGCGGGAAATATTGAGTATTTTCCTTGACTTGACTTTCCACACTTTAAAGTTAATTTATATCTCTGATTGAAATTACTTAAGTCACGGAACTCAATCTGATTTGAAAAAAGTGGACAATTTTTAAATTAAATGTTGAATTAAATTTAAGGGCAAACACAAAAAGGATTGAAATTTCGCAAGGAAATTGGTTATCTTTTGACAAAGTTATAAATGATTAAAATGTTTGAAAAAGTGTCCAGGGAATTTGGCAAAAACTTAAATTTTTTAATGAATAAAATGTTAATGTTCAATTAATAAGATGACTAACAATGAAAAAATTAACATACTGCTAAGAAATAGGTTAAATTTTGAAAAAGTTATGTTTTTAATTTTTGAAAAAGTCTCAAGGGGTTACTAGGGAAAATGTGGTCAATTTAGGAATAAAATTAAATATTTTAATGAATAAAATTTTAATGTCGTGTCATATTTCGGGGCGAACAATGAAACAATTAAATTAGTTGAATTTTTGACAAAGTGAAAATTCATAAACATCTGTCAAGGGTAAGTACAAGTACTATATAAGGTATGAAAGAACTTTAGTATTAATTACTAGAAAGCATTAAGTTTGATTCAATGCTCTTTTCACTCAAATAAAGTTTAATTGTGCTTAGTTACCATATTTGTATGCTTATTTTCTGTGGTTTGAAGCAATTCAAATGGCCTTGTTTTCTTTAAGTGTACTTACCATGCTCACATTGACCATGGGCTCTTGCGTTGGCTGCTCACTCACATCGAATTTGGCATTGCACTGCGCACTGCGAACGCCCTGCGGATTTATGACCGTTATGTTGTCCGCACCGGATTTGGTGAACAGCATATACTCCTCCAGTGGCTTCATAATGTGTCCATTCACCTGTATGTAGATGTCTGCGCTCGATTCAAGCCAATTGGGAATATTGGTTGAAATTTTCATTAGTATTGGTCATTAATTCAAATTGAAATGCAAATGTGTTGTGGCAGTCAAGTCGACGGTCGTCTTAATGGAAGTGGGTTCAAAGGTGGTTTCAATCATGGGTGGGAAGTCCTAAATAGTGGGAGGAGCTGGGATGAAAGTGGAAATGGGGACTATTCTATGGCTGTGCCCAGTCGTGCATATTTTATGCCTTGGCCAAATTAGCAATAAAATTTTTAATACCTAAAGTTAACTGCTCGCTGCTGTGTGTGTGTGTGTGTGTGTGTGTGTGCTGACTTGTGATTTGTTAGAATGTGGGTGTGACTGACAAATGCACACTGATTAAACGTTAGCCAGGATATTGCAAAAGGAAGTGCATATAAAATTAGCTTAATTTCTGATGTTGATTATTTTGGTTTAACGCGAAATGTAGTCGCTACATATCTAGATACCATTGTTATTTTATTGAGTTTTAGAAATGAGAGATCGATCAGTTGACCACCTAAAACTGAACATTATTTTTTATATCTGAATGAAAATATGCAGGTACTTATGTTAATATATTAAACGTTCTGAATTTAATATGCATAGTATTTTCATATAAAAATTATGGCAATTATGTAAGATAATTGAATAAAAAAAAATATAATTGTAATGCAGCAAAAATGTCGTCATAAACTCAACTTAACAAAAACAAATAACTAACGAACTGATTTTATGAATTTTGTATCGTTAATCTTAATTTGCGACTTTCAGAGGTAAAACAATATTAAAAATCTCCTCGTATTTCTCGAGATATTGAAAAATTTCAATTTTCTCTTCAAATTGTTGCAGATATTTCAATTGATATTATGGACATTTAAGTAAGCTCCCAAGACAAAGTTTTTCAATATCGATTTGGGAACCAGTGTGCAGCGCAAGAGAGAAAGATAGAGAGACAGTGATGGGGGGAATGTAACTGTTTTTGGCGTTGGCCCTGTTTATGGCCATTGGCAAACTAACGCGCTTCGATGGTCGCTTTAATGGTCCACGTTTTAACAGCTCGCACACATGCGCATGTGGCGCGTGAGAGGGCGTTCGAGGGCGTACGAGGGCGTGGCTCTTAGCTGAACCTAACAAACAGCTGGCTAGCTAGTTGTGAGTTGGGTTTTAATCAAAGTGTGTTGTTGGCCGCAATGCAGCAACAACAATAACAACAATTTAAATATGAGCCACAGTAAATCTTAAGTGCAAAAACTGACAAAATTTATGGCATCGAGCACGGAAATGACTTTTTATGGCGTCGAATAAATTTAATTTTTGGTCAACAAAGTGGTTGCACTTGCAGTGCCCCCAGTTCATAAACTTGCAGCAACCGCGACTTGATGAGGCAACAACAAAGGCAACGGGACATCATGCAGTTTTCTTTATTTTTTCCCCCTCTGTATCTGTTTCATTTTTTGAGTAGCAAGAGAAATTAATGGCCAGCTGAGCTCAAATTTATGACTTGGTTGTGGGCAAGGATACACACAGGATAACGCAGTAAAACTTGGTTACTCACTTGACAGACAGCCGCTGTAGCTCTTGAAGACAGCAAACCGCGAATCTGTTGTATTAATGCCACCAATCTGAGCCCGATTCGCACCCTCATCGATGGTCGTGGTCAGAACACGGGCCGCAAAGTCCGTTAACGGCACCTGCTCGCGATCAATGTAGAGCTGGGCCTGAGTTCCATTCCGTACATAGTAGACCGAGTGCCTGGCACTGTTCAGGAAATTCCGATCGATGCGAGCACCCACCGTCTGGCCACGTTCGCGATCCTCCTCGAACTGCAGGTAGCCATCGGAGGTGATGGCCAACAAAAGGTAATAACTGCGCTCAGCTGCCGTCTGCAGCAGCAACATTATGCGATTGGCACGACGCAGATCGAACGAGGAGAAGGCCAACTGCAGACGCACATAATCCACACGGCCGGAGCTCGGCAATTCGAATTTCCTTTGCAACGTGGATTCACCACTGAAGTCGGCGCCCTTCTCAACTGAACAGAACTCGCCGAGGAAACTGGTGTGCTCACAGTCACAGGTGGACATCTGCTCGGCGAAATGCTCCTGGCAAATGCCGCCATTCTTGCAAGGCTCCGCATCGCATTTGATCTGGCAGTTGGGCAGGACACCCTCCTGAGCTGTAAGGCAGAGCAAAAGTTTTGATGAAGCATCATTTTATTCAAGCAAAAAAGAAGAAAATTAAAAAAAAAAAAAAAAAAAAAAAAAAAAAAAAAAAAAAAAAACAAAATGAAAAAAAAAAAGAAAAAAAAGAAAAAAAAACTAATTAAGATTAATTAGATTTCCATCTTTTATTGGTTTCTCAAGAAACCACAACAATAACCTAAATTCTTATTTGTCTTATGCCCGTTTTTTCATTGCGTAAAAAAAAAGATTGATAACTATTTAAAATATATTTTTACGTATAATATTAATACCGTAAAATTAATGTCAAAATTAAAACTATATAATAGATCAAATGTATATATACATTAAATAAATAGGTCCTTAGTCTATTCTTCTTTTCTTTTGTAAATTTCTAACAAGGTATATGAAATTCGTTTGAAATATCAATTTAGATTTGATAAGGAATCAGCAATATTCTAAGTTTGATAGTTTCGAAAATTTGTGGCCCTTTGTGTCAGGCATTCATGCCACATAATCGCATCAATGTCAGATTGCAATTTCCGCGGCATGTGTGGCCGCATAAATCATACGCCGTGTTGTCTACTCTACTCGCATGCTCCTCGTTTATCGCATTGGCATTAATCTTGGTGCCACAAAGTGGCTCAAGTGCGCGTACGAGTACATGGCCAACAAACAGGCGACTGCACTTAGCGGAAATTGCATGCATATTAAGTTGCAACTGCCGCTGAGGCCACAAAACGTAGCTGCATTCAAAGCTCTTAGCCCCCAAAATGGCATTAGTCTTGACTTTGGCTTCTGCGTCTTTCGGTCTTTCGGTCTTTGATACCGCAAATTGCGGCGAAACCGGCACTGAAAATTGATTTATACTTTGGTACTTACTGGGCGCTATATTCCTTTCATTGATTTCCGCCAAGTCGATCAACTGGGCGCCTATTTTGAGGCCCCGTATACAGCCAATGTAGCCCTCCAGGGACGGTGCATCCACATTTGGGCGTAGTAAATTCACTGGATCATAGCCGCCAACGTGGAACTGAAAATACTCAGTGGGCGGTGCGGGGGGTCGATGTGGCGATAGAACCTCTGCAAAATAAACAAAATCAAATGAGGCACAGAGGCTATATATCCCTGTCTCTCACTCTCTAACTCTCTACTTTCCTCTTCCTATCCCTATTCCTATCCCTATCCTGTTCTCTGTGTGCGGAAATGAGCCTTCATTTGCCGTGGCATTTTCGGTTTTGTGGGGCCCACAGTTTTGGGCCATGGCATTTCGAGCTTAAGTTTGTCTAATTGAAATGTTTGTTGAACCCCAACCGAACCCCCTTTCGTATTCAATTGCGTCTATGGTAAAACCCCCCGTTCCTCAAATCTCCAGTTATCTATGGCCTTTGGTTGCGGTCCTGCATGCCAGCCAAAATTATCTGTCTCTCTATCTCTAACTATCTATCAGTCTGTCTGTCTGTCTGTCTGTCTGTCTATCTATCTGTCTGTCTGTTCCACTGTCTGCCCATAATTCCAGTTAACGCATTTAATTACATAAGTGCTCATGTGTTATTCTGTGCAAAGTATGGACGATTTGCAATCATACGCTTCTTCAAATGCCTCTCAATGTGGCAGCACAAATTTCGCATTACATTCACGACGGGTAATTATGATTGATTTTGTGTGCCAGTGTGTATGTGTGTGTGTCTATCTCTATCTGTCTCTCTCTCTCTGTCTCACTCTCTCTCTCTCTCATAACAAGTTTCTGGCTATTGCTGCTATAGCATTGAGTTACGAGTTCCTTGATTGATTTGCCCAATTCGGTAAATTTTGTGAGATTTCAACCTGCAATTTTGCGGCACAAATGCCAAAATGGCCGATTGGTTGTAACTAGAATTGCAGCAAGTGCAAAGTAAACACTAGGAATCCTAATATATCCTTATTAATTAAAGTGCCAATTGAAAACTAGTTGAACACAATTGAAATTTTAGGCTTACACTGTCAATATTTTTTTGAACAATTCATGATCAGGTCAAATGTTTATTTTTAAAGCATTTAACATTGTCTGTGCTTGTTCTCTAAAAATTCAGCAAATTTTAGATTGATATAGATATTTATGCATCATTTTAATAATAATAGTAATAATATAAAAAATAATTTGTTTTTTAAATAATATTAAACAAAAGCAAATGATTTTTTTGGTTTCAAAATATTTATAAAATTTAAAAACAAAATTAAAATAATTTATTATGAATAATAATAATAGTAATAATATAAAAAATAATTTGTTTTTTAAATAATATAAAACAAAAACAAATGATTTTTTTGGTTTCAAAATATTTATAAAATTTAAAAACAAAATTAAAATAATTTATTATGAATAAGCAAATATTATGCACACAAATTTCTCTCAGTGCACGTATTTGTAAGTGTGTCACTTAAAGTGCCTGTAAGACTTAATGCTAATGCGATTTAATTTATGAAACAATTCGATTTACTTTACTAAGTTATTGAATAGTTTAATAAATTGCTTTTGGCATTTGTTTCGAATTTAAATGCTGATTGAATTTATGTTTTGTATACTTTCATTAGAAGCTAATTCGTTATACAAACATTTGATGGATTCGATTATAAAATGCGCAAAACATATTCTCGCTTCAAATAATTTTCAACACACACAGAAAACTATAAAGCAATTCTATGTTTTTTCTGCCATAGTAAAAAAAGTTGTTCAACCGTTTTGAATTGCTTTCATTTAAAACAGTTTTTTGTTGTTTTTTTTTGTCGTCAACGAACACACACACATACACTTATACGCTCACATATAGCGGGTGATTGTGGGCATAAAATAAAAAGGATTTCGAGAGCAAACAATTTTTTGGCGATCGAAGTGCACAGATTTTTTTTTGGGTTGTGTGTGAGTGTGCGCAAATTTTTGGCATTTTTGCAACTTTACTTGCTAAACTATTTCGGAAAATTTTCATGTTGCGCTTGGCGGTGCATAAAAAAGTCGCACAGGACGTTGCAAGCGACAAGCGGCAAGTGCTGCCAACGGCAACGACAACACAACAACGACAACAACGACTGTTTGTTAGTTAAAGAGTTGCGACTTGTTTTTCGGCGCTATAAAAGCTAAACAATAACAGGACGAAGGGACGACAGCCTTTGTTGGTTCAATAACTCGCAGTCAAATAAAGCAAGAAATATCAAACAGCGAAGCTAAGGCAACGTCAAGTCAATGTTCGGCCATGTCAGGATATACGGCTTCAGCGGGGGCGGTGCAGCAAGTGGTGCAAGTGGCAACGGAGGTGCAGGTGGCGACACGGCTGCCTTGCTCGACGACTGGACTCAGGCATGGCGCATTGCCAGTCTGCAGCCGACAATCGACCAGAGTGCTGCCACAATGTACGGCCGTCTGCCCGGAGCGGGCAATGCAAGTGGTGCTGCTGGTGGTGCAAGTCTCGCGCATGATCGCATCAAAATTGGCTTCTGCACGGATCTGGACAAGTCGGTGTTGGTCAACAATTTCGAGAAACGTGGCTGGCATCAGGTGAATGGCGACGACGATTGGCATTTCTATTGGGCCGGAGTTCAAACGTGTCGCAACATCTTCAGCGTGGACAGTGGCTATCGGATGCACGACAACCAAATGATCAATCATTTTCCCAATCATTACGAGCTCTCGCGCAAGGATTTGCTGGTGAAGAACATTAAACGCTATCGCAAGGATCTCGAACGTGATGGCAATCCTTTGGCGGAGAAAACCGAATCGAATAATTCGAGTGGCACTCGCTATGTCTATTTGGATTTTGTGCCCACGACTTTTGTGCTGCCAGCGGATTACAATATGTTTGTGGAGGAGTATCGCAAGTTTCCACTCAGCACATGGATCATGAAGCCGTGTGGCAAGTCTCAAGGTGCTGGCATTTTCCTCATCAACAAGCTGTCCAAGCTGAAGAAGTGGTCAAGGGAGGCCAAGGGACCATTTCATCCACAGATTGCCAAGGAATCGTATGTCATCTCTCGGTATATCGACAATCCTCTGCTGATTGGTGGCAAGAAGTTTGATCTGCGACTTTACGTATTGGTTGCCTCATTTCGACCCTTGAAGGCATATTTATTCAAACAGGGATTCTGTCGGTTTTGTACCGTGAAGTATGATACGAGTGTGACGGAACTGGACAACATGTATGTCCACCTGACCAATGTGAGTGTGCAGAAGCATGGAGGGGAATACAATACGCTGCATGGCGGCAAATGGTCAGTCCAGAATCTGGCACTCTACCTGGAGGGCACACGGGGCAAGGAGGTAACGGATCGTCTATTTGGTGCCATCTCCTGGCTGATTGTGCACTCTTTGAGAGCCGTCGCACCTGTGATGGCCAGCGATAGACATTGCTTTGAATGCTATGGCTATGACATAATCATTGACAACGCCTTGAAGCCTTGGCTGGTGGAAGTGAATGCCTCGCCCTCTTTAACCTCCACCACTGTCAACGATCGCATTCTCAAATACAAGCTGATCGACAACATTCTGTCGGTGGTGCTGCCCCCGGATGGAGTGCCAGACGTGCGCTGGAATAAGATACCCAGTGCGGATGCTTTGGGCAACTTTGAGCTGCTCATTGACGAGGAGCTGGCGGCACAGGATGAGGCACAAAATAGCAGCAATAATTCGCATGCCAAGTCCTCAAAGCTCAGCAGCCGCTGGAAGTGACGAAGTTAAACCCAATGGTTGTGTTTTTTATTTAATAAACAAAACTTGGACTAGACTTGGTTTTACTTTTCCCTCTAGTGATGTAAATCCAACTTATGGATCGAGTTTTAAAACGAAATGTTGGAAACGTAAAAATCTAAAATCGAGTGGTCGATATATTTTCAAAACAAATAAACGAGTTAAAATACTCTTTCGATAAGTACTTGAAATCCTACTAGTCCTTTTATAAAAGGTTCGATTAATATTCATTTCTCTCAGAAAAAATTTAACGACTAAACTTAATTCTACAAGTATTAAATTAATCAACTCGATAGAGTTATATCCCCTCTCACTTACCCTTCTCTGGATTGCTCCAGGGTCGATTGGCATACTCATCCAAGAGAAGCGTGCCACGATCGATGCTCACGCTGCGTTGATTGACATGCATGCGGGTTTCCTGCTCTCCTCGAATAATTGCCACCTGAATACTCTTCAAATTGGCCATCAGCGTTTCATCGAGCAGTGTGAGATTCACAATCTCATCGCCATAGTTGTAGAGAAAGACAATCTCCCGAGCCTGACTGATGTAGAGATGAACAAAGTTGTTGTAGTGATCGTTGGCATATAACACCAGGGCATTTGTATCGTAGGTGCGCAGATTGATGAGCAAATTCTGGCTGAGAATGCCCTTGAGCATATCACGTTCGCCCTCGATGCCATTAAGGAGAATCGCAGGAGTGGCTGTCACACTGAAATAATTGCGCATGAGGAACGACTCACGATTGATAAAAGTCAAGGCCTTCTCATTGATATCTGCAAAGGAAAAGGAATATTTATTTTTATTTTAATTAAAAAATAACTCGAATAATTTTAAAATACAAAAAAAAAAATGTATTACTTTACAAAATAAATGTAATTTTACAACTTTTATTTGAAAATCAAGAACTAAAAATTATAAATGATTTATAATATAAAAGTATATGACTTGAACTTTTGTGTTTATCTGGATTCTGATAAGATATATAGAAAGAAAAGAATAAGAAAAGGAAAGGGATTTTTTTTAAAACAAAAATAACTTATATTTTGTAACTATACTTTTAAAAATAAATACCATATTCCATATAAAAAATGCATATCTATTATAAAAGTTATGAAAAGAATATTAGTTCTCATGCTACCGTAGCATATTTGCTTCGCTTTCGTCGTTTAGTTAAATTCGCTCTCTCACTCTCTCTCGTTCTCTCCCTCTCGATTTCGCTACTCACTTGTTTCGCAGAATTCGCCAATATGTGCCCAGGGATTATTGCAGACACATTTAAAGCTGCTCCAGAGTTCCTTGCACTGAGCCCCATTGCGACAGGGCGATGGAACACAGGATGGCTTGCAGTCCTTGATAATCTCCGACAGATGAACCGACATATAGCTATAGATATCCAAAATCTCGCCATTAACCACCAGACCACGGAAGCAGCCAATAAGTCCGGCCTTAACCGACAGCTTCTTTAACAAATCACTGCAAAAAAAAAAATGGCACAAAGGTTGGCAATTGATTAGGGATTATTTATTGTTATGACCTTGTCTTTGATATTCAATAAGTTGACTTATGCTGTGCAACGGCATTCGCAGCTGCAGTGCAAATAAAAGATGCCATCAGAATCTCAACTTTATCTGACTTTATGCAAATAAAGTATGACTCCCAGTCGACACTTTGGTCGCACAATCCCAATGTTGATGCGACCGCGACGCCTTTCAGTTTTCAAGTTTGCCACCAGCTGTAAATCGAAGCAGACGACGAAGTAGAAAGAAGGATGAAGAAAGGGCCGCAGGATCAAAGGACCGGCATTGACAACGATTGCAAGTAGCTACAATCGCTGGCAATAGTGGCAAAAGTTTGGCCCCCTCTTCTCCCATCGATTTTCATTTTTTTCAGCTTTTTTCTCTAGTCAGTTTTCGTGCCACTCGCCCTATTTAAATCCTTTTGATACTCTCCCTGAGCTTCGACAACTTTGACAAAGTTAAATATTAAATAAGTTATGAACTAAAGTTGTTTACAGCTAAATATCTATTTCTTATTATTATAATCTATCGCATTTCTGCTACGTTCAGTTTGTCTGACTTTCTAAAAGTTAATCCTGTTCTTATTCTCATTAATTTTATACGTAAAACTATAGGTAAATTATAGTACTTTATAGGAATACTTTTATGACCATTTTATAAAATTTAAAAAGCTTTCAAGAATTGAAATCTGCAAATACTCTTGCCAAATATAGTTTTTTTAGTTTTTCTAAATATTTAGACAAAATTAACTCACATTTTTTATAGTGTAAGGGTATTATTACTTCGTCTATGCGCCGTTTACTCTTTTGTCTGGCTTTCTTAAACTTATAACCGTACTTTCACTTTTTTTTCCACCAATTTGCAAGTTTCGTTCGCCTTCAACTTTTGTGCAGAACATTCCGGTTGCCCTCTCAACCCCATATCAGAGCTACCCTTTTTGGTAGCACTCTGCTAGCGTTTTGGTCTCGCTGTGTTGCCCAACAATGAATTGGCCAATAAAATCTCAAGTGTAAGCTTTTGAAAATTAAAGTGGCGGAAATGTCTTGTTTATACGCGTGCAGCTCCAACGAAAGTTGCTCAAATGTCTTTCTAAATTATGTAAATTTCATTACAAGTCGCCGACGAGTGTTGAGTTGAGAGTCTGAGAAAAGCTCTAAGCAAAATTAAAATTCTTGTTTAAAATAAAAGAAATTCCCAACTGGGATTCTACTTTTTCTTTTTCTGTTTTTTTTTTTTCTTTTTTTGTGTCATTTTCTGTCGTATTCCCCCATTTCATTGCCATTTCTTTTCAGTTTGTCGCCGCTTTACTTGTAATTGTTTGCTAAGTTGTGTAATTGTTCTTTAAGCGTCAAAGTTATTGAATAATGCCAAACGAATTGGCCAACAGCAATGGCTATAATCAACCCGTTAATGCAGCGTATCCTTGAGTTACAGTCCAAAACGAGTGGGAGAGAGTGAGAGAATAAGAGTCCTTAACGTAATTGCAATCTGCAGCTCGTACTCTTAAGCTCTTAAGTCATTAGTTTTTTGCAAACGTGTGCTGCATTTTTTTGTGTCCATGTGTCACATGTTAATTTTTTATACCCTGTACACAGCAGAAAACTTAAGAAGGGTATATATAGTACAGTTTTATGAAGCTGCAAATATTTATTTAACTTTATTTATCTTTTATTTAACTTTCACTTTAAATATCTCCCTACATACTTCGTTTGAAACCCGTTGAACTCGGCTTGCTTAAGTGCTAGACCAAGTAAATTTAGTACGTAAGTACTTTTATGAAATATATATTGGAAATGCATAAAAGATTTCAAAAATTTTTGTTATTTGTTGACATGATCAACAAATAATAAGAAAAGTTTTAAGTTAACTTTAACTTAAAGTGTGAGAATAACTGCTGTTTACAGGGTACTAACAGGTCGAGCATATTTTACTTGTACATTTTCGCTTGTTTTTTCGTTCACTCATACTCTTAACGTTAACGTCAGCGACAGGCAGCATTGCGCATACGCCACGTGTTATAGCAAAAGAGGTCGAGCAAAAAAGGCGGGTATGGTTGCAGTATAAAGGGTATGTGAGTTTTAAAATGAATTTTAGCGCTTTGCCTTGCAAATGATGTGCCGTCGACTGGCTGACACTTGGCTAAAAGGATTTGCACGCTTGCTGGCCGCCGAAATAAAAATAAATATAAAACAAAAAATAAAATAAAATTGCACAAAATTAACGTCAATAAAAAAAAACAGATGAGACTTGACAGCCTATAGAAGACAGACGAATTTTGGGGGAGACAGGGTAACTGCACTTCAGAGCAGACAGTGAGCGGTGGAGGTGGAGGGGGAGTGGGTAGATGGGGGTAGGGAATTTGGAGGGGAAATCCTATTAACGTTGCAAACGCGCAAAGTGCGAAGCAATTAAGAATTTATTTAACACCGTCACAAGCAATTAAGCACTTTTCATTCATTTATGGCCGCTGCGACATGCACGACACGCGACAACCGACAAACGACAAACCGACAGCCGACAGCCGACAGTGACACATTTTCCCCAATGGCGGCCAACGAATATTGCAGCAAGTGCATCGTTGTTGTTGTTGCTGGTGCTGTATTGTTGTTGTTGTTGTTGTCCTGTTTCCTGCAGCGTGTGCGGCAAATAATTCGCATATTTGGCACGCCACTTGTCTGTGTTTTTGGCAATGGCATGTGCTGTGCCCGGCGGGTAATCGATGGCCATGCAAATGATCAACAGGACATGGGTAACAGGACACGAGATAGCTGCTGCTGCTATTTCTAAACAACATGACATGGCCAGAACCGCTGTTAAAAACCTCGATTACAACAATCATTAGCGCCAGCACTTTTATTCACATTTTCCACTTTGATTTCCACTTCAGCTTGTTGTTCACTTTTCAAATTGGCGAACACAATATTTAATATTTGTAAACAGTTTTTGCTGCACGAAAATGTCTCTGTGGATCAATTAAATGTCCTTGGCTGGCATTATTCGACTTTAATGTGTCCCGCTGCATTAAGGTAAAGTCTCGTCCCGACCGTGTCTGCGTCAATATGTTGATTAACTCATTTATTTATGAGCTGAGCACTGATTCCGCTTAATGGCTTACTCAGTATCCAGCCTTGCTCTGGATTACAGCCTTGTCGTGCCCTTGTAAGAGCCAAGTGCATCAATAAGTCTGTACCATAGACACATCAACAGATGGAGTATATTGTTTTGGCACTTGAAAGTATCGAAGATTATGATAAATTTATATTCTTAATAATGATAATATAAAATGAAATAAAATAAAATGTATAAATAAATATAACTTATAATTGATCAGCAACGAAGTTTAAATGAAAGTCATCATTTTTAAGTAAAGTCAAAAACATATTTACAAAAATATTTATGATCATTTTAATTAAAGAGTTATCATAAAAAAAACAATAAATATCGGCTGAGAATAAATCGAATGAAGCCAATAAATAATGCTTGAATAATGAGGATAATTACTTATCAAAATTTTGCGAAAAATATAATTACTAAATAGTTTTTGGGCTGACCAAAATTTTAGTGTATCCTCAAGCCAATGTTAAGTAGTAACCGTTAGTCAATCATTCATAAAAGTTCATTTATTGCATTATATGTGTTCGCGGGCTTGTAATTTTATACTCTTTTCCCATTGGCCTCTCACGGATGCTTCTTTTTATTTGGAATAAATAAATTGAACTCATTAATTGGCCGAGTGAAAGTCTGGGGATTTTGGCCTGGGGATATATAAAGCAGAGCACTTTACCGTTAATTACTCTGCGTGTTTACCGCTCATCGAAATTTTATGAATGGCTCGCAATGCGGTGCTATGTTGAGCTGTGATGTGGTGTGGTGTGCTGTGGTGTGCTGTGGTGTGCTGTGGTGTGCTGTGGTGTGGTGGTGCGTACGTTTATTCCTACACCACTCGACCCCTTATCTGGTTTGAGGTTAAGTGCAAATGTGTTCACATTTTCTTCATTTCTTTATCATTTTTTCAATTTGATTTTGCACATTTTTAATAATTAAACAGAGACACACACACACGCGCACACTCTTGATACACTCGCGGCTTGTTAAGTGGCCCAGACCAAAAACACATCAAGCTCCCTTCTATCTATGAGTCTGCACAACTGTCTGTCTCTCTGAGTGTGGGTGTGTGTGTGTGTGTGGGTGTGTGTGTGTGGGTGTAAGCGAGTGCATATGTATGTGTGTATGCATGTGTGTGGGAAAAAACAACTTTATAAATTATGCCAATCAAGCATAAGCGCGTTTTAAGTGCGCCCCAACTGCCAACTGCCAAAGGGGCAACAACGCAACTCTTTGCACATGGGGTAAAAAAAATGGAAAAAAACGCGCGCGAGTTGCTCGCGAGTTTGGGGCGACTTTTGACGCCAGTCACCATCCTCGTCCTCGTTCCCGTCCCCGTTCCGCGCTTGATTATTGATAATGACTTTGAAATGAATTTCCAGCGGGAAGTTAATTTAATTATGGCAATTCTTTTGATACGCGTACTTTACAAATACCGCCAGCTATGTCTATGTGGTGCAAATGAGTTGGTGGTTGAGTGGTTGCGATGCTTTTTTAAAGTTGGTTTGGTAACCGAATCAAATATGCATTTTAATAAGCAGTTTTTTAATAGCAGAACTGTAAGAGTCTGCTTGTGAAAGCAGTAATGAGTATAGAGAAAATTATGAATTTGATCATAGTGGTTCTTATAGGAATTTTGTACTTGATTCACATATTTAAGGCATATTTTAATTTGATATCTTACAATGGTAAATCTGAATTTTCAATTGATTTTTTGATCTGTTTAGCTTAGTTCAATTGAACAGAATTTCTAGGTATTTACTTGGAGTATTATAATCATTGGCCCAAGGTCTTTGCTTTGACTGTCTGCTTGTTGCAACTGCCACTTGCCATTTGCCACGTGCTGTTAGCTGGCAGTTAGTCGCGCGTTTATAATTAAAACGTAATTGCCGCAATAAATTGCATAGACCGCAATGGCCAATGGGCCAATGGGAAAATGTTCAGAGAGTGGTCAACAATTGAGAGGTGGTCCCGAGTTTTTGCACTGCGCACTGTGGTTATTATTCCAGCTGCCCCCGAGTTGGCCCAATTGCGTTGCAAGCAGCCATAAAAATAGCCAACAAAAAAAAGGAGATAACACTATTCGCTATATCAAAAACGTGTGGCAAGTACTTACAATGTGGCGCCACCAATGTACATGCTGCCCTCAAATGGTCCAAACTCCTCCTCGGGCAGCAAATCGAGCATCTGGTAATCGGTATTTATCATGAAGCGCACATGATATTGGTTATAGTCAATCCATATTTTATGCCATTCGCCGCCATTCAACCTGCAATTTTTGAAGGCCAACAATTAAACGGTAATCGATGAGAATTGCTAAGGAATTGGCATTTACTCCATTGAACGATCATCATCAACAAATGGACAATGGTTTGTTCCACTTACCTGCGATGAGAGTTAATCACTAGCTCCCTTGTGGTGCCCGTGCTGAGGGTGAAATTGAATGTCAGTTGATAGTCACCAGTTAAGGCGACCATAAACGAGGGATAGTGCGCCCTAATGGGTGGTTGGAACAACAGTATCGCCTTCTCGCCGGTGGTGCGAAAAGAGAAGGCAATGTCGCCCTTACGCCAACCAGGCACCTCGATATACGACTGCGATGTTGTAAAGGTGACCACGTACTTCTGGGTATCTGTTTTTAGCCGAAAATCGTACAAAACTGTTAGAGACTGGTACTTAGAAAAAAAATCGGGGATTTCTGAATAATCTGAATTCCAAAAGGTGTCAAAAGTTCGGCAGTTTCGGATTTTCTTAAGTACGAAATACTTGTTTTAAATATTACTTATCAATTTCTTCTTAGCAAATATTTTGAGTATCGGTGTTTATGTTTTTTGCTTTTTATCCGCATATTGTGTTAATTTGAAAATAATATCCTTAATACATACTTAAAAATACATGCTAAAATCGAAGATCTTAAACTTGAATTTTAGAATGGATTTTTTTGTCTGTGTAGTAGTTGTGGGCAACACTCACTTGTCTCCACGCATTCGAGGGGGCCAAGTGTGATGCGGCCCTGGGCCTCATCATCGAGATCCTTCTGCTGTAGGAAGTACATGTTGGTAATGCCCAAACTGTGCGGTTCCTGGTAGTAGCCCTCGTCCGAATTCCATTTGTTCTCCTTCACATCGCAGTTGCATGATTGATTCGGGTCCACGCACGTCTTGTTCACGGAGCACGGGCAGGCGCCTCTGTTTCCCAGATAAAGGCCAGACAAAAATTTCAATAAAAAAAGTAGGTGAAAGGCATTAAAAAAAAGCAAACAAAAAAAAAAAAAGAAAAAAAAACAACATAGCTCGACGCATACATTTGCATGCATTTGAGGCAGTTCTGTCGACGGAGCTGCCGGCAATTTGACGAGTCCACTTTCAAACTACTGGACGGATCGAGTGCGTGGGGGCAACCACTCGGTCTAAGGATTCCTTTCGGCGATTTATTGTCGGCATTTTTGTTTTGCAATTTATAAGTGCTACTGTATGCCAACGTTGGTTTCTTAAATCGGGTATTTGGATTTGATCGATTGGTTGGCAACATGTGTTGGCAAAAGATTGAACTTTGTTGGCATATAATATATATTTGATCGTCATTCAACTTTTGTTAAATTGTCATGTTCTGACTTTCGAACCGATTAAAAATGTTTCGATCTTGGTTTGGATTTTGTCAAAAACAATAATGCTTTGTTTTCAACAAAGTATCTGTTCATTTTATTATTGTGCAGATGAAAAAAATGGAGTTTATTTTTAATTATTTAATAGAAGCAATTAAATTTTCCCGAAACTCAAATAATTTATGACTCTGCTTGCAGAAATGACGAGAAAAAAAAATCTGAGTTATTTTTGAGATTTTCTTGTACATTTTTTCAATCTTTAAAGTTTTTACAGCTTTCTCTAAAATAGTTTAATCGTTAAATGCATGCTTTTAATTTAAATATACTTATATTAAAGCTTCATCCAAAACCAAAAGTGATCAGTATTGACATTTTAGTGATTTTTTAAAGCAGCGGTGGGCACGCATGGGCTCCGGGAGCTAGTGGCTGCTCCAAACTTCTTACTCACACATTTGCGAGGGTTGATTTTGTTGTATATTTTGTTGTGGTGTTCCAGAATTCAGATTTCGTGCCCACCGCTGTTATAGTGTATCTAAATAGCCGTTTATTGCTTTGGTGTCTATGGCAATCGCAATGGTTTGTTTTTAGCTGCTGTACGTATGCGGTTTGTGAATGCATGTGCCACATCCGTTTCCGCTTTAGCGTTGCAAGCAGCACACAGCTAAGCGGCAGGCAACGGAAAGCAAAGCCCCAACCAGAGTTAGAGCTAGAGTTAGAGAGACCGCAGCTAACCAAAACCAGCAGCAGAAGCAGCAACAACAAAAACACAAGCAAGCAAACAAACAAACAAACGATTCTGTCAAATTTTGAATGAGTAAAGACCAAAACTACGATCCAATGATGGATGGCTCAATGGGTTGCAGTCCACAAAAAAAAAAGGAGAGAGAGAGTTAACTCGCTACGTATATGTATGTATTTTTTTTGTTTTGTTTTAAGCTGCTGTTGCTGTTGTTATTGTGCTATTTCTTTGGTTAGACTTTGGCTCGACTGTATAAACACACACACACATACACAGATATATACTGATATTTTGGTTTTTGGAATTGTGCTAAAACGTAGTTTGATATTCCTCGACCGTAACGCACAATCCTTCAAAGCAGATCCATAAAAAGAGCAAAGTATGAGAGAGAGAGAGAGAGAAATAACCCGAAATGAACACTGTTTAGGCTCTAGAATTGATTTAGTGAAAGCGGAAATTAGTGACGCACACCGAACCAGGCAAAAGCAGAAGAGAAAAAATAAACAACTTTAAATTGCTGCCAGCAGCTGTTGCCTACTTTCCAAACGCATGATGATGTATTGTCAAAGTCCTTTGGGACGGGGCAAAGAAATTAGGCGTAAAGACTAAATTTCTGCACAAAGCCATTCATTTTAAAAAGGCTGCCTAAAGAAAAATTACCCAGCAAAAGTTGATAACAAGAAGGCGAAAAAAAAGAGTTGTTCGACAATATGGCGGCAACATTCACACACACACACACACAAACAAATACACAGATACACATAAGCGAGGACTCAGTCATAAACCTTATTAGCGCTGAGCCGGAAACATATTTGCCCGACATAAATACAACTCAGCCTTTTATGCCCATATAAGTGTGCTCTGCTCTTTTGTTTTGCACTTTTGCAATTTTGTATTTTGCTTCAGATGTTCTTTACTTTGGTATTTGCCATAAATTTTTCCCTGCCTTTTTATAACCAATTCCGGCTGTGCTCTTGTGATGGGCATAAGGAGTGTCTTTTAACGCTTGTGTTTCTCTCATTTTTGTGACTCCATTAGCTGTTACCTTTGCGCCTTTGACAAGGTGAACTCTTTGTTAAACAAGCTTAAATTTAAAATTAAAAGGCTGATTTCTGTTTCTTTTTAGTAGCTATGAATTATTAAATAATTAATGCTCTGATATAATTAGGCATTTTAAGTTGTTTTCTATCTAACTAAATTTTAATAATTACTATATGTTTTTATATGAGATTTGAAATTTAAGTGTTTATACTTATAAATCGAGTTATTCGCCCTTAAACTATTTCTCATAAATCTATTTTTGTATTTTTATATATTATTGCCCTATTTATGAAGATTTGTCAACTCTTCTATTTGATTACATTTTGAGAAATATTCCAAATTTATGAACCGCTTTTCTTCTTTAAATAGTTTTTAAGTTTTTATAAGAAACTTTAAAAACTTAAATAAATTATGTTTATTGTATTATGTATTGTATTGTAATTATTCTATATAAATTAATCGACTGAATAAGGAAAGGAATTTAACAAAATATTTTTTTGAGTTCTAACAGTCAGAGAATTCTTTCATAATTATATTAGTGTGTGATAGGAGTTCCTTTTTTATACTGTTTATAAGCAATTAAATTATATAGTGCACTTGATATTCGGCTTGTGAACATTAAAACTTATCAAACTTCTTCTTCTTATTGTTGTTATGCAACATTCGCTTGGGGTTTCAGCGCTATAAAATGTTATGCTCCAATGAATAGAAACAAATGCCGCACATATAACTTAACCAACGTCCCAACAGAATGGGCAGAGTTTGCATAGGGGAAGGCAATGAAGTAGGCAACAGTTTTGTGCACACACACACACGCACACACATGTATACACGTTTGAAAAATCAAATTTGAAGAGCTTAGCCAACAGCAGGCGGTCACTTGATGTTGGCCAGTCAACCAGCAGGAACAGAAACAGCAACAGCAGCATGACAAATTATGCAACTGACACACACACACAGACACAGAGATACACACACACACACATACAACTTGTTGTAGCTAGACAAGCTGACAATTGTAGACGTGGCATAAGAGTTGACTCCTTCTGCTTGCAGCTGACACAAATGTACGCAAATCGATGCATTATGAAAGTGAGTTTCTCTCTCTATTGTATGTACATATGTGTGGATGTACCTCACACACATACATATACATTTCTAGCTACACTCCTCCCATGTGGATAAATATGTCAGTTAGCATTAAGTGTAGGCCCAGGCGTTTATATTATGCATGTTCGAGCAATTAATTTAAGTTTCATTTACAATTGAAATGGTTCAACAAGAAGGGAGGGGAGAGGCAGTGGTAGAGGAAGGGGAGAGGAAGGAGTGGTAGTAACTGCCCTCAACTGTTGGCCGTTTTGAAATGAAGGATTTATACTGTTGGATTACCGCACGTACGCAGAGTTGGAGCAGAGAGTCTCCACTGGTGCAGAACGTGCCACACAATGCACAGTGCCAGAGACCAACAAGTTAAGCAAATAGACTGCAACATTAATTGTGTGGCCTGTGGTCGGCAGCAGTTGCAGCCACAAGGGACAAGCGCCACATTCCCAGCCAGCGACTGGACATAGGCGGAGTCATAGGCACAGTGGATAACAACTAATGAGTCATTGAAAATGATCTAACGAAGCACAAGTTAAGTATGCTCGACTGTGAGATACTCTGTGACAAATTAAATATGACACGGGTACAATTTTATTTTTAAATTACAGTCGAACTTCCCTAACTCGAATCACCATTATCCAAGGAAAAGGTTAGAGTTAGGGAGATATTCGAGTTATAGAGTTCTTTTTCCTAAGATTAATAATTTTACTGCCACTCATTTAGTTCGAGTAACAGAGAAATTCGAGTTAGAGAAGTTCGAGTTAGGGAAGTTCAACTGTATTTTAAAAAAAGTAGAGAAAATGTATAGTGTTGACAATATTTAAAATTAATTATTCTCTTTTAATTAATTTAGACATAATCTTAAAAATTCTCTATTAATTCGAGTTTGTTGATTTTCAGAAAATAAAAAAGAAATACTCAATACTTACTCTTCAAAATTCGCTATTATTTTATCAAGGCATAATGTTAAGATTTCTGTATTAATTCCTTAAGGTTAAATTTTCAAAACTATAAAGATATTTAATTGAAATTTAATTTTAAAGTCACAGAAAAAGGCTATTGCTAAAATAATAACAACACTAAATAACTAAATAAATAAATAAAAATCAAATACATAGGATATATAAACTTGACAGAGATGCTTTTGTCTCAATGGCACACCCATAATTTTCAAATGGAGTACAACATTTACTGTATGGGCTTTGTCCCACTGTGCATGCAATTTGGTGGCTGGACTTACATACATATATCACAAATACTTCTTACCCTCAGTTAGCTGACAGTTGAGTGGTTAAGTTCGCTTACCTCTTGACATTGCCGAGAAAGTCGACGGTTAGATTCTTGGCCGAGGATGTGAACCACGTGGCCGAATGGAGTTCCAACTGGGCGCGATAGCAATCGTATTTGATGTACTGCGTGCAGTAGAGTGAGTGCGATATCAGCTCCTGCAACATGTGCGGCGAGAATTCTCTGTAGCGTATAGTGAAACTGAAATCGGATTCACGCGCCGACCGCACATCCACCTGGCTGGGCAGATTGTGCTCGACAATTGTTTTGGTGGCATTTTCGAGACTCTGAAAATCGCACTTGACATGGGCGGGCGGAAAGACGCCATTTCCATCAATGTCAATGAGATAAACATCTGATTTGGTAAAGCCCAACAAGGCCAGCTCCTCACACGTCTTGCGGTATTTGGTGAAGTGACAATTCTTGCCAATGTAACCCGTGTGCTTGCAGTCGCAGGTAACACGATCGTCCTTCACGAAACACTTGCCACCATGCTCACAGGTGTTGGGCCGCTTACACGGATCAATATAGTTGCAATTATCCAAGGCCACTTCGCCAACAACTCGTTCCGTTTTGACCACATGCCGTGGCTCGATCAGATGACCATTGATCTCAATATCTCGAATGCAGCCAACTAAACCCATGGCCGCGGACTTGAGGCTGCTGCCAATGATCAGTTTGTCGCCAATTTTGAAGGTCAGTCCAAACATTTGACTCAGCGTGTGACGATAGTCGACGGTGAAACGAATCTCGCCCTGTTTGTAGTCCAGCTCGACGCAGTGCCAGGATGTGGCACGATTGATTTTAATGGTTGTCGAGTGGGTCACATTGTTGTTGACATCGGGCACGAGATCAAAGCTCAGCTTGTCCGAACTTAATCGTATCTGCAGCGGACAGCAAGTTGCAAGTTTAGCGTCGGCCATTTTGCAATTTCCGTTAGTTTCACATTTCCGGCGCACGTTATCAACAGTTATATTTTTTGGGTTTTTATCGCGTCGTCGTCGTCGTCATCATTGTTGTTGCCGGATGTTGCACGTTGCACGTTGCGCGTTGCAGGCGGCAGGTGAAGAGTTTTCGGCATTACGCGTGTTGCAAAATATTAGTTTTGTCATTGCAATCGCGAAACGCAGCGCATGTAAAATAGACACAGAAAAATACGTAAACTCTGTTAGCATTAAAATCTCAAATTGCATGTGTGTGTTGAAAATAAATCAAAATTGCCAAATGCTCACAACAACCACACTCATAACACACACACATACTCATCTCACAAACATACACTCGACTGCTGATGCATATATTTCAATTTTGAAATGCCTTTGTGCATTAGGCGGGCTTAAATCATATTACGCATACGCCGCGTAGTCGCATTTTCGATTTACATACGAGAGCGCAACAATGCAACAACTGTTGGCTCTGTTAAATTGTTAGCCATTTAGTTTGAAAACAACTATAAAAACAACAACAACAACAAAGTATATACTATTTGCACTGACTAAGCAGATATCTATGAGGGCCTAAGTGCCATTTATGACACGTCCAATCCAAATTCCCCTCACTCTCCACAAAACAATTTAAATTTATGGGTGAGAAAATTGAATCAACTTTATAAGTTCGCACAATTGCTCTAATAAATAGTATTTGAAGCCTAGCAATCTTTATGTTTATTTCAATGAGAGCGAGAGAGCTGCGAATTTGCATTGATCTGTGACTGTTTTTGTCAGTTTTAAATCAGGACAGTACAGTACAATATATATATATGCATATCTTTTGATACATATATATTTATTTGATTTTTGCTCATTGGCAATTGTGCTTTTGCGTCGCGTTTTTGTGCTTATGGAAAATGGCGAATAGTAAAATTTTATTGCATATTTCATTAGACTTTTGGCAGCGTGTTATATATATTTGAAGGCAAATAGTAAGCACACACATAGATACACAGTTACACTAGCAAATATACAGACAATATTTCAAATATGTTTTTATTTGTTGTTGTTTGACTATTTCGACCATTTGCGCGCTGTCAATAAATTCGATTTTCGAATTTCGATTTTCGACTTGCGATTTGCAATTTATGCGGGTGTGTGATTCACACACTCGCACACACACACATTATGAGCCGCCCTCAACTGTCAAGTGAATGCGAATTGACATTTTATGTTGCGTACTTTTTGTGTACCATTGGATATTTATTAGTTTGCTAAATGCTACACAAAACGCAGGTGGTAATTTTGTGGCCAGGCCGACAAACAGTTAATAAATAAATAAATTGCACATCAATAAAAAAAAAACTAAATACAATTGTGTATATAAACACATGTACAGAATTTAAAGCAAGTGTCCAGTATAGGCAAACTTTGTGTTATAAATCCAAATTTATATATATTGTATCGAAAACTAAAGATACTTATTTGCCTGAGCTTTATATTTATGTGATTATCACAACATTTTGGCAATTTCAATTTCAGTGACGAAAAATATTATTAAAATTTTCTGGCATATGTGCAATCAATTTCGTATTAATTTTGCGGCCATACACATTCACGTAAATCGTCAGGCAATTTCAATAAGCCAAAAAGCCAAATGGAAAATTAAACGGCTTTCGAGCATAAATATTCATTGCTATTACAACATTTTACGAGATGGCCAGCAATTTGTTTTATCAACTTCAACTCCAGCTCCCCCCTTATCTAAATTCTATTGACATTTGAGTTTATTTTCGAATGAAAAGCGGACGAGGAAACAAACGAGACGAAAGGGGGAATAACAACGGATGTGGACTTGCGAAGGCAGCTTTGCAATCAAAAGCAAGAAAGTCAACAATAAAATGCAAATAAATATTGCAGCTACACATATATTTATATGTGTCTAGGTGCATGTATGTATGCAAGTATATGTGTATATATTTATTCCCTTAGTGTATTGCCAAAATGTCAAGTAACCAAATAAACGTTCAAGTCCTAAACATTTTGTTTGTTTAAATATAGATAAATGCCACTGACATTTATACAAACACACACACATATGCAAATTCAGCATAATCAAGTATCTGCTTGTGTGTGTGGGTGAGGAAAAGTGGGCGTGTCAGCTCCTCTTTTGAGTGGCATTAAGCTGTAGAGGGCTATTTTTGTGGCCAGTCACAACGCACTTTTATATGCAGCGCAATCTAGATTACGCAATCATAATAAATGCCTCATACATTTTTTCGAACATTGCTCAAATTGTTGCACCAATGTCATAAATCTATGCAAATTTCCAGCATACTCGTAAAATAAAGATTTTGAACTGAAACGGAGACAGCTCATAAGCCATCAAATACACTAGAGATCAAAATCGCCTTAGAGTGTGTTCTGCAAAATAGTTTCGAATGAGGAAAAGTTAGAATATATTCAAATGTTTTTGGAGTTTGAAATAGGACAAATTTAAAATGGCAATTTGATAAATAAAAGTTGATTTTATTGCAAATTATTATGTGAAATATTTACCGAATGCCAAAGCGGACAATATTTTTTAGAAATTAAAAAAATATTTGTTTTTGATTTATTACTGTAAACTTTATTGTTGCTTTTTTTTATAGAATAAATGCCAAAGAAGAATACAATTTTTTTAAAGTTGAAAATTATGTTTAAATTTATTGTGCCAAGTTTTAATGAGGAGCAGGTTTTTGTTTTAAGGTATTGCCTAAAATCTATAATAAAGGCCAAAGAAGAATGTATATTTTTTTAAAAGTTAAAAATTGCTAAGCAAAGCTAAGCAAAATGTTGATGGTCTTTTTTTTTTTAAATAAAACATTTAAAATGTTAAAAATCTTTCAAATTTCAATATTTCTCCTTTAAAGTTTCCTCTGTGGCGAAACTGTTTTGTGGAAAACGGTCTAAGCTGGTCCCTTGCTGCATTGTTGTATGCTTAGCTCGTTCACACGCCCATCTAAACACACACATACATATGTACATTTGATTTGCATTTCACTTGGCCTCAAAACATCGTTTGCTTAGTCGTCTTAAGCACACGTTGACGTTGACGGCGACGGCTTTGCTTGCTGCTCTCTGGCTCTGATACGTCCAGCAGTTGCAATTTACACACATACACACACACACACACACATACACACACACACACACACTCGCACATGCTAAATGTCTATGTATGTGTGCAATTCATAAGCTGTAGAATATATGCTTGAATGCTTCAACGCACACACTTACCTCCCAGAAGCCATTTCCGGCACTGGTCGTGACGTCACTGTAGGCCAACACCGCGCCGGGTCGACTACTGCGGAAATCGAATTTAATATTAAATTCTTGGGCGTGATTTATGGGCCACCAAATGTGTGATGTCGCAAAGGGATAGGTGATGGGTATGACATTCACTTCATTCTCATGGAATTCAGCTTCCAGAACACCTAAAATTGAAATAGAAATGGGAAATGTTAAGTCGTTGACATTTGTTTTCAAAATAACATAAATTTATTGCTCACCATGATAGTGCACCTTTGGATTGCCGCGTTGCAGCTCGTACAATATGGAGATGTCATTGTAGTAAACATACTTCAAACTACCCACGAAATTGTTGTGCGATATTAGACCCTTTTTCTTGTGAAGATCGGGACCGCCGCCAAAGTAGATTTCGGGATCAAATAATAAATTACCACTGGCAGTTGCCGGTAGTTCCAATATCTTTTGCTGCTGATCGAGTATAATGCGCAGAGTGCGATGTTCATGAAGTATCGTCAGATTGTGCCAATATCCTCGAGTCAGATCATCTCTTAATACTGTGGACATTACATTATCACCAAAATCCATTTCCACATAAATCGATTGATTCCTTATGGCGGCCGCAATATACTGATGCTTTAGTGACTCGCCGCTGGCATAGAACAATGCGGAATCATCAAAGTTGGTGCGGAACATCAGGCTAATCCTTATGGTTGAGGAATGTACGCGATCCTTCCAATCGTAGATGCGATATGAAACGTAACTGGCGCCGCGTAGCGTGATAATTGTGGCAGCTAATTGAAACGGAATAGAAATAATTTATTTAAATATAAGTATATATTCCTATTTCGCGTTACATTTGCACATTAAATTCTGAAACTTTCGGAATAAAAATTTACCATATAAAATAAGAATATAAAAATATTAAGAAGGATACAAAATTATTTTTTATATTTTTCTTAGAGGAATTGTAAGGATTGTGGTATATTGAAAACTTTTTTACAACTTTTCAAATTCTGTTCAACTTGGAAATTTGCCTTAAATTTCTTAAATTCCCTCCGAATTGAACTTTCGAAATCTGCGAGTTTTGTTTTTTAAGTTAAATTGACCTTTTCGCACTGCGACGATTTTACTTTACGTTATATTTTACTTATCAGAATATAAAATTCAGCAGACGCTTGTAAATTTTCAATTGATGGACATGAAAGAATGCCTTAAAAAGAACATTTACAATCGCATAAATTTTTTGCTTGCAACCCTTTAAACTTTTCCACTTTCTCACTTAATTCAACTGTTGGCATATTTGCTCTTGGCTTCCATTTGCTGCGTTCGCAGCTTACCACAAAAACCCCGAGCAAATTTAAACAACTTTTCTGCGTACTATTTTCACTTGTTTTCTATTTTTTTTTTCCTATTTGGTCCTGCTGTTTTATGCTCAGTGGTGCGCTGTTGCATTATCTGCATGGCTCACAAAAAAACACAAAAAAATAAAGAAATGTCGAGTGGCGGCACAAAAATAGATTATATTGTTTGGACTATGACTGTGGACGGTAGCCTGTAGGCGTTTATGCGAGGCTCCACTGTGCCCCTGAGGCCCTGCACCGCGACAAAACGCTGCCTGCCGTGTGTGCGAAAGTGCAAATCGTGTAGCAGTTTTTTTATTTTTTCTACTCTACTTGCTTTTTTGCGGGCTGTGGGCTGCAGTGACAGCGAAATGCTGCCCGCTTATCTGACACATATTCACACAGACCCACATATGTGAAAGGTGGGCGGCATTGCCACGCCCATTCGATAACACAGTGCAGTGGCATACTTCATAATTTTTTTTTATTATATATGCTTGGGAATTTGGTGGAAATGTGTTGGTTGCGCACTGGCACAGAAAAGTATGCTACAGATACTTTTGGAATACCCAAGATACTCGCAACTCTAACTACTCCTACTTCTCCATCTCCATCTCTATTTCAATCTATCTCTCTCTCCCCATGCTCAGAGCAGCCCACATTTGACAACATTCACCGTCTTCTTGGGCTTGCCATATTTGGTGCCATATTCCCGACAGAACTCGAGGAGTCGCACACCCTTCAGCACACGACCGAAGATAACCCGTTGCATGGGCGCCGCCAACGTCTTCAAGTTAATCGTGTAGAGCAACAAACCGTTGGGGAAATGCTTGCGATAATTCCACGAATACGACAATACGCCCTTTGCCTGTCTGCCATCCTGAGATGATGATGGGTTGCTATGGTGATTTTCTAGTGCGTCTCGGGATTGCGGAGAAAATTTACCTCGCATCCACAGATCCGAAAAGATGTGCGTGAATTTGTGCGCCTGAACATCATTTTTGGTGGCCATTCGTACAAATTCCAGCACAACTTCCGGACTAACCTCCGTATACAGTTGTATGGAGAGGCGACCGAGAAATTGATTACGACGCACACATAAATCAAAGTAAATCATTGGTCGAAGTAGCTCATTCGCCGAGTGTAAACGGTTTTTAGGTGACTGTATGGGCATATAGGAACTATATTTGTGCACCAAATCGGCGGGAGCAGCATGCGAATCGGTTGATGACAAGGGAAATCCGGAGCTAAACGAATTCACTTCGGATTTAACTCGTAGCAATCGACAGCCAATGCGATGATTCTCTTTCTTCAATGCTTCGGCATTCTTTTGGATCTTGAATCGATTCGGTTCGTAGGCCTGAAAGCTGCGATTGAAGCAATCAACGTTACCAGCTACCCGATGAATGCCATTGATGCGACTGAGCAGCATCAGATTCTTGCGATAGATTTCCTGCCTGAGGCGGAGTTTCTGGAGTTTATTTCTCACATCCACCGATGATTTGTGTGTTTGAGGCGTCAATCGTGTGTCAACCTCCGACTTGGCGTTATTCCAACTATTTTGCATCAGTTGCGCTTTTCGCAAATCTTTGAAACTCTCAAAGACCTTAACACTTCGGCACTGACTTGCCATATTACTCTTTCCGTGAACCGCATTCACCAGCTCCTTGAATTCCGTGTAACGCGGCAAGCGACGTTCGGGTAAAAACTTCTTGGTCATCGCATTTTGTCTCAACAATTCGCTGGCCAATTTGCGGGCCTGCATGCCAACACTTCGGGACGTTGGCACATTGAGACTGAACTGGGAATATGTTTTCTCTCGCAAGTGCAGTTGCCTCATCTTTAGAATTTGCGTTAATAATCCAAAGTTCTACGAACATTTGAATTGAAAAATGCAAAACAAAAAACTCATTACACAAAAACGATGATACAAAATCTGGCCAACTTTGACTTTGAACCCAAAAAGCTGTCCATCTCTTAACCATCTCGAAGGTTTTAAATGAAATTTTCGCACAGCTCGACACATTTGTGGATGTGGCGAAACAACAAAGTTGTCAACTGTTGGCAAAGTGCACTTGGAGTTTACAGCTGAGCATTTTGTAATAAGTTCTCAGAATTTTAAAGTTGAAATGACAGACTGTAAACTGAGTCTAACTAATCAGGCATATTCTATCTCAAGTAGTATAGTTCCGGTCATTCAGTTTTGGCTTGAAAACTGCTAAAGCTAAATGGAAAATGAAAATTTGCTGCCATTTTTGGAACACTCTCAGCTGTCTGTCTGTCTGTCATTTGGCTGACAGCTGAACCAGAGCTGAGCTGGACTCAACGTTCGTTTGACAGCAGCAGCACCACCAGCACCACCACCGACTGTCTGACTGGGGTAAGGCCAAAAAATCTGGCAGTCTCTTTCAGAGAATTTCATGGCTGGGCTAATGATTTTCACGCCGTTGTCACTAGAGCACAGAGAGAGGAAAGGAGACAGAGAACTGAGGACTGAGGACACATACAGGACAGGGAGAACTTGTCTGCTTTACAGACAGTCGGTTGTCATTTTAGTTATTGCATTACAGAGGCATCTGCGTTTGATTATGTCGCATGTTCCCTCTACCTATGACTCGATTCGACTCGACTCGACTCGAATCGCTTCGCTTTTAATGGCCCGACACTGTTTCCGTTGCAACAACAGCAGCAGCAACATCAACCGAATTGTCGACAACTGCAACATGCAACTAACGACAACCGGTCCTCAGGGCTAGCTGGAGTAAAAGAGAGGGCAGAGGGAGGTGTGGTGTAGAAAGAAGGGAATTGTGTAGGGTCGTGAAGTACATCTGTGCAATTTGCTTGCAACTTGCCCCCAAAAACTCTCGGCGTAATTGTGATCAGTGGCATCGCGTCTGTAAAATGCTCGACAAACTCACACGCTTGCACTTCCTCGCACATGACACGGACGCGACGACGACGACGTCGACGCCATTTGTCCTTGACAGACGCCATTTAGAGCGAGCGCATTTCACAAAATGGCCGCCACATGCCGTTACTGCGAGCATTTTGTGCAATTTGCAGTTGTCCATTGCCTCACGTCGGAGCTAGTGCTTTCATTAGTTTTTCTTTTTATTTCCCTATATTTGCCAGTTGTTGTATAATATTTGCCAACGAATTTAAGCTAAACATAAAGTGGGGTATATACAGTTTTTCTATACCCTTAAAGTGAAAACGAAAATGATGAAAGTAAATTATTTGGAAATGCTCATAATTAACTTGTAAGAATAAATAGCAGAGGATCCTATATGAGCCTTTATTCTTTTATAATCTCCCATATTCTCCTATATTATCCTATATTCTCCTATATTCTTCCATATTATCTTATCCTATCCTATATTCTCCTACAATATTACAGTAAAGAGTATCTTAATTTAAAATATGTAAAATACCAGTTAGTACCCTCTCTCATCGATTTACCTATCATACACATATATTTGTATATATGTATAGCTTAATTGTATGGTAATCTTATATAAGTTTAACTGTACATCAGCTTTGACTTAACGAAAATACAAAACGGAGAATGCAATACACAAACAAAAATGTCCTTAAATTAAATTGTCCTCGATATCAGTTGTCAATTATGCCATGACATCTTCATTATATTTAAGGGTATTCAATTGCCAGTTAGGCAACATGGAGTACTCTCAATATTGCCCTTAATTGAACAATGTCAAAAACAACCAAAAAAAAAAAAACCTAAACCTGGGCTGCTCAATTTTTAATGGTATTTGGCATTTTTAATGGTCTCGCGTGACTTAATTGGAATTATGGTGGCATGGAATTGGCTTTATGTCATTAACTAAATGCCCGACAAAACGGGATCAAGGGGAGGAGGTGGCTGAGAGGTGGATAGGTGGTTAGCTTGTTGAAATACTAAATGGCCAGTTAGTATATATTTTGAGCTCAACAAACTAATTTTGCGCACATTTTGCCCGGCAGTCAAAAAGTCAAACACTATTTTGCATAATTTATGGTCAGGTCATTAGCGTGTTTAAAACTGCAGGCTGTAAACGGAGGGAGAATAGGAAAATAGAAAGTGATGGCGAGAGAGAGAGAGAGAGAGAGAGAGAAAGAGGAAGGGGTTGTTGGGGCAAATGGCTAACCGCAAGCAAACAAACATAGTTTATAATTAAAACAAAATGGCGCCGGCAAAGCCAACAACAGCCCCCAGCCGATAAACCTCGTTTTACATTGTCTGACCACACACATACTCGAAATTTCACTGGAAAAAAATAAATGATTGTTTCCCAAACAAATAAATGAAAATTAAAAAAAATATAGTGAAGGCAAGCCACAGTTGAAACCTCTTATATTATTTAAAATAAAAATTATTTCGTATTTGATTTTCCTGCTACATTTTTCTTGTATATTCTTAATTTCAGCATCTTACAGTTTTTATCAGTGTACATGCACATACAGTGACTCCAAGCTTTTTTTGGCAAACTAATCCTAAAAATAACAACTATCATATGGATTTTGATTTATGTGGAAAGCAGATATTTTTAAGTAAAATTATAAAGCAGATTTAAAATTTAACTTAAAGCTTTTGTGAATTAAAAATAAAATTAAATAAAATAAAAATTAAAGTGACTTAAAATTGCTGTGAGTCACTGTAGATATTTATATGTGTATGTGTACTCACTGTAGATGTCGCAGTGTTCACCCTCGTAGTAAGTGCCAAAGCAATCGCATGAGATGCCCGAATAGTGGTTGACACAACGGGAGCCGACAAAGCAGAGATTGTGCCGAGAATCGCACATGTCGGAGCAGCCTTCGTTGACGTTCTCGTGCTTGGTGGCCACCAGCGGCGCTATTGGCAGCAGATCGGAGGCAGCCTTCCCGGAGCTTAGCACCACATTGCGAATGCAACCGACAAACGATTCCGTGATATATTTAACGCCATGCAGTTTCTCCTCGGACGAGAGGCCTGTGAATTTAGAAAAAAAAAAAACAAAAAGAGTGGAATTGAATTTCGAATCGGGTGGAATCAGTGTGGTAAGGGGCATTTTGGTTTGATGGGTTTGCCTAATAGTTGGTAAACATTTGGCAAAACAAACACACAAACAAGATTAATTAACACGAGAGAAATATTTGAAAGCGGATTTAAGCTCACTGGACAAAATATAACAACATTTTGTTTACAGTTGAAAAGTTTTCATGGGTTGCGCTTTAAATATTGTTTAATTAAAAAAGTTACTGTTCATGGGGGTTTGTGTTGTCCTTTTCTTTTTGATGATGAAAGTGAAGAGATTATAAATTTAGATTTATATAAATGAAGAATTTTGGTCCCTAAACTGGGACTAGTAAAAACATTTAAATGATAATTTAGTTAATCTATATTGTCAAGTTGCGCAATGCAAATATTTCAGTACTTTTCATAGTAGTGAAGTAGAATCAAAGTTGAACGCAATTGGGGATACTAAAAATATTGCTGAGTACTTGTTTTTCAAATCTATCAAATATCTATTTATTAGAAATAAACAATACTATTCATTGTTGTCTCTCATAACATATTGAATGTACAAAGCTTTTCGCTTTTAATTTACACAATTCTATACACATAAAATGATTTTTTTTAATATTTATTTCGTTTATTATTGTAGTTAAATCAATTCTATTTAAAATGTTGTTTCGCAAAATAATAAATATAATTTGATTTTATTCGCAATTTGTTCGGAAAAAAATGTATTTCTCAATTATATAAACACTCGATGTTTTAGCTCTTGTTTTGTTATTTTTTTTTATTTACTTTTTATTACTATTGTAATTGACAGATCAATAATTGATGAATGCTGCAGGCTCAATAAATGCGGAAAATTTTACAATTGTTAAAAGCACACACGAATGCAGCTAAGAGCTACTCATTCATATCTTTGCCCACTCTCCTCTCGTTTATTCCTTTTCACTGTGTATAGTGCAATCATGTGTTCATTCTATGAGCACAATGTCAGCTCTTCATATTTCGTCATCATGCTTTTGTGTTTGTGTGCGGCTCTGTGTGCGCCAAATAATTAAATTTTCAAAAAGCAAACAAAAGCAGCTTTCAAAGTCACACACAGGCAGTACCTGAAATGCGCACTAAATTCAATGGCAAATGAGCAAGTGCAACTGTGTGTGTGTGTCAAATTCGATTTTCAATTTTCATTTTCATTTTCAGATTTGTCGTATCACATAGTTTATAATTATACCCGTTACTCAAAAAATAAGTAGAAGGGTATATTGTATCGGAGAAGGAAGTATCGCCGACCCTATTATCTTGTCTATTATTTATTATTATAAGCTTACATCCTACTTAAAAGCAAATAGATCGGCCAAACAGAACATTAGTAATGGTTTATTTAAGTTGATAATAAAAATTACTTTATATTGGTTTAAATAAGGAACGGATACCCTAAGGTCGGGAACTCGACTATAGCCTTTGCCCTCTTTTTTTGTTCTATAGTTGCACTTGCCACAAATGCAATGCATTCAGAACGAGCCTTTGCTTTAATTTGGCTGGAAAAGTGTCGGTGAAAGGGGTCTTTGGAGGGGGCTTAGATAGATAGTTGAAAATGTTTGGAGTAGACAATTGATTTTGGCACTCACCTCCGACCAGGACAACCGATGGCAGATTCGTGGAGACACCGTAGTTGTACTCGTGATTCAGACCTTTCAGATAGACCTCCTCCTGACTATTGTCGACGCGTGCAATTAATCTTGCGCCATGGACATCGATGCGCACCTGTGCAACAGACAGAGAAAGGGAAAGAGTAAGCGAAAGAGACAGGGAGAAAGGGCATGAGAACCAGAACGAGAGAGAGACAGTGAGAGAGAGAGTGAATGGTGGATGTGGAAGATATGGAGCATAAAACCAATAAACCAGCTAGCTTGCGAGTGGGCGTGGCATTTATATATACACACACACACACACACACAGACAAATGATAAAAATTTATGAATTTATGCGTTTTGGCCCAGAGTTGAAGTTGCAAGCGCTGGGCGATAAATTGTTATTGTTGTTGTTGTTGCTGCTGGTTGCTGCATGAAAAATCTACGAAAATGAATTGCAACTGCTGCGCTCACATTGCAGGGATCAGCTGAAATTCATTAGGAATTTGCGTGTTATTTATGAGTGCAACTCCATGCATGTGTCTGTGTGTGAGTGTGTATTATTCCGCATCTGTATGAGTGTGATTAGTAGTGGATATGTTTGTTTTAAATATGAATACACGCAACGATCTGCTCGTTGTTATTGATGATGATGCTGCTGCAAGGGACTTTCCCCTGCCCCGCCCCCTTTTATACGTCTTCCTGCGCCCTCCGCCCTTTTTGTCTGCTCTCTCTGTCTCTATCCGGCGGAGGTGAGTTAACAAAAGTTGAGCGTTCATAAATCAAACTGTACGCTTTTGTTATAAAACTTTGATAAAGCGTTTTACACTAACTAACATGCACAAACATGCACACAGACATGCACGCACATGCACACACGCATTGCAATCTTGCTAATTGCTTGGTGAACGTATGTGCATGCTAATTTTGTCAATAACAACAACAACAACAACAACAATAAAGCTGACCGACAAGTTCGTATGCTCTGACAATTTACATAGATGAAAAAAGAATTAAGCTAGCCAAACTATGGTATACCCTGTTAAAGTGCATAAGAGTTGAGATGTGAAAACCAAAGTGAGATGTGTAAAATTAAAGAAAATAATGGCAGTGTTCACCAGAACTAATCAGTCAGTAATCAAGTATCAGAAATCTAAAAATGTTTATGGTCTTCTGATGAAAGCTTTGATGAAATTTTGAGGCAAAATCGAACTTATAAATTCTTTTTATGTCAAAGTTTTTAGTATTTATTAAAAAATTTTAGACTGTTTGGCTCAATTTGCTTAATGTAATGGGAATGAACACAGCAAAAAGTTAGATTTAAAATAATAGATGATATGTTTCATTATTAAAAAATTAATAAAAATGACTTTTAAATTTAGTATTATATTTTATATTTTTTATTTATTATTATGAGGGGTGGGAGGGTAATGTCGCTCCGACTCTCCTCGGCTATGCGTTTGTATACATGTCACTTTTAGAAATAAGTACAACAACATTTCAGTCCACCCTCGCATATGCACAGGACTTTAATTAATTAACTTTGACTAGACCTTCTCGTAAGATAAGAGCTTCAAGCAAATGGCTCGACAAAGTCAAAATGCCCACTGCAATGGACAAAAACGAGCATGACAACAATGACAATAACAACAATGGCAGGAACAACAGCAACAATGGCAATTACAACAACACAAAGTTGAGCACACGAAACTTCAGCTGCAGTCGGAAAAGCGAGTGGAAAAAGCTGAAAGTCAAAGGCAAAGGCTGCCCACTAGGATCGTAAGTAGAAGCTAGTTAGGCGAGTTATGGGGAGTTGTGGAGTGATGAGTGGGGGAATGGAATAGGGAAGTTGTAGTACTTACCATAACACTGTGCCATTCATCTCGATTTAAACTCTCACCCACAGTGACACTCGTTGAATGCTTGCCAAAGACATGTACAACCTTAAGCTGACCCTTCTCGACAATCACATAGAGTGCATAGGGGTCCAAATTAATGCGATCCGGATTCTTAACGTTGTGATAGACGAGCAGTCCATGCGGCAGTCTTGTGCGAAATTGAAATGAAATCTCACGGCAGAGTCTGTAAAACCAGGAGACAGAGAAAGTATATGTGAGAAAGTGAGATGGAAGTTGTGCGACTGACAGACTTTTAAATTTATTTGCTGTAAGCTTTCGACTGTCTGCCGGCGACAACATGAGTTACAATTAAAACTACAGCACAAATTGCCAACAGCCTGGCCAAGACAACAACAACAACAACAACAATAATGATAACAAGAGCAACAACAACAACAACTTTTATGCAACAAAAGTTATGTTTAATTTTATTTGACTCGTCACAAGACCAACTAACTGTCTTCAGTTGTGTGTTTGCTTGTTTGTGTCTTGTATTTAAATAACATTTTTTTTGTACTTTTTATCTTAATTTAATATGCAAATGACAAATGTTTGTCTAAATTGAATTTTAAATTTTGTTGTTGGCCCGAAGGCAGGCAGCAAAATGCCAGCTGCAAGTTTTGATGTCAACTTTTCTGGGCAAAGGTCCTGCTGCAATTGAGCTGAAAATCAAATCAACTTTCAAGGCAGAGGCTTCCGCTCAGTTTGTCCTTGGACAGCCTGTAAACAACTAGAAATAATTTCTTTAAGTGCCAACAAATGTTAAAGCAACGTCATGTCTACTAATTGCACCTTGCAACTCACTCAAAATACAGTTACGAGCATTTAACCCATTAAAACGGCACATTTCGATTAGTGCCGTACTCTGTGTGTATGTGTGTGTGTGTGTGTGTGTGTGTGTGTGCCTTTGTGGTTCGTGCCACATGGAGCTGTCCCCGAACATTCTTTGCTAATAATTGAGGTAGACCATTAAATTTGAATTTATTTCTGAATTTATTAAATATTTAACTGACTTGGTTAGATTTCAATGTCAAAGTTGATTTGTGCTGTCAATTGCAATGGAAATGAAATCACTATGTTTAGGATATTATTAAATGGTTTTTAAATTTTATGTTACTTTGAGAAAGGGTAACTTTTAAAAAGTAATAAGAACTAAATATTCTAGAGTAGTTATTCACAATTCGCCGAAATCTTTTGTTGCTATCGATTTAAGTTATTTTGTTATGTTTACATATTTTAAATTGAACAGTTGATCAAATATTTCAGAATTAATGTAAGTAGTTCAAAATTCATCAAGAAAAGATTCCAAATTATAATTTAAGATATTAATTACCTCCTTTTTATACTTATTACCACTTCTTGTGAAATTGAAGACTTTTCCCCACTTTTCCATAAATCATTTAGTGTACTCACTGTCTCTTAATGAAGAGAACGAGATGGACAGGAAAAGATGCAGCATTAATCGTTTATTAAAATATTGATGAAAATTGTTGGCTATCTGGGGTTAAGGAACATCAAACACTTTTTGAGCTGAAAGGCCAACAATCTGGCAAATGACGCGCGATTCGTGGTGTTTTTCGCGTTGAGGGGGGGGCATGAAAAATGCAAAAGACTTCAAAAATGCTGCACAATGAAATTGAGGTAAGTGTGTCAGGCAGACGGGTGTACACTGAACAACATAACAGCAGGACCAGAGGACAACAGGACAGCAGGACATTGGGGCTGCTGGGATATTGGGACGGTGGAAGGACAACTGGCCACCCACCCACTCACCTTAATTGAAATGTCTGTATGATGTCGCCGTCCATTTGGATGAACGTGTTGTTTTTGGCGAACATGAAGGTCTTGCCCTGACCCGTTTCCGCAAACGTCAATTCGGGTCCACGCTGCTCAATGGGCACCGGGGTGGTGCCCCCACCGTTATTCCCACTAAAGCCAACCGGCGATTGTGCCGGACTCTGCGTATAGATGGCCATCGAGGATTCTGTGGTGCTCGGCTCACGGGTTGTCGACTGTAAAAACGGCGGTAAAGTGTCTGCAGTGAATGCAGTTGATAGTTTCTTATATTGAGTGACGTCAGTTTGTGGGGGCTAACAGTAACTATAATTCGCTTACGTGGTCCGCCAATGCAGTGGAAAAGGCACTCGGATTCGGTGCTAAAGCGATTCTGTGGATTTCCATCGCAGCCGCCCCAAATGAATGTGGTGCATTCGCTGGTCGTCGGCTCGAATCGCCACTTGTAGATGTATTGCTTACAAGGGCCCGGATCTCCGGGTCCAGTGCATTTGTCGTATTGTTTCTCCTTGGCCGGTTGCATCAGAGCTGAGTTGTTGCCACTGTTGCCACCGCTGTTGCCTCCGATGCCTGCATTGATGCCCAGAGAGTTGCCACCGCCAATGCCACCACTCGGCTCAATGTTTGATTGACTGCCACCGCCACCAATTGGCAGATTGACACCACCGCCAGCACCACCACCACCGCCGCCGCCGCCGCCGCTGCTGCCGCTGCTGTTATTGCCGCCAGATACAGAGCCGAGGCCAGTGCCAAGTGCGGGCTGATTGACATTGCCCGCAGCGTTGCCATCACCTAAACTAGCAACAATCGTGCCATTCGCCAGACTCAGCCCCATTGCGGGGCACAGCGACAGCAGCAGTGGCAGCATCAGCAACAACATTAGAGCCAACACATTCTTCGACATTCTTTCAGTCTTCCAACTGCCTTCAAAATGCTAGCGTTGCTCTTGACTGCAAATAAATGCAAAGTTTTTTTTATTAGAAATTAGTTTTTATGGTACAAAGTCGAAATCTATCTCATGATTAAACATAAATTATTTTCTTAAAAAATGTTGACAGAATTCTTATTTAAAATATAACACGCTACATATTGAAACTTATATGTTAATTCGTTTCATATTTATTAAAGAATATGTAGATTAGAATAATATATATTTATTTTATATTTTAGTAAATATTTGAGTTAATATTTTTTGAAATAATATCCCAATCTTTTTTGTTTTTAAATAGAAGTTAACTTAAATATGGCATTCGACTGCAAATCGAGAGGTGCCCGGTTCAAGCCCGGGTGACCCCTGATTTTTTGGTGGTTTTGGTATTTTATATTTAAATATCTACGGTATAAGCCACCAGCTACTGGTATTTGTCATTTAAAAATAGTATTCTTAAGTTTTATTTACGCAATGATTTAGCATGAATTGAGGATTAAATATTTAACTAATTATTGCGTTAAGTCAAATTAATTTATTTGCTTCAAGTGCGCCCACAAAAGTATGCTACAAAAAATGAGCTCGACTTCTTGGAATTTGCTTGGTTGGTAGTATGCCTCGAGTTCATTAGATTTGTGGTAATTGCACTATAAATTCACTGAGGCAATTTACTTGCTCGTCACAGCGGCAGCACAAAGAAGCTATCACAGCTTATGATTTCAGCAACTTGTTATGTGTCTGTGTATGTATGTGCGTGTGTGTATGTGTGTACTGTGTGTGTGTGTGAGCAGTTTACTATTGTCATGGCGCACTAGTATAAATCCCATTTACATCATCATGCTCATCATCATCAGTCAATGTCTGGCTGAAAATGAAGCGACGCTGCATTTCTTCTTGGCATTTAACGAAAACGAACTTTTGTGCTTACACTTCCGGCGGAAATGTGATGACACACTCACACACAGACACACACTCACATATATGTATATTAAGACGAGAAGTTTTCTCTAAAGATGCGTAAGTTGGAGCAAGAGTTTGAGTTGATTTACAAGTAGCTTATCGTCGTGGAAAAAACTGTCAAAAATTCAAAAATAATGATGCGCACAGTTTACACTAAATGCTCCTTAAAAAAGAAGGCGTAACCGGGGTTATCTGGGCGTGGCTGTGTCTGTTGATGCCAAGACGTCAAAGGGAAATGGCAAAACAGAAAAGAAAGTAAAAAGTGGAAATTAAGTTTTTCAACCCAAAAACTTTGTTCGAGCTTTGCATAACGTTCCGAAGTGGGCGTGTCATGGTTTGTTTTGCCTTTCAACTTGCTTCAGTTAGCACGTCCAATAGCCCATTCTCGTTTTCCCCTCCTTTTCCTCCTTTTTGTGTAGCCATTTCCGTTTCATAAGCAATTTTTAATTGCGGCTTTAGCTGCCCGGGAAAAGTCCTGCTTCATGTAGATGGAGCAGCATGAAAAATGAGCATTGCCAAAGTTCATGCAAATTAATAAACCTCAAGAGACGGAGAGAGAGGGAGGGAGCGAAAGGGGTAAGGGAGATAGCATGTCTGGTCATGTCAAGGATGCGTTGTTGTCCAAGTTATTGATGCATGCCTGCGCCAGAGACAGAACGTGCGTCTATTCTATCCCTTAACTCAGGGTAGCTCAGAAATTCCATTGGATTTGCTGCTCGTTGCATGTCACAAAAGTTTCGCTGCCTGCTTTTTTTTGGGTCACCCAAGCGCAAAAGTTTACCTAACTTTTGACTTGCTCCTGCAGCCATTTTACCTTTTCCTTCTACCTGTTTGCATGTGCGAGGGATTTGCCTAAAGTGCATTAATGCCACAACACGTAACCGAAAAATGCGGCATTGATAGCAGTTACTACCTGCGAGTATGTGATAACCCGCTCTCTCTACTCTTTATCTCTCGCTCTCGGTTAGGTAACGACACCCCAGGGAAATGAGGATGAAAAATCACAGATCCCAAGGGGCAGGCACAATCCTGCATAGCGTTTACCTCAGTGCAGGTCAAGGCAGGCAGCGTATAAAATAGAGCTGTCGCGAGGGAATCTTCACACATTCAGTCAGAGATCGTCATGGCAGCAACATCGTCTTCTTCCTGCTCGGCACCAGCAACTGCAACTGCTGCTCCCAAAACCGCATACGCTTTGTTCATGCATCGCGCCGAGTTGCAACGTCGTCGCAAGCAGTTTGCAAGAGTCTCTCAGACAAAGATCCATTTGACCGGACAACTGATTGACAAGTTGAAGCAACGCTTACACAGCTGCACCTACGAGGACCTTCAGATCCTGGTGAGGGAGTCCAAGTTCAAGCAAATACTGGAGAAAAATCTACAACATCGCCGCAAACAACTCAAGGCCATCGCCAAGAAGTCACCGAAGCTGAAGCGTCTACAAAAATGATTCGACTCAAATGGACTGATTTTGAATGAGGAAATCATTCACTCATTAATTAATTTTAGTTTAGTTCTCAGCTCATTATTTAATTCTAGTTAGTAGACTTTGTAGCTTAGCTTAACAAATGACATATTTATAGCCATTTGCATAAAGGCAAATGAAATTCAATTTCATATGCATAATATTTCAGATGATTGGAATAACAGGGCACATTGACTTGCTGAACCACTTTGTGAGGCATAAAGAAAAAGCTTTAAATTTAGTTAAGAAATATTATACCTTTTTTTAAATTTTTATTTAAAATATATTTTTCAAAATAAAAACTATTTTTTAAAAAATAAAATAATATCTCAATCTTCTCATTAAACAACTTCCAGCAAGCAATTCAATTCAGTGTTGCTATATTTATATAAATTGCAAAAAATTTCAGATCAACCACAATTTAATTAAAATATTATTACAAAATAATTAAATAATGATGTTATGTAATATTTTAGTTATCTCATTGAACAATTTTCCAGCAATTCTGACACTGAACAAATACTGTAAAGTCTTGGCATATTTACAAAGGCTGGCAACCCTACGATTATTTAACTTGGCAACAAGAACTACATCAACGAATTTCAGTTTAACCACAAGCTAAAGTGCAGTTTAACTTAAATTGTTTATTTTAAGCGTATGCAAACTTCGTTGCAGTGCGAGTTTTCAATTTTCTTGGCTTTTACTGACGAGGGAAAAACGTTTTAAATTATGCGCGTGTGTGTTTCACAACAGTAACAACAACAATGATAACAGCAACTACAACAACAACAAGAGCAATGCCAGTAATAACAGCTATAACAACAGACACAACAACAACGACAGCTGCCACGCCCACTTTAAATTGCACGTTTTAAGGCAGGCGTCGACGCCTTGGCGTGGAAAAAAGAGCGCGCAAAAGTCACAGGGAAAGTGAAGAAAGGCAACAAGAATAAAGCGAAGCAAATGGCAAAGGCGGAGAAAAAGAAGGAGAAGAAGAAGGCGAAGAAGAAGAAGGTGGCAAGGCGGAGAGTGCGAACAAATGAAAGCAAGTGAAGTCAAATTAAATTAAATGACAGATGTCTGACATTTTGATAGTCATGTGCGTGTGTGTGTGTGTGCGTGTGTGTATGTGACTGTATGTGAGTGTGTGTAATACAAACACATGCAAATAATACACAAACACATACACACACTCCGACAATGCACACAGAGCGCGCTGGTGTCAGACATCGCAGTTCAAAATGCAGCTTGCAACTTGCCCCCAAATGCCGCTTAAGGGGCTTAAGAGGGCGTGGCAGCTCCATTGTGCTATTGTTGTTGCTGTGCATGTCTCCAAAGTGTTGCCCGCGTAAGCGTAATGAATTAAAATAACGTGATTGCTTGAAATTGAACGAATTGTTGTTGTGGGTGGTGCTGCACCACTGTGCGCTGGAAAATGGCTACGCTGCCAGAAAATATCCGAAATTTTGGTATAAAATTAATTCAACGCTGTGTCAGAATTTCGGTCATCCTGGAATTTCTCAAGCCAAATGCAAAGTACTTAATTCAAGTACTCCCCAATTTTTTTTTGTTAATCGCTGCTCTATACGATTTTTGTCACTGCAATCATAAGTTTTAGACTTCTTTTGACTATTTTTTTTAGTGTTTGGATTTTTTTGTTTATTTGAACTATGATATTCCGAATACATATTTAATTAAAATATATGCCAAGATCAAGAATTTTAAACTTGAATTTTAACATGTCTTTTCTTTCAGTGTACTGAACAGAGAGGAGTGTGTGGGGAGGGGTGAGTGGGAAATGGGCATAAGTTGGGGCATTGGCTGCTGTGTCTGGTCTGACACTAGGATGACAGCTATCTGGTAATGCAACTGCGACACCAGCGGAAATTGCAGCCGTTGCTGACTCAATGCGTATGTGTGTGTGTGTGTGTAAGGGTGTAAGTGTGACTGAGCTTGTGTGCGTATGTGTATAAATATTTACTGAAATTTGTATATTAAGTGACGTCGACAATGGCGCTAGATGTTGCACTTGCTGTTGTTGTTGTTGTAGTTGTTAGCAATAATATCAACAACGACTACAGCAAACACACACACACACACACACACAATTAATGTCTATCTGTAATTTGTGTGAGTGTGTATGTGTGTGGTATAATAAAAGTCACGCTGCATGAATGAACACATAAAGAACGCCTGCTAACTGCGTGGGCGGCAACGCGAATTACTAAGACATCGCATACGAAGCAGAGCTGCAGGCATACATATATTACTGCTAAACCACACAATAAGCAGACAAGTACAGTAGGTATTAACTAAAATATATTAAATGCAAAAAAAGATAAAGCTAAGACGCATTTTACAAATCTACATTTTAAATTACTTATTTAAATTTATAACATTTAACTGATATATAAATATGTTGTTAATAATAATAATCTCGACTTTTGAAATAAAATTGAATCTCTAATGGTGGCTTCAAAAAATTACAATACATATTTATTAATAGAGCTGAATGGTTGACAATGTCTCAGATAATATTGCAGCTAAATTAATCAATCGAAATTTTAATTAAAATTGATTCGCAACACAATTGTTAAAAGACTACTTATAGTATATAATGAATGCCACCCAGAAAAGTTGCACAGTATAAATTGATAGACATTTTTGAATCACTATCAAAAATGTGCCAAAACCCTTTTAAAACTAGTTCACACATAGATTTCCTTATTCATTGCTTATTCTGAAGCATCTTAAGAAAATTTAAGCAAAACTGATGGGACTTAGGCAGGTCATACTGTATGAGCATTTTGCACCAATAAATTAAATTATTCTTAAGTACTTAAAAAATGATTTAATGGCATTTACGACGTTTGCCTGACGTTTGCAGCTTGTCGGCGCTCAAAGTCTCAAAGTCGAAAACTATTCCATTAAATTAAACAACAAGTGCTTGAATTTAGCTAAAAGTTTATGCAACTTTGAGTCACACTCAGACGCACACAAACACACACTTGTATGCACATAGAGAGAGAGAGAGAGAGAGAGAGAGATGTTTAGAATTATTAAATGAAATTTACACGGTTGGCTGAATCAGACTGTCGTGTGTGTGTGGGTCTGTGAAGCTTCCGACTCGCTGGCTCCATATGCATTATAATTGTCTGTTCTTTTGTTATTGTATACAGAAATAATTATTGTTTAATTTGCCTGCTTGCAGTGCTTTGTAATGAAGTTGTTTGTTTGCCCATTTGGCCATCTGACAGCCCGCTGATGTTTAGTGCAACCAAACAGAGGCAGTGAGAAGTAGAGAGAGTGAGAGATATATATAAAAAAAAGAGAGAAGAGAGTGCTCAACTTTGCCAGCTTTGGTCAAAGAAATTATGCACATTTTGCTGAGCACTTTTTAATGTTGCTGGCGTGCTAGGAATTTTAACTGAGCTCAGTCTTATGCCTGCCTTAATTATGGTATGTTGTACTTATAATAAATACCCATATATATATACATATATGTACTTTCTTATAAATATAATTAACTAAATGCGGCCTTACCCGGACTGTCATAACATGGCCAAGAAAAAGGCCCTGTTGCTGCTGCTCTATATATATTTAACTATGTTTTCAAAAACAACTTTTCAAGCAGTTTATGAACTCACGACACGCACACAACCACTCGCAATATTAAAAGTAATTTTGTTATTACTGCACTATTCTCATGTAATTCGTTTCCCTTTTCCTTTTGCGTTTATAGTTTTTTGTTTGTATGTTAAATATTTAAACAGTATTTATGTTTGCACTGGAAAAACATTGACAGCAACTTGAATAAATTAATACTTTTTATTTGCATTTTATTTGCTTGACTTCATTGCTTGCATTTTTATCACTTTGTTATTATTTGCTTCGTTTTAATTTTTCATTATCTCTTCAGTTTACTTGTAAGAGGCGATTGTAGATTATTTTTTGTAGATATTTATGTGGATTATTTTTGCATATTTGACCAATATAAATCGACTGGAATTTTCGTTGAAACTCAAGAGGATTTCGATTTTTTAACAGAATTTGTTAAACATATTTAAAATATGGCATACAAAAAGCACATCATTTTACTAGTTAGATAACACTGACTAGCCATTTATTATTATTTTTGATAGTTTTTAATTTCATTATTATTTTATGCACTAAAGGAACACAGTTTAAATTGTTGCAAAATTTAAATAAACAATTTATTACAGTTTATTTTGTATTATTTTTCTGAAATTTGCGTGTTGGTTTTCTTTGCTTGCAATAATATGAAAAAGACTCTCGTTTACTATTTTATTAGCTGAAAATTAGCATATTATTAATAAATATGATATTTGCATAATTTGTAGCACGTTTTCATTTGCAAATCAAAAAAAGCGAATTTCGTATTAATTTAATTCCATTTTTTATGCACTTATTGAAATATTTTATGGCTTTTTTAACAAGTACACGTGGATAAGCGTAGTGTAAATATATATATATATATATATAAATATTAGTTTAATTGAATATGATATTTTTTTGTGTAATTTTATTAACTGACTGGGAAATGGCTTAATTACTTGCACTTTATAAATACAAATTGAAGTGTCGCATTTGAGTGTATTGAATTGGATTCGATGGGATTGGATTGAATTGGATTGGCATTCAGTTTTGGTTATTTGATGCGTTAAAAAGCACATCCTTGATCCTGTTTAACTGATGATATGCCAACTTATTGATTTAAGTCACTTCCTGCGCCTCCTACTCGTGAGTGTGTGTGTGTGTGTGTAACACGCTTAAATCATTATAACGCGCACACAAAAAGGAAACTTGTACAAACACACACGTAGACATTGAACGATACACACTCGAAATGTTGATGGGGGAGAATGGGGAGGGGAACGGGTAAAAGGGGGTTGACAGGCAAAACGGTTCGCCCAAAATGAGGTCAAAGTGTGCACGCTTTCGCGTGTGTATGTGTGTGTGCTTCAAGGATTTGTCGTTGCAGTAGTATTGCGTTTTATATTTTCACTATTTTATTTCTGCTGACGCATACGAAAACTGGCATATGTATGTATGTCTGTGTGTGTATTTGTGTGGGAGCGTATCCTGAGGCTGATGAATCAACTTTTGCCTTTTACTCACAAGTCACGAAACACAAACGAAACGAAACGAAATCACAACGAAATGCGGACAACAACAACAAAAGTCGAACCGAGTTGAGTTGAGCTGAGGATTATATTTGCGTGAAAATCAGACACAATTGAAACACTGTCAATCCATTGACAGGACACGGCGTCCTTATATACCGTTATACCGTAAGCCGCACCGTTGTTTGATTAAACGAAAAACCTGGAAGGCATTGTGACTGGACAACGTGTCGTATGCGCAATACGCACTCTGAGATGCCTTTGAGACGAACGGCATTGAGTCCTTTCAGTGTGTGATGTACTAATTGCCTGTCCAGAATACCAACAAGAAGAAGGTGGAGCCTTCTATTCGACTATTTCGTTTGCATATAATCCACTTGCTTTGACCTACGCGCTGCGACTAAAGCCAGTGCAAATGTTTAACTTAAAGCGACTGCGTACGGCGCGGCGTTGGCAGCGCAGTCGACGACGCAGTCAAAGCCAGCGGCGACAATGTTAGTTAGCGTGCCAAGCAGCAACAACTAAACAACAACATCAACAACAACAACAACTATGAAGCGGCGTCACGCACGCACACTTAGACACACAACAAGCACACACCAATACACAGAGCGAAAAAATTAGGTAGCTCGTAAAAAGATTGAAATTATTAAGAAATATTATTTCAAGTACGTTTTGTTAAGTTCGAAAATTAAGGTATTATACTCTTTTCATTCTTCTTATAGTATAATTAGTAGAATTATTCAATTTGGTTAAACTTTGTAAGTGAGTACAAAAATTTCTTAAAATAAGAACATGAAACTAAGTAAACTTCAGACGTAAATTATTATGGTGTTAAATTTATTTTCTAAAATGTTTATTGAAATAAATATATAATTTATAAAATGTGTAAATATTGTCTTAATTTCTCATAGCAGACAAGCAAAAACCATTTGAGAATTTAAATCAAGCAAACGAAGAAAAACTATACGAAAAGAAATGATGTTGATTTAAGAATGTTAGAATTTTTTTTTGGGTATTCTTCAAAATTGAAGCTGAGCTCCAAATTTACATAATTTTTAAAATGATTTCTAGAAAACATATGTAGTTTCTCTTTATTCCAGATTCTTTGTTCTTATATCAATATTGTTGGTATTTAGTTAAAGAATTATTTGCAATAAATCGTACTTATATCAAGTTTAAATTTAAAGAATTGCAAATACTTAATCCAAGTTTATTCTAACTTAATTTTACTCTCTGTGTATCCACAATCCCATCAGAACCCATTGCCTTATGAACACACATACTCACGCACACACACATGTCGTGTGGTCTTCTGTTGGTCTTGTTGTGCGGTGTGTATGGTTGGGTGTGGATGAGGGTATCTGATGGGTGTTGGGTGGATCTGGGATTGGCCAGGGGCGATTGGCTGCGGCTTAGCCATTAAACTGTGCACATTATTAGTTTAAGTTCGTCTGGACTTGGGTCACTGCTACGATTAACCGTAATAGGCGTCAATTGGAAAATTGCCACTGATATGCCACACGACCCAGGCGCAGTCTGAGACTGAGACAAAAGTCAGAGAGAGTGAGAGAAAGTATATACAATGTATATACTATTTATTTAGAGTAAGGCAGAGCCCAGGGTCTTGTGCAAGGCTAAAGTCGACAATACACAGGGTGCATAAATATAAACACAAGTCGTTTTTGATCTATTTCTAACTAAGAGTGCACTTAGTATTTATGTTATCAAAATAAATGTGTTGTAGTTAGCCAAGCTGCTTAGCAGAAATGCCAGCTAGGTTTTTTTGATATACAAAAGCAATTTAAAAAAGTGTTCCTAAAACTTTATAATATTATCAGTATAAATTCGTATATTTGTTTATAATTTTTAAATTTATAAATTTAAATTTATATTAACAAAAGCTATTTTAAACTTGAGAATATTTCTAATACCGTGCTAAAAATATTTAAAAAAAATAACTATTTTTAATAAAAATCTCTCAAAAAATAGAGTATTTCCAGTTCGTTTTGTTCTCAACTCGTTCAGAATTTTTGTGATTTGTTTGAGGCTGATTTCTGTCTTATGTAAATATTTGATGACACTTGTTAAGGCTGAGGAACTTTGAGCTACATAACGTAGTATTTGTTCACCCATTTATTCTACGGTCCCTCCCACAAACTGGGGCTCATTTAAAATTCAATTTATTTTTGGCAAGCGTTGAAAAGCAAAATGGAAATATAAGAAAAGCCAAAAGGAAAAGCAAAAGACAAAACATTTGCATTACTTTTGGCATTGATTTGCGGCAAACCAAACGAAACGAGAGTTTTGAGATACGGATACGAAGACAAAGACGGATTCAGATACGGTTTACTTAGAACTTTTGTAATTCATGTCGCAATTGTCTTAATTCGAAAATTGCAGTTTCGCAGCTGTAGACAAATTGTGGCCATGCACGAGCACGCATCTGGCAATGATAATCATGAGATGTATCTCAAAGATGCGACGAGGTTGACATTACTATTTTTTTTATTTTACTTATCGGCTTTAAGTGTAAAGCATGTGATGTGATGAGAGAGCGAACGCGTGACCTTTGACCCTGTGCGCATTGCGTGAACCAGTCCAATAAAATTCATCAACTCGCATCGCAAATGCGACATCAAAATTCATCATAATTTTCAACTCACCAAACACTTTTAATTACCTCTTGGCGTTTTAATAACTTGAATACAATTTTATGTTTTTTAATTTAATAGAATTATTTATTATTATAATTAGCTAATTGCGTTTGATAAAGAAATAAAAATTATTTTGATTTTAATTTGGATTTGATGTCATGAGACTTTAACCGCAGATCGCTGACGGAAACTGTGGCAGACGCAACGGACGCGGCAAATGATGTCGGCGTCTAATAAACCAGTTGAGGTTGCATTTGAATACAACCACAACAACAACAACCATAGCAACAACGAGAGATAGACAGACTGTCAGCAGCAAAATCTGAGATCACGTGCGGTTTCTCGCTGATAGCAAAAAACCTCAAGCAATATAGCATGTAACAAGCTGAGAGGCTATGTATAAAATTCGTTTGACCAAACCGTTTGCCCTCATGAATTCAGCATAAAAAGCACTCTAATATTGAGAAAATTAATTTTTTTCTAATTTCTCTTTTCTATTTCTATTTTTCTTACTGCCAACTAAGAACAGTTGATTAAAAGAACTCTTAAAAATTAAAATTAAATTAAGTATGTTGATATAATATAAAATTAATATGAACTATACTTCAATTTATTTTTAAACTTAAACCTAAAAGTGCAAATAATTAGTTAAGTCTACAAAGCATAGAGTATTCCCAAGTCGTACTTCCTCACTTATTTATTTGTACACGTGTGAACACAGCTTCAATCTCATTTATATTGTCACATTATTTATTATTATTGTTATTTGACTTTTTCCCAACTAGGTCGTTGACTGATATATTTTGGTTTACCCGTTCAATTGGCGGCTATTTGATTGCTCTTAGCAAATATCAACTTAATTATTGCGGGGGTTTTAATTCACATATATGTATGTACAAATCGTGCGATTGTAATTTAATTGGATTTTTTTCCCGTTTCAATTCAAAATATATTTATTGAAATGATCAACAAATCCCACACTTACAAATGACGAGCGTCAATTATTAGTATTATAAATAAAGGGTATGCCGGGTACTCACATTATGGAAATGTATGTTAATGAAATATTTCCGTTAACAAAAGCTATATGTCTTGTTATAGAATGATATGATGTTTTAGTTCTTATACAATACAAACTGTTTGCTAAAATTATGATGATGAAACTTGATTAACTAGAGCTAGAAAATAAATATATATTTAGATAAAACTATGATAGTGAAACTTGAAATATCGATTTCTTTGGACATCAGAAAATAAAACTAAGTCTAAATAGAACTATTTTAATTGGTGTGATTTGCTTAATCTACTCTTGAATAAGCTGATATAGATCTTAAAATACTAATAGGATAGGATAATCTGCTTAAATTTATTTATATTTTGGATTATCTTTTCAAGAGTGACGATTGGTGAGAGTATAGTAAAATCATTCTTATTATAATTACTGCATATTAACCAGTCAGTGTCATTGTTTATTTTTAACAATGTTGACAAGTAAATGCATAGACAGCTCAGCTAATTAGGCTTTCCAGTCAATTGTGACACAAAGCGAGAGACAGAGACAGACGAAGATAGAGAGAGGGAGCTTGTCAGTTGTGCTCGCATTTAAATATGTATCTTATATGCTCTGGACGTGTGGCAAGTATGTCAAATTAGCAGTTGGACGGATGCAAATTGGTAAAAGAGTAAAATGCTAATGGAATATTTGGTACCCAATGGGACTAAACCAATTACAAAATGCGAATCATACGAAATTGTATTTTAATTAAATTAAAATTGTATTTGCCAATTGCCGAATTAGATGTATTGCCTAAAATACACACACGCATACATAGAGACTGATAATTGGAGATATTATGCAATTAAATTTATATAAACACTTGAACACACCCACAACACATGAAAATTTTCTTGCTAAGCTGCATGCAAACATTTGAAACATTTTTCTGTTTGACTTGTAGCACTTTAATCAAGTCAGCTGATAGCAACAACAACATCAGCAACAATATCAGCAATTATAATAACAATAATAAAACAATAAAAACATTGCACAGATCTTGGCCAAATTTAGTTGCCAACTTTGGCGCTTAATTTTCCATTATAAATCATAAGTAAACAACAACTTTTAATTGCCAAAGCAAACACATTATAACATATCAGTTAAAGTGAACTTGCAAATACCCTGTATTAGTTTAAATTAAATATTATTGATAAATAATAGAATAGATTTCGTAAATAATTTTAATTTATTTTTTGTACAAAAAACCACATTTTATACCACTTTAAATGATTTTTCGTTGATGAATTTTATTAAATTTGAAATTTACTTACGATAAAAGCAATACAGGGTATTTTGAAACTGCAACAATGTAATTGTAGGTTGTTGATACTTCTAATCTTGGGCATTATGGGCTTAGGCAAATAAAGACTAGTGTTCTAGGCGTCATTGACTGAGCTCTTCTCATTATCAACTAGATGCAAATACTATGAACAAATATGTAATTGTTACCCGAGTCGCAACTTTTCACCTGGTCAACAGTTGCAGTTGTAAGTTAATCGAAGTGTCAAAACAAAAGTCTGTCAAATAGTTAGTAGAGAAAAGAGACGAGAGACGAGAGAGTGAAAAGTGGAGAGGAAGCGGATTAGTTGCATTTGTCAGTTTGTTTTGAGCTTATTTATGATGTCAGTTACGCTCTCACAGGTAAATCACCTTGCAATGCAATTAGATAAACACATTCATACTGCCAAGCTAAGTATTGCAATTTATGTAATCAAATATTTTGAATTTAAATTTACGATGCAATAATTTCCGTTTAAGTTTATCAGTTTATGGCACAACAAAGCTTCATCAATCAAACTGATCACAGTTTGGCAGTCAAACGTTGGACTGACTGGTCAATTGCATGCCATAACATTATTTTAACAACATTTACTAACTAAAGATAAGAAAACTTTGAGACTTACCCCAACAACAGCAGTGTGAAAGAGGCCCGTCGTATCCGAAAAATATTTAAGAATTTATAGCACTGTCTATAGAAATCTGATTCACACTTGATTATTGATTTATGAATTTATAGTAGGACTACGCAAATCGCAACTCAAACTGACCTTCAAAGTAAGATACTGATAGTAGATTTAGATAAACAAAAATTTATAACACAGACACAATGCACTTTCTAGACAGATTGAGCTCTATATACAGATTCCGTAATAAAGCCGCTTTATGCGGCGTATTTAGGCATTTAATTAACACTTCCGCGACATTTGATTCATGCGCTTTACTTTAAGCTCCGAGATTTGTTTCGTTTTCACTTCAGCTTAAGTGACTTCAATTTAAATCTGAATCTGGAGGAGTCTCTTCCAGTTGGGCGCCACACGCTTTGCCACAAAAAAGCTGCTCGTACTTACAACAAACCAAACCGAATCGAATCGAATCAGAACCGCACGATCCAGCTGCACAAAGCCAACTGACTGGAACTCAACAGCCGGGCTGATAAGCCCAACCAACGATTCACACTCCACGATCAACACTCTCACTCACAGCTTAATTGCGAGAGCTCGCTCTCTCTCTCTCTCTCTCTCTCTCTGCGGTGTGTTAATGTGTGTGGTGAATTATTTATCGCATGCGAGAAATACGCAACTGAAAGTGGCAAATTTCGATAAGAGTAGGAAAAAGATGTGTTGCTTAGAAGTATCATAGATGTTTTAAAGAATTATTTACGAGTATAACTGCAAGAATCTCATTATTAATATAAGAAATAATATTTTTGCGAATAAATACTTTTTGAGTAATGTGTATTATTTTTTAAGTTAAAAAATAATCAACTACGAGTGGAAATCTCTAAAAGAGCTAATATTAGATTTATAATTTAGAATTGAAATAAATTTGTAAAAATATTATTTAAAAATTAAACGGTGGCTCAGTGGTTAGAGTCGACGACCTGTCACATAATTAGAACTTCCCGTCAATTGTGTCAAAACATGTGTTTTTAAGTTCTTCGGAATGGTACGCAAAAATTCATGTATTCATATTTCTCGCATTTAAAAATAATAATAATAATAATAATTTTGAGAAGAATAAGTTAACCTTTTTTCAATAAAAATATAAGTTTATAAAGGTTTTATTTGAATAAAAAGCTCTAATCTAGAGAAATGGTATAAAAATAAATAAAGAAATGATAATAATCATTATCAATGTATATTCCTTATAATCAAAAGACTCGAATACAATTCACAAATAATGAAATGGCATTAAGAAAGCTTATGAAGCTCCTTATCAAATTGACTGCACTTGGACTTGGGCAACACTTTAGTCCTTCTCAAGGTGAATAAGATTACACACATATGAATGTATGTATTACAATCCCGATCCTCTGTTGTCCTCGCCGAGAATGTACTTGAAGTAGGCCTTGTTGAGCTGCTCCAGGAAGACAAAGGCGAAGACGGTGTGAGGGCCGAGACGGGCTAAATACGGAGTGAATCCCTTCCACAATGAGAAGAAACCTTCGTTTTTGATCACCTTGAGGATGACATCGATGGCACCGTTATATTCCGCCTTGCCATCGATCACCTTCATTTGCTGAATGCGCGTCTTGGCCATGTCCAGAGGCATGGAGGCAATTGTGGTCAACAGGCCGGAACACATGCTGGCGCAGATGTGCAATAAGAAGCCCTCATCGATATAGTGACGGAAGGCGCCCTTGAACTGGGAATAGGATGCCAGCTGGACCATATTCGTGACCATGGCACGACCCACAGTCGGCATGCATCCGCGCCAGAGTGTGAAGAGTCCCTCCTCCTTGACTATCCGCGTCAACGCATCGGCGGCATTCCTATAGTTGCGCCTCTGACCCTCGGGCAAACGATTGTCGGCCATCATGCGAATCAGGGCCACCTCCGAGGGATTGCCAACGATCGCACCACAAGCACCCGCAATAATGCCCATGACCATGCTGTTGAGAACTCTGGGAGATTGGTTGTACTTATTTTGATAGGCCTCCACCTCCATTTGGTAGACGCCCATGCGGGCCGTGGTGTAAGTCGCCTGGCGCAACAAGCCCGCACTGAGGCCGTTGTAAAAGGCCATAACACCCTCCGCTTGAAGCACTTTCTTTATACAATCGAAGGAGCTGCTGTACTCCTTGGCCCCCGCAGCACCCGCCGCGATCTGCATTCGGGTCTTGACCAGGTCCAAAGGCTGCACAATACAAGTGGCCATCATGCCGGCGGTGCCGCCCAGGACGTATTTCATAAAATTGGGAATGCTCTTCTTATCGATATTGTAGGCGAACACCATTTTCGATTTTCGATTTGTTCCTTCTTTTTCGACTTCTTCTTGGTTTAAGCAACTAAAGAATTAAGGAATTCTGTAAGTGTTGTTGTTGTTTTTATTGACAAAGTGTCGTGTTGAATATAAATTTATATGTCTAAAATATTGGGATTCCATATGTATTTATTTCAAAATCGCTTCAGTCTACTTGGATTCTTTAGTTATCGATCGTGAAGTGGTTGGATTTTGTGTTTAGCGCATTTGACGATGACATACATTTTTTTTATGGTGTATTTTATTCAAACGATGATAATCAATGTTAATATTATTTTTAATTTTATTTTTGTTTATATATATAATTTAATTCAATACGGCAATGCATGCTTCTTAAATAAATAAATAAACTAACAAATAGGTAAATAAATCAATTAATAAATATAAATGAAGCGACATTATCTTGCGCTCTTTTTCAATGATTTTTTAACCTGACTTAAACATCCAAAGGAAAACTTTCCATATACTGAACTAATTATATGTGGTTAAAATGGTAATATTATTGATATTTATTTTGGAAAAACATTAAAAAAATAATATATGTTTTTGTTAATCAAACATATTTTGTTAAAAATATCAAAAATTCGAATTTGGGTCACATTGGCAGCATTGATTTCCAATTGAACCAGTTAACAACAGACCAGAGCAACAGTTCAATTAACGATTCTATATAATTTTCCGCACATGTCAGATAATTGTCGAACTTTGTCTTTAAACAACTCCCTCCGCTTGGCCTGGCCCACAAAATTAACAGGGCCCAGTAAAATGGCTCATTATCTGTTTTGGCCTGGCTGTCATCATTGGATTGAGTGCACCAAATACAAAATTGTTTGCCAACGCGTTTCGAACTGCAATTAGAAGATGATACCAATGCCAACACCCACTATCAATATACCACTTAAGAGGCGGTGTGGGCGTGGCACATCTGCAATTAGACAGGCCAACGAAAATTGTTATGTCAGGCAGTGGAAAAACTAACAAAATATGTACTTGCAAAAACCATATTGGCAACTCATTGCGGGCTAATTAAGAACTCATGCGGCCTGGGCTGGCAACAAACACGCAACAACGAACAACAACGACAACGACAACTTGCAACGTTGTTGATTTTCGCGTTACTCATACAAAAATCGCATGCAGCAGTCGAAAGTGTCGACTAATTAGTCGAAAAATGGTGCGTGTCTCGGCTAACGAGACCGAGTTAATTCACAAATCAAAGCACACTTTCAGGCTAAGTACACAAAATAAAAAATACAAATTTGAAATTTTCAAAAATCAATGAAAAAAAATTTAAAACCAATTTAAAAAAAATAAAAACAAAATTGAAAATTTTTTAAAATAATTAGTTCGTTCTAGTAAAATTTTCAAAGCTCTAGCTTCAAAATTTAAAAAGTTACAAAAGTTTTGGAAAACGAGTCTTTTTACTACCAAATTAATAATGATTATCATATTTATATAAGTAAAAGAATATTAATTTAAATGACATATTGTCATTATTTCTTATTTAATATTTTTAAGCTCAAATCAATGTCGTCTTAATCTTATCCGCTCTCACAGTGATTTGTTTTTATTTACTTAGCAATTAACAAACCTACTTAAAGTCCCTGAAATCCCACATTTTTCCCAATACACCACTTATAAGTTTATGACTTTTAGATAAATTATTTTGTTCTTGTTTTAGTTTAAATACGCATTTTTTTTAAGTTGCCTAAACTTTCATTTCATTTAAAATAAAAAAGTAAAAAACTTTTATTTGTGGGATTGAAGGTAGTGCATAAATCGCAAGTCAAGTAAAAGTGGGGCAATTGGTGCAACAAACAAACAAACACACAATCAAATCAATTACAGATGCCAAATGCCAATTGTGAAAATTGTAAATAAATATTTCAACAATTGACAACAAGCCGGCAACAACTATTTGCAACAATAAATCAGATCATATCTCTGCGGTTTTCCGTAACCGCGTCCCGAGCAGCCCTACAAGCGTGGCATGGAAAAGCTTTGCTAATTCAACATAACAACATACAACATCAACAACAACAACATGGCGAGATGGCTATTGATAAGGTAAGAGAAAAGGAGCGAGCGGGACAGACAGTCACAAGAATCGCAATGGAAACCGCACAAATTTACGCTCAGTCAAACCGAACTGAGGTGAAGCTGAAGCTTAAAGCAAAATGACAATAACAGCTGCAATTCAAAGTAAGGCGAGCAAGGGGGAGAAGAAAAGTACGCACAAAAAAAGTATTAAGTGGCGAACCGTTAAGAAGTCATTGGGTAGACTAAAAATACAAAAAAAAATAAAAGAAAAACCTGAAACAGCAATGAACCGAACGTAGTCAACAGCGACTGAGCGACTAAATGCCGCAATTTCTGGCGTAAACAGAGCAGACAACAAGAAGAGCGCAGAGAGACGCTCAAAGCGTCAATGTGTGTGTGTATGTGTGTGTGTGTATCTGTGTAATTGCACCTAAGCTCGAGAGTAAAAGTTGACAGCGAGAGAGTGAGCGAGCGAGCGAAAGCCGCAGAAAGAGAATATTAAATTTATAAATAAATTATTTAAATATTCAATTTAAATATTAGACGACTTTCAATCTCTCTGCTCATAATTGTATATATGTCAACTTATTCCGGTTTATTTTTTGGAAATATTTCTTATAAACTGTTAAGGCTGCTGACTCTGCAACAAGTTCAACGCACAATGTAAAAAACAGTTATAGTTAAACAATAAATCAATAGTTGACAAAAAGCAACAACAACCAAAACGACAGCGACGAATTCTAAGCCCGCACACACACATACATACTCACAAAAACAAAAGACTTAAGCTAAAAACTTGCGATCGCTCAGTTGATCTCTCTCTCTCTCTCTCGCTCTCTGTCGGTTGAGCGCCACAGCTTTCGAAGTCGACGCTTATGCTTTTCGAACTCGAAAGCCAAGCCGCAGCAGCAGCCGCAGCTTGCAGCCAAATCGTTGGTCAGTTATTCATTCGTCAGTGAACCGTCGTGCGAGTCGTATGCAGCGCTCTCTATGGGCCTGATCGCGTAAACACAATTCGTAACGTCTTCTTCTTCGCCGAAGAACGAACGTTTTACAAAAAAAATAGCAACAACAACAACAGCAACGAAAAGAAAGAAAATCATTGCTCTCTGCATTTTGTTATCGTCTTATGCGAGTGTATGTGTGTGTGCGTGTTAACATTAACATTTGCATTTGAGCCTTTTGTTATTTCGGCATCGTTTTCGTTTCGTTTCATTTTCGCTGTGTGCTCCACAAATTGACGTCGCGTTCGCTTCGTTCGCTTTTTATGCATCTTTCGTTCAGTTCAGTTCACTTCGGAGTGGTTCGCTTACAAATAATTACTGAGCTGCGCTTTTAAATAAATTGCTTTTGTGTGTTTGTTTGTTGTATAAGAAATGTGCAGCAGCAGCAGATAAATTTCACTTCAAGTGCTCGAAAAGTGTTCCAAAAGAAATAGAAAGAAAATAAGCGAGCAAGAGAGAAGAAATTATAAAAACGGCACAAGTTCTGTTTGCCATGTTGTTAACATTGTGTTCATAATTCCCTTGTGTGTACAAATACAAGTACCACGACAGCCACAACAACAAAAACAGCAGCAGCAACAACTATGCAAATAGAAAGCAACAAACAGTCAGCGGAATAATTCAAGCAACTAAACTAAACGCAGGAGGTAAGCAAATAAATGCATTAACCATAGTTGGTAGATATAATTAAGCTATTTAATAGAACACATCAGCTGCATAACTGTTTGCTTATTATACCCTGTAAAAACGAAGTATGAGCAGCATACTTATACACAGAAAAAAATAAGTATTTAATCATATTTTTTCAGATCTAAAATGATTTATAAATAGTACACAGTACAAAATATTTTATTAAATACAGTTAATAAAAAAAATGATTTATTTTTTGTAAAATTAAATATTTGCTTCAATTGGAAATGAATGTAAAAATATGCAAGTAAAATTCGATACATAAATTCATAATTTCAAAAAAATGTTTATTCAATACGGTTAAAAAATCATTAATTAATGTATAAAGTAAGGTCATTTATTCAAGTTTTTTTACTATAAAAAACCCTCTTATATTTTTTGTGCTATTTATATGACCACGGCTGTATACACAATATAAAAAATAAAATTCCGTACTTAAATTAAACATTTCGTAAATACAGTTAAAATGTAAAATTTTGTATTCAATACAGTTAAGAAATCATTTATTAATGTTTAAAGTAAATTCATTTATTCAAGTGCAAGTATAAAAAATAAAAATCCGTACATTAATTAAACAATAAAGTTTCGTACTTCTTGGCTTAAAAAATTCGAGATCTTTGATCGTTTAACACCCTTTCGAATAAATTTGGGATTAATCTGCTTAGCCTATTAACTTCTGCAGGGAATCTGCTAGTCAAGAACAGAAGACAGAAACTAAATGAGCCACTCTGCTAATGAGCCAAATTGTGAACGCTAGAGAGTTCATTTCTCTTATTTGTTGTCTGTTGCCACTTAATTTATTCATTAATATACATTTCTCTTTGATGACGATTTGCATATCGCAGACAGAAGACAGCTTCATAATTTACAAATTCAAATTCTCAGTCTCTGTTTGAGTTTTCGAGTTGAGTTGTTCGCCGTTAAGCTATTGACGTTATAAAATATCTGTATTTTTTTGAATGGACTTCATGCAACCCGAAAAAAAAAATAACACTTGCTGCACGATTGAACTTTAAGCCGCATTCTTCGCTTCATCGGAGTCTTGGACGCGTCTATCAGTCGAGTCGAGCTGAGTTCAGGTTGCAAGTTGGAGAAGCTGGCCAATTTTATTTTTTTTTGCTGCTGCAGCTTCGTGGGAACTATTTATTGACTCTTGTCTAGTCTCTAGTCTCTAGTCTGTTGTCTCTTGGTCTCTTGGTGGGTCTGTTGCTGGCATTTTGCCTCGACTCGGCGTCGGCACACATTTTACTAGCCTAGACTGCGAAACTGGCTTTAAGAACAGGAATTTCCACTCCTACAACGAAGCGACTGTAATTGACATTTTTGAGTAATTGCAACGGTTTTTTCTATTCATTTTGTCGGTTTTTAATGTCTTTGATTTTTAATCGTCAACAATTAAGGTCAAATATTAAAACTAGAACTCAATTAAGCATTAACTTAAAGTATAACTACAATTGTGAATATTTTAAAAATTAAAGTAAATGTTGTTAGACAAATATTTCGGGTCCAAAGATGGTCACTGTTGATTGTTTGTTGTTGGCACGCTTAGGCTTGGGCGGCGTACTGGGCGCCTTAGTGGGTTGAGAGGCGCTTGAGCTGGAGCTGGAACTGGTCGTGGAGCTGGAACTGGAACTCGAGTTGGAACTGGAGTTGGAGTTGCTCTTGCGGCGTCGCAGGCTGCGCAACTCGTCGCGTAGTTGTTCCTTGTAGACGAGCTCCCGTTTGCAGGCCTGCAGCTCCTCGACACTGCAGTGCTTCAGATGACGAATGGTCCGCGAGACGAGGCCATCGATGATGTGGATCTTGGTCTTGGACAGACGCGTGGGCTCCGCGTGGCGACGGGTCAACTCGCTCTGATACTGGAACAACAAGTAACCCACGCTGGGTCGAGCACCACGACGATGATTGCCATTGTTGTGGTTGTTGTTATTATTGTTATTGCTGCTGTTGTTACGTTGGCTTTCCATATCTGTCAGATATATATTGAGATATTAGTTGAACAGAGTTTAGAGCGAGCGAGGAGCGACAGGAGTTGCGACTGCTTTGCTGTTTGCGCTGTGAATGATGTCCTGGTGTACTTTACCAGGATTATTTATATATCTGGGGCGCTTAGAACAGAGCCTGCTACCTGTTGACCTGGCCTGGCCCTAACAATGCCGCAACAATGGTGGCTGACCTGTCGAATGCGTAATTACCTGATTTGCGTGAAAGTGCTGCGATTGCTGCGCTTCTGTCTTGACCTGGGTAAAACCCTCTGATTCTCCTCTAATGCTGTACGTTACAAAGTCTCTGGCAAAAGTTGTTAAAATATTTGACAACCCAGGCAAAAGTGGCTTAGAAACACGTGTAGAAATTTGTGTGGGTTGTCCCTTAATTTCTAAAATATTTATAACTTGACCTTTGCCAGACGAGTCTTGAATTTCTTACGAAAATGTTATAAATACTTGCACCTTCGTTTTATTTATTTTATTTTTGCGCATAATTACTGCCAGAGAAACAGAGGAGTGGAGTGCCCTTTTGGTGTCCTAATAAATATACTTAAATCGAGCTGAAATATATATCTTACACAGTAACCCTCGTCTAAGAAGCGCTTATTAAATATTCACTTCTAAATGAAGTTCTGGCTCACGCCACGTCCTTAAATCAACTTGTGGCAAATAAATATAAGTATTTAGTATAAAATTGTTTACTCTGACAATTGTTATTTCCACTTAGTTTAATTGCGCGCTCTTTAAGTAAATTTAAACTTTATTATTTTTTAAAAGAAGGAAAAGTGAAAATTCCTTTCTATTGTTGCTGTCTTGCCTCTCAACGTTAAACGTTCAAAATTCTTTTAAAATTCAACAACAACATAAATTTGAATATAAAAATACATAAAAAATAACCGTAACAATTATAACAACGCATTGCGACCCTGAGAGCATTTTCAGTGAAAGTTAAAGTTCAGTTTATGTAGATATTTTCTTGTATTTATTTTTCTTGTTTGTTTTCTTGTGTTAAGGCGTCTTTAGATGGCTGCCCATATATGTAAACATAAAAAATCATCTACTTATAATGCATAACTCAGTGCTAAATGCTGTTGTTGCCCCATGGGGCAGCAAACAAAAAAAAGAAAAGACGAAAAAAAAAGCTGAGACGGAAAATCCAATGGAAATGAGCAACGATGCGTTGATGATACAATAATCATTTTGTTGGCTTGATTATAATGATTGTCTGCTGGCCAGCTAAAATCATATGCCTGGACACGCACAATGCCTCTAACCCCCTCTCCCTCTCTTCTCCCCTCTCCCTTTTTGGAGTCTAGAGACTTTGGTAGCGTTGAACGCGTTGAATTGGAAGCTGTCTGCAAAGCTGTCAAACGCAGTCGAAAACGCTGCCCGCATCATCAGAGTCGGCTGATGATATACTTACTTCATAGCTATGCCCCTGGGCTCTCTGCTTTTGCCTTTGACCTTTGCTACCTGACCTCAAAAAGGGGACGACTGGGGTGAGAGGTCATAAAACGCTGATGCGTCGCATTTGCTTAATCCGGCGCGTGGTCTTTCCCAAGTTCTTAATCCGACTGCGAAATCCTTTTGTTTTTCTACATTCCAGCTACTAGATGCAATTATAAAAGGATTATGACATTTATGACCTTTACACACACACACTCATAGACAAAGACACAGTTTTGCAGTTGCCACTTGCATATATTTCATTATGAGGCACTTTAATGAATTACCTGGAAGTTGTTAAGTGCAAAAGGCAACTAAAAGTTCTGGAAAATGTTCATGCTAATGATGCCACAAAATGCGACACTCTCACACACATCTGCATGTTGACATATTTAAATGTTTGTCATACATACATACCATATATAAATATTGTACAAATACGCTGGAAAAAGGCAACAAATGGCCTAAATAAATATTGAAATTGAACCCAAAAGAAAAAAGAAAAGAATAACAATATAAGAAGCTCTTGAGAAATGTATATCTTATAGCGACCATATTTATTTGACCTGCCTTGACTTTGGACAAGCTCGTTCATGCTTCGTTGCATGCCACAGCTGCGCTTTTTTGTATATAGACATATTATAGCCTGGCTAACCAAAACGGTTAGCATCCAAAAGTGGATTAGGCCGGATTAAGCCGCGAAATATTTTGGCACAAATATTTACAGTTCCCTGACCTGCAGATTTGAGTGTACAGCAGGTACCATCACAGGTAGCACAACCCGATAAACTCTTTTTGCATTTAAGCCCGGTCCAAACGGGGCAACGTCATCAGTTGGCCAAGTGCAGTCAATGCAAGCATAACACTTTCACTTTGCAAAACAGTCAAGATAACAACTCGAAACAAAATGGAGCAGGAAAGAATGATTAAACCCACAGTCTCTTATCATTTGTTCCTGTATCGTGAGGAGTTGGCCAGACGCAATGCACGGCAGTTGAGATTGTCGAGAACCAAGATTGAGATAACAGACGAACTGATCTCGAGAACTGTGAAGAACATCAAGACCTGCAGCATGGATGACCTCAAGGCGGTGAATCGAGAGCTGATCTTCAAACGGAAGCTGCGACGCAATGTCTCCAAGTTGCGCAAGGAAGCCAAATTAGCAAAACAATAAATGGAAAGAGATACAGAGAGAGAGAGAGAGAGAGAGAGAGATTCATAAGACGACCATCAATCGATTGTATATAACCTTTTGTAAATAAATATATTGATAAGATTTTTTACATTTAAAAATAAATAAACATTGCATATTATTATTTTAAAAAAATTGTTAATTTTATGGTCGATGAAAAAAAGAAGCTTGTAGCCATAAAAACTGGTAGCTGAATCAGCAAACGCCACACAAAAGCTAAATGTAAACTTCTCAGACTCGGACTAAGACAAAACGAAGCAAAAAAAAAAAAAAAATACAAAATAAATACATATATAAAGCAAAAAAAAGTCGTTTGCATTGAACAAAAGTAAATGGCCAAAAAGCTGAGCAAAAATGAATTTCATGTTAACGGCAAAGCAAAGCCAAAAGACGCAAATAGTCAAAAACTGAATCTGAAGCTGGTCTCCGTCCTTTTGAACGTCATAACAAATCTCAACCAGTTGCAAATTTTTTAATTTCGCTTTTTGGTCAGCAACTTAATTAGAAATTGCAAATGCAATTAAAAAGCAACGCACCAAATGCCGCAGCCAATGTATTTTAATAAATTATAAGCATATGCATGCTATATTTATATACAAAATATATATGCATATATTTATTTGTATCTGTCTGCGACTGCCAATGAGAAACCGAAACAAGTTCGCTGCATAAATTAACTAAAGTCAAAGCCAACCAAATCAAAGTGCCACAATCCAAGCAGGCTGAAGAGAGCAAAGATCAGAGTTTATTTAAAGCGACTGTAAAAAAACGACAAAGAACAGTTATCGTTAATTAAATACACTAACTAATATGAATAGTATTTTAACTGTACTGCTTATATAAGCTGCACATTAAACTTAACTAAATGATTTTTGTAATCAATGATATTAATAAAAATCGAATGTACATATTATGATAAGATACTTAACTACGAGATGAAAAGAAAATATAAATTGAACAATTTTTTAATAAGAAATTGACAAATGTCTATGACGTTTTTTGTTTCAGATAATATTAATTTTGGTAAAGATATATGTGAAAAGTTCCTAAAAACACCAACATATCTGTTCACTTACAACTGCATAATTTATGTAACTCTTTTAATACTCAAAGTTAGGGTATATTGTAAAGTTAGCAACTAGCAACAAAGTCACGATATAAATAAAGAGCAGTCAGCGTTAAAAGCGAAACAATTTTTTCTGAATTGCTGTTGGTTTTTTCTTGGAGCTGCTTGAAAATTTATAACGTGACATTGTTAAATTTATGTGCCCAAAAATGTTGTAATAAAACTTGAGCACAGTTGTTGTTAATGTTGTTGTTATTGCTGTTGTTGTGTTGGCTAGATAAAAGTCGCTTCGACTCTTTGTCTAAGTGTCTGTTGTGACTGCCTGTTTGGAGATTGGCGCCAACCTTCCAAATAATTGCAAATATCATTCTCAATTCAATAATTGACTTAATTATATATTTATAAATCTACTTGAAATTCTCTTCAAAAATTCTTTGTATAACTTTTTGGCGAACTTGTTGACCCGTTACAAAAACTTTTGACTTTGGTTATTTATCTTAATTAATGTTCATGAATTAAGGAGAAAAACAAATATTTCGTTGTTGTCTGATTGATTAGGAAATTGGACTGCTCTTAAGGCATTAAATCACGAGCATAATCTGTGTATTTATATATTATTAAATGCCTTTTCATGACATTATATATGTAAACTGCTGGCCCATATTCAAGGACAGGTCGGCTTAGCTTGACAAATGGGAATTTTGTGGCTTGGGCCATAAAAACAGCGTACAAAACAAAATCATCAAATCACGACTTGAGCGCCGTTTGATTGACATGCAGAAAGGCATAAAAAAGCACACGATAAAAACACAATAACAACAATAAAACCAACAACAAAAATCACTACAACAACTGATTGTTCATAATTAAAGCTAAACCCTCGAGCAAGAATTTCGCAATGATTCTGTTTCTGTGTTGTGTGTTGCCGACAAAAGGCAACGATTTAACCGACCAGCAAATTATCTCAGACCCCATAACAGTACATAGTCGTAGTTGTACATAGAGACAATCAGCCATATTTACATGCAACAGTTAGACAGAGAGAGAGAGAGAGGGGAGTTGATGTGGTAGTAGAGATAGCAACAACTTCAGCCGCATGTCACGGGCCGCAGAGCGAAGCAGAACTGCTTATTAACGCATAATTAGCATATTTAGTCTTGCTCTAAGATTGCGTACCCAAAGCTGTCACACAGTGTTGCTTCGTTGTTGCTTCCCCGCCACCCGTTGACCCCCTCTCCAACCCACCTCCCTGACCCCTTGTGGGCACCTTTGCTATGCCACAAACTTGTGCCGCCTCGTTGAAATTGCCTGCGATTTGTCGATTTGTCACACAATTTCAGTGTCGATGCGAGCTTAGTGTCTGTGTCTCTCTTACAACCGCATGACCCTTCACCCTCTCTCTCTCTCTCTCTCTCTCTCTCTTTCTCTCTCTCTCTCTTTCTCTCTCGGCAACTGCTGTCTCTATTTATATCTTCAAGCTGTCGTAGTGTTCGTGGTCATTGCGATTTAAGCCTCATTTAGTTGCAGCACTCAATTACTTGAATCAACCTGCCGCCCACCTCTCTCTCTCTCTCTCTCTCTCTCTCTCTCTCTCTCTCTCTCTCTCTCTCTCTCTCTCAGTTAAGACTTTTGCTATTTTTGTTGCCATTCACTTTATGATCAAGCCAACAATTGTCGCTTTGACATTTAACTATAATTACTTTTTAGTGGTCTTTTTCTTGTCTTGGTTTTCTTGTTGCTGTGACATTTTGGCCTGTTTGGTAAGAAGTTTGAGGAGCAGAGGGGATGTACACAGCAAGGAGGCAAGTTGTGCTGTCCATAAACTTGTTCTAATTAAAATACGAGTATGCACACTGTTTTTTTCAAGGTGTTGCTGGCAATTAATTTGTAAATTATTTTCAGACAGCCGGCTGGGCCAAGTTGTTGTTGGACCGGCCAATAGACCGTGGTAGAAAGTCATTGGCTTTTTATTTTAGAAAATAAATCAAGGCCAACTGTAATAAAAGCGACGTCTTGTGATGCGTGTGAAAATTGGTACAAAGCATAGACTAATTTGGCTTTAATTGCAGTGGGCCAAAATTGGCAAAGAAAAGGTTTAAACGCCTGACTATCTTTATGGGCCAATAAGACAGCAAAAGGCTTTAAGGTGCGGCTGTAAACGTCAATTTTTTTGGGTAACGGGTGGGGGCGTGGGCGTGGCTGCGGCTGTGGGCGGCTGTCGAGTTGTCGGTCGTGTTGCCGGTGTTGCATTACCAACAATTGCCTTTGGGCCACAAAGTGAAACTGGAAACTGGAACTTGAGCTATGGCAAAACTGCAAACTGTCTGACTTTTTGCAGAGCCTGGTGGTGTTGGTGGTGCTGCTGTTGCTAGTGTTGTTGCTGTTGTTATTGTTGCTAGTGCAACTTTGGCATTTATAATATTTAATCATATTTGCACAAGCTGAGGGCAAAAATGTCGCGATACAGAAACAACGCAAACTTATGGATAGATACTTAATGGCAACAAGGCGGGGTGGCATGCAGCATGTGGTATGTGGCATGTGTAGCAGCAGCAGCAGCATCAGCATCCAGACTGCAATTTAAGCGTTTTCATTTTTTATTCATGCATTGCAAAGCATTTGTAGCTCATTTGCATTTGTGGTTGTTGTTGTTGTTACTGTCGCTGTTGTTGTTGGGAGGAAGGAGCTGCAGCGTTTCGTCGATGTTGTTGTTGTTGTTGCTTTGGTTGTTGCTGGCATCTGTAATGCAATTTGCTGCAAAATGAAACCGAACAAACCAAGCGCTGAGCATTCGGCAGCATTAAATTTAATTTTATTAAAAAACTTTTGCACATGTTGGTGGGTGTGTGTGTGTGTCTAGTGTGTGTGTGTAAGCGTTGCCTGGGAATTGTACAATTGACAACATGAGCGAGTTGCTGCTGCTGCCACACACTGTTGTCGTTGTCGCCGCATGTTGTTGACGTGCATGTTGCCGCCGTTTGCTGCTGCTGTTGTTGTTGTCGTCGCTGCTGTCGCAGCTCAAGTTGTAGCTCGCTCTTGTTTTATTGCGGCCTGTGCGGGCGTGTCGAGCTTCGCTGCTTGCTTTGATGACAGCAACAACAGCAACAACAACGGCAACAGCAACAACAACGGCAACAGAACCAACGACAACAACAACTCGATAAAGTTTTCAGTTTCGTCGAGTGTTGGCAACGAGACTGAAATTGTTGCAATTACGTAGACTTCTACTTTTTCTTGCTTGCACTTTTTTTACGCTACTTTTTTTTGTTGTTGTTGCTGTGGCAACCGTAGACAACAACGCCAGTGGCAAGCTGGATTAACGTTATCGTTATCGTTATCGACTGTCATCGAGCATTTGCCGTTGCCTGCCTTGTGGCATCTGCCACCTGACTGGTGTCATTTTGCATATTCATTTATTTGGTACCCAAGGACATCATCGACGTTGTCATCAGCAGCAACATCAGCAACAGTAACAACAACAAGGTATCGCAACGGTTCTCATCATCATTTGCATATGTTACATTTTATTTATTGTGGTTGTTGCTGCTTGACAATCGCGTTTTCTCGCGCCGCATTACAACACAACACAAATATAACTCATACGCAACGTTAACCTCGCCGCTTTCTTGCGCTTCTCTTTCTCTCTCGCTCGCTCTCTCTCTCTCTTTCCATCGCTCGCTTTGTTTTGCGCTGTATTTATAGCAGTTACGTGAGACTTTGTTCATGTGACAATTGCTTTTTGTTCGTTATACATATTTTCTGTATCTTATTATTTCTGTTTTCTTTAACTTCTTCTTTTTGTTGTTGCTGTGACTTTTCTGTTATAATTTTGATTGTTCGCGCTGTAATTTATGCCTTTAAATTGTGCAAGAAATTTGCAAACATTTATTAGCACATTTGGCGGCCATATTAATGAGTCAGACTTCGGACTGTGACTGAGGGAAGCCTCGCAAGTGCATTCAGCTTAATGCTTTTATTAATATTTATCGCTGAGCAAAGTTATGGAGCAGTCAGCGAGAGGAGATTCAAAAAATATCAAACATTTTCAGAGATTATGAATCAGCCGGTGAGAGAAATAAAACTTAGAGAGAAAAAATCAAGAAAAACATAAACTTTTAGTTGTCTGTACTCGTTACTCGTCTGTACTCGTTACTCGTCACTCGCTTCTTGTCTCGTTACTTTTTGCTCGCTTTTTGTAAATTGTTAAAGCAAATAAATAGAGAAAAATGATATTTATGATATGCGATTGTTAGTTGTATGTTCACATTACTCGCTACTTTTACTTAAATATATCTAACTTACTTATGTAGAATCTGTCAGTTAAACATTGATCGTATGCAGTTTTCTGAACCTTTTTTATTCACTTCTCACATAGTTTGAGAGCAGCCCTCGCTTCACAAAATGCTATTTGATTTGGTTGTTGTCTAAATAATGAAATAATTCAATAGCTTTGCCTTCTGTTTTGCCAGCTCATTGTATTGTTGTTATTGGTCAACAATGTCAGAGAATATCATTTTCGCATTTTGATGTCCGATTACAGGCAGGCAGCAATAACAACAACAACAACAATAACACGACTAGCAACAGCAGCCATAACAAGAGCAGCACTGCATAGCAGTAACAATGCAAAAGGTACAAAGGCAGCAGCAGCAACTATTATGACAGCAAATAACTAAGGCAAGAGCAATTTGTTGCACACACACAGACACACTCACACACACACACACAGAAAGAGACACTTAGATATATGAAGAGTTAGAAAAGACACAAAGATATAAATGTATTGTAGCTGTAAGACAACTCAATGCTCGCTACTTTTGCTTCCCTTGGCGCAAAGTTGTCGGCTATGAAAAATGGATCTGCTCCAGAAGATTTCAGTAATCTCGTTCGTCACACTTGGTCGCTCAAGTACGAATTTATGAAGCCCCATCAGAGTCAGAGTCAGAAGCGAACCTCACCTTCCCTTCCCTTGCCCACCCTTCTGTCCCTTCTTTGAGTCGAGCAATGGACTGAACTGGACAGGGCGTAAGTCTGAAATGTCCAAGCTCAAAAGTTTTATTAACTTGTAACGCTTGTTGCGCGATCTCGATGAATGTACTCACTGCTTTTCAAAGAAATGCACTCAAGAATGTAACGCGCGACTAAGCAAAGTGTCAGCATAATCAAAGTATCTACACAGAAGAAAATAGCATTCTAAATAACAAGTTTAAAATTAAAAAAAAACACATATGATTTTATTAAAATTTATATTTGACACCTTTTGGGTTATATTTTTTCTGTGTATATACCCTGCAGTATATTTAAGTATCTATCTATATATCTATCTTGTATCTATAAGTGTATATGTTGCAAGTTCAATAGATTGCAATGCATTGCCTGAGTCTGAGTCTGAGATTGAAACAATGCAAGTGCTTGTACGGGTGAATTGGTCAATTAAAGATTGCCGCAACTCATTTGCATGCCAAGCGTCTCATTTGCGCCTTTTGCGAAACCACAAATCTCCCTCAGCGAAAACACAAAAAAAAAAAAAAACACGCCAGCAACATGGGCGTTGACTCTGCCTCAAAATGTTGCAATGCCATGCTGTACAATTATTACTGTATGATGACGACGATGTCGTCGGGCGTAATGAACTTTTTGCGAAAAATTTTCATGCCATTACCCATTTACCTTTGTTTTGACCACCTTTGCGAAAGGGCCTTTCGCTCTCTTATCGGACTGTCGCATACCTTTGGAGCATTTAAGGCCATGTCCAATTGCCATTTCGGTCATTTTGGCTGACAATCACACAAAATCACACTTGCACACCCACACGCACACCCACACAAACGTTTTTCAATTAATTAAATGCAAAATGGTTTTTCTTGTTTCGCCTCGTTTTATGCAATTTACAGTTTTACAATTGACGTAAAATATAATTAAAATCGTTGGGGAAATCCAGCTCGCTTACAGTATCAATCCCCCCTCGAAAAGGGGAAGGGGGGTGGTTCAGAGCCCTTATTGCGATGCGACGTATTCAATCAATGAATTGCAGACAAAATTCACTTTTATTGCATTTAACAACAAATTGAAAAAGCCAGTAAAAATACAACAAAATAAATCAACGTATGCGTAATCTAACAGAACACACACACAACAATTGAAACAAACATTTGAATGCTCTTCCAAGAATGAAAACCAAATTAAATTTTATTTATTTTAATTTATTTATTTGCTGAAATGAGACAAAAGCGCAAAACTTACTTAAAATTCAGCAATCATTATAGTCATATTGTTTATTTACTAATGAACTAAAACAGGTTCTATTCTAACTTTTTTTGCTATCTATTCTTTCTTTATTTTTCTTTGCTTACTTAATCTTAATTTGCCGCATTTTGCTACCTATAGAAATACGGTTGACATCAGTTTGATGAGTTTCTAAAAGCAATCTTCTAGTTTTTATCGACATCTATGTCATACACATAGTTAGTTTTGTTTGACATTAACAGAAAACCGTTGATGGACATTTGATCTGCAGTTATGCATATGCTAAGCGACTAATTTGCATAGCAATCCAATCAAGGTAAAAAACGTCAATACCTTCATTTTCTTCTTTTCTTTCTAACAACAGGGGCTCGTTTGATTCATTTCCAAATGAAAACTCATGCACATCCCATTCATTCAGTATTCGGTCTTGAGATAGAGCATTTGAATGCAACAATGCAAAAGAATACAGACACAAAAGAATTGTGCATTGCCATGTATAGTAACCAAATGTAAATGTAATAATAAATATTTGTTGGCTTTTGTAGCGCAGTATTTTTTGATTCAATATACCCCTTAAAACGTCGAGTGGATCGAGAGAAGTGTAAAATAAATATGTGACTATGTTTGTTAAAGCTTAACAAATCGTTTATAGATGATCTGTATCCAGAGGTGAGGACTATCTTTTGAGGACTAAATATACACAGAAATGTAAATATTAAATAATTATTATATATACTTATACTGATTATTAAAGTTAACCAATCTTTGATTTATGTATATTTTAAATTGTATTGCAGATTCAATGAACATGTTTTTTATATTTCAATTATTTTAAATTATTTTTGCCAACTGAAATCTTTTGCAGAAATGCATCTCAATAAGTGAGTACAGATTGAGAGCTTTTATGTCTCCTACAGATTAATTTAAATCCAAGCACTTTCTGGAATATTCACAGTCTTTACAGGGTAAGACTCAGTCGAGCAATTTTAATAGCATTTTTGCCTTTTTTTGTTGCTCCGTGTTGTTACAAATTTGCTTGTTGAATTCTGCGGCTGTCGACATTTGTTGCTTGTTGGTTTGTCCGTCTGTCGCACTGTCGATCTGTCTGTCTCTCAGTTTATCTGTCCTTTTGTCTATTTACCAGTCTCTTTTCTCTTAGTATTGTTGATTGTTTTTTGCATTTAATTTCGCATTACTTTTGCTGCAATGTTGCAGTTTTGATTTCTGTTGTCAGCAACAAAAAAAAAAACAGCAAAAAAAATGGAGAAACAGAAACAGAAAAGGGCGTGTCGCCCATTTCGAATGTGTTTTGTCTGTGACTTTTGTTTATTCATGCAAAGTTTTCAGTGCGCTTTGTTGGGTTTTTACTTTCACTGCTCGTTAAAAAGTGCAACCAATGTTTTTAATGGCCCCAAACTGATTGACCACCCACAGGGAGACTGTTGACTGTTGACGGCGACTGTAGCCCGTCTGGGCAATTGGCCAAAATTGAATTTGCTTTGGCCAGCGGGTTGCATCTCTTTCACCTGTCCACCTGACCAAATGCAGTGTTAACCTCATTATAAGCAAATGATTATAATTATAATTAAACTTAATTATTGTGCGCTTTTAAGACAGAAAGCGCAAAAATGTTTCCTAATGAAGCCATGGCCAACTGAAATGCAGTTGTTGTTGCTGATGTGTCTGATGTTGCTGTTGTTGACTTTTATGATTTCCATTGCATTGCATGATTATTATGGTTGTGTGTCTGGAAAATCAACAACGACAAATAGAAAACATGACGCGACGAAGGAAAAATCAATAGAAAATCCCCCAACACATTTCATAAAACCTGAAGCTGTAAATGAAGTGAGCTGCAAAAGTTGACGAGGTGGGTGAATTCACGGTACTCGGTACTCGGTACTCGATACTCGATACTCGATACACGATACTTGGCAATGGTGATCTATGTGCGTATGCCATAAATCGTAACAATAACAGCCAACATTGCCACTTGGCCAGACAAGTGTCAGACATAAGAAAGCATCTGGTGGCAGCTGTTGTTGCAACTGGACATGGACATGCGATTTCTCTCGACAGACAGAAAGACAGAGGGACAAAAACAATGAGAGACAGCGACATAAGCAAAGTGTTTGGCTTTACTTTTGTGCTCGAACTGCAAACACATTTCCCTCGACTGACTTTCTTTCTAAGCAGCATCAGCTGTACAGTCTGTCTCAATTGTCTCTTACCAATTCCAACTGTTCCAATTGTTGTTGAAACATGAGAAATGTGGAGCTGTTCAATGTAAAATCCCATTTATTTCATATTACAACACTCACAAAAACAGGTCGGGAGAGAACTCTACAGACAACACTGCCACACAAAAATTGTCGCACACACAACTCATAAAAAGCCCATTTATAACTGTTAACTTGTACAAAAGTATTTACAGACGATTTAGCCGCTCACCGAATTACAACCATCACACAATTGCAATTGTTTATTTGTTGTTGTTGCTATTGTTGTGCCACGCCCCCTCAGCACACCCCTCCCTGTTCGCTTAACTCCCACACTTTGTAGTATGTAGTACTTCAATAAAAGTGTTGTGTTGTTTGTTTTTGTTTTTTGTTTTTTGTTTATGTTTGTTAGCTGTTATTGTTGCTATTATTACAGTTGTTGTTCTTTAGTGGACGACACTGCTGCTGCTGTTGTTGTTGTTGTTGTTATTTTTGTTGTTGTTGCTGCTGTTGTTGTCGTTGTTTTTGTTGCCGTTGCTGACACGCACAAAATTTTTCAATGCAGCACAAAAACTCAAGTGCGAAAATACGAGTAAATGTTTTATATCTATATATTTATCATAGAAAGAGCACGAGCTTCACAGAATGAGTGTGAGAGAGAGAGAGGAAGGTAGAGAGAGGAAGAGGAAGATGGAAGAAGGGATGAGAGTTACCTTTGTTCTATGGCTGACTGAGTGGCATTTGGTGTGGTGCGAGGTGGTTGGCGGGCAGGTGGTGCGGTTTATCGCCTGACATTTAGTCATGGGCACAACAAGGTGTAAAAGACTAAGCATTGTACAGTGAATACACAGCATAAAGAGCAGAGATGTTAAGTTGAATTAAGAGAGTGATAAATAGACGATTATTATTCAGTTAGTAAACTAGTTAGTCACTGGAAAATTAAGAATATTAAGATTAAAATTATTAAAAAAAAACACACACACACCAAAAAAAAAAAAAAAAAAAAAAAAAAAAAAAACAAAAAAAAAAAAAAAAAAAAAAAAAAAAAAAAAAAAAAAAAAAAAAAAAAAAAAAAAAAAAAAAAAAAAAAAAAAAAAAAAAAAAAAAAAAAAAAAAAAAAAAAAATAAAAAAAAATCACCGCCGCCCCCCAATTATATAAAATAATTTTTAAAATTTTTATTTATTTTTTTTGGCCCCCCCCCCCACTCATTCCTCCCCCCCCCCCCGCCTAATCTCGTTATTTCCCGTTTTACCTCCACCCCCTCAACTCATATATTATAAATATAATCCACATATTATAAAATATAATATATTATATAAAATAAAAATATTATTCTATGTCCCCCCGCCCCGCCCCCTTCCCCTGGTGGTTTTTCTTATTACTTGGGGGGGGTTTTTTTTTTTTTTTTTGTTTTTTTTTTTTTTTTTGTTATAAATTTTTTTTTTTTTTTTTTTTTGTTTTTTTCCCCCGCCTAATTTTCGATTTTTTTTTTTTTTTCTCCCTTTTGTTTTTGTTTTTTTTTTTTTTTTTCTTATATTATATATATTTTTTTTTTTGGGGGGGGGGCCAACAACCCATCGCGTGCAAACACCACCATTGTTTTTTTTTCTCCTTTTTCTTTCCCTGCCCGCGCCCCCGCCGGCCGGCGGCGGCCGGCGGCGGCCGGCGGCGGCGGTGGTACCGCCGGTGATGGGGTGAAATATTTTTTTTTTGGCGCCTTCCTCCTGTCCCTTTTTTTTGTGACAAAGTTAATAGACCCTGTATTTTTTTAAAGTACGTGGTCTAAAACATATAATAAAAAAAATTAATTTGTTTTGAATTTAAAATAATATTTATAATTTATTTATAGAAATAAAATTTTTTTTATATAATAAAACATCGTTTTTATAGCTTATTTTAATATTTTTAATGGCTCTAAATTAAATATAAAACTGCAAAAAAATAAAAAAATGTTTATTTGCAAGTAGAATTTATATTTAAAATTTATCTATTAACACAATGACACTCAATATTTTTACAAAAAACTCGTTTAACAGCTTAAAATTGTATTTGAATTTCCGCTTTCTTACTTTGAAAGCTAAAAACAGTTTTTAAAGTGCCTTTTAGCATTTACAACACATTTACACTTCACGACGCTCACCGAACGAACGAAGTTCATGTAAATTGCCTAGAAAGGTAGCGCAGTTGCCAAACTTTCACATCTCTTGGACTGTTTTTCTAAAGAAATACAGAAAAAAACTAAAGTTTTTCTGAAAACAGAAAATTGCAATATCGCAAGTCACAGTCGTGAGAATTGCATAGAAAGGCTTGGAAACTGAGTGAATGTTCACCACTGTCAACGTTTGTCGAATGTCAGGCGTTGTGTTTGTTTTGGACTTGCAACGTTTACAAAAAAATAAAACAATAATATTTGCATTATATTTTATCTGCTGTCATGCACGTTGGACAGCATTTTTATAGCAGATATATATATATATATATATCGATATATATGTATAAATGCATTTGAGAATGGGTTTTGAAAAACCATTTTAAAAGCATTAAATTTATGTCCGCTTTTGTTGACTTTTATGCGTTACGTTTCGCCATTGTCAGTGCCATATTCCATATTGATTTTGGTTTAAATAATTTACTAACGTTTTATTCTCTTTTTTTTTTATTTACAGGCTGCTCTTTTAAAGGCCCAACTGTGGATTGATAGCACAAGGTGAGTTGAGTTAAGTTTAGATGAGAGACGGGAGAAAGACTTTGTGTTCTTTTTTTTTTTACATTTTTTTGGGTGCTTATTAAAAAGTTGTCAGACTCTTGGAAAATGGAAAACCCCATACAAACCCACATACATATGCGAAGCTGCAGCATTTTTCAAGAATTGGGACACCAAGACGCATAAATAACCAACATGCCAACTGAAAGAAAGATAGAATGAAGGAAGAAAGAGAGAGAAGTAGAAAGAAAAGACTTGCAAAACGAGGAAAAACTCGGAATACGCAGACCAGCACTTAGAATATCAAACAAACAAACAAGCGACAGAGACAAAGTCGTGAGACAAGATTAGAAGGGGCTGGGTGGAATTGGATAAGGGGCTAAGAGACAAGGGGATAAGAAGCGGTAAGGGTAACTGCAACCAAATACAAGTGAGCCTGTGTTAAGATGAGACACAAAGCGTAACGTCACTGTGTATACCTCCCTCCCTCCCTCTCCTAGTTGTTGCAGTTGCAGTTGGGCAAAAAGAAAGCGCCGCATTTTGCCAGGCCAACAGATACCGGTTCTGAACGGCACTGAGAGATGGACAGACGGACAGGTTTACTTTTCCGTTGGGGAACTGTTTGAATGTATGCGTGTGGCAAATCAAGCGAGAAAAAAGCCCGTGCGAGAACCGCGTGAAACGTCAATGGCCCAGAGGAGCAGCAGCTGAAACTGCGAGTACTTGTACTAAAACGAATGGAACTGCGAGTACACTGAAAAAACCGGGTATAAGCATCCGGGATTGGAGGATAAAAACAATCCCAAGCGGTGTCAAAAATTCGGCAAACTGAACATTTCTTAAGTACGATTTATAATTCATTTTTTGCAAATATTTTGATCTACATCAAATATAAGAACTTTTTCAAATAATGAAATGTTTTAGGCTTTCTTACTATTTTAATGTGGAGTGGTTGGCATTTTATCTGCATAATGTGTGAATTTAACAAAAGAATCCTAAATTTTTACTTCAAATATAAATGCTAAAATCAAGAATTTTAAATTTGAATTTAAATGAGAATTTTTGCTGTGTGTACTAGTAAGCGTAGAGCGACTAAAACGAATGGGAACTGCGAGTACTCACACTATTCGTACTTGTACTTCTCACACACTGCGTAATGGTTGCAGGAAATTGAAAAACTTGCCAGTTGCTGTTGTTGTTCTCTAAAACTGCGGTTGGTTTGCGTTTCCGCTTCTTTTTTCGGCCTGTCAGGTTGCCACCTGCCCCTTTGTGCCTGCCCCCTGCCTCTCTCCTCATCCTACTGTTGACTGGTGTCAGAAGCCAAACACTTGTGCGTTTAGACCAAAGTGAAACCATTCCATTGATGATTTATGCAGCTTTATTGCTTATCGCTTAAACTAAGACTTAATCTTAAACTAGAGCTTGAAGTCCCTGAACTGGAATTGGAAATTGGATTTAATCTAGTCTGCTATCTGCTTTCTATCGTCTGTTGAGTAGTGTTGCCTGTAGATGTTGCCGCCGTTTGCGCTGCTGTTTCAGCAGCTGCTGTTGCATGTTGTGCATTAATAGATCACGGTATTGGAGCTCACGATTTAAGGCACAACGCTGCTGATAGCTGGGCTCCTCCAGTTTCAGTTCCAGTTGCCATTGGCGTCGCTGCTGCAGCCAGATCAGCTCGTTTGTCAGCTGCAACTTGGTGCTTGCCACTCGCATCAGGCGACGACAGCGCTTGGGGCGCCTCAACTCCTGGCGATGCAAGTACAATGCATAACTGACCTGAACTGATTCACAGACATTTCCATTGCTGGGTTGCTTTGCTTTGTTGCACGTACTCTTCTCCGACATTATTATCCTTCTCTCTATGAGTATATGCGTATACGTATAACGAATTTGGCAATTGCTTTTTGCTTAAATCAGAGTGCTTCCGTCTTGCTTGTCTGCAGTCGAATGATGCAATCTGTGCCACACTCCCAGGATTTTAAAGGCCAACAGGTAACAAGTTGGCAAGCTGACAGTTGGCAGCCAGGAAAACGTCAGGCAAAAGTCAGCATTTGAATATCAATGGCGCACGTGTTCGTATCCTTTAGGTTGCTCAGGCAACAGGTCTGCAATTTGGTCAAATGGAAAAAAGGCAGTAATACGTTATACCTGACTAAATATACAAAAAGCAGGGAAGAATTCTACTGATTTACCTCTTTTCCTGAAATTTGTATAAACAGAACTTTAAACATGATTCTGAGCTTATGAGAAGGTTATTTTTTTTTTGTAAGAATGTTGTTCTGATCATGGTTTGGCCTCTAAATTCATTATGAATTAAAATGCAATTCATTTTGTTTAGAGAATTGTTTCCCTCAAGAATTCGAAATTAAAGCAACTCAAATGCAAATGATATTCATCTCAGATAACTCTATTCTTAAGATCAACTTAGTTTGTCATACTTACTTGTACTAGAGATTAGGTATCTTAAACTTTTCTATTTCTTTTCTATTTTCTATTTCTTCTCTAGTATTTTCTGTTTAATTTCTAAGTACACTCCATTCAAAGTTCACAGTAAAGTTTAGAATTTTGAATAGCCTTTGTTAAAGCTATAAAAAACAAAGCCATTTGATAGCGTGGCTTATCAGGTTTATGCCTCAATTGAAGTTCGCGTTGAACTTTAAAGACTAATCACAATATAATATGGGCAACTGCGATGGTGCTCTTGAAAATTATACAGCTAGTAAGTGTACTCTAACTCAGTATACTGCACTCGCGTTGCATGCCCCATGGCAGCAGCAGCGTCCACCGTCCACGGAGTTGCCAATTGCAAATGCGCTTTGCATGTTGCTGCTAATTGGCAGCAGTTGTCGATGGAACAGTTTTTACTTCAACAACGACAACAACAACAACATCTTCTGCTGTTGCGTGTAATTTTTGTAGTTGTTGTTAATGTTGTTGTTGCAGCTACTTTGGTTCTAGCCTCGTTTTCATTTCGGACGTGGATTGCATGATTAATGAACGCCGTTATGCTTTTACGAGCAGAGTGCAGAGTGCTCGAAGCAGAAGGCGAAGAGTCTCTGCAACAGCAGCTGCCACATGTAATTTGAGCGCATGCGCCGCTGCCTGGGCCCATTGCATAAGTCTTGTTGTTGTCGAGCTGTTGTTGTTGCCGCCATAAAACTGCGCACAAGAAACAATAAAACACCAGCAAATTAGAAATTACCTTTTATGTGCAATACGATGGAGGTAACAACCACACACACGCACACACACACGCACACAAAGAAATGGTAACAAATTTACACACAATGAGCAACTTGGCAAGTCACAATCAGAGCCCAAGCCAGAGCCAGAGTTAGAGTTAAAGCCAGGCCCAGGGCTATAGGCCTTCTGGTAGTGCGTGCATTACGTCAACAGCATTTGGACGCCTCATTAAGGCAGCTTAACGCTTCGTACGTAAATAGGAACTGTATTTTCCAGACATATGCTTGTACATACATATATGCGGAAATTGAGATGAGATACTCGTACTCGTAATCGTAGTGCTGCTAATGGGTTCACCTTCGGCGTGTACAGTTACGTATGCTAAGATACAGATACAAATGTATCTGTGCATATCGCTAACAATAAAAAAGTGTCTGACTTGCAAGCTAAAACTAATTATCGCACCAGATAGGATACAGATACAAATGCATCTCACTAGAAATAAAATAATATGTACTGGCAAGTGACTGTCTATAAATGTACTTAATAAGTAATAATTACTATGGTTTTACACAGGAAATGTTAACATTTTTGAAATGTAAAGTATACAGTCCAATAAAAGTATGGTTTGTTTTCACTTAAGTTAAACTTAGAAAAAAAATACAATTTTATTGAAAATATAAATTGCAAACTGAATTATCAGTTAAAAGTGTTTTTGAACAAATATCTATAATAATATTTAACATGTATTTCAGTCATTTGCATAATGTTATTCACTTTGTACATTTTTGTTAAACTCATAACTCTTACTTGTAAAAGTTTTACATGCCAAGCAATCTCAATCTATTGGTATTGTCTTAGTTTTAAGGGCTTAAACGTACATTTGTTGTTAATTAACATCAACAGAAAAGAGTGTGAAGCAAAAAGATAAAAATATAAAACTGCGTATTTACAGTCAACTGATGCTCCAAAAAGTTTGTCAGCTGCAGTTCGTTGCATTATAATTTTTATCCGACAATACGCAAAAATTTAACAGTCCGCTTTCCCTCTCTCGCTCTGTCTGATAAACTTTTGCACCAACACGAAAAATGTATTTTTGGGAAACATAACAGAAAATTGCCAACTACAACTACAAAAGTACATGAAGCAACAAAAAGTGAACATAACAACAAGAACAACATATAACTGGACACATCAAAATGCACATAAATAATAAAAATAACCAAGCGAAGAGGACGAAGACCAACAGGAACCGGGCCATAATACAGAACTGGAACAGAACTTGTTTAAAATATGACCAAATAGAAAACTGTAGAGAAGGGAATGGAAATGGGAGCTGAGAGATGCGACATGAAGAGTAGAGAAGCAAATATGGGAAAAGCTTTTGTTTCGACAACTCGAAACTGTTAATAATAAAAGCGTTGCAAAATTATGAAATTAATTTCAAATTTTAATTATGCAACAGTGGCTGCAAAATGTAAATTGACCAGAATGCCAGAAGTTGCCACAGTAGTTGCTGATTGTTGTTGCCCAGTTCCCAGTTTGGTTTCTGACTATGTGTGTGGGGTCTCTGGGGAGTCTGTGTGTGGATTAGTGATAGTTCAAAACCAGACCGCATTCTCGCTCGACTTTCAGTGACAACAACAAGTCCACGCAACCTGAGCTCACATAGATACACATACACATACACATGTGCTAGCCGTGAGAATCAAGGCGCTGCTCAATTTTGATTAGAGTTAAGCCCAAAATTAGTTGCCGCTGTTGGCGACCTTTTGGGCCCAAGTTGAAGTCATGGCCAGAGCAAGGGGTATAATAATGAAGTCATGAAGTTTGCAACACAAACACACACACCGACATAAACAAATCGTAAATTCTTAATTATCATGTGTAGCGACGACTTGATTTAGTTTCCAGCCACGAATTATGAATATCAATTAACATGGCCATAATACTTGATTGGATATCCATTGTAGCCCAAAGTGTCTTCATATATTCTTACTAATTTCTATAATTTAGAGAGCTTAAATCTCCATAACTATTGTGGAGAGAGAGAGATAGAGCATGTGGAGTTCGTTCTGGCCAACTTCAGTTTTGGGGCTTTAAGTGATTGAGAGAGGCGTTGTAAATGTTCCACACGCTCTTGTAACAATCCAAGTGCTAATCGTTCACATTCAGCCAGCTGACAGGCGAACAAGCACGTTAACAACAACAATAACAGCTTTTTGGTAGCAAGAAAAGCTAAGAGCAAAGGGAAAATGATTGCTTGACTGACAATACGAAAACTTGGCTCTTCAACTTATTAGCGCACAGTTTAATAGGCTCAATTAATGTCAACTGATTCGTTGCTGCTGCCCTTTGGGCCGAGAGAAATTTTTGGCTAAAACAAAACGAAACGAATCGAAAGGAAAGGAAAGTTTTTTCTTTTGGCTATTGATTGGCACGCTTCGTTGCATGCGAAGCAAAACTTTTTGAATTGAACATTTGTCGAATTGCATCAAAATTAATTAACAAGCAGCTGCTTTAGCCCGTCTTTACAAGCTGTTAACTGACTTGGTATATTTAGAATTATTAGCGCAAAAAAAAAAGAAAAAAAAAATAAAAATAAATATAGTAGAAAATGAAAACAAAAAGCAGAGCAGGAGAATTTTTAATTGGCTTTTGCACGCAGATTCTCAAAGTTGCCGTCTCGCGCATTTAAGCCTAATTAACTTTCTACTTAGTGCTCAGTTTTTCCCAGTTTATTTCACAGTTTTTCAACGTTAGCGTTGTGAATGAATCTTTAGCAACGTCTTGTGTGCATTTTGAATTGTTTGTTTGTTTGTTTCTCTTGCTGTTGTTGTTGTTGTTGTTGCTTTTGCCTTTTATACTGCGTCAACTTCTAATTTCATTTGAAGCCTTCACGTCCGCTTTGATGCCACGGCCAAGCGTTGAATTCTGCTTTCAAAAGTGGCAGCAGCAGCAGCCAACAAGGTGAAAAGTAGGTGAATGTTAAGCAGTCACCAACAACAACAATGTTGTTGCTGTTGCAACAAAAGAGAAGCGACAACAACAATGACGAAGAGTAAACAACATTTTAGCACAAGAGCAGCAAAAAAGGGTTACAAAGCTAACAACAATAGCAACAACAACAACAACAACGACAACAGTCGCCAAAAACAAAAGACAAACATAGCAAACATATCAACTCAAAATGCTATGCCCTTCCCTTGTCTCTCCCCCCTTTATAAAGACCCCTCCCCTCAGCACCATCTGTTTGTTATTGTAGCTGGAGTTGCTGCTGCTGCTGTTGATGATGATTTCGCTGATAAGTTGGCGGACTCTAAAGTCGACCGTTAACAGTCGACGTTGCCTTTTGCCTTTTGCTTTCTGCTTTTGTTGCCTTATTGTGATGCTTATTCTTGTTCTTCTTCTTCAGTTTCTTCTTCGCCCACACCGGAAGTGCATATTAAGCGTTTTTAATTTCCAGTTTCGCACAACTTGAAAAGTGTTTGTCGAGCAGCAACAACATAAAAGGCAACAATAACAAGTAAAAACGAAAATTGTCTTAGCTTCGAAATACTCTTCAGTGCAATATCTATAGTTAAAATATTTATTTTATACAAATCCATAGAAAAACAAATCTACTCGTATTACTACTTCCAACTAATTAAAAATTGATAAAACTTAATTTATATTCCTGTGGAAAGTAGTTTTTTGAACTCTTAATGGATTTCACAAGATTATCAAATAGAATGTAATAACTCTGTATCTATTTATCTGTATTGTATGTATTTACTTTCAGTTAAATTAAATAAAATTTCAAAAAGGAAAATAGTTCATTTTTGTTCCATGTGAAATTACTTTTTAATATTGGTTTAATCTGCAGATGAAATTCAAAATTAAAGTTGTATCAATTTTATTATATTTCTATTATATTTTTTCTACCAAATCTTTATTTATTTATGTGATTGAAGGATTACTGTGAGAAACATTTCCCCATCGTTCAATTCATCAGTTCAAGTTTTGGCAGCAACAATGGCTGCTGACAATGAAAACGAATTTGTGGTGTTGGCCACTTGTGCAGACTGCAGCAACTTCAACCAACTACAAACAATAACAACTACCAAATGTGTGTGTTAACCTTTATTTTTGTGGCTTTATGAGCGGCCTTTTCGTAATCTTTAATTTGACGTCTTTGCTGCGTACTTTGTTTCCTGTTCATGTATTGTGTTTTTTATTGTTGTTGTTGTAATTTGGCAAGCTTCAAAATTATTGCCATGTGAGAAAATTGATTAAAGACTTGTCTTTTTTTATGTTCAATGCAGATCTTAATTTGCTTTTACGTAATGACCAGGGCTATAAAGTTTAATTGCAATTTTCATGGCACGTTAGCTAATTGCTAAAATTGACCTCCTCATTTCCCCTGCCCCCCTCTTCACTTTGTTCCTTTGGTGGCATGCTGCATGTTGCAGCCGGCAAAATTGAGTCGACTTTGACATTAATCATCCGCCATTTGAGTGTTGGCCGTGAAGTGTTAATGATGAGCTGCCAGTTACCTGACGAGCTGTAAACAAATTTTTTCGCAGCATGCGACAAAAACTGCATTTTGTCGTTGGCCATCTAAATAAATATTCGGTAGGTGAATTTGCGCGCACGGGCGATAAATTTTCCAATTTTAACGATTCGGTGAAAATGTCACACAGATTACGTGACTTTGATGCGATTGACATAGTTGCGAGATTTATGCGTGAGTTGCAGTGAAAACCAGGCCCAGACCGAGGCCCAAACACAGAGAGCCAAACCCAAACCTTTTACCTAGGCCCTAAGCCTCATGACACGTCGCTTGCTACCACCTCATGAACGAACGTGCGTTGCGAGCAATTAGAAAAGAGGCAGAAACAGCAACAACAACACCGACAACAACACCGACAACAACCACTGCAGGTAGAGTGCGGCGCCCACAACGACAGCTAATTTAAATGCCAAGTGTTTGCCCAGACCAGACCAGACCAGACAGTTGGTTGCGCTGGTCGCTTTTGGTCGCTACGAGTGAAAGATCACGACCAAAAAGTTGGCAACGTTACCAGCAGCAACAACTCCAACAACAACAACAACGACCAACTTAACGACAATGTTGGAGGCGGCACATGAAAGTTTACGGCGTCGGCAAAAATTGTTTGGCGCATTATTACTTATACCCTGCATCGAATACTAAAGGGCATAATGTACTCTAATATTTACTAATGGAATTCTTAGAACAATATATGATAAAACAGATTAAGTTTTAGTCAGATAATATCTTATTAGCCAGGTTGTCTTTTCTAGCGATAGATACAACTTGGGCATTATGTAATGTTAGGTTGATTTATTTAATATCTTAAAGCAATATTGTGCATTAAATAAAACAGACTTCTTCTTTCGAGCTCTCAAATACAAAATGTTTGTCGAAAATATTCAATTTTTGAAATAAGACCATTTAAAAATAAAATTAATAAAAATATTATTCAATTTTTTGTCTGTCAATGAAAAGATTTCTCTTTTTACGAAATCATTCTGAGTGAATACATAAATTTTGAGATAAAATTTTAATTTTGACTTTCATAACTCAACCTCACAGGGTATTCACTAGTCACGCACTATCGTCATAATTATTCTCTTGTTGTGATATGTAAAAGGAAAGCGAAAACGAAAACGACTCCGAAACCAAAAGCGAAGTGAAATAGGCGCATGGGTTGCTCTTACAAGAATTCTTGAGAAATAAGAAAAAAAGGATAAAAAAAAGGTTGTACATATTTGAGATGGTTGACAGAATACATTGAAAAAATGCCATTTGACAATAGTAGATGTAAATTTAATATTGTAGAAAATCTTATACAAAAAACCTTTTTACGATTTAAAAGCCTAGTGACGAAAACATTTTCATGCCCCAAAATTTCTGGTATCCAATTTTGTGACGAATAATTTTGAGTTTTACATATAAATTATTTAAAAATATAATTTTTGTCACTTGCACTGCTCAAAAAAGTACTGTATGTTAGGTTTGAAAAATTTAGCGCACTGTGCCCAGTAATATAGGGGTTTAATTTTAGCGGTTTTTAGCGATAAACTATCGATTTTTCGAAAAAGTACAAACGTTTCTAGATTTTTAAGCTGGAACAAGTCCTCATTCAAACTTTTAAGCTAAATCAACGCGTATTTTTGATTAGAATAGTACAAGATTAAAAAAAAATCGAAAAGGCTCCAACGGCCTCATTTGCTCCAACTATTTAGATTTTTGCCCTCCCACTAACACCTGTTTATCTCACGAACCAGGTGAGTTTCCAAAAGTCTTAGTGTGCGCATTTGTAAGTTAAATTAATATCTTTCGATCGGTATATAACTCGACCCGATCGGAAAGTCATAGCAAATTTTCCATTCGTGCTGCTTTCGTCACTAGCGCGGACTGCCGTCCGCAGTGATAAACAAATCGTTGAAATGACTGAAATACGAGGTGAACGCGAAATAAAGTACATGAAATTTCTATATTGCTTAACGGAGATATGCGAGTTGGTTTCCTTCTGTCTGTTTCCTTCTGTCTGCTTCCTGTGGTCGTCTGCTTTTTTCCTTCTTCCGCTGAGACATTGACAGACTAATGGAAGGCGTGCAGAATAGCTGTATTTGTATTCCATTTGAGCTTTCAATTTGTCGCCGGTCGATTCTCTAATTTCCTTTAGCGTAATGCAAAGAATTGCAAATGTTAAGCATACGCCCCGTTGTCTCATCTCGCACAAAGTTGTTGGCCATTGCGATTATTTTTGTCAATTTCAGCTTGAGTTGCAGATGATGCAGCACTTGCTGCTGCATTTGCATTACATTAGCTTTCAGTTGGGAGTGATGGGATGACCTTCCCCCTCTTCTTACCCCTTACCCTTTGGGGTTGCAACCTTTAAAGCCAAATGTTTTAATGTGCGGCGACAGCGTCACCGTTTGGTTTGCAACATTCTTGTTGCGTGCCCCGTCGCGGTCTTTGAGCGGTCAGCCCACTCATTCATTCATTCAGTCAGTCAGTCATTCATTCAGTCGTTTATTCAGACACTCATGCAACTTTCATTCATACAAAACAGTCGTCGACGCAACCATGAATGCATTGCCATTGGTAAAGTGATAAAGGGGAAGGCGATGCAGTTGGAAATATGAGCAAAATGAATGAAAAAATCGTAAATAAGAGCGCACATTCACAAATAAAACATGACACACACACACACACATACACTTGTGTGTAAAAGAACGCCTTTGGCTTTTGGGACCTGGTTCTGGCCCAGACTGAGACACACACAGACACATTCTTCTCTCTGGCGAAGTGAGCGCATTTTTCTGCACAATTTATGTCTTTTAATGAAAATGAAAAACGAATGAAAATCAAAAAATAAAATAGGAAAAAAAATATGTATGTATGTGCTCAACACGCTAATAACTTTTAAAAGCAAATGTGGAACTGCCTGCCAGTCTTCCCATATAAATTGTGGATATATACTTACATATATACATAGAGAGACCCATAAGTTACAGTGAGCGACTGTGTGGCACCCCCCATCAAGTGTAGCCCTATTTTTTCTCTATTTTTTTACATTTTATATTTTAACTGTGGAGCTTACGAAATTAGTTTGGGGCTGGGCGTGCAATTTGTGTAGTGTGAATGTTAGCTAATGTGGAACTGCTTTCATATTCAGGAGGGAAGAAAAAAAAATGCTTGTAACTTTGGACAGGCAATTTTGTCGGCCGTCTAATTGTATATCATTGGCTCACATAACTAAAAAAAAAAAACCAACAATTAGCTGGGAGAAATGTTGCAATTGGCACTGCTTTCGATTGCCGTTGATTATAAATTAAATTCAAGTTCAAAGTTGTCAAGCAAATTGCACATAAACCTCGAAATGGCCACAGAACATTTCACATTTTATTCAAATGGCATTTTAGGTATGGCACCATTATTTTTCTTTATGACTTTATTTAATGCATTTAATTGCAAATGGGGCCAAAACCACAAAAGCGACTCCATTAACGATATTAAAAATGAAGACTTAATAAAAGCCGGATTAACAGCTTGAAGAATGTGGTCAACACACACATAAAATAATGGCTAAAATGCCAACTAGTCCAGTTTATTACAGAGTATTAGTCTCGTATTAAATAGACTCTAAGAACAATTGCCGGTTTTCATGTGGTTTCGTTTATATTAACTTGTAGCTTTCAGTAAATATTTTTAATGCATTAAAAGTAGTTGATTTGAGGCTGATTTAAATTTCTTAATATATTTAAAAGCCAAGTTAGATAGACTTCTATTATTCAGCCCAAACAATGCCTCACAAATCTCATAATAAATCAATAATGCTCTTTGGCAAGTCTATAATTAAAAGCAGTACATTTTTGTATCAGCTTTTCAGTAAATTCGATGACTGGCATTTCCGTAAGAAGCTGCCAAAAAGGCGAACATGAAAAGCATCTTTTCTTCATCTTTTGGTTTGATTAAGTCAACTCAATGTTGCAACAGTTTCAACCGTAAATGTCTATACAAAACTCTATCGATAGATTTATTGACGTTAATGCTGCTTTCTGCAAAGGCCAACAGCACTCAATGATGGCCATAATAATAATAAAAAAAATAGAATAGAGAAAAAAGTATAATGGCAAAGTGACCAGCTGGTAAGGAGCATTGAAGCGGAAGCCAAAAGGCGAAAACAAAGCAAATAAATGGATCAGTTTTCAAGCATTTTAGCCATTGTCTTTTGGCCCCAAAGTGCAGCCTCAATTGAAGGGGGCTCTAATTGTTCAAATATGACCCCAAGCAGCAGGTCTTTTTATAGACTATAATCAATCGTATCGTATCGTATCATACAATATGTTTCGCCTTTGTTGCTCTCTCACATAATTAAATACTGACATTGATATTTTTTTTTTTTACTTTTGTTAAATGTGATTTTCTATGCATTTTTGTTTCGATTTATACACAGTTATTATTTATTTTTAGTTCACATTGGACATTGATGAATATAACTCAACTCAAACGCGACTGAAGTCAAGACAACTCAACTCGGCTTAGACTCTGTTAGCCTTGACTCTTACTTGTTTTCTGTGTTTGCTGGTCGCATTGTTGTTTTGTGTACGGCCTGGCTTGGGCCAACCTATTGTTATGTTATTGATTTTCAAAATGCGCTACAATGAACTATAATTGATCACGTTCATGGACCAATTTAGGAGTGAGTGAGAGAGGGAAAGAGTGAGAAGCATTCAATGTTTAACAATTTTGTTAAGACTCTCTCTGTCTTGTCAGAACTTTTGCAGCAGCAGCTTTCGTTTTAGCCATGGCAATTAAATGAGCATAGCTATCAACTTGAGGCAACAACTTGAGTCGCCTCTTGGTTGTCGCAGCACTAAAAAAAAGAAGAGAAGTAGGAGAACAGCCTCAACAACGTCAGAAAAACTTCATTATGGCCAATGGGGGTGCAACAACTTTGCCTTCATCATCATCATCATTATCATCAGCGTGGTCGTCTTCGGTTTCGTCCAGTTTGCAGCTTCCGTATGCTTTATAAACTTGCCTGTCTTGCATTGGCCTATAAACTGAAAGTAACACATCCATACACGCTAACTGCAAACCAAACTGGACCGAGACCGGACCCGGCCCGGGACAAGCCCAACATTGCCCGGCATTGACGTTGACGTTAACGTTAACGTTGGCAGCATGAAATAAAAAAAAATACATATATATATATATATATATTTGACCTACATCAAGTTTTCAAGTTGCTTGTTTGTGTTTGTGTTTATTTCATTTTTTGTAAGCCAAAGCTGAAGCTGCTGAGGCTTCTTCACCAACCTCATCATCATCATCATCATCATCTCTTTGCTACGCTTTACTTCTTACTTCTTGTCTCTGTTTCTCTCTCACCTCGTCTCTCGTCTCTTTCGCAGCCGGCTTTGGGCCTGTTTTTTCTTCTGATACCAAAAACAAAACCACAACATTTGCGCATATTTGGTCAACTGCATTTTTTCAGTATCTTTTAGTATTTTTCTTTTTTTTTTTTTACTCTGTCTTTATCTCTGTCCGTTATTGTTTTCAATTTCGTACAGCATTTTCATTAATTTTTCAACATCTTGTGTGTGTCAGTGTGTCGTGGTCGTCATCATCTCCCTTTCCCTCTCCGTCTCGCACTTCTGCGCTACTCTTCGAACCGCCCACGCATAAATTATTAAAAGACGTTTGCAGTCTTAGACGCTGACCAAGAGCAACAACAACCACGACAACAACGTGGGCAACAACTACGTCATATTTGGAACGTCTTTTGGCCAGTCACGCCTCGTGTCTATCTCTTTCTGCCCCTCTCTCATTTGATGGCATCTCTTATAGTAAAGCTGATTCATAAAAAGTTTGAATTTATTTTGGTTTACATTTTGTAAAGAAAATTTGCATATTGCCAAAGCTGTGGCGGCCTTTGGACTTGGCCAATACAAAACCTTAAAAGTGGTAGAAAAGAGAAGAGAAAAATATTTTATCATGCAATCGTTCTTAAGCGTAGACTCTAACCTTTACTTTGGCCAAAAACCAGATAGCGTTTAACAAGTATCTTGTATTATTCTCGAATAAATGCTTTGAAAGTATCTTTACTTATGTATTTATTTTTCTTTTTCTTTGTTGAGGTTTACACAACATGAAACGTGCAACAGTTTACGCTTCGTGCACCTTTCTGCTGACTTTGGCTTTTTGTAGCTGTATCTGTATCTTTAAATGTATCTGTATCTATGTCTGCCTCTGTTGCTGTCTCTGTATCTGCATCTGGTCTTTGGGCATTGGGCGTGGGTGTATCACTGAATGGTTGGTAATGCTCAAAGCTTCAGTGCACACAGCTCCAAACAGACGGCGTGTTGCACGTTTTGATGCAAATCGGTGGCGAGAGGCGGCTGCCCCCAAACCATACAACAAATGGGTGCAACATTAAATAATTAAAGCAACGCCCAGACAGAGATGGACAGACAGTGAGAGGGACAAGGAAAATGTACTAGTAAGACAGACAGTCGGACAGACAGACAGTTAAGTATGACTCGCACGAGTACCCGAACGAGTACTCATACACACTCATACTCATACAGTGTTGCACAAAACTGGCACAGCAACTTTTTCTTCAGACTAAGTCCAAATCGAAGTCGGAGTCTGAGCTGGATTTTATTTTTATACCACGTTTGTCGTGGTCTCTCTATCTCTTTTACTTTTCTCGTTCTGTCTCTGTCTCTTCATATGTGGAGCGTTAATGAATTGCCGTAAGCTGCTGCTGCTCAGCAGCATCGGGGTGCCGAACCGGATGAGAATGCTTTACTTGCTTTTCGAAATGCCTTTGCAATTAAAAGCAGCGGCAACAGCAACTGCAGAAATTGTCGCCACTCAATGTTGGCCAATGTCCCAATGGCCAATGGCCAGTTACGGCTTGCCAGTTGCAGATATGTGGCAAATAAGTGTGGCAAAAGTGTTGCAAGCCATTACAAGTCATTAATATATTAGCATTTAATGTCGATACATACGATACAAGTATGTTGTCCCACTTGAGTGTCATTGAACCTCTCTCTCGCCCCACACACAAAAACATACATAACCATATTACTCATACGCCTAGTGAACTGTTATATATTTATCAATCACCTGACTCACTTCTGGCCAAGCTAAAAGCTATCCACCTTCCCATTACAATGAGGTGTTGCCATTCAATTCGCATGTTTATGCTAAAAACTTGACTTTCTGTCAATCAACACATATTGTCTATTATATGCACATATGTACACTCGGTCTATATGCCATTTTCTCTGGCAATTTTCCAGGTCAGTGGGTTAACAAAAAATTGTGTTAGCATTGGTCATGCGGGTGACACATTTGCCCCAGTAACTTTGTCTTTTGAGTTCCAAGTTCAGCTCAGGGAATAATTGTTTGTAATTGGAATTCTACAGCGATTTACTGTGAAATTCAGTGCAGGCAAATTACTCGACAATTGAGTACCAGTTTTTATTTTATTTCTTTTTACCATGAGTCGTTAAGAAAAAGTTGCGGAAATAATTGTCTTAAGTTGTTTGAACTTTCAGTTCATAGTCTCAAATTAAATGTAATACCAGCTACACATGTACAACTAAAATACCTCATAAACTCCAAAACACCCATAATGTGAGGGTATATCCGAAAGTGTGCCCCGAGGCGTATGTTGGCCATGCGCCCAAGTTAAAGATCACTTAATGAATAGCATAATAATTAGAAATGAAAGTAAAAACGCTGCGTAGGATTTAACTATGACAAGGCATAAACTTTTGGCCATGATTGGGCAAATTTATTGTGCCATAAATAAACAAATCAAACTTGAAGAGTTTCCATTTTTTGTTATCCATGTTTCGAGTGCGTTCTTGAAATTCAATTTACTGAACATTTTTCCATCGATTTCGCACAGTAGCCAATGTCCAATGTTAAAGCCATTATCGATGAGTCCCCACAGCATACGGCATTAAAACTTCAAATTCAACTCACTTTCTAAAATGAGTTCATGCAGCAACAACAACAACCATTTTTTTGACACTCGAAAATAAATTTTTGATAAATGATTCGGCGTCATATATAATAAAAATTGGTAACAATTTTTTGATATATTTTACACTATGGACAGCGGAGCGCACATTCAAAATTGATTGCCAACAATTAAAAGTTAAACATTGAAAATTAAAAGGCGACTGTTAAAGTTTGAATACCCTGTAAAAAGTATTCAAATTGGTTATATTGCAATATTGGCATATAGTTTAAAACTAAGATGAATGATTATTGGCTGCACTTAATAAAAGCTTTACAGGGTATCGTTAAGTTTAACAAAATTCAACCAACGCATTGTCACATTTTTTGCGTATCGGGAAAATGCTTTTTTTACTGCCAAGTTTTTTGTGTAATAACTTGTTAATTTATTTGCAGCAATTATTAATGCAAACAAAATATATTTTATTATACGAATATACGTATATTATATATGTCATATACACGTATAAAGAGAGTGTGACATTTTGTTTTTTGTCGTCGTATCTTTGGGCTTTTTTCATGCATAAATCATTTCCGTTTTGTTGTTGCTGCTGCTGCACTTTTAACGCAATTTTATAATTACATTTTAATTTATGCAAATAAAAATTAGCCAGTCGCTTTTTATGGCAACATTTATTTGCTTAAACTAATGACAAAGTACACTGCATCAAAAAAAATTCCCTTAACAAAAGGCCTACAAATCTTTAAAAAAAATATATACAAACAATACAAAACGTTGCTTAGGGTCGCTGATTTGTGTGAGGTCATTAATCCAAATGGGGGCAAAGTGCGTTAGTTAAACGTTGTAAAGAGTATACAAAATTAATGACACATTATATAAAAAAATAACAATTGAATCGCCTTTTATTTTATGCTGAAATATACGTTGCTATTTTCACTAGGTTTACGCATATAAAGCATACGACATGTGGGCCACAATTAAACTATTATTAAAAAGATTCAATTAAATGTCAAACATTTATATGTCAGGAAAACAGATTTTTGCTTTTCTCATACAATAAATTTAAAGTTGTTAATAAATAGTCTTTTTGTTATACTAAAATCAATTCAAATTGCTGTCTTTGTTTTTAATTAATAGAAATTGAAAGTACATTTTTTAATAATTACTTTTAGAAGGCAAACGACGTGTGTGTCATATGCAAAATTTCCATTTGTTATATTTAATTAATATCTAGATTAAATGCCGTCAGAATGTAGTAACTGTTTGGCCATAATGGTTCTTATCCATACTTGAAATCTATAAAAATTGAAAGTAATTTGCATTACATCACTCAATTAGAGGAGACTAATAACCTTGCCCCACACCAAGACACACACACACACACAGATACTCATAAATTTATCATAGACAGTCGTCAGAAAAATGCAAAATACGAAATCAAATCGAAACCGAAAATGAAAACCAATGCGAATACGAATTTGAGCTCAGCTCAGCTCAACTCAGCTCATTGATCAAATTTTGATTGACATGTCGAGTGGTTTTGCTTGCTCTTTTGGGTTTTTTGCTCTATTAAGCAAATTTGTTTGGCATTTTATGGCACTGATTATGTGTATGTGTGTGCGTGGTGTGGTGTTGTGTCCAATAGTAATTTGATCATTAACGACAATTAGTGCAAAAAAAAAGAGAAAAATCTGAAATTCATTTTGACAGCTCAACGAATATTCACATTGTGGTTTGCTATTCAAAATTGAACTTAATTGTGCGCAAAAATTTGTAAACTGTTTTGAAAAGTAAACATTTAAGAGATACATATACAAATATACAGAGACAGATACATAACACAGCATTATGAAATATGATATAGAAACTGTAATGGGAGCTGAGTTGTCAGTTGTCAGTTGTCAGGTGTGTGCTGGGTGTCATTTGATAGCTTTGCTTGCTGTCAGCTCGAAACACATTCACATTTTGCAGGTCTGGCATAGCTTGAACTTTGCCACTTTGTTACCTTTTGGCTAAAAGATGCCACTCTTGGCAATAACAAAGCAACGGAAGTGTTACCTTTTTCTTATGGCCACAAAAGCTTTTGATGCTCCCACTCGATAAGTGGATGATATACGAGTCGGAGTTCGAGTATCCACACTCATATTCATACACACACACAAACACGTAAGAGTTCATTTATTGTAACTGTCTGACAAGGTCACCGGACAAGGGAATTTTGTGGTCAAATGATATCCAAAAGTTTCACTCATCATATTTGATACGTAACAGGAAGCCATGAAATTTGCAAATTGCTCAATAATTTCTTGGAAAGTTCTTTAGTTTTAAAGCTCTTTAAAACCGGTTAAGTTAAAAATATGATATATTTAAATCACTATATCTGAGTCAGCTGCGATTTGAGAGTCAGTTTGGTCCGGTTTTATTGAGTTTTTATTTTTTATGACTAGGCTGCACGCGTTGCCAATTTAATTGCCTTTGACTAAAAAAATTGCAAAAAAATTAAATGTATTTTTTGAAAAAAATTCGCTTGTGTCGTGTTGTGCGTGAGTCTCTCAATTTCAGTGTGTGTATGTGTGTGTATTGTTGTTTTCGCTTTCAGTTTCGGCGTGCTGTTAATGTATTTTTGTTGCCAGCGAATATGAGATTTATTTAAATGCATTAAACTTTAGAGGTCAACTTCCTTTCACTGGCGACGTGTTGGCGTCGATGTCGGTGTCGGTTTCCACATGATAACGGCCCAGTCTCTGTAAATGTATCTGTATCTCAGTCTCGAAATTCTCCTTACTGCCATGCCTCATGTCTCATTCCTCATCTCTTAGCCAGCTGCCCGTTTGTTTTTGTTGTTTTGCGAGAAATTCTCAAAAATAAAATCAGCCACAAAATGTGACAAGTGGCGCGTTGTATTTCAATGTCATATTGTTGTTGTGCGTGTTTCAACCTTTTATTTGCATACCTTGTTTTTGTTGTTGCTGCCTTGTAACCGTAATTTTCCATATGAGCTGCTAAAATATACATACCAAGACAGAGATGGACAGACTGAGCGAGAGAGGCAGAGCGAGAGCTTGCCAAAAATTATTGAATGCGTAAGAAAATAAAACGCTCGTCTGCAAGTTCATTTAAATTGAAATCCTGCACACACACCGGACGCAGGACACAACCCAAGAAAGGACTTTCCTGCTTTTTTTTATTTTTTTTTTGTGTGGCATATTTACATAGTCGTTGTCAATTTTATGGCTCAGCCGAGGCAGAAGCAGAAGAATGAACAAATGAATGAATGAAAGACGAAGGCGACCATGTCAAAAAGTAACTGCATAAAAGTTCCTTGTAAATTTAATAAACTTTTATAGATGCATGTGTGTGTGGGCGTGGGTGTGTGTGAGTGTGTGTTGGGTCGACAAGGACTACAAGTACAAAGGAGACATTGAATCCTGAGCAAAAGCAGCTACCATTAATGCGTGGCCTGTCCTCAAGTTGCCTTCGCTTCCCGCCTCATTCAATATTGTTGATGGTTGCTGCTCCTTTCAATTGTTGTTGTTGTTGTTACTGGTGTTGTTGTTGCCTGGCATCGACTGATTGCTCCATGGGGTGCACTTTAAGAGAACAACAACAACAGCACAAAAATAAAAAGCAAAAGATAAATAAATATATATAAACTTTTATTGTATCCGCATTTGAGTGTCACTTTTTGCCTGCTTTTCTTTTTAGCCAAGTCAAAGAAGGCGAGGAGTGTTGTGTGTGTGCTCGAGTGTGTGTTTGAAGTCAGAGATTGATACTTGTGGCGAAAGTGATTTATTTACTGGTGAATCTCGCACGTGGGCCGTCAATGACCCAAATTGCTTTAAATGGCCAACTCATGACAATTTGATAATAAAGCAGCAGCTGCTGTTGCTGTTGCTGCTGCCACAAATAGCTGCAACTTGGGAAAAGGTGCTGCCCCTTTTCGCTTGTTACATCTTAAGCAGTTCAAAGTTTGCATTTGATTTGCATTGAATTGCATTTACAGCAGTTTGTTGGCCATTTTCTGCTGACAGCTAAATGTAAAGTTTTGTCCCGTCGCATATGCGACCGACCAAGAACGCCGCTCAAAATGGCAACCCCCTACACTGAGCGAAAGGGCAGCATGCATAAAATAAAAATAAATGTATTGATTTTGTCGTTTTCGGGCAAATAATAAATAAAATGAAAATAGCCAAAACGTTGAGCGCGCGGTAGTAACAACTGTTTGCAATTGCTGCAATTGTTGTTGGCCAGGCTAAAAGGAGCGAGCGAGTGCAGCCCGAAAACCAGTTTGTTGCTTTGTCTGCAGAACTGTGTCTTTCCCACACACACACACACACACACACAACACACACAGTTACAAATATACTAATGTAATGCGAAGTTATCGTAGCCATTGTGCGGCAAACGAATGCAGTGCAACAACAAAATTGACCCAAACAACAACAGAAACATTGCAAATTGAGCTGGAGATGCTAGACTAGCAATTACCCTGTAAGCGGCCTTGGCAAGCAGTTAAAAAGTTGAATTTTTTGAGCTGACTCTGTCTATAAAAAAGCACTAATTTAACCTTTTCTTTATGTTTTTTCACGTAACTTTTTCATGGTGAAATGTTTGAATATAATTAAAGCTTTAGAGTAATATAATTTTTGTTTTCTTTTCAAAAAATTATTATGAAAAATTGACTGTGAAAAAATTCAAAAAAAAATTTAATTAAAATTTTAAAGTTTTAAATAAATTCTTCAAAAAAAAATATAAAATTATAAAAGTGTCCAAGGGGACATAAAAAATGCTCAGTTTCGCCTGTATTTTCTGATTAATGAAGAAATATATTCCCTTTTTCTGTTCTTTCTGCTTAATGCTCTCAAAAGCATTTGCTGCGACTACAGGGTATTAAAAGTGCTGCTATGGCTGCACAGCAGAGTTGGCTAGCTCGGTTAGTTAGTTAGTTGGTTGCCAAGTCCAAAGCGCTGCCACGGCCAATTGAAAGCTAAAATTGCATTTTGTGACTGCGACTGGGGAACGCTTGCAGTCGCCGAAGTCTCTCACAGGCTGCAGCTTCAGTCTCCATCGCCAACTCCCGTCACAATCCCAGTTCCAGTTCCAGTTCGAGTCCCAGTTGCAGTTGCAGTCTCAGTCATGCCTCGGCATGTAGTGAATGCAGTCTCAGTGTGTGTTTGCTGCGTGTTGGGTTACCTGCCCTTGCCCCAGCTGGCATTTTAACTAAGGCATGCAATTTGTAAAGACTGTGCCACAAAAAAGCCTCAACTCAACAGCTACTGTGGGAGCTGAACAAATAATTGATAAACCATTTGGCATTCTTACAAATTGCAAACGATTACTTTTAAAGTTTTTATTGAATATTAAAAGTGACAGAATATAATTTTATTTATTTTTTATTTCCATTGTTTGATTGAATATTAAAACGACAGAGAGAGAGTTAAACTTGCAACAAGGGCATCCAGTTGTCAGCTGCCTTACGCATTGCTGTCTTTATTTATATGCATGCAATTTTCAGTCATGTTGCATGTTGCATGTGGGTTGTGGCATGAGTCATGGTCCTGTCCTGGGTTGTGTTCCTATCGTATACAATCATATTTTCAATCCGCTACAGCTGCTCTTTTGCTTTTACACTGGTCGCGGGCTTTTGTCGCCTTTTGCTGCCTCCAATTGCTGTCAATTTGTTTGTGGTCTCTTTTTGTTACTGTCCATCTAGGGTACCATATACATACATATAGATTTTTTTAACATTTCTTTTTATTTATTTATTTTTTTTTTTTGTTGCTGGATCCTGTCGCTGCCGTTGTCATTTGAGGTCAGTTTAAATGGTTTCCTGTCAGTTGCGGTCTCTTCGGTCTTCCCGCAGTCCGCTGTTGCACAGTGGAACGATGGCACAGTGGGCCAGTGGGCAGTGGGAGGCAGAGCCCATGGTTGCCCATTATTTTGCATATATTGCACAATATTCAATAAAGTATTCATTCATATTTCTACAAATGGCAGCAGCAATAATTTTACATGCCTTTTGTTTTGTTTTTTCTTTGCTTTTCGTTTGTTGTTGTGTTGGGTTTTAGGTTGCATAAACCTTGCAGCTTCGCTTTGTTATAAATGCAACAATAAAGGCAACATTTGAGACATTTGCCAACGACGGCCTCGACGCACGCTCCAATTGCACACAGAGCGCAACCGAAGACATCTTGTAAATGGCCTCCAAAAAACACTGTAAGAAACAGAGAACCGAGAATGAAAAACGACATGGTGGTGGTGCTAGTGGTGCTGATGGTGTTGCCTTTGGTGCTGGTAACGGTGGCAACACGGCGCATAATTACGCGCATTTTCTTTTGGCATGAAAATGAACACCTCAAGGTGGCTGCTGTGCATAATGCATAGAATTCAATACGACTACAAATTCAGCTGAGTCCAAAATGAGAATAAGAATTGAGAATGATGTGGTGGCAAAGCGGTGGCAGCATCGTGCACCTCATTTCGTTTTATTTGCAAATTTTATGCCACAAATACCACAAGAATTGCAACAGCAACAGCTACAGAATGGAGTCGACTGCTGGCTGCTGACTTCTGACGCTGACTGTTGACTGTGAGTGACGGCGACGACGAATGTGACACCCCCGGTTAGCTCAAGTGGAAATGTTGAAGCAGTTGCCGGTTGCAAGTTGCAAGTTACTGCAGAAGCCCTACACACAAATGCCATTGGTTTCGTGTGCTGTTCTTTTGGGGCCAGGCACTTGAACATGATAGCAGCTTAGTTTGCTGCAAGCCAAGCGAAGCGAAGCGAAGTTCTGTTCTTGCAAAATAAGTGGCACATGCGCGCCGTAAAATTGCAAATCGCCGACAGCAACAACAACTGCAACTGCAACAGCCCCACAGCAACTGCAACTGCTGCTGCTGCATTAATGATACGCCTGTCTAGCCAGAAAGGCAGCTGCTCGTACCTAGGCTGACATACGCAAATGTGCTTGACTTCTAACTTCCATATGCGGCTTATGTGGCGTATGCGTAATGCGTGAACTATAAGCGAATTGTGAGCATTGTGGGCAAAAGTTTTATGCCTTCAACAACAACAAGCACTCAGCTTGCAATTCTTCAACTTTGTGACTGCCAACTGTGTTTTTTGATTAGAAATTTAAAAACGCTGAGTCAGAATCGATTAAAATATAGTTAGCATTCTTTTAACTTCCACAAATTATTTATATTAAACAAAAATCAATATTTAAATTTTATACAGAAAAATCAACAAATTAGAGTACCAAATAAAACAAATATTAACTAAATAGTTAGATACATAAAGAAACAGTCTTTAGGAAAAAATAGAAATAATTTAAACAAATAAAAATGTAGTGAATGAGTAGTGAAGGATCTATTTTGAATGAAAATAAATAAACTAGAGAAAATCTGAATAATCTAAATAAATCAAAAAACCAATTAAAGAAACTCTTGAGAAATAAAAATAATAATTTGAAAGATAGTACCAAAAGCTTACTTCAATAAAATATTTAATTAGCTATGAATAAAACTCTGATCAACTTAATAAAAATTTAAAAGTATGTTTTTTTTTTAAATTTAAAAATATTTGTTTTTTTTAAAATAATTCCCAATGCCATTTGTTTGATGACTTTTGACTGTCTCTTTTATTTATTTTGCAATCAGTGGAGTCAAAAATTCAATTTTTTAATGAACCCCAGGACAGTTTATATAGTACTCGCTGTGTGCTCCATAATGGCTCTCCCATTTCATTTAGATTTTTCTTTTTAAACATTTTATTGCTTGTGTGAAGTAGAGGAGAGAGGGGAAGAGTGCGCTAACGATGACATTGCCAGTTGGGTTCTATTTCTAATTTCGCAACCCAATTGTCTGGCGTTGACAGGCAGCGTCGGAGTGCGGAGTACGTTGCATAAACAAAATGACATGGCAGCCAATTAATGTCGCACCATGTCAGAGTCCCATCCTGCGGCATCCTGACTACAACTCCTGTACATCTCTTACTCCTACCTCTCCTCTAAGTACTGACAACGTTCTGGCCATGGCCTTAACTGTCTCATCATCTTCTATGCCAAATGGGCAATTTGTTGTCGTTATAAGGCGCATTCTGTGCATTTTCATTGTTATTATTGCGCCGCTTTCATGGTTGTTGTTCTCTTTGCTAGCTTTGCTAGCATTTGCTCTTTCTCCTATTCTCAGCATTCAGCATTCAGCACTCAGTACTCAGTTGTATGCATATTAATTCTGATGCTGGCCAAACCCAGAAGAGACCTAACTGCAAATTTACATGCAACGCGGCCCTCGGCAATCGGCGGACGCGTCTCTAATTTGTGGACTCTTGGCAAAGTATCTCTTACTCTAACTCTCCTCCTCTTAGTCTATCTCTTTCTGTCTGAGTGTCCAACTGTCTGGACCTAATGTGTTTGCCCTACCCTCGCATATATGCGCACACGCCCACTGCACACTGGCACAGCGAGGGGAGTTAATTGAGTTCATGTCATGTGCATTTTCTGTCTGTCTTTCTTTCTGTTTTAAATCTCAGCTTCATTATCAGTGCAAAAGAATGCGACTGCCGATGGCTTCTAACTGTATATACACATTCAAAATAATGCAAAAAGCACTTAATATATTGTTCTTCTATTTCTTTTTTATATTATTTGAAAACCCCTCACTTAAATGCGAGCGAGCGAGAGAAGTTGCCTCTAGAGAAAAGCTTAGCAGAGTTGAGTGCAGAGTAAAGCGAAAAATTTCTATAAATCCGCACTTATTCCCAAAACAATAAAACGCGCAACAATTGCGCCCATTCGCGCTTAAATATGCAACAACAGCAGCAGCAGCAGCAGCAACAGCAACTGCAATGGCAGCAACAACAGCAGGAGTCGAAGGCAGTCCTCCACATTAGAATCGCCATAATTCAGGCGACGGCAGTCGAAAAGCGCTCCAAGAGCTTCGACTCGAGTCGAGTCGAGTTGGCGAGACTCAGTTAAGCCCACTTTGTAGTCATTTGCCTGGGACCAGCAACAGTAACAACAGCAACAGTAACAGCAGCAACAACAATAGCCATACCAACAACAACAACAACAACAACAACATGTGCCACAGTGGGCAGCACTGAGCAAATGTATGCCAGCAATTTAGACGACGTCGTTGGCGCGCTTGCTAAATTACCAAAACAAAGGAAGCGATAACTTGCAACAGGACGAAAAGGGGATGGAGGAGGAGCATGGCGGTATTACAAAGAGTGGCAACACTGATGCTGTTGTTGTTGTTGTTGCTGTTGTTGCTGTTGTTGTTTAACGTGGGCGTGTGGCACAAAACACAATAAAACTTATTTACGAGTCACGGCGGGGTGGCCGGAAGATGGCTCCAACGTAGTTCATTGTAATGCACTTAACTTGGGAACGGGCAATGGAGCAGCGGCTTGGCAAGATGCGCGCAAATGATATGCAAAGAAGTGAGGGAGATGGAGAGAGGAAGAGAGAGAGAGAGAGAGTGGTAGGGAGAGGGTTGCCGAAGCAGTTGAACGTTTGGTTAAAGGGTAAATGAGTGCACAGCGTGAGGCGCATGAATGAAAACGGAACGGAACCAAATGATGGATGGGGAAAAGGCGGGGAGTGGGAGAAGGGTGGCCAGTCGGAAACGCTGCCTGACGAGGGCACAGACAAGACGAGAGGGCCATTGGTAATACTGTAAATGAAAGCAACAGGAGCAACAGCCAACAATAAGAGTAACAACATCAACAACAATAACAACAACAATACACAACTGACACAAGGGCAACACACACACTGTGCAAAAAGTTAAGAGCAGTTAAATGGGCGCTATTAAATAATTATGGCCATGAAATGGCAGACGCAGAATATGCTTAAAAATGCAATGAAAATATTAAGTATTAGGAATAAGTATTATAAATACTGCTACACATTTAAGTGGTGATGTTAATCCACAACTCTGATTCGCGATAAATACTGAAAAGTTGAATATCGAAAAATTAATCGAGAAATAACAACGAATACAGATTGTTGACTTGTCAACAAAATTATCGAGTTAAAGTACTTGAAAATGTTTGCATCATTAAATTTAAATAATTAATTGAAGTATTTCTAATTAGTATTTCCTTTTTCTTTTCAGGTAAGGAATAATTCTCGCTTCATTTGCTTTTATGTGTCACGGTAAGCTGAATTCTTAAACACAGTCTGCAAATTGCGTATACGCTCCATTGGCGCACGCATTGCAAATTCAAGTTAATAGTGTGATATTTTCGTGCAGTGCAGCTACAGTTGAAATTTACTCAGAGCTGAGCCTTACTTGTTCCCACCTCAATACTCATTCTCATCCTTTTATCCTGCTCTCTCTTCTATCATTCACTGTCTCTCTCTCTTTCTCTGCCGTCACAGTACGTAAAGTTCTCAGTAGTCAGTGAAATTGCGCGCCTTGTTTATTGTTGCAGTTGCAGTTGCTGTTGTTGTTGATGCTACATTGCTGCTCTTGCCTATATTATATTGCGTTTCATTGTTGCTGCTGCTGTTGGGCTGCATGAAATTTGTGCAAACTCAGCAGCGAGCAAAGTCTCCATCGTCCCAAACAGAGCCGTATGCTCCACACACACACACACACACACACACAACTTGGACACCTTATAAGGCAATTGCAATGGCAGGCAGCATCAGGAGCCGGGCTTAAATATTTATGGCTTGCCATACTTTGTACGATTATTTATGCCTCCCGTTTGCTTGGCAAGTCCCCATCGTAGTCGTCGACGACGGCAATATGACTTTTCTGTATATAAATATCAGTTGTATGCTGTATGCACATGTAAATTGCGCCGCAGGACGACGTTAAGTGAAAAATAGTCGCCGGCTCATTAAAATGTTTTATAAAAGGCGCCGCGTCGCAACTCGACTCGGACTCGGACTCGGAATCACACTCGACTCGACGTAAATGGACAGATCAAGTATGTAATGAGTTGTAAGCCATCAGCTAACAGTTGTCGCCTTTTCACTTTTGTATCCTCTTTTCACACGACAAGTGACAATCCTATTATGGTTTCAGCATTGATTTACCTATTATTTGTAATTTAATAAAGAAATTTGTACTATTTAATTGGGATATTAGAGCTAGTTATTTGCAAAGTTTAACTTGAAAGCAAGCATTTAAGTCATCTCCAAAATAAGTAGGTAAAACAAATCCAAAAAAATTCTAAGGAATTTAATTGAAGGCAAACATTTACTTTGTTTACGCTTCTTAATGTCTACTTTATGTTTCCGAATTTAAATCTGAAAATTAAAATTTGTTGTTCATTTTTTTGTTAGAAAAGTTGCTAAATATATATGTATAATATGTAGATAGCATTTATCAGAGAATGAAAACCCAAACATGTTGTAAGTGACAGAGCGTAAAAATAAAAATAAACTACAAATACATATTTGGCTGCTTTGGTTTAGTGCGTGCAACGGTATTTGGCACGCCAAATTGTAGTTAGGCATCTGGAGCATACTTTTGGCATTAACTGTAAACGCTAAGCGGATCGACTAAAGAAGTTTTTTGCCCGCTGTCTAATTAGCAGCCACAAAAATGCGACGCATCATGCTCATCATTCGCTACAACTCTGTCTATATATATTATATATATATTATATATATTGTGTATATATCGGTTGTTATTGTTGTTCCTCGCTGATCGCCCTTCTGCTTGTCCCTCTGTTGTTTGCATGTGGCAGTATTTTCGGCAACTTGGCTGTGGTTAATTAGCAAGCAATATTGAGCGTTAATGCGAAATAAATCGCAGCAGCAGCCAAATCAGCTAAAGAAAAACCTCCGCAAAAACTGTGGAAAATAGAGAAGAAGCAGAAGATGAAGAAAAAAGAAATGAGAAGAGCAGAGCTGAAGAAGAAGAAGAAGAAGTCGCTCACTTAATTATGTTGACGTTTATGGCAAAAGGGCGACCTAAAGCTAGAGCTAAGACGACGACACCCACACACACATACACACACCAAAACGAAGGCCAAGAGCAGAGCGAGAACCCAACGGTAATCATTATTAACGATGACTTTTAGTTTACAAGCTAATTATTTGTTACTGTTACTGTGTTGGCGAGGCCAAAACGCCTCGCGGCTAATTTGAAGATACACTCCGAAAACGGACTGCGACTCAGTCTTTGACGATGGTGACTTTCGCCTTTGATATGATTTTAATTAATTTATTATGGCCATATCGATGTCAGCTTTTGATGTCTCACTAATCGCACATTCTGTGTACATTTTGCATATTAATTTTCGGGTCTTATGCAATCATCAGCAAACATCGAGCAAATGAACAGAGCAAACTGTGTGCATTATTAATTGATCTTTAGTCGGGTCAACTGACAATATTGGTAGAAAATAGCCAAAGCATACTAAATGCCGTTATAAATGCCATTTTGCCATATGTAAATTTCATCAGTCTAAGCTAAGCAAAACAAATAAAACTAAATAAATGAATCTTTTGAACCATTTCCATATGAATACGCAATATCAAAAACAGCAACATCGACAACAACACTCCCACATAGATATAATGCCTGCCATAAACTGAACTGAACACGACCCCATGCCAAATAATAAAAATAAAATAATAAATAAGATTTTCAAGTCAGTCTGAAATTGGGTCAAAGAATTGCGCAGACGCAACGCCAACAGGAACAAAATGCGAAATATGTGAATAAATATAAATGAAAGACTTTTTGTTAAACGAATATTAAATACCCTATTAAGATAATTGACTACATCATTAATTGGATTATTATAATTTAAATATAAGTCTTTCTTTGTTATACAAATGAACAGAATGCTATGGAAATGTTCTTCTTACATTCTCAAATAACTATTGAGGACATATCAAAAATATTCACATAAAAATATAACCTTCAATTCAGTTGAGATCACACCTAAAGGTGATAAATTATACATATATTATATGCAAATCTAAAATATCTTTGAAAACCTACAATACAGAAAGTGCTAATCAATTGACTGGCAGACCACGATCAATATGACGAAATAATTATTGTCTTTATTTGATTTTATTTTATTTACCTTGCTTTTGCTTTTAACAATTACGCAAACAAAAACACGATGACAACGACAACATTACTTTTTACAAGTGCGTGGGAAGAAATACAACAACAAAATGGTAAACAAAAGCTAAAAAACAGTAGCAAAAATATAACAAGACAGAAGAGAAAAACCAACAATAAACAACAAAAGCGTAAAAAAAATATTACAAAATTACAATAACAACGATGACGACAAATTAGATGCAGCATACACAGAAATTAAATAAAAATGCAATTAAAATGCACAGCAACCTGTGCAGAGAGAGAAGTGTGGCCTGTGAGAGAGAAAGAGATAGGGGAGAAAGAGAGAGAGAGGCAACGCTCACGTTGGGAATAATTAAAACCAATTTTTTTTGTGTGACACAAAACAAAAGCGAAAGTGTTGAAATATTTATGCAGAAAATGCACAAAAAAATGAAAAGCGAGCAACAACGACAACAGAAACTACAACAACAAAGGTAGCAAGCGGCAAGTGTCACCAGCCAAACTGAAACAACAACAACAGCAACTACAAAAGCCACAACAATGACAATAACAACAACTGTGCGACTACGACAACGACAACGATATCCAATCCCCGCAGCAACAAAAAGTCGAATTTTAATTCGCATTTTTTATAGCAAACAACGCGCAAAGTATTGTTGTTTGTATGCACGAGGGTTGCTTGATATGTTTAGTAAAAATTTTTAAATAATAGTAAGTTTTATAACTTGATAATAAACTACACAAGAAAATATTTATTTTCAAAATTCGTAAAGCTTTTTTATGCTAAATATTTACAAGTTTCAATTTTTGTATTTTCTTATAAATAATTAATCCAAAAATGTGCGAGTAGTTATACTCTGGATGTGTTTGTGTGTGTGCATTTATATTTTAAAAGCCACTTTAATTTTACGTCTAATTTTCGCCTTTATTTAGACGTTGTTGTTGCTGCTGGCGCATGCGCCACCGCCAGCAATTGCTCTGTTATTGTTGTTTGTTGCCATCGTTTGTGTTGTTATTGTTGTTGTTGTTTGTCTGCCGAATGTCTGGCTAGCTTACTGCCTGTGCGGTGTTGGTTTGGTTGTCATTTGGAAGTAATTAAAATGGAAATTGCATTCGCAGTTGGCCAGACAAAACAATGCGATGAACGAGTGTATTCAATGTTGTTGCTGCTGCTGCTGTTATCGTTGTTGCTGTTGTTGTTGTGTATTCACAAAGCGAATGCTGAGGATGCTGGCAGTTCACAGCCGTTGGCTCACTTAAATGCGCTAATAATTTTATTCACTTGCCTGTTGTTGCTGTTGCTGCTGGCATTGCAACATTTTGCCTCAGATTTCTATCAGCAACAGACAGCAGCAAACCAACTTGAGACAATCGCGCGGAAATTGCAAATGAAGTTGTTGTTTCATGTTGATGTTACCGTTGTTGTTTTCAGTGTTGTTGTTGCTGTCGCTTATTATCAAACATTACTTTTATTGTCAGAGCAAAAACAACTACTGAGCAACTGAAACTTTTATGTGGCAACAAAGTAAATAAGTTTCTACTACATCACTTGCCACGCAGAGTTCATGCGTGTGAAGGGCAAAGAAAAACTCTTATCTAATGTTGTACTTCCACTTGCAACAACAACAACAACAATATCAACAACATTAGCAATAACAATAACGAAGACAATGTCCGGCTGAAAAGATAAAAAGTTCCCATTTTCATGGCGATTTAATTTAATTTTGAATTGTAAGCAACTACAAAAACTATTAAACCATGGTAAAAACTGAAAAGTGGAAGAGTTGTATTAGGCATAAATTTGACCAAATAGCTGCAAATAAACTTTATTGCAGACTTGCCATAAACAGCATAGTGTTAACTAAATAGTATGATCCATTGATCCCACAATTTGGGTCAACATGGGAAAAATCAAGAAGTTTTATGACCCGCACTTGAGTTGAAAACTTTTAAATTATGAGAAAATAAAATAAAATCTTAGTCAAAATAAAGGAGCATTATAGTATTGTTATTGTTGAACAAAGTCAGTTCTCAACTCGCCAGCTCTCATCTATGCCCAAAAAGAAATCAAAGTTCTTGAATCGTTTTAATTAAATTCTTCTGCTCGTGTTGTCAGGCAATCAACAAGCCATCAATGTTAACGGTTCTGCCATTTTTGGCTGGAACAAAACATATGTATCTGGCCATAAAAGTCTCAATGAATGGCCGCAAATTGTCCGGCTAGCAAGCCATGCCAAGCACAGGAATTATTTATTAATAAACATAAAGCAACAACAATATGCTTCTTCTCATACTATAATAAATACTGAACACTTCCCTGGCTTCTTCTTCTTTCTTCATTCCTCCCGCAATCCAAGTTTATCGCCCCGGTGACTAACTGACGGCATGCCAATTAAAATTCAAGTCGCATCGCCGCTTAATGTCATAATTATGAGCCAACTAAAGAGATTTACGTATTTTGTTTCATAACTTTGGCCCGGAACCTGAACCTGAGCCAGGCCCTTACCCATTGGCCTATGCGTGTGACTGTGACTGAGTCTTGGCCAAAAAGTTGTTGTTGTCTGACATCGATTATATTATGCACAGAATGTGGAAAGATGGAAGATGGACACTGACAGTTGGCACGTCAACTTTTGGGCGTGAAATAAGCAGCAGAAAAGCAACAAAAATATATGTATAATTATTAATAATTAAATCAGCATGCAAGGCGACGCACGTAACAGAAATAACAAATTTAATTGGGCAAATTAGCTGCAAAAATTAATAAAAACATATAAATAAGAAAAAAAAATCGCACAAAAAAAATGTGTAATAATTGCAACCACACGAAAGTCAATTAATTTATTATCAAAGGCAGAAATTAAAAAAAAAACATCAATTTGCTGTCGTTAAATTCATAAGTGAAAAGGTATAAAGCAATTAGATTATCCTAGACATTTAACTGTTGAACAGAAACTTTAATTTTCTAATTTTAAATTTTCTACTAGACTACTTGTTTTGTTTTATTTTATATCGTCATATACGTATGACATTAAAATCTTCAAGCGATTATCTTAGTTCCTACCTTCACAACAATTATAATCATTTGGGCTTCATGAGTATATTTATAAATATATTTAATTATAGAATTTCTGTTGTTTACTTACTGGTGATTACACAACGCTCAAAAATATACTTCTTTTTGGGCCAACGACTGCTCTGGAACTCCTCAAATGTCGGAATATCATATTTTTCTATAAGTGATATCCTTATAATACTTTATATATATCGTCAACATTGGATATTTTCGCGATCGTGAGCTTGAATGGATAAGAAAAAAGATAACATTTTAAACTTGCCTCTCACAGCCCCGAAGGATCAGTAGGATGGCTAAGAGTGAAAACGGCAAAAAAGAATAAAGTGTCATTATTTAATTTCATCTGGCAAATGAGGGTCAATAGCGACCTTTATATACCCATAAACACCTAAAAATGTTCTCTGTGCAATTAAACTAATTATACACTTGCAGTCACGTGCCTTTATCGTGTTAAATATTTAACAATTCTGACATATTTAGACTTGTTCAATTTGTTAAATCTATCACCGTACAACTGTACAACAATCAATTAAAAATATTTTAATATATCAATGATAACAAGAAGTAAGAAAGTTCGAGTTGAGTGTGCTCAACTGCGAGTTAAACTGCGCTTCGGGTCTGAGCCATAAATAGCAGAGTCAGTGCTTGCACACAGAATCATGTAAACTCAACCAAAAGAAAAGTTTATGTCCAGTCTTAATGTTTCTAAGTAAAAAGTATCTTTCCAATATCTTCTGAGCTTATAATACGGTCAGTATAAAATTCTCGGGACACATCGAGACTACAAACATTTCAAAGTCAACTCGACCGTACATATATTATTTGATGGCGATGCCTTATTATAAACATACATTTGACCAAAACCATTATTAGCCTCTATTGGCCATTCTTAATGTGATTTAAAAACTTATTTACTCGATATAATTTTGATAAATAAGCAAAAACTTTTAGTTTCTATAACTTGCATGCAAAAACATGGATTTGCTAAATTTTTCTTTTATTTTGTTTGATATTTTTTGCCATACATATATTGTTATTCACTTCTTTAAGGAAGTAACTTTAATTTAACCTTAACTACAAGGGTCATACCAATTTCGATTTCACCAATAAATTTAAAAATGAATTTATATGTACCTTCTGGCAAAATTTCTGGAATACCCTCACATGTGACCACACAACGTTCGAGTCTATAATTCTTTTTGGGCCATGGACTGTTCTCAATTTCTTCATATGTCGGAATATTGGAACAGTGTGCGATATTGCTATATAAGAACTGCTTATAATATTTTTTTTTAGCTTCTGAAAATGCTATCCTCGGAATCGTGTAGGGCAACGGCTTGAAATCATCTTCGTGTCCAGTTGGGCTGCGAAACATTTCCATTTCGATCTGTCAACAAGAATACATTTGTTAAGAAGAGCAAAAATATATTTTAATTAAATAATAAATACCACATCGTCATCTTTCACGTCAAACCTCCAGTCAAATATAACTGTGAAACTTAGATCATTGTATTTTGATCGTTCAATTTTCGACTCAATTGGCAATTTACTCTTATCAGTGCTGTAAGTGCTGATGGATATGAGTTCGTAGTCCCAAGTCCGCTGTAAGTCAGAGTTTGAATGAGGGTCTAAACATTAAAAAAGGTAAAACTTACCCTACACTCACAGCCCCGAAGGATGAGCAATAGCATTCCCATTAGTGCAAGTGGCAATAAAGAATGAAGTGCCATTTTTTAAATTGAACTGACAGATCTGACAAATCTGACAAAAAAGCGCCCCTTATATACCAACAACCCCTTAGTATCTTATCGCTGTGAAATAACACTAATAATACACTCGCAGTCACACGCTATTATCTAGTTAAATAATTAACAATACTGGCTTGTTTTTACACGTTTATATTGTTAGATCTATTGCAGCATTATGTTATGTAATCATTTGTACAAATGATGTAAAATATTTCAGTATATCAGTAATAGAGTTTTGCCTTTATCTGAAAGTTGTAAATTTTTCATTGCATACTTTAAAACGCACAGTGGTCAACGTTAAAACATATTGCAGCTGCATTTAAAAGGCAAAAAGCCAATTGACCTGATGGTTATGTCACATACACACAGAATAATACGCATACATGCACATAGACATGGCTTGAAAATTTAATCAAATGAAAGCTAGAGGCAATTATACTTTAAATACAATTAATTAATCATGAAAACACACATACTTGCACACAGTTATTTATCCAGGGCAACTATGCTGTTATTTCAACCGTACAGAGAGTTGCCTTTTTTTCAGTTGTTGTTGTTGTCGATGTCGCTGCTGCTTTTGTTGGTCTGATTGTTGCTGTTGTTATTGCCGGTGCGGCCGTTGGGCTTGTGCCGCAATATTAACATATCCTGCGTGTTTAAGTAACGCATAAAATTATATCCTGATTGAATTGACCAGCATCGAGTCGCCATTTCGCCATTTCCAGCGACAGTGCACGTAAAATATGCGAATACCAATAAAGTTGCCAACGCGTCGTTGTTGTTGTTGTTGTTGTCGTTGTTGTTGTCGCTGGCGGCTTTAGCAGCGAGCACTGTTTATTTTGTTGCTGCCTCAGTTGTTGTTGCTATTGTTGCTGTTGTGTCGTTGCCGCGTTAAAATGCGCGCCCACGCACATAAATCACGTGCGTGAATCTCTGCAGCTGCGTGTGTGCATGTATATATATGTGCTTGTATGTATGTATTTGTGTATATCGACAATTGTTGGTAAACGGAAAATCAGCAGACGCAGTTTCTGGCATCTGCCTGTGTGTGTGTGTGTGTGCTGCATGTGTGTGTGGGTGTGCTGTGTATTAACGGCCTATCGGCTTCTGCATATCCGGCTGGATACTGGCTTCAAGTTTTATTATTGTTATTATTGTTGTTGTCTCTGTTGCAGTTGTTTCTGTTATTGTAGCTGTTGCTGTTATTATTGCTGTTGCGGATGCCGCTGTGCTGTGCACACGTGTCAATGACAGCACAGGACACATTTTCAGTGTCGTGTTTAATTAGACTGTCCCGAAGGTGCATAGCCAGTTCACAAGCCTCACAGATCCACAGCGCTCCGTTATTCATGGCACTCAACCTGGCCACAAACGAGAGTGTACTCACAGTTGTATACCCTGTAGAGAGAGGGGTGCTTTCCTTTTGCTATTGACAAGAGTATATAGAGGGAACAAAAGTGTGGAAAGCAGTTTCGACTAAAAAATCAATTAACTACAATTATTCACTTTTATAAATAGTCTTTGGAAGATTGCTTAAATGATCAAGACTGTGAATTAAATAAATAAATGTTGTTTACTAGACCTTTTTTTTTTTTGTAATTTTATGGTGCAAATAAAAAACAATCATATTTAAATTTATAAAAATGACTTTTCAAAATTACCAAATATCAAATAATCATAGAAATTATATTTTATTACTAAACTTTAGGAAAAGATTATACAAAAATTGAAATAATAGCAAGCAAATGGGTTTATTAGTAATTTGAATTTTAAAAGAATCATTTAACTACGATTTTTTAAAAATTTTTGTACAATTTGAAAGTAACAAATTACTTACGAAAATGTATACCTACTGCGTATCTCCCAGTCGAGCACTTTTCTTTTTGCGCGTATTTGCAGAGTGAAAGCATATAATCACTGCAAGGTCTCTGCACTGTTTCAATTTCGCGAAGGGCATTTTTGTGGCAACCTTATATGTTTTTGGTGGCATGTGGCAAGCACATGCGAGTTTACTTACATAACCCAGGCGATATATATGTATATATATATATACATATATATTTATATTGGCTGACACGTGATTTTACAGCAATTAAGTGCTGTTTGTACTTGCCACGGGTGCAACAGTTGCAGCAACTCAATTGTTGTTGTTGCTGTTGACGGTGTTGATTTACCGTTGCGTGCGCTATAATTAAACTAAACAAAACTAACAAAATGTGAAACCACAAATGGGCGTGCATATGCATATCTGAGTATTTATTAATAAATTGCTCCGTAAGTGGCGTGATTTGTTTGGGCCAACGCCTCGAGGCGTTGCGTATACGTCGCGTGTGACAGTATCGAGTACATGTGTGTGTTTACGCGTTGCATATTCCCAACATGTTACTTTTTTTTTGTGGCCAAATGGGCAAGTTGTGCTGGTACATTTCTTATCATTTAAAACGCATAAGTGGCTGACAGGCCTAGCTGGCGTTTATGGGCGCTTAAAGCCAACAGTCGAGAGGGCAAATACTAGCGCCAGACAGGCGGGTCAAACAAATCAAGCAGAGCAGCGAACAGAGAGAGAGTGAGGGAAGCTGGGAGGATAGAAGAGACTCAATGGGAAGCAGACGCACAACGCAATCCCAGGCAAGTCAGAAGAGCTGCCAATAAGCGAACGCAACGCACAGCGACAACGTTGACATCAAAGTCCCTCAGCTTCAACTTCAACTGAACACGGAGAGAAAAAGCCATGCTTGAATAAAGTTAAAGTTACCTCGAATTAGGTGCTTACTGTAATTAAAAATCTATACTAAATATAAATACCAATTACTAAAAATTAGCATACAAATTTATGTGAAAATTTTAATGTATCAATAAAGTTAAAGTCTACATTTTCTAGAAAAAAGTATAAGAATTATTTGGTTGAAAATTATTTCCAAATTCAGAACATAGGAGTTTATTTAGATCATATTTTGAAGTTTGAAAACGCTTATTTATTATTCGGAATATAAGTTTGATACCGAACTAATTCAATTCAACAATACAGGAGTTTGAGTTTTAAGTTTAAACACACAAATATCTTTAAGTTTCTTTGATAGAATGCTCAAATTTAGTAAATTAAACATAGGTGAGCAATCAAGTTAAAAATACTAGATTTTTTCGTTAAGTGTAGTCTTAGACTAATTCTAAAATACATAAGTTAAAAGTCTTAATAAAAAATAATGGAAATCTGATCGAAATGCTTCATCTTGGTAATAACAAAATCAGTAAGAAATTTAATTTAAAACGATTGATTTTTTCGCTAAGTGTAGTCTTAGTTTCAGTCCCAGTTCAACAACAGAGCAGCCCATCTGGCATATGGCATCTGGCATCTGGCATATCCCCAGAACGACGACTGGCATGCCGCTATGTCATATGCGCAAATTAGTCGTTAGTCGACGTTTGGAACTCACGATGCTGCACGAGAGTTTAATGACTTTGGCGTTAGATGTTGCAGTTGTTGTTGTTGCTGTTGTTGTTGTTGCTGTTGTTGTTGCTGTTGAGGTTGTTGTTGTTGTTGAGGTTGCTGATGAGGCGCACGATAATGGCCTATGATGGTCGCGTTCTTGTCAAAGTCAACGCAAAATGGCAACACATCAACGAAGGGGCGGACGGAGGGCGGAGTTGCAGAGGGCGGGACTTATGCCTCGTCTGCAGCAGCAACATCAACAGCATCATGCACTTCAATGCACATCCATAGTTCCGGCATGTACATAAATATAGCATAATTAGCATGTCGCTGCTTCTCCCCATCTCCCTTTCTCTTTGTCTTTCTCCAAGTCTCAACATAATGTCAACGCTTAGGTATATGATGGGTTCCTTGACTCGTCTCGACTTCAGAGAGTTTGCCTGAGGAGAGTTCATTTAATTTCACTTTGCTGCCAGGTGAATCTTCATTTCCATTTCCATTTCCATTTCCAACTTACATCAACATATCCCGTAGCTCAATTTGAGCTGCATCTCTTTCACATATTATGCAATTATGCTCTACTGTTGAATTAAGCCAAGTATTTTCTGGTTTTTTTTTTATAATTTTTTTTAACTTTTGTGCATCTAATGAGCTTGTAATGTGTGTGTGTGTTTGTGTGTGTGAAGCTAATGAATTTGCTTAGTCAAAAGTCCTGACAAGTACTATTCATGTTCATCCAAGCAACTTAATCTTATTTGACATCATTTCGATGTTCGCTCTGTCTCCCTCTCCCTCTCTTTCTCTCTCTCTCTCTCTCTTGCGCCTCTACCACTGCCAACTAATTGACAACACTTGTGAGGCTGCAACATGCGTTGACTTCACTTTCTTTTGGCCAAAAAAAGTAAACCAAATCTGAGCTCATGTAATTTGTGTGTTGTTGCAACTGTATCTGTAACTTGTAACTTGTATCTTGTATCTGTATCTGTATCTGTAACAACTTTGCTGCAGTTTTCACTTTCTATGGTGCACAGAGTTGCCACAGCGACACTTGCTATGAAAGTGCATTTCATTTCGTTTCTTTCTTTTATCTTTGAGCCAAGTTTGAAGTGTCGTTAACCCAATTTGAAAGCATTTGGGCAAGCGCCATGCAAATGCAACTTTGGCGTCTTGTGCCTCTGTTTTTCATGCTTTTTGTTTCGCTCTGTGTATGTGTGTGAGTGTTTCATTTGGCATTGTGGCATGGAGACAGGTTGCAACTTTTGCTTTCGCTGGCCAAAGCCAAACAAACCAGTTCACTTCAGTTCGCAAAAAGTTTGTTAACAGCCAACAGTTAACAGCAGTTGTTGTTATTGCCTTCATCTATTTTCGTTCGATTGCAGCATAGAAAAAATAGAAAAACATTAAAAAAAAAAAACAAGAGACGGTGACTCAACAGCAGCAAATTGTTGTTGTAGCTCAGTGTATTATTGTTGTTGTGTAGTGCAGTGTAGCTGCCGTCTAATAACGTTGCTCTGGCTCATATTGCACCAATTAGCTGAGTACTGTAAGCCAAGTTTGACTAGGCTCACTTTGGCTTTGACTTATGGCCCCGCCTTGGCAATTAAGTTGGTAATTTTATCATGAACTTTGCATCTCTCTCTCTCTCTCTCTCTCTCTCTGTCTGCTTTTTGGTCAAGTGCAGCAGCAGCCACACACAGACAGAAAGAGAGAGAGAGAGAGAGTGAGCAAAAGAGAGAGAGAGAAAGATTTAGTTTAGCCTTAAAAATATGCAACTTATGAGCTATAATTGCTGTTCTGTGTGCCTGGGGCGCCAGTTTCCTTTTTCCTACTTCATGTGTCCTCCCTTGTCCTTCATGCTGCTCTCTTTTCTCTGATCTGTGTCCTGTGTGCTGTAACAACCGCACAAAATTGTTGCAAATTGTTTACTGCCATTTATCTTGGCCAAATATTTACGCAAAATGACGTAGACACACAAACAATATTATTGCTGGCAAATTTATGTATAACAAAAAGAGGAAAAAAAAGGGAAAATTGAATTTCTATTGCAATATCAACAACAAATTGTTCTCTCTCTCTCACTCTTTTCATCTCTGTCTCTGTCTTTATGCAATTAAGACTTGGGCGTAGCTATCATAAAAAAAAAAAAAAAAAAAAAAAAAAAAAAAAAAAAAAAAAAAAAAAAAAAAAAAAAAAAAATTTTTGGGGCAATTATTGTTTTCGCCCCTGATTTTTCCCTCGTAAAGAGGTTTTTTTATAAGATATATGTCACTAAGGTCTAGACATGATCATAAATAATGCAAGTCCAGCAACAGCTTGTCGTCTCCACAGTCCATTGTCCCAATGTGTGGGGATGGAAGAGGAAGATGGATAGGTCAAGGGATGTGCAGGGGGGGGGGGGGGAGGAACTGCGGAGCCTGCTGTTAGGCAACAATTTTTGCAGCTATTTTCGATGCACTTGGACCACTTGAATGTTGAATCAGTTGCAAATTGCAATGCGTCGGTCAAGCGCATGGTCTAAAAAGAGTTTACTTTACCCCTCCCCCCCTTCAGACACCCCTTAAGCCACCCGAGCAACCCCCAAAAGCCATTGGAAAAAATCTGTGAAATGCACTCCATGCACTTGGCCCAGTTGAATCGGCAAGAACGGAGAAGAGATGCAAATGCTTAAAGCGTGCATTTTGCCAATGCATTTATTGGCCAGACTCCCATCACAGAAACGGATATAAAAATAACAAAAAAATAAAAAAATTGATATAAATTCAAAGCAATGAATGTGCAGAGCATGTCTAAGACATTTATGAAATCTATAGAATTGCAAGTATTTTATTTAGGTATTTCTAAATATTTTACTTTGAGACTTTTCAAAAATGCGTATACATATAATATTTGTAAATTGTTTCTTTTGCTTAGTAAGTGTATCTTTGCTTCGTTGTGAAGCTGGCTGAGCTGAACTTTCTTGTTGTATTATTTAAATGTTTGCGGCAGGTGCATTTTGTGGATGCCGCACTTAAAGCGCATGGCAATTTCAGCAAGAGTGTAAAATAAATTGGCAAATATATGGAAATATGAAAAGTAAAATGAAATTGATATGCAGCTATTGCTCTTAGGTGGTGGTAAGAGTGGCGAGGGTGGTTTGAGTGGTTGCTGGCGAGGGCGTTGCCATTTTTGTATGAGTGTAGAGTGCAATTTTTGAGTTGATTTTTGCCAATTTGCGCCAGCTGAGCATGTTGCAACAAAATATATTTAAATATGCCAAGAGTGCGCACAGCTAACGAGATGGCACACACACACATATACATAGAAATGTATACATATGTATAAATAGAGCTTAAAGCGCCATGAGCACATTTCATATTCAGAATCAAGAGCCATTTTTAGTGGCTGGCAAATGTCAAAAAGTCACAACGATGTTTGCTTAAAACGTTAAGCACTGCCAATAAATTCTGTCTCAATCAATAAGGCAACAGGGCAACAGGAGGAGGAGTTGGAGGGGGAGAGGATAGACATTGGTAGAAGCATTCACACAGCACGTATCCACGCCAGATACAGATGCACACATTCTGACTCTGGCATTAGATAAATTCACTGCACACAGCGTGAAAGAGCGAGAGGTAAAGAGATGGAGAAACACAGGAGAGAGTGGATAGAGAGGGGGAGGCAGGGAGGTGGAGAGACACGGGCAATGCGTGCCAAACTGACAGGCAACTCAATTGATATAAAAATACGAAATTTACACAAATATGCGCAGTGTCTGTGTCTGCAACTAGCCAATTCCTAGAGTTCTCCATCTGATTCTTCTGCTTCTCCACCTTCTCCTCCCACTCTTGAATGCTCGACGAGTACTTTTAGCCATGACCATGTCGGGCCTGTCAAACGCGTATCTTATCTTTATTTGCCAACAGACCAGTCGCATTGAACTCAGCGAAACCTACTCGTAAATATGGCTAGAACCGAGACATTCGCTGCAAAAGTATCTGTATCTGTATCTTAGTTAGCTGTATCCGTGTCTGCTTTCTGCAGCTAGAGTCATGGCAGCCTCTTCTATTAGCTGTCGGCCTTTTGTAACTGTCCGAAATCATTTGGGCTATTTAACTTTTAAGACTAATTAATTACGAAACGACGAAATGAGCAATGAGTCTGTGTGAAGGCAGCTCGCAGAGGCAGCATCTGCCTGAGATACAGATAGAGAAAGAGTCAGAAAACAAGGTAGAGATAGAGATAGAGACAGAGGTAGAGGTAGAGAGTTAGAGAATGAGGTAGAAGTATATGGCGAAAAATTCAACGCCATTGCCAGTCTATATACGAGTAATTTTCCATTTTCTTGTACTGCTTTCCGCTGGGCCTGTGGTTAGTTATACACTCAGAAAAATGTATATAAAAAAATTGCTAATAAATGTATACCAATTTGTTCTTAAAAGTTGTACGACAGTAAGGAAAAGCAGAGTTTTCTTATACTAAATATTTGTTACTAAAATTGAAGTTTCTTAGTAATTAAACTGATGATAATATAATATTTATGATATTGTTTAATACTAGAAACAAGTACATTTCGGGAAAAGTTCAATAAATTTGAGTATTTAAGTTAACCATTTGAATATCTCAGAAGAGATTTCTTTTCCAAGTGTACTTGTTGTTGCTTTTGCTTTTTAATTACTTGGTCTGGCCAAGTGGCTGACTGGATGGTTGCCTGTACGACCAAAGTCAAGTCAAGTGGCCAACAGCCTGATGTCCATGTCGATGTCGACGCTCGACGGTCGACGTCTTGCTGTGCGGTTAAAAGTTAAGCCTGTCGGGTTGTCGGCCAGTTGTAAGCTACCATGGCCATTTCTAAATCTACCTACCTCCCACTTCCACTTCCACTCCCTTTTCCCATTCCTCACACTCTCCGCCCTTTTCTGCCACTCCATTAGCAACAACACCATCAGCATGACCATCGCTAGCGCCTCGCATGTAATTGACGCCGTCGCGAGAATTTTCTTTACCTTCCTCTTCCATACGCCTGGGTTCATGAACCTTGACTTGGCCAGCTTAAATGTGGCCCGCAACTCGTTAAAGTTGTTTTTAGGATGCGCGTCTTTGTGAGTGATTTTAAGTGGCAGCCACTGAAAATCGGTAGCAAAAAAACAGAAAGAAAAAAACATTTATGTTAACTTAAGTGGTCATAAACATTTTGTATCCGTATCCCATGTCCATGGTCGGTTTATGCCATTTCTCAGAGACGAGCTGACAATTAAAAATAATTCAACTGATTCGCTTTTCTATTGTGACGAGCTATTTTTTTTATTATTATTGTATTTTTGGTTTGTATTGTTGATAAAACTAATTTATGTGTAGATTACTGAGCGGATGTGTTTAACACAGTGAAGCATCTCTAAAGTAAAAAAAAGTAATAGAAAATTCAATTAATTTAAAGGGAAATGGATATGGAAGAAATCAGAATATGTTTAAAACATGATCAAAGCTGATAGAAATTAAATTTTATATGTTTGTAATAACAATTTCTATTGAGATACAAAATTTAAAAAAATATTTAAAAATTAAATATTTTCTTCTTTTGTTTATATCATTCATCCCTTAAACGTCGTTTGTCATATAGAAGTTTCACTTTGATTGCATTTTAACTTGTTTTCTTATTTTATTATAGCTTTTCCCTCAAAAATTACAAACGTCTCCCGCTGTGTCTTAACTTGGCCAATACATTTCTATTCGCAATTTAATAGCTTTGTTGTTTTGTGTCTCCATGTTTATTTTTGTATCTTTTTTATGCACGCACATACATATATTTGAAAGTACGAGTATTTTTGGATAATTTTTATGATTAATTTATATGGCAGTTTTGGTAATTAACAACGTCGACGCAAGCGCAAACACGTCCAATTGCCTGATTGAGAAATTGAGGCATTCAACTTGAACTCGGCTATTAGGCAAACGAGATTTTTTCGTAAACTTGTTGTTACTGTTGTTGCTGCTGGTCCGTCAGCTGCTATAAGTTGTTGCTGCAGTCTTGGCCATCACTCAATTAACAGTTGCAGGCACCGCGCCTCGTCAAACGAAAGCGGAGGCGACAACGACGAAGGCAACGGCGACGGCGACGGCACGAGGCAATGAACGACGCCACCGCCAACGTAATTGCTCAGACGACAGCGACGACGACGACGACGGCGACAGCAACGAAAACTTGCCCAAAAACCAAAGTCAACTGACCGCTTCACTATGGGCCAAGAGCCGATATTTTGATGCTTAGTATACTAACATTTTTTAAATTTTATAATTATAACTTCATTTTATAATTAGAAATGCCATATTTTAATGGCTTACATTTGAGATTTTTTGTCAGTAAATTAAACTTTTTTCCCACAATCAAAGAGTTCTTCATGACTTGAACTAAATAATAAATTGAAAGATCTCTCGCTTTATATTTAGAGTTTAAGCCAAAACATTAGGTTTTGATCCCATTGTGCGCTGTACTCCTCTGCCAGCAGCTTACTCCCGCTCATCAGTCACCATCTTTATCAGCTTCTTCTTCTCTGCCTCCTTCGCCTGCTGCAAATCACACATATAATTGCACAAAATGGCGGCGATTAGCGTTTAATCAATTTGCCAGCAATTGTTTTTGTTGTAGTTGTTGCTCTTGTTGCTGTTGTAAATGTTGCTGTTGTTGTTTTATATTCTTGCGGGCAATCGTAAACTGGCACAAGGTCTGGTTTCTGTTGCGTGCCCGTTTGTATCTGACAGATACAGATACAATAAGATGTATGGCGAATACGAATTCGAATTCAAACTCGAATCCAAATACACGTTACTCCACTCGTATGGATGTGTGTATGTGCTTGTAACGGCCAAGTTGCAAAGCGGATCAGTCGCTTAAATGAAAAATGCGTTGGCTGGCGACTGGCCGAGTTCATCAACTGCTAAAGTCAACCTTGTTTTCCCCCGTCCCCGTTCCCGTCCCTCCAAACGTGTTCCTCTTAACTAAATCCTCCCCAACACACTCCCCGATATCCGTCAACTCGGCCACAAGGCAATCACATGAAAGTTGTTATCGCTGTCACATTTCGACAGGCTGTCAATGGGACCTTGGCTACTGTTAGTCACACTGACTAACTAACTAACTAGCTGAGTAAGTATGGACTAGGACAGAAGAAGCACAGAAGCTGCTTGCTCTATCGGTCAGTAGCCCGCGTCCTGTTCCCCCTTCTCCCCACTGTCTCCCCTGTCTGGCTTGGGGCATTAAAAAATTGCGACATTTTTATATATGCATAAAATGGGCTGAATGTGTGTGTGTATGTATTTTTATAGCATTCATTACTTTGAACGTTGTTTCATCGTGTTTTCTCTTTCGCCTGATGTTTGCTTTTAATTATCAAATCATCACATGATCATTACCAAACTGACAAAAGTGATAATACTGACGATGGCGATGACGATGATGATGACAATGATGACACTGAAGCTGAGAATGATGATGATGATGACGATGATGAAGTTGGCTGCTGACGAGGCAACGGCAAAGCTGGAAGCATTTCCCTTTTGGCCATTTGTTGTTGAAAGTAATTAATTTTTACAATTAATATTGCGTTTTTTTTAACTCTGCCCACGAAAATTGTATTTACACTAGAATATTCTATACCCTGTGCGCTCTAATATGGGTATATTAAATTTAAACCACATAAAATAAAATGATAAAGTATAATATTAAATCTTGTAGCACTGGAAATCAAATCACTAAATTAAAAAAGTAATCCGAGAAAAAATTAATGAATTAATAAATATGCTAGACTCCAAATCAAATCAATAAAATGAATTTGTTAGAATCTTGTTTAAAGTACCGAAAACGAGGGTATCTTCTAGTTGATGCACTGCTTTCTCACCTGTTGTATATGCAAAGTCACATTGAGTTAATTTAATGCCAAATGCAATTGCAATTATATTAAAAGGAATGTTGGGAATGAAAATTAAATCTGTTAAATTTGTCGAAACTATTTATATTTGTTATTTATATTTTTTAGTACATCATGCTCTCCATTGTGACGATCTTTAATTGTGCGGATGACTTTCCGTTAATCATAGTACATTTACTTCAACAATCACTTTAAATTTCCTTTTCCTTCATTTCCTATTGATGACTTTTTCCACGTAATTTGCCACAGTTTGAATAACAAAACCATCTTTTAGTAGAGATTAATATCCATAGACACAATCTCTGTTTCTGTCTCCGACTCCGACTCGGATTCAGATTTAAACTCAAACTCCATCTACAATTACGCGGTGCTATGCGCTAATCAAATTGCATCCCTTTTACCTTTTACCCGACTATATCGATGTCTGGAGCTCTATAAATCAGACAAGCAAATGCTTCATTGTTATCGCCAAAGCGAAATTCAGTTTTTGCCTCAGACGCGGAGCCTTTCACCTTTCAAATTCAATTAACTGCAAAGCAAATGGCTAAGCCAATCACCCAAATTCGTAAAACGAATTGAAAAGCGTGGGATGCTAAAAATTGTTGTTGTTTTCAGTGTTGTTGTTTTTTGTGTTTGTTGTTGCTGCTACGCAAATATTTGCCATCAACATTTTTGTACGCTAATTTCCTTGGTAAATTTCGGGCTGACATCACGCGCGCAAACGCATAAGGAGCGAAGGGGATCAAGGGGGAGAAAGGGGGCTGGATAGACATTTCAAAATAAAAATCGAAACTGCTGCACTCAAGCACACACACACACACACACACACACACACAAACAGATACTGTGAAATTTCGTCACATATTTTTGCGTAAATTGCCGGAAAATCGCAAATCATTGAAGATAAACATCGAAGTCAAGAAATGAATAGAAGAAGAAGAAGCCGCCAGGCAGTGAAGGAGATGAATGTTGAACCAAATATCGAACAATGTTAAGCAAACATTCACACGCAAACACACACAAACACACACACACACACACTCGCAGATACACACAAATTTGGCAAGTTGTGTTTCCGCTTGCGCAAGAAATGGAGGCAAAAAAAATAAGTAGAAGAAGAATCGGCAAAGGGCGGCGGGAAAAAAAAAACACAAGCTGGCAGATCAAACAGACAGACAGACACACCGAGACACACAGACAGACAAAAGCGTCTGGCGGTTGGCGGCGGCTCAGTTCTGCGGTGTAGCCGCCTGTTGTCGAAGTCAATGATGCCAATAAGCGTTGGAGCTGTCAGAGAGGGAGGCACTGTAGACACGGGATGAAGGGTCGAGCGAAGGGGGAGTGGAGAAGAAGTCTCCCCAAAAAACTGCATGAATCGAATGCAGTGCAAAACGTTTTCGTTACGCTTGAATTGAAGCTGCCGTGGAGGGGTGGGAGAGGTTGGGTAGCATGGGGCATGCAACAGTAAGTGGCACATACATATCCACAGAGCAGGTCCACAGACAGACAGACAGCAACAATCGTCGTCGTCGTCGTCGTTGTCCTCGTCATCCACATTTCCGCAATCTCAGCGTCACAATTCGCTGGCTTTTCACTGCATCTTTCGCCTGGTCGAAATCTGTTTTCTCTTTTTTGTTTTTTTGTCTTCTTATTTTTCGTGGCTTTTTTGATGCCTGTCAGTGTTGTCAGCATGTGGCGGCGGTTATCCTTCCTATTCCATATACATACATACACAGAAAAAAAGCAGATCATTCTAAAATTCAAGTTTAAAATTGTAAATGTATTTTTAAAGTATGGATTTAGGATAATATTGTCAAATGAAAACAAAAAAAGGGAATTAAAAAATTGTACTTGAAACAACTATTTAGTACTTTCTTAAGAAATTTCAATTACCAAACTTCTGGCACCGTTTGGTTTTGATTTTAATCCGGATTCACGGACTATTTTTTTCTGTGTATAGGTACAAGTCTACAGTTGTCGTTTTCCGCCAATAGACGGTTTAGTTTGCATACTTAAAAAGGCTAAATCAGCAACGCTTGCTGCGTGATTTTTCTTCTGATTTTTCTCAGCGATTTGCAGATTTTACTCTTGGTTTTTTTTTTCATTTTTTTCTGATTTGTTGCCTTTGGTTTACTCGGCGCTCACTTCGTTTTCCTTTACTTTGCCTTTTATATCTAATCAAATTTGCAAATTATTTGGCAAGCAGCAGTTTCAGTTTCGGTTTTTGGTCTCGGTCGGAGGCGCTCTGGGATTTTAATTTGTGTTTAGACGCAGCTGCTAAGCAAAATCTTCTTCTAGTCATCATTGCAGTTGTTGTTGTTGTTGCTATTTTCCAGCTGACTTCACTTGAGTTGAGCTTCTAAGCAGCCGAAGCGGCGGCTTCTCTTTAGTTTGTTGGCCATAAAATTGAATTTGGTTTGATTGCATTTGATTGTGGCTTATCAGATAGCGAGACATAACAACGATTTATGCTTCGTTAACTTTTTAGTGCAATTGCACACACCAACACCAACACACACACTAACACACTTACACTCATTCAGCTGACAGTTGCTCACAGTTGAAATGCTGAGCATTTGCATAATGCTGCTCAGTTGAATTTAATTTGGTTTTAATTAAGTTTTTGCATAAACTTGCTGCAAATCTTCTGTGGCACGTTGATGAACTGCTGAGAAGAAAGGAGAGGGAGGAGTTGAGGGGGATATGGAAAATTGCTGCTTAGAGTCGTAAGTAGTGACTGCTGCCGGCAAAAACTCATGTGAAGGCCTTACTTGAGTCAGCAGTCGGCATGTGGCCATTAGGGAAGCTGCGGCTAGAAAACTCTCACTTTGGTCTATTAATGATAATTCACACGTCAGCCTGAAGTGCTTTGTAGTGAAATTATACCGCGTTAATTGCACCTGTTTCAAGGTAGCAACTCAAGGCAGTTCCTTTGCCAGCTGAGGCGTAAAACTTGTGACCACTTTGCCACCTCAATTTCTGTATCTGAATCTTTGAATCTGGCCCTGACATGATGCGTTTTGTAATTGCATAGATATAATCTTGTTGTTGCTGTTGTTGTTCAAGTAAATAAACGAAATCTTGCACAGCTCGCTGCACAATTAAAAGCTGTCAAATTTGTACTTGTACCAGAGGAGACAAAAAGAACTTCCCATTGTGTTTCCCCCATGATTTGATATTTGAAATGCCTTTTGATTGTCGTCGCTCTTTGCACAATTTCAGCACCAATTTTAAAATCATTTTCACACACGAATGCATTTCGCAATTCGTTCGCATTTCAACATTTTGCTGTTTTGCTGCCCGGCCCGGAAATGTTTTTGGCCCAAAAAGAAGAAATTGTAAACCGCACCCTGCCCCCCTCCCCGAAAACCCGCAGTTGGCAGCCAAGCGATAATGAAGCCGCCGAATGGGTGTGAAATCAAACAGTGTTTGTTTATCTATCTATACACAAAACAAAAAACAAAAAGTGTATAGATTTATATGAATTTATTTATATTATAAAATAATCGTTGCGTTTGCGTGTGCAGCTAAATTTCGTGTATAGATTAAAATTCGCACATTAAACGTGTGCACAATGGGAAACATTTCCCTCTGCAATATATAAATTAAAACACTATCATAATAAAGGCAACGCAACAACGAATCTATCTACAGATTGCCAACGCAGCAATAATAATTATATATCATTTCATTTTATATTTATTGCAGTTAAACACCTACAATTACAACAATAACAATAGCAACAACATCAACTGATCGCCGAAAATCTCTTGAGGTAAGCAAAAAACCGCAATAAGCTCACGTAATGCCAAGTTTCTACTGGCCAGTATTTAAGCGCATTAACACTAATTATAGATATAATAACAACTGCTAACAACTGCCCACACTCACCTTCAACATTAGTTGAACACTTCATAAGTAGTTGTATAGAGTCAAGTTATATAAGCTATCATCAGTTTATAGACTTGTATTGAATTTTGTCATTATTTAAGATTGGAACTTGAGTTAAAGAGTAGAAAAAATTAAACATTAAAATAAAATGGTGATTAGAATAGTTGTTCATGTTTTGGCCTATGAAATCATTCTTCATTCGCTCACATACCTATATCGATCTCAAATTACAACATTTAACCACTTCTTATGGCATATTTAGTATAAAACAACATATTAAATCTGATTCCGAGCCATTTAATTGCTGTTGTCAATATTCATGACAAAATTAACAATTATGTTATTTTGGCTTGAAGAGATGTCAAAAATCTATAAAACTTCGAGCTTTCATAATATTGCCAAAACTGATTCGAGTTCATTTTGTTCATAGATTTTAGTAGTAAATTCATTCTGAATTTAAATTTAATTAAATGCGCTTAAATATTTTTTGCTTCAAGACATTTATTTCCCTAGCAGATGGAAAATATTTGCACTTGAGCATATACTTGAGTCAACTTCAAAATATGTCAAGTGTCGAAGAGGCAGAGCAAAGTTTGCCGTGTGGTTGAGTTGAGAAAACCACACAACATGATAATTAACGCTTAAAATAAGTTTATTTTGGAACGTGGAGTGTGGGATGGGAGATGTGTGGGAAGTGGAGAAACGTCAAGCGCAGACCGCAAGGCCAATCAAAGCGTCATTGAAACGGAAACGGAAACTGCAAGTCAAATGGAAGTCGGCCGCAGGAAATGAAGCGCACAAGTGGCAAGTGCGCTGCGATGCAATAGCAATGGCAATAGCAAAAGAGTCCAATGTGACCGCAAATTAACGTCAAAGGCTCAAAGATTTCATTGCGCGCCCCGAAATTCTGATGAAATATTAAATATGAGCAATGATAAAAAAAAAAAAATACAAAGAAGAGAAAAAGTCGCTTGATGAAGCGACCAAGCTGTTGTTGTTGTTGTTGTTGTTGTTGTTGCTGTTGCAGCTGCAACTTGTGGGTTGCCTGAATGAGCGCTCAAATGAACACCGCAATGAATGTGCGCCGCATGACAAATACGTAAAGTTTCTTTTGAAATTAAGCAGCATTTGCTGCCAATTCTTAACTACATCAGCGACAAACTTTGTCCTCGTTGTCGCTGTTGGTCTCTCTCTCGTTCTCAACGAGTTTTTGCTTCTTCTCCATCTTTCTCCTTTTATTTTTGTTGCTGCAGTTTTTCTCTGGCACTTGCAACAGAGCTCTCCACAGCATGCAGCTCTTGCCAGCTCTCTCTAGCTCTTCTCAGGTCTGTGCTGAGGGCCAAGCCAGGCGCTTGCTCATTTCAAACTTTTGACACAGAAACTAATTTTGGCAAGCGGGTGCTACCAACCGAGCAGCCAAACCAGCCAGCAGCTAACAGCTAACAGCTTCAGGAGCCAACAGTTGTTGTTGTTGTTGCCTTTACTTTCAGAAGAGGAGAGAGAGAGAGAGAGAGGTGGAAAGTGTTTGCCGACTTCTCTCTGTGCATTTAGTGGCTTTTCATTCTTTTGCTGATTGCAATATTTCATTGCCTTTGCGGTTCGTGTGTTGCATACTTTCTCGAGCGTCGTCGCTGAGGTTTGCCTTAATTAATTGCCAACCCCTCCGCACCCCCCTCTCTGTAGTCTTTGGCAACTTCCATTACCATTTCCATTACGTTTACGATTACGATTACGTTTCTCAGTCTCGTTTCTGTACCTTTTGGGCAATGCACAATTGTCGCCAGGCAGCTGCATATTTCGCATTTTAAAGTGCTTCGGCATCAAATGGCACTTTAATTGCCATTTGATTTGATTTACGTCGATCTGATCCCCCTTGTCCCTTGGTCATCAATCGGAACTCCCTTTTCACGCGCTTGTATTGCGCAATTAACGCTCAACTGGGAAAGCCCGGAAAATCACTCTCATCAGCTACAATACAATGTTTGAATATCTCAGCGCTTAGCTGTCAAATCAACTTGTCGGACTCTCTGCATATCAAATATCATGATTTACGGCATTTTGATTATGCGATAAGTGAGTGAGTGTTGTGTTTTGTTGTGTAGTGTTGTGCTGTGGTCAACAGAGGAGCTGACGTTCGATGGGCGTGAAAACTAATTGAAATTGACAGAATCGGCCAACTTGTCAGAAGAGTTAAGAGTATCAAATTTGAAATACGATCCGATCATATTGCAAAATACACACCTAAGGATTATTCCTCAGATTCACTAAACTTAAACACAACAATAAATAAACATAAGTCAAAGATTTTCTCACCCAATGCTAAAGTTCCTTTAAATAATAGCCCAAAGTTTACAAGCTAACAATTTAAGCTTAGTTTCAGCTTTCAATAGTTTATTTTTGCAAAATAGAAACGTTTGGATTAACTTTCAAAACGGCAAAATGCACCTATAAATTCAATTCAAATATTTAACTCGGAATGTTTTAATTTGATACTGCACTCAACAAGCTGGCAATCTTCAAAGCACACACACATAAACTGGGTAAAATCTTCATCTTTGCAATTAAGCCATTAAATGGGGCCAAAAGGCAAAAGCCAAGGATATCAGATGTTCAGCTAAAAGAACGAGTACAAGTAGGAATACAAGTACGAATACAAGCATGAGAATAAGTACGAGTATGAGTACAAGTACTCGTATGTTGAATGTTTGCATTCATATTTTGCGATTGCCCAAGCTGCCAACTATCATCTGTCCATGATGGGGGGTGGGCATGCAGTCAGGTTTGTGCAGTTAACTGCCACATTGCCCCCCTCTTTCTCCCTCTCACTCTACTCCTCCTCCTCTCTTACTCACTCTCTCCTCTTTCACTCACAGTCTCATTCACAAACTGCATATGGCAAGTGAGTGTGTTGAAAGCAATTAATGAAAATTTTATTGTGCTGTCGATGAGTTTTGTAAGTGAAAATTATTGGAAAATGCTGCTGCTTCAGCTAGCGTCGACAGTGCCGTCGACGTCGACGTCAACAGCATCGAACGTTGGCCAAATGAGCAAAATTGCAACAATAAAAATTAGCAATTGAGTTGCGTATGTTTCAAAGTCAATTACAGTCGCACTTCCCTGCAATTAACACTCATAAATAAAATATTAAACAATAAAATGATACAAAAATAAAATATTTATAAAATAAAATAGTTAAATAATGTAAGCAATCAAACAAACTTCTAAATTGGCTTCAATTAGCGTGACTACACTGTAGATTGGCCACCTAGGAAAAGAAAATCAAATGCTACTTCACATGGCTGAATTTCACTCATGCTGTTAATAATGCAAATGGAAAATTGCAATGGAAATGTAAGCGTGAAAGTTGGAAATATGATGGGATGGGATGGGATAGAATCGGAATGGATGAGCAGATGGACAAGCAAATGAAGCAATGGGCTAAAGAGCTGATTTCATTTCATTTTCAATTCAACTTACTTTTATTTGAATGCCTGTGACTGTGAACGAAGCAATGGAATTTGCGTTTGCGTTTTCCTCTTTTTTTTTTTTTTTTGTAACGTTTTTCCCGTTCGCGCTAAAATTTCTGCAATTACCGTCAGACAGACAGACCCAGAACAGCCGCACTGCAGCAATTGCATTTTCAATATTTTCAGACACCTCCCACATCTCTGATGTCTCCCAGTCTCTCTGTCTCTCTTTTCTGTCTCTCCAATTCTCTTCAATTTGCTCTTGGCAGCAACAGCATCATCATTTTTACTGTTGCTCGCGCCGTTTGTCCAGATTCTTGTGCTCTACATCTATAAATTTTTAACTACAAGCTCTCTTGAATGCAATTACTTTTCAATCTTTTTTTTATTTATTTTTTTATACCCTTTCCAGACTTACTTTGTGTTAGTGTGTGTGTGTGTGAAGTTAAACGCGAAAATAGCTTATTCCAACATTGAAGTTTGCAAAGTTCGCCTCGTTTCGCTGCATTTCGTTTCGTTAGATTTAAAAAGCAAAAGTTTGCCATAATTTTTCCTAGAGGTCTATCACTTTCTTCTGGCATTGCTTCTTCTTGTACTTTTAACGCTTACTTTTTGCCACTTTTCGCCCGTATTTACTTTGTGTGAAAAAAGTAGCTGGAACTTTTTTTTATTTGATCACGAAATTGACATGATTGTTTATGCAAAGAAAAATAAAAAACGAAAAAAGCAAATATGGAAAGGAAAACTTGCCTTGAAAAATTCGCGACACTCTTCATTCATCTTTTGTTTTCCGACAAGGCAGTTATAAAAGTTTATCTTGTGATTTAAAACTGAAAACTAGCTGTGTCATATTCCACGCAAAATAAAAAAAAATAAAGAGCACATAAATCTCTCAAGGATTACAGAGCTTAGCATAAGCCAAGCTTGCCGAGCTAAAAAAGAACGTCATACTTTCCTTTTGATTATATTCAAGAATTAAATTTACTGTCAATTTCATGGCCAAAATAAAATCATACGAAATTCGCCGAGCACCCGTAAGAAGTTAGCTCGTAGATCATTAATGAAAATTGTTCGCGAAAATTGTGCAGCTGCTCGGAGAGCTCGTTAATCCTGGCCGTTGTTACCCTTTAGCTGCCAGGACATGCAGTTGCTTGTCGGGATATGGTGAAGTTGCAGTTGCAGCTACAGCTGCTTGGGAAAATACTTAGATGATGATATTTAATCTTTTTATAGGCCAAAGTGATTTTTTTAAATTGCCCATGCGGCGCCTCGAACTAAAGCTGGCCGGATTAGTGATCGGATTAAGAATGAACATGTTTGCAAAATACAACACATTTATGGCCGACAAGCAGATTAAGAATGAATTGTTTTTTATTACGGCCACCAGCACAAGTCAAAACGCTATGCGGACAGGTAGATTCTCTCCTTGTCTCTGAGGATGCCTAGGTGACCTAAAAAGCAGGTCAGCCAGGTAGAGGGAGGGTGGAAGACAGTTGGGTTTAAAAAGCATTGCAAGTGCCACTGTCAGCATCAAACACAAACCAAACACGGTGGTGGCAACAGCTACAGGAGCAGCTACAACAAGCAGACTCAAGTAGAAGATCACAAACTGCATCTAAATCGTCAGCAATCAAGTGAAGTTTCTCGTTTTATCATCACCTTGCAACAGCAACATGTCACGCTATCAGCAACTTGTTAACGAGTCCAGCAACAGCAGCCAACAACAGCAGAAGCAGAAGGAAAAGGAGCAACAGTTTCAGAGGATGCCACAATCACAATCACAGCCACCAAGTGTTGGCTATCATCTCTACATGTATCGAGAGCAACTCGCCCGTCGCAATTGCGAATACATGCGACTGTCGAAAGCCAAGTACTTCATTACCGAAACGCTTCTGGCCAAGACGGTGCGCAATCTGAAAGGCTGCACCGTCGACGAGCTGAAGACAGTCAACAATCAGATTGTGTTCAAACACAAGCTCCGCCATCAGATTCATCGACTGCGCAAGCTGCAATCCCTCGGCTATAGGAATCCCAATCCGAACATGGAGAGCACCGAATTATAGACTTCATCATTTTGGCCAACAACACGTGGCCCTCCGTCAAGGCTATGACCTGAGCATAACTTAGGGCGGTCTGGGGCATTATTCTTAAATTTGACTTGGCAGAAATTGCAGTAAAAAGTAATATACATAACTCACAAATAAATTTAGTTAATTAAATTTAAATCTGTTCAATGTTTTTCTAGTTAAATTGAAAGATGTACTTAACAGTTTTTAGTTGTAGTTTAATTTTATGAAAAACAGCATATATGTTAATAATTCAAAAATAAATTTAGTTTTTTAAATTCAATAAAAATATGTATTTTAGTGTATCTAAATATAATTCGTTCTTGGCTTGAATAAACCTGAAAATGCTGACACCCAACACAGTGTGTGCTATTTGTGGAACTCAAACCACAGTAATGGGCAAACCTCAAACTAGTCAACCTCAACCAATGAGGACTTTGGTGGCGGCGACTAATTGAGTTCTCTAACATTTTGACATGTGTCAAATGAAAGTCGCAAAACTGTCAAGAAATGTCAAGTGAACTTTGCTTTACATCTTCTTTTCCTCACTCTCTCTCCCACTTTCTCTCTCTCCCCAATTCTCTTTCTCTTTCTGTCTTTGTTGGAACTTAATTTATGCACAATTGAGAGAGGGCGGTTGCATGTATGCATTTTTTATTGCAACCTGCGAGCTGACCTGCCAATTTGTTGGATGGCTTTTGCAAAAGAAAATATCAACATGTTGTAAAAATGAGTAATATTATAAAATTGTGCTACTAAAGTATGAAAAATTGCTTGCCACAAGCCGCATAGTGGGCGTGTCGCATATGCTTGCTGTCGCATTTAATTGCACATCATTTTTACAAAGTGCTTTACGCTTAACTTAACAACCAACATAATTATTTGCACTCCAACAATATTAATAAATACCTGACCCAGTCTACAGCATAAAATGGGGATGGTGTGCGCTTAGTAGATACCCTGGAGAATAGTCTAGTTTATATTTAAAAACTGCTTATTTTCATAACTTTGTTCAGATTAATTTTTAAATAAAATGATTATATTTTAACAGCAGTTGATAAAGGTCAAAAGTATATATGATATTTTATATCACAAAAACTATTAAAGTTTCTTTAAATACAAGCGTCTATTTAATGTGGAAAAGATCGGTTGAAAATGAGTATTTATATGAAAGCCTTTTTTTTCATAAAACTCAGATAATTTTCAAATATTAGTTGCCTTTTAAAGGACTATTCGAAATATCGGCAAATATACCCTGTTTTAAAACATTTGTAACTGGTGCAGGGTATAAAAATTATAAATAAATGCCGCATAATAAATAATTAAGTTGCACACAATCATACGCACATAATGCGGGGCAGTAAGTCAATTTTATTATTGAAATTGCCAACGTCACAAAGTTCAAACAATAACTGAATGTTGTATGTGTGTGCACCTTAATTGTTTAATCACATGCACACACACGCACACACGCACACACACACACAGTCACATTACACGCAGTTTACATATGTTGGCAATTTGCAAAGCACTCAAAAGTACACTATGAAAAATGTTCGCTGCACACATAAAATTTTCCACACAATCAATTTTCTTGCCTCACTCACACATCTGTCTGTCTGTTCATCCGTCACGACATATTTTACACACTCATATGTTAATTTTCAAAACGAAATTTATTTATTTATGCAGCTGCATTTTGCCATCGGCTTAATCGTCCAAACTTCCTGCAACTTCTATTATGATGCAACAAGCGTCAAGTGTGGCTCTGCCTTTTTACAAGTTGAAGAAAAAGAGAGCAAGGAGAAACGAATACACTGATAAAAAAGTTGACATTTTAAAATCAAGAATATTAGTTGTATTTAAAGTCATAAATGAAAAAATTTTAAAAAGTAAAGGTTTTTGATTGAAATCTGAGAAATATTTTCTATAAAATTCGAAATAAATTAAATGTTTTGTTTATCAGTGTAGTGTTATTGCTTATATGGCAGAACTAACTGTAGAATAAATAGTTTGCAACTTGCAAGTTAAAGCGACATCTGCGCCTTGACTGAAGAGTCGATTAGTGCGCTTCATTATGAACATCATTTTCATTATGTTTATTATGAGGCAGCTTCCTCTCTTCCTCCCTCGCCTCCGGCTGCTCTCTCATCATCTTGGCCATCTCCACCTCCACCTCCACCCACTTGGTTGCGTTGCCGAGCGGTTTCAAGTTAATGCAATAAATAAAATTTCAACTGCACCACCGGGTATGTTTAGCCGCATGAAAAGCGACAGTAAGCCGCTCTCGCTCTTGGCCTGCATAAGAAGTTGCCTGTTTATCTTAGCCGGGTCTACAGACGCTTCTGTTCCTGCTGCCATCGCTGCTGCTACTGCTGCCTTTTGTTTGTCCTGCCTGTTTTGTCCTCTCCAGTGTTGTCTTCTCCTCCATGTCCTGCCCCAATGATTTTGCTATCCCTGCCTCGATGTTTTCTTTCAAAAAACTTGTGCACTCCCGCCTACCACATTTTGGCCCCGTTTGGTTAGCGTAGTTGCTTAGTTGCTTGCCTGCCTGGTTGCTTGGCCGACTGCTCTAATGAGTTTACAAAAAGTTTTGCTTTAACAAATGCGTCGGGCGGTCGAAGGACGCAGAACGAAGGGTCCAAAGTTGTTGGCCAACTGCTGGGCATCAGCTCAGCATGTTATACAAATTGCAGCTCCCTTAACCTCAATCCCCCTCAATCCCCTCTGTATCCAAATGCTGGCCAAGGCAAAACTGTCATCAACGTGTCTGTAGTCGTTGTGTTGCTGTGGAGGCTGACTGTCATTTATTTGTTTAACCATCCTTATATTCCAGGTAAACTCGCATTCTACTACATGACTTTCCCTCTCTTTCTCTTCTCTCTCTAGTTACTGTTGCTGTAAAGCAAAAGTTTTCACATTTATGTGCAGTCAGAATATGCATTTTAATTAGTTTAGAGCAAGTTGTCTGCCTTAGCTCAGACGTGGCCTAATATGGAGTTGGAGTCTGTCTCTGACTCTGGTTAATTGCACAAATTTAATGGCTGATGTTGCAACATGTTGTTGTTGTTGTTGTTGTTGCTGTTGTGTTGTTGTTGCTGTAGCATTTGTCACAGCACTTTAATGTGTGTTACTGCCAAAGTTTTGCATGCCTACGAGCAGCACCCGCAAAACTTGTTAACATTTCACAAAGCAGCAAATTCAATTAGTTGCCATATACATTCCACTTCCACTCTTCTATCTCTTTCTCTGTCCTGTTGTCTCCTTCTATGCATTTAAGTAAATTACTTTAAAGTTGCTGCAGTTGGTGCTCTAGTTTTTGGCCTGCTGTGATAAATCTTTGTCGCCTGCTCGCAATTTACTTAACAATTTTAGGCTTAGAGCATAAATTAATATGTCTAAACATAAATATGTTGACTTGTTGTGTTGTTTTGTCTTACACAATTGATGGCAGTCTAAACAACAACATGCTGCAAAAAAACTCATTAGAAATTTCAATAAATTAATTTCAATATACTTATGTAAGAGTTTATAGTATATATATAAAGTCTAAGCTAGCTGCCAGTTTGCTTTACTTGCTTTCCATCCTGTCTGTCTGTCAGTCGCTTTGCCACTTCATCTTCATCTTTTGCTGCTGCTGCTGCTGCTGCTGCTGTTGCTGCTGTGTCGTGTCCTTCGGCAACCGCCAGCAACAGCAGCAGCAATGGCAACAGCTTCAATGTTGCACACGTCAGTTGCGGCACTTTAAGCAGCTGCTGCACATTTCACTTAACGTGTGCACATGGAATTATAGACACTCTGCGTCTCTCCTCCTCCTTCTCCTTCTCTCCTTCTCTTTCTTTCCCTTGCCAACTCCTTAGTTACTTACTTAGCCTGAGCCGTGCTTAGCTGCTTGCGAATTGGGCGCTCCAAAGCGGTGATTATGTCGTCTCTGCTTCTCGCTGATGCTTCATTCATTCACTTACTCACTCACTCACTCACTCACTCACTCTGTCTTTTCATTGCTCAAACAATTTTTCTTGCTTGGCGCCAGTTGAATAAATTAAGTTGCTCGCAAGCAGCTAAATGAAATTGTTAATTTACAGAGACGTCGACGGTGCGTATACTTGATGTGTCTTTAGTTACCTAAGAGCTATTGCTTAGCCTTGATCTCACCACGGCATCCAACATCCAGCATCTTTTCTTCTTCTGCTTTTTCATCTCTCTTCTTGTGGTCTTCTGCTTGTTAGCTCATTATGTTACCGCTGGTTTTTAAGCCGCTTATTGTATGAGCCATGAGCCCATGAGCCATGAGGTGGCAACTGTAACCGCATGCACTTAGCCTTACTAACTGCATATGCTGCACCGTCGTCGTCTTTTGTGAGCCACAACTCTAATTGCATTTTAAATGTTTCAGCTTGTGATATATTGGCAAAGGGGATAGACTGTTAATTGACAAATGATACGTTGCATTTATATTCAACTTTAACCTGATGCCCACTTAATTAGCTTCTGTTTCGGTTTCTGCAGCGACAGCTCTAATCTGACGTTGGTTTTAGCCACGTTAACTACTTTTTTATATGACCATCAATCTGCGACCAACAAATACAAGAACTTTGAAAACTTTTACAGCTCAGAGAACTTTTGTTCAAAGAGTCACGTGGAAAATATATTGAAAAATGCAGTAGTCGTTTTTCCAGCTTGGCGAAAACTTACTGCTACTTTTTTTACTTCTGTGACTCGACTAAAGTCGCTTTGCCTTTGCCTAAACTGACGTAAATTTATAATGACAAATTGCATTTGGCGCAAATGCAGCGCAAAAAAAGAAGTAAATTGCTGGCCAAAAAGGAAATGGCCAAAGAGCCCAGAAAGGGTATAACGAGTGGAAAGGGGGGAAAGGGGGCAAAGTGAGGGTGTTGCAGCCAATTGAGCGTGAAAAATTATGATGCGACTCTGCGGTATAGTCGGCTGAACTGAAAGCTAAAGAAAAACGGTTTAAACTTAGACCAGAAGACAATCACAGTACTTAATTATAGGCTGAGTGTCGTTGGGTTGAGAAGTTGTACTCAGAATAAGTTAACAGGGAGAGGGAAGGGAGAATGACGGGCAGAAGTATGTTAAATCCGCTTAAATTAAAATTTATACGTTATGCAAATACAGTTCGCCATTGCAAGAGATTACAGTTATAGGCATCCAATTTAACAAGATTATATACAATTTGTGCGCAACAAAAGCCAAATCCGAGTACTTGACTGCAATTAGTCTAATTACAGCTCACTACATCAGCATTAAAATTTACATCCCACTAATATTACAGTACGTTGAAGCTGAGAGCAGAGCTGGAAATATAAAACAAGAATTATGCATCCCTTAATGTTCAAAATATTGAGGAAATATTCAATATTTTAATTAAATGAATTGTTCAACAATTAAAGAAAATACTCACAAACTATTAAAAGCCGCAAATAAAATTAATATATTATTGGGATGGGTCAACAAATATTAAATTTTAGTTTGATATATGTTAAATATTTTTTTAAACTTAATTTTTTTAGCATTTTCCGAAATGAAATTTAACAAAACATTTCAAAACAATTAGAAAAAGGCAATTTCTTTTAAACTTTTAAATTTGTTTAAATATGTAGAGTAAGAAACTATCTGAGATATTTTAACAAAATAAAATTTTCTTGTTTATTGTCTTTTTTTTGGTATTCAATTTGTTTTTAATAGTAATTCTAAAGTCATTACGATCCAAGCTAGTGTCACGCCAATAGAAAGCACGACACGGCGCCAACTCTCTTGGCCAGACACTTACCTGTGCATTATTCAGTTAGCTTGCCTAAGAGTCAGACTCTCACCTCTTGTTACTTTCCTCCTGCACATTTTTGCATTAAATTTAGAGCAATGCCCCCAGGAGACTGAGCCACAATCCCTGGCCACAATATCAGTTAGCCATGACCACAGCATCAGACAAAGTGGCTCAAATTTCACTCAAACATTTTGTGTGTTTGTGCTGTCTCAATTGTTGTTGTTGTTGTTGTTCGGCTGGGTCATGGTAACATTTTTCGCAAATGGGGGCGCCACGCGATAAAGCAAAAAATGACACGTTTTTAATTTTACTTCACACCTACACAACAACAACAACAATAACAATAACTGGCAACAACTTGTGGCAACAACAAGGAGCAGCAGCCATGTAATCAAAACTGCAAGAGCAACAGTCACAACATGACAGAACAACAACAACAACAACAGCAACTGGTAACTGGCAACAATGCCGTGGGTGCCAACTAGTACAAGAACGGCAACAGCAATAACAATAGCAACAACATTAGCAACAGCATGAACAACATCAGCAACAACGCAATGAAAGGCGAGCAAAAGAAAAATTAGATTTATCACGAGTGGTTGCCGGAAAAATTGTCAACATTTATCAACATTTTTCAACACGCGGCGACGTGTTTGCCCAGCATTGGAGGCACCTCAAGAAAGAGAACAACACTGCACAACAGCAACAACAGCAACAATAATAACAACAATGGTGTTAGCAATAACTAAGCAAAAGTATGCCAACGCCTGGACAGGACCAAAATGCCGGAGATGGAGTTGCAGTCGGCAGAAAGAGAACAAGATAGAGACGGAGATAGAGATAGAGACGGAGACGAAGATAAAGACAAAGACGTAGTCCAAGCGGAAGTTGAAGGCGTACTTTGATTAATATCCGCAAGCGTCGACAGCAACAGTGGGTGCAACAGTAATGCAACAACCCAACCGTAAGCCGGTTGCGCAGATTTCACTGTGACCAGAGAGTCCGTTGATTGTGAAAAGTGGTCACGATGACAACAGAAATGCACTCGCGAAAATGAAAACAAAGTTGAGAGGCGGTCAAAAGGAAAAACGCGTGTAGATGCCACAACACCACCAACAGTCTGGACAACAACAATCAGCTTGCTCTCACCCATTCACACAGCCCCTTCTCCCTTTCTCTTTATCACTACCCGTCTGTCTCACTCTATAGCCACAGCAGCACCAAAAAAATATCTTTTACTGTGCGGCAGTTGAATGTGGTTTATATTCTTTTGACTGGTTTATTTGATTTCGTATTTTGAGTGCTGGGTGATGTGCTCTAGAGGAATGGGGAGGGGTTGGCTGGATAACGAAAATTGTAAAAAATTGCTTAGGATTTGTGGGGCGCTTCTTGTCTATTAAGGGCGCCAAATTGAGTTTTAACGTTGATTGGATTCGAGGCAACAAGCACAAGGCTGCAATTAATTTGCAGGAGTCTGTTCCAATAAACGAAAAAGCCACTAGCTAACAAAGGCCGAAATTTTGCAGAAAATATTGATAGAAAATATAGTTAATGTCAAATCACAGAGGAAAATCTTTTGTTGGTAAAAACTATGTTTTTTAATAGTAAGTCAGCAAAATTTTAATTAAAACCATTGGCAAAATGTAGCAGATATTGTTGCTGGGAAAACCCTTTTTAAAACTGAGTGAAAAGTGAAACCATTGTGATGGCCATGCTAATCTGAGCAATTCATCAACACTAAGCAGCCAAGGGTCGTCTCATTAAATCACTCCAAATATAACGGCAGCTGCTTCCAACCAGACCCAAAGCCAACAACCCTATACTCTCCCCAATCTCCTGCCACTCTATGCCACACTTTCCACACATAATCGCATTTTAAACTTTTTCAATAATAAACTTTTCTAAACGGATTTCCCGCTGGACGTTGCGCTTTAATAATTTTCTGTCACATCGTTTCTTTTTTTTTTTTTTTGCAGGCGAGCAGCAACAGTTGCTGAGCAGGCGGCAACCGGGGAACTGATCCGGAATATTTCCAGCTCCAAGCGAGAGAGAAACTACATCAAAGCCTTTAATGCAAATTGGGGATTATGAGCGCAACAGCAACAGCAACAAGACCAGCAGCAACCACTACTGAAAGGTATGCCTAAAAGTTCATAACATAAAGTTGAGCAACTATTGAAACTTCCCTTTCCACATTCCAATGTACTTTCAACAGCACGGGCCAATGTATGATAAATCAAAGAAGACTTGGAGTCAGCGGCTCAAAATCAGCAGCGACAACAGCAGCAGCAGCAACAACAACAAGAACGCGCCTCTAGCAACAGTCGGCGGCATGCAGGCGCTGCAAATGCAACAGCTGCAGCAGGCGTTGCACATGCAACAGCAGCACCAGCAGCAGCAACAGCAGCTGCAACTACATCACCAGCAGCAGCAGCATCATGCACATCATCTGCAACATTTGGCATATCAGCTGCCACCACCGCCAGCTGCTCCGCCTCCTGGCTACGAGTTCCTGCCGAGCGCCTTGTCGCGCTCCATGAAGTACGCGGAGCCCTGGATCTATGGCACTGTGCGCGGCATTCCCGCCCGTCCCTCCTACGGCTATGGCCATCCACATGCGGCCGCCATCTTTGCCACAGACGGAGGCGGAGGGGGAGAGGCAACAGCCACCGCGCTGGCAGTTGTGATCTGTTCGTGCGCGGAGTATCTGAATGGCACGAAACGTGACGTGAAGAAGGCGAGCGTGTGCAAGAAGTGCAAAGGCTCCCGCCTCCCCCTGGCGACCATCAGCGGAGGTGGCACTGTACGTCTGCCAACGGCAGCGGCGGCAGCAGCTGCCAACGCCCGGCGACCGATGGCGGCGACAATGCGTGTGGTGAGCACATCAAAGAAGTCACGTCCCTCGATTCTGGATCCACAAAAGGATCCCTATGACCTGATGCGACGCACGCGTCTGCTATCGCCGGAGCCGAGTGTGGAGTCGCCAGCCAGTTCCAAGGATAACAAGTCACGTACTGCCACGGCCACTGGTACTGCCACAGCCGCGGCGTTGTCCTCGTCCGCATCCGCATCGTCAGGCATGCAACGCGGACGCACAAGGACGCGCGCGGTGCTGCCAAGCGGGCGCGCGTTGCCACTGAGCAAGTCGACGCCCACGTCGCCAGTGCCGCCACCAGATCCCGCTGACTGTTGGCTAATGGAGGACAGCGAGTTGCTGCTGCAGAGCAGCGGACTGGCCACCAGCAGCACCAGCAACAACAGCAATCTTGCGACAACACAACGTCGCTCCATTTTACGCTGCAATGTGAATCCATACGATCTGATCTCAGTCGAAAGCGGCAAGCAGACGACAGTTAAGCCCAACGATGACTTCGATGTGGCCGATGCACAGTTGCATGAGGATGAGCATGAGCAGCAGCAGCAACAGCAACAGCAGCAACAGAGGGAGCAACGCAAGTTCTACAACAACAATGTGACTGCGATTGCAGGACAACGCATAAGTCTGGGCGATAAGCAAAACGATGCCACAGATTCCAGCGACAGCTACGAGCGTATACTCATCGCCAGCGATAAAACGACACCTCCACTGTCGCAGGCAACAGCAACATCTCCAGTTGCTGCTGCAATCACAAGCAACCCTAAGCGTCCGCCACGCAATAAGAAATTGGATGAGCCGCTGAGCTTGGAAACGCAGACAGCAGCAAGCCATGTTGCTGTCGCAACGACGGCAACCACAGTGATTGCTGCTGCTGCTGATGATGAACCCGAGTCCAGCTCGGCCGTTGATGCCTTCACAGTGCTCACTGTGACGCCCACAACACCCGGCATCAAGTCCATTTTAAAACGTCCCTCCACACTGGAGTTGCCAGCCGTGCCGTTGTCGTTGTCGTTGTTGCTGACGACTGACAGTTCGCCAGCAACGCCAGCAATGGCGCCGCTGCTGACGCCCTCGGGCAAGTCACAGTTCTATATACCGACACCAACAACGCCAACGACAGCAGCGTCGAGTGCGCGTAAAAAAGTGCAATTTATGGTTGAGGATAAAATCATAGCCATGACCACGGATGCAGCAGCAACTTGCACGGCGACAACTGATGACAGCGAGATGAACGTGCTGGTTGTTGTTGCTGCTGCTGATGATGAGACAACAACAGCAACAGCGACAGCCAACTATGAGTACTACAATCGCAAGCGAAATGCTGCAGCCGCACAGCAGGAGACAGCACAACAGCAGCAACCGACATTGTCAGCATTTGGATCTGACGTTGATGATGAGCATAGCTTTACAGCTTCCGCTGAGCCAACAACAACAACAACAACATCAACAACAGTGCTGGCCACGCATATTACACCAGATAGTTTGCATTATGAAGATGTGATGCCGCCTGTGCATCGAATATTTGACAATAGTTGCAACAGCAACAGCAGCAACAGCAATTCGCCTGCTGTTGGCCAAGTTGCTGAAATTTTACCAAACTCCAAATTATTATTGTCTATGAGTCATGCGGGGTCACCAGCAGCAGAAACGACAACAACAGCAACAGCTGCCGGATCAGCTGCCAAAGCAACAGCAGCAACTGCAGCAACATTACCGCATGTCAGTGCAAATGTTGTCAGCGCTTTAACAGCGGGTAAGTACAACACCAACAACATCCACCAATTTCAATGCGCCCCACTCTCTCTGAACCCCTCTACGCCCCCTTTTGCCATTGCCCTTGCCACTAGATACACAATTTGCGCTCTCTCTCTCTCTTTATCTCTCTCTCTCTGTCTCTATGTGCGACGCGGCAACTTTGCCTTTTGTTAGCTTTTAATTATGAGCAAAATTCGCGAGCTTTGCTGCTAAAAAGAAATGCAATGTGAGCAGTTTTTTAACTACACTATAAATACTCATATTAGCTATGTTCTAAAAGTTGCGTGGTAAATTATCTTTAAATTCTCTTTTTCTTTTCAATGACAGGGAAAAGAAATTTAAACTTTGCGTTAAATTTTTATTGAGATACACAAATTATTAAAATGCTGCTTAAATTGCAAATGTTACTATAAATATTCATGCAAGTTGACTAAATATTTCATTTAGCTAACTGCCTTTGCATTACGCTTTCTTTGTGTCATTCTTTTATCATTGTCTGTGCTCTCTTTTTTTCTCTTCACACTCACACACATACACTGTTGATTTTTGACTAAAAACGTTGCAATTGTTTGTTAATTGCTCATCAGCAGCAGCAGCAGCATCGTCTACAGATGACTGTGCTACATTACGTATACGCAAAGTTGCCGCCACTTCATGCATTATACAAATATTCTAACAACTATGGAATAGTTAAGCAAACAATTCAAACACACATACTCTTTCAAACAGATAGAGAGAGATAGAGGGACAAAGAAAGGGAGAAAGTGAGAGACTTGGACAATTGAAATGGCGGTGACATTGGCATCGTACCTGCTGCAAGTTCAACGGGGTGAACACTATAATCAAGCGTCGAGTCAAGCCAGTTGCGGAGTGAGCTTCTTCAGCACACACTCGCACATGCTCCCACACACACACACACACATAAATACACACACATACATATATATAAATGGCGGCAAACAGCAGCAAGAGCAAAGTCAACTTGACATTTGCACCCGCAAATGGCAAACCAACAGCTATAACTTCAAACTATGCATGTCTGCTAGTGTATGTGTGTTTGTATGTGAGTGTGTGTGTGTGTGTGTGTACGTGTGTATGCCTGAGAGGCGTGGCATGACGCTTGAGGGCAACCCGCTCATGTTCGACTTCATTCAAAGCAAATTAACAGTCGACACAAAAAGTTTTCATTCAATTAAATTTTGACATAGCATACAACAAAAGGAAAAACACCCATCACACTAGGCATCATAATGAATGATTATGCTACTTAAGAGAAAAAAACACTTTTAGTTTTCTTGATTTATATACCTCAAAGTGTCATTGAAATCACGGAAATGAGAGGAAAACACAAGGCAACAATTTGAAAGTGTCGTTGTCATGTTGCACAGTGTTATGAGCCTGCCTGTGTGGCATATCTAATGCGCTGCTATTTCAGCCATGCGGCGGGCATGCAGTTAGCCAGGCTGGTAAGACAATGCCAACGCATTGGCAAGACTGCGAGTGCTGGCAGCACACACACTTCTTGGTGGCAGCCACAATGGCCATGATGATGATTATGGCTGCCTATTACCTGCAACATGCCACGCCATGTGCGATATTCCCCCTCACCCCCTCGAACTGATGCTCTTGGCGCCCACGTGTCTCTGTTAGACAATTACAAAAGTTGCTCCTTTGGTCTTTGGGCGCTGGAATTGCCGCTGACTGCAATTTGTTGCACTGTTTGTCGCGTCGCGTCGCGTCTTGGCCAAGACTTAAGCACTTGCAACCTTTTTTTTTGTTTTTCGAAAACTATTTTTGATTTGATTTTTGAAATGAGTGCGAGCGCGCCTTGAAGCACTTTAAACAAGTTTTGCCAGCAAACTGCTGGAACCACCCACTCATCCAGCCACTTACTCACCCACTGAACCGCTGTCTAACACTGGCCTTCCCTCAAGGTGATTTATGGCGCACGTGTTGCATTTGCCGTGGGTCGTGGCTCCAAATCAGAGTGAAAGGCATTAAAGTGATAGACTTAGTCCGGTCGTCAGTGAAATTTGCATTTTTCTGTGCCACGAATTTACCAAAAGCAACAACAACAACCACAAAAACGTCAACGACAACGCCAACGCCATAATATTTAATGTCCTCCCACATTTCCCCTCCTTTTTGGCTCGCTTTGAGTGCGCCGAGCTTTATTAATATTTCATATTTGTCTTTGATAAGCAGAAATGTTGTGGTAAGAGTATCCCAGACAGGAAGGTAAGGGGCTGGTAGGCGGGGCGGCGGTGCCACAGCTCATTTGAATAAGCCTGCAAATTGAAATTGCAAAAATGGTCAACGAAAAAAAGTTGTGTCCTTCTCCCTCCAATTTCCCTTTCCACTCAACTGGTTACAGTTTTCTGTGGTAGACTTGTTTTACAATTGTTTAATTTTACTTAATTTCATTTTCGATTTAATATTGAAAATTTAATAATAGCAACAATTTAATGCCATTTTCAATTAATGCAAATTATTTAATTTGCAAGGAATTTTTAAGTCAATACTCAAAGCATTTTTTGGCTGCACAAAAACATTTTTAACTGCACACAATTTTAAATAATTTTATTATTAATAAAAGACAAAGGAAAAAAGTTGCAAATGATACGGAAAAATATTTACAAATGCGTAAAGGCGTTAAACTGGAAAAATTAGTGAAGGACAGAAAGGAAAGTAAATGCGACCGAAATGGAAAAATAATTGTTAACGACACTAATTAAAAAAAAATATTTGTTCCTATAAAATATAAGTATGAATTAATATTAAAATTACTATATTTATTATTTGTTTTTTTTAATCTCAACTCATATCTGTTCAATTGCGTCTCCGATTTTATTCACAAGATTATTGGAATCAGCAAAACTAACAGCACATTTTCTCGTTGTGTTTACTTTATAATTAAATAGAATGAATAATTAGAAGAAGTTTTGTCGTTTGTTTGTGACTTTCATTCAATTAGAAATTTGAAAGTTGCAAACTCAAAGCTATTGTTGGTCATACTAAATTTCAGATTGAAATGTTGCCTTACTTCAGTTATTTAATTATTGAAAATTTCCTCTTTGCTTCTTGGCCTGTATCGATCGATTTTAGCTGTATTGCAAATTATGCTGCTAATATTTCTTGTCTGTTCACAAATGGTTTTTTATTCCGTCATCGTCGTCTTTATTCATTTAATGGCATTCGCTTTAAATTTCAGCATCAGCTTAGCCAAATGAAGTGTAAATGAAAAATAAAGAACAAACGCGCACACGAAATTAAATGAAAAGATTTTTAATATGACCCACAAATGTAATTTAAAATGCCAAAAGCAGCAGCAGCAGCAGCAATTCCCATGCCCTCTCTTTTCCACTTTGCTAGCTCACTCTCTCTTTTTCTCTCTCTCTTCTTCACTCTCTAGATACTCATATATACTACAAAGTTACACTTTGCATTTTACATTCAGCATTCAACATTTTTATGGTTATTTCTCGCTTACGCTCATAACGGAAATGGAGCCTCATGTCTTCATGTACTTTGCATATTTACACTAATAGAAAATGTGGTTGCCAATTGAAAAAAAAAATACGTAACCAAAGATGAAAAACAAAATAGAAGGGAAAACAGGCGCATGGAAAACTTTGTCATGTCCTTGTTGCTGGCATTGTTGCCGATGTTGCTGCTGTTGCTGTTCCTCTTGTTGTTGCTCCTGTTTTATGTGCTGCAATAAAAACTGTCGCAGGCGACAGGCCAAGGGCCAGTTTTTACGACTGCGCTGCTGGCGTCGCTGTCGGTGCTGCTGTTGCTGTTGCCACTGCAGCCCCAACAGCAACAGCAACAACGCCAACAGTTGCTGCTGGCTTTAGGGCTAGTTGTCCAATTGCTGCAACAACATTTGCATATGTATGTGTTTGTGTGTCCAGCGACCATTCCTCAAACTTAATATATCCTGTTTCCTGATTTTCATGACGTACTTTGGATTGCTCCGTAAGCGCTCAGAGCGTTCCCTTTTCTTCCCTTCCCCTCCTGACTCTCCACACTCAAGTTGGCCACAATTTCTAGGTTTTCTGCAGCTTTTCTTCCTCATCTCCCCTCTCTATGTCCCTGTGAGCTTATCCTTTTCCTCTGTTCTCGGCTGCGTGCTGCACTTTTATGTTTGTGCCATTTTCTGCATTTAAGTGCAATTCTATGCAAGAATTTGCCTGCGCCGACATGCATATTTGTGTTAAAGCCATTCGCCCACTAACCAGGAGGGAGCTCTTCTTCTTTTGCCTCTTTGCTGCTGTTGCAGCTGCAACTTAATGCCATAAAATGTTCGTATTGCCAGACTAATGCATACAAATGTCTGATGCGCATTTGGCATTACAACGTGTCGTGACATGTCGTGTTTCGTATTGCTTATAAAACATTCATTTCCCATTTGACTCTCACTCATTCAGATATTCATTCATTCAAACTTAGCATTCAAAAATGTCATCGTTATATTTAAGAAACAGTACAAAAACTTTAACAACAAACGCAAATAAAATAAAAAAATCATTTAGTTGACAACAATAAACAAATGTGTTGTTTGTTTGATAGTGACGTTTAAATCAAGTGAAATCTTCTGTTGCTGCAACCTGAGAGCGGAGGCAACTCGAGAGTCCCAGAGTCAAGTTGAGTTATGAAAAACGTATGCAAAAATTGCATGCAATTAGACGCAGGATAAGGAAAGGAAGCATGTGGCAAGGTGACAAAGGGGCAGCCATTTTGTGGCACACTCGAGACATGCAAATGAAAACTAATTTAGCAGGTGCTGCAACTTTCACTCTGGCCCCATAATAGCTTGTGGCTTTAATATCTAACGTATATATACACTATATAGCATTCTAAGCCAAAGTTTGCCACAAAAGGATACGCTCATTTGGTGCAACTGTTGTCAATTTCTATGCGCCTTTTGTTGGTTATCTGTCTGTCTGTCTGTCTGTCTTTGCCATCGATTTAGTTTCAAAATAAATTAAATTTCCCAACACATTTGCGATACAGCCACAAAGTTAGCCACAGTAAATCGAACAAGACAAATGCACTGGCATTAAGGATGCAACAAGGACTTCTCTGCTTGCCCCCCACTGAGTTGCGGCGTAAAAATATCGAATGTCACTGTCAATTTCTCACAGTGCATGTCAAGTGCAACTGCTGCTACTGCTGCTGCTGTATCTATAGTAACTAAAATTCTATCTTTCCATTCACCTTCCAAGGGATCTGCTCTCAACCTGGCAAAATATTTGGCATAATAATAAAAGCGACACAAAGCCCAGCCCACAAAAATCCATTGGTCCAATGGGCCAGTTGCAATTTTCTGATTGCCATAACATTTTTTTTTTTTATTCACTTTTCTTGTAGAGGTTTTTGTTTTTGTTGGCTTTTGTTTTATCGAGGCAAAAGACAAAATGGAATTTTCTGCTGCATCTCTTGAGAATTTCAGGACACATCCCATCGATAGTAGTTGAAACTGTATGCCAGCAAATCACAAATCGCAACTTATAAAATGACATGCTACAGAATACCCTCTAAGCAGCTGTAAAACTGCTTATCTGCTTCTATATCTTAGGAATCATTTCTTTTTTTGCTCTTTATTTTGGTTGACAATCTTCCAGTAAGTCACTGAGTCAGTCAATCAAGCAGTCATTAAGTCAATCAATCTGTCAGTCAGTTTTTGTATAGAAATGCATGTTTTTCGATGTCCGAGTCACAGCAACAACAACAACAACAACAATTAGTATCTAATGCCACATGTAATAAATGAAAAACGAAGCATAGAGTGAATGACAGACAGAGAAAAAAGAGGTGCAAAAGGGTGATTAAAGAGAGATAGCAATAGCTCTGGTAAGGGAGAAAGAAAGAGAAAGAGTAGCCGACACGATTGTTGTAATGAAACGTAACGAAAGAAATCAAAGCATGCATCACGTGAGTGGAGGAACATGTTTCTGCCATCTTGATATTGGCCTGGTCTGGTCCAGCTCAGGGGCTACTGACCGGGCCAAAACAGACAGTGGCAACAACTGCCACTGCAACTGCAACTTGAGTGGAAATTATAAAATCCATTGCCAGACATTGAGAACGATGTGCTTGCATATTTTACTCGTTTCCTTTTGGTTTTCTACATACTATATGTATGTCTTTGCTGATTTTCATTTTTTGTGGTTTTTGGCTTTGATTGGCCAACTGAGTCTGTGAACGTGTTTTGGGGTTTTTGTCTTTGTCTGAGGTCACAGGAAGTGACCTGGCAGACCGTATGAGAAAGTTGCACATCGATTGCCAATTGTCTCAATACAAACATACCTGAGAATTGAGCTGCAGAAACAGGCAAAGTTTCTAAGTTTAATTTAAGCAATTTTATTGACTGTAAAGCAATCCAATTTATCTTCTTTTTTTTTTTTGATGCAAAACTAAACAAAAGAAGATTATTAAGTTTTATTGTTAAGTTGTTCATCGGTTTATTATCAATTAATCAACTCTTTAACTTTCTAAAAATTGTCTACACAAAAAATCAGTTTCTAGTGTCATCTGCAGTTTTGTTTGCCCTTTGCCCATGCCAGCTGTGATTGTCACTCACTCAGACAGTCAGTCAGTCAATCAAAACAGCTGCTGACTGACAACTGTATGAGTGTGCGTAACATCAGTCAGTCAGTCAGTTTCAGCCTAAGCGTCAGAAATGTCATTAACACGTTTGTTGTTCCTGTCGCTGAATCTGCAGCTGGCGACATTTGCAACAGGGAAAATCATGTTGGCAACAACACTTTGCCTAGTGTGCAACCCTGCAAATAGTCGAATATTTATTCAGCAACAACAATCAGAATTTTGTTGATTTTACTCTGTCCTTCTTTTATCGGCTTTACTCTTTTGTCCTGTCATTTTGCCACAAAACTCTTACAGAACAAGATGCCAGGCTGCAAACAGAAGTAAACAAGTTTTGACAGCCAATTACCCTTGGATTTTTTTGCAGAATTTAAATTTATTTAAATTATTGTTGACAGGCTTTAATGCTGATTGATGTAGAAATTAATACAGGGTATCTGCAGTTTAGTAAAAGCTTTAATTGCTTACATGGCTAAAGTACAAAGTATTAAATTTATAGATAGTACAGAAATTTAATTTCATTTAAGATAGTGCAAATCATAAATTATCTAAATAATTTTGTTCTTTATAAAAATACCGATTCTTAAAACTTATCTACCTTTCGAAATCGTTGCCCTTCCAGGGCAATATTCAAAAACTGACAACAAGACGAAAATCATAGAATTTATGGCATTCAACAGCATGCAAAACATAAAAAAATATAAAAATAACAGTGAGCGTTGTATGTATTTTACTTGACGTTTTGTTTGCTGCACACAAAAATCGGGACGCCTGACGCGCCTGTCAAATTTGCCGCAACGTCACGTCAAATTCTGTTGCGGGAGTTTTGGGAAAAATGTTGCGCGTTTACGTCAATTGCTGGTGCATTGTGCTGGAAAATCAATTAACTGCACTTTGAAATGTTACGTGAGTGTAGTCGCTGGCATGCCCCCAAAAACCATTATATATATATGTATATATGTATATATATTCAATTTTATATAAAACTGTTGCTCTCGCATATCTTTTGCAACTAATATTGAAATTCCGCAGGAGCCGCAGCAAATAAATGAAAAGCAGCGACAAGGGGCAAAAGTGGATGCAACGTAAATATTTAGTAAATCGGCTCAGTCAACGGCGGTGGCATGCCACAACGCCCCCTCTAAGAGGGGGTTGGGTGGGGGCAAAGGGACACTGCCAAACAAAAAATCAGTTTTGACATGATTTCGTTTTTGGTTTTTGTGCCGCGCAAAATAGCCATGACGTCGACAAGTGCACTTGACAGCACTCCGGCGGGAACTGCGGCTGGCTCGCTAAGAGGGAAACCAGAGAGAGAGAGGAAGAGGGATGATAGAGAGGGAGAGGGAGTGGTAGAAAGGCAGAGAGAAAGTGAAGGCTCGCAGTGCCGTCAGTAAATATTACAGCAGCAGACACGCAGAATGCCAGCAGACCACTCAATAGGGTGGGTAAAGGGCTGGTTGGGTGGTTGTGAGTGGTTTGCTGTGGTTGCTCCTCCACTAAAAATAGAACAAATAAAATAAAAAAAAAATGTGCGGAAAAAAGTTACCGCTGCGTTTATAAAAATGCAACTAGTTTCACGAGTCCTATATGTCGACCTGTATATGCTGCGGATGGCTCACTGACTTTAACAACAGCAACAACAACAGCAACAACAACAGCAACAACAACTGTAACATCAGCTAGTACTACTGCCACACTTCAGTTTAAGCCCCGTTACACACATACACACTCGTAGTTGGCAAAACAAGTGGGCGTGTCTGACGACGGCGGCTTGGAGTGTCTGCAATTTTCCCAACAACAACAACAACAAGGAAAACATTGAAGAAAATTCATTTTACAAATATGCAGCAGTTTGTGGCTGAGTTTATTGTAGAGACAATATCACTTCCTTGCAGCATACGATGATATACCACATTTTGGGCATTTTCCCCATATACGGGTTTTACTATGCAAATTTTTGATTTCTTTATAAGTAATTAAAGGATATTTGAGGGAAAAATGTGGCACATGAAAAGCTGACAAGAATATTAAATATCAAGCAGTGTACAAAGAATTTATCAATTTAAAATAAAAACACATAATTATTATTATTATTATTTTCAATAATGATGTTAAGTTTACTTTTCTTGTATTTCATTCTCAGAGTTGTATATTCCACAACATAACCATATTTGCTTTAATTTTATTACTATAATTTTTACTCTTATTTCGAGTACTTATTAGTTTAATTGATATTATTTAGTTCAGATAGATTATAATTATAATTTAATTTGGTTTCTTGTGTTGTTTTAATTTTTTTTTAGTCAATTGTTTGACAGCTAAAAAATATTAAATTTAATTTTGTTCAATAAATTTAAAAGAAAATTGCTTCTAATTGTATTTCAGTTTTAAATTTAGAGCATTTCAAATTCGTTCACTCTAGTTTTCTATATTTTATTTTCTTTTGGGAAAGTATTTTAATTTGGTTTTTCTCATTTTTTACACGACTTGTCGAGTTTTTTCCCTATTTCTTTTTTTTGAGTCGCTTGTCTCATGTTTGCCGTTTTAGATTTTTTTCTTTGTTTGTGTATGTGTGTGTCTACAACTAACAACAGCGACAAGCAACAACGATGAGAGAAGCTAGCAAAGGAATGAAAAAAAAAAAATACAACGTTACAGGGGAAAACAAAAATTATTTGCATTTCACCTGCATGTTGGCACGTGATTGCGGCCATGTTGCTAGTATCCCCCAACTCCTTGCCGTCTGTGTTGCAAGCAGCATTGTTGGCTACCAACTCAACCCCTGTACCACATTGCGATTCTCATGTGCTGGCATTTCATTTAGTTGCCCTTCCTGGCGCACTCCTTTATGCTGCTCCTTCTACTCCTTTCGCCTCTTCCGGAGAGCTCAAAAATATTTGTCAAGCTGCTGATGCTGCTGGATGCAGCAGCGAGGGCAGCGAGAGAGTGGTAGAGGGAAAGGGAAAGAGAGGGGCATCGCCATTTGTGTAGGTGTTTATCAAACACACGGCGGGCGAGCGACGACTACATTGCTGTTTAGAGGCGAGTGCACTTCAGTCCACTGGCAGCACGTGCATGTCCTGCAACAGCAACAACAACGACGATTGCATAAGCCACTGGCCACGCCCCCGAAAAGCGCCAGTGTTGTGTAGTGTCAGGCGGCCGAGGCTGAAATGTCAACAGTTTACATTGCGCCCATTTAGCGTGGGATTAAATGGGTTTTTGTAGCTGCTTTTGACCCGCAAAATGCCTGCGCCTTCCCCCCGCCTCTTGCCACGCCCATTCTTGCGGATATGATGATGAAAATTGGAAAGTAACATGTCGGCAACTTCAAACAAAGTCCGTTTTAGTTTTTTTTTGTATTAAAAAAAATACTTCTAATTGCGCCGCCTCTTATCTGATTTGTGGGCGCGGCATCTTTTTAACATATTTTTCTTTGTAGCTGCCACAAAAATGCAAGTTGCATTTGACAAAGTGCCTGAAAGCTTCCGCTCGGCTGTCACTTGACACCAACTTCCATTTTTAATTCAATGCATCGAGTTGAGTTCAGTTTTGCATTAAGTATACGTAGCGTGAGCTGCGCACAAAAAACTCAAACTCAACTGTAAGACATAAATAAAGCAACAAATACGCAGAAATTTATTTAAGTGTGAGTGTGTGTGTGTGTGTGTGTTTATGGCATATACAGAACGTGTCGCGGAAGTGGCAACAAACTAGAAATACGAGTAAAAACAAAATGCTGTCCACTTGAGGCGAAATGGCAAAAAGAGAAAAGGAAATGGCAAAGGGGAAAGGAGCAAAAGGGAAATGTGAAATAAGAAATAAGAAATAAGAAATAAGAAAGGTGCAAGGCAAGAGGAAGTCGCAGGCCGAAAAGGACTTGTTTGCCATTACGCACGTGATTCATATGCAGAGTCGTTTATAAACGCGGCTCACACATATACACACGCACTCTCTATCTCTTTCTCGCTCCCTCTCACTCCCTACATATCTGTCTGTCTCTGTCTTAGGTGTGAATAGGTATGGTGCGTCTTGTCACAATAAATTTACTAAAAGTGACAAATATTTTATGCTTAAGAATAATTGATGAAGTGGCTACAATGCCACAGCCAGAACAGGCTCCTTTTTTTGGCCGGGCCCAGGCCGAGCACAACAACAATGAAAACGGTCACGTCAAGCCAGCGGAGAGCCCCTACCTGTGAGTACCCCTCCACTCCCCACCCCTCTCCTCTCCGTACCTGCTTTTGCTCCTTTTTTTGTGCCCAGGCAAATAATAAAGCGTTAAATCATAGCCACGTTTAGTACTTTTCACTGTGGCTCTTCGTTTTGGGCCCAAGTGCGTTTTGTCACCAGGCTCATATGTCCTGGCTTTTATATGTATATATGTATGTATGTGTGTGTATGTGTGGGGGCCATAGAAATGTATGCGGCTCAAATAAAAACAGGCAGCGGATATTACGACATATTGCTTCACAAACGTTTGTGCACAAAAATTGCGCCAAGGATTATGGCACTACATTACAGGACCTGCAACTGCTATTCCCCTCTCTTAGACCTATAGCCATTTCACTCACTCAATGTGGCTCCCTTTCTTCCTTTCGCACTGTTTTACTTTCGCTATGTCGCTGGCATATGAATGATGAGCGTCATTTAATCTTTGTCTATGACTCCAACACCTCCAACTTATAAACGTTTGTCGAGTCCTGCTGTCTGTGTCCTTAAATGTATATATACATTTATATATATATATATATATATATGTGTATGTATGTGTGTTTGTATGGGTTTCCTGTTTTTGTTTGTATACGCGTACTGTGCTTGACATGTCCTTAGGTTTGTTTGCACTGAAATTTAACGCGCAACGACAACGATGATGGGGAGGTTGAGGAGTTTGCCCCAATTGTAGTTATGCGAGCACACGAACATATCCAGAGACACCGAGTCCGTGTCCTTGAGCAGTTTGGCTTTAAGTTATGTACTTGCTAATGGAAATCAACTCGGCGCACTAAATGACCTCGGGACACAAGTCGCTCTGGACACCAAATAACTATGATAAGCAGCTGAAACAGCAGATGCACAATTTCTCATCATCTTCTCCACATAAATTATGCAAACGGCGTGAAGTTGCGTGCAAACATTGAAGATTAATTGAGAAATTGTTTTAGGTCTTGGCCAAAATTCATTAGCAGGGCTATCAGCAGTAGCAGTCCTGCTTAAAATTGGCCTTAAAGCTCAAATTCCAAATCCAAAAGTGAACGCCTTTTAACAAAACAATTATGAGCAATGAATAAATTAGCAGAAGACGTTTCTTCTGATGTTACACACTGATCAATTTGCAACAGAGTAATAACATTTAAAATTCAAATGCCAAAAGAAATTTGCACCAATATAAAAGTGGGCAGAAGAGGCAAGGGAGCAACATTCCAAAGACAGTCAAAAAGCACGCATGTATCTACTTATGTCTGAGATGGGGAGTCAAAACACGACAAGCCAAAAGACGATGTCCTGCCACGGCACTTAGTCGCCCATTGTGCTGCCTAAAGGCGAAAGAGAAATAAGGAGAAAAAGAGAAAGGGAGAGTGAGAGTGAGTGAGAAGTGAGAGAGTGAGGGGAATACAAAACAAGAAGCGACTTTAGCGCGTCCTTTGCTATATGCGAAATTAATTGTCTGTTTGTTGCTAACAAATTTGAATTTAAACCGCATGTACGATGAAGAAAATGTGTGAAAATTGTGGAGCTGGCAACTAACGAAGGCAGTAGATGTTACTTTTGCTTTTCCATTTGCTCACCTCCCACCCCCCTCTATTTTCCTCTTGCCTTATTTAGAATTTAATATATGTTGTTTTTGTTGTTGCTGTTGTTGTTGCTGCCATGTGGGTGCGTTTTGTTTTTGGCCTAGGCAACAACTTGAAGTTGTTGAGCTTAAGTTGCTTGTAGCTGTTGTGGCTGTCGCTTGTCTGTTGTTGCTTCTAGTTGTTACTAATGTTTTTGTTGTTGTTGCTATTGGCGTTTCACAGTTAGCCGTGCAGTTTTGCTAACTGCTCGGTTCTCGCAATGGCGGCTAAAAGTTGCTGCGGTGCCTGTCCAAAGCTTTCAACTTTCCACGTACCCAACAGCAGCAGCAGCAGCATCATCAGCAATTGTCTCCACTAAAAGATACCCAGCAGTTGTTGTTGTTGTGCTCAAAAGTTCTCCAAGCAAACACACACACAGTTACATACACCCACACACACCACACACACACACGCGGCGCAAATTAATTGCTGCTGTTTTCGGCGCTTATTTGTCTTTGAAATTTGTTTCTTGAACGTTTCAGCTGCTTTGTCCTTGGTCCTTGGTCCTTGCTTTCTTGGTACTTGGACTAGAGGACATGGACCACCACTTGGGCATTTAATTTGCTGTAGCTTTGCTTGTTGCTGTTGCTATTGCTGTTACCGTTGTTGTTTTGTTTGCCTCTTGCCTATTTGCTATTTAAATTTAATTTGCATTACTTAAAGAATTTAAAAAGCAAAAATTTCTCATGCGCAAAGCGACAACCCAAAAGCGTTGGGTCCTGTGCGTGCCACGCACCACTCTGCACCACTCTGCACCACTCTGCACCACTATAACGACAACAGACCGACACACTCATCTGCCAGCGCCTTTGAGCAGCTTTTCTGCTTCAACTTTTTTATTTACTTGCGGCCTGGTAATTTCTGTTTATTTTTAGCAAGTTTTTACGGTCCCGCCCCTCAAAGTAAAATGTCTCCAGTAGTTGAAATTATTTCTCGTATTTTTTTTACATTCCCGGCCTTAAGTTGTTTAAATTTGCTCTGCCCAATGTCCTGTGCTGTGCTGAGCGCAGTTATCTTAAAGTTTGCGCATTAAAATGCTGACCCAACATTACGCATACGCACCATTGACCGGCAGGCAATGTCCGGGCCACAAATTGCATATTACCACAGAATCAATTTACATTCCTAAACTGATTTTCCGTCCTGCATATGTAATACTCCAGGTTCGAGTTCGACTGAGAGTCCGAGTCCTTTTACTCGGACCCTCGACGCGGAATGCACACGGGAAATTATTAAATTAAAATTATGTTGCTGCATGCAACGCTTCCTTCACGCTGTCCAATTAAAATCCAGCGCGACACTTTGCCCCATGCAGCGAACACGCACACACTTATATTTCTAATAACTTTAACCCTTTGCTGCCAGTCTGCACATAAGTCCATAAAAAGTGTAAAGAAAAATGCTTTGAATTTATTAAAGAAAAACATGCTGAGTAGGTTTTAGCTAGTAGAAACTTCTGCTTTTCATTAAAGCGCTTCTTTGTGCTTTTAACGTTGAAATTTAACTACTGAACTCAATGGGTTAAGCATAGGTTTGGCCAGTGCCCAGTGCAAGTTGCCATTGCTGGTCTTTTGCCAGTTAGAGCCATGGAGTTCTGGCCATGTCGAGCACGTACATCAAAGTGGGGAATGCCAGGTGCCTTGGCCTGGCTTGCCACATATGCGGGTGCCACATGCCACATGCCTCATGCCTCGTATCGCTGACTGCGTATGGCGCGACGACGCTTTCACTTTTACTCCGTGTTGCTGTTGCTCACGTCGTCGGCCATTTAAGCCTTAAGCAGGCCACTTAGTGCCACAGACATAAATCTGTGCGCCCAAATCCGAGCAATTAAATGCATCGTAATTTAGCTTCGTTCTCTGCCGTCGCTCTTTAGTGCACAATTAAGGCGAAGTACGCAACGTTCTCATACTCTCTATCCTCTGCCAGTTTTGTGTCCTTGCCAGGACACACACACACACACACACACACACACAGAAAGAGAGAGACGCACACACGTGTAATAATCGCGAGGTACAATTTTGCTTCTCGCTTGCCACACGACACGCTCCTCCTGCTTGCAACAATTCCTTATTAATTGACGGGAATTTATGCGTTTTCGACGCGTTATTGTTGTCTCCAGAAATTAAAAAATATAAACAGACAGAGCGACTTTTGTGGATGCCACAAGAGCCAGTCAAAGACACATAAAGCAGTGAATGGAAGCGGGATAGCGGGAGGGAGTCGCATTTTTATGGCACTCGGCAATTAGAGTCGGGGTCAACAACAAAAAGAGGCATAGCCCATGGGCGGTTTGTAATAATTTGTGGTGCTTTTATTTGTACTCGGATATCAAGCATGTTCTTCTCCTTCCCCTCGGTCCTCCCCTCCGTTCTGCTGTCCAGTATACTTTTGTTATTACCAGGTTAATGTCTGCTGTTATGGCCCCACTCGGATGTTCGCTATTAGAGGGCCATTAAATAATTGCTGGCAATTCAAGAAGAAAGCACACACAAAACGCGGTAATTTTTGGTGTGTGTGGTCTTGTTTTTTTCTATATTGAAGAACATCTGATTGCCAACAAATTGTGGGGTCGAGTGGCCACTTTAAATGCAGCATCAAATGTTATTTAATAAACATTGCGAGCAACTGGCCAATTGGCCAATAGAGAAAGATAGGTAGATACATAGAGAGAGAGAGAGAGAGAGAAGAACTTTCTAATTCGTAAACCGAATAAACCCAAAGGGGACCACAGAATAGCACAGAACTCGGAGCTCAGAGTCACAACTGAAAACTGACTAAAACTGAAAGCATTTGAAAGTTGCAAGCCAGCTGCTATTAGCTGGAAAATTAATTAAATAATATTTATTGTTGTTAGAATTTATTAAACAGCATCAACCTGGCGGCAGTCAGGTGAGAGTGTGAGACAAGGACATCAACAAGGACAGCAGTCAGATCCCAGAGTCAACAATTAAAATACACAATTGTTAACTTAATTGTTAACAGCAATGTACAGTTGGCCATGTACACTAATAAATAGAGCGAGACTAAAAGATAGAGTAAGACATATAGATGCAGAGAAAGAGAGAAATGGAGATAGTGAAGAGTGTGGGTCGGCAACAACATGTGTAACGTTTAGGGCACTTTAATTGTTTTGCCCTGCACAAATTGCAAATGAACACGATACTCGAAAAGTTACCCTCGTTTCTCTCCTCGTTCTCCCCGTTGACGTTGCTGGCGGCTTACGTTACGTATACGTAACATTTGCTCGTAGCTGCAACTAAACAACATTTTCCACTTGCATGCATAAATTGTGCTTAAAATGTAATCATGTAAATCGCAAATAATTGAGCCAAGCTTGTAATAACAACAACAGCAACAATATCTGCACTAATAACAACAACATCACTTGAAAATATTCGGAACTTTTAGTTGAATTAGTGTGTGTGGAGCAGTCGAGTGGACTCTCAATCAAATTAGGTGTGCTCCCAGACTGGCAATAATAAAAGTGCTGACAGTTGAGGGAATATACCCATTAAATACCCTGTGAATTGGCTAAGAAAGGTATGATTAAGCGTTGAATTTGTTTTAAAACAAACTTCTATTGACAATGAAATGAACTTTTAAAATCCATTTGATTTTTTTTTTTGGAAATTAAAAGAATTTTGAAGCTCGAAATAGCTTTTATGAGTACTGAGTATTGTCAAGTCTATCAAGTCTAATTTGATAATCTTAATATCCCTTAGGCTAAATAGAGTTCAAGTTAAAAACTCTTCAATTAACTGGACTATAGCTCATATTTAGCCTTAGACTATAATATATTCATAAATTTCTCATTATTCAACTGCTTAAATAACCTGCATGCATTTAATTAACTCATCTATTTCATCTACTATAAGTTATATTTCCTGCTCTTTAGCACATCTCACTTTCAGCTAATTTCTCGAGCTTTATAGTGATTATCTTAGCCAGAGTTTTGCTGCATGTTCTTCTATTTTTTGGCTTCTTTAAAACTCTAAAAGATGCTTTCTACGTGGCAACTTCACAAGATGCAGTTGAAATTCTCTCTTCCTCTTTGAGCTGTTGTTTTTTTTTCGCAAAAAAATTATCGTAAAAGAATTTTACCTGAGCTACGTGACTGCTGAACTTAATATCCGTTTGTCATAAGCGTTTCTAATGCACACACATATACACTCGCAGAAAGCGGAGACATACATTCATGACTGCACTTAGCACACACACACACACACAGAGACACACACACACACACACACATATATATATACAGTTTGCACGTACAACAGCTGAAAAAGGCAGGCAGCAAAAGCGCTTCTTGATGGCGTGTGTAGCAAAAGAGAACGCGAAGTGACAGAAAGAGAGAAAGAGAGAGAGAGATAGAGAGAGACAGGAATAGTTGCACCTCGGGTACTGTAAGGTTGCTACGCGTGCTGAAAAACAAAAGCTAGCGACATTTTGCAGCTAAATTAAGTATTTTTAGTATTTTTAGAAGTTGTCTGAAACTTGTGCTCTTACTCCAGGTTCAGCTCTTGATCTTCCTCTTGCTATTATTGTTAGTTGTCAGTTGTTGTTGTTGTTCTTAGTTGATGTTGTTGTTGTTTTTGTTTTTGTCTGCCAATGCATGCGCAAATTTTACGAGTAGATTTCTGAAAGGTTGCGTCCTTGCAGCGGCGCTTTAATTGCATTTTGCGCGTTGCCTTTTCCACTGCCTTTGCCACTGCCTTTTCCACTGCCTTTGCCAACGTCTTTTCCACTGCCTTTTGCACTGCCACAGCCACAGTTGCTGCCGCTTCATCCTTAAATAATGCAGCAGAGCATTGTCTGCCGCAGTCAGGTGAGGCAACAGCAGCAGTCGAAGCAGCAAAAGCTGCAAAGGAGTTCATGCCGCCCCCAAAAAATACTGGCCATAAAAACGGCAGCTCGGCCAAAGCAATTCAGCCTTTTTACGGCTGCCCCCTTTGGCCCGATTTTCTCATTTTCCACCATTTAATGCCCTTCGAACAGGGAAACAGATTTTTAAATGAAGGCCACATTAAATTTATATAATTTTAATTAGTTTTATCTTGTCATCAATATTACGTATATAAGCATTAGTATGAATATCCAAGGAGGGAATCAATTGAATGTTTAATTTAAAAAATTAATCTCTTTGTTATTTGAAGATATTACATAATTGGCTAAACTGATCCGATTTCCATGAGGAATATAATTTATATGTTGTTTTGGGCTCTCAACTTTTTCTGTTTTAAATTTTATTCATTATCAAAGCTATTTTTTTTCTCATAATGTTTTCTGAAAATAATCGATTTTTCTATACAATTTTTTAAAATTTTGGTAAAATAATTTTGTTCCAGAGTGCATTAGCATTACCATTATGCCATAGTATTAGCCCTATTTTTAGTTTTAGCATTATGTTTTTATTACAATGACAATTATTATTTGCTGTGAAAATGAATGCAAGAGTATTCATATTTTGTTGCACTCATTCTTAAACGCATTCACTTGGACTTGGTTTTCTTCTCCAATTCTTTCTGACATAAAAGCGACGCGACTGCCATTAAAGAAAAGTGTAGCGTACTTCTTGAAGCTGGCGCAGATTTCTGCACGCTGGCAAGGAAAAACGATTTTCACAACGTTGTTATAACCGTGCAGTAAGAAATTTTCCAACACATTTGGCCTGCAACTTGGAGCCAACCTTGTTTTGGCCAGTTGCTTTTGTGTGCCACTTGCCATCCTCTCTCTCTCTGTCTCTCTCTCTCTCTCTATCTCTCTCTCACAATATTTCACTGTCTCTTTCTCACACTTTCCGCAGTTATTTTGCTTTCTTTTAGTTATTTTCGTTTTTTGCCATTTGGGCGCATTCATTCTTCTTGTCGTTGTCCCTGGGCAAATAATTTCACTGATAAAAGATTTTCAACGCTTCTTATGCTTGCTGTTTGCGCTTTTGCAATATGTTTGCCAACACAGTTTTCATTTTGTTTGGTTTTGTTTTTGTTCGCAAAATGGAAAATATAATATAGGCGGCAACGTTGTCGGATGTTGCTGTAAGTAGTTTACGCGCATTTAAAAGATGCACCAGCTCCCAGCTCCAAGACAAAGGACAAGGCAACTTGCAGCTAGCAGGACTCCAGCTCCATCTCCAGCTCAAGGAGCAGGAAATGAATGTTGTGCAGGCCGGCGAAACGTGCCACGACAACAGCAATGTTGCACTGCCAGCAAATGTTGTGTCCCTTTTTTGTGGATGATGCTACCTTATGCTGCAACTTTGATAGCAATGGCAATAGCTGTTGTTTCAGTTTCAGTTTTGTTGGCCATTGTTTGCTTATTTCACTGCCAAAATGAAACTCGAAATCAACTCGTGCATTTCTAATGCGAGTTTATATGCTTTATACCAGGCATTCTTCTCCTTCTCATCATCAACAACAACAGCAACAACAACAACAACAGCAACAACAACAACAACACTGACATGCTCTGACTTTTACGGCTAGTAAATTTTTTCCTCGCCTTGCGATTTTCTTATTGAAATGAGCCAAAATGTACACAAACAATGTTTGTAGTCCTGCCTTCATTTTGTGTTGGCCATATTATTACATCGCAATCGAAATCGCAATCGCAATCTCAATCCAAAACCAAATCCCAATCTCAATCGCCAGCGCCATTCCAAATGCTGTTCGGCAGCTTGCCAGGCTCTCTCTCTCTCTCGCTCTCTCTCTCTCTCTCTTTCTCCGAGTGACTCGAGTTAGTTTGTCAGCTTGTCAGCAAGTTGTGTATAAAGTGAAGTAGGAGACTTGGAAGAGGAGTGGTCAGTAGGGACAGGGAGCAAGCTGCTCGCTTGCCTTACCCGTTGCTTTTGTTACTCATTTATTTTGATTTGTTTACCATTGCGATTTATATTTCTTCGCTTCTCTGTTTTCGCCCGTTGCACTCTTTTTTTTTCGTTTTCCCGCACAGGAAAATAGTGCAAAAGCGCGCAGAGCAGAGCAATAATATTAAGCTCGGATTTATTGACCCATTTCAGTTTGGCTCACTGATGCGCCACGCCTCCCGAGCCAGCCCGCCTCCTTTTACGCCATCTCCATCGACTCCATCTGTCGGTTTGCTTTTGGTGCAACAACTAAATTAAAATGTTTTACTAATCCCGACAAGTAATGCTTTTAATTACTTTTTCTTCTTAGCTGCACATAACCACGCCCACCTATCAAACCGCCCACAGCAGCTATCGTTCGACTATAATAGGTTGTGTGTGTGTGTTTGTAATAATAACTTGAACTTCAAAATGTATAGTTCGACTTGGATTTTTGATCCCAAACGAACAAGATTTTATTTATAAATAATTCTTGAAAATAAGACAATGTTACAATTTAATATAGAAATTTATTTTCTCAAGTATTTCGAGAATTAATTAAATGTTTCTAGGCAGATACTTAATTAGTTTTTATCAAACATGGAAAAATAAAAATAAAGGACAAGTACAATAACAAGTGCCACTTGAAAGTTCTGTCAGTTTGTCAAATATCAGATTTACTTGAGATGCTTTGTAAGTCGAACAAATGCTTGGCAAATTTTGTGCTTCCAAATACTGACAAAAGGTGTTAATTAAATATTTCAACTGCTTACAGAACAACAACAACATCAGCAGCAACAGCAATAATACAAACGTAATTTTCAACAAAATCTCATTAAGTGGCTGTGCGGAAAGCAGCGCTAAGCAGGTGGCATTTAGTAGTAGCAACAGCACAATCGCAAAAAGGAGTAGAAAAACAAGTGTAAAAAAATAAAAATGAGAAAAGTCTAGCAAATACGAGGAAAGTTGATTTCGCTTTGGTCTGCACTCTTTCGCTGTGGTTCTGATACCCTGTAGCTGTGGAAATTAAGATAGGTCGAATTGTCAGTTTCTTACTTAAATATAATATAACTTTTATAATTTCCGATTAATTCCCCAAACAAAATTATTAATTTTATTAAGTCAACTCGTCAACTTAATTATTTTAAATGAAAGTACTGAAGAGTATTAACAAGTTTGGCAACTTCTTCAATCCGATTTGTATTGTAATTGTAGTTTCGTTTGTCGAATTCGTGTATTGTTGTTATTTTTGTAATTTGTCGCTATTTTGCATAGCAAACTAACTTCCGAAATGCGATTAGAGCACAAAGGAGACCGAAAAAAGAGATGATGATGGCAAGGATGCAAAGGATTTACATCAATAGTCGATTGAAATTCAAGTGGTTGCCACAATTAATTAATTTAACTGAAGCTGTAGCTGGAAGCTGCTCAATCAAATCGGACAGACAGACAGAGGGACAGACGGACAGATGTACGTTGTTAATGCTTGCTGCTTATGGCCAAACATTTCAGCTATTTGAGCCGCATTTGGGTTCAAAGTGCACAGCACAGAAAGAGAGAGAGAGAGGGGGAAGAGGGAGAGGAAAAGAGACAGGCTCAAATCTCCGATGCTGATGACACTCATTAACATAAAATGTAAAGGTGGATGTGACTCTGTGTTACCCCATAAAACCAGCTCACTTTTCACACTCATTAAAATGGACGCAAAGAGACGAGAGACCTGATAAGGATGCTTTCGTTGTCCAAGGACAATGTGAGTGTGTGTATGTGTGTGTGTGTGTGAGTGTGAGTGAGTGGGTGTTAATGGGTGGCCAAACTTGACTGACTGGCAATGTCCTGTATTTGCCTGCTTATCGCCGACATTTTGGGTTTGCGGTTGACGTCAGCAGCACAACTCAAACTTGGAATACATTTTTATTTAACTGAGACACAACCCTTTTTGTAGTCTCTTCACAGAAAACATTTAAATGTAATCTATTATCTTAATTCCGACACAAATTGTTTGCTGCCGAGAATATCGCTGCCTTCGCTCTTTGTCCTTGTCCTTCGTTTTTGTCCTTGTCGCTCATCTCGGTCGCGTTCTGCCCGCGGTGACAGACGCATAAAGCAGCCTGTCGTCCCGGCATTTCGCTTTTAACCCGACTAACCGACAGCCAAAATAAAAGCCAGCACTGTCCCGAAAAATAATGCCATCGCCATTTAACAGCGTTGACTTGTGGCACCCAGCGAAACAGTCAAGGACTTGAGCTGACTTGAGGCCAGAAGAGGACAAGCTGAAGCCAAGCTGAAGCTGAAGCCAAGCCGAAACCGAAACCGAAGCCAAGGACAAGAAGAAGGCAGCAAAGCGTCAGAGCCGCTGAAAGGCAACGCTTATCGGCCGCAACGTAAATCACCCAATTTACCATAAATAAAGATATGTACATATTGTCAGCGAGCAGAGCGAGAAGGCAGGGGCAAAGTGCTACTCAACTGGACTTAGTTTGGGTCGTGGGGGAGGGGAGACAGGGTAATGGAGGGGACAAGCCAAGTTACAGTCACAACGACAACGACAACGATAGCCAAAAACCGAAAACCAAAACAAAACACAAAACACCTTATCGCTGGCAAGCACATCTTTAAGTGGCTGTCAACGTGGCCAACGTGGGAGTGGGAGGCGTAGGGGGCGGGGCAATTTAGTGGCTGTAACTACTGGCTACTATTTGCTTGCCACAAGCGCATAAATCTGCATGCATGACGTTGCATGCCTCTGGAGCAACTGATGCTAGCTAGCTTAGCGAGAAAAACGCTAGAAAGTGATTCAAGAAATTAATTAAATAATGTTAAATTTTATATTTAACTTCAAAACTTAACTAAAAAATGGTGTATATAACTATTTTAGCAAATGTTTCTAAATATATGACTAAAAATAAAAATTAAAAATGGGTAATTCTCATTCAAAGTAAAATAAAACATGGGCCAAGGCTTCATTTTATTTTGACACTATGCGAAACTGTTAGCTCTTGATTAGCTACTATAGTTGGTGCTAAGGTTGATTTTGGGAAATTGTTCGTTTTGAAGATAATTTAATAAAATCAAGGCGTTCGCACGCGACTCAAACAGCAGTCGTTTTATCGGCGACCATATCTGACACTTATTTCGAAAAAACGTATACGAATATTTTAATGCAATTATCTTTAAAATATTATGTATTAATATTTCTTAATAATGTTTGTTGTTTGATTAAAAATATTGAGAAGTTTTTTTTTTAAATTAATTTGAATCACTGTCGCACGCGACATTTAGTTTCACAAAATATTTCTATTGTTTCTGTATCTCTTTTTTTAAATTATATATAAGAAAAGCTCGAAAAACTTGTTTTAAATAAAACTTTCAATTCAATATATACAATTTTTATTTATTTAAATTTTTTATTTAAATTTTGCGTTTTTGGCCTCGGCTGACGTTTCTGTGGAAATGCCCGTATTTAAAATTTATCAATTTTCTCTTGAACAGTTAAAGGCATTCTCCAAATACAATACAATACCCTAAAGTCTGTCGCTGAACTAGCAAGAAAACACTGCAGCCATTATGGCCAAATTAAATGGGCTTAAAACTCTTTTTATTTTCAATTAACTTAAAACAAATAAACTAGTCTACAAAAAGGCTAGAAAAGTCAACACTGCAGCTAAAACACCCAGCCCCAGCTTTTCCTGCCATTTACTTAGCTGCTGCCTCAGTTGTCAGCTCCATTTTCGGAGGCTCCATTTGGTTGCCTGCGCTGTCTTGGGTTTACATTACAAAAGCAACATTTTGCTAGCTGCGACACGCGATTCAGCACTTGCCACTCACCACAACCATCTGCCATCTCTACTCTTTGCAGGCACAACAACAACAACTGAAGTAGCAGGAGAAGCAACCCAAAAGACGACAGCAGCAAATCGCGATTATGACGATGATGACGAGCACAACGACAGCAGCAACAGCAACAGCAACAATAACAAGGAGCAGACTGAGGTTGCAGACACCAACAGCAACACCAACAACGACAACGACGACAATGATGACGACAAAGAGAAGAAGCTGGAGCTGCCTGTGGATGAGGACAGAAAAGAGGGGGAGTTGTTGCCGCGGGCAAGTCAAAAGCGTGCAGCACAAACGACACAATCGCGAAATCCCATCAGACGCGCTCACAGCGAAAGGCATTTGTCTGGTACGGCCAACGTCTCCTCCGTCTCCTCTGTCTCCTCCGTTTCCCCCTGCAAGTCGAGGCCAGAGCATGGCCAGCAGAAGGACCAGGACCAGCCTGAGACTCAGACTCCGACTCAGGCCAGTGCGCCGCAGAATGTCATTTTAAATTTTAAGGACACAATGGCGCTGCGCATAAAAAGCAACCGCAACGACTCGAGAGATTTATTTCAAAGGCGGCCCACGGAACCACCGCCACCACCGCCGCCCCCAAGGACCGCAAACGGATTAGAGGAGCAGCAAATCAATAAGTCAGCTCCTCAACGACAAGCACAGCCACAGCCACAGCCGCAGAGGACTGTGGTGCGAGTGTCGCCCTTTAATAAGAGCAGCGAGGTGCATCGCCTGAAAATCTCTCACAGCGAACAGGACGAGCAACTGCCCCACTTGGAGCACAATGTTATACTACGTAACCCGGCCAGAACCAATGGCTACAACGGCCCAACGGATGCGGATGTGGCGCCCAAAAAGACATCGATACTGATTAATGGCGATGATTGTTATTCGACAATGAACCTCAGTGCCGACGCGGCGCAGCCACTCTACCAATCCTCGGTGGTGGTCAACAGCCAGACGGCGAACAGTGTCTGCATCAGTGTGAGCAGCGCCGAGGAGCAGCTGATCCGGCAGCACAATCTCTTGAATACGCTGCGCAGTCAGCAGCATAATCGGGGCGCCATTATACCGATTAGAAGCAGCATTGGCAGCGAGGTGCAACTGCATCGTTCCGCCTCCTGTATTTCGTCCACCTCGAGCAGCTCCACGTCGAGCAGCAGCAGCAGCAGTGGACGCGGTCGCACCTTGATACGACTGGACTACGACAAGGAGAAGGAGAAGGAGAAGGTTCAGTCAACCACAACCACGCCCATTAATACACCGCCCGCAATTAGTTCCACGCCAGCCACGCCGCCCCCCTTGCTGACCACACCCGTGTCCTCGGCCAACCCGTCGCCTTTAGCTTCGCCCTCGGCGAATCTCGTGCCGCACGAGACGGAGCTGCTGAAGATTTTGCGCAATCCCGTCGAGGCGGTCAAGCGGAATTTGGTGCCACATGTTTGTGGCCTGAGAGTTCCCCACGTGGATAACGCCAGAGGAGCAGGAGGAGCAGGAGGAGGCAGCAAGAAGCTGCCAGACAGCTTCATAGCCAAGCTACTCCAAGATCCGATGCTGGGCCAGGTGGCGGATGGCCTGGAAACGGACACGGTGGCGGAACTGATTGAGAACTCACTGCAGCGACTGCAGCAGACGCGGCAGGGCATCGACATGAGCGGCACCAAAGATCACGACGACATGAACCGCCTGATCAGCGTCTCCCTGCAGCGCGTGCGTCTCGAGCGGCAGCCCGTTGCGATGGCAGCGCCAACCAAAGAGGAGGATCGCCTCTCCAATCGTGGCAGCATCAGCTCCGCCAACAGCTTCGCCTCCGCCCACAACTACGAGCTCTTTGACTTCGAGGCGGCGGCCAACGAATCCGACTGCTATCAGAGCTGTTCCAGCGAGCTGACAGCCGCCGGAGTCATCGAGGAGCAGGCGGAGCCAGGGCCGCAGGTGACGGTGGAGGAGGAGGAGGAGCATCCGGATGTGGATGCCGCAACGCGTGCCAAGTTCTATCAGCTGCTGGTGGACGCCACGCTGGCGGAGATTGAGCATGCCACGCACACGGAAGCGGAGCATCACTACGAGTCCATCAGACTCAACGGCGATCCCATTTACGAGGAGATCAACGAGGTGCCGCCGCCATTGCCACTGACAGCGCCGCCGCTCAACGACGCCGAGCTGGAGAAGAAGGCAGCACGCTCGATATTCGAGGGAGCCTCCAAGTACGATATACTCTCGTATCTGGTGGACGCCAAGGAGCGCGGATTGGTGCGCGAGGAGAGCTTCGACTACAGCAACAACCCGAAGATCATCGAGGAGGAGGCCACCGACACTCTGAGCGAGCTGGAGAAGCGCGTGAGCAGCGACGATAGCCACAGCAATATGAGCTCCTTGTCGCCACCGCCGCACACCTTCATCTGTGGCAAGAGCGGCAGCGATGTGGAGCGCCAGGACTCGGGCGTCGGCTCGGAGACGAGCAAGTCCTCGCGCAGCAAGTATCAGCCGACGGTGAGTCCGTTGCATCTGTGCGAGGATTGCGACGGCGCTGTGGAGACACAGCTGAGCGAGACGGGCGTGTTGTATGCCCCGCTGGTGTGCCGCAAGTGCGGCAAGAAGCGCGTGGAGCGCAAGGAGATCATCACCGAGATTGTGGAGACGGAGGAGAAATACGGCCGCGATTTGCAAATCATACTGGAAGAGTTCTGCCACCCGATGCTGGTGGCCGGTCTGCTCACACAGGAGCAGCTCTCCGCAATCTTCCTCAACACGGAAGACTTGCTCGAGAACAATCAGACGCTGGCCGAGCGTATGCGCGATGCCCTGGACATTGCCCTCGAGCAGGGCGATGATGATCTGCTCACGGTGAACATTGGACGCATCTTCCTCGACTTCACCCAAATGCTGCACGCCTTCGAGAGCTACTGCGTGCGGCAGGCGGGCGCCAGTCTGCTCCTGGCCAATCTCGAAAAGGAAAAGGAACTGCTGCGCATCTTCCTCAAGGTATCGCAAATGGAGAACGCCGTGCTGCGTCGCATGAATCTCAACTCGTTTCTTATGGTAAGCATATCGCAGAGGATGCTTTTTAATATTCATGACGCACCATTAAACGTCTGTTTCTCCTCCTTCTCTCACTCTCTCGCCCTGTATCTCTCTCTTCCCCTCCAGGTACCCGTGCAGCGCGTCACCAAGTATCCACTGCTTTTGGCGCGACTGTACAAGGTGACGCCGGCACACCTCGATGGACGTGAGCTGCTCAAACAGGCGCAGGAGAAAATTGAATTGCATTTGAATCACATCAACCAGGAGGCTAAGGATGTGCCCACCAAGCTCTGGCGTCGCATTAGCTCCTCCAGCCCCAATCGACGCGCCTCCTGCGAAATTGATATGATAAACATCAAGCTGCGCAAAATGGCCATCGACATACTCGAATGGAATCACGATGAGGTCCGCTTCGCCATGGAGGGCAAACTCCTCTACACGCAGCCCACCGACAGCAACTGGAAGAAGGCGCGCACCATAAAACTGACCCCCGTCAATGCGCTGCTCGTGACCAATGGCAAGGTATGTACAAAGAAGAGTCGATGCTGCTGGCAGTCGAAGTGTATAGAGAAGGTAGAAAAAATGGGAGAAGGAAGCGAAAGTAGATAGAGAGATGGAGGCTGTTGTACCAGAGATTGAAGCGAGTGATGGGAGTTCTCATTAGAAGAACTTGCGTGAGGCTCGTGAGTCATCTAATCGGCAACAATATTTACATCAAAAACCAACAAACTTAATAAAAAAGTCGCCATCAGCGCGAGCTTCAATCGTTGAATGCAGTTTGCTCGCTCGAAGTCTGCAGCTTTAAATAATCCATGAAAAACAAGTCAGCAAGAAATGAGAATAGTTATCGTATCTGCAGTATTCCTACGGATCAGAATGAACGACGTCTGTGTGTTATATTGAATATCGAAGAGTCATATAAAGTGTCGTATAAAGAGTTGACTAGGTCTCTACGATTTCTGCTAATGATTAAAGAGTCTCGCGAGTCTCTCGAATCACAAACGGTCTGATTAAAGACAAATACCAACCTATAACATGCACTACCCTTTGGAGTTCACTTCAGTTGACAGTGAGAAATGAGTTGACTGCAATTCACGAGTCCATCTCCAGTGTACAGAAAAGGGGAGTGTCGCTCCTGCACCTTCGCCTGGTCACGTTTAACAAGCGACAAGCGACAAGCGACAAACGACTTTCAGGCGTTTGACATGAGGTGAGGGCAATTAGCGAATGGCGCTTACTCCTAATACACCTTACCTCTCGATACGAATTGACTAAAAGAATTGGTTGGAGATGGGAATAAAAGTGGAGATGGAGATGGAGGTATGGGAAACATGGTATTGCGGTTCTCTCGTGCTGATGTCATGGCAACAGTTTGCCGTGCGATAAAAGATTTCAGCAAATCAGAGGCAAAGCCAAACACACAGTCACAGTCACAGCCACAGTCACAGTTAGAGCCACAGCTAGGATCCGTGGCATGGCTATTGAAGCAACGAGTGGAACGGAAACGTTTCCGGGGCTTGTCCGTAATGAAAAGTGCTTATCCAAGCAACTATCTGCTTTTGATGCCTAAAAACAAGACGAGTTTTACATTCGTTGCCGAGGCACAAAATGAAAAAAGTCGAGAAAAAAACAATGATAAAGAAAAACCGATGGCGTCAAGTCTCCCACAAGAGGCCAATGGATATTGTGAGAGTCCATAGAGAGTGTAGAGTGTGTAGAGAAGGTGTAGAGGAGAAGGGGAGGCATAAAACAGAACTTGGGGGTGTCACATCGATGCCGACGCAGTGCGTATGTCACTTGTTTGGTTTTTATGCCGTGCTCTAAATTTTTGCAAAATGCCTCAGACCGACAATTGCTCAATTCAAGAATGTTTTTTATTGTTTCGTTTTTGCATTGTTTCTTCTGCTCGGACTGTAGTTTTGGTCCTGTGCCTCAACCAGCTGCTTCCTGCGGCAGTTACTAACCAGTCTGCCTGACATGCTTTGTTCTCTCCCTCTCTCTCTCGCTCTCTCTGTCTCACTCTGTTGCGTTATCTGCAGTCTCTGCCCACAATTTGACCATTTTTCTAGTTGTAATTTTGTTTAGTTTTCGTTTTTACACAATTTTCTATTTCTATTTCCATTTGTTTTATTTTTCATTTTTGTTCTCGTCTCATCTCTTCGCCCACAACAACGACAGCCAAGTGCCAATTATAGGGCAGAGAAGGCCATGTCGGATAAACTGAATTTCCCGAAGCACACTGGCATTCGAGAGGCCTCCCTGTTGCTGGTGAAGGAGAAATGCGGACGTTATACATTGATACGGGAGCCGTTGTATCTGGACAGATGTGTTGTGTGCAGCGAAGCGGATTGGGATGATTATTTCGAAGTGCAGGAAATTTCATCGAAGGACACATTCATATTCAAAGTGAGTAGTCGCCATGTGCCAAGCCATATCTAACATCCCGATCCCCGTTCCTGTTCCTATTCCTATTCCTATTCCTATTCCCGTTCCCTTTACCTACTTTTGCTTTGTTTTTGCCCCTTTTGCAGGCATCCGGTTCGTTTCGTTGATTCGGTTTGTCTGGGTTTGTCTGGGATTGCCTCTGTGTGTGTGTGTGTGTGTGTATGAGTGTGTGCCAGTTCACTTGGCTTTTGAATTAGAGAAGCGTTTGCCTTTTGACTGCACACCGGCAATGTTTGGGCTTCGTTAGTTTTGCGCTGCCGTTTGCCATTCTACAAGTTACAACTTTTTGCTGCATGCTTTCTAAAAGTGCGGTAAGGGGAGCGAAGAGTTGGCAGTATGCGGCTCAGAATTGTAAATGTTGCAAACTGATGATTCCTATGAAGTTAATAGAGCAGCAACAAGACAATTAACACTATGCACAGGTAACCGAACAGCTGGTTATTTTATGACTACAAGTCTGGGACACTTTACTGGATAACTTTAAAAGTCGATGTCCACTATAAAGAAATATGTCACTTATTCTGACTTTAGTCAAAAATAAAGCATATTAATTGGAGTTGAAAAAAAGTACAAGTAAATTGAATGGTTCAAATTTTAGCCTTGTGGAAAATGACTTTAAGATTGAAGGTTTGAAAAAAATAATTAAGAGTGTATTATAGAGAACTAAGTAACAAATAGAAAATTTATAAATGCAATTCTAAAAAAAAATGTAATATTTCGGTATTTGCTTCAATAATTGAGATCCCCGAAAATCGCGAAGACACTTTTTGGAATTTGTTCTCCTAAAGATGTCTCGATTTAAAAATAAAACTTTTCATATACATATTCTTCAATATAAATACTTATTTACAGCTGAGCATTTTTGAAGCAAATATCTTTCGCTAGATCACACACAGATACATTCATTCCTACATATGGGGAGTCTGTCTCTTTTGCAGTCAAGGGCGTCGGCAGAGGGGGCTTGCCCCCCTTCATTGAAAAGCTGCCGACGCCCTTGTTTGCAGTTGAAACATTTTATATCATACTTTTGAGCGTCGCACAATACACAGCAGTTAATATGCTAGAGATTTCGTTTTTAATAACAGACGAGGCACAAAAGCGTATGCAGAAATCCATTTCAAATCCTGTCTAATGTGAAAGGAGCGTTCTTCCTTTACTCCCATTCCCACTCCCGAATCATTCATGCAAATTTTAACCAAGATACGCCTGCCCGCCTGGAGGGGCAAGAGGCTGCTTTTGAAGTGCGTTGAGGCAACGCACGTCGAGTGCCTGCCAAAATGAATGACATTTATTGAAATTTAACACAAAAAAAGGGGCCAGATATAAAGCAAAACGAACCAAATGAACGAAAGGAAGCAAAGCAGAGATGCGCAACAAAATGGTTGAAAGACGAACGAAACGAAAAGTTGGCACTGAATAAATTGAAACGTTTAGTTATGGCCAACTGAGCAGTGATAGGCACACACACACACACACACACACACACACACCCTTATACCTTAATATATAACATTAGGTCACCTGTCACATGGCGAGTCAATCATAATTTTCTAACGGATTTTTGCACGTTATCTTTTTATTAATTCACAGGCCGAGGATGGCGTAAGGACGAAGCAGTGGTACACACAGCTGCAGTATCACGCCCAGGGCATGGGGGCGTGGCGCAAGCGCCGCAATGCGCTGGCCAACATTATGATCAACGGCATGCTGGCACGCAGTTAGTTTTGATTAACACAATCGATTAGACAATCGATAACAGACAACAAAAAAAACAAACTTCAATTAAAAAAAACTACCATAAAATTGGAAATCAAAATGAAAATTGATACAGCAAATGTGCATTTATGGAAATTTGCCCCGAAAATAATTTGTATTGTATTAACCAAGCAATTTTATATAATTTTAATTTAAGTGATATACAATTTAACCGAACGCTAGTTAGTGTTTACATACATATACATATATATAATATATACAACTTTATAACGACAAATGAAATATGAAATATATAAACATATTAATTATACTTTAAATTGCATTTTAATTGAGTTATGAAACGAAACGAAACTGAAACTGAAACGCGTCTCTGTCATGAAATGTCAGCCTATTAATTTAATCGCCAGCAATTCCTACAACAATTTCTGTCTATTGTTTGCCAGTAATAAAAGTGCTTATAAATCTTACCCAGACCCCTATAAAAAATCTAATGTAATAATTATTGTTATAATTTTTTGCTTTTATTTTTTTTATATTTTAATTCACGTACACATTTAGATTGATGTGGCAAACCAAAAAGATTTGGTCCTGTTTGTTATTGTCGGAATTAGAATTGGCTCCGGGGCACGCACGATTGCGATTATATTCAGCAAAAGGAAAATGTTGATTACATTTTTACAACGCTGCCGCAAAATTGCGTACAATTTTTTCAGCTTAAACAAAAACAGTTCTTTCAACCAATTCGGTAAATCAACAATATTATTAGAAACTGAGTAGAGAAAAGTCGGAAACTTTATTTTCGCGTATGTGATTTTCAAGTACTTTACCTCGATAATATTTTGACTATAAAACTAAATATAATTTTATTATTTAATGTATATTGTAAGTCCGTCAATCAGTTAAGCATTAAAGCAATCCGTTAATCAGACATTCCCTCAGTTAGTTATTTACTCAGTCAATAATTCAGTCATCACATACTAAAACTAGAACTTAGTTGATTAACCCATTTTAAATCTCATGCAATCTAATAATACGGAAATTAACTATAATGACAACAACTACAACAAGACATCAGCAGTAATAGCAATAATAGCATTTAACAAACAACAAACAAGAACACCCAAGTGGTTTCGACTTTGAGGTTTTGTGGACAGGGGAAAATCGGGGTGTATACGACTGTATTCGGCAATGGCTTTTCACTGGCTTTCCACTGGTCTTCCACTGGGGTTTCCACAGGGGTTTATTGTTTGTTTAATTACACAAATAACTGAGCAGATTATTATGGTTAAACACGAAACTGAAATTGTAATTGTAATTGTCACTGCAAATGCTGTGACAATTGTTTACCCAAAAACAGCATAGAATGCTTTTAGATGTCAATGATCAACGAGTTTCATACCTCATAAAAAATACCATAAATATTTAATTTTTAAACAAATAAAATTAATTAACTATGACAAAGGGAAATATATATTTTTAGGTAAAATCAGTTAAAGTCTTGAATATGGCAGAGTATGGAAACTTAAATTTTAAGAGATAACACTAACAATATTTTTTAATTTGATGAGAATGATAAAATAAAAATTGTTGTAATTTTAATTTTAATTTTTCTATTTTATATTTTTGTAGGACATAAAGTCTATTATTTTGTTAAACAAACCTAAACTCAGAGCTTAATTTTAATTATATCACCATTTTTTTTAATTCATTGCTAACAAAGTATCTTAAATGTTGGTAAGATCAAGTTTAACAATTTTAATTCTGCCGCACTTGTAATTTAAAATCACCAAGTCTTTTTGTCTCGACATTTATCATACACATATATTAAATTTCAATCACACCCAAACACATCGACATCTATATATATGTACAGAGTTTAGTGTTGTGTTTTCATTTTCACACACACTCAGAGTACGAGTGAGAGCGAGACAGAGAAACAGAGAGCGAACTGAGAGCTGAGAGAGTTTTGTGTGTTTTGGTTTGGTTGTTGTTTAGGGCTTACCACAACAAACACTTGAATCGAGAGACAACAACAATTTGTGGGCGGTTGTTGGAAATTAGTTAGCCAAGGCAATAGGAATATAATTTGCAATGGCGCCTGAGGCGCGTCAAAGCCTTTGATGGCTTCCGTTGTAAATTATACTAATACGTCACGTAAACAAGTTCCAAATCCCTTTTAAAGCACAGCCACCACAGCAAATAAGGCAAAAATTCGAACGAGGGGTAAATTGAAAAAGCGACGACTGCGTTGAAGTTGCCAAGTTTTTCCCAGCCAGTCGGCCAGGATGCAGGACTAAGGGAAAAACTGCATGCTGAGCGCAATTATGCTGGACAAACATTTACCAGGGCAGCCAAACGATGATGCCAAAGCCCAGTTGCTTTCAACTCCTGTGCTCTCCCCCCTCAACTCATTCCTTTTTCTATCACGCCACTCTGGCACTTAGCATGCACCTTGGCACACGCATAAACACACACATGAAGAGAGGGTAAGAGACAGAGAGGGAAGGAGAGAGACTCGACTGGGGCGCCACTAGTTTTAGTGTACTCCAGTGCCTGCTTGCCAAACACAGACTTCAGTTGCAAGCCTCCGTGTCAGTCTCCATTTCCGTCTCCATCTCGACCCCAAGTCGCTGCTTGGGTGTGGAACGTGTTATAACAATAGGGTGTCCATGGCACCTCTTCCCCCTCTCACCACTCCGCCCCGACTAGGGAGAGCGACTAACACTAACGAGCAGTAAAACAAGTTTAAGATTTGCCGGCGCACAAATAAAAACACAGCCAGAGCCGTCGCCATTGCCATGCCCCACTTCGTCTCCTATTCGTCCTCTCTTCCGAGTGCTGCTAGCGGATGTTGGAGCGGAAGTTGGGATCAGCGCGCAATAACATAACCAAGGCACGTAGCACAAACACGGTACATTATATTGTATAAGCAGACTTCATTACCGTATTTAAACAGAATATCCACAAATTCTGACATGTCGAATGCGCCAATGCCAATGCGAAATGCGAAACGCACAATGGCCGCAATCGAATCAACAAATATCACAAAAATAAACTATTTACTTTTTATTTCAATTAAAAAAGACAAGGAAAATAATCGGTAAATATATATACTTTATTCTTTTTTATAAACTATTTGAAAAACAGATTTGTATCCTTCTTTTCTATACATGAAATTCATTAAAAAAAATAGTAGCATACTTAGATGGAGCAAGTTTATGATGAATGCCTTGAAGTATACGGCGATGTTTAAAATTAATTTATATTAATGACAAAATTAGTGCAGAAAAGAAAGATTTTTAAACAAATACATATATATTTATTAAATAATATTTGTAAAATAATAATTAAACGTTTCACTTTATTTACTTACTTAACATCCAATTTAAATTTCGTTGAAACTTATAGCATAATTGAAGATTTTAAGGCCATCCCAGAACCTTTGAATTAAATCAATGCGAAATGGATGTAAAATCGACTTTTAGAACGGCCTCAATAATTGCAGCTTATCAGTTAAAAACTTAATTTACAGCCGCAAGATGCCAAAGAGCCCATTGTGCCAGAGAGGCGTGCCAAAATACACACCCAGTTCCCAGACACACACACATACACACACTCGCACACACATACACACAGATATACCCACATCAGAAGTCAAATTGTGAGCAGTGAAGCGAGTCGAAACTATACATCAGAATCCCGTGTCTGACTGTGTGGAAGGTCTGGTAAAAATGCATCACGTAACCCGAAGCTTGAACTCCGTCGTTTGGCAATATGATTAGACCCGCAGACGGGAAAACTTTTCACTCAAAAAAGGGGAAGCAGAAGCAGAAGCAGAATGTGAAGCTGGAGCAAAAGGTGACAAGAAATCAGTGCCATATGCAGCCGCAAAGCAAACTAAAACTGGGCAATAAAAATTTGTCGCCAGGCCAATAAATGTAGTTCGTGGGCAGGGACAAAAAACCGCTGCAGACACTACTGAAGCCATCACGAGATTCAGAACAAAAAAAAACCCAGAAGGGAGGAAGGGAAGGCAAAGGGAAGCCGAAAAACATTTTCATTGCGGCATTTAAAGCGCTGAAAAACAGAGAAACTTGCCGCAAAAAAAAGGTGGCTCAGGTTGCTTGGCAAACAGATTTCAAGTAATAAAAAATTGAAATTAAAAGTTCCACTTGTGGCAGACACACCCCCAACCCCCTTTCACAACCCCCCGTCACAACCCACCCACAATTCACGTTCAGACCATTCCAGTGAACCCGACGACTGATGGCGAATGCGACACAGTTTTCACACGAAATAGGTCGTAAAAATTATGAGCGGGCAGCATGAAAGCCACAAAGAGATCCCCTGCACCTCCTTCCCTCGCGCCCCTCTCTCTTACCAAACAATAGCTCTCTATATAAAAATACTAGGGTTATCGAGCTGGAAAGTGCGCTTCAGTTTCTTTTTTAGCTATAAATCGATTTCAATCCACAAATTTAAAGTAGATTGAGCGCAAGTCGTAATAAAAATACCAAAATAAAAAATGAAATGTCTCTGACATAAATTTAATAATAATTTAAATAATAATGGCTCTTTGGCAACCCTGGCTTATGCCTGATTTTTTGACCGTCTAAGAGATTAACACTGTCCGGTTTGTTGCTTTAGCAATTGTAAAAGCGCCGTCGTCTCAGCGCTCAATAAGGTCAATGGGCAGACTTTTCATTTTCATTTTCATTTAGATGTACATTATTCAGTTTAATTTTCATTTTAATTTTCGCTTTCATTTTTATTTTGATTTTCATTTTCTACCATCATTTGCATTTTCATTTCGCTGTAGTGCAAAACAAACAAATTGCACACAAAATTTTAATTGTTTTGCATCCTGTGTCAACTTTTGTGTGAATGTGTGTGTGTGTGTGTGTGTGCGAGTGGGTGTGTGTGTGTGTGTGTTTGTGTCTAATCAGAATTACTGTGCACACACATTCAGCATATTTCACACATCGTAGAGGCAGCGTCGACATAAGAATAATGTGCGACACGTTCAAGCATAAACCGAATTAAGTATACGCCACGTTTGCCAGCCAAGTCAGCCGAGTCAGCCAGCTAGCAGACACGCTCTAACTCTGGCTAAGCCCAAGCTGGTTTTGCCGCTGGAATTGAGAGTTGGCTGTTGGGAGTTGGTATTCCAATGGACACATAGCCACAGCATAACCAAACTGCACAGGGACAGACAGACCGACAAGCAGACAGACAAACACTCGCATTTTTATGCGTTGTGGCAGCTCCAAAAGTGGCAGCCACACACACACACCCACACAAACTTACACACAATCTCTGTGGCAGCATGTGCTAAATATATGTATATGTACAGTGATGGAAAACATAATAGAAACGACCGAATTATTTTAATTTTTTCACGAATTATAAAATGGTTGAGTCTTTTAACTTGACTTAAATTTATTTTATTTCTGTAGACATTACATTAGGTTTTTCTGCACATGATCAAGACCAATACTGCGCCTACTAACAATATAAAAAATATACTTAACTTGACACTTTTCTATAAGTAGTGACAACTTTTATTTTTTTTTGTTGAATTCAAATACACACACAAATCCAAAAATAAACACATCAGCTTATCCCAAAAAGTATTTTAAAAAAATAATACAATACAGTTAATTACATACTGTTTCTGCTTTCGTCACTAGCGTGGACTGACTTGCACAGTGATTTATTAGTCAAAATTCCATATTGTCAGTATGCATAAAAAAACTTTTTAGTTTATAACCACGCTTTATTTCCAGAGTCTTAATTCATAAGTATTTATATACTTTTAGTAAATATCAAGAAAAAAAAAAAATATAAAAAAATCAAGTATCAAGTATCAAGTGCAGTCTTTAATCATATTATTATACTCGTATTATACATTTATTCAATATAGTTAAATGTTGAATTTTAATATATAACATCCAGAGTTGTTTCCATTATGATTCCCTTCACTGTTATATATGTATGTGTACGTGCAGCGTGTGGCAAAAAGTTTTGTGCGAACGCCCGTGGAAAAGGCCAACGCCAAGCGAGAGCGTCGACGACATCTAAGTGAATTTGCCTTAGTCAAATTTTGTGCGGCTGTCCGGGTCCGGGTTGGGATTGGGGTCTGGGACCGGGTCCTGGTTGGGGTCGAGTCTGTTCTGGTCTGGTCTGGTCTGGCATTGCCTTAGGTCAGGCACACACGGCCCAAATGGAGACGGAGACGGAGCTTCAACTGCTGCTCCTACTGAGAGCTGCATGAAATTTGCATTAATTTGAGGCTGCTGCCGCTGCTGCTGCTGCAACTGTGGCACATTCAAGCCGTTTAACTTGCACACAATAAAAACCAAATTATTTCAAATTTTCAAATAAATCACAAATTTTGACCAACATTCGACAGCAACAACAACAACAACTACAACAAGAACAACAACAACCAAAAAACCGAAACGAAACGCTTCGTGTGCCAATTGCCGAGTTCAGTGTGTCAACGGCTTCGGCAGCCGAGTGACAGCCGAGCATTGAATGCAAGAGTAAATTTGCTGACTAAAGCGCGCGCTTGTGCACTGATTTGAGTGAGAACGCAACAAGAAAAAGCTCAAGAGCGAATGAGCGTGAGTAACTTGAGCAGTGAGTGCCAACTCAAAACTATCTCACTCAAGCACTGCCAACAAAACTAGCGCCATTTTGCCAAGCAGCGGCCTGAAAGGCACAGCTTTGTGTCTTGACTAAAGCGCAGTGCAGCTTTTCAACACGAGCAAGTGTGTGTGACAAAAGCTGACATGCAGGAGTAAAAGAAAGCTTTGCTGTAGGCTTCAAGTTGAGTTTTTTTTTAAATGCCGCTAAAAATGTTTGTTTAGCTGTGGAGCAAAAAAGGATTTGCAACTTTAGGGAATTTACATACATTAGGATGAATGACTGAAGGGGGAGGGTGGGAAGGGAAGGGAAAGGGAGAGAATTGTGTTGAATGCCGGCACAGCAGGATAGGCAGGCAATTTAAATCCTTTTACTTCCGCTTTAAGCAAAAGCAACAACTAACAGCGAGGCATAAGAGGAAGACGCAGATGCGGCTGATAGCAAAGATTCACACCACGCACAGTCCACCCCTACCCCTACCCCTACCCCTCTCGCCACCCTCAGCCTTTAAGCACACCCCTTGAAACGCGTGCGTAGCGTATAAATAAAAAAATATGATTACATATTGTAAATATTTTGCATATGGAGAGAGAGTGCGAGGGGGAGTGGGAGTTAAAGACGGCTAAAGAAAAAGGGTTGACAGTTTATCCCCCACCCCCACACACTTGAAGGCAATCAGCAAGCCCCCCACCCCCTGTTTCCCGACAATTCAGCAGACAGCACACAAACAACAACAACAAAAAGAGGGAACAACAATGGCGGCATTCAATTTTTAATATTTGCCTTGCAAATTTGTGTATAAAATGCATTTGTTGTCTGCATGAGAGGCAACCCCCGCCCCCGAACACGCCCTCGCCCCGTCAGCCACTCCCACCCTCTAGCCTTTTCCATTGCGGACAGGAAGGGATGGAAGGCGATAGACGGCGACTGGCGAAAACTGGCAACAGGAAAAGCAGGAAAAGAGGCGGGAAAAGAGGAAACAGACGACGGACGGACGCCGACCGAAAGTGAAGTGAAAATGGGGGAGGGGGTGGTGGGAAGGGAGAGGAGGGAGCATGAACAATGTCAACACATGGAAATTGCAAGGACAACGGCAAACTAGTAGAAAAGGAGAACGAGGGAACCCGACTGTGAGAGACCCTGCACTTAATTTATTTTAGCCAATTACTCGACAATATAAAAAATAAATTCTTAAAATAAAAGAGAATCAGTTGCCTAAAAAATAAAAAAAAGCTAAATATTTTAGTTTTTATTATTATGTTTCAGGATTAAGCTAAAGCCTTTGCTGCTCTTCTTAAATTTTCTTCGAAGTTTTTTACTTTGCAGCGTCAGTGTTCTCTTCTTTCTTCATCGGCTTGCAGATGAATTATTAAAATAATATTTAAAATATTTGTTGAATAACTTCCAAGTTTAATACTTAATACTTAAAAATGTACAGGACAGAAACGAAATGTAGTAAATATTATAATGGCAAACCAAAGACTACAGCTTCAAAATTGAATTTAAAATGAAAACTTTAGATCTTCTAGTATTTGAGATCTGTGGCTATAACCAATAACTCTGCTGTTGACGCTGATCAAGAATATATACACTTTATGTGGTCGGTCCCGCCTTTTTACGCTTACTAGACCCCTTTAGACCTTTACTTGCAGGGTCTAAAAACTAGCAGCCCTAGATGACACAATGGGCAGAGGGAGCAGGGAGCGGGCAGAAGGGTAACAGAAGAGGGGGTGGAGGGGGAGACAGGGAATAGGACTTACCGACGGAAGCAATAAATTGGTTAGGTAAAAAGCTTGTCCTAGACGTAGACACACAAACACATAGGTAAAAACCGAAGCGAAATGGCACGCGAGACATGGCCGTAATTTGTGTGCATTACCACAGAGAAGTGAGAGGAAAGGGAAAAGAGAGGGAGATAGGAGTAAGGAGTAAGGAGTAAAAAAAACAGATAGGAAAAACTGCAGTTTCCTTTGAAGCGTATTTTGTGCATGTGGCAACCGAGAATTAATACAAAATGGCAACAATTATGCTTGAAAATTTAAATCGAGAAAGACCTGGCAATATTTTATGGCTATGTCTTCACTTTGGACAGTGGACAGTGGACAGTGGACAGTGGACAGATCGAGTAATCGGAATGTTAATCGAGGTGAACCTTCTTAATGGCCACACTGGTGATTTCCGCCTCCTTGAGCTGCTCGTCCGTGGTGGCGTTATAGATATGCTTCAAGTACAAATTGAAATAGTCGGTATAGTTCATCGGTGTGGAAATGCGATGTTTGCGCACCGGAAGACGCGGCGACAGGGACAACATGCTCGCCCACTGGCCATCACAGAGATCGTCGTAGCGCAGCAGACCGACCTCATGGCCACCAAGGTCACCAGGGCCACGGCACATCGGCTGTTGGCCATCCCAGAGCTTCACCACAAACTCACGGATCCAACGGGCCAAGTACAGAGCACGGCAATCACAATGCCAGGGATTCTTGTCCAGCTTGACGGCGACCAGTTTGTCCAGGCCATGCAAGGCGCCATGGGGCAGAAACATGAGTTTGTTGGAGTCAATGCGACTGGAGGAGTGGAGTGGAGATGGAGATGGATGAGCAACTGCCTCGGTTAATTGACAATGAACTCAGTGAACTCACAGTTTCTCCAGTTGGGTGAGCGGCTCAAAGGCCCGAGCATCGAATTGCCTCAATATGTTGTTGTTGAGCATCAGAATTTTGAGGCTGATGAGGCCTGTAAAGTCATTGGCCTCCAGGGTTGTCAGGTTGTTCGAGAACAAGGTCAGGCGGGTGAGCGCACTCATGTGCAGGAAGAGATCGGCGGGTATGCTCGACATGGCGTTCTGTCCCAGCAACAGCTCGTTTAGATTGTTCAGCTCGGCAAAGGAGTGTCCATCGATCTGTAAAATTAAGTAACGAAGATAAATGCAAAAATATGAAAATAAAATATATAAAATAAAATTAATTAAATTAATTCAAAATAATATAAAAATAATAATAATCATCACTATAGATTAAAGAAAATTCAAATTGTAAACACATATGAAAATTAATCTTACAACTTAAAACTAAATCTTAAATTATTATAATTTGTTACAATTTCCAACTTTTTAAAAATTGTAAATAGTTTAATCTTAATATTATTTTAAATCAATGATTATAATAGTGACTGTTGCCTTAAATACTAAGCGTTAGCTTGTAGCACTGGGAATCGAAATAAAGGAATTAAAGTAAACTTAGAACAATAATTTGAGAACTCGAAAATTTAAAATAAAAGAATAAACAACTTTTTTTCTGGTATTTCTCTCTAAAATTGGGTTTTATAAAAAAAATTATTTTAAAGAAATATTGTCTTTTAGAAACTTCTCATTTTTATTAGTGTAGCAGCCTTGAAAAAACTCACATGACTTATGCGATTCATTGTGAGATCCAGAGTGACCAGATTTGCCAGATTATTAAAGATAGTGCCAGATATGTTAGTGATGCGATTATTATGCAGCATCAAAATGCGCAGACTTTTTAGGCCCTCAAAGAAATCCTCCTCAATCTTAGCTATGGAAAAAGGAGTACAATTCAGGAGCCAATTCATTAGTTTTCCAGTTCGCTTACCAATTTGATTCCAGCCAAAGTTAAGTGTCGTCAACTTGGTCTGATAGCGCATACTTCCTGAAACAAGTTCCTCAATTTTATTGCGTGACATGTCCAATTCCTCGAGCATCATTTGATCCCTCAAGAGATTTGGGGGAAAGTTCCTGATCTGATTGTCGCTAAGATTAATGACAGTCAAGCGTTGGGCGTGATAGAAAACGGATTCGGGCAACAAGGAAATCGCATTCTTGCTAAGATCCAGAAGATTCAAGTTGCGCAGTTTCCAGAAAGTCGATGCATCAACGTCCTCCAACTGATTATTCTGAATGCGTCTAAGGAAAGAAGGGCAACAAGAAAGAAAGAAGATCATTGCATATTTAAAACATATTAGTTTAAAGTAAAATATTCTATAAAGAAATTCAATACAATACATTATATTTCTACTAATAAAAATTATAAAATTGAAAATAAATAATTGTTTTTAATTTTTATCATTTAAGTTAATTTTAACAATTGCAAATAATTTAAAAATTAAAAATAAAAGATTATCCTGTTTTTGTGCTTAAGTTTTTGAAACTCATAACTATTATTTGCAGTCCCTGTAAAAAATGTACAATATACCTCTTTACTTATTTTTTAAGTAAAGGGTATAAAAATCATGATTATTAAATTAATTTAAAATACCGAATACATTAGACATTATCCATTGTATCTATGTATCTCAAAGGGAGTATTTAATTATATGTTATCCTTTGCAAGGACATAAAGACAAATGGGAAATAAGAAATCCATTTCAAATATCTCACTTACAGTTGCAGCAGACTATCGAGATCCTGGAACAGATCAAAGGGTAAAAAGTCCAGCACATTGTTGGACAAGTCCAGTTCCTTGAGCAGCGTCAGACCCCGAAACGTGTCCTTGTGCAGTGTGGAGAGCGTATTCCGAGACAGATCAATGGAAACCATGTTCATGGGTATCACCTGGGTAACGGGCACCGTCTTGAGATTAGTGTTCCAGCAGGTGAAGCTCTTGGTATCCGGATTGCAGCGACATCCACCCGACGTGCAGTGATTCCACTCGACTTCACTGCCGCTGGCCAGATGCCAAATGGGCTGCTCCACGGATCGCAGTCGACTCTCGATCTGACGCACTCGCTTATCGAACTCGGCCAGGTTGAACATGGAGCCAACATCGCTGGCTTTCGATGACTCGTTGTTGTTGCTGTTGCTGTTGCCCGCCATTTTGCGTCTCGAGGAATCCAACTTAACACCCTCCGTCGGGGAGGGATTCAGGCTGCCATTGGGCATCGCCTTGATGAGGAGCAGGAGCTGGGAGATTATTCTCAGCGACTCACAGGGCGTCAGCGTGCAGTTCCTCGCGGAGAGCAGGGGCATCAGGTATCTCTGCCGGAACTCGTCCAGACTCTGCTGCGTATCCTGGCCCAACTGCCCCTGCCCCAACACCAACAAGGACCAAAAGATGAGGAACAAGCGAACAAACGACGACGACGACCGCATGACAACAATTACTACGATAAATGAAGAGACTCTCAATCTGCTCTGTCCTATTTATAGGCCCCTCTTCGAGCGCTGTCTAATTCGCATAATTCATCCAAATTTGCATCTTTAGTCTTTCCAGCAATTACCTTAACTAGTTCACAACACCGCATGGGAGCTGAGCAGATGAGATGTAGAGCATCTCTCTCCAATTGGATTATTAGTCGAATCTAAATTTGTGTTTATTCTCATATCTTTCATTGACAGATAATTTTATACACAAAATAAATAATTCTTTATTGATTTTTTATTAAGTTTTATCTCTAGACTTTAAATATTATACAATAGCTTAATCAGTTTTACAGGGTATTCAAAATTCGTTCAAGACAAGGCGGATTAATGAAACGAAATGGCTGGTGAAAAACGAGAGTCTGTGCTTTATTCTGCAAATATAATCATATCTGGAAATCTAATAATCAAAGCTTCGCAGAGAACCTTCTTTTTTCACAATTTTATACTTTTTGTCTGAGATTCCCAAGCAAAATTAAAAATATTGCAGATTGTATTTCATGGAAAGACTAAGACTTCAGACTGAAGCGTAATATTATTTTATGCATGATTCAACCTACTGTAGCGGCAGAATTAATAGCGTCATACAGTCTCGTTTTTTCTTATCAACATTGTTCTCATCTTTTGCAAGACCCAATGCATTCAAACTCTTAAACTTAATACCTAATCGCTATTTGTATCTAAATTTAACAAAAATTTTAACAATATTAAAATATAAGAATAAACAAGTGGGAAAAGCTGTAGTCGAGCTCCCGACTATAGGGATACCCGTTACTTATTTAAATAAATGTATAATATTAAAAATTTAATCATCCACCTTTCTATTTGTCCGATATTGTTACGATTTAATAGGATGATAGTAGCTAACATTAGTTAGTACAAAAAGTAACTGGTATAAAAATCATAAATTTCCTAAAATTAAATTGTGTTTTTTTTCTTTTTTTTGATTTTTTACTAACTACGCCACGCGAAGAACGAAATGCACCAAACCAATTTCAGGTTGAACTTATTTAAGAATTATTTTAGAAAATTTTGGATTTTCTTGTTTTTTGCAAATTGTTTTTCCAGTTTTTTTTATTTGATTTTTGAAAATTTGACATTAGTTTTATCGAGGAAAAACACCTAGCAAGGACAACAACCACATCTATTTTCATATCCACCACAACACAGCGCCATCTATCGTCCATTTCAATTTTACAAATAATTGCACCCAGTGTATCACATCACCCTTCCCACTTTTAAACGCCCCTTATTTGAAACTGTACCCGCTATAAACTGAGCCCAGTAATGTCCTTAAAATCAACAGATGACGCTGCAAGGACTCAATTTAATGTGCGGCCAATTCAATTGAGCGCCATCTGCAACGGAAACAGTGTCGCCATCTAGCGCGTAACATGGCCAAAAAAGGTGAGGAAAGTCAGTAGAGGCAGCGGTTGTGGTTGTGGCACGAGGAAGAGGAAGAGGGGGAGGAGGCGAAGGCCAGCTGCATCGGCTTCACACAGAGCATGTCAGCGATGAGCTTGCACTTGGCCAGCAGGAGATTCGGATACGGCATTGCGCCCAGATCGTCCACGTAGTCCATGTGCTTCTTCTCCACATCGCCGGGTATCTTCACAGGATTCGCTTCATCTGCCGGGTAACTGTTCCGAATGCGCCTATTAAAATCATCGAGACGCTCCTGAAAGTCCGGCACAAAGACACAGGGATCGATGGCGAGCATGACGAGTCCGAGGTTGGAAGTGCGACCCTCGCAAGGAGTCCACCAGCGTGGAATGCGTGTGGCGTAGTTGGCACCGGACATGACCCCGCAGAGCACATCAATCATCGCCCCCAAGGCGAATCCCATGTGGCCACCAGCCGGATTGAGGCGCTGGGCGGACAGCGCCAAGCTGGGGAAACTCGTGGGCAGACCACACGCATCGGTTGCCCAGGTCTTGGGTATATTCTCAGTCATCAGGGCGGCCCACTCGATGGCGCCAATATCCTTGACGGCGGTCGCCATGTCCAGCATGAAATGCGAGTGTTCTGCGGCGGCACCAAACGCCAAACAATTGGCGCCAATGCTGGAGGACTTGGCACCTGGTGCCATCATCATTGGAGCCGCATTGGACATAACGATCCCGATGAATCCCTTGGCCATGGCACGGAATGAATACCAGGCGGCCATGCCAATGTGATGGGATCTCTTGGCCACCACGAAGCCAAGGCCCGTCTTGCGAGCCTTCTCCACGGCCAGGTCCATGCAAAAGTTGCCCACAAAGACGCCCATAGCAGAGTTGCCATCCACATGCGCTGAGGTCAACGTTTCACTGATGATCCTCGGCTCCGCCTGGATGTCCACAAACTTGTGCTTAATGTCGCTCAAATACGTGTCCAATCGATTGATGCCCGATCCGTGGACACCTCGGTAATCCGCGGCCAACAGAAAATCACTGATGCACTGCTGCTTCTCCGGCGGCACGCCCACCCGATGCAGGCAATCATGGATGAAGCGTCGCGCCTCCGTCACCAGCACGAGGGATGTGTGCGCCATTTCCGTGGAGAACTCGTTTGGTACATGATACGTGATCCGACGCAGTTGCTCCCAATGATGGGCGGAAGTAACCACACACAGTAATCTCAATCTGCTCAACATGCTGCAAGTTTCTTGAGAAGAATCGCTTTGATTTGGGGTTTGTTTGGGGTATATTTATATATGATTAAACAGGAAAAGGAATAAGTTTTCAAAACTATTTTTGGGGTCTACATTATAAAGGTTAACTGATTATTTAGGGATTATACATTATACGGGTTGAACTTAGTTCAAAGCTGTGGATGTCAAAACGGCAACGCCACGCTCATAGAAGCTATGGGAATCCTGGCCAGCGGCCACAGCCAAGTCCACCGTGAAGAGCAGCTCCGTGCGCGTGGAATTCAAGTAGACGGGCAGAGTTAATTTGCTCACTCGCGGCTCCGACGAGATTCTGGAATGGACGAAGACAGTTTAAACTCAGAGGAAACTGATAACTGATTGTTAGTACTTACTTGACCCACTTCAAGATGGTCAGTGGCAGATCCATCATGATGGTGGACGCCAGCAACAGTTCGTTGTTCTTGCACTGGGCGCCCTGCAACTTGAGTCCGGTGACACCAAAGCTGCTGTCCTTCTGGTCGGTCTTGAGACCCGCATCCGTGATGGTCACCTCCAGGGCCAGCTCCTCCAGGGACCAGCTGTTGGCCTGGGCCACACACTGTCTGGTGGCCGTGATGTACGCTTCGGGATTGAGCAGACCGCCCAGCCAGACGGGGAAGCCCTGCAGCTCCTTGGCGCCAGCCTGCGAGACCAGCTGCGATACCTTCTGCAGCTGCTGGACACGTGTGCTAAAGTCCGTGATCCACTGGATGACGGTGCAGCCGGCTGGGACGGTGTAACGCTTCCAGCCCTTGGGGATGATGCCACGCACCAGCTCGGATAACATGGAACGATGATGATTCGTTTGCTTCTTCTCGCCCTGGCAAATCAGCACGACATCCTGCAGATCGGAAATGACCGACTGGAGCAGGCGAGCACCGCTGGTCACCTCACGCTCAAAGTAGCGATAGAGCGGATCCTTGATGTTCTCCACGGTGCGCTTGAGCACGTGCAGATTCTTGGGCAGCAGCTCCAACCAGGCAGTGGCAGAATTGTGCAGCGTCTTCATCCAGGACGGACGACCGTCCTCGCTGCGCGCCACGGCCAGAGCCGCCTGCTCGGATTGCTCCTCGACGCTGTAGGCCAACTCGTCGTCATCCTCCAGCTGCTGCATCTTGAGCAGCTTGCTCACCAGATCCGTGCCACGCGTGGTAAGCAGCACCTTCTCGGCATTGTTGGGCAATCCCAGCCAGGAAGGCGTCTGGCGATCGGTCAGATTCTCGATCCACTTGAGGAAGTGATCCCGACGCGTGCCATCCGGCATGGTTATGTGCCGCAATCCTCCAGAGGCGCCATCCACATTGGCCACCAGGGCAAAGTCCGCCTCGAAGCTGCGGGCCGTGAAGAGTTTCTTGAGGAAGGATTGCAGCAGACGCTGGTCAAAGTCATTGTCAATCTTGCCGCCATAGATGGACTGGGACAGCAGAGTGACCAGTGCATCCCATGGCACCTTCTCCGGCGGCAAATTGGTGCGTCCCATGGCAGTCGTATCGATCCAAGTGTCCAACGTATCGCAGGCCACACGCAGATCCGACTCATTGAACTCGTACTTCTTGGCCCAACCCAGAGGGACATAGCGCAATCTCTCCTGGACGATGGCATGGAACCAGGCCAACAGGAAGTAGAGACGAGCCCGCTCACTGGGCGTCTTCATCATGCGTGCCGCCGGCACCGTCGAGAAGGTGCGCAACAAGTTGGCCCTGATGCCTGGCGGTGGCTCAAAGACAAAGATGCGTCCAGCACGGAGCAGATTGACCGGCACCTTTGGATTGATCTCCATGGTGAGGAATAGACGGAAGCCCGAGTGCGGTTGCAGCGAGTGCATCTTCTTCTCCAGCTGGACGAGCCACTGCGGCGCCAGATGCACGTTCTTCAGGAGCACCCAGCGACCAGTCTTGCAGGCCATGTTAATTGCACGCTCCGCCTGATTGAATCCTTCGGCCGAGCCAATGGCAATGCTCGAGATCTGCTTGTTCTGCTCGGCAGCCAAGTCATCCACTCGCCCAGAGGCATCGAAGCCGGGCACGGAGCAGAGCAGGGCAGGCGTATTGCAGTTCAACTGCTTGTCCACAACGGCGCTAAAGTCCAGCTCCTGCTCGGCATTGGGCATGAAAGTCGACGCCCAGCACCGTGTTGACCACATTGTGGGCAGCGGCAATGACGCGATCCGGCCGGAAGGCCTGAATCAGGAGCAGCTGATGCACCGAGCTGCAAATGGCACTGAGTGCCTTGGACTCATCCCACAACTGGGGCACACACTGTTCCGGCGAGCTCTGCTGCAGCCAAGCGCCCAGCTCCGGCATGGAGCCCACCTTCTCCACCAGCTTGCGGAAGATGGGCAGACGGGTGGCCAGGCGATTGACGCCTTCGATTTGATCAGCACTCAATCCCTCGACGTGGGTGGGATTGGCCAGGAGACCCTCGCGACTGCGCAGGAAGAAGTTGAACTCTGCGTCCAGATTGGATTCTCCGGTGCCCTTCAGATGGATCTTGCACATGAGCAGGGCAAAGGTCAAACGATCGTTGTGCAACATGCCACGTGCCACTCGCTCGTAGCACACCTGGAACAGATCCCTGGTCACAATGCCCAGACGCTCCGAGTGATCGCTGCGTCCCTCGAGACGAGGATTATTGTAGAGCACCGTGGAGAAGATGTCGAGGAACATCTTTAGCGAGTACTGATAGAGGAAGTGCACCTGGTTCAAGCTGTCCATGGTGAAGTACATGTTGCTGCAGGCCACCGAGAGTGGCAAGTATTGTTGCGACACCGTCTCGATCTCGGCGATGACCTTGTCCGTTTCGTCCACCTTCTGGTTGATGTCGTAGGCCTCCTTCTTGAGCGTCTCCAGCGTCGTGATGACCGAATCATCATCCAGGATCTTGCCCTTGGCATCGTTCAGTGCCTGCAACAGACTCTTCTCCAGCTGACGCAATCGCAGACGGAACTCGCCCTGAAGCTTCAACAGATCCGAACGCTTCTCATCAATATCGGGACGTTCGGCCTTCAGTACTTGGTTCAAGCACTGCGACTGCAACGAGCTCCGTGTCACGGTAAAGTTGACAAACGTCACCCTGGAGCAGATGTCCGGCGGGAATTCAACGGTCGGATCGCGGGTCGACAGGAATATGACAAACGAGGGCGACAAATCAATGTCCTGGTCTCCCAGTGTGATGAGCACACGGCCGCCAGTGCGACGCAGCTCGCGATTCAGCACCGGATTCAAGATGGGATCATAGTTCTCGACATCCTGCACCAGCAGGGGATTACCGAATCGCAGAGCCGACTCCAGATTCTTGCGGAACGAGTCGTCCAGGAAGGATGTCTTTGTAATCTTCTTGCCCGCGTATTCGTTTAGCAGGAAAGTCGTGGCCTGACCCGATGGATCAATGATCAGGGGATAACGATTGAATCGCTTCAACATAATCGCATTCTCCGTGCAAAGATCATCCGTGGGCAAGGCGTTCGCCTGCCAGCGCAGACGCTCGTCCGGATTGGACAGATACTCCGTGCGTGCAATGTCCCCACGGTACTGAATACTCGCGGACTGCAGATGCTGCGACCAGGTCGTAAACAGATTGAGGCGATAGTGCTGATCAAAGTAACCGCCGTAGGCAATGAATGCCGCCGAGAGCAGCACGTCACCCACAATGGTGGACATCTGCGACTTGAATGTCTCGCTGGTCGACTCCCAGCGCTCGCGTTCAATGTTCAAACTCTTGAGCAGCGCAATCGAGCGGTCCACCTTGGCCTGCACGTTCTCCAGATCCGTCTTGATGGCCTGAGCCTGCGAAATGAGCTGAGCATATTCCTCCTTGTAGGCGGCAATGCTGCGCTCCAGCTGCTCCACCAGATCCTTGGTCTCCTTGGCACTCGCCAAATTGACGTCGGCCTGCTCCTCCAGCGAACGCAGCTCCTCGCGCAGCGGCTCCACGCGCTTCAACATATCTGCGTACTCGATCTGTAAGGGATGTAGACAGATATATAAAAAGAATTTCACTGATTATAATTGATTTGCAATATTTTCGGAATATACTTTTTAAATAATAAAAAATAATTTACAATTTTGTATGCAAAAGTTTCTTCTTTTTTAGTATTTGCAAATATGCGATTACTAAATCTTAAAGTTTTTTTTTTAAATAATATGAATTTTAAATTCTAAATTTAAGTAATTTGTAATACTATTAATTTAATAGTTTTTTTAAATTAAAAATCTGAATCAAAAAATATTTTTAATTACATTACAAAAACAAGTTCTTCGCCAATTTCGACAATTTCAACTAAAATATATTAACTTAATTAATTTTAATGGATCGGGAGATACAATCAAGTTCTTACCTGTGCAATGGCCCACTTAACCATGGGACCGCAGGCCATACTGGCGCGATTGACCTTCTCAAAGTTATAGTCCGGATTGCTCAGATACTTGGACTTCATTTTCTCCCTAACATCATCGCTGTATGGGGAGTTATGGATTAGATTAAATATTAGCAACTGCTGGACACGCAATATGTTATCATGTTATTTTGTATGGATTAAGCAAGCAAAGCAGTTGGTTAACAATGGAATAAACGCGTTAATTTAACCAAAACCATTTGAAAAACAAAATAAATTAAACAGCCAATTAACCAAAGTTGAGTTAAGGATTAAAGTTTATATATTTACAGATATAACAACGCAGCTTCGCTTAATCAATCAACTACAAGAAAATCGCAAAACTCAAATCAAGAAAAATTAACAAATGAAACAAATTTCTACACTCAATTACAACAATTAACAATTAAAACAACTATTTAATAAAAAAAATAAAATTCGAAACGTGAATTAATAATTGGTTTTTGTTCATGCTTACGTTATGTTCTCTGTACCGAAGTTAGATACAATTGAATTAATGAAATTTTCACGCATTATCACAGCGCGAATCGATTTCCAATCAGTCGCATTCTCGCCAAGGAGCAGGCAAATCGACTCGAGTGCCAATTTAACCACAGACGGTGGATTTGCCATCGTTCGAACCTCAACCAGTTGCTGTTTGCGTATTGACTTCACCGCTGCGTTTGTGGTTCGTTTGGTTCGGATAGTTGAGTGGTTCGGTTCAGTGGTTATCGTGTGGTTCATATTTGTGTGTTAACATGAAGGATCAGAATTATTATACATGATACATGGGCACAGCATGGCACTTAACTAAATTGTTAAACTCGTAAAATTAGCCTAACATCATCATGTTATAACAACAATTATTAACTATATATACCCTTTATTATACCTATGTATGCATATAATATGGGTTCTATTATTAATATAATGCCTGATTTCATTTGTTCTCATTTCCTGTACACCTTGTTAGGGATTAAACAACGATTTACAGCTCGTTCTTTAGTTTACACTTAGTTTCATTTCAATTTTTACAGCTATTAACGGTATTTGTTGAGGTTATGTTCGCTTTGCTTTCAGGTTATGTTCGATATTCATTTTTAGGTTATGTATATTTGCAAGTGCATTGCGTATGCAGAGTGTGTGTATGTGTGTGTGCTATATACAGTCAAACTACTCTATAGTGCATTAATATAAGTTGCATTTAAATTGATTTTTTGATTGATCTTGAAATTTCAAATTTAATAGAAAATCAGTTATGTATATTTTTACTTGAGTCGGGATATTAGTGGAAAAAAAAGTAAAAACAAATATTTTTAAGTTCAGTTTAAAATAACCTGAGAGTTAACTGTGAATCTGATATTATTTTCTAGCGTCAAGTTATATTTTAGTTCGATAATTGTTCTGAGACCTGAGCTGTACATTGAATATCGGTCTTAGAATTTACAAATACGAATTTTTCGGTAACATTTTCGGTTTCAGTATTTTTATGTCGCAGAAGGATTCTGAATAATGAAATTTCTTATTAATGAATTGTCTTTTTGGCTTCACTATAGCGAAGTTTGACTGTAGTCGTAATTGTTTTTTAGTTATGTTATATATTTATATATGCAGTAATGATGTGAGCGGTACGATATCGAATTAAGACACTTGAATGAGACGGAATTCTGAGTGTTTGTGGTGTGTGTGTGTGTGAGAGATAAAGAAAGAATTGCGTACGTGATCTTGTCAGTCTCCAAATTAACAATCGAGGATATGAAACTGTCTTTAACGAGTATGCCGCGTATGGCCTTCCAATCTGTGGCACTCTCATTGAGCAGCTCGCAGACAGATTCCAGGGCCAGCTTCACCACAGCTGGAGGATTTGCCATGGAACGCACCTCGGCCAGGTGTTTCTTTTTAATCGAGCTAACGGCTGTGATTGTTCAACATTCGTGCGAATCGAGTGTGTGAGTGTATCGAGTGTATCGAGTGTATATCGAGTGTGTTTGTGTGGAAGTATTCGATTTAAGTACACAATTATCAATTAAGTAAATTTTATAGCTTAACTTAGAAATAACGCTGCGTAAATTTAACTCTAAGCCCGCCCTCGCCCCCAGCACGGATTGGTGTCCGTCGAACTCACCTTGTTGTGCATCAATGACGGCGGGTTCCACCTGTGCCAAGTCCGCCATGACGTACTTCCTCTTCTCCTCAATCTTGACGGTTTGATCGGCCAAGCGGATTTGTATCTCCTGCGATTGTATCTTCTTCTTTTCGGCCTCCTGTTGATCCTGGAACATTTGCTTCAGCTTGGCATTGGCTGCCTCATTCTTGGCCTGCAGTTCCTGCTTCTTCACGGCCAGGGATTTCTGCATCTCCTCCACCTGTTCCACAGTCTCGGCAATCTTGTTGAGACCCACATTCAAATGGAGCTGCTGTTCCTCCAGATCGCTGCGCTTCTCATTGTACAGCTTGACAAAGTGATGGATAAAGTCCAGGTAATGACGTGGAGTCACCGCCATGGTGCGTCCACCTCGCTTGGACAATCGCGCGTTGGCCTGATGCAAAGTCTGATGGACGTAGACGCAACTGTTGATGACGGCGTCGCGATGCGTGGGATTCGCCGGCACCAGGGGACACACCGATGGGAAGAAGTCTGGCGCGGACCAATTGGGTTTCTCCAGATCCACACGTGTGGTGAACTCCTTGCCCACCTGGAACAGGGCCGAGTCCGACCAATCTCCGAACCAGTTGAGCACACAACGATTGAACAGAGCTGGCGAAGTTGCAGCCCGATCCTTGAGGCCATCGGTTGAGGGATTCATGGTGAAGACAACGTGGAGGTTGCGCATCACCTGCTGGGTGAACCACTTGTACAGCTCATCGCTGGAGTCCAGCATGAGTCCCTCGCGCTGGGCGCCCTCCTTGCACTGGGTCATCAGCGTGGTGTACTCGTCTCCCTCGAAGAGACCGGGCACCTCGCCGTTGGCCAGCAACGTGTTCATGCGCTCCAGGAAACCAGAGTCCAGCACATTCGATTCGTCCAATATGAAGGCGATCTTTTCATCCTTGCAGCCGGAGCGACGCAGCACACAGCGCAGATCCTCGTCAAAGTCCTCGCTGGTGTATTTGTTGTGCACCTTGATCTGGAATATGGACAAGCCGTTCATCCAGGCCACGAAACGCGAGAGTGTCGTCTTGCCGGCACCCGAGACTCCGATGAGCAGCAGATGTCCCTGCGGCTGGCGGAAGATACGATCAATCCTCAGGACGTGATCCAGCACCTCATCGAAGAGCACGAGCGGCACATCGAGCTCCTCCTCGTAGAAGACCTTGAGGCGAGCACGCACATAGTCTCGCAGCTCCTCACGATTCACCGGCATGTAATCCTTGGACAGCCAGTTGCTGTAGAGGATTGGCCGTTGCAGTGCCTCCTCCTGGTTAATACCCGGGAAGTGTTTGTGTCCAACCAAATCAATGTTCTCATTAGTCCAGCGACGCTCAGTATCGTCCACCAGACGATCCTGGAATAAACGCAGCGCCTCATGAGCCCAGAGACGCACCAGACCCTCCACTGGCAGTGAGTCCAAGGGCCTGATGGCTTCGCAAATGCCTCGCACCCATCTAGTCATCTCACGTGGCGAGTAGACATAATGCGGCTGCATGTCCTGCGTGAAGCGATCCTGGGAAGCCAAATAAAACTCGACCATGGCATTGGTCAGGGGCTCGGCGTATCCGCGCAGGGCGGGCATCAGACGCAGCATAGCGCGGGAGAAGGTGCCGTAGATCTGCTTGAGGGATGTCTCCCCGGGATAGTCCACATAGATGATGGGCACATGGCGCAGGAAGCGATGTGAGAGCGGCTTGCGACCCGGATCTGTGGGCGGATTACAAGCACCCACAAACTGTATGCGCTCCAAGGAAACCCAGGCCTGATCGCTGGCCCGATAGAAGCCCTTGTGCTCCACCAATTGACGCAGGAACGAGATGACACGCTGTGTGCCATATGAATCCATGTCCGGCAAATTGATCTCATCGCAGAAGAGCACCAGCCACTTGCCAATCTGCACGGGCGACAGGACGACACCATTGGGAGTCTTGCGGTACTCGCAGTAATGATCAAAGGTCTTCAGCAGCAGCTCCGGCGTCGTGGCCGATGAGAAGTTGAGACCCACAACCTCCATGTCGGGCAGAGCACGCAGTGCTGAGAACAACGTCATGGTCTTGCCGGAACCAGGAGGACCGCAGAGCACTGGAAGGGATGAGGTTAGAAATAAATAACGCATATCAATAAGGTATAAGGAATCGTTTCTGGACTTACCCAGTGGTTTGTGCTCGGCCAGCCAAGTGTAGAGCAAGGATTCATGACGCACAGTGTCCAGTGTGGGCACCACAATGTCCGGCGAGGCGACCTTGTGGGTCTCCACCTCAATGACGGGCACCTTGTTGCTCCATGGCACCCACTCGCCATTCATGCCCACCTCGTAGTCGATGATGGGAGCACCAGCTGCGCCTGGCAGCGGCACAGTGGTCACACTGCGCACAAAGTCGCCCAGATCGATGCGGACCTTGAGCTTGGCATCGCCAGCGAACGACCAGAGCACGGAGTAAACCAGAGCCTTGGGTATATAGTGCTCCAATTGATCGGCGGAGCAGGGAAAGTCTGGATGTTGGGCATTAAAGTTGAGCACATTGCGTGCCGACTGATTGAGCATGGAGAAGAGCGAGCTGAGGGCACGCAAGCGTGTAAAGTCCATAATGTGCTCCTGATCCATGGCGTACTCCAGAGTACGCACCACAATGCCGTCGGCGGAGAAGAACGGCTGCAGCAGCAAGGCAATGTCGCGTTGCACCTGGAGGGAGGGGGATACCTCCTCCTCCTTGTCCTTGGCGGGCTTCATGACGCCCACAAAGTCCTCGTCGCCATCCTCGAGGGGAATGCTGCGCAGACGCGACAGATAATTCTCAAAGATCATCTCCGTGGAGAGGACATCCTCCGAGAACCAGACCATGCCGCAACGGGAAACAGTTGCCAATGTGGCGAACTTCAGATCCTGCACCTCGAACATGACACGAACGTTGGGAGGCAGCGAGAGACGCTCGCCATTGGGCAAAGTCAACAGCTTGTTGTCATCCAGCACCGAGTTGAGATTCTCCACCCACTCGGGATCCACATCACCATCAAAGATAATCCATTGTCGTTTGTTAATCTCGCCGCGCACATTGTCGATAATCTTGCGCAGAATGTGGGTGAACAAACCGTCTGTCCATTCACGCGTATTGGGATCGAGGACACCATAAAGCGCCTCCTTGGAAATGGCCTTGGGATCGATGACATGGGCAACGCCTTCAACACCCTCGAAACGTTCCAGCGCCTTGAGCAGCGTTCGCCAAGCCGTCGACTTGCCAGATCCCGATGGACCCACCATCATCAGACCATGATTGAGATTGGAGATTTGATAGAGTTGAAGAACCTAGATGGGAACAAGGAATCGATTAATGGGCTTGTCACTGGATAAACACTTGGCAAGTGGGATTTTAAATTAAATTAGTTACTTTGTCGACCCAAGTGGAGCCGAGTCCCTTTTGGTTGGAGGTGGTTAGTAGGCGTGTGTGAAGTGAATCCAATGTTATGAAATGGTCAAAAGCACGACAACCGAACAACGGCCAACGACACTTACCTTCTCCATCCAGGCGGCGCCCTGTTCGTCGCCCTCGCCACAGACCAGATAGTCCTCCTGGCACACCTTGCGTATCTCCTCCTTGAGGCCCTTCATCTCGGCCCGGGTGTAGCCCACATTGGGGAAGACATCGCTGAGCAGCGAGAAGAGCAACGGTATATCCTCGGCCACCAGCTTGGGCACCATTGTCTCGCACACGGACTGAATAAGGATCTCCTGCTCGGGCAGATTCTCAGCGACGGAGGCCTCATCGATATTCTCCTCGCCACGTTGACGCATCTGCTCCTTGATCTTCATGATGCGATCGCGTTTCACATTGCCAGCCGAGATCAGCACAGACTTGAGCGCACGCAGTCCAAAATCGTAATGGCTCTGGTTGGACAACTGCTCGTCGCAGAGCTTGAAGAAGGGCACAATCTTGCAGGCCAGCTTCTCCGCGGAGCGGAATCCCTGCGAGAAGAGCATGACCTCTGCGATAAGCTGGCGATCGGGTGTTGTCATGGCCAGCGAACGGAACAGTTTCTTCAGATTGTCGGGCAGATTGGAACGGCCAGCGTAGCCAGGATTCATGGTTATGAAGATGGCCATGTCGGGAGAGACGCGCACCTGCTTTCCAACCAGTTCGACGGTGATGCTCTCCTTGTTGCTGTCCATCTCGTACTTGAGTGCCTCCTGGATGGTTTGAATCTGCTGCGAGCAGGCGGACAACATGCGCTCCTCCAGACGATTGAACTCATCGAAGCAACCCCAGGCGCCCACCTGGCACAGACCGACAAAGATGCGTCCCATGGCCTGGAAATCGAAGGTCTCGTCGCAATTGAAGACGAGCACAAAGCGACCCAATTGATTGCCCAGCGCCTTCACCGATTCCGTTTTGCCCGTGCCCGCTGGACCGAAGGGAGATCCGCCGAGACGCGATTCCAGCGCCTGTGTCATGGTCAGATAACAGCGATCCGTGAGTGGAGTTTGCACCAGGCGATCCTGCACACCCAGATACTCAAAGCCATAGAAGAAGCGGGCATTGGCCATGTGGATGGTCAGTTGCTGCAGTACCTCCGTCTGGCGGGGATCAAAGTAGAAGCGCATCTCGCACAGCCACTGGAAGGACTTGGGCGAGGTGACTCCGTTGGTAATCAGGCGTCTGGTAACCGTACGCTTATGGACAAACTCATTGATGAGATGCTCCAACTTGCGACGACGCAGTGGTGGCTGCTCCTGCAGCACCGAATCGGCCAGGACATTCAGGGTGCCCTCCACATTGCCCAGGACACGCTGCATGGGCTTGTCCTTGTTGTTCTCCGAGGCCTGCTGCAGGGCAGCCTCCACGTCCTCGGACCAGAGGATCTGGGCAGCCAGCACCACAATCTGTGCCTGGTATTTGTCGCACCATTCCATGTACTTCTGGGCATCGATTTTGCCATCGCGGAACTGTTTAATGTCCTGCACAGCTTGGGCCAACAACGAGGCGAGTGTGAATCTCATTTGTTTCTCGACCAGCGACAACCATTCGTTGATCTTGGGATGCTCCACCGTGGACACGGGATTGATGAAGTGCACCTCTTCGCCCTCGCGAGAGGATATGCCCAGAATGACATTGTTCTCCTCGTTCAGGAGAATCGCAGCAACGCCGGCGAACATCTTCTTGAAGTGCTTCTGCAAGCGGGCAATGTTCTTGCTGTTGCCAATGATCTCCAGCAGATCCTCGTCGCCCACAAAGTAAAAGCGTGGGAACGATGTACGCTCCCGTTCCAGGTATTCACCCAATGCCTTTTGAATCTTGCCCAGGAGATCGGCCAGACGCTCCAGGGAACGCTGCACGGCCGGAATGTTGAGCACATCCATAACCTTAGGCGACTTGGTCACCTTCTTCATCAGGCCCAAGAACTCGGAGCTGATGCTCTGGAAACGGGATGTTTCCACGGGCAGCAGCGTCTTTATATCGGCACTGCCCGAGAAAATGCCCTCTAGGTAAACCCAGCGACGTTGTACATCAATCCAAACATCAAACAAGGCATTGATGCGATTCAGTTTCTCCTCCCAGGTGAGGGCCTCCTCCTCGAAGACCTTGTAGTAGGGCGAGAGTTTCATGGCGGCCACAGAATTGATGTGCTCCTTGACCTTGTTGAACAGGTCGTCCCAGCCACGAATGATGCGACACTTGTTCTGGTAGTTGATCAAGTCCAGCTCGTAGTTTTGCCAGGATTCGCGCACTTGCTTCAAGAACTCCTCCAACGCCATCTCACCCTGAGCGACCAGGATAATGTCCTTGACAATGCCCTCGTTCTTCTGCAGATTGACATCCCACACCTGTCCCAGGGTCAGATCCGAGATGACCCAATTAACACGCAACTGTTTGGTGAGCTGCTTCCAATGACGCTCCTTCAGGGCATCCGACTTGAGCTCTACAATCAGCATGTTCACCTTGATGTAGCTCTGGATGAGCTTCTTCACGTACTCATAGGATTCGTACATGCGCAGACGAGCGGGCAGCTCCTTCAGCTGTGCCATCATCGCCTCCAGCTGCTGGCGAAGCTTACGCGGCTGCACCGAGAGCCAAGGCTTCTCGCGTGTCTCATCAATCTGGGTCCACACCTTGGACAGCTCGCTCCAGACGCCGCGCAGATCCTGCAGCTCCTCCAGGGCGACATTCATGCGCTCGGCACTGTTGTTGGGCACCGCCGACTCCTGCAGCTCGAGCGCCTCCTTGGCCTTGGCCACATTATCGCGCTCCTCCTTGAGCCGAGAGTATTTGCTCTCAAAGATCTGCAGCTGCTGCAGCGCATCATCGGGACGTATCTTGCCGCCCGTGGGCTTGGTTTTCTCCCAATCATTGAGGAAGTCAACGGTGCGCGTCTCCACGGCCTTGTCCTCGGCCACAATCTTGGCCTGCAGACTGGCCACCTGGGTCTGAATCGCCGTGTCCTTGCGCTTAATGATCTCATTGAAGGCCGACCATTCACCCTCGATGTTGTCCACGTGCAACCAGTTGTTGGGGAACTGGAAACGCTGGCGTTCCAAAATCCGCTGTGCCTCGCGGAACACCTCCACCTGCTTGTCCCAGGCAATCATGTCCTTCTTCAGCGACTGGACATAGGTGATGAAGCTAACAGCGTCCGATGTACTGGCTGCCTCGATGCTCTGCATCTCCAAGTCGGTGCGAGACTTGGACACCTTGGAGTGGAATGTGGTCATCTCGGTGCCCAGCAGTGTGCCAAACTTGCCCAGTGCCTCCTTGTGCCACGAATCGTACTTCAAGGTCACCTTGGCCTGCACCTTGGCATAGTCAATGATGATGGCGCCATAGGCACGACGTGTATCCGAAGTATCGAAGGTGGTGCGGGATTGCTTGATGTCATTAAGACACTTGATCCATAGATTCACCTCCTCGCCCAAGCGACCGTACAGAGTGTCCGCCTGGAGATCCCAGAGGCTCTGGTAACGTAGCCATTCATCCACATAGTTGCGCACCTCGCTGATCTTGTGCTCAATGGCTCCATAGGCATTCTCCAGGATCTTGCCCTCCGGCAACTTGGTCAACAGATTGCGATAGGTCTGAGAGACGGGCTTCTCCAATCCCACCTGGTAGCGTGTGCTCTGCAGACGCACCTGGGATGTAACAATGGCCTGCCAGGCAAAGAACTGCTGCATAATCTGGAAACGTGCCTCCTCGATGGAGGGATACAAATACATCTGTTGATTGGTGATGCGAATTTCGTGGACAGCATTCTGAATCTGTGGCTCGCCACCCAGCTTATGCGTGGGCTGTGTGGGTGCATCAGTGTCCATAGAGGTGTCCACCTCCTTCTTGTTGCCAGTTAGAGCCTCTGTCCAGGCTTGAATGCCCGCCTGGAGACGCAGTGCCAGCTTCTTCTCAACCTCCTCGTCGAGGCGTGTAACCCAAACATTGAGATTGGAATATTGGCGCAGCGATAGATCATCGACAGCATGCTGAATCTTTGAGAGAATCTCCACAAAAGTGGCTGCGCTGTAGGGACACGTCTCCAGGGAACGCACATCCACATCCAGCTGCTCCTCCACCACTAGCAAGTCATCCACCTGGAAAATATTTCATATTAGTCACAAGTCAAAGTTAATTACTGAAATTCGAAATTGATTACCTTCTCCTGGAACTGTGTCACGCATTCGGACAAACGCAGCACATAGGGATCCAATTTGTAGGACTCCCAGATGAGGCCAATGCCCTCGGAGACGAGATTCAAGACTTCCTTGCGTAGTCCAGCCACCAGTGGCACAATACTAGCGCGATCTTCAATCTGTGGACAGGATTTATACATTAATATTTGCCCTAAATCAAGGATATATTAAAAATGGATATATTAAATAATGCATGCGGGATTTGAATAATAGCAAATTGTGGTAGCAACAACATTAAATCTTTTTATTTTTTAAGGGGACAATCGACACTACCTTGAATACTGAATTAAGTGCTAGACTCCTATTATTAAGCTGCATGAAAGAGAGGTTTTTGGTTGTTTTGGTTGATTTAAAAAAGGTTGTACTGTCTATGCTTATGTCAGGTGTAAGGTGTAAGGTGTAAAAGATGTAACAGGTGTCTTAAATGTGTTGTGGTTAACAAAATTCAAGCTGCACGTCGGAAGCAAAGCAATGCAATAAATAAGTGAGAAAGCTAAACTTTATAAAACACTCTTAGAGCGGAGAATTTTGTGAATGTTTAAACCAATACTTAAGTAAAATTTAAAAGATAAAATAACAGAGCTGATAGACAGCTAGACAAATACATAATACAGAAATAAATCAGAGCTATTGCTCCAGCTTTGGTAATAAATGACTATGTGGTATCATGTGGTGTAATGTGGCATGTTTGTGCTGTGTATTAACTGCTTAAAAAAGTATCCGTACCTTCTCCAGAGTGCGCTCGTAAGTGCGCACGCTTTCAATCAAGGATATAGCATAGGGATAAATCTGGTTGGCCTGATGAGCCTTGTTGACAATGGTAAGTGGCACTCTGTAAAAAGAAATACATTTAAATAACCAAATAAAAGTAAATAATCAGTATTGTATCACCTGAAACCCAGGTTCTTGATGTTGCGCACTTCCTTGGCCAGCGTGATGATCTCTGGCAGAAAGTTGACACGCAAACGCAAAACGTTGCCACGTCCAGTGCGGGAACGAGTCGATTCAATGGTGAAAATGCGTCCAGAGCTGCCAAAGTTGCGCTCCTGAACCTTGCGTGCCCATTCGTGAAATACATCCGAAATGGACAGCTTGGCGCGGAAACTGTCGCCATCGGCCTTCAGCTTTTGGCCCTCGATGTGCGTTTCCCAGCCCTTGCCCAGCACATCCTCGACACGCTTCAGATACATGGTCAGCTGGTTGTCAATCTGACGAGCCCAGATGATGGAACCCGCCACTGGCGGCAAATCACGCACAGAGGACAAACGGCAGCTCTTGCTCTGCGGATACTGAACCTTGAACTTCTCATGCAACGCCTCGATATCGTCCTTGACGCGCTGTATCAATTGAGTCTGGTACTCCCGAATGGCGCCACGGATATGAGGCCGCACGAACAGCGCATTGAAGCGCGAGAAGATGCGGAACATCTCGTTGGCATTCTTAGCAGTGCCCAGCTGGTCACGCAGATGAGCCGTGATGCGTGTTTCCACGCGATCTACATGGAATAAAAAGATTAATAAGCTTTATTTAAATAATTTTAAAATATTTACCAATCTTTTCCTCATAGCGCTTGACAGCCGCCTCCCAGGCCTCGGAGCCCTCCTTGGTGATATCCAAACAGTCCACCTCCTTGACATTTTCATAAGCCAAGTTAACCTCCTCGATGGCATTGGCATCGGCAGCATCCAGACTGTAGGGCTGCTTGGTTTCCACGGTGATGCCATCATCGTTAGCCGCCTGTTTCGTGGGTCGGAGTACGCGCAGGATTACGGTACGCAGCTGCTCATGCTGCCGCCGGAACTTGCGCATGTGCTCCATGCGTGTCTGCAGCTTCTTGTGCGCTGGTGACACACGCCAGACCATCTTCAAGTGCTCGTCGCGCTTCTTCTTGACGATGTCACGCAGTAATCCTTGCAACTTGTCATACTCGTCATCCCAGCAGCTAAAGATCTCAAAGCATTGGTTCATCACGCGCTCGAATTCATCAAAGGGAATATGCATGAGACGACGGGTTCCCAGCACCTTGAGCAGCTGTTGCGACAGATCCCGCGAGATGGCCTCGATGAGCTTCAAGCAACGTTGAATTGGATACTTGGTATTGCGCACTTTACGCAAATGAGAGAAAATCTGCTGTACGGCCGGGCGAATCTTTTCCAGCTCTGTCGCCGACAGTAGATCATTGATGGGGAAGTCCTTCATCAACGGGTTGTAGTCAGCAACAGTTGCCAGAGCTTGTTTCAAGCCCGTGTCCGTGTCAAACGAGACGGTGGCATGGAATCGCTTGCCATGCTTAAGAATGTCCAGTGTAAGTGCCACTTCTGGCGATTCACGCTTCTCCTGGATGCGGTACAGTGCACGCTCCAGATTAAGCCAGAATGAAATTTCCTGCAAAACCAAAGAGTTAGCAAAAACCAAGATTTAGTTTAAACATCAGCTTACCTGGAGTGCAGTGCCCGAGCCGGGATCACGATTAAGTTTAGTCACTTTTTTGATTTCGGTAATCCAACGATTGACGCCATTCTGCAGCTGATTAAGGAAGGATGAGTCCTCGACCTTGTCCCCAAAGTCCACCACCTTTGCCTTGCGGTTCTCATCAGCGCACTTGCGTATGACGATATTGACAGTTGGATGAGCAGTCAACGTAATCTCTGGGATGTCAATGTTCTGCTGCAAATGCAACAATCCCATCTCCAGTTCCGCCAACTTCTTCTCCACCGATGGGGCCATCTTGTCACCATCGCGATCGGCACGACCCGACTCCTTGACATACGACTTGAAGTAAGGCGCCAAAGATTTGCTGATGAACGCATGCAGAGTCTCATAAGGTGAACCGTCCGAGAAGTTGATCAAACGCAGCTGCGAGTGAATCGATTTGTCCGCCTCGACAACGACGCCACGCTTAATGCAGGCCAGCGATGCCATGCGGCTGTTGGTGAAGTGTACGTCATTGCTGATTTGGTACGTCACCTGCTCCTTCTCCTCCTCACTTTCCGCCGGCTGTTCGCTATCATCTTCTGTGTAGATGGAAAGAGAAAGTCGACGAACACATCAGTAATGCTATCAATCTTTCACCTTCACCCACATTTCACTCAATGCACAAACATTATCTGGCCCTGGCGTTCAATGACTCGACGGCAGTGGCACTGACATCAATTCATTACCAAGGTGACAACCTTCGAAATTTCAACGGCCAAGGTGAAACCTTCGAAATTTCGTTCATTCAAGGCCTAAACCTTGAGCGTGCGTTGCTCCCACATCGCCTGACCCTGACGCGAGGCAACGTTCAAAGTCACAAGTCAATGGAATACACAACCATGCAGCTCAAGGTCGCGCACGTTTCCGCAAACAAAGCGAAAACAGCTGTTTTTTGTTTTGTTTACATGCCGGCAACCGGCAAACTACGCAACGGTTGGCCACACTAAACTCTCAACAAGCCGGCAACCTTGCGCAACTGGTTGCTGTTCATGGTCAACTGAGAGAGAGGTTGCACAAAAGCGCTGTCGACAATTTCTCTCTCTTAACATGACGTCAGCTTTAAAAATGTGAAGCAATAGAATTTCTAATATTTAATCCAAATGTTCATTTTTAAGCAAACAATGGAAATAAAACAAAATTGTTAATTTCTACAATTATTTATCAAGCGATAAGCCAAATTCGAAAAGTACTAATGGAACTTGGGAATGTGACGTCATACACGTTTATTTGAAATAGCAACCTCTCTTTTTCTACCGTGAATGGTGGATGTGACTCAGCTGCCATGACGTCATGCGCACAAAGCTACCGAGAAAACATGAAAAAATTGTTCGCTGATTGATTTTTAACAAAACTGTTGCGTATGCTAGTTGCACTTCCAAAAATAATGACCATATGCAGTGGCTAAAGTATTTTACAGCATAAGGAAGACATTTATGCTTTTTTCACTAGACAACATGAGTTCCGTTTTTTCTAAGCGACGCCATTTTGTGCAGTTGGTCCAATTTGCAAATAGACTGATTGATTAAATGGATTTTTACCTTTGATGCAGTTGCGCTGAATGTACAACGCCTGCACCTGTGGGTCAGACAGGAACTTGCGGATAGTCTCCTGGTTGACGGGATCGTCCAATGCATTATTCAACGATTCCGGCACAACATCCTCTTCGGGCAGTAGAATAATCACCGCCTTGCGAAGATAATTTGCAAATGCATCATAATTGGCAATGGACAGGTTTACAGCCGGATCCACCGATGTGTCGGTGTTATCCAGCGAATCACCCATGTTTTGCAACTATTTTTGCACTAAACTCAATTGTTATTTGTCTTGAAATTAACTTTTTCACACCACTTCAAAATGAATACGCCCTGTGAAAAATTACGTCTGCACTTTTGGCGAAAGCAGTGCTGCCAACTTAGCTTTTTTCCCGTCAAATCTAGCTGTTTTTAAAGACCAATTGCGGGAAAAATTTGTGAATTGCGGGAAGCGGGAATTCTGGCTTTTACAGAAATCCATTTGGCTTTTTTCCGCTTTTTTTTAATGCTGCCACCAATTTTATATAAATATGTAGCAATCCGGTTGCCACCTGTAAGAAAAAAATATTGTACCAAAAATATACTATTTTTGATAGAGCTGTGGAAAAAAATGTTTACTGACGCGCTAAGTTTTGGTAGAAATATACCAAATGTGCGCATAATGAATGGAACATATTTTTTCTATGCCAAAAGAATATAAACAAAAGTGCCGTGATGCTTGGCTAAAGAGCGGAAAATTGAAGACACGGCTTCGCAGGGATGACACGGACGAGAGACAAGACTACATTTACTGCAAAGCTAACCACTTCCAACAAAAAAAATAAAACAAATCAAGAAGAATTTGACGATCTGCTGAAAACCTTATAAATAAAACACATAAATTAATACCATAACAATGCGCTTTTTTTGCGCTTTTTTCGCAATATTTTCAGCTTATTTTTTCCTTCTCTCCAGTCAAAAACAGCTTTTTTTATTGGCAAAAAGTTGGCAGCACTGGGCGAAAGTGCAACGCCAATATTGCCAAAAAGTTTGAAACAGCTAGCAAAAGCTTTATATTGCCAGCTTTCGCAGGCACCTGAAAATGCATCACTGCGTTCAACGTTGCCACTTGGTCGTGAAGGTTTCCCGCCAAAACCGTTTGGTAAGAAACATATGTGACTGTAGCGATGTGGCAGCACTATCCATTTAACAGCTGTTGGATTGCGCACATTGGATTTTGATTTGTTATTTAATACATGCAAATGTTAATGTGCAATTTTATCAATTAAAATAAACAATATGCAAGCATTGAGACACAGGTGTCTTTTACGCGGACCGGAATTCAATTGGTGCCGTCGCCTGTTGACACAGAGCTGCACAGGCAATGAGGTAAGCTGCAAATGATTTGGTAAACTTAATTCAACTTGTGTTTTCTGGTGTTTTTAGCAACTCGAGCTGACCAACGATGTGAAACATCGAATTGAGACGCACTGGAGCCAGCAGCTGTGCAACGGGCAGTTCGACAGCAAACAGACGGCCAACAAGTACTATGTGCTGTCCATGTTTCCCTATCCCTCGGGCAATCTGCACATGGGACACGTTCGTGTTTACACGATCAGCGATGCCGTCGCCCGATTCCAGCGCATGTGTGGCCGGAATGTGTTCCAGCCCATTGGCTGGGACTCCTTCGGCCTGCCCGCCGAGAATGCGGCCAATCAGCGCGGTGTTGCTCCAGCGGAGTGGACGCAACAGAACATTGCACAGATGAAGCAGCAGCTGCAGCGACTGGGCTGCTCCTTCGACTGGACACACGAGCTGTCCACGAGCAGCCCGGAGTACTACAAGTGGACGCAGAGCTTGTTCCTGATGCTGCACAAGCACGGACTGGCGTATCAGAATGAGGCGCTCGTCAACTGGGATCCGGTTGATAAGACCGTCCTGGCCGACGAGCAGGTGGACGCCAATGGCTGCTCCTGGCGCTCGGGCGCCAAGGTGGAAAAGAAGCTGCTGAAGCAGTGGTTCATACGCACCAGTGCCTATGCCAAGCGGCTGCTGGATGGCCTCGATGATCCCACACTGCGAGATTGGCGGGACATTATAAATCTGCAGCGACATTGGATCGGGGAGTGCGATGGTTACGCCTTCACGCTGCTCACCTCCGCCTCCAATATGCTGCGTGTGTGGACTGCCAATCCGGAGCATCTCAGGGATCCTCATGCATTTCTGGTGCTGCGCAGCAAACACTTTTTGTCCCAACTGCCAGATGCGAATCAGTTGAGCGTGGAGAATCCCTTTGCAAGGACCACGTTGCCCGTGGTATTCAGCGATGACGCCGTCTTTCCCGCCCAGTGCGATGTCTACTTGGCTGCACCCAGTTTCCTTACGGAGGACCGTGAGTTGTGGGAAAGCTTTGGTCTGGCCACCTGCAAATCCACTGGGGATGAGGAGCACATTAATCCCGGCAACTGGGAGCAGCTGCGCAAGGAAGTCTTGCTTGCGGCGAACAGACTAAACATTGGCGGCTATCGCGTCTCCTCCAAGCTGCAGGATTGGCTCATCTCCAGGCAGCGTTACTGGGGCACTCCCATACCCATTGTCCACTGCTCCAAGTGTGGAGCTGTGCCCGTGCCGGAGCAACAGCTGCCGGTAACGTTGCCCGCCCCGCGATGCTGGAAAGGATGCACTGCGCTGTGAGTGCCCCAAGTGTGGAGATCCTCAGGCGCGTCGCGAAACGGACACCATGGACACATTTGTGGACAGCTCATGGTACTATCTGCGTTATCTGGATCCACAGAATGCGGAACGCATCTTCGACACGGCGCTGGTGAAGAATTTCATGCCCGTGAATCTGTATATTGGTGGCAAGGAGCACGCCGTGCTGCATCTCTACTACGCCAGGTTCATGAATCATTTCCTGCACAGCTGCGGGCTGTCGCCCACGTCGGAGCCCTTCTCTCGCCTCCTGGTCCAGGGCATGGTTATGGGTCGCTCGTACCGCGTCAAGGGCAGTGGACGCTATGTGCGAGAGTCGGAGGTGGAGGTGGTGAATGCCAAGAAGAACCAGGCGCAGCTCAAGGAGACCCAGGAGCCCGTGGTCATGGGCTGGGAGAAGATGTCCAAGTCGAAGCTGAACGGCGTGGAACCCGACGACATGTTCAACGAATACGGCACGGATACGACGCGTCTGATCATCCTGGCGGACGTGGCGCCCACCTCACACAGAAACTGGTCAAATGCGAGTAAGTATCGAGTTGAGAATTCGATTCCTAATTTTGAATTTCTAATTCGTTTTATCTCAGCGTTTCCTGGCATCCTGAACTGGCAGAAGAGATTGTGGCTCACACTGGAGGACTTCCAGGCGGCACGCGAGGAGTCCTCCACGGATGTTGTGGACACGGGCAGCGATGAGTTTCTGCTCGAGGATGCGAAGCTCTTTGATGCCCGCAACTTTTATATCAAGGGCGCCACCTTCAACTATCGCCATGCGCATCAACTGAGCGTCGCCATCTCCAAAATGCAGGGATTGACCAACTCCCTGAGGGTAATCTCCGCCAGCTGTTCAATTGTTGTTCAGTTTAACAACTTGTTCCCTTTACAGCGCACTCCAAGGCACATTCAACGTCATGGCAAACAATTTGAACGCGCTCTCGCGGCACAGATCATCATGATGGCGCCCATGGCGCCTCATTTTGCCTCCGAATTGTGGTCCAAGTTTGTCTCCGTGCCGGGACGTCTGAATGCCGCCAGCGAGGAGCTGCAGTGGACAAAGGATGTGCTGGAGCAACGCTGGCCAGATGTGGATGCCGCCTATCAACTGGATCTGGCCATCAAAGTCAATGGATTCGAGAACTGCGTCATTAAGGTGGCCAGGCACCAGCTGAACAAGGTGAATCACAGTGATGCACTGGACATTGCCTTCAACACGCATTCGGTGACTTCGTATCTCATCGACAAGAAAATCAGGACCACCAACTTTGTGCTCTATCCAGGAATTGAGGCGATACTCAACATCTACGTGGACAAGCTGAAGAAGGAGCAGAAACCAACAAAGAGCAGCGATGTGGATAAATTGCAGGAGAAGGATTAGGAGGAGCAGCTGTGGGATTTAGCATGTTGGTCGAGAAGATTAACTCCAGGCTAAATTGGGATTTATCTTTATTTGTTATTTAAGTTTAATGTTAAATATATATAAAAATTGGACTACTTTCATGCTTGTTGCTTTACAAGATTGGATTGGATTGGATTGGACTGGAATTACGTTTAAATGCCTAGGGGATCATTGGATTAAGGATTATGTGTCGCAGGTGCAGCAAATTCTCCTCTAGAAGCGATTAAGCCTAAGAATCCTCTACAAAGCAGGGAAGGAAGATCTTCAATTTGATGTTGCTCTGGAGGATCACAGTTGCCTTAGCTTGAGATGATCTTCAGGGTCAGGATCACAGTTCAATATGGACAGTAAACACTTGTTTCTTCACCAGCATGATCTTCAGCTAAACTTTCTCTGGAAGATCACAGCAGCTTGCGGGAATGATCTTCAGCTCGGAGGATCACAGTGCTCTGGAGGATCACAGTTCAATATGGACAGTAAACCCTTGTTTCTTGACTTCATTGTGATCGTTCATTAAGGATCCTCGGCTTGGTTCTCTCTGGAGAGGATCACAGATCAAAGTGAGATTGATCCTCAGCTCTGTTTTCTAAGAAGGATCGCTGTTCCACCCTTCACTTCATCAGCTCCGACATGAGATTCCTCAGGTAGACATCCAGCTGGGCGTAATCCAGCAGAGTATTCCGCACAATATCCAGCAGCATGCTGGGCCAGAGCGTCTCCAGCTTGTGCAGCTTCTCCACCGCGTTGCAGGTGTTCTCCAGCAGGAGGGAAAAGTGCTGCCTGCCCCGATCTCTGGCACTGGGCGCCATGGCGGTGGTTCCACCCTCCGCTCCCGCCACAGTAGTCGTGGCTGGGGTGGTGGTTGCCTTCTTCCATTGGAGCGCCTCCTTGCCGACGACCAGGCGCAGGGATTTGTTCTCCGGCCGCAGCAGCCAATCCTTGGGCGACAACTTGCTCGCCGTGCAGGTCTCGTCCAGACGCAGCCGCGCCAGGAGCGGCTGGAGCATGCCGTCGGGCATGGACCACAGCACGAGATTGGAGAGGCCAGCGTACATGGCATTGGCGGACTCCACCTCGGACTCGCTGATCTCCTGGCCATTGAGTTGCTTCAGTCCCCAGTGGGAGAGCCTGTAGATGGCGTAGGCACGCCAGGCGGGTTTCCCCGTGATCGCATTGCCCTCCGCGTCAATCAACAGGGAGCTCAATCCCTGCAGCTCGGCCAGAGCATTCAGCTGTCCCAGTGTGCCGATGTTTGTCTCGCGGAACACAAAGTGCTCGGCATGGGGGAACCTGACCTTGATCCTGCCCAGAATGCAGACAATGCTGTTGAAGTTGATGTAGCTGAAGTTCAAGGTGTGCACGTCGTTGGCCTTGGCGGGATTCCACTGCTTGTCGATGAATCTCAGTGCTCCCTGGCCATAAATGTTCAGATATCTGCCGCAGATCTCGATCAGATAATCTCCGCCCTGTTCCCGCTCCCGTTCCGCGGCACTTGGCTTCGTAACGGTGATGGCAGCGGTGGGCGTGGCACTGGAGGCGGCAATGGTGGCAGCTGTCGAGGATTGCTGTGTGGACTTGGTCTGTGGAGCCACCAAGGACACCACATTGGCTGTCGATTGGTTTGAATTGTTGTTGTTGTTGTTGTGTTGTTGTTGGTGTTCCTGCCACGTCCAGCGCTGTTGGAGCTGCTGCTGTTGCTGGTGCTGCTGCTGCTGATGGTCTGGGCGCGCACCAGACTCCCGGCCATGTAGCGCTTGCAGCTGGGCGGATTCGCGCCACGGTTCACCTGCAATCCCAGCTGGGTGATGGGCGTCTGGCGAACCCTCTGCTTGCTGCTGCTCCCGGGCCGCGTGCTCCCGCCGGAGGCGGCGGGCAGGGGCAGAGTCACGGTGCTGGGCGGCGGAGTGGGCGTGGCAGCGGGCACAGGCGTGCCAGGAGCTGGCGGCGTCAGTGTCAGAGCCGGCGGCGAGGGGGAAGCAGTTGCCGGATCGGCGGGAACGGGAGTCGGAGCAGGAGCAACTGCAGCAGGAGGAGAAGGAACAAGCTTGTTGCAATTCTCATCCATCTGTGGAACGGGTGACTTGCGCTGTTTGCCCAGCTCCTCGTTGTCCGTGCTGTAGCAGCTGGAGCAGGAGTCGACATTGGGTCCCAGGCTGGATGCCTCGGAGGAGGCGTCATCCTCGCCCTCCGGCTTCTTGACAATGGGCGGGAGCTTGAAGAGCGCCTGCAGCTCGGCCAGCTCATCCCTGGGCGGTGGCTTCTCCTCCAGCTCCTCCGGCTCCTCGGACACGGCCGCCTCGTTGGACTCATTGATCTTGGCCAGCTCGCTGGTGAGCTTGCCCTTGGGCCGCCCAAGCGTTTGCTGGGATCGCAGCAGCTCCCAGTTGGTGCGGGCATTCGAGATGACCTCCTCCCGCCGGCTGCTATGGTAGGCATCCGAGCTGGCGTGCGTGGCCAGCGCGTGCTCCTTGTGCTGGCGCCAGGCGAGCGCCGCCCGACGCACTTGCTCCGTGATGGGCATCTGGCTGAGCGACTGCAGCAGCGGCAGATGCGACACCAGAAACGAGACACAATCGCCGGCCAGCGACACGGGATTGTTCTCAATGGTCACCTCCAGGAGGCGGGCGGCTCTCGCGATGCTCGCCATGTCGTCCACCTTGTGGAGCTCGTTGTGGCACAGCCAAAGCCGCTCCAGCGCCACCAGATGCTGGAATCCATTGATGCGTCGCAGCTTATTCCGCTTCAGATTCAGCTCCCGCAGCAAACGCAGTCCATGGAAGTCCTGTTGGTTGATCTGCCGGATTTGGTTGCCCGCCAGATTCAGGGACTTCAGCTGCTGCAGGCAATTGATGCGATTCCCCAGACTGGTCAGCTTGTTGCCGTGCAGATCGAGGACCCGCAGCGTGCCACTCAGCGAGGACAGCCCGCCAATGTCCTGGATGCGATTCTTGCCCAGCAGCAGCACCGAGAGCGACGGCAGTCCGTCCAGGTTGGCGATGCGCTCGATCTGGTTGTCGTAGAGATCGAGGAAGACCAGCTGGTGGAAGATGACGCCATAGCTGGCGCTGAGGCTCAGCTGCTTGTTCTTGATACTCAGCTGCTCCAGCTGCAAACTGGACGCCATGCCGGGCGGCTCCTCCTCCTCGCCAGCGCCGCCGCACAGCGACAGATTGCTGCTGTGGAGCACGCTGCTCTCATCGCAGCTCTGCAGCTGATGACTCCCTGCCACGCCCCCGCCACCGCCACCGCCTCCACCCCCGCCCCCTGCGGCCGCCTTGAGCAGCTGGCGACGCTGCATGAGCTGATGCTGATGCTTCATCGCCTGCAGACTGTTGGACACAAAACTCTTCGACTTCTCCAGGCCAAAGCGCAAGCGCAGCGCCGGCGGCGGCGTCAACTGCGCCTGGGCATAGTTAAAGCCCCGTTTGTGGGCCAGCTTGGAGCGATTGGCGCCGCCATTGATGGCCAGTGCCTGCGTGGTCAGCGGACTGCCGGAGCAGGGACTGCCCGAGCTGGGCGACAGGTGCTGCGAATTGTGGTGCGGATTGGCGCCCGCGTTGGTCATGGCGCGTGTCAGTCGGGAGTGCGCCTGGCTCGCTGGATGGTGCGCCCTCAGCGCACGCTGCTCCTCTGCAAGACAAGGACAAGACATGGTTACACTCGAGAGACAAAATACTCAGAAATTGTGCACTTTAATTTAGCTGTAATTTTCACGACAAAAAAACTTTATTTTAAATTTTTACTGAACAAATCAGTGCTATTTCTCGATCAAAATTAAAAATATTTTAAAATTTGTATTTAAAAATAAATTCTCAAGTTGATCCTCTACATATGTACATATGTATATCTGATACTTTATATCAGAATACAGCTAACTAAAAATTGCAATTCCATTTTTAATTTAAATTTTTTTAATAAAAATTGATTAATAACTTTAATATTATATTTTTACTTTTGAAAACTTTTATTTTAAAATTTTTGCTTTGTTTTTAAGTCAATGAAATTTATATTAAAGTGTTAATGTTATGATTATAGTTGAACTTCCCTAACTCGAACTTCTCTAACTCGAATTTCTCTGTTACTCGAACTAAATGAGTGGCAATAAAATTAATAATCTTAGAGAAACAGAACTCTATAACTCGATATCTTCCTAACTCGAACCTTTTGTTGTATAATGGTGATTCGAGTTAGGGAAGTTCGACTGTATTTAAAAGCGTTTTTTATATTTAATAAGAACCAGAAAACAGATGAATTTTTAGATCGTATTGTCAAATTGAAAACAAAAACTTATTTATTTACATTGCCATACAAAAACAGAGGATTTTTAAATCGATTTCATTTATGATTATTTTAAAGCGCTTTTTTATTTAGATTGAAAACCTTAGTTTTTTTTATAATTTTTTTAAAATTGAAACTACAAAAAATAAATTAACTCTCTGGTAGCTTTTCTCTGGTAAATTTTTTAAACTCAATTAAGATATGTAATTTAAAATAAATTCCATGCTGTATATATTTTTACTATTAATTTTTCTCTGAGTGTAGGTTGTTATCCATAGCGGATTTCTCACTTACTGTTGTCCCGTGGCGTGGCTTGTGGAGCAGCTGCCGCTGCTGCTGGCGGTGGCAAGGAGGACGTCGGCGGTGGCGGTGGTGGCAGCTCCTTGGGTATGTGGAACGTGTTGATCAGGTTGTGCTGCAGCGAGAGCAGGCGAAGATTGGGCTCCTGCTCGAATATGGGTATGGCAGTCAGACCACGTCGATCGTAGTTAATGCGATCCGGCAGCTCCTCCCGCTCCTTGGCCAGCCTCTGGATGCGGCAAATGCCATTCGGCTGTGGCGTGACAATGGCACCACTGACCAGGGTGCCACCTGTGCTGCCCACCAGCGTGGTGGGCGTCACTGCAGTGGTCACGGCACCCGCAATGGCCCCGGGAACAGCCCCGCCCACTGAGGTGACGGGGCGACAGCAGCTGTTGGAGGCAGCCGAGGATGAGGTGGACTTGGAGCGCTGTCGACTGACGTTGGCGACACGCTGCAGACGCTGCTGGCTGCGCAACTGGGCGGCAGCTGCATAGCTGCGCTTCAGCTGTCCATGGCCCACCAGCAGCTCCGGTTGTGCAGCTCCCAATCCGCCAGTTGCTCCGGCTACTGTTCCTACTGCTCCGCCCGCCAGTCGCTTTTGTATAACATTGTGGCTAAGTGTGCTGTGCGAGCGTCCAATAGGACGACGACGCAGACGTTGATTAAAACTAGGAACGAATGGTTCAATTTTCAGCAAAGATGTTTGAGGTAAATAGTTCTGTTGTTGTTGTGGTTGTTGTCCTGTTGTCGGTTCGGGCGATTCATCGTTTAGCATGGACCTGCCACGACATTTGGCCATGGACATCAAGGTGCGTCGCCTGGCAATGGTCGCCGCTGAGACGGAGCCGGAGCCGGAGCCTGATCCTGTCCTGCCTGGAGGAGCAACTGGAGCCTGGCCCGTTGCCGTGCGTGTTGCATCCACTTTTGTGTTTCATAATCTTTGTTGTTGGCCAGCAGCAATGTGAACGGCAACAGACTCCAACTGGGACATGGCTAAAACACAGTCTCTCTTTTCTCAGCGTTGCATAATAAGGATGTTGTTGCTGTTATCCTGACGAAAGACAAACTGCAGTTTAGACCCCTCTAACCAGCTATCTCCCTCTCTTTTGCACTTACCCAATCGTTATTATCTAATTTTTATTTTTATAATATTTTTATTATCTGTTTTTTTTTCTGATTTTTGTGCCCCACTTGAGTTGAGTTGATTTGATTTGATTTGTTCTCCGCTGCTGCTGCTGCTGCTCTCTGCAGCTCCTGGCTTCCTTCTTGTTGTCCTGCTCCTTCAGTCTTTTAAGCTATTCTGTTTTCATGCTTATTTTTTTTTCTCATTTTTTGTTGTATGTTGGCGGCATGGGCATGTTTTATTAGTTTGTTTATTCGGGTTATACATGGAGCTATTGGCGCTGGTTGCCATAGACCGTAGTTTTCTGTAGAAGACAGTGCCAATAGATTGCCCCCTCTCGCTTGCTCACTCCTATTGCCATCGCAGTCGCACTGGCAGTACTGGCATTGTTATTTTACCTGGTTCTATTTGCTTCGTGATTTCAGCTATTAGTTTGTTTATTTAAAACGCTTTTGGGGCGGCAGTCATTCCAACCAAACGACCGACCGACAGACTGAGTGTCAAACAATCCCAGCAACAGAAGGACAGAAGGACAGAACGACAGTCAAGCTGAACTGACAATCAGCCGTTTGACTTGGCTTCTAAACATACCAAAACATTGCATTATCATTATGCGCTACTTGCAGTTTCATAGGGCTTATTGGACAGGAACTATTATCTGAAAGTTTAATTAATTAGTAAACTGTATCTTTTATCATTTAAAAATTAGTTTCCATTTTAAAATTCTTAACATATTCGAGTCTACAAGTGCATTTCATTAGAAAGCTTTGTGCTTATTTTAAATTAAAATCAAATAATTATAATATTCAATTTTTAATCATTGAAAACAATAAATATTGACATTTTAAGTCATTGGGAAAAATCTCACTACTATTTTAATTATCATTGAATTTTACTTTTTTCTTCAAAGTGTTACATATTGTATTATATAGGAAAAACTTACGAGTTCTAGTAACCGTTTGAATGATACAAAACTTTGCTTAACCCATTAAGTAACTTTTTAAACGTTTTTCCTCGGGCTCAAATAAAAAATGTTTGGATGCAAAAAAATTCTTCAAACAATTTTAATAGTAAATGCGAAAAAAATGTTGAAAAATCTTTTTGCTAATGTTTTTTATAATTTTTTTAAAACTGCAAAAAAGCCACTTTTTGTATGAAAATGAATGAAAAAATAAACACTTAAAATATACTCCAAAAACCGCTCTTTTATGGTGTCCGGTTTTCCTGTTTAAAATAATATTAGTATTCCCACAAGTTGACTTATCAAAACAATTTCAATATATTCAAAAAGTAACGACTAACATTGAACCGTTAAAATGTACTTCCTACGCCATTTTCAGCGTCCACAGTGTTCACCTTGGCCGTGCAACTCAATCCAAAGTCGTTTGCATTAAAAACATATTTCGTGGTTTATGCATTGTAGTTGTTGTTGTTGTTCTTGCTACTGTTGCAGAAGAAAACAGTTTAATAGCGACCTCCCACTTCCACTCCCAGCTGTCTTAGCACTTACCATCCACACACACACACAACAGACGAGAGAGGATTTGAGTGAAAGACACGCACATAATTGGCTGCTTTCATAATGGATTCACGTGCCAGTCGACTGTCTGGCAACTCTAGCCTCTATTGTTATTGTATTTGTGCTCGATGCAAAACATGTATGCAAAAGTTAAACGACAACGCATGCAGAGCGAGCGAGAGAGACGTATGCATTCGTCAAGTTTTTGGCCCCAAACAATTAGCACGCACGACAGCGTAGTCAAGTCTACGCCGGAGACAGACAAAGGGCTGGTGACATGCAGAGAGTGCGAAAGGAGCAGTAGAGAGAGAGAGAGAGAGAGAGACAGAGAGGAAGAGACAGAGCTTTACGGAATGAGAGAAATCGACGGGGGGACAAGGACGGACGGCCGTAGGCTGATGCCAAATCAAAGACACAGCAAAGCAACAATTCGAATTTAATTGTTGTCATAAAAAAATTGGAATCAGGCAAAGCTGCTTCTGCTCTTGTTCTTCTTCTTCTTCAGCATGTGCGTGCGTTGGCATTTTATGTGCTCATATTTGTGAGTGGCTGGCCGGAAAAACAAAGTGGAAGTGGTAGTAGAAAAGGAAGAATATGAAGAGCAAGGAGGGAAGGACGGAAGAAGTAGCAAGTGTAGATGCCGTTACAAAAGGAGCAACAGGAGACTTGCCGTGCCGTCTGGACTGTTAATTGCAGTTGGCCCAATGGGCTCAATAACTCGACTCTTGATTGGCAACCAAAAGTGGGCGACAGGTGGGCGGCAGACAGGCAATCAGCCAGGTTTAAGGCCGATCACGATAATTGTTATTCTTGCAACGTTCAATGAACTCCTTCGCAACGCCTTCAACAAGTGCAAAAGAAGCTCAAGGATTTCACAACATGCAGGGTTTAATTTAATGGTTTTTTTTTGTTTTCAACTTTCTTTTTGCGAAACTTGATGGGGGCATATAAAACTGGTGCCCTTGATTTCTTCAAATTTAAACAATACTTAAATCCTCAAATATAATTGTTCTTTGGTTTAATTCAGCTCCGCACTGCGTCGACTGGTGACTTACTAAGTGGGATGCAATATTTATACTCCCACTGCACTGTGGACTCTGTTTGGTCAAAGCGTCCACTGTGGATGATAACTGCAGCAAGCTCTCCCAGTGACTGCAGTGTTCTCTCTCGCTTGCTCACACAAACTTTCAAACGAGCGTGGATGCAAATTGCAGAGAGCTCGCTCTCTGTGGATTCTAACTACACAGGCTCGCTCAATTGATCACGCACACTTACAGAGAAGGCCAATAAAAACTGTGGAAGCTCTTTCCCATTCTATCTGTCTCTACTCTTTCCCTCTTTCACATTTGAATAGAGCAAGATACTCGCAATTTCTCTTGTTGCAGTTTTGTGTAAATTCAAATTCTTGAGAGTGCAGGGTATATTCAAGTAGCTCTCACTTTGTGCAGTGCAACAAAGAGGAAATGCCAGTCCAAAGTGTATTTACTATAAGGTGACGTCGTCTGATGTGGTGAGTGTACAATCTCTTCGCTTTTTATTGTTATTTGCAGGCATACTGACAAGCAATTTGACCCCACGAAAGAGAGCAGCTATGGTGAAGACGTCACCTATTTAGAAAATACGCCTTGTGCCTATCCAGCTCCTTCAGCTTGTTGCTTTGTTCAGTTTGTATTGCCAACTCTCAAGAGTTGCGACAACAATTTCAAGTTTAAAGTAGAAAGCAAAAAAGTTGCGCAAAGTTTTCAATTGTTGTCCGTTGCATTCAACGTTTATTTAATGCCATTGTTATTGATAGGCTCAGTCTCTTTAGCCCCGCTGAGGTTAACCAAAGCTGTTGTTGTTGTTGTTACATCCTTTTGGGCCATTAATTTTGCAGTCTTTTGCGTGGTTAAATAGCCTGGCGAATATTGTTGGTTGAATTGTTATCTTTGTGTTCTAGATAAATATAAAAAAAGAGAAGCTCGTCTCAAGCTTTGTTCGTTCTGCCTATTCTTACTCCCACTCCCACTCTCTTTACCGCTCTTTGTGCTCTCTTTCAGTGTCTGTCAACCTTGGCGACATTTTCACTTTCGCCTTTCGTTGTTGTCTTCGTGCGCTCATTATCTCAATTGTTGTTCTCGCTGCTATTGTTGTTGTTCATTTTTTAATAATTATACAATTGTCCCTGACCACACACCCACACACACTGTTGATGAATTGCTCCCACAAGCACACACACATACAAATGCTCTCTCTCTCTCTCTCTCTATCTCTTTGTGTATGTGGACTGTATGCTCTTCATTAGCTCTTGGCGCTTCTTTTTCTCCCCAGCGCCTGGACGAGCAATTTAATCAGTCTGGCAACGTGCTGTAAAAGCTGATAATACCGTTATGAATAATTTACTACAGACGGCAACATTCTCACTCGCTCCCACGCACACTCGCTTTGTTTCTATACTAGTATTGTTGTTGGGTTTATTTATAATTAATAAGCAGAACAACAATAACAACACATGTGTATACACTTAATGTTTTCACTTTTGCCTCTCATTCATTGTGCCATTGTTGCTCCCATATAAAGGACCTGCGTATGGGGCCATTTTAATTAGATGTGGTAACTTGTTGCTTACCAGCAGCAACAGTAGAGTGTTGGGGAGGGGGGCGTAACGGTATTGAGGCAGCTACAGCTCAATCTCAGGCACAGTCTCGTGTCAAATTCAACGCTCGCATCACCGCAAAAATCACAAACGCGACGCCTGCGGTTGATTGGGCGGGTGAAGAGGAGTGGGAAACGGAGAGGGAAGGGGGGCATGTGGTGTCTTGGTATATCAATATTTTAGTAGCCACTGTGGCCAACTGACCGCAGTAAATTAAACGTCCAGAAACCGAAACCGCTAACAACGTTGCTAGACATTTATATGCTTAAGTTTATTTTATTTAATCTTTGATATTTTTGGTATTTTTTTTGTTCAGGACAAGAAACTGGCAGCAGCTTATGAAATATGTATGAATTTGAGGTGAGAACATAAATTAAAGCCACACATACAGTATGTCCAGTAATTGTTTTGACAAAAAACGAAAGTATGCGTTTTTTCATTTTTGATAACAGTTAAAGCAATAAAAGTTTTTAAACATTTTTTTTGTCAAAATAAAAAAACCTTGTCAAAACAATTTCTTGACCCACTGTGCGTGTTCTTATGCTCTTAAGTCAGCTTTCACTGGTTCCATTTGCTTTCTTCGTTCCATGGAACCGCAATAGTTTCGATCTTGGTTTTCTGAGACTCGTCATCTCGCTCGCACTTAACGGCTGATCCTGTGTATTGGCTGGAACTAGTTCCAGTTCCAGTTCTTTGTTGAGTATTTGTGCGACGTGTGCCTCGTCGATTGTGCCCTTGAATATCAAAGGATACGGCCACTCGTGGCATATTGTGGGTCCATTATAGTCGCGCAACGTTTCAATTAAACTATCCAGGCGTCGCACTTCCGCATAGTCGTCGCTTAGAGATCGCACCTCGTCGAGCAGTACAGTCACATTGGATTCGAGCACCTGAAAGGTGTGAATTTCAAATTAGATTAGCTAAAAGTCGCTTATTTAGCTCGATTTGAGCTCAGGTGTCGAATGACAACGTCAGCACCGAGCCCAGTTAACTGTCAATCTTCTGCCTCCGGCATTGCCGTGTGCATTCGTCGTTAACGTCTCCGATTTCAGTTAAAAAAAAATCTATAAAAAAGTAGGTAGAAATCTATGCCTTGTTTCTGTCAATTAGCACCCAATTAGCAAATTCAGTGACCCACACAAGCTAAGCTCATGTCAGAATGCATGCCAACTGATTTTATGCCCTGCACAGTGGGTCAACTGGGCCCAAATAGTGCTGCAAATGTGTTGAAAGTCTCTTAACTGTGACCCATTGTCTGGATTGTAATCAAGGTAAACACCTGTGTCTCGCTTGACTTGCTCCATATCGTATAATGTCGCCCCCAATAGCACGCTATAATTGCATTAACATGTTTAAAATCTGTGTCGCAACTGTTAACACACATGCAAAGAGTTAAAGCCATCAAGAAAAGGGGCAGGAGGAGGGGTGCGGAAGTTAGCGCAACAAGTGCGGTTGCATTTACGACAGTCTGTTGATAACAGCAGGCAGCAAAGCTGATAACCGAAATTGAAAGCCCAAGGAAAGATAAGAGCTTCTTATTAACATACAGAATAAGAACGAATAGCGAATACTCTGTACATTTTCTTCTATTGGAAATGTTTGAAATTTTCTCTAAACTGAGCTCAAACTTGAAGAACCAAGCTTCAAACTGTTTAACATTCTTAAAAAAAAGCTTAAATTACGACTGAATCTGAAAAAAATTACAAAGATTTTTCCTTCCATTAAATTTTTTTTTTACATTTGAATTGCAATTACAGATATATATAAAAAACTTTTTCAGTAATAATTGCAAAGGATGCTTTTGATCAAATCGTATATGAAAATAATTATTCTAAGTATTCTAAATAGTTCGCTATATTTTTAAATTAAATAGTAAATAAATAATAATAGAATTGGAATACAGAAATTAAAAATTCGATAAAAATCTATTGAGTTTTAAGAGTAATTGATGAAACTAAAAACCTCTGCCGAGATCTACAATTTAACTTTTACTCCTTTTCAGTCTATGACTTAAATTTTAATAATTTAATTTATAATGTTAGTTATAGTTTAATTGTCAAAATTAAATTATTAATTTCCTCATACTTCTGAAGAATCTTTTTCTGGGGAAATTCAAGCTCTTATCAGGAATAATACACTCGTGCTCATTATAATATTCAACGTCGTTATTGTCATCTTTTATCTGACCCATTCCATGGCTGGAGGGTATTAAATAAAAGCCCAAGGACTGATAACACGGTCAAGTATTTACAATGACAAACACACAAATAAATGAAGAGTTTAATTGTTGAATCGTTCTCTACCGGTTTGTCATATCAGCTGTCGAGAGCTTTCAATAACAAATGTTGTTATTCGACGCTCTCTCTCTCTCTTACTATCTCTCATCACACTCGCGCTCTCACACTCTTAGCCTCTCTCTCTTTTGTTCCCTCATGAATTATGCACTCGACATGCGACACGAGTTACAATTGGATGTCAAATGACTTTTGTGTGCGCTCTTTAATCTTTTTTTTTCGTTTCAATTACCAAAAATTCAATGTGTAAATTAATAACACATTTTAGCACTTGACGTACGCGACCGCGCAAGTTTTCAACGCTGCGCAGCAGCTGCCGCCGTCGCTGCATCGCGTTGGCCCCGTTCATTGTGGGCGGTGTGGGCGTGGTCAGTAATGTTGTTGTTGTTGTTGTTGTGCGGCATGTCGTCGTCATTATGGGTTTTTTTCTGCCACCAGTTGTCCAATTTGTTTAGTATTTTTTTTCCGTTTTACATAGCGTTAATTTTTATAATTTTTTCTATTCTCGAAATAAAAGTTTTCTCTTCGCTTCGCTTTTTGTTCGTTGCGGCGTATTTAGTTGTTGTTGTTTTTGTTGTTAAATGAATACCGCGGCCGCTCGCTCGGGCACAGTGCTCGACGTTGACTGGCCAGTGGTTTTTGAGTACCCGGAGACGGAGACTACGTGAATATAAGTGGATTGAGTATACGTTCCCTGCCTGTGGCACTTGGCGCACTTTTTGTTTACGTGCGTCAATCAACAATCAACGACACGCTAGTTGAGAGAATAAAGAGAGTGTAAATGCGAATAAAAACAAAAAACAAAACAACAGAAAAAGAGAGAAAGAGAGCGAGAGAGCAAGGAAAAGTCAATTTAACAGGTGCAGCCGCAAAGTATGCAATAATTTCTAGATAATTGCAACACGCAATTTCTTTTTTTTTTTTTTCAGTAAAAGTAAATTGTATATTTTATTTAGAACTAGTATTTCTGCTACCCTACTAATAGCAACTTACATTCTAGTTTTACATCTACAGGCGAAGTGAACATAGTCATGTCCATCACAAGGTCTCAGAGACATATATAGAATTGAGCACTCAGACTTCTACAGTACCCTATGTAGGTACAAAATTCTACAAATTAATGACAGGACACCTATCCGCCTACGTAGGGATGCAGAAGGATTTGGTACCTTTTGAACGTTAACTGCAATTATCACCTGTCAGAAATATTAAATCGTAACAAGAGCATTTATATAGTTAGGTGGTATTGGACTAACTAGAAGTCTTCAAAGAATATAAGTAGAATAATTCAAGCAATAAAAGTATTTCAAAATCCATTAATATAAGTAACGGGTATCCTATAGTCGGGAGCTCGACTTGTTTTACCTGTACATGTATACAAATTAAAGTCATTATATTTTTAGAGCCGAAACTTTTCTTATGCATATACATATAGTATAGTGAAATTAAAAATAAACAATTTTTTGTTTAACCATCCATTTAAATACAGGTTGACTTTAACATTTTCTATCCCCAGAATGAGAAGACTCAAGAGGTGCCATCCATCGGATCTCCCTACCTACTGGTTGCTTCATTAATTTGTAAAGTCTGTAAATATGATAATTCTATATATGTATCATCTGTGATCAATTGTTCCTTTCCTTGAATGTAAAACTAGATTAAGTTGCCACTAAAGATAGCAGAAAACTTGTTTAAGGGCGCTTCAGACGAGCACTTTTTCACAGGCACTTTTTGTCAAAAAGCGATTTTTTCTTGCCCGTATCGCTCACCATCGCTTACCGATGGAATAGAACGTCTTCTATTTCCATCGGTGAGTGTCGGATTTTCACCGACGCTTTGAAATTTTGTGTGGTTACCCGACACGGACAGCCTTTTTACAAAAAGTGTCGGTGAAAAAGTGCTTGTCTGAACCGAGCATTAATAAAATATACAAATTTTTATGAAAAAAAAGAAAAAAAAACAATTTCTATCAAGTTTTTACATGGGCTAAAAACATGCAACGCTTTTGGTATTCATGTGCAGCGAAATTATGCAATGATTTTTGAACAAGCGCTTTGTATATGCCATTTAAGCAGAAAAAGCTTTCTGCTTAGCCCCAATTGTTTGCGCCAAAGTCAAACAAGCGTCAGCTGCTTGGCATTAAAATTTTAATTTTGTGCACCATTTGGCGCTGCCATCTTGGTCATCCCGCCATGTGCCGCCCCGTTGCCCAAACGCAATCCCGTGCAAAGCCCTTGGCTTGAGCGATTATGTTGATGTTGATGCTGATGTTGATGCTTTTGATGCTGATGTCGATGGGCCAAAGCCAGGTACTCGTGAAGGGACTGCTTACCTGCAGTTGCCAACGAACGCTGCTGCCTTTGTCGATAATACGCTCAATTCAATTTGCATATTCAGTTGTCCAATGAAGCGCACACCACACGAGATCTCAACTCCTCCTCCTCCTCCTCGTTCTACTCGTTCTCCGCCTTGCTCAATTCGTTTGGTCCAAATAAATGGTTTTTTGCCAGCCTTGTTGGCCACTTGCAAGGAGCAACTAACCGAAATGTGCCGTTGACAGGAGCCGGGCACACGCATGAGCTGCATGAACAGCAGCAGCAACGAGTAGACGGCAAAAGGGCCAACTGGCAACCAACCTGGCTCTTCACCTGCTGTTAGTCCATTACTTTAGCAATTTAACTTGCGCCACGTAAACATGATTATCATCTTAAGTGCAACGTGTGGGTGGCATCAACCCCATCATCAGCCCCCCTGTTCGTCTGAGCTGAGCTGCTTGCTGTGCGTGCAATTGAAGTCAACCCGGCCAGGTTGATGTGGCCACGAGGTATGAGCTTGAGTTTGGCAACTGGCAACTGGCAACTGGCAACGGCTTAAGCTTAAGCTATTAACGCACCCATTGTTGTTGTTGCTGTTGTTGGCGCTGGGTTGGTTGACCTGACTGCTTGTTAGCCCAGTAATCAAAGTGTATAGAGGTTATTTGGTTTGTGGCAATGCTTGCTCTTGGAGACTTTAGGTGTTAGAGCAATCAATCATCGCAGATATTTAATAAACAAAAAACATACACAAAATTGTTAAATTACGATCGAAAATATATTTTAAGCAGCTTTTCGAATCCAAGAAGAGATATCTTTTATATTTAATGTTGGGTACATTTTAATTTTTTCGTAACCTAGACTTTACTCAATGTTTACATAAATTTAATTTTTATCGTATAGTTATTTTAATTTTCAATAATAATAAATTAATTACTTTTCTATATTAATATTAATATTTCTTATATTTTTTTATTTGTGCTTCAGTTTTATAAACTTTATTTCGTTTATGCTGATTATTTCGATAATGCCACTGGGCCTCTAATAGTCCATCACCTCGTGTAGTCACTATACCCGTTACTTATAAAAATAAGTAAAAGGGGATATTGTATTCGTTGCAATGTATGTAACAGGGAGAAGGAAGCATCTCCGACCCTATAAAGTATATATATATTCTTGATCAGCATCAACAGCCGAGTCGATATAGCCATGTCCGTCTGTCCGTCCGTACTATAAGAGCTAGAGCAACCACACACCGCACACAGACTTCTATAGACCCCACGCAGGTCAAGTTTGTTTCAAATTTTTGCCACGCCTTTTTCCGCCTCTGTAAATCGCAAAAAAACACCACACGCACAGTTTTCAAGATATTATAATTTTTTTACTAATTATCGTTAACTACTATTATTACCTATCATCCTACTAAATCGTAACAAGAGCAGACAAACAGAAAGGTGGCAATGGCTAATTAAAGTTTTTAAAAAATATAAGTGCCTAAAAGCATGCAATAAAAAATATATTAAAAAATTCATTAAAATAAGTAACGGGTATTCTATAGTCGGGCGCTCGACTATAGCCTTTCCCACTTGTTTCATTTGTTGTTGTTGTTGTCATCGGGTTGGCTCGTTTGGCTGCTTGGTTGTTTAACAAGTTGCAATCTGCTTAAAAGTGCAATTAATTGAACGGTTTTTATAAGTGTTAAATTCGCTGCAAATTCGTTAATTCAATTCGCAATCCACCAAGCCAAAGCCAATCCCGATCCCGATCCCAATCCCAAGTGTCCTATCGTCTCCGTGTGTTCACCTCTAATTGAGATTGTCAAAATCAGCTGCAGCTCGGTTAAAGTCTGAGCTCGGAGGCCAAGTGCCGAAATGACACACATAACCAGCAGAGTTGAAGCAGCTGCACAAGTGACTCGGCTTTCCAGAGATTCTGCCCCAAGCCCGCGGCAATGTCACGTACAGTACGGTACCGCCTACCGCCTCCTTGTTAGCTTCCCCACCTAGCCGAAAATATTGTGCGTCGAGCAGGTGGTGGCAACGTTGAGAGTGCAGCAAATTGTGGCACGCAACAGTCTCGGCCACAGACAACCGACAACCGACACAGGCAACTGCCAACAGCTTGCTTAGAGTCCAGTGAGTGTCAGCTCAAAAATTACAACAGCAGTTTGATTAATTTTTGGGGCGTTAACATTCTTAAATTTGTGGGCGTGGCGGGTTGGAAAAGCAACACCATTTTAATGTCATTGCTATAAACGAGCTGAGCATTTCAATAGGATGATCAAATATTTGTCAACTGCAGGGAGTCGATTTTGAAGGGTAGTTCCGAATTGCGATTTCGCTATGATTCCGTCATACTTAACTTTTGAGAGGAGAAATTATGAAAAACTGTCATAAAGAAGTTTTACGTGAAAGTTTTGAATATATTTATAAATTTATGTGAGTAATATTAAAGCGAATCTTGCCATCAAGACAACAATTTTAAATTACTCAAAAAATTAGATTTATACAGAATTTTTCTACCATTAAAAAATCTATATAAATTATAATTTAAGCTTAAAGAAAGTTTTTTTAAAAAGTTAAATAGGGAAATAAAAAGTTAATAATCGTTTTTTTTTTTTTGGCAGCCCACAGTCACAGACTAGAAACGACGGACATTACAACTACAGTTGCATGCAGACATATGTACATATAAATATGAGAGAGAAAGAAAGAGAGAGAGAGAGAAACGCATACGCCACACACATACTGAGAGTCAGAAATGAACGCACACTTAAATAGAGGTCCTCACAAAGTAGCGTTGACAAACCCATTATCAGAAAAACAAACCGGAGATTAACTTGGCAAAATGTCTGCAGACGCCATAAAAAACATCAGAGAGCGCGAGCGAGACAGACTGATAGAAAATGAGAGAGTCAGAGAGAGGAAGAGAGAGAGAGCGAGCGACTGTGAGTGCGATAGCAACAGTTGGGAATCCACCAGAACAGGCAGATGTTGAATAAAATATGAAGAGTGCAGAAATACACACACACACATATACACAGACAGACGCATATGGTGTGGCAGGATTGTCAAACTGACACATGAGCGTAATAACAGCTAAGACCTTGCTAAGCATCAGGCAGTCAACAACCACTTGCCACAGACGTAGGCAGGAAAGGGGGCAAGGAGCAAGGGGCACGGGGTTAGTCAGAGCCGGACAACCCCGTTTTCTGGGAAAGAGCTGCCGCTGCCGCTGCCGTTGACGCTGCACTCAACGTGATTACAAATTATACCGTCTGAGCAATCGCCGGCAGTTGTGTGTGCAGGAGGCGTGCCTCAAAATACCGCCCATAGGAAATATAATTCCACAGTTCGAGCCTGGGGTCCGTCTGCCTGCCTGACTGACTGCTGTCTATATACACTTAGTCAGATTTTGGTGCACGCATCGTCGTCATGCCATGGTTGGTGGTTGGCCAGACACATAGATCCTTGCAACTGGTTGGTTGGCTGCCTCAATAAACCCATTCCAGGTCCCGTTTTTGGCCGACAGTCACTTCCGCTGCAGCTCTCGATGCTTAGTTAATTTTGTTAGCATTTACTCTTTCTATTTTTGTTTTGTGTTGTTTTAGTCACAATAACTTAATTATGTATTGGCTGCACAGTTACTTTAAATGTTTTCTGCCACACACTCTTTCAAAATGGCGGCCGTCGCGTTGATTTGCTTTTCATCAAAAGCATGCAATATTCTTTGAAGCGAAAGCAACGCTTTGCATTGCAAACTGTATTAAAAAGGAACTAAAATAAAATTAGAAGCTAAGGGCAAAACTTAACAGTAACAGAGATAATTGTTTGCCCTGTGCATAAAGTTTTAAATTTAAAATATTCTATACAAAAGCAAAAAGTGGAACTTAAGTTTACTCTTAAAGTTTTTTTTTCAAAATTGGTTATTTTTATTAAATTTTTATATATTCGAACAACAAGTATTCTGCTACCATATGGCAGCTTGTTTGTTTTACATCAAAGACAGTTAAAATATGGTGACTACAATAATTACAGGGAGATAAACAGGCTAATTACTGTTACCTTTTAGAGTACATTTACATTTTTACATCAGTGTCAACTTACGGACAGGACTCTGTTAGGCTAGATTCATGTGTGTGGTGACCGGAAATAACTGAGGCTATAATCATATGTGGACCACAAATCTGCAAACAATATTTTAGTGGACATTAAATTTTGGCATTCAAATGGACAATTTGATTAATTTCTATAAAAATGTATAGCCGCTCTCCACTATAAGTTATTTAACGTTTTCTGCCTTTTTATCATTTCTCTAAATTACACAATAAAAAAGTATTTCTTTATTTAATATATAAAAAAAACAAAAATATATTGTTGCAGTTTGTAGGACATGTTTAATGAAGTTGTCCTAGAAGTCACTGCATACTACTTAATGAATACTCAATGCTATACCCATTATTTTGCAATTTCTCAGCGTTTTGTAGATTATTAACCCATTTATTGACAACTGATTGAATTGCTATAGTTATTACATTTTTTACAACAAAATTACTGTCGTATAACGTCACTGCACAAGCAGCTTTTACTACGACATACGTGCACTTTAGTGGTTAATATGGTGGAAATAGCATTACTTTATTTATCTTTATGGCCACTACTATCGTGAGTCAGAGCCAATGTAGTTGTGGCACGTGGCAACGCGGAATCTTGTCAAGGAGCAAGGTCAAGGCGAAATAACCCATTGCTCGGCAGCACAGTGGGTGTTGTCACGACCACACACACACACACACACACGCACGCACACCCACTGAGAAAATCACCCACTGCTAAATCCTTTTTGATTAAATTCAATGTTTTATATCCATTGGGCGATGGGCGGGAATGTGAATCTTTGGGTCATGTTAACATTTTATATCTCTTTGAAACGCATTTTTCTCAACACAATGTCAATTTTTTTTTTTGTTTTTTGGGCAGTTTAGGCCAAAGGGGAGAGGGGGAGGGGGAGGGAGAACCTTCGGCATAGACATAAAACAAAATGGGCAAAACGAAAATACAGACACTGTCAAGAAAGAATAGATTGAAGTGTAATCATGGTTTTGAACTGCTCCTCGGTCATACATTTAATCCGAGCAAACGTAGCAAAACACAAAATGGCCAAACCGAAATGAGAATGAGCATGGCATACAGAAAGAGAGGGAGAGAGGGGAGAAGGAGAGACAGAGAGAAAAAGTGAGCAGTGAACATTTACCCTGGCTAAGAGTCAAATATATAAAACAAAAGACATTGTAATTGGAAGAGGTGGTCCTTTAGGTGGGATCCTTTGGATAGATGGGATGTTGGATGGGGAAAAGTTCATGTTGCTCGTGCGGTGCTGCTTATTCCGCTTGACTGATTGAGGCGTCTTTTGTCTCTGCCACATCGACAAGGAGTAAAGCAGGAAGTGCGCTGTCTCTCTCTCGCTCTCTCTCTCTGTTTCCCTTTCATGTGTGTAGGTCTGTGTGTTATCTAAGTTTGTTTGAATAAACTTAAGCGAATGTTTTGTAAGAAGATTTCCTTTATTGCCAAAGAGTGACTTGGCTCTGGTTTACAACTACATATGATAGTCCTTCTTGCTGCAGCTTCACTAGCACTTTGTCTGTCTGTCCGTCTGTCCGTCCGTCTGTCTGCTTCATGTGGCAGACTCGTATCATTGACTGGCTTTTTGTTTGGCATGTCGCCGTACCGAAGCCTTTTCAAGTTCACTTTGCATGCTGAAGGACGATTGCGTTGCTCCTTGTCACAAAGACTGTATGACAGAGAAAGAGAGAGAAAGAGAGGGGGACAGAGCAAGATGAAGAAAGTAGCTTGAGCTTTAGCTTTCACTTCACTTTGGTTCAGTTGAGTTCGATTTAGTTTGGTTTGGTTTGGTTTCCTGTAATGCCACATAATGCCAATTCGATTGTAAGCCACACACTGTGCGATTACAGACTGCAGTCACTGTATCATAATAAAACGTATAATTTCACCAATTTAACATTTACAGGACATGGCCAAAACGAGAAGCTAACAAACAAAACCAACCAAACAAAGGCTTAACTTCCGTTTATCTGTCTATCTGTTTGTTTGTTTGTTTGTTTTTCCGTCTATTCGTCTCTCTGTCTCTCTGTCTGTCTGTCTGTGTGGCTTCGATTTTGAAATAATATTTAATGACCGTAAAATTATATAGTATGCTAAACTGGAACTCCGTTTCCTCCATCGCCATTGTGCATTTCATTTTTCGGGGCCAAGTGTTTAGTTTTTATGACCAGACTTTGTGCAATAACAATATTGTGGTTTGTTGGTTAGACATTTGGATACTTAAGCTGATTAGCATTTTAGACATACAAGTATTTCGACGATGAGCTTAAACCAGCAATATCCATTTAAATAGAAATAATAGTCAGCTATATAAATGAAACCGACTAGATAATTAAACAAAGCAGCACATCGATTGATATTATTATTACGCTAATTAAGTGGCAAAATATTGAGAGAATTATGCATTTATTCATTGGTATTATTTTCGTTAAGAACCATTGAAATTAATAAAAATAGTCAGATATTTTCCATATAATTAATAATATTAAAATCAAATGAATATAATGTCATTTATAAAATGAAAAAATATAGAATGGTAAAGGAGAGAGATACTTTGTTTTTTTTTTTTATATTGAGGTTTATTTGCTTATGACATCAATGTATATATTGATATTTTACAAACTTCTTTTTTCGCAGTATTAAACTTGTTCACCTGTTAAACTTGTCCACATATCACAGCTTACAGTCTACCTGTTTTTCAATCTTTCCCTGTCCATATCCCTTTGCGAATTGACCATTTGTCTGCATTCAATAAAGTGTCACTTGTTACTGTCGTTATTGTTTGTTTTGGACTCCATTTTATATATGTACATATAAGTGTGTATATAATATTCAACGCACACATCGGGACAGACTCTTAAAATGGCCATAAAGCAAATTGTGAAAAATTATTGTGTATATAAAATTTAATGACATGTCAAAAAGGATATCCGGCATACGGCTCCTGCTGTTGCTGTTGCCCGTCGTCCTTTGACGAGCACCACAAATGGTGGGAAAAGGGGCGGATGGTGCGACATTAGTGGGGCAAGAGTGTGGTGCAAAGAGTGGGCGTTGTGGAGCTGAGACAACTTGTAGATACTACGAGTATATGTTATGTGCTGTAAGTCCTGTAACAACAGCGCGCTGACATTTTGAGTTTAGTTGTCGTCGTATTTGATATTTCGCCTTACAACACAACACACACATAATCAAGCACAACTTTATTATTTTGTCGAACAACAAGAGTTTCGTGTGGGTTACTTTTATGCTCCCCAACTCCCTAACTCCCTCTCTTCCCACTCGGACTGTCCCTCATTCCTTTGTGGTCGTTATGGCCCGTCATCATTACGTCTTGCCTTGACTCGAGTTGGTTTGGTTTGGTCTGGCCGGTTTTGTTGTCCTGTTGGCCTGTCTTGTGCTTATTTGGCCCAAATGCGGGAACACTGCACATTTTATAGTTTTCAAAAAGTCACAAAAATGTCAATTGCTCTTGTCATGTGCGCCCCACGAGCGCCAAATGGCATTGAATAAATTATATTGTGGCCGTAAAGTTGTTGCAGGCATGTTAACCACATAGCCACGTTCTGGCCATGTCCGTAGCTCACTTGGTAAAGCCAGCTGCAGGCCAGGCCAGAGCACAGTATCGCATCCGTTGGAGTATCCTGCGCATCTTCAACATTCTCCGGCAGAACTCTTCCCGTCCCTTTTATTTGCATGTGGCAGGCTAATCAGCGACTGAGCTGGTCAAAATTGATTTTGCAGCCCCAATTGATGGCCAACAAGGGGGTTGCTGATTAGATCACCCTCGGCATTCTGATAATGGCGCCATAAATACTAAATTATGGCATCAAGCATTAAAAAAAACATACAACTTTAGTTTTTGAACCAAGACCTCGCGAATTTTAATCAAGTTAAATATGAAAGCAGTTGGCACTAAGCACAATACGAGTCATAGACATTGAAGTACCCTAACTAGTGATGCTTAAGTACATCGATTAATCGATACAACACTGTCCATATCTCCGTACATATCTCTAGACACTTTTCAAAACTTCAAAATTAGCCGATTCCCTAGCTAAATGTCAGTTTCAACATGGTTTGTTATAAAAATTTGTATATTTGTAAAATTTAATTTACTCCAACACTGTCCAATTTTAACTCATTTTTTTAAGTATCAACTTATTTTAATGCCAGACTATAGCTTTCAGATAGAGTATTAAAACTTCGAATTTGTCAAAAATTTCTTCCATGTTGTTTCCGTTTTACTTTCATTGGGCTGTTTATGAAGTCAAGTAGAGCATGGATGCTTCTCCGACTCCTAGTTGTTAGGATGTGTTAATGTTCCACGCTTGAATGGCGCATAAATTTCTTTATGTGGTTTTTTATGCTCTTCCATTTGTCTAACTAGGGTGACTTTCACTTCTGTCTGAAGACTGCGAGCGCCGGTCACTCGACCCTCGCGAAGTAATTGAAAATATTTGAAATAATTCATGAAATTTTATGCGATTTCCGCTTTGAAGTTCGCATATATTTTGTTTTTTGTTTTTGGCCAAGGCCATTAAAATAGTTGGCTCTCTGAAGATCTGAAGTTATCGCGTTCAGCATAGATAATTGTCTTAATGATGTCATAATGTCCGCTTGATAGCAAACCGATTGATTTACGAGTACTTCGTGTATACACAAAGTGTCTGCTCTGATTTGTGAGTGCAGAGCCCTCCCTCTTCTCCACAGTGTCTCCTCTCCACCCACTTCAGGGATAGAGCCCCTAGCGAAAAACAGTTACATATTCGAATTGGGCAACCCGTTTTGTTTGGCCATCGCATGATTTATGTGGACGAGAAATGTGAATTGTGGCACCACCTGAGTGTTTGCTTCGATGGAGTGTGGTGTAAATATGTCCCTACACTGCGAACCACTTGAAAATACAGTTAAATAAGTTGTCTAACCACACATTAAACCAATTTGGTGTCCGCCTGGCACCTTCGCTTCGCCTTAGTTTGTTGTTTTTTCTTTCTTCTGCGTTTTTTTTCGGCACACCCAAGTTACTGGCAGCCATAAATCATAGGAAGGGCGACCACGTATGTGACTACTTTAGCTAGGGGATCGATAAATTATTATTAGTTGGCCAGCCGGTCGGACAGACGGGCTATGGGATCCCGGGCCAGACCCGTGAGCCGTTAAGGGGCGCGTGCAAAGGAAGTTGTTAGACCCCGTCCAGGCGCATTGACCGAAATCCTTGCCCGCTGCGGTTCAAATGCCTTTTAACTTAACAACTTTTTCTGCCAACACCAAACAACACACACACACAAATCAATGGGCGACTTTTGTCCTTGTTCGTAGTGTTGTTTGGGGTTTTTGGCTATTGCACTGGCCAAAACCCTTAACGTTGTGTGTAAAGTGGACTTGACATGAGATTAACATCTTCAAAAGCATAGCTTAAAGTATTTGTTAGAGTTCGCTAAAGTTCCCTCCCCTGGTTAAGGTAGGGTGGGTTGGTTAGGTCCTTTTTGCCCTGCCTCGTCTTTGGATAATTGCGTTCTTGTGCGCTGAGCCATGAGCTTAACTGTTGCTGTCATAACTAAGCGAAAAGGTATACAATTTATGAAAACGTCGAGAGCTTCGCTATAGCCAGAGCTACAGCTTCAGCCGGACAGCTCTGGACTCGGACAGGTGAACAGCTGGCTGGCTGCCTGGCTACCTGGCAGAGTCCTTGGAACAATAAAAGTGCCACGACGCGTGTATATTATAACAATTTTCGTTGGATTTATTTTTGTTGATTTCAATCGTTAAATAATGGCAAAAACAGGATTCTTACTTACAACCTAACAAGGGCTTGGTGGGGAAATGGTTCTAATCGTATACAAGCAGGTACCAGATTGCGCGCTTACAAGGCACGACGTTGACGGTACTTCTGGCGACGGACAGTCTTGTATTGGTAGCCATCATCGCCGAGAACAGCCCAGGTCTCGGCAACTTCCCCTACAGGAGCGTCCTCAGCGACCTCCTCAGAAGGTGGCAGGTAATCGTTGACGATCTCGGAGACATCACGACGTTGACGATACTTCAGGCGACGGACAGTCTTGTATTGGTAACCATCCTCACCGAGAACAGCGGAGTCCTGGGCAACTTCTTCGACGGGGGCTTCGGTTACGGCTTCTTCAGAGGGTGGCAGGTAATCGTTGGCGATCTCGGAGACATCACGACGGTGACGGTACTTCAGGCGACGGACAGTCTTGTATTGGTATCCATCCTCACCGAGAACAGCGGAGTCCTGGGCAACTTCCTCGACTGGAGCCTCGACGGGGGCTTCGGTTGCGACTTCTTCAGAGGGTGGCAGGTAATCGTTGGCGATCTCGGAGACGTCACGACGGTGACGGTACTTCAGGCGACGGACAGTCTTGTATTGGTAACCATCTTCGGCGAGAACAGCGGAGTCCTGGGCCACTTCCTCGACTGGAGCCTCGACGGGGGCTTCGGTAGCAACTTCCTCAGAGGGTGGCAGGTAATCGTTGGCGATCTCGGAGACATCACGACGTTGACGGTACTTCAGGCGACGGACAGTCTTGTATTGGTATCCATCCTCACCGAGAACAGCGGAGTCCTGGGCAACTTCTTCGACGGGGGCTTCGGTTGCAACTTCTTCAGAGGGTGGCAGGTAATCGTTGGCGATCTCGGAGACATCACGACGGTGACGGTACTTCAGGCGACGGACAGTCTTGTATTGGTAACCATCCTCACCGAGAACAGCGGAGTCCTGGGCCACTTCCTCGACCGGAGCCTCGACGGGGACTTCGGTTGCGACTTCCTCCGAGGGTGGCAGGTAATCGTTGGCGATCTCGGAGACGTCACGACGTTGACGGTACTTCAGGCGACGGACAGTCTTGTATTGGTATCCATCCTCACCGAGAACAGCGGAGTCCTGGGCCACTTCCTCAACTGGAGTCTCGACGGGGACTTCGGTTGCGACTTCCTCCGAGGGTGGTAGGTAATCGTTGGCGATCTCGGAGACGTCACGACGTTGACGGTACTTCAGGCGACGGACAGTCTTGTATTGGTATCCATCCTCACCGAGAACAGCGGAGTCCTGGGCTGCTTCCTCAACTGGAGTCTCGACGGGCGCTTCGGTTGCGGCTTCTTCAGAGGGTGGCAGGTAATCGTTGGCGATCTCGGAGACGTCACGACGTTGACGGTACTTCAGGCGACGGACAGTCTTGTATTGGTAACCATCTTCGGCGAGAACAGCGGAGTCCTGGGCAACTTCCTCGACTGGAGCCTCGACGGGGGCTTCGGTTGCGACTTCTTCAGAGGGTGGCAGGTAATCGTTGGCGATCTCGGAGACATCACGACGTTGACGGTACTTTAGACGACGGACAGTCTTGTATTGGTAACCATCTTCAGCGAGAACAGCGGAGTCCTGGGCAGCTTCCTCAACTGGAGTCTCGACGGGCGCTTCGGTTGCGGCTTCTTCAGAGGGTGGCAGGTAATCGTTGGCGATCTCGGAGACGTCACGACGTTGACGGTACTTCAGGCGACGGACAGTCTTGTATTGGTAACCATCTTCGGCGAGAACAGCGGAGTCCTGGGCAACTTCCTCGACTGGAGCCTCGACGGGGGCTTCGGTTGCAACTTCTTCAGAGGGTGGCAGGTAATCGTTGGCGATCTCGGAGACGTCACGACGGTGACGGTACTTCAGGCGACGGACAGTCTTGTATTGGTATCCATCCTCACCGAGAACAGCGGAGTCCTGGGCAACTTCTTCGACGGGGGCTTCGGTAGCAACTTCTTCAGAGGGTGGCAGGTAATCGTTGGCGATCTCGGAGACGTCACGACGGTGACGGTACTTCAGGCGACGGACAGTCTTGTATTGGTAACCATCCTCACCGAGAACAGCGGAGTCCTGGGCAACTTCTTCGACGGGGGCTTCGGTAGCAACTTCCTCAGAGGGTGGCAGGTAATCGTTGGCGATCTCAGAGACATCACGACGTTGACGGTACTTCAGACGACGAACGGTTTTGTAACGGTATCCATCTTCTCCTACAGCGGCGGAGTCTTGGGCGACATTCTCAAGCGGAGCATCGACACCAACTTCCTCCAGTGGTGGGACATACTCATTCACGATCTCGGAGACATCACGACGGTGCCTGGCTTGTTCGACAGGAATCACTGCAGCCGTCGCTGCGGCAATAAAAATGCACGCAATGAATAGTTTCTGTGGTGAAGATGATTAAAGTTAAACGAGGAGGGTTCGGTTTAATCCTGGGCCTGGGTGGCTGTGTCTTGGGCTACCTACCATATTGGTATAGATCTCCACGCTAATTGTATTATCGATGGAATCTATGGGTCGAATGATTAATAGTCGCAATTTGTCGGCATATTTATACGCTCTAATGTTTGCCATGTGGCGCGCACATAATCCAAACAATGACCAACACTTTGTTTGCCCCAGCAAATAATAATAACAACAACCGAAACAGCAACAGCAACAACAACAAAAGCCCCAGCAACAGCGATGCTGTTGGTCATTAAAGACAAGCAGAGCACATGGTGCCACTTAGGTACATCAAGTACCCTTGCTCTTGTCCCCTCCAAACGTCCGAGTAGCCCCCTCATTAATCGAAGATATCATCTCAGCTGTGGCTGGAAGCCGGTTCGGGCCTAGACAAAGTGCGGAACTAAAAAATATTGTTTCGCTTTCGTTGGGGGATCGCTTTGAATGTTTCACGGTCAACATTGATATCGTATATTAAGTTTTAATGCAAAAATAATAAAAATACAAAAGACAACAAAAATAAATAAATACGATATATAGAAATAATATTTCAAATTTTAATGACAGCAAGTGTTTAGCGTGATCCATTAATAGCATCGCTCTCAAGATTTAGTTAACCAAGTAAGTAGTTATCGGTAATTTGCGTACTACGATATTTCAGTTCAACGAACTGAATCAACCAAAATTGACGTATGGAAAGGTCGCTTGTGAATGGTGCTTTGGTTCGTTAACTCTTTGGATCTGTGGATCTTTGGCTCGTGTTCAGTTTTGTTTGTTCTGTCTCTGTACTTTTTTATTTTCTGTTGGTGATTCTTTGTCTCAAAAGCGATGATATCATGACATACGCTGTACTTGCGCACTATCAGCTAATTGAGCAAACAGGGGACTACTTTTACGGCCAAAGAAACTTGGTAATATCTTTATAGTAAATCCTGGCAGACACGATATCAAAGACTTTGTAAAATAAACGCAAATAAACAGCATAGAGTTGAGAATGCTAGACTTGAAGATACTAATGGTGGACTTGTGCAAGTTTAAATACCAAGGTAAATTTAAAGCTAAGTATGTATTGGAAATAAAAGTAAAACTAGATATTTACAGGGTATACGACTCGCTGATTGCTAAATTTTAGAACTTTAGCTTTTAGAATTGCTTAAATCAATACGAAAGTTAGTCTTTTTTAGGCATATTAACTTATCTATTATTGCTAATTGAGAATATATGCATAAATAATAATATTTACTCAAGTATAGATTAACTCTTTTAGTCATTATTCAGTGAACAGGGTATAACAACAGCTTACAACTTGCGTTGCCGAAAACTTTTGCTATGAAATTCATAAACTTGGCAAAAACAAGCAGCCTGGCGGCAGCTTGCCATGCCGAGCCACGCCCCCACCCTCCAGTGTACCTCCCACGTTGAGGGACAGTTAAAAGTTTTCACAAATCATATGCATATGATGTCGTGGAACTGTGACAGTCTTGTCACAGCTGCTAAGCTAAGCTATGAGTAAAACTGGCGCCCCCAAGCGGCACAAAAAGGCAACTAATTAAAGGAGTCGCAAAACTAGAAGAGAACTTTCTCACATTTCTCACAGTTCTCTCTCTCTCTCTCTGTCTCTCAGTTGGGATGTGTGTCAAGTGCTTTCAATGTGGTAAACAAAACAAATGGAGTGTGCAATCTGTCGTAAACAGCCATAAATTCTGTGTAGTCAGTTGAGGCGGCAACTATTGCTGTCATAAAGCGGCTGGTGACGACCCCCAACCCCCCCCCCGACCCCTGAACCTCTTACCCCAAAGTTAGTGCTACCATCTTTATCGCAATCATTCACAGCGCCACTTGTGAAATCTCTAACAGAGCATGAGAAATGGAGAGAGAGAGAGAGAGAGAGTAAGAGAGTTTTCGAATGTCTTGACTGAACTGAAGCATGAACAGCCCAATGACACATTCTAATATATATAAACGATGTTTTATGACAATCAATTTGTTACAATTCAATAGACACAACTGATACACACACACACGCACACACACACACACACACACACACGCACACACACACATGCGTGCGCTCTCATTTATGTGATTATTTGATTTGTGTTTTGACGTTCGACATTCATATCCTATTCAGAGAGTTTCCCTCTCTTCCGCATCGTGGCCACATATAACGAATTTTATGAACTAGAAAGTATCATTAATTTAATACGCTTACGCATACGCTTATGTAAACAAGGATACAAGAATCTATAGGGATACGAGTATCCTGCAGCCGTTAGTTATGCCCATTGTAATGTAAATACGAGCCATGCAATCCATAAATAAACATTCGACACAAACACAATAAATGTCAAAAAGTTTCGCCATTATCCATTCGCCAGTTAATGCGACCAGTTCATGTCCTGCGTGTCCTCGGCGACGACAGCCTCATCCACGACGTCTTCTTGCAAGCATTCAGTGCTATATTATATATCCTGTAAATCTGAGTGTACTCAGAAAGAAGTATCATTGCATTAATCAGCTTTATTCGATACCCATTTACGATAAATTCACTAAATCTTTCAATTCAAAAAATTCAATTACCATCCTACGTCAATGCTATGAATATTTGTTTATGTATTGTTTAATTATATAATCAAAAGAATCCCTTAATAAATATGAAATTCGTCTAGGATATCTTCTAGTCGATCACGCATCTACATTGTGCATTATTATTCTTGTTATTTTAATGATTTTACAGCGCCGTTGTGTCCATTCGCTCAATTCCTGTCGCCTTTCCATGGCATTGTACTTCCATTTGTAATTCAATTCGCTCCCAGCTACAGCTCCATATAGTACTCCATACAGTTTCAGATTCAGATTCAGTAGGGTTCTTGGATACTCCACACTATTTATTCCCTCTCGCTGGTTATTATTTTACATGTTCGCTCACTGGTTCACTATAATTTATTAGCAATTTGCATAATTTTCTTTTATAAAGCAGTTGCCGCTGCTTTCATTGTGCCAACTTTTTTGATTTAAATGACGGTCGCCCGTTCGTTTCCCAGTCTCCCCAGTCGGTTGTCATCGTCATCAACTCTTTTTGGCCAATGTTATGCAAATGCTACTCTTATTACCCATAAGGTCTGGTAGTTTACGGCTGGCATTACCACAAGTCATTTGTAGCTACGCTTATTGTCGGCTGTCAAACTTACGGCTAAATGTATAAATGTTTAAATAAATATCTACACAGTTTGCTGAAATTGGCTTGAAGGTCGCACGTGAGACTTTTCGCACAGCCTCTATCAAACTTGAGAGCATTTGCAATTGAATTAAAAGAAACAAGCAAACATGCATAGACATTGAATTGGATCAATAAATATTAATAACTCTCGATCAACCTTCACCTATATATCTAAAATATAAATACTTGTTTATATATTATCATTAATTAGATTAACCTTCACATACAAATATTTTAACTAGGTATGTAAGTTCGACATTTCGAAATATCTCCAGATAATACAGATATATCGATATATACACTATTGCAAAGCATTAAGCTATTAACTTCAATATAAAGTTAATAAACTATTTTAAAAATACATATTCTAGCCTTAATGCTTAACATAACTTATGCTCTTTAAACAATTAAAAATTAATTTTAAAACTTTGCCAAAAAGAAGACCATAAACACGGACAGAAGGTGAGTGTGTAGAGAGAAAACTATCAGATAGCTCATTAAAAGGCCACATTCTGAATGGGGGATAATTGCAGGAACTTGGAAAGTGAGAGAGAGAGAGAGAGAGAGAGAGACAGGAGGTGGAGACTATAAACCGCATCATTACGCAATCTTTAAATTTACTTTGAGAAAGAAGAAGGAAGCAGCAGCTGCGCTTTGCAGTCAATTTTTAAGTAAAACTTAATGGAACTATTTAAAATACGATTTAGTGTAAACCAATTGGGTGGGTTTTGTAATTAGAAAACCAACACACACACAGGGACACACGCACACATCGATACTTAGAGCACATAACAACATTTCATAAGCACGCTCAAGTGATTTTGTTAAATTGTGGCAGCTGGAGGCGTGTTGCTGCAACGTCGTGGCACACACACACACAAACATACACACACACACACACACACACACACACGTGTTTGTTTGTCTGTGTGTTTGTTTCGGCCTCCACTGTTTGACTTGAAGGTATTAGAAACTAATTTGTAGAGCAGCCAAAGCAGCAGCAAAGCTAACAGCATCCAAACAGCAATTGTTTGCCTGTCTATCTATTTCAGAGGCTTTAGTTGGCCCGAATCGTCGGACTTGGTCTCCGGCTCAGGCTCAGGCTCAGGCTTTTGGCCTTTTTTGTCAGCTCCAAAAAATTATAAGAGGACAACCAGTAGAAAAGAAAATGTAAAAAATTCAAAGACAATCCACAAATCCTCAACGAGACAGAGAGGCAGTCGAAACAGTTTGCTGGACTACGAGTAAATCATATGCTTTCCTCCAAGCAAAAAGGACAATTCTGTTTCTCATCTCGTTTTTAAGTCGCTTGCGGCTTAAATTTTCTTAAATGTTGCATTGTCTTTGGCATTGGCTGTGGCACGAACGGACAGCATATGCCAAGTTTTTATGGATTAACTAAACAAGCTCATGAGTAAATATTTTCAAGCATATTTTGGCAAGACTTTACAATGAAGTTGACGACGCTTCTCGACTGACACAGGTTTAGGTCCAGATGGGGACAGAGAAGTGGAGACAGACGACAAGACAAGACCAGACCATAACAATTTAGCGTTGAAAATTTTAAGCAACGCATTGCAAATTTTACTCCACTCACAAAACACACACAACACCACAAAGATTCATATTCATAGACGGGGACACCGAGTAGATAGTTTGATGTATATCTGCAAGATACTCGCACAAATATTTGCCCGGGCTTTTGTTGTTGTTGAAAATGTTGTCAAAATAAGCAAAAATATGAGTACGTTGGCTTCATTGAAAATTTTCCCAACTTAAAATTCATTAAAGTATGAATATTCTCGATAAATACATTTTTTGTTTTTGAAATTTCGTAACTCCCTTGGGGTCAACCCTATCAATTGTAATCCCTACTCATAATATGCATATCCTGAATTCATAGAAAAAAGGGTAAAATACATCTAAAAGGCATAGTCGACTATTTAATTTATATAAATTCTTGATAAGCAGCAAATAAACATTGATAATAATTTTACATTAGCTGCATAAGAAACTTGCTTCTAGAGATTAAAGATAGTGAACATATCTTCTTTTAGTTATTATGTTATAATAATCATGCAATTTTAATAAACTTAAACTTAAGTCTTAAGCTTAAATGATTCTTTGCTGTTCTTTTTACAGGGTATACCCCAATCGCGTAATCTTAATCCATTCGCTTTATAATTTTGAATATATTGCATATATTGAATATATTGGAGCTCGAGTTGCTCGAGGTATTTGCAATGCATTTGCATTGATGATTGTTGACATTAAAAGCAAATATAAATACAGTTTCCTCTTTTTCAGTTAACAGCTTATAGATGTGAATTATTTTTTTTGCCGTCTCCATTCTCCATTCTTATTTTTCTTTTAATTTTATGAAATATGCATAATGAAAAACTGAATTGCAGATGCAAATTTTTTATATTATTAATGTCGATCTGAACGCACACAGTTCTCATTATGGGCATTAAATTGTTTGCCGGAAAATACCTTTTGTTAATTTTAATTTAATTTGTTATACACTTTCTTAAAAAGGTGTTGTACTATTCGTCATAAGTTAAGTGTCAGGAGACTATACAATATTTTTTTAATCAGAAAAGATTTTTATTTCATTTGTAAAGACGTTTGACAAATTTTCAAAAATAATTACTAAATTTAAAAATTAATTTGTTTTAAGAGTATTAGCTTGTCGGTTCTCCAATGCTAACTTCACTTTTTCCTCCATTTTTTTTTTTAATATTTTTTATATCACACTTTTCAAAAAGCTAATTTATGATTGCTCAATGCGGCATGTAATTGCATACAAAAGCCTTTAATGATGACATTCCCCCCTGTGTGTGTGTTTGTCAAATGATTATATTTCATATTCAGAATATGTATATTTCACTTGAAATGGTATGTTATGCCAGGAATTAACTTACCATTATTAAATTCCAAATTAATGCTGAAGTGCAAATTAGAGTTGAATTCACTGAATTTATTTAATTTATATACATAGAATCATGTCTGCTTGCATATTTGTTGAATGCTTTGTAGGCTTTCCAAAAATATACTCAACACCAAATGCATAAACTTAATGCCATTGACTTTAACAATTTGTCCAAGTCCAAGCGGATTGTCTTTGATTCAAGCCAATTAGCGGCAGGGAATTAAGTGCTCATTAGACGTATGTCAAGTGAGCAAAAGGTTGACTCAATGGACTCAATGGACATGGTCGTGGGCAAATGCTTATCTACGCATAATAAAACCCACACAAATTAGTCAAATGCTCCGTTGCGCAAACTTGGCCGTAACTGCCGTAACGTCGACGTCGTCGAAACAAAACGCTAAATGCGCTCGGCATGCACAAATGTCGCATTACGGCGGAGACTCTTGGTCTCTTGATTCGCCTTCTGGAAATATAAGTGGGAATGGGACTCCGGGATCTGCAGTGGTAACTGTATAGCTGTAGCTTTGACTCTTTGGTCGGTCGCACGATTAATCGTCGTTGCAAATTGTTGGCACGTTTTCAATTGACAGTTGTGTGCGCGCTCCGCCTTGACAATGGTCCGTGGTCCGTCCGTGTGTCGGCTGAGTTCAACCCCTAATTTGCACACCAACCACCCTCCCCCTCCGTCTTCATCCCCACCCATTGTTGTTGCGTGTAAATCACATGGCATTTTACTCTGGCTCCTGTTGCATCTTTTACGTGCGTCTGCCTCCTGCTGTTGCTGTTGTCCTCGTTGATTCCTGCGGCCATGATACGCAGCCAGCAGCCGGCAACGTTACCGTATCTGACCCCCTTCCCTGCCCTTCCCCCTCCCTCCACTCACGTGTGACAGCCTGTTTTAAAAAGCCGTCGCTGTCGTTTATTTGGGTGTAATTTTTCAAGTCGCGACGTCTTTTACAGTTGGCCATTAATCACGTGGGCAAAATGCGACACAAATAAAAAAAAGAAAGAAATGCAAAGAATGGAAAACTTTTGCCATCAGCACTCTATCCCTTTGCTTCTTCTTTAATTATACTCTCACCAAATAGATTATCACAATACACAGAATAGCTTTGTTACTTTAACTGATAATCGATTTCACTAAAAATATATCATAGCAGGGATTAAAACCGAAGCGAATATCAGTTTCAGTTACGGTCGCGGTTATGTTCGCATTTAGGTTTTCGGTTATCGGTTACGAAAAATCCATTAATAAAGGTTTCGTAACGCGAATGTTTCGGTTTTGAAATACCGGTATGGTTTCGGTTAACAAAATAAATAAATTAATTAAATATAATTATAAGTATTAATAGTATAATAATGAAAATTGAAAAGGCATTACTTTCTTAATTCAAACAATTATTTTACATATTCATCAGTTTGATAAACTACATCATTTTTACATTTACATTTTAGTAAAATTAATATTTTATTTGCGCTTATTCAGTGCTTTGAATGTCGATCATGATAATTTCAAAGTCAAAAAAAAGAAAATTAAAATCAAAATTAAAAATGAAAAATAACTGTTTTTTTGGATGTATGAAATACCGAAATTAACGCTTTTATAAGAAACGGTTACTAAACGGTTATTTCGGTTTACAGAGTTTCGGTTAAAACTTTTCAGTCATATGAAAACTTTTTTATTCTGTTACGGTTTTAGTTATGTTTATAAATTTCAATCGGCTTTTACCTGTTAAGGGCTACAGTTAGGGTTTTAATCCCTGTATTAAGTTAAATTTGTTTTCGAATTGTCCAGAAACGATTTGTAACCACCAAAAACAGTGTAACCGCATCTGAACAATATCGGAGTCTTAATCTGATCACTAACGATAAACACTTCGCGATAGAGGTGGAGAACTATCGATAGTCGGCACCATCGATAGTCAACGATATTATTTTTCAAACCATCGATAACTAACGATAGTTTTCGATAGTGTGTTAAATAATACATTTTTATACAAAATTCTAAATAAAAATTTAAAATTGGCATTAATTTAGGTATTATAAAAGTAAAAATAAATACAATTCGTTATCAACAATAATATTTCGCTATTAGCTATTGTAATAGCCAAAGTTCCACAATCTAAAACTTTTTGTTCAGTCTACTTACTGATCATGCGCTCGGACTCGACTAAAATGGCGGGCACACATAAATAAATATTAAAACATAAAAATTTGTATTTATTTTAGTTCCGCTTCGTTCTTCTTATCCATACCATGAAAATATATATTTATAAAACACAAAACTTAAATGCAGATGCCAAAGGAGGGCCTTTCTGTGACGAATTGAGCGTCATAAAAAACTATCGACCACTATCGATAGTGTACGTCTGCTATCGATGGCGCCTCGATAGTGCTTCACCATCGATAGTGCCGATAGTGCCATCGATAGTTCTCCACCTCTACTTCACGATCTGAACGCAGCACGAAGTGCAATCGATACTTCGATACGCTTTCGCCAGTGATCACTATCGATACACTGCAATGGAACTTATCGTTATTTGTACAATTTGCAACGCGAAATTCGAATTTGCTTTAATTTTTACAAAACTCGGAGAAGTATGCTGTCTAAACTATTAAAGAGCATTTGGATGTCGACTTACTGCTGATTATGGGTTAGTATTTGCAACATAATCTTAAGGCTATTCTGAAATTGCTCTGTCGGCGTGGCATGCATGACACAGCGCCATCGCATTATGCCTGCCAATAAGCCGCTGACGCCGCCGCTCGTTGACTTTGTTAATAATGATGTTGATGTTTTTGCTGCTGTAATCGCCAACCCAACTAGACACCCGCCCAACTATACTCATAGTCCATAGTCGGCAACCAATTCATGGGCCCAACGTCTGTCTATTTTTAGCATTGAGGTCACGTGACTGGCGTGCGCCACCCCATCCCTTACCCACAACCCTGCACATCCCCTCGTCGCCCTTTGTTTACCCCAATGACAAACTGAGCTAAATGCAATTTGATGCGTGTCATGCACCGCCCCCATCGCAATTGCTCTGAAAATGCGTGGTAATCATTATTTGTGACAATTGATGAGCTGAATCAATTTTTCTTGTTTTTTTTTTTTTGCTCTTTTTCTGTATTGCAGCAAATGGAATTGCAACAATTTTCTAAGAGCCCAAACGGTTCGCTGCTCTGACAGTTAATAAATATATGTCACGCATGGCTTTGGACGCACTGCAGCGGCACGCCGTTCTCTGTTTTCCCCTCTTCCCCCTTTCCTTCCCCGTTTTCCGATTTCCGATTACCGTTAACGGTAGCGTTACCGTTACCGTCATGACACCTGCTAAGTCCGTTGCGAGCGGCAAATTGCAGCTCTCACAGCTTAGGCACGTGACAGCAGAGACAAACAGGTCGGATGTCCCATGCCCACGTCCTGTCAATGTTCTAACACCACACACACTCACACAGACAAACTATGTATAGTGCATAAGCAGGAACCACATACATTCCATATACACACTCACACACACACACACACACACCCTAGCACATTGACCACACTCCACTTGCGCTTCGGAATTGGTCAAAGTTGAATGCCTTGTAAATGGTAAATAGGACACCGCAACGCACCGGCATCATTTGACCATTAATCAAATTTCCAATTAATTTGCCACAATTAATTGCTATGATAATTGTGCATTGTAGTTGTAGATAGACACGCTTGTTTATGCCCCACTTCAATTACAAAAGAATTTAATCACTGCGGACGGCAGTCCGCACTAGTGACGAAAGCAGCACGAAGGGTGCGAAGGCGACTAGCATATATACACAGGAAGAATGGAAAATTTGCTATGACTGTCCGATCGGGTCGAGTTATGTACCGATCGAAAGGTATCAATTTATCTTACTTGCATAGTGCCAACATTTTTTTTTAAATAATTTATATGTCAAACTTAATGTAGTTCGTCACAAAGTTGGATATCAGAAATTACGTTTTTGTGACTAGATTTATGCTTCAAATTAAAAGAAACTAAAATTACGGCACTTATCTCCCTCACTCGTTTTTCGTCATTCAATTTAGTCTGCCTTTTTTCAATGTGAGGTTGTCGGTTTCAATTCATTCATTCACTAATTTCATGTAATTCATTAAATTCATTCCATTCATTAGTTTCATTCAATTCATTCATTCAATTTATTTTATTCATTCAATTCACTCATTTCACTCAATTCATTCATTCAATTCATTCATTCAATTTATTTCATACATTTCATTTAATTCATTCAATCAATTCATTCATTCAATTCTAATTCATTTATTCAATTAATTCATTTCATTTAATTTATTCATTCAATTCATTCATTCAATTCACTCATTTTATTCAATTCATTCATTCAATTTATTTCATTCATTCAATTCACTATTTTCATTCAATTCATTCATTCCATTTATTCATTCAATTCACTCATTTCATTCAATTTATTTATTCAATTCACTCATTTAATTCAATTAACTCATTCAATTTATTTCATTCATTCAATTCACTTATTTCACTTAATTCATTCATTCAATTCACTCATTCAATTTAATTCATTCATTCAATTCACTCATTTCTTTCATTTCATTCATTCAATTCACTCATTTCACTCAATTCATTCATTTAATTCATTCATTGAATTTAATTCATTCATTAAATTCGTTCATTCAATTTAATTCATTCATTCAATTCACTCATTTCTTTCAATTCATTCATTCAATTCATTTATTCATTCAATTCACTCATTTTATTCAATTCTTTCATTTATAAAATGCATTCAATTCATTCAATTTATTTCATTCATTCAATTCACTCAATTCATTCATTCATGCAATTCATTTCATTTCATTCAATTCATTCATTCAACTCACACATTTTATTCAATTCATTCATTCAAATGATTTTCATTTAATTCAGCGTTTTTTTAAGATTGTCCTTTGATTTTGCAAATCCTTTTTTTAGCTAATTATAGCAAAAAACACGACAAAATAGTTTATAGTTCATTACAGTGGTAAACTCCCGAATTGAAAAGTTTATTAAGACAACTGATTTTCAGTAAATGCATTTCAATTTTCAGTTTCTAGAGTTAAGTCTCTGAATTTTCATATCTTTTTTCTGATATCTCCAACTAATTAAAGCAGTAAATAATTAATTTAATATATTCAAATTTTGGCAATTACAAATTTTATGTAAAGTAAACAGATTTAATTATTTCCATTAATTCACTTCTGAACTAAAAACATTATTAAAACTGAACTGACAATTTTAGATTTATCTCCTTTAAGATTGCGTATATCTATTTTCATAAATTTCTAACTTGACAAAAGATTTTGTGCAACATAAGAATAAAAAATTCCAATTCCAACCTCCATATGTTTTTCCCTCCACTTTTTTTCTAGCTAATTATAGCCATAAGCCCGCCAAGTTGCACATGCTGACGACTTGTTTTGGATTATTTTTTATATTTTTCTTATTGTGATAGTTATAATCAGGCTGAATGAGAAGTGCCAGGCGTGCGTTCGTCGTCAGTCCGGATAGGATAATAAATAAATACACAGAAGGCAGGCAAAGGAAGTGCTCCAGCTATAGATCCCGGCATGAAATGGTTAACATGAGTAACACAGAAGAGGAGAACTGTGGCAGAGAGACGTGTACATATCATTTTTATAAAGTCCTGGCTCGTATTTGTTGTGCTTTATTAAAAAATGTGTGTGCTATTCAAGAAGCGATGCTGGGTTACATGCATCAGTTGGAGCTGTTCCCTGGATGCCTCTTTTCCCTGACTGCTGGTTGCCGTTGGCACTGCAAAGAGCTTTGACTCAGACTCACACTCCGCTCACAAATATCAAATATTATTGAGCTGAGCTGAGCTGGAGAAATGCAAGGTGAGTTGGGGCAACAAACCATTGATGGAGTGTCAGCCACATCTCCGTCAGCTTCAACATCACAGTCACAGTCACCATAACCATCACCACCTTCGTCTCCATCTCCATCAGCTGCTGTTAGTCTAACTCCAATAACAACATTTGCAAGCCAACTCGAAGCAGGAGGTGGATGTTTTTAGCCTGGTTGCCAGGCGCAACCAACGCTGTTTGTCCTGGGTCCGTTGCCGTTGCCATTGCCTCCGATCCGAAGTTAGTTTATAAACATTTCACGTATATGTATGCAGTAGCAAGAGCCACTGTGTTCTGGCCCGGCCACACAAATGTCCGTGTTGTAAACTTTTATTATTACAGTTTTCCAACGTGTATTTTGTCTGGCGAACAATGTCAGAGCAAAAAAACTCTATAGAATTCGGCAATACCAGGCAACACAAACACCAGTTTTTTTGGTTTATTTCATTCGTTTTGTCACTAAAGTAAAAACCGTTGAATACGTTCCGTCGCCCCCCTCCCCCAAGTATGGCCTCAAAGAAGATCGCGCCGGAAAGGCGTCCCTACTGTGATCCCCGGCTGCAGGATGCACATTATCGCCGGCAAAGGACACTCCATCTCAAAAAAGAAGTCACAGAGTCGCAAAAGAAAACCGGCAAGAGACCCATCAACGATTGTCCCTTCTTCGACTTGAAATATGAATTTGATCAGCTGCCTTTGGATCCAGTCAAGGACTTTTTGCTCGAGAAAATCTGTAAGTAATTCAAATCCTTTGAATAACTTTCAAGTATAGAGTTTCGCAATTGTAGCTCACATGCAAAATGATACGATTGTTGGTCGTTGCAATCGGGAGTTTGACTTTCATCAGTATGATCTGGAGAATGTTAAGGATAAGTACTCAGAATGTGATGATGATAGTCTGCGAGATCTTCAGCTGGAGGATATTGTGATGCCCGAACAGTTTGAAGCGCTGCGGAAAGCCCAGAAACATGCCTACGACTTTGACAACAGGGGTGAGTGAACTAAGCCCGATGTAAACCAATTGTACAACATTTGCGCATTAGGACTCAGACATCTAAAGAGTGAGACAACATCTTTGGAGAGGTGCACAACAAATTGTCCAACATTATTTTATGTAATTCAATAAGCAACAGCAACAACAACGACTTAACCACAGAAACATAACACTTAATACTTTATTAAATGACAAATACATGCACACTGGGCATCCTCCTGCCACGCCCCGCACCGCCCCACATTACATTCCCCTTTCCCCCAGAGGCAGCTCATTGGAAAATTGCTCACCTGTAAACATAAAAATTTCCAACATTTTCCTTTAAACATAAAATTTTATATCCAAAAAAATATGCAGAGTAAAAATACAAAAAAACAGTAACCAAAAAACAAATGCGTATGACATTTATTTGAATATCCTTTGGGAATGCACAGGAACAGAATCAGGCTCCAAAGGGGATGGAGTGCAAGGGGACGACATGTGGCCCTTGTAACATGTTTATCATAGTATTTTATTTAGCATTTACATGGCATATTCATATTTATTTTGTTACCTTTTTTTAATGCTACTTTTACTCTTAATGAAGGCTAGTGGTATTAGCAAGTGAGCTTGTATGACAAAAATTATAAAATAAATTGGATAGTTGCCCATTAATGCAGGAATAGTTGCATAACTAAAATTTATATCACTTTATTTTAAAATGAATAATTATCAGGGTATGTAAATTTATTGCTGAATAATATAGTAGTTAGTTCTTTAGTTGAAGCAATAGATTTAATAAATAAAAATTAAAAACAAATTGAAAATAAATCGATGGGTAAGAGTTAATTACAGACTCGATTAAACTATACATATGTAGATATATTCGTTTGTAGGTATTTATTTAAAAATTGACATATGTAAAGTAGTGTATTATATTAGTCGACAATGTTTGTTATTTTCACATATAATTTCAACTTGCTTGTTTGTATTTGCTGGGGGACAACGGGTGACTTTGTTGCTGGCACTGTGATAAAAATGTTTCATTTTACGTATAGTTTTTTAATATTTAATATCAGCTATGGATAGATGTAAATGCAAACAGAGCCAAAACGACACCATGGGCATATAGAGTCCCACTCATATATGTAAGTATGTTTATTTGTATATAATGTGAGGCATAAAAGCATGTTGTCGATAAACATTAGCATAAAAATGTGACAAATATCATGATAGCAATAGCCGGAAAAACAGTTGGGGACGGGGAGGAGACACAGACGAGGTCCATTTGGTAAAATTACCGCAGGGGAATTGGCCAGCGAGGATGCCCAAGGGGTAGTGAGGGGAGTTCAAATGAAAATTAATTTGAGTTTAATCATTTTAAAAGCCAACTTTACTGCATTGACTTTTATTTAAAACAATTTCATGGGCTGCCTTTGAGCGAGAGCACAGAAAGCAAAACAAAAAAAAAATTGTTAAAATAACAAGAAAATCAAATATGTAAAATACGCGCACACACACACATAATTACATGCAGACATATCAAGTTCATGTGCAAATATTAAATGCCATGCCATTTTCATTTTCATTTTCCACATTTTTATATTTGGTCTGTTTTTGCTTGCAGCTTGTCATCAATTTCCGTGGATTGACAATTGGATGGCTGGCGGTAATAAATAAAACTTTATATTTACATAGCGAGCATTATTAAAAATTTGATGCAACACACACACACAACCATACACCCACACCCACACACACACATCCCCCCATATAGAGCAACCCAGCGAGCAGGAAATTTATGAAATGACCAATCAACTTCTGGACATGTACTGCCAAAGACGGGTACGTATCTTTTACTCGGACTGCGGCACAAGGTCCTCACTATGGACCAACCAACTGAGACGTCAATATGGCCCGCCCTCTGAGCTAATTGGCGCCTATAATACGCCCAAAGCGCGACACCTCCGGGTGACAACACTCAAGCAGAAGACCAAGCAGCAAAAGTTTCAAGCAGGCGATCATTATGCGCTGAGAACGCCTCAAGGTACAAAATGGACTTTCAAAATTAGTCCCTATTAAATAAGTATAATTTTTATTTTTAGAGTGCCGCAATGAGCTGGCACGCGTAGGCAAGATCATTGACAAAATGATTAAACCTGTTATAAAGGAGGCTCAGTACAACATTGAGCATGGATTGCTCAAGTATTCCAATGAGCCCACTTGCGAGGGTAAAAATCTCATGGAACGAAAACGGGTGAGCAGATTTTAATTGAATATATATATATAATTTTGAAATCAATGATTGTAATAGTGACTAGTGCGTTAAATAATAAGCGTTAGTTTGTAGCACTAGGAATCGAAATAAAGAAATTAAATTATTCAAATTATACTACATATATTTAAATAATATAATTATGCTACTAATATTGCCGTTTTTTATGAGAATGACTTGGAAACAACAAAATTTTTCATACTAAAGCTTCAGTTTTGTTGGTCGAGCCTCAAACGTTCACAACTTGGCCAAAACTGACGCGATAAAAAAGCAGAGTGTTATTTTGATCATTTTCTGGACTTGAGATTCTGTTTTAAAATTATTAATTTTGTTCAAATGATATAAAAATACAATATTTATTGATTTTTGATTTTCAGGTTGATAATGCCGATGTTTTTCATTTTAAAAATAAAAAGTCATTTTTATTATTAAAATGTCGTCCCACGCGTTTCGGCGAAATTTTTCGCCTCATACATAAAATCATATATCCATAAGTGTTTACATCGCATGAACATTAATAATAACAAATTTTTAAAATTCCTAAATTTTCAAAAACTTAGCGGCTAACATTTGTGTTGTGTGGTGTCGTGAGTTACTATCTTATACTTATTATTTATTGCTTTATTTCAAGAAAAAACCCAGATGCACGTTCAGCCAGACTCGCATTCATCGCCGTAACTTTGCCACAAATGAGGATTTTTTAAAGTGCCTCAAGAAAATGGAAGCTACGTATGTAGATTAATATATTCTTTGAAAATTAGTTAACTTATCTGCTTTTCTTTTGGTCAGACGCTTTCCTTATATGGCGCCGTTGCAGCCTGAGGAACCAGAGGATCAAAAACTGAAATTGTTGGAGAAGTATCAGCGCAAATTGCTGTCAGCTGAAAAGAAGTTTACACTGCCGATACAAAAGCGATATAAATGTCTGCTACGGAGCGTAAGTTGATAAGATATTCGTGAGAATAAAGGATATTCACACTTTTCTGCAATTCACCTGCAATACTTTCTCTAAAGTACTGCAGAGTCTAAATTAAATCTGGACTGTTACCTTCTACACCTTTTCTCGCATACTCCCTGAGTAGCCAGAGGATAACTCTGCTGAATTATGCAACTGACCAACATATGGTTAACCAAAAAAAAAGGGGACAAACTGACGGTTGACGGTTGGCTGTGCGATGTGTTGTCGATGCTGCTGACAACTCCCCAAGCCAGGATCATAAAAACCACATCAAAACTGAGCACCGACAGACATAAATAACTTTTATGCCAAGTCCAAGTCCATCTCCAACTTCATGTCCATGTCGATGTCCGTGTTCGAGTCCGTGTCCAAGTGCGAGACGGACATAAAAAATGATAATAATAAACTTAATACAAAGTAAATATGTGTGCGTGAGCGTGCGAGTAAATTAAGCTGCGTTGGCTTTTGGCCGGCAGAAACGTGCTTATAAAAATTATATAATTCATAGCTCATAAACATTATGTGGGCGTCTCTGTGGCGTGGCCAAAGTTATGAATAACGTGATTAGTTGTGAAAAAATAAACAAATAAAACAACAAAAAATGGGAAGAGTAATGTAAAAGGTGACGAATTAATGTTGTTTTTTCTGGGGTTTTTTTTTTATAGCTCAGCCGGTAACAGCTGCACTTTACAGTTGAAGATTGAGTTAAAGATACAGTTACTAATTTTTGTATTCTACAGATAAGTGTGCTGCAGCTGGAAACATATCCATCTCGACTCATACGCAAGGCCATCAGGCATATTAATCCACGTTGCACAATGTTGCAGGATGCCTTCAGATTCATATTGCAGGAAGAGGTAAGTTCATGTCAACACGTTGCCAGCTGGCAACTCATCTCCTACTCCTACTCCTACTCCAACTTCAACTCCATCTCCGACTGCAACTGAGAGTCGTGAGCGTCAACATTATTAGCAAACTTAGCGCGCGCTCAAGAAGTTTTTGGCCCAAAAGTTTGTCAGCAACGAGAACATATTAAACACGCTTCCCGAACGTGAGGACGTCTACAGGTCGTACCAGGGGGCATGTTAAATGATTGAGGGGTAGAGGGGAAGAGTGGTGCGGGGACTCGGTAGAGACGAGTGTTGATGTTTTGACGTGTGCTCCACAGAAACTTTGGCTTTTTGGATAGAACGCGTTGCTCAAGTCAAGCACTTGCCATCAACTGGCAAATCACTGCAGCCAAGTTAATGAGCAACAAGACGATGACGACGACGACGACACTCACACAATTCGCTTCTATCCTCTTAGCCTGAGGCGGATAAGGAGTCGGAGATTGGGGGAGAGATTGCTGCTGCCGAAAGTTTGTGCTGCCTGCCATGATTCACTGACTAATCAACTCATTACAGAAATATTGGCCCCATCTGCCGCCCGAAGTTATATTAATGGATTATCTGTTTGTCGGCGAACGAGCTATAGCCCCCGATTTGGCCATCCTCATCATCGTTTGCCTCATCGATCTGCAGGAGGATTTTCGTTACTTTGTGAAGCGTGCCTTCCTGCGATACTTGCTGCAGTAAGTGTTTAGACAATTTCAATACCTGGTTAATTGCAAATCCAATCATTTTCAATCTCTTATCAGATCCAACATGGAACGCAAGCGTCTACAACTGGAGGTGGAACCACCTGATTATCCCACATTAACCATCAGATCACCTGTGCCTTGGCGAACGCGTTTGTTGCTGTCCAAGAGTCGCATTGGTGAGATGCTGATGACAACGCATCCAACGGTGCAGGCCTTGAATCTGCTCTGGCATCAGCTCTACGGGGATCTGGTTATTGTGGATCTCTCCAAGCTGCTGCTCGCCCAGCGACCCTTAGATGCCGATGTTGTGCAGACTTTTGTCAAGGAAAGCTGCGCCCAAGTCAGAGATGTAAGTAAACAGAGTTCTGTCGATTCTCGGGTCTATTTCATGACGAATCCTCTGCAGCTGCTGATCAATGATTGGCTGCCACGTTGTGCGGACTTGATGGATCTGATGCGCAACAGCTGGAAGGATTTGGTGCCCATGTCGGGCAAGTATGGCGGACGCGCAGATACCCTGTTCAAATGCGTTCATGCATTGATGTCCCGTCACTTGGACAGCCTGATCAACAAGAGTCTGGCTTATCTGTTTAAAATCTTGTGTGGTTACAAGGATGGCAATCAAATCGACCAGTATTCCATGTTCAATCCAAAGCTAAGGCGAAGACCTTTAATGGCACTCACTGTATCTGTGGTTGGTGCCCATTTTGACAATGAACCAATTGACTTTGGTCCCGGTATTCGGGCCGATGAAAATATCTATGAATTTGATGCCGACGATGCGGATCCATTTCAAACTGGACCCGCAGTTCAGAGTATGGACTTTGTAAGCAATGAGATGGGTTATTTTTTGATTCTATAAAGTTGTCCTAACCAGATTTATGTTAACAGTTGCCTGACTTTGATGATGTGGCGGTATTTGAAATAGAACATTCCTACAAGCTATATATTTATCCGTATATGATGGAACTGCCTGGCATTATAAGGGATCTCTTCAAGCACATTCTGAGAGTGGGCTACGAGATACCACGCCTGGAATTTATCATGTCTGGCGGAAGTAACTAGAGATTTATATTAAATAATTTATTTATAACAAATATCTATGTCATTTTAGCACCGGAAACGGAAGGATGTCTACACTATATTGATGAGGATCATGTGGACTTTCTGTCACTCTGTGACAAGGTTGAGTCCATTGTTAGGGTCAATTGGCGTGGCGTGAATGTGTATTTGAAGCCCATCTATAAGTACTATTTTGGCCTGTTTCAAAAGATGATAATGCCCATGGTTGAGAAGATTTGGACGGACAATACATTGCCGGAATTAGTGGTGCGTATGAAATTACTTGAAATATATTTGTATGTATGTTAATGTGTGTAAAATATTAGAAGTAAATGTTTTGCATCCCTTGTTGCATGCCTCGCATATTTACAATGCCCTTGGGCTGTTGCGTTGGCGTCTCGCCTTCAAATGAATTTAATTATTTATTTCGATTTGATTATACGCAATGATGCGTAGAATTAACATAAAATTTCATTATGCAATATTAATAAACTGCTGACAGACAATTTGCCTGTCTGTCTTGCTATCTGTCTGTCGTGTCAGACTGTTGGTAAAATTGCCTGGCAATTTCTGTAATTGAACAAGTTATGCGAGTTAAGCCTACATAACTACAACTCTCTTACATCTCTTTCTCACTTACAATTTATCTGTATCTGTGTATCTGGCAGTGAATTTGTATCTCTAGCTAGTGTATCGGTAACTGTAACTTACAGCATTGTTGTTGATCTGACTGAATGGAAAATTCGTTTTGGCATTGTTAATTAAAGTTGGTTCGATTACTAAATTTCATTTGCTGTCGAGTGCACAAAATTTGCCATGTCATTTGGTTCACGTAGTGCATAAAGTATTTGGTTAGACAGCTGCACATTAACAACGTTTATATGTATGTTTATGTCTGTGTGCGCGTGTGTGTGTATCTGTGTGTGTGTAATTCCGGGCACTCTCTCTCAATTAACCCATTCTTGCCAGCAGTTTTCAGTTCACATTCATTAAGTTTTATGAAAACGACCGACAATTTTACCAACAATATATTCCTGCGCTCGCTTCCAATATCGAACTTCCTCCTTTTTTTTTGCGCAATTTATTTAAAATAAAAATTGCTTCCGATTGCGAACGCGTTTCGCTTGCAGTTTTTTCATGCATGTAATGCACACACACATTTATTTATATATTGCATATAGTCGTATAGTTACTGATGTTTTTTATTAAATGCATATTCATTTATATCGTTGCATTTGCACCCGCAACGCCTCCGATTTCACCATCTGCTCATACTTATATGGACAACAGGTTGTTCAGGAATTAATGAAAAAATTGCGCGCCGTCAGCGATACGACCTATTATCTGCGTGATTTCATACCGTTAAATTTGTTCCTGCTGGATAATCGGCATGTTAAAGAATCCTTGCGCATGTACGTGAGGAATATCTACGATTTCATAATTGATTTTTACAGAGCACTCAATCTGAACGAGAATCGCGCGTAAGTACAACAGCTCAGATCGCAATGAAGCCAAATGAAGTGCAAGTGCCTTTCATTTGTGCTGACTGCATTGGCCAAGCCACTTAATAGATAACTTTTATATCTTTTCCTCTTTTTTTTTGATTTTTTTGTGCCACTTCAGCATCTGCGAGGAGCTCGAGGAGATGTCGATGAAGGCCGGTGAGCGGCCAGAGGAGACACCTGAGGTGGTCGCCCTGCAAAACTATATAACCGAGTGCCGTGAGATGCGCATCTTTGCCATAAAGGATGAAATCAAGCTTGTGTTAAAGCGCGTCGTATTCCTGCTGACACATGCATACCTGACCAGTAAGTGATGGAGGAAGGCAAACTTTCAGCTGTTTGTGCAGCTGTAGCAGCAACAGTAGCTTTCGTTTGTTTTAGAGAGTTTACACAGTTTGCCTTTGTGATGTGAGAGTTGTTAGAGCTTGAAGAAGTATAGAGAGAATAACAGAGAGAGAGAGAGAGAGAGAGAGAGAGAGAGAGAGAGAGAGAGCGTGAGCACGCTTAACATAATTAACCTCAACTAACAAGCGGAGTCTACTAATTGGTTTTATAATTACTTGCGGTGAGACACCAAACATTGAGCTGCGCTAAAACCCCGAAAATGCAACTTAATGAGCTTAACAAATTCATGAATGTGTGAAAGTTGCTTTGACAACCGACAAATGCAGACAAAACCTCAATCCCTCTACCTCCAACACCCTTTACACACAGAAACACACACATCTGCCTTTGCAGACAATTGCGATTTATCGTCAAGTGTGCGTGTGTATCTTTGGAATAGCTACAATGTATGACTGTCTCTCTGTGTCTGTCCAGCTGTCTGCGGCCTTTGTCACACCAAATACATGAACCACATTTGCAAAAGCAACCAGACAAAACTTCTCAGTACTCAGTACATATGCAGATAGGAAGAGAGAGAGAGGGACAAAAAGGAAAGGGGCGGGAAGGGAGTCTGGCAGGATAATACACAAAAGATACTCGTACACATAATTAATTAGTTTGCCCGAAAAACGCGCGTAGCCAATTAGTTAAGACTTAAGCACAGTTAATTAAGAGCATGCACGACAGTTTGTACAACTCACTTCATCTATTAATATTATATATCTATACATATACAACTCGTCTACTTACAGACGATGAAATTCATCTGAATTCGCGCACATTCATACTACCCGGTGAGTTGGAGGAGGTGCTCGATCTGAGTGCTGCACGTCTATCTGTGGTCCGTGATAATCTGGAGATGGCATTGCGGTTAGTTCTATTGTATTTAAATGTTTTGAGTCAACTCATTCTCATTCTCAATCCAAATACTCAACAGCGAACGACGCCTACAGTTTGAGAAACTATTGATCCAGGAGAAACGCACCATGGATGGTTTTCGTATACGAGAAATACGCGATGTGCTCACCCTGGAGGAGCTCAAGGAGCGTGTGGATACAGTGGATGTACTCTTTAATACAATTGAGGTAAATGTCATTTATGTACACTGATAAATAAGGCAAGTTTTCAAAATCAGAAATAATAAGACAACTTGAAGAGCAAAAAAAAAGTAAATAAAACGTTTGTGATTTTATTTATTTAATTATTTACAATCAAACTCTTTTTTTATAAACTTAGGTTTAAGGACTTAAAATTAAAATTCTTGTCTCAAAACTACGAATTTTCGAATTAGTTTTCTTAATAATCAAATATTTTTTAATAAATTATACTATAATTTATTTAACGAGTATGCTGACTTTGAAACAGTGCAAAAATGATAATACTTTATAATAAGTTGGATTCTTTGAATTATCAAATAATAACGAAGAATATTTGGAAAACAAATTTGAATAAAATAGATTTTTTTTAAATTTATTTTTTAATTTAATGGAACCTTTTACAATATTTTAAAGGCTTACTGCCTTGCCTTGAATTCAAGTCAGAGTTGATATCTTAAATGTGTGTGTGTGTGTTTTTGCAGAACTTGAGCCGTGAGGCGAAGGCAATTAATGTGGAGGAGGCGTTGCTGCAAATTGATGTCTCCGCCTTTCCGCTGCTGGGCGAAATCATTGAGAAAATGGAACCAATTGAGAAGCTATGGAAAACATCGTATGAATTCGAAAAGGATTATCTCATTTGGTAAGCAATGGCAACGCTTAAAACGATTGCAATTATTTCTAGGGAACGTGTAACGTGCAACTTGCAACGTGCAACAACAACAAAAACAACAGCAAGGACATGGAATCAGCGCTTGAGTACCTCTCCTTTCAGCTCCTTTAGTTCCTTTGGGCACTTGTCGCAAATGACAAAATATTTGAAATTGAAGTGCCAGACAGAAAGACAGACGGATAGACAGACTGGCAGACTGGCAGTCAGTTGTTGGGTGCGCCTGCTTACCTGCTGGGCATTTGCACTGTCATTGCCGTTGGCAAATCCGCAATGCAAATGCCAGCACAAAGTTGACTTGAAGTGCAGCGGAAAATAGCCAGATTTGAGTTCGAGTTCCAGTTGTTGCTTGTTGCTCGTTGCAAGAAAAAAACGTCAACTTCAACTGGTCTCCTACATTTCTATCTCTGTACTCTTGTATATTTCTATTTACATCTTTTTTTTGCCAGGATGTTCGAGCGTTTCGAATGCCTTAATGCGGATGGTGTGCGGGAACAGATCGAGACCATGTTCAAGGTAAGTAGTTGCAAGTCGGAATGGAATCGGAATCGGAAGTTAAAGTTGTCATTGCCTGGCGGAAATAAAAACGAGCAGCGAGCTGCATCCATGCTGCATGTATATACGATAGACGGACAGACAGACCAACAGACAGACAGTCACAAGTAGCAAAGTTTTGAGCTGTTGCCGGATCCTTTCTGTTCATGTTGTTGCTGCTGCTGCTGCTGCTGCTGCTGCTGCTTTTGCCACTGGCCATGCATGTCTGTTCATGTCAGTCCCGTGTCGCCAAGTCAGTTCGTAAGCCAATGTAGCAGCTAAAATGCAACTAAAAACCTCAAGCCGCCTTCGGCCAGCAACCGTAGTAGTAGCCTGGTCGAAAGAGCTACAAAAAAATGCTACCAGCCGAAAAGTATGCAACGACAAAAAATGCCAACATATTTGGCGGCAACTTGGGCGGCTAAGCGAGCAGGGAGGGAATGGGGGCAGGAGCAGAAGGAGCTTGCAGAAGAAAAAAGTGCCACAAAGCTCAAAGCGAAAGTCAGTTGAATTGAATTTTTCGGCACAGCTGAAGCGGCAAAGTGGGGACACTGTAAAACAACAACAAACAACAATCCCCCTCTGGAAAAAAAAGTGTAGAAATCAAGGAGGAGGAGTACAGTGTTCTGTGCTCCCATTTAGCCGGCTTAGCAGACAGGGTATTGAATTTAAAGTTGACTTTAAAAGGCCAACGCAATGCCACATGCTTGACACTTGATTTACAGTCAGAGTTGACAGCTTTTAAGAAATGAAGTTTTTGGTGGTTTAAAGTGAGAAAAAAACTACATTAAGCTAAATAATATGAATCTCCTCCTACCATAGATGGTGATTAAAAGAATCTGTTAAAAGCACCCATCAAATGTGCAATTCACATACATATGTTTTCGTTAATGTAAAAAAGCGGAAAATATCAAAACAATTTGAAAATAAAGCAAGAAATTTTATCTGCTTGCTGATGTTTTTTTTTGAAAAGCCACCATTCAAATATATTTTTGCTAGGTTAAAAAAAGCTGAAAAAAAGTAAAACAGTTTTAAAATAAAGCCAGAATTTCAACTGCTCTCTTTTTTTAATTTTTTTCGGCAGTTGGACTTTGAAAAAAGCCAGATTTGGCGGCAGCACTGCTACAACACTTCCTTCTCACTCTTTCAATACCACCTCTTACCTTCTCTCTCTCTCTCTCTCTCTCTCTCTCTCTTTCCTCCCCACTCATCATCAGATTATGCACAAGCTGTCGAGACAGTTGTCCTACAATCCCGTTGCGAAACGTGCCGCCGAACAGATGCGCATTAAAATCGAAAAGTTTCGAGTTTATTTGCCAGTACTCGACTCGATCTGTCGTCATGGCTTGGAGAAGCGTCACTGGGACAAGGTATCCGAGATACTGGGCAGACAAATCAATCCGAAATTGTATCCCACACTGAAAGATATGATCGATGCGGATATAATGAGCATATTGCCGGAGCTGGAGGAGATTGCGAATGCGGCGGGCAAGGAATACGATCTGAATATGGGATTGAAGAACATGCAGTCCGATTGGAAGGATGTCATGTTCGATGTGCTGCAGTATCGTGACTCGGACACACATATCCTGGCATCGATAGACGATATACAAACACTGCTGGATGATCATATCATGCGAACGCAGGCAATGAAGCGTTCCCCGTTTATTGTCGCTCTCGGCTCCAAGGCGGATGATTGGGAGGAGCGTCTGTTGCTCATTCAGAACATCATTGATGCCTGGACAAATGTGCAGGTGACCTGGATGTATCTGGAGCCCATTTTCAGCTCCGAGGATATAATGCGACAAATGCCACTGGAAGGACGCAACTTCAAGGCCGTGGACAAGATCTGGCGACGCATTATGAAGCACACTTGTAAGGACAGACACGTGATGGCGGCCACTGAATATCCCGAAATGCTGGAGATCTTCACCAAAGCCATTGAGGATCTGGAGACGGTGCAGAAGGGTTTGAACACGTATTTGGAACAGAAGCGTCTATTCTTTGCTCGCTTCTTCTTCTTGTCCAATGATGAACTGCTGGAGATTCTGTCAGAGACCAAGGATCCAATGCGAGTACAGCCGCATCTCCGCAAATGCTTCGAGGGTGTAAGTATCATAATAAATTGTTGATTGAGTACGATTATAATCCGCAATCCTTTGCAGATTGGCACCTTAACCTTTGATGACAGCGGCGAGATTACTCACATGATTAGCGATGAGGATGAGCGCGTTTCTCTAGTGCGCAGAATCAATCCTCAAGCGGCTAATGTATGATTTTGATTTGAAATTTAAGATGAATCAATTTTTAAAGCATCACTTTTTTACAGGGGCTGGTTGAAATTTGGCTTAAAGAGGTCGAGTATGTAATGCTGGACAGCGTGAAGGAACAAATGCGCGAGTCCTGGGAGGATTATTCATTGGTCGATCGCATTTCCTGGGTTGTTTCCTGGCCCGGCCAAGTTGTCCTTGGTATTAGCTGCATGGCCTGGACCTATGAGGTAAGCAAATAGCCCGCAATCGTTGCAACCGCAAAAACACAACCACAAAGGCGCTATCCCACGGTGGGTTCAACTGTCCTTGCTGTCACAAGACACGACTGACAGTGCGATTAGCTGGGTACTGTTCGTTTTTCCCTTTAGCCCCTGTACCCTGTTTCCCGCTGCTCTTTGTAAGCGCAGCTTTTCCTCCTGGGCTTTCGACTCGTTCGCGTTGCAAAATTGAAAAATCATATTTTGCCATTTATTTGCTTGTCCATTGCTGCAGTTCCTGTTGCTGTTGCTGTTGCTCTGTTGCTGTAGTTTTTCATGCACTTTATATTCCTTTTGCTTTTTGCATCTTCCCCCAGGTGGAGGAGGCCATTGAGAAGAAGGTATTGCCAGCGTACCTGGAAAAGTCCAATGTACAAATTGGCGAACTTGTGCAGCTCGTCCGCACGGATCTCCAGGCTGGCGTGAGGATTGCCGTTGAGGCGCTGATTGTGCTGGATGTGCATGGTAAGTAGACAAGACACGCCTTTGATTGCACTGAGAACTGCGAAAAGACTTTTCTTTTTCTGTTTACTTTATTTCAAAGCACGCGATGTGGTCAAGTATCTGACGGATATGCGTATAACCAGCACACAGGACTTTGATTGGATGTCACAATTGCGCTACTATTGGAAAGTGGATGAGAGTGAGTAGTTTAAAGCTATCAAGTCTCTTTATAGGTATGTCCCAAACTAATCTGTTCTTTCCCCGTTTTGCTGCAGAGAACGAGGATTGGGTGTGTGTCAGCATGGTGGTTACCGATGTCAAATATGGCATGGAATATTTGGGTAATTTACCACGTTTGGTGGTCACGCCTCTGACAGATCGTTGCTATCGGTGGGTAACAAATTATATCTTAATCTAACAGATACACACTCACAGACAGGCAAATATTAATTGACAAACGTTTGCCAAACAGCTGTGCCAACGGAGCCATTGCCTCTGGGCCAAAATCCTCCTCTCCTATAAGTCATAAAAGGCAACGTTTATTGGAGAAATATTTATTTTATTTCAGTGCATTTTAAATATATTTTCGTTTTCATTTTTCAACAAAATACGCAAAAAAGAAAGAGCTGGAAACCTTTTTGATGTTTAAGCTGCCTACGACAAACGCAAACAATAATAACAACAACAACAACACGACAATAATAACAATAACAACAACAAGACGACACAGTAGCAGCAGCAGGACACGGCCCAGGCAAGCTGGCAGAAAGGACATTTTAATGGGGTTTCCGATAAAACTTTTATATTAAACAAATAAATCAATGTTGGACAGTTTTTCACACACACACACACACACCCTTATTCACACACACATGCATAGTTAAAAAAAAAACAACGAAGAGAAACGAGTGTATAGATATTTGTGAATGGTTATGCCGGAAAAGCTAAAAAATATACAACCAAAGAACGCGAAGCTGGCAGCGCTGCCAATATGATAAAAATATGAACTTGCATAACAAGCACAAAAAAATATGAACTTGAATATGGCATGACGAAGCCTTAATACCCTGTAGAAATAATAATAAAATACATATTTTGGGATTGCAATACCCTATTATATTCTCAGGCACTTTCTTGGGCTAACCAGTTATTACTTTCAAGTTCTGAAATATTTCCGTTTATTTATTTATTAATTTTTCTTAACCTCGATTTTAATTTAACCCGAATTTTAAAATAAGAATGTGAAATTAATAATTAATATGTTAATATACATACATATATTAAAATTTAGAATGTCAGAAATTATCTTAAAAATCCAATTCCGCTTTTATTTAGTTTTATAACTCACCCAAATCAGGCCTGTAATGCCGCTAATGAGTACACTTACTTTATAGGGTAACAACTTCCCCTCTCCTGTCCCGTTTAATGCATTACTTCAACTTTATGCACCTATTTAATGGTACAGGGTATAAAAGCTGCTTCATCCTTGTACAGTGGCAAAAAATGAAACCATAAATGACAATTTTTTTTTTAAAGCTGCGCATCCTCGGAAAATGTAAAAAAATGCAAAATAGATATTAAAAACATGTTTCGGCATGTTGTTGACTACAACACGCCACCATCACTCCCACTGCAACCACACACTGCACCACTGAACCAACTGTGAACCACTTTTCTAATTCTCGTTTGCAGCACTTTGATGGGCGCTTTGAAGTTGTGTCTGGGCGGTGCACCTGAAGGACCCGCGGGCACTGGCAAAACGGAGACCTGCAAGGATTTGGCCAAGGCTGTGGCCAAAAAATGTGTGGTCTTCAATTGTTCCGACGGCTTGGACTACAAAGCATTGGGCAAGTTCTTCAAGGTGAGTCAGTTTATTGTATTATGTATTGTATTTCTGGATACAAGTCTCGATTCTGCGACACTCTGTCTGCGAGAGAGTGACTTCAGCCTCGTTTCTGTTCTATTCCATTCGATTCGATTCAATTCGATTCAGGCTGCTAATTGATGGTCCAATGTTGGTCAACAACATTAATCAAGCAAATAACCTGTTCCAGGCAACGGCACGCGCAGCAATGGTGACTTTCAGTACATACAGCTGCAAAAGATACACGGATACAAAGATACAGATACAGCTACAAAGATACGTTTCTCTTGTCCAGACACAACGGAGCCATTCACCAGTTGGCACACTCAGACAGACCGACAAACTGAAATTTATGCACTTCTCTTCTCGTCTGACTAATTAGGCAATTTTGTGAAAGTAATCTTCGTGGAACTAGAAGAACTTTATGTGGAGGTAAGCAGTAACTAGGGAACCTTCTTCTTCTCCTCATATATGACTTTTAATCTGTGCGTTTACTACCAAAAATCTATGCAAATTTTTATTAGCAGTTCATTAACCGCTCTATTTTACACACACATCTTAAGTGGGTGTTGTAGCCAGAAATTTATGGCTATTTCTTTTGGGCTTAAATCGCTTAATTTGCTAGCAACAGGGCTAATTGCATAATAGGTTTAAGCCCCCATTCGGTTTTCTCGTGTCCCTCATGATTTGTGTGGGGAAGCTGTCGTTAATTTGCATGCGATTTGCAATTAATGACAAACTTTGAACAGCATTAAGCAAAAAACAACAATAACAATTCGAGTTAAGAACCCGAACGTTCGAGTTTCGATTTAGATTAATTAATTGATTTTAGTAGCAAGCGTGTTGCCATTTATTCAGTTTAATGGACACAGTTTTATTGTTTTTTTTTTTTTTTTCGGAGTCATCTAGTCTTTTTAGAAAGTAGTTCTACTACTATTTTTCCAATGCTGATTACCACTCGCTTCCTTCAGCCCCCTCTCGATTCTGTTTTGTCGGAGGAAGTCGTAAATTTAGCAATACGCAAAATATCTGCAGTTTGTCAGGGCGAAACAATTTTGCAATTGCAAATAAAATAATTTACAATTGGCAAACAATTTCAACTATTTCGATTTCGATTTATGCCCCGGCCAAGATATGGCAAATATGCATAGACTACAACAATTGTTGTCGTTATTGTTGCAACAACAACAACAACAACTCATCGTTGTCGTTTGTCGTTAGTCGTATAAATGAAAATGCCCATAAAATGCCCACAACAATGGGTCCCAGCTTGCAACAACTTTGCGCACAAACAAAAGTCCACATTCAATGGATGTCCAAAACTTCTCAATTTCTCATCGAAATAGAAAAAAACGTTTATACGAGTGTGGGGGGTGGTAGTAGTTGGGGGCACACTGCGCGAGTTTTGTTGCAGCTGCCAACGGCAACAAACCACTTTGATGCAGTTCAAAGTATTCAAATGCCACGCGTTTGGCGCAAAGGCAAAGCAATTTTTTTGCTTTGTGTATTGCAACGCTCAGACAAAGTTCTACAAACAACACTCCATCACACACACACACACATACACACACAACACACACTCATACACATGCACAGTGGCGCTAATTGCACAATAGAAACAGTGGCAAGAACAGCAACAACAAGAACTTTGAGCTGAAAAACTGTGCGAGAATGCGCAACAGCATGTAAAACAGCTTTGAGTTTAGTTGTTGATGCCACATCGATACATGTTGTTGTTGTTGTTGCTGCTGTTGTTGTTCTTGTTGTTGCTTCAGTTGTTGTGTATCGAGTTTAGCAGAAGTTGCTGCAAAAACTAATGCTGGCAAATGCCTGTGGAAATTCTCGCACATTGATGAAAAATTACTGCAAATTGTTTACTTATTTCTTTTTATTATACCCCATCAGATTGAAGAGTTTGATAAATAGAGGCATGATATGCTTGTGATTTTATTTATGTATATCTAAGCAATTTAAAAAATTTGTTACTTATTTTTTCATATCCTTAAGATTATTTATTTTCCTATATGTAATTTTTTAAAAACTAGCAATACAAAATAAACAAACATGTCAACTACTAGTCACTACAATTATATATTTGCCTAATCTCAGAGACTATAAAAGCTAGAGCGCACACACTTCTATAAACCGCACGCAGGTCAAGTTTGTTTATATTTTTGCCACACTTCTTTTCGCCTCCGTAAATCGCAAAAAACCACCAAGGTATTAGGAATTTTTTTACTAAATTACGTTAACTACTATTATTACCTATCATCTTACTAAATCGTAACAAGAGCGAACAAATAAAAAGGTGGTAATGGCCAATTAAAGTTTTTAAAGAATATAAGTGAATAATGCATGCAATAAAAATATTTCAAAATCCATTAAAAAAAGTAACGGGTATCCTATAGTCGGCAGCTCGACTATAGCCTTTCCCACTTGTTTTTTTTTTTATTTTTGTTTATTTTTATTCAAATATTTTATTACTTTTTCATGCCATTTTGCATTTAATAATATGATCACTCTTTTTTAAATAGCTTTAAGGGTTTACTTCAATTTCAGTTGCATAATATAGAACATATTTAGTGACCCATACTAATGACTTTTTACCTCATAACAAACTCATATAAATGCCAATTACATTCATGAATTTACACAGAAAACATATAACTATCAACATTTGAGAACTTTAAATATTTAGTTTTAATTTTATTTGCCATCTAACAACAACTACAAAAACAATTACACTGAAAACATAGAAATGTTGTTGTATAATAAGTATACGCAGCTACTCTTTAAAGTGCAATTATTTTGCCACTCTTCCCCAGCGTGTGCCCATTGTGGAACAGCAGTCAGTTGGCATATGTTACGAGTATCCCTAGTACCCTCCCTCCCTAGTTTACTTGCCCCTTACCTCTTGCTTGTACTGTTAGCATAAAGCTGCATATTTATTGCAACATGCAAAAGAAAGCATATCAAAGGGCGCCGTATTGGCCTCTAGTTCACGCTGACTTGCCATCTCTTCCCTCTCCTGATCATGTACAGAGAGAAAGAGAGAGGAAGAGAGGAGAGAAACCCCTTCAGGGTGCAACCCTCGCGCATTCTCGGCTCGTCTACATTTGTAAACCCTGTTGCAATGTTTGTGCCTTGGCAACAACTACACACACACAGAACTACATAGAAATCGAACCAAATCGAACCAAAAGAGAACAGAATCCAGAACAGAACCATGAGAAACTGAAAATAATGTTTATGCTGCTGTTTGCTTTTGCTATTTTTGCCATTTCTCTGCTGGATGCGTTGTGCTCTGTGTTATTTCCCTTGTACCTACTTCATTCTTTCTTTCCATTCTCCCCACCATATATGAATGTTTTTATTTTCTTCTTTCTCTACATTTTTTCCTTTTCATTTTTTCTTTACAGGGTTTAGCACAGTCGGGAGCCTGGGCCTGCTTCGATGAGTTCAATCGCATTGAGCTGGAAGTACTGTCGGTGGTCGCGCAACAGATTCTGACCATACAGCGAGCTATTGGTCGCAAGGTTGTGAAATTCTTTTTCGAGGATACAATGCTCAAACTGGATCCAACTTGTTCCATATTCATAACCATGAATCCTGGGTGAGTGCTGGCATACAGAGGCAGAGGCAGCTCCTGCTTTAACTTGTAACAGCAGCTGCGGTTTCACGCAGCTCAATCCTCCCTGCCGCCAAATTTCTTGTGTCTAGGTTTTTCCCTTTTTTTAGTCCCTGTACTGGAAAAGTACAAATGCTTTATTAAGCTTGTCTGTCGGCAAGAATCGTAACCCACTGCATAAAGTATTTACATTCTTGATCTGTCTGATCGTTTGCACATCTGCTCAAAACCACTAGAAATTATCAGAGCTAGAGAGACCGAATTTGGTATGTAGGCTCCTCTATTTTCTAAACAAATTAAGTTATGTTTATTGTTTACTATATACTATACTTACTTTTTGCTATACTTATTATTTCTAACCATAACAAACTAATACAGGGTCTTTCCCAGTCGGGTTAACACAATTGTAACCCTTTTTGTTAGTTTTTCCTTTCTGTGTCCAACTCTTTTTGCTGTTGTGCATTTGAAAATGCATTTAGTTACTTTGTAAGCCGACACGGACTATGCCTATGCCACGCCCAAAGGGGGGTAATCGAGGGGCTGATTGGATGGGAGAGGAAAGGGGGTGGGGAGGGGGGACTGTCAGTGACAGTGCCAGGGTGAGGCTATTAGTTTCCAAAGAATGGCAGGCCTTTGGGGCATGGTCATGATATTGGTAGTTATTGCGTTATTGGAGATTTTCCACCCATACGGTTAGGGATATTTATTGCTTTGGCATGCATGTGGAACAGCTGCGACAAACATGCATATTAGGCCTAGGCCTAGTCCTATGCATAGGATACTGCAACAACTACCCCTCCTTCCCCTTCCCCTCCCCATACCCCTTCCCTTAAGCCTTGATATTCCTGGTCGACCACACGCAACGTGTGTTGGCAGTCATAACTGTAACTGAGGCTGTGTTTGAGCCCTGAGTCGACATCCTTTTGCCTGCCATTCAGCAAAGGTCTTAATATCCTTTGGTTAGCAGTTTTTCCAGGAAACCTCTTTTCCTTTTTCCCATATTTTTTATTTTTGTCCTGCCAATTTGTCACTCAGCCAGACGTTCTTAAAAGCACTCAGTCATATGTGTTATTACTTCGCCTCCAGCTCGAGGCTCTTCTGGGTTTAGTATTTATGCCATTAGCACTTGCATTTTGATGTATTTGATTGGTTCAATCGTTTCAAATCTCTTTCGATTACCAACTCCATCACTTCTTCATTTCTTCTTCTCCATCTCCATTAACAGTTATGCAGGGCGCACAGAGCTGCCGGACAATCTGAAGGTGCTGTTCCGCACAGTGGCCATGATGGTGCCAGATTATGCGATGATCGGCGAAATTACTTTATACTCCAACGGCTTCGATATGGCGCGTGTTCTCTCCCAGAAGATCGTGCAGGCTTACAAGTTGTGCTCGGAACAGTTGTCGTCGCAATCGCATTACGATTATGGTGCGTATAATATATAGATATAGATATACAGTTAAGTCACGCTATAATGGATTTTAATTAACTTGTTTTTAAGCTACATGTCGTGAATTATTTGTTTGCGGTTTTATTTCTATTTTTGTTTAACTAGTGTTTCCATTATACAGACTAAATATACTTACAGTCAGGCTTCGCTTTGGCTAACTACACTACTGATGTCGATTTTCGTGGAAGTTGATACTCTTTAGACGATATATCTACAACAGTTCCATTTAAAACTCGATCCATAATTTGGATTACTATCACTATACATGATTTCTACAGTCATAGCTCGCTTTAGCGCGCAATTCTTACATGTACGGTCAAACTTTGCTATACCCATCGACTGAATAATAAAGTTTCCAATATTTTGTAAAGCCTTTTGCTTTGAAAATTTAAAAACTAAAAACTGAAACTTTCTCGACTTTTAGTAAAATTAATATTTATATAAATTGAATTTGTAAATTTTTCCTTCCAGTTATACATTATTTTAACCCTCTAAGGCTATCTTTGCAAATAATAAAAGAAGAGAAGTCAAGTTATGTTTTCTAAGATGAATTTAGGCCTCTGAGTTAAAAAATGAGCTCAGAAAAGGTGTACATGGCTTCGTTCACCTGTAAGGTGACAATATGTGAAAAGTGACTCAAGCCCTTTTTGGGGCTATCAGTCAAAAAATTCGGTTGAAAATATTTTTACATTTCAGATTTGTCATTTATCTATTGGTTTATAACACCAACCAAATAGATTTTGTTGTGTGTGCAGCATAAGAGCAGATTCAAATTGACCCTCCCGAGATTTTTCGCGAAAAAAAAAAACGGAAAAGCGCATGGCGTGACTTAGTCAAAATAAAAGCACCATTAAAAGTTTCTGAGTGCTTTAAAGCTTATTGCAAGTGTGAAGCTGTGTTTATTAGCAACAGCTAAAAAATATTTTTATGTTAAAAAACGGATTACTTTTTTAGTTATTGTGATTTAACGGATAAGTGCCTTGAGACACGCTTAGGTGTTAGAGGGTTAAAATGTCTTTGCTAGTTTATTATAGCAATGATTGACTGTAGTTGCAGCTTTTGATGTCATTTGGCATTCGTAGTTGTTGTAATGCACCTGCAACTGGCTGCTAATAAGGCACAAAAGTAGTCAACAACAGGAGTTTCTCCGGCTTTTCTGTATACAAATGTATGGAACTTCAACTTTACGCTTGTCCTGCGTGCTGTGTGTGTGTGTGTGTGTGTGTCCTGTGCTTTACTGCATCCTGTATTCTAGTATCCTGCATGCGTTCCCCCTTTATCTATCACTACCTCCCACTCTTTTTCTCTCTATGTCTGTGTCTGTGTTTTCTTTTCACTTGTATTCTTTCTTATTTCAAGGCAAAAGATATTGCTTGCTTTTACGACATAACATGTCATATGACATTACAACATGTCTGCTCTCTCTCTTTGTATCTGTGTGAGTATGTGTGTGGGTGTGTGTGCGAGTGTGTGTGTGTGTGTTTGTGTGTATGTCCATCCAATGGCTGCAATTGCAGGCTTCTGGCAGCTGTGCAAGTTTATGTGCAAAGTACATTTGATCAGTATCTTATTTTGAGTTTAAATTGAAAAACTTTCTTGCAAGTTTGCAGCGCTTTTGTGCTGCGTGTGTGAGAGACAAAATACCACACACACACACACACGCACATCCCACACACACTCTTACAATGTTTAATGTGTGTGTGTCTTCGTGTTATTTTGCAAAGTAATAATAAAAACTATTTGTACATTTAGTTGCTGCTGCTTATTGTTGTTGTTTTACTACTTGTTGTTGTTGTTGTTTTTGTTGGTTGCATGCCACGCTGTCCAGTTGCAAACTTTTGCTCATTTTCCACGGCATCTGTAATGAAGCTGCCGTTTAAGAACATGTCCACATGCCAAATACTCTCTCGCTTAAATGCCTCAGTTTGTAAACTGAGCTGAGCTAAGTTATGCATCCGCCAAAAATGCCGCATAACTGTTAAGCTAATGTCAAACCCAAACCCAACCGATCCTCTTTTAACCTCCTATAAACAGGTATGCGAGCCGTGAAATCCGTGCTATTGGCCTCCGCATCGCTGCGTCGACTTTACGCTGACCTGCCGGAGCCGGAGATTGTTTTGCGCGCCATTGTTGATGTCAATTTGCCAAAATTCCTCGAACAGGATATTTCCCTCTTTATTGGCATCTATATGGATCTCTTTCCAGGCGTCACGCTGCCCATGGTGAGTGTCGTCTGTATAATAACATACCATATATAGAAATTCGCAATAAATATCGGGTGTAATGAGCTGCACGCGACGCAGTTAAGAACAGCGCAAATTGAAGCGATAACCGGTTGAGATGCCCGATAAAATTACATTAAAAAGACTCAAATATTCCAACAGTTCGACTAGTGAATACGCTAACAAACACATTAAAAAATAGCTTCATAATTATTTAAAACATTTCCTAAAATATGATTTATATTTACTCTGTAATTGCGAAAACTCTATCATTATCTGAAGCACTTACTTAAATAAGTTTTATACTTATTAGGAGTGTTAATAAATTTTAAAAATTTTCTGCAGGGTCAGCATTCTATTTAATCAGTAATAGTTCAACCCTAAATTAATTGAAATATTCTTTTTCCTTAAAATAATCTAGTTTCACTTTGCACCAGATAGTATTATTCATTCCCTCGTCAACTATTTGTATATTTATCATATTTTATGGACTAAAGATCCAAATTTGTATCTGCTTAAACTTCGAATATTATCATATTTGTGCAATCCATCAAGATTTCTGTCTCCAAGTGGATAAAGAAAACGCTTTACCTTCTGGTGAAAGGATATAATGAAATGTCCATTCAACCTTTCATTTGCTCGCATATTTCATTGCATATTTTTCATATTTCATTTACACCTGTTTTCCCTTTGCCATTTCCCGACTCTCCGACGACTCCTGCTTCTACGCCACTTCCTTTTTCGTCTCTCGTTTCCCTTAACCCGCTGACTCTCCTTCTTTTTACTCTTTCAGCCACAACGCGACGACATCCTCAAGTGGCTGCGCATTAATCTGGCGGAACGAAATCTGCAGGCCACACCTTGGTATTTGGAGAAAATACTGCAGGTGTACGAGATGCTGCTGGTGCGCCATGGTCTGATGATTGTGGGCGGCCCAATGGGCGGGAAGACCACAGCCTACCAGGTGAGAGTCAGAGAGAAGCCAATTAAATGGCATGGAATTAATAATTCAACAAATGGCCGAAATCCAATTGTAGATGCTCGCTCTGACGCTGCGGAATGTGGCAAATGATGAGACGGCCACGCTCAAGGAATATCCGGTGGTCTTTCGCATTATAAATCCCAAGGCCATAACCATGGGTCAACTATACGGACGCTTCGATCCCATCTCACACGAATGGTCCGACGGTGTCCTGGCCAAGACGTTCCGGGAACAGGTCCAGGGACCCAAATCCGAACGTGCCTGGGTCATGTTCGATGGTCCCGTGGACGCCGTGTGGATCGAGAACTTGAATACGGTGCTGGATGACAACAAGAAATTGTGTCTGATGTCCGGCGAGATCATGCAGATGACCAAGATGATGAACATGATGTTTGAGCCCGCCGATCTGGAGCAGGCATCACCTGCCACCGTCTCCCGCTGTGGCATGATCTACATGGAGCCCTCGCAGCTGGGCTGGCGCACCTTCCACAAGAGCTTCACCAATGTGCTGATCAACGACATTGGACTCAACGATATCTACATGACGCTCTTTGAGGACATGGTGGAGTGGCTAATCCCAGCTGCCTTGGACTTTCTGCCACGCTGCAAGCAAATGCTGGAATTGTCGCCACTTCATCAATACCAGACGTTCTCCCGCTTCTTTCTGCACTTCCTCGAGAAGCATAAGGTCTTCAATCAGACGTGGTTCCAGCAAATGTTTCTCTTCTGCTATGCCTGGGCGTATTGCTCGGCTCTCACGGGAGCTGGTCAACGCACCTTCGACACGTTGCTCCGCAAGGTCATCTATGGCTCCAACGAGGACTTTCCCAAGCCCAAGTATTTCTCCCTGAATCGCGGTCAAATGTTCCCCGAGAAACAGGTCTTTCTCGACTATCGCTTCGACGAGGCTGAGAACTGGTGGACGTGGCAAAAGTCCTCCGATGATCCTTCGTCGGGCAGTGCCAATTTTCCGGAGAGTGCTCAGATCAGTGAACTGATTGTGCCGACTAAGGAAACGGGTTACATTTCCTACTGGCAAGATTTCTGCATTGCCAAGTCCTATGGCATGCTGGTCGTCGGTCCCACGGGCACTGGCAAGAGCGCCATCATCACCAGCAATCTGCTGAGCATGCCCAAGTTCGCCAATCTGATCAACATCATCAACTTCTCGGCACGCACCTCGGCTCAAATGGTGCAGGACACCATCATGAGCAAGCTGGATCGACGCCGAAAGGGCGTCTTTGGGCCAGCACTTGGCAAGAAGGTAGGCAATCTAATATTTCCGAATTATGATATTTATTTACACTTATGGGTGGAAATTTAAAGTTACATTTTCGGAATGCACATAGAATAGACAGTAATCGGAGTCTCCGACCCCATCGTGACTGTAATTATAAACTATATTTCTTACAATTTTGATGTCAATTCTTTTGTAGGTAGTACCAATTAATACCGCTAAATTTCACAAATAAAAAACAGATTTTTTTCCGCAAAGCCATAAAACAAATTTGAATGAAGATTCGAATAAAGATTAAACGCAGTTCTTTAAACTAAATCTAGACTGGCTTTTAGAAGCGCTTGACACAATAAACTGTTCAAAGTATTGATTCCAATTAATACAAATACATTTAATATTTTAATTAAATTTATTAAACTTGCAAAACAGTTCAATTAGAAAATAGCTAATTATTTTTCATTATCTATGAAAAATATTTAGGTACATTTTTCTCTGCATCGAACCTTTAAATTATTTAAATATGAGTCAGCAAATATATGTTTTAGAGTAGTACGTACCTCACCGTCGAGCATACTCAACTCAAGCTTAAATATATTTATATATATATATAATTTCCAACAATCTGCAGTGCATAGTTTTCTGTGATGACGTTGCCATGCCCGCCAAGGATACTTATGGCTCACAGCCGCCGCTGGAGCTGCTGCGCACTTGGCTGGATCACGGCTACTGGTCGGACCTGATAGACACAACCAAAATAGAGCTGGTTGACATGGTGAGTGTGATAAATAACTGTCGAATTCGTTGTCTTGATAAACTCGACTTTATCCTTTCTTAAATATATATATGTATAGACACTGGTCTGTGCCATGGGCCAATTGGGTGGCAGTAACTTTATATTTCCACGTCTCTATCGGCACACGTTCGTTGTGGCCGTTGACTCCTTTGAGGATGCAACCATCATACGAATATTCACGACAATTGGTGATTGGCACTTTGCCAAGGGTTATCCCGAGAAGGTGGCACTGTTATCGCGTGTATGTTGTGCTCAGAACTCCAGCCACAATTCACAACAATAACAAGAACAACTCATCCAATCACATGCAACTGGGAATCTTTTCCAGTTTTTCATTTTTTTTTTGGCTCGCTGCCAGACAATGTCGCATAATAAAATTAAAATGGCGTATTTTATAACTTCATTTTGCAAAAGTTCGACTGTCCAGTATGTCGAGTTGTTGTTGTTTTTGTGTTGTTGTTGTTGTTGTTGTTACAGGTAAGTTGATATGTGAGTATCTGTGACCTTTGCAGGGCTTGGCCGAGGCAATGGTCAGCGTCTATCGCGAGGCAATGCGCATCTTTTTGCCAACTCCGGCCAAATCGCACTACACCTTCTCGCTGCGGGACATAACCAGAGTCTTCCAAGGCATTGTGATGGTGCCGCCAAAGCGTATGCCGGATCCGGAAAAGCTCGGTCGTTTGTGGGCGCATGAAACTTATCGTGTGTTTTATGACCGGTACGTAACCTTCTTTCTTTTGTTGTTGTTCTCCCAACTTCACTTCATTTATGACCAAGCAGTTGACATTTTTCTCTTTTTCTTCTTGTTTTTTTTTTTTATTGTCGTCTGGCTGTCGCCACAAAAAAAAAAAAATAAACAGTCTGATTGACCAACTGGATCGTGACCGTCTTCTTACCATGGCTATTGATGCCTGCAAAAATTATTTGCGTTTCTCCCTCGAATCTGCATTCGCTGAGCGCATCGAACCGGGCGAAAAGCTGAGCGATAATGATCTGAGAAATCTATTCTATGGCAACTATATGGAACCAGATGCCGAGCCCAAGTACTACGATGAATGCGAAAGTTATGAGAAGCTAGAGAAGCTCATGAAGTATTATTTAAGGGAATATAATTCGTTTTCCAGCACGCCAATGGATTTGGTCATGTTTCGATTTGCCATTGAGCACGTTAGCAGGTAGAGTATTCAAAAAGGGAAAAATATACTCAAATTAATCATAATTTCCAGGGTATCTCGTGTGCTGCAAATGCCGAGGGGAAACATTCTCATGGTGGGCATGGGAGGCTCTGGGAGACGAAGCTCTTGTCGATTGGCTGCACACATTGCCGACTGTCGTCTGATGACTGTCCAGGTGTCCAAATCATATACGATTTCCGATTGGCGCGATGATCTAAAGAAGATACTAATGGCATCAAGTTTCAATTTAAATCACACCGTATTTCTATTCTCCGATGCCCAGGTGAGTTAAACTCGACTCGTAATAGTGAAACCATCAGCATAAAACATGAGAGAGAGACAACAACCTGTTAGTAGGGTCAATAAAATAGACATTTAATAATGTTGAATGTTGTAAACCTCAGGCCCCAATCAATGCCAACACTCTGGAGTCCAACAAACTCATAAAGATCTCTGTTTAACAATTGGGACAAATAAATCTAAATTCATTTAACTATTCTAGACATGGTCGGTTGTCAGGCGCGTGGACAGATGTGTCCAAACGTGACACATGTGTGTGCACAGTGTATACACTCTACAACAAAAATGAATATTAAAATTGACTTATTTGGACTCTGTGCAAACCGAGTCAAATCAAGTCAAGCCACATTTCATTGTCTTGCCAAAATTTACATTTATAATTAGGTTAATTGTTGCAACTATGTAACTTAATTATTGCTAAACAATTTGCATATGCAACAGCAGCAACATCAACAACAACAATAATAACAATAGCAGCAACAACAACGGCTATCAATTATGGTCAAATCAAGAACCATCTAAGACTTGAATACTCAATAAATTAGCATGTTCAAAAATCAATCGATATGATAAACAATATCTCTGAAAATTCTCACAAGTTTGTTTAGTGCTAATTATGAGTTGTCAGGCATAATTAGCATTATGTCTGATTACATCTATAAGAAAACTGTGAGTTAAAATATCCCAAGAAAACATTAAAAATAGCTCAACGAACTGTGAAGCCTCTTTCAAGTTATTTCCTTATTAGAAAGGAAGTGCATTATTTTTTTATTTAAAGTTTATTACGGCTGTAATTGAACTGCCCACTTTGAATTTGTGGTTATTTCTGTAAAAAGAGAATAAAGATTTAATGATATTTATCTTTTAGTCCTTCATAATTTGAAAATTGATTATTATGAACATTTAGTTAATCGTAAAAGTTATTAAAAAAAGATCGGATATCGTTTAAATGTTATAAACTATTTTATTTTTCATATTTTTATTTCTGGAATATCTGAAATGCCTAATTAAAAAACTTTCGTTTACTTATCCTTGATATTCCTATGAAAAGTTAACGACCATTTCTGAAAGTTATTTCTAAATTCTGATATGAGATATATATGTATTTGGCCGCTTGATGCCTTCCATTAACAACCTTAACTCCTCCATTAACCATTTCAATTGCCGCATGTGGAGTAATAACTGTGCAGCCACAGTGTCTGTGAACAGTATTCAGCCATGCTATGTTGTGCTCTGTAAATTGATGCTAAAATGATTATATACCTGATATAGCCGTGTCTCTCTGGCATTGCTGCAATGCAACCTGTGCAAATTAGAATGATGATGAACAAAATTCAACTCAACACACAACTGGCAAATCAATCAATGCTCTATTTTGGTTTCTTGCCCATTGAATCTATACTCCTGCTGTGTACACAAACAGAGAGAGAGACAGAGAGAGAGAGAGAGAGGGAGGGAGGGAGAAGGGTATTCTCCATGCACACATTAATTAACAATTACACTAAAATGCTTCAAAGAGCCTACAACACCAACTCTCCAGCTAAAATCCAACTCTGACTCGATTCGATTCGGAGGCAGGCAGCTGTAAAATTTTGGTTTGTGCTGCAAATCCTGTGGCACTTAGGACGAATGCAAAATGCATGTTGCAAGCTGGACAGTTGCTAGTGTTTGGTTTGCTCAAAATACAAAATACATAAAAATGCAGTCACCAACAACACATCGAAATGTGGAAACAAAGCTTGTGAATTTGCATTGTGCCTAGTGGCGAGTTGGCATTGAGTGAAGTTCCCTTCCCGATATACTTTTCTTTGAATATTCATTCACACAGGCAACGGATGAGGGTTACGTGGAGGATATCAATGGCGTACTTAATACCGGTGATTTGCCAAATCTGTATCAACTGGAGGACAAGGCGTCCATTATGGAGAATATGGCCAATGTGGCCAAGCAGGTGGTGAGTAGAGAGTAGTGAGTGGTAAAGACCTCCTCAAAGGATTTGCCGCCTGTCAGCAACAAATTCGTGTCCTGGACATGCCTTTACCTACTCTATGTGTCAATCTGTCTGTCTGCAGGGTAAAGTCCTCGACTCGCTGCCAAGCGAGGTGTATGCCTATTATATTGAAAGGATAAGGGAACAGCTGCACATTGCATTGGCCTTCTCGCCCATTGGCGAGTCCTTCAAGGAGCGCATACGTGTGTATCCCTCGTTGATCAACTGCTGCACCATCGACTGGTACATGCCCTGGCCCGAGGAGGCTCTGTCCCGTGTGGGCACTTATTTCGTCACGTCCATGAACCTCAATCAACCGCACGAGGACGAGAAAGAGGAGGTGACCATTTCGGCAACTCCATCGGCCCGACCCTCTGAAGAGGTGCCCGAGGGCGGCAAGCGGGAGACAATGGGCGAGGCTGAGCGGGAACTCAGCCAGTTGGAGGAAGATCTCGTCTACTGTGTCATGTACTTCCATCAGTCCGTCGTGGATGCGAGTGAAAGGTGCTATCTGGAGTTGAGTCGTCGTAATTATGTTACGCCCTCGGCTTATCTGGAGCTACTCAAAGCCTTTCGCACGTTCTATGCCCGCAAGATTGACGAGATTACCAGGTTGCGCGATAGATACACCACTGGCCTGGAGAAGCTCGACTTTGCCGCCAGTCAGGTGGGGGAAATGCAGGCGAATCTCTACGATTTGCAGCCCAAGCTGAAAGTTCTATCCGAGGAAACGGATCGCATCATGGTGAACATCGAGCGTGAAACAGCTGAGGCCGAGAAGAAGAAGGAAGTCGTCGGAGCCGATGAAGCGGCGGCCAATGAAGCGGCTGCTGCTGCCCAGGCCATCAAGGACGATTGCGAGACGGACCTGGCAGAGGCCATTCCCGCCATGGAGGCGGCTTTAGAGGCGCTGAATACCTTGAAACCCGCGGACATTGGTGTGGTCAAGTCCATGAAGAATCCGCCCTATGGAGTCAAGTTAACGCTGGAGGCCGTGTGCGTGCTTAAGGGCATTAAACCTGATCGTAAACCCGATCCCAGTGGTCACATGGTGGAGGACTATTGGGGTCCCTCCATGCGCATGCTCAGCGACATGAAGTTCTTGGAGTCCCTGAAGACGTTCGACAAGGACAACATTCCGCCAGCTATCATCAAGAAGATTCGCGATAAGTATGTCCTTCGAAAAACCTGAATATCGAATTATTTTTATATTTTGCAGAAAACAAAATTCAATCTAAGATTCAAGTGTAAAATGCTTTTAAATAGTCAAAAAAGCCTAGAACATTTGAGTCTAATAAACAAATTCGGATAGAGTAGCGACATTTCAAATATTTCAGGAGAAAGATCGATTTTATTCAGGATTTCGTGTTTCTGCGTAGATCGAATTTCTCTATAACTCGTTACTAAATGAGTGTTATTTATATTTAATAATCTTAGCATATAGAATTTTCATATCGAACATCTCCCTAAATCGAAGGCATATACATTTGGATAATGGTTATTAAAGATTAGGGAAGTTCGACTATATATAATATAATTTTAATTGAATACAAAAAAAATATTAAGTAACAATAATAATATTGTATGTTCTGTTTTATGATCTCTGGCTCTGCCATTTCTCTCATTCAATTAATTTCTTGATCAATCTCAGATATATTGCCGATCGCGACTTTGTGCCTGAGAAGATCAAGGCTGCTTCCATGGCCTGCGAGGGCATCTGTCGCTGGGTGCGCGCCATGGACGTCTACGATAAAGTGGCCCGCATCGTGATGCCCAAGAAGGCGGCATTGGCCGAGGCCGAAGGAGAATTGTCCCAGCAGATGGAGAAGCTCAATGCGAAGCGGGCCGAGCTGCAGGTTATCTTGGACAAGTTGCAGAAGCTCAACGATTTCTTTGCGGAGAAATCGCGTGAGAAGAAGCGACTGGAGGATGACATCGAGAACTGTGAGAAGAAGCTAACCAGGTAAATTAATATCTATTAACAACATTCAACCCTACTTAATATTGTTCTCTCTCTTCCAGAGCTGAGAAGCTTTTGGGCGGCTTGGGTGGCGAGAAGACACGTTGGTCGGAGGCAGCCAAGAATCTTCATGAATCCATCAGCAATATTGTGGGTGATGTGCTGCTCGCCGGTGGCTGCACCGCTTACCTGGGCTTCTTTACCACCGAGGTGAGTGGGCGTCGCGAAAAATTACCCATTACCAGAGCCCAGATTTCCAGATTTCCGTATACTGTTACGGGAGCAGCAGCTAATGGCCGTGCGAGTTTTCCATAAAGGATTTTAATATGCATGAGCACGTTGCATTGATTTTTCTTCATGCTTTTCTTTTTTCTATGTTATTTTTTGCTTCTCATTCTCTCACTGATTTTTTTTCTGTTGTACTTAGAGGGTCTAAAAACATGGGGTGTTGAGCATACAGCTCCTCTGATGAGCTGTCAATGCGGACAATGCGCTGCTCTAATATTGAGAGTCTCCTCCATTAATAGAGCTTTAATTTGCATATAAGAAATATAGATGGTAATAAATTCATAATTAAATCAATTAGCTAGCTGTGTACCCTCAAATTATATACCTTTTAAATCATAATTTAATAACTGCCTCATTAATATAGGGTATCTTTCAGTCCAAGCACTACATTTTTAAATGTTTCTAGTCTCTTTTTTGCTGCTTTTCGCTTAGCCTTTTCAATTTTCCCAGCTCTCAGATTTACGGCTGACGTGACATTTTTCACATACTAGTTGTAGCTATGTATATACATAACATATACAGGGTATATTCTGTATGTGCAGCGTGCATAAAGCGCACAAATGCTGACATGTTAATATTCAACCAAAACTGGCGTCCAAGTTTAACACGTTCTAGTACTTTTTCTATGTTGCCAAATCGTTTATAAACTTAATTCATTTTTTATTTTTTAGTACCGAGCTAGCATTTTGGATGACTGGAATGCTGTGTGCCAGCGACGACATATACCCCGCAGTGAGACCTTCTCACTGGCCACCACGTTGGGTCACCCGATGACCATACGGGCCTGGTCATTAGCCGGACTGCCGGCGGATAATTTCTCCGTGGAGAATGGCATTATAGTGACCAATTCAAGTCGTTACTCGCTGCTCATCGATCCACAGGGTGAGTAGTTGGAAGCGACTTCCTCTTGAGTAGTATTTATGTAAGTCTGGTCTGGAATCACAAATTAGGTTGTACTAGTTTTGTAAAGTTGCCGTGTCCAAAATGCGACCAACTTCAAACTAACATTTCCTAGTCATTAAAATTTTAATATATTCTGTACAGTGCAAGCCAACAAATGGATTAAGAATATGGAAAAGAACAATAATCTCAAGGTGGTTAAGCAAACCGATTCCAACTATATGCAGGTGCTGGAATTGGCGATAACTTATGGCCAGCCTGTGCTCATCGAGAATGTGGGTGAGTGTTGAAAAGGGACAACAAGAGAGTCTCAGTTGAGTCACTGTCTCTAAGAGGAGCCTTAATTGTTTAATTTCTTTTTAGGTGAAAAACTAGACTCGAATCTGACGCCCATTTTGGAAAAGAATATTATTAAGCACAAGGGCGGTCTGTTTATAAGAAGCGGCGATACCATGATTGAATACAATCCCGATTTTCGTCTTTACTTGACGACATGTCTGCGCAATCCGCATTATCCGCCGGAAGTGATGGTTATGGTAAGTTTGACATATGCAGCAAGTCCTTCCATACCTCCTATTTCTCCTTCTGCTGGAGAGTCCGTGGCACGCCAATGCCAATGATGACGTTAGTTGTTGTGTAATAAAAACGACGAACTTAAATTGATATTTTTTTTTTTTGGGTAGGAAAGAGGGAACAACGGCGACAATATGCAAATTTTCGATGGCATTGACGAGAACATCGAGAATGTCGAGAACGACATCCATCCCGCTGAAGTACGTGCAGAGAGCAGAGTTGTGGCTTCTGTCTGTTCGCTTCTGCATAACTAGCGACCTCCCTACCTCCCTCCCTCCCTGCCTCTCTATCCCTAACCCAATCCCTAGTCCCTGCTCGTGTTTATAAAATTTTCCAGCATTTCGCTTCTCTGTTGGCGTTTCCATTGCTTTTTATGCTGCAACTGTTGTCAGCAGTTTTCGTGTCTTTATTCTACGTATACAATATTTCCTCTTTTTCCTTTTTTTCCCCTCTCACATTGTGTGTTTATTTTGAGTTTCATTTTTTCTCCATTTTACGTGCTTACTCTAACCATTTCTCTCTCTCTCTCTCTCTCGCTCTTTCTGTGCGCTATCGTGTTTAGGTAACAGTATTAAATTTCATGATAACGGAGCAAGGATTACGCGAACAATTGCTAGCGATTGTGGTGGCATACGAGCGTCCCGATTTGCAAGAGAAGAAGGAACAATTGATTATTGAATCCGCAAGGAATCGTGATGCATTGTACACCATTGAATCCAAGATATTAGAGGTAAGTCTCCCTCCCTATCAATTCTCAATTCTCTATTTCCTATTTCCTATTGCAATACTCGTACAGCAGTCTCTTCTTTATAATAAATGTTTTTCCATTGAATGCATTTTGGTAGTTTCCTTTTGGTTTGCTCCAGCGATTCAATTAGAGCCGGACAAACAATTTATGTTTCTCAGCGTGGCCAATGACAATTCAATTAACTGGAAACAAAACGTTTAAATCTGCAACTTACTTACTTACTTACTTACTCATCCAAACAGGTGCTATCCACATCGGAGGGCAATGTGCTGGAGGATGAGAACGCCATCAACATACTCTCGTCCAGTAAAATTCTATCCGAGGATATTCAGGATAAGCAGGTTATCGCTGTGGCCACTGAGATCGAAATCGATGCGGCACGCCAACAATATATTCCCGTGTCCAAGCACTCGGCCATTCTATTCTTCTGCATCAGCGAGTTGGCCAACGTGGATCCCATGTATCAGTATTCCCTGGCCTGGTTCCTCAATCTCTTTGTCAACACCATTTTGAAGGCACCCAAGTCATCGGTGCTCGCCGATCGCTTGAGTAATCTCAATGATTACTTCACCAAATCCATCTATACGAATGTCTGTCGCTCATTGTTCGAAAAGGATAAGCTGGTCATCTCACTGGTTATGTGCCTGGGTATTCTGGTCTCCCAGGGTCGTGTGGAAAAGGATGAGCTTTTGTTTTTCCTAACCGGCGGCATTGGCTTCAAGAGTCTAATACGCAATCCTTATAGCGACTGGTTGCCCGACAAGGCCTGGGCGGGAGTCTTTAAGGCCAGTGATCTGGATGGGTAAGAGAAATAAATAATGAATAATACATAAAAAATAATAATGGATATGTAATGAAATCTATCACAAGTAGTGTCAAATGTTCCTTGTTTATTCTTTAATCAATTTCTCACCTTCATTGTCAGCTTGAAGAACTTTCACCTAAAAATCGAGGACAATATTCCGGGCTGGCGTGATTATTACGATGCTGCGAATCCTCAAGATTTGCCATTGCCATCGCCCTACGATAAAATTAATGACATGCTCCATTTGATCGTGTTGAAGAGTCTGCGACCAGACAAACTGGTGCCCGCTGTGAGAGTAAGTTGCACCAGCTGGAGGAGTTCCCTTCCCTTAAATAGTAGCTTTATTTATGGTGCTTCATTTGTTAACAACACAAGGCTTTCATCACACGTAACCTGGACAAGTCGTTTGTGGAGCCGCCGCCATTCGATTTGAGCGCCTCGTTTGCGGACAGTTCACCGAAAATACCGCTGGTGTTTCTGCTATCAGCCGGCTCTGATCCCATGGCCAGCCTCTTTATGTTCGCCAAACAACGCAACATGTACGAGAAGTAAGTTAATTAACGAGAGTGCCTCATATTTCCGTGTCCATGTCGTGTGGTGTCGGTGTCGATGTCGATGTCGAGGCGAGGAGTCGACTCGTGGGTTGAGCCTGGGAATGGGGAAAGGGTATTGGGGATGGGGATGGCTTGTTTTCGATTAAGCGCGACATGTGCGCCTTGTTTCGATATGTGTCTGTTTGGCCGGATGAGGCGACACGAGAGCCACTGCCAAATGGTGGATGGGTGGAGTAAAGCCAACTGTTTGCCAAGTGACTGCCACTAAATTTAAAGTGAATTTATGCTAAGCGGCACGTTCTTCTTTTTCTTCTCTAGAACGAAAACCATATCGTTGGGTCAGGGTCAAGGACCGCGTGCTGAGAAGATGATCACGGAGGCAGCTCGTCATGGGCAATGGGTCGTATTGCAGAACTGTCACGTCGCCTTCAGCTGGATGGGCGACTTGGAGCGCATATGCAATGATAGCACCCTAACGGATGGCGCCCACAGTGACTATCGTCTGTGGTGTACATCATACCCGAGCTCGGTATTTCCCGTCTCCGTGCTCCAGAACTCGGTCAAGATGACGAACGAACCGCCCAAGGGACTTCGGGCCAACATGCACCGCTCGTTCACATCGGATCCCCTGACGCGGGACAAGTTCTTTACGAACGCCTTCCTCTTCTCCGACTCGGCCAACAAGTGTTGGCTACGCGGCGTCTTTGCCTTGGTCTTCTTCCACGCTGTTGTCCAGGAACGACGCGAGTTCGGTCCCCTCGGCTGGAACATACCCTATGAATTCAATGAATCGGATCTGAAGTTGGTTTTTCAAATGAATTTAACACTTTGTTTACATTTCTAATACTTCTGCTTTGCAGAATTTCATTGCTGCAGCTGAAAATGTTTATCGCTCAGACTCACAGCATTCCCTTCCGTGGACATGTCTATCTGACCGGCGAGTGCAACTACGGCGGACGTGTCACCGATGACAAGGACCGCCGACTGATTTTATCCCTGCTCAATATGATTTACAATAATAATACCATCGAACAGGACAAGTGAGTGCATTATACAGGGGTGGTCAAAAGTATTTACACAACACTTAAAGTTAAATGTACTTCATGCTTATTTTGGTATCAATGGAATTGTAATTTGAATTCCTTTTGAATGATACAAAACTTTTCTTAACTCTAGTTCTTGTAAAGGTCGCCTTTTTAACTCAAACAAAAATGTTTTGTTGCAAAAATTTGCTTTAAACAAATAGTGACTGGAAAACAAATTTTCGTCTCTTCGCTAGTATTTTTTATAAGAGATTTTTAAAAAATTTGATTCCCATTCACTACTTGAATTGTTTTAGGAAACTTTTTGCATCAAAACATTTTTTGCTTGCCGAGAAAAAAGTTGTTAAGAAAAGTTTTGTATCATTCAAAAGGAATTCAAAATACCTTTCCATTGACACCAAAATTAACATGAAGTATGTTCACATTATGAGTAGATTGAACTTTAAGTGTTGTGTAAATACTTTTGACCACCCCTGTATATGAATTATTTTCTATATGTTATCTCTTAAAATAATTCCATCTATTTCTTAAGCTATGCATTGTCTCAATCTGGCAACTTTTGCGTTCCCTTGAGTCCAACGAAACTGAACTCCATTGAGTATATAGCCACCTTCCCGCTGAGTCCACAGCCGGAGGTTTACGGACTGCACGAGAATGCCGACATCAATCGTAATGTTAAGGAAACTAATGCGGTAAGAATACTTTATTTGAATACAGTATAGTATCACAAATAGTGATTTGTTTACTATTCTTATTTTAATAGCTCATTAGTGGCGTGCTTTTGACCCAGACCGATCTGATGGCATCGGTTAAGGCCAGTTCGGCTGGCGGTGCCAAGGAGGATCCAGCCATTGCCATCTGCAAGGAGCTCTTGATGCGCCTGCCCGAGGAGTTCGATTTGGAGGAGGTGTCCAAGACGTATCCCGTCATCTATACGAATTCAATGAATACGGTGCTGCGACAGGAGTTAATACGCTTCAATCGCCTGTTGTCCTATATACGCAAGAGTCTCGTGAATGTCGGCAAAGCTGTCAAGGGACAGATTGCCATGATACCCGAACTGGAGCGAACTCATGCCTCCATGATTATAGGTAAGCTGCCGGCGGATTGGCTGAAAAAGAGCTATCCATCGCTAAAGCCTTTGGGTAGCTACGTGACCGATTTCCTAGCCCGGTGAGTAGCGTATTTTGTTTGTGTGAATGTCATATTTCTATTTTAAGAGTAAAACCATCAATGAATGGCATTGTATCCTGTGAGCTGCTGCTTCTGCTGCGTCCTTTGCTGCAATTGTGCAAATATAATAAATGTGTTTGGGAGTACCACATTCATATGTCGCACTCACCCATATCTCATCCCTCAACCCTCAATTCTCATCCCTCATCCTTCATCCTCAATTCCGATCACAAGTCCATCCTGTTGCTGTTCAATATTGTTGCTGCCATTCATGGCAAAAATCTTATTTGCTATTGACATCAAAGGACGATGCTCTTTGTGTATTTGTGTGCTCCTGCTCTTGCCAATGCTTTGTGCACTCGCAGCCTTTTGTTGTCAAATATTTAATATTTATTAACAAATTGAAATATAAGATAACTCATCTGTCTGTCGCTCCGCTGCTCAGATTGGCTTTTTTCCAGTCGTGGATCGAGAACGGCGAACCAAATGTTTACTGGATTTCTGGTTTTTATTTTACCCAGTCCTTCATAACGGGTGTCCTCCAGAACTATTCGCGTAAGAATCGTTTCCAAATCGATATGATCAACATTGAATTTGCTGTTACCAAATTCGAGACTCAAACCACACAGGTAGCTGATGTGGGCGCCTACATAAGGGTAAGTTACAAATAGTTTTATTTTCAAATTAAAAAAAATTAAATGTGTTTAGATAATTAACATCATATTAAACTTTATCAACTATTTGTTTTGCCAACTCTTTAGGCACAAAAAGAGATAAATGATGAGACAAAGTTTATTCAAGTAAGAAAGTATTAAAATGTATTATATTTCAGGAGTTTAGTTTTAATTAATTTTTTTAATAATTAAATATTTTTTTTATAGAATACTTGAAACATTCATATACCTTTTATGTTTGTTACCCTGCAAATACTTTTTATTTTTTATCTTATTTTATGTATATTAATTTTCATTTTAGGAGTTTGTTGATACTTTTTTATTGATTACTTTCACAATTGCTTAGCACTTTTATTTTGATAATTCCGATACTCCTTTTTAAGAATTTACTATTTTTATGCTTTGTGTTTTTATTTAGGGTATTTTTATAGAAGGCGCCCGCTGGAACCGCAAGACTAAGGAAGTTGATGAGTCTTTCTCCAAGATTTTGTTCGATACTCTGCCCGTAATTTATCTGCGCCCGGTGCTGAGATTGCCTGATGAAGTGCCACGTGGCAGTGGTGGTGAGGAGACACGAGGTGGCGGTGGCGCAGAGCCAGGTCAAATATACGACTGTCCCGTCTACAAGACCAGCGAACGTCGTGGAGTTCTGTCCACCACCGGCCATTCTACAAATTTTGTGATGTACCTGCAGTTGAGATGTTCCCAGACGCCGATGCATTGGATTAATCGGGGCACGGCCTGCCTCTGCCAGCTGGATGACTGAAAAGTTGACCCACCGGGCATCATCCTGGACGTACGAGCCGGGAACGGATGTGCCACACACCAAGCGACGATTTATATATACATGTTTTACATTTGCCACGGGGAAATGAAACTGGAGCTAAGAGCAAGGACTGGGGAGACTGCCTATATTTTTGTGGACATACATATGGTATTAAACTGGCATCGAGAGGAGAGACTGACCTGTTTGGAAACATACAAATGCATGTGGAGTTATACACATATAGTTTAATTCTTGCGTTATTTTTTTGTGCGACAGGAAACGCCGAAAGCGAATTCTCTCTCCGATTCTATTTATTTTTGTCCGTTTTTCCGCATGGGCATTGGGCAATGCGCAGTGGCATTTTGATGATGATGTTGATTGCCAGATATAAATTAAATATGCAGAATACTGTAGAGCAATGGTTGAATATATATTTTTTATGTGCGCCATTTACAAAATGAATACATGACTAAATAAACCAGGAGCATGTGTTTTTATTTTTCCCACCTGCTGTGTGTGTGCGACGACGATATATGGTATTTTTATAAACTGGTTGAAAAGGCTAAAAGCATATATCTTAAATTTAGTTAAGATGCGTTAGTAGATCATACTCTACAGTTGATAGAAAATATAAATAGATTCGCCAAGGTCTTCAATCCCGTCATATCCTCTACTTAAACGAGATCTCCAACGATCGACATTCTCAATTGTCTAAGCTAATGGAACTCACAAAAAAAAAAAACAATCAGAATAAAAGACAAAAAAGTGATGTTAACATTCTAAGACGCCCACATGAGAGGGGATGATGGAGATGATGATAATCGGTTTTTAGCATTTCTGATGAGATTTATTGCGTGTTTTGTGTACAACTGGAGCAGCTCAAAATATAAATATAAATTTAAATGTAAATTAAGTATGGCCACGAGCACATGTTGAAGAGGCATATTTTAAAAGCAAATTTCATAACGATCGATTCGAGTAGATCTATTAAATCATTTGGCTATTAATAGTAGATGCCTAATGTGGCGTAACCGAAAATAGCAACACTTAAGAGCTCGTCTCCATCATGGCATACACTTTCAAGCCAACTGAACTGAGCTTTGGCCTTAAGCGTTGATCAAGAGTCGCCAAAAAAAATTTTGAAAAATTAAAAGAAGTCAAAAAATACTCAACAGTCCATCAGGCAGCTTTTTTAAAAAAAAAATGAAGAAGTGTTGTGCCCAACAATGACAACTTCCGCTTGCAATTACCACGCGAGGAGGCATTGAAAATATATCATCTAAAGAATATATATCTACAACTAAAGCAGACAATCGAACCGATCGGTCGATCGATTGATCGACCCCAGCTATTCATATGCAATAAACTACAAATTTGTATAATGTGATACAAATAAATCAAGGCTCGAGAAGAATGCAAAGAGCCCTCGACTATTGTTGATTCTGCCAAAAGTCTCGAGACAATCCAAAAAATCGTCGTGGCGGCCACGTTCAACATTTCTGTTGTCTGAGAAGTTTTCAGCAGATTATTTATTTAGTTTAGTATAGTTGTTTTTTGGTGGAATCAAATCAAATGTATTGTTGACTTTCGTTTTGTTTTATACATATGGTATTTGTATTATTAGTTTTTTTCTTGTTTTTATGGTTCGCATCATTTGTTCATTTGTTTTCATACATATATGGTAAATAGGCAAATAGACAGAGGAGTAGGTACAATTGATGTGTGTGCTCTCGGCTTGAGATACTTTTGACAATAGCAACTAAGAGCGGCTAATGCCAAACCATCAATGGAGATGGCGATGGCGATGGAGATTGAGATGAAGTTGAAGAAGTGGCCCAACAAACGATCGACATAGAGACAACTCGACAACTGCTACGTTATGATGCGGTAGTTGCCGCATGGAGAAGTAACCGGTTTCATTTTGTATCTTCTTCAAAGTGAATGGCAATACTCAGACTCAATACTCTGCTGACCGGCGAGAACATTATTATTTTTGTTGTTTATTTTTTATATTTGTTTCTTTTTTTTTTGCAAAATCTGTGTATAAATAGTGTCGTAAGGTCTGGTTTGAAAACAGAATCAAATTTGGATTAATCTCATAGACACGCATCGTCTAGGAGCATCCTCGAAAATGGTTAGTTTACCATTCTCAACTGGACACCACACACAGGACTAACCCATCATACTAATACACCTCTTTTTCTATTCTATAGAAATTCTTTGTTGTTGTGTTTGCTGTGATCGCAGCTGCTGCTGCCACCTCCATCTCCACGGAGTATCTGCCCCCAGTGGACAACCATCTCGAAGTTGCCGAAACCGTCGAGCTGCCTGTGGATCAAGGTGTCCTCAGCGATGATGGCTACCGTTACAAGACCGTGCGTCGTCTGAAGTACCGTCAACGTCGCGATGTCAGCGAACTCCCCACCGCCGAGTACCTGCCCCCAGTTGAGGAAGCCGCCACCGAGGAAATCGCTGTGGAGACTCCCCTTGCCGCTGATGGCTACCGTTACAAGACCGTGCGTCGTCTGAAGTACCGTCAACGTCGCGATGTCAACGAGTTGTCCAACGAATACCTGCCCCCAGTTGCCGAATCCCAGGAAGTCGTCGCTGTTGCCCCCGTTGAGGAGTCCGCTGTCTTGGCCGATGATGGCTACCGTTACAAGACCCAGCGTCGTCGTGTGATCCGTCGTCGTCGTGATGTCAATGAGTTGTCCAACGAGTATCTGCCCCCAGTTGAAGCCGAGTCCCAGGAGATCGCCGTCGAGACTCCCCTTGCCGATGATGGCTACCGTTACAAGACCGTGCGTCGTCTGATCCGTCGTCGTCGCGATGTCAATGAGTTGTCCAACGAATACCTGCCCCCAGTTGTTGCCGAGTCCCAGGAGGTCGCTATTGAGGCTCCCGTTGAGGAATCCGCTGTCTTGGCCGATGATGGCTACCGTTACAAGACCGTGCGTCGTCGTGTCATCCGTCGTCGTCGTGATGTGAACGAGTTGTCCAACGAGTATCTGCCCCCCGTTGCCGAGTCCCAGGAAGTCGTCGCTGTTGCCCCCGTTGAGGAGTCCGCCGTTCTCGCCGATGATGGCTACCGTTACAAGACCCAGCGTCGTCGTGTCATCCGTCGTCGTCGTGATGTCAACGAGTTGTCCAGCGAGTATCTGCCCCCAGTTGAAGCCGAGTCCCAGGAGATCGCCGTCGAGACTCCCCTTGCCGATGATGGCTACCGTTACAAGACCGTGCGTCGTCTGATCCGTCGTCGTCGCGATGTCAGCGAGCTCCCCACCAGCGAGTATCTGCCCCCCGTCGCCGTCGCCCAGGAGTCCGCCATCATTGATGTGCCCGCCGAGGCTACCGTTCTGGCCGATGATGGCTACCGTTACAAGACTGTCCGTCGCCTCAAGTTACGTCGTCACTAAAGACCCAACTACCCCCAAATCCCACCTACCCCTTCCCAGGACTTGAGATTGCCAGATGCCGCATCATGGCTCTGACACACTCAATTGAAAGTTAACATAAGCGTATTAGTCAATGATAACGAGTTATGAATAATTCGAGTACAAAACCGAAACAACAATAAAACATTTTTTAAAAAACAAAAAAAATATTATCCATATTATTTTTTTTTATTTTTATAGACATTTACAGAAAAAAAAATTTTTTTTGTCCCTTTTTTATCACTTTTTGCTTATCTCAGCTCTAACTATATTGCGCAAGCTCAGAGCGCACCCAGTATAATCTTATCTTATCTCTAATACTTAAATTACGATAACGACATACTGATAAGATAATTCACCTGCCGCTCTGGAAAATCTCGCACAGGTCTTCAGCTTTAGTTCTACTTTATACTTTGACGAGCAAAACGCTGAAAAGTTTATTCTGAAATTTCCAACTCAATATATCGAGTGAAAATGATGTGGCCAAAAAAGTATTCCACCTACCTGGTGATTTGTCTAGGTAAAGTTTTGTCAATGGCTGAGAGTGTGTAAAGTTTTCAGTGAAACTAATGTAGATATCGGTGAGATTTGAAAATATCTGTGAGGTGACTATTTTATATCAAGTGTAATACAGTCAATAATATTCAAAGCTCTACACATAATTAAAAAAACAAATAACATTGTTTATAAAATATGATGTAAAAGAATCTTGATACAATTTCTAAGGAATTCAAAAAAAATTAGTAATAAATAAATAATACATAAGTGTGTCATCAAGTGGAACCAAGAAAATGAAATCCACAACTGGCAGAAACTCTACAAAAATGTGCTCTTATCAGTTACCTTGCGTTATGACCAACATTAATACTGATAAACTTGGTTTACTCATCGCTGTCTCAATCGCGTATTTGTTTGATATGACTAATTTATAATCGTGAATTTCTACAAATAAGTGCAAAAATTAAATTTTTTGCTAATTTTTAAATAGGGAAAAAGGAAATTTTTAAGTTTTTATTATCATGACCTCCTAAACCTCATTCCCTTCCAAATCAAAATCCTATAAACTTTGCCGGATCTTCATCAAAAATATTAATTTTGGCATCACAATTTGATTTTTACTATTTAACTAGCTTCTCAAATGTAAATTCACTTGGTATTGTTTATTTAATTTTGGCAATTAAATTTCAAATTGTTCCATAAATATTTTATTTGGTTAAAGCTGATTGTAATGGTACATTGCTAATACCGGATGTGGCCCAAGCACAACAGTAATAATTATTTCACAATATAAATTATGAAATATGGAAAAACAATTAGTTTTCGGTTAGCGGTCGAGTATCCCTTGGGTGGAATTTTGGCAAACCAATTTGTTGATTTTGCCATTCAAAATATTCAAAATCGATAATTAAATTGATAAAAAAGCAAGTTTACAATGTTAAGTATGGAGTCAACTTCAAAGAATTAACATGAAATCCATGAGAAATGAATTGAACTGTGCCTGAGAAACGAGCAGATAATCGAAACTGACATCCGGATTGGTAACAATGGCTGAATATGCCGAAACAAATACCCCTCCCCTCTTACGACAACTTCTCAATCGCCCCGCTTCCCTTGGTCAAGTGCTTAACTGATTTATCATCGAACTTGGCGCGCGCTAAGCTACAATTTTTTGTTTTGGTTATTTGGCTTTGTTGGTAAACATTTTCTCAATAATTAATTATTAATATTTAAACAACTCTTCGGACATATGAGAAGAATGTCAGTTTCATCTGTTTGATGAATGGTTAACTTCGTTTTCAATGAGTTCCGTTCCGTTTCGCGCTTTTAGCTCTTTGTTTTTACTTTTTTTTATGTTTTTTGTTTGCCTGATTCGATACGATGTGTGATGTGATCCGATGTGTGATATGATGTGATGCTCTGCTTGATAGATACCTTAGAGCCATAGACCACACACGATTCAAATATTTGTTTTTCATCTTCAGCTTATTTTTAGATACTTGATATAATTTTAATTTTTGTTGACTTTTTTACAGTTCTGCTCGCTTGTTGCATGCAGCAAACGGATGCCACACGTCGCGTTAATCGCGGTCGACGCACACTCACTCGCAGATACTTTAGTAAGTTGGCCATAGAATTTTATTTAACTAAATTAAATTAAATTAATTTAGAAATTAAAATATCAAAAAAACTAGTAAATTTATTAAATACCTAATGATTCTTACAGCTGGACTTGCCATTCCCGGCTGGGCTGTGATTCTCTGTGTGGCAATTGCCGAGCTGCTTTTGGGTGCTGCTCTCTACTTTCTCATGTATAAATTCATCCTGGACAAGGATCCCGACCAGGCAACAACTTACACTCCCGCACAGACACACGACACACCCACGCCCAGTGTGCAGCACAGCATTCCGTTGCAGCCAATGCAACCTGTACCAGCACATGTACAGCCAGTGCAACCGGTACAGCCAGCACATGTACAGCCAGTGCAACCCTCGCATGCTACCGAAATTGCCTAAAGGCCAAGCGGAAGTAGAAGCTGTCATTGAGAAGAAGTTAACAATCAGCACCAAAAATAGTAGATACACATAAAGACCCATTAAGACCGCTCTGTAAATTCTTGTTGTTCTTTTCTTTTTATCAATAAATCGAATACATTTTTATTTGTTACAAACGAAATGTAAATTAAATTATTTTGACGGCTAATCATCAATCTAATGGACCTGATAGGGGCTTGAGGGGAAGTCATTTTTGGCGTGGCTTTTGATATTTTTATTACGGCTATTTAGAGGCGCCGAGTTGTGATCCAGTTTGTCGTCTTATCTTTATATATGTATCTGGTCTTCGACAGACAGACAGACATACAGACGGATTGAAAGTTGTCTAACTATTAATCGAAGCGCATTTTGTTGTCAACTGAAACTGGTCTCAGACATAATAGTTGGTAGAGATGCGCATGGGCCGTGCCGTGCCTTTTTAAAAAAATTCCGTGTTGGACCGTGTTGGGCCTCAGTTTTTACCAGCCGTGCTTGGGCCGTGTCGTGCCTCAAAAAGGAGGCCCATGCCCATCTCTAATAGTTGGTCTAGAAGTGCATTGCATACGTTAGGGCTGCTCAAGAAATTGCATGAATACCACACAATTTGTTGCATACTTTTAAATGAGCATGTAAATTGTCGAGTGCCGGTGATGACACTTTAGCGTTTTTTATAGCTAAATTGAATTTTAAAATGGGTAGGCAAATATTGTAACTTGTTGAAGAAGTATCTTAACTTTAATGTTGTTGTTGTTGTTGTAATATTTGTTGTTGCTGCTGCTGTTACTGATGCCACTTGCAGCGGACACTTAACGACACTTGGCTTGGCAACGATGCGCCGCAAGTTGTCCGCTTTGCGCTGACAAATCGAAATTTATTATAAACGCAATTGAAAAATCCCCCAGCGCCACTTGAGCTCAAGCTTTCAAGCTGATGTTGCATGCCACACACACACATAGATAGCTTGCTGCCATGGCAGCCAAGTAGCTGTAAATGCCGCAGCAGAAGGAAAAGGAGAAAGTGAGTGCAGCCGCATAACCAAAGCGGATTTCAAATTGACACAAAACAGACAAAAAGCAAATCGTTTAGGCGCAACCACCGGCAGCAGCAGAAGCAGCAGCAGCAGCGACACCACACATGAAAGCAGGCTGCCAGGCGGGCAGACAGTGGCAGTCGAAATTTGTGTAACGGAGCCAAGTTGCCGAAAAACCCCAGCGAGATACAGAAATACAGACAGAGGGGAAGAGAGACAGAGGCAAAGCGAGAGGTTGAAGCAGAGCTAGCGATACAAATGCCGGCAAAGCCAGTGAGGCAGCCGGCTGAAGGATACTTTGGTTGGCATAACAAAGCCACACAAAAGACTTGGTCCTGCACAGCGATGATGATGATGATCAGGATGATGATTATGATAATGATGTTGTTATACCCGTAACTCATAAAGTACAAGTGTATATAGTATTGAATGCAACGCATGCAACAACTTAAACATATAAAATTCATTCAAGATATATGACGTTTTAAAGAAAAATATTTTCATGGGAAATTTTGTAAGAACTTGTATCACAAGTTGAAGTATTTTAAACATCATATAATCAAAAACTCATATTTCTAATGAGTCCCTAAAAGTCATTTTATATCCCTTTGGAATCCAAAAAGTATTTTTTTATTTCGAAATCGTCACAGAAATCGTTTTTATGAAATTTATGTCAAATTCAAGTGGAAGAGATTTCTGTAGCACACCTGATGATTGCAATCCTCTATGAAGATTGTATAAATATAGTTCGTGTTATGGCTGTTTTATATTTTTAGTTATCCTAAAAACAACAGTTGTTTTCATACTTTTCGAGCTGAAAATTTAAATATAAAATTAATCTAAACAATATAAATTGGGTAACGGGTATCTCATAGTCGGATACACAACTAAATCTGTCTTACTTCTTGTTGTTGTGCCAGTTCTTCCTATTGTTGCAACTGCAGCGAGCTGAAAGCAACTTTTAGAGGCGTTTCTAAACATGCTTTCGGCTTCATTTCACCGACACTTAAAGCGTTTTCGTTTGAGAAATGTATTAGTTGGCTTTTAGGCATTTTAAATGAGATATGGATACTGAGAATGCGCTCAATTTATGCTACTCTTTGTGGATGTGTGTGTGTGTGTGTATGTTTTGTGCTTGGCTTGTGGTGTTAAAGTTTATCAACATATCGTCAACATTGCTGCCCCGTTGCAGTGTCAGAGCACAGTCACTCATATTTATTTATGGCTCAGCTAAAAATCCAAAGAATACATGAACACACACACACACAGATATATGGATTTTTGCTTGTCCTTAGACTCGCCACAAGTTGCACGGCTTTGGCGCCTGAGGTTGAGGTTTCAACTGAGACTGAGACTCGAGGTTGCATCTTCAAGCAGCTGACAGTTTGGCAGTCGTTTTACAATGTTATCCATTTTATTTTTTGCTTCTTATTTTCTTTTCATTTGTTGTAGTTGTTGCTGTTGTTGTTGTGCTTTGGCCCGGATTTAGCCATGTACACTTGTTGTAAACAACAATATTAACAAGGGTTTGGCTACAGCTTCTCAAGGACGACAAGAAAAAACGGTGCACACTCATAAGCATTCATTGGAAATCCTTTTCGATTTATTTGCGTATTCAAACGGAAACATTTAAAGTGATTGCGGATGCAAATTTTACCCTCCTCCTTCTCCCCCGCTCATCCCCTTTTAAGTGTATGTGTTTGCATGTAAACTCTGAATCAAATGGCTCTGATATAGTACCACGGCTACAAATTCTCCCCAATCCAATAGTCTTCATCATCCCTTTATTTCTTCCTGTATTTTTTTTTGCACAGATCTGAAGAGCATTTACCGAGCGCGTGCCTGGCAACATTTGCGGTTTTTGCGCCAACTTCACACATTTTCTTATGTCGGTTTCTCGGTTTGCTTTGCTTTACTTTACTTTGTTTTTTTTTTGTTTTTTTTTTTTATTATTGTTGGCCTGCTATGAGAATTTCAATTTAAACGCAGGTGCTTGTGTTTGTTGAAAAAATAAATATCAATCATACGCCCCAACGGCCGACTAAAACAACAACAACTGTCTTGCCTGCTTGAAGCACGTTTTATTATTTATTTTACACACTTTTTTTAATTTTGCATGCTTATTTTCTTTGGTAATTAGTTAAATGCATGGATCAGTTGTGATGCTAAAAATATTTTAATCAATATAAAAAGTAATAGAAATAAAATTGTGTTTGCAATAAATTATTAAATAATAAATATTCATTTATATTTCATAAAGATGCGGTAGCATTTACGCTATTAATCCACTTATATTTATTGCTCAAACTGTAGCGTATTCACACTTATCGATACACATTCCACATATATTTTTCCAGCTCTTCGCACGAATGTGCGACTCAATATGCCTTATTGTGCCCATTAATTTCGCACTAAACTACTAAAAACTGTTAATGACTGACCAGTTGTGGGGCGAGGAGAGTGCGGGGCAGAGCAGTTGAAGTCCGTCGGGTGCTTTGCATCATCAACGAGCGATCAGCTGCTCCATTTCTGGCCAATTGCTGTTGACAGCGTGCTAATTGCTTTGAGGCGAGAAACGAAAGATAGCTAACCGATTATAGATACAAAGTTACTTCTGAATTTGTAGTATCTGCCTCTATATAGCTGATAGCAATCCTCACAACATGATAAATAAATCAAATTCAAGTCAAACTTTAAGCTGAAGGTTGCAAGTTGCAAGTTGCACGCCACATACATGAAATAATAATAACGATGCAGCAATCAATTTAAACACCACTAAAAGACATGACCATTTCTTTTTTTCTTTTTTTGTGTGTGTGTGTATGGGGAACGATTTGAAATTGAAATTACAATGCAGCTAAAACAAAACAATTTAAATAAAATAGAAACTACAAAGCCGCAGACAAGCACTCAATGTGTATGGTGTGCGGGTGTGTGTATGTGTATGTGTGTGTGTGTGTGTGTGAATGGGGTGCCAGTGAATAATTCAGCAAGTGCACGAGCAGCAAGCAAATTAAATCAAATAGTTATATCATGCGAATAAATCGCCGTGGATATATCGCACATACGCCCCGTTGACCGCAAGCGACCGAAATTGCGAAAACTGCGAGCAGTGGCAGCTACTTACGAGCCTCGCAGCAAGTGCCGGGCATCAGTACGCGCATTGCGTTCAGCGGCAACAGATCGTGCATGGGAATCCCGCCTACCGCCTACCGCCTTCCGTCACCCGCCTTCCGCCTTCTGTGTCATCACTTATCACGCGAGCGCTAGTGTAAGTGTGTGTGCTGAACAACTAAAAAGCGCACAACTATTTGTGCATATTGAAGAAGGGATATAGAGTGAGAGTGCGAGTGTGAGTGTGAGAAAGGGAGACAGAGTGTAGCTGGGACTATCGACTTCCTGTCTGGTGGCACTTACGCTTCTAATTCCCGGGCGAATCCAACACGCGTGCTGCAGCGACTACAAGGCGGATTTCAGCGAGAGAGTGAGAAAGAGAGCAAAGAAAGGAGTGTGTGAAACCAAACAGAGAGAGAAAGAGAGCGAGTACACTGCACTCGACTTTGCCAGGACTTTGCACAAACTCCAATCGAGTATTTCACATTTTTTTTGTTCTTCGCTGAGACTTTGGAACCACATCCTAAAGCGACGACTCCACAATGCATACGCCGGGTGGCAAAGTGTCGGGCTACATCGTCCTGATGATTGTGCAAATAATTTTCCTGGTTCTATTCTGGCTGTTCGTGCGTTACGAGAAGGCTGTGCTCCCGGCACCAATCGATGCTGAAGACGCTGGATCAGCAGTCGAACACGTTTCAAAATATCCGCGTGAGTAGCCAATATATTTCCCCATTCCCTATCCTCTTTCCCCTTTCCAAATTCAACAATGGCGAATTTTGTCATTGATTCTAAATTTAGTTGCGTTGTGAACAATTTAAGCTATTTTAACTCATGACTGAAGGGGAAGCCTGTGTGTGGGCATTTATTATTTTATGTGAGACAATTTACCACTATGTTAATTGACTGACAAGTAAACCAAAAGGGGGGGAACAACGAGCATGTCGGTCAACACTCAAAAGAAAAGTCAGAACTCAACAATATTTTATGAAGCCACGATATTGATATGATATTGACTTGCGGCAACTTTATCTGCTTAGGGAACTGAACTTTGCCAGCAGTTAGAGTGCTGTCCATCACACGGGGTAAGAATATCATTGACACATGTCTTGATGAGATTGCGCGACATCTACAACTGATAAGACCATCAAGATTTCTTAACAAAGACAATGAAGACAACTGACTCACTTCTGTCTGATTAATAGCGCAATGTAACCTAATTTATGGGAAATACTCGTAACAGGTAAATCAACTTGTCACAGTAGAAAATCCACAAGTCATAATAAAAAAAGTTTTACAAGATTACGAGTAACCTGAGACGATAAGAACGATAAAAGATAAAGTTTCTTTAAATTAGGTTATGCAGACCACTCGAATCTACACAAATGAAATACATTATAATATTAATAAAATGGTATATAACATTTCTAGTTTTTGTATATTTTAAATAATATTTTCTATGTTTACATTAAATTGACAATTATTTTTGTCGACTGCTCTGAGTTAATAAATTAGAAATATGTGTATATTAATTTTAGTATGACACAAATGTTTTAGAATTTTATTTTAAACAAAAAAACAAAAATCAAAAACATTAAGTTTTCCATTATTACCTAAGTTTTTACTAAATTTTGTTTTAACAAATTAAACCTAGTCAACTTGCTGTTTATAACTTGTACATGAAAACCTTTTTTCTGTAGCCTTAATGAGTAACTTATTAAACTCATTTATTGGCTCACAGTTGGATAACGCTTTAACTCCCACATTTTTTGAATATTTTATTCAACTTTTTATTTTAATTTTACCCAAATTTTAGACCATAAGTTGTCTAAAAAATAAGCAAAAATGTCAACAGTTTAATCTAAATATTGATTATCAAAAATTAATTAGTGCCAAAGAGAAGATGCTGAGCAGACAAAACCCCTGCTAAAAAATTCACAGCTTAATCCTTCGTATTGAAATAGCTTTGAGACTGTGTTGAGGCTATTACCCGTTCCAGTTGCCCCGTTGCCAGTTGCCCTGCTTTGGACTTAGAGCAGTTGCTGCTGCCAGTGCTGTTGTCTGCCAAGTGTTGGCGGCTCATAAATAAATGAAGTTATTTTTCGCATAGTCTCCTTGAAGTCCCGCGGCACCAATTGCATTAATTACTTTTGCCACAATGGACAAGCGACGAAGCCAAAAACACCGAACTCTTCCGAATCCCTACCCCACTGTTTTGTATCGTATTGTAGTCAAATGAACCGAGAACCGAACCGAACCGAACCGAAGAATGGAACGCAACGAGCTGCACACAAATGAATAATTAAAGTCATTAATTTCAATTTATGCAAATGCGTCTGTAAACAACTTGTTGCAATTCATAATAAATAAATTAAACCGTATTTCACACTAATTGCACATACACACACATACACATACACATACACATGTAAAGAGCTGCTCTCGACTCTAGGGTGACTCGATGCCGTGCTCTCCTACGGCTTCTGCTCGGAAACCGTTCGCCATGGTGACATCAATCTCAATGCAATTGACTTTTGGCAGCAGACAATTGGGCCACTAATTGAAACGACTTGACTCAATTAATAAGCGTGCCAAGGCGCCAATACAGTCAACCCTCTCCTGCACGAACTAATCCCCTTTCCATCCTCTCTATATATGTACTTATAGAATTCCAGGATGTACAGGTTATGATATTCATTGGCTTTGGCTTCCTGATGACCTTTCTGCGTAAATATGGATACAGCGCTACAGGTTACACTCTGTTCATGTCCGCTTTGGTCATACAGTGGGCTGTGCTGATGAAGGGCTTCCTTCACATGGAAGGCGGCAAGATCAGGTGAGATTCCAACAACAAATGTGAGTTTGCAATCTAAATAATTGCACAAGACACATAAATTAATTGCATACACAAACTTGTGTCCTAAGAAAGAAATTAAGAGAAATTACCCAAAGTTGCAATGAATTTATGCAATTAATTTGATTTGTTTCTTTTCCATTTTTTTCTGAATTACGGCGTGACAGTAGACAGGACAAAAATTATTTTAAAATTCAAGTCTAAAACTATTTAGGAGTTATTAAGGATATTTTCCGTTAAATAACGTATAGAAGAAAATAAAAAATCGCACTTCAATCCAGCATTTAGTATTCAAATTAAGATTATTCGAATTTCGTATTTTTTTTTTCTGTGTACCTATGCCAAGTTGAAGCAGCAAACAGACACGGACTAAGCTTCCTTTAATCCCTCAGAGTTGTGACAAGTTCTTTATCCTTTTTCCTCCTTGCAGCCTTTCGCTGGAGAGCATCATCGATGCGGACATTGCCGCCGCCGTGCCTTTGATCAGCATGGGAGCACTCCTTGGACGCACGACGCCCATTCAGCTGCTTTGCATGTCCATCTTTGAGGTGGCTCTGTTTGCGGCCAACGAGTATCTGGCCCTCAATGTGCTGAGCGTAAGTCCATTAATCCATTACAGACTCCCCAGTCAGTCTTGGCCATGTCCCTTACCTTTGTAACTTGTTTAGATCTGCGATTGCGGCGGTTCCATTACGGTGCATGCTTTTGGCGCCTACTTTGGCCTCGCCGTGGCATTGATGCTGCGTCCGTCCAAGGATGAGAATGACGCTGGCAAGCATGAGGGAGCCAACTATGTGTCCGACATATTCGCCATGATCGGCACCACCTTTTTGTGGGTCTACTGGCCCAGCTTTAACTCGGTGCTGGCCGAAGGATCCGGCGGAGAACGCGCCATTTTGAACACGTTTCTATCATTAGCCGCGGCAACAGGTGAGTCACGTGCCACACGGCTCTGTTCCGGCAATTAGTTGGCTCAAGTGGCAGCCAGCCTTCGTTTTTATATATATAGTATATATTTCTTATATCCTGGACAGCTGCGTTAATTATAATGTTGGCGAGCCTATTAACTTGGTCGCTAAGCATTGAAATTGAAAAAGGTTAAGAGCTGAGTTCCAGTTTCCAGCTTCGCATTCAGTGCAGAATCTTTATGCATGCAACTCACAAACTAATTAAATGTCAAATAGTTTCGTTAACACATTTGAAAATTTATTTTGAGCACGTAGCGCACATAAAAACGGCCCCAAGAGCTGAGAACTGGAAGCTGGTAGCAGGAACAGAAGAAGGAGAAATAAAAGCAGAAGACTGCCCAGCATTTAGCTGTCTGTGTATCTGTGTGTCTGTTTGGGTCAACTATGTTTGACCATGGCCATGTCGTACACAACATATAGAAAATGTGCTAAAAGCAAAAACAAGCCAAGTAGGAAGGGATAGGGAATTTGGGGGAGACTCTGCTTCTGTCGTTGCTGTTGCCTCACTCGGTTAATGTAAATAACAAAACACAAATTAAATGTATACAAAGGGCGCCCAGCAACGACTACAACAAGCACTAACAACAACAACAACAACAACAGCTGAGATAAGCCAAGCTGCAAGCAGCATTGGGAGTCAGGTCTGCTAGGTCTGAGGAGCGGGTTGGGGTTTGGTTACGGGTCCGGCTCCGTGTCCAGCTTTGGGACTGGGACTGCGACTCTCTATGGTGGCGACACTGGGACGGCTGTGGTCTGAGCCTGGCCATGATATTAAAGCCCTCACGTTGCAACAACGCAGCTAACACCTAAACAGCCACATAGAGCATATCAGAAAAAGTTGGGAGTAGACATGTATGCACATTAAATACCCTACAAAAATAACAATATTTAAATTAAATGAAATAAACTTAATTAAATGAAATTTAATTTAAAAATAGCCAACCATATTTCCAATTAAGAAGAGTGCAAATTTTAAATGTGAACTTTACTCCTACCACTGGACTTTAAAATAAAGCCTTATTTTGAATATTTCAATATTTCTCAATTTCTTTCTAAAGTTCATATATTTTTAAGCACATAAAGTTATTTTAAAAATCTGTTTAGTCTCTTGTTTTAGGCTAAAATACATAGTTTAGTCCTTTTTTCTTATTATTAATTTATTTATTTAATTTAAATATTTACTAGTTTCCCAGTGCTACAAGTATTTAGTTAACTTATAAATTATCACACTTTGAATTACAGAAATTTAATCAAATTATTAAAAATTTAAAGCTATACACATAGTTGCTTAACTATATTTATTAGAACTGTTCATTTATAATTCTTTTCTATAGCTTTTTATGTGCTAGAATACTTGTAATATAATTTAAATTAATAGGGAATGTTTCTGCTTTCAATTTTATTAATTATAAATAATACGCCTGGGGGGCACACTATGAATTTAGCATCAATATACCCCATTGTAATGTTACAGCGACAAGTAGGCAGGACTGAAGGGCTGCAAGGAACCTGGCAGGGACACTTTATGCGGAAGGATGTGCGATTAGTTGAGTCAACGTGGGTCGCCGTTGCCGTCGCTTTGGGCCGTTTGTGCCGTTCAGTGGCCAGTTACTTGGCTCGCCAGTAGTTGTTGCCTTAATTAAACTAAAGCTGGGAATCAGTTCAATGCTGAAATTAGAGGCGTTCTTGTGGGTGTGTCACACTTTGTGTCTATGTGTGTGTGTCTGAGTGTGTGTGAGTGTGTGTGAGTGTTGGAGTGTGTGTGTGTATGTGTTGGCCATGCGGGTGTTGCGACATGCATAGCAGACGACGCCATTCGGTGTCCAAATGCGGCGCCAACAGCAAAATACGCCCCAGTTGTTGTTTTCACACCAAGTTCAAAACGAGCTTGGGTTTGATACTGTCTCTCTCTTCCCCCTCTGTCTCTCTCTCTTCCTCTCTCTCCGGCTGCTTGTGGCCCTGGTTATGGGTCTGTTTCTGGCCCTGGTCAGTATCGTTGTTGGGTTCTTGTGCCCCGTTGCCCGCATTGGCCAACAATGTTAAGCACAAAACACATTTTATAGTCACAAGTGACACCATTGGCGTTAATTTAAATTGTTAAATGTGCAAGCAACAACACCAGCAACAACAACAACAACAGCAACAACAAACAGTAACAACAAATGACGCCCCGAATCTCGGTTGCTTTTGGCCATTGCCTTAGCTTTGGTTTAGTCCGAGACTCGGAGAGAAAATCCTGGGGACCGGCTGTAAAAATACTGTTTAATTGATTTTTAAGCCAGAATTTGTTGTTCTCTGTAAAATTGTTGTGTCGCCTGGACAATGTCAAAAGCTGTTTTTGAAATTGCTGTGGTTTTATTGTTGTTGTTGTTGTGATTTGCTTTGCTTATTTGCACTTGCCACAGAAACCGAGCGGCGTTCCGTATTAACTAATTTATGCAAATTATTATTGCTGCAACATATGTTTCGCCATAAAATGGAGATTTTTAAGTATTTAGTGTTATTTTTGCCGAGATTTATGTTTGCCTGGGTAATAAACTGAAGTATGCTCCTCAGTTTCCCTCTGGTTGCCAGGACAACACAGGACGACAGGACGACAGGACAACCGGACTCGTCGCTGTGTATCCTTGTTTACATTTTTATTAGTTTTGTGTTTATGAACTGCGGTTGTGACCGAGAACTGCGGCTTGTGTATCCCATTTGCTCCACTTGGATGATTTAAGAGCATGTTATTTGCTCCTAGTAGTAGTAGAATAGCAAAGCCAGCTTTCACCCTAAGCATATTACATTGCGATGGCAACTTGTCTCTTAATTATTATTTGTATGCCATATAATAAACATTTACTTATATATTTAGCTCCCTCCATGATCCCTGCATTACTTATTCTCGCCCTGGGCTGCAATAAAACAAAAGAAATGGAAGCAGCACATTTCGTTTTATTCTGGAGATTAGTGTAAATTTAATTCGTTTTAATTAAATATCAGACTTGAGTTTAAACAACAATTTTAGCACCGCTACGAAAAAAAAGACATTTTATTTAATAAACAATGACAATTCTGAAAATACGTAGACTGACTCAATGAATATAAATAAACATAATAAACATAAACATGCTCTCTAAATTTATTCCACATTGAAATATTGTTCATTCTTAAAAAAAACACATTTTCGAAAATTTTGGAATTTTTCCTTACTTACCCCTTTACATTATTTTTTAATCTTCTAACTCCACTAACTTTTTTAAAACTTTATCGATAGTTATTCATGCGGAAAATCACATTGATCATTATTGCACCTCCAAATTTATTCTAAGTAAATTAAAATATCGTTTTTGGAAATTTTTTTCCTTTACAGTTCCTTTGCAGTTTGTTGAAAATTTTCAACTCTCATAGCTTTAGCGTTTTTCATGCGGAAACATTGTTCATAGACCCAAATTTAAATAAATAGATAAATAAATTGGTATTTTACCGCATATTTGCAAGTTTTGTTGCTCAAGCTCGCAGTGAAACTGTAGCTAATTAAGGCTGAAACCCAAATGTAACACAAAATGGCTATCAATCACACTGCAATAGGCAGTAGTCAGTAGTGAGTGTGTATTGCCAAACACAGAGTCAGGAGAACTCATTGAAATCGTAACTGGAGCTCTTGAAGTAGAGCTCGTTGAAAAGGCAGAGCAGCCTATTGGGAGTGTGCCTCCTTTACTGTTGATGTTGTTGTAACCTTATTCACCTCTCTCTCTCTCTCTCTCTCTCACTCTCTTTCTCTCTCTCTCTCTGTCTCTTGCAGTGACCACCTTCGTTGTATCCGCACTTGTCAGCCATGAGAATAAATTGGATATGGTGCACGTGCAGAACTCGACACTGGCCGGCGGTGTTGCCGTTGGCACCGTTTGCAACTTGCTGCTCGGCGCTCACGGCGCTGTCTTAATTGGCATTATCGCCGGCACGGTTTCGGTGCTCGGCTATCGCTATTTAACCGTAAGTTGAACGACTGCGACTACCCAAAAAAAAAAAAAAAAAAAAAAAAAAACCAGCAGGCAAAAGGAAAAAATAAAATGAAATACTACGAGTAGTTGTGGAAAATGTAGCAGACTAATGGGGCCACATCCGCACTGCCGAACTATGTTACACAGAGAGAGTGCCATGTAATCCATAGAAACACGAGACGCTATTCAAATGCCTAGCTAGCAGGCAGTAGCTTGAGTTTGGGTTTGGGTTTTTGAGTTTTCAGTTTGAGTTTTCGAGTTTGAGTTTCGTCCAGCACAGAGTCGCACTCTGGACCCGCGTCTGTTCCGTGGTGTCGCCTACTGCGTTTTAATTAGTGCGCCTAGTGCAAAAATGTGACGCTAATGAGTAAAGTTTGTTGGCCGCCGTTGCCTCTGGTGCCATTTGGCAACCGGTTGCCACCGCTCCAAAATCCGTGGTGTAAATAAATTTACGCTTTTTTAAATGACCCAACGGCAGACCAGCTGCCTAGCGGACATGCACTTGCATCTCTCACCTTTATAGTGCTTAATAAGTCGTAAAATAAAATGTAATTAACACAGAAAAAAAAGAAATTTTCTAAAATTCGAGTTTAAATTCTTGTATCTATTTCTGAAGTATACATTATTTTAGTTAAATTAACACTATATGCGAATAAAATGGCAAAAACTCAGCATAAAAATAGAATGAATTGGATAATAGAACTTCATTCAAGTATTTAACACCGTTTCCCGATTGATTTCATTCCGGAATCTCGAAATTAGTTTAATGTGTATGTACTTTACTAAGGATATGTTCTCTGAATTGCAGCCTTGGTTGTCCAGCAATCTGAGACTGCACGACACCTGTGGCGTCCACAATCTGCACGGCATGCCGGCCCTCATCTCGGCGATTGCCTCGGCTATCTATGCTTCCATGGTCACAGCAGATGACTATCAATCCGAGCTGCAGGACATCTTTCCAGCCATGGTGGGCAACAATAATACAGCTACCAAAATTATGGGCGTAAGCAAACAGCTGCCACTGATTATTTACATTCTGTAAGCTAATCCGCCTCCTTTCGCCTATTCCCTTTCCCTTGTAGGGCCTTGGACGTAATGCCAGCACTCAGGCTGGCTATCAACTATTTGGCATTGCCGTAACGCTGCTCATTGCAATCGGAGGCGGTATTTTGGCAGGTGCGTAAGCAAATCGAATTGAATTAAATGAAATCTTTAATTACCCCAAAATTTAATTGTTGTTGTAACTTGTAACAGGTGCCGTGTTGAAGTATACAAGCTTCCGCAATCTGCAGAAGGATGAACAGCATCTGGATGAACAGTATTGGGAGGTGCCAGCAGTGGAGAACAAGGAGGAATAGTTAAGTTTTGTGCAGCATCAATTGTACTTGCTTTCTCGTCCTCGTCCTCGCCCGCCTGCCTCCTCCACCCCTCCGCACAGAATCACATGCCAATTTATTGAGTATCGAATATGCATTGTCAAATGTCGAAATATTACTTTTATTTTATGCTTTTATCCGAGTTGATAAAACCATACATACATACATATATTTTATTATGCCAAGCACAGATATACACTCTTCTCATTTGCACTTATTGTTTGTTTGTTTAGATTGCATTTGTCAACCAATTTGTTGCCTTATTTTTCGATTTCAGTGAACTAAATATTGTTGATGAGCTTTTGTTATAATCACAACAATAAAAGCAAAAGCAACAGCAACAAGAGAGGCACTCAAACTCCAACTCCAGCCAAATAGAATCCTGACAATCCTTTGTGCCATTTTTGTTTCGCTTAATTTCTGTAGACATTTGTCGCATTCAATTAAAAAGTTCAAAAAATTTACACATTTAATTAGCGCAACGCACTGCAATAAAAAGCAATACAAATAATGGAAAAAACTACAATAATAATGAAATGAAAAATCTGAATAAAATTGCGAGTAAAATGTTTTAGCAATGAAAATATTTTTAATTGTGACAACCACCTCAACTTTCTCTCTCTCTCCCTCTCTCTTTCTCTCTCTCGCTCTTTCTCTCTCTGTCTGTGTCTGTCTCCGTCTTTTTTATTATTGTATTATTTTTGTAAATTTATTTTTCATGCTATCCGCGAATTTTAATGGAATTAAAATCATACATACAAATTCCAAAAACAACAACAACAATGGGCCAAAAAGTTTAAATATTCCCCACGAAGTTTTGGATGGCGCCAATGCCGTTGCCGTTGCCGCTGCCAACTCCGACCCAGACGCCAACTTTAATTGGCGCCCATTTCTGTTACGCAACTGGAATGCAGTTGTCCCCGCCAACAATTTGTATGTGCGGGGCGTCCTCTACTGAAAATGGGCAGGGGGAGGCAGAGTAGTTGCAGTAAGAATGGCAGTCAACTCGTTGGAGTTGAAGGCAAACTGCAGGCAAAGGCTAATTAAGTGGCCCAAGACAAAGTGTCAACTAATTAGCTGACTTTTAGCCAGCTACTTGGTCGGTTCCGGCCAGCTTAGCCGGCGATTAGCGCACCTGCAAAATAAAACAAAAGCGAAACCCAATAATGTCTTTTAAATGCACCCTCTGCGAAGACTGAAGAAGGTAACTACGGATACGATAAGCTGGCTCGCAACGTCTTAGCCGGATTTGGGCAGCCAAAGCTACCAAAGAATAACAATTACCCAAGTACTACTTAACTATGAGAACTGTTGCAGAAGATCAAATGAAATTGGTAATCACTTGGCGATGACTGGAATGGATAACAGCTAACAGATTGGCAAGAACTTGTTGAAGAAACTTTGAATGAGCTATTAATGCAGTTTTATGCTTCAATTTTGTATTGAAAACATTCAGATTAAAAGAACCCGCATTACAATTGTTTTAGATACTACAGAATCGTCGGTATTGACATTGCACTATGTTTTGATCTATTTAAATAGTATAATTTTCAAAATCAGTTTGATTGGATTACAATATCGTATAGTTGGCAAGAGAAATAGAATATTATTTCACAGAGAGACGGAAAATAAAATAAATAAATAAACTCATAAATGGATATAAGATGGCTAGTTTTATTTTGAAAAATTTCGATGAAGGGTTCTATATATTTTGTTCAACAAGTTTTATATAAAAATGACCAAAAAACTCAATACATAATCACTTGCAATCTTAATATAACTTTAAAATGATACTTTATAAGTCCAAGCTTCAACTTGGGGAATTTCATTTAAATTTATTTAACATTTGGACTGCAAATAAAAGTTTTAATAGAATTAACACTAAAATCTGTTATCTATATCATAAAGATACTAAATATTTAAGCTCCTTTCTTTTCTTTTTTTTAAATAAGAGATTAAATGTCAATTCGGACGACAGTTTTGAGTCATGGTGAAAAGATAAATAATAGCTAAATGGTTAAATGGAACACGTAGACGTTGACAAAAACGACATGCACACACAAAGAGAGACAAACAGAGATAGTGATTGTAGGGGAGTGAGAGAGAGAGAGACACGTGTAAGGCGACTAAGTGCAAAAATATTTATAGAGATGAAAGGACGACAAAAGCGTGTAGTCAAATGAGTGGCCAAGGATGCGAGTGATGTCTAACCAAAGTCGAATAAAATGGTATGAAATGGAATGGGTTAGAGTGATAGTGGGGGTTGGGGGTCGGTGAGTTTGGGCTGTGCAATTTGGTAAAGTATTCCCCGGTGCGCCGTTTGACTATTTTGGCCAGGCCAAGCGGTTCAAACGGACCAGACGACGTCTATGCAGAATGTCTGTCTACCTGGCTGACTCTTTCTTTGTATGGGTATGTGTGAGTGTGTGTGGATGTCTATGTCGTTGTCATTGTCGTTGTCTAAGTGCTGTTTTATTGCATGTGGTCGGTTGGGTCGTTGTAGCAGCAGCTACTCGTACTGTGTACTGTGCCTGCTCCAGACAAGCCAACAGACAGATGGACACTCACACGTCTATAATAATAATTAACAGCATGAAAGGCAGCAGCAGCAGCGTCGCTGTCGACGCTGGGGCTGTCTTTTGGCACTCACTGTGCTCTGCCGTGCGCCACGAAGTATGCAGCGTATATTTTATGCATGTGCTGCAGGCGCTGACTGTGACACGGCAACCATAAAAAAGAGAACCAACTACACAGAAAAAAAGAGTTTTTCCAAAATTTGAGTATGTATTTTTTAGATATGTTGTCAGAATATTTTTGTTAAATCAACTAAATATGCGGATAAATTGGCAATCACTTAACATTAGTTGATTTCCCTGAAAAAATTCTTATAAAGCCGCGATATTCAAAATATTTTCGGAGGGTGAGTAAAAAATTGTATAATGATGAAATGAGATACTCGATAAAAAAAATTCAGATAATACCGAATTTTTGACACCGCTTGGATTAATTTAATTCCGGAATTCTTGTTGTTTTTTTTCAGTGTTGAGCAACAAGAACAATAGCAACAACATCAAGAACAACCAAGTAAAAGTACAACAACTGCAATTAAGGCGACTTTAAACAGCGTTGACAACTCAGCCGACATTGACTTTGCCTTTTGTCTACAAGCAACAAATTGTTGCACATACATCTACATTGTTGTTGTGCTTATCTTTGTTGTTGCACTTATTGCCGTTGTTGTTCTTATTGTTGTTGTCAGTCCTGAAATTGTTAGAGCCAGCTCGCCAGCTGGGGATTTGTTGCAGTTGCAGTTGTTGCTGTTGCTCTTGTTGCAGGAAGCTCTGACTCGGAGCGGAAACTTGTACAACATTTTGCTACAGTAATTTTTTGGGTGTTGTTTCCGCCGGCGTTGACATTTTCCAGTCTTTGTTTATGGTTGGGCGACAACCCTAACGTCTCTGCCCCTTTCAACCATCCACCCGCTTTGGCTTAAAGCCTTTGCCATTTGCTTAATGCCTTATCGAGGCTGTATCACATTCTGTCTCTGACTCTGAGTCCCTTTTGAGTCCTTTCTGCGTCCCTGCTGCTGCGTCCTGCACGTGGCCATGGATCCCTTGCAAAATTCATGATTTACGTTTAAGTGTCATTGGTATTTAATTATTTAGATGGCCCCCAAGTCGTTTAAGTTGTTGAGCGCCCAATCTCCCAATCTCCCAATCTCCTGATATCGCATTCCCACTTTTGTAGTTGCTACAGATGAAAGAATGCTCGTGCTAGGGATGAGCGCGTGAGGCAAGGCGATAGCACCTATTATGGAAATTGATTGAAATTAAAAAAGGAAATCTTTGTATGTAATAAATTGTACTTTTACTTACTGAGTTGCTTGCTGCTTTTCATTCACTGTAGTCAACCCTTAAAATGAACATATAAACTTGCCCACACACATATTTTAATAGTTAGTTAGATCTCTGTTATCTAAGTTATGCTTCTTATCTACAGTAATAACTTCTGCTCACGATTTTATCCTTGGCTAAGGTATGTCGTGAATTAGAGCTGACTTTCGTTCTTTTTCCAGCTGTTGTACTTTCTGCTCACGATGTCACCACTGACTGGTTGCTGGGACCAAGGACTGCAGCTAAGAATTGCCAATAACTGCGACACACACGTGCGAATTGTTCGCTGTGTTTGTTTGTTCACCTGGTCGCGCTTTCCATTTCATTTGTGGCCATCGTCCTCTCTTCCACAGTGTTTGCATGTTTCTTGGCTTGCTTACAGACACATACAATAAATATGGTTGTCCAGCGTCACGCGAAGCCAGGAGAAGAAAAAGGAAAAGGAGAAGGAGAAGAAGAAGGAGGAGAAGGAACCAGGTTCAAGGAGAATCATCCGAGCAGAGTTTTTACCATACTCTGGGGACTTATCGCTCCAACTGGCAGTTGATATGTGTCCATGTGTTAGTGTGTGTGCATTCTACATCAGCTAGCTGACTGGAGTGGAGTGGAGTGGAGTGGGGTGTGGCATGCCACATCTCGTTCCACCTGCGCTTGCATGGCCAGAGCACATTCCATGTGGGGCAAGGCAACAAAACGTTCAGCAGCAGCAAAAGTGAAATTAAATAAATTTAATAACATAATTTACGCTATCACAACATGCACTGCCCTTCCACCCCTCACCCCTCATCCCTCGACCCAACTCAACTCCAGGAGTCTGCTGCATTTGTCTTGTATCCTGTATCCCTGTGTAGCGCAGTGTCCTGGGGATTTGCACTCGCCTCCGTGTGTGTGTGAGTCGATGTGGGCGTGGCAACGCAGCGTCGAGCACATTTTTCGTTAATATTGCGCACAGCCAGAAGCGCCGAAATGTAGGCTTCAATTAAATGTTAATTTTACAGAGCTTAAGCATGAAATTTTGAGTTGGGCGTTTGCCAATGCTCCTGCCCCTGCCCCTGCCACGCCCCCCTTCCTCATCTCCTTCTCCTTCTCTCACTCGTTGTCGTCCTGTTTGTCGCTGTTGGCGGATTTGAGCGCTGTCTTCTGGCCGGATAATGCTTCTCCCTCTCCCACTCCCACTCCCACTCCAGCTTTTGCTCCTCTTCAAGCGCTTTTCATTAAGGCCGCTGCTCACATCAAGTTGTGTATTTTATGACTGCATTTTAATCTTTTTTATTGCCAGCTCACTTTTCATCCAAATAAATATGGAAAAATACTTAGCCCAGCTGTCGGTTTAGAGCATTTTCATCGCTTTCTTTTCGCTTTGAGTACATTAGATATCAGTTCGACCGTGTCGGCTCATTTATCGATAAATTGTCAGACGATGAATAAGGAATAGGTTTAGAATTTTTAAAGATATACTTATGGTGATTACAATGTCCTAATAAAGTCGTTTTTAATCAATTCGTTTTTAATTATTGGTCTGATTGAGATTTCTTAGTGTATTGAACATATTTATATTTGTCTGTAACTCTAAACTAAAATAGTTCAATAGTAATTGGATATTTTCATTTATTTATACAATTTTATATGTTATTATTAATAACTTAAATAGTTTGTTATTTAAGGTATGCATTCTAAAATATCATTTTCAATTCACTTAACTCATACAATTTACCAAGCACTTAAATATATTATACTTTTTTAGCTTTTTGCAAACTATTATACTCAGACAGTAAAGCCCCCTAAATAATGTCAGTTCCATTCAATTTTGGGGTAACATTTCCATGATGGAACCCATCAAAAGTTCGCCAACGCACTTGACTTTACCTTGATGGCTTCAAAAATATTTCAAATATAAAATATGCAGTAAATAAAATGCATTTGCCACTTGTCTGCACTGTTGTTGTAGTTGTTACTTTTGTTGTTGTTGTTGTTGCTGTTCTAGCTGTTGTTGTTATCGTTTGTTGTAGCATTTGAGGGACTTGTGGGAGTTGTGGACCCAAGGGAGGCGTGGAGTATACCCAAAACACATTCAAAACACGCTGCGAACTTGAATAAGCTCAAGTGTCTATAAAATGGCGCACACACATATGCACACACACACACACACACACACTTGCAGTCATAAAATCCATATTGACAGCGAGGCACTTGTAAAAGGCAAAAGAATCAGGTGGAGAGGAAGGGAGGCCGAGGGGAGGAGACTCAAGGGTCGGGCCAAACAAAAAGAAAGCATTGTAATAATGTCCAAAAATATGTTACCAACACGTGTAGCATGCATAACAACGCCAACAACAACAACAGCAACAACAACAACAACAACAGCGAGGAAATTCTTTTGCCCTGTTGACTGCAGCACAAAAAAAAGGATTGGGATCAGAGTACGGCCCAAAACTGTTAGACACGCTTAATCGATGCACCAAGGGAAGTGGGACAAAGGGAAGGATGGAATGAATGGGGGGGGACTGAGAGACGCCACTTGTATTTTTATAGCAACGATATTTTATTTACCGCCAGTGGCAAACAATGCCAGACAAGGAACGAGCACAGACGTGGCAAGTGACAAGGGGCAAGGGGCAAGAGACAAGGGGCAGAGGTGGCACAGACAGACAATGTCAATGCGCAGGCCGCGTTCATCACATCACACGAATACGCTTTAGTCAGGGGCAAGGGAGTAATGCTTAAAACATAAAAAAATATGCTGACAATAAAAATTTGTTGTCGGCTGAGCGGCTCAGCAGCATGCAACATGCTGTTGCACAGAACAACACGATAGGCAGACCGACAGACATACAGACAGACGGAGGGACAGACAGGCGCTTGGACAGCTGAAAAGGCAGGCAAGCAGACAGTCGGACAGACTGTCAGAGAGACAGATAGACAGACAGTTGGACTGACTGATAGAGTTTCACCTGCATACGAAATATTTACATGTGAAACCGATGAAGGGGAAAGTTCAATGTGGCATAGTAAACGTTTAATACCCTAGCTGATATATTTTGAGATGTAAAAAAATTGAGCATACAAATCGATATCTTTTTTGTGAACATGCATTATTTGAATATAATACATAAACATATTGATATATTTTGTAGTGATGTAAGATTTTTAATGAATCGGTTTTGCATAAGAAATATGCATTTATATGATACTGGACTTTACAGAGCTCGATATACCGAATAATACTCTAGTTTTTTAAACATTTAGCTTTATTAATTGGAATATTTAATACTTACTCCAGTGTCAAAAATTAAAAAACAAATTTTATTAATCACGAATTTACTTTTGACTGTCTCCTTTCACTTAACAAATTTGTCTGCTGAAATGTGCCCAGAGTAAATTAAATTCTTGAGCTCTTTTCACTTTTTCATCATTTCCACAGATACGTATGTATATAAAGCACATATTTAGAAGCATCTTAAAAAGCTCGTCCCATTCGTCTGACTTTTTGCTTGAGTAAAATGTAAGCCTGAAAAATGAGTCACAATCTGTGTTTATGGCCAAAACTATAATACCTTTTGTTTTACAGGGAACATATATACAATAATAAAAAACATTTTCAGTTCAATGCCTGCCCGACATCAATGGAGTTGCAATAAAAAGCGTGGAATTCGCCATTGCAATAAAATAGAAACAACTGCGCCTAAAAACCACTCAAGCATACTTTCAGGCGACTGTTCGCTACATGGTTCGGTGGCTGTTCTTTGGTGGTGCTCTGGTGGCAGGTGGTTTTGCCATAGTCAAAAGTTACAAATTCGCACAGTGAGTGAATGCTATTGATCAGACAGCGAGACAGTGACAGGGAGTGAGAGTGGGGAGAAAAAGAGTCAGACATTGGCTAGGTAGCAAAAATAAAGTCGTAAACCTGAAATAAGCCATCAATGGCATTAAAACCCAGTGACGGTGTCGCCAACGCGTGCGCTGCTTTTACAGTCAACCCCATATCCTCAATCCCCAGTTCCTAACTTTGCTTTCCTTCCTCTTTCCCCAATCACTTCATCCAATTCCACTTCCTCTTTTGCTGCCTTTAGCTGTGTTTCATTTGTCAAAGTGCTTGGCGGCACTCTTGGAGTTCTTTTCAGTGACTGGCACTTTTTCTCTCTCTCTCTGTCTCTCCTGCTGCTGTGGCTTTTACGTATGAGTGATCTTATAGGCGGGCATTACTCATACGCCGCATGAGCCCAACAAACCATCAGCTCAAATCACAGCGCGAGCTTTTGGCTCACATTTAAAGTTTGCTGATTACACAGCAAATCATATAATTTCGCTGTTGATTTTTGTCGATGTCTAGTTGCCTTGGCAGTGTGTGATTTCCACACATTCGTGCCGTCATCTTATTTAAAAATCAATATTTGCGGCATTACGTGCAAAGCATATTAATCATACGCAATGTGGCACTAAAGGAGTCCACTTTGCTTGCTTTCTCCTATTCCGCCCTCTCTCTAATAAAAACTTTCGTTGCCAATACGTGTGCGGCTTTGAATTGGCCAGAATGGACCCCCAAGTGGGAGTTATTTCAATATGGCCCAGTGAATACGTTTCGACGACGGCAGCGACACTTTCCCATAGTTATAATAAGCAAAGTTTCATTGAGAAGGAGAGGATTTGATGCTCATGTCAAAAGCTAATGAAAGCAAAATTAACTTAGTGAATGTGTTGCCGCTGACAGCTCTAAGCCAGCGAGTGGATCACAGGTGACTTAGCTGGTCTAAACAGTTGGCTTCTTCTTATTTTGCAAGCAAGTTCCGAACAGAGTTTAGTTTACCTTTGAAACCGCGACTTACAATGAATATGCATGTGTTGTGGCGCTTTTGGCCAACATTGTTTGCATTTGGGACACAACTTTATATGGGCTAAATGAAGAAATTATCAGGTGGCGTGGTCATGCCACCTACAACCGTGTTACATACAGCCAACAACTTGCAACCAGCCACCTGCCACCTGCATAATTGCCACGGCCGCAAATTAGTTTTATGCCGCGTTGTTGGAGCTGCTGCTTCATCTGCTGGTGCCCGAGCAAAAGGCGACGAGGCAGGCAACTTGGCCAGACTCATAAATGTTTGAACAGGCGCTGCCGCTGCCTCGGCCGCTGTTGCAACAACGCTTCCGGTTTGGCAGATATTCAACATGGCGTTCAGGTTTCTGAGTTGCTCGTGTTTAGTTATTGTTATTGCTGTTCTTGTTGTTGTTTGCCGAGTTGCGTTTTTGTGTGCATATTAATTGGATTATCTAACGTGTGCACACACACACACACACACACTACACACACACACAGTAACATAAGTGCTAGTCACGTTAATCTCTGGGGGATCAGCGAGTCCTGGCATGCAATTGTTGAAAAAGCATTTGCGCAAACAATGCGCTGTGGGGACGAAGCTGCGAGTCGCCTTGAGAGCGCAAAAGACGCAAAATCAACATGAGATGCGGCCTGTTATCTGCCACCGCCCCCACCTCCCCCTTGGCCACCCACTGCATAAATCAACGAGGGGGAAGCAGCAGCAGCTGCTCTCAGGCTGGCAGCCTGGCAGCTTGTCTAAATATTTATACAATGCCAATGTAAATTAAAAAACAAAGAGAGAGTGGGCAACAAGTTGAAAACATTGTTAACAAAAGCAACGACGCAGAATCTAAAAAAGAAAACACAAGGCAGCAAATGCAAACTAGAGCATATTAAGCTAACTAAATACCCTGCCAAATATAAGAACTCAATTTCTCAGCAATCAACTTCTTAAACATCAGAAACCTTTGTATTCACGATCACAAATAAAAAATTAGACTAAATTGATACCCAGTAACTGCTTTTCAATCTCAAATTCTTGAATCAAGTTCACTTGTACTTTAATTTAGATTTTTGAGATGAGTATTGTTGATCTTGAATTAAGTTCTCTGGTGAAATTAAAATGAGAAACAGATTCTTGAAATAAGTGAACCTAAAATGATTGAAAACAATTCTTAAAATAAGTATTGTTGAATTTAAAATGAGTACAAAAAATGTTTGAAATAAGTATTGTTGAACCTAAAATGAGTACAACAATTTATTGAAATCAGTTTTGTTGATCTTGAATAAAGTTCTCTTGTGCTCCAATTAAGAGCTTGTGAACTTTAAATGAGTACCAAAAATTCTGGAAACAAGTATTGTTTATCTCAAATTCAGATCTTCTGAGTTGAGTTATTGTTATCCTTTTAGTGATAATCTTTATTAACAAATGACTTGATCCTGTCACTTCACGTTATCAATATACCCATCCAGTTAGGGCATTGCATGTGCAGCAATTGTAGCGTTAACTAAAGGGCTGAGCAGACAGACAGATAGACAAAATCAAACGGTCTCAAACGCCGAGCTTAGGCCGCTGTTGTGGACAGGCATCATTAGGCAGCCCGTTGTGGACTAATAAACTAGAGAGACAAGGAGAGTGAGAGCGATAGTGAGAGAATGAGAGTGAATGAGGATTGCAAAGCTAGACGAGAACTCGTTCTTACTAAGCCCAGAACCATTCTCCCATTCTCCCAATCTCCGAATCTCCCAATCCTCCCCTGGATTATACAAACCGAGAAACAAGTAGCTTAAAAACGCTTGCGGCGTCTGTCAGGTAACCAAGGGAGTCCAGTTCAGTTCAGTTCAGTTGCTGTACGTGATTCCACCACTTCATGGACACCTGGCTAAGGGGCTGTTGTTTTGTTGACTTCACATATTTGATGCTGCGTGGGTAAATTAACAAATAAATGGCATTTCTGCTGCTGCTGCTGCTGTTGGAAGTCCTTTGTTTAAGCTGCGACTCTCTACACTGAGTCAAAGTTGTGTGTTGATTTGCTTCGCTGCTCCTTTTGCAATTTCATAAATTCCCCGGTTCAAATGCGTAAAATGTGGCCAGCAACCCCAGGCAGCATTTGACCATTTCTGGACTCCTCCACAAGAGAAGGAGAGAGACAGAAACGAAAGGGGGATGGAGAGAGTCAGCTTCCATGTCCTTTTTGTATTTGACCACAAACAATATTGCACTTCTCTTTGTTGCATTTTTGTGCGTCTGCCTGAATGTCTCTCTGTCTGTTTGTCTGTCTGTCCCAGTCTGTCTCCAATTGAGATTCTGGTTGATATTATCCTTTTACGGGTATTGCATACATTGGGGCGTTGGAACTGAACTGGCATATGAGGTCCGTAGCTGTACAGTTTCCTAGTTATGCACTGTCGCCACAGATGCCAAAATATGTATGAGATATTTAATTAAAATCCTTAAGTTAATATTTAGATAAAAGTCAATATTGACCCAGAAAACTTATTACATTTCTGTTTAGCTTCCAGCACTTAAGAACAGAGAAATTGAACAGTCATAAAAGAAAATTGCTTAAAATTAGAAATCTGGCACGACAAGATTGCAACACAAATGTATTCAGAACCTTAATTTTTCGAAAAGTTTATTTTACAGAAATAAATAACTGTTAATTAGATATTCATTTAAATATGTAATTAAACTTCATTGATATTAATACTTAACAGTTTACATTTTATTAGCTTAAATTATTTAATTAAAAAAGTTATTTTTTTTTAAATTCCGAATTTGTGGTGAATTATGAACATGTATTAATATGTACTTATTATTAATATCAACTCTAGGTCGATAATGCATTCACTTTATCAGTTCATTAGTAACTGCATCTATATGAATTCATAAATAACTCCCTAGATAAAACATATGTAACTTGGATAGTTTACATGATGAAAAATAGCTATTTTTAGTTTAATCCTTGACCTGATCCTAATTTTTAGCCATGTGTAAACACATTCCTTATTGATTACGACGCTGTCAGCAAATTGCTCACCTAAAAGCAGCCGCTGTTGCAGTTGCATGTGGCAAGTGGCAAGTGGCAGTGGCACGCGGCAAGAGGCAAGTCATTTGGACAACTTCTCAATTAAATTAAATGAAAATGGGGCAAGGGGTGAAGGGAGCCGGAGTTGAAGGTTTGCCTGTGAAACTCTTTAGTCATTCGGGCGCTGTAAATCTCGTGCTGTGAAACTTTTTTAAAATTAAATGACAGGCACACACACACACACATTTATATAGTACCATTGCCATAAGTGCATAAGTGTGCGTGCGTGCAAAATGCATTTAATTTGCTGCAAAGTGGCTGTCGGGCCTCCAATGCTGACTCTGCCTCCGTCTCCGTCCCCGTCTCCGCCTCTGACTCTGGCCAGAAATGGAGGTACGGCTCCAGTCGTGCCGGCACCGTCAGCGTCAGTTCCAGCTCCAACTCCAACGACGATTCCAGTTCCAGGAGGCAGGAGTATCACAACGGGCGGGCGGCTTTTAAAATGATAAAAGTCGCCGCTTGTCGCGACAGCGAGACGCCGACAAAGCGGCGTAAATTTCAATTAAATGTGAAAGCAAAACAAATTTTAACTTTACTCGAGAGTTGGACGAAAAACGTGTCTCTGCCTTGCTGCCAATTGGCCAGTTGCGTTTATGCGGCGACATATTATGATTACAATTAATGTGTGAACTATAAGTTGTATACTTGAAATAAATAATATGTTTATTATTAGTAGTCAGGAATCAGTATATACAGGTGAAAGTGAACTTGTTTCATTTATATTAATAAACTTATAAATTAAAGCGACTTATTAATAAATTAAATGAAATTTATAAACAAAAGAAGAACAGATGATCAATAATATAATAAAGCACATCTTGATACGTACGAGTAGTGACGAGTTTATCTTTTTATATTAGTAATGATAGAAATTTAATGATGATATCATTAAACATTATGAGGAAGTCTGCTAAACAGAACTTAGTTTCACATAATTCACGATTTCGATCAGCGCATCAACATTGAATTCGAATTTGCGTGTGTGTGTGTGTGTTTGTATGTGAATACGAGTGTGCGTGTGCCTAAATGTAATTGTGAATTCCATATTTCAATGGGTCTGTGTATTTGTGAGTATGTGCATGTTATTGCCATGACTCTCTCTCTCTCTCTCTGTTTGTGTATGTGTCTGTGTCTGTGTGTTTGTGTTGTTGCTCTTGTTGTTTTTGCGTTTGTTATTACAACAATTACTTGAAAAATACTCCGATATCAGCGTCAGCGTCGACAGCGCCAGTAAAATTATTTAAATGCTTTTGTGTGCGGGGATTACAAGTGAGAACATACACACACACAAACACACATTGACACACACTCTGAAGGATATAAAGTGTACGGAGTGGCAATGGGGAAGGAAGAAGTCCTTGTTATACAAACACAGAAACATACAACAGCTCCCATTATATACAAATATGGTATGCTGCAGCTATAGGGCTAATGGGAGGTTGTGTGTGTGTGTGAGTGCGAGTGAGTGTGTGTAAGGGGAGAGGTGTGTACCATGCGTGTGCGTCCGTCCGTCCGTCCGTCTGACTGTGCGTCTGTCTGTCTGGCTGGCTGGCAGACTTCCGGGCTAGGTCCCGGCGTGGCCGACAGACAATTTGGTTTAATTGATAGTTGGGATAATGTAATTATAGACAATTGTGTTTCATGCGAAACCGATTTGCTGTTACTGCCGCTTCGATTGTAGTGTCCCACACACACACACACACAGGCACACACACAATACTCAAGTGATCTGTGAGTGTGTGTGTGTGAGTAATGCAGCAGCAAAAAAAAAAACAAACAAAAAATACAAATAAAAGTGACCAAGTGGCGGCCACTTTTGTAGATAAAGTGTGGCCAAGCTAAGAGCTGTTAAGTTGTTAAACATTGGGAAACACTCGATATCAGTAATGATGCTCGATTGAATTATCGCAAACATCGAATTCAGTCTGAGAGGTACATAATATAAAGCAACGAAATAACAATATATTAAATGCACTTTCAAGGTAGGACTTTGAAAATATGGAAGAAATTTTTCGAATTTAAACTGATTTTAATTATTAATGTGGAAAAAGATATAGACATGTCGGCAAGCATAAAATTCCAAGGAATTTTGTATGATTAAAAAAACATTGAATGAAATTTTACAAGATACGACCTTTTTTTTTATCATATCAAGTACGAGTTTATAATATGAAAATGAAATGTTATTATTTGTGAGAAAACAAATCAAAAGTCAATTGGCTTTATTTTTATTGAAAGCAGAAAGCTTTTATTTCCCTTTAAATTTACCTAAAGGAACTGTCAGTTAAGCGAGGCATCTTTATTATTTACAAGCACCACACTAATTTCAGAATATTGTATAAATTAAGATAAGCCAAGATTCTTAATAAAATATAATTAGGCGTATATTTTTGGTGATTAAAGAAATCGTTTGTTAATATCAGTGTACCCTTTTTGAACATATGCTCTCTACAGGGTATCGAAAGGAATGTGTCGCGACCAAGGCGAGTCAGCAATTCAGGCGATTCATTCAACGGTCGCTAATTAGCAGCAAGGGGCCGATGGGGTCAATGGGGCCGCAGGTACATGCAATTAATTATGGTCATTTTCAGGTGTGCATCCACTAACTAAAACCCCAAAACAGCACGAGCTGAAGTTCCCGCTGAAGGTTGGAGTTGGAGAAGACGCCGGTGTCCATCAAATGAACAGTGGCTAAATAACAAAGCGGCGCCGTTTGCCAATGACTGTTGCATACTTTTGTGCGCGACTGTAATGGGGTGCGTGGCGCGGAGAAAATTGCATTGAAAATGAGCGCAAACAAGCGCATAAACGTTGTTTCCCTTTTCCTTTTCCTTTTCCCACCTTCGTTTCCCGCTCTCCAGATACGCGAAAAATGGAAACAAACGATGAGGTTTTTTTTGGCTGTTACCCGTTGTTGTTGTTGTTGCTGGTGTAAAATGGCGCCCAATTGGCAATTGTCGCTTCCGGCGGCTGATTGGCTGCACCGGCTCGAATCGAAGCGAATGGGGCATGAGGCATGTGGCAGAGGACAACGCAGCCGGAGCCAGCATAATGTGCATCCATATCGATGACAATCACCAAATCGCGCTTGCCAAATGCACAGCAACAACGGCATCAACTGTCACCACAACAACAACAACAACAACAACAACAACATCATGATTGTGGCTGTAACCAGACACCATGGCGGCTTTTCTTGATGCGTTTTTATGACGAGGCTTTTCCCAGCATTTCCACCCCGCTCCCAATCAAACGAATGCAACTGATTTGCGGCCGTTAAGTGAAAATTTCATTGTAAATTGAGTCTGGCATTTAAAATATTTCTCAAAGGTAGCAAATTGACTGCAAAAGGCATTTTTCACTCATCACATCCACATCACATTGCTCGGTTCGGCTTGGCTTGGTTTTTCCGGCCATCTCACAGTAAATGAGCTGTAATTAAAGTACATTTCCCACAGAGTTTTCTGAAACGTTGCACAATTTAAAAGGAATTTTTAAGAATAATTAACGAAAATTCATTTCAAAGTTATTTCCCAGTGCGTATCGATAGTTTAATGTGTATTGAAAGTTGAACCGCGATTCTCAATTAGTTGGAAGTCGTAAAGTAGATTGAAAGACAATTCAGAATTGGAAAAGCCAAGGTAATAACACTGGCTTATATCTCTTAATATGTAAGTAAAATATATATTCTGTCCACATCGAACTCAGAGTGAGGGTATCTAATATTACATGATTATTCTTACATTTTAAATAAATTTGTAAAGTAAATGTATCACTCCAAAGAGAGAGTTGAAACTACTAGACTTAAAAGGCTATCAGTTTACAGAATAAATGCAAGTCCTTCAATCACCTTTTCCAATTCAATTTGTAGTACTTCCTGTTATTCCGGCTTGAATTAAAGTTTACCTTGCCTAAGCAGGCAAAGAACTAATAAAATTAATCAACTTTAATGCACTTTAGGCGCCAGTTCTTGGCCCAAGTTGAATGGCTAAGATAACAATAAAAGGCATCCGGACGTACAGCATGCGGCATGAGGCATGGGGCAATCGCAAAATGAAGCAGTCGAAGGCGGTGGCATTTGTTTTGCCAATGTTGTTGTTGTTGTTGTTGCTGCTTTGGCTGCAGCACTAAATAATTTCTAATAAAATAAAATAAATAATGAACGCAGCCAAGCCAAGGATGCTCTGCAGGCCGTATCCTTTGGCTGTCTCACATAGATGGCTCTCTCCTGGCCAGGCCCAACTCGTCCCAGCTCTAGGCCATATTGCGCAAATATTGCTGCAAGCTGCCTTTGGCAATGTGTTTTACTTTTATTGCACTCGAGCCGCCGGGCGCTGCACATTTTTAACGCCAGTCATAAAAAGGGACGAGCAGTAAGCTCTAACTAGAGCTGATGCTGCAACTGAAGCTGATGCTCCAATGTCCGCTCCAGCTCACTCTCCTCTCACGTCTTGGCCAACACACATTTTTTTCCAATTTTAAGGCTGAGTAGCGCACACGGCGTTCGCCAAATGACCGTAGAAATGATTGCTCGCCGGATTGAGGGCGTTTCGCATTGGGGGCGTGACTTTGGGCGAGTTTCCCTGGATGGGGACAACTGCGTAGCCAGGCAACGACACAGCAAGGGTCATTGGTTGCTATTGCCCCCGTGCAACAGGGTAAACCCTTCACTGCTCTCCTCTGTTCTGTTGTTATTTGCCTCGGCTTATTTGCTAAAAATAAAATCAAACTGCATGCCATACACGACATAATAAAGGAAATTGCGTGAAAAGCAGCTTAAAGCTTCGCTCGTCACACAATCGCTGGCAAATTACACTCTAAACTAGTTTAGATTTTACTGTGAAAGGTTTTATCGACATTGTCGGGCTTTTTTAGAGTCAATTATTTTAATAGAATTAAATCGGATGTCTTCATTAATATTAAAAGGAATGATTAAGCACTTCGTAGTACAGCTTATTATTTCAGTCTAATTAGAAAAAATATATATACATAAATTGTTATTCTAAGCTTTAATTATTGAACATATTTTTTTATTTTAAATTTAATTAAAAGAATTATTAATTAAGATATAGCATATACTGCTCTAAAGTTTCTTGGCTGTACATTTTCTTGCTCTACTGGCAACTGCCAACTGATAAAGTTTCTTGTTCATTTCTTCTTGTTGTTGTCAACGCAATTTCAATTTATATTTATGACCTTTTAAAGCCATTTTATGAGCTGGCAACCTCGCGACACACCCCTAATTCACCTCCACCCTCCGCATGTATCGCACAACTCATGTTAATGTTATGGCGCATTTTGCGATTTTAAAGTAATAAACTTGGGCCATGATCAGACCATCAAAGTCGATGCCATTAAACTGGCAAGAGACTCGGTCGAACGAGGCAAACGAAGGAGAGGGAGAAGGGAGGAGGACCCGAGGAGGCTCTCTCATTGGGCCTGTCGTTTCAGTTAGTTTGCGGAAATTGGCGCCTTCTTGGGGCCTGTCTGACATATTGAGTCACATCTATTAATCGTGTGGCAATCGAGTCTCTTAGCTCCAGTTTGTGGTCGGGGCACTGACGGAAATGCCTGGCCATCAATCAGCAAAGGACTTCATTAGACACATTTGCAGTCGCAGACGCTGTTGGAGTCCAAATCCAAGTCCAACTCCAAGTCGAAGTCTCAATCGCAGTCGCTATTGGTTATTTGTGCAAAATGCGCAGGCCAACTGTCCTGTCAGTTGCTTTCCAATTAGGATTCCAGTTTCGATATGGCAGCATTTTGGCAACTGTGAAAAAGGTTATTAATATTGCCAATTGGGCAGCTGATTGCGGGGGGGGGCAAATGGTTTGATGTCAATTTACAAGCCATAAAATCAAGCCAAAGCATAAATAATTGACAATTCCTTGGCAATAACCAAAATTTCGAGGAGAGCAACTAGACATTGAACAACTTCTTGACAAAATTCGGCATTTTCAACTACAAAGTACCCTTTAAGTAATAAGTGATTTCAAGAGTATTCGAACGATTTTCGTTTTAAAATTATCATATACATGTAGCTAGGCAATTTCAACTACATTATACCCTACATATAACATACATTACAGACTCAAACAAACTTATGGCAAATTATTAAATTACGCATCGTATACTTAATTTTCATAATAAATCAACTCAAAGTCAGTTTAGAAACTAGGCATACCTTTTCTCTAAGAAATATTACTACAGGGTATAGGTGTATCCCGAAAATAGGCTAAGCGCTTTGTTAACATTGTTAGCTATTTATGTGACAGTCTTTAGGCCTGAGTTTCCATTTGTTGCCACTGCCACCGCCAACCAACTTTGTTGTTTTTCCATTTGTCCGTCCGTCCGTCCGTCCGTTCGTCGGTCTGTGCGTTTGGCTTGTTGTTTGGCCACAATTCGAATTGTGGTTAAATTGTATTTAGTCGTTTCTGCATTTTTGAGACAGCCTTCTGCACACTTGTAAGTATTGACAAATGTCGAGCTCAGCTTTTGCCAAACACTTTGCGGTTTTAATTTATATACAAAATGTTTGTCAGTCCTCCAGCTCTTCCTCTGTCTCTTTTCTAAATTGGGTTATAGTTTCAGCTAGCACATAATCCCAATGAGCAAAGTTGTACCACAACAACAACAACAGTGTTCGTTCAACTAACAGGTAAACTTTGCTATAAAAAAGCTTAAATAAATATGCGAATTTTAAAAATACAACTATGTAGAAAAATGTTTACATAATAGTTGTTGCTCAACAATGTATTTAACCGTTGGTTAAAGTGGACTTTAAAGTGCATTCCGAGTTTACTTGGTAATTACATTCTTTTTAGATCCATTAGCGAATTGAAATCGCTAGATAAACGATTCGATTTCGATACACTAACGTAAGTCAAAGGACAACTTTGACATATGTGAATCGAGTCTTTTCCTCTTTTTTTTGTATAATTGAATGGTAAACGTAACGCAGCTATAAACGGAATTTCCACTTGACATTTTCCATGCTGCTGTCTTGCACTTCCATTTAGACTTTGTGTAACAAATACCAGAAAGAGTATGAAAAATTTATTATAAAAAGTATGGGAAGTGTCATTTGAAAACACCCTAAAAATATGGAGATCTGAATAAAAATAATATTTAAATTTATTAGGTAAAATTTATGAATTAAAACAAGTTGATTGAAGTTTATCTATATTTTTATTAGACTTAGCTTCAGATCGGCTATTACTATATCTCTTGAAATAATACAGTAAGAGTATTTAGTTTCCGCGAAGTTATCTCCAGTATTCCTTTTATATTTCTTCTATTTTTATGACATGCTTCACTTGGCTCGTCACAATTTGCCAATATTTACCTGTACCTCTATTCCCTCTTTCTCTCCCAAGCCCTATCTCGCTCCATCTCTCTCTCTTTCTCTCGCATTTAAACTGCATTTGTTGCTCGTGCGTTTCAGCCAAAAGCTTTTAGCTGGACGCATCCGTTGGAGCGTGTCACTCGTTCAATGTGTCCTTTGATCCTTGGAGCGCTGCATAAAACGACATTTAGCTTGCGCATAAAGTTCACATGATTGCCAAGTTGTTTTGCCATGTTAACTTTATTAGTATCTAGCCCCCATCTCGTTTCTCCATCCCTTCTGCCACCATCTGCCTGTTAAAAGTAACAACCTGCCGAGTGCCACATTGATACGACAGTCTGTTCTATTTGATTAACTTGCCAGTCGCAAGTTGTCAGTTGCGAGTTGCAAGTTGCAAGCAACAATGCAATTTGCCATAACTGCGAGTCCCTAGAATTATAATAACAATCAGCTTGTAAATATGGCAAGGGAATAACGCAAAATAAAAAAAAATAAAATACTAAAGAAAAGAAAGGGCAATAATAGAAAATTCCACGCAAATCGCAGGACATGTTGCCGCCTTTTGCGGCATTATAGACAGATGTCAATCACATGCACCGTCTGAGCCCGTCGTCGCCATAAACTACAAGGTTGTGAAGTACATGGCCAAGAGTTAGACGGGCTTGACAAACCTCATAAGTACACTGTGAGAAAAAAATTAGTTGATTCTATGCAATTTTTAGAAATTAATTTAATTAATTAATTTAATATGTAACATCGCTGTGCAGTTTTCTATGAAGTAAGATTGTTTTCATAATCAACTTTTATTGTCAAACAGATACCCTAATAATTTGTAAACTAAAAAATTCGATTGCTTAACTGGAATATTCTCTAGTTATTTAAATTTCTGCCTTTAAATAATTAGTAACTTTAAAAATATTTTCCAAATAATCACTTAAATTGCACCTATCGCATTGCAATTTCTTGCAGTGCATTATGACGCTTGATTGATTTTTTAGCCGCATTTGCTGTTGACTGGCTCGACGTTGGCAATGCCAATGCCTGTGGCCGTTGCTGGCATATCGCGTAATAATAGGGACCGAATGACAGCCCCCAACCTCCACTCCCCTTCCCTCCCCACCGCACAGTGGGGCAACACTTCAGCTTGAGCCGCGGGCACTTGGCAGCCCACACACATCAGGTTTGTCGTTGTTGTTGCTGATGTTGTTGTTGTCGTTTTGTTTGATATTATCGTCTAGCAACGCGTCTGGCGAACCGCGTGACGTAGGCAACACTTGCACACGCACACAAATGCAATGCACTTCCGCTCTCCCCTTCTCTTTCTCTCGCTCTCTCGCTCGCTCTTGCCTTTGGCATAATCAGTTGCACAAATTTGACGCGTTGCACGTCGTTTGGCTTAAAAAAAGTACGCTTTTGGCTTAGTTCTTTAGCAGCCGCTCTATGCAACTCCCTCTGCCATATGTTAACGTTCATTCCAGCGCCATTTTCTTGTATGTGCCAGCGTGTGTGCGTGAGTGTGTGTGTGTGTGTATTTGCATATCTGTTTTTGATTTTTGTCGCTGCTGGCGTGTATTCAATTTGACGTGGCTCTACTCGACGCCAGGAACCCGCCTCCTGTGTAACCATGAAATCAATAAATCTGCTCCACTGTTTGAATCCAATTTATCACTTTGCAGACTTTTCACGTTGCCACATTTTATTTTTTTTTCATTTTGCTTCTTTTTTTTTGGCTCACTCCTCTACTTTGTAGCAGCAACCGCACAGACAAGCCGAGACACGCCCACACGCCGTTCAATCAGGCATTTATGAAGTGGCAAACAGGCGTCGCCGATTGGCGGCTTATCCTCGCCATGTGCAACACAACTTCATTAGGCAACGCGGCGTATGAGTAATGTATGTGTGTGTGTGTGTGCGTTGCCACCCCATTAGCAATTTCTTATGCAAACCTAATGCGAATAATGCGTTGCAACACACACACACACACACTGCCCCCATGGCCAATCGATCAATAATGAAATTTAGTAAAATATTCCGCGCACAACAAAAGAGAAAATCGCATTTGCGTTTAGTCTTGCGGCGCATTTTTCAGCTTTTGTGTCCTGCCGCATAATGTCCTGGCATACTTTGTGTGGCATACAACGCGATGGGGCAAGTGCCCAAAATGCTTTGTGCTCGATTAAAGTGCGGAAGTGATAAAACAGGCGAAAAGGAAGCTTTTATTTATTATAATTTAGGCGAGCGCATATCCTTGTATATCCTTGTCGAAAGTGAATAAAAACACAATTTAATCAATTCGTTTTTTTCGTTTTTTTTACATTAAATATATTTAGACGTTTTTCATTCAAAATTGTTTTTGTCACGCAAATGTGGGTGTCTGTCTGTCAGGCAGAATGAAGGCAGGCAGAATGCAGTTTGGAATGTTTTTCGTTTTAGCCACGCCCTCAATTGCGCTTTCGCCTTGCCACACACCACACACACTTGCCACAGAATCTGCATTATATATTACTTTGTTTTTATTTTTTTTTTTGGGGAATTTTCTTGACATTTGCTTTTATCGTTTAAGCAAACTTCTTACATCAAGTACATTTATATAAGTATTTTTTATAATTATGTTTGCGTTTTGGGTTTTTTTTTGGTAAATATTTCACTGTATTCTTTTTTTGTGTACATTTAAGTTAAAATAATTATGTAAGCTACATTTAATTGTAATATATATATATATATTTAAAATTACTTTACTCGGTGCTATTTGTTTACCATTTATTAATAAAAGAAACAAAAACTCAAACAATTTCTATAGCGAAATACAAACTAAAATCTGGCAAAGCTTCAGTTGAGAGCAGGAACTCAAGAGTCTTTGGTTTCCGAAGGTTAAGAATAAGCTTATGGCTAAATACATATATCATAAAATTATTAAATAAAATATTTATCAATTTGTTAATTTATTACAAGCATTTAATGCATTAGATTGAGTCACTAAACTAATCAAACATTCATTTTTTTCTCAGAGAGCTCAGTAAACCGAGTCCAAGCTGGGGACACTGCAAAGCAAAATCAAAGCATTTGACAATAAAGTTGAAAAACCGAATAGAACTTCTTGTTAAATACTGCAGAGCAACAACACCAGTAAAATGTGCTGTTTGCTCAGAAGTTTCACATTGGTTTTGTCCCATTTTCCACTTTCCTTTTTGCACATTTATTTAACTTTCTTATTGCGCTTAGTTCTAATCAAAACTCTAAATACATTTAGCTTATGTTCATTTGCTTAAACTAATTTTGCATTTTATTTTATTTATTTTTTTTATTATTATTTTTTTTTTTTAAGTTTTTCTTAGTTTTTGTTCAAGTGTTGTTTTTCTTTTGCTTTTTACGTGCTGGTAAACTGTCAAGTTTTCCCGTTTTAGTTTTGGCTATTGACCAATTTCCTTCCAAGTATGCTTTGCTTTCTTACGTTCTCCTTCTACTTCACTTTTCTCTTTGTTATTTGCTGATTGTCCACTAAAAACTATGCTTGCTTCTAATGCTTTGCCATTTCTTTTCATTAATTTTGTTTATTTTCGTGTGTTCTATTTGAATCCTGTAATAATATTTTCTGCATTTTTCTTTTGTTTTTTTTTTACACTTATTTTGCAATTTATGTCTTTTCGCTTTTCTTTTTTGTTGAATACACATTAATCAAACATGAAAAAGTTGCAGTTGGTTTTTCGTTTTTGTTTTCTTTTGCAAAAATGTAAATTATATTTTGTGCATAATGAAATTGGCAATAAATTTATTGACGAGCTTAAATAAATTGAAATATGCACTTATGTATATTAATGTTATGTAAGGAAGTATGTATTTATTTATGAATTTTCCATTTTCCATTTTTATCTTCATTCATTTTGTTATTGTTTTCTATATAAATTGCATTACCCTTTCCCCCAGCTTGCATTTATTACAAATACAATTAAACATACACAATACAAATACAAATACAATAATGCATGATACACACATATACGCATACATACATATATATAAATATAGTATAGTATAGTATATAGTATATGGTGTGTATATATTATCATAATTTAAATTTATTTATTCAGTCTTAAGCTACAAAAATCGTTATGCATATTTCTGCTTTTTTGGTTTTTGGTTTCATATATACTCGTAGTTGTATTCATTCATTCATCTGCTAAAAATTTGAATCTATTCAAATGAGTACTTTAGTTAAATTCGCAATTTATTTTTGAATTATTATTTATTCACTTATTCAATTTTCATTTATGGTTGAGTGCAGCAAATGAAAACGAAAGAAAAAGTCAAAGTCTGAGTTAGGCAATTCGCATGAGTTCTTGGAAAATGGAAAAGTAGGCGACAGTTATACTCGATTTTCTTTCTTTGTTTCACTGTTTGTTGATGGGCGTGGCAGCAGCAGTTCTGAAGACAGGGAGTGAGTGTTTCTGAGTGTGTGTGGGACTTACAGCTAGAAAGCAATCTTAACTGTTATACATATCTATATATATATATATATATATAGAACCCAGATGTAGGCTGTATTACACTATATATCTAAGTATCTGTATCTCTGTATCTGTATCTAATTTCAGCTGTTTTATGCTTCGTGTTTTTGTTTCTTCTATCAAGTTCTTTACAGGCATGCCTCATGTGGACCTTAGTGCACTAAAACTGACACTAGCTAGTTAGTTTGTTAGTTGTTGACCTCACTGTACCTAAGACGTTTAGCGCTTTCCAGGTTTTTTACTGTAAGTAGTGTGTACCTTGCTCAAGTTAAACGAATCTCAAATAATTCAACTCTATGGCTAGTCAAACTATAAGTTTACTATGTAGTACAGTGGATTGCGTTTGGTTTTACATAATTGCATCATTTCTTTTTATGATTTTCGGTTCGTTTTTCTTTTGGTTTTGCGGTATTTCGGTTATTAGTTTGAGTTTAAATGAAACGCCAGTTTGCTCGGAGGTTTTCAATTTGTTTTTTTGTTTGATTTGGTTGTAGTTTTCGGTTTCGGTTTCGGTTCGGTTCTATTTAAAGTTTGCGTCAAAGTCGAGAGACTAATATTACAGCTATCAGCTAGGATTAAATTAGTAGGTTAATCGAATTTCCATTTTTACATATTTACAAGACATTAGTTTAGATTTCACGTTGCTGTATCTGTATCTGAGTGTTGTCTGTTTCTGTGTGTATCTGTGTGTGTGTGTTTCTGTATCTTTGTGTGTTTCGAAGCTCGTTTCCAAAATAGTTTAACCAAGAAGTTTGCTGCTTCTCTCTTTTTCACTTAAGAGCGAGGCGTCTTCTTCTTCTTCTTCTTTAGTTTTCGAACAACCAAAATGAATGCTCACGAGTATTTACATAGAATTCAAAACTCATGTTGAACGAGCCCAGGGATTGGAGTAGTATTCAACCCTGGCTGAAGAGCGTGACAACCAAACTGAGCAGCACACAGAGGGCGATCTGGAGTGTCTGCAAAGGGGCACCGTTGATCAGCTGATCCTGTCCCGCATTGCTGCGCACATCCATCAGGTCGCGGGAGAGGGGCAGCTCGGTGGGATCGCTCAGTTCGTCGTGGCAGGGCAGCATCTCCGGTTTCAGCATCGACAGGCGCACGCTGATCGAGTTCTTGGTGGCCAGAGCATCGAGAGCATCGCCAGACACGCCTCCTCCTCCTCCTCCTGCTCCGAGCAGCACGTCCACATCATTGTGGGCCAGGATGGAACTGGAGCCACTGCTGCTGCCACCAGCGCCGCCATAGAACGAGTTCTGTTTGTGCAGATTCAGGTTGTCGTCCATGTCCAGGCCGCCGTGTCCCAATCCCAATCCCAGTCCCAATCCCAGGCCGGTCACATGACCGCCAGTCGCCTCGTCGTAGTAATCATAACGCTTTTGCGTCTGTGCCACAGCTGCCACACCGGCAACACCGGCCACATCTGCCACATTCTGTCGCTTGCGTCGCTGTCGCAGCTTTGACTCCACGGCATTATTCTCGGCCAGATCCGCAAACTGCCGCTGGCCTCGCAGCGCCTGACGCGACTTGCTCGATCCGTGCTTCCTCGTCCCAATCCCGTTGCCGGCATTCAACTCGTCGAGAGTCGCGTAATTGCTGCTGCTGCTGCTGCTGACGCTGCTCACGCCGTTGCCAATGCCGCCCATGCTGGCGCTGTTGCTGCCAATGGCCGTGAAGCCGCCGATGTTGAGCAGGTCCAGAATATGCGATGGCACCGGGTCCACAAAGTGCGACAGCTTCGGCTCCTGCAGTGTGCAAATGAAATTGTCCAGCGAATCGCGCAGCTGCAAGTGACGTGTGCGATTTTTCAATTCAAAGATCCATTGTAGGCGGCAGTCGCAGATGAATTTGTTGTCTGCAAAACAAAGAGAGAGAGAGATGGTGAGTGAGATAGCACACTGCGAGAAAAAGTGAGTGCACTCGGACTTGAATCAAGTATTGATAACGTTAAAAGTATATTGATCCTAAATATTCTTGTTACAAGTTTAAACTTAAAAGCAGTCTTAATTTTCTAAATATTAATAAACAGAAAGAATCTAGTTTTTCATGAACGAATCGTTTTTCATTTCTCTGAGTGTAGAGATACGAGTTTAAGTAAAAGCGAAATATAAAAGGCACATTTGACAGCTCAACTCAGACGGCGTACTGAAATTGCTTTTGTCAAGTTGTTGTCGGCCATTCCACTGAAATGCTGCCTATTGTCTGCTGTCTACTGTCTACTGTCCACCACAGGTGAACAGGTGAGTATGAGTGGGGTGGGGAGACAGGGACTTCCCCCCGTCTGATTTTTGTTGCTGCTGGGCAGCTGTTAAGTGGCCGCCAGCAACAATTGGCTGTCATTTGCTGGGAGGCAAAGAAACAGAGACTCCGAATCCTGAATCGGATACGGATGCCGTCTAGCATGACCTGATGGAGACTGTGGCCCGGTCTCCGATTCAGTTTGCAGACTGTGGTTCTGGCCAGTTGCCAGCTCGTTTTAACTGATTTTGCCGTTAAATTCGTGCCTTCTGCCTGACTGCCAGGCTTCAATCGCATCCATGTCCATGCAAGTTAAACGCCTCAATGACATTTCCAATTTAGCAGCAACTTCTAGAGCAGCAGGAGCAGCAGTTGCAGCTTGCCAGGATCCCACGTACTCGCGTCTGAGTCGGAGTATAACAATTCTGCAGCTATAGGATAGGATTTTGACTGTGCCTGTCTGTTGCTCTGTCACTCAGTTGAACGCCCAACTGCTGCTGCTGCTGTCAATTATTTTGTACTCCTCATGTGTCCTCGTGTCTCCTGCGTGCCACAGATGACAACAGGGGGCAACAGGGGCAGTTCCACAGGAAGGGGGGCGGGGGGAGAGACCATCACCCGCTGTGTCTGCATCGATTTTCATTGATTCGTTTCGAGCACAAACCAATTTGTTGTTTGGTTAGTTAAGTTCGAATGGTTTAGTCCCAAATTGAGCGCATAAATGAGAAACGAAGAATCCCCAGAGATTCTAATGAAAATCTTCGTGCAACGAGCCGTTCAGTATGGAAATCGACTTTGAATCGAGCTCTGTAAATTGTTTTATGTATTTATCAGACAACTCAACAGATATCTCACATATTTTACATTGTTGTATTTCTAGTTAATTATTAAGCCCCCATTAAAATGCTTTCAATTTGATCTGTAAATGTTTGATAAGGTCAATAAGCTGCTCAGAATTACGGCCTGTAATTATTGAATCAATGGAAAGGGGCATTCTTTAATATTGTTAATGTATTTAAGAAAAGATTTTCATAGAAAAATATCGAATTTCTGGACTCTTCAACTTAGGAACTAATTCAACCACTACCTCAATTTGACAGATATGAGCTTAATAATAAGTTTAATATTATTTAAGCATTCACTCCACATATTTTGAAAATTTCATTGCAATCATGGGAACATAGGTGCATACTCTACTTCGGCTTACCGTAACTGTGTCTAAAGGGTATCTGCAAGTCAACTATTAAAGCTCAAAGTAATTTCTACTTCAATCAATTAACACACAGACTATGAAACTATTTTCTGCCCCAAAATTGGCTGCCTACTTGCGTCAGGGGCAAAAAGCTAGTTTATGGCCCCGTCACAAATCTCTCGAGTATAATTAGGCCTGGTACGGTGACACAGTTTTGCATGTCAACATGCATAATTAGCATAAACGTTACAAACAAAATATTGACTCTTTGACTGGCTTACTAACTGACTAACTGACTAACTGGCTTGGTTGACTGACTAGCTGACATACGCAGTTAAGAGCTGTGCACATCATTATCCTTGCACACACAAAGCCAGACAATGGAGAGCAAAGGATACAATGACATAGGCACTAGGCCAATTGCAAATGGCAAAGGGGAGGGGAGGGGAGGGGAGGGGATAGGAGAGCAACAATTGGTAAGGATCTAAAGGCCGCAGAACGATGATTGGTGGCATATATATTATCTCTGAGTATGTGTGCGTGTGTGTGGCAAAGCCCCAAAAACTTGCCACAAAATGACAAAAGAAAACTTTCCTTGCAAAAATAGTTGGCATATTAGTCGAGCAACTGTAGAACTCAAGAAGAAAGAGACAGAGAGAGAAAAAAAGAGACAGGGCAACGAATTTGAAAAAATTCTAATTTTCCATATGAAAACATACATAACAAAAAAAGAAAGATAGAAAGCATAAATAAAGTTAAATATGCAAAGAAGCGACTCCGGAAAATGTTCCAAATGGCCAACGACAACTTGGCAACATTTAGCAAGCAAATTACAACAAAATTAACATGATAATGAAGTGGCACGACACAAAGCCTCTTCTGGGCCAGAGTACAGTAATAAAGGAGCGGGAAGGAAGGAAGAGTGGTGGGAGGTGGGTGGTGTGTGGAGGGGAGGGGAGGGGGATAACTGAAAACTGGCAGCTGTTTGCAGCTGACCAAATGACAATGACTTGCTAGAGAGAGAGACAGAGAGAGAAAGAGGAGAGCAAGCGCAACAAAAAATGTCAACGACAATGTGCTTCTAAAAAATAGATATATCTATAGCATATATACATAAAGTATATAGGGTTACACACACACACAGACACAAGGACACATAGATACTTTAGTCATATGACGAGCTTAATGTGCAGCCAGCTTTTTTTTTCTCCATATATGTATGTCTCCATATATGTGTGCATAAAATACTTTTATATTTTTAATGATACTTGGCCAAAGCGGTAGGAAGTGTTTTGGTCTGCTGCACACACTCCAACACACACTCTCTCACACACACACACACACACACACACACCTACGCCTGTCTCATTTGCAAGCAACGAACTTCGGCTTGAAGTGTCTCCTGCTCTTCTAACTAGTCCCTCCTCCCTGCTTCCTTTCTCCCCCCTTACCTATCAGCCGTACATGACTTTCAACTCTACCTACACTTGCAGCCTGCCGCTTGCCACATGACGTTGCAGCTTACTATCTTTTTCCACTTTTTTTTTTGGTTTTTGGCGCTGCTGCAAAAGTCGGAAACGTTTTTACGGTTAACAGAGGACATTTACATACACACACACACACACACAGAGACACACGCATACAGAGAGCAGGAATAAGTGCCATGCATATGCGTCTATGTGCACATTAGATTTTATTATTGTCATTTTCATAGCAATGTCCAAGCTGAAGGGGGTATGACCTCCCCTCCCCACTTACTGTTCCTGTTCCTTTGACTATTAAGTTCCAAGTACTCTCTGTTTGAATAAGTACATGTCAGTGTGTGTGTGTGTATGTGTGTGTGTAGGTGTATGTGTGTGTGTGTGCCAACAGGCAGCCAGCCAAATTAGACTCAGCTCAACTTTGTTTGGTCACTTTTAATGCAAATAATGTCCGTCTGCCCGTCTCTCTCTCTCTCTCTCTCTCTTTCTATTTGTTCGTCTCTCCCTGTCTGTTTGCAGAGCAGTTCATGTGTCGAAACATATTCATAATTAGTTGTCATTTCCATTTACTGCAGTTGCACATTCAGTGTACTAACAGTTGCGATAGAAACGATGATAACCTAATGATAACACGATTAACTGGAAAATGTCAGGAAATATTTTGTAAATTTGCTTAAAAATCAAATTTAATAATGAAAAATTGCAACTTTCTAAATGTAAGACACGGCGACCATTCAAATTTAATTTGCTTAGCAAGTTTTGTTTTTAAGCTACATTTTAACTTCATACCTCTGAAATATTAACTTAATCATGTTTTCAAAACAATTTCTTTTATTTCTCAATTGGAAAAATTGAAAGTCAATTTCATTTTGATTTTTCACTAAGCATTACTTTTTTAACATTTCATCTACATCATTGCAATATAAATATTATATTTGAACAAGCTTAAACTTATTCTTTGAAGAACTTATGTGCTGAACTTGCCACACTTTCTAAAGTTTCTTAAACATTTGTTTAAGAAATATCGTCTAATTAAACTTCATAAGTAGTTCTCATAGCATCGAAATTTGCTCTGTTATGTTTTGTCAAAAACAATTAATTTAAATTAAAATATATTTAGTAGCAACTTCTTCTTTCATTCTTCCTTTTTCTCCCCCTGTCTCATCATTTTAAGGCGCCTTTTGGAATCGATGTATTTAGCTTAAATGGTCTTGCGGACTGCCGCTGTCATACATCATGTTGCGGCCTTGGCGGACTTTCTAAATGGCATTTCATTAGCCCAAGTTCTTGCCGAGGTCCCAACGGCATAAAAAGAAAAACATTTATTTTAAATTTAATACACTCACACACTCTCGTACCCATAAGCACAAAGGAGCAAATAAAAGGAACAGAGGCTCAAAAATTGCAGGTCCGTTGCTTTAATTGGTTGATGGAGGGGAGCGATTTCTGTTTTTCTTTTTCTCTGCTTCTTTTTTGTGAGCTTTCTTTATTTTCTTTTCTGTTATATTTTTCTTTTTTTTTTTTGGCAGCTCCTTTTTTGGCGGACTTTAACCGAGAGCAGGCAGTTGCTGCTGCAGATTGAAAAGCGCAAAGAAAACGCGCGAAATGGGGTTTGAGCCAGCCTCGCAATATCAACACACTGATGCCAAAAGTTGCCGCATATCAGCTCTCTCCTTTTGCCACTCGCCCACTCCTCAAATCAGCACAGATGCTGGCCTAGTTACCGCCTTTGTTTCTGACCGGATCCCGACCAGGCTCTTGGTTGCACAATGAATGCCGTCGACGCCAACACAGCTTTGTTTGAAATCAGCTCATTTTTAGATGGTTGCGCTGAGCGGAACGCGGAGAGGCAAAGCGGGAGCAATGTGGCAACGCGGGGGCAATGTGGCAACGCGATGGCAATGTGGCAACGTGGCAACTGGGGAGCTGCTTCGTTTGTGGCCTGGCCAGAGCCTTTGGCTCGGCTTGTGACCCGCTAACGCCACCAGGGAACAGGACGCACAGCTAGCGCAACTTGCCTCACATTCTCCTGCTTTCTCTCTCACTCACTCCCTCTCTCTCTCCCACTCTCTATTTTTATATGTGTGCCCCGCTGGCTTCTGATGTTGCGCTCGCTCTCTGGAGAGTTTTATCATTTTTTATTACATTGCTCGAGAGCGCTATGTATGCAAATGAAGTCGAAAGTTTCGCTTTGTATAGTTGCCTTTAGTTCTGGCCAGTTGGGAGTGCCAAATGAGGGTGGAGTGAGTGGCCAGCAGCAGAAACAGTTGGTAACAAGCATTGTTCAATCTAACACATTTTGCACTCTCACTCTCTTTCGGGGCACATTGGTATCTAACAGTCCTCTCTCTATCTTTATATTTTGGCTATTGGAAGTGGAATAAAGCGATTGATCACTGAAGACAGTCTTTCAGGTCTCTCTTTCTCTCACTCTATTTATGATCACAACAGCTGTCAATTATTCAAATACTTCAACTGATTTAATTTGCGAAATGTATTTTTTATTATTGTTGGGTGTTCAATTTGGTTAAATATTTACTTTGTTTAGGTAATTTTTGCTCAACATTTAAATTATTTCCAACTATATCGAAGGGTATACAAGATACCTTTCGATTCTTCTCCTTTGCCCGCCTCCTTGCCATTTTTTGTTGCCTTCACATGATTTTTTATCTTTCGACTGCTTTCCTTTTTCAATGAGCCGGAGTTGCAGCATTTTTTTGTTCAAGTTCTTTTTATTTAGCTTGTTTTCCCGCTTGTTATGGGCTGTGCGTGATTTTGCAGTGCGTACAGCGAGTGCGAGAGAGAAGGAACGAAAGAGAGTGAGAGGGCAGTATGAGGACTTTTATAGAGAAGAAGATATTTAATTTTGTTGCCTCCTTTTCAAGCGTCCTGCAACTTTACACAATTTATTCAAAATCCAATGGGTTTTTCTCTCTTTGTTTTATTTTATTTTATTTTATTTGCCACGCCCTCTGCACTGACTGTTGTTGTTGTTGTGTGTGTGCTTGCCCATTGAAAGCCATTTCAATAGCCGTCGCTTTTCTCGCCAATTTTCTTTATGTTGTAGTTGGGGTCAGTTTTTGGGGGCAGCCAGAGCTCATTGAATGTTTTTATTACGCCAAATGAATGGAAACTGCGACTGGACCCTGGCTACAGTTATTGTTTTTGTTTTTGTTTTTGTTCTTGTTGTTGTTGTTGCTATCATTGCTGTTGCTCTCTTATTTTCGCAGCGAGAAAGCCATAAAATTATATCACTTGTAAAGATTTTTCACAGCATTCTACTTACTTGCCGCATCTGCAGTTACTTTTTGATTTTATTTCGCCTTGCTGAATTTTCAGTTTGTAATTTTAATAACATTTTATAAGCAATTTTTCAATGTTTCGCATTTTTATTTTGTTTCTTTTAAATTTAGCGAACAATTTAAAAGGAGAAATGTAATAAATAAACACAGCGCTGATGGCAACTGATGGCGACTTTCAATCAGCAAACAATTACAGTTTATTTCTTTCATATCAAATTATTTTTGGCAATCGAGCGTGAAGTCAAATAAGCAGGCTGAAGATCAAACACTCGGCACAGAGACAGACAGACAGAGAGCTGCCAGGATGTCGCTTGAGGCAACATCCTCCGCCTCTCCTTCTACCCCTCCTTCTCCCCTCTATGTCCTGCTCTTGGACTGGCAAAAGGGAAAGTCATTGCAGGCGATTTAACAACTACGCTCGAGGATAAATATTTTATGAAATCGCATAAACAAATCAAAGACGAATCACAGACACAGCAACAACAACAGCAACAACAACAGCAATAAATGGGAAAAAAGGAAATTCTGAAATCACTTTGCCAAAAGAAAATCAAATGGGAAAAAGGAGGGCAGCATATAAAATATAGGAATAAAAAAATCAAGCGCGCCGATCAAATATGACCACTCAACCGCGTTAAAGTACACACACACACACACACATATATATATATATATATACACACAGTCATAGGCACGTACACATACACCCATAAACATTAGCCCTTCGGCTGAGCATTAAGTTGCCTTTTGCCAAAATATTTGCACAGCTGAGCAGGAGAGGAAGGTGGTTGCTGAGGGGAGCAGAGTGTGGAAGGGGAAGGGGCATGTCCTGGCGGGGATAGAGGGTGAGCTAGTAATGTGTTTGTTATATGCTAAATCGCATAAAAAAAATAAAGAGAGACAGCAATCCAGACGAGATATGCGCTCATAACAATAACAGGCAAAGCAACTAAACAACAGCTATAATAACAAAAGGGGGGTAATACAACCCCCCCCCACACACACTTACCACACCACCCTCTCATACAACTTCCCCTGGAGAGCAACATGTTGGTTGCTTCCTTCATCCAATTCGCTGCCTAATGTCTTGCCAAAATAGCCATCGCATCAACAGTCAGCGCTGTGAACCCTCGAGTTGGGCTTAGTTTTTTTCGTTCCTTCTTTATTGAATTGTATTTAATAAAATATGTGAATATTGGCCGTGAGGGTGACTCCCTTAGCGAGGGTTGATCGAGACAACAAAGCGAAATTATATAAATAAATAATGAGACTGTTGTTATTTGTGATTGCGCTGCGATTTGTGGCAAGTCAAGTGGCAAGTATAATATTTTCCTGAGGTGAAAACTGAGTGAAAGGCGAGTCTATTAACAGGTCTTCGTCGAACTGCAACAATACACATAATATATAGTAGTGTGTGTACATATAATAGACGGGCAATATATCACACACCAACTGACATAAATTGTGCACTCAAATGTCCGACGTCGTTACGTTACGACGTTTTCAACTGGGCTCAAACAGCTATCGCCAATGCCATTCCAATACCATCCATCAATGCCAACACGTTGGCGACTGCGACTCTGCCTGTCATACAAGATATCGTGTGAGTATATCTCCCATACACACACACGCACACACATATACACATATAGACATATTGTAAATTGAAATTATTACATATTGTAAAGTTGGAGAGTGGGAGTCAGAGACTGGACAGTTTGCTTATTTATGGCCAGCTGCACTGCACTGCACTAACTAATCGATGGCCCAATGCGACACTCAATACATTTTATCGCATGCTGCAATAACTTGGCCAAAATATTCAATTAAATGTTTGTCGCCTTTGCCTTTGCCAATTCATGTTTGCTGTCCATTCAATCGTTGCTCTCTCTCTCTAATGAGTTTTTGAGATAGCTTACGGCTCTCATTACGTGTACAGTCCACAACTAATAAGTAATAATGACAAACATACAATATAATGGCAAATGAGATTAATTCGAATGAGGCGCATTTCTCGACAGTTTGATTAAGTGCTCTGCAGTTGCAATTGCAATTGCAGCATTAATTGGAAAGTGTTTGAATTGATTGAGCCCTGCAGACAGCAAGAGCTATTTAAAATTTGATAAATAATCGAGTTATTCGATTGTTAAGTTATTTTTTGAGTTGTGGATTAAATTTTTGAATTGTTTGAAATTTAAATATGAACAGCATTTGTCGTTATATATGCATAAGACTTAAATTAGGTATTATTAAATATTATTTGATACTATTCTATTGATAGTGTGTTGAATAAAATATATATTACATTTTCATTCTCTAATTTCTTAAAGCTCTGAAATTCATGGCTACTTATCTAATTCTCTCAACTTATTTGCTGGAAATAGTTGCCTAAATAGATTACCTTTAATATATAACATTTAGATTTCTATCTTTAAAACGCTCTGATTACAAAAATCACATATAATCCTTCCTTTCATTATTCGCTCTTAACCGGATGTAACCCTTTAGCACCTATTTGATGGTTACAGCGTCTAATGGCTTTCAACACACATTGCCAAATTGGCTAATACGCGAAAAAGCAATAACAACGACAACAACAATTACAACAAAAACAAGAGATTGACTAAAATGATCTATAATCAAAGGCATTTTGTGTGGGCGCTGATGAAAAACCGCAGGCGAAAATACATTGAAGGCAGGCTAATCTGATGGTTGTCAGTCCGTCCGTCCGCCAGTCATTCAGTCAGTCAGTCTGCCTGTCTGTGCATACATTAAGATAGATTACCGCACACACACTCACACACACACTCACAAATCAAGTGCCTGCAATGACAGCCATGAATTTGTATTAGAGGCAAAGCCAAAAGCTTTGAGAGTTGCCCAAATAACAGCAACAACAACAACAACAATAAGCGAGTTACGCTCACTTTGCCAGTAAATCCCCGAGAGAAGAGGCTTAGTGGGAAGGGTATCTGAGATTGGCTTACATGGGGGAAATTAACACGCCTAATGCGTTGTCTTTGGCATCGCACCTTTAAGTGCGCATAAATTATAAACAAGCTTCATTATGTTGCCAAAATCGGAGCAAACTTTTGGGGCGACGCCTCGAGAAACTATGCAACGGCTTTTGTGCCTCGACGCTAAGCCAAACAAGCTAACAGCAATTGAAACCAGTTAAGAGCATGACTCGCTGCTGCTGTTGATTATAATAAATTTAGCTAATAACGCGCGTTAATGTCTGGGCATCAGTTAAAAGTGACAAAGGCAAAAGCGGCTCAGTCAATAGAAAGGGCTTAAAGCGAACTTCTAGTTTGGATAGAGGAAAGTTGATCGCTTAATTGGCACATTTGACAATTTCAAGTGTCAGAAACGTGGTTTAAATTGCTGGCACCAAAACTAATCTATGGAAATCCCATAATTCGATACAGTTTTCCTCTTGATAATGATAACAATTAATTTCCAGCGATTTAAAATGTGACACAAAAGCGATTTGAAGGAGTTTTGTCATACAATTGATGTGTGCGGTGAGATATGTTTTAAAATATGCAAGCAGCTTTTTGAAATGTGTTGAAAGTGAACACAAAGTGAGAGGGAGAGTGAGAGAAAGAGACAGGCGAGGCAAGGCGTACAAAAGTTGTGCACATTAAACAATAAAAACTCATTAATAATGTGCATTTAAGTTTTAATTGAACTACTTAATAAGGCAGGGAATCAAGTAGGGGAGGGCAGTAAGAGGAGGAGGTAGGCTTTAAAAAGACATGTAGCTACTTCTTCTTCTTCTTGCACTACTTTCTGTCGTTGTTGTTGTTGTTGTTGGTGGAAATGCCGCTGGGCCTTGTCAAGCGACATGAAAGGAAATTGTTGTATGCACTCATTATACATGGAAAATGGCCGCAAACAAATTGCGCAGTTGCATTGTATGTGTGTGTGAGAGCGAGAGAGTGAGGAAGAGAGAGAGAGTGAGAGAGAGAAAGAGTTTTAATGTATGTGTGTTGTTTTCTTTTTTGTTTTTTTATGTGTCTCTTGAATGCAGTTTGAGTTTATACTCAATTGAAATGTTGTTGTTGCATAGAAAAGGTGCGTAATTAAAATGAGGCTGCAGCTGCTGTTGTTGTTGTTGTTGCCACAGACAATTAAACGCATGCCACATACACAGATACACACACAGACAGACAACTGTCGAACAATGAGACAACAAGGTAAAATGAGCGATGAATTCTGTGTTTAATTGCGACAACAGACAGAAAGTCTTTAAATTTATAGCAGAAACATGGGGCGAGTTTTAATAGTCAAAAGGAAAGTGGCAGAGTTGTCAAGTTGCCGGAAATTGAATTCTAAAATATTTATAGTGGTCTCTCTTTCCCTCTCACTCACTCTCTCTCTCTCTTTGTCTCTCTCTCTCTTGGTTGGCTAAACAATTGAGTGTTGCATAGTTTTTGGGTGCAGGGAATATGGCCAAGTGATTTATGCAGCGTTTGGCAAATGAAACGCAGCTGAAAACGAACTGAAAAACAGAATGAAATGCTACTTATGCATGCATGTCACAGTGTGTGTGAGTATCTGTGTGTGTGTGTGTCAAAATATACAATATGTATTGTATATAAAATTTGTTTGCTGAACTGAGCACAGGGCAATCAAATTGGCAGCACGACAGCACAAAAACTTATTAGTGTGCGCATATGTTTGACTCTCACTGTAGGTTAGACACATGTAATACAATGTTTTGAGCCATAGATTTATTGCTAGCAATCAGTAGGATTTGCTGCCAGGATATATGCGCCAGGACGAGGACAGGACAGGACAGGACAGGATGTCGACATTGACTATCGAAAGTCAATTTCGGGTGCGTGTCACATGCTCATTTGTCCAGTTTATGGCCCAACATCATTTGCTCGACCATTTTTCGTCTATGACGTCGAGAGGGAAGAGGCAGAGCTGGAGCGAGGGAGAGCGGGAGAAATAGAGAGAATGATAGGCGCCTTTTATGCCTTTCAATAAATTCACGCTTCCGGCCGCAGTGCCTAATACCTGTTTATTGTTGTTTGTGTTGTCATCATCGTTGTTGTTGTTGTTGTTGTCGTAGTTGCTGTTGTTGTTAATGTGGTTGTTGTTATTGCCGAACAAATGCAATTTTAAGCTGCAGCACATTGCATGCATTATAAATGAGCTAAAACAGCCAGCAATAGAAAGTTTAATTCAGTGTCCTTTTGTACAGGATACGACAATAAGTCAGGGATTACATTCCACACGATGCCAACTTAATCCACGGGATCAGCAAGAATTCGAAATCCTGTCTCGTTTCAAAGTGCGAAATAATGACATCTCGAAGGAGATGATATTGTTGCCATTAGCTTATATTACGCTTTAAGGATATGCTAATGATATGGCAACTCTGAACAGTGCTGGAAAACGAAGCATCAATTAATGGAAATTGGTATTTCAGATGGGTACATAGACAAGAAAAATATTTTCTAATCATACATTTGTATGAGATGAAATGAGCATTGAAATCGATACAAATAAAGTAATTTTACAAGAACTAAATTTACTTCACAGATCAATGACTTTTTAATGAAGAGCCGTGCTCTTTAAGGAATGACCAAATCAGAGACCTTTAACAAATGACCTATAACCTACAAAAAATCTAAAAGTTCCAACAAGTTGTGCGTATGAAAATTCATAAAGTTCCAACTGAAAAACTTTATTAACTGGAAAACATTTGACAGAACGTAGAAGAGTAAAACTTTTTTTTAACAACAAAAATAATAAAATTGCAGTTTTCAGCTGTCAGTATCATGCGAATACCACGAACGGGGCTTTGAAGAGGCGTCGCGAGTCGAAAAGAGAAAAAATCTGTTAGAAATCCTATTTATATTTCGAAACAATAACCATTCAATTCGAGCTAACGACTGGGATCCAAGCTACAGCGCATAACGAACCAATTGAGCCGGACACGGACTGGAATAGGAAAAGCGATAGGGAAAAAGGGAAAGAGAAAAGAAAGAGTGATGGGAAGGGGGGCAGGGATGGAAAACCTTTTGGTGGGAGGGAAGGGAAGAGGGTGCAAGTGTTGTCGCATTTATTACCAGTGTTGCCTGCAATGTTGGCAAATATGTGGAAAAACTGGCATTGGCTTTAAAGTGAAAGCATTCGAAATGTTTCCAGGTCCTGGCCACAGGCGCGACGACACAAACAAAACGTGCGACGCATACAAATAAACAAGGATCTAACGGGCAGGACCTAAACACATGTGTGTGAGTGTGTGTGTTGCTGTGGGTGTAGAGTGTTGTGTGTGGTTTGCTGGTCAGCAATGTCGTCCGACGGAATTGAAACAAATGCCACAGCACTGGGCGTGCCTATAAATTTTTTACAAAATACGTGGGCATAGGTGCAGCTGTAGCAGGCCATGGGACAAACAAACAACACACACAACACCCACTCCCACACACACACACACTCTCACACACACACAGAGTCGCATATACAACGAGTCTTCAAAAGGACAAAACTCGAGCATTGTTTAGGGTCAGTGTTTGGCTCGCAGACATCAAATGGCATTTAAATGCAGGCAGCATGTGCTAGAAAACAAGCAGCAAGAAGCAGAGGTAGAGAGACAGGGAAAAGAGGGAGAAAAAGCAAGAAAAAGCAAGAGAGAAAGAGCGAAAAATATGTCTATCGGTGCGTGTCCATTTAAATACCCCAAAAAGCCCTTGAGTTGAAGTGCTAAAAGTTCTATGTACTTTTTCTACCTTTAGCATTTTTAAGCCCTCTCAAAAGTATGCAATTCCTTGACAAATTTCCACAAATTTAGAATGATATTGTGGGAGTTAATACTCCCCAGTCCCCTTAACCGATTGTCAATCAGTTTTGGCTTCATTCGCTGCCTGTCAATGGCAATTACATAAAAGTCAAGTCTTCCACAAATCACAACGTGCTCGCTGAAGGTTGACAACGCTCCAAGATTGCCAACTATCTATCTCTCACTATTGATATCTCTCTATCTCTATCTTTACCTCTGTCTGTGTCTGTTTCTTATTTTCGAACTGGTTGATGCATGTGCTGGCAATCTGTAAAGGTTCATGTACATCATTTGTCCTGGCGCTAATGGAAATCCCTCAGTTGATGCCACTTCACTTCACTTAGCTCAGGCGTAGCTGCAACTTGATGTGCATTTGTCAAATAGTTGTGCTGCTTCAGCGACTCATGCTGCATGCCACATGCCACATGCCCCATGCTCCATTCCGCATGGTGTGTTCAAAAACTTGCACACCTTCTCACGCTGTTGGCCAACTTCTTCGTCAGCTGCCAAGTCCCCGGATAACTGCACTGAAAATACGTCCTGGCGTTCGATTAGTTGACGCGCAGTTGGCAAATACTTTTGGGCCAGCATCCCTCTCCCTCCTCTTCCTCTTTCTCCTTCTTGTTCTTCTATTTCAAAATGGTTGTCACTTGGCATGTGATGTGGCCAAAACTCGCAGCAACAGCAGCAGCACGTTTTATGGCCACAGTGGCAACTTTATCCTTATCCCAAAACGTCAACGTCTGTTTCGAGTCATCCTCATCCTCATCCTTATTCTCGTCCTCATTCCCGTCCTCATCCTGCTGACGTTTCTCACATGTTCGCTGCAATTCTGTTGCAATTTTTATGTGCTTTTATGCACTTGAGGCTGCTACTGACTGCTGTCTGTCTGTCTGTCTGCCTGCCCCCTGCCCCCTCCCCCTTCCACCTGCCATTGACCTGCCTCACGCGTCAACACTTGCACCCAATGAACGAAAAGTGTTGCATCTTTTAGGCGTCTGCTCAGTGTCTATTTTATACATTTATCTCTTTTTTTTTTAACTTATAAATTTACTATACGGCAAAATGAGCAAATTTTTAAGCATTTTCCCGGATACGTGCAAGTTTTCTGTGGCTTTTAGCTCTTGATTGAGATAATTCAGCAAATAAAAAGCACATAATTAATTTATTTGTTAGTCATTAAAGTTCTGAAGTGAAATAAATATTTATTAAATTAAACTGATTAATAATCAATCAATTCAACATTTTGTAATGTCGTTTCCCTCTCAATTTTAAAACTGCTAGGAAAGCACATTAAAGCTCAGTTAGTTAATTTGATTATGCTCTCAAAAGTCAGTCCAATATGTTCCTGTTGAATTATTCTATAGCTCATTAATTTGCTTTTTCAACTTGCTTTAAATTGGGTTCCATTGCATTCATTTAGCGAAAGTGTTTGGTTCATTAGAAGCTTTTAGCCAACTTTGCAATGTCAGCAAAAAGTTGAAAAATTGAATTATATATTTCTGTTCCTTTTTCATATATTATTATTTTTGCTATTTAACTTTGCCGAACTGACGCTGAGGGTTCAACATGAAGCGTTCTAATCAACCATTTGACGTTGCAATAAGCAAAGTTCACTGAGTATGTATGAGTGTACAGTGTGTGTGTTTGTATGGCTGTGTGTGTGTGTGCGTGTGTGTGTGTACGTGTGTGCATAATCACTGCACATGAATTAAAAAGTTTTCGGCAAGCGAAAATATTTTGCAGTTTAAAGCAATTTGAAGTCATTTGTAGCCAATTTACAAATGTCTACTGCCTGCCATTGCATGTAATTGTGTGTGTGAGTGTTTCTGTGTGTGTGTGTGTGTGTGTGTGTTTGTATACGTATAAAGCTTCAATGCAATTACGTACACAGACTTATTGTCGTTCAACGTCGCCCTTTAAATGCCCTATAAGTTAACTAATGAGTCTAAGGGGTATGTTGAACTATGAAGTTAACACGATTTACATAACTTACTAATCATAAAATATTATTTTATTTAATTGTTGTTGCTAATTCACGGGGTATTTTAAAGTCGAGCATGCTCGCCTGTGCTTTGCTTTTTGTTTTGACTTAAGTGAGTCATGCTAATGGCAAACCATTAGCAAAAATTTCGCTGCCACACATAGACACATGTGAGCGGATGTCGTGTGTGTGTGTGTGTGTGTGTGTGATAATTAGGTTGCATTTGTTACTGCCATTTGGTTGTGCATGTGTGCGTGTGTGTTCTGTCCTCTGTATGTGTGCATGTTGACTGCGACTTTGCTAAATGAAAGAGAAATGCCATTTTGAAGGCTGTTGTTAAATATTTAAATGCATTCGTAGGGCCAAGGCGTTCTAACTATTTCTGTTACTGTTATTATTGTAACCACTGTTTTTGTTGTTGCTCTTATTATTACTGTTTTTATTGTTGTTGTTGTTGTTGTTCTGGTTACAGGCGCTGATTACGCAGCGTTTGCGTCAAAGCTTAATTGCGGAATACGCTAAAAATAAAATTGCTGCAAATGTATGAGAGCTGCTTTCAAGGCGACGCAACAACAGGTCATTTGGCAGCCTTGACAAACGCTTTAAATACCCTGTAATCACGAAGAATGACTTTAAGGCGTATGTAATATGTAGTTTGAAAGTTAAACTCTTCATTTTTATACAGTCGAGGTATGAAGTAGAACGTTATTTTATAAAAGTATAAAAAATTTAAACTTTTAAATCGTTTTGTTTGAAAATGCAGGGTATTTATATTATTCGTCTTGTCAAGGCAAGCAAACGTATATTGAAATTAGAATTGAAGGCGACAAAGGTTATTGGACATTTGAATATTTTTAGACAATTAATGTCAACTTACAATAGTTATTTTTGTTGTTGTTTTATTTTACAATTATTTATTTAAAGTGTACTATTTGAGAAAAATGACAACATGCCTACAACATGGACACATAGATGTACTTAATAATTCACTTTAATTTACCTTTTAATTGGGCTAATCAACACGCTAATAGCCAGCGCTATTAACTTGGCCAGCAACACATATGTCCCTCTCTCCCTCTCTCTCTCTCTTTGTCTGTCTCTGTCTGTCGTGCCTATGGCCATTGCGGGTAACATATTTTATTGTTATGAGTTTTGCAATGTAGTCAAGTTCTGCGACATAAAGTGTGGAGAAAAAGAGAGAGAGAGAGCAGGGAATTTATGTTGAGTGGCTCGAATGCCGTTGGCCGCTTTCAAAATTGCACTTTAATGACTAATTTGGTTTTTGTGCACGCCGCTGGCAAACAGTTGCCAGTTGCCAGTTGTAGGGAGTTCTTGGGTCGAGTCCAGTCATGCAATTAACAATGTGCCAGAGCGAGAGACAATATGTTCATATACATCTACTCACTCTCCCTCTCACTCTTGCTGTCCTTCTCTCAGAAAATGTCGCACGTTTGCAAGTGTCGACGGAAGCGAACACTTGAGCAATGACGATATGACATTTCCTTAATGAAGCCAACAAACACGCACACTATCTGTGTATCTGTGTATGTGTATCACTTTTCTCCCTCACTTTCTCTCTCTCTCTCTTCTGCTGCTTCTTTCTCGGTGTGCTGGCTAATTGTGTGCTTAGACAAAAGCTACAAGACCCCGGGTCACACTCTGCACCGTGCGCTGTCATAAAACTTTACGGTAGCCCCCTTTTTCCTGCCCCCTACTCAAACAAAGCTGAGCTCAGCTCATTTGCCCAGTTGGCCAACGTGGCGTATGTGTAATTATAATAACTTGCAAGGTTTTTGGCATCAGTTGTTTCAGTTGTTCAGTTGTTCAGCTGTTCAGTTGCATGTCATTTAGTCAGTTTATCAGTTAGTTTAACCCCCCCTCACACAAATGAGCTGTCAAAGCTTACATTTTGCATTGTGTAAGCAGAACAGAAGCGAAAACTCAACTCACCGGACACCAACAGCTCACTGGTGCTGTTGACCAAATTGTCCATAATTGGCTGGAACGTGTAGAACGTCAGTGTTTCCAATTTGTTAGCCTGCACATTGATTGACAGCAGCGCCGGTGTGCCACGCAGCAGCCCATTGTCAATTTTCTTCAGCAAATTATTGCGCAAATTCAAAGTCTTCAAATTGTTCAGACCGTCCAAGGCACGTTCCGAAATGCGCTGAAAAAGTATAGAAATGAAATCAAGAGTAAATATATAAACATATGTAGCTAGGACAATTTTTAAATTAAGTTATACAGTCGAACTTCCCTAACTCGAATCACCATTATCCAAGGATGTATTAATGGAGACTTCGACTTTTGAAAGTCTTTTTGTTTAGTTAAGTACACGCTATTGCCACTAAACTAAATTCGAGTTAGAGAGGAATCGACTTATATCTAAGATTCTAGGATTTAATAAATCAATTCATTTTTATTAATTGATATTTCATTGCCATTCACTACTAAAGTTTTTGATTAAAATTTTTACAGCTAAATTTAGTAATTTCCACTTCAATATTCATGCAATTGATCTATTTACTTTCTAGATACATAGTAAATAGTTTTAGCAGCTCCAAAATACTCTATTATTAAAAACAAGAAAAACTACTTAAAATGTAGTTCATTTCCATGTTAGCTCAAATGCATTTGCTTTAAAAATGGTTCATGTTTAATTGTATTTGTGCAACAATATCATCTCTTTCTCTCTTCACTCTCCTCCTTCCACTGTTTTCTAGTATATCTTTTATCTTGCTAACCTCACATCTTTTTGCTATGAGTTTTTATGTTTTGCTTGGGCGACCGAGCAAGCAAAAAAATATTTGCTGCCATTTTTCCGCATTTCTGCGTATTATTTTCATTGTTTTTCCAGCAGTTTTCACTGTTGGCCCCGCGTATTGTCAGTGTTGTTATTGTTATTGTTGTGCTCTCTCTGTCTTTGTTTGCGTATTTATTTATGCATATATGTACATATACATACGAGCATATATGGACATGTATGTCATATATTATATGTTTACACAGATATATACATACATATATATTTGCCATATGCATGTTTTTTTTAACTCGTATGTTCCGATTCGTTTGTCTTGAATTTTATTATACGGCTCGCCGTCGAAAAAAAGTGTTTATTTTCGTGTAGTGAAAGTTGAGGAACTCTCGATTTTCCCTCTCGATTTTGCCTCTCATGTTATGGCAACTTTGGCTTCCTGTTTGCCATTATTTAATATTCAATATGCTTTGTCTAGTGAAATGGAAAAATTATGCATATTAAATGCCAACAATCCAAAGAGACATGTGCCGTTATTTATTCCCCGCTTTTCCCTTTTCGCTGTTGCCAATTGTGAAGACATTGAAAAATACGCGTACGTGTGTCTTGGCCACAAAGTGAAAGAACACACACACACATGCACATGTAATTTGTATAGGGAATACCCCTAACCTTTCTTGTGTTATCACATATCTTGGTAGTTTGTTTGTTTGCCACGCTGATTGACATAAAAAAATATATTTTATTGCGATATTTTGTTAGTTTGATGAGCGGCACTTGGCGTTTTTACGAGGCGCCGAAAATTTATCGGCCCGAATCGAAAAACGCAGGAAAAAAAACTGTTGTTGTTGTTATTTATATGTGGCAACTGTGTAAACAAATGTTACGATCAAGAGAAATGGTAAACACTTAATATAATCAGACTGCCAAAAGGGGAAGCCAATATAAGAATATTAAGCTAACACAATTAATTAATATAGCAATAATAAATATCTGTTCAAGGATTAGAATTTTGTCACGATATGGATTTGTTATTTGATACATATGTATTTATACTTGGCTGTGATTAAAAAAAATAAATAAAATTAAAGAAAAAAAGTTTTCTGATCAAATTCGAAGATTCGTTTCCAAAACATTTGAAGTACCAAAATTAAGTTTTCAGCATTGAAAAGACGAAACATATAATGATTAAACTCCACACTTTGGAAATTGCTCAATAGAACTTGAATTAAGCTCAGCTGCTTTGCAAAAAACATAGAAATAATATAAGGCTATTATAATTTTTTATCTTAGTTTATTAAATTTAAATTAAGCATTTGCTGTTTATCTACTTAACTCTGAAACTGAAACTTGCTAAGCATTTTATGTTGAGCCAGAGAAAAAAAGAAGCTAACCCGAAAACCCGAGCAGCCAAACCTTTTAAGAGCAAATGATTTATGAAGTACGCAGAACAGACATAACATAAAAAAAATGAAATGGAAAGCAAAAGGAGATGAGAAAAAAAAAGTGAAATGGATAACCCAAAGAAAACATGCAACGCAATTTGCTTTTATTGAAAACGACAAGAAAGTCCCCAAAAGAGGCCAAAGGAATTTCCAGTAGCTAAAGCAAAGTCAGGCCAAAAACATATGGGCAGAGGGCAGAGGGGACAGGAAGAAGAGACCGAAACAATGCGACACTGAGGCGATAACAAGCCCAATCATTATGGCTATGACTATGACAAAACCCGGAGACGGAGATGGAGATGGAGAAAAAGAAGCCACAGTTGGAGGAGATTGTCAGCATCAGCATCAGAATCAGCGAAGATGCTGGCCAAAAACACTTGAGCAGCACTTGAGATGTGTGTGTGTGTGTGACAGTGTGTGTGTGTGTGTGTGTGTGACAGTGTGTGTGTGTGTGTGTGTGTGACAGTGTGTGTGTGTGTGTTCTTCTGGACTGACACATATGCGAGTTGTCTGGGTGTGACATGATATGCGAGCACTTTGTAAAATGGAAAAATGAAACACGCAGCGAAATGAAAAGCAAAGACGTTGGCGAGCTTCTAACAATGTTGGCCAGGATACTACGAGTGTATGCAGGATTTGCGCTTATCGTTGTTAGCCCACGCTTCTACAGTTGCCATACACACACTCACGCACACACACACCCATACACACACTCAAGCACACACACAAAGCTAAGCGACATTTTTTATATTTACACTGGCCGAGGCCATTTTTATGGCACACACAGACTCAGGCACACAGAAGGGTCCTTGCATATCAGATGGCCAAAAGGAGTGCCATAAATCCATTATTCCATGATTTGTTATTCAATATTTTGTAAGTAGATTAACTTGCAAGGCGCACATTTGTTTGCCACCAAAGGCGCTGAAAGGATAATGCCGCAGCAGGACAACGAAACATATCTGTGTATCTTTGGCCGAGAATTAAGCTGTCTCCCTCTACCTCTCTGTCTCTGTCTCTATCTCTATCTCTATCTAGGCCTGTCTTGTGGCAACCCGAAAACATAATTTACCAATCTATTTATCATATTAGCGCCTACTCGGCAAACAGCGGGCGGCAAGTGGCAAGTGGCTTGTGGCATGTAGAGAACGTAACTTGAAGAAGCTACAGCCTCGAGACCCAAAACTGAACTGAGCTCGAACTCAACTCTGCTGAGTGACCACTTAAATCACCACAAAAATGGGCATTCGAATTGAATTTATGACACCCGGCCAAGTTGTTTGTTTGTGTTGCCCCCAAGGATGTGCTATTTATGAGCCTGTCTCCACCCCCCTCCACTCTCTCTCTCTCTCTCTTTCTGTTTCTTATGGTCAGTATGCCAATTTATGACCACTTAAGTGAGCCATGAGATAAACTTGACCACAACTCAAACTTGAAGAACAACAAAAAGGAAAAAAACAATTTTTAGATCTATATTTATTCATCTATTCGAACTTAAAAAGTTATATATGTAGATCAATGTTATAAATCCAGTTATTGAAATGAATCGAGTTAAATATCAAAAGGTATAAATCGATTTGTCCACATATCTCCAAAAAATATCGAAATATCGAGTGTTTGACATGTAAACTTAGAAAATCAGAACAACTTCAAATCTTATAACTTTTTGAGAACTTAACATTTTTATCTTAATTCTTTACGCATTCAATTATTTAAATAAGTTGTTGCCTCAAGCAATTTTGAAGCAACTTAATATTTTCTTCGCTTAACTTTTCAAATACTGTAAATCTCAGGCTTTGACAATTAATTAACTTCTGTCTCATTAATTAGCAATGAGAATTAGAATATAAATGAACTACGATGATCAAAATTAAGGGAATTGTCGATTTAATTACCTCGAATGATTGTCAAAAAAAATTAGAGAATTAAAGAACTGGAAAATCGTTTTTAGCGCAAATCGAATTGTCGATTTATTTGACCTATAATTAAACTCACCTCAATGCGATTATCATCCAGTTCGAGCTCACTCAGACTCCAGAGCTCGGCGAAAACCGTGTCGCCAATAAAGTTGAGATTGTTGCGGGTCAACTTGAGAAGATTGAGATTGCCCAGGCCGCGGAAGATCTCGCTGGTGAGCACGTTGATCTGATTGTGGGCCAGATTCAAGTAGGTCAATCGGGTCATGTCCACGAAGAGTCCTTCGTGCAGAGTGCTAATGTTGTTGTTGTTCAGATAGAGGCGCTCACAATGCGGCAAGTTGCGGAATGCATAGCGATCCATTTCGAAGATCTGATTGTGCTCCAAGTTGAGTTCGCGCAGACGCACGTGATTGGCGAACGCGTCCTGGTCGAGGGCCATAATGTGGTTGTTGTTGAGAATGATGCGCTCGAGGAAGGGCAGATTGGCGAAGGCATAGCTCTTGACGATCTCCACCTGGGAGTACTCGATGACGATGCTGCTCAGGTTCTTCAGCGGCTCAATGATCATGCTGGGTATGTAGTCCAGCCGGGCATTGTTCTGTATGACGAACTTCAGCTCCCGCAGACTCTTCTGCTGGTAGAAGCGCGTCCAGGTCGTGTCATTCTGATGCAGTCCCTCCGAGAAGACCCAGCACTCGGCCTTCTGCACGGGAATGTGATTCTCGTCCGGCGTACAGTAGCACATCAGTTTCATGTCGCGTCGTCGCGTGCAGAATCCGGTGCTGTCCATGGGTCCGTTGTAGCCAGTGCTGCCTGTGGACGTGCCGTATGCCGTTGAGCTGCGATAGTAGCCATTAATGTTGCCGCTGCCATTGCCGTTGCCGTTGCTGGTTACCGCCGAGGTGGCAGCTGAGGCGCCTCCCGTGCTGCTGCCACGCCCCCGACTGCGACGCTCCTCCTTGTCCCTGGAGCGTGCCGCAGCCGGCGCAATGAGGAAGCAGCAGCTCAGTAGCAGCACGATGATGGCCAGAAGCGACGCCATTTTATGGCGCTGATGATGCGGCAACATTGAAGCTGCCTCACGTTGAAGTTGCCTGCAACGATGAACAAAACCAGAATGACTCAGTCAATAAAATTTGTTTATCTGCCGCAAAAAAGAACAAGAAGAAATAACGAGAGCAAGGGCAGCTGCCAAAGCCAAACATAAAGCTAAAAATAAATCTAAAGCTAAAGTCATAAAACCAAACCAACCAAATTTCTCCCCTGCTATGAAAGTGTGCTGGAAATGATTGAAAATTTGGTAGCTACAAGTACGTCTTCCCTCTGCCAACTTCTCAAGTACCCTGTTATCTTATGCCTTTGATATTATTATTTTCTTTTAACCAAAAAGTTAAGAACTGCTTTTCACCAACTCAAATTGCTCACATCAAAATTTGTTGCCGCATTAAAAGGCAGCACAGTGAAATTCTGGGGAATCACCTCTTCAATTTCCGGAGTGTGGGTTTTCCCATTTATTATTATCCTGAAATGGAAATACGTCTTTCAATTGTGGCACAAAACCCGTTTGGCACGACTGCTTCAAAAGTTAAAACGCTCCATAAAAATGCTAATTAATGTTGTTAACTTTTTTACATTTCGCTCATATTTCATTTGTCTCGCTCGCTCTCACTCATCCTCTCTCTGTCTCTTTTTGGGCCTTTCTCATTTTCCGGTTTATTCAATGAAAAGTTCATGACATTGCCGTTTTCTACTGCTGTTGTTGTTTTTGTTGTTGTTGCTGTTTCTACTGTTGTGCCTCCTGCTGACTTTTTGCTGCTTTCATTTGACGCTCTGCTGGCTTCCCGTGGCGTCGGCCCACTTTGTTTACCCCCCCCCCCCCAACCCCTACCAATTGCCTCCGTCCCCTTCGTTTGGTAGTCCCTACTTCAACTCCAACCCTTGGACTTGTTCTACCCCCCGTAAACAAATTTATTGCGCTCATAAATAACTGCAACACTGTCGCTGATTGTTCGCTCAATGGCAACGGCTTCATGAAGCGCCCCTCCATCCCCCTCCCCTCCTCACTTCCACCCCTCTTCAGTTGGCCTTCCCCTCCTGACTCTTCTCAATTGCATTTCAAGTGTCATTTGGCAAAGTGCTCTCTAATTATGCCCGTATTTTTAATAAATTAATAAGTCACATCTGACATTTGGCATATTTTTCGGGCTGTCTTCCTCTTCCTCTCCCCCTCTCGCTCTTACTCTTCCCTCTTTCTATCTCTCTCTCTCTCCCTCTCTCCAGAATAATGAAGTGTAAATAAGTTATTGGCAGTTGTCAAGTGAGTCATCGTTATCGCAGTCAGGCAGTGATTTGCATAAAATATTGTCGCCAGGCTTCAAATTGGGGCAAAGCCAAAAGAGAAAAGTGGGAGGCAGCTTATGGACTGGGCCTGTGGGCGTGGCATTAACATTGGCTCTGGCAAAATCCCGAAGCCGAAAGTCATTTGAGTTATTGACTTTGGCATGCTTCATTACATTGATTTTCGTTATAAATTTTAAATAAAACGATGATAAGTGTTTTGATTGTTGTTGCGTTGTTTGATGCTTAACATTTTGGCTTAGCAACAAAACATCCTGTCGTATCCTGTCGTATGCTGTCCTGGCTTCTGTCATTGCCATGACAAAGTTCAAGGCTCGAGAAACAACTCAAGAGTTGGCTTGACTCTCACCGCAGGATTAACTACTCAAAACACTTACAGCAACAGCATCAGCATCAGCAAGGACTTGATGACTTCAATTTAAATATCAAAGCAAAGTCAAAACTAAAATGCCAGCTCAACACACACACACACACACACGCAAACACACACATACAACCACAAGAGCCGCAGCTGTGAAATGTAGCAGGATATGGGGAATTTCGTTAGGTGGCATACTTTGAAGATATCCTTGGCATTTTTAAGTGTCCTGTCAAGCAGCAAATCAAAAAATCTATACATACATACATATATGCATTTCACAGTGTGTGTAATTAGATTTTCAAGTGAGAGAGATTCACACACACATACCATTTATACTTGTGTGTGTTTGTATTCGTCGCTGACAGCAACAACCAATTACTCAACTGCCTGGCAGCGGCAGCGTGGGGAGGCAGAACAGTTGCAGCAGCAACAGCAGCAGCAAATGAAAAATCAATTTGTTGATTATGCATAAATCATAAGATATATGCGACTTCTCACAGTATTCATAAGTCATTTATCAATGGCAAAAACTTTTTGCCAGACAACAAAATGCGACCAAGCGCGACAAAAGACACACACACACACACACTGATTGGTTACACTTTACAAGCAATAAATAGGTTAATAAACTGCCAGAGAAATCCAATCGAAATTTATATAAATTATACTCGTGCAGAGTTTACTGGAATTTATATGTGATCATGATTGAGGAGCTTTATCAACGTAATCAAATGAAATGTAGAGTAAAGTGAAAACAAATTCAAGTTGTTGCCAAAAGAAATATTTTCGATTTCATTTCCACTTTAGTTGCACAGAAATGTAATAAATTTACGAGCGAAAAGCAAAACATACTCAACAAAATGTTTTTTAAAAATTAGGTTAAGCTTATAGCTTATTAATCACTTTTAGTTTAATTTTATTTAGTTTTTTCCCTTATTGCAATTTACTACAGAGATATAGGGATAATGTTTAAGATTATCTTAATTGATTTTTAAATTTTACAAAATTCAATTATTATTTAAGTATGCATAAAACATTATTAATGAAAGCAATTAAATTGATTCTGAAATGAGGTCACATTAAATAATTAATGTATTTTTTCAAATTGCCAAGTGCTAGGAATTTAAATGAAAACTGAATGAGAACTGAAGAAAAAACTGTTTGAAAAGTTAAAGTTGAGAATTTTCAACGATATCATATGATAATTATTATTATTGTTATTGTTATGTTATTTATGTTATGGAAATGTTCCGGCAATATCATTTGTAGTGCAGCGCAATCAACTAAGGTAAACAAGAGACAATCGTAGCAACAACAACAGCAACAACAACAACAAGAACAACAACCTTGACAACATGGAAAATTATCCTGCAGGCATAAAAGCAAAAATTGACACGCTGCTGCTGCTGTTGTTGCTGCTGCTTCAACTCGTGCTGGCAAGTCCTTGATGTCCTCTTCTTCCTGTCTGCTCCTCCCCCCCCCCCCCTCCGCCCTTCTACATTCTCTGTTGCTCCCCTCGCTCAAGTGTGCAAAATTGCAACAAAAAGCCATTTGTCTTGCTGTTTATAATTTCGATTAAACTTTCAAAGTGCGAAACGCATATGTTTAAAGTGTGTGTGCGTGTGTGTGTCAACAATGCTGCTGGTGTGTGTGTGTGTGTGTGTGTGTGTGTGACAGAAGTTGTCGACGTCGACCCACTAGGAAATTGGAGCAAAGCCGCAGCTAAGCTGTCAGCCCTGGCAGCGACCACACGAGCTTCCCCAGAGGGGCACAGAAAGACTCTCAAAGGAGGAGACAGAGGATGGACAAGGGGCGCTGGCGGGGGCGGGGGCGGGAGCGGGAGGTTGTATTGCACATAAATTGTTGCCAATGCTTGAATGGAAATTTTCTTGGCTTTAACAAAACGCCTGGCAATACTTTTGCACTATGTGTCCTGGTCTCGTCCTGGCACTCGTTATGGCCCTGTTCGCCTGTTTGCCTTTGCCGGCAGACAAGACAGGCAAAGGAAAAGTTTGCTTATCAGGCCGCATTGAATCACTGCGGACGGCAGTCCGCGCTAGTGACGAAAGCAGCACGAAGGGTGCTAAGGCGACTAGCATATATACACAGGAAGAATGGAAAATTTGCTATGACTGTCCGATCAGGTCGAGTTATATACCGATCGCAAGGTATTAACTTAACTTACAAATGTGCATACTAGGACTTTTAGAAACTCACCTGGTTCGTGAGATAAACAGGTGTAAGTGGGAGGGGAAAAATTTAAGTTATTGGAGCTAATGGGGCCGTTGGAGCCTTTTTGATTTTTATTTTAATTTTTTACTATTCTAATCAAAAATACGCGTCGAATGACACCTTGATCATCAAAATCCGATCACTGGTTCAGAAGATAATTAATTTTGAAATTTTTGGTGCACCTTTCAAAACGAGATGAAAAGTCAGTCTGTTTGTTTGTTTGTTTGTTTGTTTGTCTGTTTGTCTGTTTGTCTGTTTGTCTGTTTGTTTGGATCAAATCGTAAATTTAGCTTAAAAGTTTGAATGAGGACTTGTTCCCGATCAAAAATCTAGAAACGTTTGTTCTACGACTTTTTCGAAAAAAAGCTAGTTTAGCGGGAAATCGCTAAAAACCGTTAAAATTAAAACCCCTATAGCATCCAAACGATATGAGCTACAGACGTGATCTATGTATCGTTGGAAAGGTGTTTTGAAGGGCTTTTAGGCAAACCTTCAAACTTTTTTTCTAAAGTGCATAGGTAAAAATCAACAGGTGAAATAAGATATTTTGTCCCAGATTTTGGCGGTTTTTGAGAAAACGCTGCCTACGATTTTTTTTAATTTGCAATATGTTTGAGCTTGTAAAATTTCGCGTTTTTTGATATATCATTCATAAATTTATGTTGATTGGTTTGGAAGATATAACCTATTAAGTGAATATATGCGTTTTACTTTGAATTGAAATAGGACAGCAGCAGCAATTACATTTGACTAACATCCAGTAACAATGAAATCTATAATTAGACAGTCGTTCTTAATGATCGCCAGTGGCGCAAAGTGTAGAGCGTCCGATTTTTTCATGAATTCTCAGCTCGGGTTTCGGGTTCAAATCCTGGTACGGACAAAACTTTTTTTTTTTTTTAATGTTTAAATGCAATTAATTTGAAACGTTTGTTCTACGACTTTTTCGAAAAAAAGCTAGTTTAGCGGGAAATCGCTAAAAACAGTTAAAATAAAAACCCCTATAGCATCCAAACGAACCTTCAAACTTTGTTCTAAAGTGCATGGGTAAAAATCAATAGGTCAAATAAGATATTTTGTCCCAGATTTTGGCGGTTTTTGAGAAAACGACGCTAACGATTTTTTTTAGCTTTCAATATGTTGTAGTGTGTAAAATTTCCCGTTTTTTGATATATGACACAAAATTTTACCGATGGGTTTGGAAGATATTACTTATTTACTGAATATACTTTTTACCTTTACACTACTGCATGTACATATGCAGTATGTTAATGTACATGTAAATCGCCAAAAGCCACAGCATCCAAACAATAGAAGCTACAGATGTGATCTATATATCGTTGGAAATGTATTTTGAAGGGCTTTAAGCCTAGCTGTAAACTTTTTTGCATAAAACACAGGTAAAAAGCTTCAGGTGAAAAAAGGTTTTTTTTCCCCACATTTCGGCGATTTAAGAAAAATCTACGTTTCAAATAAGTTTTAAATACAGTTGAACTTTCCTAACTCGAACTTATCTAACTCGAATTTCTCTGTAACTCGAATTAAATGAGTGGCAGTAAAATTAATAATCTTAGGAAAAAGAACTCTATAACTCGAATATTTCCCTAACTCGAACCTTTTCTTTGGATAATGGTGATTCGAGTTAGGGAAGTTCGACTGTATGTTATTTGTTGTAGCAATTCAATTTCGCGTTTTTGACTATAACACATAGCCGTCAAATTTCGTTTGGGCAAGATATTACCTGTTAACTGAATATACCTTTTACCTTTACACTTCTGCATGTACATATGCAGTAGCATGCATACAGCGGCAGCAAAGTGTCATAGCAGCCAGAGTTTGAGAGTGCTACTAGCTTTTGCGCTTGTTTGTTTTAGCTTGTACAAAAAATAAACAAAGTTGATAGAATGAAATTTATAAATTTCTGATATCTTATTCAAAAATTTCTGATATCTTATAAAAAAAACCTCTTTACGAGGTAAAAGTCTAGTGACGAAAACAGTTATATGCCCCAAAATTTCTGATATCCAATTTTGTGACGAATAATATTAAGTTTGACATAAAAATTATTTTAAAAAAAATTTTTGCATTCGGCACTGCGCAAAACATTGAGTTTTATTTGGTATGAAGAATTGAGACATTTTGGCGCAATGTGCCGAGTGCCAAAATTTTTTTTAAAATAATTTTTATGTCAAACTTAATATTATTCGTCACAAAATTGGATATCAGAAATTTTGGGGCATATAACTGTTTTCGTCACTAGACTTTTACCTCGTAAAGAGGTTTTTTTTATAAGATATAAACATAACAGTGAAGCCTAGCGGAGGAGCGGGGCAGCAAAGGGGAGGCGACTGTGAGTGGATGAGTGTGAAATGAAGTTGTGCAAGACGTTGGCTGCCTGAATGAATGAAGACAATGCCAACATTCAGGCTAAAAATCTGATCTCGTTGCTCTCATATCTGCCCTTTCCCTCTCTCTCTCTCTCTCTTCCCTCTCCCTTTCCACCATGGCATCTCCTACTGTTGTTACTGTTGCTGCTGCGTGTGGAAATTGTTTTCAATTTTCGTTATTTGACAAATGGTGACACTTCCGCTGTGGCAAAAACCCCGGGCACCAGCAGGACTTTAACAATATGTCTGCCAGTTGGGGGCGCCTCGAGTTGTCAGTGTGTCAGTGTGACAGTGTCTGTGTGTGTGTGTGTGTGTGTGTGTGTGTGTGTGAGTCTGTGTGTCATGAGGTTTTGTCAACAATAAGTTTATACGTCAGACGAGGACTCGTTGTTGTTTATGACATGCCCGTGTGCTCATCATCATTGCTCTGCCTCACATTATGAGAGGGAGAGAGAGTGAAAAAGAGAGAGAGAGAGAGGGAGAGAGATAGTAACATCCTGGACAGGACAACTCTCCACATGTGCGATGTGAATAACTTTAAGCTGTGACATGGCACACATGGCCAAAATGGACGTGCTTGACTTTGACTGACTGTCGACTGTTCGCCTGGTCAGACCGTACAGTAACTATTCGCTGACAAGTCTGTGTCTCACTCTCTCTCTCTCTCTCTCTCTCTCTCACGCTCTTTAGTTTATTTGGCTGCAAATAAAATGGCACAAAACAGTTGACGGCATTCCTTTTGACCAAAGTGCAGTCATGTCTCGATTTGAGTCCCGACTTTGGCTTTGGCTCCGAGTCTTGACAAATGGCACACAAAGCTGAAGGCCATCAATCAAGCGAGTTATGACAATCCCACGTTCTTTCCAACTCTCTACGTTTGTGTCTTTGTGTCTCTGTCTGTTTTAGTTTTTATTTATCTTATTTTTATTGAAATGTACAAATTTGATTTCTTTTATATGGTCCTTCAACTTGATTTGCTTGCGTCACTGAAATGTCTTACGATTGCCACTTGCCAGTGTCACATGTCAGCAACTGCAGCAGTTTTTCCTCCTCCTCCTCCTCCTCCTCCTCCTCCTCCCACTCGGATACTCAAGTAGATCAAGAGCAGAGAACTAGAAATAACTCATCTCTATGTGGCTGATGAAAATGTTCTTCATCAAAGTAAAGAGAGTTATGTTTACAGGTTAGCAACTTAACTTGAGTTGAACATTGTAGCTACATTTTATTATTTCTGATATAAATAATACTTATTTAGCTCATCTGGGTATCCAAAGAAGATCACGATTGAGATTACAACTCAAGTAAGATATTTAGTGGAATTTAAATTATATTTAAAATTTGTATATTTAAATTTTATATTAAAATTGTAAGCAATTTCAAAGGTTATTTGTATTCAAAAAATTATATTATTTTTCGAAAAGTCACGTGTTCTATCTAAAAAAAAATATATGCAAATAATTAAATTTAAATAAAATGATTTTTAAATTTTTACTAAAGTTTGGAATAAAATTTAACTTATATTAAAAACAAGTTAATTATTTAGCTCATACAAAAATGGTATATCTGAACCTTTTTATTATTATTCAGATATCCATGAATTGATTGAAATTGTTTTTCAGAAATAAGTTTGTCAGCTGCAACTTTTAACCATTTCAGGATATTAGCAACATATTTTATAAAATTGCTGAAACATCATTTTGCCAACTGTTACGTCATATTGCTGGTGATTATATTTATTGACAGGGTTGTCGCACTCCATAAATATTTCATAAATTGCTTGCCATTTACATGTGACAAACGCGCCAAGTTCTTCTACGACTGTCATTTCTTAACCCTTCGCTATTGTTGTTGTTGTTGTTTTTTTGGTTATCATGCGAAAAAGTCATTGCCAGCTGTCACACTGCTTGATCCCCCTTCTTTCCACCCCCTCCACTTGGTGAATCTTAGTTCCTCCCCTAAAAAGAGGAGCTTTGTCAAATCTGCACACTTTGTATGAGCTGTTATTGTTGTTGTTGTTGCTTCTTTAGCGCACTTTTGACTACTTTTCAGTTAGGTAGTTGCCCCTCCCTGCCCCCCTCCCTAACTCCCTCCCTTGCTCTCTTAACAGTCTGTTTTTTTTTTGCTTTTAGCATACCTGTCAGCAAAATAAAATGAAAAGTAGTTTCAGTGCAAACTTTCGCTCATCGTCGCCAGCTGCCATATTGTTGACACATATTTTTCGTACCTAAAAAAAAGTTATATGCAAACGCCTGCCAGCCACGCCCCCTTTTTCAGAAGCTGCACTTGAGTCACCCCCTCCCCACCATTACTTTGGCTGTCATTTTCCCAACATTTTTTCACTTAGATTTCGTGGCTCGGCTTTTATTTGCCTCTTTGCTGGTTTTGCGCTCAAGTGTAAAGCTTTAACTTTTGATGCACAATTTGTTTGCCAGTCGACAGTCTGTAGTACCGCCACCCCCCTCTCCCAATCCCTCCCACTCCCTTCTCCGTTCCCCACCATTTGAGAGTGGCAGCTGTTTAATGCTGAAATTGGCAGCACCTGGGTAAAAGTGTTGACGGCTGCCTCGACTGTCCTGGTAGATAAGTAGTCCTTCGGCTTGCCGCTTCCTCGACATTCTTTATTTTCATCTCTTCTCTTCTCTTCTTTTTTTCCTCTTACTTTATTTCTTGGTTCAATTTTGTTGTTTTGGCTAAAGTCGCTTTCACCTTTTGGGCTGGTGGGGGAAGTGAGGGCCCAGAGAGCGCTGGGAAATTATTATTTTCGTAGTCGACTGCAAGTTTGTTGCAACTTTTTTGACGCAAAGTGAAAATTTGTCATGCTCGTTGAGCAGCTTTACTAAGTATGTTCCTGTTGTTGTTGTTGTTGCTGTTGTTGCCTGATATAATAAATTCTTTCAGTTTAACAGAAATGCTCGCAAACACAAACATCAACACAAACACAAACACAAACATAAACACAAACACAAACACTACAAATTCAAATACAGACTAAACATTTCTCCAGAGGGGAAGACATTTCGTGCCAAAAATGAATCGTACTCATCGTCAACTGAGTCTGGGGCAACTTTTAACTCAACTGTCAAATATTTTAACAATTTTGCATAAAACATTATGAAGATACTTAGCAAAAGCTGCTGCTCTGACTCCTTCTCTCTCTCTCTCTTTCTGTCTCTGTCTCGCACTCATTTACTCAAATTCCGGTTCAACACTTGCCGTCTTTATCTGTCTTAGAGCTCACATGTCTGAGCTGATGATTTTGAAAGTGAATTTGAAATTTAGCTTTGCTCTCTGATACTTTAATTCAGTATCTCTCCCTCTCTCTCTCTCTATCCTCTTTCTGCTCATTTTCAATCCCTCTTTAATTAGTTAAGCTCTCTAGTTAGTTACTTATGGCCCAGACAAATGTATTTACCTCTCCTCTATTCAACTCACCTTTTGATTAAGTGTAGGAAAAAGGCCGCGTCACGTGCGGGCCTCTAGAAAACTGTAGATTTTTCCGCTGACTAATCGGTTGAGCTGCAAGAAAATAGAAGAAAAACAAAGACGAAAATAAATAAATATGATAAAATCAGCAATGGCAGCTTTTAATTTAGAAGTACCTTCGCCAAAGGCCTGAACAAATGTCTAGTTATTAAAGCAGAGAATTTATTTGAGTGGCCTTACAGAGTTTTTTATAAGTGTGTTAGGAAAGACCAGACGCGTTTTATAGCTCTGTATTATTTATCCAGGTGTCGTATTTAATCAATATAAGGGATGTCTCAGTTCCTAAATAGTTTGTGTAAAGCTAATTAAAAATAATTACAGTTTCTGGTATTGATTGCAGCTGCTTTGACATTTTAATACTGTCTGTATACGTGTTTTAAATAGATTTCAAAGAAGAAATAGATTCAAAAATAAATTTTTATATAAAGGATAAATTTAAATGTTATCTCTTTAATTTTCTTCTGTCCGATTCTCGTAATAATATTATTAACCGTCAGTTAGACTCAATTTTTTTAGGGTTTGGGCGTGACTGGCGAGTTTTGAGAAAATGCGCGGCAGAAAATCTAATTGCGTTAATTTCCAGGTAATTGTAGCACTGCCGAGTTGTTGTAGGAGGACCAAATGAGGCCCAGGACATGCGACTACGTAAAAACTATTAACACGCAGCGCGTGGGAGTGAGATGGAGGGCAGGACAACAGCTTTGAGTCACAATCACACATGTGCGAGGGCGTACTATAGGCGTTAAAGGGGAGTGTGAAGGTGGCAGGGGAGTGGAGGTGGGCGTGGTCTGGTGCGCGTTATTCAAATAGTTTTATTTTCCACACGCGCCACATAATTTTCTGCGTGTCCATTGTCCATGTGGGCAACCACAATGACGACGACGACGGCGACGACGTCGACGATGACGACGACCCGAAGCAATTCCCCAGACTGAGTTTAAATGTCACAGGGCAGACGCTCATACATGGCAAATATAATATATGAAAGGCCTTTTGTTATCGGGGCATGAAATGAAATAATTGCATTTGCTGCGCCTACAAAAAAAAAAACACACACACACACACAATTACATTACAATACATACTTGCCACCCCCACTTGCAAGTGGCGCCACTTCCTCTAGCGGGCGGTAGGCGTACTCGATTAAACTCCCCCTTCTAATCTCAGTACAAACACAATTTACATATGTCTCTAATGTGTTTTTTTCTTCTATTCTCCCCGCTCTCCTGCAATTATAATCGTTTCCATATCTATCGCCATCTCGCAGACCACATTTTTTTACTCATTGTTGATAATTATGCCCGCATTATTTGGATAATATGTCTCTGGATGTGGTCGCCGTTACAGTACTTATTCGAATTGAAGTCTAGGAATTTAATAAGCTTTATGAGGTTGCCACATAATGATATGCTACAGTTGCCTCTCCATGGGATTGCTGTCTGGAGTAACAGTTAAATTTGCTTCTATTTTTTTTTGTTGTTTTTTTGTTCATATCATGGTATTGGCATCTAAGTGATTGCCGTGACGAATGTCAAACAAGTTCAACCTTTTGGCGGCTGCCCGGGGCAACCGACTAACTGAACTGAACTGAAACCAAAGCTCAGAAAAACATGACAATTTGTTATTAAGTGGGTGTACATATAATAAACTTGTATCCCCCAAACCCCTTCACATTATCACTACATATACATACAACTCTTTTGGCCAAAGAGAGTGCAGAAAACTGATGGAAAACTGTTGTGGGAAACTGCTTAATCTCCTTAGTCGATCAGCCTCAAGCGCTGTCAATTTTTCAATTTCCAAGATTTATGCCTAAAATTAAACGACATATGTTTCGGAAGATTCATGATTGGAAAATGTTTAACCTCTGGGCACAAAGGTAAATTTAAGATATGTCTAGACTTTAAAGTTAAACTTAAAGCTGAATAGTACTACATGTTAAGATATTAAACGGTATGTTTTAAATTTGTAATAATTATTTATTTTATAATTTAAATTCATTCCTATTTTGATAACTTAATTTTTTCTTGATTATTTATTTTATTATCTTTACTTCAGCTTATCAAAGTAGTTTACTTCACTCTTTGTGTCGACTTATAAATTATTAACAATAAAATAAATTTTAAACTATTTCCCAAATTAAACCTGTAATACTTAGTCTTCATATAAACAGTCTCTTTTCCAGTTGAATTACTTCATGGACTAATTCCCCTTACTTAACGTGTCCCCTACTCTTTTTAATAACACTCTTAACTCCCCTCGCTGCCAACTCATTTCTTTGCAAGTGTGTAAAGTGCAGAACTTTTTGGGGAAGGAAGCGAAAGTTGCTCAAAACTGCAGCAACGTTTCCATTTCATGTGTGCCAATAAAAATTTAATATAATTACGCACAATTTCCAGTTGAACTTTATGAGCACACACACACACATATATATACATATCCTATGCACCTACACATACTTGTGAGTGTAGGACAAGTCGAAGTGACTTTTGACAGCGTTGGGTTTTCTCGATGCTCGCTGCTCGCTTTCCAGTTTCCGAGTTTCCGAGTTTATGAGTCGCCGCCAAGACAAACATAAACACTTGTGAGAAGCAGAGAGAGGGGACTTGATCGGGGGCGGGAGGAGAGGATGCAGCTGATTTCATAAAGTGTAACAAGCCAAAGCTTTGAGCGCGACTGCTGCGACAAATAAGCGACATTGGAGCAACAGACACAGAAGCAACAGAAGCAGCAGCAGCCCCCAAGCAGCCTGCAAGTCGACAATAAAGCGATGCGGAAAAGTTTACAAGTTGCCACCGGGAGGATGCAAGGAAGGAGGTTGGAAGTGAATGTTGTGGCTGCTCTACACACACACACACACACACACACACACACACACACACACACACCGTTAAATATTTGTTTCTGTTTCACTTGTTTACATTGGAGAGCCCAAAGCAAAGGCGACAGGAGCTAAAGTTGAAGCTGAAGTTGAATATCTGACGGTCGTGCATTCTCCATATTCGCCCCCAGCAACTTGTTATTTCTTAATATTGAGTGCTGTCTCTGTCCCTGCTCCTGTTGATGGGAAGAGAACGAGGACGAGGACGAGACCGCGGGCATATGTCGGGCGACTTAACCTTTGACAGGAGACGCGGTCGCCGCAGTCGCTGCTGCTGCTGCTGCGCAGAGCCCAGAGCTGCCACCACTTAGCCATAAATTGAGTGGCGTTTGTCTGCTGCCAATGTAATCAGATCATTTTGTACGCTTCAACAAGTACGCGCAACTTTTATTTGATTTGAAATGAGAAAATCTTTAATAGAACGTGTCTCAAAAACCACCAACAATCAACAACAAAGTTTTCTCAACTGTGTGCGTTGACTGTGGCAATTAACCTGTTGATAACACTGGTTTACTGATGCCCCTGCCACACAGTTGGGATTAACAATTTACAACGGGTTTGGCTTGCGATTAAGTGATTTTCATATTCTTATCTGTCAAAATAAAAAAATGATACTAGCTGGGGAATTACTACTGTATCTTGATACTATTCTTAGTTTACTAATAAAATTTTTTTCCAAACACCCCCCCCCCTCTTCCTTATTTATCATTTCTTTTTCCTTGTAATCCATAATCTCTTCTCTTTACCATTACTCTTGATGTATTAAAAAAAGAAAATTTAACCATTAATCTTTAATTTCTTTTAATAATTTTTTTAATTGTAAATAAAAATGCTACAATTTGCCTCTTTTTTTAAGCGTATCTAAATAATAGTTTTCGAGATCGTTTGAAATTATTAGTTTTTCACTGTTTTAAGAATAAGCTGATATTCAAAACATTATATTATTTTCTTTTTTTTTTTTTTGATTTCTAATTATTATTTTGCAAATTCATATTCGATTTCATAATTTGAAGCCGTCATCAGTTAATGTGCTAAATTTCCCAAAATATTTCATTTAAATTACTCAAAATTCCAACTAATTCGCACTCAAGTCTCAAAATACTAGTCTTTTGAAATTTACTAATACGAACGCTTACAAGGTTCAGCTTTCTATCTCCCTCTCCCTCCCTTTCTCTCTTCCTGTCTCTATATCTTCATTCCTGAATGTGTCAATTGGCGTTAATGTAATTATGTAATAAACTTGTGGTATTGGGATGGGTACAAATGAGGCAGTTGGCCCATTACCAACTCGAATAACAGCCAACAGCCGCTAATATTAATTAGGCAGCGAAAGCGGGCAAAAAGAGCAGCAACAACAACAGCAACAACAACAGCAACAACAAAATCAACAACCATATGCTGGTCACATTTTTGTTTACATTTTGGGCGCTTAAATTTGTTGCTCATGTCGTCAGCTGGCCATTAAAAGTGCTATGCTAAATGGCCATAACAACTTCCGTGTTGCACACACACCCACCTACATCTATGAGTGGTTTTAACATACACACACATACACACTCACACATCTATACACACACATACACATATACTGCCCCACCCAGCTAGAGTCTCATTTACAACAATAAACAGCAGCATAAAAGCCATGAAACTGATTTTTCACGCCATTTTCGTTTACATTTTGTTGTTGCTTTTGTTTTTTTTTTTGTTGTTGTTGTTGCTGTTCTTGTTGTTTACTTTCGCCTTGGCCCAGCCAGGACTGCCAACGCATGTGTAATTAAAATATAATAATTTTTGCCGAACAAAGCAACTGTAAAAAACCAAAACAAAAAAAAATGAACAAAAAAAAACACAGAAAACTGAAAAAACAGAAGCTTGAAAAACGTTCTCCCTGTGTATTTATGACGAAAGTTTCAAGTGTGGCAGAGAGAGAGAGAGAGGGGGAATGTTTTTGGCCAGGGTGTGTAAATTGGAGAAGGGAGCATGAAGACGGGAGGTGGGGTGGCGTGCTTCAAGGCAATGATGATCATAATGATGGCCACTCTGCACGCACCTGCCACAGAGAGACTCGTCCTGTCTGCCATGTCCTTCACCTTTGTTTTCTCTGTGCTACTTACTCTCTGATATTATTCTTTGCGCACATTTGTTACGCACCATAAATGAAAATACTCATATAAATATTTCATATTTCACAAAACCACCCACAAAAATGTATATATATATATATATATATGTATATCTGACAACAAGTCGCCGTTTGTTAGTGCAGCATCTTGTGGCAACACCGCACCACACCGCACCACATCACACCTCAGCTCACTCCACCTCCAACTTATATCACAGCACCCATTTCAACACACTACATTTCACTTTTCAGTCGGGAGAAATTTCCGCCCATTAAATTGACATACGCGCATTTGGCATTCGCATTCATTTCCTTTTACCATTTGCTCTGTTGTCTTTTTTTTTTATATATTTTATTCTTCTCTTGTTGCTGGTTCTTATTTTTTGTTGTTTTTTTTATTGTGCTGTGTGTTTGCACAAGTTTTGTAATATTTCGGGTTTATGTTTACAGTTGGCAAACGCATTAAAATCACAGATTAACATTTTTTTCTCTTTCTCTCTGAATTATTTAGTGTTGTCGCCTGTCGCGCAGGATACACCCCCTCCCCCCCGTAACCCATCTCCTTCCAGAGTTGCCCAACTGTGCAAAGTATTTCGTATTATTGAATTTGAATTTGAATTTGTACACTGGCGACAGCTTCGAGGCTTATTGTTTCAAATGTCCTCGTCGCAATCTCGAGAATGTAAACTGTTGATAGCCTGTGCACACACACACACACACTTAAGAAGGGGCTTAGACCGTGTATGTGTGTGTGTGTGTGTGTGTGTGTGCCAAGTTGAGCATGGAAATTATTTTTTAATAAACACAAAGCACTCACAAAGGGGCAAAGAGACGCATCCGCATTCGTATTATTCGCATTCGCTTGGACTGTTGCAGCAGAATTCAGGAATGGGGGTTGGGTGTGGGGTGTGGGGTGTAAGTGGAACTGGAAGTGGAAGTGAAGGTGGAGGACAGGGAATCGTTTGTTTTGTTGCTGCTTCTGATCCGTGTGCTGTGTGTTCAGCGAACGTCGAGCGCAAAATAAATAAACCCACTTTAATATGCGCTCGTTATATTATTTTCTTTTCATTTTCTTGATTTCCTTTTTTCCCTTCAACGTTTTTTCTTCTTTTTATTTTTAACATTCCCTTTGCTTTGCTGGCTCACTCACTGTCGGCTTCTCTCTCTCTTTCTCTCTCTCTCTCTGCCATTTTTCCTTCTTTTTTTTTTTGCTGTTATCATGTTTTTCTTTCAGTTATTTTTCTTATTTTTTGACGTGTTGTTTTCCCACCCACCTCCAACCCTCTACACCCCACCCCCTGCCCCCAACCTTATAAAATCCCTGCCCCCAGCAGCGACCCGTCGGTTTCGCTTGTTTGAAGTGCCACGCTCTATTTAAAGGCAAATTGTCTGTAGTCCTTTTTACAAATATTGTGTTTCTTTCTTTTGCATATTTATCCGCTGCACTCTTCCCCCACCCTTACTCCTCCTCCCCCTCCCCTCTGGGGCATTTTGTTGTGGCACAGCCAAAAGACAAACTCGCTGAAAAAGCTACGCAGCTTTAGCTTCGCGTCTAGACATTTAGGAATTAGGTAAAGTAAACTGGGCAAATAGCTCTGGCTAAAAAAATGCATCAGCCCCGCCCCCGCCCCCGCCAAGTGGTAATGGGCGGTTGTCCGACAAACTCGAGACGACAGCAGCCAAAGTAAAGGGGGCGTGGGGGGATAAGGGCAGCCGGGGGCAGCTGAAAACTGGACGCTTGAATTAGCATTTGAAGCAAGAGCGCTGACCTGTAGAGCAGCTGCAGCTTCCCTTGCCCTTTCCCTTCCCCCACTCCCACCCCTCTCACGACTTTGCTTTATTGCAGCTACAATGCGGGTCAAGTCACTGGGGATAGCTTTAGAGTGCTTCATATTTCGAGTGGACATTATTACTGGATTGCATTACGCTTTTTACCAACTGCTAAATTGTCCAGGCTGAGTGCTTCCATTCAACTACAACTGCGCTTTTAACATGCAACTATTTTCAATTTATTAATTTAATTTAATTAATATGCACTTTTCTCACATTTCGTTATAATTATATATTAAAGGAAACATGCTTGAGGTTACCAAAACACAATCCAGTTTAAGTAAAATCGTTTAAGTTATTTTTTGCTTACGATATCAATTCTGATTCCCTTTTGTCTTTTTAGAAATTTTAAAATATTTAAAATCTTAAGTTTAAATATTAAATCAATAGCTTTGGTCATAAGTAACTGAATTAAATTCCTCAAATGATCTGCGATGAACAAGCTTCAGTGAGTTGTCAATTTTTTACGATAGTCGATTAAATAGACTCTATTAAACTAATTTGTATTCCCATTAAATTTATGGTCTGCTTAGGCTATCAGCGTGTATGGTAACCCTAATGTGCATATCTTTCAGCTCAGTTCAGTGGCCTTGCCGACATCAAGAATCGTACTAGAAATGAGCTTGAGATCCATAAGGGCGCCTAGTTTCAATTACACACGCACTTGGCAAATGTCCGGGCGTAGTACTATATAGCTAGAACCAGGGGTTGCTTGTGGGGGTGTTACGCATAAAGTACAGTCCCCCCTAAGCACATCCCCTTCCCCTAGCCCTGCCCCATGGCATTCCCTCTGCAATTGTTGCGCCTTTTATTTGTTTTCTGTTTGTTGTTATTGTTGTGTTGATGTTGTCGTCTTTGTCGTTTCGTGTCATTGCCTTTGTTTGCTTTGCAGCCTTTTGCAACCCTACAACTCCCACTGCTTCCACCCCCCTCTTTCTACATATTTTCTCGGCCTCGTGTTTATTTTCTTTTTTATATATTTCAAGCATGGCGCGCTTTACATTCACACAAAAGCGTAAGCGGAGCAAAGGGAGCACGGGACACGCTGTGGCACGCATGTCCTGCCTTGTCCCTCCTTCTCCCCCTCCTCGACCTCCCTCCTACCCTTCTCGTCCTGCTTGTGAGCCTGGATATCTGGCAACTCTCACCCCTATGGCCTCAGACAAGAGCTCGACACTCGTTAAAGGTAAAAATTTATTGTGTCTTATTATTATTTTTTTATTGACAATACGTGACGCGTACACCAAAAAGGACAATCGCTCTCACTGACTGTTGGTATCTGAGTGTGTGTGTGTGTCTGATGATCCTCGTGGCGTAGCATTCATAAAAAGATTTTGTCCAATCGATTTCCGAGGCGCCTTTTGTTATTTTATAATTTTCGATTGTTTTGTTTTGCTTTGCATTGCTTTCATTTCTTTTTGTTGTTGTTGTTGTTTGCTTTGTTGTAGCCTTTCGTTGTTATAACGTTTAAGCCGCTGACAACGCGCTTTTGTTCTTTCTTTCCCACTATTTCTGCTTATTCCTCTCTCCATCTCTTTCACTCACTTTCTCGCCCTTTTCGTTGGCTGCCCGCATTGAACAGAACGTGGTCAATGCCATTAAAATGCGCTTAGACCTTCAACTAGCGCTGTTAATCATTATTTACTGTGGCAAGGACACAGCTATGAGTATGTGAGTGTGGCAAGCAGTTCGTGGGGGCAGCTAAAGTGCCGCAAATCGAAGATTACGGCAAACAATTAAGTTAATCAAATCTACTTTGCTTTTATATTGCGTTGAAGTCTTTGTGAAGACATTGCGCATACGCCCCGTTAAAGCACAGCAAAGTTCGACAACAATTTGCTGCTACCTCTTCAACACACACACACACACACAGAGAGAGAAGGAGACAGTCTGATAAAGAAAGAGAGAGAGAGAGAGAGAGAGACAGAGAGGGAGACAGACTGAGTTCTCGACGACAAGCGTCGTTTATCTATGGCTGAACAAAAGTTTTTCGCCCCAAACTGGTTTCGGTTTTGTGCCCGAGGTTAAGTTTTTCAGTTTGCTTCAATTAATTTTCATTTGTTTACTAATCTAACAAATTAAACTAACGGTAAAGGTTTGTCTGCCGTTTCACGTTTCGCGTCGTACGGAAATTGAAAGGATTTTTGATCCCTGTGGGCAACGTTTTGATTTTGACTTTGTCTCTTGACTTGGAAATTGTTCGCTCCGTTTTACTCCTTAATCATAATTAAACTGATGTTTTGGCCAAATAATAAATAAATGCCATTCCGCGGGCTCAATCGATGCGTTTACATAACTAAATGAGGTTTTTAGATACGGCTACGAATTCCTTGTTTGGGCTTTGAATTTTGATTCCTGATTTCAATTACATTGGATATTGGAATTTGTAATGCAAACTGAAAATGCTAAATGCTGTTTAGCTATTTGAATATATATCTGCTAAATATTCATTCGTTTTTAGCAGATATGCTATCAATTTATTCAATTCACATTTCCTGACCCTTTGACCCGAATGCTTATCTTTCTGCTTTTCCATTTCCCTTTCGAATTTCGTTCTCGTATTTGCAGTTGTTAAACAAAACCAATTTTACTTTCTCTCTCTCTCTCTCTGTCTGTCTCGCGCTCTGTCTCCCTTACCCTATGTGTGTGTTTCTATGCTAATTAATTTTGCAACGTTCATCTTAACGTGGCCTAGACACACTCGTTGGCCCTGCGGCCGTTGTTGGCTAGCCAGAAATTATTTTTGTTTGTCTTCCACAAAAAATCGTACATTCTCACTCATTCCCAGTTCTCAGCCCGCAGTTCTCTACTCTTTCTCTGATGTTACCAGGAATTTCGCTTTGATGTGGCCCAAAGCGTTGCAAGACATGTTGGCCAACTAAGCTAAGTTAAGTTCATCGAGCCAAGAGCTGAAAATAAGCCACATTAAATGCTATAAATTTTGTAGGAATCGTTTAGCTTTAATTTTCAAGAGATGTCAAATTAATTGCTCCTTCAAAAGTTTAACTCACACTTTTTCTCTCTCTCTCTCATTGCCATTTTTTTGCTTTCTTTTTTTAAATATTTCATGTAAAAATTCTTGACATTTCACCTCGCAGGCTCGTTTCGTTTCGTTTCGTTGAGGTTGAGAGTTGAGTTTGAGGGTCGCTTTTTAGTTGCTCGACTGCCTGTCGCGTCAAATGTCGCGCCGAAAATTATACCTCTAACGAAAAAAAAAAGAAAGGCAAATAGCAGTGTACAAGCTTCCACATCCTGCACTTGGCAGGACCCAGGCCAGGACCCTGCCTGCCTGTGATCCTACTCACAGCTCCTCAACCTCATCTACATTCTCATCCTGCTGCTTATGCCTCGTCCATTGTGTGTGTGGCCAACCAAACAGCTTGGGCATTTTTCCGGCTTTTCTTTTTCGTTGACGTTGACGTGGCGAGTGTTGTTGTTGTTGCTGTTGTTGTTGTTGTATATATGCAACCACGCCCACCCATAACACACCACACACTGCCTCGTTTTATGTATTCAGTCTCAGTGCGCTCACTTGACTTTAATTCTTTTTTCACACGCCCACTTCGCGGCTAAAAATGCGCGGCTGCCGGTTTCTGCCTCTTTTCAGCTGGCTGCATGGCAAGTGCAATTTTCAAACAGCTCTTAAGTTGCACCACCAACAACAACAACAACAACAACAACAACAACAAAATCTACAACGACCACAACATGTTTGGAATTCGCATTCAGATGAGCATGTCAGTTGGAAAGGTGCTCCAAGCTTCCTTGCTCTCTTCCCTCTTTCCCTCTTTCTCTCTTACCCTCTTGAACTACCTCTCCCTTTCATCCACTTGTTTGGCATTGAGTTGTAATTGCTGAACATGCCAAGTTTTTCTGCAATTTTATGTAGATTTAATAGTTTCCTGGCCGCTCCTCGGGCACACTTTGGAATTTTCTCAATTCTCTTCTTTTTTCCCTTGATTGTCTCACATTTCACATTTCACATTTGCTTGCGTGACATTTCATTTGTGTGGCGTTCAGATTTTAGATAATGCTGCCATAACTCATTCCTAATCCTTTTCTTTTCTATATGTATATATAATTGGCCGGGTCAAATCGCAAAATTTAATTGATTCCAGCTAAACTGTTGCCTGCTCACCTGCGGGTCGGAAAAACCTGCGGCCTGCAGCATGTCAGCAACAATCGCGTGGAGGAAAACTTTTTGCTGCCGCTGTCGTTTTGGCCGTTTGAAGTTGATGTTGATGTGGAAGTTGAAGTTGAAGTTTGGGGGCATCGACTAAAACTGAATTTGAAGTTGCAGCTGCCGGAAAAGCATTTCGCCAGCACGACCAATAACTTCCGGCACTCGACTCGACTTTGGCGGCAATTACAATCGACGGACATGTTAATTGGCAGCCCGGCCCAAAGGGGCTTCATCGATTTCGCCCCTATTTTACTCTCCTTCTCTGCCAGCTAAATGCGTCAATTGATTGGCAATTCTTTTGTCCCCATTGTTGCAACACAAGCCACAAGCTGTCAAAAGTTTGTGCAACAATTGAATTAACTTTCGTTCACCAAGACAAATTGCAAAATTTCGACCGTTTATTTAGGTAAAAACATGCCACAAAATGTGTCACGTTGATTTCAACAAAAGTTGCAATTTATGAAGATATTTTGTATGTAATTTTTTCTTAACTCTTCAGCACTAAAAGTAAAATATTGTTTTGTCTGTTTTCTGTTGAGTTCAACATAATAAAATGATATTTTCAACTTTCATATTTCACTTTTTATTGTATTCTTTCATTTTCTGCTTGAATAATTTCTCTATTAATATCACCGAATTTATCCAAAATTGTTTACATGCTAAATTGAAATGTTTTAATTTAAAACACACACACACATAAATTGTCATTAACTGTTTAATTTGCACATTATATTTATTGTTATTTAAATACGCTACTTTCAGTTTCAAACCATAAATTAAACCAAACAATTATTTAGAACATATAAATAGTTAGTTAAACACAAACACAATTTAATATACATTTCATCGACTTTTTCCCTACATAACTTTTTATTAATATTATGAATTTCTGGTTTTCTAATCTTGGCCAAGTGCATACTTTCGAGCAAATTGGCGGCATGATTATTGGCAGCTCAGTCATAACATTGCCAGCAGCTAAGAAGTATCTTCAGATGCAACTGCAGCTGCCATCAAGTATCTTTCAGATACTTTGGCACACATTTTGCATTTCACTTGTAATTGCAAGCAATTCAGTGCAGCTGCAGTTGGATAAGTGAAGTGGCAAATGCAGTGGAGAATAACTAGTGGGAGTAGGGGGGCGTGGCAGCAAATACGACTACGACAAACAACAGTGAAAAGTGCTGCAAGCGGGAAGGGGAAAGGGGGGAAGTGGCTGTAAGTGGAACACGCTAAAAGCAGTTTTAGCTTAAGAATTGAGAATTGTCGCGACTTTGCTGATGAGTCCGCCTTAAAGTGGCGAGGCGTGGCCATTTTGCCCAGCAATTGACGTTGCGGTTGCATTTAGCATTTTCTCATGCATTTTGTCTCTATGTCTCTTTCGCTTTTGTTTTTGCTTTCCCTTTCGCTTTCGAGTTCGTTGTTCGAGTGAGAAGTTTGCAAAAGTATCTACGACTTTCTATATGTATCTGTATCTGTATCTGTGCAAGCTGCGTTTGTTTATGGCTTTTTATTTGCACACGACTAAGCCCAGTCAGAGTGTGTGTGTGTGTGTGTGTGGGTGTGGGTGTGGCAGGAAGGGAAGGGGGCGGGGGAGTAACAGTTTGGTCTGCTTCTGTTTGTCTCTGCGGTTGTAAATGCATTTTTCAAACAAATTGCAAATCATTGCCTAACAATAGTTTGCCAGCAGCTACTGTGATTCACTCTCCCTCTCACACACTCTCTTCCTCTCACTCACTCACTCCCTCTCTTTCTCCCAGTCTCTGACTGTGTGTGGCTTGTGAATCTCTGACCACAATGACAGTGATTTAGTTTTTGGCTCCAAGCATTTCACATACGCAGTCCATTATATTGAGGTTTCTCTCTTCTCTGTTGCCTCTTTCTGTTTCTGTTTCTGTTTCTGTTTCTGTTACGGGTTAAGGTTCAAGGTTCCATGCTTAATGTACAGTTTTAAAAACGGAATTTGAGTAATTTGTCAGTGGCTGCCACTTGGGATCACATTAAATTACATTTATGCCGTCTCGAGTGTCGACTTCTTTCAGAATCTATGTTCATTCTATTTTCTTTTCTTTTTTTTTTTTGGATTTACCAAATTGAATTTAGCCAAAGTTAATTTGCTGAGAGAACTTTTTAGAGCACTGAAAGAACTCAAAGCAACACGCTGAGTTATTTTTCATTTCATTTTCCAAGATCGTGTTTGCCGCTTTTCATTTCATCTCAGTTTGTTTGTTTGTTTGTTTGTCCGTCCGTCCGTCTGTATGTTTACTTTTATTTCAGACAAGTTTGTAAATTGGGGTCTATTTAGGGGCGGTATACTTTTGGCCATTTTCATTTCAACATTTTCCGCGCACTTGCCACAATTGTTATTTGCATGCGCTGCCGTCCATTGACCCACAAAGCATAACATGGCCGTAATGCGCCAAAAAAACCAGGCTGCACAAATATTAAACTTATTTTTTTGTTTTCGTTTTTTGCCTTTTTATTTGACTTTCGCATGAAGAAGAACTTACTTGCTGTGCGGATAAAGATACAGATGATGACGATGATAAGATACTTTTCTCTTTGGGCCAAAAATTAATCCGGCTTTTCGGCCACTTCAGTTGAGTCTTGGATGACGTTGTTTTATTATTTGGTAATTGCACACTTTAAAGTTGTTAACTTGTTGCACAAACTGCTGGCGCCCTGAAGCAGGCAACACTTTGTTCAACTCACGTATCTCTGACTTTTTCCATAAATTCTCGGTTTCCACTCAGACTGCGTTTTTCAGTTTCAATTTCTGTTTATATCAAAGATTAACGAGTCGCACGCACGGGAAAACGACACTCGGAGGATAACAAATTGGTGTTTGTATTTTTGTGGAGCAACACGTTGTTGACACAAAGACCGCCTAACGAAGACTAATGATGCCGTTTGTTGCACGTCTCAACGTTTTGGGGCAAGCGAAAGCGCAGCTGGAGTTGCCACCGTTGCATGCACGACGAATGTTAAACACGAACTGATTGTTTGCCTGCTGCCTGCCAAGTATCTATCAGATACGAGTGCTGCACGCAACGATGCCACACGAACAGCCAGCGTTTGTCTTCGGCTCGCCAAGCGGAGCAACCCAAAGAGAGAGAGAGGGTGAGAGAGCGAGCGAGTGTACGAGTTACGCTCACACAGGGACTGAGTGGGAGTTGGACATTCTGTGTGCTGATTGCCTTCAAGTAATGCAAAGAGCGCACGCAAAGAGAGCGCGACGTGAAACGAGTGAAACACGTGAAACGAAACGGAATGAAGTGAACTGACATTCTGCTGCGCTGCTCTAACAAGCTGCCCACCCCCGCCGCACAATTGAGATGTTAAACGTTTCATTTCAGTTCGTTTCATACTCTCTCTGAAATTAATTTAAGCTCCAGAACAGTTTAGCAACTAGGACTCTTAACTGTTGCTTGCTTTGCGTTTCGCTTTCAGTTTCCTGTTGTTTGCCTGTTCCAATTTCGCTGCACGACTGCGCAACGTACGCTCTCACTGCTCTCTTTGCTGCCGCTCTTGCTTTCAAATTGAAAGACATGTTTCAATTCAATTCAATCAAAGTGCTATTCGTTCATTTGATGACCCGGGACCATGTTTCATTTCCGTGTGTTTCGCAATTGTTGCTGTTGTCGCTTTAAAGCATTCGTTCGCCTGGCTTAAACTTTTTCATTTTGTTCTTTTGTTGTTGTTCTCGCTGTTGTCATTTTTGTTCTCGTTGTTGTTGTTGTTTGTTTCGTGTTTCTGTTGTGGCGCGCAACAGGTTCAGTTACAGATTGCAACTGCTTTCAGCTTTCAGTCTGTTGCCTTTGATGGCCTTTGATTTCGCCCTTTCGTGCCGCTCTTGTTAGGGTGGCAACACTTTTGGCTAGGGTTGTCGCCTGCCCGCCTTGCCCGTGTATTTATTTATTTGCAGCTCTTTCTATTTTTTGTATGCAAATACGAGCACAAAATCTTTTGCTGCACGCTTTGACTTTGCCTTGACTCAGAATCTGAGTGTGTTGTGTGTGTGTGTGTGTGTGTGTGTGTGTGCGTGTGCGTGTTGAGTGTGTGTGTGTGTGTGTGAATTCGTGTACAAATGAATTTGCATATAATTGTTTGCATGTTGAGTGCCTTTTAATTGATTTTATTGGTTTGCACAACAACAACCACATTGACAACAACAACAACATTTCTCTCATTTCTCATTTTAATCACGTTAACTATCTCCATGGCCAGTTTATTTGCTTGTAAGCAACGATTGAGTTTATATGATTTTACAATTTGTGGCTCTTATTTATGTTTGTGCTAGTAATACCCTGTAATGTGACTGAGCACATAAAGGGTATCTCAAAAATTTTAAAAAATAAAAATTTAAATTTATAAAAGTGAAGAAATAAACACTGAGGAAATCAATAGTTTTTCGATGTGAAATTTTTTGAAATAAATTCAGAAAGCGAGAATTTTGAGATAGAAATTACTTTTTTTAGTAGATTAGTGTGTTTTCCACAACTTCTTGAATATAATAAAATTAGAAATATTCAAAATAATTTAAAAAGTGATATATTTAATTTTAAACTAATTTTGTATCTAATCTGATTACAGGTTATGAACCGATTGATAACACTCACTTTGTGCCAGTTATTATACAAATAAGCTCACACATAAATTAATATGTTTAAATTATGCAGTTTATAAGCTGCATTGTTTTATGTAGGTCGTAAATTGTGGCCATAATAATGATGAAGATGATGATGACGCTGATAAATATATAGTAATAATAAACGTATTTGAATGAAAATCAATATTTGAGATTATGTTGCTTAAATGCGAAGAATCGGAGCAATTATGTTTTGAATACGGCTCGATTTTAACCGTAGATTAAAGAGATTACAAGAAAAGTGCAGAGAGCGTGACTCTGAAACAAATTGCAAGACTAATTGATGGATTAACTGCTCTTTGCACTGTGGCCAATACTAGTAGGTGTGTGAGAGAGAAAGAGAGAGAGGGAGAGAGAGATGTTGCATAAAAAAGAATTGTTATTAAATTATTTTGCAAACAAGACGTTAATTAGTTAACTGAACTTGGAGCGCGAAACGGGTTTTGACCACTTTTCGGAAAAATGTGAAATGTAATCAGGAAAATTGCAAGGATATTTGGCAGGCGGCTAGAAACTAATTTAAAACAGCCACCAACTGTAATTAGGCGCTAATGAGTTATGCCACCAAAAGTGGCAAGAAAGAGACAGAATGAGATAGAGAGAGAGGGAGAGAGAGTGATAGAGAGAGTGGGTTGCCAAAGCAACCACTAGTGAGGGAGAGGAAGAGAGAGGAAGAGAGCTGCCTGCAGTTGCTTTAGCTGCTAATCAAAAACTGCGATTCATTTGGCTGCCATTTGAATTGTGCCACAAAAAGTTGCACGACACTGCCACTGGCAAGTGGGCGTAGCAAGTGGGCGTGGCGGCACTGGCCAAAAAGCTGGTGTCAATGACTGCAGCGCCATTTGGCCAAAAAGGTGATAATAATCAGACAGGCAGTTTTAACAAGACACAAGCACGCCTTCCCCCTCCCCCTCCCTCCGTCCAACCCCCTGGTGCCACGCCCACTCAGAGGGAGGGTGCTTGCATGCTGTGAGGGGTAGGGGTAGGGGGAGTGATTCCATGGTAATCCATCTTTCATCTTGACAATGGTTGCTCTGGACAGCACAAACACTAAGCTCTCTCTCTCTCTTTCTCTCCGTCCCTCCCGCCCTCTCTCTCATCTTCCCTCTACCTCTATCTCTCTGTGTCTCCTTCTCTTTCTGTCTGCGGGGCGTGCTCAGCACTAAATCCAGAAAGAAATCAGATACAAATATCTTTGGTGCTCACTGTGACTGCTAACTGTAACTGTCCCTTATGTGTGTGTGTGTGTGGGTTGGTGTGTGTGTGTGTGTGTGTGTAATTATGGTGGCATCGCAGTACATGTCGTTGACAAGCTCAAGTTGGAATAGTCACTCAGTCTCTCATATCAAGTGAACTGTTTCAACACACACACTTACACACACAGATACTTACACACACACACACACATTCGGTTCTGCTGAACTACTAACATTAAAGCCAGGCCAAAGAGATTGGGCCTTGTGGGTGTGCCATAAACCAGGTCCGCATGTGTCCAAGTTCGTAAAGTTGATTCATTCATTGCAGAAAATTTATATGGCCATGACGCGTGCGTGGATGGAGCTGCTCCCAAGCATCTAAAGCGCAACTATAAAAGAGCCAAGAACGCAACAGTCGAGTGGCAACGACTCCTAGATACCCTGTGAGCAATCATAAATTCATTATCGTGCAGTGTGCCATTTAGCATTATCATAAGTTTTTCACTAGCATAAATATTTTATGATAATTTTAAAATTCTTTAAATGAAAACTATTAAGTTTACATTTAAAATGTATTGCAAAAATTTCATTCACTATTTAAGTAAGCAAATTGAATTTTTCATTGTGAAATAAAACGAAGAAAATGTAAAAATGCAATTTAAATGATAAAAAATAAATTAAAAAAGCATAAGTTTGAATTTTTTTTGTTTAAATCCAAAAAATTATTTTTTTTTTTAATTTCTTTCTTTTAAGGTTCGACTTTGAAGACTTTTCAAAGAAGCACAAGTCACACTTTTTTGACTTCCTGCACACCAAATGTTGAGTCTCTAGCTCTTATAGTTTTCGAAACTCAATAAATGAATATAAACAAACAGAGCTTAATCGTCTTGACCATTAACTTCATTTTGCAGTGACTCTTCCTGCTTCTGTCTGTTACACGTATTAACATTCAGTTATAATACCTCTTTCGGGGCATTTTCAAAGTGTGCAGGGTATGAAAAGAAGAAAGATACGGCAACAACTAAAACTAACTACAACAGCGGCCTGGGAATGAGAATAAGGATGGGGATGTGAAAGAGGATGAAGATGAGGATGAGGATGAGCTGGAGCTGATGCTGATGATGCCGCTGACAATGACAATGACAATGACGACGACGACGATGAGAATGAGGATGAGGATGGGGCTAATGTCAGAGAGGATCCTTGCTCCCGCTGCCCGCTGTGCGCTCCAGGCAGCCGTTTTGAGTCAAATGATTTATCTCACAGCTGGCTGAAAGAGGAGGGAAGAGGGAGAGGCATGGCTGTAACTGGAAGCATCGCATCTTGGCCGCCTATTTGCTTATTTGCCCGTGCTGCCAATTAGACGGTCATATGTCAGGGACACTGAGCATTCGAGTTGCCTTAAAGTCACGCCAGCTAAATTCAATATAAACTGCAAATCAAAAACGATAACTACACTGAGCAATATGCCAAAGTTTATTTAAATTTAACGCTGTGCTGCCTTTTGCTTGCGTTTCGCTATTCTGGCCAGTTCGCGATCCGTGGGCCGATGATCGCTGTATCTGGTCACCCAGGCATCGGCAATGCTATAGAATTTCTTGCGATCGTTCACGAATTGACTGGCAATATCCGGAACATACGGATTGTCCGGCTGTGGATCGTTGATCGTGGCCAGCAGGACATTTAAAATGGTGTCCATGCGTGAGGTGGGAATCCAATGTTCGATCTCCAAAATAGGCAGACAGACCTGACCACGATTATTCACATTGGGATGATAGATTTTGGTGTTGATGTGCAGACGCGGTGGCTTAAATGGATAATCCTTGGGAAAGTCTATCTCCAGCTTGAAGGCACCCTTATCAAAGGGTGGGGTGTTGGGCATCAAGAGGGCATTCCACTTAAAGATGTTGTCCTTTTCGGGCTCCAGCAATTGCAGCTGCTTCAGCTCCTTTAGGCCCAGCATTAGTTTCAGCTCGTTCTGCATGCGCTTTGGGCCATCCATAATAGGTTCCTCCTTCGCCATGGTTGTACTTTCAAGTTAACTGCTTCAAACTACAATTGACTACAAATTTGTTTAATGTTTTTCTCTCAGTGTACTGAGTGAAGATGCGAAAATGTGAGTGGGGGGAAAACTGAAAGTAGACATAATGCATGCGAGCAAGAAAAAAATCCTTTCACATTGACATTAATCCCCGAAATAGCCGCTAAAACAGACAGAGACAGTGACAGAAAGTGAGAGAGAGAGGAAGAGGGAGAGAAAGAGAGAGAGAGAGTCCATTCTGATGCAGACAGGCTCTGACAGGCAGCAAATTAGGATCAACGAGGAAAACTGGCGAAAACTGGGCAAAAGACAGAAGCAAAAGGCGCACATTGAATTGGATGAAAGCTTTGCCCATTGGCCAATACAATTCCATAGCCATTGGCCAAAAAAAATGAATCAAAAGTTGTTAGCCATAACTACAGTCTCTGTGTTCTGGCCATGTGTCCCTCCTGCTTTGTCCCGTGCATTGAATTATGCACTAGGAAATGTCGCTTTGCGTTGCCTTTCAAAAAAAGAAAACATTGATTGACATGTGCTATGAAAGCATAGACTGTATACCTTTGATTTGATTGCCATTGACATTATAGTTTTCAATTAGCTGTGGATGTTGCAACATATTCGGCAACTCGAGTGAGCAATTCCTGCCGCAATTCCAGCGAATTTCCGTGCTCATAAATATGTAGAGATTGCCAAAAAGCAGCAAAAGAGACCAGTCAAAAGGAAAGCAAAGTCAATGAAAGATGAGGCGAGCTTCCTTTCCCACTCTCTCTCTCTCTCTCTCTCTCTCTGACTCTCTTACACACGCACACACATCAGCTCAGGTTCATCTCTCCTATTTCCTTCACTCTTCTTTCCTTACTTAGCTACGATGCGAAGGTTGTTAACAAAAACATGGAAATTAAATATCAAAAATATGCGACACAAACATACAACAACAACAACAACAACAACAATAACGTGTGTGTAATTATTTATGTTGTTTGTCATCATGATGTAAATGAAACGAAGACGAGACCAAGCTCATCTCCTTTGGTCCATGGCTAAATCTTGGCCGGAAACGCAGCATGACGTGATGTGCCGGGGAGCTAAAACATAATTAGGATATACAAAATACATACAAGCTTATCCTTGTACATATACCCAGCAAACAATTGGGCGATTGTACACTCGCCCATCGCCGAAAAGAGTCTTCTGCGAGTCGCGCAGGAGATTAATAGAAGATGAATCTTAATCGAAAATATATCGATTGCTTATCGATACCAAAAACACCAAAATGAGTTCCACGCCTAAGTCAATTTAATTTAAGTTTTTTGTAGCTCGCCAAAGTGTTGATCCCGTAGCTCATTAGTTAGAGTTGCCGACCCGAACATTAAAGTTTAAGGTTCGATTCCCCTGATGTGCTTAAACTGTTGTTACATAATCTGCTTTTAAAAATTCGTGGACCAACACAGAGCTAAAAAAAAAAAATAAATAAAAAAAAAAAATAAATAAAAAAAAAAAATAAATAAAAAAAAAAACTTTTTTTGTTAGAAAGAGAGCCACTCTTCTAGGAGTCTTTTGGAAGACTCGCAATAGAGTCTTTCCGAAGTGTCGCGGAAGTGGCTCACTCTCTAACAAAAGGAGATCAAAAAGCGATGAAAAGGCGATGTCGCCTCAAACTTCTAGGCGACTCGCCTGAGACTCTCTGGCGATTAAAAATGTTTGCTGGGTATATGCGTGTGTCACATGTGAGTGTGTGGGTGAGTGTAGCCGTGGGTGTTTGTGAGCCAAGATAAAAATCTTGTGCTTTGTGTATAAAGATATCAAATGACCTGTAAGGCAGACGGTTCTGTTGCTCCCATAGGAGCAAGTAAAACTCCAGTGGTAACTTATATTTGTATTACTCGGTTTCAAACGATAATAGTGTTATCGATAATATTGACCTGTAGGGCGAACAGTTATAAATGCTTATCGATAATCCGATAAACATAGCAACATATATTTGTACAAATCAGTTTATTACCTCAATCGATCACGACGTTATCGATGACATATCGATAGACCAAAAAAATGCTTAATTATACAGTGACAAGAAGACTATAACCACCAAGTGGAAATAAAGCACATTTAAAATATTGCATGCTAGGTAAATCACCTTTTAGTGTTATCGATAACATTTCGTTAAACTAAAAAAGTCGATTTATAGCATTAGGCAGACAAAATACTCTGAGGAAGTACAAACTACATTTAAAAATAAAATTTATAGTACCTTAAGCTTACCAAGTCATTTACAAAGAGTTATCGAGACCATTTTATCCTTTTTTCTTTACGATACAACTAGACAGTTAAATCGATTATTTAATGTTATCGATAATAGGTAGTAAAAAAGTAGTCATCAAAACGAGACAAGTGTCTCTGAAGGCACACCCTATTTGCCCTATATTTGTCATCAGTATTATCGATAACATGTCAGTGGCCCAAAATGCCCATTCATAACCTTGCGTAGTTTGCAACAACAAGATAAATGCCAAGTCCAAAAGCAACAACAACCACAAGTAGAAGGAGAAGAAGGAGAAGAAATGTGGCAACCAAGGCGTCTGACAGCGCTGCGGGATGGCTAAGAGATAGAGATGGGTAGCCTCTGTGGGTGAGGGTGCGAAAGAGAGGGAGAGGCGGGGGTGTGTTGTCAGTGATGCCATCAACATAGCCGCCATACTTTTAGCATAAACAGCCGGAAGCGGAAATGTTGATGACGCTGTGCGTTCATAGATCTTTTACTGTGTATTTGTGTGTGTGTGTGCGTGTTTGTCTGGTGGCAACATCATCCGCGCCTGCTGTCACTGCCACTCCCAATCTCAAATCCATTCCTGCCCCTCTTCGCCCCTTTGCACAGTCCTCGAACGCGTCTGTCATTTGTTTAGCTGTCATTGCCGGCGTATTGCCGCTGACAGCTCTCGTTTTGGGGCTAAAGAGCAGATGGGATGAAGAGAGGGGAGACAGAGGGCAGGCAGCAGGAAGATGAGCGAGATTGCGAATTTTTGGGGTGTTGTTGGCGCCAAGGCGCACCAAAACTTTCCTTTCCTATGCCAATGAAAAATCAGTCTAGAAATTAGCCGTCGCCGCATTAAATCTAATCTGATCCGATTTTCTATTACCAATTGGCTGCTTTGCTTTTGAGTGAGGCCCACACGCTGTGTGCAGTAGATATATGTATATGTATCTGTATTTTATGTGTATGTATGTGTCTTCTTGTCTGCCACTTCTTCCCTCCCCTTTGCCCATGCTGTTGGCATGTGTGTGCATTTTAATCTTTTTATCGCACTCTAACACTTTGCGCCTCAGATTCAGTTGTTGTTGGCTTTCACGCCTTTTGTTCCACGTGGGCATTTCTTTATTAGCCATGCCCCCTCCCCACCCAAACTCCCTAATGAAGAACGGCGCGAAAAACGTCGCGTGCGGCTTTTGGCCTTTTCTCGTTATTCTCTCTTCTTCTTTTCCACTTCCATTTCCATTTCCGGCTTGTCATCGACCCTTTTGACCGGCCACTGCTTTTTGGCCTTTTGTTTTCGGGTGTCGTTTTCGGCCTGTTGAAACCCTGATATATGAAGCGATTAACATTAAAGGTGCCTAATTGATTTGGGCCTTCTTCATTTTGAACGTGCTTTGACCAGCACTTCCCCTCCCTCCCTCTATCTCTCACCCTTTTCCGTTTCATGGAGATGCTTGCAATATTCAATGGCAGTTAAAGTGAATTTTCATTAAGAAATTATCGTTCGTGTTGCTCGAATTTAAATTAATTATATATGGTTTATCATAAAGTAAATGGCGGCATGAAACCGTACGACAACACCACATGCCGCAGGCAAGACACACCCATACACACGCACGGAGACACCCACACATGCAACAGATTATTTATGCCTTCAGTGAATGAGCCACATCGACGACAACATTAACGATGGGCCAAAAGAAGCCGCTGGAGGGAGGAATAGGTGCTGAGGGAGAGAGTACTCGTATAATATTAAATTGCATGAAGTAAATAAGACTAAAGCACACACACACACTTCCACACACTCACACACACTGAGTGCTCCTTGTGCCAATGACAGTGCCTGCAAAAATTTTGAGCAGGGCAACATTTCCGATGAAACTTGAACCACTTGCCAAATGAGCTGGAACTTCATAAAATATATACGGCTACGAGTTTTAAATAACAAAGAACTCGGCAATTCTGTTAAAGTTGAATACATTTTATTAAAAGCTTAGCGATGTTTATTTAATTTAGATTTTGGATAATTAAACAACAAACTGGCATAAACTTAGTTTCACAAAATCTTTTTTACACATGAAACATTTTAAAAAAAGTAATGTAAAATTCTTTTTACTGTTTTGTCATTCCGTTGTCTTAAATTTGATTCTTCATTCTTCATTGGAAATATACAATTTATACATGCAATTTGAAATGTCAAATAAGCGAAGTCTACAATATTAAATTTGTGAATTAAATAATTTTCGAGTGTCTAATAAATTTTTTAAATTCAAGAAAACTATAAATTTAAATGCATAACCAACAAGTCTTTTCTAGAATTTTCTGCTGTTAAAGAGGCGAATTTTAAGAGCAGTCTACATATAAATCTTTTTTTAGAGTTGTCTCTTTAGCATTATGTCAAAAAACTGTCACATGGACTTATTTCGGAACTGGTTCAAAGCTGTGAACCAGCTGGGAACCTGTTCTAAGACTGCAAGTGGCTTTTAGCTCGTTGCCTTTGCCATTGAGTGCGGATTAATCAGGGCTCACTTTGTCATAAATAATGCAAACTGAGCGTTGCACACACACACACAGATAAGGAACCAAAGAGGCAGACACACTCACACCCACACACACACACACACACACGCTGTGGGGCATTGCTCAATATGCAGTTAGCTGGGCTCAAACGTGGTGCAATTACTGCAAACTGCGGCTTTCGCTCAGGTCCCGTTGCCAGTCGCCAGTTGCCAGTTGCCTGTGTCGCCTGAGCTCCTTTCCTATCGCTGCCTTGTTGCATGCCCCATGCCCCATGCTGCCTGGTGCCTTCGCCTGGCTTTCTGGCTTTCAACGTCATTTGTACTTAATGACTTTTCAACGTCGTGTGCGTGCAACGCTCACAATTTCTTCTTCTTAAGACTTTTTTTTTGGGCCCGTTACGCTTATTGCATTAAAACGCTGCCAGCGTCGACTGCGCTGCGTGCGTCTCATAAATAAAACATGCAACGCAACGCGCCTAAAAGTCGGCAACATGATGCGTGCATGGTGTGGCAGCTACCTGTTGCTGCCACACGCTCTTCGCATTTATGCCACGTTTAATTGCAAAACAAGTTGCCTGAATTTGCGGCCATGCTTGATGACAATTTAAGTGAGGAAACGACGGAGATGGAGAGAGAGGGAGCAAGAGGGAGGGAGAGTTGTCTCACTTACTCCCGTCTGTAGTCGGGTGGGTGGATGTGTTATCACTATGGCCCACATCAGGGCTAAGAGCGGCTTATCCCTGCTGGCCGCTAAGTAACTAAGTGCTCGCAAGTATGGCTCATATTTCCATGCCGTAGTCAGTGGCAACTTCAAAGCCATCATCAAAGGGATGATGCCTCCACAACTTGCCCCAACAGAAATGCCAGAAAAATAAATAAATCGCTGAAACACCCAAATCAATGGGCAGCCACACGGCAAAACAACAACAAAAGCCCCTTTGCGTGCTTGTCTGCTTATCATAAAATGTTTAATAAAACACATCTGGCAGGCACTGTAAGGTCCTCGATCACAAATATTGTTATTATTATTATATATGAGCCACAGCGGGATTTGCTTCTAAATTGTGAAATGGGCCCAAAACCAAACCGAGTGAATGCCGAGTGAAAATGATTTAAAATATTTCTTTTGACAGCGAAGCAAAATGTTTTTTAGCCTTGCCTGCCCCTTCAGTTCAATAAGTATGCTAGCCCTTTTTGGCTATTGGGCTTTAACTACGCCATCAGGAAAATGAAGAGATGCATGTGGCTATTAATAAGAAAGCCAAGTCTAAAACGAAATTCAATAAGCGGGATTTGAACGGGCAACTCCAACCTGTAACCGGTCAACAAACAAACCCCTTTCTCTTTCTTCTTCTCCCGCCCCTTTCGTAAGCTTACGCCCCATCATTTAGTTTCTGGACTGTTCTCGTTGTCCTCGGCGGGTTTGGCAAAATATTTAAGGCGGTTGGCCTAAGGATGCCAATAAATCAAAGTGGAAAAAAGGTTGCCGAAGAATGTGCGGCATGTGTAGAATTTGCTTTTGGACTACACACACACACACACACACAAACACACACACACATACCACACACTCAAAGAGTTGTCTGTTCTGGGAAGTGTGAAAATTATTGAGTTTGAGTTTAGTCTCTTTAAAGACATTTAAGTGCCGTTTACAGAACAACTAAATAATTTATATGCCATTTTAAATCAATTTGTCAGACAATATTCAATTAATTCTATTTTTTTATTCACTTAACGTAATTGAAATTGTAAAATAAATATATACTGTGAGGGAAGACACTCCAAGTATTAATTGTAGTGTATTGGATAAAAATTTAAATTTTCCGCAGACTCATGATATTTTTAAGTTCCCGAAAAAATGTCAAGGGGTAGGTATGGGAAATAGTGGACAGTTTTGGAATTTTCTAGATAAAAAAATATTGATGCTGAGTCAATTTGGAGGCAAAACCATGATAAGTTTAACATTCCGGAATGAAATCGGTTAAGTTTTAAGGAAGTTAAAAATGTTTAAAGTATTTTTTGAAATTAATTGAAAATCGCTTCTGGAAACACCTAGTTATCGCCTATTCAATGTATTTTTACATCACTAGCACAAATGCAGAGCCATAGACAAGTGTCAGAAATCCATGAGCAAGTATTTGACCAGAGGCCATCAAAGGCACTAAGCAAAGGTGCATGCCACGAGCTGCAACCGACTAGCTGCACAAAGAGTTAGAGGAAGCAAGAAGGGGGACAGGGATAGGGGAAAGGCAGGAAGAGGCAAAGGGAAGGAGACTGTGTATAGGGGGCGTGGCGCGTGCTAAGAGCGCAAAGCTTGTAAGCGGCTTAAAGTTGTACAAAGTTTTTCAAGCGCATTCGCCAGTCACCAAAGGCGGCAACGATGGCGACGACGCTTGGAAAAAGTTATGAGTGGCTGTGGATCATGAACACACACACACACACACACACACACACTATACACACACACACACTGAAGCAGACAAAGGCATATGTATGTAAGCTGGTCGCGGCTCCATTGCAAGTCCAAAAAATGAAAGCTTCGAGTTGTGCCACCACCAAGTGCTGAACTGCTGAAGTGGCGAAGTGTGGCGCGCACCACTGAAGCGTGTAAAAGGATTAAGTTCGCTTAATATCATTGATGAGCGTTCTCTGCTCCATCTTCTTCTTCTGCTCCTTCTTCTTTTTCTTCTACTTTTGGCCAAGTGTCTGTAATGCGGCCGTTTGTATGGCGACTTTGTTCGCAGCGCTCAGATTTGAGCTGAGCTGTTGAGTCAATAGTTGTTGAACTGAACTCAGAAGCAGCTGCTGCATTCTCAGCTTGCCGCATGCAGCATGCCACAGCCCTGCATAAGCCGCAGGCGGCAAGAATCTTACATTTTACATTCACCCTGCCACAGTGCCACAAAGCCTTGCCCCCAAGGTCATTCGCGTGGCTAATTAAGAATGCAACAGACGCCGTTTCAAAGGCCAAACAAACAATGCAAAACAAATAATGCTATGAGCACTTTCAAGCTAACTTTTTAGCAACTTTATGCAAATGTCTTCAAAGTGCGTAACGTCCACAATGATGACGCCGAAGTAAAGGAATAAAAAGCATAAAAAACAAACAAACAAAACAATACACAAATGTAATGAATATTTACGAATCTGTAAGAACAACGAAAAAGTCCAAAACATGTGCGAAATCTCAAAAATATTCCCACACAAAGCAGTAAAAAAGACAGAGAGAGTATGAGTGAGAGCGGAGATTGCCTTTCGTATTAACGCTCGAAAAATTACAGAAAATTTTCATTTAATTATGAAAAGACTTGGCCTTAACAAGGACTTTGCTGCCAACTCCTTCCGCCACGTGCTAATTAAAAGTAAAAGTGAAGGTTGTGTGTGCGCTCAGTTCAGTTCAGCACAAGGTGTGGAACAGCCCTCGATGAGCAATTTTCAGCTCTGGGTAAACACAATTCTATCTTTACGCTAGGAACTTACCCCTTTGCCACACTCGTACACACACCCAGGCACACACACTCTTGGGAGTCGTTAGAGCTGCAATGAAAAACATTGATGTACTTCAATTAGTTTTGTTGTAGTTGTTAGAGTATTGAGTATGTTTAGGACATTTTAAATAGTTTAGAGAGCTGGTAACACTGGCTGAAATTATACCAAGCATTGAGGTCCATCTTGCATAGCACTTCATAAATAATTTAACATAAATTTGGAACTGACTTGAATGCCCTTTATTCCCCAATATTGTTTTGAATAAATTAATTCATTTAGGTTTTACAAAAAACAAATGTAAAATAAAACTTAAGAATATTTTTTAAAAATAAAATAAAATTTGTTGTAACTGAACTAATGTACGTTTTATTAAAATAAATAAATAAATGTTAAAATTTTTTTGTTATATAAGTTTTTGATTTCATACATTATGACAAATTTAATTTTTAAAAGCACTTTTAATATTCTCTAAATATTTTTCCACCCAATCATTTTATATAATTTTCCATTCGTGACATTCACTATGCTTTGAGTAAGGGTATTCCCACTTAAGTGTGCGTTTTACAATTTCTCCATAATCATGGTTATTGTTGTTGCTGTCTATTTTGAAAAGCAGGCAAACATGAAGTCATTGGACAATCATTTCAGCGTCATAGTCAAAGTCTTGTCATCGTCAAGTCAACATGAATGGGGAGTCCCCTCTCTTTCTCTCTGCCTCTCTTGTCATTTGGCTTGATTTCTCATTGCCAGAGAGCTGGCAATCTGCGAAGTAAAGCTGCTCATATTTACAAAATGTCTAATGAAAATATTTTCTTCGAAGCCAGAGATACCCAGAGATATCCGGCAAGAGATCCAAACTCCAAGAGGCAATTTGGCTGAAGAGGGAAAAAATCAAATTAGCTGCATGAATGACGCTGGCAAATGCGCTTGCCGGATTAACAGGGTGGCCAGAGTGTACACTGAATATATGGCCAAGAGACAGGGGACAGATGGGAGGCTGGGGCGTGGCAACTGCAACATCAATGGCAGTTTTTTTTTTCATTTGAGCCTTGGCCAAGAGGAGGTTGCAAAGTCTGCTTTATGTGATTGATGCAACTTCATGTTTGTGAGCTAATTGCTGGCTTAAATGAAGAGAAAGCAGAGTGGCCAAGTGAGAAAAAGAGATAGGGACAGAGAGAGAGGAAAAACAGATCTCTTATCGCATTAAAGCGTTTATATTCTATTCAGTTGTTTACAACTTTGTTGTCATAATTATTTTGCAAAATTCGAAAATCTTGCCCGTCATGGCCGGCACAAGTTCTGTTGAGTGAGCGATAGAGCTAGAAATATAGATAGAGATAGAAATAGAGCAGTAGAGTGCTCTGTTAATATGTGTATCCTTGATATCCTTTATGCATGTGCATGCAAGTTTGTGGCCCCAATCGACATCTGAATCAGAAAATCTGCAAATCTCAACTTTTAACTCTTTTCTCCGTGCTTTTGAATGCTGCATGAGCCGAACAAAAAATCAGATAGCGCATTTAAAATAAGTAGAGAGCACAAAGCGCACGACTGACTAGATGAGCACAAAAAAAAGCAACAGCAACAGCAACAACAATAATAACAACAACATCAATGGCAGAAAAACATTGCAGAGGGCGACATAGAAAAGGAAAAAAAGTGAATCAAAAGGCAGAAGAAACAAGCTGGAAGCGTAGATGCCAGCGGGCAGAGGTAACCAAAGGGGGGGGACCTTGGAGGAAAAACTGAAAAACTGTATCAAGTAACTGAGCCGCGCCAGAGCTGCATAGTGAAAATGCAACTGTGCGGAAAACTGTGCGAACATTTTCATTTTCAATGCAACTCTTGGCACACAAATAGCAACAGAGAGAGAGAGAGAGAGAGAGAGGGCAGGGAGACATTGGTAACAGAAACAGGCAACAGTAACAACAACTAGCAAATAGACAAGTTTAAGTACAAAATGCGGCACACACATACGAAACCGGGCCAAAAATAAAAAAAAGGGAACGAAAGGGATTCGCTGAAAATCGCTTAGAAAGCTGGAGAAAAAAGGAAATTTGTAGATGCAACGGACAAAAGCATATGGGCGTCGTAGGAGTCGCCCCCAAGTGCAACGCGGCCACCTCTGACTCGACTGAGAACTGAGAAATGGGAACTGAGAACTGCGAACTGAGAATTGAGAACTGTGCCGAGTGCCGGGCTTTTCTTTCAATTTGCAACATTTGCTGTTGCCGCTGCACGTAGCCCAAAAATAACTTCCGACATCGCTGACTGATTTTCTTCTTCTTCTTATTCTCGCTGCGAAATTGCAGGAAACGATTCTATTTAAAGTTGCCCAGAAAGTTCAACAAAGTCTATCCGCTAATGGCAGCAAAACATAAATAGATGTGACTTACCAGAAACTCGGTGAAGGTTAAAGTACTTGTATCTGAGAGATACAATTTCGATATGTATTTGCCACTACAAATAACAATTTGTGAAGTAGGTAACTCAGCACAGTGGTTATGTGTCTATCTGTTTATACACACATTTATGTATGTATAATTTACAAAAAAATTCAATTAGCCCCGCTGTCCAAAACAGAAGCCCCAAACAGAAACACACACACTTAATAGTTAAACCCTCCCCAACCACCAGCATCAGCATCAACAAAATAAACTTTCTCAAATGCCAATCAGCCGGACTGAGGCCAACGGGCAGTTGTACAGCTAACTGGGGAAGCCTTTAATAAACCCACATAAAACTTGGCTCCAAAGCATTACAACAATGGTTACACATACAGTTCACTCAATGGGCACAGTGGTGCCACAATTAAACAAAAAAGTAGCAAAACTCTTTACTTTTGAAATCACGATTAAATTTTTTGTAAGCATAATTGACATGCTAAGAACTAAATGTATTTTATTTAAACTGTGTGTGTAATTAAGTTTTTAGCAATTGAGTTTTGTAAGAAAATATTTTTATTGAAATTCGAAGAACAATAAAATCTAGTTTTCCTTTATTTAAAATTATAATAACCACAAATAACAGCCAGAAATTTTAAAATATACAAGTATATATTTCCAACTTTTACTTTTTCTGATTTTGTAAAAATTTAGTTTTCTTTAAATACTTCCGTAAATTATTACCATAAAAAGTTTGACTTTACAGCATTTGAATAATAAAAATATTATTATTAAAGAGAATAACCAAAAAGGTCAGAATTAATAGATTTTCTTTGCTACACGTTTTCCTTCATTTTCATTTATTTATATTCTAAAACGGAATAGTAATAAAAAATTCCACTGTGCACATGAAGCATTAGCAAAACTTTTTAAAAAAATAAAAAAAAAAATTACAAGCTGCGCTTCAATGTTAAATGAATTGTTGTCTTAACTACTAGAAAGGCTGAGGATAGGGGTAAGAGGGAGGAAGTGTTCATAAAAATGTGGAGCGAGCTGTGGTGGCCAAAAAGTTAGCCAAATTCATTTTTGGAAAAGTGCAAAATAAGGTAGAGAAATACAACTAAAAAAAAAAATAAAATAAAAAGAGAAGAGTAGAGTAAAAAAAAGAATTGTGGCGGTTAAAAAAAAGTTTAAATAACTTTGGCAACTAAATTTAAGTTGCAAATGTGAGCGCCGGGGGGAGGGGAGAGAGAGAGCGAAGAAGAGTAGAGGGAAGGATAGAGACTAAATCAACGGGGTGCAAGTGAACAGGAGAATCTGCCCAACAGTCGTGACAAAGTTGGGGGCCAGTTGAGTTGTTGTTGTCGTTGTTGTTGTTGTTGTTTCTGCTCACTGATAAAAACTGCAGCAGACGCAAAACTAATTTGCGTGGTTATGTAAATTAGAGTTGGAGTTGAGTTGAGTCTGCGATAAACTTGTTGAGGGTGAAGAGCGCTAAAAAAACATAGAAAAAAATAAGTATCTTGCACAATGCGTAAACTGACGAGGAGCGGAGGGAGGTGAGCTGGGCTGAGGGGAGGTGAGGGGCTGCCCAGAACACCTAGTTTGACCCGACCGGAGGCCAACTGGCAAAATGCAGCTACAACACAGTCATCGTCGCCATCGCCATCGCCGTCGTCGTTGTTGTTGCTGCCTGTGGGCGTGGCCAAAAGGTATTCGGTTAACCTGCCTTGTTGGGCTTTTGCTGTGTTGTGTTGTGTTGTGTTTGTTTGTTTGTTTTTGTAGCCTTAATCCGAGACCACAGCACAGATAACAGAATCGTTGCACAGACAAAGATGCCACAACTGCCTCCTCCTCCTCCTCCTCCTCCTTTTCCAATGCCACAGGCTAACAACTAAATAATGTGCACAAAATTTAGTGTCGAAATGTGAGGTGTGGAGAGGGGGAGAAACAGAAACAAGGGGGGGAACGCATTCAGATACCAGACAACAGATACACATGGCAACCAGGCCTGCCAGCCAACTCAGATAATTTTTCGTCGAGCAGCACAAAACACACATACACACAATGCACACACACACACTTACTGGTAGTTATTTAAAAGCGTTAAGATGGTTGCCAGGAAGTAGGCATAATTTGGCCAAAAGCTGGCAGAGACATGAGCCCAATTGTGAGTCGAGTCTATGAGAATGCAACCAGCAGACATACATACATACATACATTAATACATACATGCATACACAGAAAAAAAATGATTCAGATATTCAAGTTTAAAATTCTTGATTCTGGCATATATAAATAAAGTACAAATTAAAAAATTATTGTTAAATTAACACAATTTACGGACAAAATAGAAACCATTCAGCATTAAAAAAGATTTAAAAACACCAGAAACGTTTGATGGTTTTTAAAAAATTCTTATACAGACCCGATAATTAAATTATATACTTCTTTTAAAAATAATCCGAAAAATAGCCGAACTTCTGTTTAATATTAACCAGAAGTCCCTGGTTTCTTTTTGTGTAGACATACACATAAGTACATACCAACTGCTGCATTGTCGGTTGTCTTGGCAACCACAGCAACAGAAGCAGGAGCAGAAGGCGCTTTAGGATCCATTGGAACAGCAGGAGCCGCGCCTGAACTCGGCACCTAGAGTCATATTAATAATTTTGTTGGGATTTGAACCTGGCTCTCCTTATGCCTCCTTTTGGCCCCCCTAAAAAGAGCTGCAACAACTTGCAGCTGCAGCTGGTGCAACAACATGCACTTTCAAATGTGAATGTGTGAATAATATGAGTGTGAGTGTATGAGTATACTCACGGACTTGTCTCTGGGGCTGAATGCCATACTTCTGCATCTCGGCTCTGTTTACATTTGCAATGCAAACGAAAAACTGGCAGCAAATGTACAAAAATTCCAATGGTTGCACCTGTTGTGTTTTAGTGGGCAACAGGGTGAATCGGGGGGAGGGTTGGGAGGAGGAGATGTGTTATTGAATGGACTTTGATTTTGCCTTGAATACTCATATTCCTCCCAACCAGGCAAATGTGAAAATTCAAAGTCATGATTGAGCTAAATGTAAAGACAGATTATTACCATGTTGATACTTTCCCAAATTTTATTAGCATCTCACATTCAATTTTTACACATTTTCAAAAACAGCATTAAGAAGCTTAAAAAGTCTTTGTTTCAAGTAGATTTTTTTTCAATGTTTAAATCAGGGACCGCAAATAAGAGTTATGAGAAACTCGATAAACTTTTATTTTCAATTATTATTTAAAAATTAAAGAATAAAAGTTATTTTTCAATTTTAATAATAAAAATTGAAAATAAGAGTTATACTATGATTTTTAAATAAAAATTGATATTTAATTTTTATTTTATAATTTTTTTATTTAGATTGAAAAATAAAAGTTATTTTTCAATTTTTTTGATAAAAATCAAAAAATAACTTTTATTTAATAATTTATATTTTAAAAATTATAATAATTACGGTCCCTGGTTTAAATATTTTTTCTATAAATTTTTTTTAAATGTCTAAAAATGAATTACTGACTTAATTTTTAATCCTTGTTTTCCTGAATTTTTCTATATCAAAATATGTTAAACAAATTCTAATATAATTAGTAATGCCCATTCCAATCGATCGAGTTTACAACATAAATTAAGGGAAAATATAAAGATTTTCATGGGAAAATGATCAAAAAGGGACCCAATTGAAATGTTGTTCACACATTTGTCTTGCCGCTGTTTATGAGGCATGCAGCATTGAGGCAAATATTTACAGAGCTTCCCACAGACACAGACACAGACACAAACATAGACACACGAGTCTATTGAATTGATTATTGTGAAGAGATGCGAGTGTATGTAGTACTCATAGAGACACAGATACTAATTAGTTTGTCACCCCAACCGCGACATCGCAGTGACTTCAATGCTGTAGGACATGTGATATTTTTAGTGGCGGCTTGTTTACAGTGCAACCACCACGACACACCACTGCCCCACACCATCACACCACACCAGCACACCACACGTGGCACAGAGGGAAACTCTAGATTTTTATTTTTAGCAGACGGCAGTTGGATGTGATTCAATTCAATTCGATACGAATGCGATTCGATTGCGATGCGCCGCGATTCCATTTGAGTGCTGCCTGTTAATGACATGCAAATCAACTTTGGTGGTCCTCTGACCCATCCCCGGGGAAGGGCAAACCCGGGCTCAATCTCTGAAGCGACCCTCTGTGTTTATATTTTTTTTTTTTGACAGCTGATTGTTTTATTGAAATGCACGGACGTGGTCTTGGGTCCTGGGTGTGAGCCGAAGGTGCCAGACCAGATGTAAAATGTAAATATTTACTATTTACTATTTACTTTGCGGCGCTGTGAGAAAAATCATTAAATCAAGCGACAGCCGATCGGCTTTGAAAGCGAAAAGCGTGCGGAAATTCCACGGTGGTAATCGACGGGCCACAGTTCTAAATAAAATAATAAATATAAAATGTAATTAGAATTTTTTTTAATACAGAACAGCAACAAAAGGGAATTAATATTGAAACAAACAATGGAAATTTTGAAGTAGAGCTGAGAGCTCTCTGTTTTTGATTCTTCTCCCTACTCCATGGCGTAAAAATTCGAAAAAAACTAACTCCCGAAGTGAAATCAAATAAATCTCTGAACAAACGAAAAATCTGTGGATAAGTTTTTCACACACAAAAATCACAAAAATGTTGCAACAACAAAACAATCAAATGAAAACTAATGGCCGAAATGTAAAAGGTATTTAAAATGTTTGCCAAATGCGGTTGCAGTGGTCAAAATGTGGCTACAAAGTAAATGAAAATATTTTCACGCATCACAGACAAATCGCATTTTTTGCCAAAAGCCTCAAAATAAAAAAAAGAAAAGATAGAAAAAAATTTGGCAAATAAATTATTTATTTAAATAAGGCAGAATACTGAAACATCAGAAAAATGCACAACGCAATGATGGAATCTGTATCAATAATTTAACTAAATTAAAAGTAATTCGTTGGCTAAGCTGAGTAAATAAATGTGTTTTATTATGAAAAGAAAAGATGGCATTGTAAAATAAATAAAATACTTTTACACAATGATTCAATGTGCAACATAAAATTTTACAAAATGGTGAAACACTTTTAAAATTGAAATGAATACGAACAAATTGCGCAGGCACCAATAATGTAATAAAGGTATTGTAGATTTGTGATTTTAATTAAAGTCGACTAGACAATTGTATAAAGTAATAAATAAAACAAATGAAACGAATAAAACAAGTTGTGGTTAACAGTTTGTTTTATTTTACTTTTTTTATGTTTCACTTGAATTCGCAGCAATCTGTGGAAATGAACATAAAAGTCTTTTTGCAATCTCAGTGTTGTATTTTAAAGCCAGCATTTTGTTGGCAGTTTGGAATTGTCAGTTGAATGTCGAGAGTCGAGCTTTATTCTTGATATTTAACGAGCGCTACGGGGCGCTTATCTATTTGTTAGATGGCCGCGAGTTAATGAGAAAAATGCATACGCATAAAAAGCATAAAAGCGACGTCTAGTTCCGACCCATAAACCTGACATGGCCAAAGAGGGAGGAGAGGAGACCAGAGTCAAAGTCGGCACGGGTGGGAGGATTCTCCGAAGAGCTTCAACAATTTGCCATGGCGCACTTCACTCGAATTTTACGAGCTGATTCTGGTTCTGGTTCTCGTTCTGGATGCCCAGACAGACACATAAAGCAGACGCGATCTCAGGCGTAATAAAATCGTAAAAAACAAAAAGTCCAAAAAATGCCAGACGAAACCACCCATTGTGTGGGTGGGTGGTGCGTGTTTTGGATGCTGCTGCTACAAATTGTACACAAATTACATATTTTTAATTTCAACTTTAATTATGGCACAAAACCGTGAGAGAGTCAGAGGCCGTTGGCCAATTTATGACACTTGGCGCCATCGTCGAAACATAGATTATTATTTTTTTCTTTTATTTTTTTTAAATAGTATTTATTAGCCGAACAAGGCACTGGCTATTTGTGGCCAAAATGTGTGTGTGAGCCAGAAAAATATGGGGAGGACTTTTTGGGTACAGCAACCGCTGCTGTTTGCCACAAAATCCGTTGAATTATTTTGGTTTCTGGCTGTGATTTGGCAATCGAGGCTTTTCAGGGGCGCTGTCCATTTTAATTTCTCGTATGCGTGTGGACAGTTTATACCCTGTGATTAGTAAAAGTGTGCCAAAACCGGGTATATTAGTTTTGAGCAAAATATGAAGTGCCATTTATTGATCAACCTAAAGAAATTTAAAAAAAGAATCGACGAAGCTTATTCTACTGTTTCGATGATATAATACAATAGTCTCAATAGTCTGATTTCTCAACTGCGTCGACGATGAAGATGGCGACATTGTGACGCCAATTCTTGCAAAACTTTTTGATTTTGTGAGAGAGAGTACCGCTTAGTCGAGCTGAACTCAATTTCATTTATTTTTCTCCGAATTGGACATGCATTGGAGGCGTTAGGGGCGTTAGAGGCGTGGCGCTTGCGGCTTTTGGCTGCACGCTGCACGGTTGGAAGTTGCAAATAAATTTAACCAGCAGCCGACAACGATTTAATTTGCGGTTTTTTAGCACAAAACGACGCGCTCTGAAAATTGATCAAAACTTATTTGCGGCATGTGCTGTTGTTTTTGTTGTTTCAGTTGTTGTCCATCTTCATTTTGTTGTTATTGGGAAACAAATTGAAAAGCAAATTGTTATTGGTAACTGTGCAACACGCAAATGAACGATTTATATATATTTGTCGACTTGGCTCTCAGCTGTTGGCCAGGCCAAAAGACTCTGCATGGATTCGCTTGGACTGTTGATGGATAACGAATAACTCTTGCTATGTTGGGCATACTGTGCCTCAAATTCATCCAACTTGCCACATTTTGTGGACTCCGCCAGGACTTGCTGCAAGCGTAGCCAATGCTTGGCCAGAATGGTGGCCAACATGAGCAGATCCTGGAGATTACTATTCATATTAATATCTGTCTGAAGAATGTCCGATATTTGTTGCACGTATGCATTGTGTAGCTGTTGCAACTGCGGCAAAGTCACACAACGTTGCAACTCGTCATCGCATTGAGTTGCCGCCTGTTGCAGTTGCTCCGACTTCAGATGCTGCTCCAGGGCTAGTTCCAGATCTGTTTTTAGATTTAGCAGACTTGCAACTGCCACAGGGTTGCAGGCCAGCTCCGGCAGCAGTTGCAACTTGCGCTTGGCCAGATGCACTTGCAACAGACGACGAAAGGCGACGTTGTAGACTTTTAAATGCGATTCACTGATGATGCAGGTGAGAGCAGGATCACAGCTGTAGTGCACCGACAGCTGGCCAAGATCTGCACTGGGAAGTGAGACGCCGAATTGATGTCCTTGTCGAGGATTGTGGCTGTTGAGGATGCACTGCAGCTGCTCAGCGGCATCTGGAATCAAACCCAGTTGCAGTTGCTCGAAGGCCGATTCGAATTGTTGCCCAAACAGTCGAAAATTGTGTAGCAAGTAAACGGAACGCAGTTGCGCCAAGACTTTGTCCAGTTGCAGTTGCACGCGGAGCAAGTGCAGCACAAAGGCATTCACCAAAAGGACCCTGGGCTCCAGAATCCGCTCCAAGCCGCGACAGATGATCTCCTGGAAGGGAGTGTAGCTGGCGCAGTTCTGGCATTGCTTGAGCAGCTCGTCAATGCCACAAATGAGGGGCTGCCTAAAGTCCGGCAAGGATTCCTTGTAGTAGGCGTAGTAGAGGGAACGCATCTGCTCGTCCGCCGTGGACTTTAGCTGCTTGAAGATGTCGGGAGCAGCAGAAACCTTCTTCGGCGACTCCACCTGGTAGGTCTGCAGTTGGTGCAACACACACTTGACCAGCGTGTAGTGCAGCGGCTTCTTCAGCAGGGAATGATGAATCCCCACAAAGTCAGACAGTCGCTGCGAATCGTAAAGCACGGCCAGCGAAAGTCCAGCGGATTTAATGTGCTGCTCGAGAACTCGATAGAGAGAACAATTCTCTAGCTTCTCCACTTGCCTCATCACATATTCGGAGCGTCCTTTGACCTCCAGTCGCTTGGCCAAAAACTCATCCAGGCAGTCCTGGAATTCGCCCAGTTGCCACCAGCTGTCCAGGAACTGGCAATGGACTTGCAACACGTGCAACAACAAAGCTGCTGCACTGCCTCCAAGTGCAGGTTTATCCAAATTCCTCCTCTCCGTGATCAGATGCAACAGTTGGCTAATTATGCGATGACTGCTTTGATGTGGCACTGTGGCAACTTGTGGCTGCAACACGTGGCTGCCAGCAGCCAATTGCCACAGCAGCTGCAGCCGTTGAAAGCTCTGCTTTGTGGCATGCAACAGACCATGCAGTGTAGCCTGCTGCTTGCCACTTGCCACACGTTGCTCAAAGTGCGTCAAGGATTCCACAACCGGTTTAAGCAACCGTCGAAAAGCCGCCGTGAGACTCGTCAAAGTCTCCGAATGTTTGTCGTCGTGGCACTCGATGAACAGCTGCAACAGTTGCATCTGCTGCAGCGGCATGAGAAACTGTTGCAACAAATCGTGGCAGGCAGCATTCGGACGCACTTGGATTAGATGATCGACCAGCTGAAAGTGGCGGCAATTGTCGGGCTGGAAGAACATGGTCAACAGCTCACGCAGCAGGAATCCCTCCTCCTGCCCCTCCTGCCCCTCATCCTGGAGCTGGCGACGCAGATAGCGGGCAAAGGACATGGCAAAGCTGCCAAAAGGATGCGGCTTGTTAAGTCCGAAAGAGGCGTCGAAATCATTGTCCTGGTTGACTTGCTCCTGCGACTCCTGTTGCAGTCGAATGAGCGCACGGGAGAAGCTCTTAATGGCATCCTGTTCCTCCGGAGTATCCTGCCGCCCCTCGCCCTCCCCCTCAAGCAGGACCTGTTGCTGTTCAGTCGGGGAATCCACGGAGCCTATCGATAAGTCCAGCGATAGATTCAGCGAGTCGGAGAGCGAGCTGTCGCCAATGCTGCTGACTTCGATCTCCAGATCAAGTGGTCGTCTTACCGAGGTTGGCCCGTTGCTTAGGCTGATCTTAGCCAACTCACGTTGCTTATAAGCCATGGCCAGAGACTCCAGAATTTGACTTCGTCGTGTCATAGTCTCATTGAGATGCATGCGAGCTGTGCTAAATGCCTTAAAATTGACACAGAGCATAAATTCGAGCACCGAATATTTGAGATCCTCCGGACAGTGTTTGTCATCGACCACAACCTGGCTGAGCATCTTGATGGTCTCGCCCAGCTCATCCAGTTGCTCCAGCTGAAAGCGCTCCACAAAGTCGGCCATGGTGCGCAGGACACTCTCCGAGCTGCACGGCGGTCCATTGTAATTGGCCAACATGGAAGTGCCGTATTTCACACATTCCTCGTATTTCACATGCTCCTTGGAATCCAGCAAAAGATTCACCAGCTGCGGTACTTTGCGAGCGATGACGGCTTGCCGGCTTTTCTCTGGTTTCATCATATTAAATAAAATATATATACACTCGGAAATAGATATGTTTTATATATGCTCGCACATATATCAATGGCAGCTCAGCAACGGAGAATTGAAAACTGAGATTCAACGCCTGCTACACAGAAAAAAATTCGGAATTCTGGGGTAAAATCAATTGTAAAGGTTCGGAAATCTCAGTATTTCTTCAATATATTCAAATTTTGATTTTTAAATTATAAATAAGAAAATTTGTAATACAATCAAATGTTCATGTTTTTCTTATTAACTATTTTACTACTTAATGGTTGTAATTTTATCCACATGTTTTGATAATTTAACAATAATCAGGTCTGTTTCGAATTTCACTTTCGATAAGATTGTTGTAATTAATTGTTGGAATTAAATTTCTTCTTAAATCTCTTTTGATAATATTCAGCGGATTGATATTACTCTGAGTTGATGAGATAATTTTCAAACTCTTAGTCTAAATTCAAAGTGAATAAATGCTAAGAAGTAAAAAGTGAAATTAGGAAAAGGTCTGAATATCCTGAATACATACTTAAAAAAATACCTGCTTAACTGAAACATCTTAAACTTGAATTTCAGAATAATCGTTTTTTTCAGTGTACATTGCTTGCCACAGCCGGATAACGGTTAAGGATATGTGCAGCTTACGTATACTTTAAACAGCCAAGACTTCCATCCGTCCGTTGTCTCAAATCCATAGTCCGTAGTCAGTAGTCAATGGGCAACGGCTTAGGAAAATTCGAACATGCAAATTCCTGTGGCATGCTGCATGTGGTATGCAGGGAAAGCAGCTTTCGAGATACCAACACCGACATCGACGCCAGCAAAGAACTCTGACACCGCTGACCTATTTCTAGAATCGCAGCATCATCTGCATCGACTGCATCAGCCATGTGTGTGAGTGTCTCTATGTGAATCCCTGTTCAATGGCCTTGTAGAATGTGCGTACTTTGCTTTATTTTATTGTCTGACAAGATAAATACCAAAATATTGAATATGCACAGAGCCAGAGCAACTGAGCAACCAGAGTATCCAGGATCCTTGCAACGCTGCCACCAAAGTGTCCAGCATCCGGACTCTCTTAGTGTGGCAAGAGGAACCTGTCAACTGTGCCACCAACAATAACTCAAATGCAATCGAGCATATTTGTAGCAGAGAACAAATAAACCCAGTTACAGGCATTGACGACAACAGCAACAACACACAAAGTGCAACCACAGTGGTTGAGAATCAATGAAATCAATGAAAGACATAGTTTTCATCACATTTAAACGAAATACACGCAAAGTTTTAAGTAAATTGAGTTGTCAAAAATCTGACCAACTTTTAACCTTTATAATTTTATACAATATAGTTTTTGCCTTAAAATATAGATGAACAATTTCTGCTGAGATTTATTCATAAAAACTTCTGTTCGTATTATTAAATTTTTTTTTAAATATTCGTAAAATATTTGAATATTATTTCTGTTTGTTCGACTGCATTTTAAATTATTGATTTTGCTTCACTGTGCAATAGCACGTAAAATATTTTCTTATTTTTTTTTTAAAACTATGGACAACAAATTTGCTGAGGACTCGTTTGGCCAGAGAGAAAAAGTTTTTCGAGATTCGACTGAGATTCAGTCTGGCTGTCAGACTGTCTGGCTGTCTGACTGTGTGAGTGTGCGAGACGTGGGAGAAGGGCAAGGAAAGGGGAAGGGAATGTTGCCAAAACAGCAAGTGAAATCTTAACCAGAAAACAAAAGCCGAAATGTAGAAAAACAAGAGAAAATTGTTTGAAGGGAAAACTTGTGAGGGTAAACTTTCTGTCGCACTCGGCGAAAAGTAAGCGAAAACTTAATAAAGATCGCAGCAGACGCTGACGCCGACGCAGGCAGAGCACACGCACACGCACACACACACACACACACACACACACACACACACACACACACACACTGACACACACACAGTGGAAGGTGGCAATGTTGACAGCACTTTTGGTCAGTGGCAGCGCTGCTTGCAACAACGACCACAGACTGTCGAAATTAAACCAAACTGAATTTGCACTTACACTTTGGCTGACTCCGTCGAGTCGAGTCCTGTCGAGTCCTGTCGAGTCCTGCCGAGCTCAGCCGAAAGTCCTGCAACTGCTGCTTGAGTGTTATCTATGTGCGGCTGTCGAAATTGTCACTTTCGCAATTTGCTCAGTGGGTGCAACAATGGCTTGCAACTTGCACTTGCCGCATGGCGTGCGTCAAGGAGCGCGTAAGTGACATTTATGCGCCTGGGCGGCAAGCGACAAACTTTGCCCACCAATCCACCAGATGCAAAAGCATTGAAGCGCACTAAGCGTACACTCAGAGAAAATAGAACACACTAAAATAAAGTACTTGAATTTGTACCGATTTGTTCTTAAAATTTTAAGAAGCGATCTTAAATCTAAAATTCCGGAAGACCGTTTCTATGAGAACTATATGATATAATAGTTCGATATTAGCAAAACTAAGTCGAAATATATATTAAAATTTGTTAAAATACTCAAATATGATTTAAAAATGATATAAGCTTAAACTATGAAAATGTTTTGTACTAGCAACAAGTCCATTTAAATGTAAACTCAAGATCTTGGTGTGCTTAAACTAGTACAATCTTTTACAGACTTGAAATAATCCCAAAACGTACTAAAATTATCCCAGAAAATGTTTTATTCTTAAGTTCCAGGTATTGCGAAAATATAATCTAAAATGAGATTTTTTACTTAGTTTTAAAAATTTCGATATTGTTTGTACTTGAATATGCCCTGTTTAAATACGGAAATCTTGTGTTTTTTTTTTCTGAGTGTAGAGATAGAGAGATGGCAATAAAGGAAAAGAGTAAGACAGACTCAGAGTCAAGTTTGTTTTAATAAATACTTTCATTGTGTATGCAGCCGTGGCAGCAGCAACATCACCTGCCTCCATCTGAGTCTCTTCTCTCTCTCTCTCTCTCGCTCCCTCTCTACCTCTCTCTTTACTCCTCTTTGGCTGTCACTGTTCATGATGATGATGAAAAAGTTTCGCCAAGAATTTACTCCGCTCATCGACATTCCTTTAAAACTTGCAGCACAATAGATGCAGCCGCCGGGAAACAATCAACAGCCGCAGCCGGCAAATGCAGAAATTACTCAATTTCTTTTATTATTTTCTATTGTTTTTTTCTCTCTCTCGCTCTGTGCACTTTGACATTTGAGTTGTGCCAATTAAAGAAAAGTTCTTAAGTCTTCGACTTGACTGAAAATAAGAAAATTGAAATTAAGACACCACCAAAATCTCTGTTTCTGTGTGGCATCTGCAAATGTGACTCTTTTGTTCAGTTTAGTTCTCATCTGTTCAACATTAGCTGCAGGCCAAAAGATGTTGCCCCAAAAAAAATGTTGCAAAAGGAGAAAGTAATTTTTGAAATACATTTTTTGAGCCCTCGAGGCGTCTGTCTGGCTTAAAAACAAGGGTGTACTTTCAAATATCCATGCAATATTTGTTTATGCTATATACAGAAATTTATTTATTTATGCCTCTGAGAACTGTTTGCTTTGACATTTTACGGCGACTGCCTTTGACCTCAGTTTGTGGCACATGCAACACCTTTATCAACTCCTCCCTCTCATTCTCAGTCTCATTCTCCTGCTGCTGTTCGTTCAGGCTCATTTGGCCATAAACTATACATTAACTGCCGGAAATGTGTTAGGTAGAAACGTTGTCTATTTATAAACACGTGTGGCAAGCAACAATGCAACACATCTGGCTGGCAGCATTAGTTCTTGCTTCCCCATCATAATTTTGTGGAGCCATGGGCAAAGTTAATTAGTTGTGATTTTTCAAAGAACATTCAAATCGAAGGCACGGCCAAAAACACAAACAAATCAAAATCAAAATCAACTCAGTTCGGGGCAATTCGAGGGGGATAAGGGGCAGGGGCAGAGGCAGGGGGGAAGTGCAACGAGGCAGGCACATGTTGAGTGTATAAAATTTTGATGAATGTTTTGTTTGCGGCAGCTTTCTGCAGTAGCATTCAACGTCAGTGGCAGTGCTGACAAGGGGTTGCATGCCACACTCCTCATGCCCCACACTCCTCAGCTGCCCCCTCTGGCAATGTGGGTGCGTGCATGGACATGGACATGGACATGGACTTGTACTGTCGAGTCGAGTTGAGTTGAGTCGAGTCCATCAGCGTGATGCCTGGGATGCGGCACACATGTGGCATGCCCCCAAGCAGCAGCAGCAGCAGCCACAAGTTGCCATACAGCAATTGAATGTGAATTATACTAGTAGTCGTATTGAACATTCAGTGAGTGCCAGGACACAAACAACAGAGAGAGAGAGAGGGGGAGGGGGAGAAGGAGAGAGAGACATCGGTCAGGGCCATGTTGCATGCTTCTGTGAACTGTGCGGCAGCAGATGGGGCAGCAACATAAATTACACAGCACAAACAGACTGCAACTAATTAACAAGAAAATCAGTTGCATGCAACATATTCTCAACTTTAATATTAAGGGGAACGGTGGCTGGGGTATGGAATATGAAGGCAACTTATCAAATGCCTAAGGGGCAGCATTTACTTAATTTCCCAATCAAATTCACTCTGTCTGCGCCGTATAATAATTTGAATATCTTAGCCGGCGGACTTTCGCCTGAAAGAGGACAACAACAGGAAATGCCATTTCAGCTGTGGCATGCTAACAAGCCAGGCAACAACAAGCGAACAACAACAATGCCTAGTAAATGCGTAACATTACAAAACTGCAAGAAAAGAGAACGTAAAACAACGTCAACAACAACAACGTCAACAACAACAACAATAGCTGGGGAAAAAACTTAACTGCCGCGAGCTACACACGAAAACAACACAAAAAGGCACAAAATGGCAAGAAATTAGTTTCTCTGGCGAGCGTTGTTCTAGTTGTTGCCACTGTAGTTGTTGTTGTTTCCCTGTTTGTAGTTGTTGCTGTTGTTGTTGTTGTTACTGGCTGCCAAAGGAGGACAAATGCAAAACACACAAACAAACAAAACAATGCGAGTGAACAGCGAACAGAAAAGGGAAAAAACGGGCTGCATTAGGCTCCGGAAAATGCCTTTGCCGAGCAGGAAAATTTCTATATAGTAAGTATGTGTGTGTGGGAAAACTGGCAAAGTTGTGCGAGTTTATTTATACGTAAAAGGCGAAATATGCAGGCCACAAACATTCGCAGACAACGTAAACCTCAAGATAGAGAGATGGAAACACAACACACAAAAAAATAGAACCCATTTAAACAAAGTAAGGGGCTATAATTGAAGGGCGGAAGAGTTGAAGAAAACGGTGAAGAAGAAAGGGAATAAGCTGATCTCGGCTTAATAAGCTGCCCCCAAGAAATTGTATTTCAAATGCAAATAAATTGTGCGGGTGGCTGCAAAACAAAAGATTCAAAATTTAAATGATTTTTGCATTAATAATGAAAAAGTTTCTCATTCTCTAATGGAAATTTAGAAATAGTTTAGTTAGAATTATCAATAACTTTGTTTTAAATGATTTGTAAAATATAGAAAATAGATTAATGAAAATAGTGACTAAGTGGATTTCTTTCAATTCCATTAATTTGAATTATTTAAAACTTTTGTAATTTAGTCTAGTGACTAGTGTTATAAATTATAAGTAAACACAATACTTGTAATACTAGGAAGCAAATAAATAAATACAAATAAATACAAATATCTTAAGTGCCTTGACAGTTTGACTGAAATATACTTATTTATATCCATATTAAAAGCATCTTATCTCTCATAGATACACACACACACACACACACCTGCTTTAATTCCCTTTCCTTTGCCACTTCCGTTTGCCGACAATGTCCTGTATCCAAATACACCGAAAGCGAACTGTAATCTTCTCTTGAGGCATATGCAAATTTGTTGGTAACATGAAGTTGCCAAGTGCCAACAGTCATCGATGCTCGTACATACATTATTTAGACCAAAAATGAATGGCCCAGGGCATAAATGGAATATGCCGTAGACATAGGTAAATGCTCAGGAAAATGCGTTTCACCTCCTGCCAATTTTAGTACCAACAAAAAAAAGAAGAAGAAAAATGTAAAACATGATGAAATTCTTGAGATGCCTTGGGGTCTCAGTTTGAGGCTTCATGGCCGGTGCTTAACTTCATTCAAAAGTTTTGCACCCACTTCCGCTGCTGCTGCTGCTGTTGCTGTGGCACGTGTTACGATCGACAGGTTCCCCCCCCCCACCTACCTTCTCCCCTCTTACCACCCCTCAAATTGCGGCAGGCAGCAGGTGTCGCCAACATACCCAAATATTTCAATAGAGCTGCGAAAGTTTCATTGACTTGACAGCTGAATGTGGGTAAGAGAGGGGAAAGAGAGGCGTATCACAATAACTTGGCCCAAGTGTAATTGTTACCGTTTAAATTTCCATTAAACATGGCGCAATAGGCAAATGGCTCTCACGTGAGGCCCAAAAGCGGAGGCGTTTTGGCCGTAAGCTGCCAGGAAGAAGCCCCAGCAAAAAGCCGCTTCACAAAATATGTCACAACATTTAAGCTGCGTTTTAGACAACAACAGGGCAAATGGCTAGAAGAAGAACATGATGATGGGGGACTAGCAGAAGCAGAAGCAGACGAAGAAGTTGAAGAAGCGGAAACAATGGCGACGGATACAACAAAAGCCGACCGCTTTGAAAAGGCCGCCCGCTATTAACAAACCATAAAGTAATTTCTTGCTTTCCTGCACGGAAATTAGACATTTTGTCAAGGGAACACTCATCTTGGACGTCGACGTCGCAGTCGCAGTCGCAGTCGACGCAAGCAGCGGATAACAATAACAAGAACAATAATAAGGGGCAGAGCCAGAGCAATGACTGGAAAGGGGGGAGTCTAAAGGAAGGGACTACAAAACACTTGCTGCCAAGTTAAAAGTGAAAATATTATAATGAAGTATGTTGTTAGCTGTTTCGAGATTTTCCAAATGTATCCATCTAAAGATATGGCTAAGAGAGTGAGAGGTATGATTTCTGGCTCGAGGGGATGCCGGGGAGGAGTTGGTTATTGGGGGTTGGGCAAAAATACAACATTTTATAAGTAAACAAGCAGCGGCAACAAAAGTTTGTCTATTTAAAAAGTTTTGCGCTTCATGCGCAAAAGTTATATAACATGAAAATATTTCTTAATTATTTTTATAAACAACGGCAGCAACATCTTTTGGGTCGTATACCCCCCACTCCTCCGTCGGGTTGGCCACTCCGCCCTTGGCCCTTAGCTGGGCCTAGTCTGAGGTTTTACACCAAGTACGTGGCTCGAATTGTGTCTTGAAAGTTGCTGGTCTCCATTTGTTGTTTGTCTTGCTGATTTCTGGAACACATTTTGCCTGAGGTCAGGATTCTGTTTGATTAGCATAAATACGACTTCTACAAGGGGCAAAATTTTCAATTTTTCCCTTTTTTGCTGGCTTGAAAAATTAATTAGTTCAAATGAAATACCAAATTCTTACATGGGCTTAAACGATTCCAATGAAGAATTCTTCGCACGCACCTGAAAGAAAAAGAAAAAGAGAAATGGTCAAGTGACTTTACTATATATTTTTTTGTTGTTAATTAATTGTGCAATATTTACGGAAAAAAATTGAAATACTTGTCCAGCTATATTCACAACCCCTCCGAACTAATCCCCCGCTGATGAGTAAATTTGATTGCCTGTATCTGTATTTTATGATGCTTTTCCCACCGCATTTCACATTGGTTTTTGATATACGACAGTGGATTGTTGGTTTGCCATTGCCATAAAATGTGCCAAATGGCTAAGCGAATGGCGATTCAATTTTGTTTTTCCATTTTCCGTTGCATTTCCAAGTTTTGCAGTTATGATTTATGCACCTCGCGGGGAAACTTGCAAATTTAAACAGCAAATGGAATTGTCAACAAAGTTTTAAGGTGTCAGCCGTTTGACCAAGTTGCTTGTCAATTGAAGGCTTTTATTCACAAATTAAAGTCTTTGAAGGGTAAAGAAATTGCCTTTAAAGGTTTCCAAGCTGTGAAAATGAAGAGTTTTCAATAAGTTAAATTGCTTTGTTAATGGGTTGAGGCAGAAGCTTAGAAATAGATACACAATCTTTTTTATGTTTTAGTTAAGAAATTTGGTTAAGAAAACTAGAAAATATTAGAATAATAGTTGTGAAATTTTATTGAAGAGCTTTATTAATGATTTTCGACTGTTTCTAGTTAATACTTACCAGCTAATACAAGTGAATGTAATTTTTGTAAAAGAACCACAACAAAATATAATAATAAACGTTTTTTTAAGGAAATACGAAAATGTCATCTTTGATCATATATTAAAAAGTACAGACATACATATGTATATATTATTATGTGTAGAATTGTTCTTAACACTTTTATAAATATAAAGAGTTTGTGCGTAGTGCATATTAGTTCATATTACAAAGAACGATTTTATTAAGCACTAGACTCTTATAGAACTGTAACTTTATGTTTACATTTAACCCAGTTAGTTCAGTTAAGCTGAGTGCTCTATTAACAGCATATGCATGTGTAAAAAAAAACAAAGATTCTAATCGATAAATGATAAGTCTATTGTGGAGTTTAACCCGCAGTTAAAGCCGTGCCTGGAGCAGTCCTTTCTATATTGCAGATATATCAACTCGCGGGCAACGTAACATTTCAATTTGCTGCAACAAATGCTCATAATTTATAAATTTTAAATCTATTTTTCGGGGTAAAAGCGACCTGGGCGCTTCGTTTTGCGGCATGCCACGCAGACGATGGGAAAAGTGGTTGGAAATTGGGGGAATGCTTTGTTGCTGATTTATTGAAGTTGTTGCTGCTGTCGTTGTTGCTGTTGTGTTTGCCATTGTCTGCGTTTTTGGCACTGTTAACCCGATTTTCCACTTTTCATGCGGCAACGTGAATGGCTGCATGCAGCATGCATGATGATCATGTTTACGTTGCAACTCCGCATCTGCCCATCCCTATTCACAACCCCCTCTTCGCAGTAGTTGTCACTAATGGGGAGCACGTTCAAGTCGAGTCACGTCACCTTTTGGTTGTACGACTGCGACTGCGACTGCTACCAAGTCTTGACTTGGTCTGGTCTGGTCTGGTCTGGTCTGGTCTGGTCCACATAGATACAGCCAACAAGGCAACGCATTGCGAAACGAGATCACGTAATGCGCCGCGAGATTTTTGCAATTTCATGTGCCTTCCTATCGGAAAACTATCTTTCAATTAAATTCCATTCCGAGCTGAGCTGAGCGTCGCATCGTTTCAATTTCAATCAGAATCATATTTTTGACAGCAGAGACAGAGAAATTCTACTCGTTATTGTGCCACAAAAAGCGGCAGCTAAAAGTTTTAAATAATAAGCTAAATTACAACATTGTCTCAATTTGGCGACGCTTTTGCAAAAATTTACAACATTTAATTTGATTATGAAATTGCAGTGCAAATATTTTCATTGCATTTTTGGGGTTGGCCGCGTATCATTTTAAGCTACTTTCCATACATTTTCTGGCAATAAACAAATATTTTTGGGTCATGGGCCAATAATGAATTTTATCACGATGCCAGTGAAAGAGAGAGAGAGAGAGAGAGAGAGAAGGAGAGGGAGAGGAAAAAGAGTATGCTGGCACTTTTCAACTTCATTTAATTTAATTTATTTTTCAGCAGTGACAAAATTTATGTTACAACTTTGGCCTTGTCGTTGTCGTTGTTCTTGTTGTTGTTATTATTTGGAACTAATTTGCATAAAATGAGCGTCGAGTGTTATTTGGTTACCTGGCCGAAATAATAAACACCCACACACAGACAAACAGTTAAAGAGAGAGCAGTACACACATATGTCCTGCTGTCCTATTGGCCCTGAAGCGGTCAAGTCGCAATAAATTGCCTCCTGATGACTCCTTTAAAAAGCGGGCCGAAAGCATCGTCTGCAATTCGATTTCGTTTTTATGGCGCATAAATTATTCAGACTTTGTCTATAGTCTATAAAATGTTGAGGGTCGTTAAGTCAGCTCACAAGCTTCGACGACTTGTTGTTGTCATAGTTGTTGTTGGTTTTGTTGTAGTGGTTGTTGTTGTTGTTGTTGCTGATACCCGCAGGACGTGCGCTGCTGACCTTGTATCCCTTTTTCTAAATAGACAATTTGCCCCTGCTTTACGCACTATTGTTACTGCCCTGTCCAGTTGTCCTGCTGTCCCTTTGTCTTGGCATAAAAATCAGTTTAAGCTTGCGCCACAACGCCTGGATTTATGCTACAGTTTTTTTCTATTGTCTCTTTTGTTTTTTCTTTTGCTGTCAACAATTTTACGAGTAAATTGAGAGCCACAATCGTTACGGCAAATCACTTTCAGCTTAGAGACCATCCAATAGCAATAAGTTCACAAACTCTTTGGCAACAATTTCAGTTTTAGAATTCTCTAGTTTTCTATTTTATCGCTGCGACAAACGTTTAACTTATAAGATTACTCTATAGTATTTATAGTATTTATTGAAACCTATGCGCAATATTTTTAAAAATAGATCACGTTCACTCATTTTTAATATCTGATGTTTAGAAACCTTGGGAAATGTCCTTGGCAGGTTATCAATATTAAATCAGGACTGCTCTTCAATGTTGACTCTACTGTCTGTCTGTCTGTCTGTCTTTATGTTGGGGTTAAAGTGCTGAATCATTGTTTGTTTGTCCAATCCAAGTTAACGTACTCCAAAGTCTTGAAGGACAATGCTAAGGGCCAAACAAATACGCATGAAGTTGCGCTTTTTGCCATATCGCAGAACAATTTGCTGTTTGCTTTGAGCCAAGTCAAGCCAAACGTACGAAACGAAGCGAAAATAAAATAAAATAAAATGAACGGAAGTGCTTTGTCCTCATGACTCTGCTGACCCAATTAGTTTAAAAGCTCTGTCATATAATCAATATTATTTCAACAATTTACTTATTGGTGTTCTTAGCAAAATATTTATAATCCCTTGTTTTATATATTTTTACAAATTGTACATTAATTGTGTGTATCAAATTCCTGGGAATATCTTGAATTCTGTTTGTGGAGTGTGTGACACGCTTGATTTGCAAATTGGCCAGCAGACGCATTAATAAAATAAAATAATATATGAATAAATAAAATTTAATTTTTCGTAAAAACTGACAAACAGTCCCCAGACTCAGTCCAACAACTAGCAACCTAACTCTGCAACAACAAAAACAACAACTTAAACAACAATGACAATGGCAACTTGTCAGGCAACAACATTTTTATTTTCTGATTGTTTTTGTTTGCCCAGAATTGTTGTTGTCGTTGTGGCATATTTGAGAGTATTTGCACAAAATACGTGAAATTACGCGAAAAGTTGGGTTGCGTCTGTCTGACTGTCTTCCTGACTGTCTGTCTGTCTGTCTGGCAGCGACTGTTTACATCAAGACGACGCCAAAGGCAACTGGCAGCTCCAGTAGCCAAAGGGCCGCTGGGAATGAAAAGCAGCTAAGTGAATGGGAAAAGGGGAATGTATGTCCTGTCTAACTGTCTGACTGACTGACTGACTGACTTGGTTGCCCGACTGGGTTTCGGTAGCATTTGCTTGTTAGTTGCCCCGGTCGGAAACAAATGCCATTTAATTTTGATGGCAAACGGTTGTGCCACCGTTGGGACTGAGTTACTTGTATATGGGCCACAGGGCGTATGCGCAATGCTGCCATCCAAGTAGTTGGCACAGCATATTGTTAGCCTTAACATGTGGTTAGCATAACAACAATGTGTAGGTATTATTATTCAACTGTTACAATCCTTTTACCTCAATTTTTAATGCACTTTATGAAAATGTTCTCTTATTTTTTGGCATTTGTAGTTTCTCTTGCGTATGTGGAGTTATTTCAATTTCAATTTCAATTTCAGAGTTAAATATGTTTTCGCTTTATGCTTGAAATTATTAATGAGCTGCTTGGCATTCAAGTTAATAATGCGTTGTAAAAAGTATAAAAATAAGAGCTACGTTGTTACAACATTCAGTGGCAGTGCAACTTTTGCCTGGCAACACTTTACAGCGGAAATCTCATTTGTCATTCAGCTGGCCATTTATCAGTTGGCATTTAAAAAGCCATTAAAACAGAATCCGACAAACGCAACAGAAAATCACACAAAAATAAAATAATAAAAATGAAATTGAAAATGAAAATGAGAAAAAAAAAGGAAAATAATTTCAACGCTTTTGCAACTTTTGCACAGGAAGCAGCCGCAAAGGAATCGGACGAACCTGGCCAGGCCAAGTTCCCGCTGCCAATTCAATTCATAATTTAAAAGCCAGAGCCGATTGCGTTTCCCCCCTGGTCTTCAGTTGCCCCCCCCCCCTGCCCCCTGCCCCCTGTCCCCTTCGTGCACCCCTTGCCCCAATGATCTGAACTTTCCTGCGTGGCACGTTCAACGAGTCACAGCAATAAATTAATATAAAAATTCCTCACGCTCAGCCAATAAGAGAGAACATTGAAGCATTTTATCGCAACGGCCAGACGACAGAGGCCCACGCAATTCTGTCTCCCAACTCGATTCGAAGATGTCTAAGATGCCAGCACAAGCGACCAGTTTGCTTTTGGCCTTCAGCCTTCAGTCTTCAGCCTGGCCATTGTACCCCATTTGATTCCCCTTGGCCATTTCTTCTCCCCCTCCGTGACATTTGCGGTATTCGCGAATAGAACATTGAGTATTAAAAACTATTCAACATTTATGGCATACTTGAAAGCTTCAGAGACAGTAAAATAGAGACAGTTGGACACTAAGACCCTGAGACCCTGAGACAGACTCGTCCTGAGAAATTTTCCACTACTTTCCGATCGTTGCAATACAATCGACAGTCAATTGATTCTCAATCAAGCTGTGAATATTTTCTCGTAGGGCGAACTTTGCGTGTAACTAGATAAGTTTTTCTTGCTTGAAAAGAATGAGCGGCAGTACTTACAATTTTCTGTTGCAAAGCTAATTGCAGTTGACGTTTAAATCGTTGCGACCATCGATTTATTTGTAAAAGTTCTCGAAGGCTGCAAAAAAAGCTGCAGGCGCCCTTAGAACACACACAAAGTCTCAGTCTCAGTCTCCGTTTCAGTTACAGTTTAGAGTTACAGTCTTGAGTCTGTCGAGATCTGTAGATTCATAAAAAGAGGACAAAGTTTTGCATGTGACCTCGTTAGGCGCTGGGCGGACTCTATCAGACACTGGCTGCTTGACTTTCTGCCAATGTTGTGGGACCAACTTTGTTAATGGTTTTGTCATAAATTTTAATTCGATTGCAAGGCAGACGACGCACTCTCTGCACTTAACGCCAAGATTGAGAAGGAGAAAGGCCCATGAAATATGCATTTGAGAACGCTGCAGTCAGCAGCCAGAAGCAGAAACTTGGACCAAGCATGTGGCATGTGACATGTGGCATATAAGCGGGTTACAAGTTTTTGATAGTGCGGCTTGCCGCAGGCTTTAAACTTCTGGCTAGACACAAAAGCAGACAGTCTGCTGCTTGAACATTCAATTAATTTATGCAGCGTGAAAGTCAACTTCAACTTATTGCACGACACACTGATTTTCAAATTAATTGAAATCCCAAACTGAGCTGCAATTTTTGGCTTGGCCACCAGAAATTACAGACAAAAGGTGTCAGTTTCTTCGCATACAACTTTACGTTGAAAATGTGCTCAATTAATGAATTTTAAATGCATTGTCATTGTCACTTCCTTTGCTGTAAGTCTGGAGCTCACGCTGCGTATTTGCAAGTCAACCGCCGAGCGAAGCCAAAAGGACAAAAGACATTACTTATCTTTGTGTGTGGTTGCCCAGGGTAGCAGCATATCAAAAAGCATGCCACACTGTGACAAAAACTATTTGCAAAAAAGAACTGTCAAAAAAATAAATATATATCAGGTGAAAAAATGTAAATTTAAATTTGAATTTTTTTAGAGCTTTATTAAAAGATTTTAACATAGTAGTTGCTTACAATTTTCATGCAGTCTGGTACCACTGTGCCCTGCGTGCATTGCCTGCAAAAAAGGCTTGCGAAATGATGCTACGGTCGACTCGCATTAACTACAAGAATAATTCCGAGCGCCTGGCTTGAAAAAATAACAAGAAAATGCCTGGCATCGTTCATTACCTGCCTCAGCCCTTGGCTATGGCAGGGACTGGGACCTGGAGTGGAGCTCAGTCTCAGTCTCAGGCTCCAAGACATCCGTAATGTTTTATTGTTGTAACTGTCGCCTGGCGCCATAATATATAGTCTGCGGCACATCCTGACGCACGGCTATAGCTCGACTCGACTGCTGACACAAATCACATGCAACCTTTTCTTCAGCCGACTGGAAGGGAAAGGGGAGTGGCAGTGACTGTGGATTGGTGGAGGGGGGGTTTGTTCTGTTCGCATTTTTTGGTGGTCGTACGTGCCCGCATAGGGACAGGAGGGACAGGTGGACAGTTGTGCGGGCCATGGGTCCAAGGTTGTTGAAGGTAGAAAATTATGTAAGCTTAAAAGCGGAATTAGTGTACATCTCTTACAGTCAACCAACTACCTCTGTCCCCTTTTTCTCCATCTCTCTCTCTCTTTCTCTCTGTGTGTGTCTTTTGCTCTCTCTCGTCTTTTGGGTTGTGCTTTTGTCTGCGTTTGTCGTCTTCCGTTTTAACAAATGTTTTGTTAGCGCGACGCTCTCAAGTCTTCCGTTTGCAAAAATTATGCGGAAACGGAAGCGACAAAAGGAAAACCGCAATTGAGTGGAAAGAGTGTGTGTAAAGAGTGTACACTTGTAAACCTGAATATGTGTGTGTGTGTGTGTGTGCGTGTGTGTGTCTATGTGTTTTTCATATGCCATGACACGTGGCTCTCACATATTGCTCACCTGCTCTATTTCTACTACTACTCTAGCTCCCATTGCAATGTCCTTGTCAACGCTTCGAATTAGGACTATTCAATTTTCATTATTGAATAATACCTGGGCATTGATAAAGGCAATCCAACAACTATTACAACCAACCTGATGATGTGGCACTGACGCACGTGCCACATGATATTAAATAGAAATGAAATGCACGTACGTTCTGTCCAAATGACAAATAGTGCGTATCCTCAAGCCGACAGGATGCGTGAGCTAAAATTGTAATTAAATTTAGTCGAAAATAAAGCGTGCACTTCCTGCTTAGTCAGGCAAACAGGGCATAAAATATTGGGGCCACGCCCATGAAACATGAAAGCCAAACCGCCCATCGATGCGATAAATCATAACAGATTCACATAATTTTTATCGTTTTGCACAATTTTGCATATGTCGCACACACCGACAACCTGCGATTGTATTAGTGTCTATGTGTGTGTCTGTATATATGGTATGTGGGTGTGTGTGTGTGTGTACAGCTCGTTTGTGCTTTCAAGTTAAACGTTTCAATAAAGTCGAGCACCTGTCAATAAATCGAAATTGCCTCTCGTATTATTTTTATCGTCTACGTTTCGTTTACATTGCACAAGCTCAAGCTGCCGCATGTCAGATTGCCAGCGGCCACGCCCCTGCCATACTTGCCACACTCACACACACACACACATACACACACACACCTGCAACGCCAGTGACGGCCTTAGATATCTTCACATCTCCATCTTGTTCCACTTGAGCGCGTCTGCGGGTTTTAGACTCCGTTTCTGTCTCCCTGCCTGTCCGTCCGTCCGGCAATCTCTCTTTTGTGGTTTCACATTTTCCATTTGAGCCGTATTTCGAACGTATTACGGTTTTCGTTGTCGTCCTTTTGTTTTTAGCCGCGTTTTAATTCAGTTTCACCAATCGAATTTTCGGCCAGTTTTCAGGCCATTTCGTTAGCTGCAATTAAAGCGCCGTTTGAAGTTGCTCTTCTCCTACTTTCTCAGTCTCCGTCTCTGTATCTGTCTCTTCTTCGCTGCCTCTTTGCTTTATTTTTAATCCACTTCCGCTTAAGCAGGACCAAATGAGATCCCCATGCACCATCCTTATGAAAATTTAATAAGCAGCACACCATTATCTGAGCTCAATGCTTCGCTCCCTCAGCCAAGTGCTTTTCCAATGATGATGATGCGACTGGCTGAAAGAAGCGCGCCACAAGCCAAGGCACATGTCGTGGCATCCACAGCAAAAGAACCAGCAACAACAACACCAGCAACAACATCTCCTTCTACAGAACTCGCATGTGTCATGTAAAAAGATTCTTAAAACAAGAACCAAGAAAATAAAAAATTTAAAAAAAAAAAATTAAATGCGTTTCTTGGTTTTGAGTGTCAGGTGTGTGGAGAGGGCAATGTGTGTGTGCTGTGCACAGTGGGTCAAATGAGTGAAATTGTGAAATTATATATATATATTTTAAATTGTTTATTTTATATTTACATTATAAAATGGATCAGAGATCTGATATGCTGTATTTTTATAAGATTATTTTGATCTAATTGGATTTTTCCTCTTAATTTACCACTCTGTTAAAATTTGATAAATTTTATGAGACTATAAAATTGTGTTTAGCATTTCAGTCTGTAATATAATAACGTAAATATAAATCTAGAACTTTTATGCTGTACAATAGTTACCGTCTGCTCTTAGTCTCATTTTGAATGAATAAATAAATATAAAATTAAGAAAATAACACACTGCAGTTGAACTGCAGGTCAAAGTGAATATAAAGCTGAGTGTAGTTTTACATGCTGTTGACCCCACAGTTTGCTGATGTCCTTGTGTAAGTCGTTGCTCTCGAAGAGCAACGCAACAAACAAGCGAAATATTATTTACGAGCTGTCAAATCCCAGTTAACATGCTTTATGCACAGACTGTGAACTGTGTGTGTGCGTGTGTGTGTGTGTATTTGTAGATGTGGTCGCATAGTTGGCTAAGAGACAAGCTCAGATATAGCTACAGATACAGATACAGATACAGATACAGTTACAGTTGCAGATACAGATACATTTACTGTTGCTGTTTCTTAACTCATGGCCTCGAAAATGTTAAATTGCATGACGAGGCGAAGTAGCAAACCAAGTGGAGGGAGGGGCATCGTCCAAAGGAGCACAAGGATCAACGATGGGCAACAGGCATAATAAAATAAAAAGCATAAATAAAAACGCAGGGCAGGCAACCAAATGAAACCACGAAAAAATAATTTAAATTTATGCACTCCTGTATATTTATTTGTGCGTCGCATTTCTTGCAACATCGCTGAGTTTTCTCTCCACCAAGACATTAAATTCAATTTGCATGTATGTGTGTGAGAGAGAGTGCGTGTGTGTGTGTGTGACTGCCACTCAGCGTCAGTTACAGTTCCTCGAATCGAAGGAGAGGCACAACGACGACTGCAAGGACTTTTTGCAGGCAATGGCAATGACGATGGCGACCTGTTGTGTTGTTGTTTAAGGAATTACTTAAGATGTTAAATGAGTGCACATGTGTGTGGGCGTATATATGTGTGTGTGAGTGTGTATTTGAGTGCGCATTAAGCATGCACACGTGTGAGTAAAATTCATATAGCTTTATATGCGTCTTTCTATGTATAAAGCAAAAATTGGAGAACATTAATAAATTATTTATTATGAAATTTAGAAAAATTAAAAATAAATATTTAAAATATTTAGAAAATACAAAAAAAAAAAATGAATTATAAAATAAACATCCAAACGGTATTTTCTATTAGCCGTAATTAATAATTTACAGGGTATAGCTGCTCTGCATATCTTGTCATTTATAACTGTCTGTTTATTCAGAATTCGCTGGGTCGAAATATATTTATTTGCTCATATGAAACACTGTTAATGTATGAGTGAGCGCGTGTGTGTGTATGTGTGAGTGTGTGGGTGTGAGTGGGAGAGTGTGCTTGACAATGTGTGCGTCAGCTCGACAAGTTTCCTCAAAAAGCGAGACAAGTGGAAATCCGTTAAAGAAATACGTGAAACAGATAAAGGAGCTGCCGTTGATGTGTGTGTGTGTGTGTGTGAAGGAGGACCCCATGTGTGTGTGTGTCTGTATGTGAGTGCACAAAGATATGTCGTCAGCAGCAAATAAAAATTAATTGAAAAATGTTTATCAAGGACTTTATGATTAAAATGCAGAAACAAGCATAAAGCAGGCTGAAAATGCGAAAGAGAGGGCTGCAAAAAGGGAGAGAGAGAGAGAGCAAAAGAGAGACAAATACAAGCGTACAAAAATTAATCAAAATTTACGATTACTTATGCGAATTCGGGGCATTCAGCAAATGAACGCATCATTCGCGGATTATCCAAGTGAAGTTGCAACATGCACTATACTATAAATTGCCACGTGGCATGTCTGCCACTCGTTGCGAAAAGCAGCTGCACTTAGCATATGCCACACACACACACATACAATTACATTTCTGTTGGCAACAACAATAAAGTGGTAGATGGGGCAAATATGTATTAAAATATTTTGTGGCAAATATGCGCACAAAACTAAAAATTATGCAACGCATTAAAAATTTAACAAGCGCTTATCCGCTTAGTGCAACGCCTGGCATGCGGCGTGTGGCAAGCAGAGGGGCAAAGCGGACGTGGGGCAAGCTGGCAGATTGGTTTGCGGATTACGAACTACAAGGGGGCGGGGTGAGTGGGGCAGCAAGTGGGGCAGCGAATTGTCAAGCTGGAGCTCGAGTTCGTTGCCTGTTGCCTGTCACTTTTAATATTTTAATTTTGACATTTACTGTGCGTTGCCAAACGAGCAAGCGAGATAGCTAACAATTAAGAGATAGAGATAGAAAATAAGTGAGAGTGAGCTGCAGATCATTGCTGCTGCATAATGCTGTCGAAATGTTGCATCAACGCAAATTGGGCAGAAGTGATATGCAAACATTAACACAAAAATCAGAATCCAACCTAATTGGCAGCAGTCACAACTTTTGTCAGAGTTGCCAGCGAACTCGCAATTATAAATTCTTTCTGCCAAATTATATATGAATGTATACAGACACATGCACTTATACACATGTATACGAGTCTAGTGATATGTTTGCACTTGGTCAACAAGCGGAGTGGGGAATGGGAAATGGGAAATGAACGGAAGCTCTGATAAAATCAGAGCGCATTTACAGCACTGTTGAATTCGAATATTCGTATTATATCAAATATTTAATTAAATTAAGCACATATTTTTTGATATAGTAAAGTAAGAAATATTTAACATGTTTAGATACGGAAATGGATCTAATTTGGAAAAAATGAATATAAAATTAAAATTAGCGAAATATAAATGATTTATTTTTGAATATTTAGCTAAGAATATCTAGAATAATATTATATATAAGATATGCACTGAATAAATCTAGAATATTATAAAATTAAATGTAAATAATATTAGTTATATTTTGTGGAAATCCAAACTGTGAGTCGAGTTTTGTGTTAAAATGTCGATATATCTCTTAATACTACTCCTTATATTACAAAAAACATCCAAAATTCCATTTACAAATTTATTTTATATATAAATTATTTTATCCTCTTCCCAATAATAAATTTAAAATTATATTAATAATAATACATCTTCCTTATTTTTATAATTAATAATAATAATATTTTTACCCCCCCCACCCCCCCACATCACATTCCCCCCCCTCCCTCCCCCGGTATCCCTAATTTTAAGCCAAAATAAAATATTAAAAAAAATTTTCTCTTTTCACCAATCCCCACAACCCCTTTTTTTCCCCTCTTCCCCAACACACCACACCCACCACCCCCCCCCTTTGCAAATTATCCCTTTAAAAAAAAAAATAACCAAATCCCCCCCCTCCCCCCAACTTTATTATCTTCCGTATACTCACCACGCCACATTCCATTCTTCCTTGTATATATCTACCCCCCCTTCTTCGTCCTCCGATCCTCCCTGATGTATATATATATCTAAAAAATGAATTAAATATTACTAAATTGAATGATATTTCACTCTATCATCTATTTTTTAACTTTCTGTATGTATTTCTGTACGTATTTCTAAAAGTTAGCAGAAATCATTGGAATAGCGATTTGTAGCAGTTGGCAACTTTAAAGGGGGCGCAGCGGCCACGCCCATGCCATTAGAGTGGTGTGTGTGTGTGTGTGTGTCTTGTGCTTAAGCCATCTTGTGGAATTCATATTTAGTTGAATTTTTGCAGTGCATTTAACTTTATCTGCAGTTGGCAAAACTCAACAAGGCGAACAACCCGAGGTTGTGGTTTGCACTCAGTGTGTGCAAAGAGTAAGTGAAAGGGAGAGAGTGGAGGGAGAGAGAGAGAGAGAGAGAGAGAGAGAGAGAGGGAGTATGCGTGTGTTTTAAAATGCAACAGATGCGCCAAATTAATGCGACCATTAAATTGTATTAGCGTGTGCAAAATGTAAAGCGCATTTCCCGCTTGAAACTCAAACTCGAACTGAAACAGAAGCAGATTTCATAGAGTAAGGGGAGTGTCCATGTGTGTGTGTATTTGTGTGTGTGTGAGTGTGTTTGTATGTATGTATATCTGAGTACAAATGTATCCGGATGCGCTTTGGTATCGCCCGCAGTTAGTGTGCGTTGCATTTGCTGCAAATTTGTGTGTGAATAAACATGAGAGAGTCGTTGCATTAATGCGCATACAAAAGCCAACAGCGCAATGGCTTCCCCTTCCACTGCCACTGCCACTCCTGCCACTTTTGTGCGCCTTGCAAATCCGCTCTCAACTCATAGCTGGCCCACCCACAACATCGACATGGATTTAAATATCGCAGTCCACAGACAAATGCATCCGCTCAATGCTTAAATATCAGGCAACGGCAGCAGCGTCAACTTTATGTGGCATGCCACAAGCTGCAGCCACACACACACACACACACACACACACACGTGTGTGCTGTCTTTTTGCAATAATTTTCATGAGTGTGTTGCATTGCATTCTTATTAGTGCAGCTTCAACGCCAGCAACACCGCAACAACAACAACAACAACAACAACAGCAACAGCAACAAGAGAATTGAATATCTATAGATAAATCGCAGATCCTGAAAAGAGAGCTCGGCATTTTGTGCTCAATACTTGAACGGAATGTTAGATGAAATAATTAATTAAGCCTTTATACTTTTGCCAGATATAAAGAGAAGAACGGAAAGAGGGGAGTGGAGAGAGAGGGAGGCTCGAAAAATGGCGTTAATTAGGTGCGGCTGTGTGGTGCAAGCACATGTAGATATTTATTCATTAGTCGGCAGCATAATTTGTTGCCACGCTTTGGGGCAGGCAAGCGAAATTAGCGCCGTTTGCTGTTGCAATTACAATGCCAACAACAGCGACAAAAACAACTGCAGTTAATGGCACGAGTTGGCTACAAAGGCCCAAACTAATAGGCTTTTAATTGGGCATCGGCGCCATTTTTCCATCCGCGGAATGAAAACGCGCCAGTTGCATTTTCGTTAGGCTGTTTTTACAATTCGAACACGAATGCGAATGCGAATACGAATACGAATACGAATTTGTATTCCAATTAAAGCGCATCTGTAACCGCAGGCAACTAATTTTACACATATTCAACACAGCAGACAGCAGACAGTGGCAGCAACAAAAGGAAGGCAAACAACAGGAGGCTGCAACTGCAACTGGAGCAGAAGGCATGTGGCATGAGACATGGGGCAGCTTTAGAGCTGAGTTCTATTAGTCTACGAATCGGAGCCGGGACATTATACTCTTCTCTAACCGTATCCATAACCAAAAGCGCTCTTCAGGCATTAAACTCACCTGCTTCTTCCACTCCACACATTGCCACACCCTGTTGCAACAGTTGTTGTTACAGTTAGTGCTCGCAATGCATTGTTAACGTGCCAAATATCTATTACTAATTGTTGGCAACGGCTACAGCAACGGACACATGGTTAATTACAATACGACTGTCCGATGAGGGGAAAATGTATGTGAAGAAAGAAAGGGGGAGTCCCCCACCTGCAACTGTTGCCATCTCCAACTGCTGCAGCGCAATGTTATCCTATAACTGCTGAAATGCTCAATTCCAATCGATGCTACGACTGATCAGACTGAGAGCTAAAAAGCAAAAAAACTAACTTTAAATGCAGCTAATACACTAACATTGATTTCTGATTAACTTGGAACCATCAAATGATCTAACTTAATAAACATGAATTAAGCATGTTGCATGCAGCGCCCGCAGCAGCTATAATTATATTAATGAACAAAGGTACTTGGAATGGAAATTCAAGCTCGAATATCGTATACTATATGTGGCAGAAGGGGCAGCGTGGATGGGGGAGGGGGTCTAACAATGCCATAATTATTTGGCACATGGACACAATGCTCAAATGAGTGCAATGTTTAGCATGTCTATGCTAACATGTTGATTTGTGTACAAACGTTTATATGTAGAAGGTGTGAGTGTGTATCCCTACACAGAGAGAAAGAACCGTGCTATAATCAAGTTTGAATGACCTCGAATTAAGTAATTGTGATACCTAAAATGATGAAATTAAATATCACTGACATTAAAAAAAAAATAAAGTTAATGAAACCTTTTTAATACAAATTAAAAGGTAATAAACATTTTTCATTTGGCAATGAAGAATGTAATGTAATTAAAAATAAGTTGACTTAAAGATCTTGAGGAACTTGAATCAAGTTAAATTAAATAAATTAATAAAAAAGTTTTTTTAAGTTTCAAATTCTAATATCCTTAGATTTCGTACTTGAAAGACAAACTCCACTTTAATAATTTCAATCTTAGTGATGAATCCAGTTTTAAATATGGCTTTTCAAATACGAAATACTCGATCTTTTCCCTCTGTGTATGTGTATGTGTACATATGTATGTACTGTTGCTACTGGCAATATTGTATTATTGCATTTTAGGTATTTTGAGGCTGTGAAATATTTGGGTTTCACTTAAGAACTGCTGTTGTTGTTATTGCTATTGTTGTTATTGCTTATATTACTGGTACTTGGGCTTATGGGGTTAAACATACACCCATATATACATACATATATGCATTTATATATAATGCAACTGAATTAATTTCCCATGCCCAACTGTTAAAACAAGACTAATTTGCAGTAGCTGCTGCAACTCTTTCAATGCTGTCAATCAGTCAATGTGCAAATGAATCAAACTGTCTGCAAGTTGCATTGCCTAATGTTACTTAAATAATAAAATGCAAGTGACTTGAATGCATTCATTTATGCAAAATGCCATAAACTAAAATTGAAAATTACAACTAATGCCAAATTAATTAGGAATTAAAACCGTTCTAATGCAATTAGTAAATATTTAATAGGTTTATTAATGTGATTGAAATTCTAACTGGATTGTCTGTCTATCTGTCTGTTGCATGCCACAAGCTATAAGCCACGCCATGTGGCAACGAAATCAACTTAAACTTCTGCCATATTGAATGAATGAATGAATACACATGGCTTTTATGGCTGTTGTTACTCTAGTTGTTGTTGTTGGTGTTGTTGTTGGCAGCTGTGTGGCAGCCGGGGCTAAGTGCGGATTAAAGGTGAAATAACGCAGTGCAACACTGCCACTTGCACCACAATGAACCACCCGCCTAAGCCAAATACCACTCAAGCCGATCCGCTTCTAGAAATAATGCCCTTGCATTAGCGTGCAATTTGCTCATTTGCAGGCACAGCCAGTTTTACAACGCAATCAACTGAACCGAGCTGAACTGAACCACCCACCCATTGACTCCCCCACTCAACCACCAGCTGTGTGAGTGAGCCACCAAACCAGACAACATGCACGGCGATACTTAGCATTAATCCTGCTCTCTTTGCCGAGGCTGCATTGCATTTATTTTTCAAACAATTTCAATATGCTTATGCTGCATAATCTCCAACAACTATCGCGCTCTTGCTCTCCCTCTCACCTCTCACTCTATCCATTATGTATTGAATTCGGTCTATTGTTTTATTGCATAATGGCTCAAGTGTCGGAAAGTGTGAGAGCATAGTGCGTGGGTCTGTTTGTTTAGGATTAGAGAGCAGCCTCGTCCAACTTTAACTCGTGTGTTTGCCTTTGGTTTTTGCAACCCCTGCAAACGACAGGAAATATATAGATAAATCGAAATGGAAGGAAGATTGCCTTTTTTTTGTTGTTGGTGGTTGGTTCTTTTCTGCTGGCACACTGGACGCCCAACGGACGACCCTTGACCCTGAGCTCTAATTTGAGTTTGACATTTATGTCAATATTTGGTCAGTCATTGTTCGCACTCGCACATGCACATGCACTTGGCTACCTCACACACACCACCCTCCCCCTCTCTATTATTCCTTTCTCTTCCCACACATTGTCTTTATTATATTGTTACGCTTGGTGTCCTCATTTCGAGCCTGTTTGTTAGTCACCCCCTTTATGTTGGCTATTTTCTTTGTACTCGTTTTGCCTGCGGTTTGCCTGCCTTGCCACATGCGGGTCAACTTGAACCCCTGACCCCGTCCCTTACCCTGCTGAGCCGAGGGGAAGGAGATTAAGAATGCGACTGGGCTATCGGGCAGTTTGGCGACACTGACACTAATAGAAATTTATTGAACATACTAAAATACAATTAAATAAATTATGAGATTTACTCAGACCCCAGACGTATTTCTTATAATTTGTTTTTTTCTGTTTTTCTTTTTTGAATAAGCCCCAGCGGATGAGACCCGCTTTGTTTCGCATTCAAAAGCCACCTCTCTGTTTCCCTCTTGGGTAATTGGGGTAGACTCGTACAAGAAAACCATACCGTAAACGTGGCCTCGGAGATAATCGGAGTGCGTGCTCGCGTCCAGGTGAACCAAACTGTGCAAAGGATTTCTATTAAAAGCCGCAACAAAGTAGCGTGTAAAGTAAGACAAAGTAGAGAATCCTGGGACTCGGTTCTATGGCACTAAAAGCGCAACATGTTGCCTCAAGTAGCACACACACACACACACACGACAGATACAGAGAGAATGGCCAGCAGAGCTCAGACATAGACATTGCCTACTTTGTCTGGCGCTCATCTACATGCCGCCCCGTAAATTATGGAGCCGTGCACGTCTGGTCATTAAGCCAAATAAAACCGGCGCAAGATTTATACACGCGCCAAGAGCCAGAGCCACAGTCTGAGGCAACAGAACTGAAGCAGAAGCAGAAGCAGAAGAAGAAGATGAGGTAGAAGGCGTGGAAGCGGAAGCTCTTGTTACTGGGTAACTTTCAAATGAACTACAACTGCCACAACTGCGTCTAGAACAAAGCCAACTCGGCTGAGTTCGGTCTGGGAGTCAGTGTTGTCAGTTGAGCTATTTTAAAGCTAGATCTAGGATATTCCAATAACTTTAAAATTTATTTAAACCACAAGTTTGTTTTGTATTTTGAGTGGAACTAAGCTCGTTTTAAGCTAGATCTTGAATACATATTTCAAAATCTTTCAAATTTATTTAAGCTGTAGAAAACCAATGTAACCACTACATTCTTATGATTTTTGAGTTAAACAGAGCTTAGTCTATACATTTTTATTATATTTTTTAATTAAAATTTTTTAAATTTTAGCTTTTTTTAACTATTAAAATTCCCACAACACACCTCAGATTAAGTCAATGCTTTGGAAACCATAACTGAAACTCGAAATGGCGTTGTGGTTGGATGTTTCACTCACACCCCGATTTTTGGGGTCGCGTTAACTTTTTGATATAAATTTCACTGCTGCTGGCCGGGCACTTAATTTTCTTCCAGCTGCCTCTGCTAGTGCCCAACTCCTCTCCCTCTCCTCTCCTCTCATTCCCCCTCAGCTTTCACACACGTGCAATTGGAGTCCTAAAAAGGTGCAGCATTTATATGCCGCGCAACAGTTAATCTTAGTTACGATTAGTCAGGCCAAATAAACTTATATTTGGCCAGCAGAAGCTCCACTTGCAGATTGCGTGTTAGTCTAGTTAATAAGATCACGTAATTTATTTAATTTGTTTCGCTTGTCGTCGTATTCAGTTTCCATTTCCGCTTCCTGACTATATGACAGCGCATCTATAAAATGTTGTGGAGGGAAACGAGTCTATACATAGTAATTATAATAATAATGGAAATGAGATTTAAAGGCAATAAATGTTAAGCTTAGTTCTATATTATAATTCCAAAGATAAAATAAAATCATATTATTGAAACCAAAAAGAAAAAAAATAATAATTCAAATTTTATAATGAAAGAATATAAATGAACAGTTTAAATGTCTGTGTCAGAGTTGAATAAAGAGTTTTCCAAATTAATGTTTTAGTTCTTAGTTCAATTATTATCTTTTTGAGAGAAATTTAACAGTTGCCTGTAGTAGTTTTCAACAACATTTTGTTTAACAAAAACTTCGGAGTATTATAAATAAAAGACCTTGCAAGATGTTATATGTATATACTAGCCACGAATGAAACTCATTGCCAGCTGCTTGGCTAAAAATATTTGAAAGTGCAGACAGTTTCTATGTAAATGCCAACGAGTAAAGGGAATAGTTTTAGAATAATTTCTTGCTGCTTTAAATGTTGAATTACGAGTAGTTAGTGCAACTAAGTACTGAGTACAATCTCAGCATACTGTTGGTTATATATGAATATGTAAGTGGTTGTGTGTGTAGGTGTGTGTGTGTGTGTGTGGAAGACAACTGTTATGCCCAACATTTTTGGTCGGGCAAGTCAACAAAGTGGCGCTGAAACTTTATCCTACACTTGGTACTAGTTTTTGGCCAAGATATTCGAGTACTCAGAATCGTGCAACTTTGAAGTGCATTTCAGCTGCCAACATGCGTCACGCACTGTAGCAAACCAAAGAATAGAACTAGAATAAGAGTAGAAACTGAAACAGATCCTCCCTCCTCCTCCGCCACACTTGGCCCATTGTTTTTGAACGAATCGCCCAAAAAGCGAACAAGTGTCTTAAAAATTCAAGGCAAGTGCAAACTTTTGGCCCAAACACTTTGCGCAGTCATAAAAAAAAACTATATCGCAGGCACAGCATAGCATAAAATAAGCAACAACTGTAAAAACCTAAACCAAACTAACTGCAAAATGGTTTACCCGACTCGCAGTTGGCCGTCCTTGGTTCCTTTGGTCCTTTGGTCCTCCTTGGATCCTGGGATCCTTGGTTGCTTAGTCTTCTGTCCGCATGGACCAATGGCCCCAAATGCGCACTAAAAATTACTAAATTTTCGTACGCAACATTTGAGCCAGCCAAGCCTGAAAGTTGGCCCATGCTGTTGGCCAATAAATTGCCTGGCATTCAGTTGGCTTTAAGATTTCGCCAAGCTGTTGAAAATGGGTTTGGCGTGGTTTGGCTTAAGCACACAGACACACACACACACACACACACACACACACAAAGGCCAAAAGCAACTATCGATTGCGGACCCTTTTTGCCACTTTTGGGCGCGGGCTGCTGCTGCGCCATTGTTTGCCATCTTCAGTGCATATACCCTGCAAGGCCAGCTAATAGGGTAGTTCCGAAAACTTTGCAAAAGGGAAAAGTTTTCGTCAACTTTTGACATCCGCTTAAAAGTAGATTTAAAACTATTGAAAGTGTTACTTAAGCCACTGATATAAGCGTATACCCTGTCAAAGTATACATAAAAGGTAGTGAGAGTTTCTTTAATAAAGTCTGCTTAAGCTTACAACTAGTTTCTTGAGCTTTGTCAACTTTGAAAAGCTGCTCAGAAATCATTTTAAATTTTGCACATAATATTTATAGGGTATTGTTCGGTCGTTACTAGTTCGGGAAGACGTTTATCTTAACCATTTTCTTGCAGTAGTTCTTGCCGGTTTTGTTATAGTTCTATTGTTTTATTTGCTTTTAATTTTGCAAAGTAAGTTTTTAAGTGCAGCATCGAGCGTCTGTTTAGCATCGCAGACTTTGCCATTTGTAATTTGCAATTTGCCTGAGGGCGCCATAATTATTTTGTTGCAATTAAAAGTCTTGACACTGTCGGCATTTGAGTTTTCGGCTTTCTACCAACGTTCAGGTCGTAAAATTGGCATTGGCATTCGAGCCAAAACAAAACTTACGATGCATCGTTGCCAAAAACTCCAACTGCAATTGCAATTTTTGAGCAAACTTTTGTAAGCAAACTTCATAATTATTTCCTGCATATGTGGAGGCTGCTCAAACAATCGAAGGAAGGAGCACAAAATTTAATATTTGCAGGAGAATGAGAAAGAGAATGAGTGAGAGATAGAGAGAGAGAGAGAGAGAGAGAGTGCACCTTAGAACCTACTTTGACTGGCAGCTGTAATAATGTGAACTGCGTGACCTTCAGCATTTGGTATTTGCCATTTGGCCACTTGGCATTCGACATTTGATTGATGGCCTCAAAGGGTGTCAGATTCAAAAATCAAACAGCCCCCCAAAGAATGCCGCATAAATGTTGCAAGTGAATTGTTGCCATAAAATTTCAATTTCTGCCTATTAATAACACACAATGCTAACGCTTTTGTTGGCCAAATATAATAATTCAATGTGCCAGCTATTGTTTCTCTCCCCTCTCTCTCTTTCTCTTAAGGTGGGGATTGTTGGGTTGGATGATGAAAGGGAGAGGGAACGTGCCTCGACTTTAGGCCAAACTCTCGCCATTTCACACAGAACGAAATTAATTTTAAATTATGCATGACCAAGAGCCAGTGGAGTGACGGTGGTGGTGCTTGCAAAACCACCAGGGATTTCGAAATTTTCACCTGCCAACATTAACCTAGTGTAACGGCATGGGGGTGCTCCGAGCATGGGGGTGTCTACAAGTATCTCGAGTATACAGTGCAGCATTAAATTTCATCGTAGCAAAACTTAAAGACAGCGCTAACGGCGGCCATCTTCTCATTTCTCTCCCTGTCCCCTTTTTAACAGTACACTTAAAAACAAAACTCCAGATTTAGAGATAAAGTCAATACGATAAGGTTTCAGAAGTTTATTTTCTTAAACCTAGTACGAAATATTCTTTATTCACGTGGGATTTCTCAATTCCTCTGTAAGAATTTTTCAGCGTAATCAAATGTTTCAAGTTTTCTTGACTATTTGAATTCTGAGTTGTTACCATTTTATACGCACATTTAGTTAATTTAACAATTATATACTGAAAGCATATTAAAAAAATATATGCTTAAATCAAACATTTTAAACTTGAATTTCGAAAGTGTTTTTTTTTTTCAGTGTAGGAAGTGCAGCAGGCAACGGTTTTACGAGTGGCGAGTTTTTTGCATTTATTGAGTAATAAAATCGTAAATTTTCCGTGCCATGTTACAAGTGAATGCGCTGGTTCTTTTCACCCTACCTCGTCTCCTCGCTCTGATATTTTCTCTTTCTCTCTCTCTCTCTCTCTCTCTCTGTCTCTTTTATTCAACTAGCCGATGGCATTGCAATTTCTGGCCATTCAACAAGCGTTGGCAAAATTGCTATCTCTCTCTCGCTCTCCCTCTCTCTTGCTCTTTCTTACCAGACTCGTGGCCCGTCTTGGCCTGGCCATTGCCACAGGTGCCTGGTTTAGTGAGTGTGCTGACTGGTTGCCACTTTCTAACGAGCCGTGGCCCGTCTTGTTTCTCATGCTCATCGCCATAGTCCTTCTATTCGCAAAACGCGCGATTCCTTTGTGTGCCATTGTCGAAAATTGAATTTCAAATTATTTTCACAGCTCTCACTCGACTTGCCCTCTTGCCACGCCCCTTCTCATGCCGTTCTTCGCCAGCTAAATCCACTTGACTGACACTGAGCCATGGTACGACTGTTGCCAGTCTCTATAGTCTCTGAAGTCTCTCTCTAGTCTCTGCTCTACAGTCTCTCCTTAGTCCGCCTGTCTGTATAATCGCAGCTTTATTAATTTTTTATCGCCTACTTGTGCGGCTATTTTTTGCATTTTTATTGGAAATTAAAAATGCTAATGTCTCTAGCGTCCTCAGCCGCGTGACGGCTTTCACTTTTCGACTACTTCTGGCTCTGGCTCTGGCCCTGGTCTTGGTCTTGGCCCTATTTCGAATGCTTTCCCTCTCTCTGTCTCGTTTGCCAGTCCAGCGCATTTAACGCTATTTTAATTTGTACTCAAAAATGTATAAAAGTTAGTTACTTTCGACGTCTCCCCATCTTCGACGCCGACTCTGACTGTCTGGCTTAATAAAGTCACTGTTGGCCAGCTTTGATCTCATCTCAGTCCACTGGGATTCCCCTCCCCTCCTCTGCCCCGTTCTCTCCCCTCTGTCGCCATTGCTTTTTATGCACTGAGCTGTTAATGATGTGGCAAATTATTATGGCAACTGTCGATTGTCGATTACCGAATGTCGACAGTTTGAGTACAACGCCAAAGTGGGGAGAGAATGTTTCTTATCGATATGCTTTCAAGCTGAATGGACATTGGTGTTGCCTTCCTGTTTTGGCCATTTGATTGGCGGTCGTTTGATTCATTTCTTTAGCCTCTCAGTCTTGGCCCTGAGGGCGCAGTTGTCGAGCACATAAATACCCGCCCACATGTCGGCGCCACAACATTTTGTTTTGGCCACGCAATTAGCCAAATTACCCATGCTGTACATACATATATTTTAATTCTTGTTTTCCTCTTTGGGCTTTTATTAATATAAAACAAATAAGCAACATTTCGTAAAGCTGCGTTGAATTGTGGATACGCTGCAATTGAAACATGAATTACTTATATTTGTTGTAACATTTTCTGTTCATTGTCAGACTTGATCAGCAATCAGTTATGCCCATTTGAAAAGGTAGTGTACGAATTTCGTGCATTTTTGATTCGCGTGCCAAGTTGGCGGTGACGGGCTTATAATTTCTTGACAAAGGTGCATATAATTTGCACGGCTTTTAGCTTCGACTAAGCGCGGCCAGTCACGTGCCACTTGGGCCCAGTCGCAGCTACCAATCCCAATCCCAGTTCAGCCTTGAAACAGACTCCTAGCTCTTGGCCTGTCAGTGCTATCCAAGTCAAGGTAAAAGCGGGCGCAAAACAAAAGTCAAATGTCATGTTTATGTCATGTTACCTTCTTTCACTTTTGTCTTTTTCCCTTCTTTCCCTTCTTCTTCATCTTTGTTCTGTGCGCTTTATTTCACTTTACCTTTTGTTTGCCTTCTGTTTTATTCTTTTTTTGTGCGTTTGCGTTTCTTCTTATTTGTTTGGAAATATTTCACTTACACTGACATTTCGCTTGCCGCTGATAAAACATGGGCAACAAGACACACCCCTAAATCTCCAACCCTAATCTTTGGAACATCCCTGTGCGTATGTGTTTTGGCTCCCACACGTCGTTTTATGACATTTACTTTTATGACAGGTATTTGTGTGCCCCTTTCTTATGCAAGCGTGAAAACCAACTGAAATATTAATTTGCTATTTTATTGCGTATACGCCCCATGTTGTGCTGCATGATTTATGGCATAATCAAAATTTAACAAATACCACTGAAACGGATTAAATTGAATTGAATTTAATCAATCTCGGAATGCATTTAGCATGCTAGAAAGTACAACAAGTTTTAAATGAAAATTCTACAACAAAAAAAAGTAAAAAGTTAAGAATGGGGAATGCAAAGATTAAACTAAACGGCTCGCTGCTCATTTTATTCTAGAGATAAGCAGCAGCGCAGTAAAAGGAATTAATTCAGTTAAAAGTTTTACATTAAAAGCAAAAGCAACAACAACAAAATGTGAAACAACAATGGACACAGGGAATAAAAAAAGGCAAAAAGAGTAACAAAGTTGGAAAACAAAACTTTTTAAATATGCTCGTCTGCTCGTTGGCTTTGCCTTTAACTCCTTTGGCGCTGCTGGTTTCCTTTTATTTCACGTCTTTTTTTCTGGAATTTTTGTTTTTTTTTTTCTTATTTTGGCAACTGCAGCACAACAAATTGCAAATTAAGAACTAATTGGCTTACAGAACCTAAAGCAGCCATTAAAAGACGAGGCTAAAGGTAAAGCAACTTAAAAGCCGCTTTCACTTTAAACTTTGCGGCAACTTGAGCAGCCAGAGATCACAGAGCAAAGCACAAAAAAAAAGAAACAGAAGACAGAATATAAAATGTTCACCAAAGAAATCAAAGAAGTGTAAGGCGCAAGGTACAAGGTGTGGCAAGAATGAAAGCAAACAATAAAAGCGCAAATGCATGAAGAGGCAGCACAAACAACAAATACTTCACGGTTAGTCCAGCTGCTGTTGCTGTTGTATATAATTAAAAAGGAAACAACAACTAAGGACTGTCAGCGAGACGTTCAAGACGTTTTAACTCTTGGTCTTGACTGGTTAGCCTCTCGCCCAGTTGTTGCCTGTTGCCCGTCGGTTGTTTTAATCGCGCTTCGTTTGGTCCCTTTTCGGTATGCCTTTTCAATTATTTAGATAATTATTCGCACATTATCAGGCACATTTGCAGACCAGTTAATTCGTTCTTCACATCAGTTATCACCTGGCGTTATTGCGTATTACGTATACGCCGCTTGCGCTGAGGGCCACTTGACGCTTTTGTTTTTGTGGTGTGATTGCTCTGCACTTTCATTTACTTAATTTATTCAATTAATTTACACTTAAGCATATCACTGACTGAGCGCCTCTCACTGACTCTTTGACCTGTCAGCACATTATGAACTCAAAATAAATAATAAAATCGGTTAAAATAAAAGAGAGCAGCACTGAGTCAGAGTCCTGTCACTGAATTGAGCGTTGACAATCAATGCAAAAAGCATCGTAATCGCATTGACCAGGCCAGCAGGTCGACAAGCAACACTTGGGGAATACTTGTAATGCTGCTGACAGCATCACCATCAACAACAACAACAACAGCCATAATAACAATGAAATAAATAAATACAATTAAACTTCTTATTGACTCTTGCGTTCACTGCTGTCCTGACATTTCAAGATGAGCTTGTGGTGACAGCCAATAAACAAAAGATGCATACAAAGAACCATCATCATTATCATGAACATCATCTCAGCCTTTCGATAATCTCGCCTCACTATCAACAATTACATGGCTGAAAGACTCGCGCAATTGTTACTGTCAATAAAAGGTGAGTGTCACTTAATTTATCTGCACTTATTCTTGACCTACAAACGATTAAATAAATTTGTTCGAATTTAATTTAAAACAAATAAATTTTGCAATCGTTTAACATGGAATTCCTTGCGAGGGGCTAAAACGTAAAATGCTGTTAAGTGTCAGAAGAATGTCCTTTAACTTTTCAAAGGATAACCACAGAAACTTACTGAAGTATTTAAAATCTGTAACTTGATAAAAAATACATGAACTGAAAAATAGTTTATTAATACCACACCACTTTTCACTTTTTCAATAATTATTTTATTAATTTTTATTCCCATTTTAATAATTATTCCCATTTCTCTTATTCTACAAATTCTGAATTACCTTGCTGCCATTCACTCTGACATCAAGTTTGGAGTACAGTGAGCATATCAAATGTTGGACTGCTGACCTCTGGAGTGGTTCAATGCACCCACGCATAGAAAAGCTAAGCAGCTGAGAAATGCATTAAAATTGCAACAGTTGATGTCGAGATATTTTGTTGAATCACTGCCAGCTAAAAGCCAGCTACCATTTTCGGCGCATTCTGAAAACAGAGAACTGGTCAGAGTTCGGTAGAGCTGGAAAGGCAGTCAGAAGGCAAAGTAATCACAGCAATGGCTTTTGTGTTATTTCATTTGCAGTGAAAAGTTTGCAGTTTGCTTGCAGTTTGGCTGTTGGGCAGTTTTTAAAAATTAACACACAACACACACACATTCAGACTCGCACACATATGTAGTGGAGTGTATAGAAATGCAGAGGAACAACATGTTGGCAATCACAACGAACGCTGGCAGCACTTCCGGACTGGCTTTTTTGGGAAGCTGCTGCTGCCTCTTTTATTATTATTATTTTTGTTTTTTTCTTTTAGTTTTTCCTATTTTTTTTTTTTTGGCTGCTGGCTGGGCAAACATTTGAAAACTTTTCACATTTACATCCAGTGGTGCTGTTAGAGCGTTTTATTAAATTATGACACATACGAGCATCACATAGTGGAACTATAACTGGCCTGAAGTCCGAGTTCCGAGCTCCGAGTTCCGACATCCAAATGGGTCGAGTTATAAGCCGCCTTCAGTTTTCTGTTTTTAGCTTTTGAGGGCCGCATAAATTTCATTGCTCTGGAGTTTTGACTGTAAATGAGCCACTGGAGTCTCACTTTGGGGTCAGTACTGCGACACTGACCATTTATACATTTTTAAGCGACGCTCAACTAAAATGTTGCGACCCTTTCGCGATACGCATAACAATGCGAGCAGAAGAAGAGGACGTTGGTCCTGGTCCTGGTCCTGGTTCTGGTTCTGGTTCTGGTCGCAGGACATCAGTCAAGCCGACTTGCTTAATTAATTATGTCGTCTTTCAGTTTAAAGGCGTTTAAGCAGAGGATGGTTCTTGAAAAATGCCACTGCCGCATGCCGACAATGAAAAACGCGACCGCAGCGCCAGCAGCAGCAACAACAATAGTAACAACAATAGTAGCAACAATGCAGCTGACTGACTAACTGCCGCCGAGTGACCCAAATTATTCACGATGAGGCAAAATGCGGAGCTGCGGGCATGAGAAAGAAGAAGCTGGTTGAATAAGGGCCAAGGGGTTGACAATGACGATGATGACGATGATGGCTTGATGAGTTGTGAGAGCTGTGAGATGGCAGCAACGTCAGCGGCGTTCGCATTGTATGAATAATTTTTTGCTCGTTTTTCTGACAGCCCGCAAAACGAAATGAAAGATGGCGAAAGGGGAACAATGAGCGAAGGACAAAGGACGATACCGTTAAGAGTATGTAAGAAATCTGACGTCAAGTCATAAACTGCACAGAAAAGACATTCTTTGGGACCTCCAAGACGAAACTTTGTTAACTTTTGCAGCGAGTTCATCAATGAACTAGTTAACTCATCACAAATTTACCTTGATTTCGTTAAGCATTTATAAAACTCAAATAAAAAGGCAGGCAAAGCGCTGCACAAAGCGGCGTATACTTGTTATGCGTTTACAACACAAGCATTTTTCCTCTTTGTGTGTGTGTGTGTGTGTATGTGTTGCATGCAACTTCAAACGGGGCATGCAAAGCATTTTTGATTAGGCGCTCGTTTCGTGTTTGACTTTGGGCACACGGCGTATACGCAATATGAACTTTGCCCTCAACATGGCTTATTTAAGCGCTGCCTGACATCAATCCTTTGCCTGATGTTGGCTAGTTACCTACCCCTCTCCCTATGTCCCTCTCTCTGCTTCTCTGTCACCCACTTGCAGAGCTTTCTTTTACGCGCTTTGACATTTTAAAAGCATTTTTATGTTGTGTGAGTGACTTTTGCGGCTAGCATTTACGCTAGGCAATGGAAATGAAATTGGAAATGGCAATAGGAATGCGAATCTGAATGCAAATGCGAGTATGAATGGTTTGCCCTCTCAGAGTTCAGGCAGCTGCGTTTTTTTCTGTGTACCTTTTTTTATTGCCAGCTTTTATTTAGTTTGACTTTTTCTGTAAAGGTTTTTTTTATATTTATTTTTTTTTTTAATTATTAACAGTTATTTAAACCATTTAATAGATGTTTATGAACAAGTTAATTATAAATTTTTAGGCTTGCAACGCAAAAAAAAGTGCTCAAGTTGATGATGGCGAGGTGCATTAACTGCTAATTTCTGTTATAATATTTTCATATATTTATGTTTTTAATAATGCATGTGATCAGAATTAATTAATATAGGGATAATAACACGCATGAACTTTTTGAAATTAATTGGGAACTACTTATTTATGCGGTTGCATCAGCCTTGGCAACCATCGACAACAGACCGAACCACAAAGTGGTGCGAATATTGTGGTTGGCAAGTAACCACAGGAATATGAACAACAATCACTTTAAATACATACATATAAGTATGTACTTACCAAATTCATTATCATTAGTTCCAATTATAACTTATTAATGAGTAATATGAGCATGCACCTTGTTAATTTCCTTGAGTTCCATTAAATGAAAACTATTGCTTTAAACTTTAAACACATTTGCCTCAAAAGCAATCAGACAAAATTGAATTGAAATCTTTTGTTGATTCTCTTTTTGCTTATCTGCTTTTTTTTCAATGGCAATTAATAGCCCCAAATATTAATTGATACGCAATTCTCAAGCAGAGTGTTTGCAACACGAGTCCATCTTCTATTCACAATGATTATTTTTTTTAGTTCACTTTCAATCATTTGCTGTCTTCCTTATGCTCTGTGTACTCGAATTCATCAGAATGCAAACGCCACGCCCAGCAATCCAAGCTGAGGCAATCAATGGGATACACACTGATTCCATTTCATTTCGGCAGTTTTTCTTTTTCTTTACTACTTTTTTATTAGTAGTTGGCACTCCCTGCGCCCAGTTTGGAAAAGCGTATGCCATTTATTAACCGACTGCTATCAGTTTCCAGTTCTCGCCTGCAACGGTGCAAAATACTTTTGCCAAACTTTTGCTAAACTAAACTAAAATGACGCCGTTCGTTGTCTTGCCTGCTTCCCTGTTCCCCTGGCCATGGGTTTGTCAGGGGTTTGGGTTGAAGTTCGGGGATCAAACTGGAGGTCAGTTGGCGTCTTGCGACTCGACTTTCGCTTGCATGCACTTTACACACTTTCCACTTTCCATCTTTCCCCTTTGCCGACAGAGCGTGGACTTCGCCGAGTTTCAGCGTTTGTTTGACGGTCAAAAGTCAACTCGAAGTCGAGTTCACTTCAAGTTGAATTTGTTTGCTGGGGCCAAGTGGGGTGGGGGCACAGGACGTTGCCGCAATGTGGCAGAGGCGGATGGAAACTGTGTGCAACATTCGCTAGCTGACTGGCTTGGTGATTCATTGCTTTGACGCTTTGACTTCTATGAGCTTAGTTGTTATTGTTGCTGCTGTTGTTGTGTGCTTGTCCTAGTTGCGTGTCAGTTTTTGCTTTCATTTTCACTGTTGCATGTTGCTTTCCGTTTGCTGCCTTTGCTCATTAAACGGACACGTCACACTCAATTCGGGTTTAAAGTTGCAATGTTTGCAACGCATTCCCCTTATCCAAATTATGACTGACAATTTCTTGGTATTTTTATGCTTGTTTCATGCTCTCAATGCACCATTGTCAAAAGCCAGACAACAACTACAACAATGAATACTGCCCGTCACGCACAACAAAAATCCGCAAAATATGTTTTAATATAAGTTTTTGGGTAACTCAAAATGCCATCAGGCGAAGCACAAGGCAACCAGCTAGCTCCAAAGCAGCCCCAAAGTTTTTAGCAACTCTAATAATATTAAGCGTATAGCATAAATATTTAAATTTCATTGTCACTCGCACTATGGCGTACCGCATTTTTATGCAAATAACGCTGCAATTTATTTGCTTTTGTCACGAATGGCGCTCCAAAGATACGAGGAAGAGAGTATGAAAGACAACAAAAAATCGAGAACTTTGAGCTGGGAAGAAAAACCATGGGGAGCATCTAACTCAGACCAACCGGAAATATTAGCAAACATAATAATATCTATACTCTGGTATATGAAAGATACTTTTAAAATGTGGAAATTTTAAAATATATGTATATATTAACGTATGAACAATACATTAAAAATAAATTTATTTATTAATATAAATAACTTTAAGAACCAACCAAACCTAAAAACGAAAAAATTGCTTTATTTATATTTTTAGGTTTTTATTTGAAAAGTAGTCTTATTTAAAAAATAATATAATAAAAGTAAAATATTGTTAATTTCAGAAACAGGTGTTTCTGATGCTCATTAATTTATTTAATATGAATCATGATTAACAGATGAATTTTAAAATAAAAACGAACTTAATGCTTTCCACGGAGAGTGAACAGACTCTCCCTCAATTATCCCTTCTATAAATTGGCTTAAATTGTGTTAAAAATCTGCAGTGCTGTTGAATTAGTAACTTAATTTTATATAGAGCATTTCCGCTTCGGTGTCCTTGCTGGCTGCACCCTTCATTTGAGTCAGCCTTCATTTTGGCAGCTATTTGGCTGGTAAAAACAAAAGGGTCCTGCCCAAAGCCATGGGGTGTCGAGTCGACTTCGACTACGACTCGTTGAGCGACCACAAAGTTGATGGGGCCAACCAAATGAAAACATCAAATGGCTTGTTTGGCTTTAGCTTTCCCTTTGCCTTTTCCATTACCATTGCTTTTGCTTTTGGTTCCCCTGCCTCAAGTCCAGGTGAATCGCTGCTGTCGCCACTGTCTGGTTGATTACTTGGCAACTTGTGTTTGTCTGCGGGTTCTACTCAGTTTTTCTGTTTTGCTTTTGTTTTTTTTTTTTTATTCTGCTGTTTTTGGTGCTGTTCAAATTATGCCGAGTACGACGACCGCCAAATGGCAGACAAGGCAAATTGAACACATGCGCAAGGAGAGAGAGAGAGAGAGAGAGAGGGAAGGGACATGGACACGGAGACGGACTTGGACATGAACATGGACATGGACACGGACAATTGCGGAACGTGAGCGGCGCGACATGCCAAAATCGAAAGTAGGCAACATCAACATCAATTGTGGGCGTGGCACGCTGGCACAAACGGCGCGACGCCAAATGGTGGCAAAAAGAAATGAACTGAAATAAATTGTACGTTTCCTGAGCAATTTCCATGGCCCACAACTGGCAACTGGCAACTGGCAATTGTGTTGGGAGTATTGGACACAGTTGTTGGCCGTTGTCCTTGTTGTCGCCGTTACAGCTGCTGTTGGCAGGGCATTAAATAAAACGTCAGCTACAACAATGCTAAAAGTGCTAGCAATCAAATAAATTCAAACGTGACCAAAAATATCCACATATTATCCACTTTTGTTGGTTGCCCCCAGCCAAGTGGTTAGGCCAGAATCAGAATCAGAACCAGAGCCAGAATCAGAATCAGAACCACAGTCAGAGTCACATTCATAGTGAGAGAGCCACAACCCAAAAAACCGTCGCATTGTGCAATTACGAGTATTTTGAGCAGATTTGCGTCGCGTCATAAATTTTGTGGACTGTGGACGAATACGTATAATAGTAAGCTGCACTCAGACATCATTATCATCATTATCATCATCGTCATCATCAATGAGGTCTAGACGCAGTAGGTAGCCAGACTATAACAATTCATTGAGAACATAATCATAATAGAAATATGGCAATATGTTGAGTGCCATGGCAAATTATGGTTTAAATCCCCAAGAACTATGCAAATTCCTGACAAGACCATTATAGCATATTTTATTTTATATATGTATATCAACCAACTGCAAGTTATAATTGACTCTGTGTGAGTGTGTAAAGTAACTTTAGGGTGCTCACATTACGATTTATGCTCGGTTTGTTGGCATTGTTTTCGTTTCGTTCATTTTTGGCAGTCACAACTTGATATTTTTTTTGGCACTGTCACACAATTGCATTAAATTAAGCGCACAAAAACGAGACGGCATGACACATTTAATATATGCATAAGCAAATTGCTGTATTACCAGTTCAAACAGCAGACGTTGCCCCTGAAAATACGAAAATACGAGAGTGTGCAACAGTTCAACAGATTTCAGATTTCACGCGTGTGCAACGGGGCGAATACGTGACGCATCGCTAAGTATTTCGCATTTTAATTTGATAAAAAATAATATTTACCATGCTAATAGCTTCATTTCACAGCAACTGCAAATGCTACAACAACTCAGAGACATACTGTGTGACAATGACAATACACATTTCAATGTAAAACAAAGAATTATCCAAATCGAATTTACTTATTCGATAGTAACATGGCAACATGCGCTAGACATGACTAGAGCAAGAGTAGAGAGCTATTTTAAGGAGAGTGCTTGAGCTCAAAATGAGAACCAAAAAGAATATTATAAAACTATAGTACATACTTAATAATTTAGTATATATTTTTAACTGGTAGATAGTTTTCTTGTCATGGTAAATATGTATCTGATAAACAAGAAAATCAATCTCTGTCAGTTAATGCAGACACTTAAATTTAATATTAAAATTTTTCAAATGAATACATTATGAACGCAGAACTTCAAACTTCAAAAGGAAATCGTCTAAGTTTCATCAAAGGTATGGGACTTGGAATATTTTAAATAAGTGTCAAGCGGTAAGTATGCAAAAAGTGGACAGTGTTGGAAAAAATGAAAAGTCAAATTAATTTATTAATAAATGTCAATAAAAAAAATGACATTCCGAAAGGAAAACAATTCGGTTTTGGCAAAGTTATGATAAAATGAAGATTTCTAAAAGTAACTTAAAAATCGCTTCCGCAAAAACTCAAGTCGATTCTTAAAGTTATTTTTCTATCAAGAGTACTGGGCATTAAACCGGAACTAACTTCAACTGAAACTCTGGGCACGACAACGACTTGCTGGCAGGTTGTGGTTGTTCCTTGGATGAGGCGCTGTTGTCCACAGTTCTATTCGTTGTATAGTGATAAAAGGATTAAATACTAAAAACATGAATTTAAATCTCAACAAATGTTATTTGACTTTACTTTAGAATCTCAGCAACACCAGCAGTAGCAACAGTTGCAACCTGAAAGGCAGTCAGACATGCCACAACTTACCTCCGAAAATCCAATACAAAAACTGTATTCATTAGTGGCTAAAATACTGTAAATGAGAGTGAGCAGGTGGCAAGAACTGTGGGCAGCTAGACAATGGAAGCCGGCGACTCAAACCAGTTTCATGGGGCAAATTACATTTTGTGGCGCTGATAAAAATCATTTAATGACAAGACCCGCCCCACACAATTAAGCCATTTAATTTAAATGAGATTAATCATAATTACAAAGCAGCAAACGGTACGAGAGCATAAAGAAAAGAGAGAAGAGCATAGCGGAAGAGAGGAGAGGAGAAGTGAATGGAGATTCTATGCCTTTATGCTTAGATTTTTGTGACAATTTACCTTGATTGTAGTGTTGTTCCGAGTGGGGAGTGAAGGAGTCAAACGATTGACAGTTTGTGTGGTGACCCACCATGTGTGTGATGTGGCTGGTTGTGACTCTGACTCTGGCACGCTGACCTCACTTTCAGAGCAGAGCAGCGACTTAATTTAAGCACAAGCCAGAGCAAATTAACCTAATGTTAGTCCCGGGGCCACGTTGCTGAATTAAAAGCAAGTGCGAGAGAACATGCACAGCAAACAAGGAAATAGATACACTTACTCTTAATTGTTGAACAGAAAGGATACAATTGTATCTTTGAAAAGTAGAATTACAAATACAGTTGATAAAGAATTGATAAAGAATTTTCAAATATTTATTAATTATATTTTTTTTTTATTAAAAACTAAACTAATTTTAGACGCTCTTACTTGTTTAATAATAAAGATACATTTGTATCTATGAAAAGAGGACTTATAATTACAGCTACATTTAAAACGGATTTTACACTTAATACATGCATTATTTAGAGTATCTGCAATTCGGCGTTTTTGCCGTTGCTTGGGTTGCTGTCGCTTTAGCTGCTGCAATGCAATTTATGAAAAATAATTTAAATATCAAAAGGCTTTCGTTTTAATTACGCGCAACACAAAAACAAAAGCAAATACAAAGGCAACAAACAAACCTAAATAATAAAAAAAAATAGGAAAATAAGCAACAGCAAGAGCAAAAGATACGCAGCAGCAGTCAAAAGCTGTGGCTTCACAACCAGGCTCCCAAGTCAGAGTCAGACTCAGACTCAGATGCAGAGTCAAGACCCGAATGCGAGTAGAAGGGGGGAAGGGGGGAGTGGCAGGGGGAGCTGCTTGCTTGCTTGGCTAGAGAGGCGTGTAGACACTACTTTAATGCCATAGCAGCCATTTCCATGCCCGCTGCGTTTAAATAATTAATTAAGATTGATGCAGACTCATTTGTCTTGCTGCGCCAAGGACGTGTGCGGCAAAGGGGACAAGCGGAAAAGGGGAGGGGAGGTGCGGGAGAACAGGAGCAGGATGTGAACGCCATGGCGGGCGCGCACTTTGCATTTTGCTTTTCAATTTATTTTGTTGATGCTGCGCGTGTTGCCTTTTTGTTTTCCTTTTCCTTTTGTTGTTGTTGCTGTTGCTGTTGCTGTTGCCTTTGTTGTTGTGTTTTATATCGAAAGATTTTGCATTAGTTTGCATTAAAATTTCACTTTGTTGTTTGGCGCTTTAAAATCTCGTATACCCCCGCAATAATTCCACAAAAATTTCGCCTACACAGCACTCGACGCCCGTCCGACGTTTTAACCCCACTTTACGCCCCCTTTCTGCTGTGCACTCCTAACGCCAATGAAGCTTGGCGCATTGTTGGCGAATACTCGTAATTCTCATGCATTTTGCAAACGCACAAAGTTGCATTTGGTGTAATTACATTGTAATGCCAGCCAACTCAAACTACCCACAGATTGGGGCGACTTTATGCTCACTAGGCACGCATGAGGGCGCTTGCCAATTCGGCGGATTACAATGCAAAATGAGTTTATAAACAATGCCCGGAATTGGCAGACAATGCCAATTGCCAAAGAGATAAAAAATAATTGCAATTGACTGGCACAAAAAAATGCGCGATTTAAATTGTACCATCAGCAATAAGCCGAAGTAAAGCTACCCTTAAAGTGATGCAATTAGGTCTGCACTGAATTCCATTTTCAATTAATCAATTTATAAATATTTAAAATTAATGGTTAATTAATGATAACTCCCTTTTCTATGTAGACTGTTGCAAATGGCTTCAGATAGTTAAAGTAACTTATCATAATTGTAGCGAATGTCTCTGGGGTGTTAATTGAGCGCCAAGTGTTTGTTGTGTGTTTTTGTGCAATGCTAACTTCTTGATTTTTCACATGCATTTTATTTATTTAAATAATCCAATTTGTTGTCCGTGGCACATGGCATATCAAAATTTAAATAATAATTAGTGGGGCGCGAAAATCGCTTTAAATGGAACAACGGCGTGCAAATTGGCAAATAGCGTAAAAATAATGGCAAATGCAAACATAAAATTAAAAACAAAAGCTTTTTCTCTCTATTTTCATTGTCGTCCATTGTTGTTGTTGTTGTTATTATTATTTTTCTCGCTGCTGCTGCTACTGCTGCTGTTGCTAATGAAAACGAAATTAATTAATTTAAAACAACAATTGGCTGGCTCGGCCCTCGCTACGTGAGCGGACAATTTGCGCTTGGGGCATTCCTGGCGTATGCGCAATTTCAATAGCTGGCAATTGCAGTATGCTGTATACGGGTGTACCTATACGGTGTATATGGTATATTCGTATCCACATCATATTCATTCTCGTGCTCATGCTCACTCATACATTCATACAGTGTGTATTGGTTACGCCCACGCTTTGGCTTCGGCTTCGGCTACGGCTTTGACTGTCATGTCATGCATATGTAATTATTCCATGGCTAGCAAAAGCGATTCGCAAAGCAAATGTCGGCCAAATGTTTGCGACGTGTAAACAAGCTTTGAGTGCAGAGATTCACCTGCTTGCTGTTTCTGTACCGGGGCTCATATTAAAAACTCAACTCAAACTCAAACCCTAAAAACAAAACCCATCCCCAGTCGCAACTCACAAACCGTTTGCAAAGTTGGGCAAACAGCGATGCGATGGCAAAAATTGTTACATATATATTTTTGTTTTTTGTTTTTTTTTTTTTGGTAAGGCAGAAAACGCACAGCGACACAGCGACTCAACTACAAAAGCATGGCAGCTAAAAGACCAAAAAGGCCACGTACTTAGCCTGATTTACACGTTGCCATGGAAAGTCAGCACCCAACCTCGAGAGTCTCACAAATTTGCATCACAAATGTGTCTTTTTCAGGTTGCTTGACTTTGCATAACCCCTTTCAGCATGCAAAACCCTCTCAAAGTAATAGGTCGACGAGCCAGAGCCAGAGCCAGATCCAAAGCCAGATCCAAAGCCAGATCCAAAGCCAGAGCCAAGCATTAGAGCCAAAAAGAGTCTGAGTCTGGCCAGAATGGGTTGCGATGGGTTTATTTCATATTTTCACTGGCAACATTTGCGTATGATTTGCATTACAAAGCAAACGATGCGAGTTGTGCTTTTTATTGGCATACAAAATCTAATGCCACGCCCACTACTTTATGCATTTTAACACTGCCTTGGCACAATGTTAAGCTGCCTAATTAACGACAGAAAAACTGTTTTTATCTCTCTCTCTCTCTCTCTCTCTCTCTTCTCTCTCTCTCGCTTGGCAATTTGGATAAATCTTTTAAGTGCATCTCCATATAATCAAGCAACAAATTTTCAATTTCAATTAAGTTTTTGCAGTGGAGCAAAGAAGATAAACTGATATTTGTGTATAAATATGGAAAACATTTATGAAAAATCTTTTGATGCCTTTTGATTTTGTAGTAGGCTTGCAATTTATTGCTCTGTTTGCCAAATGTATTTGCTATTTGTAAAATCAATTGCAACTGCAGGCGGCCATCAGGCAAACAGCATAAAACAAGAGGCAAACAGCATTTGCAGCTGCCAACTACTTTGATCAAAATAAATATAAAAGGCAGCAAACAGTATACTATGTATCTTATCTACTCGTACGCAAATATGCATAAACAAAAAGCCTAGACTTCATTTAAGTGGGATTTATTGCAATGCATAGCCGAAAATTCTTTTGGCAAATTGTAGACAAAAACAAAGAGGACACAAGATGAAAACCAATTGAAACAAGTCACCACATTAAATTCTCTTAACATAAAAAGAATTTCGGAAAACATCTAAATATATCTGAAATAAACTCATAAGTTATTTACCTGCTTTTTAAGAGCGGCTTTTGAATAAATCTGAAAGTAGAAAAACAAATTGATAAACATATTTAATTAATGCAGATAAAAACAGCAAAATGTACAAATTGGAGCAACGCTTTAATGAGCCATAAAATGATCAAATAAAAAGTAAATTGCTATCTAGCTTTTTGCTCACAAAAGTAGGCAACAGAAATTAACAAACTTGCAGAGCTTCATTAGCTACAAGTGCGTTGATGTATTGGTGTCACTGTCTGTAAACAAATCAGCAAGTGTATGTGTGTGTGTTGTGTGCCGTTCTCCGTGTACACTTGGGCTTAATTGTTAGTCAAATTATGCAAAGTATTTTACATACACATGTAGCCGCGTTTGTAGCTGTCAAGTGTCGTCGTTCGTCCCTCAATCTTCCCCATCTTTGTGTACACATCAGTTATTGGCAGTGAAGCGCATTCTGTGTATATTTTAACTGGCGGTTCATTTGTTTAGACGCCGTCCAATGGTCCATGAAAATATTCCAAAATGGCGTTTTGCGACTTGCTAAAAGTTGAACCCCAAATCACTGAAGAGGGACTTGCAGTGGAATAGTAAAAAGTGCTAACTACACTCCCACACTCAAATACTCACACAAATACACATGTTAGTAGATCAATACATGAGCTTATCGTGTGCATTACACAAATACTTTAGTATTTGTAAGTACATGGGATATTTACGGCATTTAAATGTCGTCCAACGAATATCCCATCTCCACCCTCATCCCTTTACCCTCTACGCCCACTGAACTCTTGTGCCTGTATTTGTTTGACATTTAATTCCAATAGCTTTTACCTACAAATTGACATATTGTGCTACACACAAAATGGCAGCTAATACATATAAAAGCATTCCGCCAAACGAATTCTGTCAGAGTTCACCAACTTGTTATTTTAAATCAACTCAAAACTAAATCTCTTGAGCACACTTTGCCGAAGAAAACTCATAAAGTAGTTTGCAATTGAGGCGATATAGATTTTTGGAATATCTGCGATTGGCATCGTGTCGTTTGGCATTTCAAATTGTTTGTGACTCTTTGTTCTTATGTGTATGTAGAAAAAAAATAAAATGAAATAAAACTTGTACACATGATGTGGTTGATTTTTATTTATTTTTTTTTTACAATTTATGTATTGCCGTTTTTAATAGCTATAAAGCATTCCCATGTTGCTGAAAGCATGTCGAGCTCATACTATAACATACGAACTCCTCTATCTCCCAGTTTCGCTCTTTTTTCTTCACATGTGTATGTTTTGTTTATATTCTCTAGACAGTTTTATGCATTTTGAACATGCAAACTTATGGGAAGGCGTTTTTTCTGCTAGAATTGAAACTGAGTTCGGCAATGGGATTGGGATTGAAATTGGGCCTGGGTTTGGGTTTGGGTTTGGGTTTGGCCCAGTAATTAAATGTGTCTCTGGGGCGTCATTTGGTTTCTGTTTTAGTCCTTGTCCTTTGACTTGAAGCTATTCATTAGCGTGAGCGTTACGGTTAATGTTATTAGCATAATTCAGGGCGACATAAACACATGAATTAAGCAACGTATTGATTGACTATGGTGACTGCGACTACGACAACGACAGTGGCTCAATTTAACACGCTCTATGAAATGCATAAACATGTCATTTGTATCTGTATCTGTATCTGTATCTATATATCTGCATCTGTATCTATCTGTGTGTGTATCTGTGTAAATGGCTAACAATAAGTATAAATGTTTACAAGCAATAAAACTAGCAAAACAAATAGCATACACATAATCCACACACACACACACACACACAAGTACACACATACACCGTACACAGTAAACAGAGTCATAATGATATATAGACCGCAAATGCTGCACACATTTACAAGCTGCACACGCAGACAATACACAAAAGCTTTAATTGTTATTTTAATGATAAAAATGGAGACAAATTACATTTTGGTAGCATGCCCCAAGAGCCCAGAGCCACAACCAGAGCCACAGCCATAAAAACTAATAACAAACAATAGCAACAGTTCATTGTTATTGCCCCGTTGCCCCAATCCCGATACGAGTACGAGTATTAGGCCTAAATTGTGGGCACTTCACTCGCACTCGCATGTGGGAGACGAACCTACAAATCGACTCATTCGGCAAATTTATTGGTTTGCATTAGCGCAACGGAAATCAATAAAATCGTGTGCCACGATTAATGTGTGCAACAATCCGCACAAATTGAGCACACGCCAAACTCACTCTGATGTGTGTATCTTTAAGATACAAATGTATCTAATGCGCTGGTTGTTGAACTTTAAGCAGACATAATCATCATTAACATCAACATCATTAGAAAAAATACGTATACGCAGTGTTTGCTCATGTTAACGCTGCTTAACGCTATTTCCGCTACTGCTACAGCCACTGCCACTGGGCGCCAGAGGGCGCCACACATTGCATGTCAACGAGCAATTTGACAAAATCAAAAATACTTAGAATAATTTAACTTTTAATTGACGCTGAGCTGAAAACTTGACGCTCGCTTGGCAAATATTTTTCATAGTAAGTTGCCAACAGCGGTGCCACGCCCACAAACTATTAAATGTGCCAACAAACTAGAGTTAATATGCGCGCCATAAATAATGCAAAGCCAAATAATAAATTAAATCAGTCAGTAAAGTTGCAGTGGAAACTTTACAGGGATTAAAATTCGAACTAAATATTGATATTAAAGGCAGCGAATACTATTCTTTCTCCCTCCCTCTCTCTCTCTCTCTCTCTCTCTCTCCTTCTGTTTTCTCCGGACTTTAATCAAAATCGCTTTAAATAACGTTAGCACTAAATTCGTTGACGCAACTGGGCCACATTCCAAGTTCCTGACACTTTGCGAATTCATTTCACTGCCGCACTTTATCACAAGGGCAGGAGAGAGAAAAGGGAATAGCAGGATGGAGCGCAGACGTCTAAAAATTGAATAAAAATGCACTCAACGTGCAATGTGCAGGGCAGAATGTTGTAGCCATAGTTACGTGTATTTCAAGTGCATATTTTGTTTGATAAATTGTTTGCCACGTTCCAAGTCGAAACAAAAAGCAGACCAACTCAGCCTCAGCCTCAGCTCAGTCGGCTGCCGTGTTCCCATTTTCCCCTTTCGCCTGTATCCCAGTCCCCAAGCAAAGCGAAAGCTCTAACCCTTCCTTTCCTCTCTTCTCCCTTCCCTTGCCTTCCCTTCCCATCCCTTCCCTCACTATTCCCGAAATAGGCGCCCGGGGAGTCACAAATATGGCAGCGGCTTTGCCAGACAAAATTTATAAACGCGCGGCAACTGTTAGCTACCACTGTATGTATATATACATATACATATGCATATGTGTGTGTATGTGTCTCTCTAGGTAAAGTAAAGTAAAAGTCTGTCCCGAGGCAGTAAACAACCTGACGACGAAAATATGAAAGTGTTAAATGGCCAAAAAGAGCGGGAGACTCAAGTTGACTAGAGCTTTTAGTCCTTAGCCTTGTGACTGCTACTACTGCCTGCTGCCAGTCATGTCTATGCCTGTCCTATCCTGTCCTGTTACTCGTACTCGTATCTATGGTGCCTTTTGATATTCTGCTGACAGAATTGGGTCATTGCCTGCAAGCGATTAACATGCAAACCAGTCCAGGATGTGGGTCTAGGGTCGACTGACTTTAATCTCGGCCTAAACTATCTTAACTAAATTCAAGTGAATTACGGCTAGCAAAGAAGGGTTGGGGGAATATTGTATGCAACATTTATTCACATAGTCACAACATACATACAATGTGTTATATCCTTAAACCTAAATTAGTTGATAGCGCACGACCCTCAATTACATACATGGGCCAACCAAATATTTTGAGACCCATACTCAACTGTAAAAATATTGTGGCAAAAATGCTACTGCCAATTTGTGCTTTTATTTCATTATTTCTTTTTTTTTTTTTTGGTGTTGGCCAACAGCTGCATATCAAAATATTTGCGAGGCGTGTGACAGACGCCCACTTGCAGATTGGGCCAAATTGTGAGTGTTGATGATGTTTTTACCGCAGCATGAATATCATGCGACAAACTTTTTAGGCGCTATCAACCCAACTCTCCCTTCCTATGTATCTGTATCTGTATATGTATGTGTGTCTGTTGCCAGCCGCAACGAATTAGGTCAGAAGTTGCCATCGACAGCAGCTGTGTGTGTGTGTGAGTGTGTGTGTGTGTGACACAACTGTTACTTGGGTCTGTTGGCTTCAGTTGGGGCTTTTAATGAGGCGCATTTCATAATCAACGCGTGCATTGCCTCTGCTTCTTCTTCTGCTTCTGCCTGCCATTGACGTTAGTACACGGCAAAAAATAAAATCATTCTTCAATTTAAGTTTCAAATTTATGATACAAGCACGTATTTTGAAAGTATGTATTCACAATATTATTCTTAAAATTAAAATAGCCAGAATTAAAATAGTCAAAAATGCCTTAAACTTTAAATTAATCTTAAAATTTGAGTTAAATTACTACGAAATCTTTTATTTTTTTTAATCTATGAATTGTTTAATCTAAATAATATTTTAAAATAGATGCTTCTTATATTGTTTAGTGCCATTAATAAAAAGCACTAGCACTAGGAATCGACATAAATTAATCCAGAATAATGATAATAAACATTTGATTACATTAAAAAATGCTTATCAAAATATTGTCAAAAAATAAATTAAAAATTTCAGTTAAACATATATTTCGTACTTCTTTTAAGAAACTGCGAGATTATTGAACTTCTGACACCGTATGAGATAAAATTGTATTTTATAATTCCTTTACTTTTTTCAAGTGTACAAGTGCTCGCAGTTGGAAGTCGGCTCGCATTTCCGTGTTTGCCATAAATTCACATGCCAGACGTACATACATGCCACTTGCCACTTGAAGGCAACTGGAGCCGCAACCGTTGCACATGCACCATGTCAGTGGATGACATCGCCAGCGCTATGGGAAAACCGATGCCGACTGTTGGGATTGGGTTGGGTAAGAGGCAAGAGGTAAACGGAGACCATGGTGAACATGGAGCCACCGACGCTTCATATTAATAATGTGGCAAATGGCAACAACTGCAAAAAGTCTGCAATCTCGGTTACTCGGTTACAGGGGGCGTGGCTGAACTGAAAAACTTGCATAAAATGCCTGAAAGGCAAAACAATAACCCCAAAGGGTAAAGCAAAGAACATCGACATCGACATCGACATGGACGTCGGTCTCCATTGCAGCTGACTTCATTTGTTACGATTGCTTTGACAATGTTGCAGCGTCATTTGATGCCCATTTGCAACGCAGCCTGCCACACACACACACACACACACAGCACACAATACAACTACAAAGATATCGCTTGCAAATTGTAGAGACTAAAGGGTCTAAAGGATCTTAAAGCGTCCTTCGATTGAGATTGAAAGCATGCAACTAGTACTTAAAACTAGGTCACATTGATTACATGTTACACTAATATGATAAAGCAATTTAAATTTCCAAGTTTTCCAACAACTTTTTTAAAATGTATTGCTTTCATTTATAACTCAATTACCCACAGGTTATTATTTATTATTTCCTTCATTCTTCCTTCCTTTTCATGACCCACTTTGTTGATAGTTTTGTGGTGTCGCAGGCCTCGCCCATAAATCGATAACAATCAATTGTGTTAATCACATGCAATTACCTTTTAACGCAACTGAATAAAATATAAAGAATAAAGAATCAAGGAAAATTGTTGGGCACCGTTCTCTGTAATTTGTTCAAATTGAATATTACGCATACGCACCGTTAACTTTGCCAGCGACACTTAAAGCGCCCCAAAAGCCCAAAGCCCAAAATCCAAAATCAAATAACAGATGTCGATAAGCAGCGCTTAATCAGATGCTTGCCCATGAACCAAACACACACACACTCGCACACACACACACACCCTTGGTATACAGTTTCAATGGGTTAGCTTTGCGATTGTGTTCGCCAATGGCATTCGAAGACTCAGTGGCGCCTCGCATACCTGAGGCGTATTATCCACTCTATTAACACGATTAGTTACACAAATACAAAGGCGCAAAGCAGCACACACACGCACAATGAGATACACACACAAACACGGCCGGAACTAGGAAATGGCAAAAGGAAACAAAACATTAGCCTGACGCGCCGGCTGACAGGCAGTCTTGCCTTCTATATATACATATGTATGTATGCCTTTCAGTCTGACTGTCGCCCTGAATAGATGCCAGCCTTGAGGGCAAACTTACTTAGCAAATAAACATTGATTAATTTGTTGACAATACACACACACACAAACGGAGACTCAATACAAATAGATACACAAAAGCAATGAATGCGTTATCAGTTGAAATGGCTGCTGCCTCTTTGACTATTGAATAATGGCAACGCGTTGCTTCTCGCATAGCAAATAAAGCCACAGGATTTGAGACTGAGACTGAGACTGAGTCGGAGACTGGACTAAACTGGACTTTGACTGGAGTGGAGTGGTGTGGAGTGGACTTGTGTCTGCCGCCTGCCGGGGTCACTCAATAAACTTCAATAAATGTTAAAAGGTTATGCACGCATCGTCCTACAGCTTTTGACTTAATGGATTTCGCATTGACGCCCATAAATCTTTGGCCATCGAGTTGTCCCTTTAGTATGTGTTGGCGGACATTGACAGGTGTTGTCCCCTCCCTCCCTCCCTGTCCCCCCTCGCCATGTTGCCTATGCTGATCAACAGTTTGCCATTGACAATTATAGTTGATTGTATGTGAGAAATGAAATTCCACTCAAATGCTCTGTTGGACTTATTTGTGCTCAGTGATATGGGATTAATTTATTTATTTGTTTGTTGTGGCCTTTATTGAATATTTCGGTTGATTATTTATTTATTTACTTTAACTAATAGTAATCGACAAAAGAAAAATAGTTTAGTATTCAAAATAAATACAATTTTTAATTAACAGATATATGAGCTGTAAGTTTAAATATTTATCAATTTATTTACTTCAACTAATAGTTAGCAACAGAAGAAAAATAACTTTAAATAATAAATGAAATTAAATAAATAATATTTTTAATTAACAAATTCATTTCAGATGTTTATTTAATTGCTTACCAATTTGTTAACGTCAATCAATCACTTACTCAGCTGAATATATAATTATTTTTAATTGAGAGATTAATTTCTAGTATTAAAAACTAAATTCAGAAAAATATTTAATAAATAATAAATAAAAATGGAAAAGCTCAAAAGTGTAAAAGTGCGAACAATAATTTCAAATATAATTCAATTGATTTTTAGATTTGTATGAGGATCTATGAAAACCGCCAATATCTCAAATTCATTTACTAATAGCATTCAATATACTTAATGTTTAAACTAAAGAGCCATGTGGTACAGCATTTGCGATGCCTTTTGTTCAATTGCGGACACCGCAAAAGGGCCCATTCAAAAGCAATTTAAATGCTCATTACGGCTTTAAACAGCAACGGAAATTAATTGAATTGCTGTTTTTTAACCGCACTCACAGACACCATCGCATTCACATTCAGACTCGTACATATTCAGATGTATGCATAGTATATTCAAACAGCGGTATCCAGCTAAGCCGCAGCCGCAACCGATACGACACTTGAACAAATACACAACCAGTCAGAGTCCATAATGTGCAGGGTGTAGTTGATTAAAGGCGTGTCAAACAGAGGCGTAGAGGGGAGAGGGGTTCAAACAAAGGCCGGCAAAGAAAAGAGCTTAGTTTAATTCAAAACAACAACAACTACAACAACGGCAACGAAATACAATCGATAGCTTTGCTTATTTCATTAAACAAAACTTTTGTGCAATGCAAATGAAAGACAACAACAACAACAACTATAAAGACAACAACAACAATGAATGGCGCAAAAAGCGCAATAGAACTGCATGAATATTCACTCGATACTCAAAGCACACTCGTGCATCTACTCACGAATTGATCCGCTTAGTGTTGATTGCTTGCATTTCATTAAAAAAACAACAGAAAAAGGAATATTGTCGCTTTGTTGATTTTATTCGATTTATTGTTTGTGTTGTTGTTGTTGTTGTTGTAGTTATTGTTGGCGGCGTTGTTGGCGTTTGTTTGATGTGTGCGCAATGCAATTTTAGAAACTTAGATTTTATAGTTCTTGGATTATATTAAAACAAAAGCTTTCATTTTGTTCAAATCATTTTCCTTTTTTTTTTAATGGAAACTCAGAAATTACTTTGTTTTATAGTGAAATCGATTAAAATTGAATAGGATTATAGTGTTGTTAAAAGTAAAACGCTTTTCAGCTTAGAGATTTTAAAAGATTTTATTTACTTATATGTTCAGATAATTTTGCTTTTGCATTTAACGTCAAAATATTATACAGACCTTAGCTTGACTTTGGCATTTAAGCTTATTACTAGCTAAGCCACATTCTCTGTTACCTTAAATATTTAATTCATGCATATAAAAATTTAAAAAAAAATAATCTTTATCTTTAACTTTACCTCACATATTTTATTCAAGATTTATCGATTGCAGTTGCATTTTTGGTTCCATTTGGTAGCCACCACCTCTTAGCTCTTTGCCACCACAGACACAAGTGGTTCGCACCACTCAATTATCTGGTTTCGTTTGTCATTTGCTTTGACGCCACAGTCTCGGCGAATGCTGAGCTTAATTTATGTACAGACAGTGTGAGAAGAGAGAGAGAGGCAAATGTGTGGAAGGGAAGAAAAGCTATCGATATGCTTCACGCGACAACTACTATAAATTTAAATGCTTATATCCTGTCGTGCAAGGACCTAACGATAAGAGCCCAGGCATCCAATTCAGTTTCCTCTTTGGCCTCCACTGCCTCCGTCTCCGTTTCTGCTTCGGACTCCGATTCTGCCGCCGTCTCTGCCTCCGTTTTTGCCTCTGCAGCTGTTTCTGCCACTTGCCTCATGCATGACTAAAGATGCAAACGCCGCCATTTCGGTGGCTCAAAGTGGAAATTACTTTGCATTTTGCACAAAACCACTTGAACCACTTGAAACGCTCGCTGCGTTTATTTAATGGCCTTCGTTTGCCTGACGTTGACTTGACGTTGGTCAGCTAACTGCTCAAAGTCACTGTCGATAGGCAAATATTTGCAGCAGCTGGTTTATTTGCTCTGCCTTTGGTAGCCAATTAAAAGCGTATCCTCCATTCCATTCCCCAGCCCCATTTCTACTCACTTGCCGCCTTTGATACCCTTTGACACTTACGGCTCGGTGGGCATGGTTGAGATTTATGTTGGAAGCCACGACACTAAACAGCTTCCGCCATTAAACATGAACGCATATTTTTCGTTGGCTCATAACTCAGGCGCATATAAACAAGCCGCAGTTGTTGTTGTTGTTGTTGTTGTTGTTTTTTGGTTGCTCGCATGGCGACATACTAAACTTAACTTAAATATAAATTATGAGCATCTTAAAAAGCCACAGCGAAAGGATAATTTTCATAAATATTAGAGTTGCGTTGTAGCACGCTGGCAATTGCTGTGGCCAGGGGGAAGAAGGAAGGGGAAATGTGGCAGCCTCACAGCTTAGTGCCACACAGCCAACTGTGAATGAGTGCGTGTGTGTATCTGTGTGTGGATATCTTTCTGTGTATCTAAGGCTTGTTTGCTGCCAGCAGCCAAGGCAGCTGAGTACAGGCTATGGTTTTTTGGCTGAGTTCTCATAACCATTTGCAGCTCGCCTTGGATGCCAAACCACCCCGCGCACATAAACACACAATTAAAAATAATATTTTCAACGTGGTGGCAATTAATTAGTCACCCACACACACACATAGATAGACAGATAGACTGAGAAGGAGAGAGAAGAGAGAGAGAGACACGGATACAAGCACATGTGTCTTAACTTTAAAACAAGGCAGCGATTATTGTGACCGCGAAACAATTATAAATTATGTTTTTATTATTATATTTTTATTTTGAAATGCAATCTTGAGACTGCTTATAAATACAAAAGCTAAAGGTGCTATTTTCAAGATACTTTTTTTTAATATGTTTTATAATTGTCTTTCTTTAAGATACTTTTTTAGGCAAACTGATATTTAAGCTAGGTAAAGTCAGTAAATATAAGTTATGAGGGTGCAAAAATCTTAATTTGACAACTTGGAAAATTCTTCACAAATCTAGGCATGCCAGAAATAATACTTAGAATGGGAGCTTTTCATTTAAAGTTGCCTAATCAAAAAAGGTTTTTATTTTCATTATTATTTTTTAGCAATTGTATATTTTTAGCAATAGTAAATAATGTGTAAATAATGTGTAAACTAATGCTTTATGTATTTTCTACTGCTATTATTCTAAGCCACTCTACTTTTTCCTGCCACACTTTATTCTGTTATACTCTATCTTATTTTATACTTGTATTTCGTTTCCTTTTGGCATATTTAAACCTCTGTTTATTTCATTTATGTCATACATATTTAAGTATTCGCAAGCCGGTCTAGTTCTTAACTATGACTAGTTGTTGCTCACACACACACATATATGATACATATATTTACAGATTTATTTGTGTAGTTGCTCTCAGTTTTAGCCACTTCTCTTTGCGCCATAAATCCAAAAGCGCGAATTGTAAGCAAAAAACTTACGAATAACTGAGTGAAATTCCTCTCTCTCTCTCTCTCTCTCTCTCTCTCTCGCTTGTTACCTCTCTCACTCTCTCTTGCTCATTCTGTGTTTAAATGTGGGCGTTTGGCTCTTATCGCGCTATGTCTGTCTCTCTGTCTGTGCTTCTTTCTCTATGTGTGTGTGTGTGAGTGTCTGAGTGCTTAGCTGTGATATATCGTCCACTGTTACTGTTGTTTCTACTGTTCTTACTGTTGTTGTTACTGTTGTTTCTGTTGTTTTTGTTGTTGTTGTGTATTAAAAGTTCATTGCTTGCGCATAAAGCACATGAAATGCTCCGCAATTCGCTTTCGCTGCTTTCTAAACAACCGCAGTTTGAGTTTTGTCGTTTGTCGTTGCAGCTATTAAATTCCCATCCCTCTTTCCGCTCCCCTCACCCTTTTCCACCATCACCCACCTCACTCTCACTCACTGTGAGTCCATCTATCCGTGTAACTGTATGTGTTTTATGCAAATTTAAATTTTGTTGTTTTTGTTGCGTTACTCGTAAAAACTTTGCACCGTTCGCACATTTTTCGTTTGGCTGACGCTTTTTGTGTGCGGCACAGATCGAAAATTTTGTGTGGATTCGGTGTTAATGCATTGGGCGCTTAAATAATGGCAAATGGATCTAGTTAAATTGCGCATAATTTGAAATTCAAATGCATTGTGTATGTGTTAATCAAGTGAAATTCCATATGTTGCCATTTTTGATTTATTGAATCGAAATTAAGGTATGACAATTTGTTCAGCAGGCCTTTGAAAATTCCATTTGGCCAGAAAATATAATTAACAAATTTCATTGGGCCAGCAAATGACTCTAATAGCAGCAACAATAACAACAACAACAACGGCAGTGATAACGAAAAGTACGCAAATGTGTAAGCCATAAATGATAACAAGCAACCGCATAAACCGCTTTGACCACCGGCCTCACAATCCACGTCGGAAGGTGAACGAGTTGGAAGCCAACCACCGAACGGAGTAGCCACAACCCACAACCACGTGGGCGCACGCACGCACACACACACACACACATACACACATGCATATCACATACACACACACACTCAACCCTGTCCGCAAATTGTCCAAAGCCGCTTATAAAGGTAAACGCTGGCCAAAACACTTTTTTGGGCCAAAACTAACACACAAAGTGGCGCAGCATGGAAAATTCAAAAAAATATCCCACAAGTTGTGCACCAAAGTGAAAAAGTAGCACACGAAATTCATAAATACGAAAAATAAAAAAGATGGAGAGAAAAAAACCAGTTGGGTCACGCCTCGAGACTTGGCTAAAAGGATATACTCATAGCAAAAGTAGAAGCCGAGACTGCTGCTTCATTTCAATTATTATAATGATGACAATATTAAAATGTTGCCCACAGAGAAAACTTTACCTAAAACACACTCAAACGACAGCTAATTAAAAGACCTAGAATCCTACTGCTTTATGAATACAACATACAAAAGCCAAAAGTCCAAAGTCATGGTCAGAGATTGGTAGACTGGCAGACTGGCAAACTGGCTGGCAGAGACCCAAAACAACGAGTAAAGAGCCTGCCGTGTTGTTGATAACCCAAACAGGTCCTCGAGCACACAAATCACATAAATTCCAATTGAGTGCATATACGATGAGTATAGGGCTACCCAAAAATAAATGTAAATTCACTATGCAGCTGGCTGGCTAACATAGCTGAATGCCTAACGTCCACAGTGCGTATGATTAATTTGCTTAATTTTCAGTGTGTGTGAGTCTACAATGTTTCAACAATCATACAAAATAACTTGACGAGATAAAAGCCTTTTTAAATACTCGTAGCTCATTTATAAAATTAGGTCATAAAAATACTTTTATTTCTTGACTAAAGTTAGCAATAATTAAAAACAACTCAAGTTACTCGATATTTATTACATCTCTACTATTCACATCTCACATAACTCACATCTTTACTATTCCAATTATATTGTTGTCACAGTCTAGTTTGTATATTATTTAGTTAGAAACAACTTGGCTTACTAGATATTTATTATTATATTCTTAGCATTAAAAGAAGATGACTTCTTTACTATTCCAATTAGATTGTATTTTACTGTTCCGCTCACATTAAACTAGGCTAAAAACTTTGGCAGTTCCACACGCTTCAACAACAACAACAAATTAGAGCAGCATCATCCATGAGTATCGAGTGTTTCTCACAATTTTACTGTTGTTGCTTTGCCAACAACGTTGAGCTTCGAACTGCGAACTGCGAACTACGAACTGCGAGCTTCAAGTGTATCCTTTGTCTTTAAGTGGCATTTAACTTCAAGTGCCTCACGCTGGCGAACAAAACTTTTGCCAGTCAAATTTGTGAAATTAATGCGATTTGCCATCCATAATACTGTTGGAGTTATGTGCATTGTCCCATGTCTCATAGACTCCTTTTAAGTATCAAGAGTATATCGACTGTTGGCGGTGTTGCGGTTGCCCCTTAAGTAACTCAAAGTTTTGCAGATTTGCAGTTAGGCTGCTTCAGTAGCATTGCTATGGGCGCTGGGCCAGATTCAGTGCCAGACACACACACACACACACACACACCCAAACAAACACATGTGTGTGTGTGTCAGCCAACAAAAGCGCAGCTCATCCATTTTGGGTCGTTTATGCAGAACAAACTTATGTCATGCATGCATAAATATACAAGTATTTATAGTTAGATATTTATGCCAAGCAGAAAAATGTGCCAGGAGCACAAAACGAACGGAAGTAGAGACGAACACAGATAGTGAGAGGAGGGGCGGGGGAAGGGGGTTCATAGGTCACCCACAAATGCTTACAACTGCGACCCTAAAGATTTATTGTGGTGATTTATTTGCCCTCTCTATTACTTATATTCCCTGTAGATATATATGTAGTACATTGGTTTGGTGTGCGTGTCTCTCTGTCGGTCCATCAGTCTGCCCTGCTGCTTGTAGCTTATTTATTTATTCATTTTCTAATTTATTGATGTTTGTCTGACCCAACAGACAGCTGAAACTGAAAGCGTTTTGCCCAATCGCCAGATGCTGCGCTGATTAGCCCGCAACGAAGACAGACAGAATGAGGAGAAAGTGCTCATAAAAAGGCAACTTAAGTAATCGAAGATGTTCCACAAATCACTTTTTGTTCATTCACAACCATTTTCGTATTAAATAAATATATTTTTCTCTTTACTTTCGCTGACTTTTGCTGTATGATGTATTTATCTTAATGCAGTTGGAAGAACTTTCCGAGGCGATTGAGTTTTCTGAACTCGCTTTTGGCTTTTGACTTTGCTTTACTTATTTGTGGCTCGGCACTGAAGCGCGAAATTTGAAAAAGAAATCAAAAACAAAAAAAAAGACGCGCAAAGCACAACAAAATTTGCCGTTGCTTTGGGCGCTCAGGGCCTAGATCTCAGCTCTCTTGTGGCTTGCTTGCTTGGCTAAAATAAATTGATGCCAAACAAAAGCTAATTACTGGCTCACACCTCGACTTTAGAATCTGGTTGTCAAAGACGCCAATGCCAGAAGCACTGGAAGCATCAGCAGGCAGCTTTGTCGATAATTAACAAACACGGCGTATACGTAATTTTTTTGTATTTGTCTCCCATGACTTGGCTTGTTTTGGCTTGGCTTTAATGCCATAAAAATGGGCAAGTCAATATGTATTTTTAAAGACATTTCTATGTCGTTCTGCGAATAAGTAAGTAAAATGTTCTCTGCCATTCAAAGTAGACACAAATCATTCAGACGCACATCTTTTTATTTTTTTGTGCTCCACTTTGCTGGAAGTTCGTCTGGTTTTTATTTCAACGCCAACGCGTTTTTTCGCCTCATTTTTTTTGGTATGTGGTACGAGTGTTTTTTATGCATTTGCATAAAGCGAAATGTATTTCCAGGCTGCTGGCGTTGGTTCTGCATGTTTTTATTGCACAATTCCTTTGGCTATTGCCGCACACAGTTGCATTTTAATGAGCGAACCACCTGGTGCCAACTGGTCTAGGATCCGAGTCAGAGTCGGAGTTGGAGTGTGTGTTGCATAGTGCGGACACCTGACACGTGTGCAGAGTTCCTTCAATCAGTGTCTGCCTGTCTGAGAGTCCAAGTCTACCTTGCGTTGTTTGTCTGTTTGTCTGTTTGTCTGTTTGTTGTGCCAGCAATTTGTTTGTTTATTTGTTAACTTTCTACGCCCGATTTCCCGTCATTATAATGTCCTGATTCTGGGCACTTGTTGCCCGTCTCTCTCTCACATTCCTGCCAAGCGGCTTGTCACTTAATTAAAACGTTGAAAAATCAACACAAGCTCCGGCCCTCAGTGCAATAGAAGCTTCAAGTTGAAGCGCCTCTTTATGGCTTCGACCGAACTTTAGATGGGTGGCGTGCTAAATAAATGGAAATGGAGAGGTCTGGAGTGTTGGCATCGTTTTTTAGGGCTTCTGCTGCTGCGCATCTCGAGATTTTATCGCCAGCCTTTGGCTGATTGTGCCAATTATGGAGCGAAATGCGCGAATCGCCCTCGAGTGCTTTATGCACTTTCAAATCATAATAATAAATCCTAAAAGCGCTCTCGGCAATGGGCCACCAAACTACAATAAAAGCAGCAACAACAACAATGACTACAAGAGTACAACAATGCGAGGCAAAAAAGAGAGAGAGGGCGAAAATCCAAGTGCCATTTGGTTTTGCATGAGCAAAATCATTTAAATTTATTGTGCGCTGCATTTCTCGCCCTGCACTTTTAATCAGCCGGCACAATTTTTGGCATTATTCGTTAAGCAGACCATTGCATATTTTTCTGTGCAACGCCTGAAAAGTTTGCCCTTAATGGAATATTGAATTTCAATAATCAGGCTTACTTAACCAACAAAAGTTTATGGCGCTCAAGTCAAATAGGGAAAATATGTTCTGGCCATGTAAAATGAATTAATTGATGGGCAGGGAAGTGAGAAAGAATTTGTACCAAAAAACAAATCTAGACAATTCTTTCTAGACTTTTTTTACTCGTCTGTATTTAATTTTTGACTTTAAGCTTGTTTATTTACGTATCAAAACGTGATTAATTCCTGTAATTTTTTTTATAATTTTTTTTTTGCAACTGTATTTAATCATAATTCATTAAGCCGATTCTACATAAATCTCTGAGCTCAATGAATGCAGATTAAAATGTAATTTAATTTGCCATAATATTTGCATAGCCTCAACCTCAACCCCATCTCAATGATGGATTCTGTATCTATCGCGTGTGATAACTATTGTATTGAGTTGCTTTTCAGCGCATTGGGCGCTGTCACACAGATGACGTGATTGATTGATTGATTGATGGTGCCACTTAAATCGGCTTGCAGCATACTCTACAAATAATAACATTAAGCCTGCGCTTTCCACACACAAGTATAAATAAATAAATCAAATAAAAAATTATTGTATCAACAACGTAAAATAATTAAATCAACATGAATGATTTAACGCTACAAATGCAATATACAAAACCTTCATAACACCCTCTCGGATCACATTTCTACAAAACATACCCACACACACAAACACACATATATACAACACCACAGGCGCTACAGGGCAACATTCGGTGTTGACAAGTGTTGACAGGCAAAACAAAATATAAAAATGCGAATGAAATTATATAAAAATGTGGCACAAAGTAAAATGTAATTAAATAAAACATGTAGGCTGAATCTAGCCACAAAAGTCCGACAAGCAGACACCCTTTAAATAACTTAATAAATAAGAAAACAATCCGACAGATTTTAAACAATCAACTGATTTATCATTATATCTTTCATCTCAATTCACTTAAGATGTTATAGAATATGAATTTCTAAAATAAACTTTTAACTGTTACCCTTTCATATTTTATTAATAATCAAAGTTCTCTAACAATTATTTTTCAAACTTTACAATAAAAATATGTATTGCTTGTAAATGAAAATAATATTTTATTCGAGATTTATTTCAAAATTAAGTTTGCCTTTTAACGTCAAGTCAAGCTTTACGACTGAGTTAATTTACTCTCCCTTTGGGCAAATATGCAAATATGAATTGAAATTTACCAAATATAAAAAATGCCCGCTGAAAAAATATACTATACACACTTTTCATTAGAAATATCTATGCATAGGATTGTTTTTGTAACTCTAACCTACAATTTCAGCAATTGAATTGAATAACAAACAGAAAGCTGTCTGCTAAATGTTTTTTTTATGTTTATTTACATTGTTATTTTGCTCGTTATTTTTGTTATTGTTGTTTGTTGGAGCATTTTTGTTTTTCAATAAATAACTGGGAATTGTCAAAAACAACGCAACGGATATTTGGTAGCCAACAAAAATGCATTTAACCGGTCAGCTTGACTAAAAAAGCGATGAAAACTGTCTGTTGTGTTGCCTGAAAAGTGTGGCAGCGTATTGCGTATACGCCACATGACCCAAGTGCAGGAAATGGGTAAATGCAAACAGAAAGGAAGAAAACAAAAAAAAAATGGAAACGATAGAGAGAAAAGCCGCTACAAAAGGCAGAAACTTTAATCAATATTGAAGCAGTTTTTGAGGCCAATAAATCATTTCATAATCAATTTTGTCACTGACATGTACCTCTCTCCCTATGAATGTGTATGTGTGTGTGCGTGTATATGTATGTGTATATGTGATGCAAAAGGTTCTGCGAATAAAAAAAGCGAACGCGGCACATGGGCCGACATACAAAAAACTTTTTGGCCACCTTGCGTCATGTGTGCTGTGTGTGAGTGCAATAAACAAACCACACATATACAAACGCACACATGCAATACCGTAGCTGTTGCAACAATGTGAAGTGCAAAAAACAAGCAACGCCAAAATAATCAACAGATGTTGCAAACAACAACAACAACAGCAACAAACATCAGACTACCTCGAAAAACTGCCTATCTCGCTCTGTCTCTGTATTTGTCTCTGTGTGTCTGTGCGTGCATGTGTGTATGTGTGTGTGTGTGTGTGTGTCTGTGTGTAAATGAAAAGCGGAAGTTGAAAGTTCAGCAAGACTGACAGCGTCAGGCCAAGGCGAGGTCGCCAGCGTCAACAATGACAGCAACAGTGGCAACCCCAAAAAGTATGCTACGTTTACTTGTGCCACACTCGTTGTTGTTGCTTGTTGTTGTTGTTGTTGCATTGTGCGAACTTCAAGCGGAAATTAAGTGTGACCTCTTCGCGTGGTTGTGAACAGCGCGAGAAAACAACGAAAAAGTTGGCAATCCTGGCCGGCGAACGAACGTGCATATCAATGCTTGGACGGACATTCGCACACATTTGCCAAGTGCTGCTTGCTGCTCCGACACTCCATTTGCAGTTGCAACAACAACAACAACAGCAACAACAACAGCAACAACAATAACAACAAGAACATCCTGCTCCTCCATAACCCTAGAACCCCTTTGGTGATTGTGTTTGCGTGTTGTGATGCGTTCAAAATTGTATTTGCCTAGCATTGTGGATATGTGAGCAATAGTAGTGGGAGTTAGGTCGTGTGTGTGAGTTGTGGGCGTGGCATGACCAGTGCACAGGACACACCGCGGATGCAACGCCAATTGGCCTTTGGGGCACTCTGATTTTTTCATTGGATTTGATGAGTGCATTGCGTTGCCCAACGAAACGTTTTTAGTTATCAAACATTTCCAGTTGGCTAAAAGCCATCTATATACGAGTATATTGCATATTGGGCCCGATGTAATAAAGGCGCTCAATCGTAGCCAATTGATGTTGTACTCGTAGAACGGTCTAGAACTGGCACATTGTGTAATTCAATTTGGGACTTTAACCAAAATATATGACAACTGTTGATGGTGATTCAAGAAGTTTTTACAAACCAAATAAATTTCATACATTCATTTTATTTTTAGTAACTATAATGATTTTAACTTGATTTGCAAACAATAAAAAAAATTAGTAAAATCAGTATTGAAATTGGAGCTTGCAAAGTTTTAAAATTTGATTATCAAACATTTTTTAGCAATTTCGAAATATTTAGGAAATGCATTTAAAAGAAATCACGAACTTAAAATAAATAAAAAAATTTGATTTCTGCATATACTTTTAGGCATAACCAAAAATGTTATGACTTGCTTTAAAAAATAGGAATAAATATATTAAGTTTATAAATTTTATGAAATTAGAAATATTGTTGTTTAATAATTTAAAATTTGCTGTATTAAGAAAATATGGAAACCAATATTAAATTAAATATAAAAGAAACTAAAAACTACATTTTTAAGTTTGGCACACTTGTTTGACATTTTTGACTTGCTGTTAAAAATAAGTATAAAGAAAAAATTAGCAAGATTTTAACCCTCAGACTGTCAGCTGAAATTGTAATGCATGTCTTACTTTGCTTGCCCAATAAGCAGCTTTTCGACCTCCTCCTCTCTCGCTCTCTCTCCATATATCTCTCTCTCTCTGTCCTTCTCTCTGTCTTTCACACTGTCTCGCTCTGTGGTTGCTTCATATTTTCAGCATTAAGGACAGTCATCTATCAAGCAAGCAAACTTAAGCTCGGGATTAAAACATTTCACAAACAGCAGCCACAGCAATAATATGATCAGTTTTTCCAGGACAAAGGTCACGCTCACTTTGTGTCCCTCCTCCTTCTGTCCACGAAGCTGCAGGTGAAACTTGCCATTTACACTTGTGTAAATAAAATACGGGAAATGCTATTACAGAACACAAAGTGCAATGATTAATCAGATTTATTTGTCAGTTTTATTTCGTGCTAAAAGTGTCAAAGAGAATATTTATAAAAGTTTATTAACACTAAGTACTTGGGCACACACACAACAACAACAACACACACAGCACATTAGAAATGACCATAAAATACAAACAAAACAGTTGCCAAGAACAACAAGCAAGATGAACAAGACACAGAGCAAGTTGAATGTCCTGAAGCGCTCCCAGAAGCAAAACTTCAAGTGCGACAACAACAACAACAACAACAAAAATAACAGTTGGTCTGGGGATATATGTGTGTGTGTGTGTGTGGTGGGAGGGGGGGAAAGTAAAAGAAAAAACTGGCACAGCGCAAAGTGCACAAAACGTACTTAGAAAACGTCTTTAAGCTCAACATAAAAAACATTGGCGCTCACAAAGTTGGCCAAAACATAAATCCCATCAACAGAAGCAAACGGTAAGTAATACACACAAACACACACACGTGTGCATAGCAACAGCTAGCTGGAATTGTGAAGCATATTAAGACTGATTTTGGCCTAAAGCAGTCGCTGGGCAGCTGGCCAGCATATTTAGGCGAATATTTATGGCCAATGGCGACAACGACGACGACGAATCTGACACTCGGCGCGACTTGTTGGCAGTCGCAGTGACTATATATGTGTGTGTGTGGGCGATGGCAAAAAACAAGCACAAACATGAGCAGTTTGAGCAGCTTCCAAACTTGCCAACTGTCTGCTTTTTATTGACGGCACAGCAACAAGGACAACAACGACAAAAACAACAACAACAACGACAACAACATGATTATAGCAAACCAAACAAACCGTCTAAAATGACACTGAGCGACCCAAAATGCCAACCAAGCCTGTGACTGCCAAATAGGATATACTTACAGCGGGAGGCGACGACCCCCAACTGGACACGACAAGTGGCAAGTGGCAAGTGGCAACTCACATGTTACATAAGTGTGCCACACAGTGGAGCCGAAACAAAGTTAAAAATAAAAATAATACATATCTGTTTTAGGTTATTACAAAACTGATGCCCAGGGAATTGACAACACAAATAAAAAAAAAATATGATAAAAGCAATTGAAATAGGATTATTATTCTATTGATATATCAATAAAAGACAGACACAGAAAGTAGAAACAAATTGGGGCAAAGTTTAAAAAGTTATTAAACTACCATCAGAAAATTCTTAAATGACAACACAAATTACTTTTATCGAAATAATATGAAATTCGTAGAATTAATTCAGACTTTGAGTGAAAATATCAATCAGCTTTCAGTTTTAATTTAAGCAAACGAAATTGATACCAGTGTAGCGACAACAACCTTAACAAGCGGCCTGTTTTTGTCAACCAATGGAATTTTTCGTTTCATTTCGTTTGGTTGTCATTTTGGGTTTTGTCATTTTGACAAACGAAAACAACATTTGATATGCCAAACACATGTGGAGACGCCTGGGACCGCTTGGAGTCGACGTCCTCCCCGACAAGTTCCCCTTGTCCCTGCTTCGTCACTTGTTTGCGGCTGCGACAACGACGACAACATGGCGTATGAGTAACTTAATAAATTTGACAACAATGCCGCACAAAGGCAAACAAATGCATCTGGCAGCCGCCAGAGTTGTCACCATTTGCGAGCACTGCAACTGCAACTGCTGCTATTATTGCCGTTGTCACTCTTGTTATTGTTGTTGTTATCGTTGCTGCTGTGCATTTTCAATTTGTTTTCGTGGCGCGGCCTGTAAACAAAATCCGGCGGAAAATACTCGGACGTACGAAGCGATGCGTCGCTTTAGCGAAAAGCCAACAGTGGCAAAAGGAAATGCCATTTAGTCGCAATACGCATCTGCCCCCCTTTTCCCCCTTTACACTTTCCTGACCACTTTTAGTGGTGCCAACGTTGACAAGCGTGTTAAGCCCACAGTTATCCCTCTTTCTCCCTTCGCCTATCTATGGCCATTTTATCAGTGTTTACAAATTGCCCAATGTTTATTCAGTTGTTTGTTGCTCTGTTTGTTTGCTGGCTGCTGCCTTTCGCTGTGTTTTATTACCAACAGTTTTTAATAAATATGCAGAGCTGACCACAAAACGCACTTTGGCTTATTGAAATTGTAACTGTTGCTAAACACACACAATGCGCCTAATGCAAATTTACCCTCTGAAAGGACACCAACCCAGCCAAGTGCATTACTGCAAATGTAAATGGAAAATGCCAGTGCATAGACATTTAGAACTCATTTTTTATTTTTAGGCATTGCAATACTGTTGATAAAAGAAAGTCTGAGAGCTTTTCAGGGTGCTTAACCAGAGTTTGGAAAGTTATTATAATAATGAAAACCCACATGAAAGTGCGAGGTGGAAAATAGTGAAGTAGAACCAATCAAAAGCGGAATGTCATTTTTATCATTGTTTGGCTTCTAAATTTATTTTGCACATACTCACATAGTTTCGTTAAAACTGATTTGATTTTTAAAAGGAATGTCATTTTGATTATTTCATTTATTTAATTAATTCAATTGTTACTCTGATAAAGTAACAGGTTTAAAATTAAGATTGTCCGAATACTAAGAATATTCTTTCAAAAAAAATAAATGGGAAAATTTACTTAAATTAAAATTTTTTTTTCTATATTTTATAAAATTGTCTTATTTCATAAATAAGAATTAAATATTTAAGATATTTTAAGTTTAATGTTTTTAGTCGCCTATTTTCCAACAATGTCTTCCTTTTCCAAGTGTCACAACATACATTATGTTTAAATTATTTTTTTTTTGTCCTTTCCAAAACATACATACTTTAAAATCCATTCCAACAATTTCAGGCAAACCTTGTCAATTCTAATTTAGCCTCTCATTTAATGCAAAATTAGCAGATTTATTTTTTGTCAACCTTTTGTGGCATGAGCATAATCAATTTGCAATTTTAGCTGATTGCAATGAATGCTGCATTATTTTCGACAGAGAAAAAATATTTTTAAAAAACAACCTAAAATTGTTGGTATCATATACGTTTGAGTTTCAGTTGATTTTTGGGTGCTTTCTTTTTGAAATTTGTATTTTTTGGCGCAAACGCTGATTTGCATTCACTGCTGGAAAAATTACAACTGGGGAAAAGCAGCTTAACATAAATTTGCATTGCAGCAACGAACTGGATGTTTTGATAGAAGTAAGAGTATACACCTACAATTCGAGAATGTCTCTGTATGAGTGTGTGTATGAGTGTATAACTAAACATTTACATTTCATTAAAACTAAAAACAACACACAGAAGCAGTGAGCACGACACGAAAACGAATACAAAAATGAAAACTAACCAAATACGAGAGACAGACAAAAATACACACAGACAGAAGAGAGAGAACAGAGAGAGAAAGAGAGAGGGAGATAGTGGCATGTTAGCAGCATACTTTTGGGCTAGGTAAAAGACCTTCCTCCTTTTCTCCCTCTTTTCGCAACAACTACAAGTTGTCGTCCTGTTGTCCGGATCTCAGCTCGCGTCCTGTTGCAAGGTGAGTGCCACTCGAGAAGCTGCTGCCAGCTTCTGAGCTGTGAACTTTCTACTCGTATCTCTCTAAGAGTGTATGTATATATGTATGTGTATGTATGCATCATATCGCTTTTTAAAACACACATACTTAACTCGACGTTTTGCACTCAACGAGCTTTTAGGTAGCGGCAACAAAGTGTAGAAGTGCGACAACAACAACAACAACAGCTGCCTCTCATCTCTGTCTCAGTAGAGGCTACATGCACAAGTGTGTGTGTGCATGTGTGTGTGTGTGTGTGTGTGTACTGTGCTGTGTTTTATTTTCATACGCAAAAAAGTTGGCCAGCTTGGAATGCGGTTCATTTGGGCCACTCTATGCTCCGCTGTGTTGTGCTGAGAGTAGCGAAATAAATACTATATTTTGCCCGAGTGCCACTCATGAAAATTGCACAAAAAACAACAACAACAACAGCAACAAGAAGTAGAAGGAGGCCCGGACACGACTCCGGCGGATTCGCTACTCTGTGCCTATGCCGAGTGCCAGTCAAATATGAATTGGACGTTGCCAGCTCATGGGGCACTTACAGCATAATAACAAGAAGTAACTGTGCCCATTTACATGCAACATGCAACATCACTAACTGACTAGCTGACCCAATTGCTGCCTTTGTTTTGCACTAGTATGCACACAAACATAACATAGCATATATAGCATATATATATATATACATATATACTTGCACCAAAATGCCGCCTAATTATGGCGCATGTTTAGCAGCTCTATTCAATTAGATGTAATGCACGTAGACATAGCCATAACTTAAATCTCAGGCAATCAGTGCTGCAACATTTCATACTGAGCAACGTGCCACACACATTTGTTACCTGCCCCAGTGTTTAATTAAAAAACTAAAGCAGCTGCAGCTGCAGTTGCAACAACAACTACAACTGCAGCATTTGCTGTTTACACTTTCTGCTTTTGCACTTTGCAGTTCAAAGTTAGCCCTTTTCAATTTCCAATTGTGCAGCATAAACGCAATTTGTATTTTTCCAACATTTTTCACATTTTCCTTTGTATTTATTGGAGGCACACTGCAGTCGTTAAGAATTTTTACTAGCTGTCAGCAGTTTTTACTTAACAAGGCACCAAGAAATTCCAAAACTTGAATTGCTCGAATTTGGCATACACTGTAAAGATTGTTTTAATATGTTGAAAATAATTTAGTGACATGGCATATGAATTAAAAATAAATATTAAATTCATTTATTATTTAATTCTAAATAAATTAAATATATTAATTACGAAGATTTTATTTAAAATATATAGATATAATTTCAATAATTTGCAACTACTTAAAATATAAAAATGTAAGCAAATATATTGAATTTTAGTTAAAAAAAACATTTCAACTATTTTATTGCATATTTAAGCAGGTTTTTCAAATAAATTGCAATTACCTTATATTAATATTTATATTTTTTAGAATACTTTTTAATCCATATAAGAAATCTATTTGAACAAATAATGTATGCAATAATTGAGTCGTTATGTGTTAATTGCTACAAAGGCTCATTATCCTGACTGTCTGGCTGCCCAAGCTGATGATGCACTGCTAATGACTCCATATTGGAGAGAGGTAACTGAAAATTGCCAAGACGCTGGCACTTAGCAGCCAATAAATTGTAATTCGACACTAGGAGGAGCAACTGGAGCAGCTCAGCTAGGACTCACACGCATACAGCACACACACACACGCACACACACACTCGAATTCTTTTCGCTTTTGCTTGTGAAATGGAAAATTAATTTTCAAACGATTTCGTTTGCTGCCTTTTCCCTGTCGCTGCAGCTGCTCCAGAGGCAACTTGTCGCCGCCTTGAAGCCTTTCTTAGCACACAGTGCCTGTGTTAAGTGTCACACCCCTATGTTGCTACCCCTACCCTACGCCGTCTCCATCTGAACTCTCAGTTTCTGCCTCTCTCTCTCTGTCTGACACTGCACAATTTTTATATTAGTTTCATTTATTTTGCTTTACTCGTATTCCGCACACCCGCTCTGTACATTTTTATCACACGCCCACGTTGCCAGCATACAAGTGGCAAATAAATTCATTAGTGGCACAAATTAGTTGCATGCAACGGCAGCCGAGACCAGCATCGAGAGAGACGACCGGCCAAAACACCAAACCCAAACCCAACCCAAACGGAGAAGCAAACTCAAGCCAAGCCAAAGCGAAGGACACTAAAGTGCTTTCAATTTCAATTAAATTTGCTACTCGCTGCAGTTGCCCAGTTGCTTTTGCCTCTGCACGTTGCAATGTCTGTATTTTCCACACCCACACACACACACACACACACACACACACACACACACACACACACACACACATACTACAATCCACAGAGTGCGTGCTGACTCAGGGGCACATTTAAAGCTCGTTTAAGCGCTCGTTTCGTCTCATCTGCTGACGGCAGTTGCTGTTTTAGCTTGGCCAACCCGTTTAGCCCCGGCGTGTGCTGATTATATAATCAAAGTATTTGCCAGCTAATTTATCGCCGCCAGCCTTTGACCGGAATACGCTGCGTATGCGCAACAGTAAACAGCTCAACAGTGACGTCACACACAAACAAACACGGACAGACAGCGAGTCAGCAGACTGATAGATTGAGGCAATGTAGAAAATCGATTTGGCTGAAACATATGCAAAGATAAAGCTGAATATTTTAGTTTAACCCTAACGCAGCCGTTATTCATTTGTGGCAAGAACTTTGTGCACATGGATGAAGAAGAAAATATATATGCGGCACATTTGTCGCGCACAAGCCACAATTCGGGGATACGCGAGCGAGCAAGCGAGCTCAGTTTTTAGCCCAAAGTCATCTATCAGGCGAACAGAGGCAGACACAACGCAGCACCTACAGATGGGAGACAAGCAACACCAGCAACAACAGCAACACCAGCAACAACCACAAATGACAGCACGAAACAGGCAACAATCAACAAGAAAATTACAAACATGTGTAGGGAGTATTTCTAAGCCTCACTCTGAACTCTCGACTCTCTGCTCATTTGTCAATACACACATTGAGGTTTCTACTTCCGCTTCTTCTACTTGTACTTCTTCTTCCTATTCTTCAGCATCTTCTTCTTGCTACTTTTCGCTTCATGTTATCCCTGTGTTGAGCATTTTCTGTGTGATCCCCGCTAAATGCCGTGCATGCATCAAATGTTGGCCCCCTCCAAAAAATACGTTTGTTGTTAGTAAACGAGGAGTCTGTGAGGTTTCCAGGTTGCTGCTTGTAAGTGTACTTTAAATATCACTTAACGTGTTTAGCGTTGATTTCCAAGCCTTGACATTTTATCTCCTTGTGCCATATTTGTTTTGCATATTTATTGGGTCTGTCTTGGGGGCACGCACTGGTATTAAGCACATAAATAGCAAAATACGCTCAGAGACTCCCACATCTCGCTTTGAAGACACAACAACAACAGTTTTGAGTGTGTGTTTATTTGTGTGTGTGTGTGTGTGTGTTCCATTAGTTAACTGATATTAAATTCAATTCAATTTTCCTGCACACAAAATTTTGCCCTCCATATGCAAAGAAATTTAATTTCACATTTTAATGAGCCATCAAAAAAGCAAAAATATTTATAAAATATATATGTATACGTAAATGGAACGCACACAGGAACTAAGCAAACTCAAAACAGACGGATTAGCCAGACTGCAACATACCCTGTTAGCAACGAAAACTTTTTAACAAGTGTTAAGCATAAATTAAAAAAAGTTGCCTTAAAGACTTTCATCAAATTAATTAAAAATATTTGAATAATAGCAAAGCTTATATACCCAACTAGCTATAGAGTATAAGAAGAGATTGAAAAGCAAAGCTAACAAAGCCCCGAAATGCTTAAAGTTAATTTAAATTTAATTAGGATTTTTTGCAAACATTGTTTTTAGGCAGCAGAGGGAGACAAAGACACTCAGAGAGAGAGAGAGAAAAACAGTTCCCAATGGACTAACTGTAAATGAAAATTGACGCAACGCAAGTTTATTAAAATACGATTTGCATAAGGATGTGGCACAGAAGCCGTCGACTGCCACAAAAGTCAAATGTAAGGGCAACATCAGTGCAAAGCTGAGCACAGAGCCAATGAATTTTAAATATTTTCACAGCTCACAGACAACGCCCCAAATGAGGGACACAATCAAAGTGAAAACTCCCAGACATACACACTCATTCGACACGGACCCGGACATAACGGATGGCACAAATAAAAGCACAGGGAGAGAAAATAAAAATAAATAACAAAAGTCGGAAAAGTCAACCGAGCGCATTAATTTTCGCTTTTTCGCCTTTCACACGCATTTGATTTGCGTTCAAAACTCAATTAAAAGCAGCCAAGGTCCGGCCCAGGACCAAGCAGACCTGTCCTTTGTCCTTTGTTTGGCCTGACAGTTCTTTATTTGAATATAAAACTGTTTACCTGGTCATTAAGTTGATAATAGAGTCAATAGACGAAGAAGGCTAATGAAAAAAAGTTGCCAGGCAACTGGAAATAGAACCAAGAGTGGAGATTAAATTTCAGCTACCATTTATTTTTAATAGATAGCAAAAATGTGGGCCATATTAAATGCAAACCTTGGGCTATGCTTAGTCTTTATAAATATAATTTCGGATCACTCCAATGGCCAATCTGAACTGAAGGAGTGCTCTCAACTGACAATGAGCTGCAAAAACAAAGGCAAACTTATTTTCCTTCTTCATTCCTTCACCTTTTTGACTGCAGCTTGGTTCATTTTAATTGAAAATTCAACGGATTTTTGCAACCAGCCACAAAATGCATTGCGTACAATTGATAAACGAAGTTGGTATACTCTACATAAAGAAATAATAAAAATGACTCATACGAACTGTATAACCAGTTTCATATGTGCAAACATTTTCTAAGCTTTTAAGATGTTTTCTAAGCTACAAACTTGTGTCAAATTAATGTCATTTGTGTAATAAATCTAGACCACTTTACCTGTCTGCTGACCAAGTTATTATTGCCATTCATTGCGAATCGCAGCCAAAATGAAAATGCGATAAAAATGGGCGCCACACGTCGGCGTCAGCAATCAATGCAACGCTGTGGCACTTTTAATTGCTTTGCATAGTTATAGATTGCAAGCTAAAGACTTATTGTACACTCTTCACACCCGCATTCGCATCTATATATATTCGCTTTCACATTCACATCCACAATCGCAATTGCAGTCGCAGTCGCAGTCGCAGTCTACGTCGCATTTAGTGGGCAACGTAGCTGCAACAATTGATGCCATTGGTCGTCAGTTTCCTGCCACAACAATGATGTGGCTTCTTCTTCTGCTGCACTGTCCCATCCCCTCCTCATCTCTTCTCTTCTCTCCGCTTCTTTCTGTCTCCATCTGTGTTGGTTTCTTGCCCCAAGCAGCTCTTGAATAGCACAACGGAAACTGTGCTTCAATGGTGCAATAAAAACACTGAATTCACCAGGAAGGCAGCTCAAATTGAAGTTGACCGCCTGACATTAGAGCCATGTGAGCAATTGTCTGGCAACACGCACACACACACACACACACATACACTACGGCAAGAATAACAGTAGTCCATGTGCATTGAGCGCTTTTAATAAATAAAATAAAACTTAAATTGAAAATTGTTGTCATCGTAAATTGATAATAATTAATTTTAATTGCATGCAATGCACTCTTACTGTTTTTATAAATGTTGTCATTGTTGTTTTCATTGTTGTTGTTGTTTTTGTAGCAATGGCAATGCAAATTGCATGTGAAAGGCATCAGAAGCATCAGTAGCTGGCTAGAAAGAAGGCCCTCTCCCCCTTCCCCTTGTAACATCACGCATACGCCACATTGGCAGCTCACATAAAAAAGCCATTAAGTAAACAACATTAAAATTAACTTTAATATTGTATATAAATACATAGCTGAAAGCAAAATGCATTTGGCATATTTGTTTAAACGCATTTCCCCTTCCCAAATGAAAATGTTATTCTCCCTTCGTTTTTAATTTCATTTCGCTTTCCATTTTCATTTTAGTTTTGTAATTGCCAAAAAATTATTATACATATAGTACATATATATGTGGCATCAATTCTCATGCACTCGGATATGTACAAATTAATTACAATTTGAATTAATTTTTGATATTGGAATTTTTTCCACAAAACACACAGAGTCTCATATTATTTATTTATCTTGATTCTTGTTTAGATAAATATTTGCTAATGTGCAAAATTAATTGGAATTGTTTGTTGTTGCAATGCGATTTTTGGTTATTTGATAAGCCAAAAGCAAATAAAGCGATACGAACAAGTTGAATGTGCAAATGTAAGAGATTAAATTTCATAACAAGAAGTGAATTAACAGGTTGAAAAATTATTTGTAAGCAAGAAGACAGAGCTGACACTGTTAAATATGTAAAAATAGTGCTCACATTTAGAGTATAGAAAAATAGGAAAATTAAACAATTAATATTCAAGCTTATCTATAATTGTCATACACTGTTTACACCTTCGAATTAAAATTTCAATTAAATTGTTGTGTCGCATTGATAAGCATCCATCCATCCATCCATTCAATCAACTATATATTTATCTATCTATCTGGCTGGCAAATTGCTTTGTTTGCCAGCCGTAATTATGCATGCTGTGTGCATCTTTTCAAGATACTTTCGTATCTGTCCGAATGCCGCTTCGATTGTCAGTGCATAAGAAAAGTATTTATTGGCATTAATAATTCAATTGAAAGTGTTTCTGTGTCTATTTCTGTCCATGTCTTATTTGCTTGTGACCAGTAATTAATGATAAAGTTCGAAAGACTGGCAAAATTTAAAATAAAATAATTACAAATGCATTTTTGGCCATTATCAAAAAGGTAAAATTTGCCAGGATTTTGGAATTGAAAACTTTGCAAATATGTTTTTGATAAATTGCCAACAGAATTTACGTTTGTACATCAATTGGCAGCAACAATGGCAATAGGATTACATTTCTTGTCCCTATTACAAATTTGATGCTAGGTTAAATTCGTGTCAGAATTTTCTCTACTCTGTATCAATTGAAATTTATTGTGCCCTTTTATTTTCTCTGGCTGTTTTGTACGACACTTACAAATACAAAGGCATTTAATTCAATAACAGTAAATAATAAATACCTTATGAAATAATAATAATACATGGCAAATTCTTCTTGGCAACAATGCCAAGTTTTATTTGATTATGGTATTTCCATCATCAATAACTCGAATATATTGTATGCATACTCTACACTCTACTCGACTATATGGTATGCTGGTTCACTTTGTAGAACTTTGTTCGGTCACTTACCAGAGAGTAAAAGTTTTAGGCCACAAAATGTTCTGGCGGTTCACGTAGGACTTCACTTTGAATTAGTTTTTCTCACTTTTTTTTGTTTTTTCTTTTTTTTTCCACGTTTGCAAAGTCCTTTGCCGTGCTCAATAAATTAGCTGGGGCGTCAGGCCCAAATCCAGTGACAATGACTTTTAGTTCTCTCTACACACACAAGCGAACACACACAGAGGCAACACACACACGTAACGGAAACGTGGCAGCATATTAAAAACTCATTAAGCGACCAGAGTCTGTATTGTGTGTATGTATGTGTGTGTGTGTGTGTTTATTTGGTTTTTTATGCTACTTTATTTTTTTCTTGTTTTTTTTTAATTTATGCAAATATCGACCGAGTCACATTCAGCTCTAGAAGCTGCCAAAAAGTATGCTTTAGCTATTTTGCTGCCCAACTTGCCGCTATGCCAGCGAAAGTAAATCGAATGTCAACCGCACAGACACACAGATACTCTCACACACACACTCATGCAGTGTCGTGAGTAGCGTGAGTCGTGAATCGTGAGTCGTGAGCGTGTACGTGACCTATGCCAAACTTGCTTTGAAGATGCCAAACAAATTCCTGTGTCGAAACGTTTCTAGAGTAAGCGATTCCGATTACGTATACGTAATGTGTGTGAAAGAAGCAGAAGAAGAAGTCACTCACACACACACACTCACGTGTCGACCAAATCCGCTTAAGACAAACTGACGACTGATTCTGTGCCACGCAGCGCGTTGCCGCAAGTTGGGGCAACTTGGCCCCAAATTGACGTCGGCGTCAGCTTCGTTGTCAGCTTCAGTTTTTCAGCTTCGGCAATGGGCACTGAAGATGGGGCAGCAACCGGACCTGCGACACTGTTAAAGAGCGTGAGCTGCTTAAGAGAAACACACACAAAAAAAGAGAGAGGGAGAGAAAGAGAGAGAAAAAGAGCGGGCTTGTTCCAATGCCAAAACGTTTCAGCGCGTGTGTGGCATGTGGCATGTGGCGCAACTGGTTAGTCAGCCGCATGGAAACCAAAATGTGTGGCATTGGAAGTTGCCGCTACTCTCTTTGCCCCACTCTCTCTCTCTCTCTCTCTCTCTCTCTCTCTGTTCCCCCGCTCTCTTGCAGCGGTCCAGTGCATGCCGGCGTCTGCTTTGTTTGCCCAATTAAATGCCACATATGTCATGAACTCCCCAGACCCAGGGATGCCCCACCCCCACTCCCACCGCCACCTCCACACACTCCACATGCACCTTCCTCAGCCTCAGCCCCTAGCGAGTATGCCGTTTTTTAATTAATCATTAATAGGAGCCACGCTCGGCTGGCAACCAAAGCAACCAAGAAGCAAAAGCCAAGGCAGATAAGCACTGCCCCCAAACGTTGCAGCTGCAACTGCCGCAGCCGCAGCTTCTGTGCCCCCAACAGAATGCCAAATTGCATCGTTGTGCCTTTGATATACCCGCTAGTCCCTCCGTCTCCATTCCCTCTGCTCCTGCTCCGGCTTTAACTCCAACTCCGGTCGCAATTAGCGAGCGGCAACATTTGCGGCAACTGTTGCGCCGTTGTCGTTGCAAAATCCCCAAGCACGTCGCTGGCAATGCAACTGAGCCTATTTCTCGCTGTATCTCTATCTGTGCCCGTATCTGTGCCTGCATCTGTGTCTGTGACATGTGAAACCACACAGAAAACTAAAAATAAAATGAAAAAACGACTTTATTTTCAATTCACAACGATGACTATTGTATGCACTACAAATAGAATAGGAACAAATAATGTTTGACAATTCGTTAAAAAAACAAATGGATTTTTAGCAAACAATATTTTCCAATAATAAGAACAAGATACTTTTAAGTTTATTTTTTATTCATTTTTTTTATTATGCATTTTACAAAGTTGTAAGCTTTTAAAAATTTATTTAGTACATTCTCGAGCAAAGGTAAAAACGGCAGGCCCAACTGTAAAAAATCATTAAATAAATAAACCTGATTTTTAAAGCATTAAAAAACATTTACCCAAGCTTACAAGTTTTAACAATCATTTGTTTTGATAACAAACAGTGTGTCAAGTAATTGATTCGGCCACAAAAAAGACACAGAATTTTAAATCAATTAAAATATATACAATTGTATGTTTTCATCACGCAAAAAATAAACATATTTTATTTGCTTAAATATATACCGTTTCTTAGTTTATTATGGCGCGGGCCGCCCGTGTTTTTTTTTTTTTTGGTTGTGTTTTTTTTTTTTTTATATATTTTATTTTTTTTTTTTTTTTTTTTTGTTTTTTTTTTTTTTTTTTGTGCGTTGCTAATTTTTTTCCCCTTTGTTTTATTTGTTGGTTTTTTTGTTTGGGGGGGTGGGTTTTGGCGTTTCCTGTTTGCTTGTTTTCTCTTTGTTAGGTTAAAATTTTTTTAGTTTATTATATTTTTTCCCACCCTCGGGAATTTTTTCTATCTATATCAAAAAACGCGAAATTTTATACACTACAACATATTGAAAGCTAAAAAAAATCGCTAGCGTCGTTTTCTCAAAAACCGCCAAAATGTGGGACAAAATATCTTATTTAACCTGTTGCTTTTTACCTATGCACTTTAGAAAAAAAGTTTAAAGGTCTGCCTAAAAGCCCTTCAAAATACCTTTCCAACGATATATAGATCACGTCTGTAGCTCATATCGTTTGGATGCTATAGGGGTTTTAATTTTAGCGGTTTTTAGCGATTTCCCGCTAAACTAGCTTTTTTTCGAAAAAGTCGTAGAACAAACGTTTCTAGATTTTTGATCGGGAACAAGTCCTCATTCAAACTTTTAAGCTAAATCAACGCTTTGATACTAACAAACAAACAAACAAACAAACAAACAAACAAACAAACAGACTGACTTTTCATCTCGTTTTGAGAAGGGCACCAAAAATTTCAAAATTAATTATCTTCTGAACCAGTGATCGGATTTTGTTGATCAAGGTGTCATTCGACGCGTATTTTTGATAAGAATAGTAAAAAATTAAAATAAAAATCGAAAAGGCTCCAACGACCCCATTTGCTCCAATAATTTAAAATTTTCCCCTCCCACTAACACCTGTTTATCTCACGAACCAGGTAAGTTTCCAAAAGTCTTAGTAAGCACATTTGTAAGTAAAATTGATACCTTTCGATCGGTACATAACTCGACCCGATCGGACAGTCATAGCAAATTTTCCATTCTTCCTGTGTATATATGCTAGTCGCCTTCGCACCCTTTGTGCTGCTTTCGTCACTAGCGCGGACTGCCGTCCGCAGTGATTCATTCATATTCTTTTATTGCTGTTTTTCGGATCCAGTTAACTATTAATAATGAATTTTATTGAGCTTAAATATTTTTTAAAAATATTAAATAAATGTATGCATGTTTTTTCCTTGTCAAGACAACTACAAAGCATTCTGTATACGAGCATTGTTCTACTTTAGATAACAAGACACTATTAATACCCTATTCATTTTGGACTTTATATCAGCAGCTGTGCTTCAATTTAAAACTGTCGTCGACCTATGTCAACAATTGACCCGCGGGTCGTGTCTCCAACTCCAACTCCAAGTGCAACTTGACTTGCCATTGCCTGGCTCTGTGTTGCATTGCCTGCAACTCCCCAGCTGGGGCATTGCTGCACGTTGCACGTTGCTGTTGTCTCTGTTGGCTGCAAATACAATTTGCTGCACTCGGTCGAACATATTCCGGATTTCGCATAATTTTATTGACTTCGTTGAATCAACAGTTACCCAAGCTCCCAGCAGACTGCATTTTTGTAGGCACTGTGCTGAGGGCCCATATGTCAGAGTCACAGACAGACCGAGCCGGAGTCGGATGCCCTTTACCAAGAGCACTTATGTTTTGCATTTGCAATCGCGCACATAATCAGCCAGAGGGAAGCCATGGAGAACCGCGATCCCGATCCCTATCCCGAAGTCCCAATTGTGGCGACTCCCCAATGCTTGCAATATGGCAAAAATGCTAATTAGGCGTAATTCGCATAAAATTCGCGAAACATTTGCCTGTCATTCACAGAGAACTAGCGAGAACCAGTGGAGAATTCTCCTGCTGCTGCTGCTTTTCGGTTACAGTTTTTGTGGCCTGTCTCCTCATTCAATTCGGGCAATGGGCTTTTGATTTACGAGCAATGCCGCCTATCAGCAGCCCATCAACAGCAGCCAATCGTCAGCTCATCCGTCATCGAAGACCGCACCCGGAGTTGAAAGCTGATGCCACTACCCGACTCCTGCTTTGACACCCCCCGTCTCTTGCTCCTGCTCCAGCTCCAGCTCTCTTTCTAGCCCCTGCGGCCAGCAGCCTGATAAATTATTAAATCTACGAGTATGTGTAAGCTGACGTGATTCTGATACTTTGGCGGATTTGTTGTGCTTGCTGTGATTACATAGTATATGGCACAGACTCACACATGACTAGTTGGAATGACTTCAGTTGAGCGCATGCCGACTTTGAAAGACCCTGTACTTATTCTTTAAATTATGGGGAATTCCAACTAGGAAAAATCTAGTCAAATTCCCTAGGAAATTGCCTAGTGAAAATCCGACTAAATTCTTTAGCAAAGTTCCCTTGGGAATTTCCTAAGGAAAATTCCCATGCTAAGTTCCCTTGGGAAATTGGATCAAGGTTGGACGAGCCTAGAACTTACATATTCAGGCCTGTTCCGGTTTTCACTTGTTTTTTGCGAATTTCAATTCGCAAGATTTGACCGAATTTCCCTTAAAATTCCTTGACATTTCCTTCGAATTACCCTCCGAATTTCCCTCCCACATTGTGTTGAGTAATTTTTAGCAGAACAGTGCTGGAAAATGTTCTGAGTGCGTCCCAGATTTGCGTCAAAAGAATTTCCGTCTGTCAAAATGTGTAATTACTTCATTAAAAATTTAATTCATCATAAGTGGAAACATTTTTCAAAGATAAAACCTACTTTCGTTATAACTTTTGCATATTTGAAAGCGCGGGTTGTTCTCAGTGCTGAGCAACGCCTTTTTGCAGAGTTGTCAATTGTTGCACAGTGTTTGTTTACAAAAATAATCTCCTTTGTTTTGCATTAAATAACAACAGTTTTGTCACAACTCGCATTTAAAAAACAAGCAATTCAATTCATTATTTTACGCAATGCTTAAAAGCACTTGAATTGTTGTTTTAAATATATACCATAATATTTACAACTTTCCTCACCTACAAAGGCAGCTCTAAAAAACTTCCCATTCATTTTCACAAATACTTGCGGAAATTAGAACAGGTCGAGCAAATCCGACAAAAATGTTAGGTTAAAGTCTTATCGATTTTGAGGCGTGATAAAATAAAAATGATTTAAAAATCAAATAAATTATTTTTTGTTTATCTGATGATGTAGTATTATTCCTAAAACATTGGAGAATTTTATACATATTTTGTTTTCACTTTAATTTTATGCTAAGCATGCCAAAATCATCGATTTATTCCTTCCGAATTCAAACTCACTAGTTCAATGTCAAGTGAATTCAATTCGCAAAATCTTGCCGAAAGTGAAAACCGGAACAAGTGAGGGAAATTCACTTTCGCAAAATCTTGCCGAAAGTGAAAACCGGAACAGGCCTGATTAAGTTTTTTAACTCTAGCTCTTATTTATTCTAAGGTCTAGGTTCTCTAACAGACAACCAGATCAACAGAAAGATGAACGAATTTGTATTTCGCATTTGACAAACTTAACATACCTGTTTTTTTTTCAAGTACAGGGTCTAATCAGCTCATCATTTGTATGTGTCCAGAAGACATGATGAAAACACATTTTGGGAAAAGTGACTAAAAAACTAAAGCCATAGCCTTGACCTTGTCGAAGAATGACTCAAAACAAGTTGAGAAATAGCAAGCAAAAGGGGAAACGGAAGCGGAAGAGGAAGTAAAAGCAAGCAAACAAGGAAAAGAGAAAGTTATTGCAACTGAGCAAGTTGTTATGTTAATTAAATAGTTAGGATGATGATCAAACTATGCCTCGAAAGCAGTGGTAGAGAAGCATTACTCAATTGAGTTTTGCATAGTTTTGCCAGCGGCAGCTGCGACTAACGACGCGTAGCCGACCGACCAAGGAAATGGAAGGCAATGGAATGGGGCAACAACATTCACTTTGCGCAAGTACTTAGCAAGCCCAGGGGAGGGGGAGAAGGAAGGGAACAAGAATTGTTAGGGGATTGCGGGTTAGCAACTATTGTCAACAAGCGCGTACTTTGTGCTCGGGGTTATCCAGGCCGAAAATGCGCCATTGTCATTTCCTGTGCGCCATCCTCTCGCTGAAAGGATTTCAATGTCACACGGCGGCTGTTTGGCTATTTTGACTCTTTGCCTCCCGGCTACTCACTGCCCTCTCCCCTCTGGCCACGCTTCTGTCTCCTGGCTGGCCGGTCCATTACATTAACCCACGGACGCATCAAGTTTCGGCGACCACAAAAACGTCACAATGAAAATTCATGAAAATTTCGCCAACCGTTTTCACTGTCACTCGCTCTCTCTGTCCCTCTCTCTCTCGCTCTCCTCTTTCTCTCTTTATCTGTGTATATCTCCTCGTTTGCTTTTTGCTTGCTCTTAGCCACTTTTGTGGTCAATTAACGAGCCGCTTTTTGCAGTCCTTCGAGTTTGCTTTTGGGTAATGAATTTAAATGACCCACATAAAGTGTTTTTGCAACGCCGATTGCCTGGCCTCAACAGGCGACACCTTAAGCTAAAGCGGGAGCTGAATGCCCGTTTTCTATTTTCCATTTCCCAGCTCACAGCTCACACATTGTGACAACACCTGTCGCCGAAAAACTTTCAACAATTTAGCTAATGACTTCCTGACAGGGCAGAGGAGTGGAAGGGGATGGTGCCGGAGGGATGGTGAATAGACGTGGCTAGCCAAGTCAGCCGCTCTCTGTAAATACCAAATTAATTATATTTCATGCACTGAAATTAATCAAGTGTCCCATGACCCCCCCCCCTCCCCCCACCATCCCAAAAAAAGCAAAATCAACTATGTACACTTTCGACCTGAACTCTATTTAACCCCGAAACAAGCCAGAGAAACCTGTCTTATACCCCGCAATCAAACACAACACACCCCCCTTCCCCCTTTCAGTCTTCACACCCTCCACCTGTACAGGTAAAATTGTTGCCCAGCTTTGGGCCCATTTCATTAATCACACTCAACACTTGGGAACGGGCTTGAAAACAAGAACATGGTTTGGGATTTTCGGGAGACACGTTGAGCTCACTTGTGGCCAATGTCAAATGGTTTTGGCCGCCGTTGCCGTTGCCGTTTCTTGCCCCAGATTATTTATTATTGTTTAGGTTCATAAGCGGGAGTAGGTGGGGTGGGGGTTGGTGTGGGTGGCAAGCAACTCGAATCAGCTGCATGCTGCACTCAGTCAAGGCGATTGACTTTTATTGGTGGCACGACTTGCACTTAGCCAAGAAAATAGTATGTGTGTGTGTGGGTGTGTGTGTGTGTGTGTGTGTCTATATTTGTATTGTTTCCGCTAAAAATTTGTGTCGAGAAACACACTCAGCAGCAAAGACAACAACCATAGCACCATTCAAATCTGCACGTATCTATGGCAAACGTTTATAGCATATTTATAGCTAAGTTATTAACAGAATCATGTCTTTTGTATGGCAAATATATATTTAGTTGCAAACAAACACCTAAACAGCGAAGACAACAACCACAAAATCATAAATGCAAACTTGGCATTTGTATGGCAAACGTTTAATAGTGACCGCATAGCTGAGTGATAAACAAACACGGCCTAAAAGTATGCTACAGCTCTACACTAGGGAATTTCACTCGCGCTGCCAAGTATGCCATAAACTTCCCAAAATAGAACCGGATGGAATGTGGCATACTTTTTTATGGCATACTTTTTGGCAGAAATCGTTTGGGTTATTTATGCTCTTAATCTTTCTATTTTGTTTGCTCATTTCACAAAATTTCACAAATTTCCAGAAGGTAGATTTTGAAGTTCAGATAAGAAGTGCATTGTCATTTCATGCCAAATTAAGCAGCAAAAGGCAAGGAAGTAGTCACAATTTTTTTAAGCCAAAAAGTATGCCCTAAAAGACTTTACAATCATTTAAAGTATGCAATAGAAAAACATTAAAATCGTTAACCATTTATTTATCACTTTAAAGCGTATTACTCCGCGATTTATCCATAGATTCTCAAAAGCAATAGCCTATTTTCTTCGTAACAGTGTCGGCTGTACGTTAAACTCTTAAAATTAATTTTACCTTGGCGATATCTATTTTTTCTAGGGCAATTTGTGATCTGTTGAGACCCAAAATTCACAAAAAAACAGGATTTTGGAACTTTAAAAAGTCGCTAGCTTCTGAATCTACTCAAGCCGATCTCAAAGCTATATGAAAGAATCTCCGATCTTAAAGTATGTCAAGAGATTAGTTACCTTTAATTTGAGTGCTTTTTTGACCACATTGGTAAATTAGATCTCGTGGTATACGTATACTCTAAAATGTGAGAGCCACTTTCGAAAATTTCATACAAAAATTCTTAAGTGCGATTTTCGTATTTAGTGGGCCAAAATCCATAAGAAAAGTGCACTCAGACATGAAAAGCAAAATGGCTGTAAACTAGTGATATTAAACCATTATTTAGAAAAATACAATATTTTAATAATTTATTTAATTTTTTACCGCCGATTCGGTAAAATTTCAGTAGCCTACAGCTAGGGCAAAAATGTAAAATTTTCGTACGTCTTCAGCGGGTACCCCCGCAAACCGTGGCTGAAAATTTTGGTAGTACTTCAGCTAGTGTATTCCGAATTTCCCCGGCCACGCTAATGTAAAAGCGAATTAGAACTTTACACAAAGTTCAGCTGGAAATCTGTATACTTTTCCATACAAAAAGTGCCACTGGGTTTTATTAATGGGCTTAGTTCACTTGTTAGTCGAGAGGGGGCGCCTCGTAATTTACCTGTGGACGCTTTATCGGTTTTACGTTTCAGTCGCGCGATCGGCCGCATACGAAACAGGTGTATGAGCAAAACTGCATGCGAGACTCGCGTTGTGATAAGAAATAAACGGTAATTTCAATATCAATTATCAGTCGAACAATTTATCTAGCTAAAATTGTGTAACAAATGGGCAAATAAAATGACATAAAAGTTTTAAAAGTAGATGTATATTGCGTTAACTTTTTGCCTCCGTATATATAAATATAAACGTATATGTGTGTATGCGTGTGTGTGTGTGAATTTGTGTGATAAGATAGCCCAGAAACGCGACGCTTGTGATAAGAGTTACTGGTTAAAAGACAGCGCATTCAAAAACAAACAGTGTAAAACTTAAACTCAACGCATTAGTCACTGAGTAAAGTTGTAAATAACAACAGTAATTATTTATAATTCTCGAATATAATAATGTATGTATAGTATATAGAGAGGGTACAAGTATAGTATATTATGTTAGTTAATTAAATAGGAGATATGCTCATATGAGCAGCTTCCGCTCTGACTCTGGTCATTTAAACGCATTTAAACAGCAAAATATGCCAGTGGAAAAAAATTATATATAAATTAGGTTACGGCTTTATTTGCTGTTGTTGTTGTTGTTGTCATACAATATATCATATATAAAATAAGTATGCATGTATATTATATAGATATATAGCGTTAGCTGGGGCGCTCAATCAGTTGTTGAATTCGATGCAGCCAACGGCGCAAAGAAAAAAGACATAAAAACAAGCATTTGATTTGCGGAATCAAAGCGCAACAGCAACAATAACAACAGCAACAACATTAGAAACAACAACAGCAACAACAACAGCAACAACAACAGCAACAACAACAGCAACAACAACAATAACAACAACAGCCACATAAAATTACATACCAAATATTTCGAATACAAATCGGAAATAATTACATTGCACTCTTGGCGTCTATGATTAACTTTGAGTGAGGCAAACAAAAACTCGAAATATTCATAAAAAAAATTAAATAAAATTGTTGAAAAACTGAAAGCTTAAATACTTAAATATATGGGCATATCAAATTTGTATTTAGACAGAAATGACTAACTGATAAAAGTATTTATAGACCTAAACCTTGGCACGTTGACTGTTTGTGCCAGTTCCCAGTTCCCAATTCCCTAGCCGGTTTTAATGTTGACTGAATTGGCAAAAGAAATTGCCTAAGAAATAGCTCGTAAATAGCGTTACACAATCTGGAGTCACAACAGAGAAGTCTTCTATTCCCCAAGACAACTGAAACCAAGGCTAACCCATCTGCAATTAGTCGACACTTGCTGGCCAGGTCGTTGGCCATTAAACGCGACTGCCCTTAGCCAAGTTTATGAATGTATGTGACGTCATATTATGTGGATCAGTTGGCAGCTTTGAAATGTACGTTTGTTTCGTTACAGTTTTGATTTTAATATGATCTCTATTGCTTTGGTCATTAACTTGTACACATGCAACAACTCGAATTGTTGTTGCTCACCTGTAGTTTCTTTTGTTATTGCTGTTGTTGTTGTTGTTGTGGCTACCTCCCGCTATTATCAGCAGCGCACCTTTCACAGCTCACATTCAGCGCGCGGAAGTATTAATAATGCATTTTTAATAAATAACAACAAAAACAAACACATCCGACAAAGAGCAAAGACAACAATGTAACTCATTCAAGTGCAGAGAAACTAAAACTATAAACATAAAGATAATTTTTGAGGTCGAATTCTTGATACACTCTACAAATTTTGAAATTGTAATATGATGATTAATTCTTACGAATAGTGAATAACAAAAAATTATTTAACAATGCAAGTCCAAAATATTTCAAATCATTTTCTTTTATTTTTTTACTTTTGGCATTGAAAATATTTATCATGTAACACGTTCTAGACAGTTTTATAATGTAATTCATTTTTATTAATTCCCATTTTTGGTGTTTTTAAGCTCTTGTTTAACGACCAACTAAATGAGATACTCAAAATAACCATTAAATATGTAAGTGTATAGCACAATGATGTTGTGGTTCATATTGTTGTTGTTGGAGCTGTTTAGAGCGCAGCTTTTCAATTGTCGCATTTGTCAAGCTCAGAGAAAGAGAGAAAAACAGTAAGAGCGAAAGACAGAGAGAGAGAGAGAGAGACAGAGAGAAGAGCAACGATCAAGAGACAGAACGCAAGCAATGCGCAATGGGCTCGGCCAATTCTACCTTCAGTTACACTTCCACCTCCACTCACACACACCCCCGCATACACACTCACATACCGCGCACACACACAATACCTTTGACGTTGTCGCTACCTGGAGAGTGACGTTAGTCGCATTCAGTTGCCGGCAACAAGAGGAACAACAACGCAGCGAGCAGAGAACAACGCGATTAGAGAACTGACAAAAGAGAATTTAAAAAAAAAAAACAAAAGATACAAACAAAAAACAAAACACATGTAAAAAGCCCATAGATAATATGGTAAAAATAAGATCAGCAGGCAAGGTAGCAGATAGATAGTAAAATAAGCTAACCATAGTGGTAAATGACCCAATACAAATCTGTTTAATTTGCAGTTGAAATTGTGGCGAACCCAAAGTGCAACTTGAAGCAACAACAACAACACCATGGCACCAGCAATAACAACAACAACAGTAGCAACAACAACAACAACAACAGTGATTTGGATAGTCAAGTGAATGTGGAGGATTTGCCCATCACCTTCAAGGTTAGTCTAAAAGTTTAAGCCGCAAACAGACCGCATCATTTCACACCAAAAACTCAAATTCATGGCAAAATGTATTACCATATACTGTATTTAAATTGCTGCGAATGTGCTTCAGTGCGTTTAGCTGTTTAGGGTTGCCTGCCTGCCTGCCTGCCTGCCTGCCTGTCGCACAGCGACAACCCTGCCCTGCCATCAAAACATATCAAAACACGCACTCGTCGCGCTTCGCTGCCTGAAGAAGAGTTTCAAGTCACATGAGTCGCATTTCGACTGTTGCTGTTGCTGTTGCTCTCACATCCGGTTCGCATCGGATGCAAATGAATCGGCTGTCCACAATTGTCGTTGGCCAACGGGTCGAAGGGGTTAACGGGACAGTCCGGAAGTAGCTTGCCAACTAAACTATAATCCGTTACATTTTCGCGACACAAATTAAAATCAAAAAATAACATTCTAGAATTCAAGCTTAAATTGAAATTGTTTGATTGAAGCATTTATTTTTTTATTTATTTATTTTATTTTGAAATTCTTTCAGTTACCTTAAATTGTAAATTAATATAATTAGATGCAGCAATGTTAGCTCCTTAAATAAAAAAATATAATAAACTAAGAGATTTGATGTTGTAAATTACAGAACATTTATTTATTTATTTATAGTCAAGCTTAAAGCAACCGACAAATTATATAATTCAAAATAGCAATATTAATTTAAGTTAAAGGAAACAAATAAAATATATAAATGTAAATGTAAATGATCTGAGGATATTTAAAATGAAAAGAAAAATATTAGTCCAACAAAAACAAAAAACCTAATGACTCAACATTAAAATAATCAAAAGAGGCTTAAAATATTATATTCAAGTAAAGAAATTCATTTAGAACTCAAACTATAACTTAATAAACATTTAAATATATATTAAGTCTATTTAAATAAGCCATTTTTGTACTTGTATTAAAGAACACAAGCTTTTGTTTCTTATTAACAACTGAATAATAAATATAATTTAATTTATTTTATTTCAATTGAGTTATTAACCAGTTATCACGATAGGAATAGTAACTTTCAGTTCAGCTATAGTGTATTTGCTGAGAACGAACAAAAAGATCCATACTTGAATCAAGATTATCGTTTGTAATTGATTTAATTCCTAATTATTATTTATTAATGTTGTATTACTAATTATTTGTTTTTCCGTGTGCTCGCAGGTCAAATACATTGGCTCAGAGGCATCGCGCGGCCTTTGGGGCATCAAATACACACGTCGGCCTGTGGATATTATGGTGGGCGTGGCCAAGAATCTGCCGGCCAACAAGGTGCTGCCCAACTGCGATCTGAAGGTGTCCACATCGGGTGTGCAGCTGGAGATCATCTCGCCCAAGGCGAGCATCAACAACTGGAGCTATCCGATCGACACGATCTCGTATGGTGTGCAGGATTTGGTTTACACGCGTGTCTTTGCCATGATCGTGGTCAAGGACGAGTCGAGTCCGCATCCCTTTGAGGTGCACGCCTTTGTCTGCGACAGTCGCGCCATGGCACGCAAGTTGACCTTTGCCCTGTCCGCCGCCTTCCAGGACTACTCGCGGGTCGTGAAGGAAGCGTCTGGCGAGGATCAGGTGGATGATAATGGAGCCACGCCCAACGATATCATTACGCCCACGAGGCAAAAGTTCGCCATCGATTTGCGAACGCCCGAAGAGATCCAGGCTGGGGAATTGGAGCAGGAAACGGAAGCGTAGGATTGGCCCCCCTGCCACTCCCCCTCCCCACAACCCGATTTTTTATCTATCAGTATATGTGTATTTGTATGTGTGTGTGATTGTCGTAGTTACTTATTGTACAGTTGCCCTTGTTATTGTACTTTCCTCTCTGTCTATGTATCGTTATCTCCGTCTCTCACCTGGTAGTAGCCTCATACAGCTAATTACCCAAAGCCTAAGCATAATGCAATTGTAAGCAATAAATAATCTTTGTATGTAAAAAGAAAATTTAAAAAATAATATAAAACCAAAATATTTAATTTATTAGGGACATTATTCCACAGCAAAAATAAGAAACTCATCAAGGCGGTTTTCTAGTTTCGAAGGCAGAATTTCATCTGCTTTTTCTTTAAATCGTGGATAGAAAACGTAAAAAAAACGTAAATGAAAGCGTAAACATTTAAATAACATATTTTTATTTGTATTTGGTAGGGATATTCGGGAGGCTTTTGTGGTTTGAATTGAGAGGGTCGATGATAAGCGGGAAAAAATTAATGAGATCGAGAGTAAATATTTTTAAATTAAGCAATCGAGTCAACTATTTTTATTCGTAGAAGGAACTAAATATAAAGTCAAATCATTTTTTGTGCATTTTGACCAAAAATTGCTTAAATATGATTCATTTGTAGAATCTCTGAATTTTAGTTTTAATATATACCCGAAAGGGTGTCAGCCACCATGGATTTTTATTGAAAAGAACTTTTATAATATTGATACAAAAGTATTTGATGTAAAATCTGCAAATGTTACTGCTCCAATAAATCAAGAAATTCCGGCCAAAAATTCAGGAAATCGTGAATAAATGTCATTTAATTAAGGAATCGGTTCAACCATGGACATGAGAAAAATGTGTTTGTATTTTTCGTTCATTTTGACCAAAATTTGACAAAATTTGATTCATTAATGGAAAGTTTCGATGTTAGTTTTAGATCATAGATTAATTTGTAAGTTGAGTTTGTCGAAAAATAAACAAAAATTTCAAAGTATGATAAAATGTTGATGCAATGTTCAAATGGACCGTCCGCATGGAAATCGGTTACGATTTGACAAAGTTATGGCAATATAGAAATTATTTAATACTCAGTTTTGTGAAATCTGATTGGAGTACGCTCGCATTTCAGTTGGCCATCTCTACCGCCCAGAGGCTGAATGCCACTAGGCAAACTCAAACACTCAAACCTGTGCACGATGGAGCTGACTAACCCGGAAGATCTACATATTTTCCAGCAAAAACAAGTACACACCTGTTGATTCATTTTTCAAGATTTTTATTCAAAGTTTTTTTTTCAATTTTTTTCTTTTCATTTGTTTGTTTGTTTTAACTCAAAAGGATACAACAATGCTAAACTTAAATTTCAACTCTCGCGTGCGCTTCTTGAGAATAAAGTGCAAAAATGGCCATAAAACTAGAAAATCAAAAAATAGTCATTAAATAGTTGCCTAGGTGCAAATGAGTGGGACAGCGTCGGGTTTGCCAGGAACTCGGAGGGTGTGAACTGGAGGGCATGGGACTCCGGCTGGACTTCGGCTTCGGCTTAATTGGTTGCTTCAAGTATTGTGGGCGGGTGTTGGTGTTTGCTTGGAGTTTGCTGGACTCGCAAAGGCTTCTCAGCTCGGCCTTAACTGGCGTCGGCACGAAACAGAAAGCGACGCTTGCGTGCATCCATTCTCGAAGGAGATTTGGTTTCCTCCTCGGGTTTCGTTTCGGCTTCTTCCACTTTGCTGACCGTCACTGGCGATGTCTGCACCTTGGACATGGTTGGTTCCGCTGGCGAAATGCGCTTGTAAATGGGCAGTATGATTTCCTCTTGCTCGGATTCTTGGGCTGGCAAAGATTCCGATGCAGGCACAGACTGGGGTTCTGAGGCGGATGCTGAGGCGGAATCTGAGATGGGAACTGAGGCGAATTCAGAAGCGATCTCTGAAGCGGGCTCTGAGGCAATCTCTGAGTTCATCTCTGAGGCGATCTCTGCAGCTGGCTGCCGCTCCATCTCCGACTTGACGCCGTTGCTTGGAATCAATGCCATTGGAGCTGCTGCACCTGGTGTGAGTACCAGTTCCATTGGCGTGAGCTGTTCATTCTTGGGATTCTGATCCAGACGTTCCTTGACCAACTCCACAATATCATCAATGCTTATGGATGGCATATAGGCAGCCGTGGCCAGACTTGGCTCAGTCTCCACAGGTTTCATCTCCAGCTCAGCTGTCTCCTTGACGACTTCCTGCTCCGACTCCTTCTCTGCCTCTGGCGCGGAAACCACCTGCACAGGTATCTGATAGTCGGCAGGTAAATGATTCAACTGCATTATATTAAAAATGGGTGAATCCTGTTTCAGTTTCAGTTTCAGCTGTGGCTGTGCCTCCGACTCCCTTCCGACTCCATCTCCGACTCCAGCAGCTGCTCCTCAACGGATGCATTCTTATCGATTATTTCTGGCTCTGGCAACTTGGCCTCCTCGATGGACACATTGTCCGCCTCCTGTTGCAGCTCAGCTACCATCGGCTTAGCTTCGCTTTGTGCCACTTGTGGCATGGTCTCAGCCATGTCCATGGCTGCTGTGGCCAATTCAGTCTCAGTTTTCTCCTCATGCTTGCGCAGTGTGTTCAGAAAGTCGGTTATCAGCTGCTCCGCCTCGGCAGCCATGACGGGATCAACTGGCTTGAAGCCACCAATGGATTCCTTAATCTCATTATTGCTGTTGCTGCTACTGTCAAGCATCTGCTCCACCAGAGGATTGGGCTGTGCCATTTCCGGTGTGGCTGGCAGACTCTCTGGTGCATCCGCTGGCTTAGCTGCCTCCATGGCTTCCAGATTGCTTAGGGCTTCCTCGCTGGAGCTAATGGGCTCCACAATAGCTGGCTCAATGTGAGCTACTTCTATGTTGTCTGTTGGATTGTTTTCTGATTGTTCCTCAGGTTGATTCTCTGCCTGTTGCTCTGGCTGATCCACTGACTCTGACTGCTTCTCCGACTGCTTCTCTGACTGCTGCTCCGACTGCTTCTCCGACTGCTTCTCCGACTGCTGCTCCGACTGCTCCATTGGCTGCTGCATTGTCCTGAGGCCTTGACTCCAAGATCTCCTCAACCACAGCGGGTATCTCCTCAATGGCTTCAATGGGCTTCACTTCCTCCACCTCAACTTTAAGTGGCGCAACTTCCTCCATCTTCATCGGCTCTGCCTCTGCTTCAGCCTGTGCTATGGCCACAACTGGCTCGGAAGCCTCTGCCGCTGGCTCCTCGACAAGCTGCACAGGAGTCGCCTCCTCCGGCGTTGCATCCACAAACATTGTCTGCAACTTCAACGTTGGCTGTGGTTCACTCAGCTCCACTTGCACCTGGATTGCCTCCGTAACAGCGGCTTCATTCTCCTGCACAGGTTTGTTGGCTGTTGTGGGTTGTTGTTTATTGAAAATTGCCGGACGTTTGCGTATCGAGTTGAAGAGTTCATTGCGCATGGGCGTGGCAGGGGCGGACACAGCGGGCTTGATGGCTTGCGGCCTCTCCTTGTTGGGCCTCACATTGAAACGCTGCGGCTTCAAGGGCTTAGGCGACAGCTGAACCGGTTCGGGTTCGGGCTCCGCTTCCTCGACGGGTTCGGCAACGGGAGCTGCTGTGGTGGCAATTGGAACCTTCCTTTGGGGTTTGTTGTATGTGACGGCGGGCTTGCGACGATTGGGCTTTGGTTTGGGCTTCTGCACCTTGACCGGCTTCGCTGGCTCCTGGGCGGGCTCAGGGGCGGCAACTGCAACGGGCTCGGCAATCGCAGGCATATCACTCTCCTCGGGCTGTGGCTTCTGCTGTTCAAGCTGCTCGCTCTCGGCAGCTGCTGGTTGCTTCTCCTCCTCGGCGGGCAGTCCAAAGTTGCCATTCAACTCATAGTATCTATAGCTGTCCTCACACTCGATGGTCATGTCCTCGCGGCGCATGCAAGTGAACGATTCCTGCAGTTAATAAAAATAGGTTAGTTTGCAATATTTAATTAATTTTAAATTAATAAAATTATTTTAGTTTTATTTTAAAAACAGCCAAAATATTAAATGTATAGAAAAGTGATAAAGCGGAAATTTTAGAAATCCCTAAAATTGGCTACACTTTATTTAATAGTTATTGTTTTTTAATAATCTTTATTTTCTGGTAATATAACTCCTAAGTTTTGTTTTTTACTTTTATTTGGACTTTTGCATTTTTATTTTCAAATTTTGGCAATCTTTGTAATATAATATAAGTATTTCGAAATTAATTTATTTGAGTTTACACAGAACTATCATTTTTCTTTAACTTTAAATTTTTTTTGTTATTCAAAATTTTTAGATTAAATTAAAATTTTAATAAATAAATTATTGAATAAAAATTGAACTCACCTGACTGAAGATCGTCTCCTCGGGGCAGATGAAGCTCCAGCGGAAGGTGTTCTCCTTGCCATCGGCATAGGTAACAGGCAGACACACATGGAAGATTTGGCAATCGTTCTCCACATCGGCATAGTAGCCATAGGATTTGTTGGCACACGAAAAGCTGTCCGTGATGTCGGCCCTAATGGAGGTGGCGTTGCTGGGCAGCGTCAGAGTGCCCACTAGAGGAGCTGCTTCCGTTTCCGCTGCGTTGCCACTCGTCTGCATTGCCGCTCCTCTCCTTCTCCGCCTCGGATTCCTGCACAGCCATTACACTATCCTCGCGTGCCTTTATGGGCATATTCTTTCTCTACAAGGGAGGGAGGAATACAAATATGAGTAGGAATTAAATTATATACAAACGATCTACGTGCGGCGCATGCGCAACACGAATTCAACCAAAGCACGTGACGTGATTGCCATGGTAAAGTGTCTATCTATAAATTAGCTCTAACAGGCTAACCGAAAAATTTCACTTGTGTTCTAGTTTTTGGCGTTAAGTGAAAACTGAATTACCCAATGTCCCCTATCACCTATCCCCTACATACCTATTGTGCACTTCGCACCTGGCACCTGGCTAACCTTTTTGGTCAACGCTGCAATTGAATCGGACTTTCGAATGTTTATTCGCTTGAATGTTATCACATCATATTTTTAACCATATCAATTTGTTATTTATACAATTGAGCTATGCATTTTAATTAGCTACAAATTGTTAATATTTGTTTCTTTCGCGCTTTCAGTCACGCAGGAATATCTTTTCTTTCGGGGAAGTGAAGTAGTTGCAATTGAATCTTTGAAGTTTTTACTTATTAGAGATAATAAAGACATCGTTCCATAAATTTTCTATATTCATTTTGTTTTGAGGGAAAAATGATATTTACATTTTTTTGGGAATTTTAAATGAAAAGCACGACATTTTTACAGATCACATGAGTGGAAAAATGCCTATATCATGACCTTTACACTTTACATGCATAATGCATTATTAACAATTTTGTAGCATACAAACAGTTGTTAGATTAATTATTTGGAAATTAGGAGTAACATTGGCAATGAAAGCAATGGCAAAATAAAAACAAAATCAATGAAAAGTTATATGCTCTGCTCCAAACACGTTAAATGTAATAATATAAAAATCTTATGAAAGTCGTTTTAGACTCTTTAAATCCTAAAAAAAAAAATGTTTCCTAGGCATTTAAAAAAATTAGTTCTCAAAATTTTTATAAAATCATAATTTTAAGATCTAGCTTTTAAAAAATGGTTTAAAACGCAAATGATCTTAAGAATGGATTTTGCATTTTTTGCATAGACCATTCTTGTTCTTTTTTTTTGTGTTATATACTTTTTTCTGAAAGTTTTCTAGCTTTAAAAATAAATGAATATTTTAAGACTAATGTTCTATGTTTAAGAAGCCGGTCTTTTTTATCAATGCATAAATCTATAATTTCTGTAAAAATTTTAGTTTTAATTTTCCTTTACAAAGAATATTTTTTTCTGAGCACTCAATATTTTTAAAAACTCTTTAAATATTTTGCGTTTAATTTTCATGTTACAGTTTTGATTATGCCGCCAAATATTTACATACTGTTTTGATGTCTTAATGTGATTCATTCCATTTCATTCATTTGCTTGTCAAGCGAGCTGCCAATCGTAGAGCAATCGCATCCAAAGTCGGATAAATAGTTTGTCAGCCATAAAAAAAATGTAGAAGGTAACCTGCAGCTGTCTAAATATTTAAATACCTTGGCTTGACTCCTCTGCTGCAGTTAGCCGTTAAAAGGCTAAACGTTTGGCATACCAACTAAGCAAACCGCGTTAAGACAGACTTATGCAAATGCCAGAAGACGTAGAGGTAGAAACAGAAGTAGAAAAGGAAAAAAACACAGACGACGACACTTTAGGCTATATGAATGACTAACTATCAATGCGGAGGAGGGTGCCATTAAAATTTCAGACTATGCCTCGACAAGGCAAGCAATTTCATTAACAGTTTTCCGTTGACCGTTTCGATTTCCGTTAGCAAACGGAAGTTGTCTGCAATTGCAATCCAACCAAATCGAAATATAGAATCGGTATTCATAACCCACCTGTTGGCCAACTGGACCCGCAGTGCAGCAGGCGATCAAGATGATCGTTACACAGATGTATTTCCACATGATGTTGATGATGATGCTCTAGTTGCACAGATTGTTCAGTTTTATATATATAGCTATATAAATAGTTATCACTTGTATATCACGAAAACTGTTTTCCTCTATTTTTGTAAGGCACACTTCAATTTAATTTTTAATGCACATAGTAATCCTTTGGTGTCGGTTAATGTATGTGTTTGTGTGTGTATGTGTATCTGTTTGAGTGTTTTAATCCAATTGGTATCCAGGCGTATATATATATCTCAAGATCTGTCTATAGTCACCAAAGCTTGCACTCGCACACCTGTGAGGCACCGTTGGCTTCCAAATACGAACTGCGACCGACGTACCGATGTGACGCCCAATTTATATATTCTTCACTTTGATTTATTAAGAATGCAGAAAGGTAGAGAAAATCCAACAAACGAAACCACACTCTACACACACACACACACACACGACATACACACATTGTCACTTACAGGTGCGTGCGGCAAAGAAATGTAGGCGACAACAACAACAATAACGTTCGCACTCACAATCACAATTACATTTACAATGGCAAATGCTCAGAGTGTTGTTGTTGTTGTTGCTACTTCGACTTCTGCTGCGCAAACGTGACTTGGAATCCAGTGGAACTCAGTGGAACGCATTTGGTGGAACCCAAGCGAGCAAGCTGAGCGCCAAATTAAAGCAGTGCGCAAGCAGTTCAAATGATCCTCTTGCAAGAGAATTTGAACAGAAATTAAAGAGAAATAAAAAGTTGCCTTAGTATAAATGCAAATTAAATAAAATTACATTTAAAGAGATTTGTAAAAAACTAATCGAAGAAGATAAAAATTAGATAATTAAATCATTTATATGTATTAATAAATGTCACTTTTACTTCTTTCTGTAATTTACATTCTTCTCTCCTCCTCTTCCAGCTTTAAGGAGCGTTCTTAGAGTAAAATCATTCAAGTCCAGATGCAGCTGCCGCCTGCTTATTATGCCAGACATCTTTTGAAGCCTTAATCTCAACCGACAACAAGATGAATCCCAACAGATTGATGCTACTTTGAAGCGCCGCTATTCGTGTTTGTGACAGGGGAAATAATTTATTCGTTTAGTGCTAGCGCCAGGCAGCTAATAAAAAAGGGCTGTTAAAAACTCGATGAGTAATTAATAAGAAATATAAAATGATTACTAGCTCGTATACCTTAATGGCAACTGGCTATTTCCGATGCCATTGGCCTCAGTTAGCTTTCGCTTTTTGCTGTGTACTGCGCTTGACTGTACGTGATAGTGTTGATAGAACCAGGGGATAGCCAAGGCACAAGGGAGGGGAGCAGACCAACCAACAGTCCAAGAGCCAAACAATATTAAATAAACTCGTTAAATTAGAAATTCATAATTGACGCGTAATACTCGGTACGTGTAGCCAAAAGGCACAAACTCGACTCGACCAAATGCGAAATGGTAGCAAACCATTCTAAATTATTAATGCGCCTTAATAAGCGTCGCTTGTTTTGGTCTCTGTGTGAAAGCCACAACATGATGATATTTCGTTTGTTGCATAATCCTTTGCCACTTCTCTTTGCTTCTCTCACTCTCTGTCTAAGCCAATGAACCCTAATGAAGCTCGCTTTTTTTATATTTTTTGGTAGTTCTCTAAGTTCTGCTAAAGCTCCACTTGGTACACATACATAAAATTGCAATCTCACGTCTTGGGCAATCTTTCGAGTGTAATCTCTGGAGAAGAATGAGAGAGTCAGTGAGCAGACATGTTTATGGATAAACAATTTTCTGGGTAATCAGACTATCAGCTATGCACACAATTATTCAGTTACCTTGAAGTATCCCCAGTCAGGTTGGACTGGGTGCTAGTCATATTTAACAGATTTCCAATAGAAAAAAAGTACTCACTTGTTTTTTAAGATTTGTTTACTTAAATTCTTCCAAGAGGATCAACTTAAAGTTAAAGTGAATAAATGTTTGTTAAAATGTTTGTCAAAGAGAATATATCTTAACTTTGATGAAGTCATTTTAGAAACTTTATTTTATAAAATATATATATATGGCTAGCCATTTTTATTGGAAGCTATAGACAATCCTATACCTTCTGCACCTTCTCTATAGAGTCATAATCTTTTCTGTGTATGACAAAGATGGCAAGTGAGCAGCTAAATTGCTGTTAAGCAGTTGTATTACCATTGAGCCTGTTCATTAAAATTCCAACATGAATTTTGTTTTGCGCACTTAGCAACAAAGTAAATTAAGCTGCACTTTTCGCTGAGACGGAGAAGGAACCGAGAACAGACAGGCAGACAGGCAGACGAACAGAGTGTAAAACGTACAGAGATAAAGCGACGTGTTAAGCAGAAATATGAAGTGAAGTGAGTTTTGCTGTTGGGGCTGGCAAAAACATGACTGGAATTATGATAATCAAATTATGAATACTTAGAATGGGCAGAGGAAGATTACAAAGTGGGCGGGGCGGGGCGGTAGATGGTTAGCTCCCTGTTGTGCCCGGCATGGTCATTATTTAAAAACCGTAGAAATTGCAGACTTAATTTTAGACTTTGACTTTTTCTTTTCTTTTTCTTTTTTTTTGGTGAATTTTCTTATTGTATTTTAATGCAATGGGAAACACGTGTGACTTTCTAAAATGCAAATCAAAGTGCAATGGAAATATCATGAGCACTTTTCAAATTTTAAAATGTCACAGTCGCTGGACACGTGGGCGTAGATCAAACCAAGGGAGAATGCGTCGTGCACAGTGCGTATACGTGATGCACTGACACTTTCTAGTGCAGCACTTAAATTAATTAAATGTAAATATCATTGCAGCTATTGTCGATGTTGTTGTTGTTGTCGTGTGGCGATCACATCAAATGTCTCAACTGACAACCAGACGTCGCCGCCTGTCGTTTAGTGGAGCGAAGGCAGCAAACGCGCTTTGAAATTATTTGTATCTTTTTAGTTTACTCACACTTCCTTTGGGTTCTGCTTGAATTCGCATTTAATTTTTTTTTTGGCAAATCACGCACACGGCCCTGAATTAACCGTTATTTCACCGACATTCACGCAAAAGATTCGCCAAACAAATTTTGCACAGCGAATTTCAATTAATTTTTGTTTTGCTCAGATTCGAGAACATATTGAAGATCGTATCTGCATGATGTATGGCCATTGACCACACCCACCCATGACAAGTGAACTGTACCCAGTGCTATCACCGCCCACCATTCGAGTTTAGAAAGTGCTGAAATATACATATAAAAAACTAAACTATTTCTCCCTCCGATGATCATCAATTACATATGTGGCACACGTTTGCAGACACCTCCGAATGCGAGGCTCCCACGCAGCTGGACTCGAAGGGGGCGTTGAGGGGGGTCGAAACAATCGAATTTTTATGGCCAATTTCATTGATTTTAATTTTGCTAATGATAAGCATTTCTCTGCACGAAACCCAGAAACAGAAACAGAAGCAGAAGTAACAGAACTGTGATTGCTGCCTTTTGATAAGAGGCATGTTGCGGCATGTCAATTCGCTTTTCCTTCTTTCGTTTTGCCCCCGCATGTTGCATGTTAATGGGGCAGCTTTTCTTTCAATTAGTGCAATGAGCTTTAAACAAGGTCAATATCAATTCAAGTGGCAACAAAACGAACGTGTCAGAATGCCTGTGAAGAGTCGAGTGGACCTTTTGTTCACTTTCTTTTCTGCCCCAGGGGGTCGACATCAATCAACATTTGACTCTAGACATTCGTACATCATCACAATCGATCAACGGGTGTCGATAATTTGTTAGCCATAAATTGATTTGACGTTTGTCAAACACAAAACTTAATTGCTTATTATAAATAAAATTAATGGCAAACATTTTGCCAGCTCCCACCGAAAAACAAAATGATATTCTGCTCAAAATTCACAACACGCGTTGCGCATGCGCAAATTGTCGAGACAATGAGACAACGAGAGACAGAGACAGAGACTGAGACACGTTGGGACTCTGGAGACACCCATCCGTGTTTTGTCTAGCACATTTATGGGAGCACGTCGCACCTATTTGGTATTACGGAGCAGCTCCATCGCCCAGAATTGGGCCACAAATTAGAATCAAATGCACGGGCGCACAGGTGAAATTTCGAAATTCCACATAGAATTGACCGCATTCTGGAATTATTCGCTGTGACCTCTTTTATTTGCAAGTTATTATTATGTTGAACTATTTTCAAATACCAAAGGTAGTAAAATCCCATATAGAAATGTCTGTTTAAAATTCCCAGAACACTTTTTTAATTTATCAATCTTAATTATTTCAATAGAATAAATTATTTCTAAAATCATTCTTCCCATTAAAAGACTTTTAACAATTTTGGAATTTTTTATACTTTTGTCAGAATCCAAAGCCAATAAAACCCATATAGGAATGCCTCTTTAAAATAATTAAAATACATAAAAACTCCCAAAACTTTCTATAATTTCATCAATCTTGCATCCCATTAAAAGACTTTCAACAATTGATTACAGTTCTTAAAGAATTTAATAAAAATAAATATTTCGAATAAATAACTTAAAGCTAAACATGATTTATTTCAAATTTCTACGAAAAATGATAACAATTGTATTAAAATTTTTCCAAGTCTTGAACTAAAATTAGAATAAAGGGTAAAACATTGTACTAAAGTTGAATAAATTTCTACTAAGGCGGGGTTACAGCTAAAATTGTTGTTGTTGTTGTTCTGGCATTTGTGCTAAAATTAATTTCGAATAACTAGGACTATATGTATGGGGATTATTTAATAATCAGCGTCATAATACGATGTAAGAGTAAGTCAAATAAATACGATATAAATTAGTATATTAAATAGCTGTCAGCACCACATTCAAATTCACTGCCACTGGTATTGATTACGATAGGCCAGATAATGGGCATCTTGGGGCTGTTCCCGCTGCTGTTGAGGCCTCAGCTGATAACTGTCTGTAGAAGAGTCCGAATCCTCGACGGAGGGATCCGTTTGAAGGGAACGCTTCCAGTAGCTACCCTGCTCGCCGCCCCAATCCTCGCCATGGTCTTCATAGTGGTGCTGATGATGAGCATGTTCGACATAGACAACCTAGTTAGAAAATGATTCAAATACGGCGTGAAGTGAGAAACACCACAGGAAATACCAAAGAGCCCAGAGTGTAAGAGCATGGATATGTTTGTGGGAATTTTGGGCTTGTATTGTTTTATTGTATATGAGTGAGCGTGATTGTGATTGTGATTGAGAGAGAGAGGGCCAATAAGTTGCCTTTTGTATCTCAGTTGCTGGGTGGTAAGGGATAGCTGACCTGAGGCGAAAGGCGTTACAATCAGACACGCCCATACTTACACATTGTGGGGAACATTTTGGAAACGCTACTTGTTTGTATTTTGACTGATATTAGTTTATTTGGTTTTCGTTTTCATTTAATTTGTTCGAATTTTTGTGTTTCTGTTAATTGTTGTAGCTGTCCAAAATTTTTACCATATCTGAAACCAAAGAGGTCTGAATATGTTAGCATACGGAACATTTTTGAGGTCTGTAATTTTATGGAACTGTTGTGGAGAAATTGTAAACGGAAACCGCAGCTTGAAGTGAAACAATTAGAGCTTCTGTAACTGTGTACGAAAACGAGTATTATATATTTGTAAATATATATATATATGTACATATAACTTGTAAAGAGTTTTAGAGCAGGGAGAGTAAAAAGGAGAAAGAAAGAGGGAGAGAGCGAGAGTAAGTTGACAAAGTTTGCCAAAAACTATTGCTGTACTTAAGATTAGTAAAAAATTTCAAATAACTGAAAAAGGGTGCAGAAGATCAATTTTAGAACAAGAAACATGGGTCTCATAACCGGAACAAGTTGTTCGTGTGTGTTCCAGAACAAAAATAACAAAAAACGCATTAGATTTAACATGAACATGAATACATATCTATTAATCGCCCATTGGGTGCCTCTTAACTTACCTTGGCAGGTGTGCCGCCTCGCTTTACATCGATCCAGAAACGGGCAATGTTGATGAGCAATCCGATCAGGGCTATGGCAAAGAACTTGATCTGCAGATGGGCACCCAGTATCTTCAGCAACAACTCGATCTTGGCCTTGATCACGGTTCCAATCAGCGCAAGTTTAGCTATAGCCTTCTTCTTCTTCTTCTTCTTACCGCGGGTAACTGTGAATCAAATTGGATCGATTAGTGTATGTTTATCGCTCAAATAAACTTACAGCTAAAAAAACGTAACGTAACATAAAAATTGAAAATAAATAAATTTTTTCAACGATATTTATCGCTTGGGAGGGTGGTGTTTGTTAGTATGAACTGCAGTGCGCGTAAGTGCGTTAACGGTAACGTAACGATAACGATAACACAACAAGCATTCGAGGCAAACAAGCAGGCAATGTATTTACACAAATCACTTATAAATAAGAGCAAATAAATTAGGCAAATATTTTAAAAATATCTTTCTCAAATAATTAAATAATAACAATAATAGGAATTAAATAGATTTATATTTTGCATTAATTATTTGCTCGTTTAATTCTAGCTTACAAATAAAACGATTTAAATTTGAATTTTTAAACTGCATGCTGAACTGCTTGGTACACGCACAAAAACCGACACCAATGTAAACTGCTTGCTCAAGCAGTACTGCACGTTGTACATGCTACGCAGCTGACTGCTACGACATGCACAAGTTATATATCAACAAAACCAGTTTGAAATAGATAAACAAACGAAGTGTGTAATACCCTTGCAGAGAGAATTAAAATTATTTTCATAAAGTTTAAAGGAGATATTAAAGTTTCCAAGTGGAGGAAATTTCTTTGTTAAGTCTGCAAAGGCATTCGATTTTCAGCATATCGAAATGTTCAATTATTTTCTAGGCTAATTTATACAAACTAATTCTAAGGATAGACAGGCACTAAGTTGTGCTTAGGAAACGGTGCGCTAAAGTCATTGAAAACCACACGCAGCAAACAACACACACCTCCGTTACTTCTACCATAATTTGTTGGGAATTTATGCCTGCGTATTCCTCCGCCTCCCACTCCGCTGCTGACCAGCTCGTCCAGCAGCTCGAAGCCAAGGGTATCATCTGAATCATGTGCCAGCGCTGTCGCCTGCTGATGCTTCTTCTTGCGCTTGGCACGCTTCTGCTTCCGCTTGAAGGGCTTGCCGCCCCCATGTCCACCATGTCCGCCATGTCCGCCTCCGCCGTGACTGACAATCGATGAGCCACCTTCGTGTCCCGCATCCACTTCGTGATGCTCTGGCGCGGATTGCACCACCACCAATGTGGCTGGCTGTTGTTGTTGTTGGCCCTTCTTTTTGCGTTTATTCTTGTTCTTCTTCTTGCGCTTGCCACCGCCGCCGGGTTTCTTCAGCGCTCCCGCCGCCTCTTCCTCGCCCTCCTCGAGTTCTATGAACTCCACGGCACTTGAAGTATTTTCTGTGTCTGTGCTGAAAACGGAACTTTTCACATCATCGTTCGTTGCAGCGACATTGGCCGGCTTCACAATTGGAACACTTTCATTTTCGTGCTCATCCTCCGTTTCCTCCTCCTCCTCATCAGCGTCGCTGGTTTCCCGATCTCCGCTAGTCGAGGCATCTGTCTCCTCCTCCTCCTCTTCCTCCTCACCATTATCTCCACTGTCTGCGGTATCTGTTTCCCCCTCCGTCTCCGTCTCCGCCTCCGCATCCGTATCATCATCATCATCATCGTCATCATCGGACGTTGCTTTCGGTGCCTCCAAATACTCATATTCGCGGCCAAGGAAACTGAGCAACCGAAGAAACAAAAACAGAAATGGAAAGAGATAAGAAACCTGAATTTGACTGCCGAAAGATACTCGAAATGTTGGTTAGTTACCCGTCCATCGTCTCGGCCAAATACTCCTTCATATATTTCGTGCCAATCTCGATTTTCTTCAGCAACGTCGACGGCTTCTCGCCAATGGGCAACTCAGAGGCGCTGTAGCCCCGCTTCTCGATCGTCGCGTTCAGTTGTCGATCCGCTTCAACTGTGTCGAAAATAAAATGAAATACATAAATGTACTTTAAGCACTTATTTTTAATATTTAAAATTTAATTGCCTGACGAAAGTAAAAAAACTTAAAAGCATACAAAATAATTGCAATATTATTATCAGTCAAGTTCTTCAAATCCCCTACACCTCAAAAACAGCCCAAAGACAATTGTCAAAATTTTAAATTTATTGAACTAAAATTAAATATCTATTTAATTAAATAAAAATGCATCAAATACATTTTGCATGATTTTGTGAATTAAAAAAATTTTAATTTGTTGAAGTTGAAAGTTAGTTTGAAGCAGTCGATTTTTGGGACTTTAAAAATAAGTTCGATCAAATTAAATCTCTGCCATTTAAAGAAAACTGACATTTCGAACGGTTCATTTCAATAGCCTAGTTTTCAGATTAGTTCTATATGCACAAAAAATTATATAGTTTATAGTTGAGTTTTTGGCTGGCTTGAGGTCTGGATTTTTCCATTTATTAAATTTGCCGATATATTTCGACTGCCGTCGGCTGTCGTCTCAGGGCGAAATGTTAAAAGCAAAAACACCACATCTATTATATAGTTTAATGAAATCACTTCTTCACTTGTGTATGTTAAAAGCAAATGCACTTTGTGGCGAACGTTTAGCGAATTTCACTGACTTTGATTTTCACCCTAGTGCATAAATCACAGATGAGTGAGAGACTGAAAGCTTTTGTCTTGTTAATTAAGTGTTGACAGTCAGTTGTTCATTTGAACCCAATTAACACGTCTTTCACTGTTACACTGACTATGACTATGAATAATAGCAGCGATTTTCAATACGCTCACCTTTCAAGTTTTGCCATTGCACTGAGAGTTCAGCATCCCAGACATCCAGAATTCTCGCTGATCGCTGCCGGGCACAAGTCCAGGGCTCAGCACGTATGGAACAGAGAGCCAAATCCAGATATGGCGTGATTTCTGCAAAACAAAAAAGAGTAAATAAAAATAAACCCGATTGAATGTTGATGCCACAAAAGGCTTTACGCACAGCGGAATTTGGTCTAATTTTTTGGTTTTTAGTATGTGGCAGCCGCAGCTTTTCCAACTGTAAATATTTGAGTGAAAGTACGCATATAAGCTGAACACTGACCACTGGACAACACAACAACAACAACAACAACAATAACACTGATAACACCTTGTGCGGCAGCTGCGTCTTGCATTGGCGAACATCTAAAGCTGCCACTTGCGGCTCGCAGATTGTCAGCGGCACATGCCACATGGTTATTGGCAGTGGTTTCTAATGACCAGTCACAGCCACAACCACTCTATATGTTAGTGGTGCAAGTGGTGCCATTTAACAACAATCTAGTGAAAATGTGCCGGACTAACAATTAACCAGACTCACTTTAATTGCAGCCACTAGCAATCAATTAAATGCTTGAACTTAAATTTAATTCAACAAAATCAATTTTAAGTTGAAAATTTAGCAATTATATAAAATAAAATGCACTTAAATTAAATTCAACAAGATGTAGCGACTATATTTATTAACTATTATTTAAAATTTAATTTACATGTATTAAATTTACGCGCAAACTTTTGCTTTAGTTGAAAATGAAGAGATTATTTTGATAATTTATTAATCTAAATTTAGTTCAAATATTCAATTCAAATATTTTGTGTGCACATTTTTTTATTAACTTATTGAGCTGTTATTTTAAATAAATAATATTACATTATTTTTAAGAATTGAAAAAGAAAAAAAGCTTAATCGAAATTACAAGTTATTAGTTTTAATTAATTATAAAAATTTAATATTATTACAAATTATATTCGTGTTTTAATTTGCAATTTTAAATAAAAAAAATAAATAAATTTATAAAAAGTAATTAAATTGACTTTAATCATCTCAATTATTTTTGGCGCACACTATTTTCATTTTAAAATAAAGAAAATATTTTTATAAATTAATATTTAAAATAAAATTTATCTTAAACTTAATTATCTTATGTGCAGACTTTTTTTAATTGAAAGCCAAGTGATTATTTTCATTGATTATTATTTCAAACTAAATTCAATTATAATAATCGCACACTTTTTAAGTTGAAAATTGAGCCATTATTTTGATTTCTTTATTTACTGTCGCCTGATTACCTTGTAATTATCAAAGACATAGGTATGTTGCATGTACATATGCAGCTTGTTTGCAGCTGCAACAACTTTGCGAGTCGTGTGTTGTGAAGTTCAAGATTTTACTTTCAATGAGGCGCAATGTACTTTGACCCAAACGGCAGCTAATAGTGTCATTCTGTGCAACAACAACAACAACAACAACAAACAAACATTCAATGCCAGGTGAAAGCTGTCCCCATGGATCGTGCAACGTGCAACTAGGATGCAACATTCGGCATTTTGGCATGTGAAAAATAGCCTGTTTGTTTGTTTGTTTGTCAGTGTTACCTTTGCTGTTTGCTGTCGTGGTGACATTTAAACAGATAAAAATCCTTGTCTGCAGCCCACACCGACTTGCAACCTTGTGGCAAGCAGATGGGGCATATTTTGTCATTTGCTTTTTTCTTTTTTGGGCTTTGTTTTCTAGTGTTTGTGGACTGCCTGCGGATCTTTTCACTTTCCAGGGCGTGCGATCAATGCTAATGCCACCCCCTCCCCCTCCGATTTTTCCCCTCTCGCGCTTCCTTGCCCTTAAATTTACCCCTCACTTCTTCCAAGCCAATGACAATGCCCATGCGCTGGGCTCGAGCTACTTAATTTCATTCACAATTTGAACTTTCACTGCAATTGAAATTCGTTTTTATTAAGGCATTGTTAAGAGTCGCCCGAGGGGGGCGGTGGGCGTGGTCAATGCAAACTGAACTTGATGATGGGTGACGCGTTTATTTGCATGCCTTCTGAAAAATAGAATGCCTCATTGACTGCATGTAAAACTGTAAACTGTAAACGCTGCTGCGGCTATTTGGCCATTTGGGCCAACTGCCAACATAACTGTCCAGCCATATGCCATAAATCTCAATCTGTGGCCAACCTATAGCCAATGGCCAACCATAACAGTAGCTCATAAAATATTAGCATAATCACACGAAATTCTCAATTCCGTCAGATGAAGTTGTAAACTTAAATTTCCATGTTTATTTGAAAGTGAAATGGCAGACAACTAAATAAATAATGCTATGATTACTCCCAAGATCAATGTATTTAGTTAGCCCAGTTAGTTGTAAGGTTTTTCTTCGTTTTAAAATTATGCTGAATTATTCAACGTTTCTCACACCATTCAATTCAAATCTTGGCCTATTCTGTTTATTCAATTTCCAGTTTATAGAACACAACTGTAGACTGCTTTTGAAAGAATTTAACAACGCTGTAGAAATAGAAACTTGTCCCCCCAGAAACATGCTTCACCTTACCGTTACTTAAGCTTTGTTGTTGCGAACAAACTGAAAAAAAATAAAGAAGAAATAAAAAACAAGCTCAATAAACTTTCACTGGTTTCGATACATGGCTTGAAGACACCCGCAAACAACAGCAACAACAGCAACAACAACAACAACAACTAACGGTAGAAGATCTACGCAAATCGAAGACATTTCGAGGTCTGGAAATGCTCTGAAAAACGAGACACAGTCAATGTCACTTAATCCACAAACGGCCTACACGCAAATCAAGAGTTGTGGCAACAAGTGAAGAGGAGCGAGAGAGGGGGAGGGGAGTTAAGGCATGCCTCTGACCAAACGTGGCTAGCTGGAGATGCCAAACATGCTTTAGTTGCAATTAAAAAATGAAATTTGATTTCATTTCGTGGAAAAATACAAACGCAGTCAACACTTTTAGTTTTTCCATTTATTTATTTTTGCGCTAAGAAAAATGTCGCTTGGTAATTTTTATTTTCAGTTTCCACAACTAAACCAGACAAGGTGTGTACTCACATTTACACACATTCTCACTCACATACTCGCACTCGTCTATAACCCAATTATATACACATTTTTCAAGTTGTTTTTTGGTTGTCGTCTCCAACAAAAACTGTGCCGACTCCACTTTATTGTGGACTGGAGAATATCTGACACCATAATTCATAACATATCATGACTTGACTGAGATATCAAAATTGTGGTCATTTGTTGTTTACTTTTCGCAGATGTTGTTGTTGTTTTTACTACTGTTTTTGTTGTTATGCTCTTTAAAAACTATAGTATATTCACTAATCAACTTAATTTCTTTATATTTTATCATAAGACGATTGAATTTATAATGGCAATTTTGTAGCTTTAAATGATTAACAAAGGCTACGCTTATAATTTATTTAAGTAGTTTATTAAGCCAATATTATATTCTTTAATATTTAAGCCTATTTCTTAAATCTTTTGAGAAATAAAAAATTATTTTAATTAATGGCTTTTCATTCGCAAATGTCATTCAAGCTATGCAAATGAATGACACAAAAAAAAAGCTGCAATATTAGTCATCTTATTATCTCATTATCTTAAAGCACATATTCATTGTTCTTTTTAAATAAATAAATTCTTAGTCTTATTAATTTTCATTGTTATTTCTTTCTGCTTTCTTCTGGCCCACACAAAAACAAAACCTCTAAAACTGTTCTTTGACACAATATTCCACAACTTGATTCCCATTTGTTAAGCTGTAAATGAAGTTGTCTTTTTGAAGACCTCTAACTGTTCCACAAACTGAAGATGAGGAAAATGCCAATCTACAGATATTTCTGCATTTATGCATTTACAAGCGTATCTAAACTTCGTTCTATTAAACACTTTTGAGTTCATGCTGTTTTTTTTATGTGTTGTATTTTAACAGTGTCTTCCTTAATGACTCGACATTATGTACAGTTGCCCTGCGCCTCTTTTTCTCCCATTCTCCCGTTCTCCCACTGCCCCCTCTGCAAATCTGGCAACCTGCGTGAATAATCCGTCAGTGTTTAACGCTCAACAAGTTCTAGTTTAGTTATAAGCACTCATATAGTAAGTATATGACCCATATTACAAATGGCTGGTTGAGTTCTCTTTTGGCACCTTGGCAACAAGTGCAGGCGACCGGCTAATTGCTCGACTTGCACATCAGAACAGAACAGAACAGAAAATAACTGAAAACGAACTTAAAGCAAGACAATATGGCAATAGTGTTGCCGGTTTTTTAGCTACGTTCGCATAACGTAAGAGAGCATGTCACCTGCTCTAAAAAATAAAGGCTGAACCTGAGTACGAGCATTAACCATATTCTTGTTCTGCTGCGTTAACCATCCAAGTCAACGTTAATTAGTGGCACTGAGTTGTCTTTGAATTTGTGTCGCCTGACAGCTGTCAATTTGCCACATCAACTGATATATCAGTTGATATGCCGAAAAGGCAAAGAAAGAGAGTGACCAAGAAAAACAGAGAGAGACAGAGTCTTTCGAGTACTGTGATATAATGGCTAATTAATTTAAATGCGCTCTCACATTCAACTTAATGAACCAAAATTTCACTGCAATAAAAACTAAGAAAAGTGTTTTTGATTTGGTTTCTGTATTTTGTTTTGTTTCTTTGGCCATTGTTTACACAATGCCAAAAAGAAATTGTACAACAAGACGCTGAGTCACTTAAGAGTGTGTTTAAAAATATATACAAATATATAAATTTGTGCATTCAGATGACTTGGTTTAAATGAAAACTTACGGTTTAGTTGTCGGGCCATCGTAGGTGTCGCTGGCTTTGCGGCTGCCACAACTGGCGACCAGCCAGCTGAGGCGGAGGCCGAGGCAGAGGCTGCAGGTGTGGCAGTTGCAACCAGACTCCGGCTCCAGGCATGCGTCAGTGTGAATGACATGAGCAAACAGAGCAGCAGCTGCCCAGCGCCTGAGGAACGCTGCCAATCCATATTTAGTTGGACACACTAACTAACCAAACGCACAGATTTATAAAGATACAGTGATGCTTTGAAGTTGTCTTTTAATAATAATACACTACAGTTACCACAAAGTCTATGCGCCAACAACACAAACTGATTTATGTACACTTATCGACGCATCTTTGTTCCATTTTATTCACACTTTTGTCTTTTTTATACAATAATAATCACTTTTAACTACTCAAAATCATTTGTCGCGGCGCGTTCACAAATTCAGCACAATTGATCAGGAAACTCAGGCAACTAATGTTGGTTACAGCGATCTTAACACGACCAAGTTCAAGGTAAGATTGAGCCATGACACGCATACGTAAGAAGTTTTATACCAAACCAAACCATCCAGCTGAGCTCCAAAGAGCGCAATGTGAAAGCTGTTGCCGTGTCGTGCTCTTCTCTGTGGAAAGTGAGCAACAACATGTGGCCAAAGAGCCAAAAGAGCAACCTTAACACACACACACATGGACAACATGGAGTTGTTTGTTGTAGGCGCTAACTGCTTCTATATTTGAATGTATTTTTTGTTTTAGGATCCAAGCGCCGCAATGGCTCAATTAAGGTGTCCAACAAAGACGTATCGAGTGTCACTTTGAATGAAATATATGGAATTTGCAGAACATGTACCCTAGACTGAGATATTCAAGAGAGTTGAAGAGGAATTTCATTTAAGATTTATATGTGGTGGGCGTTTTTTAAAGGTGAATTAAAAAACTTCAGATTTTAGGAACATTTTAAATGTAGCCTGAGAAAATTCAGAACACATAAGTATCTTAATACATTATAAACTCTAAATAAACAAATAAAAAGTTGAACAAATTTGTTAAAACTTTTTCAACAATCATTTAAAATATATCTTTAACTATCTATAACAATTTTAAAAACAATTCCATTGGATTACATTCAAGAAAAGCTATTGCAAAGCATTCCCAACACCTTTCCCAAGTAAACCTTTCATTTAACACTTATTTTCGACAGTCCCTCACATTGCGTCAACCACAACTATTTGCTAATGAAATTAACAAAGCGTTTACGCAATTTAAATAGTTGCATCATTTACATATTCTTCGACAGTTGTTGAATTTAATTTTCATTACAAACCAAAAAAAAAATGAAAGTTTTCTAAATTGTTTGCCTAACTTACTGCAGTCTGGCCCAAAGCATTTTATTGTGCTGTTCTTTTATTGACCCGGTCAATTAGCAAGCTAATGTTATTTATATGTAGGCCCAGCCCAGCTTATGCCTCTCTATGTTGTAGGAACAGTCCAGTTAGTCCAAACATAACAATTTGTAGTGCAAAGATCTTTTCAACATTGTTTGACAATTTCTACGCCTGTCGCTTCAGGTGACAAAAGGAAAGTTTGCAAAAATAAATTAATAATAATCATAAATAGCGGGAATCGATGAAATTGATGAAATTGGGTGTGTGGACAGCGGAAGAGTGACCAAAAAATCAAATACCAAAAAAACATTCAACGGCGCTCGCATTTTTATATTGGATTACAAAATTCAAGAAATTAGCAGGCGAAGCACGTGAAGTACACGACAAAAATAAGTTGTACTTGTGGTGTGAGTGCAAGTCTATCAATTTCACTTTCTTTCTTTCTGGCCAAGATGCGACGACTGTCAATTAAAAAGGAATAGGGCAAAATCAGACGGTTTTGTCAAAGGTAAACGCTGCAATTGCCGATAAGGCTGACATCCTCATATGTCCATGCTTATATGTCCAATTATCATGTTAGTTAGAGAGTGAGAGCAGACAGCCGAGTCTACAATGGTCGGTTGGTTGGCCCAGTCCCAATGTCACCATATTGCCATCCTGTCAACTGCAATTATCCACATTTTGCAGCAGCAAAACACAAAAGCTGCCGATGCCGTTGCCGTCTGATGCCACATGATTTGTTGCCAAACAAAACGGCAGGCAAGTGGCTGAAAGAAAAACCTTTCTGGCGTATTTCAATAATCGCATTGGCAATGCGTTAGAAAGCAGTGAAATTTATGTGATCAGCGCAAAGCGACTCTTTTATTTGGCGGTGACAAGTTGTAATATATAGCCACGCACCTGATCATGCTTACACAAGGTAAGAATACAACAATCAAGTTTAAATCAATGACATACATACCCTGTAATACTTGAAAAATAAATAATGAATTTTTGTAAATGTGTTCTGTCATAACTTTTATCTAGAACTAATCAATATTCCCAAATAGTCAAATAAAACTTATAGAAATTTTTATCAAAATCTACCTCTTCAATGCTCATTTGTAGGGTATTAATATGATTTGCGCCATTTCGTTTTTGTCAGTGGTACTAATTAATTGGCGCGTTTACCAGCAGCTCTGCAAAAGGCAGATGTCTATGCTTTTTCCGTTTTTAATTAAACGCCGCATTGGACTAAGACATCAGTCAGCCGACAACAGATATCCACAATCGGCTAACAATAATGGCCAACATTCAATCTTGGCCAACTGAATGTCAACTGCCTGCACTCGCTGACAAGGACAACTCCAACTTGCAACTCGTCAACTTGCAACATGGTCAAACGCCCGGCGTTGGCGGCTCTGACATATCTCATATCTATCTCTCAGATCAGTTTACGCTCGTCTCGCCTCGTTTTGTCCCATTATATGCCTGGCTCACTGTTAGTCGGATGGTCTGAATTGTGCGCGTAACTGCAGTCGATAAATATTTATCGAGCTCGAACGAGTCATTAATTTGTTACAGTTGTCAGTTGAGTTTTTATGCGCAATTTTCTGCTTCTGGTTTGTCCGCACATTAATTTTGCTTTCTTTGGGGCGGCGCATGCCAACCGCTGACAAGAAATTTTAATTACCATTAATTATTGTGGCATAATTAATTACTTAAGACTTTGATGTTTAGCCTATAAATGCATTTCATACGCCCTGTGGTCATAAATGCCCCAAGGGAACAGAAACACTTGCTGACTTTATGAATACGAAAGACTTAAGACACGAACTAGCTTGAGTGTTGTATATATAAAATGTAGCATACTTTTAACCTGCTTTGATTATTGATTATGCGGTAACTATTGCATACTTCTATGCGCATTCGACATAGTTTAGGAAGCATTGGAAATTGGACTGCCGTTTAAATATATTTGATTTATAAATATTTTAAATCGACTTTTGATGTAAAAATACATCGATAAATCGACAACTTGATTTTTGCTTTTGATTCGATATTGATTTTGAGACAAAATTAAGTCGTTCTTATATTTTAAAGGGATCGAAGTTATTCTGCATTTCATCACAAATCATTAACAATTACTCAATTATCTATCAGCAAATCTCAAAACTAATCAATCACTAAGAAATCTACTAACAACTGGTAGCGGTTAGCTTCACTTAATAACCCAATTAACTAAATGAGCAGCGGTTTATTATTCATCAGTCGCTCTGATTCAAACTTGATTGATCTGATTCCAAGTGATCTTTCACTTTGTGCAAATATTTTGAATTTTAATGAAATTGAAAACTGAAATTATTCCAACCATTAGCTGAACAAATTTTTATCGTTTAGCTTAAGCCCGCAGAGGCGTCGCTAATGAATCGTTGTCGTCCCGCACAAAAGAAACCGTCAACCATCAACCGTCGTCTGTCGTCTGTTGCCCAAATTGGTAATGTTTTTTTATATTTTGTTGTTGGCCTTTTTCTATGTACCCAAAAGCTACTGTTAAGACCGCAACACGATATCCAGTGCCATGACTTTGACTTCCAATTCCATGTTGGCGATAATGTCGATGATTAGACGGCAAAACGTGAAGGCAGCACACGCCCATTGTTGAGCTGGGACCCAAAGAAATCAAATGCCCAATTAATCACATGCTCCAAGCCGAATCCCAAAATGTAGGAGAAGACTTTCTTCACACATTCATCAGCAAAGCTGTCAGGAAATGTTGCTAATTATTACAGTGTATTTTTTTATATGTCTTTATTATAAATAAATAAATTATAAGCAATCGTCTTAAAACTATTTACAGCAAATATAATTTAATTAACTTGTAAATCCTAAACAAAACTTTCAACTAGTCGATGTTTTTGTTTTTGTTATGTATTTAATTACGTAAAGCTGCGCCCCCAGAAAAGTCGCTGACTAAATTGTTACTCGGTGGTCGTTGGCCGCAGTTCAAAGCCGCTCAGCGAATCAAGTTTCGCGCCGGATACTTTGTGGGCAGCAGCGACATGGGATCCGTATTGTTGGGCACCTCAGCGTTTGGTTGCTCCTGGTACTGTCCATTGGATAGATAGGCACTGTAGGGATCAGAGCGACTGGCCCAACCGCCAGTTGTCTCAACTGGCCAAGCTTGACCGGCCAACTGGGCTTGGGTCTGAGCATTGCCGTGAATGTGTAAATGAATTTCCTTGCTGGGCGGATGGGAACCCGTCGGAGGTCCAGAAGCACTGAGACCAGTTGGTGCCCAGGACTCCTTGGCATGTGTATTCCAGCCAGGATAGCTAAAACTGGGCGCTGCATGCTCATAGGAACCAAACAGACTTGTCTTGAGCGTCAGGAACTTGCCCAAAATGGCGAGAGCATTCATCACGACCAGCACCTTGAGTAGGAACAGAGATTTCATTCCAATGGCCACCAGGAACGCCACCATGGCGGAGAGAACTCCAAACTTGAAGATGATGGGAATCAAAGCCATCTGTAGACGACGAATCTTGCCAAAAGTACGTCCCTCTGCAAAGATAAATGAGTGAGATTTAAAAAGTGAAAAACTTCACGCTTTAATATCGAACAAGTTCGTTGCCTCAGTCTTTTGTTTCTTTGTTTTTTTCGCAACCGAAGTAAATCCACAAAAATTACTCATTGAATTGGCAACTCCGCCAAATTAAGATTCGCTTTTATTTAACGGCTTACGTTAATAATTTTAATAATAATTGCATCAACAAGCAGACCTGAACGCTTAGCAATGCGAAAGTCCATAAAAAAGGCGCACAATGAGCAAAAAAAATAAATAAACACATAAATATTTTCTCAGCGCTTAAAAGATGCGTTGCCAGTTATTTTATTTTTTTTTTTATAAATAATAATTTACGCGAGTCTAGAAAAAAATGCGGAAAGTGAAATTACAACGAGGTGTTGTGTTGCCATGAGAAATTATAAACCAGACTCGTAGATCAACTCTCAGCATTCAGTTGAGGTAAGAAATTGATTGTGAACTCAGGAGTTAACGCCTCTTAAGTATCTTATGGTGGTTTTGTTTGTTTATCATTTTTTTGTTTTCGTATCATTTTTTCTGTTTTTCTGTTTCTAGTTGTGTCAGGTTTCATTGAAAACGAAAGTGAATCGAGTGAGAAAATTAAAGTTGATTAGAGAAGTCGCTAATCAGTGACAATCGGATTGCGTAAATGCAATCAACGACTTACTAATTGCTGGCATTTTTTTAATTTGGAGCATTTGCAGCTGTTTTACTCACCCACGGCCGCAGAGCTTGTTGTTGTTGTTGTTGCTGGTTTTTCATCGTCATCGCCGAAAAGACTTTCACTTAGATCGCTGCGCAGCCAGCTCCAGAGTGTGCGGACCATACCCCAAACACTGAGATCTGTGGGATCAACAGCTGGCTTCACTTCGTTCTTGGTGTTTGTTGTGGCAGCTACTGCAGCAGCATTCTTATCAGCTGGCTTCTTCTTCTTAGTCTTCACCTCCTCCTCGTCATCTTCATCGTCGTCATCATCGTCGTCATCATCGCCATCGTCATCGCCATTGGCATCCTCATCTTCATCATCATCATCATCATTATCATCTTTGTCTTCATCGACTGCTTGGGCAGCTGCCTCAGCTGCTTCTTCTACTGCCTCGGCTTTGTCTTCATTGTTATTGGCATTAGCCGGCGGCTTTTCGACCTTTTTGGTGATTTTAGCGCCCAGTGCGCAGCTCAGACAGCACAGTGCCAGCAGCAAGGCGAGCAATGAGCGCCGCGCACTTGAACTCTTTGTGAGAAACTGAAAGTACAAAATGGGTGAAATTGTTGTAAATGTGAGAGAGTGCGAGTGCGAGTGTATGTATGTATATGTTTAGCTGCATTGTTCAGATATGACATCAAAAAGCCGCTTCAGACGCATTTCGTCATACACGCACTCGTCGTGCGGAAATTGCGTAAACGAAAGACTTAGGAAACGAACCTGCTGACAAACTCAAGTCTAAAGACCACTCCACACTACTTGCTATTGTAACAACCGTGAGCACTTTTCAGAATGCAGTAAAGAAACCTGCGGCTTCAACGTACTCATAAAACATTTTATGACCCATATTTAGCTTGCAACAATTTCCATTTTGACGCCTCTTACAATATGAACCGCAAGTCGCAAGTCTGTCGCCTTTTATGTAATTCCCAGCTCTTGTCGCAAAGTCAACTAGTTCGACCACCAAAAAAAAACAAACAAAAAAAACAAGACCAAAAAAATACCAAGTGTCAACATAGCCAAAGTTATGAAGATTTTGATTTTTTGCTTTAAGTTGTTTGTGTGTTTTTTGTTTTTGTTTTGCTTTTTAAGTTGTGGGCAGCAATTTATATGTAAATATTTGCACTATGTAAATGAAGCACAGAAGCCCAACACATAAATCATCAAAAATATTTCGCGATATTAATTAAAAAGACGGATATTGCGAAAAGCTCTTACTAAAAAGTGAAATTATAATATTTAAACTATTTGATTAGGCGATAAGAACTGAAATAAGCTTGTGAAAATGTTGATGAATATGAGAAAATAAACTTTCCGCTCATTATCGTATCTTTTAAATTTCCTAAATTTAATCTTAGTGTATATTTGCTTAGGTAGTATTTTTAATATAATTTAATTTTTAATTTATAATTTAATTTTTAAAATATTGGTCTTTTGTACTTTCCACCTGTTTCTAAGTTTAACCTATATCACAGCCAGAAGCTCTTAAGCCTCCACAATTAGCTTTTAATAACTCAAACTAAGTATTCCCATAATTTTCCCCCGCAGAACTCAGCCCAAAATTGAAAGTCATCATTAAGAAGCTTTCCATTTTCAATTTTCAGAACCAATTAAACAACAAAAGAAGCCTCTGCAAATGCTTAAAAAACTACACAAAACTATTTGTGATTTCTAATTGTGTTGGCCCCAAAAAGTGAAAAATTTCCCTGGAGCGTGGCCAAGTGATATCTCAATTTAATGAATGGCTTTTTGGCTTTTTGGCCAAAACAAAAGTTCTGAACGAATCGTGTAAATTATTTAGAACTAACGGTTGGCATCGTTTCATGTAAACAAAAGGCCTCTACGGTCAGTTCAGTTCAGTTTCAGAAGATTCATCAAAGCTGAATTCTGAGACAGTTTAATTAGCGGACCTCGAAAGAAGAATTCGCATGTCAAGTGGAATCCGTTGGCTTGACATAATTTTCAGACGCTTTTGTATTATCTAATCCAAATTTATTTAAAATATTTCAATTTTTTGTTGGCATTGTGTGAAAATATTTAGCTATTGTTATTATTTCTTTGAGCTTTATATCTAATTTGTGCCAAATTTATTGTTTGTTATTCTCATATTATTTCGTGTTGTTGTAACTGTAAATGGAAATCTGCAGTTTGGCCTTGATTAAATATAATACGAAATTATTGAGTTTTCTTTCATTTAAATAACTGCAGTTGCAGTCAAAGCAAAACGAATTTAAAACAAAAGCAAAAAAATGAGGGAAAAAGAAAGGCTTTTACGATGATGCAACAATTTGAAGAAATTCGAAATTAATCTGCGTTTTATTTGAATATAAACACAAGTGATAATAAACAATAAGAAAAAGGCGTGCATTTGATCGAAAAATTAACATATTTGCCGTTTGAACTGACTGATTGATACCACCAGTTGATTTTTCCAGCTCAGTTTCACTTTGACTCGGTTTCCAACTGCATCCAAATTAATGACATCAGCATAATTAAATTTACATCTTTAACTTTTAATGCTGTCATTCGTTGTAACCAAATTTAAATATATGCTTTGGTGAAATTTTCAGACTTGTATATATTTTATTCAATTTTTTTATTTTCTTTTCGTATAAATATTTAAAGAGGTTCACAAAAATTTCGCCAGACACATTTCAACGAATTGGTGTTAAACACTTTTATGCCAAATTTACTTTTGGGTTGGGTTAACATTGATTTAAATTTTTAGCACTTGCTGATGACTAAAATTACTTTTGTAAAATGGAAAGTGTTAAAGATAAAGCTTCAACTGTTATTGAAGCATTCATTTTATAAATTCTAGCTGAAAACGTCAGCAATTTGTCTGGCTTTTAATTGTTTTGAACAATGATTGTTTACAATTTGTGTGAATCATTTGTTGGTCTGAACTTCTGTGATATAAACAAATTAAAGCTAATGAATTGGTGATTATAGAAATTAAATTCATTCAACTTTTTGTTGAATAAATATTGTACTTAATATGGAAAAGGCTGAACTAAAAAAAAAATGTTAGAGAATATTATTGGAAAAATTCCCAATAAATTTTACAGCCTTTCCTTTATTTTTCTTGCATTCTATGTCACACAGAAAAATCTGTGTAGGCAGCTTAATCAATTTTAGGAGCAGCAGTTAAATTTATGTGTTTTTACAACGACACCACGCCTTCAAACCAAACATAAAACCATAAACAAGCCCATTGTAAAAGACACATTTGAGTTCAGTTATTGTGTAAGTGGTCGTTAAACTATAACCATAATCATAATCATAAAACTAATAAAAACTCTTGAATTTGAATGCAATTAGGGCACGTGTTTGCATACAACACAAACGGAAGACAGATAAATGTAATTGCGAACTTCATTGTGAGCATTATCTAATGGCAGTTAAAGTCACAGTTCATGACACAAATGGAAAAACACATTCAAAAGACCGCTAATAATAGAATACTTAAAGCAGCTTGCAATTGAATATAGACTTGGTCAACACATGGCTTAAAAGAAAGTTGACTTATTTTGGCAAGATGACAAATAACACAATGTAAACATGGCCAGAATAGACAGTTCACACAACAAAAGCAATTGTCAATTGTTATCATTGAGACTCCTTTGAGTTAACAAGCAGAAAGAAATGAGGTAAATCGGTCGTGCACAGTGCGTGCCAAGTATTATAATGATCTAAAAGAGATATACGATTCGGATACGAGTTTTTTATTGTTACTTTTTTGACTTACCAGCATAATTATAGTTTTTTTCTTAAGCAGCTGCAGCTGACGGGATAATGTTTAAAGATATTGTTTTGATTTCTTTGGTGTTTTCACTTGTTGATTTGCTGTTGTTATTTCTTATCCTTAATTATTTCATTGAACTTTTGCTGTATAAAACAATTGTCTTGAAATGCTTGAACGACTTTCACGCAACCGAAATGAAACAACAACAATCAATCTTTGTAGCGCCAGCACACACGCAAATTGGCCGTTTGTCTGTTGCCTTGTTTCTGCCAGTTGCCTGTTGCTAGTTGCCAGTTGCCAGTTGCCAAATAAAGAGCAGTAGCTAAGGAGCTTGATTTGATAGAGAGAGAGAGAGAGAAGACAGATCCCAATCGTATTTACTTGACGCGACTGCTGCGCTTGAGATGTGCCCGTTGACTGTCTGTTGGCCACGGTCTTGGCCAACTGGTAAGGTCTAAAGACTTTTTCGAGCGCGAATCTTGCTCTCTGTCTCGGACCAGTCTTTTTGACCAGAGCTTCTTCGGCTTTAACGTGTTTGCTTTTGACGACTCTTGCGCTCTCTCAGTTACAATTTCGTTTTCAACACTTTCTTCACAATTTTCCCCTAAACGGCAGCAGACGATCTTCATCGGATCGGAGACACACACACCACACACATACCACACACACACACACACACGCACACACAACAAACCCGCACCAAAAGTGCCGACTCAATGCTCCCGCTTTTACTCCAGTCCCTCCTCCTCCTTCTGTCCCATTGCCATCTCTTTTTTATGCTTCCCACTGTTGACTTTATTACGAATAGTCGTGCAATGGGCCAGAGCGCAAAATATGTGATTTGGCGAACGTGACAAACATGCCACTGACGTCACTCAACTCAACTCAACTCAACTCATCGCATGCTTGACCCAAAGCCCCAAAGCCACAAACCCCTTGCCCAACCCATCTAAACCCGGCCCACTTCAACTTCAACTTCAACTCGTAAGCCGAACTCTGGCCACTTGCATTATCTGCTTGTTTGAACAGTTGTCGCTCTTATAGTTCAAGTATTTACATTGCAACAAGTACTGCAGGTGCACTATAGGGTATTATGATTATTGGTTTACTCTTTTGACACTGGCATTTTTAGCATACGATTTGAATAAAAAAAGATAAAGTATCTGATATAAAATATTTTGTATTTTTAATAAAATTTCTTAAACTGTCGACAGTTATCATTTTATAAATATGTTTTTAAATTAGATAATAAGTTTTTTTCAAATCAAAATTAAAATAAATATATAAATGTATAGTTAAAATTTTAATTTAAATAAAAAACATAAAATATTCATAATATAATTACTTTTAGTTGAAATTAAAAAGTTTGTATTAAAAATCATTTAAGCTAATTTTAAATTTTTTAAAACGAAAATTTATTGCAAGATTAAATTTATTACAAGATTTTTTAACTTTTATAATTCAATAATAATTATTGAAAATATACCTTTAACAGGCATACCTACATACTCTTTAGTAACATTTTAATAAGTCAGATATATTTACATATGTATAGAATCTACTGATCAACAGCTTTTTATTGTTATACCAAGATACCACTTATTCTTAAAAGATCTAAAATATGAATCCTGTCCATGCACAAAGCATAGTGTTTTGTTTTTCATAATTTATACAAAAAAATCGTTTTATAATTGGGCGCATTCACTTTTTGGAAGTTTGACTGTCATATAATGTCAGCTAGTGAGAGCATTCGCAGTTCGTCTTGGCTGCATTTGCATTTCTTGTTTTGTGTCTGTTTGTAATCCAATCATTTTTGCCGGCTGCCTTTTACCCGCGCTTTTGTGATTTTTACTGACCCATTTCCATCTCAGACTAGCAGACTGGCTCAGCCTCTCTCTTCTACCACTCTCCCTCTCCCTCTCTTACTCTCTTGCTCTCGCTCTCTCTTTCTTTGCCTGTAAACTGTCCATTCACCAAGTTCCCTACAGGCAGCTGCTTTGCATAATAAAAGAGTGCGTATTGAAGCTTAGTAAATACATATGTCCAACTGATAAGCATATTTATAGAACATTTGATATGATGCAAAGAGTTCTGATCTGCGTGCCATCAATCCGCATTGATCGGCATGCATAACAACTTACAGTTATGCTTAGCAGTTAAACTCTGGGCGTAGCTCAAAATACCTTTCATGAATGGAAAGGTATTAAGACCAAATGTGGGTCATAAGTCAACCAACTGATAATGATGATGTTGTTGATGTTTGTTCGTTGTTGTTCGCGATGAAGTGCAGCAGTGCCAAGTTTCAAGTTCATTACTCTATGTAAAGCCCAAACATTTGTTATTACATAATGGCACCCAAGTTGGTAACTAGCAGCCAGGTGTGAAATCCGTTAAGTACATTTGATGTGTGGTAATCGCAGCGCAGTTTTAGGCCTAATGTTTAGACGGGTAACAAGAACCGCCTGGTTCTTTAGTTTGTAAGGTTCTTTCGAATGCTCGAAATGTGTCAAAGGTGTCATAAATGCTAACGGTTTTCACGCCTATGACATGACTTATCAAAATGACATCATTACAGATTATATCATTTGCATTTTTATGTTCTGTTCTCGGTAACTGTAACTCTAACCAAAGTTTCCACTCAGAATTCCATGTTAGCTTTCTTAACAATACTTGTAACATTTTATTTAAAAACACAACATTGAATTGAATAAAGATTACAATATGCAGTCAACTATTTTATCAACTATTTTTTACCCCAATTATTCTGATAGGCATTTGTATAGTAACTCTGCCAATTGGGCGCACTTAAGGATGCATAAGGATTATTGCTGTTGTTATTGTAATAGGAAGGATACAGATACTGTCCGATGACATAGGGCCAAATGCGTATCTGTTGATCGTTGTAATAGGCATTGGGATTAGCCGTTGGTATACCGATATAGGGATATGGCGTATAAAAATTATTATTATAATTGGTTAAACTGGAGAACGTAGGACTGGGCGTGTTGTAGGGATTATATGGTGTATAATACTGGGCAGCAGCAAGCTATAGAAATTAAAAAATATATATTAGGATTAAGATTATTAAAAACTTAACTCTTAATCCTTACCGCAGACAGGGAAACCAACAGCAGCACACAATAGAATTTCTGATATTTCATCATGTAATTATCCAATTGGTTGTAGATAGTTGTAGCTTTGATTTCACACTAACTGTATAGCATGCAGTCGTATTCCATTTTATAAACTGTTGAACCAGGAAGTTCCAATTTTACGCACTGACTCCACTATTTTTTTGCTCTTTGACCAATTTTCTAATTTGTGTTTTTCGATACCCTTTTTCGTTTCGTCATTGAACTTGACTCATGGGGGTTATTTACCTAGTAGTCGGTGACTCCCATCCAGTGCAAAAAATCTACAATTTGCTAATGGTTTGAAAACATTTTGTCACATCAACGGAATTCTCTGAAATTAATTTAAAAGCTGTTCGAATTATTTCATATAGAAGTACAATCCATGGTTTCGATTTATTTTGTTTTTGTTGCTTACATACAAAGAATATTATTTGTAAATTATATAGTAATCTGACGGCCTTGAATTGTTGTAGTTGTAGTTGTTGCTGTTGTTAAGGTTGTTTTTAGTTTGTGGCCTTCTATTTACATTATTTACACGACTCTCATTCAATACTCATTACTCAAAATTCGGCTACATACAAAAACGAAACTCAACAAAAATTGTCAACAAATTTCTTAAATTAGTTAACATTTTCATGGAAATTTACTCTCCATTTATGGGGTTTTTGCGTCTCTTTTTTTGAATCATCCATTTTATCAGTTTTGCTGCATTTAATTTAATTTGTTTTTGCTCCTCAAAGACAATAAATATTTAGTTAATTGCATTTAGTAGTCCTCATCGTCTTCATCTGGCGGATCCGTGGCATATGTTAACTCATTCAGATAGAACCATTTCTACGAAGAAGAATATATAATTATTTACAACTATTAAATTAAATATATTTTATGTGCTTACCGGCGATTCTGTGCAGTTAAAATTATAATCCCAATCACATATTCTGTATTCCTGATTAAAGCTTGTTTCATTGGCGCACAAATGTGGTATTCGATTGCCCTCCTCATCGCACATATGGAATATCTGTAAGTATTTTTATATGAAATTAGTGAAATGAGCTAGCTTCGAGTTCAGCGGCTGAGTCGTTGACCAAACTTTGAATTTTTCTCGAATTTACAATTTTCTTAATTTTTTTATTTTTAAACTCACTTCGCTACGCGAAAAGCGAAATGCACCAAACCAATTTTAGATTGAACTTAATTATTTTACAAAATTTTGGATTTTGTTGTTTTTTTTTTCAAATTCTTTTTTTTTGTATTTGTATGAAATTAATAATTGTGGCATACTTTTAGGCTGGCAATTATAAGCTAGCAAGCAGTGCAAAGTCATCTGAACTGCTTACTTTCACTTAAACGCGCACTGCTTTTACCTGGCAATTGTACTCCATGTCCGCATAAAAGCCCACCGATCGCCGCTTGCAATCGAAGGAGAATGTTATATTATCTAAATTCGTCCATTCCTTCGTCTTGTGATTTTGAAATACTGGACTGGCTGGCTCCTGTGCCGTAATCGCAACCAGCAAAAGATGAGCTGCAAAGTGGTAAGTAAGAAAAAATAAAGCACCCTTGAACTCGTTAGTTTCAATTGAAGTTTGAATTTTTGAAATTCTTCGGCATGCTCTACATCAGCGGTGGGCACGCAATGGCTCCGGGAGCCAGCAGCTGCTAACGAATTCAGATATCGTGCCCTCCGCTGCTCTACATAGATTTGTTTGCCAAGTTTTGGTTTATATATTTATATATTTTTATGTGGCTCACGCCTGCCATCGATCGACGCACTTGGCATTTAATTTATTTGTCGATTCGATTCGTCTTGTCTGGTCTTGTTATTGGGGCCACAACTCACCTAGTAAAACGCCGGAAAGCCATAAAATTCTATAACTGTAAACCATTTTTGTAGAGCTGCACATTTTGGCCTCTGTTTTGGTTGTTCGCTTCGGTGTGTGTGTGTGTGTGTGTGGCTTATGTAGCTGCTCGCTCTCTTGATGTCCAAAAACTGCACTGCGTCGTGTTTTCTCTCCCTCTCCCTCACGCACGCTCACTCGCTCAGTCTATCTTTGAGTTTGCCGCGTGCTACGCGTCCATTTAAGCTGGCACTTTTCAATTAGGAAGCGTGACTTTGTTTGTTGGCTGCACACACATGGCTAAAAGCAGAAAAAGCAAAAGAAAAAAAAACAACAAATAAAGAAAAACGTTAACATTAAATTGTTGTGGCAGCAACTGCAAGACGTCTGTTAATTGGCCACCAATTTTGGTTGGAAATTCATTAACTAATATTACAAAATCATCAACAACGGCAGCAACAACAGCCTCCATATGCGTAGAGACGTCTTTTTATTTACATAGAGATGCCAAACCCGTCAAAAGAGATTTCATGTTGGCCTGAGTCATGCGGCCGGATGCCGCTTAATGATAACTGTATTTCCCACTCAGCAACTGCTGACGTCATAATCATCATCATACGCACCCGCATCCGCAGCAGGATCTAATGTCTAGACTCTAGACGCTAACTTGACCCACTTTTTGGGCAACAACAAACAAAAAAAAACCGAAACAACAACAACCAACTGTCTATCAATTCTTGAGCTATGCGCTGACTAATCGTCATTTAAATTTGAATTTGCATTCATATTTCATAACAATCATATCACATCAATCATTGACATCGACTGCCAAATTAACGCACCAGAAAAGAGTAGGAAGAAATATGGAATGTCTGAAATGCCATTAAAAGTCAATAAGTCAATGGCAGATCCAATCAGCAATAGAATTTATTTATGCAAACTGCTCGGAATTTATTTCATTCTCTTTTTCTTTTTTTTGGAGGTGTTTCTGTTAATCTTTCGGACAATCGCTGAGAAAAAAGAAAGAAACCATTTTAAAATGACCTTGCTCACGATTGTCGATTTCGTTGACGTTGTCTTCATTGTTGTTGTTATTGTTGTTGTTGTTGTTGTCGGTGGCTGACTTCAATTAAAGTGTCAACCAGGTCGAACTGAAACCACGGCCTTTTAGACCTGGCCAAGCCCGATTGAGCGATTAGCGAACCGACGCTGATTGCATTTTATTGTGCGACCATCTTTCTCTTTGCCAAATCCTTGACATTTTTTTTATATTATTTTCGCTTATTTTTTGTTTAAATATTTTCTGATATTTATGGCTGCCGCCTGCGTAGACAACTGCAGCGATTAACTTGGGCTTAAGTCAGCGTGCAGACAAATAATCGTAAATTGTTTCGAGGTAACAACAACAACAACAACGCCTCCCCCGCAATTCCCAACTAATTTACTCGTAGCCAGAGAGACACACGGAGACACAGAGTTCGTTCCCGAGTCAGAGGTACATAATGAATGATATGCAGATTTTTCTTTGACTGCCGCTCGTAAAGTAAAGGCAACGTTAAAGGTCATCAGCAGGCCAGGCAGACGGACCAGTTGGACACACTGTCAGGCTGAGGACAGAGGACAGAGGAGGGGCTGGGGAATTATACCAAAATTATAAAAAGCAAAATAAAAAACCCATCTTCACGCAGACGAACAAAGAGGCGCCTGGAACATGACACAGCAGCCACTGTTACTCATCCATTTGGTTTCTTGTCTTTCACCTTTCGGTTGACCATGGCGCCTGCCGCAATTTGAGGCGTCCCTGCCTTCCCCCTGCCCCCCTCTCAACCATCACCCGCCTCCATAAGGCTATAGCTATTGTCAGAGATAAAGCTTTTAAGCGTGCGTCGAAATTTCCGCGAAAAAATAACGCAGCTTGCAAGAGTTAATAACTATAGGGTATTAACAAGCAGTGCAATGAACTTGTACTGCAGTATGTAACGTTAGATTTGTGGATTTATTTAACAAAAATTTTTTTGGAAAGGTTTTTTTTTAAACGATATTTAATTAATTAATTTAAAAGATATATATTTTAAAAATATTTATTTTTAAATATGTTTATTTTTAAAGATTATAATTAAATTCATTTGAAAAGACATCTATTTCAAAAGATATATATATTAAAAGATTCTAATTTTGAAAAATATATATTTTAGAAGATATGTATTTTAAAAAATATTTATTTTAAAGCAAATTTAAAATATGTTTTTTAATAGATTTATATTTTAAGAGATACTTATTTTAAAAATATTTATTTTCTCAGATATTTTTTTAAGAGATATTAATTTTCAGAAACATTTACTTAAAAAAATTTATTTTGAATGAAATTTATTGTAAAAGATATTTACTTTAAAAAATATTTATTTTAAAAGAAATTTGTAATCAAAGATATTTACTTTACATAGTATATTTATTTTCGAATATATATTTTTTCTAAGATATTTAAGATATTATCAAAGATTTTTATTTTAAAAGATATTTATTCTAAAAGATATTTATATTCAAAGATACTTTTTTTTAAAAGATTTTTATTTTAAAATATATTTATTTTAAATAATTCTTATTTTCAAAAATATTTAAAAAATATTCATTTTGAAAGATATTTATTTTCAAAAATACTTATTTTAAAAGATATTCAAGCTTCGGCTTATTCTTAGCTCGTTTTCTCCTCTTTTCTTGTATTTTCTCGTCTTTCATGTGCAGCTGCGTCACTTTTGACATTTTCTGACAAGCGTGAGAAGCGACTGCGACTCCAACTGAATCTTTTTTTTTTCTGTTTTTGTTTGGGGTCTCGGGGGACCCATCCATGACGGGGCCATCAATTTGCTTAGCGGTTCTCAACTTACATAATCGGCGAGTAAATCCCAAAAAACAAAACCCAAAGCTGAGCCACACTTTTTTTTGGGCATTTGTTTGTTGTAATCATGTTTTTTATGCTATTTATTGTTGTTGTTGTTGTTTTTTTGCATTCCAGCCGCATGCGCGACATTTGTGTTGTTTTGGAAAGTCTGATTTGAATTTGTTTGTGTTTGTCGATTCGGAAGTTTGTCGGCGTCGATTTGCGAAACATCGCACTAATTTGTTAATTTGGACGCGTAACCGAAGGCGCAATGTTTGATGGCTTTTTTCGAGGGCCCTATAATTTATGCAAATTGCAAATTATTTAATTTGTCGTAATACAACAACAGCACGAAATCCCCAACAATTTTAGCTTGGCTTAAAATTTCGAATTTCGTTAAGGAAAATGCAACGCTGAAAGGCGAATTAAATGACAACAACAACAACATCAACAATTGAATAAAAAACAAGAGGAAAAGCTGAGAAAATTTTTGGTGTGCTGCTGCAGCGGAAGCGTCGCTAATTGGCGGAACTGCTTGCCAGCAACAATAACAACAACAATACAGGTAGAAAGAGGTAGAAAGAAAGACAGACAGACAGACAGGCAGCAGCAGCAGCAGAAGAAAGAAAAATGTTGAAACGCCAGATGACAACACTTGAGACTTGAGACGACTTATGGCCGCCGCCCCGTTATCGGATACCACACTTACATAAGTGCAAACATGGCTTAATCATCTCACCAAGACTCCCAAGCAGGTGAATTGATTAGGCCAAGCAGCAGGCAGCTGCAGATTGAGATGCGATGAAGCTGCTTGATATTTGTGGCGCCTCGAAACACACGGAGGCAGGCGAAGCAGTTGACACTTGGACTTTTGCACACATTTTTCAAAGCTATTAAAACACCGCCAACAGCAATAACAACAATAATAACAGCAACAACAGCAACAATAACAACAACTGCTAAAATTTCATTTAATTGATCAACAGCAAGAAAACTTGTTAGCTGACCAGATTGACCAGACATCGAGCCCCCTTCCCTTCTTTTGTCCGCCTTTCCACCCCTTGCTGATTGGCCTTGAAAAAAGCGGTACGCAGAAATGCGCTTAATACGAAAAATCAATATCGAAAAAACACACTCACACTCAAACACACACACATGCAAAAGTTAAAAAAAAAAAATAAGTTGATCGAAGTAAAAACCTGCTTAAAGTCGGACTCGTACTAGGCGACAGACAGATAAAAGTAAATTTATTTAATTTAAAAAAAAAAAACGAAACAGCTACACGAAAGCGCGCCAATAAAACATAAATTTCAAATATATATTGGCGATACATGCCAAAAGCTTAAACAAATAAATATTGCAAATTGAACAAGAAACTGAACAAATATAACAGGAAAAACCCCAACTAATTACTGATTTTAAGATTGTGTTTCATAAAGTTGACATATCAGTTGGATACAAAATATAGATATAGCGATGAGTTTAGTTTTTTTAAATGCCACCATTAATAAAAATTAAATGTGCTAATTTAAAGTCAAACAATGAAATTGACAAAATTCACAAACATTCATTGGCGATTAATTAAAATATTTAAAAATAAACAGTAGCTATAAATGTATACATACAATTAAAAAGAATCAAAATAGACAAGAACTTACAGCAAGCAAAATAAATGTAATATTAAATAAATAAATATCAATTTAATAATAATATTAAGAGAAGAAAATAGTTAACATATATATGTATGCAACTTCTCAAAATATTTATATTGCTTACAATCGACACTTATATAGTATTCATTTATAATTAAATAATCATTCATCATTCAGCCACCCACAAAATGAACCTCACCTTAAGTTTAACATTTAACACTTCCGCTGATTTTATTTATTTTCCAAATCTTTTTTTATTGTTAACATAAGAAAAGAGCTAAACAAAAAAAACCCGCTTTGATTGTTAAACATTTTGGAGCTTGTCAGCTGCAAAAGGCCGTTAAAAAAAACTAATAATTAATTAAGATTCCATTAAACGCAACCGCATCAAGCGTCAATCGATACATCGATCCATCGATCGATCGAACGATCGATGGTCTTAAATGCCAACAGTTCAGCGGACAACAAAGCGACTGACAGACAGACAGACAGCTAACAACAACAACAACAATAAAAGGCAGCAATCAACAGACAACAAAACAACAAAGAACTGCAAAATGCCGCTGACCAGCAGCATCTCCAGCTTCTTCTTCTTCAATCAATTCGACATTAACATATCAACTTTTTAGTTTTTTTTCTCTCTCTGTATATATCGAATATTCGTTACAAGGGCAGAAGAAGTTCAGTTATCTGGTCAGATGCTCAACTAAATCAGCATCTATATAGGTATATATATACATGTATACCTATATTTAGTTTTGATTACCATTACCTTGCACAATTCGCTATGGTAACAGCCCGTTGAAGGTGCTTTGATTGATCGCCTTGATCCATGTCCAAAACCAAACCAAAAGACGTTCCTCTTCCAAAAAAAATCAAACTCATGTGATTTCTGGTGCGAACTTTTTTTGGCCAAAGGCTACTGAAGTTGGCCAAGTGCTACTGAAGTGTCGATTAGGCTGCCCGAACAACAATTGATGATCATCATGATCATTTATCAGTTTTATCAGATTTAGCTCTTGTATTAAGTGTATTAAACATTTTTTGCAGACATAAGTAAATAAATTTAACTCACTTAATTATTTTATCCAATCAAATTATTATAGACTTATTAGATTTTTTGTAAGACATTAATGAATAAATTCAATTAATTTAATTAATTTATCCAGTTCATTTATTGTAGATTTATTACGATTTTTGCCTTTGCTCTTGTGTTTAGTGTATAAAAAATTTATTGCAAGCATTAATAAGTAAATTCAATTAGTTTAATTATTTTATCTAATACGTTTATTGTAGATTTATCAGATTATTTAGCCTTACTCTTGTATTAAGTATTTCAAATTTGCTGCAAAACAGCAATAAAAAGGTTCAATTCATTTAATTATTTTATCTATGTCAATTTATTAGTTTTAATTTATTATTGGCTTTGATTTTGTATTAGGTATTTTACTAATATGCTAGCAATATCAATAAATAAATTCAATTAATTAAATTATTTTATCTTACCAAATTTAATCAGCTCATTGGAATTTCGACTTTGCCATTCTATTAAGTGCTTTAATAAATTGTTAGCACACTCTTTGATATGGTATAAATTTTAATTAATTAATTAATATTTTTATAAGTAATTGCGTGCATTTTGTAACCGGTTTTGTTTTAATCCCTCTGAGTGTGTGTGTGTGTGTGTATGTTTAGCAAATGCTAGCCGAGTTCAAGGCTCGCCACGTGGCGTATACGTGATGTGCCGGCAATGTTGGCCAAATGGCTGAGCACGTTGCAGTCAGCGAGCAAAACGCTTTTCGCACAATTAAGCAGCAGCAACAGCAGCTTCAACATTAACTAACTGCTTTGTAATGTGGCAGCAATAAATTTTATGTAAATCGTTTTTGCTTAAAGCCATAGTTATTGCTGTTGTTGTGTTTTTTTTAATGCGGCCAAAGAAGAAAACGGTGCACAGTTAAACAATGCAAATGAATTACATACCACATTGTAAAAAGCGCAACGCCAGCGGGCCAAATGATGTGCAAGCAATCGCAACCGCAGTTACACACAACAGCACACACACACACACACATGTACAGTACACACACACTTGTTGTGCTTGCTGCTGCTGAGAGTCGAAAGATTTTCCAAGAATGCGCTGCCAACTTCAGCTACTTGCAGCGGGTGGGCATCGTGTTCAGCACCCAGTCAAGTGTCTTTCCACACACACACACACACACACACACACACACACACACACACACACACACACACACACACACACACACTCAAAATAAAAATAAAAAACATGCCAAGCTGCAATAACAACAACAACGACAACAAGTTTTTTCTTTGCTAAAGTTATCGATTGCATTGGCAAACTCACTTTAATCCCATCGTCGTCTATACTTCTATTAAATTAAATTATTTATTAAATATTCCGCAATAATTTAATATATATGTATTTATCAACTTTAAGTTCTTCCCAAAACAACATATTCCATACATACTAACAACAACAAAAGGTTTTTTTTTTGCCAAAGTTATCGATTGCATCTGGCAAACTCACTTTAATCCCACAGTCTGTGCTTCTATTTTTTAATTAAAAATGCCACAATAATTTATTATAACTTCAACTTTAAACTTTTTCCCCGAACAACATATTCTCAATTAAATATAAAAAAAAAACAATGACGTCAACAACTCTTATGTTTTTAATTAAAAATTTTGCAATAATTTATAGTAAATTTATTTACTCAAAGTTCTTCCCAGAACAACATATTCACAATTTATAAAAAAAAATCCCCTCTGCAATCTCTTAACTGATCAACAGTGAGTTATGCTTAAATATGTCTGGTTTCTCTCTCATTCTCTGTCTCTATCTCCTCTCTCAAAGTTGGCAGCATCAATTGTTGTGAGAATGGCAAAGTTTAGACAACTTGCAGCAACAGTTGCTCACTTTGTTTAGACGCTGCCGCCAATTGGTCAACAAATTAAGGCCAATGCTTTCGCTGGCCTTTTTCTGTTGTTGTTGTGGTTGTTGCCATCGAAATTGGCAGCAAATGTTTTTGGCCTCGACAGCTGCCATTTGTGATTAGGCATTGAATATGTTAATGGCACACGCTGCCGATATCGATACATCATTATGCGTAAACAACAATAACAGCAACAACAACGGCAATAACAATTGCATAACATGTAAGAAATGCCATAAAAAAAATGTGGAGCACATGCAACATGAAACAGAGACAGAGGATACTTTATTTATTGCCTACCTTATTGTATTGGCCAAAGGAAAGTCGTTAATGTTGCTGTTGCTGTGGCTGCTATCCACACTGAGTTGTTGCGTTGTTTTTAATCTGCCAAGCACTTGACGCATTTGCATGTGCTACGTCCGATGATGAGATTTAACACAATTTATTTTTTGTTGATTTATATAATGAGCATTTGGTTTTTTGCACTGGAAAAACTATTTCTTATGCGGCTGCTGCTGTTGCTGCTGCTGTTTCATCGACAATTGTTGTTGGCGTTATTTCGTTATTTCGCCACCAACAACATTTTTTTTTTAGATATATATATATATTTATTTCTTCGTTGTTTTTTTGTTGTTTTCTTATAAATATTGCTCTTTCTTCACACGCACACACAGATACAGATACAGATACACATGCACATACACAGGCAGATTGAGAGCGCGATCCGTCAGATACAAAGATACACAGAGGCAAAAGACAAAGGCAAAGCAACAACCGTTCGCTGGCGCGCACGTCGAACGAATAAAACGGCAAACGAAGCCAGGCCAAAGAAAAACACTTGACGGCAAATTTTTAACTTTAACTTTAACTTTGGCTGCAAACGCAAAACACAAACACACGCAAATACACAAACAAAGACAAAAACAAAAACAAAAACAAAGACAAAATAGTTAACATTTATTTTCTTGCTTTGATTTGATGTAGTTGCTGTTGCTGTTGTTGTTGTGCTTTTGGTTTGTCTGTAACGTACTTTTGGCCAAATGCATTGGCTTTTTGGCTCTCGGACGGTGATGAAAACGTGTGCAAAGTCAGCGCTCAACTGGTTCGCCATCCGTCGCTCAAATTGGTTTTATACGCAACACTCCACACACTCCATACACTCAACACTCAACACTCATTCGAACTCGGTACCAGATTCGAATACGATTCAGTCTCTCCCCAAACTGCAGCCCAAAGATTCCCAGCTTCGGCTTCAACTTTGGCTTCAACTGCAGCATCTCAATAAAAGAGCCCAAATTGAGGTAGGTTGAATGAATGAGTCTGCAAAATGGTGCTGCCAACTTGTTTCGTTTTTCCAAAAGTTGTTAAAGCGCTAATTTTGAATTCAATTTATAACTTTTGTATGTCAGCAGTATAAATCTGATAGTGCTAAAATTTATAGACCTAAAAAGTATCTCAACTAGTTAGTTGACAACAGACAATAATGAAATCAGTGCTAGCAACACAATTTCCGGTACTACCAGTCCACTCAGCAATATATACATATTTATATAGTTATATTTATATTTAAATACATGTATACTTATTTTTATAGCTTGTCAACTTTAAGCTTAGTGCTTGACTTATTCACCAACAATTTATTTGGTATAGTGGCTTAGATATTTATAGTTTCTAATCATGTTTAAAATGTTGAAACACATATTTTTTTAACATAAGAAAATGTACCCTGAGACAGTTAAAGCTTGTAAACAATATATTTATAATTTGAATTTATTTATTTATTTTTTAAATTATTAGCTTATTTGATACAAAAAAAAATCACTTCTTTTTGTTGCAAACAGAGCAAAGACTTGTCTAATCAAGTCTAATCAAACTAATTCAGTCAAAAAAGCAGAAAATTAAATTGTTTGTGATATTTTAACATAACAAGCTAAATTTATTCAAATAAAAATTCTTCAATTCTTACTGATATTTTATTAAAACTACTTTCTTTTCAATTTCATTGAGAGTTTTATTATTTCATTCGACTTAAACACATTCAAGAACTTTTTCAGAGTTAAACAGTTAAATCTCAGAGTGTTCATATGAAATTAAAAAATAACTAATAATACAATTTTTTTTTAAATTATTTCAATTTTACCAATTTATTTTGGTCCTCAAATATTTAATTCAAAATAACCTTAAATCACACAACTGAAAAATACAATTAAAGTTAACAATTTCTTAGATTTTAATTCATATTATAACAAAAAATTTTATTACATTGAAATAATTATTAATTATAGAGTATCTGGCATTCTACATATAGAATGATAGCCTTCTAGTTTTTGTCTTGCTAACCAGCTGACCAGTTCTAAGCCACCATTGTCGCATTCATCGCTGGTTTCATTAACATAATTAAATATAAATGCGAGCACAAGCGCAAAACGTCAGCAAACGAACCCCAAATTTAAAAATAAAATCAACGAATTTACATAAGAACAACTTTTGGTTTTTAACAAACAAAAAGCAAATAGAAGAAATAATGAAAAAAGGTAAAAAAGTTGCTGTTAAAATAATTTTTTCGCTTCTTGATTGCGGTTAAAACGGCATCAAGTTCATCATCAAACACGTCTTCTGGTCTGGTCTGGGTCTGGGCCTGGCCCGAAACGCCCGCTCAACTGGTTGGACATGGCTCTAACTGTGGCTGTGACTGTGGCTGTGAATGTGGCTCTGTTCATCTCAGATCTGGTCATTTGAATGCCAAAGGCATCGCTTTGCTCTTTTCACATTTGACGTTAGCGTTTTTTACCACTTGTTGTTGTTGCTGCTGTTTTGGCACTAAAAGCCAATTTATGATGAGCGCCGTCACTGCTAGAAATTAAAAAATTTATGACCATAGATGATGGCGAAGAAGACCGAAAACCGAGCATCATCAGCAGCAACAACAACAGCAACATTGGTAGTCAACGGCCCAAGCGGCAAATGCGAAACTTAAATGTCAAACTAATTTAAACAAGACGCTCCATAAAAACTGGATTAATTAAGGTGGCAGCATTTGTCGTGCTGACGTGTTTCTATTTGGCCAAAACGATTGATATCAGCACTCCAACAGACAAATCAAATCCGTATACACAATAGTGCAGCTAATGAAGGGAACTGTCCACAAAAACTATTGATATATGTACATACATAACATATGTATATCAGATGATATATGATACTATATGACTGATTGACCAATTGACTGATTGCCTGTTTGTTTAATTGGCTGCAGTCAATTAACATTTTGTCAGACACGGATACTTGATTTGTACTTTTGTATAATTATATACCCTGTAGACAACGACATGGTGACGGGTATAACAGACTGCAGCAGACAGTAAATTACAAGTAAATTTGGACTACAAGTAAATTAGAATAAAAGATACAAGATTAAGAGTAAATTTATTGCATAGATACATTTGTATCTTTTCTAAAATTTAACTCATTCTCTTTTAAATGATGTATTCACTGTGTATTTACAGGCTTGTGACGCATTTGTTCAAACTATTAATAAGCTAATCTAACTCTATAAGGAGATTATTTAGATTCTAAAAGCTAAAGACACAGAATTCTTCAAATGTAGCTAATTTTTATATCTTTTAAGGCAAATCCATATAAAGCTAATTACAGTCATAATTTTAAATTTATAGTTGCAACATTAGTTAGCGAAAATACAAAGACAATACTGATTTATTATAAATCAGACATAATTAAACAAATTATAAAAAGTTTACTTTAACCTTACTTGCAGGGTATGTCTAAGTCTAGCAGTCTCGCCCTAACGCACTCCCAGCTCTAATAATTTGCGTATTGACTGTGTTTGTGACAATTGCTTGTATAATTAATTCAAAATATTTTAATTAACAAGCGCCCACCAACTAACTGGGCGTATACGCAATCTCTTGTCTTGTTATTACACTTATTCAATTAACTCAAGTGTCTGTCCGTCTGTTTTTGTCTTCGTCTCTCTAGACACCTCTTTTTTTCGCGCCTGGTCAAAAGGAAAGGTGTTGACCTTGTCCAACACGCATCGACACACACACACTCGCACTCTCGCACACACGTGACTGTAACTGTAACTGTAACTGGGCGTTACACTGGTTCACCTTCCAAAAATTTCCAATGCATTTGCATTTGGCCATTAAGCGAAGAGCCCTTCACAAGAATTATGAATTGGCTTGAAGCACACAAAAGTGAAAGCAATGGCTTTAATACCTTGTTAACTGGTATTTATATATAATAATGAATTCCTAACTGATTCCTTGGCCAACTCAAGTTCAAGGCCAACTCAATGGTCATTGATATTTTTGGGCTTCAATTTCTTGCCATTTACTTTTTATGCTAAAACAAAATATATCTTATTTATTGTTGTTGTTACTGTTCAATGTGGTATTTGTTGCTGTTATTTTTGTTGTTGTTGCAACACTTGTGCACACAAATTATGTCCATAATTACGCGGTTGTTAATCGATTTTGAAGTTGTTGCCCGAGTTATACAACAATATATTTTTAACACCTTGCGCACAATGGTCATAGCAATTGTTGTTGTTGCTTTTTTATAACTGTCGCTTTTGTTATTATTGTTATTGTTATTATTGTTTATAGCGTTGGCATTTTTGGGCGAGCACTCGTAACTTGAACCAATTTGAAATTTGTATTCATAAAAAAAAATTCACAAAATTATTGTATACTCGACTCAAGTCAATCGGAAAGTCAATAAAATATCAAGTTTTTTAAGTATGTATATATGCAACAAGTATTTGAATTCGTTGCCAAGCCACACGCACACACAAACACTCGCACACATACACACATGCATTTATACACATGCAAAAAAGTCTAAGTGCATGTTAGTATCTAGAGCATGAAATTCAACTGGCCGCCTGACTGGACTTTTAGACTGGACTTGGAGCAAGTGGCCAGTTGATTGGCCGTGCGAATTGTGCCTTAAACCAATTGGCTAAGCCAAATCACATTTTAGTAACGCTGCAAGCGGCACAATAACACCACTGCCCAACTAACAGATACCCTGTAAGCTATGGGACAACCTAAATTTATGTTTGTCTTGACTTTTTACAAAAATAACAAGCGAGTTCTCGACTGCAGGATGCCTGTTACTTATTTAAATATAAATAAAATAATTTGTATTGCATACTTTTAGGCAATAACATTGCCTCATAACTTAATTCAGTCATTACCACCGTTCCGTTTGACTAATCTTGTTGCGCTTAAGTAGGATGATAGCTAAAAATATTAGTTATTATTTAACAACATTTAAAACTTAATATTTTAATTACTGTGTGCTGGTGGTTTTTTTATTAAGTGACGGAGTATAATAAACCGTCTCAGAATCAAGTTTAAAGTGTTTTCTTTTTACACTAATTATACCATAAGAAGTCAACTCTGGTCTGATTCATGATCCAACAAGCTTACAAGCTAAAATTTATACCTGTTTTTGTCTTAATTTATAGTTGCAATACTTAGATAAAATTGTCGCTGAATTTCAAAAATTTATAGATCTTCAAAAATTCCAACTTTTCAAATTGCCTCAGTCATACCCTACTGCACATTTAATGACTACAGGGTATAGCAAGTACTGCAAATAAATATTTTAAACAACAGCTGAAAGCTTAGGTAAATTATTGAAGTGGGTGAATTTTTGTGAATTGGGTGAATGTACTTTACGTAAATATTGATCAATGATGGGAGGATAATAACAGCACTCTTACAAAATGCATTTAAATCAGCAGTCATTATCTGGCCAAGAAGTAAACCTCAAATATAAAAAATATAATGATTAAAAAGACTTCTCGCATCAAAATCGATTAAGATTTGAAAAAGTTGCGAGACTTTAAACTTTTCGGAAATTCGTTTAGAGGTAGTAGTAAGAAAATTACGAATTAAATTTAAACAAAAATTAATTGTTTCAGATTAACAAAATTATAATGCAGAATCACATTAAGACTTGACAAAGTTGTTAGACTTCAAATTATACAAAGAGTTTATATGAAAAAGTAACAAATTTTTGAAAAATAAGAATTAAATATTTTAGATTAACAAAATTATAATGCAGAATTAATTTTGAAGCCAAATAATGATTATAAATGATATTGCTAATAGAAATCGATTAAGATTTGAAAAAGATTTGCTAGTTTGAGTTTTCCAATTTCTACATTTATCGATTAGAGTATCGTTTTCGATACAAGCCCAGATTAAAGCTAATCACAATTTCTTTGCCTTGAGTTTAGATTTGTATAAAGAAACTTGAAACTCACCACTTTGAATATTGCTGAATGCCTTTCAAATTCTGTCAGTTCTGCCTCGTTGTTGTTGTTGTTGTTGTTGCTGGTTTGCTTGTTACCAAGACTCAAACAAGGCGAATTCATTTGCAGCGCAAGGCAAGAGGCCAATTACTCAATTCGCATGCAGTGACGACGACGACGGCCAAACAATTGCAGTTTAAAGTTGAAGTTGTAATGCATTTGTGTAGTGATTGGTGCTGCCACCGCCCGAGTCTAGAGTGGCAACACACCACCCCCCCCTCCACCCCTCACTGCTCCACTTGCCACTGCTTGGCTACTGCTCGCCACTCAAATTACCAGCCAAGACTAATTTTGATTGTGTATGCACACACACACACACACACACACACACACACACACACACACACACACACACACACACACACACACACACACACACACACACACACACACACATACACACATGTAGATCACGTGCAGACATGCAGACAGTACTGGGCAAGGGATGAGAGCGAAGGAGAGGCAGCTAGTCGGGCAAGCAGTGCAGGCGCTGTCGTCACCAAGCGTCGTCGCGTTCGTTTCTTAAGTCATTCGTTTTGGCTGACACTAAACTGTTGCACTAAAGTGTTTGTGTTGCTGTTGTTGTTGTTGTGGCTTGTTTGTTGTTGTTTGGCGCTTGTCGATTTCCAGCCGAGTTTGTTTTGGTTTTTTTTTATTTTTTTATTTTGGGTATTGGGTTTTGGGTTTTGCGTTACTAGTTGGGTCAGGTTGCAGATTCGAAAGTGGGTCAATTTATTACTGCAATGCATTTTTTTACTGCTGCCGCCTGCTGCCTGCCTGATAATGTTGCCGCTGGTTATATTTTGTTCAGTTTTGTAGGCCACATTTTTTATAGGGGGGTTGCTTAAAATTAATTAACTTTTGAGTTGATTTTGTTTTTCTTTTTTTTTAAGGTGGGCGTTTTGTTTGTCTGTCAATTGGCCTACAACATTTTAATCACATTTTGTTCGTATTTTGTATTTATTTGGCTGCTGGCTGGCGAAGGTCATCGATGGACCAGGAACCGCCACAAAATGTGGGTTAAATGTTAGATGCTAAGCGATGATGAGCTGCCCAACAAATTGCATAAGACGTGTATGTGTGTGTGTGTGTGTGTGAATATTGGTAAATTGTAAGTTTGGTAAAATGGTAAAATGTTAGGCTAGAGTGCAGGCCATAAATACTGATACAACGGGCCAAGTGCCTTGTGCCATGTGCAAGCCATTAGAGAAGACATGTCTGCAATGCACAATGGTAAAAACTCCGATAAATTGAAAAACTCCAAAGAAAACAAAAATAATTTTCTTTTTAGATTTTTATTTATTAAAAAGTAAGAAATTAAATAAACAAACTAGATTGTAAATTTTACTTTATTCCTACGTAGCAAATATGCAAAGTTTAAAATAAATTGCTTTAAATTTCAGCTTCAAAACAATTTTTTTTCAATTTGCCAATTAATTAATTAATTGATTATAACAACAAAAATGATATGTTTTTGAATATAATAACAAAGCTTCCTGTCAAATTTTAAGCCTCTATAATATATATTTAGATTTTAAATACTTTTTTTTGTAACTTTTACGCTTAGTTGTATGAGGAGGGGGAGGTGAGGGAGTGGTTCAAGTCCAAAAAAAAAATTTCAAATTCTAAATCAGTCCAACTAAAGTTCATGCCAAATTTCAAGTTTCTATCTTCATATTTAGAATTTATGCCAAAATATCAGGTTTTTTACCATAGTGCAATGCTCCTGCTGCTGATGCTGCCTGCAATCTGTTTTTGGCTAATGTTGTTTCGATTTCTCGAGTTTTATGTGTGAGAAAACTCACAGAAATGCGGCGAAACGACAACAACGCATTGGCCATTGAGCGTTTTTTATGGTTGTCGGTTTGGTCGCAAATAAACTAAATGCACTGCGCCATCTGAGAATTGCCATTGTGGGAGTTGCTTCAGCTCTCCGTGCAATTTGTATGAGTCGCTTGCTCATTCATCTTCCGATCGGCCATAAAGCTACCGTGAAATTAAACAATACAAAACAAAACAAAAGAAATAAAAATAAAATAATCAAAGTTGCCAAAGCAAACGAAAACAAAAGCAACAAAGTGAACTGCTTGCAGTTCAAGCAGTACAACGATCGTTGTTATAGCAGCGAGCAATTAAGCAACAGCAAAGCAGTTTCACTTGTTTCCATTCAGTTGGCAGCACGATTAATTCAAATTTGACACTGCTTGGCACTGCTTGTCGATTGCTGTAACGCTCACTGCTACAACACGCAGCCGTTGCCTTATTTTAATAGACTGAATTTTGGTCTAATAATTTTAATTTATTTTTTAAATATGATGCAATTCGTGTTGTTTATTAATTATAGTGCGCAATTGTAAAATGTTTGATTATAATCTAATGAGTGTGGAATTCTAGTGTGTACTTAATTGTAATCAATTATTACAAAGTATCATTGTGAGCGTTAAAAATAGACCTGCTGATCTGGTATATCAATGTTGAGAAACCAATCCAAGTTACTCGCAAACGTCAGCAACTTAAATGTCCATCCACATATGCACATACATATTGACAGTATTTATTCAAAATTGTGGGGATAATCTATATTGTGACAAATCCCAGACCTTATCGCTTCACTGGTGACAATTATCTGGTAATCCGATGCTCTGTGGGTAATTCCAACGAAATGTACCATTTGCCTGTTTTCCCCAAATTCTTAAGCAATAATAAAAATAGCAAAATCATCAGATATGGAAAATAGCTTTTATTGAAATATAGTATTTATAAACAAAACAAATTGTATATGATTGTGAGTGTGTGTGTGTGTAAACAGTAGCGATAAGCATTAAGCATCAGAGAGTTCTCCAGAAGCAGTCCGAAATTTTGACAGTTGGCTGTGAAAAAAGAATCGAATTAAATAAAAGACAAGATTATGGCAATCGCCATATTTGATGTGCATACAGACACAGAAACGTATACACATACAAACATACATATGTATTTTTATTATTCTTTATCAATATGTACATATGAACATGCTTATCCACATTTTACTGTATATCTATCTGTCGTTACTCTCCGTCTCGCTCTGCCCCGCTTCGTTTTGTGGGTTATTCTTTGTTCATTATTCTGTGTGTGCCGTTGTTACGGTAATCGACATTTCATTTGACGCTGATTTGTCTCCTTCGTACACCTAACCTCTCATAGGCTATGTCTGACGAAATTGCAAATGCACAGACAAAGCCTAGTAGAGGCTAGATTTATAAGGAAATATTTGTGTCACTCCCACATTTATTGTGCTGAACAGTGTTGAATCATTCCAAAAGCTCGAAGGCGTTGTAGTATATGATAAAGCAAATCAAACGGGGCGGCAGAGCTGACTGCGCAGCGCAACAACAACAACAACCGCAATTTGCCAGTGCGCCGCTTTCTTCTCATTTCATTTACGTTTGCGATTTAATTTATTAAGTTGCTGCTGTCGTTTGTTTCGTGCTTTGCGTACGCATCGGTTCATGTTTTATTTTTATATACCAACAAAAATTGACATGGGCCAACGAGCTCTTTTCACTCTTAGAGCAAATAGCAACTTTCACTTTTCTCGCATTTACTTTTTATTTCTCGCGTTTTCGTCAAATAACTAAATTAATTGCAATGGCAAAGCGTTAAAATTCAAGAGCGGAAAATATTCCTACATGCGAACCAATCGACGACCGATACGCGAATGACCAAAGCCGGAGAAGGAGAGCATGAAAGAGCGCAAAAGTCGCGCCCCATCGTCAACTAGAACAACAGCAATAAATTCATATGAGCACCGACATATGCGCATACATACATACATAAGTAGTTATGCAGCCTGTTGCTGTGTGTTTGTGCACTTTAAAGTTCAAGTTCAAAGTGACGGTCGCTGCTGTTACTCCCGCTGATTGCGTCGCATTAGAATTCCTGCTTTTGCTCTTGCTTGTTTGCTCTCCAACACACTCACACAGGCGCACACCCACACTATTGCCCTGACAAAGTGCACGTACGAACGTACGCGAATCGATCGTTCGTCGTGGTCGTCGTTGGCGCCGTCGTCTAGTCGCTTTCTATTTTGAAGCTCGCCGGGCACGAAGTTGGCGCTCTGCTCTCTCGTTGGCGCTCTCGTTTGTGCTCTCACCTTGTTTGCCCGACGTCTATGTACCTGCATAAGTACGTCATAGACCAAACTAACGCTAGTTTCTCTCTGCTGTCATTATAGTTGGTGTTGCCGATGCTGCTGTAGCTGTTGTTGTTATTGTTGTTTTTGGGGCAGAAGTAATCCATGTCAGTAGAGCACGAACACTTTCGATTTTTTTTGTGCTGATTTGACGTTGGCGCGCGTCGCGTGGCGTCGTCTGTGGGGCGTGCGCTTAGTTTTTATATAAATATTTTCTCTTTTATTGTGCTTGCTCATTTTTTCAATTTCAATACAATTTGTTTTGTTTTAATTAATCACTTGATTTTTGGGGCGTCGCCTTTTATTCACAAGAATTTTAAGTTGTGCACTCTTTAAACAACTTTCGACTGACTTCCAACGATCTTGACACTCGCACAGTTTTGGTTTTAATAAACTCGAGTATGAAGCGGGTTTAAGCTTTTATACTCTCCAGCGACGTCGACGTCCAATGGCGGCGCACGCAGCGTTGCAGAAAAAAAAAGTTGAATTCTGTATATTTATGTTTGTGAGAGTTGCTGTGAGTGTGTGTGTGCGGTTGTATTTGTGTGTATGCGTGATCGCTGCTTTCGTATGCTTCATTTTATTATTTTGTTGACTTTTTTTATATTCGAATTCTTGGCCAACGAGATATGTACATACAAAAACGAAACGGCGACGGAATGAACATTTTGCATCTTTCGATCGTCGTTTATATTGGCAATGGCGATGCCGATGGCGATGGCTCTGCCAGCGTCGCTGTTGCTGCTGCTGCACACACGCATACATACATATGTACATACATACATACATATGTGCATACATTCATGAATATGAGTTACTTGGGCATCATTTTGTTTTGTATTTCGGTTGCCGTTTTTCACTTCGCCTTTATTCCGGCCAATTGCTTTGCTTCTTTTTTAAGCGATTTCACACATACTAATATACGAATATATGTCATATACCCGCACATACATACATATGTACAGATCTGTTCTTTCTACAGCCTGCGCCGCCCACTCTCCCAGCCTTAGGCCCCAGACGTGTCGTTGTCGTTGTCGTTGTCGCTTCTGCTGCTCTCTTTCTCTCTTCTCTTTCTATCTTGCTGTATTAAGCCGCGTCTTGGTTATGCTGTGCTGCTCTCCTGTCTCCTGTTGTTGTTGCTGTCCGTTGTTGTTTTTATTCTTGCTGCCTTGCATGGGTGTTGTCTGCCTCTTCTCTCTTTGAGGGCGCAAATTAAGTTCGAGTCATTAAACCGGTCAGTTAAAATAACGCAGCATCTGAAACTTAAGTGAAAAGCTGTTCATCAAGGAGTAAACAAAATTGTTGCTGTTTTCATTGTTCCTGTTGTTGTTGTTGTTTGTGGTTACTTAAGCGTTCCTGCAACTGTCTTTAAAAGTATTGACCGACTTTGCTGTAACCTGAGCATGCGAGTATACAATGAAATTTAATGCGCCTCTTCTTAGGGATCCAAACAGAGGCGCCAGGTGACAAACGGACAGACAGAGCTTTTACTGTAAGCTTGGCTTTGTAACTGTTTATGCTTCAACTGATACTGAGACCATAAAAAAAAAACAAATTCAACAATAATTAATCAAATTTATTGATTGTATAATTTGTTAACTGATATTATCTCAATATTGCAATACGTAAGTGACCAAAATGACAATAAGAAAACCAAACAGCAAAATTGATAAATCAACTTAAACTCTACATACACATATACAAATATGTATATATTTGTATGTACACGCGCTGCTTTTAATTATTTGTTATATATGTACATATACATACGTACACTGAAAAAGTTCATTGAACAAATTTTATTTTATTGAATCTTATTTAAGGAATCGATTAAAATACGGAAATATCAAAAATTTTGTATTTTAAATGTACAATCAACCAATATTGAAGAAATTCCGTTTCAATACTCGAACGTACACCTTATTAAGTGGTCCAATTTAAAAGATACCACAAGCTTTTGGTCCGAAGTGTTAACTTCGTGGATGCAGCAGGAAATAAAAGATTTTCGGCACTGGCATCATTCCCGCTGAGCCTTTTATCGATGGCATGGTCGAACGTGGAGGTGGAAAGAGTCTTTAGTCAAATGAGCAATGTCAAAACTAAACTTGGAAATAGCATAGAATAGAATATGTATTTTATCTGTTCAACTCACGTTTTATAATATTAATAACATTTAGTTTAACCTTGAGAAGTTTTAAAAAATACTGGATTAAAGCATTAAAAATATCGTTTCAATATTCTAGCTTTTTCTTCTAGCTACCAGTTCTGGCTATTTCTAGCTTTTTTCAAAGGATAGTTTAGCTTTTTTATGACCCGAAAAGTTGGCAACACTGTTCTGAATTGATTTTCACTTACGACGAACTGAATCAAAGTGTTGATTAAGATTTTTCTCAGTGTATGCGTAAAGTATTTATCACTCCTCGTGCTTTTTTTATATGCGATCGAATGCAATGAACTCAGCATCGACTTTGCGCTTGTTTGTTTAAAAATAAAAATAAAATACAAATTTACAAAAATAAAGAAAAATAACAAAAATAAAAACGAATCAACAAACAAAAGGAATTCTTTGTTTATGGCGCGTCCAACCTGTGTAGAGTCTCCATTGCCGTCAGTTGTTGTTGTTGTTGTTGTCGTTGACGCTTCAATTGGGGCGCAAATTGCAAAAACCGCAAAGAAAAAAAAACAGGAACAACAACCACTACAACAACATGAGAGAAATTGCAGTACACAACCAGAGAGCATCAATTTTTGGGTGAAGAGTTTTGAGAGTATTGAGTTCATTGGCTCCATGTAGAATTTATTTATCAGTTGAAATATTTTGCTAACAAATTGCAGTCAATGACATTGCTATCCCCACACACATACACATACACATACACGCACACATACACAGAAATTTAGCAGCGCTGCAACGGATGTGCTGCGCTCGTATGCGTGGGCAGGGAGAGAGAGTGCGGCGAAGAGCGGAGATCAGAGAGCTGAGAGCGGACAACAGGTCACGCAAGCGTGCTAAAAGTTTATTCATCTCGCCCCAAAATGCGCAGCAGCTTCAAAAATCGATGCAAAGTCTAAATTTGAAGCGAAATCAATGAAGGAATGAATATGTGATGGAATAGAAGGAGGATAGGAAGAGAGAAGAGAGAACTTGTGGCTCCAGCTTCAACTGCACACTTGTGCAAAGCTCGAAACAACAACAAGAGCAGCAAGCTTTTGGTTTGCCAACGTGGGAAGAAGAGCTAACGAATCAGGAGGCGAGGCAGGAGAGGAGAAACTGGCGAAACGCTGTACTGTCTACGACAGCAGCAACAATAGCAACAACAACAACAACTGCCCGCAAAATTGTTTAATTATAAATTGTAGAAAAGCAAAACAGTCAAGCTAAAAGGCACAACAAGCAAGCGAGAGCGAGATGGATAGCGTGGAGAGTGTGCGAGATGGAGATAAGTTTTTGTGTTGAAGGACACACACGGTCTTTAAAAGTGAGTAATGCACTGGAGGTTGTTGACTCTGTCTCTGGCGGTTGTTGTTGTTTTTTTTTTGCGTTTTTGCACTGCCCTCTGTTGTTGTTCTTGCTGTATATACATACGTGTGTATGTATGTGTGTGAAGAATCTTTTGTTATGCGTTTTTATTTTTTGGCGTTGTCGTTGTTTGATTGCTGCCCCGTCTTTCTCTCTCTATTTATCGCTCTCTCCCTCTCTCTCTCACACTCTCTTGCTCTTGCTGTTTATGTGTGTGTGCGTGCGCAAAGTCAAAGTGATTAAACTTTATGCGCAATTTATTTTGCATTCACATTCACCACAATAGCAATAAGAACAACAATAACAATTGGCAACAAATAAAAAAAAGCAAAATTATTGTTTAATGTTAATTCAGCACGAGCAACAAAAAAAAAAAACAACAACTGCAAAATGACAAAAATAGCTGTAACAGGTCCAGACTTACGTATACGTGTCGTATACGTAATTTTATGAGTCGAAATAGTTAAGAGGGCAATTGCATTTGACATTTCGCCAAATTGAAAAGATATTCCAACATTTATTATGTATCAACAGCAAGCTATATAAATAACCCAACATCTTTTCATCATTGCTGGGAATTATCAAGAAGAATAAATGTGAAAAAATACAAAATTCTTGCTTGGAATTACTATATAAAATATAATAAAAATTGAAGCTGTTGATCTCTCAACTGATAAATCCATTTGAGGGGTCATGGAACAACCCACAGTCTGCCAAATGACACAAGCTCAAGGAATTCGCATGTTTTCCGGTTCAAGTTGCTAGTTGCCACAGAATGCAGCACGAGACAGCAACATGTGCCACAAAATGCGGGTGTTAAATGCTGCAAGCAAGTCCCTGACTCTAAACTCTGACTCAGCTCAAGGGATGCGGTTTGCGCTACAAATTGACACCCAGCAGACTCCAGAATCCCAGACATATACTATATGTACACCCAGAGAAAAATATTCACAACAAAAATCTTATTTGATATGGAGTTTTTAATTGATTCGTATTCGTTTTTTTAGTATTTTATTCTATTTAAAATTAAAGTTCTTAAATGTTCATTTAAATATTCGGTGCAATTACTAAAGTCACATATTTTACAAATTGCATTTAGAATTCTCAATCAGTTTTAGCTTGTCAGCAATGAAAATCCTCACTTTTTTACAGCTTACATAAGCTTAATTGAACCCTTCAAGTTTGATAATTAAATATATTGTAAAATTAAAAATAAGATTGTTTTCTTAAAGTAAGCTGGATTTTGTTTAAATAAAAATAAATGTATACCTAATTTATATTTAAATAAACTAGGTATAGGAAAAAATAGTTTAATAGTAAATTTTTAACTTTCCGAGCCTTTTTCTGTGAGTGTACATTTTTATATGCATATGTACATATATATACTGTATAGGAACAGATGCGCACAATATGGTGCATTAATTTCGGCTCCTGCCGGACGACGCCAAGCCAGGGACACAGTTGCAAGTTGTTGGTGTTGGCATCGTTGTTGCTGTTGTCGTTGTTGTCGTTGTTAATCGTCTTGACAGGCAGCCGCATCGTGCGTGCTGCTCCCAAGGCCAATGCAATATTTTACACTGTAACGTCGCCTCGTCGTCAGTCGGCAACTTCCGTCAGCGTCTCTCTCTGCCAGCTTCGACCCCCCAACCTCTTGCCTCTCCTGGCCAGAAGAAGGGGGAAACGTATTTTAGCTGGCGCTGCACATTTCAATGCTGGCGTTTCATTTTTCGCCTTGACGATCGCATTTTTATATATATATTTGACTGTTTTTTCCATTGTCATTGTCCCCGCACAACAAACGCCCACACACACACGCACACACAGAAAGGCGAGGGAATTAAAAAAGCTGGCAAAACTCCTCAGATATCGAAACTCATTTCATTATAAGTATAAGTATGTAATTATGGAATTGAATCGAATCGCACTGATTCATTCTGGCTTCAGATTGATTGCAAGGACTGAAACTTAAGTATCATATTGTATTGATTTTATTATTAACAAGTTTCGATTACTGTAAGGAAAGGCAATGCTATTCATTAATAATATTGTATTAATTGTGTATTCACTTGCATTACAAGACAATTAATCAATAAACAGAGTTTACATTTCAAAGAATATTACCTTTATTAAAAATATCATTGCCAAACAGTGTCAAATATTTATATATTCTTTATTATTTTAATGATAAAATGGAACATGAGGAATGCTTCCTGGTTAAGCAGTAAGTACGTAGTTCTCCCGGGCATAACTCTCTAAGATTTAGCTGAAAATTTCACAGTCTTTACAGCGCAACAGCCATCGCAATACTATTTACTATAATGATCCTGACGATTCCCAGTTTTCGTAATAAATTTCAATTTCACATGAATGGAATATATAACAGTGTTATAAACTTTGCTCCGATCCGATATTGCGATGATGAATTAACGCCCGTCTCCAAGCAACGATTGAAAATTGTGAGCCGCAAGACTTTGGTCCTTGACATGGATGAGACACTGATCAAATCGTATATAGAATATCATTCCAGTCGGAGGCGTTCAAAAAAACCGAAACCGCTTGTAGCACCCGATTTTTGCTTCTATATACCGGATAACGATTCTACGGTCTATGTTTATAAGCGTCCCCACGTCGATTTCTTTCTCGATCGCGTCTCCAAGTGGTATAATCTCGCTGTCTTCACTGCCGCCACAGAGATCTATGCCTCACAGGTTTTAGACTATCTGGATGCAGGTCGAAATATTTTAAATCGTCGATTTTATCGCCATCATTGCATTAATATTTACGGTATGCGAGTCAAGTTTGTCTCATTGTGCCACAAGAATTTGGCCAATGTGCTGTTGCTAGACGATTGCCACATGGCCAATAGCTTCAATGTGGGCAACGCTATAGGCATTAAGCCCTATCAAATTGGCACCAAGGACGATGAGCTGCTCTGCATGTTGCCCTTCCTCGATGCCCTACGATTCACCCGCGATGTACGTTCCATACTGGAGCGGAATACGCGATACAAGAGTCTAACAAACGCTTTGCTGTGTCATCATAATCATTTCATATAAATACACGTTAGCCAAAATTTTTTAATCATTACAACTGTCATTTCAGCATTAAAAAAAAATAATAATTATGAAAAGCCCATTTCACTAAAATTCACTAGCAAATAAATAATAAAAATTGGCTAATGAATATCAATCTTCACAAGCACTGCTAACGAAATGATTTATAATTTAAACTAAAAATAAATAATTTAAAAAAATACTGAAAATCAAATTTTATTAGCATTAAAAATTTTACTACTAACGAAATAACATTTCAGAAACATTCAGAAAAATAATGATAATGAAATGATATTTTACTAGCATTAAAAATAATAATTTTTAATACAAAATAAAGAGGTTTAAAAAAAAATTGACTTTTGAATATCAAACTTCACTAGCAATTAAAACTTTAGTGTTAATAAAATGATATTTCAGGAGCATTAAGAAAAATAATGCTAATTAGCATTAAAAAATACACTACTAATGAAATAATTTATAATTAAAAGCTAAATTTGAAAAACGAAACGATACATTTCAGAATGATTGAGAAAAATAAGGCTAATGAATTGATATTTCACTAGCATTGAAGAAAATATTGCTAATGTGATTTATTTATTTTTTATTGTCCTTAAGAAATGTAACTTAATGAAAATGGCCTACTTTCATATTAAATTCATATAACGATAAATTAATTTCATTCAAGTTGATACAAAGAAAAGGTTCGAGTTATCGAGATATTCGACTTATAGTTATTTTTCTTAAGTTAATTAATTTTACTGGCACTCATTTAGTTCGAGTAAGAGAGAAATTGGAGCTATAGAAGTTCGAGTTATGGGAGTCTCAACTGTATAACGAAATTGATAATTATTTAATTTTTATAGAAAATTTAAATTGGTTGATGCAAACACGATCTTAAGTCAGGCGTGCTGCTTTTTTTTAATGATAAAGCGAAATAATGATAATGCTCTCTGGTCTCTCGTAAAGTGGAGTTAGTCATGACGGACATTGCTTAGTCATGTGAGCATGTGAATCACTAGCGACAATGGCTTTCAGCTCGACGCAAGGTTGTCTTGGCACTATCAACTACCAAGGCCTAGACGACGCTGCTCCACTTTATCAGCGGCGACAATGAAATATGGCCAAATTCTTTGGTGGCCATCAATGGCAGGAGGCTAGAGTTTCTCATATGTGAAATTGAAACTGAAACCGGCTGGCCGAAATGTATTTTTTTTTTTGCTAATCTTCTTGACCAGGCAATGGGTGCGGCAATTAAGTCACCACAAACAACAACAACCACTTGAGGGGCATAGTGATGGTGGGGGGCAGGGGCGCAACATTCGCGCATTTCCAGTGAAGATCATTATTGTCTCGCCGCGGACCCAAAAAAAAGAAAAATAAAAAAATTGAACGAAGCAACGAACAAGTTAATGAACCCGTTGCCTGCGTCGCAATCCTTGAACTCGCCTTCAAAAATCCGAGTCGTCCAACTAGTTTTGTCTGCGACTGTGCCCCATGGCGGCTGCTGCAACCAACAGAACCGACAACAACAACAAAATCTGTGGCATGAATTCTCTGGAAATGATCGAAATTTTATTTCATTGCGACTACAAAAATTGAGTTCAACAGCATTCCGGTTCGGAGTTTTGTTTTTGCCTTTTCCGTCGCTTTTTTCGCTCAGTTCCTCAGTCTGCAGTCTGTGCTCCTCCGACCAGCCCCCACTGTCTGTCTGGACCCGTTTCTATGTATGCCGCTGTTGTTGTTGTTGCTGTTGCTGTTTTTGTGACTTAGAAATGGTGGCCATGCAGCGAAGCGAACTTGCTCTCTGTTAACTTTCCATTATCCTTGAGGCTCAAGTCAATGCCCTCGTCTCGCATTACACAATTGCAGCGGGCGGCAATAACAACAACAAGAGCAAAAGAGGCAGCGAATTCGCCTCTGGCCTCTCGCCGCTCGCTCAAGTTACACAGAACTCCAGTGGCCTACTTCCACTTGAATGGAACAAATGGAAATGGGAATTGTGGGGTATGGGAATCGTCCCGTCCGCTTGGAACAAAAGCTTTTGTGCCAATGAGCAGGCCAGCGAGCAACCATAAAACTCTCAAAACTCTCTGTGATCCTGTGGCCAGTCAAAGACAAAGAAACTCATTTTGTCGCATGCAAAAATTAATACAAAACAAATTCGAATGAGAGCTCACACCAACACATTTCATACATACATACATGCGCATATGTAGTTGTGTGTATAATTTTATTTTTATAACTGACCTCGAACTTTTGTGCAATGTGATTGAACTGCCACTGCTGCGATATCTGCGTTCCGCCCCCTTCCCTTTCCATCCCCTCACACTGTCGTTTCCCTCAGCATTTGCATGCAGACTGCATACGAAGAGTCGCTCAGTAAGTGCGAGCGATAATGTCGCCGTTGAGCTTGGAATCAGAATCGGAATCGAAAACGAAATCGGGATCTGGATGTGCGTTGACAAACAATATGGAAATTGAGCGCGCAAACGCTGCGAAGAAGGAGGTGAGGCAAATGGTAATGGCACTGATGATGGAGAGTGAGTGAGTGCATCGTCAGAGGGGGAGGTTGTAGTTGTAGTTGTAGTTGCAACCGACGACAACGTTAAATGCATAATAAATGCGGTTTCAAGAGGTTTGGCAAAAAAAATTAAATAAAATAATGCGTGCTGCGACTGAATTGCACTTTCAATGAGCTAAAACAAAAAGTTAAAACAGAACAGAAGCTAACGACAGCGACAGTGCGGCAAAGCCGATAAGAGCACAGCAGCAAAGTGTGAGCAGGAGAGAGCGAATGAGAGCCGAAGAGTGTGAACAGTGCAGGGACAAGAAGAACTGTGGGAAGTCCATTGCGTTACGTTATGATACAAGAAGGCAGTATCCGACCACGCCCATCTCATAAAACAAACGAATTTCATTGACTTTATAACGCATTCTAAGCAGACGTTGATACGAATAAAGAAAAAAAGAGAGAGAGAGCGCTTGCAAAGGAGAAAGCGTACGGTACAGTTCTTTATCAGGAATACTTTGCTGGAGTCTTTGCTGCTGTGCAAATATTTAACTTTTTTTTTTAGCTAATAATCAAAAATAAAATACAAAACAGACTTGGAGCAGAAAGCAGAGGCGCAGATAGCAACCAAAGAGGATTGTCAATAGCGCCCCTGACAATACGTGACGTGCGCCACTGACCAACAGCAACAGCGAGCACGAAAAATGTTTAGCTGACGTCATTTGTCCTTGAATTCGTTTATTTGCCGCAAAACAAAATTTGCAAAATTCAATGCACTTGGCAGCGACGCTAGCAGACCCAAAAAAAAATAATAATAAAGCGAAACAGAGAAACATCAACAACACAATAAGATAAAGTTCTGGAGCGAGAGAGTTGGAAGAGTGAAAGCGTCAGAGCACAGTCAAAACAGAAGCTGTGTGTTTAAGCACACACACTTAGAAACATGTATGCATGTTTGTGCAAAATATAAATTAATGGCGTAGCAATTAAAAAACTTAACTTTTGTCATTTAAATAATCAAGCTTTAATATTTAGCTTTAGTTAAATTTTTAAAACAAAATTCAAAAAAACTTGAAAATTAACGGTTTGCAGCGACTCCATGATGCTTACTGTTTAAAGCTCAGTGCTCTGAAACTCGTGCACGCCAAGTATCATCGATATTAAATGAGAAACAAAATGTGCAAAGGTTGAAGGAGAAATTTGCATTTTATTGTAAAATGTGCAGCAACGAAAATCAATTTAAATTATTTTAATTCAAATAAAAAAGTAAAGTGCGGCCCACAAAGCACACACCGATAACAGCGATAGTATCGAGAGTAGCTGCTCAGATGCACGCTTGCATTTGCATTTATATCGATAACGATAATTGCAATTACTAAAACATTTTGTATAAAAAAGCCTTAATTTAAGCAAAACAGCAACTGCAACAACGCCCGCAAAAGAACACGTGCCGTTTTGAATAGACCGAAAAACGTCAGCTACAATACCAAAAAACCAAAACAAACGAGAAAGGAGAAATACAGTCGTGCATTTCAGTTGTATTTAATGTAGTAGCAAAAATCCGAATACCGAGCTAAAGTTATTAATGTGTTGGAGGAGCAGCGTCAGCGCCAGGTAAGCTTAGCAACAACAACAACAACCACTTAATAATAGTGCACACATTGTCGTCACCCTGCTCTAAAGGTTTTTGTTTTTTTTTATTTAGGTCTGTATCTGTATTATAGTCAAGTGTGTCAGCTAATTACGGAGCCTGGTGCAATGTGCAACAACAATATATGTAAATTAAATATATATTTGTAAACGCATTATATTATTGTTGTGCTCGTCACAAGACTCTTATCAGCATTTATCTGGTTTTGGCCTCGCTCTTTGCCCTTTGCCCCCTTTGTATGTATGTATGTATGTATGTATGTTCGGTCATTCCAAAAGTGGAAATAAAAATTTATAATCGCAAAAAGTTGAAATCACAAAATGAATGACACACACACACAGTTAGTCAAGCAAGTGTTTTGACAAAGCAAAGAAGTTTCTATACATATATTTTCAAATCAAGTTAAATTCAATAGATTTAATTTTTAAAACATACGAAAAAAAACAGAGTTAAGAAATTGTAATCTTGACATTTTGTTTGCTTTTGGCTTATGCGGGTCCATATCTTTAATTTGATAAAATAATCTCAGTGTGCACACACAAGGGTTTATCTACTAATTTTTCTATCACTATCAGTTTCGTAATTAACAATCTACAACTTTATACTTGAACAGATAAAGATACTCAACGTTTCACCGTGATTATTGATAAGTGATAAGTCAAAAAGCAAAAAAAAAGAACACAGTCGACTGTCGAGATGGGACAGACGTTGTCGGAGCCGGTGACAGCCAAGGAGTCATCATATTGCCAGAATCAACAGTATCGCGTTGGCAGCAGTTGCATGCAGGGATGGCGCATCAACATGGAGGATTCACATACACACATCTTATCGCTGCCGGATGATCCGACAGCGGCGTTCTTTGCCGTCTACGATGGACATGGCGGTGCCACAGTCGCCCAATATGCGGGCAAGCATTTACACAAATTCGTACTAAAACGGCCCGAATACAATGCTGACATTGTCAAGGCCCTAAAGCAGGTGAATAATGTCTATAATATATATGTACAAGTATCTATTACTCATTTCTAAACTGGCTACCCCATGCAAATTCCGAAACTTTTTTAAGGAATTTTGAAAGAGAAGAAAGAAATAGAACCAAGAATAAAATTTCAGGAATCCAAAATTGGGAAGACAAAATTAGGAATCATAAAATAGGTAATTTGCAACTAAAAATGGTAAAAGTATCTTTGGTTTTCCTGTCATTGGTTAAATTATTTCGTATAGTAATTTTCAACTTTTTATAAAATTAGTGAAAAGTAAAAATATCTTTGGTTTATCTTAAGTTATTGCTTAAGAATCTAATCAATCAGTATAGTAATTTTGACAACTTTTTAAATGCATACCGATTAAAGAGAATTGCTAATATTTTATACTTTAAGGTGACACACAATATAAACATGTAGATTCTGAATTAACAGCTGGAGAGATAGTGTCTAATTCTAATACATAACGACCAAGACAAATTTTGATTTAAAAAAATTGCTAATTATATTCCCAATTATTCGATTATTAATTTTGGATTCCCAATTACTCGATTCCTAATTTTGGATTCCCAATTTTATTTTCTTCCGAACTTTCGTATTTTGAGTAATATTTTTTGACATTCATATATTGAATCTCTAAACTCATTTCGTCATTTCATCATTTTGCAGGCATTTCTCGATATAGATTATGAAATGTTGCACAATGAGTCGTGGGGCGAACAAATGGCTGGATCAACGGCTGTTGTCGTACTCGTCAAGGATAATATGTTATATTGCGCCAATGCCGGCGATTCGCGGGCAATTGCCAGTGTAAATGGACAATTGGAGACACTATCTGTGGATCATAAGCCAAACAATGAGTCCGAGTCCAAACGCATCATCGAAGGCGGCGGCTGGGTGGAATTTAATCGTGTTAATGGTAATCTTGCCCTCTCCCGTGCACTTGGCGATTTTGTATTCAAGCGTGCAAACAAAAAGCCGGAAGATCAAATAGTCACAGGTAAGAAAGACACAAAGACGCATTCCAATTCGCAATTGCATTCATTGTTAACCCCTCTTGTCTCTCTTGTCATTTCCATAGCCTACCCGGACGTGGAGACGCGTCAAGTGATGCAGGATTGGGAATTTATTGTACTGGCATGCGATGGCATTTGGGATGTGATGACCAATGAGGAAGTATTGCAATTCTGTCGCACACGCATCGGTCTTGGCATGCAGCCGGAGGAGATTTGTGAGGAGCTGATGAATCATTGCCTGGCGCCGGATTGCCAGATGGGCGGTTTGGGTGGTGACAACATGACCGTCGTTTTGGTTTGCCTGCTCCACGATAAGCCCTACAGCGATCTGGTTCAACGTTGTGCGAGTACGAGTAAATTATCATGTCCAGATGCCGATGCCGATGCAGTAACAGTAGCAACAGCAGCTCCAACTTCAGAACCAGCGCCAGTTGCAACGGAAACGGAGACGGAAACAACGCCTGTCGCCACGGATCCTTAAACCTTAAACATTGCATAATGATATGAAACCGGCAAAACAAATTCGCTGCTGGCAGCATACAAATGTCTGTTCCCAATTATGATTTCCATTTAACATTTACGTAAACGCATTTTTAATTTCGATTTACAATTTTCGCCAAAGCATTCAGTTAAAGATTTTTTACGCCAGACAAGTTTCTAAACTGGTATTGCAACTGTTTAACGTAAATTCAGAAGAGAAATGATAATTGGGAATGGACTTGATTTTCTAGAGCGCCTTATAATGCCAATCAAGGCGACAACATCATGTGTACTTAACGCATCTGTTTTCGGTTAAGTTTACAAACACATACTCGTACAATCCTTACCAATTTGTTTACTAGCCCTTGTCCTAACCCAAACACCCCATTTCCCCCAATCATCATTATGAATGTTATCCCCGCCCGCCCGGATAGGACCTATTAATATTGTTTGTTCTGTCACAAAACAAAAAAAAGAAGAAATTGTATTAATTGTTTAGTATTTATATATTGTACCTATACTTTGACCTATTGAGAGTTTTTTGGGATTGGTCTTTTAAATGTTAGCAAAAAACAAACAAAAAAAAAAACAAAAAAGATGAAAGAGCTGAGCGTAAATGTAATTGTAATAATAAAGTAAAAGTGTTTTTGTAGTGCCCGAAAAATCGTTGCAAATTCCATTAAGTATACGGTTTAACTACGGGTTCGATCCAAATCCAAAGTAGTCATGCTAGAGGCCTTTTTACATCGCAATAATATACGATATGATATGATATATGAGATTTCCAAATACACACACACAAAAATCGTGAGCAAAACCAAATATAAACACTTTCGCATCAATTTATTGGGTTGAATTGGGATTGGAATAGATCGATCTATGCAGGGACCGTTTTAAAATTGCATAGTAATGATTATTTTGAGGTTTTTATTAATTTTCTTCGATGATAATGATTAATTTTGAGCGAAAAAAGTAAAATACAAATAATCATATATTTAAACGAAGATAACGTAATCTTATTAAATCTGGATATCGGTTATGTTCGCATTTAGGTTGTCGGTTATGAAAAATTGTTGTACATGGGTTACGCAACGGTTACCGGTTTTTTTTAATGTTTCGGCTTCGAAATACCGGTATTTCGGTTCATAAAAAGATTTATTTAAAATTTTTATTTTTTACGCTCAAATATAGTGATTATTTGAGTTTTTTTTTTATTTTTTACGCTCAAAATTAATGATTTTTTACCCATTTTATTGCGTATGATTTTCTGATCAATAATCCTTGTTTACGGTCCCTGGATCTCTGATTTGATTTGTACCCCCGCCGTCTAGAAGCAAGATGTTTCTTGGGATGTTGTTGTTGTGTACAGCATTTGCTGGTTAAATGTTTTATTGGTTGACATGTTATCATCGTTATCATCATCATAATCAATTTTCGTTTATCGCTTCGATTCCTTTACTTAGTTATTTTCGTTTCTTCAGCTAACTACATTTAATCTACATATGCGCAATTTTGTTTTCTGGTTTTTCTCTTTTATTTGATTCTCGTTTATATGATACATACAATAAAATAAAATATGCATTTATGATTTTTCTTTACTAGATGGTTTTTTCCCTTTTGCTTTAGTTATTTTGTTTTCTTTATAGTTTTCAGTTGTTTTTATTTTTCATTTATTTCAGCTCGTAAGTATAAGTTTCTATGCTGAAATTTCACTCTTAACTATACAGAAAAAATGTAAATGATTTGCGGCTTTTGTTGTTGTTTTTCTTGTTGTCTCTCAGTGTAATGGTATTGTTTTTTTATAATTTATTTTTTTTTCTTGCTGCATAGGGATATTGTTTAGTTATAGTTAGGTTTGTTTTTTTATTTAGTTTAAAGTTTAATCATATGCAATTTTATAAACCATGTTTTTTTGTTGTTTTACTTTACAGTTATCAATTTTGGTACAATTAATAATAATATTAATCATATACTCTTGATATATTATTACATTTTGTTTGCTTTCGCTTTAACAGACATTTTTTAGTTTTTTATTTTGTTTGTTTTTCGTTTTTGTTTTTGAATTCATCTTCATTTAGTGATAACAATGTGCGTAAGCATTTCTATGCAATTTTAATTTAAACAGAAAAACCAAGAAAATAAAAATTAAAAAAAAAATATATATATAAAATAATAATTAAACACTTCAACTTCATAGCAAAACAATTAAAGTTAACTAATTTAATTTAAGGCCCTTCACAAGGGGCGCATATCAAAAACAAATAAAAGAACGCAAGTATAAACTATAACTAATATTTTGTTAGTTATTGAAATATTAATAATGGCAGTGCCAAATGAAATGAAGGAAAGATAAAGCGGGTGTATCTATTACAGATATAAATATTATTGATTTGGGAATTCTACAAATTCTTGGTAGATAATATCCACATTCTAAACTTACATTGTTCAGTTATTGATATATATTATATACAGAATTTTTTTGTGGCAGTTCCAACTGAAATAATAATAGTTGAGGCATTTTCTTCTGCCGCCCTTGTGAAAGGCACAATAATAATAATAAATAAAATTAAATAAAATAATATAGTTATATATAATAATAATGTCTTGAAAGCTATTTGAAATGACTCTGCACGACAATTTGTTATATATATATATATAATGATTTATATATATAAATGTATATAAAACAAACAAGAAATTTCTTTAGTTCTGGCTGGTTTTTTTTTCTGCTTTTGAAAGTGTTTTGTTTAAGTTTGGGTGTGTGTATGTGTGTTTATTCTGGGTAGTTACATACATATATATCTATATATATATATTGTGTATTATTATTATTATTGTTGTTGTTGTTGTTGTTATCAGTTATCAGTAGTTGTTGTTTTGTTTGTATAGTATATTTAACAAGGTGTCACACGTGTCATTCTTCAGTGTCATAATGCGCTGCTTAAACATACAAAATAAATAACTTAAGAACTGAGGCTTTACAATAACAATTTAATTAATTAATTAATTTATTTATTTCATTTTCATTTGTGTTTTGTATTTGTTTTGTTTTTTTATTTGTCTTAAAATTATTCAACATCAACAATGTTTCACTTTCGTCTCTTTTCACATCATTTTTAGAAACACCTCTTTCTTTATATCATTATCATTTTCAATTACTTATCATTTCGTTTCGTTTTGCTAACTTTATACCTCTATGCTCGTCCGGGATTCTTGGATAGCCTAAGTGTGAGTACCTCCTACAGTGAGTACAAGTACAGTCGTCAAATACTGGCAATCAATATTCCAACTTTTCGCTTTTGCAATTGACGGGGATTTCCCTTCCCTCAATCTAATCGCATTAATATCACACATCAAAATAAAGGGTGCTGAATTTTTGACTGCCAGAAACACTATATTCCCATATCCATTCTCCCACAATTCCCTCCAGCAATAACGCTGTTCAACTGTACAGAAAAATAAACTTTGAAAATGAACATTCAATTCAATCTGTGCAAGGATGAGCGTGTGGTTGGGATGAAAGTGAGAAGGGAGGACGTTCAACTAAAAGCTATGCATTATTTAAAGTGGTTGTGTTTGTGGTGTGTATGTGTGTGGTGTGTGTGTTTGTTGTGATTGTACTGTGTCACACCACTGAGCAAAGGTGGCAGTCAGAGAGACAGACCAGTTGCTATAGTTCTAGTTGTATTCGAATTTATAAACATCCAGAAGAAACTAGAACTAGAACTGGACACTGGCTAGATACGATCAATAGACTAACAAATAATTAATGATATTTTAGTTATAGTATAGTTCAGTTATAGTATGGTATACAATATATGGTATGTGGGGCAGCTGTTTTTTTTTTTTTATGAACCTAGGAGATAACACCAAAACAAACAGCGACCTTGGCTCAGTGGAGCGGACTGTACAGCTTTCAATATATATATGTAATTTACACACATGTACATATATATATATATATATTCTACACATATATATATATATATATATATATATATATAATATACATGTATTTAGTATAGGCACTTAGCATATTCGATTTTTTTCATAGAAACAAAAAATATATATTTACTTTAAATAAATATACACACATATATATATATCTATATATATAATTGCGTATATATATGTAGCATTTAATTATGAGTGTGTGTGTGTGTGTTTTTAAAGTCTTGCTTAGGGAAAAAAAAAAATAAAATAATAAAATGGTGAGAGTGAATGGAGGGGCAGAGAATTCTCTTCATTTGGTATATTATTAAAAGTTAAAGTTGCAGAGCACTCACTCTAGCCTGGCTAAATTGTTTGCTAATTGTTACAAAAAAAATAATATATATATATATAAACAAAATAAATGAGAATATTTAAAAACAATATAGCAAATTGTTTTCGTTTTTCGTGTTGTTGGTTGGTTGATTGATTGATTGGTTGCTTGATTGGAAGTGAAAGGGCGGAGACGTACGTTCTTTCTTCTCATACTCGATAAAAACAAAAATGTGAAATTCTCTTTATCTCTCTCGCCTGTAGTATGTACTCTAGATATATTGTATGTATATATGGATAGTCCTAAACATATCACTTAATCACTAGCATAGCTATAGCTTTAGCATTATATATATATCTGTATAGTTTATGTATATCGTATGCTCTAAGTCTATATTCATATATTTATATTGATTATTTTTGTTTTTCATCTATTTTACTGCCAATTCATTTGTTGTTAATGCCTTAAGTTTAATTTACATGCTTATACACTTCAAACTTCGAATCGAAAATCAAAAGTTGTGCGTACAAAATCATAATGCAAATTAAGCAAAAACACCAAACAATAATAAATAAAAACAAAATCAAAAATTAATTAAATACAATACAATGGTTTTGTTTTGTTTTTTTTTTTCGTTTTCTTTATAGGACAACCAAAGAGATAGAAATCAAATTTGTAAGACAATAATGTTGATAGAGATTATAGATATATATATGTTATATATTTAAATGCCTATTTGTGTTGTCCTAAACCTCATAGAAATTTATTGTGTGTGTGTATTTAGTTTATGGCACCTTTTTTGTTGTATACTTAGTGTATGTGTATGTGTGTGTCGTTGTCGTATATACAGAATTATATATATTTATATGTTTAATTGTTTGTTTAACATTAGATAGTTAGTTAGTTGTTGTTGTTGTCTATACGTTATAAAGTTTTTTTTAGTTATTATAGCAATGCATTTAACTTGTTTGTTTGTTCTTTTTGTTGCTGTTGTAGTAGTAGTTGTTGTTTGTTTTGTTTGTTTGTTGTTAAAATATGTGAAACCATCAAACTGAGAAAATTGCCTTGTTTTTTTTTTTGTTTGTTTTTTGTATATGTGGAAGAAATGCAATTTGAAAATGTATGCAAGTATTTCCATATACATATAAATATAAAATTAGCTTGTGTGTGAGTGAGAAGGTGTGCCAGTCTGTGGTTAGATTGTTAAGGATCCCTCATGACGTGAACTAAGTACAAGAATCCCATTTTAAATAAAAAAAATGGCTTTAAATCAACTAAAAACGAAAGACTTCAATGGTCGCCTACTATCAAATGTTATAAACAATATAAATGAGTGGGACTAGCGTATATAGTTTGAATATTTTTTTTATATACTAAACTATACACTCCATGTGTATGTGTGTGTGTGTGTGTTTTGGCTAAAATGTTTTTTTGTAGGTTTTTTTTTTTGCATATAAGCAAATGAAAAAAATTAATAAAGATAATTAACAATGTTCTCATGAACTTCATATTTCATGATACACATTTAGCAATGAGTAATAAGTAATGAGTAATGCTATTGTTTATCTTTTTGTTGTTGTTGTTTGTTGTCGTTGCTGTTGTTGTTTGTGTTAACAACAATTGCAATTGATTGCAACTTGGCTAACTTTAGAGATTAGATTAATCGTAATCGTAAACTTAACTTGGGCATATCATTCCCGTTTTCATTCTTCTCTCAAATGTTGCACTAAACTATATAAGTATGTATACAAGTGTGTGTATGGTGTGTGTGTTTGTGTGTGCTGATTAACTTTAACTTTAACTGATTATACAGATACATATATTCATATATATATATATATGCTTGTATATAGTTGTTGTGTATTAATGTTATGCACCATTATTCCTTTGCCTACTATTTATTATATTATATGATAACTGGTCCAAGCTGCATCGACTCCTTCAACTGCTGCAGTGCGACGACAACTATATAAATAGAAAGAACCTTGAATTAGTTGTTATCAGATATATATAAACTCTCTACTCACCTTATATATGCCTCCTTGGTTAGCTTGCAAATATCTATATAGCGCTCTTATAGATATAAAACAAAAAATCGGCTCTTGCTCTTGTATTTACACATGGAATTTATGTACAGTGGGTGTGAAGGAGTGGCGCGCATTTCGGCCCAGGGATTGGCCGAAGAGTGCGTCGTGGATGTTGTGGTTGCTGTGGTGTTGCACCTCTTTAAGTGTGTGTGGGTGTGTTTGGTAGTACATTTCACATTTGTCGCGGATTTGGCGACCTTCTTTGCTTTTAAGAGTTATTCGCTCTCGATTTGCGACCACCACCTGATTGGCCACCACCCTGATTGGCATTCGTGTTCGTGTTGTTGTGATCAGCTGATGATGATCCATAATGCTGCTGCTGTTGCGATGGTTTCTCCTTGCTCTTCTGACGCATGGTCCCAGCAATCATGGCAGCATTCGGACGCGATTCACGCTGACCAGCGTCTGTAAGCGACAAAAAATTGAATTAGCATAACTTGTCAACAAAAATTTTATAGCCAAAATGATATGCCGCTCTGAAATCTGAAGGGACCGTAAAGATTATAATTTTTATAATATCAATTATTAAATAAAAGTTAATTGTTGATTTTAATCAAAAATAATTATATGAAAACTCATATTTTTCGATCTAGATAAAAAAATTATAAAATAATAAATAAATTTCAATCTTTATTTAAAAATTATAATTGAATGCTTATTGTTAATTTTTATTTTGGCAATTGAAAATAAAAGTTGTTTTCAATTTTTATTTTAAAAATTAAAAATAAAAAAATATTTTGCAATTTTTATTATAAAAATTGAAAATAAGAATAAATAAATCAGTTCAGTTTTGGCAAGATATTTGTTTCGGTTTACATAGCGATTCAAATTATTATATAAATACAAGAGTTTACTCACCCTTATCCTTGGCGCTGGTAGCTTGATGACCGCTCGACTGATGAGCGTTCATTGTTGTTGCTGTTGTCTGTGTGCCGCTGGCAGCTTTGTTGCCAGCCAGCGTTGTTGCACCTGCACCAGCACTTGCATTTGTGCCCCCAGTCGCGCCCAGTCGTTTATCAGTTGCAGCTGTGACTGTCAGTGCTATTTTATCGACCGACGACGTAGGGTCGCCAAAGACAAGCTCCAGCTTGTGGCTGCCACCAGTGGGCGATAGAGCGCCGTCTTTGTCTTTGCTCTCGGCGGAGGTTTTGTGATGCTGCGCCACCTGGGCATAGCTCAGTTTGCTGCTGGCTGCCGTTGCGGCGGCGGCAATGTTTTCCGTTGACACAGAATTTGAGGTGGTGTTGCCGCTGCTGCTGTTGATGTTTGTGGTGGACGTGGCGACGCTTTTGTGTTTGCTGACATCTTTGCCGGCACTGTTGAGCTCCTTTTTGGCCAGAGCGGACTTCTTGTGCTGGCCTTGACTTTGACTCTCTCTTAGACTCAGCTCGTTGATTCCGCTGGTTACTTGAGCTGTTGTTGTGTTGTTGTTGTTGGTGGTTGTTGCCACGCTGCAGGCGCCAGCGCCCGCCGTGCTTGGCAGTGTACCAGCAGACGCGGCGGCCACGCCCATATTACCGCGCCCATAATCATTTGTCATCTGCTGCTGTTGCTGCTGCTGCGGCAGCTGCTGGCCATAGCCCTCGACTAGGCGTTGCTGCTGCTGCTGCTTTGGATGCATTTCATCCTCAGTCTTGTTTGATTTATCCAGCTGCTGGGCAGCACCGCCAACAGCTGTTGCTGCTGCTGCTGAATCATCGCCAGCTGTAGTTGTTGTTGTTCCTGTTGTTGTTGACGACGTCGTCGCATTGTTATTGTTGTTGCTCAACTTGTTGCTGGAATTGATATTTGGTGTTACACACTTTATCACATGGATCGGGTTATTACTAGAGCTCTGCTTAGTAAAGTTTTTAGTATTGTTGCCCACTGGGCGTGGCGTCTCCTCAGCGGGCACCATAACCATCATTGTGGTTGCTGTTGCAGGCGTGGGACTAATTGCCATATTTCGCTGTTGTTGTGGTTGATAATGTTGCTGCGGCAAATGCTGTTGCTGCTGATGATGCCTGTTGTTGTTGTGGCCAGCAGCTGCATTGGCATCCTTGCGTGCCTTGCCTTTGCCCGTGCGCACCACATCCGACAGACGATTCTCTGCCCAATTGCCGCCACCTGTGGCTGCGGATGCGGTGGTGCCGGTGGTGGTTATGGAGGAACTGTGCGCATTGCCCTCGGCATGCTGATGATTGCTTGAACGCGATTGCTCCTCGCCAGCAACGTTACTGCTCTCCATAACAGCCGCTGAGCTATGCCCCTGATGATGAGCCTGAGTTTGATTGGCCGCCGATTGCTGCTGTTGCTTGTGGCTCAAGCCGGCTGCCGTTGCGGAGGAGTTGCTGTTGGAGGAGGTGTTATGTATGGAGGCGTTGCTGGGATGATGTGGAGCATGTGACGGTGCTGATGTTGCTGGCAATGGTGGAAAGGCAGATGCCTCTAAATCAAATTGCGGTGGCTGCACTGGCGCTGATGCTTGTTGCTGCTGCTGTTGTTGTTGCTGCTGCTGCAACTGTTGCTGGTGGTGTGCATTGTGACCTTGATAGCCCATGCCGCCGCCATGATGCAAATTGCGCTCATTGCTGCTGCTGCTGTTGCCGCCTCCACCACCACCACCACCGCCACCTCCTCCACCAGCACCACCGCTGCTGCCAATGCTGCTGGACATGTTGTTGCTGTTGTTATTGCTGCTACCGCCACCGCCAGCATTATTGCTGCCAGTGCCACTGACACCAAGGCCGCCGCTGTTGCCCACATTGCTGCCAATGGAGTTGTGATGATGATGGTGATGATGATGATGATACGGATGTCCCGAGCTCTGCTGGGCAGCAGGCACATGATGCTGCTGCTGTTGCTGCTGCTGCTGGGACGATGGCAGCGTGCTGTGACTATGATTCTGATGGTGATGATGATGCTGCATGGACGCCGCATGCTGTTGAGCATGATAATTGGGATTATAGTTGTTGCCCTTGTAATTGCCGCGATGCTGTGGCGGCGCTGGACCAGCTGCATCATGGCTGCTGCTGCTATAGTGACCGTCGCGATGCGTTGAGCCGCCCGCAGATTGCACATTGCCAGTGGACGAGGCGGACGACGAGGACAACAGCTGTTGTTGGGGTGAACCACCATAGATCTGCAGACAATCAGAGTACAATATGTGAGTAGTAATAGTAGTAAATTTATAGTTGTTCCAATCTCCTGGAGCACTTACATTAACACGACCGCCAGGTGAGTAATTAATGCCATCTTCATCACGCCGACGACGACGTGGACGTGTCTGCCAATGCAATGGTTGTTGTTGTTGCTGCTGCTGCTGTTGTTGTAGTTCCTTGCCACTATTGGAGGTGGCCAGCGAGGATGAGGAGCTGGCCGACATGTTGCTGCGACTTGGTTGTTGTTGTTGCATGCTGTGCGAACTGTGCTCCACAACAGTCGCACTATTATCGCTGCCAGCAGCAACTGTTTCCTGCAGCAGCTCCACAGGCTGAGCATGCACCACCAGATGATGATGCTGCTGCTGTTGTTGTTGTTGTGGTTGGGGTGTCAGTGACAGTGTTGCAGTGCTGTTCGCATAGGTAGCATGAGTTGTGCTCGTGGCACTGGAGGAAGGCAATTGATAGTGCGTCGGTTGTTGCTGCTGCTGTGGCTGATGATGACTGACATGACTGCTGGTCAGCGTTTGCACTTGCTGCTGCTGTGTGCTGTAGTGATGATGTTGTGCACCATAGCCCTTGTCCAGATTCTTTTGCATGCCACCTTTCCAGTTGCTCTTAATGGCATAACGTGCTGAGCCGCCAGCTGAGTTACCCGTTGTCACCATTTGTTGTGACTGCTGTTGTTGACTGGAACTCGCTGGTTGCTGCTGTTGTTGCTGCTGCAACTGTTGATGTTGCTGCTGCTGCTGTTGTTGTTGCTGCTGCTGCATGGGATCCACAATGGTAGCCGGCACCACACAACGCAACGCCGTTGACATTATTATATTGCCACTTGGTATATGCGAAGGCGTCTGTTGTTGTTGCTGCGCATTTCTTGGCGGTTTATTGCGCGGTTCACCACGTGGTCCCGTGCTACCACCAAGATTATTGAGATTGCCGCGATGATTGCTATTGTAGCGTCCACCGCCGCCGCCCTGCGGCTTATTGGTCACAATTTGTGCGGTGGGTGGTGGTGGTGGTGCAGTCGTAAAATTGGCAGCCACAGCCTGTGGTGCCAAACCATTGGCAGCAAATAAGTTGCCGCCAATCTCATAGAAATTCTGTCCATGCGCGCCAGTGGCCACAGGAGCAGCCTGCCAGGGTGCTGCCATTAGACCAGCATAATATTGTTGCTGTTGAAAAGGCTGAAAGAGGAAAAAATAAGTTAATTGTTATAAATATATTTATCTTCTGTTTATGCCAGGGATTTAAGGCTTAACCGAAACCGTAACCCTTAACCGATAAAAGCCGATTGAAATTTATAACCGTAAATAGCCGATTAGTAACCATTTTATTAATAAGGGTTAATAATGGTTTTCCACATATCAATAAAAATTTAAAAATCAAGTTTAAAATAATTAAAAATAAAAAAATTTGAATTATTTTGATTTTTTCCGAAAACTCTGTAAACCGAAATAAAAAGCAAGTTAAAAATAATTTAAATCGAAAAATTTTGAACTGTTTAGATTTTTTCCGACTCATAAGTTTGCGATTTTTGATTTTTTGTTATTAGTTTTGTATATTACTTTTAATTTTGATTTTTGGTTACGAAACCTTTATTCAAAGATTTTGCGTAACCGATAACCTAAATGCGAACATATTCGTTTCGGGATTTAATTCCTGGTTTATACTCACAATCACTAATTGTCCACTGTAGGGAACTGAAGGTGCCGCTATGGCCGCACCATTGCCGGCATAGACAAAACGCTGCTGTGCCGGATTGTAATTAACGGCAGCAGCAGCAGCTGTTGCCGCTACACCGGCTGCAGCAGCAGCAGCTGGATCATAAACTGTGGCAGTTGGCGGTGAATTGAGACGATAACCGTTTTTAATATTTGGTACTGCAGCTATTCTATTAATAAACGACTTGGGCTTAATGCGTGCCATTATGGGTTTCCCCTGAAACTCTTTAACCTCCTCGCGCAAATACTTGAATGCCTTTTGCGCATCCTCATCCGACTCAAATGTGATGTACCACGAATTGTTTGCCGCAAACTCGCACGAAATGGGACGCGGGCAATTTTCACTGCTAAACAGCGCCTGGAGAAAAGAGAGGAAAAAAGTATATATATGATTAAATGCAAAAAATTAATGGTCAAGCTACATAATTAAAAGTACTAATAATAAATACGTGATCGTCATTTGGATAAGTGTTTAAAGCATTCGTCTTTAATTAAGTTTTGGTTTCTGGGTTTGGTTTCGATGAGTCGTCGTCGTTGTCGTTACCTTGACGTCATCGAGTGGCGTGTTGTCGGATATTTCTCGCAATATGATGATGCAACGTTTGTGGTTGGGGCGCACGCGCAATCCCTCGTCATCGACCTGAACGTTGGGCGATTCGCGCAGCACCTCGGTAATCAAATTGATGTCCTTGGTTAGTTTCTTAACAAGATTAAAATTGGCCACTGTCTTTATGAGCACATATTGATCGCTGTCCATTTGGGACACCAGATAAGTATCGGTTGCCAGATTCTCTCTGTAAATAATACAAAAAAAGTTGAATCAGAATTTAAATTTTTAGTTGTATTCTATATATTTTACCTGCAAAAATAATAATCAAGCTGGGTGGCCAGCATCTGCTTTAGTTTATCCAATGGCATGCCGCATTCATCAGCCGCCAGCTGCTGCTGTTGTTGTTGCTGCTGCTGTTGTTGCTGCTGCTGCATTAGCTCCGGCAACGGCGGCTGCTGCTCGAGGGCAACTAAATTCGTAGTGTTAACACCAGGTACGAGGGCCTCTGTAGTGTAGCAAACGAGGTTGCCATCCTGAGTCTGGGCAATGGCTCCATTCATGATGGCGTATTCGGTATTGTCGATTGCGTCGCCACTGGACGGCAGCGGCAGAGGCAGAGGCGGCGCCACCGGATGTCCGTACTGCAAATGCTGTTGTTGTGCCGGATGTGGATGCGCCTGCAGATGCACTTGGCCCGTTGACGGCGTTACCGCCTGCACCGTTTGTATAGTCTGTGTTGATTGTTGTTGCTGCTGCTGTTGTTGTTGCTGTTGCTGCTGCTGTTGTTGCTGTGCGGCGGCGGCGGCAACTGCCACAGCGTGAGCGTGCGAAGCGTGCGTATGCGAGATGAGCTGCTGATGTGGATGCTGTTGTTGCTGCTGCTGCTGTTGTTGTTGTGGATGCTGTGCGGGTTGTGCTGATGGGGGCGCTGCTGCTACGGATGCTACGGCTGTTGCTGGTGTTGCTCCTGCTGCGGCAGCTGCTGCTGCTGTGATCAACGGTATATGCGTGGCTGCGGTCGGAGGAGCTGCAATTTGCGTCGTCGTGCCAAACAAATTTGTGGCTAACATTGCCGTTTCAACAGGAACATTGGCATAAACTGGCGGCTGAATCTTGACTGCATCTCCATTCATATAGACGTAACCTCCTGAAACCAAAATCCAAGAGAATGGAAACAAATTAATATAAAAATCATCGCATAATCGGTAATTGGTAAAAAATTCCTAATATCTTAAAAACTATGCGAGTGGTGTTTTTTTGCGATTTAAGGAGGCGGAAAGGGGCGTGGCAAAACATTTAAAACAAACTTGATATGCGTGGGGTTTATAGAAGTCAAGTGTGCCAAATTTAATTGCTCTAGCTCTTACAGTCTCTTAGATCTAGGCCCTCACACGGACGGACAGACGGACTTGGCTATATCTACTTGGCTGTTGATGCTGATCAAGAATATATACTTTATAGGGAAGGAGATGCTTCCTTCTCCTTTCAAATCTGGCTTTTTCAATGGACTAGAAAAAATGGCAAAACAGCGGGCAGCAGGAATTCTGGCTTTTTTTGTTGAAATGCTTTTTTTCAGATTTTTTTGTAAATGCTCAATTATAGCGGGAATTGAAACCCAATATAAAAAATTCACTTCGTGAAAAGGCAAAATAATGACTGCACTACAAAATTTTCGATTGAAGTCAATTCCTATAAGAATTCTGGGGGCAACAAAACTTTTGTAGACCTGTCTAAGGTTGCCATTGATTCTTAACAGACTACTTTATATAAGGTGATTGGTTCAATAGTATACTACTTAAAATTAAAATAATATATTTTATTATGATTTATAAATTGTGCTGCTATACATATCCAATAAATTCGTACGGATGATCAGAACGGAATTATTATATTAATGAAATTATTCACATCTAATGAATAACAGAGCTGCTGCTCGAATTGTTCAGTTTCTTTCTGATCAACTCTCTGGATAAAATACAGGAATTAATAAATTGAAAAACTAGATTTTTTTCATGACTTTCTTATTTTAATTTTTCAGCTTTTTTGCATCGTTCCTCCATCGTTTTTTCACCGACTAGTATTAAACTATTACTGATCTTTGTTCAACTGATATAAATTTTTAAATGTACATGTTATGCATTTTTTAATCACTTTTTATTTTAAATATCAAAATGTTAAACTGTGTCAACAATACTCTTTTGAGTTATTTCTAGGCCTACAGGGTATAAGGCTGGCCGTTGTAATTAGAGATAGAGGCTCCACTGAAAATTCAATAGGAATTATATTGCTGGCGAGACGACGATGCGTTTTTCTATGGATTTCAAATATTGCACAAACAAACAAATGAACAACAGTCGCCGCCAGCTAATTTGATCCTAAACATAACCACAAACGGAGCAACCATGGGCCAAAGGGAGGCAGGGGGGCGGAGCTGCTGCTGATGCAAAAAGAAAAAACTTTGCGTTTTGGCCTCACCTTAAAGTAATGCAGGCAAAGCATATACGCTATGTATAAGTATGTACAGTATATGTATGTGAGTGGGTTCTTATATACTGGCAAATGCAAGTATGTATGCGTAAGTGTGGGGCACTGTTTTTTTTTTTTGCATTTGTATTTGGGTATGTATTTATGTGCCCCGCATATTTTTGTTTGATTTACAAATTGAGAAATTGAAATTTCTACTAACCTAAGTAATATTCCATGGTAACGTATGTTGGGGAATTGACAAGAATTCCGCACACACACACACACAGACACTTAAAGACACAACTCGGCTCTTCTTTTTTTTTCTACTCCTCTTTCAAAACGAACACCCGACAGCCCCCAAAAACTTGCACAAACGACACTCACAGACACAGCGCACACCACACACAGACAAGCTTGCACTCGCTCACACACACACACGCACACTCACTCACACACACACGCACGCACACACACACACGCGCGCTGCCTTGTTGCGGCGGCGGCTGCTGCTACTGCTGCTGCCACCCAGTTGAGCCTTTTAATTGGAAATTTTGATTTTCACTAGATATATATATATACATATATATATTTCAATTGCATGAAACTTGATTATAATGCGAGTAGCACACACTAATCTGCACCGCTGCTTCCTTTGCTTCGTATTATTTATTTATTTATACTGCTGCTGCTGCTTCTGCTGCTGGCACTAGTCACTGTCACTGTTTCTGTCTCTTCTGATTCTCATCTCGGCTCGTGCCTCATTTTCTTCTAACTTCGACCGTTGTCGTCTATTTTTTCGTGTCTGTGGCTTCAATGACTTAATTTTTGTTCTCATTTAGTTTTCTTTTCCGTGGCTATTTTCGCTTTTCTTCTTCGCCTCTTTTCCTTTGCTTTTGTTTCTTTTTTTTTTTTGCACACAAATATACGCAGAATAAAAATTGAAATTGGCCCGAGCAGCGAACCAGCAATTGATTTTTTTTTGTATTTTTCACGACCAACTTGCACCGCCGCACCCGCAGAAGTTGCTCAAACGAAATACTTAATCGTTGAAAATGTTTTAAATTATATTTATTGGTTGTTTTCGACAACGAACTCGTCACACGAAAATTTTTTTATAAAGCCAAAAATTTGACGTCTCATCGTTATAGAAAAACTTTCGCCCGTTCCTTTTGTCAAACGTTTCGATATATCATCGCTTGCATGGTTGCATGCGGCGCAAAACACGCAAAAATCAACTGAAGACAAGAAGGCGAAGCCAAAAACACTGCAAGAACACGCGCACGCTTTTTGAATATTGAATGATAATTACCATTACTTCTTTTGTTTAATAACTTTTTTGAATGTTATTACTGTTGCAAAGCCCACGTAATTTTATGGCGCTACGTTGGAACGTTGGAAACGAAACCTGAGAACCTAATATCTTTCTGCTAATTAAACAAAAATGCATTCGCTTCGCCTTTGAATTTCAGCAGTAATGAAATGCATTCAAGAAAATATACACTGATACATTGAAATTTACTTACCACACGGGAAATATTTGCGTTATCCAAAAAAAATTTCAGCAATTATTTTTGGTTGCAGCACTCACTTTTCATACACCGTCGTCGACACATGAATTGAATGAAAACCACTTGTTATGTGTGTTCTTTCTGGCCAGGGCACTCGCAGCGATTGCGATTGCTGAACGAAACACCAAACGTTCCGCGTGATACACGTACACGGAGTTAAACGCTTTTCAACAAACTAACGAATTATACAACCTAATTTGTGCACCTAATAATTAAAATAAATTTAATTGTGATTTATGAAATTCTATTTTACTGCTGTCGTCAAAATCACAATGTGTGATTGTGGTGGATGGGCGATAGACGATAATTTTATCCAACATATAGCTAGGATGGTTGCAAATGTTGATATATCGGTCAACCGATAACTCAAACTCAAAAATTCTTTATTTATTGCAGTTAGTAATTATCAAAATGCAGATATTAAACCAACCATCTTATTCATCCCCTTTACAACATTTGTTTATTTTCACCAACATGTTCGATTTGATTAATAATGTGACAAAACAAATTTCGTGTGTAATCGATAAATAGGGGCAATGACAAATATCTCTGAAAATTTAAATTAATATCAAGGATGTTATTAAATTTTTAATTAAAAATGATTAAAAACAAATGGAAACCACAGAAATATAAACATTTTCGTTCATAACTTTGAATTTAGATAAATCGATATTTTTTTAAAATACGTCATCAAAATGGCGGCGGCGGATTACCTGGCGTGCGACCTTGCCATTTTGTTGATAACATTAGAAAAACTATCAGTTCGGTTTTAATTCAAAATTGTGAAAGATAGCGAGCTATATAAAAATAATATTAGATGTATTATAGGCAAAATAATATTATACGCACAGTTACTTAATTAAAATGAACATTTAATTTTATTTAACTTGTATGATTAACATTGTTCGCTGTTAATGGTCTATTGTTTTGTCTTTATATAAATGTGTTTTTATCAAGAGAGAAGTTTGTAGTTAATCGGAACAAATAACTTTAGCAAGTTTGGTATATATATATATATATGCGTGTGTGTGTGTATGTATATGTAAGACTTTTGTTTGTTCCTCCTTGGCATCAGTTTAGAAGCCGTGAACTTTTAATTGATCAGGCTTCGCGAGTCCCACTTTAGTCAACCATTGGCAGATGTTTTCACGTTGATCGCCCTGGAGTTGAAGAACTTCACCATACTCTGGATGCTCAATTACAGTCCCATTGCAAGCAAATTCCTAAAGCGAAAGCGATCAATAATCATGGCATACTTTCATTTACATACAGATGTATGTGACGCGTGTTTCTCACTATATTTACCTTTTTACAGGAGCGGACTATTTTCTTCAAGTCATATTCTGCGGATAAGCCCTGAACAGTGGTCAATGTCTTGCGACCGTTCCTCTGCTGGATTCTTATGTGCACGAGTCCGTCTTGAATATCATCATCATTGCCCTTGATTGCATCAGCAAAGGGGTCTGAAATATATATATATGTACATAAAAATAAAAACATACTAAATATGCATAACAAACTGCAATCACACCCCTGATGCATGTACATGTCATCATCATACATACCGACATCGCACACGTCTATTTACATGTACATATGCATGTATGTATATATCACATTGATGACTAGACTAGCCCCCAACAAGCAGCCATTTTATGTACATACATACAAATGTGCATGTGTAACTTACGACGTGCAAGTGTACAGAGTAGAAATAAAAAGCATGCTTACTTACCACGAGTGTTTAAATTCTGGATGGACATACGACGATAAAAAGAAACCACAGCCTAAAACAAAAACTTTCTGAAACGTTTTGATACAATTACGTACTTTAATTTAACTGTAATTTAACTTTTTTGCGAATAGACCGAGGAAATGTGTCTGACAAGTAGAGTTGTGTCGTTTCGTTCTGAAAAAGTTCAAATGAACGGGTCATTAAAATGAACTTATTCAGTCAATCATGAGCTAAATCGTTCATTTCGCAGTTGGTCAATAATTTCTTTAAACAAATTTTAAAGTCCTTAAAGAAATACAATCCATGGAGTTCCGCAATTGAATTCAATTTCTTTTTTATCGTTTCAATTTCACATATTTTTAAGTTTTTAACAATGTGAAAGGTAACATAAGCCCAAAATAAAAAAAACAATTTACACTTTCTTCACATTTTCAACAAGCCAGGGTATAAGTATAACCCAAGAAAATTAAAAAATAATCCGAAATCTAGTTGGCATATGTCGTCTATTTTTATTATAAATTTAAAAATCATTTCACATTCCACTAACAAGAATCAATTGTAGCCTATTCGCATCGTTTATCGTTCATAAACAACTGATCAGAATGACCTATTCATCTTTCATCGTTCATGACCAACTGAATAGAAACCATCTCGCTCATAGTTCATCAACTGAATAGAAACCTTTCATCGTTCATAGTTCATCTACTGACCAAATGACCAACTGAACTAAATGACTGATTTAGTTCACGACTGAAAAGTGAACGATTGAACTTATTCAGCAAATTGAACTACTGACAAGTAGAGCTGCGAAACTATCGATTAGAGCTGGAGAAATATCGATGCCATAATCGATACATCGATGTTTTTTTGTTAGCTCCAGCTCAACTACCGATGGTATTGTCGATATATCGAATGTTATGATTTGTTTTACACTATCGATTGTGACCACTAATAAAATTGCTTAGTGTTTTTGGAATATTTTCAGACTGAACTTATTTTTATATATATTTTTCATATAAATTAAAAAATAAATGATTGCAAATACAGCTCAAGCTCAGTAGGGTTACGATCACCTAACATTCATTAAAAATACTTCCTTTGCTTAATTAAATTTATCAGTTAAAGTATGCAACTAACAATTACTTTATTAAATGGGTTTGTTTTGAAAGTTCTGCATCGATATATTGAATATAAGACGCTGCTCCTCGATAGTATCAATATCTGAATGATGCAACACTGTGCCGTTAATCGCAGCCAACTTTGTGTTTCTCTGCGGCTGCCATATTTCTTTCCTGCTTGTCTTTCAACGAGAAAAGGTGGGCATTTTGCATTTTGTCTTGATTTAGTTAAGTTATAGCTTATTGAGTGCAGTCCACGGCACAAAAATATACCTCATTTATTAACTGTCCTATGTGCATAAAGTGTTTGCTTCTGCCATGGCCGTAGATGTGAAATATATTGGAGGTAAAAAGTTGTGTGCTAACCCCACACGTGCACGTTGGCGGCGGCGACTCATTTCATGATGAATGATTTTGGCGGAAGAGTTCTTGAAGACTATAATTCATCACCCAAGACTGATGCAAAATATATATGAATAATCTTAGTTTGATTTCCATATGACACTTAATTTAACTAGCTTCATTTTATTTTCTATTTCATGTGCTGCGCGCTGTTGTCGCTGCTTGATTTGTATTCATTTGTATGTGGCTGTTTCTCAATAAAAAGGTGAGCACATGTGGATTTTATTGAATTGATGATGGCCTTTTGTGATGAATGATTTTGGCGGAAGAGTTCTTGAAGACTACATTCATCACCCAAGACTGATATCATTTAAAATAATACATTTTACTAAACACATTGTAACAGCTAACTAATATTTTAATTTCTTTTTCATGTGCTGTCTGTTGTCGCCTTTTTGCTGATCATTTAATAAATCAAGGTAAGAAACAGTTTAATTCAAAAGCCCTTTTTAAAAAGTTGGCTAACATGATGAATGATTTTGGCAGAAGAGTTCTTGAAGACTATAATTCATCACCCAAGACTGAATTTAGTTTGCAACTATACAACTTTGCCGGTCTAGAGTAATTTATTCTAATCAAATGTTATTGTTTTGCAGACGTACGATGGCAACCTCTTCGCACCTCAATTGGTTGATCATTCGCAACAACAACGCTTTCTTGTTGAAGAAGCGTGATGTTAAGAAACCCTTCAGCACAGTAAGTCTGAAACTCACTCTCTCCCTCATACACTCTACTATTGTTCAATGATGTTTCCAACTTTATACTTTCACAATGATATTTGAATACAACATGATAGTAACTTTAATCTGACAATATTGAACAAAGTATTGAGTTGTTGTCAAGATGTCTAACAATATTATTAACATGATATTTGATCATTTATTTTAGGAGCCCAACAATCTGACCAATGTCAGCTCTTACCGCTACAGCGGAATTGTGCACAAGAAGACCGTTGGTGTTGTGCCCGCTGCCGATAAGAAGGGATTCACCGCTGTCCTGAAGAAGGGCAAATATGGCCAGCGTCCAGTTAAGAACACCGTGCGTGTTAACTTCAAGGCTGGTCCTCGTCGCTCCCTGAAGAAACTGAAGAACCTGCTGATTGGCTCCAAGTATCGCAAGGATCTGACCCAGGTATAAATGCGTTTTCAATACAATCTTTTTCTCCATATAATTCTTATGATGATATCTTTATTTACTACTACACCAAGATCTCAGAACTGTCTTGTTGATAAACTCCTCTGACTGCGCTTGCTATTGCAATTGAATATACTTTTCCCATTTGATCAGTTATTAATCTATAATGATTTCTATTTACTTGCAGGTAAACATGCTAATTGATTTGATAAACTCTAATTTCATTGATGATATCGATTTAAATACTACCAAGATCTCTGAAAGATTGTGACGAAACTGCTCAACTGACACAGATATATTAGCTTTAATTGAATATTGAATTTAAGATAGATTATAACCAATTCTTTAATTTGTTTATAGGCTGCTCTCCGCCGCGCCTCCGCCGTTCTGCGCTCTCAATAGGATGGGTAATTGAGAAGTTCTTTTCTACTCGATCATAATAAAAAACCGTTAAAATCCAAAAGAGAAGCAAATTATAGTGTTTTGTTTATGGGTTCAAATAGTAAAACAAACAATAAATTTAATATGTATTAACAATCAATTTAATGTTATATATGTATACGAAATTCTTTCTTTCCATTTCTGGCTACTGTTTGCCAATTATGTTCTCAATTGTAAATAGGGTTGTTGTCTTTGATTTAATGTTGTTTGCAGCAGTTGGTGCTGTGGGCGTGTCACCGCCCAGTAATTCGTGCAACCCTTTAAGTGCATCAAGCGCCGCCGGCTCCCGTCGTTGTGAAAGTGGCGGAGTGAAGGCGCTCGGGGAATGTAAGTCATCATGAAGATGGGCCACATCCGTGGCACTTTGGGCCGTTCGACTGGAGCACGGACTGTCGGCCGAGTTGAAGGCTGTGGTGGCATCTTTGCGCGTTTTGTTGTTGAACAGATTGTTGAAGCCAAAGGATACCGACAAGTACTGACGATGCAGCTCTGTAATGCGATCCGAATAGTTGGGCCTGGTTGCTGCCGTGCTGTCAGTGCAGAATATATCAAAGTCGGCCAGGGAATCGCTTGGGGATCTGATCTCTCCATCGTTGCTCACATTGGCATCCTATGTGCATATCAAAGATTTATACATTGTTTACATTTATTTAGTGATTTACTACATACCCGCGAGCCCGCATCCCGCTCATATCGAGTGGAATTGGCGCAGTGCCTCCGTCGGGTGCGTCGCCGTCGGTAGTTGCCCTGCTCGAACATATCCGTCGCGGAGGCATCCAGCATCCAGTAGCTGCCCTTCCCGGCACTGTCGTTATCATCAATGGTGTTCTTATCCCGCGCTACCTTCACAAAGCAATCGTTAAGCGATAGATTGTGCCGGATGGAATTCTGCCAGCCTTGCTTGTTCTCACGATAGTACGGAAATCTTAAATAAATAAAAGAATCGATTGAAAGTGAGTTATATAGTACTGCCAAGTTTATAAGAAATCATGTATAGATCATTGGGTTTATCCACCCATAACTGGAAATGTGCCAAAAATATTGGTCTAAAGTTGAAATTGTTCCGACATTTATAATTATTTATGTGTGGGATTTTAATTTGTTTTAATAAAATATTATTGCATTGTATATTTCTTAATGGCAAGTTAAATATTATATATGAGTTAACATTACTTTCTGTGGTTTATGACTTGTTGTCAGCTCTAATAAATGAAATATATATATTTATATAGCTAATATGCACCAAGATATACTTTGTTTAAAATACACCAAGAAATTTTAAGTTTTGTGTCTGAATTGCTATTTAAGGAAAACCCCAAAAAAAAAAAAAAAAATAAAAAAAAAAAAAAAACCAATAAAAACACCCCTCTATTTAAACATTTTTATTAAAAATTTAAAATACTTAAGTTGTTAAGATTATTTTATTTAAATAATAAATTTGAATTTTTAAGATTTATATTTATCAGATTCAGCGATATGATCAAATATGGGTTAAATATCTTCCAATTTCCAGACATATAGTTAATCTATATTATACTTTTTTTACGTACGAGTAGTTTATTTAAAAATTTTGAATATATTTCAGATCTTCCTGTATATTCGTTTAAAAATCATATTTTCAAAATTCTCTTAGATATAAGTACATTAACATACATTTAGAATTACAAATTTCGAATTCCTTGTAATTTCTAGATTATACCCGTTACTTATAAAAAATAAGTAAAAGGGGATATTGTATTCGTTGCAATGTATTTAACAGGGAGAAGGAAGCATCTCCGACCCTATAAAGTATATATATTCTTGATCAGCATCAACTGCCGAGTCGATATAGCCATGTGAGTCTATCCATCCGTGTGAGGGTCTAGATCTCAGAGACTATAAGATCTAGAGCAACCAAATTTAGCACACAGACTTCTATAAGCCCCACGCAATAAAAACTATTTCAAAATTCATTAAAATAGGTAACGGGTATCCTATAGTCGGGAGCTCGACTATAGCCTTTCTCACTTGCTTTTTATTCAAGTTTTATAATTGAAGGACATAATTCTATAAGGTGTTATAGAGTTTAATAATCTCTTTATATTAAAAACGATGCATATTTCCTGTAATTCCCATTTTTTTAATTTAAAAAATCAGTTTTATTTGGGATAATTTGAACAACACTTTCAGCTTTTTTTTCAATAAAATTCGCATTTAATCTATGCAATCTAAGTATCTAGACTTGGAATTAGTAATTTTTTTTTATTAGTTTTTGCTATTTTGTAATGGATAATTGGCAATTAAGCATGTAAATAACTATATTTGCCTAATCTTTCAATTTTATCCATTTTTCAACTTTTCTTTCTTTTTCAGAAAGTCGAAAGACATGTTTATGTCTAACTTATTTGGTTACGGTTATAAATAAGCATTATATACAATAGTATCTTTTAGATAAATCATAGTTTTCATTTAAATTATCTTTTTTATAATTTTATGGTTTATTAAAAAATTCAATTTTATGCACTTACTTATCCATTATAAACTTGTAAATGCCACTGAGTGTGAGCCTCTGATTGGGCGCACTACTTATGGCCATGGCGATCAGGGCTATATAGGAGAAAGGCGGCTTCTCAGGTCGATGGGTGTTATGCAAAAATGATATGGGCAAATTCCAGATATTGTTGTGCAGCGAAAGAAAGTTATCCATGCCCTGGTAATAGAATGCTGATGCTGGAAAACCATTGCAGGCCAAGCCATCCATGGTCATGGCTCCGACGGCACCTGATGTCAATGGATTGCTGGCTCGCAAATATTCCGGACAGGCCAAAAGGCTGTTGACCAGTTGATCATTATCCGGCATTGTCGTTGCACTCGTATAACAAGATGTGGGCAGCATATTTATTTATATTTATTCCTTTTATTTCAAGTGATTTTAAGAATTTATTAAATTTTTTAACACCTTTTTTGATTTTGAAACTTTTCTTTTTGTTTTCGCGAAATTTGAGCGTATTCCTTGTATTAAAGACACTAAAACGATATTATCTATTATTTTTGTGGGTAATTATGACAGGGATTCGATATCCAAGATCTCTCTGAAGTATTTCCGTATCCAAACGAATTTCTTTTTCCGCGCGCCACGATTTGTTGCGTCTTCGAAGAGATCCGATCGACAAATAAATGGATATGGATTTGTGGGTTGAATAGAGGCACTTGCAAGTGGCATGTGTGTGTGTCTACGATGGAGAGCACAATGTACTATAAATACACACCAATACAGATCATACTCCCACACACACACATACTCACATAAGTACTCCTATGAGAGCATGTAAATTTTAAGGCCTGACGTAGCATACGGAGGAAGTAGTATTAATTGGATAAAAAGGAAATATGGAAATAAGGATCACTAAAAAAATTTATTTACTCAATTATTTACTTATATTATATATTTAAAAATTATATTTTAAGTTTAATAACTGCCATATCATGCAAAGGAAAATAGATCATTCGAATCTAAAAATGAGGATCACTAAATAAAAATATGATAATTATTTATTTTCTTTTTCTTAAAAAACTACTTATATTAAAAAATTTAAAATTCCATTATAAGTATTAGTAACAAATCATACAAAAAAAAAATAGATCATTAGAATCTGGAAATGAGGATCACTAAAAATAATTATCAAGTCAAAACATTCAATTATAAGTATTGCTAACTAAATTTATCCAATATAATTCAAAGTAAATTAAATTCTTAGATTCCTTCACTGATCTTCAGTATTGATCGCTGTAGGGTTAATGCAAATGTCTCATTGGTGCGCTCACTTCCAGCAGAGGGCGTCTCTCTTTAGCTACACATGTATATATATACTCTCTTTCTCACACACACAGACACACTCACACACATTCACACACTCACATGCTTACAGTGCGTTCTTTTGCTCATTTGCCTGAGAATTTCTTTAGGTGGGCGGAGTCTCGTCATAACGTGTGGGTGTATTCAAAGTATTCAAGTATTTATCAAATATGTATGTGGCTAAAATATTTTCAACAAATCAAAATTGAGCAAGTTTACATATTGAGTTGGGCATGTAAATTTCTAGACAAATGCTTGATCTATTGATCTTAAAACAATGTAATTTTAATGTTTATTTAAGTTTTAGTTAGAGTTAGTTAAAGATTCGTTTGGAAGTGTTGTAAATATACGGAATAAATGGAAATATTTTGCATATATTTTTTATAAGGAGTTTTGAATTATTGGATTATTTTCTTTCTTCTTTTAAATATATATTAGAAGAAACAAACTTAAAAGCAAATTGGGATTTAATTAAGTAGCAGGGACAATATTTTATTTTTTTCAGTCTGGTTAGAACTAAAAAAATTAAATTAATATTATGGTAAAGCATAGAAATTTATATATAAAAATATAGGCAGTTAAAGATATAATTGAACAAAATTGGTATAATATAAAAAATAAATTTTAAAAGCAATAAATCTCTCTCTCAAAATTGCAGGAAGAGAAAGTATGGGAACTTCTAGGAGTGTATAAATATTATAGGTTTCAGATAGAGCTCATCTTGAACTTGAAATTTAATCACATTAAACACAAGTTGACTAGACAGAAAAATATCTTTGAAATAAAAGACTGAGAGCTGTTTTATCTCCATGGAATTGTTGCCGTTGTGCTATCTGGAACATAATCCAATTTCCTTTGGATTTTTTACGACTTTTCACAATTTCAACAAGATGAGACTACGTATGTGGTAGTTGAAAGTCAAGTGCGCCATTTTTGCTGTACGTTGAAGAAATGAAAGTCTTTAGCCATATCGTGGAAGGTCGTAAAATAATGTTGTATACATTTAAAACACAGGACTAGGATGATGATCTGTTTAACGATCGGATGGATGGTCTCAAGTAGAAAGCAGAGTCTCATTTGAAAGAAATAAAAACAATAAATACCCAACCAATTGAAGTTTTTTTTTTGAGCACATGCAATTCACATATGTCGGGATCTGAACTGAAACTAAACTGATCTGATGAACTCGCAACTGATACAAAGGATTTTTCACGCTCTCACTCTTTTATGCTCTGTACTCATTGAGAAGATTTTTACGATCGTTTTACCGCGGCCAAAAATGGGTCATAAAACAATGGGTTATCCTAGAACGAAAGATCACAGCTATAAGGTCTGAGGATCAATCTGAAATCAACATACTCGTACATGCAACGTGCCACATTGTTGTCGTGTCGCTTTCTGGTGTTTTGGTTTTTGCTTATTTTTAGAACTATGCCATGAATAGTATTGGAAACAAATAGATTTTCTCATTTTTATTGCACAAGGTCTGAAATAACAATGTTTTCTATTTAGTTTTAGTTTTGACTGATCGCTTCTGAGTTTTGTACGATCACGTTAAGCCATAAAACGACGCTTCGATTGTTTGTTTAGTTGCCGTGCCGCAAGTTAATCAAAAAAACAAGAAGTCAAAACCCCAAAAACAACAATTGCAGTTATAGTTTATAGTGCGTGACATCTTGTCGATCGATGTTATAGTGGCTGATTTATGTTGAAGGGATCTACAAACTTGTATATCTAATTTCAGCGGCTTGTCAAATTTTGATTTGCTCACTCGTCGGCTGCATCATCAGTTGCATCTTTTGAATCACAAGACAACAAATCATCGATCATTGTTGTTATTGCCCCGATTTTGTGGGGTGATTTGTCAAAACTTCGCCCCTCGCTGAAGTGCCCATTAACATTTAGTTGCTGCCTATTTATAGTCGCTTCCATAGCCGTTAAATGCAGGCCGACAACAGAGAGAGAGAGTGAGAGAGAGAGAGAGAGCTATTAGAGCTGCGTGCCGTGTTGTTTGACAACAAATACAAGGAGCTGCCTCCTCCTCCTTCTTCCCTCTTTTCTCCTCTTCATCATCATCATCATTATCATCAACATTGTTGTTGTTGTTGGCGGCGTTACACATCATTGACAGCAAATTATCCACATTACCTGAATTGTCAGAGCCGGGCCGAGCCCCATTTAGCCATTATGTTGGTGTGAACGTGACCTTTGGTGGCCATTAAATGGCACACTTTGAGTTTGAGTTTGAGTTGGAGTCGTGAACGCATTTGTATGTTGCCCGGAATCGGAAATTTATGCGATTCTTGACACTAGTTGCTTAGCATCTCCCCGACTTTCATATCTATGTATCTCCCTTTCTAATTTTTTACTACTTATATCTGGCCTAGGCTTGTTAAATTCCCATCATGATTTTCAATGAAAAAACTTCTGAATATGGTATTTTGTGAGGATATTGAACTCAGCTCTTTCGCAGAGCAAACAGGTGCTACGAAATGAATTAAATTATTAATAAATAGTTTAAATTAGTGTAAGAAACTTGAGTACAAAGAGTGAAGATGAAAGTGAAATTTAATTCTAGAGACTGCTTTATTTAATGTCCTTCTTATTGGTTAGTTTGTAGTTAATTCAATTTATTGTTTTCATTAGAAACCAGCCCGTAAAACTAGCAACATTCCCTTGAGGCTAATTTGACGGACGAAAAGGTCGTCAAAGAAAGGTTTTCCAGGAAAACAAGAGTTTATGGAATAAATTTCCTATTTCCCTATTTTAAATAGCTCTAAAAGTATTTATTGTCGGAATGATCCAAAATACTTATACTTAAATGAATGTAATAATGAGAAAAAAATTAAATAATAAATAAAAAAATAAAATAAATAAATAAAACGGCTGAGATCTGACAAAGTTATAAGATTTTTTTTTTATTTTTTATTTAATTTTAATGCGCACAGTGATGGAAAAAAATAAAATTTTTAATAAAATAAAATTTTGTTACAGAATCAAATTTGAGCAATGATAAAGCTGACATTCCGCAATAAAATCGGCTACTTTTAGACAAAGTTATGAAAAATTAAAGTTTTTAAAAAAAGTGTCCAGGGGCAGGTATGGAAAAATGTGGATATTTTGCAAATAAATAAAGATCTTATGCAGTATCAAATTGGAGGCCACATAAATATAATATTCATAATCGGTTAAGGTTTTATAAAGTGAAGACAGTTGGAATTAATTTCATAAATATATATTCAGGATATTCGATAACTATGTTACTGATGTGAAGTTTAATAAAACAATTTTTAACTCCATAAGTTTATATGCTCTTTGTTGTAATTTTAAGAAAAAAATTATCTACCTGGCTGGAATCCATATAATATCCATATATTTCCATTAAATTTACGTTTAGATAGAGAAATGCTTTATGATTTGGCTTCAGATGGATTTTCACTGAAACATCAATTCCCCCAGAGGAAATCTATTAGTAACTTAATGCGCAATTAATAAGGAATAATTAACAGTCGAATTATTGTTGGGATTAAATTGAACTATAATTGTTGATTCACCAAGGGGGATTACACGTTGAGGAATCGAACGGAATGGAAAACACAAACGGAAGAGTCATTCAGCAATGAGTTGTTGTTGAGAATGAAAGTGAATACAGTGAATATATGGTGAGTGAATTTGGCGTGTATCGAGCGGCAAATTAACGGGTACTCAAAACAGCAACAGCAACTCAAAAGAAAAAATATCAAATAGTTTCTGCTCAGGTTTAAAAACAATAAACTTTCAACAACAACAATCAGTCAAGCAGGTTATTTGTTGTGCGAGTGTGTGTGTGGTGTTTGTTTATTTGTTTAAATTTAGAAATTCGACCACATTAAAATAGCAACAACAGCTTCAAAAGCTTCTCAAGTGGACGGAAGAGCCATTAAACAGATTTCTTTCTTTTCAAAAAAAAAAAAAAAAAGATGTATTATGGCCAAAGCCATTGTTAACACAGTTAACACAGTCAGCCCGACAGCCACACCCACTTAACGCCCTAAAGTATCTATCTCTCTCCCTGTTCAATTGCTTGAGAAATGGCTGGTTGACCCCGCGGGTAATTTGCACTTCAAAGAGTCCCAGGCAGCGCAGTGTTTATGCCATCAAGTGGGCCAGCTGGTGGGCACCCAAAAGATCTATGGCATTTATGAGTTGCACGGAGTGGAGCAGGGCGAAAAAGGGGCCAGGCAACAGAGGGGGAGGGGCGGGGAGGACCGTTTGCTAATGAGCTTCAGCTACCAATACAGATAGATTTCAACTTCTTGGCTAATTATCAGACAATTACAGAACTAGTAGACGGTGCTACAGTCGAGCAAACTCGACTGTCGGAGACCCCGTACTATGGAAAAGCAAACACTGCTTAAAATAAAATTATATAAATCGCTATGGGTTCAGATATCTAAAACAACAAAAAAGTTTTTCATACTAAGACTTTATGTTCAACTGATCGTTCCTGTGGCAGCTATATGATATAGTGGTCCGATCCAAAATAATAAAAAACTCGATCAGCTACATACCAAGCTTGGAGTCTCTAGTTCTTTTAGTCTCTGAGATCTAGGCGTTCTTACAGACGGACAGACGGACATGGCTATATCGACTCGGCTGTTGTTGCTGATCAAGAATCTATATATACTTTATGGGGTCTGCCTCGCCTCCTTCTGCCTGTTACGCACATTTTTTTTGTGCCAAAGTTAATAGACCACTGCACTTAATTTTAAGTACGGGGTCTAAAAAAAGAAAATAGAAAAAATAAGTCAACAAACGGAGTTGAAGTTTGTCCTATGTCTCACTCGCACCCTGTCGCTCTCTCTCTCTGTCGCTTGCTGTCTCTATTGCTCTTTCTGACTCGTTACGCACCTGACGACATGCCATCATCGATCCTTGTCGTGGGCTACAAAGCAGCTGTCAAATCTCCAGTTGACAGCCACTTTCATTTCGATGCATTATTAAAATACGGCAACATCCTGACACATCCTCAGTCAGACTTCAGTTACAGTTACCCCTCCATCTCCACCTCCTCCTACTCCTTCTGCCCCTTCTCCGCCTGTCCAGGTGCGATCCAGGGCATAAGCAAAGCACAGACATCTTGGCGACTAACGTCGTCAGCTCGTGTTTATTTTCATGGGAAAAAGTCAGCTAGTGCAGGCCAAAGGAGTGAGGGGTGAGCTAAGAGGGGGGGAGTGTAGGAAGGGGGAAGGGGGGAGGGGCAAGTGACTGCTGTTGCTGCTGCTGCTGCACTTGGCAATCGGCTGCCTGTTTATGTGTCTTGTGTGTTTGTGTGTAAATATACGAGTACGCAAAACTTCATGCAGTGCCGGGAAGCAACGTTTAGAGGGTTAAGGGGTTAAGAGGGGAGTTAGGAGAGGGCCGCAACAAAGGGGCAAGTGGCTGAGTCTGTGACTGTGGCTGTGTCTCGTGGCAACATCAACAGCAACAGCAGAACACACGCATCGCGTCAGCGGCGCAACAAAGGCACGTGTAAACAACTCGAACTAGTTGCCCCCGATCCAAATCCGAGGCAGCTAAGGCATCAGCGTCACCATCACCATCAGCTCCCCACAATTGACGATATAACAATATTGTGCTCTGTTGCTTTCTTGGCACGCCGCACTTTCAATACACTACAAATTGCAGCTAAAAAGCGGTAGCTTAGAGATTTAAAGTAAATATGCAACTATTTATTGAAGTAATATTATCATATTTATTTCATTTATTTAATGTCAACTAAGTACAGTTGACCACAATTAATGTACAAAATTAAAGTAAAAGTTAAGTAATATTAAATTAATTAAAATTAAATTAACTGAAATGATAAAAAATTAAAATATTAGAAAAATTATGACATATTGCTAGATTTTTGAGTGTAGAACAGTCCAAGTTTTGTTCATTTGGAAAATATAATATAATTTATTCACTGTTCACATTTATCCACACTTGCCCAATAAAATTTGTTCAAAAACTTCAATCTGTCATAAGTTTGTCAAAAATTCACCAATTTCCAAGCTATGTCATTTTATGCTTGATTTGGAATCTAAATTTCTTCTTCATTTAAATATAATTAATTTTTTGCCTCGATTTTTTAACAAAGGGTCCCCCCTTGTTATTTTAAAAATTCGAGTTCTATGTCAGTTTTTAGAACTATCCAGAATGACAAAAATTTTGACTTGTAAAGTTGCTTGTCACTCAGACCGTTTCACTTGTAGCATTGTAAAAATTATTGATCCGATCTAAATTCATTCTGCATTCAAATTTAATTATGTTCGTTAAAATGTTTAAATGTATTTTCCTCATAATATCGATTTTTAAGCAAAGGATTCGCCCATTTTTTTTTTTTTTCGATAATTTAATGTTTTAAATAAGAAGATTTAGTATTAAAAAAATGTCTTGATTCCTTCCACTTTCTTTCCCCTTGATTTCTCTTCCTCTCTCTACCTCCCCCACTTTTTTTGTCGTTTTCAATCTTTAACTAATCCCATTTTTCTTGCTAATCGTTCAATTAACTCTAGCTACCCCATTTTGTGTAGGGTATTGGGATAAAAAAGGGCATCTCTGAATTGTTGTTACATATGAATGCAGGCCGCCAAGGCGTGGCGCGGCAGACAGAGTGGCGTCAAAAGTTTGGTTCGAGTTTTGGCCCTGAGCAGAGTCAGGAAGAGCACAGGGAGGCGGGAGTAGAGGGAGAGGGAGAGAGAGAGAGAAAGGAGAGAGAGAGAAAGGCAGGAGGGAGTGAGCCAAGTGGGATGCCACGGTGTTATGAAAACAAGAGGCAGCCAAAACCACTTGGCAAGGTCCGCACCTCGTTGTACATACGTACGGCGAGAGCACCACCAAAATGTTAAATGGTAAATGTGAAATGGTCGACAGTTTGATATGCGGTTTGGCATCGCCAGCAAAATATCTGTTTGCCATTGCAGCAGGAGCAGGAGCAGGAACATTATCGGCAAATGAAAATGGAGCAGGAGCTGCCAGTTGCTGCTGATTTAATTTGGGGTAACCAGGCCCAAAAACCATGGCCGACTTTTCCAGCCAGTTGGAGTTACACTTTGGGTGGCTTCTTATTTCTATTTTCTATTTTACTATATGTTTTATTTGCTTTTCTTTGCGCTTTCTGCAGAAAAGAACTCGTCAAATGTTTACAAGCAAATACGCCACATCATCAAGAAGTCACGCTGTAATGGCTGGCAATTGGGCTTGGGAGGCAGGCAGAGGGTTAATGGCAGAGGAACTGCTAGAAAGGGGCTAGGATAGATGGAGAGGGTTAACACCAGGGCCATTAAAAGTTCCAGGGATAGTGAGAAGAGGGAGAATTCTGTATATGGATCTAGGGTCTAGAGCTGAGAAAGCGGAAAGGGGAATAACAACAGGGAGAGAGATAGAGATAAGAGACAGACGGAGTTACAGAGATTGAGGTATGAGCGGAAGAGTTAGAGAAGGTGGCACAAACCAGGCATACTTCTATATAGGGGAAAAAGACTGGGTTTTGAGATAAGGCTAAAGCAGTAAATGTCTAAGCTCATAAGTGCGAAGCTTACAAGAGTCAGGGAAGATTCAGGGACAGAGATAGAAATAGAACCTGAGATAGTTCCAAGTTCCAATAACAGAGAAGATAAAAACAGGAAACAGATATGAGGACAATAGCTAGAGTTAAATGAAGTCTCAGCTAGATATAGTGTAAGAGCTAGGCAGAGGGATATAGGAAGGACTTGTAATATGGCCAACAACTGGCAGGGAGAAAACCCAAGGCAAAGGTCAAAGTACTACAATACTATTTATAAGAATATAAAATAATATGGGTAAAAAGTTTAACACAGTAGTGAGTTTTATTTTGAGCGAAAAATATAAAAATGATTAATAATCATTATTTTTAAGTTTTATTTTTTTTATCAAAAATAATGATTACAGTCTATTTTATAAAGTTACTCAAAAATAATGGTTATCATTAAAAAATATTGTTTAAAATTAAAATATAGTCATTACTATATAATTTTTATAATATAAATTATAATGATTACGGTCCCTGTTCAATAAATATATTTATTAAAAAAAAAAATGTTTTTTTCACTGTCAGTCCGGGGACTTTTTGGACGATCTAGTAGTTCTGGAATAAGAGCAAGAGGGGAGGGTCGGAAAAGAGCTAGACTAAAGAAAAGAGAAAAACCAGCTTAGGGACAAGGCTAGGGACAGGAAGCAGATAGAGGAATAGAATAATGGTAATTTTCTAGGGCTGCTTTAGCTCAAAAGTCATGAAAATACCCAGGAAGAGTCTAGGCTGAAGAGCAGAGATGAATAGAGATGGAGCCAATGCCAAGACAGTAATAGTAACGGACAGAAAGATAAGACAGCAGGCAAGGGAACAGTAAGAGAGCCTTGGACTCTCTAGGTCTGAAGTTTTGAGTAAAGTTGTTCCCAGAAAAAGGTCTAACCTGTGGAACAGACTCAGGAACAAGAACAGACCAAAAAAGAGAGACACAACAAGTTCTAGGGCTAAAAAAGAAAGAAAGAAAGCGAAAAATTCCTGGGCCAGGGACAGTTTTAGTTGGCATTGTGTGGGCCAGATCTCTCGTAGTTTTATGTTTAGTTTGTGTGGCGCATCTCGTTAAGCAGCAGCAGCAACAACTGCGGCAACTGTGGCAACATGGGGAGAATGGGAGGTGGTTGCTGTAGGGATTAAGCGAGATGGGCGGTCGAGAAGAGAAGAAGAAGCAGAAGCAGAAGCAGAAGAAGAGGAAAAGGGCGGGGTCGCAGTCGGGGCAACGAGCGGGGACAAATAAGTTGGAATTGGAATTTGCTTTGATCTTTTCGCACTTTTAAATGTTTGGGAAATCTGTGTAAAAGGCATCGGGAATCGGTTTTCGGAGAACCAATAAAAAAATTAATGGCAGCATTGTTGTTGCCGAATGCTGTTGTTGTTGCTGTTGTTGTTGTTATTGTTGCGGTTGTTGTGGCTGTTATTTGTTTTTTAAATTTTCTGTTTGATAAAGCGCGCCACAAACAAAATGGGTGGCAAAAATAAATGCCCAATAAACGGGCATTTGACGATGTGCAACTAGTTCTGGGCAACTTGCCCCCGAAAATGGCCAACAGACTAACAGAAACGTGTCTGTTGCTGTCTCACTCTATCTCTTCTCTCTCCCTCTCTCCCTCTCTCTCGCTCTCTCAGTCTCTGAGTGTTGCTGCTGATTTACATTTGATTCGATTTCAAGCGGAAATCTTTGGCAATTGCAGATTAATGCCCTGACAGCTGCCTTGGCTGGAAGTTTAGAGCTAAGAGCTAAATCTAAAAACGGAAGCTGCCACAGCAGCTAACTTGCCACTTTCCACTTGCCACCGCTGCAGGCAACTCAGGTGTCAGGATACTTTACGCTGATTAGATAAGCATTTGGGGAAATGTGTTAAGCTTTGTTTGGCTTTTGTTTTTTCTCTCTCTCTGCCTTTAAAGCCAACTTTTCTGCGGGCCAATTGCAGGCAGAGGAGAGAGAGAGAGAGCGAGCGAGTGAGTGAGCGAGATAGCTAGCTGGCAGCGCAAATGGCATTTTTATTGAGCCATTAAAATTTTTCGGCCTTAGCTCAAGTGTCTGGCGATTGTGGTTACGGATATCTATATACATATATATAACGTATTACGGATACGTATTTGTTGCCCTTACATTTTGATTAACGTTCTCTGAGCCTGATGTTGTTGTTAACGGTGTTTTATTTTTTTGGCCACAAAATGCCACCTAAGGGGATAAACTTGTGAAATATTTTGGGATTTGTGCGGCTTAAGCAGCCCGTCTCTTTCTCTTTCTCTTTGCCATCTTCAGCTTTTGGTTTTGGCCAAATTGGCGCTGTAGGTGATTAGGCAGCAATTCATATTTTTTAGGTTGCCGTTTTTCTTAGCTGGACGATCGTCTTGGCCATGGCCAAAATACACACACAACTGTGCGTCTAAGATTTATGTTGCTGTTGGTTGTTAGGCTCATTAGCTGCAATTTCAAAGTCCTGTCGCATTGCCATGTCCTGGCAGTGTCCCGGCCATGTCCTGGAGGCGCACCTGTGCGTGCTCTGGCCTTATCACACGCATATCATTACGCACACGCCCACTCTTTGATGTGCCTGCCGCCCCCTTTTCCCTTTTTCCCCTTTCCCAGTTCCCTTGCCCATGCCACCCAAGACTTAACCAAAATGTGCGAATGTGAATGCGAATGTGAATGTGAATGCGTATGTGAATGCGAATGTGAATACGTGAGTTCTGCAAGTTATGTTCGCGTAAGTGAATGAAATTACCGTAAGGCATTTAACGCAATGCAAGAAGCTGGCGCTTTCGAATAGATACATAAATGACAATGCCAGACAGGCACAGACACCAGCAGCAGTTCTCCCTTTCCAGCCCACCCTCCCCTTTCACTCCCTTTTCCCCCTACTGCTTACTTCTACACTCAGAAAAAAGTATGCCAATAAATTGCTTTCGATTTCAAGCGGTTGTCAAAATCGTAATTACGACGAACTCTAAGTTGATTTGCTCAAAAAAACAGTGGTCAAAGTCAAAATCGAGCTTCATTTATGATGATTAAGTCATAATTATTTAAATTAATTATAAATTATATAGCCTTCAAATAATATATAAACTCGTTAGTAAGTGAGTAAGAAACACATCATATAATAAGTTTATTCAGGATGTGCTAGGAATTTCAATAAGCAAATAATAAGAATACATAAAAATAATTAAAAAAATTTTAAGAATGTATAAAAATTTCCGACTTACCATTTTTATGACAGCTATATTATAATAAGGTCAGATCTTAACCAGTCAGAATAAATGTATAAAATTATGCCAAACATAAAATTTGTAAGTTTGGTTGAAATACATTCAGAAACAACAGATCGATTTTGAAACTAACCACTGGTTGTTAAAGTTTAAGTATCTAGATCTTTGTTTATTAATTTATAAACAGTTTACTTACAATGTAAAATTATAAGTAAGCAAAGAGCTTTAGCAATTAAGGACTTAAGCTAAAGTTTCTTAGATTGTAAAGAGCTTAAATAAGAAAATGTTTTGCACTAGAAACAAGTTCATTTTGGTAAAAGATCAAGATTTTTGTGTACTCAAACTAGTATGATTCGATCTTTTACAGACTCAAATTAATCTCAAAACGTACTCAAAGTATTCCAGCAAAAATCATATTTTAAGATTTCCGGGATTGCGAAAAGTGTTTTTTCTAAATTTTTGAAATTTCAAACTCAGTCAGCTTTTGATATATTTTTTACTTGAATATTTCTGGAAATCTTGATTATTTTTGCAAGTGTACGCCAGTGAGATGAGTTGACTGTGGCAGCCACAAAACGTTTAAAGACGCAGCTCAGCACTTGGCATAAAAATCCTGTCAGTTTTGTGCCCACCTTCTGACTGCCTGCCTGCCTTTGATGCTGTTGCTCCGGCTTCAGCTCCAGCTCCTGTTACTGCCACTGTCACTGCTACTCCTTCTCCTTTACTTCGTCCTCCTCCTGCCTCGTCCTCCTGTTTTGGGCCGTAAGGCGCGCTTATCGTTTTGACAGGAATATCTGCGCTTTCTAAATGCCAACGCCGTCGTTTATGATGCTGCCGCTGCGCTTACGATTGAGTTCTGCCAACAACTCCCACTACCCACTACCCTCTCCCCCACTCTCCACCTTTCTTTCTCCCCTTGCTTCCATCCTGCCAAAGACTCAATGCCATGCCGTAAAAACGTGCTGTGCCTGGTTGTTACTTTAATGGCTTTTACTCCCCACGAATCCAGAGAAATCGTCAAGCGAATTATGGAAGCTGCGTCGCGTCGCGTCGTCATCTTACGATTTTCCCCCCCTTCAACCCTTACCCCTCTCCCTCTCTCTCTCTCTTCACCCCCTTTGCCTATTAGATCTTTGTTTTTCAGCACTTTTGCGTGCCTGCGTGTGTATTTAATAGTCTGTGGTTTGACATTGACTGCCTGTTTATACTACCTACTATATACTATATAAGTATATATTTATATAGTTAAAGTACATAGTATATATCTTTTATAGAGCGCATTAAGCGCCTACTGTTTGTAATCTGTGGTCTGACTCACCTGACAATTTCTCCTTCTTGTTTCGCTCCTTCGATTATCGTGTCACATTTTAATTACTCAAATTACAATTCGGCTTTTAATGTCCGCGTCTTACGTTTTTGTGCCAAGTTGTCAACATTGTCAAAGCTTCTGGTCATTAAACATCTTCCAGCTTCCACCTCCAACAGTTGCCAGTCTCCTGTCCACAGTTGTTTCCTGCTTTGAGGCCCCCGCCAAAAAGAACACAGGCTGTGAATTTAAAGTCCCTCTTAAATAAGATAAACAATTGACCTAGTCCAAAATGGGGGAGGATGCAAAACGTTGGCCATTTTCGTGACTGCGGGGGCAATTTTAATTGCAAAATAATAAACAAAGCTCTAAGGCTAAGAGTGTTGGACTTGATTTTTCGTTAAATATTCGAAGGTGTCTGATTTGTTGAATTTCTGCTGGGCTTAGACTCTAATCTTTAGTCTCTTGATTTGTGTAATACCTCAGGGATATTAGGTATTTCTTAATTTATTGTTGGTATTCATAACTCTATAATTTTTTAAGAATGTTCGGTTGGATGGTAGGAACTATGAAAACACCTGAAGTTTCTTTTTTCAATTTTGTTTCAATTTAATTAACTTTATCTGCTTTAATTGTATTTAAACATGCTTCATTTTTAAGTCAATAAAATATATATATTTTTTTTTAATAATTTTCTTGTTTTTAAAATGTTTTTAATTAGGAATACAATTATTAGTATTATTCTTTTTGTTTAAATTTCTAACCTTAATTGTTTAATATAAATGTTTATATATCCGAATGAAATATTCTAGTTTATTATCAGATTACCGTAAATTAATTTAGTCACTCATTTTCGTTGTCATTTTAAATAGTAAAAACAACAAAATTTCGCTAGATTTTCTCAATTTGATTTATTAAATTTATAGTGAGTTTTAAACTAAATAAACAATCCTTTAAGCATTCCATTATAAATTATGTTCTTATCGATTTAATAAACGATTTGCAATGACTGAGTTTATCTGCGTTCCCTGTCAAGTCTAGGCTTAAAAATTATCAATAAAAATGGTTAAGCTTGGCAAATGCGAGACGCTAAGCTGTTGTAGAGGGGGGAGGGAGGGGTTGGGGCAGAAGCTTAGAGGGAGATTGGTTAAGATGCGTTAGTCTCTTTTAATATTGCCTAGATTGACGTCGATTATGCACGCACTATTTATAACGCGCGCCTTTTGCCTAAGATCCTTTTGCCATGACGTCTGTATCCTAATGAACGGACTGTTGTTGTTGTTGCTTTTTTTTATTTGCTTTGCTTTGCTTTTTGCTTGCCAGCATAAGGTTCACGTTGTTGCCACGCTTCAAGCTTCTCTCCCTTCCAGCCATTTCGAATTTTGCGCTGACATTGATTGATTATAAATCGGCATACATTGCAAATCTAAAGCGAATACAATAACAAAACGCCTGTCGCTACTTGTTGTTGTTGTTGCTATTATTATTGTTGTTGTTGTTGCTCATCCTTTGTGAATTGTTGGCGCTGCGGTTGCCTTTGTTTGGCCTGTGACAGCTTTTAATCTAGCCGAGGCACGAGGCACTGCAACAACAACAACAACAACAGCAACTAAAGTGCCAGGCCCCAACTGACAGACAGACAGACAGACATACATATTTGAAAATCACTTTAGTTCATATTCGGACACAGTGCCTGAGACTTTAGCCAGTTGTCATTCATTTCATTTCATTTCATTCACTGTTGTTGTCCTCATCTAATGGGGCTGCGGTCCAGGGCGCTAATGATGCGGTTTACTCAGCGTTTCGTGTTGACCTCAGCTTAGTGGGACACCCAACGAACGGACAGTCCAGCATTCAGCCTGATTTTCTCAGTAGAAATATGAACAACATTGCGTATACGCAATGTTCGATCGAATTTTGTTGTGAACTGAACTTTGATGGCACGTTTTTTGATTTCAATTGCTAAAGAAAGAGTGTGAGAGGAAGGGAGAGTGAGTGAGAGAGAAAGCCAGTGAGTGAGGCGGCTTTATGTGCTGTGCTGTCTGGCCTATATAGGTTGCTTGGCGCCATTTTACGTAGCAAAACAAAAGTTATGGCCCAATTTTGTAGCCAACCGCCGCCCACTAAGACCCCCCTCTCAAAAAGGTAGGAGGGGTACAGAGTTCTTGTAACAAGTGGGACATTTGCCAGTTGCTGTTGCTTGCCATTTGTTGTTGTTATTGTTGTTGTTTGTTCTTGCTGCTGGCAGCAATAAAAACAAGAAAAAATGTTTACTTCGCAAAGGCGCCATCCTTTTTATTTTTTTTTTTTGCTATCCATTTTAGTTATTGTTGTTGTTGTTGCTGTTTCTACAGAATCTTTTTTTGTTTTTTTTCGTGTGTTATTTGCCTTTTTGCCTTTGGCTTGGACTTTTGCCTTTTGGCTGCCCGTGTCCAAGTTTTATGCGTAAATCGGCAATAAGTATATGTGTACATAATGCGATACATACTTGTAAGTTGTAAGTTTGCTGGAAGAAATAGCGGAGCAAAATGTGACCCAACTGTTCTATGATAATTTTAAGCAACAATTTACAAAGCACAAACAACAACAGCAAGGACAAAAACAACAACAAGGACAACGACAACGACAACGACAACCATCAGCCAAAGTCAATTACGTGGCGCTTTCACAAATCTTTGCCACAACAATCGTGTGCGTAGGCATTTTCTAGGGCGGCATGGGGCGTGGTGCTTTGCCATTTCCGCCATAGCAAATTAATAGAGAATACATGCACTCAGAAAAAAAGTTTAATTTTTCTTTAACTAAAATTAAATCTGAAAACTATTTAGTTTAACCTAAAAAATAATCTTGCTATAGTTCATAAATTTGTAGATTTCCGTTACCTTAAAAAATACGTAATTTCCATTTAAATTAACACCTAAAAATTACGTCGTTTCACCAAAAGAATTTTTGTATTAGCCATGTTTAATTAAATCAGTCTTACAGATTTTTGCCGGGTTTGCTTCTTAGAATTCTCAACTGGTTATAGCGATGTTCAGATTAAAAGTTCCGACAAAAAAAATGTATTTATCCGTTAACTTATAAATGTTTATTCAAATTGTTTGCCCTAATTCATCGAACTAAAAAAAAAAAAAAAATAAATAACGAACGACTACCTTTCTAGTTACTTTTAGAAGCCACCAAAAATTAAGTTAAATTTTCCTGGACTATCATTTCAGGTAAACTGTCTTAAAATATGCAGTCATTTATAGCCTAAGAAGTTCATTTTTTTCCAGTGTTTTTCCACACACTGTTTGCGTATGTCTCGCATAAAATGTAATGTCATAAGTGCTGAACCTAAAACACTCTGCTTAACATTTACCACTCATATCGTTTGCTACTCGTCGTACTCGTCGTAATAGAAAAGTGCCATCCCCCTTTACCCCCGTCCCCATCCTGGCAACCAACCACCCACTACTACCCCTACCCCTAGAGTTCTTCAGTTGTTGTTGCCTCTTCTCCTTGGTGCGTGTGGAGGGAGTAAGAGATGCGGATTAGTTATGCTTTTGGTTCCGCCCTCCTCTCTGGGCTCTTAATATCGCCTTTTGTGCCCAGGACTATGTTTAATTCCCTGGTTATGCATGTATTGTAGTTTCCTTTCTATTTAACAGCCTGCATTCATGAGCACACAAATTGACAGACAACGTTGAAGGATTTGCAGTCATACTAACTGTTGCGTTATATCCTGGACTGGAGGAAGGAGGGAATTGCTTATTTGTTTGCGCCAAGTCAGCAACATCAACAAGCGTTTCCTGCAGCAGCTGCTGCTCCGGAACAGACTGTAGTATGTCTTCAGTTAATAAGTCGAGCATATACATGATGATTCAGTCTGACAAAAAACCCCTTTCATAATATCACAACACACTATTCTTCTAGTCTGTGTGCGTGTGGAACAACTGAAGCATCTAATTGTGCATCGTCAGGTTAAAACCACAAAATCCCAGCTAGCAGGCCTACTACCAAAATATACGCAATTTGGCAATGGTTTCACTTCTTGTTGCTTGTTTTAGAAGATCCCCTGGCAATGAATGAGCCAGCTTAGTTGCAGTCCCAATGCCACATCCACATCCACAGCTTTCAGGACTCGTGTTAAAAACTGAAATTAGGGGTGTCTTTTTTGGCTTGACAGTCGCATTAGTGTGTGTGTGTGGGTGTGTGTGTGTCTGCCCTTCTTACGCGCCATAAAATTTAAAAGCGAGCCAAAGCATTTTAGCTCTGGTGCAATTTATTAGGCCAGCTCATCGCGACGCGTAACAATTACCTTCATCTGTTGATAAATCCTTGGCATGGCACCAAGTAAATTGAAAATATATGTGTATGGAAGGTGGATGACCATGATGCTTCTTCTCCTTCGGTGAATGTGTGCAGCCAACCGTGTCGCAGTTCTAATTATCCACGCACATGTCTCGGAAGACTTTGAGCTTGGGTTGGGCTTTAAAGCGTTAAGGAAGAACTCCTCTATCGCTATTTTGGCGACAATGGCTGGATGCTGATGCTACTGAGGTATCGAGCGAGCTTCCGTTTCTGTCTGTCTGTCTGGCTGGCTGGCTTTTATGCAACTGCATTGGCCGCCCGCTGGTAACGGCATTCAAAACAGGCAGCCAAACAGACAGAAGCCAGTTCAGTTTCAGTTTCCATCCAAGCCACCAGCTGTGCAGCTGCCGCTGCCTTCGCATCCAAAGTGGCATGAAAGTTATGAATTTTAAACATTTTATGCCAGCAAAAAACGCCCCTGCAGCCATATCCATATATACATATATATATCTTCCGTACAGTGTCTTTGCAAGACTGCAGATTTATAGCATACGAGAAACTACAACGACTCTGCTTGGTTGTGACATTTTTTAACGTAAAAGGTACAACAAATTTGGAGAACTTTATTATTAAATTTAATAAGTTTAAAAACTCACACACAAGAATACTTCATTCATTTCGTTCATCTTTCATCTATTACGCTTACGTTTTCTGTTTTTGGAATTGAATGATAATTTTAATTGGCAGTGCTCGAGGTGCGCCAAATGTCCACATCCGTTTGCAGGCATTTCCGGTATCGGTAATTGGTCAAACCAATGGAATACATGGGATTTGAGGCCTTGTAAAAATGCAATCCACGTCCAATTTTGATAATATAGCCATTGCTCAAGCTATAAATATATAAACAGGCAGAGATAAGATAGTAATTAATTTATTACTGCTATATACGCCAAGTCAAGCGTTATCTCACAATATTTTTCGATCATGTAGAGAATCTTCGTACTTGATGTAGAATGCAATATGCCTACGTTCCAGATCAGCTTTGATCTGTCCCATATTGGACTTTTGTTGCTCATGATTGACGGCGTCTTTTTTGGTAATCAGTCGAAAATATTTCAACTGCGCACAATTTGTTACAGCCAATTCCAGGAATCTGATCAAATTTTGATACTGCAAGAAAGATATTTGATTATCATTTGTAGTTGATTTTTAATTTAATTTAATTCACAAACATAAAAATCAAAACTAAATGTAGCATACAATTTAAAAATAAAAAATTCAAAGATACATAATAATATACATGATAAAATATAAATAGTAATAGTATAAAATTAAAATGAAAGTATTCAAAAATACACAGTATAAAATATATTATAGAATATTATAGCTATTGATAGTTTTTAAATATTCTCTATTATTATTTAATATTATTATTATATTGTTAATATTTCTTTTTATATATTATTATGCATTTTTGAAAATTTTATATTTAATTTAATGTTATTTTGAATTTTTTAAATGACTATTTTATTTTTTTTTTTTATTTTTATTGTTAATATATTTTTTGTATTTCTTTTCGAAATACAGTTGAACTTCCCTAACTCGAACTTCTCTAACTCGAATTTCTCTGTAACTCGAACTAAATGAGTGGCAGTAAAATTAATAATCTTAGGAAAAAGAACTCTATAACTCAAATATCTCCCTAACTCGAACCTTTTCTTTGGATAATGGTAATTCGAGTTAGGGAAGTTCGACTGTAGTTGATAACGCACCTGATAGTTTTGGGTCATGTAGGGCTCCTCCAGCAGTATCTCCACCGTTTGATTTGTCATATATTTGCCAAATACCTGAACGTAATCATAGCCCGTATCGTTCTCCTCGATCGATATGTGGGTCACCACTTCGCCCAACATCAATTTGCCATTGACGCGAGCCTTGATAGCATCCGCCCGATCCATGTACTCCTTGATGCGTGTGAGGAATCCCTTGCGCTTCTGTTCATCGGGCTCGCTGCTGACGAACGACATTAGCTGGGCGATGCCATCTTGATAGAGAGTTTGTGCCTCCAAAATGCGACCACTCTGATCGCATTCGACAGCGCGTATCAACAGTTCCTTGGCTTGCAGTGCGGCAGTCATGCTGATTAATCATCGATCGATGCTTTAACGCATTACTTTTCAAATACTTTTAATTGAATGAAACTCTTTTAATTGTATATAAACAAAGCGTTATTGTCTGAATTTAAAGTTGTTTTGATGCCAAACAAAAAAAAGACGCGTCGTCAAGTGCAATCAGCTGTTCAGTGTGACCGCATGCTTGAAGAAGCAAAATGCAGAAATACCAACAACTAAAAAAAAATACTTAACAGCAGTTGTTGAGATTTTAGTATGAGTATGTATTTCAATTATATTATTATTAAATACGATAATACTGAAATGGGAACTAACATTTAAATACCGGAAACGGTCACGAGGTGCTTGTTGGGCATGCGATAAACCGACCGTTGGCATTTGAATTGTGAGTTTAGCTATTAAAGTTAGCATTCCAATGTCATAAATATTCACTTTTCGTTTTATGTTTATGCCACTTACAAGCAATTACCTGAAAACGAAAGCGTTTTATCGTCAGCGAACAGTCGCCCAGTCAAATACCTATCTATCTATCCCTGTCGTCCTGGCGTCCTTTCGTCCTCGTTGTGTCATCTCCCCGGACACTGGATACTCGTAAAGAAATTGAATTTCACTAAGCCAAATATTAATTTATTTGTGTTTTCATTTCTTGCGCATTGGCAGGTGATTGACCACCTGGGGAGGGGGCGGATGGGCGCACCTCTGAGCTCTCATGCTCTGTGGCTTTGCGCATCCAATCGAATTCGAACTGGCCCTGCAAAAACATTTCCTGCTACTACAGCGCGTGTTATTTTTTCTACTTCTATTTTCTTTTTATTTTTGGACGACTCCCGTCCAGTATTTTTATTTATGTCATAAATTTTAAGCCATTTGGGAGCTGTGAATGTGAACGCGAGCGACGTTCGCTTTGCAGGACGAATTTTAAATGTTTTCAAAGCCAGTTCCCCCCAAAAAAAAAGCGTGTAGGAGTTCATCTATATGTACATTTGTATGTACATAGTTAACTACTAGACTTGCAACTGCCATAACTTTGTCATATTTTGATCGATTTCCACATGGAATGTCTCTTTGATCTGGATTTGTGCCCAGATTTATTTCATTGCACAAAAAAAAAAATACTTGTTTGAATTTATAAAATTTTGTTCACTGACAAAAGCTGAGGATCTGAACCGAAAAGTGTTGCATACTGTCCAAATAAAAACTTTAAGGCAGTGAAATTGTTGATCTCTCTCTCTGTCTCTCTCTCTCTCTCTCTCTCTTAGTGTGTTGATGAAATAAAATTATTTGTTGTTGTTTTGTTTATGCTCGTATAAAGAGCTACTCAATTGTCACGCTGGACTAACTTTTGTTTGGAATTAGCTGAATTGTATCTTGTAAAACACAAATTCAAGAGGGCTAAAGCCAAAGCCGTTCAGGCTTCAAGCCTAGAGCTCTTCCACATGTCACCCAATAATGCCCTGTGATGTGCGAAGCCACTTGCCCCAGGGATGAAGCAGAGGGGGAGGGGAGTTGGGTCTGCTTACGTCTCAAATGGAGTCGGGGGGAGTGGGAGGGCGGCAGTGGTTAGCTCATATTACGGGTATCTTGGCGCCAGCTTTTTATCGACGATTATTTTTCTTATACTATTTGGTGAATGTGTCTATGTGTGTGTGTGTGTGTGATTGTTGTTGTTATTGTTGTGTGTTCAATATTTGCTTGCTACTGCTACACAATTCTCTCTCATTCAGACTGTGCTTCCTTTTTTTTCTGCTTCTGCTATATTTTTTTTTCCGTCACTTTTGCAGCCTTTTTCTCGTTGATTTTTATTTGTTTCTCTTTCAATTTATTTTGCCATTTCGTTTTCTTTTCTGCTGTCATTGTTGTTGTTGTTGCCATTTTCATCGCTTTTATTACAAATACAAGCAAACAGAGAGAGAGAGGGAGAGAGAGGAATATCTTATATATATAAATATGTATGTGTGTATTTGTGCTGACTGACACATGTGGGAAGCTCTCTAACATTGTGTGTCCTTCAGCAGCCGCTGTGCGTGTTGCGCGCTCTCTCTCACTCCCACTCTCAACCCGTCTCGCTCCCTCTCTCAGTGCGTGTGTGTGTGTGTGTGTGTATGTGTGTATGTCTGTTTGTTTGCTGCTAAATGTGCGCACAGTTCGCCACTCATTTATGTCGTCGATGTGCCAAGTTCTCCCCTCTCTCTCTTTCTCTTATTCATTATTCTCCCCCACTCTTCACTTCAATCACATGCTTCACCCCCCGCTGCACCAACCCCTTCCCATACCCTTAGCTGCTTTACGCTTGTTCGTTAACGTTCAGTTTTTCCACTTGATGCTATTTATGTTTGCTTCCATTTTTCAAGAAGGATCAAAATTTATATTGGCTAAAAAGTCCCTCGAGAGCTTTCATGCTTTCCTCACTCACTCACTCACACATTTACAGATGTAACAAATTGTAACACAATCGTAACTGTTTACTCTGGGGCTGACACTTTCATCCCCCTGCCTTTCCAATCCCCCTGAAATAAAATCATAACCTTCATGAACTTTATTTTTTGGCCCAATGCTTAACAAGAAAACCGTAAGTAAGTTGGCCAGCGACAATCAGCCCAAGGTATGTATGACATTCGGCCTGATATGTCTGGTCCTTTTGCTGCTTTGGGTCCTTTGGTCCTTAAACTCACACTCGCTGTGCTCGCAAGCAATTGAATTGAGCTGCAATTGTTTTGATTTTTGGCCCCGGGGCACTCTTCGTTTTATCCACACAATCAAACACACAAACACACACACACAGAGACAGACTCAAAGGCAGCTGGCCATATATCCTTGACGTATCCTGGCCAAAGCACTTTCGCATTTCGCATTTATCGCCGTTAGCTCGTCAAGTGTGGAAAATGTAATAAACAATTGACGCTGCTTTATGGCAGCAGCAACAGCAGCAGCATCTCAATTTACGAGTATGTTTTCTGGTCGCCTTTGCTTTAAAGGTGATGCGATGTCTTCTGGTCTTCTCGTCTTCTGGCTGTGTCTTCGTTTTGGCCCCTACCCTCTATTGTCCTGCGTTTGTTGTTTTGCGCGTCAGTTTCCAAATTAAGCACACAAATTGATGATGTTAACAATGACGATACGAAAATTGACTTGCTGCATGACTGGCAAACAAGTTTTTGGCGGCCAAGCGAAACGCACAGAACCATGGAGGAAACACAAAATGAAACGAAGCTGCGGGCCATTGTGGCCAACAAAAATTGGGGGAAAATGGAAATGAAAATGGCAATTGGCTAAGAAAGGGAATGGGCATGGCCAACAGTGGGCAGTGGGGAAGTGGAATATGGTTTGGGTTCTGAGCGAACTATCGCAGTCATATTTCATATTTCGACCAAAATGGCTTTAATGCTTTCACATTTGCTTTGTTGGCTTTGATGGACGCTCAACCTATATGACTGTTGCCATACTCTCACTCTCTCACTAGCCACCTTGTTGTCCCTCTCTCTCGCTCTCTCTCTCTCGCTCTCTCTTGTTTGAGATGCCGCAGCCAGTGGCTCGACAAATCAATTGAAAACTGACAGTTGTGACTAAACGGCGCATATTTCCTTGACATCTGTGTGTTGGAGTCTGTGTCTGTTACACACACACACACACAGACGCACACACACACACATGAACACTCCCTATGTGTGTGTTTGTGTGCATGTTTCATGCATATTTCTGTATTGGATTTTAGTCCATTACGCTCCAAGTTTTTGGGTATGGAATTGGATATTGACTTTTTATATAGATGAGTGGATATGGCCGGGGCCTGTTGACTATTTTGTTATATAGAGTGAGAGACTATGAGTATTTCTATACTTTTCATGCCCGTTACTTGAAATATAAGTTATGGGGTATATTGTATTCGTTGCAATGTATGTGAAAGGAAGAAGATAGCATCGGCGAACAGCATCATGAGTCGAGTGAATATATTCATTCATATTGTTATTAGCTATCATCATAATTAATCGCAGCCAGATCAAACAAATAGAAAGGTGGTAATAGCAGATTTAAATTTTTAAGAAATGTAAGTACCTTAAAGTATGCAATAAAAATGTATTTTTTTAATAAAAATTTGTGTATTTTATTTAAACGAGTTTTCTGCTAACTTTAGTGGCAACTTCATTTAGTTTTATGTATATTTAAATAAGTAACGGGTATCCCATAGTCGGTAACTCGACTGTTGCCTTTACCGTTTCCCTTTTTTTGTTTGCTGTATTTCGTGTGCATTAACAAAAATTCACGCACGCTAGAGGCCAAAAAGAAAGAAAATGTCAGAGGCTTGATTTATCCTGTCCAACGCTGCGTGTTTGGCCACAATCAATCGATTTGCCGACCGGCTGTTTGTAACTGTCGTTCAGGGCGTGCCTATAGGCTCAGGACGAGCCTAGAAACAGAAACAGAAGCAGCAACAGAAATAAAACAGAAACAGAAACAACAGGCAACAATTACGTATTGGTATAGGAATATACGTTAACTGGAGACCGCCAATAGATGCGGCCCCAAAACGGCAACAGCTGAACGAACACAGGGCGATAATTAAAATCCGTTACGTTACGCGCCCTGTAATTAGTTGCATAGTCTAAAAAAACACAATTCCAACGCGTACAACTCGCAGTAGCCCCAATCCATAACAATCCAAGTCCAATTCCAAACGCTTTCATATCCGGCTGCTCTATATGCTATCTATTTTGATTTTTATGGACATGTGCGTAAGCGATCCGTGCGAAAAATGGGCGAATCGCGGCAATTACGCCTCAATCCGAAACAGCTCGAAAAGATTCATCAGACGTGATAAGCCCCCTCAGGGTTTTCAGTCAAGTTCCTCAAGTTCCGTCTGTTACCGCCTACGCACCTTTTCGCGTCATGCAAATCAGTTTAAGCCTGGCCAAGGACCCACCCATACTCTGTCAGCTTGCCCCCGCCCTATCACCCTCCTTCTTTCCACCCCTCTTCTTCCGCACAAACACACACACGTGCGTAAGGCCAGCTAAATAATGTGATTCGACCTGACCAGAACAAACCCCCAACTTTTGAGCGTATGCGAGGGAAGTTCTACAACAAAAAAGTCAGTGGAAACCTTTAAAGCATGGCTATAACTTATTATATATGTGGTTAAGATCACTTTAGAAAGGTATGTGAAAGGAAAAAATGTAGATAATTCTTTTTGTAAATTTAAATATTACTTACGATACACAATGGACAATGGAATTCATATTCTTGATAACCTTACAATTTTGATAAAGTTGTGAAAGTTGAAGTGCATCAAATAAATGTAACTAAATAACTAAAATTACTTTTTAAAACCTTCTCAAGTTCTTTTATAAGAATCTAATGTCTGATTCATTTTTAGTATTTTAATGTTCAAATAATATTTCAAAATCAAGCAAATACGATATAAAATTTTGACTTGTAGCTTTGTTAAAATTAATCCGATTCTCAAGCCCTTTTTTTATGATTTTATATTACTTTAGCTTTTTCCAGGGACCGTAATCATTTTAAGTTATATTATAAAAATTACGTTTCAATGATTATAACTATTTCAATCTTTTACTTTTTACTTAACGATAATCATTATTTCTAAGTAATTTTGTAAAACTTACAACATAATTATTATGTTTGTTCAACAAAAATAAAGCTCAAAAATAATGATTATGAATGAGTGTTATTTTTTTATTTTATTATTTGTTTAAATATTATTTAATTTAATAAGAAATTATTCTGGGAGGTAGCTATGGTGTTCTTTTATAACGATATAAAATAAAATTGGTAAAAATCTTGTAGAGCCCTCGCTAATAGAGAATCGCTAGAAAGAGTCTAGAGTCAAAAAGCAGCCGGAACTGGCCAAGTTTATCATTGCGTTGCAAAATGTGAATCGGAACATCCGGTTCTAAATGCCAGGCATTTGCCACTGCCCGCAGTTCTCAGTTCTCGGTTCACAGTCCACTGAGCACTGACCAGTGGCCAGTGTGTCCATGTGTCCATGCGTCCATGTGTCCAGTGTGTCCAGTAGAAGTTGCTAGTTGCCAGTTGATACTTGGATACTTGGTCATTGGTTACGTATGCAATGGGGTTACAATTGCTGGTCGTCATCTGGAGCAGGGTAGCGTCTAAATTGAAATTGAAATTGACCAAAGCTGCGCACGGAACACTCTATCCATACCTCTCATTATCCATCTCCTTCTCCAACCCAATCCCCGATTCCCATCACAAATCCATTCCCAATGTCAATGCCTTCTGTAGCTTATGTAACGCTTATATAATTTTGCCGCCACTTTCGAGATTTATAAAATTTTCTATTTTTTTATTCTGTTTTTTTTTTTGGTGACTGTTAAAGAGCGTTTGTATTAAGCCAGCTGGACGACGTTTCATTATCAGCGAGTGTACGTGTGGTTGGGGGAAAAGGAGAGTTGAGAGGAGAGAGAGAGAGAGAGAGAAGAAGAAGCGTTCGCTTAGAAGTGTGCAATGTAAATAAATGGATAGGAAGAAATCAACGTTAAAATAAATGACACTAAAACTGGAGACAGTGTTTTTTGTTATTTTGTTTTTTTTTTTGTTTTTTTGGCGCTCCTTTTAGTTGTTGTTGTTGTTGCTAATGTAGTTGCCGTTGTTGTTGTTGTTGTTGCTGTTGTTGTTTCGCTTTGCGCTGGCTTGCTCTTCAATTGGCTATTAAGCAAATTGATTCAGTTAAATTTATCTTAATGCAATCTCCGCTCGTCCAAGCGTCCCACCACTGTTGCCCCCTCTCCCCAGTGCCCACTGGCCCCCTCCCGCTTTTGTTGTAGCTCAGCCCAGTTGGCTAGATAGTGCATAATTTGAAGGGCATAGTAGTAAACAAGGCAACAATTCACGCGCAACAAAGGCAAAAGATACACGTACTTGTAGATACATCCACGTCACATGGACAAAGACGAATACACAGACCAGACCCAAAAACCCAGTCACAGTCACAGTCAGAGACATAGACACGGCCACAGCCACAAAAACAAAAGTCCCAATGCCAATAGCAATCCCAATTCCAGGACCTCAATTGAGCCTACCATTTCTAGCCGCGGGCAGATGACAACAACAACAACAATAACAGCAACAAGCAACAAAAGCAGGAACAGCAGCAACTGCGATGGAGACAACGACAACGACCAAGACCATAAAGCGCTTGAAGCGTGAAAAACAAGGGTGAAATGTGGAAAGTTACAGAAAAAAAGCATTAGAAAATATATATACATACATATATATATCTGGCATGGCTTAAAAACGCGCGCTGTTGATTGTTTTGCTGGATAACGGGCAACAGTCAGGCCAAACCCTGTTGCCCATATACCCCATTCAGCCCCAACCCAACTCCAAAGACCCAAAAAATGCCAGAGACTTGGATGTCGCCATTCAATGATGTCGCCACCGCCCCAAGGGTTGCTCATTCTCCTGCTTCATCTGCTTTCCTCCGCCCCAGGCCCAAAACTATATCGTATATCTATGAGGACGAGTATGTGTGCCACTGGGCAATCTACTACATAGAAGGGCCAACGGAATCGGAATCGAGTAGTCCTGCTAGCCATGGCTAAATAAGCCATCGTTTGGCTGTGCGACAATCTAACAACAAGCATCGTTTCTCGTGCCATTGATCGGGCCCATAAACAGCATTTTTGGCCATTGCGATTGGCTCACTCACATTCACATAGGCAAATCATATAAATTATGCTCAATTTTTCTCATCTTCTTCTTTTTGTATGCCTTTTAATAAGCATAAAAACTTATGATATGTGAAAATATGCGCAACAAACAAACAAACAACAACAAGTATGAAAAACAACTGAAAGCTGTAGATTTTCATGACTTCAACAGATTCAATTTCATGCATCGAAATAAAATAAAAATATATTGTAAAATATATAAAAAAAATTAATAAAACTGTTGTTATAAAGTTTGCCACTAAAAGTGTGCAATTAAATTTAATGCGAACTTTAAATTTGCACAAATGATATTAAAGTTTTTTTATAGAATTGTAAATGGAGAATATTCACGATTGTGCTATGACATAAGCTTATTGATCGCAAAACTATATAACATCTTGTATCTGATTGAAATAAAGAGTTTATGGGCATTTCCACAGAAATGTCAACTGATGCTAAAAGCGTAAAATTTATCGAAAACTCACATATTGTGAAATTTTCTTCCAAAAATGTTTAAAAATTTTTTATTTAAGCAATATACGCCAGAAGAAATTAAATAGAATGAACATATAGATTCAACAATGGAATAAATTCAATTTTTCTATAGTTTTGATCATTTGGATTTTCAAAATGGACCGTTTGTATTTTATCGGTATACAGGGGTGGTCAAAAGTATTTACACAACACTTAAAGTAAAATCTACTCGTAATTTAAACTTACTTCATTGAAAGTCTGGTATCAATGGAAAGGTCTTTTGAATTCCTTTCAAATGATACAAAAATTTTCTTAACCCATTAAGTACCCATTGATTATTTTAAGTTTTTGTAAAAGTGAATTATTTTGACTTTTTTCCTGGGTCTCAAACAAAAAATGTTTTGATGCAAAAAGTTTCTTTAAACAATTTAAATAGTAACTGCAAAAAAAATGTTTCAAATATCTCTTCGCTAGTATTTTTTATAATTTTTTGAAAATGGCGAAAAAGGCACTTTTTCCTCATTTTCGTGCAAAAAGTGCCTTTTTCGCCATTTTCAAAAAATTATAAAAAATACTAGCGAAGATATATTTCTGTACCATTTGAAAGGAATTCAAAAGACCTTTCCATTGATACCAAACTTTTTATGAAGTAAGTTCAAATTACGAGTAGATTTAACTTTAAGTGTTGTGTAAATACTTTTGACCACCCCTGTATATTGTATGTATTGTAAGTAAGATGCAATTTTAAGAAAGTAAGTAAAAAATCAAGTGGTATGAATAAGTATACATAAAAATCTAGGAGAAATTAAAAAAAATTTAAATTAAGAGGAAATAATCTAAAAATGTTGAATTTCATTTTAGCTACTCAATTAAATTGGCCATTAAAAGTTTAAATAATTTAGCTGTATGATTTTTCAGAAATAATTGCTTATCTGCACTTTCATTTAATTTAATTTCGACTCATTCTGAATGCATCCTTTAAAAATTACCCAGAAATTGAGTCAAGTACAGCTTTGCACTTACTGACAGCTGTTTGGATACTTTAACGGAATTTTAACAGCAGCAGCAGCAGCGCAAATGATAGCTGTCCCCTTCCCTTTCCTTCCCTGTTCTTCTCATCTGTTATTTTTCGTTTTGCTTTCCTTTCTTTTAATAATTTTTATTGATTTCTCTTTGGCAGTTGAATTGCTTTCGAGCAATTTCAAATGGCTTGACGTTCACATTGACAGCTCTACTTATTGAAGTAATCTATTGGCAAAGCCCAACTGCAAATCGCCCCATTATCTCCGGCAGCTTTTCCCATTTGCAGAGTTCCGTTTATTTTTGTTTGTTTTTTTTTTTCCTCTTAAGCTTAAATAAAACGCACTTTGCAAGTTATTTTTTTCAGATTTTTATTTTTATTTACTATGTTTTGTTTGTTGTTGTTTTGGTTTTCATTTTTTTTTCTCATTTACTACGCAAGTTGTATTTGCATTCGTCGTATTTTTAATTTGACTTTTTTTTTCATGTATAAATTTGTCATGTGTTATGAAAATATAATATAATATACTTATGTACGTTTATGTTTTACAGAATGCTTGGCTTTTTCACTTCTTCTTCGTTCTCTTATTTTTCAACTTCAACTTCATCGTCTTTCTTGTTGTTCTTTAAGTAGTTAGTAACTATGCATTTAAATTTTTGCCATTGCGTTTATGTATTTGTATGTTTCGTGTTCAAGTATGTGTGTTTTTTTTGTTGTATTTTTGGGGGGTTAATAACTATGTGCATATATGTATGTTTTTTGTATATATTGAATCTATAATGCTGGATTATAATTATACAAATCAATTTGGTTAAAGCACAAAATATATATATTGCTGTACTTTAAGCCCAATGGAAACCACGTAACGAACTGAAGACATTTTCGTGTTCTCTTTGTTTTCTCATCATGTAATTTCGTTTCTTTAAATTCTTGTTTAATTAGCGGCACAATTTCAACAACTTAGCGTTAATTACAGAAACGATTTTATTTATTTTAATTGAAATTGACCATTTTGCAAATTGACTTTTGAAGGCAGCGTCAGTTTAAGAAATATATTTTAGGCGTCCTTGTTGCATTAAAAGCATACTAATTGAATTGATTATTGCCCTTAAAAGTATGCTTTTAATTTTCTTGTGGATTTCGTGACAGGCCTAAAAACTATTTTTAACTGTTTGATTTCCCTTTGATTTAACTGACGTGCCCTTTTCAGGTGATTGACAGCCTGTGCCTGGACTTGTGTGTGTGTGTGTGTGTGTGTGTGTGTGTGTGTGTGCATCATGTATGTACATGAATGTCATATACATAATGTTATGCCGAATTTATGTATGTATTATTATGTCGCATAATAAACGCTTTTCGCTTCGTGTATATCAGTAATAATAATAATAATAATAATAATAGTTTTGTTTATGTATATGCGATTAGTTTTCTTTGTTGTTGTTGTTGTAATCAATACATTAGGTATATTCTATGAATGTATGTGTGTGTGTGTTGTTCATTTCTTTCATTTTTGTTTTTATTTGTTTGTTTGTTCTAGGTACAGAATTCTTTTGCTGGCTCACTAAGGTGCTGTTAGTCGTACTCTAATTGTAAGCTTATATTTAAACGCAATCGCACTCTGTGTTTTTTTTGTTGTGTATCTTGTTTTTCTTGTTGTTGTTGTTAATAATAATTAATTAATTGCAACGCTACTTTTCTACAATTCTACATTACGTTGTGTGCTCTAAATACAAGTTAAAATGATTTATTTACTACTCAAGTAACTTCTTCAAATATCTTTTGTATGTATTGCCGTGTGTGTGTGTGTATATCTGTGTTTGTTGTTCAAAATAGGTATTGCTTATTTGTTTGTAAATCTATCGCAACAATATGCACCTATGCAAAAACATAAGATGAGTTTTCTTCAATTCTCAATTCTTCATTTGGTTTTTTAATGTTTTTTTTTTTAGTTTTGTTTATGTTTAAATCTTTATTTTCGTTGTATAAAGTACATCAATTGGTCTCGTCAAAAGCAGCACAAAAGTTGCGATAACAAAATGCCAAAAAACAACTCTACCGTTATATGTACTATATATGTATATATCGATAACTAATAATCATTTAATCAATTCATTATGCAGCTAAATCCAAAAAGTTGCTACGGCTTATTTCATTCACTTTTTCGTTTTTCTTTTGTTTTGTTGCTGGTAAACTAAAAGCTAATTTTGTATTCATATATTTTATAGATATATGTATAATATATGTATGTATAATGTATATATATATAAGTATTTATTATGCTATACTGTGTGTGTATATAGTGCCATAAATATTTTGGTTTCGCTTACTTATCGCAATAGTTTAACGATTTCCAAATATTTACCCATAGATACATGCGCCATAATACTTTTTTGGTTACCTTAGATTTAATGCTCTATTGCTCTCATTGCTCATTGCTCATTGTTTACTATTTCGTTGCTGTTTTTATTATTGCTTATTTTCTGCATTTACTGTTGCTCTTCGTTGTTGTTTAATTTTATTTATGTTTATAAGTACTCGTATCATAATACCATATACAATAGATGTAAATAAGTTTTTTATTTTCATAATAATATTCAAAGTGTTAAGTCTTTTATTTTGGTTGTTGTTGTTGTTGTTGTTACTGTACTTTTTCATTTGGTTTTTTTCTATTTATAGTTATTTTCTTGCTTTATTAGTTCATTTTTCCCAATTTTAATTTTAAGTTTCAGTTTTTTTTTATATATTTGTGTTAACGTGCTAAGTCTTTCATTTGGTTTAATCATTGCTGTTCATCATTATTTATACATAATAATTATCATAATCATTTTCATTTCCACTACGCGTTTGCTTGTTGTGTAAATACTGCGGTGTATTCATACAGGGATCTGTTCCGAATTCCAATATCAATTGCGGAATTGATGCGAATCTGGAATTCGGAGCAGCCCACTTAAATAAAAACATAAATCAGAATAATTATAATAAGACTAATAATAATGAGAATTCTCTATGTACAGACCCAATGCAAATTAAATTGTTAAGAATTTAATATTGCCACTTTTTGGTCTTGGACAAAAAGGGTTGGGTTACAGGGGGGGTTGGTTGGGGGATGAGCCACGCGCTGACGCAGTTGGCGTCTCACTTTATTTTTCTTTTTCTATTCTCTTTTTTTTTGTTGTATATTCTTTATTACATTTCCCTTTGTTTGGGTGTTCCTAACGAGCGCTCGTTAAAATGCATTGACACAAAAAGGACAACATTGTCAGAGCGTAATGCGTAGTGGGACAAGAGGGGGATTTGCGGGGACAGCAACAGATAATGGAAACAATGGATCATGAACCTAATGCTACCAAATACTGAATTCAACAATTGTAACGTATTTAAAGTTGCGCTGGTTCCAATGATATACAACTATGTCGTTAATATGCTATGCTAAAAATTTATCAACTTTAACAATTTGTATTTCCTTTTTTTTCCCATTATGTTTTTCTTTTTTCATTCTAACAATAATGTCATGATCCTTATAATGCTTGGACGAACCTATAACATGTGTGCGTGGCTGTGACGAAACCTACCGAAAAACTAAATGAAAACCATAAAACGGGCACTTTTTGAAAACAAAAATGTAACCGCCGATTTTTTTTGTTGGAGTAAAGCTTTTCCAAATATAATATATGTATATATATATTTTTAAATTGTATGTATATATAGTTATATAGTATGAATGTACTATATGCTTATATGCAATTTATTTACTACGTGTCTTTAGGTTATTTAAAAATTTAAAAATTTTTAAAATATTTTCTTTTGCTGCATACTCGAAAAGTATATCTCAAATTTATATTTGTTTAGGATTACAACTACGTTTTATTGCTTCTCGATACACGTTATGCTATTTATAGTTTCTGGAGCTCATTTCAATAAAATTTTTCATATTTTTTTCTTTAGTTATTAGTTGAGCAAAATGAATAAATTATGGATACTCTGTCGTATAATATTCATTTTAATTGTAAGCTTTATAATTGTGTGGGAATATCACAATATTCGAATTGCTTTGGGTTCTTCTGTTCTATTGACCTGGTTCCACTTAATACTCTTTAAATAACAACGAAATCTCCAATATATCGAAATGATAAGTTTTCAAGTAAACGACTCCAGTTCTGTCTTATAAAACCGAAGGAATATATATAAAGCAATCAAATAATAATCCCATTACACTTTACAGAAATTGTTACATAGTTGCTGGCATTTAATTGTTGTACTTTGATGTATGCTTTACTTTTCCTTTGGAGTTGATCCGTAAGTGTAACTCAAAGCGGGGATAAATAAAAATAAAAATTATATATTGTTGAAAAATAAAAAACAATTGGTTTGTGTTGTATAATGTAAGTATTTATGTATATGTATTGTATATTTATAACTTTATAATTGTTTCATGTAATTGGTTTTTGTTTTTTTTTTTTTTTGTTTAAATACAAGTGTGCTGTCATTACTAATTTTAAATAGTTTCAACCTTAGATTACTTAAATTCTAGTAAATTGATTAACCGTTATGTTATTGCTTTCATTCACATAATTAATTATGCATTTTCGTTTTTTGTTTACATTGTTATACAAAATTTAATATTATTGCCGGGCTTTAATTAAACATTTTTCGTATTTTCTTTTGAAAATTTTTAATGAACTCTCAACGACAAATACAAAAAAAAAAAAACAAACAAATTGAAGTAATACAAATAAATATATATATATTTTCTTATCGAAAATAATGCAAATAATTATAAAAATAATAATAAGTTGGTAACTATGACTATAAGTAGCTTTTTTGTTTCTTTTTTTATGTTTAAAGTTATAATTGAATATTTGTTTGCATTGTTTGCTTTGTCGTTTTGCTGTTCATTTGAGTATTGCTTTGGTACTTTAGCCGATTTCGATGTCGATATTTCGATATCGATTCGATTATTCCATAAAAGTTTTACATCTGCCTCGTATTAGGGTTGTCACCCGCAACGAATTCGAAGCGCAAAACTTTCACTCTCTCCTCTTTTCAACAGTATAAAAATAATTTTGTTGTGATTATACTTACTAGTTTAACTTAGGAGTATATGTATACTATATCTAAATAATATATATATATAGTATATATATATTGTAAATATTACGCAACTACATACGTATTCTAAATATATATGTATGCATGTATATATAGATTCCTCTTCGCTCGCTTAGATATACCAACAACTTTCGACTGGGTTTGTTTTTTGTTTTTTGATCTAAACATTGCTACTCTTTAGGCTAAGTTCTCTATGACTATGGCCACAAAAGTTCGTTGCACTTTTTATTATATTTAAATATATATTTTGAGATCGGTCGCTGAAGCTGATTTTCAGTATGAGTGATAAGTACGAGTATTTGTTGTGTTTTTTTTTTATGTTTGCCAGTTTTCGGATTAAATACTAAGTATTTACATGGTGTTTTTTTTTGTTTGTGCAGCGTACTCGTTAGTATTATGTGTGGGTGTAATTGCGAATAAATGAACATATGAGCTACATAATATAAAGTTAGGTGTAAGTAATATCGTATTAGGTAAGTTTTTGAAAAGTGCATAAGTATTTTGTTGTTTTCTTCATATTCGGTTCTATTACGCATGGACGAAGTGTACTGTTAAATGCTTGAGACTAGATCACACTCGATAATGTTGTTTGTTTTTCATTTTTATTTCATTTTTTTTCAATTCGTTTGAGGGGCACGATTAATGCGATCGAATACGGATTTGAATCAATATCCAAATCATTTGGTCTTTATTTTTTGTCGCTGCTAAATGGGCCACAACAGAATGCAATGCTCTAAAACTATTCGTAATATAAGTTCAACTGGGGTCTGGGGTCTCTTCAGAAAAAGAACTCTCTATCTTCTTACTTCCTTTGTTTAAATAATAATGTTGCTGTCATACAGCGACTAGATTCTTTTGTCTTCTATTCGTAATAATAAATAATTTTGCTTTCATGCACTTTTATTTGTTTGGTAATTGCCTGGAATGCTAATTGACTATATAATATAAACTGGGACGTGTTCTTAATGCAAATGAAATGCCCAAATAAGTTTTATCTTTTTTTTTAGATTTCCCCTCCTTTCCAATGTTTCTCTAGCCTTCGAATGATAACAAAAAGTATCAAAGATTCTTGAAAATTGTGCCAATAATGGTGATGTTTTCTAAACTGTTATTGCTTCTTTTGAATTTAGACATTATTATTTTGTATGTGGGGATTTATATTGAATTTAAGGGGATTTACTTTTTTTTCGATTTGCGAGTGCTTTCTTTTTTTTTTCTTAATGTTTTGTTAGTGCTTTGTCAGCTATGTGTGTGTGACTTAGTTTAAGAATGATGAGTGAAAAATCGCAGCTTAATTTAAATTCGCTGCTCTGTGGCGCTACTATAAACTGCTTATAGATAGGCTGCCCTTACGACCTAATTCGTTGTTTGAGAAACATTGCATTTGCTTTTGTATTCGTTGCATTAATTTTAATCACTTCGTCTACGTCTTCGTCAACGTCGTTGTTGTTTTTTGTTTTTTTTTTGGATTAAAGAGAATGTTTTAATTTTTGGTTTTTCTTTGTTTGTTTAGCTTAGATAGAGTTTATAGAGAGGAGAGCTAAAGATTAAAAGTGTGTGTGTTTTGTTTTTTTTTTTTTTAGGATAGGCTACAGGTTATAGTACATCATTATATAGTATGTAATGTATATATCGTAAGTTAGATAGATTAGATAGCGCTATTTCTAGCGTAGAATTGCTCAAGTTCAGGTTTTGGGTTTGCATTCGGTTTTACACCAATTTGCAAAAGGCTTTCTCTGTGGTGTTCACATGTGTGTATGTGTGTGTATTGGGTGTGTGTGTGTACTGGGTGTGTGTGTGTATTCCTTATGGAATGCTTATGTTGGGTCTAGGAATGTTCAACTCGCTTATATATCTAAAAGAAGAACGAGATTAGGTTTACTAAGTGTATTTTTGTTTTCCTTTTTTTCATTTTCATTTTCTTATGTTTTTTTTTTTTTGGTTTTCATTATGGTATTTTCATTGCTGTCTAATGTGTCTAATGCGAATTTCTACAGTCTCTGTGTTACTCTACTACACTTGCTTTTGGACGTATTGTGATGTCAAGTATGTAATCGTATTTTTTTTTAGTTAGTATATATAAAAACTGTTAGCGGTTTTGATGTCGCTATCGATCGTTTTGGTAACGATAACTTTTTAACATTTGTAACGGTAAATTAACTAGGGATTTGTTTTTGTGTGTGTGTATGTGTGTGTGTTTATGCATTGCACACTTACTCAACAATTTTACATGGCATAGGTCATAGATCCTGCACCGCCAGCAGCAACTCCTCCCGACGTGGACTCCAGCTTGACACGCTCGACAAACTCGTGGGGCGGGGATGCCAAACTGGCGCCACTTTCGCTATTGCTGTCCGTGTGTCCGTGCAGCGACATGGCCATCATTAGCTCCTCCTCGTCCTTGAGACAGGCCGATTCCAGATGCTTGTTTAGGTACGACTTGAGCGCGAACGTCTTGTGGCATCGCTTGCACTCAAAGTTCTTGTCCACCGAGTGCGTCTGCATGTGAGCCCGAAGATTCGAGCGATCCGCGAACGCTTTGCCGCAATGCGCACATCCGTAGGGCTTCTCGCCGGTGTGAGAGCGCAGATGTCCTTGCAGCAGCCACGGGCGTGAGAACAACTTGCCACAGACGCCGCAGCTGTGCGAGAGTTTGTGCGTCAACACATGCATGGCCAGCGCGGGCATGGAGACATAGGCCTTGCCACAGGTGTGACACTTCTTGGCCGACTGCGAGTCCAAGGAGCGATGCGTTTGCTTGTGGCGCGACAGATTGCTGGAGGTGGCATACTGCTTGCCGCACTCAGAGCACGTGTATTTGGTCTTCTGTTGATCCTGGACAACAACGGCAGCCGGATCGACCACATGCTTGCGCTTGGAGCGACCGTCGCTCACGAAGAAGGCCTCGTAGGTGTAGGCAACTGTCTTGGCCGGTTGCCCGTTGCCATCGGCATCGATATCCTGGCATTCCTGCGAGAGACTCAAGCCCAGACGCAGTTGATTGGTGTTTGTGGTATTGCTGTTTTCATTTTGCACATTGCTGCTGTTGCTGTGGTTGCTGTTGCTGTTCTGCCGTTGCTGTTGCTGTTGATGCTGTGACTGCTGCTTGCACTGGACGCATTGCTCAAGGGGCGTTGTTCATTTACCGCGCTCGCTGCAGCCGCCAGTTCGGCAATCGATGACGTGCTACGCACATGCGCATGCGCCTCCAAAAGCGGCGACGAGTGGGCGTGAGTGTGTGTGTGTGTGTGTGCGTGCATGTGACTCTGATTGTGACTGTGACTGTGACTATGTTCATGTGTGTGCGTATGCATGTGCTCCGTCTGTTGCTGCTGCTGTTCATGTTGCTGTTGCTGTTGCAGTGGCAACTGATGCTGCTGCTGCTGCAATTGATGTGGCTGCGTTGGCGGGTGAAACGCTGTCGATGCACTGAGATCCAGTATAGCATGTGCCGCATGCAAATCCTCCTCAGCTGGCACACGTCTGCGATATCCATGGGCTGGCTTGTCGTCCAGCGAATACGGCCTGTAGATGTCCTTCTTCTTTGGCGGCAGCGACAATGTTGCACCCGTACTGCTAAAGCATTTGCGCTCACTAGATGTCTGTCCCGATTCCAATTTGATGTGCACATTGGGACTATAGCGATCGCTGTGATTGACGCCACTCGGCGAACACGACGGCGACGATGTGGTGGACGAAGGCGGTGTCTGATAAGCGGCCAAATGCTGTTCACCAGCTCCACCGGTGGATGCTGCTGCCACCAGCGCTGTGGCTGCCGCACGTATAACTGTTATTTCGCTTTCCATTCGGGGCAGGTACGCGGTGTAGTGCAGCGGTGACAGCTCACGTGTATAGCCTGTGAATTAGTCGAGGGGATGGCAGGAGAAATGCTATTAGAATGGATTAACTTGTTGCCATTGCTGGCAATGAGAGGGGAGTTTTCAAGAGAATCTAACAAAAAAGGTGCTCAAAAAACTCACAGAATTCGTTGAAATGTGAAATCAATATTGTATTAAATATTCAAGAATTATTTCTCAAGCTGCCCAAAAGTAGGCAACAGAAAAATCCCATGTGTACTAAAAGTTTTTTTTTAAGTTTTTTTTTTTTTTTTTTTCTCAAAATTGGTAATTTTTATTAAACTTTTATATGTATATTCGAACAACAAGTATTCTGCTTCCACATGGCAGCTTAAGCTAGTAAAAAGTTATTAGAGTTATTAATAAAAAAACATTCAAAGTGCGAATGAATCGATCAGGTTATACTCACTTAATGTAAGTTACATTTCACCCAAATTCTGGATTTTCATAAGTCTAACACCAAATATTTTATTATTATCAACAAGTTTATGTAGTAAATTTCTTAAGTCTTGTACTAAATATTTTATTTATTTATTTATTCAGGATTGTCATTAAACTAACACTAAATATTTTATTATTATCAACAAGTTTTTGTAGTTAATGTCTTGATATTTAGCTCGATTTTTAGCAAGTGCTTAAGAAAACATTTAAATTTTCTATGGCAGGAAGGGTCCTGTTAATGAAGTGTCAATAAATATTGACCAGACTATAATAAATTCAATAAAAAATTCAGTTAATTCTAACCCTAACTCGAGTACTAAATATTTGATTCATTCACTTCAATCAGTCATTCACTAATTTATTCATTCATTAGCTACTGTTGCCACTCACCGTTGTAGACATTGTTGGCCACTCGCGTCGCCGCCTCTGGTGAATGTGGCGGCGGACTTGGCGCTGTTGTGCCCGCCGTTGGTGAGCTGGGACCCCAACACTTGGCCGCTGCTGTTGCTGTTGTTGTTGTTGCTGTTGCAGTCGCTGTTGCTGTTGTGCTGTCGTTTGTTGTTTCTGATGCTGCTGCTGCTGCTGATGTGGCGGCGACTGTTGCTGTTACTGTGACTGTTGCTGCTGTTGTGCGTTGCTTTTCCGACTTGGTCAATAGCTTATCGCCAACAACATCGATCTCCTCATCGTCATCGAGTGTGGAGCGACGTGATTTGATATTTGTTAGGGTCGACAATTCCTCATCCCGGGATGTTGTCGTTGTGGCTGTTGTTGTAGTGTGCTGGCCATTATCCACGGCACGATCCAGCCAAGGATACGCCTTCCATTTCTTGGCAATCAGGCAGCGCGGCATAATGGGGAGTGGTTGCTGTTGTGTTTGTTGGATTGCTTAAGTTCTTCTTGAGCGGTTTTTTTATTTTTTTATTTTTTTTGGTTTTTTGTTTAGCGGTTGTCAGTGGTCAGTAGGCAAGTTGAGTGTTGAGTGCTGAAGCGAGTGGTTTTCTTTCGAGCGAGAAAAGACCGTCTTAGGGGGTATTGGTTTGTGGCAAAGCGGAAAGGAAATGTTGCAGTTCTTATCTCGCAATATTTGTCGCATGTGAAAAATAGATTTGGCTCGCCGAAATATAGTTAGTAGTAGCTTAGATTTTTACTTGTAGAGTTTATTGCTTGGCATACGCATTGTTGCGCCTCTCTTTTCTCCTTCTTTTTCTCCTTTTCTCTCCTTTTTTTTGTTGATTTTATTTTTTTTATTATTATTTGATCATTATTCAAAATTCTATTTCAAATTGCATTTTATTGTTTTATATGATGATAAATTGGTTGCTGCGGTTTTTGGTTTTAAGGGTTTTTGGTTTTCAGTTGTTGGTTTTTGGTTAGGATACTTCAAATTTCACAGCCACTTTACACATTTCTTCTCCGACCGCTGCCTCAGTCTAGGAGTTCCAGTTGTTGTTGTTATAGTTGTTGTTGTCGAGTCTCACTGGGGGCCAACTTTAGTGTGTTTTTTGGTCAACTTTGGTCCGTACTTTGGTTTTGGTTATTTCGGGTCTGAGTTTCAGTTTGGGTTTTTTGTTTTTTTTTGGGGGTCTCGTTTGGTTTTTTGGACTCTGGACAGGGACACGTTTTGCTGCGTTTGCGTTGGCTGCGTGTGGTTTATCGATTTTTACATTTGCGTTTACGTTTACGTTTTGTTTTTACACAACGGGGCTTAAAACATAACGGTTCGCTTAACTGGGTGGAGGGGGGTACATTTGGTAATTGTATTGCTCCATATATCCTTTGGCTTCACACGCTCCACAGTAAGCGTTAGTTTTTTGTTTTATATTTTTTTAAATATATGTTTTTATTGTTGGTTGGTTTTAATTTTGCATAAATTTAATTTTATTTTTTTGAAAACAATTTCAAACAAAATATTATTATTGTTGTTGTTGTTGTTTTTGTTGATGTGACGAGTTAAATAAAGTTTTGTTTTTGGTTGTTGTTTATAAAATAGAAAGTATAGACTTTAGAGTTGTAAAAGTTAAGTTAGTTGACGCGAGTTTGTTGAAAAGTTGAGTTAAGTTTGAATTATTGTTGTTGTTGTTGGTAGTGAAAAAATTGATTTAGGAGAAAATATAATATTATATAAGATAGAGAAGAAATGCGAACGAACCGAACGTAAGCAACTCTTGAATGCTTATGAGAATATAACTGAACGAAACGTCGCTTATAAGGGTGGCCAAACGAAATGGAAAGGAAAGAGCGCAGCCGACGAAACGAAACGGCAACGAAACACGCTACGAACGGAACAGCATGGAACGGCACAAAACACAGCCCCTAAACAACCCTCAAAAAATAACAACGTAGCTGTTGCGTGCCTTTAAGCCAGCTGCATACGATCCAAAGGGGAAATGTTAATAATTTCAACAAAAAATATTTAATTTATTTTTTACATAAATTAAAAACTAATTACTGCTAATTATAAACCATATTTAATTTTAGTCAATTATGAAATTAGTTTAGTTGTAGATTAAGCTGTGATTTGGTCATGTTTTTGTTGGTGTGCTGTGGCCCCAAGGAGCCAGCAATCAGGAAGTGTGTTCCATTGCCAGTCGTGCCACATTCGCAATGCCTTTTTTCCTCCAATTGTTGCGTCCCTCTCTCCCTCTCCCTCGGACGCTCTCTCTCTCTCGTACCTGAATTGGCTCATGGCTCCTTTTTGTTATTGAACAATTTTTGGGGTGGATTTTTGCAACAGCGTCGCCGTCCGTTTGTCGAATGTGGCAGTTGTGCCGAGTTAATTGCTCTTGCTGTTGCATTGCATTTGTTGCTGAACTTTGATTTTGAACAAATTGCCAAAAATGACGGGCCAACAAGGGGGGGAAAACGGGGCTAACGGGGGGTGGGGGTGGTGGAGGCAAACAGAGAGCAACAGTCGTTGGATTGTGGCATTGTTGATTGCTACTAGCTGGTCATGCTGTGTAGACGGACGGACGGAGGGAGAGTAAGGAAAGGCAGGCTAGCAATAGATTAAAGCCTTTTGCTAGGGCGTAGGTTTTCATATATCAAAGGTCAGGACACGTTGGCAATTTACGATTACAGCATATGTATCTCTGCTAGGAAATTCAATTAAGAATTGATACTGAACTGCATATGAGTCAAGTCGGAGAAGTCATTTAATTGAATATGTATGGAATAACACTCAATTTCCGAGATTGGTTAGGAAATATTGTATTCCGTTTGATAGGCTAGACTTCTGTATAAAATCCTGCAATTTATAAAGACATATATTATTAAGCTTATTAAAAGAAATACAAATTTATCCAAATTCCCTCTTGAACTCTGAGCTATTGTGGAATCTCCTGAGATTTATTAAGAAATATTTTATTCAGTTTATTTGGAGAAATACAATTTTATCGCAATTCCCTCTTGAACTCTGAGAAGCAAACAATTTAAGTTTGAAGTGACAAAATACTAGCGAAAATATGCTTATGAAATATTGTAAAAATGTAAGGAGAACTTGAAATTTATACTGAAAAGATTATTTTTTATTTTTTAATTTATTTTTTAGGACTTTAAAAGTTTTATTTGTTAAAAGGCATTGTAAACAATCCTGAGATTTATTAAGAAATATTATTCAAGTTATTTAATTTATTAGGAAAAGCAAGAACTTAAATAGATAATTTATCCAATAAATGAAGCTCACACTTGAAATTTGATGTGATAGAATTCTAGAAAAAATTTAGAAATTAATTTTTGTGAAAAACTTTGACAACTGACAACTATTATAAGAAGCTTAATTAAGTATCCAAGCAAAATTATATAAATTTTGGTTAATAGTGGAAAAACTATAATAATATGTATAATAGAGTGCTGAAGAAATATTAAAATAAATTTGTTTTATTATTATTTTACATATACGAGGACTAGTTGCTTTTCCATTAATATACACAAAATCGCTTCCTCAACTTCTTCTCCAAGTCTCAGCTAATTATGTCCGACATAAATTGCTGGAATAATTAAGGCAAAATAAACTTTTATCATATTCTTAGACCAACTGTCAAGTTGTATTACGCGTAAAGCAAACTTTGTTGAAGCCAAAATATGATTTGTTTGATTATCGTTTATTTGTGTATTTATTTTTATTTCTCTCCCACTGAACGATATCAATTTCCGGGTACATTTGACTGATGAATGAAACAACATAACGCAGCTTGTTTGACAGTTGAAAAACCCCTTTATATGGCCTCTTGAATTTGAGTACTTAGCGATTGTTTGTTTGTTATTAAAAAAAAATGAAAAGAAGCAGACCAAGAAATGCCATTCATGTTATACTTGTGTATGTACAATCCATCTAGCTGTCAGACCTTAAGGACCTTTTGGCATATTCCTTCGAAAATGTAACGTACCGACCATCTGTGGAATTGGACTGCACTAATTACAATTGGGCTTCGGGCTGCAGCACCTATGGAAATGTATATGGAAATGGAAGCCCTAAATATGCGCGAGGACATGGGACTGGGCCAAAGTGGCTTTAGTGAAACCACACATGGTACTCGTACCTTACTCGCTCTTGACAAATGGTAATCTGCTTTTCCAGCTAAAAGCAAACTTGTCGCGACCCTTTTGGACGCCCAAAAGTTGCCTAGCTGAAATTGTTGCGCTTCGTTAGGCGCTTCGTTAGGGGCGGGTGGAATGGTCAGCAAGAAAAGGAATGAAAAATATGATCGCGATCGTTGTGAGGCACGCGCTGACGCAGATGCATTGAGGCGAACATTATCAAGGACCATATGGTACTGCGATGGGGTGTAGATCTAGAAGTGCAACTAGGGGTAGGAGTCGGAGTCGTAGTCGGTTTAGGAGCCACGCGTCACGACAGGAAACCAAATTATGCGAGAGATTCGCTCAGCTGGAACAAGGACAGGACAATATGGTTAAAGCAGCGACAGCTTTTCCTGCACCCAAGCATTATTAGCGTTAGTTTAAGGGTAAAAAACTAAACACACACAGTCGAAAACAAAGGTGCAACACGGCAGCACGGGAGTAAGGCACCACCGCAGTACCACTGCACCACAGCACCACAACACCGCAGTACCACAGCACCCATTTGCCAGGGATCCAGTTGAGCGCGTTTGCGAGCGTGCAAAAAACAGGAAATGCTCTACAAGTGCAGCTGCCTTGGCCAAAAAGGAGTCTAGTTCAAACCCAAAGCCCAACAACAAAAAAAAAAAACAATGTCCAGCTGTAGCTGGTGGGGGTGGAGTGTGAGTTGTGGGCGGTTTCCAAAACGCTTTTGGCGTTGCCTAGCGAAATATTTAGTAGAAATGTAGCGTGCCCCAAGGCGGTGGCAATTGCCACACACCATGTTGCCGCATTTACTTCGCATATACACGAAAAAAAATATTCGGGATTTTGGGAAAAATAGAATGCCGGACTTTCTTAGACCAAGTACAAAAAACTTGATTCAAGTATGGATTTTTCAGTTTCCTCTTCGAAAATATTTTTTTATTATTTTTGGCTACATTAAAATTTGTTCAGGGAATTATTATTATTATTTATTTAATTAACTTCAAATTTTAAATTATTTGTAGGTATTAAACAATTTATAGTTAAGAAGAAAAAAAATTACTTTTAAATCAACAAATAAAATTAAAATTTTTTTTTTTAATTTTGAATAAATTTTTTTTGGGCGTTTTGAACTACAGTCGAACTTTCCTAACTCGAATCATCATTATCCAAAGAAAAAGTTCGACTTATGGAGACTTCGACTTGGGGACTTGTTTTTTTAAAATCATTTAAAAGAAACTTCAATTTCATTTTTTCATAAATACATTTCAAATTGCAAACTTTTCTTGTTATTTCTGTTTTCGCTGAGATACCATAATTTCCAGCCACTTCAATTTTTTTGGTCCACCACAGAATTCCTTAACTAACAAGTTTGAGTATTTTTTTTAGCGATAAACATTATAATACATATGTTAAAGTACATCAATAGTACATATCCAAACGAGTCGGTAACAAAAGCAATAAATAGAAACAAAAAAAAAATTAAACTTTATTGGAGTTTTTCCCGAAAAATTCGACTGAAAGAAGCACGGACCAATATTTTTGTTCGAGCTATGGAGAAATTCGACATATGGAAGTTCGAGTTACGGAAGCAGAAATGCATGTAATTTGGCAAGTAAACTCTATTGCCACTCAATTCAGTTCGAGTTGGAGAAAATTCGAGTTAGAGAAGTTTGAGTTATGGAAGTTCGACTGTATTTTAAATGCTAAGTGTTTGCAATTTTATCCGTATAGTAAGATCAATTCAAATTCGAATTTTAAACATGTATTTTGAATTGATTTTTTTTTTCAGTGTATATTTTGTTCATACGACTGAGTATCGAGCGAAGTGTGACGCTCGCGTGGCACGGGCCAGGAAGTGGCAGCTGTAACAGCAGCAGCAGCAGCAGCAGCAGCAGCAGCAGCAACAGCAACTGAAACAGAAACGGCAACAGCAACAGAGTGAAAATACTGAAAGCAACCCAAAAACTGTTGATCCTGCCCCGTGCAGCACCCAATCAGGCAACTCAGACGCGAGGCAAACCGAAAAATGAACCAGGTGTCTGGCATGCTCTTTCTGTTTTTCCTTTTCATTTCTATTTTTTTTTTTGTTTTTGTCCAAATGATGTATTAAAGTGGAAACAAGCACGAGTTGGTCTTGTTCTTGTTCTTGTTGCTGTTGTTGCTGTAGCTGCAGCATTGTCTGTTCTCTGTCTCTGTCTCTCTCTCTCTCTCTCTCTCTCTCTCTCTGGACGCTCACTGTCGAGTTTTTCCCAAATGCTATTTGTTCCTGTGTTCAGCTATAATTTCATTGTTACTCCTTTTGAAACGGCTTTGCAACCACCCCATCGTCATCATCATCATCAAGAACAGCAACGGCAGCAACAGCAGTAACGGCAGCAACAACATCATCATCAACGCCATCAGCAACACCACCACCACCATCAACAACAACAACAACAACAACATCAGCACCACCCAGCGAACAACCCCCTCGTTGCCGTTTGCCATTTCGCGTCTACATAGAAACAGCAAACAGGTAAAACAACAACAACAACAATAACAACAATAACAACAACAATTGAAACAGCAACAGCATTTCGTGCGCCTGTTTCATTAGCAATAAAAGCAACAACTACAACAACAACAACAACAACAACAAAAGAATTCAGTTTACGTCATCGCCAAATTGTGCTTTACTCCCGCTTCCTTCTTTTCTTTTTTTTGGGTATTGGTTGGGGAACACATTTCAAAAACTGACTTATTAGCATGTCCTGCAACAGGATACAAAAGTTTTGCACACTTGTGTGGATTCTTCTTGCTTGCCAACTGGACACACGTTCAGTTTTCTACTCATTTCGGTAATTTGAAACTTTTAGCCAACTGCATGTTTAATTACATTTGTTTGAGCAGAGAATCTCTCGCACTCTCTCTTTCCCTCGCTCTCTCTCTCACTCTCTCTGTCAGCTTGCAATTCGAATCCTTAGCTGAAGGCAGCTGTTGCCGCTGGAGAAATCATCAACATAGATGAGCTAGAAACTCGAGTTCAAAGACCTTATCCATGTGTGGACCTTTTAGGACGGGTCCGAACAAATCCAGGTAGGAAAATGCTTCCAAAAAGAGTGTGTGCTGTGTGGCTCGCCCTACGATCCTACAACAACAAGTTTTGGTGGTGCTGTTGCTATTGATGATTGTTGATTGTGGATGCTTCGACGACTGTGCGTTAAAAAAAAGGCCAGGAAAAATGGAAAAAGGGCGCTTGATATGCGCGCGCGGCTTTTCATTCGCTTTTCAGCAATTTTCCGACAGCTGTCCACGTTTGCATTATGATTATGTATGGCAAGGAGCAGCAGCAGCAGCAGCAGCTGATTTCCTGACCCTGGTTACTGGCTCTAAATATTTCGGGTTTCCGAGTTCAAATTCAGGCTGGAGTCCTGCGACGGCTGCACCCAGAGTTCTTGTATTTCAGTGTTTCAAGCCAGGTCTTAGGTTAGTGCCCTCTGGCATTTTGTTGTGCCAGAGTGTGTGTGTGTTTTGTATTTTGAATTCATCAACTAATGGCTGTTGGGCAGACTGAAGAGTCAGCCATAAATTTGAATATGGCTGCTGAGCTGAGCTGCATTCACAATTCATTGATCACTCAAGCAGTTGATTCCATTAAACTTGTAGAACCTTTTCTTGTGGTAGCTCTTAGAGAACAAAACTGAATTGGGTTCGTTATTTGGAAAGGATCTTCTTATGGCTTCCATAAGCACTAAATTAAATTATTTTGTTGTTGTCTTGTGAATGAATGACTGGTAATATAATATTATAGAAAATTTATGGGAAATGACAGAAATTAAAGGTAAAGTAAACGAGTTTCAGAGAATTAACAGAAGTTGATAAAAATAGTAGAATGTAATAAGGAGGGTAACTGAATATTAAAAAAGTTTTTCAATATAGTCTTTGAATTATATTCTTATTGTTGATTGTAAATAATAATATTTATTATAATGAATCCAAAGATGTATAAAAATATATAATTTCTAAATCGTTGTTTATATATTTATATATTTTAAGACAATATATAAAATAAATAAGAAAAATATTTGATAATTTCTATACCATACATAAAAAGAATACAACATGATATCTAATGAATTCCTCCTCTTATCTTTGTCTGCCTTATAATTAGAGACCCCAAAGGCATAGACAAGTTACGGTAAGAAAAGAATATGCATATTTGATTAAACTCAAAATGCAGACTTTACAAATAAACTGCAGCAACTGTTTTTATCTCCCTCTCTGTTTGTCTCACAGATGCTCCAAAAAGAAGACAAGTTAAGACTTTACTTACATACTATATATATAAGGAGATAATTAATTATACCTAAGACGTAAAATAAACTTGGACTTGTTCTCTTTCCCCCCTAATTGAGAATTTTCTAAACTCTTTAATGTACATAAATAATGCATATAAAATTATGATATGTGAGTTATTATGTACAAGTATTTTCTATATATATGTATGTAAGTCTGAATATTGAAGCACTAATACTAATTACTTGTTACATTTTAGAGACTACACTGACAAACACACACTCAGATACATAGAGCATGCCTCTCGATGGCTGCATGCAACAAGAGCACTTAGTAATATCCTGACAGCCTGCTGCACACACACACACATGCACACATGCACATATATATATATATGTGAATGAGGACTTACATATGCATAGTGTAGTTTCCGATGTCCTTTAGTGCTTGGCTACCTCCTTTTTTCGGTTGCTGTTGTTGTTGCTGTTGTTGTTGCTGTTGTTGTTGCTGTTGCTGCTGTTGTTGCTGCTGCTGTTGCTGATGTCGGGCAGCCGCAGCGCAGTCTCTCGTCTCTCATCTCATCTCATCTGCCACAACTGCCTCTCATCTGAATCATCTGCCACAACGGCCTCATCTGTTGGCTGCATTGAAGAGAGTCTCTTTATTCTTTTGGGTCTCTTATTGAAATAAATTCTCAATGAACGCGCCCATTCGATGGGCCTTTCATTTTCATGCGTGCCATTTGCAGCAGCTGGCGGGGTTTATCCCCTTGCCCCTTCCCCCCTCCCATCTCACCACCTTCCGCAATCTTCTGGTCTCCTCTCGTCGTCATCTATAGATTGTTGCCATGTTGCAGCTTGTTGCTGCCGCAGTGTTGTGTTGTTGTGTGCTGTGTTGTAAATATGAAACGTTCGCAAATCTCTGTTGTATACTCATACATAAAATACTCGTACACATATTCTCGTCTATCATATTTGGGCCGCGCATTAGACAAGGCACACACACACACACCAACACATACCAATACAGTTGCAGACACAGAGACACATGCATGATAGATAAGTAAATATATAGATATGCGAATACATGCACAGAAAACAATTTTGGAATTCCGATATAAAATCGATGCAGCACGGGTTTAGAAATTCGGTAATTAAAAATACTTGACTCAATTACGGGTTTTCAATGACTTATCCGCAATTATTTTGATTATTGGAGAATTTTTTTAGTGAAGTTGAAAGTATAAATAAATGGGAAAAATAATAATAGCTAAAAATAAATACATAAGTAAGTATTATTTATATAATTTATTTATTCATTTCGATTACTAATGGTACAAGCTAACTCATATTGTTTAAGACATTAATTACTTAACAAAATATAGATTTTAAAATATCACACAACTCACAATTAATATGAAAAACAAAAAGAATTAGTAATTAATTTACATATACAATTTTATATATGTTTAAAGAATTGTTTTAATTCTTAATGAATATATAAATATTTTCAAATGTAATTTGTAGTTACTATTATAAATTATAAGATTAAATAATTTATAATTAATTATAAAAAAATAATTATTTATAAATTAAATTAATTTTGACTTTTTTAACGCTGAGTTATTAATAAATAAATATATCAAATAATAATATATTCTAATATTAACAATATATAGTCACTATTATAAACAGCAATTTTAAAATATGATTGGGATTAATCAATTTATAATTTATATTTATTTTAATTATGTAGCTTATAAAATAAATATTTTAACTAATTTTGCCATGTTATTCGAAAGTATATTGTATTAATTTTACAACAGTACATGCTTCAATAATGCATTCTAAAATCAAGAATTTTAAAATGAATTTTTTTTCAGTGTAGATATGTGAATGCATACGAGTACGAGTACTCGTAAACTGGCATGTTTGAATATATATTGTATATGTATTCATCTACATACTCATGCATGCTGCTGTCGCTGTTGCGGCATCTGAATCTGACTGACTGGCAAACCCATTTGAAGACGCGGGCAACATCAAGTGGGTGCAAGGGGCAAGTGAAAAGGAAAGGGTTGAGAGGGGGGTTGGGGGAAGGAAAGGAGGGGAGGACAAGACATCGTCCTTGTGCTTCACTCGACAAATATTCAACACGTATTCATTTCCTGCGGACGCACAGTTGCCAACTGGCAACATTCAGACAACGAGATGCTGCACAAGTGCACTCTGCTCGCGACGACGCTGACTGAGACAGCGACGGCGACTGCACAACGACAACAACAACGACAACGACACGACAACGACAACGACATGATACTTGCACTTGATGCCGCTCGCTGATGAAGTAGCGACAATGCGGCAATGCGTCGCAAAACTCACTTCAAGTGCTACTTGGCAGCAGCATCAGCGTGACGACGACAGCATCCCGAAAATGTTGATCCTTTGACGATTGTCCTCTCACTCTCGCTCTCTCTCTCTTTCTCTCTCTCTCTCTCTCTGTCTCTCTGGGGGGAAGAGTTGGGCCTCCAAGGTAGCACACTCGGCGCGTCAAGTGAAGCTCTCGATGGCGCTGAGCCAGAAGAAAGCTGTGAACGCTTTAACGCCAACCCAGCATCCCCTTCTCCTACCCCATCCCCCTCCCCATCCTTCTCCTACACAGGAAAAAAATCAACTTAAAACTCAAATCTAAAATTATTGGTTTTTTTTACATATATAACACAATTTGCAGGAAAAAGGGCTGCAACAACTAAAGCAGTCGAAACGCTTAAAAATTTTAAATAATCTGAATACTCAGGCTAAAATTTTTTATAATTCTCTTATAATTTCTGGTTTTTTTTCTCATTAATTGTGACTTGTTTATCTTAATCATTTTTTTAAATCAATATTATTAATAGAGACAAGTGTTTTAAATAATAATTTTTAGCTTGTAGCACTAGAAATCAAAATACTTAATTAAATAGAATAATAAAAAAAACTAACATTTTAAACAGATAAAATTAAAAATATACATTTGATTTTACTGAAAAGATCTTACAGAGATGGTGAAGGAATTTAAAAATCTTACTTGAATCAAGTATGTCATGTTTGATATAAAAAATTCCAAAATTATCGAATTTTTAAGACCGCATTGCATTGATTTTATCCCAGAATATTCGAATTTTTTTCCCGTGCACTCCTTACTCCTCTTTCCAATCCCAATCCCATTCCCATTGCCAGACCTGGTTCCCGGTTTGCATTCAGTTCGCATTCCCCACTGAGAGCTACACGTTTTCATGAAATCATTTTTCACCACTTAGTCACGTCGCTTTGACAGGTCGATGGAGGCGAAGCTGAAGGAGGAGTTGACAGGAGAAGGGAGAAGGTGGAAAGGGGGATTTAAGATATAGCTGGGAATTTGTGGCAATGTGGGAATGTGGACATGGGAAATGGGAAAGAAACAGGACAGCATCCTCTGTAGCGTTATCTGCGGTTAGTTGCTTATAATTGGCAGACATGTGAGTTGCGAGCCATGAGCTTTCCCTTCTAACCGGATGCCAGACGAAGGTACAAAAAGACAGACAGACAGACAGACAGGGCACTAAGTATTTAGTAATTATAGCCTAGTACTACTCCCGACATTTTACCACTTTCCCATAGTGCACAGAGACACGTTGTTCCCACACAGAAGGATACACAAGGATACACGGGACAACGTTGCGTGCTCTGTTTATTAGTTCTCGTTTGTGTACTCTGCAATTACAAAATACTCAATTGTTTTTATTGTCGATCGGTGAAGTTGTTGTTGTTTAGAGGGAAGAAGGAAGCGGGTGGTGTTGCAGGGACATATGGCATCAATCATGTGGAAACCACGAAACTACTCCTACTAACAGTGTAATGCACTAAACGTGGCTTCGAAAAGTACGTTACCAACAGTTACCAGTTACCAGTTAGTTAGTCAGCAACTTTCAACTGCAGCTGCAAATCTGTAGACACACCCCCCAATAAATAGCCCCCCTTGAACATATCCTCCCTCCTCCTGTGGAAAGGAGCAAGTGCTCTCCGTTTTGGTACGTGTTATCCTGCTATTTGGTTACCTTGTATGGTTGCACTTCCTATCCTTTTGTTGCCGCTGCTGTCGCTGTTGCTGTTGCTGTTGCCACTGTGGCACGAATCAAAGTATTGAATTTCTATATCCGTTTTTTGTATTGTGTGTTCTGTTGGTTTTGCGCCTTGTTCAAGTTGCACGTTGCAAGGTGTGAGCGGGTGAGTGAAAGGCAAGTGAAACAGAAAGAGAGAGGAAGCGAATGAAGTTTATATAAGAAGCATAACACGACACAGACACCGACTGCACTGAGATAAAAGCAACGAATTCTAAAACAGAAAAACAAGTCTTTTAAAATATTTTTAAAATATGAATTAATAAATAAGATTTTTGCAACTGATACAAATAATTAAACAATAATTTTAATGAATTTGAATGAGCGAAATGAATTAAATACATACGTGTATGTTGTGTATAAATAAAATTGGTTGAATTATTTTGTGTTCAAAAATAATAAAAACATGAATATTGCTAATATTGAATTTTTAAATAAATTAAAAAAACTTTATGACGTAAATCTAATTATTTTCATTTAAGTTAATGAATAAGTTTCTACCTCTGTAAGTTTACTTAAAACAACTTATCTCCATTAAAAAAACTAATGTTTTCAAATTAATAATACAGTAAAAGTAATTAATAGTAATCTTCTGTTTATAATAAATTTTTTTTAGCTCAAATTTTAATTTGAATTATATAGTACAGGCAGAAATGTTTAAATATTAATATTATTATATAATATTAATTTAACAAAATATGAATATTTACTATATTTAAACCAGTTTTTTTATTAACCATCTTAGCTTATTAAAAACTACCTATTAATTTGTATTCCTTAAATATTTCTTTATATCTTGGTTTTTTTAAATGATTCCCAAAATGCATTGCAGTGTATAAAAATAGAAGCAGCAGGAGTTAAAGTACCTGCCAAATGAGTGCACAGGAAGTTTTGTATTTGCTGTTGTTACTGTTGTTGCTACTGTTGTTGTTGTTAATACTATTGTTGTTGTTGTTGTTGTTGTTACATTGCTCACCTTGAATGGAACTGAGTTTTGGCTGAGAACATGAGAACGAGGATAACGAGTGCGGGGCAATTAGGCGGCTGTGCTCTGAAACGGAAACTGTCGCAAGTGATCGGCGTGTTGATAAGTTCAACAACGAGAACAACAGCAACAATAGCAGGAAGAACAACAAGGATAACGACAACAGGAACTACAACAAGCTGCGAGTAATACCAAAAATTGTAGAACGCATTTGGAAATGCGACAGCTAAAAGTTTTCCAATGCCACCAATAGAATGAGGCTGACAACGAAAACGAAAAAAAAAATGCCATTTGTTTTTATTTATTTTTTTTTTCTTAGTTAAATGTGGGCGTGGAGTTAGAGGGGTTGGGGATGACTCCCCACTCGAAAGAAAGTGCTATAAAAGTCACGCCCGAGGGCCTGAAATGAGTTTTCCAGTTTTGGTTTCAGATTGTTGTTGTTGTTTTTCTTTTTCTTTTTAGCCAGCATCAGGTAACCTTTTGTGCCGCCCATTAGAAACATGCACGCAGTCGGCTTACTTAAGCATACAAATTGTGTGTGAGTGTGTGTGTGTAGGTGTGTGTGTGTGGTATACATGCAAATGTGAATGTGAATTCACATTTTGTTGAAATGTAGAAACGTGCGGGGATTTGCCACGGCTCCAGTGTGGCAACGTGGAATGGAAAACTTCGCCATGCGTGCCGCCATTTGACTTGCAAGATTGACACGCTGCTAAAACGCTTCCAGCCACAGGAGTAGGAGTCGGATTAGGAACAAGTACGGGGATAGCCATAAAGGACGTGCATGAGCACACGGCAAGGAAGTGGCGAGACGGAAAACAAAAGCCGCTTGGCCAGAGGGAAAGAAAAACAGACTGAAAAACAGTGCAGATGTGTCCAATTTAGTGGAACTGCAGAACAGAGACCCAGGACACGAGCCAGGAGTCCAATCCCAATCTCAATCCCAAGCCGAACCAAGCTGAGCTGAGCTGAACTGAGTTATGGCTTCCAGGTACTTATGTCCTGCAATTGTTAAGATTACAACAGACTTTTTTCTCATCTCATTTTCTTTTTCTTTTTGCGGGGTTGTCAGGAAATTAATATAATAATTGCTTAAAGTGATTGTTTTTTTCTACTTCAAGGATTTGGCAGCTTATTAAAGCGTTCAATGAAATGAAATCTCAACCCCTGTTGCGGTCAATTGTAGGTCAGCTAACGGGCCATAAATATTGGTATACTCGTATTGATGCTACCTGAAACCAATCTACAGATTCCAGCTAAAACTATCTATCTTGTGAGTCAACTCTGTAACTTTGCACAGAAAGATAAACTATGGGATTTTCGAATAAAATCAATTCAAACGTCAAAAGTCAAAAGTTTGATAATCTCGGATTTTCGAAAAAAGAAACAAGTCAAGTATCTTAAGTAAAGTACAAATATTTTGACTATAGTGCTATAAGTATATTTTATAGAAGTTTTTGAACTATTTAATTGGCTGCCATTTTATTCGCATATTTAATTTAATTTAAAATTGACATCCTGAAAACATACATTGAAAAATCATGAAATTTAAACTTGAATTTTAGATTGTTTTTTCAGTGTAACCGTATCTGTATCTGTGTCAACAGCAGCAGCCTATGCAAAATGCCAAGTGGCCAAGTTAACAGCTCCCCCCTCTGCTGTCTGTATTGCTGCCTCGCCCTTTTGGAGAATCTCAGGGGCACAAATATGCGGTTGGCATTCAACACACTCTCCCCGTCCCTTCGTCCGTCAGCTGCTCCCTCGATTGCTGGAATTTGTCGTGACAATAATCAGCAGCGTCTCTGCGTGGTGTCAAAACTCTCTGCTCCCTGCCACACCCCCTACTAGTCCCTTCTGCTCTTCTGTCCTTCTGCCTTCTTTGGTGGGTGGTAGTTTCTGTCTTTGTTTCTGTTTCTCTGTTTCTCTTACAAGTCAAGCCACAAATATGAGCATTGGTTTCCTTCTGAACTGGCGACTAAACAGCCAAATAAATTAGACAACAAAAAATTGACATTCTACAAAGGGGGGGGGAGCACAGCGGGGGGGAAGTTGTCATTAAAGCCAAGCCATTGGCAGCCACTGATTAGAACAATATGCGTAAATATGTTAGGACATTCTATATACATGTATTTTATTTTTAGTATATATCGCATTTGTAGCACGAATGTTCTGGCCAAAAAAAGGATGTGCTCAAAATAAATATGCGTGCGTGTTGCTTCCTCACACTAATACATAGACAGTGGGTCTCTCTCTATGTGTGTGTGTGTGTCTGTTTGTGTGTCTTTGCCTTTCGTTGACACTTTCACAATTTATGGCAAATGCTGTCTTTCACCCTGGCACAGGAAAGGCGCCAACGTCGCACCCCAAAAACTGACTTTGACTGTAATTTTCGTGCCACCCACCGAAAAAAACAGCAACGAAGAAAACGACGGCAACAAAAAAATTTATATATATATATAATACAAACAACAACATACTGTTTACCAGTTCCGCAGTTTCGCAATTCCGTAGTCGCAGTTGTGTCGAGGGGAGGGAAAGTGGAAAGTCACAGTAGTCCCAGTTGTACACAGACTCATTTGAAATAAATATTTTTGTGTTTTTACTTTGCAGCGACAATAACGCAAAACATGAACAGCAGCAAGACAAATGTCTGTATGTGTCACTGTGTGTGTGTGTGTGTGTGTGTGTGTGCTGTAGGCAAACCACGCGCTGCGTCGACGGCGGCGCTGCGGCGTCAAAGTCGAATTACTCATACGCCACGTTCGCCGTCGTCCTCGTGGCTCTGACACAATCCGTGCCTACGATGCGGCGTTGACGTTAAAAGCTACAGAGCAATTAATCATTAGCTTTTACAGGATTTATTGCAAATACTTTTATCGGATATATTAAATGAACTCCACTCCACATGCGAACGAGGCAAGTTTCGACTGCCTGCCTTCCAGCCAGCCTGACAGTGGCAACAGTGGAATTATGGCAGCATTAATCCACTGTCGACTATCTGAACATCTTAGTAGGCAATGCTTTAAGATTTGCGTCATCATCTGCACCACCCCAAAACACACACTACCATACAAGTGGGTCAAAAAATTTAACAGTAGCTAAAACTTTTGGTGTCATTTCACATATGCACACGCAATGTAAATGCCGATCATCATGTTGATGATGTTGATAATAATGATAATAATGACGTTGCCAGGTGGAGAATAAAATGAAGGAGAAATGGAGAAGTGCAGATGATTGTCAATCTTTTGGGGCTTAGCAACAGTTTACAACGTTGTTGTTGTTGTTGTTGTTGCTGTTGTTGATTTGGCTGTGACAAAATGAGTTACAGGTTTCATTCATTGGCTCAAATCTCCTTCTCAAATGCAACTTGATAAATTGTCGCGCATTAATTACGCAACGTTTCAAAGTGTAGGGAAAATTGGGCACTAAGAGAACTTGGCTGCCATTTTGGCTTCTCTATTCTCTATACACTCTTAAAAAAAGTCTTAACTTAAAATCTGTATAAATATTACCGTTCTTACGCTAAATCTTAGAAGATATCCCTTCAAAAATTAGAGAACATATTTTTAAAAATATGTATGTCTTTATTTTAAAAACTGTTTTATTTTAAGATACATTTTTACCAAACTTTCAATATTCAGTTTAGAAAGGCTTTTTTCTTATATAAAAATTTAGAAAACCTCTCTTTAAGATGTGACCAAAAGGCAATTAAAATTTAAAAATAAGTTACACTTTATCATAAACAAATACTCGCATTTATTGTAAAATAAATTTGGAAAGTCAGTTGGTCGAATAAAATCATATATAGTTTAAGAATATGTATGTTTTAATTTTTAGCTTAAGGCCCTAATGGCTAAAGCTCTTTATTTACTTATAATTGTATATTGTAAGTAAACTGCTTATAAATAAATATAAATAAATATAAATAAATAAAAATATTTTACTTGCATGAAAAACTAGTTCTATAAATTTATTTATGCGAAAGTTAATTAATTAGAAAATTATAGTTACATTCCAAGTTATTGGCTAGTTTATTAAATGCAGATTAAAAGCTGTCTGAGTGTAATCTTCTCTCTTTATTTTCTCTCTCACTCTCTTACCATCTCTCAACCTCTCTTTCGGTTGAAGTGCTTGCTGTGTTTCATGTGCCATTAACTAGGAAGTCGTGGCGATTGATCTTGGTTGGCCATGGCTCTGGTTTTATTTAATGGTCCATACAGAAAATGCCCTCACCACATCCAGTTCCAGTTCCACTTCCACTTCCGCAGCCACTTCCGACATCCGGTTATAGTCAGTGAGGGAAAAGGGGGATGGGGGGGGAGACATTGCAAATGCACATGCAAATTTATAACAATTTTACGTTCTCACATGCGTTCGCTCGTAAATCGTCTGAGGCTGAGGCGAAAGGTGCGAACTGCTGGCGCTTCGAACTCTCGACTTTGCAACAGCGTCTTCGACTTGCCACCTTGCCACCTTGCCACCGAGTGTGCGGCAAGTGACTGTACATAAAAAATCGTTTATGGCTTTGCAAGCGCTCAAATAGAACAAAGCATAAATCCTAATTTACTTACCGTATAACCCGGTGTGTTGCCACTGGAGGCATGTCTATGCTATACTTGCCACCTCGTGTGGCATGTGTTTATGTGGGTGTGTGACACAACATATATCAACAACATCTTAAACACATGACGGCAAATAAATACAAATGTTGAAAATTGTGAAAATGTTGCTCTAAATTGCAAGGGGGATGATATAAAAATGTGAGCAAAAAAAAAAAAAAAAAATAAGGGAATATAATAAAAAGGATAAACCGTTTCTGATACCAAAGGCAAACGATAAAAAGCTGCAGATTCAACATCACCACCACCAGGACAACACGGTGGCGACACTAAGAAAATTGTGTGTTGTTGTTGTTGTGTGGCACAACAAGTTGCAAACTGAATTGTACATTGTGGCACAGGAGTTACAGGAGTTACAGGAATACTCGTATTCGTATTCGTATTCACACCGGAAACTAGCAAGTAAAACGATTTACGATTCGTTTAAAAAGTTCTGATTAGATAACTTGGCCCAAACACAGCGAGAGGCAAACGCTGAATTCGAAAGTTGATCAACTTAAGAACAGCTTGTTCCAGTTTAAGGTAGTAGAACAATGAAAACTATTTCCCTTTTGTTGAATGCTCAAGAACTTTGGACTATTGTAAAGAAATGTGACAGTTTTTTAAGGGATATTCTATTGTTCTTTGATTATTATGCTCTTAAGGCATGAAACTATAGTTTGTAAATGATATACTCATAGTTTGAATGGTGGATTTTATATAGATTAAAGAGTCTACTATCCACTATAAATTTCTACCTTTTTTTTAATACAGCAAAAACTGGATTTTTATTGATTTTACACAAAAAAATTTGTTTAAGATTTTTTAAAACTTTATCATTAAAATTGGAGTTATCGAATTTTCAGACCTCAAAAAATTGTATTGTTTAATTTAATATTAGCATATTTACATTTAAAGCACAATTTATTTTATTTATTATTATTTATTTTATTTATTATTAAGACTTTGAAAAGCATAATTATAGCTAAAAAGTTCCAAAAGAACTTGCAACAAGTTTTTTCCAACAATCTTAAAAGTTCTCAAGGGCAACTTAAGAACTAACTTAAACATAGTTGCAATTCTGAATACCTTAAGCTGTATTATTATAATAATTTATTCTTTTTTTCTGCCAAGTTTCGTCAGCTAAATCTACATTAAAACATCTTCAATCAAGTGGACAAATCCAATAAAATGTGTGGCAAGTAGTTGTCAACTCTTTATCATAATCACAACTTTAATTTGTTTTGCTAAAATGTTGATACAGTTAAGTAGATTTAAGTGCAGCTGTTGTTAAAAGGTCTCTTAATGAGTTGGAATTAGTTTTGGCGAAGTGAAAGCGAACCCGCAGAACCGCAGAAAACCCAACACCAAACCACATCAAGTGGTTTGCTTTATGCTTATCAAAAAAGAAAAAAAAAAAAAGAACAAAAAACAAGTAGAGAACAAAAGTAAAGGGGAAAAAGGTGAAACTCTAGAGTTGTTACTTTGTAACAGTGTTATAATTTATGGAGAGCAGTTACAAGTTCAAAACAAATAGAATTACAAATACAAATGCATAGGACATTAGCAATGTCGGGACTTGGAATTAACACGATGCCACAACCTCCGATGAATTTGCTGGCATATTGTGTGTGTCTCAGATTGTGTGTGTGTGTGTGTGTGTGTGTGTGTGGTAAGCTGCTTGACTTTGCAATCCGAATGCCAACAGCTTCCACAAAAAGGAAAGAGAAAGAAAACAGAAAACAGCAGCATGTTAAGTAAACTTTATGGCCAACAGTTCTTCTGGGCCAGCAAAGAAACGCAAGAAAATTGCGGCGCGCAAATAAAACCAGCGCAAAAGTGAGGCATCAAAAAGCAACAACAACAACATGAACAACACGAGCAACAACTATAAAAACCTGCAACGATAGTAAAATGCAAATTGGGTGGCCCGTTGGGCGGGATGTTGTCGAGAGGGAGAGAGATAGAGGGGACTGTTGCTGCTGCTGCTGTTGCTGTTGCTGGCTGACAGGCAGCAATCCCTCGGTCTGCTTTGGGTCCGGCTCAGCAAAAAAAAAAAAAAAAAAAAAGAATAGAATAGAAGCAGAGAAACATCGCATTCGCACTCGTAAAATAAAAGTAAAGTGCAACAGCAATTTGTTTGCACAATTGCTGAATGCGGCCATTGCTGTTGTTGCTGCTGTTGTTGCTGCTGTAGCTGTTGCTGCTGTTGCTGTTGGCACTCGTCGCATTGTTTGCTTTGTTGCCAGTTGTTGTACATTTTTATGACAGCTCAAATTGGCCCCCGTCGCCGTTGCTATTGTAGACGCGATTTTGCCCGCCAGCAACACTGTCAGCATATGGCAATAAATGCGATGGACTCTCGCCAGGACTCGACTCTGAGCAACACTTTGCCCAGCACTATGTGCTATGCTAGAGTGAGACAGAAGGAGACAGTGAGTGAGATAGGTAGACCAGACAGATGACTGACGGCGATTGGCGTCTGATTTGTGTTTGGCAGCGTTAAGTTCATTTGATGCGATGTCTCTTCTCTCTTCTCTCTTCTCTTCTCTTTACTCTTTCCTGTTCCTTCTTCGCTCACTTTACGCTTCCTTTTGCAGACTTTGCTCCATTTAATTTTCTATTTTGGCACTCTGAAATTAAAATATAAATCCTGCGCCGCTTTTTGACAACTTTTTAAGCTCCATTAGTGTTGACGAAAGCAAAGCATAACAAGGGACAAAAAGACACAAAAAAAAAGGGTCAATGTAACCGCAACGCGGCAGCACAACCCAATATCCCCCCCTGCCACCCCTGCCAGTGCTATTGTTGCTGTTCACCTTGAGGAAGGGGGCTTCCTCCCTTCTCCTGGGAGGGGTGTTGCTTGCACTTCCGCAAGACGAAAAAAAAAAAACATTTAACTGTTTGGCTGTTTGGCATTCATTGCGAATTTAAAGGGCGGCTTAGTGACAGGAATAATAAGGAAGTTCGCGGCGGAAGCGTTGATGACAATGCCAGCTGGGCAGAGGGGGGTGGGGGGTTGACAACATAGCAACTGCGTCCCAAATAAACCACAAGGGACATTGGACTTGCGACGCGGCCCAAAGCAATAACAACAACAACAGCAACAGTGGAAGACAAAGCAACAGCAATGTGCCACAGTTCCATGGGCCATGATGTCCTTGTTGCCGTTCAGTTCTCGTCCTGGTTATTGTCTCTTTTTGTCCTTCCACCTCCCCCCGCCATTTTTGATTTGGTTTGCGCTGTGCAAACAGCACCAAAAACCAAATGAAACCAAACCAAACGAAACGAAACGTAACGTAACGAAATAAAGCCCCAAAAACCTCAAAATGTTAAAAAGGACAACAGGACAGGCAGTGCTAAAAAGGGGAGTACGGGGTAAGTGGAGTGGAGTGGAGGGAGTGAGGTCAACTGTTGTCCATTGTGGGTTAGTGCCGCCTATTTTGGCCAACTTGTGTGTCAGCTTTTTGGTCAACACCAGAACTATGCGACAATTGTTCGCTTCGTAAATGCAAAAATAATCAAATTAAACGCTTTACTCCACTTAAGAGCGTGTGTGTGTGTGTGTGTGTGTGAGTGTGTGTTTGGACTTTACTTCAAATCTGGCCATAATTCAGCTTAAGTTAGCACTTCCACTTGCTCCCCTTTTTAGCTGTCTACATTGTTGGGTTATTTTTAAACCAGTCAGCCATCCATCTTTCCATCTTTCCATGCAACCAGGCAGGCAGCCAAGTGGCAGACATCAAAACACAACCCCCTCTGGCGTTGATGTTCATAGCAACCCTCGCCACTCCCAACATGCCACCCCCCAAACCACCTTGGCATCCCCTGCTGTTGCTGCTGTCGCTGCCTTCGTTGCTGTTGCATAATTTTCGGCAATCCACAAGTGTGTGTGCTTGCCTCCTTTTTGGCTGTGTGAGTATGTGTGTGTGTATGTGTGTGTGCCTCTCGTTACATTTGATGATAGAGCAACTGCGTCGGCGCATTCGTTGTTGATGTTGATTTTCGGGGGTTGTTGCTGCTGTTGCCTCGCTGCCTGGCTACTTGTTGTGTCTTTGTGTTGGTTTTTGTCCAAAAATTCAAAAACAAAAAAAAAATGGAATCATAAAATAAATCGAGATAACAAAATGCGGCTTATCGATTTCAAATTAATTGCAGCGCTTAGTTAATTAGTTACAGGCGTGCAACCCTTCACTACGCTCAGCAAATTTGCCATGGTTTGGCATTAATCGACACCACCACCACCACCAACAGCAACAGCAGCAGCAACACCACCAAAAAACGTTGGTGTTGTTGGATTTTGCTGCTGACCCGAAATCACGCACACTCGCTGTAAATTACACATACACATACATATATATAACTGTGTGTGTGTGTGTGTGTGTGTGTGTGTGTGTATCACAGTCACGACGGCAACTGCGATGTGACGGCAACGAAAAGCTGCGAACCCGAAGCGCAGAGTAGAAGAAGGGAGTGGTACGTCAATAACTGACGCACAGCGGCAGCCAAAAGTCCATATTTTAAATAATATTATTAACAACAACTTTACTAATATATATTTCTAAACAAACAAAAAAAAAACAAAACAAATACAAGTGCAAAATAAAACGACGCCACAAAAATATGTGAAAATGATTTAGAGAAATCCAAGTGCAGCAACAACAACACGCAAAATCAGCGGAAGTAGGTGTGCAATTTTCAACAGGCTATAACACATATATTCTCTATATACATATATAAAATCAGAGCGAGTGTAAGCGCACAAGGGAAATTTCATATTTCGTTCGTATTTGGCATTTTCATTTCCGGACATAGCAAAAAATAAATACAAACAATTTGTGTTTAAAACTAGAAGAAAACTCAATTTATGCATGGCTTGATTTTTCCGCTGCTGCGGCAATGTTTGGCTGTCAACTTTTGTTGCATGTGACGTGTATGCAACAAAGTGCGGTGCCTATGTGTGTGTGTGTGTACAACATAATAGTGCATGTGTGTGTGTGTGTGTGTGTGTGTCGTATACCGCAGCAACGACAACGACAACAGCGACCAGCTCGCTGCAGAAGCGAGCGCTGCAAAGTATGCAATAAATTCTCGCATTGTTTATGTGCAACGCGCATGGTAATCAAAAGAGGAAGAGAAGGCAGTAAGGGGTGGGAGTGTGTGTTGTGTGTGTGTTCGTGTGTGTGTGTAATGGGGGTGGGTGAGCACAGTGAGGTAGGCTAAGGCAACCAACAGTTGACTATTTGTTGCATGTATGCCGCACTCGTTACTCGCCACTCGTTGCTCTCTCTCCACACACGTTCGCTCTCTCCCACTGTGGCGCTCACTCTCTCTCTCGCTCTTGCTCTCACTCGTTTGCCCGTCTCTTTTCGGGTTTCAATTCACAAAACATTCGACAAGTGCAGAGTGAAACAAGTTGTTGTTGCTGAAACACAGCGAACAACGAAGAAAATTTTCCACACAATTTTTTCGCCTCCACTTAAAACGCATTTTGGCGTTGAAAAAATTGTTAAAAGTGCGTGCTTAAAATAAATATATTATAAAAATTCAATAAACTGTGTTGTGAATGTGTTTTCTTAATATATTGTCCTTAAGTTATAACGACAACAACAACAACTAGAAATCGGAATTGCAATCGAAAGTCTGCATTTCCTAAACAAAGACAACGAGTCCACGGGCCATGCGCCATTTTAAAAAGTGGGATAGGGATAGATAGTTTCGTGTGCGTGCGTGCGCGCCTTCCATTGGAAGAGTACCGTTACCGTTACCGCTACCTCTACACCCACATACATATATAGTTCAGTTCTCATTCTACCCCTCACCTAAACTTCCACTTTCAGTATTAAAATATAAACTCTTACAAAATGGTGCGAAAATATCGAAAAATTAAATCTGTTTTTCAATTAAACAATCCCTATAAAGTGCTCGAACTTGTGTTTTCATCTCGCATTTTATTGGAAAATCTCTCAACGCTCTATTTATTATGTGAACAGCATCTGCGAACCAAAAAGAGAACGGGAACGAGTGCGATGAAAAGAGAGAGCGGGAGAGGGAGATTGAGAGTGAGAAGCAGTGCGTGCACGAACTTGTTTACAGTTCTAAACCAAAGACAGCGTCTAAATTATGCAATTTGAGAGACAAGCATTTTATTTAATGGCCATTTTAGACTCTATAAACGGCACGCAAGAAGAAGAACGCTCTAGAAACTAGTGCTTAATTGAGAATTTCATCGATATTTCAAAGAACTTTTTATTAATTAAACACACGCGCCTAAAATATAACTAAAATAATACCATAATAATCGAATAAGACTCTGAACTTGGTTATATCTTTATCCCCTTTATTTTAACATATACTTTGTATATTTCTCTCACTAAATGATCATAAAAAATGACTATATTAGTTTCTGAAAATTCTGAAGGCAACAGAATCTAGAATCTTTCTAATATGTTTGCTACAATCTCCAATAATATCGTAATCTCTAATTATCTTATATCATATAATATTTAAAGTAAGCTGCTAGGTCGAAAATCATATCAATTTCAAACTTTCATAGCTTATTTTGAATAACCATGTTCTGTATTGAAATCCTTTTGTGTCTCAAGATTTTGACTTTTGAACAAATGAGGATTCTTAACTATTCCGAAATCTCAAAATTAAGATTTTATCAAATCCGTTTTCTGTCCATATATAAATAGTAAGAATTTACCAGAAATTATCAATGCTAAGTCTGTCTTTTAACTATGATCGATCTTAAATTAAATAATATTACTTAAATCGGCTTAACGATGAATATAACATTTTTAAACCAAACTTTTATAAAATTCAGTCTAAACTCCTTCCTTTATTTATTTTAACTTAAATTTCTTTGTAACCCAATCTTAAGTTTTGTCATCTATAAAATTAAATTTTTCTTTTTAGTTTAAGTTTGTAATGATATTTTGATAGATAACTCTGATTTATATGCAGTGATTATTTCATATTAATTTTTTACTTAGTTTTCAATATTCAACTGTGGCTAATCTCTACATAAATCTCTCTTTTCTATATCTATAAAGAACTTTGATAAATGCACGGAAAAAACGGCAAACGCAACAACGAAAGCAATACCTTAAACAGTTTCAAAGTGATTTTGGCAAACGGCGAAAGAAAAGTGATATAAATCAAACGGGAGAAAATTGTTAAACGAAGCTGCAGATGTTCTAGGGAGGAAGGCCGAGAAGAGAGGCTGAGAGGTTGAGTTGGCAGTTGGCAGTGCTAGGGCCAGTGCTAGAGCCTGAGCCTGGAGCCAGGAGACAGGAGCCAAAAGGAAGAAATCAGAGGCACAAATCCGTGTGTCAGAATCGGAATCAAGATCAAGGATGCCCGCTAGCCGCAGTCGGCACAGGAACGGGCACAATACACCAGTAAAAGTTGAACTAGAGTTAGAATTAGAATTACAGAAAGAGCTAAACTTAGAGATAGAGTTAGAGTTAGAAAGAGAAGAAGAAGGATCTGCGGAAGTAGCGCTACTCAGAAGGCAGCTCATGTCAATGTCGAAGTCAAAGTCGGAGTCAAAGTGAAAGCATTTTTACTGCAGACGACACTGGAGTCGATGTGAAAGAAGGTTGTGCTATATATAAATATTATACATACATAAATCAAATAAATAATAAATAAGCAAATACAAAAAACAAATACAAAAACAAACTAAACAAAAAAGAGCAACAAAAGCCCAAAGGGTATATAATATGCAATATATAAATATATACTAAATAAGGTCTGGCATACACTCATAAGTAGTTTATAACAATTTTATCGAACGGTCCAAAGCTGGCAAGTGGCAAGTGGCAAGTGGATACGACGACGACGACACAATGTCTGTGGACTTTATACTGCCCAATCGCAACAAGATACAAACGATTGCCTATGCGAGCAAAAAATATGCGGCATCTGCCACAGAGCTCCAAAGCTGGCGACGTCCCAAGCCGAAGCCAAAGGCGAAGTTGCCCAGAGGCGGACAGACGACGACGACGACGTCGACAACAACTCCACATCATCATCCACAGTCACAGTCACAACATCATCCGCATCCGCATCCACAACAGACGACGACAACACTGCGCAAACTGAGGCCAGCACAGAATTCCAATACCAATGCGAATCCGAGCTGCAATCCCATTGAGGACAAGTCCTCAGTGCTGCGGAATGCCAATAACAATAACAGTAATAATAATAGTAACAATGGCCAAGGCAAGATGATGACGCTCAAGTCTAGCCTCAAGCCTCAAAAGGAGACCAAGCGAAACGGAAGAGCTGCTGCACTCAAGCGTGAGATAATCGAGCTGGCCAACAACAAAGATGACAATGACTATGATGATGATGATAATGATGATGATGTGGAAGATGATGTCCAAGATGATGAGGATGAGCCTGATGAGCAGCTGGAATGGTCGGCAGCACAATCGCTGGTGCAAATGAACTCCAAACAGGAGAAGCAGCGATGTCTGGGCGCAGTTATAATAGGAGCAGGAGCAACAGGAGCTGGAGCAACAGGAGCAGCAGTAACAGGAGCAACAGGAGCTGGAGCAACAACCACAACAACAACAACAACAGCAGCCGCAGGTAGGTGCAACAGTTAACCACATTTCCGCTTTCCGTTTTGGGTTTCCCATTGGCTTATAGTCCCCATCACCCACCTTTAGCTCCCCCTCTGCCCACTCCTCTAGCCAACCGTCTATCATTTCCTACTCAACTTGTAGAAGTTGCGTCACAACAATGTGAACAGGTGGCTGCGACAATTTGTGTACTCGTGTTGTCGTATTTATTTTTAGTAGCCATTGCCCCCTCAATAAAACGCCCACCTTTTATGGCCCGCCCACTGCGGCTCCGCAATGGCTATGGCAACGACAACAACAACAACAACTACACTCAGAAAAATATGCCATACTAAATTTAAGTATGTCCGTACTTGATTTTATGTCGTTTTGCTCTTACAATTTTTAGATTGTTGTGTACATCTACTATATATTTATTATTATTTTTTTTTTGATGACCAAAATTACTTTTCGAAAATCAAAATAAAACATTAAGTAACTTTAAATGATACGTATATTAAATTAATTCATTTACTATTTTATACTATTTACTATTTGAATAAAGTATGAACGCTTAAATTTTATTTGTTATTTATACGCCTTAAAATTCTCAACTGATTCTAACTGAACATCGATCATTGCTCCTTGCATTTATATTATTAAAAATTGGTATTCAATTTTGTAATTTGGAGCGATTTTTATGAAATTAAACTACAGTCGAACTTCCCTAACTCTAATCACCATTCTCCAAAAAAAAGGGTTCGAGTTATGGATATATTTGACTCATAGAATTCTTTTTCTTAGGCTTATTAATTTTACTGCCACTCATTTAGCTCGAGTTATAAAGAAATTCGAGTTATAGAAGTTTGAGTTATGGAAGTTTAACTGTATTTATTTTTTTTTTTTTTTGACTAAAATTACTTGAGTTCTTTTTCCACAGTAGTCTTTCTCCTGACATTGAATTAGCAGCCTAAAACTAGTATGATTCAATTTTTGACAGACTTAAATTAATCCCAAAGCGTACTTAAACTAGCCCAGAAAAAATCTGTTTTTTTTTAAGATTTTGGGGATTGTAAAAAGCCAACTTGAAATAAGATTTTTTTCTCAGTTTTTTGAATTGTCGAACAAAGGCAGCTTTTTAGATAGTTTGTACTTGAATATTTCCTGTTTAAGTACGAAAGTCTTGATTTTTTTCCTCTGAGTGTAAAACGGACACTGGACGCCATCCTTCGCTCGTCCTTCGCTTTTTTCGAGCTCTCTCGGTGCGCTTGTTTGACATTGTCGCCGTTAGCTAATCTTTTTAGCGTATGTTGGCATTTTTCATGTTTGCCTTCTTGTCGATGTCGTTGTTGCTGTTGTTGTTGTTGTTGTCGCTGTTCTCGTTGTTGTTGTTGCTGCTGTTGCTGCTTGTTGCTCTTGACAAAAGGCAGAGAAGCAAATGCAAACACGAAAACCAACACGCGTCATTGTCATGGGGTCGTTGTTTGGTGGGGGAAAGGCCTCTTAAGGGACTTGAGCTAAAAAGGGGACTAAAGGGGAAAAGGGGGCGCAATGGGGTTTACTGCTAGTCACAAGTCTTATCGATTGAGAAGGCGAAATGTAACAGGTCAGCTCTATGCCAGAAATAATGGCGTCTGTGAACAATGCGAGTACAAGAAAATAAAAAGCAACTACAACAAAAAACTATAGCTACCAAAATGGAAAAAAAAAACAAGTGAGAAAGGCTATAGTCAAGCTCCCGACTATAGGATACCCGTTACTTATTTTAATGAATTTTTTATTTTAAATTATTTTTTATTGCATGCTTTTAGGCACTTATATTCTTTAAAAACTTTAATCAGCTATTACAATCTTTCTATTTGTCCGCTCTTGTCATGATTTAGTAGGATGATAGGTAATAATAATAGTAAACGTTATTTAATAAAAAAATTCAAAATATATTGAAAACTGTGAGTGTGGTGGTTTTAATCGATTTACGGAGGCGGAAAGGGCCGTGGGAAAAATTTAAAACAAACTTGACCTGCGTGGGGTTTATAGAAATCTGTGTGCCACATTTGGTTGCTCTAGCTCTTATAGTCTCTGAGCTCTAGGCACTCAGACAGACCGACAGACGGACTTGGCTATATCGACTCGGCTGTTGATGCTGATCAAGAATATATACTTTTTAGGGTCGGAGAAGCTTCCTTCTCCCTGTTACATACATTGCAACGAATACAATATCCCCTTTTACTTATTTTTATAAGTAACGGGTATAAAAATCAAGCGGATTTTTATAATCAGTAGGGTGACACTGGTTATGCACAGGATTCAAACTCCAAATTTTCTTATATATTGTATTATGTATAAAGTTAAAACAACTTTTGCTAAGGCTAACATATATCTGAAAAGAGGTTAACTGATTTTGTCACTTATTGAGCTGCTTTTCAAAAGTAATATAATAGAAACGGATAGGTGCTCAAGGAGTCTACATTAATTTAGATAATAGCTCTTATGTTTTATTGAAAAGTATTCAGGAATTCTAAGGATTGTCTTTCCTAAGCCCAATTAAATTTTTTAAAGTAATGATTTCCAATTTAACATTTATTTCTATGCAATTCATGTCAAAATATCTCTTAAATAATTATTACACCCCTGTACTAGATATTGAAAATTTAAGCCTCTTCAATATCGCAAAAATTAAGAATGTACAATAAAAGTATCAATGGAATATAAGCCATCTGATAGATTTAGTGTTTAATTTTGCATTAAAAGTATGTTCCACCTCATGGAAGATACTTTAAACTAATTTTATATTAAAAAAAAAAATTGTCTACAAAAACATATTCAAATTAAAATCAAAATATTTCCTAAATATGAATCTGAAAAATGTGCTTAGCAAATAAAAAAAATTTCGTTAAATTAATAATTTAATGATAGTCATATTTATATTAAGTGTTATAGACTTGATTGATCCTCTAACTAATTTTGAATGGTTTTTCATGCAATTTATCTATCGATATTCAAAACAAGCAAATTCAACCTTCAACAAGTTTCAGTTGCTTTTCAAAAACATAAACAAACATGTTATTCCGCAAGTAGTTGGCAACACTGGTCAGTGCCATCACCAAATAATTAAGCTCACGGAAGCACGAGCCACCCTGTGCTTGCAATATCACCAATAGAAACGGAACCAGTTCAATTGAAAACCGTCATATGTCAAATATTTGGCACTTCCGTTAATTGTCGCTAAAAAGTAATATTGTCAACAATAAACGAAGTTTTAACGCAATTATGGAAATGGAAGATAATGAAGAAGAGTACTATGAATTGCCGCTAGACTGTCAGTGTTTGTGTGTTCTTATATTTGGAGCTTGTTTTTGGCAACATTCATTTTGTTTTTTTAATGAAATATTTATTGAATACATTCCTTGCAGTATCAATGCGCCGTCCAGTGGCCTTTGGTCGCGCCCCAGCCGAGGATGGCAGCAAGGTGATCTTCTATGCGCCGCCAGCGAGCGCCAACGGAGCTGCCCGACAACCACAGCCCATGGCCATAAAGCGTGAGAGGGAAAGGGACAGGGAACGGGAGCGAGAGAGGGAGGGAGCAACAAGTGGTTGCAGCTGCTATTTATAGGGGACGCAGCGTGGAGGAGACAGAGGCGGCGCACGATCTATTGTCCTTGTCACAGAGCCTGCCGCCACTGATACCGCCATGTGTGGTGACCATTATGAAGCAGGAGGTGGCACACAGGCCACAGCACAACCAGTCGGAGCAAGTGCCGATAATGCAAGAGATCTCAAATGCTTCCAAGTCACCGCAATATCAGAGCAGCAGCAATGGGAATATTCGTTTCATTGGCAGTAGCTCATACGACATGTTGCACAGCACGCCGGAGACATCGAACAATTGTTCGCCATTGACGCCGCCCAATTCCGATCACAGCTCCGATGTGGACATTGATATGTCCTCCTCATCCGAATCCGGCCAATTGCATTGGAACAAACAGGCGTCATCGGCACCACAACAACAACAGCAACAGCAACGTGCCTCGGCATTAAAGATGTGCCTCAACATGCTCGATGGTCGCACCAAGGCCAGCAAGGCGGCCAGCAAGGACAAGGATCAACAGCATCAGCAGCAGCAGCGACCCAAGAGCATCAGCAGCAGCAGCAACAGCAGCAGCAGCATTGCAACCGTTAGCGACACATCGTCATCAAACAGTGCCACAGTTGCCACAAGTCCAACTGGCGGTGCCACCACCTCGGGCAGCGGTGAGAATTATGCGAAACGCAAACGCGGCTGCTACAAGTGCACCGAGTGTGGCAAACAGTATGCCACCTCCAGCAATCTGTCGCGCCACAAGCAAACGCATCGATCTCTCGACTCCCAGTCGGCCAAGAAGTGTAATACATGTGGCAAGGCCTATGTCTCCATGCCCGCGCTGGCGATGCATCTGTTGACGCACAAACTCTCGCACAGCTGCGACATCTGTGGCAAGTTGTTCTCACGCCCGTGGCTGCTGCAAGGACATCTGCGCTCCCACACCGGCGAGAAGCCCTACGCCTGTGTCCACTGTGGCAAGGCATTTGCCGATCGCTCCAATCTGCGGGCTCACATGCAAACCCATTCGGGCGACAAGAATTTCAAGTGTCATCGCTGTAATAAGACATTTGCGCTCAAATCGTATCTGAACAAGCATCTGGAGTCCGCCTGTCTGCGGGATGCGGGCGCCATATCGATGGGTAAGAGCGTCGATGGGGATCAGGACGATCAGGAGCAGGATCAGGATCAGGATGATGAGGATGAGCTAATGAAGCAGGATAACGAACAAGAACATGATGATCTAGATGCGGATGAGTTGGACAGTGATGAGAACAGTCAAGATATTGTGGTAGCTTAAGCAATCTATTATCTATAATATCCTAACTAATCTTACCTAATCTTAATAACACACAAAACAAAAAAACTTTATACCAAAATTCCTAGAAGCAATACTCGAGCACCCTTAAATCGAATTGAATTAAGAACGTTTAAGAAACCCAGTTCAGAATCAAATCAGAATCAAGTCAACTATTTAGAAGCTTATTCAAGTAGTATTCAGCATGATGATGATGATGAATGAATAAATGAACTTTTAGGACGGAATGATGCCATGAATCTCAAGTCAATAGCATAATTTCAATACGATATACATATGTACTTACCTTTTTTTCTTTTTATTATCTCAATTATTATATTTATATTATCTATTTATGATTATACTGAATCTATTTCCGGTTTGGGTACAATAGTCAAAATGAGCAATACTTTTCAAGTCGAGGCATTTTTATTGAATGAAACAAGCAAAAAACAAAAACAAAAGGTTTAAAATGAAATCCAAAATGTAACTTATAGTAAAAATCTGACACAACGAATATTATGGAACATAAGTAGAAATTCTATATATACTAGTATATATATATATATACAAATCACAGATCAAATAAGAAGCATTATATACAAAGACAACAACAGCAAATTATATACATACATATATATATCTTATCTGAATATATGAATAGTATTGAGTACATAGCGAGCAGAACCAATTTGCATGTTTTTTGGGTAAACAATTACTTACTTTAAGGCATCGTTTTAGGGCTCTAGAGATTTACTATATATAGGTACAGGGTGACTACATACTTGCATACATACAACTTACACATTTACTAGCTAAAAATTAAAAGAAACTAGACCGACTATTTCGAGTATTTGAATACAGATAACTCCAATTTAAATGGAAAATCGCAAGTTGAAGGAGCTGGAAATACTCGTGCTTATATAGCGAGTACTCGTATTAGGCAAAATATAACAGAAGAATAAAAAAAAATTAAAAGAAAAGCAAGCTCATTTCGAATCTTAGCAACTAATCAACTAGTGGACTTTTTAGCACTTCCTGTAACTCTCTCTCGCTCTTAGTCTTTTGAATATTTACTTAAACAAACTAAAACCAAAAAAACACTTGCAAGGCATTAAGTTCAAGGTAGGCCAACAGCAATAGATTAGCAATTGAAATTGATATTGATATTGAAATCGAATAATACTCACAATTTAAAAAAAAAAACAAAACAGCAATGCAACTTTACATTCTTACCCTCTATTTAAGATGAATAACTTCCATAATATGCTCTAACTCGATAAACAAAAAACTACTTCAATTACTTAGAAATGATTAAAATTAATGAGAATACAATTTAGAAACATATCACAAGGACAATACTTAAACATAAATACATTCAAATTTAAATATAAACAAATGGAATCAATTAAGAACATTGAACACACATTCTCATAACAAAAATACAATTTGCAACATAGTTATTTTATTACTAGACTTAGCTTATGTACATATAATCCAGAATATATAATTAATTTTATACAAAACAAAAACAATTACCAAAATATAACTTCAACTTTGGCAATCGTCGAAGTTCAATATTCCGTGCAAATGTCAGATAAATGAAATCCATTTGCGCGGAATCAGACCCAAAGTTTTTGGGGAAAGCATCTGGAAATTATGATGATGCGGAGGTGAAGATGAAAATAGAGATGAAGGAGAAGTAGATGAAGCACTTGTAAAACAAAATGATAACTAAAAGCAATTCCAAAAGTAAGTGACATAGTTTTAAAAATTGTAACTCTATATATTAAATCGAACAAAAAGTATATATAATATATATACAACAAAACATGTATTTATTTTACGCGTAGTTTTTATTCTGAAACCATAAGCAAGATGAAGGTAAAACAAATTTAAAAAGCAAACAATTTAATTAAATTGTCAATTAAAATTATTTCTTAATTTAAGAATTGAAAAGCTGACGCTGATAGAGGTTATTTTTTAATGCATATATAATAAATATATATATAGAAGTATATATATTTAAAACAAAAAGAGGCAGTTTTATATCAAAATTAAGTATAGTGAATGGAAGAAGACGATGAGAAAAAAAAAACAAACACAGACAAAAACATTGAAAACAATTCGAACTTAATTATACAACGAGAAAATAAAACAAAACCAAAAAATACCAACAGAAAATCCAGAAAAAAAATATATATTAATTATTAACTTCGGAGGTACATGGACAGGCACACACACACACAGACACAATATTTTATAGCAATAAAAGGAAAAAAGGAATTATTATATGGTACATACATAGCTACATACACATACAATTACAAATACATTTGCCATATGCCGTATTAAATAGTAAAAAATAAAATTAAAATGAAAAAATGCGAAAAAAAAAATTGAGATTAGAATTTAGACCACAGTGCTATGTGCAATTGTTTATAGGGCCATAGTTCGAAATCGTGTTTATGCATGGCTTTATTGATGATTATTGATAGCGTTTTAAATAGCATTAAATGCCTATATATACATACATACATATAATATATACATTTAAATAAATTAATAATAATTAAATAAATAAATTCCATTGAACAGTAGTGGTAACAATTATGTGATTTGCAATTTTACATTCAAAATATATACATACATACATATATATACATATTAACAAAAGAAAAAAAAAACAATTACGAACAAACAAACAAAATATATTGTATATTGAGGCAAGCGTTTAATTGATTCATTTACAAGTTAGATTTATTTATACATATTAAAACGAAAAAAAAAAAATGAAAACAAAAAAAATATTAAAAAAATGCAAACAAAATATTTTTACACAGAAGCTTTGTTTTTAGACATACATACATGCGTCAAGTTAAATTCCCCCCTTCAAGTCCCGATTTGACCAGAAAACCTTGAGAAGTGTGCACTTATCCCCCAGACAAATTGGTTGGTAATCCATGCAGAAAATGATCAAGTTCAATGACACCAATTAACTTTTAATTATTATACAAAATGAGATATTTTATAATGGATAAACGAAAAATAAAAAAAAATCAAAAACAAATGAAATGAAAATAAAAGCAAATGCAAAAGCATAAAAAGTGAAGGTGTATAACGTAAAAGATATTAATTTATATATTCATATATTAGAGATGCAAAAAGACTTGAACAGTTATATATACATTTAAATTGCAATATATTGTAAACTTCATTAATGAATATATACACATTACATATACTACCAGAAACACACACACGCATACCCTTAATATGATTATTTATACAAGCTTACAGTTGATGAACAACCATAACACAAATATATCTTACCAAGCAATTAAATAAGTCAACTAGTCAAATCTTTTCAATGAAAACGACCGATGACAGTCAGAAGACATAACCCTATAAGTTATCGCAACTACAATATTGTGCGTGTACTGTACTAGTATATTTAACAAATACTTACTTATGTAGGATCCACAGCGATTTTAATGCAATGCATTTTTTTCTTACCTACATACTTACTTAGAATTCGTTCTTGTTCGATTTATCGACTTTTAGTTAGATAATGTTTTTCCTCTACAATGTGGGAATGTGCAAGCAATTAAATAGTTTCAGCTTTTGTAGAAATTTAAATGAAACACGAAATAAGTATATACATACATATAATAACAAAAATAATAAACACAATAATAAACACACAAAATGTATCTAGATGACTCGAAATTAGCAATTGCCCAATATACTCTCCCAGTCTATATACAAAACGTACACAAATGGATTGTTCTTTGAGCTATTATCGATATCGTACATACTCGTATACATACATAATACATAACAGAGATACGTACATTCATACATTTACATACATTGCATACATACATAACCATATTAAAATTTTTATGGCAAATATGTAGAGTATACTCGAATTATCTATTATATTCCCAAAATGCTTATACATTCTTAAATTTTAATGAAAACAAAACAAAAAACAAAAGCGAAAAAATTTCACAGAATCCATAATGGAATAATAGTATAAACATACTCCATTACATACATACATACATACGATACATGCATACATACGAAAATGAAATGCGGAAAATGCTAAAGAAAATTAAAAAAGCAATTAAACACAAGAACGCAATGAAATGAAATGAAATGAAATGACATAAGGTAATGAAAGACAAAAACAAGTCAAATCCAAAATGATAATATTAATTAGATATAGTTACTTATTATAGCTACACATTCACATTAGTGCAGCCATGTAACTATTTTTAGAGCCTCGAAAATAAAACATACATACATAAAATACATAAACATATTAAATAAACGACAGAGAACAAAATTCTAAAATCTTTTAATGGTTGGATATACAAATTTCAGATTTTATATGGAAGCAAATAATAAGGTAAGTCTATAATCTGACATTATACTAAAAGCTCCTGTTGACATCTAATAAGGATAATCTTCTTGGAAAACTAAAATTTAGCAAATGACCAAAAATTTAATATCGTTCGTCACAAAAGTGGATATCAAAAATTTTGCGGTATGGAGATTTTAATTCGATTTTTACTAAGATATTTTTTTTTGTACTTTAAATACTCTCTTAAAAAATTACAATAAAAATATGTAATATAGAGTCTGTGTTTTTACTGTCAATAACAACTATTCAAGCGACCCTCGTAAGTAACAAGTTATGCTGTCAGTCATCTTAAATTTAATTGCCATTTTGTGGCATTTGTTAGCTCACATTAAAAACTTAACATAAATTTCAGTTCAGTTCATGTTCAGGTCGCTCAAACGGACAGTCAGACAGAGAGACAGACAGACAGCCAGACAGACAATTGGACAAGTAGACACATGAGCTTAGAGTCAACAATTCGATGTCAGCATTTATACATATTTATCTGACATAATCGAAAATTTGTATGACATTGCACTGTCTAACAGCATGATAGATAGACAGAGAGCGAGAGAGTGTGTGAGTGAGAGAGGGGTAGAGGTGAGAGGGTGTTGAGTGTGTTTAAATGAAATTGCTTGATTCGGCATAAACATATTTACTCTGTTGAATATTTGCTCAACAATTTGATTTGAAATCTTGCGCCCTTTACACGCCACTTGTACAACATCTAAATGGAATTGTATCAAGGACGCGCTCAACGGAACAATCGAACGTAGGCAAACAAGAGCAATAAAAAGAAAACACACCACCCACCACCCACCACCCACCATCATCCTATAAGCCCAATCCCAATGCCAATCCCGCAATCCCAATCTACATGCCAATCCCTATGCCTTATAGAGTGAATAGTCAGTGGGTCGGCGGGTATTCAATGTAGTACTCGTAACAGCTCTACAGATGTCAGCAATTCTCTCGATTTGAATACACTCAACAAAAAGCGAAAGTGGGCAAACAATTCAATACACAGAGAGCACAAGTAAAATGTAAAGAAAAAATTGGAAAATAGAATGAGGGGGGCAAAATGAAGATGCAGAGGAACCCGCGCAAATGGCTTCTCTAACGACCCAATTAATTTGAAACAAAACAAAAAAAAAAAAGTGGAAAAAGTTGTATCAAATAAAAAGAACGCAATGAGCGTTTGAATTCAAAGAAGAAGCGGCAATGGCAACTGCTTTATGGCCACAGAGTCTGGCTAACGCCACAGGCCACTAAATGCCGTCTCCAGCTACTCTAGCTTCATCTTCATCTCCATCTCCATCTGCATCTATAGCTTCAACATCAGCTACTTTGGCTAAAGCAATTGCCACGGCATACAACTCCAAGTAGAAGTTGATGAGAAGTGTTTGTTATTCCCCCTTTTCCCTTTGCCCGCTTAGCTCAATTGTGGCAAAAGCTGGAAAAGTTCGCCAATGCCGACAGCTTCATTACAACCATCATCATCATCATCATCATCATCAGCATCATCTCATCTACCCATGAGTAATTTGCCCCAACAAAAGTTTATTTGTTGCTCAAGCTGTTGATGACTGTAGTAAAACAAAAAAAAAAAAGGAGAGAAAAGTAGAGAAGAGAGAGCATCGAGTTGTTGCTTAGAATGGAGCAACGATATGAGGTTTTAAAGCACAGATGCTGTACGATCTTCGCTCAGTCTTCGATCTTCAGTCTTCCGTCTTCCGTCTGGTAGTGCGCTAAAAATCAAAGAAATTCGCAAAACAATCAAAATTAAACTACAATTTTAGCCATGTCCAAGTCCAGCTTTACAATTTTAATCGCTCTGATTATGCTTAGTCTAACCATGGGTAAGTTTTGAGCAATAAATCTCTAAAATATTTTGCGAATTTAATTTTATTGCACAGCTGTTCACGTTTTTTCTATTGTTTTCTGTTTTCTGTGTGTGTGATGAGTTCGACTCAGTTCAGTTGTGTGTTGTGTGAACTGTGTTGAAACAGGTTTTAATTTCCATAAAACCATCTGCGAGCAGAGGCGTAGCTTAAAGGGGGTTGGTAGAACACTTCAAGTTCTCTCAGCACTCAGCTCTTAGCTCGTTAGTCATAATTACGCTGTCGCTTTGGAGTCGTTGTGATTCAAGGTTTCCGGGCTGTATGTCATAGTAGATTACCAGACTGATAAGGAAAGAGCTGCGCCAGGCAATGATTTAATGGCTTGTAATTAAATTTTTCCTTAGCTGCGCCCTATCAGGAGCTCGAGCCGCGCAAAGGTCATGTGCCAGTCTACATACGACACGGGGATGAGTCTCTCAGCCAAATACATCCCGGTCTGGCGGAGGCTTTCAAAGAGGACAATTCACAGACACTTCAAGCCGAGGTAACAAGTTCTTAAGTTCAAGTTTTTAAGTCAAGTTAACTTTTTACCAAAATAACTCCCTTGCAGAATCTGATTATGGAATCGAATCAATCCCCAACTGAGAAGCTGGAGACAACGACGCCCGAGATACAAAGCTCAACTGTATCGGATATAGCCAGTTTTGATGCCATCAAAGCTAAGGACGAATAATGATGAATGCAATTCAATAAATGCGTGTAATTCGAAAATGTATCTATGAGATACTTTCTATGTTAGTTGATGCTTAATGCTATTAAATATTTTGCTGGGTTGTTGCTCGTTAACTGGCCAGAAATCGCCTTAGAGCTTTGCGTGTGATTTACTTGTTGTGGCTCCATTAGTGAGACAGGAACTTGCCTCTCTCTCTTTCTCTCACACTGCTTCTCCCTGTCTCTCTCTGTTGAAGATGCGGCATCGCAAACGTTTTGTAATTAATATAATGGCGACGGCTGTGCTCTGGCAATGGGAAATTGCGATGGCAATGGCGATGACGATGGCAATGGCGATGGCGATGCCAATGGCGATTCCAAAATGGCCTACACACATTGCGGTTCCTTTCTGGGGAGGCGCAAGCCACAAATTGTTGTTTCATTGTCCTTGTCTCTGGGTCTCTGGGAAGGCAACCGAGCCAGCGCTGCTGTCTAACGAGCAATAAAACTAAATACATACACATAAAGTTAATTATAAAAGGGCAAAAGGAAATTGAAGCTACCATCAGACTATTGAGCTGTCGATGCAAGTGACGGATTAAGCTAAAATACTCAGAGAGCGCCGACGGAGGCAGGAGGCGGAAATGAGGGCGGGGCAACAGGGGCGGGACTTGTGGGCCAAAAACGAAATCAGCTAAATTGAGAGCGAGAACTTTGCCAAGAGATGACTGCAATCAAGAGGGCATTAAAAAAAACGAGCAAAAAACAACAGACAAAAAACAAGAAAGACTGCACAAATTGAGTGAGCTCAACTTGCAGATACCCAGTAAAAAGCGACACATTTTCCTCAAACTGTCATAACTTAGTAAATTAACCGATTTTCTTATGGAACTTCAATTTGGTTATTACTCATTTGGAAAATTACATTATATTTTCCAAAATATTAAAATATCAAAAATTTAAAACAGTCTTAACTTTGTCAACATTTAACCGACTTTCTTGCAAAACGTCAATTCTATCAATATTTGATCTCAAACTTGATTTTACACCAAAATTTCATTAAGTTGAAAATTGAAATTTTCTTTAATGTCAAATTTTTTAAAAACTTCAAACTTTCATAGCTTTGTCAAAATTTAAATGATGACTTTGCGAAATGTCAGTTATATCATTTTTTGATTCTAAATCGAAATTCTATTCATTTGGAAAATTTTTTTTTTTTTTTCAAAAATGTAAAATTTTTAGTTTGTCCATACTTTTCAAAATTCTTGAATAAGTACTAAATTCTTAAAAATACCCCGATTACAAAATAATAGGCAACTTTAATATACCCGCTTGGCGCATTTGATGAGTACAGGGTATGCTAAGGGAATGATGGGAGAAAAAAACTACGCGTAGTAAAAGCGTTTTTTATGGTGCCTGCCGTTTAAGAACTGCTGTTGAATTTAAATTTGGTTGCGTTTACGAGTGCTAGTAAATGCCACAGATAAAGGACGAAGAGGCAACAGCTTCATGAGGAGCCGAAGGAGGGAGACGGGAACCGAGAGGCTGTTGAGTAAGCTGATGTTTGTATCTCTGTGTGCGTTCAAGCGCATTCAACCTCAAAATGAATAATTGCATATGCTTCAATGATTTGCGACTTTGTTTGAATGCGCTACAAGTTTCTCAGTACAGCTTTAAGGACAGACTTCCCTCTTAACCCGCCTCTGCACTTCTCGCTGGAGGCTGCTGACCAATGCAAAGGGATCGTGTTTAAAGGTAGCAAGTGGAAAAGTATCTAGTACTCGTATAAATTGCTGGCTAATTTGAAAATTGCTTGCTTAATTGCATTGCTGATGGCCAAAACGAGCGCTTAAACAATAATTGTGTTAACTGTTATGTGGTGCGATTATCGACCATTGCCAATAACCCTTAGAATCGCATGTTACGAGTCTTATTATTATTATCATTGGCCATTGACCATTGACCATTGGCCATTAAAACAGCTTCCCCCTAAAACCCAATGAGATTCGATGTGGCCATCTCGTTTTACTTAACTTTTTATTGCTTTAATGTGCATATTTATTTATATTTTCTTGCTTTTTATTTTAGCCAGGTTATCAGCCAAGCAAACCACCTAGAATGCCACCACCACCTGCACCACCGCCCGCATTGCCACCGCCAGCTACGCCGGGAATGCTCACAAGATTGCCCAGCAAATTGTTGCCATTCAGGTTCAGTAGACAGCTGTCAAAGTTTTGTGGGGCTAAAGTGAAAACTAACTGATGTGCGAGGGGTGAAGTGGGCTACAACTTACCGCACATCCAGACGTATGACTTGCTGGCACGCCCACTCTTGCAGGCACTGTAATGCATTTGTCAAAATACTTATATGTTTCGCACACAAGTCGAGTTGATTTCCCGATTTCCTGCACTTACTTTTATGCTCTCAGGTGATGGACGGGGACAGCTCTCGATGCTGGGTCCTCCACCTCCACCACCATGACCTCCTCCTCCACCATGACTGCTTCCACCTTCACCATGTCGTTTGGGGTGACGATGAGGCGCGGGCTTTGGCCTTACAGGTTCCTCACCGGGCTTTACCAGGGGAAATATTATATATACTTTTTAGGAAAAGTAAATTATTAAATACTTACACCAGTACAGCACACCTGTAAACAACGAAATAGCATCATTTAAAGAAAATTCCCCAAGTAATTCGACTTACCAACACCAAAAATCCCAGCGCAACGGCGCACAGTAAAAAATTCCGCATTTCTCCGAAATTTCTGGTACTCACTGTTGAAACTCTGTCAACTTGTTAACGTTTTTATAGGCAGAGTAAACAATAAAATAAGCTGTTTTATTATTACAGCATATATAGGTTGAAAAATATAAAACAAAGGCCCCTCCTTATATAGGTCATATTTCTAGAACATAGTGAGACTGATTTTGTTATACCCGATTACTTAAAAAATAAGTATAAGGGTATATTGTACTCGTTGAAATGTTTGTTACAGGAATCATCTCCGACCATATATAGTATATATATTCTTAATCAGCATCAACAGCCAAGTCGATATAACCATTAACTATCAGCCTGCTTAATCGCAATAAGATCGGACAAATCGAACGGAAGTAATGGCTGATTTAAGTCTTTCATGTAAGTTAAGCGCCTAAAAATATGCAAAATTCTATTTTTGCTATACCTAAATGCTTGCAACTCGGGAACTCAACTATAGCTTTTCCCGCTTAATTTTTTTTCACTTTTTGATAATCATAAATATTTTTATTCATCATGCAAACCATTTTACATTTTACATTTACATAAATAGGTAGGTTCATTTTCATTACGAGTACTTTTTGAATCCAGTTTTGAGTGTTTTGAGTTTCTTTTTGGCAACTATTTAGTAAAGTATATATACGATATATATATATACGATATATGCACATTACAAGAACTAATTGTAAAATAATTCATCTAATAATACAATTGTATATACGACATATGTATTTATTCATATTATATTATAATTTTAATTAGCTATATTCAATTATTTGTTTTTTGTTTTTTAAATGGCATTCAAAAAAGAACAGTATTAAAATGGAGGTGGGGGTGGGTTGAAAGGGGGATTCACATTCATACGATTAATAAGCATTTGATTTAAATCTCAGTTGTACAGTTAGGTGATTTCTAGTAATTCTAGTGATGCTAGCGATTCTAGTGTTTCTATTACATTTTGAACTAGAACTTGAACTTGTACTTGACTGACGTTGTGTTATCGATCGATCGATTGATTGATTGATCGATTAATCGGGAGCAAAAATCGGGACAAAATCGAATAATATGTGAAAATTACAGCTATTGTCGGCTACAATTACTACAACATGGTCGTGATCCTGGTCATTGCTATGGTCCTGATCCTCAGGCGCACTGCATCTTCTTGCAGTTGCACAGCCACTTGATAATCCTCGCATTGCGCTCCACAATCGACGGCGGCTCCGACGGTCGATAGGGCTGTGTGGTCTGCGGCTGTGTCTCCGTGCTGTCCGGCAATCGCATTGAATCCACCGTGCTGACATCCGAAAAGAACACGGTGCTGGAATCATCGGAATCATCGGTCTCGGCATTGTGACGACGCCGCGGATGACTATAGATCTCATGGAAGGCCTCATCGTTCAGGCCCAGACGATCAAAGAACTTTTCCAGCTCCGAAATGCTGGCGTTGAGTGCTTCTCTCTCCATGTCCAGGTTGTGGGATTGCGACATCGCATAACCGTCCGCTGAGAAACCTTTGGGAAAGAACACATTCTCGTGCTCCATATTGTTGCGCTTGTAGCCCGCTGAGCCGCCGCCTCCTCCTCCGCCTCCGCCTCCCCCGCTGAGACACTCCACGGTGTTGTTGATGGGCGAGGTGCGCGGCTGAACCGGAAGTCGATTGCGATTCTTGAAGCGAATGCAACGCTGCCGCTTGAATTGTATGGGCGGCGGACTTATGTCATCCACAGACGGCGCCGAGCCGGGACTCTGCACCAGCGAGCTCTGCGAGTGGTTGATGCTCGTGTAGCCCTGGGAGCTCGTGTGCAGCTGTTGGCTCGAGGAGCTCGAATAACGCGGCGTCGTTTGTGTCTTCAGACGCGGCGATGGCGGCGTCGGCGTATAATCATCCTGGAATGCCTCGGGCACCTCCGGAGTCGGCGTAAAATTGAGCAAATAGTCGGCAGCTGCATTGTCATAGCCCGACAAGTTGGTGGTGCCAACACCACCACCACCACCCAGCATCACCACCGGACCACCGCCCGTATCCTGCTTGCAACGACAGTCAATGCAGTCCATGTTCCTGCCATGGAGCGGGGGATAATCGCCGCCAGCTGGCGTCACATAGCCACAGTACGAGTTGGCGCTGTGCTGCGTGGAGGAGCCACTGTCCCGCCGTGTGGCGGCCACCAGGTTGCAACAGTTCTTGATGGTGCCACTGGCAGTGCCCGGATTCGTCGTCTCCCTCTGCCGCTTGTAGCACGGCTCGCTGCGATGCGTGTAGTGTCCCGAACTGCCGCCCGAGTCGCGATTGATGGATGACTCGCCGGCGGATTTGATGGAACGATTGCCGCGACTGCAACAGCTCAGAATCTCGCTGTGCGGCGAGTGCCGACTGATTTGGGTGTGCAGATCCGGCAGCGACTTGTGGCTGTTGATGTTGAACTCGCCGGCAGTGTAGGGAGCACGCTCGTCCGGATTGGCCACCTCGTGCGAGTGCGAATAGGAGCGCTGATAGTTGTACCTGTCAAAGGGGAGTTATTTAGCAAATTTATCGACTTGGATTTTGGGCACTTTTAAAAAATCGCAAATATTGATCATAACTTTACGGTTGTCTGAAAACCAACTGAACGAACTTTCAATTTTAATTCTCTGTTTTCTCCAGGAACTGTAATCATTATAAGTGCAATTAAACCAATTTTGAAGTAATGATTAATTTCAAGTTTCATAGGTTTGATCCCAAAATAATGATTATTTTGAAGTTATACTTTACTTCTCAACCAGTAGTCATTATTTTCGAGCAAAAAAATAAAACTTAAAGAATAATCGTTATTTCATGAGTTTTATTTTTTGTTAAAAAAAATTTCGAGTTTGAAAATTAAGAAAATAAGTAAAATTTAGTAATGTTAAAAATATAATGATAAATCGACAACTCTTTTTTAGCGCTAATGATTTTAAATTACTTAAGCTCAATAACTTTTTGTCGATATATAAGCAACTCGATTTTTGTTTTGATGATTGTAGCATTACGATTTAAAAATCGATTTATAATTTTTTTATTTACATCATTAGAAAAATTTAAACCTAACTAATTTGTATTTTACTTATTTACTACTACTGTTAGCTATCGTCCTACTTAATCGCAACAAGATGGGACAAATAGAAAAGTGGTAATGGCTGTTTTAAGTTTCAAGCAATGTACGGGCCTAAAAGCATGCTATAAAAAATATTTAATATTTACTTTAATAAGTAACAGGTATCCTATAGTCGGGAGCCTCGACTAATAGCCTTCCCACTTGTTTAGCCTATTTTTGAGGCCTATTCGCGACCTCTGGGAATTCTGGACTCACCTGTAGCGCTCGTTGTGCGCCTGACTTGACTTGGCGGCGTATTCGGCCGGCGGACTTATGGGCCTGTAGTTCTCGGTGAGCACCAGAGGCTCCTCGCCGCCGCTGGTCGGCTCACTGGGATATGCCGGGTAGGAGGAGGAGTCCCTGCCAAAGGCATGAGCCGGCAGATAAAGCGGCGGCGGAATTCTAAAGGCGCTGCTCTCATCCTCCCCATAATCCGCGGGCAACAGATCTCGATCCCGATCTCGATCCCGATCGGGGTTGTCCTCGTGTCGCCTGTTGCGTTCCTTGGCTGCCTCTGAACCGAGCAGCATGCGCAGCTTGTGCTGCAACAGATTGTTGTTGACAGCGGAGCCAGAGCGTTCCCGTGGCAAGCCATGTGACTGGGACTGCGACTGGGACTGCGACTGCGTCTGGTTGGGATTATGCCTGTGATGATGATGCTGATGATGATTGTGCATGCTGTATTGTGTGGGCGCTTGCTGCTGCTGCTGTTGCCGTGTCAGACTCATGTAGCGTCTGTCCTCCAGCTCCAGCTCAGTGTAGTTGGCGGCGCCACTGTAGTGTCCCTCCTCCGGGCGACGTCCACGCTTGACGCCCGTTCCGCCGTTGCCACGATAACCCGACTGCTGCAGTCGCTCAAAGACCGCATCCGATTTGATGTAGAAGGGCTTGGACTCCGCCAGCAATTCCACAGCTGACTTGCGCTTGTTGTAGTTGTAGTGTCGATAGAACGAGCTGTGTGCCCCACCGTGCCCCTGACCCTGACTCTGACTCCAATAGTTGCGGCAACCGGTTGCCGTTTCGGGCAGCGCCGATGCGGACAGCGGACGCTGTGACATTGTGCCGCCGGACATGTACAATCCAGTTCCGCCTCCATGGCCATTATATTGACTCTCCTGGCCTGATCCCGTGACGCCACTGCCACCGAACACCTGCTGGCTGGTGGCATACAGCGTCTGGCTGGCGGCACGGGAATACTTGTGCGGCATGGTGGTGTACATGGCGGGCGTGGAGCTGTGATGGCCACCGCCGCCAGGTGAGCTGCTGCCGTTGCACGTGGCACGCTGGCGGGGACTGCTGCAGCCATGTGCCACCGTGGCCATGTTGCAATTTCAATTAATCAAAATCAAATTGTGTCCCCCAAAAATAGCCTTGAATTGTCGCTGTCGCTGTCGCCGTCTCGGCCTCGACTCTTTTGGGGCTGTGCGGGGGGGTTGCGGGGGTTCGGGGCATGCGCAGTTGTAGGCGTGCTGCGTATACTGAAATTCACAATACAAATTATTTTTCAGCTGCGCATACAATTTTAATCAATTTGTTTAACGAACATTCACACGTAATTCACGCCTATGCAAAGCTTTATTAATTGATTGATTGATTGATTAATTGATTGACTGCCTGATGCATTCACTATAAATATCCTTTATGTATCACCATAAAGAGTATCTACTGTAGCTGCAGGATATTTATAGACTTTTTTCAACTGCACATATTTTTCAGACTCGCCTTTTTTTTAGCTTTTTCCACAAACTTTTCTCACTATTTTAAATATTTACTTGAAATAAACATTTCTGGCGCGTGGGAGTTGCAGGGCAAGGGGAAAGGGGTAAATTTAGCTCACCAGCAAACCAGCAATAAATTCCTTTAATGTGCGTTTTCCATCCAATGTGCTGGCATCTGACGGTTTGTGGGCAAGGACTACGACTACCACATTGTGCCACTTTGAATAACAGATGTTGTTCCATTGCCACTTCGTTCCAGCTGCTAAAGCTCGACGCATGCGCCGACTAACGGTCAAAGACTGCACAGCTAAAGCTCAGAATATGAATAAAAACTAAAAATAACATTAAAAAAAATATGAAAAATAAAAAATACAAAAAATATAAACTAAATATATAATAATATATAACAAAAATTTTAATTTTATTAGTAGAATAATTCTTATAATTTATAAAGATTTTATTATACATTTAAATACATATGTGTATAAGGTGAATAAACTAGCAATTGAATAAAGAATGAATATTATGATAGCAAAATACTTGTAGTGCTGTAATACAAAATAAATAAATAAATTAGCTAAGTAAATTAGAAATTCTTTAAAACATGATTTACATTTGTAAGAAGTTTATTAATTTAAGTTTAATAAATATTGTTAGAAATTTAATTGAAATTTTTTTTTAAAGTTTTTATTATTAAATATTAATTTATATTTCTTGCTTGCCAAAGCGGATGCAGTGTTCGCCTACAGCCAGCACTAATTAAAGCTTTTTTAGAACACGCCGAGCTTTCATTTTGGAAGGGGAGTATAAAAGCTAAGCGCGCGCAAATGATGAGCAACAGTTGAAACGCAGCTGCGTCTGAATTTGCAACATGTCGACATCGAAAGCTCCCTACGTTAAGCATAATAACGGCACCCAAATCCAATCCATTGGACTGGGCACATATACGGTAAGCTCGCCAGACAGATTCCCGATCACTTTCGAACAATATCGCTTATCAGCTTAAAAGCTTGTCAGAGAGAATGTTACTATCTCCATAATTATGAAATGTTTATGACTTACAATTAAACGATTTCAGTCACTCGGAGGAGATTGCGAGCGGGCGACGCTGCATGCAATTGACGTGGGCTACCGGCACATAGACACCGCCTACTTTTATGAGAATGAGGCCGAGGTGGGCAAGGCGGTGCAAAAGAAAATTGCCGAGGGTGTCATCAAACGCGAGGACATCTTTATAACCACCAAGGTAAGTATTTTCTAATGACCTCTGGTCAGTTAGAGGACTAATCAAAGTACAGTTGCTGAAGTAAATTTTTTGACAAGCTAAGGTTTTATTTTGGAAAAAGGCGAAGAAATTCAGAGTTCACATTAGTTTTTCAAATAAAAAACAAATATATGAATTTTTACTCTATCAAAATATTTTATTGATTACTGTTTTTATCTTAAACAGCTTTGGTGTCACTTCCATGAACCGGAACGAGTTGAAGCTGCTTGTCGCAAGACATTGCAAAACTTTGGCCTGAATTATGTGGATCTCTACCTGATGCACTGGCCCTATTCCTATGTCTATCGTGGGGATAATGAAATGATGCCAACCAATGCCAAGGGCGAAGTGGAGCTCAGGTAAATCCGAGATAATTTTAAATGGTACAGTTGACAAATAATTTGTTATTCCTTCAGCGATGTCGATTATGTGGACACTTGGCGTGCGATGGAGAAACTTGTTGAACTTGGCTTGGTCAAAAGTATTGGCGTTTCCAATTTCAATGCCCAGCAATTGGAACGTCTGTTGGCCAATTGCAAAATCAAGCCTATACATAACCAGGTAAACATTCCTTGCGGTCTCTATACTAGATTTGTTAATAATATTTGATTTTCTCTTCGTAGATCGAATGTCATCCGGCTCTGAACCAGAAGAAATTGATTGCATTGTGCGTTGTCACCGCCTATTGTCCCCTGGGCAGGCCAGATCCCGCCAAGAGACAACCAGGTTTCATCTACGATGATAAAGTTCAGAAAATTGCCGATAAGTACAAAAAGTCGACGGCTCAAGTGGTGCTCCGTTATCTGGTAAGTGGACTATCATACAATCACTAGAGTGTTACCTTCTTTAACCTTCATTCTAGATCGAAATTGGCACTGTGCCTTTGCCAAAGTCATCGAATCCCAAGCGTATTGAGGAGAATTTTAACATTTTCGATTTTAAATTGGATGCAACTGATCATGAGGTGCTGGACACTTATAATACTGGAGAACGTCTCATTAAAATGGAACATGCCGTTAAGAGTACAAATTATCCATTCCATATTGGATTTTGTTAAATATTTTTATAATGAAATCAATTTAAATTACAGACACATATGAATAATTGAAAATGATTACAAAATTACATGTTATTATTACTTAAATATAATATATGTAGACACAGTTAGACAAGTAAGTATTTTGACAAAATAAAAAATGCACATACTTTATATTTTAAAAGCATATCTCATTTATTTTTATTTTTATTCTACTTTTAAGTAGTTTCCAGTTTTTCCAGTTTAATATAAGAAAAGATATGCAATGTTTTTGTTTTTTTTTTTTAATAAAAACATTATTACATTTTTTTATTCTGTCCAAAAAATTACATGATGCAGTGTAAAATTAAGCTGTCTTTCCAATTAAGCTTGAAACTATGAGAGCGTGGGAGCTTTTCAAATGGAAGCAAACCAAATGTTATCACTCACACACACACAAGCACACTATCATGTACATATATGTATGTGTTTCACTTGATCTTGAATAGCGCCACTGAGCAAATTACCTATAGAGAACCCACGCCATACAACAGAAATGTGACAGCCAAAATGCTTTGCGAAGGGTCCAATTGGAAATTTTACCGATCTGGCAATATTGCCAATATTATTCAGTAGACGGACAGTGAAAAAAAAACATGCGAACTATAAAATACCCTCTACCGTTAAAAACTTATACTCACATGCTAATTTTTAGACTTGTTAGGCCCCAATGGATAACTAAATGCCCGCTTTTGGACTATCTATATGTCCTCTATGGGAATTAAGTCCGGAGAATGTGCAGGTGACTCTATGTCGCCAATATTTTCACGACAAATCCATATCCTGACCAAATTCGAAGGGTGCTTCGGGTTGCTATCTTGTTTTAAAGTGGGAGTAAAGACATAGTTCGGATCTCTACATAACATCCAGATCTTTATGGACAGTTTCTCGACAGTTTCATACTAAAGATTATTTTCATCCGATGAAACTATCGAGAAATTCTCGATGTTTTCTCGATGACTTTAAATTTCAGTTCTCAGTCAGTCAACAATTTATACATACATACCTGGTTTGCAATTTCTTTTTAAACGCGTTCAATTTTAGCGCTTTCAGCTGTTGCATTTTAAGTGTGGCCAGCGCACACGTATTGCTGTCAGCTGTTCTCATAAACAATGTTTTTTTATCAAAGTGGCAACTCTCGCTTGTTTACTGCTGCTGCCAACTTCACGTCTTTTGTGACGCAAAAATCAAAACATTCTGTGGGGGAATTTTCCCCAATTTGCCGCTTGTTGTTGCTGCTGCTAGTGTAAAAATAGATGCAACGTAATGGTATACGTGTACTTGCATCCCCCAAGGAGTCGCCACACTGCTGCTGCATTGCAGTTGTTGTCATTGCATGCGGCAAATGTGCGCTAAGCACGTGAGTATCAAAATAAAATGCACAATTTATGGATAATTTTACAAACATTTTGTTTTGTTTTATTTGCAGACTGAATTTGATGGTAATTAATCAATAAACTTATAGTGCTCGATAGTGCAATATGCGTACAATTGCCTGGATAAACTAAAAAGCCGTCCACAACAAATACAACACAAAAGTCAAAGTGCAATTTGCAAAGTTGAAAGTTGGAAATTTGGTGTTTTGGAGTTGTTAGAATCGATGCCACATTGTAACACAATGGTTTATATGCGCATAGTGCTAACGACCTTGGTGACAATAACGTGTCTCCTGGGTGACAATTTCGTGGAACTGACACAGCACCCGCTGTTGAAGGCGCTCGCCGATAATGCGACACATGCGGCAATTGGCGCCTTGACGGGCATCGCATTCGCCATGCAATTCTATGAGCGCACTACACAATTGTTTGGCTGGATATTGATTTTCAGCTGCTTTGTGGTGTCCTCGTTTATCGACCTGGATCACTTTGTGGAGGCGCGTTCCCTTTATCTGGAAGTGAGCTGTCAATTAATGTAATTGCCTTTTCCTTTCTTATTGTTTTGTGTCTTTGTCCAGGATGCCACCAATCTGTCGCGTCGTCCATTTCTGCACTGTTCCAGCATTGTGCTGGCCATGTTGCTGTTTTACATTTGCACCGCGTGCCTGAATTACTTCCGCAGCAGTCTGTTATTGGGCGCACTGCTCTGTGCCTTCATTACGCACCACACGAGAGACGCGGTGAGGCGGGGCTACTGGTTATGGCCATTTTATGAGCACACGGAACGCTTGCCACAAGTGGCCTATATTGTGATCACGGTACTGACGCCATATCTAATGGGTTATCTGCATAACGTTTGCCGCAGCAGCCTTGTCCTTAACTTTTTGGGTCAATATGTTAAGCTAAGTGAATGCAACTATCGCAATGGAGCTGGAGGCTCCAGTGCCAATTATCGTTATTTGCAGGTGTAAGTTTGTGATACTAACCAATTGATTAACTAATGGAACTACTCAAAATATGCTTACTTAGGCTGCAAGCTCAATTAGTTTAGCTTTAAGCTAGAAACTTAAAATACTTCCACATTACAGGACACAATTTTATTATATGTAGTTACAATAATAATTTTATTTAATCTTATGACAATGATATAGACATATACGAGTACCTTTAGGAATATTTTCAATATTAACTAGCATAGTTTTTTATCGAACACACAAAACATACCTAGATAATATCCAGATATTGTGATATTTATAGCATAAGCATCTTAGTAGCTAAAAATCAAAGCATAGCGCACAAAACTAATCGATTTTCAACTTCCAATTTTAAATGAATGAATTATATTCAATTTTTATTAACTGTAGGCAACCAAACAAACAAACTGTTAATTATGTAATTAATCAAACAATCAATAATGCGCTAATAAATTCGACTTGTAAACGAACAACAAAATAAAAAATAAATAAAAATGCTGTTGCATCAGCATTCAACATAGTCGTAATTCCTATTTCCTATTGGCCCTGTCGACTTTGGCTTGTGCTAAAAGCCAAGTTAGTTAACAATTGTCTGTTCATGGGCTCAAAAGTGTTAGGTGATTAATCTTGATTCCAAGTATTTTTAACAGAGATAATAATAAATTCCAAAATCAATTGCAATAAAATCGCATGTTTAATTTTACATTCTTCAATTGAAAAACAAACTGGCGATAATTTGGAAAATTTTCATTGGAAAAATTGCGTTTGTGGCGCAATAAATAAGTGATTAAATTTAAATGTGGGGGATGAAAAAAAAAATAGATGTTGATAAAAGAGAAAACAGTTTGTAAAGCAACGAGACACATACAAAGCATGTACACACCTCTGTACACACGCCCACACACAACAAACAGACAGGCGGAATGACGAGCGCCACCTTCCACCTCTTACCCCGCAAACTGCTCCACCTCTTCCACAAAAAAAGCAGAGCAAAAATTCGGTTGACAAATGTTATACGAATGTTTTGATCATTTGCGTTTGGTCTGTGTTGCCGTTTAGATGATCGCCGCCTGTTCGTTTCTGTTTCGCAGCTGATTTTACGATTGCCTCGATTATAAAACTGTCATAAAACTGTCGTGTTTTTTGAAACTGAAATTGTCACTGTTTTTGTGTGAATTAAAAGTGTGTGAATACCCTAGACAAGGTGGCGGAACAAGAGGATAACTTTGTGAATCCGTTTGCCGTAAGTGCAGTTACACACAAAAACGGAACCGCACTTTTAAATTCGATTTGTTTTTTTTTCTGTTCCTATTTCCATTTTTATTGTTATATTTTGCACTTTAACCTTGAAACGTTTTTAAGCTTCGTTTGAACAACAATTAGTTAAATTAGCTAACTGTGATGATTTCATTCATGATTTCATTTTCTTTTTTTTTTGTCGAGTAACTTTGCTAATGTTCATGTTCCCATGTTCATTTAAACGCCATCAATTTACGCGCTGTTAATCCGCATTAACAATTTCCTCAGATAAGTGTCATATTCATGTCACATTCAGCTCATATGTGAACACAATATCTATACAATTTCATAATATTTATTATTGCATATATATACTCTTCTTCTATACGTATGTAGCATGCACATTTGCTTATTGCTTTCAATTTGTTGCGATTTCTAAAATGTTTAAAAATAAATCCTGTAAACATTTACATTGGAAGAATATTAGCAGCTACAATGATTGATCAAAATTCAAAATTTTGTTCGGAAATAAATCAACGGCAAGAGGCAGCAAATAAACATAAAAATAATACAAGTGGGAAGTTGAGATACCCTGTAATAAATGGATTTCTCTAAGCTTAACTTCCAAGCTTAACTTTTAAAGAAATAGTATTTTTCTTATATAATATAATATTTAATATGACACAAGTATATTAAACTCTCTTCGATAAGCAAATGAGAGATTAAAAATGTTTTCAAAATTTAAATCAAACTACACATCAGATTGGGGGGATTGACATATGGACAGATGTCTGAATTCGACTGTTAATGATAATCATAATTAAATCTTTATTATAGTTTCAAAAAAAATCTCCTTCATTCCCTGTTTGCTGGGTATATCCCAAGATTGAATGGCAACCGAGCGTTCCTTTCTATTCCTAATACACTAATAATTTGTATTAAATGCATATATGCAATTAGTTAATTTTTGGCACACATTCTAAGACACCTGAAAGTCATGTTACATCTACGTTTGATCTTAATGAGCTGATAATGATGATGATTGTTAACGGTCGTCCAGGCGGTTTTAAAAATCTCAACAATGTCTGATAATGGCAAATAAATGCAACAATCACAAAATAAATGAAATGTTTTCTCTCTATCTCACTGGGAATTTGGTGAGTGCAGCTTCTAATAAACAAACACAATTCCACAAATGAAGAGACTTCAAAGTACTTTGTCAAAAGCCCAAACACTTGATTCAACACGTGCAACGCGGCGTATAATGAATGTTGACACAGCCCACATAATTCAAATTGCAAATGCAAAAATGTTGTGCCATTAGCAAAATGCGTTTTTTTAAAATCCAAAGTTCGATATTGCGTATACGCAGCTTGGTGCGACAGCTAACGACAGCTGCCTAATTAAAGAGATCATTCTTCTTTGTTTGCGTCGTTCGTGCGCTGTTTCTTTTGACTCACTGTTTGATCACTCTCTCTATATATATATATACATATTTGCCTTCCATGCACTGCTGTCAAGTACTGTTGCCAAGTTTCATGTCGAAATCGTTGCCCTAGCATCATCGACACCCTAAATATAACTCATACGCAACGTGTGCAGCACTTAATATGCAGTTTTCTGTCAATATTGCAGCGAATAGAGTTGAATGACTTTTGACTACAATTTATATAATATATGTACATTTGCTAACTATAAATAAAACGATTGCTTGTTTTTTTATTTCATTTTGATTTTGGGATTTCAATAAATTGCACTAATAAACAATCCACAAATCATTCGCATAGCCACAAATTTAGCTAATTTTAATTCCGTGAAATATATAGTATATATGTATATATGAGCTATAGAAAATGTGTGCCATTTAACATAATCTACTTACTGAATCAGCTTGGGGTTGTCGTTGTTGACAAGAAAACATAATAATAATAATAAAATTCAAAAAAAAAACGAAAATTAAAATGGAAAACGAGTAAGTCAAAAACAGAAATGAAATTCAAAACAACAAAAGATTCGAAAATTTTTCGAAATTTATGAAAAGGCAACAACAAAGTGTCTAGTCCGGTTTCTTTTCCTTTTCTTTTCTTCCCATGTGTTGATTATGTTTTCATTTCGCTTTCTTTTTTTTTGTTCAGTTTTTGGTTTTATTATTTTGTTGGCTTGTCTCGCGCCCACTTTTGTATATTTTAGACGTTGTTTCGCCAACATTTTCGGCTGCCTTCGCAGATCGCCGATCGCAAATTCGCAGCCAGCGCACGAAATGCTCAATATTGTTTGGGACTCCGTTGCGAGACGATCGCCGATCAACACGCGCAGCTCGCAAAAAATATATTTCAAAATAAAAAAAAAAACAATTCGATAAACTAAAATTTCACATAAAAATTGTTGTGCGACAATTTTCAGCAGTGCAAATATTTTGATAAATAATAAATTATTTATAGAACATTTTTTCGTGGCAATTTGTCGGTTCGTTTTCGCCTTTCACTTTTATGGCAACATTTTGTGATTTCTTCTTAGTTTTGTTGCCAACAATTTAATGGTCGATTTACTAATTGATTGCACGCGGCGCATTTAACAAATTGAATTCTACAAACAAAAAAAAACTAAAGTGCTAATGAGCATAAAAAAGAAAACAATATTTTACAAATAATTTGCACATTTGCAAAAAAGTTTTAAGCACATCGTTAAATTCACTTTAATACAAAGCAAAAACCTGATTATAATAAAAAATATATATGAAAACAATATCTAGGGCAAATATATAAATATTACACATACGCCACCGACTTATCCTGCTTGCTCTCTCCATCTCACCCACACTCACTGTCTGTCTCTCTTTGAACTTGCACTACAAACCATATTGAATGAGTCCAATGAGTGGACTACGTCAGCAGCTGAAGGTAAGTAACATCCCTTAAGAACTAAACCCCTTTTTAAAAACTGTCACTGAACCGCATTGAACCCACAACTGAACCGAACCGAAGCGAAGCGCATTCAACAACCTGGCCAACAATTGTGTAAATATTTAATAAATTAGTCTCGAATCGAGTAAAAACAGCCTCCGTCTGGCAGGTACTAAAATGGTTTCCCTACTTTTCGTTTATACTCGCATTAATTGCTGTTAGACTATAAATAAAACTTATTATAGTTATTTAATGGCTTGTTTAGCTTTCAGCCAAAACAAAACACAAAAGCGACAGCTCTCATTATTTCATAAATGTTTCATATTCACATTTAAATACACAAAATGAAGAAAACAACAGTGAAGACAATTTGCTAATCAGCTAAAATTAGCAATAATTATTTTCTCGACAGGCATAAGTTTTATTTAAATAATGCTTTTTACTTAAACTTTTTACATTTTGATTATTTTCATCTGTCAACAGTAGACCTTGACTATTGTTGTAATTTATGTGCTATATTTGTGTTATGTTTATGAACAAATAATTTGTTTATTTCACGTCACGTTTGCTGCCTTTAAAAGCGATTTCTATAAGAATTCTGGCGAGATTTATATAGACATTTTCTATATATAAAGGCCCTTCACTTATGTTTATGATAATGATGTTAAAAATTGTTGAGCTGTCGATTTTTTATTTTATTGTGAAAATGAAGACAATAGGGAAAAAATCTATTGTACCACCTGTAGCTTCTTTATTCTTCCTCATCACTCAGCTGTTTTAAGAGAAAAAAAAATCAATAAATGCTGACAGCATGTGCTTAAATTTGAATTTAATTAACAGACATTGCAGAGAATTCTCAGCCCAGAGTCCAATCAGAATTGTAATAAAGACAGAGTCTCTTAATTTACTATACTAAATTTCACACATCATCAACTGACAATTGTGGGAAATTATCGAAATGGAAAATCTTGAAATTTTGGATCGTAAACAACATTTTTGTCGACAACAACAAAGTAGGCAAAATATAAAGCGCATAATAAAAATGTAAATTGAAATTTTGATATAGAAATATTATATATATTTTAACAACTTTTGCGATGTACATAGTATATGTCCATAATGGCATCTTAATGTGCTCTTTGATGCCAGTTTCAAATTTTAGTATCTTGAGACGTCTGCTCAATGTTTTCTATGGCATTAAAAAAAAATCAATTGTTTATATACTGCAAAGAAGAAGAAAATAATAATAAAATTTACGCAGCGCATATATACAAAAACGATTATTAGCTTTTGTTTCTAGTAAATTATTTTGAGTCATTTCAAGACAATATTATGAAAAATATAATGTGTGAGAGAGCGCACAAAATATTGCTTTTTTTTTGTAAATTATTGAATTTTTTAATTATAAACAAAACATTTTTAATCAAGTTAAATGATGTAAGGAATTGCTTAAATAATATTTTATTTGTTTAATTTAATAATTTATTTGTTTTGTTTATAAAATAAATACGAACAAGCCTTTACCTTGGCTAGAACGAAAGAAAAAGGTGTTCGACTGCAAGATACCCTATGGCTGGTCCTAAAATATATACATAAATATTCGTATATCACAGACTATGCCATTAACATTGTATACCAAGGGTATTTACTCTTTCACAACCCAAATTATTATTTCTTTTGTTGTTTAAAAAGTCAACGCACTCTTAAATTTCAGCTAAGCATCCTTGTCTCTGTTGAACGACATACAAATTTATAAAGTTGACAACATTTTCACACATAAAAAATGATATTTATGTTTAGCTGTGTGTGAAATGTTTACAAAGTGCCATAAAATGTGACTTTAAGTAGACGAAAAACGTTAAAGAAGAAATGCTATAAAATGGTTATTATTAACCCATTACACACATTGTAAGAAGTGTGAAATGAATGGAAAAATTCACGTTTACGTCAACTAACATGTCCAAAAGACGTACAAGGGGAGGGAAGAGTGTTAGCCATATGCATACTGATGAACTGATTTATTGCCAAATGTAAAGGTCAAATTCGGAAATGCAAGACAAATGCAAATAATGTAGTCTATTTCGCATAATTAAAATCACATTCCCAAAAATAAACAAGAATTTAGTGAATGTTTTCGATTGAATTATGGCCAGGTTGTAAATTGTCAATTGATTGGCCTAACAATTTGTTCTAATTTTCTTGGCTATTTGTTTTGTCCGCCCCCAATTTGTGTTCCTGTTTAAATCACATACCAACAACAAATGCCACAAATTCTTAGCACAGAAAAAAAATTTACAATAGAAAATCACGACGTAATTAACAAAATGTTAAAAATAAATAAAAGAGAGCATGATGAAAATACATTAACTACAGTTAATGATCGCTAAAGTAAATACCCTTTTTAATTAGAATTATTTAATTAGAATATTTACTTCTTTGTTTAAGATACTTCGCTTCGGTCTGTTGGCGGTTTTGATTTTCACCCACGCTTAAAAATATACAACAAAGTTTTTTAACAATTTGATAAGCTAGACGAACATTTCCCCTTGGGGGTAAGCATTGTGTGTTACTTTCTGTGATAGAAAACAATTATGATTTCTATTTATTTATAGCAAAGCACGGAATTAAATTTTTTTAATATATTTATTTTATTTTATTTATGTATTTTGGTTTTATTTAACAGATGCTGGGAACAGCGCTGCTGGGCAAACGTGCCACAAAGGTAAATACACCAATACACTCACACACATACACATAAATAAGAAATGCAATTTTATAAAGTTCACAAAAGCATCAAAACAAAAGTAGAAAACACATTTTTCAATTAGCTTTTCTTTTTCTTTGACTTTTCCGTTCATTTACTTTATTTGTATTTTCAATTTGCGGATGGCATGTAAACAACCACTACAATTGCGGCATCAACAACAGCCTGTTAAAAAGAAACCATTTACAGATGTGGAAATTAAAGGTATGTCTAAAAATTGAATTTTTAAATATTGAAAATATTATTGGTAAACAAATAAAATTGTTGATCTTTAAATTATAATTGATCATTCTGAAAAAGCTGATCAAAATTGTATATAATCCAACCCAAAATTTATTTTTGTTCCCAACTTTTGTTGTTTAGTGTAAACTGTTTGCTAAACACTTTCTCAAAGTCTTGCTTAAATTGCCAGATAAAGTTTTCTGCTTTTATTAGCTATAATTACACATAATTTGCCTGGCGCAATAACACGGCGTATACGCAATTTGCAAATTTTACAACGTGCAACTTTTGCCGTGCATTTTCATAGTTATTTTTGGACCCGTGCACTATTGCACTAAATGCAGCGTTTTAATTTTAGAAATTTGTCCGCCTTTTGCGTGTCGCCAAAAATGCTAAAATTAATTTCCCACTGCCATAAAAATAAGTTAAATAGATCATTTATTTTTGGCAGCAGCAAGAAAACCCACGACAGGTGCACTGACACTTAAGTTATGCGGTGTCTGAGCTCTTTGCGATTTTGAATTGCCATTTAAAAGGAAGGAGAAGGTCGAATATGGCACAATCAAAAGTAGGCACTTCTCGGTGTCGGTGTCTTTAATCTAATCAGGGGATAGGCGCAATCAGAAATTTAATTTAATTAATTTGCCTCACACTCTGAACTGATAGCACAAAGCGAGCACAACCAAATCACGTGACAAATCTTTGCCCAAAATTATTATCTATATATAATACAAACATGCAAAAATATAATAAACACTCTGACTTGCACAAATAAAAGCTGTTGTGAGTGGGATAATCTCTTTATTCCCGAAACAAACGATATAAAAACTAGGTTGACAAAACACCTGACAGGATGTTAAGGCTAACAAAGAAAAATATATAATACATAAAACAAGATATAGTCATAAAATTGTTTTTAATCTCTGCAAAGTCCGATATATCTTTCGGGAAAAACCTGACATCATTTGTTGTCCCAACAATAATAGCCAAGGCAATTGATCATCGGTGACATTGTCATCATCATGTCTCTTGATCGCTCTTGATCAAATATTTGTCAACCTCATGATGACATTGATGATTCATTTATGAGCTGAATACAATATATTATAAGGCGTGCACACCTTGTATGATATCTTCAGATAAAGCAACATTTATTAAGTACTACTTTATTGCTGCCTTCTACTCTGGCTTATCAAAACATTAAAATCAGAACATTGTCAACTCAATTAAAAGCGTCAAGTGACAACAAGCCTTTAGACTTGTATAGTTATTACTTAACGATCCAAATAATTTTTTAAGTTTGTCAAGACTAAATACAAGGGTATCTACTAGTTTTTCCAATTTAAACAAAAACTTCAAAAATGTCTTTACTTTGTCAACGATTTCATTGCCGAATATTATTTTTATCATTTCTTGACTTCTTAATTTGATTCAGAATCGAAATTTTACTCATTCGGAAAATATGATTTTTCTCAAAACATTGTATACTTTTTCCCTTGACCCTTTTTCAAAAACTTCAAATTGTCATTACTTTGTCAAAAATTAGACGAACTATATGCTTTGTTTGACTTTTAATCTGGTTTTCGCATGACAAATTGTACTTCATTTGGAAAATTTAATTTTTTTTAGTTGACCTCTTTTTTCATCAATTATTTCTCTTATTTGATTCTGCATTACAAATATTACAATTATTTTGATAGGGTATTTGGTAATAGTGTTGACTCCACCAACATACTTATTTGTCTCTAAATATTTCTCAATCAAAACATCTTGCTGGTAACTTTCCAGTTTTTTTTTAATTAAATAATCGGAAATATAAAATTAATAAAGATTTGAATCTCCAAGCGATGAATTTGTAGTGAATGAAGCTGTTTTTGAGTTATCTTTTAATCTGTTAAGCAAATAAACAGCAAAGCATTAAAAGAGAGAATAATACTACGAAATATTTTTAATCATAAATATATATGTATATATATAAACCGCTGTATTACGACTATATCTCAAATGTGAGTGCTCTTAGTTGCTTGCATTACATTCGTATACTGTATATATTTAATAATGAAATCAGAGGGCTGGCCCAGAGCACCCCCCTCTCCTTATGTGGAGCGGGGTAACTGATAAAAAAAATACCTCGTTCTCGTAATACTTGTGCTAGTATTGCAGTTATCTCAGCTGTCAACGAAAGGTGCTCCGGGTTGTGTTGTCGACTATCACTAAAATGAAATATAATACAATATACCATACACACACACATAAGCACACCTCACCCATATATATGTATATATATGTATGTGTAGAAGGCGCGCGCTGTTTGGGCCAAAAGCAAAAGTTAGTCATTATCTTGGAGTTTTCGTAGATAAATCGTGTGTCAGGCGAAAAAACGGTTCCCCATTTTTGGCTTTCACACATCATTTAGCGGCAGCAGTTGTCACAGTTCCTAAACCAGACCCAGAGCTATCACAATACGGGTAACGGGTATACTCCGCTATAATCGGATCGGGCAATAACAAGTGCTGCAATATTCTATGATTTGATTGTAATTCAAGCACGCATGGCCGTAACAAAGTCGAACGCGATTTGATTAACGTGATTGAGCGATTGATAGACTTACAGTTAATGTGGGTGTCAATCAAACGGTTCTGATTATAACAATAATAATACCATACAATAATCATCGCATTATTTTTGCCAATATGAGCAAAGATGATAAGTGTAAGTAAAAAAAAAATAAATACAGCTGAACTTTAGAACAATCAACTAAATAAAATTCAAGTGTGCGTGCTTGACAATCAAATTGTGTGTGTCGTCAATGGTAACTTGTTCAACTTATTAAACACACCCTACGCGCAATTATTGGCAGCAATTTAGACGCACTATAGATAGTGTCAGACTCACAAAAACACACCCTTCTCTTTTCCTTCCCTTCACTTTCCACACTCAATTGGCACTTAATTTGAGACTGTTGAATACTGACATGATATATGTACATATATATTTATGTATCTCTCTCGCTTGCATTTCTGATTGATGGTTACGCAACTTTCTTGCTGCGCACCAAATTTGTGGCATCCAGTTTTGTGGCACGTTTTTCGGTAGCTTTCAACTTGAGCTGAGTTACGACTGGCAACTCAAATTGCTGCTGGCGACAATAATTAAAAAACCAAACCCAACGACCATGTGAAAAATGACACACTTTTCTTCCACTTTATCGCCGTCGCGACGCGTCGTCATTTTTGAATATTTTCAAGGGTCATTAAAATTGCTGAAAAACGAGACATTTTCCAGAGGAAACTCGTGCCTTGAAGAGGCACAGGAAGTTGGCTAATAAAATAGCTCAAATGTTTATATATGCAATATATTTTTACAATTGAAAATTCGACATTTATCATAAATATTTTGGTATGTTCCGTTTACCCTTTTCGTGTTACAATTGAACTTAATTATTTATCTTTTATATTTTAAAGCAAATTTTTTATATATATTATTAAAATTAAGTTGAGTAGGATGAATTACCTTTAAAGTTTGTTTTGTAACTTATTCAATTTATGTTCGAAAAAAAATGTAAGTTTCTACATTTTTTATATAAAGCATATTCCGGTTTCCAATTTCGCTGGAGTTTAATTAAAATGAATATAGTTTCCTTTCTAGAGCTCTGCTTAAATAAAAACCGTTTCATTTCAATTAAATGTGATCTACAAATAATTCTTAGAAATTGCATTTAAAATGGAATTGGGAACACGATTTAAATGCCATTTTAAAGCTATTGCCGGCTTTGGGCATTCAACCCGCTGTGGCCTCTTTTGGCCAACTCTGGTCAGCTTTGCAGTTAAGTGCACGTTCTGCACATTAAATATTTTGGTACGAGGGTGATGGCCATTGTCGATTGATTTTTACTCTTTTTTTTGCTGAATAAACGGCTAACCCTGAACCTTTTGATAGCCAACAACACCAAGAGCAACAGTAAAAAAGAGTTAGCAGCAAGGGCAACGCATCACAAGCCATATTTTTGCATTAATGGCCAACCGCAGACACCAACAAAAAAATAGCTCTAAAATACTTTCATCGAGTGGATAAAAACAAAGAATCAGAAGCAGCAGTAAATTCCATTTAAATGGCAAGGAAAAGGCCATCAGTGTTGGCCAAGAAAATAAACAAAAAACAGCCGCAAAAATGTTGTTGTTCTTGTTTCTGTCTTTATCCAAAGTCGTATTAGGCATCCAAAATCAAAGCGCGTTAACACTTTGTGAATAAATGTCAGGCTAAGAGCATCAATATATACATATACATATATCTATCTAGCTATTTAGTGCGTGTGGTGCGTGAGTGGCGCCCTCTGGCGTTTGGCACGTGACTTCATTTAGTTTTCACGCCGCGTGACTTTCGTTCTTAGACTCATCAAGTTTTTTTTTGGGCTGATCTAACTTTTTGCCTATTTACTGGTCGTCATCTTGCCAACTTTAGTTTGTTATTATCTTGGGTTCGTTGCACCTCAAAGAATGCTGAGAATGCAATGAACTGTGCCTTAAATTATTGCAGCATACTTCAAGAAGTATTCGCCTGAATGTTGTGTATCTCAAATTAATATTAATTATAAAGTTTTTCTCTTCGCATTTCTCGCATTCTGTGTCCAGAGTTCAGCAACCTTCAACTGTGCTTAATCAGCGTAGATAAAACATACAACAAGAATAATGAAACAAAGGATTTGCAGCTAGCCATAAAATAGTTTGATCTTTATTAACTGAAAACCTATAAAAAAAATCAGGAAATGAATTTTGAGGAAATGAATTTTTGGGCTTTATTATTCCGCTTACTCGTATGCAACTTTGGCTTACTTTACAGCTTCAATTTAATTGCGGATTATATAAAAAGCAACCACATTGTTGCATAAACCGTTACGTGCCAGTTTCCCCAACTTTTCTCTCGGTACACTGCAAAACAGATTTACACTTCTGCCTGCCTGCAAATCGTTTTCCAACATTTTGTTTTGTTCCGCCCATTCGCTGAGTCAAACACATGGCTGCCAGCGCACAGAGAGAGTGTGAGTGGGAGAGCGAGAGCGTAAGGAGCACCCACTGAGAGAGCGCCTTGACTTTACCCCTGCAAAAGCGCACGCACCAGCATTATGTCTATGTGTGTCAGAGTGAGAGAGAACTAGTGAGCGAGCGAGAGAGCTCATTCGCTTGCATTCTAGACTCGGCACATTGTTGTTGTTGTTATCTGTTGTCGTTACGTTTCGTGATAGCCGCTTACAAGGTCATTGGAAAGCGTCTCCTTGCAAGTGGTTGCCCAAAGGGGCTTAGTCACATACAGGGTGCCTGATTGCGACTTTGAAGTATTGTAAAATGAAAATAAAACATTATGTTTTTTTTCATCGATTTTTCATATAAAAATTATCCTTTAAATGAATCAAAAAAAATAAAAGATATTCCAAATTCATTATGAAAAAAATATAAAATAAAAATTTTTAAAATTTGTTGAGAATGCATTGTTTCAAAAAAAAATTTCACCTAATTTAAATGATAAATATTTAAAATAATAGTTTATCCTGTTTCCCTGATACCCCCTCCGATATTTTAGATTTGCCTCTTAATTGGAATGATCACTTACAGCGGTGCCCAAAACTACCTTATGGAGGTTCATGCACTGATACAAATAAAAGGAATCACATGCATACATGTATTTGTTTTGTTTCAATGTGTACACAAAAAAAAATAGGAACATGTTTCTAAAAAAAACTCACTAGTCATTTAATCGCTTTTAAACAGCTTCCCGGCACTCATTCATAATTAAGAAAATTAATAAACATTCATTTCCCCATGTCATATCATACATATTTCTGTTTGTTGTCTGTAAAGTTTTTCTGTTGAATTGTTATTATGATAAAAAGTTTCTATGCAAGAGGCAATTAAAAAGCTTAACAAAGTGTATGTCAGCGAGCATTGAAATGCATTACGCGGCTTCATTTGCAGACAGCAGAACAAAGTTATCAAGTTTCAAGTACAAAAGCCCCAAAGTCCTTCACAATCAAAACGAAAAACAACAAAAAAAGAAGAAGAAAACATTTGAAAAATAAGAAAATTAAATGGCGAATAACAAAAAGAATTTATCACGTGAACGCACAGTCAAAAAAAAAACCGTTTTCCAATTCGCTTCCCCGCCGCTCAGCACATAAACAACATGAGAGAGAGAGAGTCTAAGATAAAGAGAGAGAGAGAGAGTGGTAGAGTGTGCACATTTTAAAGAAGAACGTTATAAAAACAAAAGCAGCAACAAGAACAAAAGCAAAAACAAAAACGGAAACAAGAACAAAACAAACCAAAGATGAGGGGCAATGGCGTCGCTTGAGCATTTGAAAGGGGAGGGAGGGAGGGAGACAGTGGCTGCATTTGCTGCCGGCAAAGCGGCAATGAATGAAATGAGCCGAAGCGATGACAACGCTCTTCGTTAGCCGACGAGGACCCGAAGCTGCTGCCAATGGCGCCGACATAGACGACGCAGCAACAGCGACGTCGACTGAGGCAGAGGCAGAGGCAGAGTCAGCATACATTGTGCTTCGGTTTGAATTCAGTTCAGTTCAGTTCAGTTTCAAAAGTCGACGCGCTTGTGAACAACATAGAACGGAGCAGTCCGGAGTCCCTAGCACGCCCCTAACTAACTAACTAACTAACTAAGCAAACAACTTAGCTTACTAACAAATCAACTAACTAACTAACTTATTCGTGTGCTATCTTTTAAACTAACTAACTATCGGTCTATCGGCTTATCGGTCAATCAGTTTCTTTATCGCGTTATCATAAAGTTTGCACTTCTTTTGGCAAAAGTGTTTCAGTTTCTTGGCAAAGCGAAGCGCAGCTAATTTTCGAATTTCCAATTTTCCTTTATGGTAAACAACTTGCATGTAAATTCTGTTGGTACTGTTTTTTTTTTTTTGTTATTTGGGATTAATTTGAAATGCATTAGACGCGCCGCAAACTCGATGTCAATTTCAATTTGTCAATTGGCCAAGAGACAAGAGACGACTACCCATACAATTGGGTCGCGTCTTTGGAATACTTTGAACCCAATTGAATGAACAACAACTGAAGTCATTCGCAGTGTGTCCTTGGCCAGAACAACTCACAACTTACATGTCCGACTGCAGCCAGGATAGTGGCAATGGTGGATGTTGCATGCCACGCCGGCGTACTCCTCCAATGTCTGTTATGTCACTCGACCGTCGACAGTCGCATAGGTTTTAAATTCCCACACATTTCTTGTGCCATGAAGCGTGAAATAATGGCAGACTTAGGTTCATTAAAGGGCTAGATGAACTAACCCCATGATATCATCAGCTCATAATTTCCTTTAATTAATTGCTCTCAATAAATTTATTACAATTAATTAGAGGAAAATCTTGAATCATTCTCATAATTATGTGCGAATCGGGCAAGCAATAAATTGATGAATGAAAGCGAAAATTCAATAAGTTGTTTGTTCAGCTAAAGACCTTGGGGCAGAGACCGAAATTCGTTCGAATTGCATGCCACATGCTGCACACATGCATAAATTGAGAGAGAGATAGAGATGCAGCAGTGGCAACAATTAAAAATCTTCCCTGCCCCATCCCCCCGCACTCCATTAGTGGCTGGCACTTTGACCTCAATTAGAACTGATTTGTGTAATTAATTGCAATTAAAATGCGTGCAAGGCCAACAAAAGCTAAAGCGTGAAAGTTCAACAGAAATCCATGCATAATTCAGTTTATTATTTTATGATATACATATATGTATTGTATGTACATTGTATATTGTTCTAGACAAGTTACTTCCTCTGCTCTGCCAAGAACAACAACCACAATAATAAACGCAATATTTTTTCTCTTCCTCTTGGTGCTATTTTTAAAGCAAAGCGCGTGTAAAAGGCAAACGCTGCATTACTCATACGCCTAGTTAGACAACAGCAAACAAAAAGTATAAAGACAAAGTAATAAGCATAAAAAAAAGACCACAAGAGAAGAGAGCACTGCGTGTGTGTGCTATAAATATAAATATCATACTTGCCACTGACATAAAGTACTTTTCAAAAAGTATCTGCAGAATATCGAGAGCATCACATCACAAAAATGGATCACAAAGCAATCGCAAGTCAAGTGCGAGGTGAGCTAAGTATGGACATCTATATAGTTTCTCTTTCTTAGATCTTAGTTTCATTTGCAATTTTTAATTACACACAAATCTATATAGTTGCTAACTGAGTAATTGATCTATATATACTGGTTGTTTACACTCATGCCACGTGATAAAAAAGACATAGATATTGTGGTAGCAATAATACGAATACTCATATTTATCTTATCGTTTTTGTAGAGTTATCAATAAATGACTACCACAAGAATAATTTGTTTATCACATGATATAGCATTTTCTTTATTTCCGTTAATTTGGGTACATAAAAAGTACGTTTTGTTTTGTAGCTCAAGCATGACAAATTACGTATATTGCACTTCAAAGAGAAATGAGCGAGTGATGGTAAAATAGAGAGAGTGAGAAGTAGTGAAAATGACAGTGCGAAGGAGTGAAAGAGAGAGTGAGAAGTGAGTCAATTCGCAGCCCACACGAAAACAAACAAATAACAATGTTAATAATAATAATAAAACACATTTAAAGGCATTTCCAATCTAATCGACACAAGCATTATTGTATAAGTATTTACGACTGCCCACTGTCGGCTTAATTGGAATAACCATAAAAAGAAATATGAAAAAAATAAACAAATACCTTCTTATCTTTGTTGCGAATTTGATGTTTTATCACTTCTACTTTTATCTATGCTATTTGTACCGTTTTATTTAGCCTAAGCTGCTTTTATTTATATTTATACAGTGGACATTTTAATAATTTGATGAATGCTTATATGAATTTGTGTCTTTGTTCCCTGATTCTTCTTTTATTTATATTGTCTGCGAAAATGATTAAAATTTTTAAGTATAATTTGATTATTTATAGTATTTAATTTTGGTTGTAGGAACTTTACAACAAACTCAATTTAATTAGACATCAATTTATAATTTCTTAAAATTACATATGAAAAAATTTTATTTGTTCTTAATTTTATATTAAAAGTTGGCAATTTTCTGAATTTATTTCATTTTCGTCAATTTTAAATCAGCCTTTTTTATGTGAATTTATAACGTAAACAATCGAAATATGTGATTTAATAAATGCTTATGTCAATAAAATGCTTATAAGCATGTCGGTACATTCTAGCACAGATACAAACACATATATATAGTATATATTATATACACTCTCAACCGCACACACAAACACACACAGTTGAGTTGTCATGGCAGCAACTCTGGTTTCCGCGTCCGTTTCAATTTTCCAGCACTTTAGAATTTACGCACACTTGAGTCTGACACGTTGCAAGCGTTGAAAAATGCCAGACAAATGTCATTTGTATTTTCTTTTGAGGGAATGTGAAACTTGCAATTGAACTTGAAGTTCAATAATATTATATTAGGACGAGTGCACAAAGCACAAAAGGCTTTCATTAGCTGCATGCGTGGAAAAGTCTTGAAAAGCGCCTTTGTATATTTTGTGCAAGTATGTTGGCAACTTTTAAGCGTTATTTACGACAAGTGCAATCTATTCACGACAACGGCAACAATTTGCAAGTTTCTGCAACTCAATTACAGGCAGCCTGGCCTAATGGCACCCTGGGGGCAATGCCTGGAAAGCCCCAAAAGCCCAAAATGCCGTCATGCAATTATCAAGTTCGATGGCAAAAGCTGCAAACAACAACAAAGAAGTGAGAAAAGCACAACAGAGAACAAAAGTGTTGGCAAAAGCAAACAACAAATGTTTATGCGAAAAACTAAAGCACTTCAAAGCTGAAGGAAATTGAGTCAAACTTTGTGTGGGGGAGGAAAAACCATAAGTATGTGAGGGGTAAAGAAAATTCGAAGGAAGGAAGAAAGGAAAAGGGTCAACCTGAAGCTGAAGCTGCTGTCAAGTGGCCGCTGCAATTAGTCGATGCGACATTTACAGATTGCCAACTTTCTGCTTGGCTGCATTTTCACTTGGCCAACAAGCGAAACCTGAGAGCAAAAGAGAAAAGAGAGATAGAGAGCACATCGTAACTCAACTTAAGTTTGTCTCTTTATTCTGATTTAATTTTGCAATTAAAAACTTTGTCATAACTGCAAACGTCAACACTTTACGCAGTTGGCTCAGGTTGCCAGGACAACTCCGAATAGTCAGCACTTAAATGGCAGACAGGATTACAAACAAACCAATTGCATGAAGAGAAGGAGTAGAAACAGAAACAGGACAACAGCTCAGGTGAAGGACGTTTGCTCATTTTCAAACGCTGACAGTTGATGCGATGGTTGCGCGATTGACGCTTGAGCGATTGAGCGATTGACAGATTGTCAGTGCCACTAATTAGCAAACATTTACAAGCTGCCACTTGTCAATTTGCCACTTGGCCAATTTATTCGTTGTCCATCAGTCAGATAACTTAGCCATTTAAGCAGTTGACAAATGAGTTTCAAAAACTGACTATGAATCAAGCCATGGCCAGACTAAGTTAATTAGTTAATACCACGGCTATTTAAAGTGTTAGCTGAAGAAAAAATTATAGAAAAAGTTTACAATAGTATAGCATTTTTTAATTTTAAGAATACTTAAAAAAATTGTAGAAATATATATATTATATTGTCAATAAGCTGGGAGAAAGTTTATGTTGTTGTCTGGAAAATTCATTGAAAACTAATGAACGTCCGAGGAAACTACAGATTTTTAATCAGATACAACAATAGCCAAAAGTCTTTGAAAACGATTACTTATTGAGAAAATATTTCAATACTATAAAAAAACTTAAAAATGTCCATACCACAAAAAAATTACAAAATTATTATAAAGGTGTATCTCTCTTAAATGCGCTTCATTCCAGTCATTACTACGATTAAATCTATTTTATATTAGATAGAAACTTACCTCTATTTAACTACATTTGTTCAACCTTTAAAATAGATTTTCAACTATACTTACATAACAAACTCGTACATTTTCTTAACACAAATGTTTGCTCATAGTCAAACCAATTCAAACTCAAACTAAAACTTCAACTACTAGTAGCAAAGTTCATCTAGCTTCAATCCCTTCAGGATTTTAGCTGAAAGATTTCCTACGACTGGGTTAACAACATAGTTAAGCTTCGCCAAAGGGATAAAAGATAAGCTGGAAGATTGCTTCAGTTTTCGATTTAGTTTTCAGACTCTGTTGGCCATAGAAAAAAAATTTTTGCTGCTTTTTTTTATTTGTTGAAATTTTGACGGAAAATTGCAGCTGACACGATGCAAAAATTGAAAAGTCTCGTCAAAAGCGACTAGGGAGCTAACCTCAATATGTTCCTCATGTCTGGCTGAAATATTGGTGTCAATGTGTCAATATGTGAAGTATTTACACGTGTGCAATTACAAGCAACACAAAACAGCCATATGAGGTCCTCAGGAGTGTGTGTGTGTGTTAAATGTGTGTTGGTAATAACAAAGCCAACGGAAGTTGTCAAGACACACAAACACACACTCACACCCTCACACACACATATTCACACTCTTAGGCACATTGCTCCCCATAGGAACATCTTTTGCTGCAATTTGAATGCAATTTTCAGACATACACCTTTGAAAAATTTACACACTCGCACTCACTTAGTCTGAATAAGCGTGAATTCAGCTTATGCAAATTTGAATAATTTTAGTGATGTTAATCTAAACTGTGCATCGGCTTTAATATCGAAACGTGAAAATCGTCAAAAAAATTAATCGATTTTTAAAATTGTCAAAAACAATATCGAATTAAAGTGCTTGAAAATTGTTTGCGGAAAAATCGAGTTGTCTTTTTTAAGTTGTATATTTAAATCACTATTTAATTTATTTTTCCGTTGCAAATTTTCTTCCAGTATTTTTTTGCATTTTTCTGACAATTTTCTGTTTGTTCGCTAAGCCCGAAAATCTAGCCTGAAGTTGAAGTTTTCAATAATGATGGCCTAAATTTCCTTTGCTTTGCAGCTAAGTCAACTGCAAGTTTGATCGATTTGGCATTGAGTTGCCACTGCAGGCACCACAAAAGACCGCCCATAATCACAGCCACCCACTCTTAACCCACAAACCACACCCCACTACTCTGAAACACACACGCACACACACACATACATAGATTAAGGTCTTGTCTTGACGTGTACCGCATATGATGAGTGCGAATGAAAGGTCGCTGTCTCAAGGCCATAAACTCTGCTTTAATTACTATAGAAGGCGCACACTTATACACATGCATAGATTCAGGATAATCAGGATAAGAGCAAAATCTCAATGTTAAAGCCAAAATATAATGAAAATTTCAGCTTAATATCAGTGACTACTGATTTTATTTACATATACAATAATACACACAGAAAACAAGAACAGTATTAATAACAAGGTCAAAACAACGAATTTCGTCATACTTGGTGCTTTTCTCGCTAGCGGTTTTCCCAACGCTTTTCCCATTTCTTTTTCTGCTTTTTCGTTTTAAGCGAAATTTCCATTGAAAATCACGTACTTTCTGGCGAATTTTGACTTTGATTTTTATGGCAGACTTTTGGTTTTATGATGTCGCTGTTGATATTGTTGTTTTTGTTTTGGCTAGGTGGCAGTTAAGACGTTATTGTAGTTGCGTATAAGTTACAAATGCGTATAAAGTATTGTAGTAAAGTCTGAGTTTTGCGTTGGCGTATACGTAATATTTTGGTTTTTACTATGTTTTCTGTCCCTCTTTGCACAAATAATGGCGGACAATGTGTGTGCTTAAGCTAAGACAGTCTATAGAAGATACATAAATTATTCGCATAGATACAATTTGATTTATGTTTTCATGTTTCACATTAAATTGACTTTAATCAAGTAGTTGATTATTAATTATTCATAATTATATATTTTCATTACAGATCTACGCACAGCATTCGATTTATTAGATAGAAATCGGGATGGACGCGTCACGGCAAATGAGTTGCAATTTATGCTCAAGAATCTGGGCATAAATGTGCGTGATGAAATCATACATGATCTCATAAGGGAGGCAAGTCATTCAGGTGAGTGCCACTTGCAACTTAACAACAACAACATAACAACTTCACAATGAGCAATCAGCACAAGTGCAACAATATCAAACGAGCCACTTTAGCTTAAGTTTTTCACAAGAAAACTAAGAAATACGAAGGCAAATGCAACAGTTCTCTGACTGTAGCTATAACAACGCCCTATATCCATATATATATATGTGTGTGTGTGTGTGTGTGTATAAGTGGGGCTGTATACCTTGCAAGTGTATGCGTAATAAACTGCAAGCAGTAGACGACGAGCTAACAGAGAATCAACTTAATTAAGCTGACCTAACAATGAATATCAAACATTACGTATACGCAGCATTGGCAACGCGTTGTTGAATAATTGAACACTTTAATTAGTTGCAAAATGCAGCTCAGTTTGACAATTCGTTCAATCACAGCGCTGACACTTTGGTTAGATCCCTTACACAATCGAATAGCATCGATTGACTGTGTTGTCAATCGGCTTTAAGCCAATTTGTTAAGTTTTCTTTCAATTTCATTTACTCGTTAGCTAATGCAATTTTTTGTATTATCAAAATTCCCCAAGCAACATTGCGTTGCTTAAAAGCACATTTTATTAGTTTGTGTTTTCAGTTAGCCATGGCACAATGTTATAGCCAGCTAGGCGGATGAACTGGGCTAACAGCCTGCCTCCATCCAGAGTCCCATAGTCCAGTCGTCCTGTTTTCCTGTCGTCCTATCGTTGTCGTGTTCATGTTTTGCCGGCATTTGCCTTGTGGCCGCACATTGTTGATTTAATTTATTTGATATTATTTTGATGGGCATTTCTTGTTTTTCATTTCATTTTCCGCATGACAAACAACATGGGAAAATTAAATTAAATTAATGTTATCCTGCTTAAATTGAATTTTGTCGCCGAATGCAAATGCAATTTTCACACAAATGGCGCAAATTATGTAAAAAAAAAAAAATAACAGCAAACATGGCCACAAATTGTATTGATTCATTCATTAATTTTATGTATTATCATTTGTCTCATCGTTGTCAACATTGTTTTATCGAGTGCATTAAAAGCTTATCAATTGAAGGCCAAAAAGCTGTGCTTTGGCCTGCAACAAAAGCTGCAAATTGAAATCACAGTCACGCACAATGCCCATTTGATATAGTACCTAATACTCATACACACACACACACACACACATATAGACACACTCACGTGCTCATTCACAAACACATGTGGAACAACAACAGGCAACTGTTGCTGACACAATTCAAGAGTTGTTTTGATGCCTGTCACTGTCAGTAGACGCGATATATACTAGTATATATTATATATATTTATGTCTGTATTGTGTTTGTCAGCCCTGCATTCATATTTCTCTCTATAAGACTGCAACGAACAATGCCAACAAAAAGCAGCCAACGACACGTGAACAGACACGAAATTCAGACAACCGACACACACAACAAAGAGCTGCTGCTTTTTTAATTTTATAGAATTTATCAAATTTTTTTAAAGTGTTTTAAATTTGAGTATTGTGTATTATGAAGTAGAGGTACATAAATAATGTTGTTAGATAAAATCTACATTCATTTAATACTGGCTAACAATTATTCTGGCCTTTTAAGTAAATTTATCGTTGAAAAAAAGATTTTATTTAAACAAACAGTCATTTGATTTCTATGCTGATTTACGCTGAATTTTTCGTCTAATGGCCACTATTTTTATATATATATACAAAATATATTCATTAAGTGTATTTTAATTATTTTTTTATAATTCAAAAGAAAATATTGCACAATAAACTTACAATTTTCTTTGTAAACAAACAAAATTCGTAATTTGCCCCAAAAGGTATGCAACATTTTTATGCACGCAACAAAATATATAAATCTAATAGAAGCAGTTGAATTTATTGAGATATAGGAGAATTGCAAGCATATCAAATTTAGTACAAAGAACCTCAATTCTAGCTAACTTTAATAAAACTCAAAAAGGTAAGACTATTATTGGATAAAAGTAAATTCCAAGTAAATTCCATGCACAAATATGAGTTGAAGTCTGCAGAATTTGAATACTAAATTATAACATTATTGGCAAAATATATTTGCTTTGCTTTTTTTTGTTTTTCTTTTTCTGCCACGTAGTATCAATATTTGAGCAACAACTCTTGAAGCTTTTGTTGTCTGTGTTTCTCCCAATTTTTTGAAGACTTCTGTGCTGTGCAAACACATTTTTTATCAATTTGGCACACACAAAAAAAAAAACAAAAACAGAGAAAACTGTTGAACGCTGCGTAAAACGCGCACTTTATGGCTTCATTTACATTCCTTGGGTTTCAGTGGCACACACTTACCCCACCCCCTTTGGCTTTACACTGATTTAGCTATTTTGTTGGGTCTCCCTTTTTGCCCATTGGCCAACTTATTTATGTGCGTCTTTATGGTGGCAAAACAGGGCAGGATATCAGAGGAGAGTTCCCAATCTGGGGGTCAATTGTCGCATAAACAGCAGCGACACTTGCCAACCTCAACAAAATGGCGAACTGACATTTACTGTTATTCGCTTTTAACGTTTGCCCATTTTTGGTGACCACAATTAATTTAGCCGAAAATGAACACAAAATTTGGTCAAATATGTATTTTATGTGCTCTTTAAATGCATTAAAATTATTTAAATGGCCTTTTGTGTGTGGCACAGATTTAACACATACACACACACACAGATACAACAGCCGCACTTTGATTCATTCCGTTTTAGCCAGGCCATAAAATTGCCATTGCGTGTTTGCGACTTGTTAAGTGCCAAAAAGCCAAACAGGCAACATTTTGCTTTATGTGTAGGTGTAGGGATATGTTAGTGTGTGTGTGTGTGTGTGTGTGTGTGTGTGTGTGTGTGCACTTGTGGTTGCGTTGTATGCCTGTCTAAATTAGTTTGCACTCTGCGAAACATGTATGTGACCGCATGTCAAAGACACGTATGTTACCAGGCTTTATGACCAAATGCTGCCAACAGTTTCAGGCTTTAACGCCCCCTCTATTGACCATCTCTTTCACTCGACTACCCCTCTCTTTCGAAATTGAAATTGCCTTTGTGCATTCGGTAAACTTTGAAGTCGCTATCTAATCGAATCAGCATGAAAATGCCGAGTAACTGTAACCCCAACAACCCCCCAATTTCCACCCCCCATTGCGGTTTGCAAATTTGCATAACAAATGGACTCCCGTGGGGTGCAAGAATACACATGAAATGGCCTAAATTAAATACAGCTTAAGATGCCGAGCAAATTCTGATCAAAGAATTCAAATGCTTCAGCAGAAAAAGGGCAAAACAGGAGGAAGGGGGCAAGTTCAATGGAATTGGCATGCAACAAAACGTAAAAAGGAAAATAAAAGAAAATATTCCAACTGTGTGTTGGCCAAGAATACCAAAAAAAAAATGAAAAAATACAGACTAACGGGCAAATAAACAGAAAATACGTTAACTGGAAAGGCAAAATCAATCGAAGTTAAAGCAAAGTCAAGCAATTGTGCAAATGCGATTTAAAGGGCATTGAAAGAACATCGAAAACTTGCATAATATACATATACATGCATATATTTACTATTGTCTGTAACTGGTATTAATTTAATTAAATGTAAGTGCCCAAAATTTGTATATTGTTTATCTAGAAAATTCTATATTTACTTTTGATTTAACAGTAACTGCATAATATTAACAATATAAACTGCATTTCTTGGTAATGCGTTACACATACGCAACGTTGCACAGTGCTTTAATTAATGCCACAATTTTATATTCAATTATTTAGTATGAAAAGCAGTAAATAAATGCGATTTAAATGGTGAATTTTGTGAGGAATTTAGAAAATTTTGGTTGACAATCTACAATTAAAAACCATAGAGTCTATATTTACTTTAATTTAACTGCCACTGCATAAGAGCTGCGAAAATACAGAAATAAATTGCATTTCCTCAGAATTCATTACACATACGCAACGTTGCACCGGGCAAAAAGTTGTGCGTTTTAAATTTAGGTTTTTAACACGAAAAGCAATTAAATAAGAGCGGTGGAACATTTAATTTATGCCAACTGCCGTGGGTGTTTTCAAAATTAATTTTTGTCTCTAGTTAAGCTAGAAGATTTTGTGAAACATTTTCGAATTGTATAATTTCACCTAAAATTCTAGTTGTCTGTAAGCTGCATTGTTTTAAAAATGACTTGCACTATACAGAAATAAATTACGCATACGCAACGCTGCACAAAGTGTTGTAAAAGTTTTAAGTATAGAAGCATTTAAGTAAATGCAGTTGGGCAATTTAATTAATGGTCAGCTGCCGTGTGTGTTTTGTAAGGTAATTTATGTGCCAGGTAGAAAGCACTTACACACTCACACACGTACACACATGTGCATATTGTGTTTGTTGTTGTGCTTACTTCCATTTTGTATAGTCAAAGACAGCGCTCAAAGTTTATTGCATGTTTTACAAGCCAAATGCACTGAAATTACACGAAAGGAAAAGGGGAGAGGCTGAGAAGGAGATAGAGAAAGAGAGAAATATATAGATAGAGACAGAAGCAGAGTCATCGACAGCTGCAGCTAAGGGACAACAATCGAGCAGAAAACACACACACACACACACTTACACCTACACCTACACCTGAGTTCCGTTTCCGTTTTCAGATTGCACGTTGCACTTTGAGGTCAGCAAAAAGCAAAAAGCAGCAGGTGCATTTGCCAATAATTGATTGCATTTTGGCATGAAGCTGTTGCCAGTTTTGCCATTGACTGGTTTGCTGCTGCCATTTGTTATTGACTTAACAAAAGGATGTTGTTGGTTGTTGGTGTTTTTTGCCTTCAACTTGCTGTTTTAACTTGGCTTTGGCTATTGTGGCTGCCTTAAAGCACTTAATTTGGCCAAGTGCTTATCGGCAAATAACTGCAGCAACTGTTTACTACTAAAATGATTATTTTAATGGCTCAGGGGTAAAACCCCATAACCAATTGTTGTTATTTAATTGTGATGTCATTACGACAAACGAAAAGCAGGCACAGAAAGCTTATCGATCAAAGACCATAACAATGTATTTGTTATCAAAAGCAGCAGGCTTTCAATTCATGTTATAGCCTTTGGCTAAGAGAAAGAGAGAGAGAGAGAGCTAGAGAGGGAGGGAGAAAGATATAGGAGGCCAAAATACTAGTGCTATTCGAAGGATGCCCCAAATGTCCTTAGTGACAATGGCAGATGCACAACAAAAGCGCGCGCCGCACATTTTCATTTATCCTTGGACTTGGAGTGACAATGAGCAAGGCAAACATTTAGTTTTTGTATTTAAAAATAAAATTGAAATGAAAATGAAAATGACAACAAATGGCGGAAAATCCTCGACTCGGGTCCAAGTCCAAGTCCGATTCCAAGGCAGACAAATGAAAGTGACGTTATTGCCCAACAAAATGTCAACTGCACGAGACTTGGATAAGCAAATACGAGTATAAATGCCATACACACACACACCCATACTCTCACACACACACACACATGTGTTAACACGTACTATGATGATATAACATTTGCCCAGCGATAAGTCAACACTCAAAAGCTGCCTTGTAACTTGTCTAATTGATTCGAATGGTCATCAAGTTTTATGACTTTTGATGCATTTTTAATGCCAGCAACAACAACAAAACACGCACTTAAGTACACACACACACACGCACACATGTGTAAGCTGTGCCCACATGAGGCCAAAAACATCGTAAACTTTTTTTGCCAGCACTTTATCAAGGTCGATGGTCTTGGCCTGATTGTGGCAGGCAGCCAGGGGAGATGGTAGAGGAGGAATTGGGAGAATGCGATTCTGCCTTGTAATTACCAAACATTGAAGCTGATTTTGCTGTTGCCTGTTGCGGCGTCAACATGTCTTGGCATATTCATTTTTATCTTTATGTCCTTCTGGGCCAAAGTCTTCACATTGGCAATGGGGCGTGGGGAGCGTCAAATCAGGCGTCGCCAACTAGCCGAAAAGAAAAATCAAAAGAATAAGAATCAGAAGCAGAAGCAGAAAGAAAGAAACTTGGCAACTTTACAATTTATGGAAATTACCTGACTTGAAGTTTTTCCTTCTTTTTTTTTTTGGCTGCCATATTCAACGAGTTTATAGTTATGTCATAAGGATTGCACGACCTTGGCCTTGAAAATTTGCCATTGAATGCATATCGTGGGATCTATAAAGCTGATCAAAACAAAGTTGTTAAATTAGCAAACTGAAAACAATCAGTGGGCACACGAATTTACCTTCAGTAAAAACAGCGCCTTAACTTTTTTTGATCAACATAATTTCTCTGTTTTCTTTTTATACTTTTGCCCAATTTTAATTTATGTATACTTCTCGTATTTTTTGCTTTTTATTGTTGCCATGTAACAAATTAGCAATTCATATTTTTAGCCAAAACAAAATTGCAATTAAAAATATTTCCACAAAGTTGGCACAGGACTAAAAAGTTATGCAATTATACTTTTACATAATAAGCAGCTGACCGTTTTCGGTTTTACCAGAAAATTTATGCCAAGGCAGATAAGTTTTGATTTGCACTTTTATTCTCAAAGCTTTTGTATTTGTAAATATCATATAAAACTTAATGAAAAGGTAGGATAAAGCACAAAACCAAAAAAATTAGCGCTGACTTTACAAATTGATTTTTAGCTGCAAGCAAATAATTACAGTTTAGGGTATCTGTTAGTCGAGTGCATGGCTTTAGTTTTCGGGGTATGCTGAAGGTCAAGGTTATGGGGTTGTCTTGTAACTGGCGCCATTTCCGGAAGTCGGTAAACAGCGAAGCGCTAAAGGATTTTGTTTTTACTGCGTTTTATCTTTGCACTTAATTGTAAAAGTTTCAGCGACGACGCGAGCCGAGTGCAAAAATAAGGGATTAACAGACGTTGCCACACTGTTGTGGCATGTTCCTACCCAAAAAAAACTCCAAAAAAAAGGAAGAAAATAGTGGAAAATGTAAGCGGCAAATGTGTTTGACAACGGCCACCTGAGCGCACAAAAGTAGGCAACGTTTCGTTGCACTTGGCACTCTCTTTATATGTATGTGCGTTCGTGTGTGTGTCTGTGTCAGTTTGTATGTGTGTAAGTGCTCGTGTGTATGTGTGTGTACAAACAACAATGCACTGTTTTTTTCCTCAATGTTGTCCTCGTTGCTGCTGCTTGAAGCGTGTAAACATTTTTCAACAGGCAAAGCATTAACAAAAGCAAAGCTTTCAATTACAATTCCTCCATCTCTCTCTCTCTCTCTCACACACACTTTGTGGGAGTGTGGTAGCAAATAGAAATGTGGCTATATTAGTTGTTGCATTCGCATTCGCATTTAGCTAAGCTTTCACTGCACTATAGGTCAAATAGACCCTTTTTCTCATATAAACTCATTTTTTTAAATACTAAAATTACCTAAATTTTATTGTGTACTCACTAGGAATACATCAAACCGCAATGTTGCTTAACATAAATTGTTAACATTGCATTTTTATGTTAAAATCATAGCTAAAGAATAGCTTTTTTATGTACAGACTATCCACTCTCCGAAAATAAGATTCAATATATGCTCCCAAAAATATGAAAAAAAAACATGAAATATGAAACATACCCGTTTGATAACTATTGAAAAGAAAATTTGGCATAAAATGTATATTAATTAATATTAAATTTCTTACTATATGCTAAAAAGACTTTATAATACATTGAAGAAATGGCTCTTAGACAGTACTTTAATATATATACACAAAAAAAGTATTTACAAAAAAAATGTTTTTGTATATATATTTTTTTGGAGCATTGATGGGCAGTGCTACGCCCATTTTTCCAAAAATATTTCCAAACGAGCTTTAAAATGGTATCTGAAAAAATTTGGGCAGAAAAGTTGCTACACTTTCGAGTTCTTAATTTATATCAGAAAAAGTGTCAATTTGGCCGATAGTGCACTGCTAAATCGTGCACTTACATCACACACACACACATCGCATACATTCACACTCGCTCTAAATCTCAACATTCAATTACAGGAAACGGTTTAATCAACGAGGCCGAGTTCCTGCAATGGGTTGGCAGAATCCAGGCGCTGCGAGACGACCAGCAACAGCACGATGATAGCGCCAGCACAGCCAGCAAGCCCGTGGATGAGGCCGATGATGTCACCGAAGACTTAATAGCCGCATTTAGGTGAGCAGCCAAAAAAGAAAAACACAAAACTATACAATTTAACTCCCCAAGACAATCGTCTAAGTAAGGCGAATTTTCACTAGCTACTTCTAAAAATTTGACTTAAAATTTATAGTCAAAATCAAAAGCCATTTATTTCGTTATCATTAATTTACAATTAAATATTTAGTGGCATTAAAAAATTACAAAAAAATATTTACTGGAGTTAAAAATTTACTACTAAATCGGTAGTATAACTTTGAGTCACATCTTATTATTTAGTTGAGATAAAAGAACAACTAAAACATGTATTGGGACTAAAAATTTCAAAATAAAATAAAGTAAATACACAATAATCACAATCAAAATGTATGTAGTTAAAAAAAATGCAAAATAAAAACTGTATATAGCTAGAAGAGGGAATATTGCACGAAAAATCAATTCATTTAAAAACCAAACCAAATAGATTTTAAACAATTTTCTAACAAATCTTTCAAACTTTTGCAGAGTATTCGATCGTGATGGCAATGGGTTCATAACACGAGATGAGCTCCAGACCGCAATGGAAATGATTGGAGAGCCTTTGAATGAGCAGCAACTGGAGCAGCTGTTGGCAATTGCCGACTTGGATCAGGATGGTCGCATTAATTACGAGGGTAAGTTACCATATGTCGGCCACAAAAAAGGACACTACGCTCACAAGGTTATGGTTTTTTTTTTTGTTGTTGGTTTTTGTTGCCAAGGACCCATAAAAGTAAAACCACAAAGCTGCGTTTACTTTTTAGCGTTATTGTCTGCGCGTTAATCAAGCTGCAGCATAAAATACGCATAAACAAATACACACACACACACACATAGGTGTATAACCTTGTGCCAATATTTGCAAAAGCCTCTGGAGAGCGCCTCACTCATAAATCAGCTAGACAAATACAAATACAAATACGTATACAACAACAACAGCAACCACAACAATCGACAGTTGAAGTTGAATAACCTGTGTGCAAAGACACAAGTCCGTAGTCATCACCACCTACCCAACTACCCACCTGACTCCCTCCCTCCCCCCCTCCCTCCACCATCACACAAACAACGCACTTTTTATATGGCCGCATTATTTGTTTGTTTACCCGCAACGGTTTTTTAGTGTTTGCAGCAGGGGAGGCGTGGCCAATATGCTATAAACAAAAGATTGGCTTGTTTTTGGCTGGAACCCCACAAATCGGTTTAAACTTGACCGATTACATTGTGAATATAGCACTTATTTAAACTTACCTGGAAGTTTTCTTGCCTTGCCTTACTTTATTTAAAACTGCAACGAAAAGAATTCACTATAATATGTATTTTCTGCTACCACACTACTTTAATTAAAATGGCGCTATATGCACTATAATATTTTGTTTCCTTACATTGCACTATGGTCCCGATGACGAATTTTTTGGGAAAAATCAATAACTCAAGAACGAAACAAGATATTTTGGCCTAGTTTTTTGCATTAGACTAATTTAAGCATATAGAAATTTTTTGTTTTTCAAACTACAGTCGAACTTCTCTAACTCGAATCACCATTACCCAAAGAAAAGGTTCGAGTTAGGGAGATTTCGAGTCATAGAGTTCTTTTTCCTAAGGTTATTAATTTTACCTCCACTCATTTAGTTCGAGTTACAGAGAAATTCGAGTTAGAGAAGTTCGAGTTAGGAAAGTTCAACTGTATTTGAACCAAACTTGCACGATTGATTTGTTATTATGCTTCGAGCACTCTCTTAAGAGTAATTCAAATCGGATAAATCATCATATAGTAACCATATGAATAATTGGTTGAAAAAAGTTTTTTGTTCAAAAATCATCTTGTTTTTTAAGATATCTGGACCGAACTTATAATACATGACATTTATTATAGGTCAAACACATTGGCCAAAAATGATCAAGATCGGTTACCTATAACATTTAATTTTCATAGGAAAAATATACTTTTCCTGTATTTTTTGCTGTCTTTTCTGTTCAAATACAGAAATTGATTTTTTCCAAAATAATCGTCATCGGGACCATAGTGCATTGCACTATTTAAAATGCAGTTTGAAAGTATGCAATGCAAAACTTTTCATTTTCATATTACATTTTAGATAAACTTGAGAATGATGTCTTTGTACGCATATTCGCCACTTTCTCATCTATCTGTAACACTGCTGGCAGCAACACAAAATAAAAGCAGTTGGCTAAGGACGTGCTTTGTGTATGTGTCCCTTGTGAGGCATTAAATTGATTTACTAAACACAAACTAATACATTCAAACACACACACACGCACCATACAAAGATGTCCCTTTCAAGCTCAAGTATCTGTTGGCCGTGTCTACAAGCAGATATTTGTTTTTGTGTGTGTGCGTGTGTGTGTGCGTGTGTGTGTACTTTGGCTTGGGTTTATCATTAGGTTCATATGCCGACGCTTTGCTAGTTGATACTTTGACCTTGTAACACATGCCCCTTTGCTGCCAATGCGCAGTTGTTCCCCCACCCCCACCCTCCCTTTCGCTTCCCCCTTTGCTATTTGTTTGTTTGCTGGCATCTGCAATTTATTTATTTTACTTTATTTACTTTACACCGGCATGTACAGCCAGCAGCAACAAAATCTTTTTGGTTACTTTTTATACAAAAATATACCCTGTAAAAAATGCGGGAAATCTTGTATAAATTGCGTATACCCATAGTTTTCAATTAAATAAGTTCCATTGAGAATGTTGAACGTCTCTTCATATAGGGTGTTCCACAGTCGAGTATACTTGATTGTTTGCTTCGTTTCGCTGACATTGCATGTTGTTCGAAGGCGTTCGGTGGGCGTGGCATCGATGATTCGCTGCGCAACACGTTAAACGTGCGTTCCCTCGAGGGTCTCCTTTCGGCCAAATGCCTTTCATCATTTTGCTGTCCATAAAAGTTCACTTTGGTGACAGCCGAGCAAAGGGAGAAGAGGGAAGGGGAGGCAGGGGCGTAAGCCAATTACATGACAGTTGGGTGTAGTTTAGTTTTCTTCCAAAGATTTTAGTTGTGCAACAGATTTAATATAAAATTTATTTAACTTTCTTCTCTTTTTTTATTTACAGAGTTTACGAGACTTTTGCTCTAAGTCCAGAATTGAGCGCAATTACAAAAAGGATGGCAAGAAACGGATTAACAAATTCAACTTAATTATTAAGCGATTACTAACATACTCAGACAAAAGAATTGAATGAATGTTTTATACATAAAAACAAAACAAAATTAAATGAAAAGAAACACATAAAACTATTTTAATAATTATGTTAAGAACTTGGTAGGAAAGAGACGGAATACAAGCACACACACACGCATACACACACACACACACACACACAAAATTAGTTTTTAAATCATTTGTAAAAACGCAAAAATTTTTGGAAATTCATTTTTATACGATTTAAGTTAATGTTTGGAGCAACATAAATAAATAATGCATAAATTATGTAATTATATTAAATCGTTTCACACATACACACTTGCATACATACGTACACACATACATACATATATATATGCATATATTCGGATAAGTCTGAGAGCGTGAGTGATATTGTGTTTAGGGTGCTGCAACATCAAAAAAAAAAAAACAGAGCATGTTAAAACAAAATTTAATTAATGCATATATGTTTATGTATAATGATCGTAAATATGCTTGAGTTTTAATCAAAAAACAACAACAACAAAAGCATAAACAAGGCAACAAAATGATTCAAAATTTGCTAGTTAAGGTATAAAAACTAAATGTTTATAATTTAAATAAGAATTAAAAAATTCAAGTCAATAAATCAAAATCAAATTAAATATATAAATAACTAAATTTCGATTTGGAAATTATAAGAAAAAAAATATAAACACACGCCCACACACACATAAAAAAACCCAGATTGCATAAAGATTATATTTAATGTCGAGATAAATGATTGTTAAATTATTTAAATATATATATAAACATACAAATATAAATATATAATAAATACTACAGCTATTTATTGGAAAATCAAAAAAATTAATTTATCAAAATGCAATTCAATTGCAAATCAATGCGAAAATCTCCAACAACAAATTAATAATAAAATAAATAATGGAATTTTCGAAACATATAATATATACATATATATATCTATTTTTTAAATAAATTTTGATTCAAATCAAAGCAAAACCAAAATCTATGCAAATCAAAATTTATTTTACAGTGTATTCTCTAGTCAGGTGAATTTTCTTCCATTCATATTTTTGCTTCCTTTGAGTTCATATCATAAAATACCACAAAAAATACCAAAATTCAAGTCCATTACATCGCCGTCCCGATACCGTTAGTTTATTATCAGTGTGAAAATAAACTAATTCGTATTGTGGTTTCAAATAAATTTTGCCATTTGAAACAATGCACAGTTAACTCAAAGAAAAAATATACTAAAATATTCATATGAAAAAAGTGCTCTTGATTAACCATCAAAAAAATAACATTTATTTTGAGAGAAAAAAATACTAGAAGGGGCAATAATTCATCAGGTCAAAGGTACAAATAATAGAATTGGAAATACAAGGAAAGTAAACCACAACATTTTTTGATGGTATTTACAAAGCTGCAAAATATAGCAAGGCTTTTTTCAAAAGCATAAATGTTTTAAAATACTAAAATACCAATATACCGAAAAATACCGTTACCGTTTGTTAACCCTAAATACCCAAAATGTAATATTTAACTGAAATAGATTTTTATTACGACATCTAATTGTGCTTTAATTGTGTATATGCAAATCTATATACCTACTATATACTATATACTATACCAATACTGTTATTTTTGTTACAAATAATACCATTAAAATACCAAGAAAACTATTCAATATTACTTACACACACCAATTTAAGACATTATCTATATGCGTACATACTTACTTACATAACTGTAGTTAATTTTCTCTAAGCATTAATAATTTCATAATTTAAATTGTGAAAAATCAAACGAAATGGATTTAATAAATTATAAATTAACAGACGCTCAACGGATTATTTGTTTTGAATTTCAATCGGATTTGAAAGCCATACAGCAGTAGTAGGCAGTGTATTTTCGTTTTGCTTGATACATAGACAGTTTAGTCAAACTTCCAACAGTAATAAGAAATTATTTAATAAGAAAAAATATTGTCGTTCAATATTTCCAAATTTTACTCTGTGCATACCGTGTATATATTTTGTATATAATAAAAAACTTACAAGTTTAGTTGCTGCTGCTTAAGAATCATGAGCGAAATGGATGAGAAGGTAAGAATAATTATTATCTGCAAATAATTTCACAATTCAAATTGTCCGGCCAGGCCGGAACCGGCTTTTGATCGAATCGTTCATTTTAAGTTCGATTGAACTATTCAGTCGTTCAATTGTTTTGTTCGTTCATTTCGCTCGCATGAGCCCCATTATTGAATGAGCTGGCCGGGTGCTGCCCTAAGCTTTTTTAGCTGGCGTATTTATGTTTAGGCAAACAGACAAAAGGTGACGCCACTGTTTCAAAACGTGCCTACAAACGGTGATTTAGTTCGTTCATTTCGCTTTAGTGAATCGTTCAATCGAACTTAATGTGAACGAGATACAACTCTATCACATATAAAATCAATTTTTTTTACAACGAAAAACGAAAGAAAATTCAATTAAACGACAGTGCAAACTGAATTAATTGTTCATTGTATTCGTTAACATTTCTGTGTTGTAATTGCGACATATTGAAAGGGTATTAAAGCCCAGAGAATTTTCGTAGAGTGTTTAAAATAAAGCCGCAAAAGTGGATACCGATACCGTAAAGATTGAGGATTTGATGGACTCTGATCCTGACATTGAGTTCATTGAAAAGGATAGCGGGATGTCTTCATTGGGTGGCAGCAAGGACGAGACGCCAGAGCGCCGAACAGTGGCAATTGTAAGTGGGCGAGAAGGCAGCGCGTGCGAACGAACGACAAACATGTCTTATCGTGCTCACGTAATTGGAGAATCAAGAAGAACCAACAAAAAGAGACTTCAACAACAACAACAACAAACATCTGCTTATCTATTGATTATTACAATGTGCTTTCTTTGATTTCTCATTGCAGCCCACAAATGAGCCACAGTCGGAGGCGGAGAATTATGATGATGTAAGTGCTGCATGTTGTTTATATGTTTCATTTGTAAACATTTGCAACATATTTTTAGCCGCATTCTAACCTCAAACTTGTGTGTACAATTTATGTATATGTATGTGTGTGTGTGTGTTTTTCAGGAGCCCGATGAATCGTTTGGCGAACGCATGATGGGATTAACGGAAATGTTTCCGGAATCGGTGCGCAATGCGGCCAGTGCCGTGTCGAATGCCACAGTGAAGAGCTGTCGCAGCCTGTATCAGTTCTCGTGCAATGCATCGTGGATATTCTTCACAAGCTCCGTCATTTTGTTTGCGCCCGTCATCTTTGAGACGGAACGCGCCCAGATGGAGGAGCTGCACAAGTCGCAGCAGAAGCAAGTGCTGCTTGGTCCTGGCAGCGCCATGGCCGCAACTGGACCGTCGCCCAGTTTACCATTGATTCGTTAATTAACATTTTGATTATATACATACATACATACAACATACAATACGTTAGTTCTATTAACCAAGCGGGACTCCAGATCAAATGGAATGATACGATATGCCACATGCTAGATTTTAAGTCAATCAGTTAGTCCAAGTCCCTGCCAGTGAATAATAAAAAAAACAAAACAAACACGCAGCAAATACAAATTCCAATAATCAACAACAATTTAAACACACTCAGCATTTAAGCTGCCTTTGAAGTGCATTCATTCTAAAAAACAAAAAAACGACAACAAAACCATTGCAAACATCTCGGAGATCAACTGAGATAGTTGGCAGAACTTCAGCTAGGGTTTTAGTACGAGTATTTGTAGTTGTATAGTTGGCCTACACAGACACACACACACCAAAACAATTACTGTTTAAAAAAAATTAATAAAAAATACGTTTATTAAGAGTTTAATCCAGGAATCGCAATAGGAGTTATTACTATAAAAAGTCAGACTTGGACGCATGGACGTAAATCTTAGATATATCCTGGAATAGTAAACATTTTTAGCTTAATAAAAATTATAAAATAATAACTAATTGTAAACTGTTTTTGAAATCACAGAATGACAACATTTTATTCTATGGTTTTTAAATAGAAATTTAAATTTATTTATTATTATATAATTTTGTTAAGATCAAAAATGCAGTTTCCAATTTCGGACGTTTTCATAAAGTGAAAACGAAACGAAAACGAATATTTTACTATTTGCTGTTCCCAATTCCGATCGAAATAAGCTTGTTTTTACTTTTAGAACTCGGTTTCGAAAATACACATTAGGTATTTCAGGTTGAATATAGCAGATAGAAGGTAAATTAGACTAAAACTGAGTGGTTCGAATTTTGTTCTTGAATTGAAGCTAGTCTAGAAGCTTACGATAACAAAAATTAAAGTGGAATTCAGAACAAATCGGTTGTTTTTATAAAATATTTCATAGATGCTTCTAAAAAAATGTGTTTAAAAAATACTTTAACTTTTTAAACTTGAAGTAGTGGTTAATCGTTAATCGTTTTAAAAACTTTTCAACATTATAATTTTCAGTTTATAATTTTAGGTATTTATTTTAATACTTTAAAGGGCATTGATTTTCAAATCCGACGACTCTTGTTTTGAAAACGACAATTATTGTTGATTTTCGGAATTCGGAATAGCAATCAACTCGTTTACGTTTACGACTCGTTTTGGAACTCGTTACAAGCCCGAATATTTGAAATTTCTTAAACAAATTTATAATTTTTATTCAGTAACTATTTTTAAAAGTCTATCAACTAGGGCCCGCCCAGATACTCTCGCGGTATGGGATGATCCATGAAATAGCGTCGAAATTCGCCAGCATATTTATTGCGCAGTCCTCGCTCGCCAAACTCGTTGAAACGCTGTGCGAGGAACACATAGACATCCAGGACTTTGGCATGGGCCGACAACCGTTTAAATGACTGCGCCGAGCGCTCCAATATGTCCAGAGACTTCAGCAGCTGTGCCTTGCGAGCCTCCATGTCCGTGATGATGGCGAGCAGACAGCGAACAAAGACGAAATCCGTCTTGGCCCGCTCGTAGAGACCGCCGTTGATGTGAATGTCATCCATGCTGCGCTTGATGGCCTGATAGGCCTTCTGTGGCATGCCCAGGAGCAGCAGCACCTGCGCCAGCAGCATGTCCACCAGCGCCAGTTCGTAGTCCATCTGTGAGTCGGACATTTCCTCGGCGACGCGCAGCAGCAATGTCACCGCCTCACTAGAGAAGCGACCCTCAGCCAGGCTGCAATAGGCCAACAGCACCTGGACACGCATTCGCAGGAGAAACGGCAGCTCTGGCTTTGCCATCAACTTGTCCAGCAGGCGGCGAGCATTAAAGAATTCTCGCTTGGCCACATAAATGGCGGCACGTTGTTGCATGGCAGCCGCGGGATCGAGCAGATGCAGCTGATCACATGCCTTGAGAGCGTCGTGCCAACGACAGCGATAAATGCCCGACTGGATGATCACATGGCACTGGCTAATCATCCAGCACTCGGCGCCGGGCATGCGCGGCAGCTGTTCACGTGCCCGATGGATCAGCACACGTGCCAGACGCATCTCGCCCTGCAGCTGCAGCCACAGGGCAAAGCTGGCCAAGGCGCTGCCCATGCCCGCCGAGCCATTGCTATTGAAACGATCCCGCACGGACAACAGGAGCTGGGCATAAAGCGCAGATAGCTCGTGTCTGCCATAGGCGCACCAGACGGCACTACGTAGCGCTAACGCTTCGGATGCATGATTGGCCAGATTGTTGCGATTGGTCAGATGATCGCTGTGCTGCAGCAGATCAAACAGACGCAACGGCTGATAGCCTGCCACGGTGCCCAGTTTGACGGCAAAGTGCAGGGCCAGGGTATAATTCTGTAGGAGATTGCCATCGGCATCGCTGATGTCCGCCACACTGCGCTGTACATATGACAGCGGCAGTTCATCCCGCAGCAGACAGTACCAGGTGTTGGCCAGATTGAGGCTGCGCTTGTCGCCATGCTCCTGGGCGAGCATTATGCTTTCCCGGAGGGCAGCAAGTGCCTCGTCCCGATGCCCAAAGGTGGCGTGCAGCACGGCCAGATTGATGCAAAAGTATTGATAGCCCTTCTCCTGGCTCATCAGACGCACCGGCGATCGATCCAGTGCCCGATGCAATGCCGACAACGCATTGTAATAATCCCGCACGCGCAGCTGATTCATGTAGCCCAGAAAATAGGATGTGGTATTCAGGGGTAAATCCTGGATAATCTCTTGAACCTTGCGCTCCAGCTCCTTGGGCGACAGGGCGTTGCTCTCGTCGTGATCCAACAGATCAGACTGTTTGTTTATAAAGAATTTCGCCTGCTTGGGTGCCCATTTGCAAAGAGGATTCCGTTCCATGTTGCTGGCATCCGTATTCTCTTTTTTAGCTTCAACTGTTGCCACCACCGGCAGCGGGGATGGAGCTCTGTGCAGGATTCCGCCAGCGATCGGTTTGCGTGGTCCCATGGCCAGAGCTTGTATGCCACGTTCATAGTACGCACAAATGTTCTTATACATGCGCATCATCTCCGCAAAGGTGAAACGCTGCAGAACCACCGCAATGCGTCGCACATAGACGCCCACCATGCTGAACTGACTCACGCCCAGATCGGCATGATGCAGTGTATCGATGTTTTGCATTTCTGCAAAATCAAACAGCGCCTCGATGCTGGCACTGCCACAGAACTCGGACATGGCCTTCTCAAAGGATTCGAGCATTAGGGTCTCCAGTTTGTAGGGACGCGAGGTGAGCAAATTGTGCAGCTCGTTGTAGGGCATGTCCGCCTCCTGCACCAGCTTGAACATGAGCATACAGAACATGCGACGTGCCTGTGGACGCATCGCAATGCCCGTGTCCAGCGAATTGCTTTTGTCCTGTGAATCAATTGAGATCCTTCTTCTAAATGGGCTGCAAAGTTTCAATTCAATGCACTTACTTTTACATACTGCTTAAGCAATATCAATACGGCGATTTTGTGCGGCGTGGGTGTCTCAATGCGTGGCGGCACCACCTTTGAGCTGGGATCCAATGTATCCAGCTCCTCGAAGAGATTCATTTCTGGTGCCCAATTTGTTTGCCCGGCATAAAAGCAACAACATTCAGAAACTGAACAGCAGCCAACTTCACTTTGTTTTCCACTGCCAAAAGCTGCCAACTCGATTTTTAAGTGCATTTTGCATCCCTGGTTGTGGCGGGCAATTTAAAATTTAGATTTTTATCATGTGAATTTGACCAGTGCAATCGATGAGGTCAAAGTCCCCGTAAAATCAACATTAACTTAACTCATTACCCAATAAATACATATCTGGTTTTTTTTTTTGTTTGTTTTGCAAGCGCAAAGTTGAAAAGTCTTCTACCCATTTATATATTTAGTGCTAGTTAATGAATTGGAATAATGTACAGCATTTTAGCCGTAATTGCAATTTGTTCTGATTGCCATTTAAAGGGCAAATGGGAAAATGGCACGACGACCTCTGGGATAGTCCTTGAATTCCTTCCTGTAATTACGGTGCTTGGCAAGGGCCCACACAGTCATCTGGAAGGCGCCGGCCAGAGCAAAAAGATATGCTGGCAAGCACGAGGTCATTGCCGAGAAGGACACCCAGGCGCCAATCTCATACGTATAGTTGGGGCAAGAGACCAAGCTAAAACAACAAATAACAACTGTTAGTATAAGAGTTTTTAGCGTATTAAATAGTGGGCAACTCACTTGAACAGCTTGGTCAATGGATTGCTATCGGCGACAGGAATCTTGCGCACCTTGGTGCCAGGTGGACGCAGATTGCGCAGCGCAATGTGTATCGAAAAGTTGCCCAATTCGCACAACTGTAAAGTAAACAACATTATTGAACTGTAAACAATAATATTTAAAGTGAACTCACGGCAAAGGCGGCCAGGGCAGCCCAAACGGTGCACATGCAGGGCGAGGTGTACAAAGGATGATTGACGTGGTACGACACATATGCTGTGAAGCCCCAATAGTAGCTGCAGTTCTTGAAGAGATTGCGCAATGGCATCGTATTATGCGAGAAACGATGCACAAAGATTGTTTCCAGCAGACGCTTCACATAATGCACCGTATAGCAACCAGCGGCGATACTAAAAAAACCGATTAAATCAAAAACTTGTTAATACATATGTACATATATACAGCTCAGGTAAAAGCGAGCTCTGACCGCTTGAAAGCTTTGCATAAGCGCAAATTAGTTGTCCATTGGGTCAAGCGGGTCGCTGTTGTTGTTGTTGTTTTCGTTGTCTGTCGCTGGAATTGCTTAATATAATCGAACGATGTGTGGCGAAAGTCACACACACACATACACTCTCACACACACACACTCACTCTCACACACATACTTACTGTGTGGTCAGAGAGATGGCATTGCCAGCTGCCTTTCCATAGACAAGCTCCGGCCGAAAATAGAACATCAAGTAGACAATCAAAGGACCTGCATATTCGGCCAGGAATACCGTCTTCCAGCCAATTTGTGGTCCCAAATCCTTCACGTACACCTTATCGCCATTGCCTAGATTCAACGATTTCACGGAATCCGTATCCTTTAAGCTCTTGCCACGCTGCTCCAGGCGACTAGAAAATAATTTAACTTGGTTACGAATTCCATTCATATATGTACATATATGTATGTATGCGTGTGTGCACTTACAGTGATATGCGGTCTGCATGCGGCGTTTGCTTCAAGGCCTTGTGAATCAAAACCCGCAGCTCACTTATTGATGTAGAGGGCGAGGATACCTGCACCTTGCCAAAGGGCTTGGTAGTCTTGGCGTCAAGTACTTCTAGCTCCATGTTTTTTTACGCGCAGTTTACGAAATTTCACTTAGCTTTTTCCGCCTAAAGTTAGTTCAACTTTTTTGCCGACTTTTTTTCGACTTTCTCACTTTCAAGAGAGGTTGGAAGAGTGAAGATTTCGTATATGAGGTTAAACTCAAATTGGCACTGTAAAGACAGAATTTGCATGTGACGTCACAAATTTTTTACTGTAATTGTATGTGAGCTGCCACCTCGCTGCATATTTATTTCCTATTTCCCTTTTTTTTGCACATTCTCATAGAACTTTATTTTATTTATTTATTTTATTCAAGTATGCTGATAAAATTTATTGGTTTAGATTCACAGCTTTAAATACAATAGGCCTTGCTATTTCTGTCTTTTTTAAAGCTGTTAAAGTATTTAAAAAATTCACTAAGCCAGTTGATTCAGCACGTAAAACAGGTCTTGTCTTGAATTTGTTGAAATAAATTTTTTTTTAATTATTTTTTTTTGTGGTGAGTGTGTTTAGATTTTTAAAATAAATATACAATTAAGTAAGCCTTGACAACGTATATATCGTTCAACAATAATTCAAATAGGTAATTTTGCGTTTGACTTCCAAAGTGAACATCATAAACTAAAAGAAATTGTGTGATTTCAAAAAGTGTTCGTTAAATAATAACATAAAACGCAATTTAAAGCAATCGGTTTGGAATTGGTGGGTGAGTAAATAAATTAATTCAAATTAAAATCCTTTTGGCGCTGAAGCCAAAACCTTAGGAAATTTTTTTAACCCATGTGGCAACGATCAACAATCAGTGCGAGCGAGACAAGTGTACGACAGCTAGCAGCTGCAGTTGCATTAACAATGAGAGCGGATGTCGAATAAAAGATTACTGCCTTATAAATTCAGGCTACTTTCATAATATTTATATAATATAGTAATGGAGTATGAATTGGCAGTATGTAATAGACTTTTACACTTAAATACAAGTTCATAATAGTTTCTTTGAAGTAAATGACAATTGGTGTGAGAGCAGGACAGACATAGAAATGTAAAAACATCCCATAAAAATTTCCCACATTTCCCCTGCAGCTGCGGAGGCTATAAAAGAGCGAGCACAAAATCAGCAGGCAATATAATCGTAAAGCGACGCAAGTGAAAAAGTTCGATAGCAGCAGCTGCAAATAAAATAAAGCATTTATAAAGTTTTTGGGTGTGAAAGTTAAAAAAAAGTGAATAAAAGTAATATCTAAAGTTCAAAGAAGTAAGTTTAATATCTAATATAAAGAAATATACTTTATATTGTTCAAGAAAGAAAATAGTTAAAAAAGACTTGCGTGTGTGTATATGTGTACGTTAATAAATTAAGCAGCGTAGCCATTTTTTTTCTTCCTTTGTGTTTCATTTGCTGCGCAGTATTGATTTTCTATTTTTCTGCCAATAGAAATACATAAGTAAATGTAAATATAGAACTACATACATATATGCCCTTGCAAAAATTTAGTTTGCGTGCATATAATAAATTGCGTATTTAGCACTTTGTCAGTTTATTGTGAAATTAGTTTGTGACGTCATTGAAAATTCGAGAAGACATTTCGATAACACACATGCATAAACATATACATACAACTACATACTGGATCTTTCCATACAAAAGCAATGGCGTTGCAAACGTTTACAAATTAAATAAATATTTCAAATACATACATACAGTTGTATGTATTTGCGTCTAATCTTATGAGTAATCCCCCAGACAATGACGGTGCAATGGCCGTCGGCACTGGGAATTAAAGGTTATTGGCTCTCTTTGTTAAAACTTTGCTCTCTTAAGGGAGGGAACGTATATATTAGGTGTATAGACACACATACATACATACACATATTAAATGAAATAATACAGACAAAGCAACCTGGGGGGGAAATTCCCTGTCACTTTGTGTTTTCCCGTGTCGTAATACTAATTTAAGTTTCTGTTCGGGGTTCAGCTGCTAAACAAAATTTTTTGTCTTGATTTTGTTACAGAATAATTCAAAATGCAGATCTTTGTGAAGACATTGACTGGAAAGACCATCACTTTGGAAGTGGAGCCCAGCGATACCATTGAGAATGTGAAGGCCAAGATCCAAGACAAGGAGGGAATCCCTCCAGATCAGCAGCGTCTGATCTTCGCCGGCAAGCAGCTGGAGGATGGCCGTACTCTCTCTGATTACAATATCCAGAAGGAGTCGACCCTTCACTTGGTCCTCCGTCTCCGTGGTGGTATGCAGATCTTCGTGAAGACCCTGACAGGAAAGACCATCACCTTGGAGGTGGAGCCTTCCGATACCATTGAGAATGTGAAGGCCAAGATCCAAGACAAGGAGGGAATCCCTCCAGATCAGCAGCGTCTGATCTTTGCCGGCAAGCAGCTGGAGGATGGCCGTACTCTCTCTGATTACAACATCCAGAAGGAGTCGACCCTTCACTTGGTCCTCCGTCTCCGTGGTGGTATGCAGATCTTCGTGAAGACCCTGACAGGAAAGACCATCACCCTGGAAGTCGAGCCCAGCGATACCATTGAGAATGTGAAGGCCAAGATCCAAGACAAGGAGGGAATCCCTCCAGATCAGCAGCGTCTGATCTTTGCCGGCAAGCAGCTGGAGGATGGCCGTACTCTCTCTGATTACAACATCCAAAAGGAGTCGACCCTTCACTTGGTCCTCCGTCTCCGTGGTGGTATGCAGATCTTCGTGAAGACCCTGACAGGAAAGACCATCACCCTGGAAGTCGAGCCCAGCGATACCATTGAGAATGTGAAGGCCAAGATCCAAGACAAGGAGGGAATCCCTCCAGATCAGCAGCGTCTGATCTTTGCCGGCAAGCAGCTGGAGGATGGCCGTACTCTCTCTGATTACAACATCCAGAAGGAGTCGACCCTTCACTTGGTCCTCCGTCTCCGTGGTGGTATGCAGATCTTCGTGAAGACCCTGACAGGAAAGACGATTACTCTGGAGGTGGAGCCCAGCGATACCATTGAGAATGTGAAGGCCAAGATCCAAGACAAGGAGGGAATCCCTCCAGATCAGCAGCGTCTGATCTTTGCCGGCAAGCAGCTGGAGGATGGCCGTACTCTCTCTGATTACAACATCCAAAAGGAGTCGACCCTTCACTTGGTCCTCCGTCTCCGTGGTGGTATGCAGATCTTCGTGAAGACCCTGACAGGAAAGACCATCACCTTGGAGGTGGAGCCTTCCGATACCATTGAGAATGTGAAGGCCAAGATCCAAGACAAGGAGGGAATCCCTCCAGATCAGCAGCGTCTGATCTTTGCCGGCAAGCAGCTGGAGGATGGCCGCACCCTTTCGGACTACAACATCCAGAAGGAGTCGACCCTTCACTTGGTCCTCCGTCTCCGTGGTGGTATGCAGATCTTCGTGAAGACCCTGACAGGAAAGACCATCACTTTGGAAGTGGAGCCCAGCGATACCATTGAGAATGTGAAGGCCAAGATCCAAGACAAGGAGGGAATCCCTCCAGATCAGCAGCGTCTGATCTTCGCCGGCAAGCAGCTGGAGGATGGTCGTACTCTCTCCGACTACAACATCCAGAAGGAGTCGACCCTTCACTTGGTCCTCCGTCTCCGTGGTGGTATGCAGATCTTCGTGAAGACCCTGACAGGAAAGACGATTACTCTGGAGGTGGAGCCCAGCGATACCATTGAGAATGTGAAGGCCAAGATCCAAGACAAGGAGGGAATCCCTCCAGATCAGCAGCGTCTGATCTTTGCCGGCAAGCAGCTGGAAGATGGCCGTACTCTCTCTGATTACAACATCCAGAAGGAGTCGACCCTTCACTTGGTCCTCCGTCTCCGTGGTGGTATGCAGATCTTCGTGAAGACCCTGACAGGAAAGACCATCACCTTGGAGGTGGAGCCTTCCGATACCATTGAAAATGTGAAGGCCAAGATCCAAGACAAGGAGGGAATCCCTCCAGATCAGCAGCGTCTGATCTTCGCCGGCAAGCAGCTGGAGGATGGCCGTACTCTCTCCGATTACAATATCCAAAAGGAGTCTACCCTTCACTTGGTCCTCCGTCTCCGTGGTGGCTGCCAAGCTTAATTTAAGTTCCACCCAAAATAAATGCAAGATTTAAATGAATTTAATCAAGTATCACACTTAATCAATAGGCTACAATTTACACCATTCCTTAATTCTTCAAAATTACACTTGAAACCGCAAAAGAAATTCCAAATTACAAGTTCAAGCATAAGATGAAACTAATTAAATAAAATATATAACTGCTGTTTCTTCTGGCTTACAAGAATATTTGGCTTGCTTTTATCTCAAAAAATAGATTCGCAAATTCAAATAAATTGATTATATTATTGAAAGACGTGGCTTTTATTTGTATAGGCTTTGGGATTTGTGGAATTTGTCATGGTTACTTTCCTGTGGTCCGTGCTGAGGGGCTTTCTTTAAGTGCATTTACACTAGTTGACAAGTTTGTCAATTTCATCTAAGTAGACTTTCTTTTTACCAGGTTAACGCACTTTTGCTTAGAGTTGACTCAGTTGCCATCAAAATTTACAGCCTACTGAGATGAAATTAACCAGCTTGTCAACTAGTGTAAATGCACCTTTATAATTTGATTTCAAAAGCTGGATCACCGTTAAAAGAGCATTCCAACCCAACAAAAATAATGAATGGCTTCCGGGGTGAATGTCGGTTTTCTTTATGCGTGTCAACGTTTCGCTGCGGTTGGCAGAAGTGCAAGACAACTGGAATGAATTGATGAAGTGAATGCTGCCCATTTATATTCGACGAAAACAAGCTGCTGGACAATTTGGAAAAGCTGGACAAATGGCAAAAGTATTGCAGCGTGTGGAAATTACGCTGCGTAGTTTCTACATATTCAATTCCAGTTTTGGTCAAAAGGAGGGCGAGGTGAGTAAAAAATGAACGAGTGCGAAAACCGCCTACCAAAATATATTTTCTTTCATTGAATTTGAAGGAGCACAAAAAAGTGCTGTTTTATCACCCACAAGACATTGAACTAAATACGAAAATTAAGGATGTGGGTCTGAGTGAGGCAATTATAACATTTACAGGGTGAGTCATGAATTGACAACTTAACATAATAGTTAACATTCAAATTGATGATCCTTCAGTACCTTCACCAATGAGGATGATTGCAAGGCGTTGCATACGCAGAAGACCACACAGTTGTTCCATCAGCCGGAGCCGGGTTACTGGCTGGTCATGGTGCTCAATGTGCCCAAGGAGCTGAAGCTCAAGGATGGCATCGAGGTGGCCGACTATCGCGGCGGCGAAGTCTCCGATCGCATTTATCATGCTGTCCTGCGTCAGTGCTATCACATGTATCGCTTCCATCATGGGCCACTCCGGGACAAGGTGACAGCCGGAGTGAGTGGTGCTGGCGAGGATCAGCGCCAACAGCTGTCGGCAGAGCTGCAAGTGTTCTATGAACGTTACTTGGTCAACTGCAAGGAACTGGAGCATTGTGATATTATGGACATGCTGCACTCCATCCAGTATCTGGCCCTGGACAAGTCGCTCTTCCTGCGTGCCCACAACTTTAGCATGCTGTGCAATACATTCCCCGCCATCAAGGAGTGCATTATGCTGTACAACGAACAGGTTGTGTGTGGAGGAAAACTCAATGCCAGCGATTTATACAGCCTGCATGCTCACATCCTGGCGGCATCTCCAACTGCTGACAACGCTGACAAGTATCGTCTGGGTGCCTTTGTGAAGGATGAGCAGCTGGAGACGGAGACGGAGTCACTGCCAATCAAAGTCTACTTGAATGTGGAACAAAAGATACAGCCACACTATTTGCTTGTCTATCGCGCATTGAACTTAACCCTGTGTCTGTTTCTTGATGGTAATCCTCTGTGATCCGCTGATCTTAATATAAATTCATTAATTGCTTAATATTCTACAGCCAAAGAGGCGCCGCCCAAGCCGGAATTCTATGAGGAGCTGCATGCTTATATGGGTGCACAGTTGACCAGCCTGGCACGCGACATTGCCGCTGAAGTCTCCAAGCTGAGTCTCCACGAGACCAGCAGCAACTTGAGCGACCATGCACCCAAATATCTGTTTATAAACGAGCAGAGTTTGAAGCATCATACGAATATCTATCGAAGTGCCAAAACACCACAGAAGAGCATACCACGGAATGTGATGAGCATCATTGCGGATTTAGCAAATCCCATTGATGAGGCGACTGCCACCGAGGAGCTGCAAGTGAAGACCACCAATGACTATTGGGTTGTAAAAAGACGCTGCAATTGGCGGCAATACTATGTGATTCTATGCAAGAGTAAAGCCACGCTGTTGGATGTGACGCAGGAAGCGAAGCGTATATTTGAACAAGAGCTCACAGATGATGTATTCTTTGACAAATGAACAGCAAGATCAGATAAATAAAGGGCGTTTGCCAATTGTAATGCCGCCTGTTTCTTGTCTCTTTCTCCTTCTCCGTCTGTGTTTCGGTTGCGTGACAGAAGCGACAACAGGCGCCAAACTGTGTCTCTTGTTCTTTTCAAGCCAGCACTGTGCTACTGCTCGCACTGAGAGTGTTGTTGCTGTTGTTACCCTCGGTGGCATCATTATACACACTGGTCGACGAGGATGAACTAGTCGTCGCCGTCGTCGTCGTTGTTGTGGCGCCATTGTGAATTTTGCTCACTTTCACAATATAAATGCGACGATTGGACATGCAAATTGTGTAGCTGTGATGCTCGTAATCAATTGTTATGCGTTCGCAGCTGCTGTTGGGCATAAAGCTCTCATCGATGCTGCAAAACGGAAACAGAAATTGTTTATCGCACATTAAGTTTTCTGTTTAATTTTTTACCTTTCGGTTAGATTCAGTAAACCCATTATTACATTGGCGCTGCGCTCATCGTTCTTTAGCTCGCCGCCCGATTCTAGCACGGCGCCATCATCTTTGAGTATCAAGTAGCCAATTTGGTTGGGCACAATTAACTTGTCTTTGTCCATTTTTATGTATTTTACTCAAATCACCACTCCCAAATAATAACTGTTTGTTTTTTTCTCAGCTGCAATTCTTGCCATTCACAGGAAAGCGCGCACATCAACAGCTGTTAGACCTATGAAAACAAAGCTAACGAAATATATCTTATATATTTATTTTAATTTACAATCAATAAAAAATGGCTCTAATAATAATTAGAAAATTAATTTATATATTACTCATTTTAAATTAAACACTTACAACTCATAATTAAGGTTGCCCAACAGAAAACAATTAGTGGTGTCTGTTAATAACATTTCAGCGTTATGTTACTTTAACTGTGCACTAGTGTTAGGTAAATATTGCTCATTTAGGTGAACATGTTCACTAGTTCTTTTTTTTGGGTGAGTCAACTCACTCAGATTGCTCACTTGTTCAATTGCTCACTGAGATGTCTAAGGAAACAGAGAAATTTCGAGCAAAGAGCGCAATAGGAACAACTGAGCAAAAAAGAAAAACTGAAAAAGACTGAGCAAAAAAGAACAACTGAGCAATAAAGAGCAATTTGGAAGGAACATGTTCACTTGCTCACTTCAGGGAGCGACTCTTTTTTGTTCACTCACTCATGAGCAACCCAACACTACAACCCTACTTCAAAAGAAGAAGAGTCTGTAAAGTGCTTGTCCCCCGTGCAGTACGTGAAATTTGTAAGCGCTGCGTGAAAAAATAGAAAAACGTTGAAAATCAATTTTTTAATACATAAAAACCAATAAATTTATTGTAAAACATTTAAGAAAACACCAAAGTGTAAGTTGCATATGGATTTTTACCAATATCACTTCAATAAGTAGCTCTAAATCGCGTTTGAAATTCGGCTTGTATGTGTGTATGTGTGAGTGAGTGAAAATTTCCAATTTTCGGGTCAGCACCACACCCTCGCAGGTATACACATAGAAAATCCAATTAAACATTGGAATTGTGCAAAAAAGCTAATTAAAATAGTTTGGAGAATAAAATAAGTGATTTTTGTTACTTAACTATTTGCTAAAGAGTGTGTAATGAGTCCAAAAGTCTGTACTTGAAGCTGCATGTGAAAAAAAGTATCTAGTAGCTCCATTTTTATAAGCACGTCCGTGTGAATGTGTGCGTGGTGTGTATACGTCATCGGGCTGTGCGGCAACTTCAGTCGAGAGAAAGCGAGAGAGCAACAGAGCAGGCTCGGATACAAAATAGAGAGGATATATTGCTGATGTTTACTAGAGCGTTGAGTTTGCGAAACCTGTTTAGACGCCAATGTCCTTGACTTTGGCAAATGCCTGTTTACTTGGGATAATCTTGGCGTAATGAGAACGCGAATTGCCGGTGCCAATTAAAATGAATCTTTTCGCATTTTAAAATAAAATAAATAATTTATGTGGTTGAGCATTAAAAATGTTCATGTTGAACACTTATTGCTCATAATTCCAAATTGCCAGCATTACGTCATCCAGCTATTTCTGATAGACACTTCAATTAATGTATGTGGCCGCTTCGCTGTGTATATCAGGCGTGTGTGTGAGGTGCGCGCCTCTGTCTGTATTAGTGTTAGTATTAATTGAGAGAGCACACGCTCGCTCGCTCGCTCTTTTCGCATTCCAAACAAAATGTACTCCAGCCACTGCTCTCTTATTCTCTATCACTCTTTCACTCGCGCTGTCTGTAGCTGTGGGCTGTTTGAACCACCGTCCGTTATTTGTTGTTGTTTTTTGTTTGTACGCGATAAACAGTTAAATTGCCTTCAATGCCTCGGTGTGTGTATGAATGTATGCGTCTGTGTGTGTGTGTGTGTGAGTGTGACTGGGGCGATGGGTTTTATTTTGTATGGCTGCTTTGAATACAAAACCCCTGAAACTCAAACATAAACCCGGGCCTAGGCTATGTTTTTAAATTTCCTGCGGTGTATTTAGGGTGATATTTGCGTGACTAAATTTAGATACATTTGTATATTTATTTCTATGTATGTAGAGTATATTGTGTGCTTGTATTTCTTCATAACCGACCCACCCTGATATCTGAGATTTTCCATGTGTGCGATGATGTCATCCAAGTGGAGTCAATTGAAGTCACCTTTTAAGAGTTTCACCCATTCAACGTACAATTCATTTATTATAATCCATATTTCATTCTTCATTAGTGTAGTATATATTCATTTAGTTTCATATCAGAAACTGATTTGTATTTGTGGTAAATATAAATTGTGCTTAGTTGTGGTATTGCTAATTATACTTGTAAATGTTTAAATCTAACTTTTCTAACCCAACTGAAAGAGATTATGATCTCTTTTAACTTTTCTATAGCTTTAATTTCCAGCTTTTTGTGGATTAGTGCATGGTGATAAAATAAAAGGAAATCTATCTAACTACGATTACTATCTAAATTGTATCTATTGTCTTTTAGTTTCTTTGTTGTTTGTGTGTGTGTGAAAGTGTCTAAAAAGAATTATCAAAAAGAAAGGATTGAAAAAAGGACAAACAATAAAAATAAAACAAAAGCAACTATGAAAATCTACAAGAAAATAAAAAAGACGAGCGTACAAGAAAAATTTCTCTTCTCTCATCTTCCGTTGCAGGAAACGGAAACGGTGTCTGGATGAGAGAGAAAAATGTTATGAAAACAAGAGCTCAGACAAAAAAACTAAAAATAAAATATAAACAAACCAAAAAATAAATGAAAACTGATGCTATAAATAAAACGGGCTGAAAATGCAACAAGCTGAGGAACCGGAGCAACAGTTGCAGCAGCTGCTGCAACAACTGGAGGCAGTGCCAAGGGAACAATTGCCACACAAATTGCAGGCATATTTTAAGGAAGGGCACAACAATTGTGGCGGCTTGGAGAACTTTGCCATTTACTATTTGGCTGCACTGCGTCAGCATACGGAACAGCATTTCCGGAGCAGTCATAGCAATGAATCGGATACGCCCAAATGCCAGACGCCGATTAGAAAGTTGAAGGCAACAACAACACCAACTACAACGGATGTCGATTTGAATGAATCTCAGCTGAGCAATCTCTCAATTGGCAGTGTGTCGACGCCAGTGCGTCAGGTGACGCCACACGGACGTCGCTCGGGGAATAGTCAGTTTTGTAGCACGCCACAAAGTAGCGAACGTGCCGGAAATCGCAGTGGTGGAGGAGGCGGAGGAGCAGGATCAGGAGCTGGAGCTGCTTCTGGTAATAGCTTCTGTCTGGGTGACTTTATGCTGCACACAACGCCCAATCAAAGTCAGCGTTCCAAGAAGAAGTTGGCTAACCAGGCAACCACCCCGCAGGATAACAACAACAAGTCCCAAAAGCCACGACGTCGTGTGCAACCCATGACCATCAGCAAGAATGCCTCGTCCTGCAGTTCCTTTGGCGATACCAGTTCCTTCAGCAATGAGAACAATTTGTTGCGACTCTCGCAGAGCTGTGAAATCGATCGGAGTCTGGGTGCTGCCCTGGAGCAGGAGGCACGCAAGACATTGCTGCTGCGCAAGCAGGAGATTAAAACTGAGGCGGCAGTTGCAGGTTGTCTGCAGGAACAGCCGGAGCGGGAGCGGGGAACAGGACAACGAACCCAATGTGGTCATCAGTTTGGATAATGTGAGCAATCCTCAACAGCTGCAGTTGCTGGCTGGCATTTATGGTTACCTAATAGATCTCAATCTAGTGCCAAATGTGCTGAGTGAGCTCAGCTATGCGATGCAGTTGCTGAACATACGTGCCACCGAAGTGGAGAGTCCCGAATCCGAGCCAACTTCGCCGCTTTCCTTGCTCTCCAGGCACAAGGAGTGTGTGTACTTTGCCGTGCAACTGCTGGAACAACAAAGGGAACTCTTACTCCAACTGGATCGCAAATCCCTGACGGTGTTGCTGCAACATGAGCGACTGACGCTGCTGCCCAAGCAGCTCCTGGAGCAACTGGAGCTGGTCTGTCAACGCAAACAGCAGCAGAGCAAGCGGGAGCTGAACGTGCCAACGACAGATCCTCAACAGAATGTTTACTATCAACACGACAAGGATTCCCGTGACAATTTTCCAACCCAACACGAGTTTTGTTGCTTCAAGACGCAACGGGATTTATTCTACAAGGCGCTGAAGCATTGGGAGCAGTCCCATCTGAATCGCATGTTTAATTTTAGCCTGGAGCTGGGACCACGTGTCCGGGAGATCTTTAAGCAATCGGAGCATGCGGTGAACATGTCGCACTTTGCCAAACTGTTTGTCAGCCAACTGTTGATGTCCAGCGGCGAGACGCACGAGTCGCCGGAGGAACTGGGCCTGAAATTGGATCAGCAGCGTCTGAATCGCTTGGCCCAGCGTCTGGTCACCAGCAATTCCAGCGTTGAGGATCAGTTTCCACGCACCCAGGCCTTCTTCCGCGACTTTATCAGTGGCTGTGGTTCGGTGGCGTTTCTGGTGCAGCTCCAGCTGGCGCTCTATGTGCAGTTGTTGCGTCACAATGACTCCAGTTTCGAGTTGTTGCCACTGCAGTCGTCCGTGGAGGAGGAGGAGGAGCATGTGGAGCAGGTTGCAGCTCCGTATGTAGTGCGACCGCAGGCCATGGCCGAGCTGTTGATGTTGGCCAAGTTCCTGGGCTATGTGTATGCCTTGCCCTACAATCGTTCGCCTGCCACATTCGCCTGTCCCCAGCAGCTGCAGCTGCGTCGTCAGTTCCAGCCGCCGTTTGAGATGCGCACGCATCTGGAGCGTGCCATGCAGCAGGGCAAACTGCTGATCACGCTGCCCTGGCTGGTGCAGTATCTGACCATGTTGGATGTGGTCACACTGCAGCTGCCCGCCAGTTTGGCCGCACTGGAGCTACTCTTTGGCCTGTACACTGATCTGTCGCATCCTCCACAGCCCCTGCAGCCTTGTGCGCTGTTTATCGCACGCAGCTGCCTCGGCTGGTTGCTGGAATCTCAGCCAGCTTTAAGCAGTGGCTATTATAGACAGCGCAGGACGGGCCAGCAAAGTGATGGAACTGCCGTGCTGGTCAAGGATTGTCTGCGTAGTCTGTGCTTTGCAGACACGGCCAAAGCGGCGTCCATGTTGGAGGAGCTGTTGCCGGTGGCGTGTCCCTTTCTCCACGAGTTCCGTGTGTCCATCACGCCATCGCAGCGTCAGGCGCAGCGTAATGGACGTTATCGTTACATAACCACGCGACTGGAGCAACTGGACAGCGGTGCAGGAGGAGTCAAAAGTCAACCGCAGCTGGAGGAGGGAAGTCAATCGCCGGAGCAGCAACAGCGCAAATTGACGGACGCCTTTCTGCACTCACAGAATGCATCGATGCGACGCCTTCTGGAGTTTGTCACGGAGCGCAGCTTCAAGTGTGTGGTCAAGGATGCCCAACAGCAGATTCTCCAGCCCGCCAAGTCATCAGCGGACGCACTGGTCAACGGGATTAGCTCGACACAGCAGCAGGAGGTGCTGCGGGAACTACAGCGCATCTATCAGCAGGCTTGGACTCAGGCCTGTCGCCAGTGGAAGGAGCAGGTGCCCGCCATGTTGCAGGAGAGGATTGAGCAGTCGTTGCGCGCCTTGTTGCCGAAGAATACCAATGATGTGGTTCGTTCCACCTACGCACATTTGATACGCCAACAGGCACAGGCTCAGCTACAACAGTGGCTGCAAACCAGTGTGCTCCAGTCCACATTCTATCAGGGCGATCTCCAGGAAGTGGCCAGCAAAGTGTGTCGGGCAAATAAAAACAATGCACAGGTTTCCAGCTCCGCTGCCTCCTCCAGTGAAATGTGTCTAACTGTCACACATGCCGAGCTGAGTCTCTCGGAGCTGCTGCACGAGCTGCAACAGTGGGTGCACTGCCTCAGCTTGCGTCCCGAGCATTTGCGGCATATGTCCGAGTTGCAGGCGCTGTTGAAACGGACACGGCGAGCGGCATTGTTGCCACAGCTGCCCACATATTTCTACGAGTTGCTGGGCTCGGTTTTGGTGCGTCTGCTGCAGTTGCTCATCTGCCGGCAACCTCAGCTCCTCACTGAATCCCTCATCCGGGCTAGCTGCGAGGTGTGGCTCTCCCCACAGCTGCATCCACAGGAAAGTGCTCCCAGCTTTTTTGGAGCACTTCTGACTGTTGGCTTTGTGCACGAGCTGAGCATGAATCTCTCCAGCTTTCAGCTGTTGCAGCAGCTTCTCAACTCAATGCTGGATGCCCGTGTGTTTAACATGGATGAGCTCAATCAACTGTTTATGCCCCTCTTCAAGGAGAACTGGACACCGCCCGTTTGGAATGCTCTCTCACAGTTGCTGCAACAAGTCTCACAAAATCGTGGCGATGGCGACTCCAATGTCGAGGGCGACGCCAAATCGCATTTGTTTATGGAAGTGCTGGCGGATTTGTCACGAGATCTGGATAGTTTTTAAGTTCAAAAGTTTTGCATTTCATCATACAATACACATATACATAGAATTACACATAGTTTGTGCTGTGAATAAACGTTTATTTTTGCACTAGAATAAGTATTCCAAGTTGCTTTTATGTTGTTCAAAAGTCGATAAGATAACGAGCGAACGTTATCGATAATTGAATTTGCTCGATTGCGTCACTGTCAACGAAACTTGACGAATTTGTCGTGGTGTTGCGAAACGGGAAGCGGGACGAGGTCGACAACGACGCCGACGATGCGGTCATCGGGCTAGAAAATGCAGTGGGACAAACATCGCACAACACTTGACGAAAGCGAAAAAAATGAGAGCAGCTATCAGGAATCGAAAATCGGGGTCAAAAGTGTTAAAGAAATAAATCAGGCTGATATTTCTAGACGATTGATAAACTATACTATTTTTTAATGAGGTATTTCGCAAATTAATACACTTCTTATAACAATTTATTTATTTTTATGAAATTTTCTTTAATATGTACCTTTTAATTTGACTATTTAAATGAAATTTAAATGTCAATCTTTTTTTTGAATAGAGTATTCCGAGTAAAATAATTAAGCTAATCAAGTTGATTTTTTCTTGAAATATCACACAAATTGGTTTTTAGGAATTGTAAAATTTAACTACAAAATGATATAAATTTATTTTAGGGATATGCAGTGATCTTATGACAAATTTTCTTAATGCTATTTTCATTTAGGAACCTGAATCATGATGATCCCTAACAGTTTTAATTGCAAGCTACATCAATTAGATTTGAACCACTGTGCAGTGGTGGCAAAGTGCGTAATGTAATTGTATTTGTGTGAGCGTGTGACAAAGCTGCGGTCTGTCTGTGTGTGTGTGTGTGTGCTCATTGTGCTGATTCTATGAATGACGAGCTGGAATTATGCAATCTCCACAAAGCTCTGGGTTGGTTAAAGCTAATTGAATTTAATTATTGCTCAATCTCACATTCATTCTCCTCTCTCTCTCTCTCTTTTGCAGTTGGGCACGGGCAAACTTGGGCAGTGGAATTTCGAATTGGACGAGCAACTAAAAATCAAAAAGCAGCAGTATTAAATTTAATTAAAAACTTTACAAAAAAAAGAAAACGAACGAAGATAAGAGAGAATTAAACGAAACTGAAACAGAATGGAGAACTTTACGCCGAAGGAGGTGAAAATCCTCGAGACCGTTGAGGACATTCAGGAGCGTCGTGAGCAGGTCTTGTCCCGTTACAATGAGTTCAAAATCGAGACACGTCAGAAGCGTGAGAAGTTGGAGGATTCGCGTCGCTTTCAATACTTTAAGCGGGATGCCGATGAGCTGGAGTCGTGGATCCACGAGAAACTCCAGGCAGCCAGCGAGGAAAGCTATCGCGATCCAACGAATCTGCAGGCCAAGATCCAGAAGCATCAGGCCTTCGAGGCGGAGGTTTCTGCCCATAGCAATGCCATCGTCTCGTTGGACAACACCGGCCAGGAGATGATCAACCAGCAGCATTTTGCATCGGAGACCATACAGCGTCGACTGGATGAACTGCATCAGCTGTGGGAGCTGCTGCTTAGTCGGCTGGCCGAGAAGGGTCTGAAATTGCAGCAGGCTCTGGTGTTGGTGCAATTCTTGCGGCAATGCGAGGAGGTCATGTTCTGGATCAAGGACAAGGAGACCTTTGTCACCGCCGATGAATTTGGCCAGGATCTGGAGCATGTCGAGGTACTGCAGCGCAAATTCGATGAATTCCAAAAGGACATGGCCTCGCAGGAGTATCGTGTCACCGAGGTCAATCAGCTGGCCGATAAACTGATCCAGGACGGACATCCCGAACGGGATACCATTACCAAGCGCAAGGAGGAGCTCAACGAGGCGTGGCAGCGCCTGAAGCAACTGGCAATTGTGCGCCAGGAGAAGCTCTTTGGTGCCCACGAGATTCAGCGTTTCAATCGCGATGCGGACGAGACTGTCGCCTGGATTGCCGAAAAGGATGTGGTCCTCTCCTCCGACGACTATGGTCGGGATCTGGCCAGTGTCCAGGCCTTGCAGCGCAAGCACGAGGGCGTGGAAAGAGATCTGGCTGCCCTCGAGGACAAGGTGTCCACTCTGGGCGCGGAGGCACAACGTCTGTGCTCCATTCATGCCGATCACAGTGATCAGATCCGGGACAAGCAGGCGGAGATCGCCAACTACTGGCAGAGTCTCACGGCCAAGGCACGAGAGCGTAAACAGAAGCTGGATGAATCCTACTATCTGCATCGCTTCCTGGCCGACTTCCGGGATCTGGTGTCGTGGATCAATGGCATGAAGGCCATCATCTCGGCCGATGAGCTGGCCAAGGATGTGGCCGGCGCGGAGGCATTGCTGGAGCGTCATCAGGAGCACAAGGGTGAGATCGATGCCCGTGAGGATAGCTTCAAGTTGACCACCGAGTCCGGCCAGAAGCTGTTGGAGCGCGAACACTACGCTGCTGCTGAGATCCAGGAGAAACTCGCCGCGCTGGAGAACGACAAGAGTTCGCTGTTGTCCCTGTGGGAGGATCGTCGCATCCTGTACGAGCAGTGCATGGATCTGCAGTTGTTCTATCGCGATACCGAGCAGGCGGATACCTGGATGGCCAAGCAGGAGGCATTCCTGGCCAATGAGGATCTGGGTGATTCTCTGGATTCCGTTGAGGCGTTGATCAAGAAGCACGAGGACTTTGAGAAGAGTCTGGCTGCCCAGGAGGAGAAGATCAAGGCGCTGGACATCTTTGCCACCAAGCTGATCGATGGCCAGCACTATGCCGCCGATGATGTGGCCCAGAGGCGTCAGATGCTACTCGCTCGCCGTGCCGCGCTGCAGGAGAAGTCGGCGAAGCGTCGCCAATTGCTGGAGGATTCGAATCGTTATCAGCAATTCGAGCGGGATTGCGATGAGACCAAGGGCTGGATCAGTGAGAAATTGAAGTTTGCCACCGATGACAGCTATCTGGATCCCACAAATCTCAATGGAAAGATGCAAAAGCATCAGAACTTTGAGCACGAGTTGAATGCAAACAAGTCCAGGATCGAGGATATAACGAATGTGGGCAGCGAACTGATCGAGAAGAAGCATTATGCCGCCGATCAGATCAATACACGCATGCAGGAGATTGTGGTGTTGTGGGAGACGCTTGTCCAGGCCTCGGATAAGAAGGGCACCAAGTTGAATGAGGCGTGTCAGCAGCAGCAGTTCAATCGCACCATCGAGGACATTGAGCTCTGGCTGAGCGAGATCGAGGGCCAGCTGCTGTCCGAGGATCATGGCAAGGACTTGACCTCGGTGCAGAATCTGCAGAAGAAGCATGCGCTGCTGGAGGCCGATGTGATGGCCCATCAGGATCGCATCGAGAGCATCAATGTGGCGGCGAACAAGTTTATCGAGTCGGGTCACTTTGATGCCGACAACATTCGCAACAAGGAGGGCAATCTCTCCGCCCGCTACGCCGCCCTGGCCGCGCCGATGGGCGAGCGAAAGCAGCATTTGTTGGACTCGCTGCAGGTGCAGCAACTGTTCCGCGACCTCGAGGACGAGGCCGCCTGGATACGCGAAAAGGAACCGATTGCCGCGTCCACGAATCGCGGACGCGATCTCATTGGTGTCCAGAATCTGATTAAGAAACATCAGGCGGTTCTCGCCGAGATTAACAATCATGAGGCACGTCTCCTGAACGTGATTAGCTCCGGTGAGAATATGCTCAAGGATCAGCCGTTTGCCAGCGATGACATTCGCCAGCGTCTCGAAGCTCTGCAGGAGCAGTGGAACACGCTGAAGGACAAGTCGAGTCAGCGCAAACAGGATCTGGATGATTCACTGCAGGCCCATCAATACTTTGCCGATGCCAACGAGGCCGAGTCCTGGATGCGTGAGAAGGAACCGATTGCCACCGGCAGCGATTACGGCAAGGATGAGGATTCATCGGAGGCGCTGCTCAAGAAGCACGAGGCACTTGTCTCCGATCTGGAGGCCTTTGGCAACACCATTCAAGCACTGCAGGAGCAGGCCAAGAACTGTCGCCAGCAGGAGACGCCTGTGGTGGATATCACCGGCAAGGAATGCGTCGTCGCTCTCTACGATTACACGGAGAAGTCGCCACGTGAGGTGTCCATGAAGAAGGGCGATGTCGCTCACCCTGCTCAACTCGAACAACAAGGATTGGTGGAAGGTGGAGGTCAATGATCGTCAGGGCTTCGTGCCCGCCGCCTACATCAAGAAGATTGAGGCGGGTTTGAGTGCATCGCAGCAGAATCTGGTGGACAATCATTCGATTGCCAAGCGACAGAATCAGATCAATTCCCAGTACGATAATCTCTTGGCCCTGGCCAGGGAGCGTCAGAATAAGCTGAACGAGACGGTGAAGGCTTATGTGCTGGTCCGTGAGGCAGCCGATTTGGCTCAATGGATACGGGACAAGGAGAATCATGCCCAGATCGCTGATGTGGTGGGCGAGGATCTCGAGGAGGTTGAGGTGCTGCAAAAGAAGTTTGATGACTTTAACGATGACCTCAAGGCCAACGAGGTGCGTCTGGCGAACATGAATGAGATCGCCGTGCAGTTGACATCGCTGGGACAAACGGAGGCAGCTCTCAAGATTCAGACCCAGATGCAGGATCTCAACGAGAAGTGGAACAATCTGCAGACATTGACCGCCGAGAAGGCCAGTCAATTGGGCTCCGCTCACGAGGTGCAGCGTTTCCATCGTGACATCGATGAGACCAAGGATTGGATTGCCGAGAAGGCGAATGCCCTCAACAACGATGATCTCGGCAAGGATCTGCGCAGTGTCCAGACATTGCAGCGCAAACACGAGGGCGTCGAACGCGATTTGGCCGCCTTGCGCGACAAGATTCGTCAGCTGGATGAGACCGCCAATCGTTTGATGCAATCCCATCCGGATACGGCGGAACAGACCTATGCCAAGCAGAAGGAAATCAACGAGATGTGGGATCAAATCATTACCAAGTCCACGGCTCGCAAGGAGAAGCTCCTCGACTCGTACGATCTGCAGCGTTTCCTCAGCGACTATCGCGATCTTTTGGCCTGGATCAACTCGATGATGAGTCTGGTTACCTCCGATGAGCTGGCCAATGATGTCACCGGCGCCGAGGCTCTAATCGAACGTCATCAGGTAAGATCTGATCTGATTAATACTCGAGTTACCTAACAATATCCTCTTTCCATTATAAAGAATTTCGATTTTTCTTCGTTCTTAAAGATTTCTTTACATTAAAAAAAGAAAGAAAGTCTCCTAGAATTCGATTATTTATCTAACAAATTTAAGTTCAACTTGTAGAGTTAATTTAACAAATTTACAATATCAAGAAATTCAAAAACTTTTCATATTTTGGAAAAATGAAGCTTGTTTCTCAGAAGCTTCAAATTTGCATCTTTGAAAATGTGTGGCGGAAAAATCTATATTTCTTTTTTTCAATTTAAAATTCCCAACAAAAGTATGTTTTTAAAAATGAAAAATAATTGTGGATATAGTGGAAAGAGGTTATAAATACCCGTTTCAGGTTCCCTACCCATGAAAATGTAATAGTTATGGATCGAATAATATTTATATTAAATTAATGAAATAGTTATGGAACTCAATAATATACAGATCTATATTTATTTAGTAACTTTTTATGTTGATCTAAAACTATTACAAATTCATCTCCCTGGTTATGATAATTTTCATTAAAATTTTGCCTTTTTTCCTTTGCCTGCTTTTATTTTGTTTTTGGGGCTTTGTGCCAAAAATTCCCCAACTCAACCTTTTCCACGTCTACAATCACAACAAACGACAACAAATCAACGACAATATCGGTTCATGGTTCATGACAACATATAAATCTATATACTTATCCATGGTTTTGTTTCTCATCTTTAAACATAGGCACATCGTGCTGAAATTGAATTCACGCTGGGCAGCAGCGCATCACCATCCAGCGACGAGGTAGATTCCACTCGTATATCATCCATAAACCAACAGTCATCCCACCAATTAATCAACCAACAAATCAATCTTCATACCAACAACATTATCATGTCGTGTTTTTGTGTATCTTTTGTGCGTTGTTTGTTTTTTAGTTATTCCAAAAACACACCACAGCTTTTTATGCAAAAAGTTTTTATTTGGCACTTAACTTAATTTTCTGAAAATTCACAAAAAGTGTTCAATCTTGTGAATAATCGGATTTTACTCAGCAGCTCAGCAGCTATTGAAATAACCCCTTTGGACCTCTTATAGAGTTGGATGCAACTCTTGAATTGTTTCATCTCTAACCTGTACTTATACACATATTGTTGTATAATAACGCTTAATATTTTCTCTACCTATAAAAATGTTTTTCCTTACTCTTTGTCATGATATACATACATCGTTCGCGTACATCTCTACATACACCCAGATTTCATCATAAAAGATTCATATTCAAAAATATCGGAAACAGACGGAACTTGTGACTAAACTTTACTGATTCTTTCCTTAAATTTTCTCTTTAAATCACCGGTGGGCACGCAATGGCTCCGGGAGCCAGCGGCTGTTAACGAATTCAGATTTCGTGTCCACCGCTGCTTTAAACTGAAGATCACTCATCAGTCATAGATTTCAAAGCACCAAAGCAAAATCTTCTATCAATTTGGTTTCTGTTTGGCCCCTAAATTTATTCTGTATTCAAATTTTATTCATTATCAAAATATTATTTTTAAAAAAAAAACTCGATTTTTCCTTTAAAATTTTTTGAAAACTTTGAAGTCTTCTAACTTTGTCAAAATGTAACCAATTTTCGAGCGGAATATCATTTTGGTCACTGTTTGGCCCCTAAATTTATTCTGTATTAAAATTTTATTCATTTTCAAAAGATAATTTTTTTTCGAAAATTGTAAATTTTTCCATGGGTACCCCTATAAAATTTTTGAAAACTTTGAAGTCTTCTAATGTTTGTCTCCTAAATTCATTCTGCATCTAAATTTCATTTTCGAATGTTTTTCAAAATTTTCAAAGCGTGGAACCGTCTTTAGAACCATTCAAAGACTGCAGCACTCTTTTGACTGTAGTTCACTTTTGACTAGGACTATCTTTAATAGATACTGACTAAATACTCTTACGCTCTCGCTTTTCCAATAGACAGCACTATGCCCTTTGTACAGTTCGCCATCATCTTCGTCATATCCATCATCAAATTAAATGTTCTGTTCGACGTTCTTATTCCTTGTGTTTTTCTGGCTAAAACTAAAATCAATTCGAAGCTGCAACGAATACAACAACAGCTACTCATTCAACTCGTTTCTTGTTGTTCTCTAACCCTGGCGTTTAAACCTGAATCCTGTATAGAAATTTAGCAAGTGCAATGAACTAATTAATTTTGTAATTGTGTAGGAACATCGCACGGAGATCGATGCCCGAGCTGGCACCTTTGGGGCCTTTGAGCAGTTTGGCAACGAACTGTTGCAGGCGAATCATTATGCCTCGCCAGAGATCAAGGAGAAGATTGAGGATCTGGCCAAGGCACGTGAGGATTTGGAGAAGGCCTGGACCGAGCGTCGTTTGCAGCTGGAGCAGAATCTTGATTTGCAGCTGTACATGCGCGATTGTGAGCTCGCCGAGTCGTGGATGTCCGCCCGGGAGGCGTTCCTCAATGCTGATGACGATGCCAATGCCGGTGGCAATGTGGAGGCGTTGATCAAGAAGCACGAGGACTTTGACAAGGCGATCAATGGGCATGAGCAGAAGATTGCCGCCTTGCAGACGGTGGCCGATCAATTGATTGCCCAGAATCATTATGCCTCCAATTTGGTCGATGATAAGCGCAAACAAGTCTTGGAACGCTGGCGTCACCTCAAGGAGGGTTTGATCGAGAAGCGTTCACGTCTGGGCGATGAGCAGACACTGCAGCAATTCTCACGCGATGCGGATGAGATTGAGAATTGGATTGCCGAGAAGTTGCAGCTGGCAACGGAGGAGAGTTACAAGGATCCGGCAAACATACAATCGAAACATCAAAAGCATCAGGCATTCGAGGCGGAATTGGCAGCGAATGCGGATCGCATACAGAGCGTACTGGCGATGGGCGGCAATTTGATTGATAAGAAGCAGTGCAGCGGATCGGAGGATGCGGTACAGAAGCGTTTGACACAGATTGCCGATCAGTGGGAATATCTGACGCATAAGACCACAGAAAAGTCATTGAAATTGAAGGAGGCCAACAAGCAGAGGACATATATCGCGGCTGTCAAGGATTTGGATTTCTGGTTGGGCGAGGTCGAGAGTTTGTTGACCACTGAGGATTCTGGTAAGGATTTGGCATCGGTCCAAAACCTAATGAAGAAACATCAGTTGGTCGAAGCGGATATCGTTGCGCACGAAGACCGCATCAAGGACATGAACAACCAGGCCGATTCCTTGGTCGAGAGCGGTCAATTTGATACTGCTGGCATCCAGGAGAAGCGTCAAAGCATCAACGAGCGCTACGAGCGCATCTGCAATCTCGCCGCCCACCGTCAGGCCCGTCTCAACGAGGCTCTGACTCTGCATCAGTTCTTCCGCGACATTGCCGACGAGGAGAGCTGGATCAAGGAGAAGAAACTGCTCGTGGGCTCCGATGATTATGGCCGTGACTTGACGGGCGTGCAGAATCTGAAGAAGAAGCACAAGCGTCTCGAGGCGGAGCTGGCGTCACATGAGCCGGCCATCCAGGCTGTCCAGGAGGCTGGCGAGAAGCTCATGGATGTGTCCAATCTCGGAGTGCCCGAAATTGAGCAGCGTCTGAAGGCTCTCAATCAAGCCTGGGCTGAACTCAAGAATTTGGCAGCTACACGTGGTCAGAAGTTGGATGAATCGCTGACTTATCAGCAATTTTTAGCCCAGGTGGAGGAGGAGGAGGCCTGGATTACCGAGAAGCAGCAGCTGCTCTCTGTGGAGGATTACGGGGACTCAATGGCCGCCGTTCAGGGTCTGTTGAAGAAGCACGATGCCTTCGAGACGGACTTTGCCGCCCACAAGGATCGCTGCTCGCTCATCTGCGAGCAGGGCAGCGATCTCGTCGAGGCGAAGAACCATCATGGCGATTCCATTGCCCAGCGTTGCCAGCAGCTGCGCAACAAGCTGGAGAACCTCAGTGCTCTGGCTGCCCGTCGCAAGGGCGCATTGCTCGACAACTCGGCGTATCTGCAGTTCATGTGGAAGGCCGATGTCGTTGAGAGCTGGATCGACGACAAGGAGAACTATGTGCGCTCCGATGAATACGGACGCGATTTGTCCACTGTGCAAACGCTCTTGACCAAGCAGGAGACATTCGATGCAGGTGAGCATAATGATTAGATGTTAGAAACTAAAAATACAATATCAAACCCAAAAAAGTACATTTTTAAGTGGAAATTATAAATTTTTATTTTCACTCTAAAACAGCGGTGGGCACGAAATCTGAATTCGTTAGCAGCCGTTGGCTCCCGGAGTCATTGCGTGCCCACCACTGCTCTAAAATTTAGAGTTTAAATCAGCGGTGGGCATGCAATGGCTCCGGGAGCCAGCGGCTGCTAACGAATTCAGATTTCGTACCTACCGCTGGCTTAAATCAAAGAATATATGAATTGAAAACTAAGTTCTAAATTTTATTTATTATTATAATTTTGATTATTTTTTATTTCCAACTTTTATAATCAAAGTTTGATAAGATAAGAATTATAAATAAGATTTCTTAAAAAAAATTTAAATTTTTAGTATCATTTAACACTCTTATTTTTAATATTTCTTATTAAAATATTTATTTTATCATTTCTCATTTTTATAAGAGATTGAAATAAGAGTTATAACATATGATTACAATTTTAATATTTTCAAATTATTGAATAAAATCAAGAAGTAGTCGAAATTTGCTAGTTTTTATTTAGGGCTTTTTCTAATTACGATCCCTGCGTTTATCTATTAAATTACTCATAATATAATTTGTATTTTTCAGGTCTCAATGCCTTTGAACAGGAGGGCATTCACAATATAAGCGCTCTGAAGGATCAGCTAATCAATGCAAATCACGCCCAGTCGCCGGCGATCTTGAAGCGTCATGGCGATGTTATTGCACGTTGGCAAAAGTTGAGGGACGCATCGGATCAGCGTAAACAACGTTTGCTGGCCATGCAGGAGCAATTCCGCCAAATCGAGGAACTCTACTTGACATTTGCCAAGAAAGCTTCGGCCTTCAATTCTTGGTTCGAAAATGCCGAAGAGGATCTCACAGATCCTGTTCGCTGCAATTCGATCGAAGAAATACGCGCCCTGCGTGACGCGCACGCACAATTCCAAGCGTCTCTATCATCGGCCGAAGCTGACTTTAAGGCATTGGCAGCACTCGACCAGAAGATCAAGAGCTTTAATGTTGGACCGAATCCATACACATGGTTCACCATGGAAGCTCTTGAGGAGACCTGGCGTAATCTGCAAAAGATCATAGAGGAACGCGATGGCGAACTTGCCAAGGAGGCCAAGCGTCAGGAGGAGAACGACAAGTTGCGCAAGGAGTTTGCCAAGCATGCCAATCTCTTCCATCAATGGCTAACCGAAACGAGGTCAGTATATATTACTCCATTTCTTGTCTCTTTCTGTATTTACCGTATGTCAAGTAATTGTTTTGACCATAGGGAAATTTCGATTGTTTACTTATCATTTTTTAAATTTTATTAGATATTTTTAATATTGAAACTTACTTTTTTTTAATTTTTATTAACATTTAAAAATATAATTATTCGATTTTTATTTTACTTTCTGTCAAAATAATTACTTGGCATACTGTGACCATTTCTCTTTCTCTCAGTTATTGGTGTGTGTCCAATCCTTTCACCAATTCTTTCCTCTCTAAACACACAATCTCAATCCATATTCTACAAATAAAAAACAACTCTTGTGGTCTCCCTCCAAATATTTGTATCTCACTCACTCACTCACTCAATCTCTCTCTCTCCCGTCCCACCCAATGAAAAAGCGTAACTGAAACGTTCAATTCTATTCTTCTAGATATTATATGCTGGGTTATAATCGTCAAGGGTAATAATTAAGTGAAGTGGTTACCCATTTTGAATGCGTTCACCTTTCCGGGCGCAGGGTTGCCACTTCTCTTCAGCGTTTATCATTTCCGTTTCAATATTATTGTTTTCTGTTTCCGTTTCCTGTTACTGTTGTTGTTTGCCTTGGCAAGAAAAGAGCTAAAAATATAAAAATTTAACAGCTGCGTCGCTCAAGCATTCAAACTAACAGTAAACAATGACAAAAAAAAATTATTAAGAAGGATTTTTTTTTTCAACTCCTGGCTTTGTAAATATATCGAATTTAGATAAGCGGCGATAACGATAACAAATTCTAGTTCTAGTGCGTAATCCAATTAGCTGCATTTAGTGCACCGTTAGCATCGATAAATCGATCAATCCCTTAACTATCGATCGGTCGACGTACGATTTCTCTTAAAATTCTCAGTTTTATTTTTGTGCAACACCCAATTTCTTTCTAAATTTCAATAAAAAACAAACAAATTTAAATTTTAGCATGTACAAAAATGTAGATAAAAGAAAGTAAAAAGTAGTAAAAGCGAAAATTTGCATTCATTTTATATTCCAAAAGCGTTTTACTAAATTTTCAGTAGCTTCAACAAAAATTTGACCTTATTTTTCTCTTCTCTAAATTAGTTTCAATATTTAGCTCGCTTTATAGTGAAATTATGTATAGATTTTATTAGTTGCTGAACAAATTCTAAAATTAATTCATAAACTACACTAAACTAAGGGCTTAACATAGCTGCTGTTTAATCAGTTTCAATGCAATGACATGAGCTGATTTGCTGTACAAAGTAATCAGCCAGTGTCATTTGCACAACACACTCTTAACCCTCTTGATAAGTAAAACAAACACCTGTATATATGAACATGAAAGGAAAACAAATTAGTTGTACGCCCTAAAGAAAAACAAAAAAAACTATAATCAGCCGCCCTTAACCACAGACCTCTAACAAGATTTGCTTTTCTTATGCATTATATCCATAATAACTTAATGATTTTGATACCTAAACCTTGTGTCGTACTCTGTCGTGCTTTACTAATAAATCTTTATCCATTTCGAATTACGAATTTACACAAAACTCTTTCAAAAATATCTAGAACATCGATGATGGAGGGCTCCGGTTCATTGGAGCAGCAATTGGAGGCGCTTCGTGTGAAGGCCACGGAGGTACGGGCCCGTCGTGTGGATCTGAAGAAAATCGAGGAACTTGGCGCTTTGCTTGAGGAACATTTGATTCTGGATAATCGCTATACGGAACACTCGACAGTTGGATTGGCACAGCAATGGGATCAATTGGATCAGCTGTCGATGCGAATGCAACATAATTTGGAGCAACAGATACAGGCGCGTAATCATTCGGGTGTCTCGGAGGATTCCCTCAAGGAGTTCTCGATGATGTTCAAGCATTTCGACAAGGACAAGAGTGGCAAACTCAATCACCAGGAATTCAAATCATGTCTGCGCGCTCTTGGCTACGATCTGCCCATGGTTGAGGAGGGACAACCTGATCCCGAATTCGAAGCTATACTCGATGTTGTCGATCCCAACCGCGATGGCTATGTCTCACTGCAGGAATATATTGCATTCATGATTTCCAAGGAAACCGAGAACGTTCAATCCTACGAAGAAATCGAGAATGCCTTCCGCGCAATCACTGCCGCCGACCGCCCCTATGTCACCAAGGAGGAGCTCTACTGCGTAAGTTGCAATTGAAATAATGTTTTGAAAATCAATGTAAATTAAAATGAACTCGTTTTCCTTTACACAGAACCTCACCAAGGACATGGCGGACTATTGTGTGCAGCGTATGAAACCTTTTTCGGAACCGCGCTCTGGCCAGCCCATTAAAGATGCTTTAGATTACATAGATTTCACGCGAACGCTATTCCAGAATTAAATCGCAATTATTTTCGATGGCGCCTGAGAAAATGTCTTACAATCTATTTCTAAAAAATATTAAAAAAAAATTATATATATTTACACGATTATTTTCGATAAATTTTAGTATCTAAGTCCAACAGTTTTATGCTTATTTAAGATTTAATGCCACAATGAATCCAAAACAAACAAAAAAAAAAACAATAACAGCACTTTCAATACAAATATTTATCAGCAAATAATTTATAGTTTGTTTCTTTGCATTTATTTCTTGATCCCCCAGAAAGGTATCTTAAATTTTGACACGATGAAAACATAATGGAAGTAAATACTCAAATATATATATTCAAATATTTATCAGAGCAATACGCAAGATAATACAAAATATATACAACAGCTTGGCTTTAAACAAAAAATAATTAACATTGTCTACGCCTCTCGTAATTGTTCAATGTTTGTAATTGAAAGATGATCAAATTTAAGATACTAAATACCGAGTAATAACCAGACAATTTTTCAGTTTTTCTCCAGTTTATACGAAATGCAAGTAGTAAAAAATATGCAAACAAATACAAATTTTATAAATTATATAAAATGGAAACGATAAAGATAAAGTATATTAATATTTGCCTCTGTATGTGTTTACACTTCAACATATTGCAAATTAAATATATTGCTGCATGTCTTCAAAATGTTAAAAACAAATGCGTTTCAATTATTGAATTTAAAGTTTTGTATTTAACTATTAAATTGACGTAACGGAAATACATATAAATTATATCAAGAACTTCTTGATGCTGTCGGCGTAGGCGGCATTCTTCAGCTTCTGGCTGAGGGCCTCCTTGGGCAGCCATTCGTATTGGACAGCGGGTGTGTCCTTTGCTCCTTGCACGTTCCCAGCTCGTAGAGATGCACGGAAGAAGAACACCTTGGCACCGACACTCTCGGCACGCTGCGAACTGGGATATTTGTACTTGTGGAAGCCAACGGGTGCATTGCCATAGAAGAGCACCTGTAGATTATTGCCACATTGCTCGCGTAGCACACGCTCCGCTGTCTGCCGCATGGATTCACCCTCCTGCCGCTGACCTTGTGGCAGGAGCAAGTGCTGCTGTTGTCCCAGCTTTTGTTGCACCAGCAGATAAAGCGTGTCCTCCAAGCAGCGATCCGTTGAGGTAGTTTTGTTGGCGGCATCGTCGGCAGTGGTGCGTGGGGCCGCCTCAAATTTCTTAAGTTCCTCGATGTAGGCATCTTTCAGATCTTGAGCTGTTTGCTTGGCGGCACTATCATCCAGATCCACCTGCACTTTGCCCTTCTTGATGAGCTCCATCTGCACCAAATCCTGCTCGTGCTTCAGCTCGTGATCCGACTTTAAACTGTTCTCATACTCGATGTGCGACAGCATGTCCTGAAACTGGCGCTCCAGTGGACTGAGTGTTTTGGACACAATTGGCAGACGTTCGACCAGAACGCCAGCATACAAATCCCATTTCTCTTTGGCGCCAGCTGCAGACGTGGACTGTGTGCGTGCCAGATGCTTGGCGCTGATTTGTGTAAGCCGGCGTAGCATTTTTAAGTCTTAAATTTGGTTTTAAAAGCAAAACGAGGAGCAGCCTCTACTTCGATTACATGAGCAGTAGCCGAACAGCTGTTTACAGTCGATAACAGATTGTATCGATACTTCGATAAGCTGTGTATCTTTCTGCTCGACTGAGCAACAGCTGCTCTTTTGCCCAAGGTGAATTTGTTATAAGGTGATGTCTTCACCATAGCTGCTCTCTTTCGAGGGGCCAAGCGCTTGACTGTGTGTACCTCATAATTTTTAATTTCATTTAATTCATTTTTTTAAATTAAATTCTTGAGTAACATTATTTTTGTTATGAATTTAACTTATTATAATTTATTTTGAATTATTTGCTTGCCCCGTCAACTCATCGGACAAAGTGACCTTATATATAAATTCACCTTGCTTCTGCCGATTACAAGACCTATCGATATTTCGATAAGCAAACGTATATTTTTTGCTCTTCTTCCATTTGGTCGACGAGATTTGCGCTTGATTTGTTTTCAATTTGAGAAAAATACGATTAAGCAGCTGGCATAATGTCCGGCTTGGAGTCCTACATCAACCACACAGTGTCTATTATCACAGCGGATGGACGCAACTTCATAGGCACACTGAAAGGCTTCGATCAGACCATCAACATCATCATTGACGAGTGCCATGAACGCGTCTTCTCCACAACGGCGGGCATTGAACAAATCGTGCTCGGCCTGCATATTATCCGTGGCGACAACATTGCCGTGATTGGACTGATAGACGACACCATAGACTCACGTTTGGATTTGGCCAACATACGCGGTGAACCGCTCGGACCTGTCGTACATTAATTGTATACACCGTAGATCTTAGTGCAAATAATAAACTCGAGAAAATTTAAATGTACGCTTTATTATAAGACTGACAATTGTGTGTAACTATTCAGATTCTACGCTAAACTTAATCTCCCGACAGTCGAGCGTTTCCAGATCGATCAGCGCAACACTCTGCGTCCTGCTGAAGCTGGGCACGCACACCAGTCGCGTCCTCTTGCCGCCAGAGCCAACGTGCAGTTCCGTTTCGAAGGACTCGCAATTGCCGGCAAAATACACATGGGGACATTCCTTTATGATGAAGGGATCGCTGTCAATGTACGGATAACAGGCGAGCGTATCAGGTGCCGTGGGTGCAATGTGACCCCAGGTGAGCGTGCAGCGTAGTGCTTCCAGAGACGAATCCAACGAGGTGCTGCGCAGCAGATCTGCTGTATTCTGACCAGCAGTGCCAACAACCAAGGCGCTGTTCAGCCTGCAACTGTAGGGATTGGACACGGCTTGGAAGGACGACAGTCGCGAAGCCTGTGGGAACATGCATTTGTGAAATGGCTGCTGGGGCAGCATAAAGTTGGCCGGATCATAGGCGCCCGGCATAACATCGAGGTGCAGGGCTTGCGCCCAGGCTGCAAACCAGGCATCCAACTGGCTGACCGCCTGCACAGTGTCATTGGCATTGGCCTGGCTGCGTGCCACCTGCAACGTGGGCACGCTTGCCACAGCCGTGCTGCGCACCGAGTTCCCGGCCACAATGAGACGCACCGTGGACTTGGCCTCGGACGTGTTGCCAAAGCTGCCACTCAACCAATATTGGAACATGTTCAAAGCATCCACGTAGTTGTGCGCCTGCAGCTGATCCAGGCCAGAGACCAGCACCAACTTGGTGTTGGGTGTGCGCACGGCCAGCGACTTTTGTGGTCCACTCTCGAAGAAGAGCACGTCCTCCACGTTGAAGAAGCCCTCGGAGTCGGTGCCGCCTTTAACGGCACACACGAGGCCAGTGGCCAGTTTACAGCCCTCGATCTGCTCGCCCTGCAGCCGCACGCGCTGCAACTCATCCTCCAGTATGACTTTATCACCGGGTTCCGAATAATTCTGACGCTGTGGCTGTGGCGCCAATTGGTTCTCCTCGGAGATGTCACGCAGTATGCTGGGCTTAAATGCCTGATGCTTGTAGATGGTGCCAATGAGTATGCAGTGGACATCCTGTTCGCCACGCAGCTCGCACAGCTTCATAATGGGCATCTCCTTGCCCCATTTCGATTGCGCCAGCGGCTTCAACAGACGCGTCATTTCGGCCAAACGATGTGCGTATAAATGGCAGAACTGCTTCTGATAATCACTAGTCTGCAGCAAGTAGGAGCTGCTCAGGTTCTCGTAGGGACACTCCAAGCGACTGGCCATCTTATTATTCTCTGCAACTAGCTTTTACTTGAATAAATAATTTCACAAAATATTTTTCGGCAACCTTTGCGCGCCAACTAGAGGTGGAGAGTTATCGACGGCACTATCGATGATCAAGCGCTAGTGCCGATCGATAGTGCCGACTCCATCTCAAATAACAATACACATGTGCCAGGGCTGGCTTAATATTTACATTATCGATTGAAGCACTATCGATAGTCCATAGATATCAGCTGTTATAGAGATTAACTAGTTTACAATTTAACAGCGTAGAAAAAATTTCAAGTGTTTTTGCAATAAAACGCTTCTACCAAATGCATTTGAACAATGAAATTGCTGTATAAAAACGCACAGAAGATGTCAAATTCCAAAGGGAATAAATTAATACAGCGCGCGTGGTGAAATTGTGCGAATGTGTGAAAGCTCGTAGCTGTATTGATTTTTTTACGTTGCCCTCTAAGCGCATTGTTTATTGTTATTGTTATTTGTGCAACAACGAGCCCACAAAAACTGCGAGGCAAACATGCAGATGAAACAGTCGCAGTCGTGGTATCGTTATTAGCTGTTCCAAGCAGCGCATTGATCATAAAGCTCCAACTTCATCCACATTTGCCTGGCAATCGGAGGGGGCGGAGGGAGGAGGATTTTATTTGGAGCGCCTGTCGACATGGGAGGCTCAGTGAGCCAAGTTTTTCGTTCGGGCTCGGCGTTGCTCTCCCATCGCGATGGTCATAAGGTTTCCAAGGCGACGGAGGAGAAAATACAAACGCTCTTTGAAATAATGCGTGCCAATCCAAAAATCTCATTGCAAACATTGGAAAGTCTGTTGATTCAGATACCAAAGAATGAGAATATTCTGGTCATACACGATGATTGTGGCTACAATATACTGCAGCGCAGCGTTGGACTCAATCACATCGATCTCACCAAATGGCTGCTGCATCGCCATCGGCCGGATGTGAATCGTGCGCCTTGTTCCCTGCCCCTGCACATTGCCACCTTGCGGGGCTACGAGGAGTGCGTGGAGCTGCTGCTGCGGCATGGCGCACGCATCGATGCGGACACACGCATGTGCTTTCCGGGCGCACACTCGCACAACTGCGAGGAGAGCGGCAAGTGGCACAGTAACGTCGACGATGTCAGCGAACGCTTGAACACGAAACTCCAAAATGCACTCTGTTATGCCATCGATGGTAACTTAATTCTACAGTTCCCTGATTCATTTTTTAATCAACTCTTTCTCTTTAGGCGATCAGTATAATGTGCTGAGCATGATGACACAAAAAATGGAGGAGCCTTGGATTCCATTTCGGGCCAAGAAGCCACTGCTGCATCTGGCCTGTGAGCGTGGCGCCTGGAATTGTGTACAGCAGCTGGTCGTGACACGTTCCGAGGAAATCAATCTCATCATGGACGAATATTATCCCATACATCATGCTGTGCTGCACGATGGACGCTTTCTGGAGCTGCTCATACAACATGGTGCCATCACCACAGTGCGCACCTGCACACAGCAGATGACTCTGCTGCATGTCGGCAAGTCAATTGATTATTTTTATATTATATATGTATATGTATATAGAATACGAATGTTGAAAAATATTACTCAGAATACGAAAATTCGGGAAAATAATCGGGAACCCAAAATTATGAATCGAAAAATTAGGAATCCAAAATTACGAATCCGAAATTAGGATTAGGAATACAAAATTGGGAATCCAAAAATTTGGAAAAGCCGAAATCAAAAATATTTTATTAAAAATAGTTTTTTCTTCCCAATTTTGGATTCCTAAAATTTTATTCTCGGGTTTTTCTTGTTTTTTAAATTCCGTAAAAAAGTTTCGGAATTCGTATGAGGTACCACTTATATTATATTAATTAACTAATTACTTTCCATTTTAGTGATTTTTGCTGCACGCAAGTCGGCTGAGGATACGCAGGCCACGTTGCGCATTCTGCTCGATCGTGGCTGCAAGGAGCTGATTAATGCACCCGATACTTTGGGCAATACGCCTTTGCATGCGCTTATTGTACGCTATGCTCTGGAGGAGGCACGTTATGGCTACGATAAATGGAGTAAATGGGATGTGCTGCACTTGGTGCGCTTCCTGCTGCAGAATGGCGCCAAGCCATCCATCAATCAGACTGGGAACAGTGCCATTGCCTGCGTGTTTCGCCATCTGCGTGACTGGGAAGTCTGCTATGAGCTGCTCAACATGCTCATCAGGGAGGATGGTAAGTAAACCAGAGATGAAACTCGACATCTGCATTGTGACTCCTGTTGAATATTCTTAGTAACAGGGATTGAAACCAAAATAAATATATTTCTTTGCCAAAATATAATTTTATTAATAGAACAATAATAATTAAAAAGGCATTACTTTATTAATGTTTCATTCACACATTTATTTCCCATATTCTTCAGAATGATGCAGTACAGTTATATTTTAACAATTTTAATATTTCATTCAACAAATATATTTTATTGAAAATTCGATCATGAATATCACAAATAAAAATTAAAAATAAAAACAATATCAGATATCGCAGCCAAGACTTTACCGTTTTACCGGTTTCGGTTAAGGTTTTAATCCCTGATTCTTATTCTTATTATTTTCTTAACTAACTTTTAACTTCTTTAATTTCACAGGTGATCCCAACATTGTGGGCCGTGATGGCTCAGTGCCCATAATGGTGCTACTAGTGCCGCTGATTAACAAGGATCATCTGCATCATTTCACGCATTCAATGAAGGTAAAGTTGCCAGTCATACAAGAGTTATATAACATAATTAAGTAATGTTTTCTGATAGGTTTGCTATTTGAACTGCATACGCATATTGCTGCAGCATGGCGCAAATCCAAATTGTTCGTATCGGGCGAATCTGAAGCCACTGCATGTGCTGGTCTTTACGGTCAGCGAGAATTTTACGCTTAACTGTGATGCACAGAAACGCACAAATTTTGACTTTATTAAGAACATTCTGCTGCTGTTGCTGCAGCACGGGCTGGACTGCAATAAGACATATCAGCACATTCTGCAGGCCGTTATGGATATGGTGCAGAACGTGCGCACTTGCCACGATATGGAATGCATCTATGAGCTAACCCTGACGCTTATACAGTATGGCGCCGATCCCAATATTGTGCTGAGCAGCAAGACAACGCCTGGCATTGCAATCTTTTCCAGTGAAATTGCCAGCTATGGTGAGGCGCTAGGAAGTGGAGCTGCGGCTGGCGGCGCTGGAGGAGCTGGAGGAGCTGGAGGAGGAGGAGGTGCTGGAGGAGGCGCTGCTGCAATGGGCGATAATACGTTTCGGAATTCGTTTCGCACAAACTCACGCTATCTGCTTTTCTACTATATTATACTGATAACGAAAAAAGAATTTATACTCAACGATCCGCAATTGACATTCACACGCATTATCCATCTTTTCTATCTGACCATGGAGCACGAACCGCTCTATAATTGCCTCAAGTCTCTGCACAATTTCTATGTTGCCCAAGTGCCGAGCAAAAAGACGGAACAACTGATTGCATTGATCTCGACGCTATACCGAAGACCGCGCAGCCTCAAACAATTGGCTCGAATGGCCATCTACGAGTCCATGAACCGCAAATTGGCCCAAAATGTGAATCGCTTGAATTTGCCAGGACCGCTTAAGGATTATGTCCTGCAATTTGAGAGATAACAAGTGTAAAGCTAAACTGATAAAAGTGTCGTCAATGTTAACTCTTTTTTAACGACCAATGACTAGAAACAACTACAACTAGAATCAATCATAATTGCAATTGCTGTTAAGCTATCAATATTATAATAATAATACATATTTGGCATGGAAACCAATCAATAATAACAAAACACACACAGTATATACATAGTATATTCAGTTAGCCAAGAAATTGATTTGCCAAAGAATAGTTTTTTTACATTTTTAATTTTAATTTGTATTTTTGCTTCTTAGAACAAGTTGAGAACAAAATAATTATAACCAGGGATTAAAACCATAACCGAAACCGTAACCTTTAACGGGTAAAAACCAATTGAAATTTAAAGCCGTAACCAAAAAAAATCCTTTTAAATTATTATTATTATATTATTAATATAATTTTATGTTTGAGCTAAAAAAAAAATTAATTTTTTTGAATCGAAACCACACCGACATTTTAAAACCAAACATACAAAAACCGGTTCACCGCTATAAAAGCTTTATTCAAATATTTTGCGTAACCGATAACTGAAAACCTAAATGCGAACATAACCGAAACCGTAACTGAAACCGATATTCGTTTCGGTTTTAATCCCTGATTATAACTATTGGCTTTAAATATTTTTGAAAAATACAATCCAAATATGTGCATTTTTTGTTAATTTATTTTGACAAGGAAAAAGTTGCACTAATAATATTTTATTTAACAAATTGTAATGGTTTTAAATTTACTTATAGTTTGTATTACTTTTAGCTAAAAACTGCAATTTAATATAGTTTTTTTTTTATAATTTTAATCTTCTTTGTCAAAACAATTGCTTGCGAACTGTATATACAAATACACGCATTAAGTATGTAATTATAATTAATATGATATAAGAAAAACGCTTAAACGTACCTAAAAACAAGCATCTTCTAAAATCAAACATGTGCAATTTCTTTTATACGAATCTATTGTTAACAAAAACGCTCATTACTAAAATTGTATTGTGTATTGTATATCTATCAAATTGTATAACTTTTACATGTTGTGCTATAAACGCACAAAATAAACCCCGCCCCACCCACCACCCATAGGCACAAAATACACACACACACACACATACACACATTGTCCTTACGCTATTCTTATGCCTCTACCAACAACAACAACAACACTCACACATTTATCGACACATCTGCATAAACTTAAGGCTGTTTTTTGATGAACAATTCGGGGTTCTCTTTTTTTTTAGAATATTGTATATTTGAAGGCAATTTAACAAGTGTTATACATACTATATATATATATATATAATTATTATTGTAATTATTGTTGCTTAAAACAAATGAAAAGAGTTGTTAATCTGATCTGTAATGTCATTTTCAATCGAATTGTTGCCGATCGATAATTGATATTGTTATCGGTAAATAAATAAATACAAATACATACATATATACAAAGCTTTTAAGCGTTATACAAAATGGCTTTTAAATGGAGAGACAGAGAGAGAAAATGTTCTTTAGTCTTGAACTTTTGCTTTTCGATAGTTGGCAACAGAGATGCCAAAAGTTATCCGAAAACAAGTGGGAAAGGCTATAGTCGACCTACCGACCATAGGTTACCCGTTACTTATTTTAATGAATTTTGAAATATTTTTTATTGCGTGCTTTTAGGCACTTATATTCTTTAACAACTTTAATCAGCCATTACCACTTTTCTATTTGACCGCTCTTGTTACGATTTGCTAGGATGATAAGTAGTAATAGTAGTAATAGATAAGTAATAATAGTAATTAACGATAATTGGTAAAAAGTTTCTAATATCTTGAAAACTGTGCGCGTGGTGGTTTTATGCGATTCACGGAGTCAGAAAGGGGCGTGGCAAAATTTTAAAACAAACTTGACCTGCGTGGGGTTTATAGAACTCTGTGTGCCAAATTTGGTTGCTCTAGCTTTTATTAGTTTTCTCCGAAATAGGATGATCACTCGGCTATTGGCGCTGATCACAGAATATATACGGTACAGACGAGAGCTTCGGTCTCTGTTACATACATTGCAAAGAATACAATATCCCCTTTTACTTATTTTTACAAGAAAGCGGGTATAATAATTCCAAACTTCGCCTTATATAATCCTTTTAGGATTAATTTTAATTGAATCTAAAAACAAACTTGATTTTCGGATAGAAGATGCTTAAGATTTTTCCCTGCTGAAGCAGTTAAAATCAGACACATCCATCCAATAAAAGGCCAAGTTGGCATCACTGGTTGGCAACACTGAATAAGAGCGAAAAGCAAAGAGAATTAAAAATGGCGCCTAACGTCGAATTCAAACGAATTAGAAAAGTCCGTGCTTAAAATGTCATTTAATGTTTGCTCCCTTGCCAAATGCAGCACTTGGTGATGGTTTTGTTTACAAAGCGAAAATGAAAAACAAAACAAAGTAAACAAACAAATTAAAGTTTCCGTAGTAACGACAAACAAGGCAATTTGAAAGGTCGTTGTTTGATTTTCGCTGCCGCTTTTCTTATACATATATATTTTGCACATGACCAGGAACACAAGGCGGAGCAGGACGAAGCCAACAAGACGCCGGCAACAACAAGATGTTTAGCCGCAAACTGGAGCGAATGCATCGCCCGCCATCGGACATTACCAAATACGACAATGAGCCGTATATGAAAAATCCGCTTTTAACCTTTCGCATATCCGAGGTGCACGAGCGACGCCATTTTACGTTCCTCAAGCAACGGGCGGCGGACTTGAAAGTGAAGATAGCCCAGAAACAATGGACACCGGAACCGGAAATGCGGGCGCTGCCGCAATCGCACTACGTGGACAATTTGCGGCGAGAGGTGCGCAAAATTGTTGTGCCCCGAATGCTGGTGAAAACGGAGGCCAAGATCCTGAGCTTTGCCTCGGATCGACTGAAGAACAAATACCCCGAGCTGGTCGATGCCTACATGAAGGAGGTGCACGGCGAATACGATCGCCTGATGAAGATCTACAGCATGAAGAACATACTACTGCATCCGGAGTTCTCCGATGAGGATCCTTCGACTTTTGATTTACCCCGCGCCGATTTCCATTTCAAGCTGCCCGGACGTACGCCAAACTATAAGACTTATCTGGAGAATCGTCGCAAGATTGCACAGAAGCTGTTGATCCTGCAGCTGCCGCTGCGGGTGGTGCTGAACATCTCGGTGCTGGAGCTGCCGGAGTTTGCCTGCCAGTTCAGCTATGTGAGCAGCATGGGCGCCCAGCAGCAGCAGCTGGGATTGTGCGGCAAGGAGGCGCTGTCCTACAAGTTCTATCGCAAGTACATCCAGAACCAGCTGGACAAGGTGAACACATTCCTCCGGTGGACATGGTACACGCGATTGGTGCTCGTCCTGAAGCGCATGCTAAGGAAACGCGTGATGCCCATGAATCTATGGAAGCGGGCCTGGAACGGCTTGGAGGGATTGATGAACCGTGAGGTGAACAACATGAAGATGCGCACATTTGATGAGCTGTGTCGGGTGTGCAGCAGTCCGCGGACCATTCCCGTCTTCCGCCTGGCCCTCTGCTGGTCCGATGGGGAGGAGGGCTTGGACATGCGTCCTAATATCTACCATATACAGGCTGCCTTTGGCGAGATTGTCCAAGAGATCGCAATGGTGGGCTATCGCATGGAGGCCCTGCAACCCCAGGTGGACACACTGACCACATTCACCCAGGTCAATGATTATCTCAAGATTGAGATGAATGAGAATCATGTGAAGGATGTGATCAATCGGCTGCAGGACATTATTGTGGGCACCTACACCGAATTGACGGACTACATCAATGGCTATCGGGAGAAATACTTTGCCCTCTACTCGGAGGAGGAGCGGGAGGAATTGGCCAATTTCCTGGAGAGGCCACATGAGTTCGAGGAATACTTTGCCAGGATCAACAAGTACTACGAGTTTATCAATATGCTGTGCAGTGAACCCGTCACAGATTACTTTGAGATGGCCGTCATTGACAACGAGCCGGCCATTCTGGGATTACGTAATCTCGCCGAGAGTCTGATCGCGGACATCACGGCGATTATCATCAGCGAACACATCAAGGCCGAGGAGGAAATTTGCGCAGAGTTTGAGAAGATCAAGGATAAGGCCCTGTTGATACCCAAGTCGACGGAGGAGTTGCTCGAAAGTGCCGAATACATGCTCTATGTGAAGAAGGAGAAGCTGGCCGAGCTGACGGATCGTATACAGTACTGCCTGCAGGTGGGCACCAACATCGTTGAGCTCACCCAGATGTCCAAGTATCACTTTGATCTGACCATCAAAACGATCAACTGGATCAAGGATATCAACGATATCTGTGACTATAATGCATCCCAGCAGGAGAACTACAAGTTCCTCTTCGAGGAGCATCTCCAGGAGGTCGTCAAGAAACTCAATACGGACATTCAAGAGTTGCTACCCAAGTTGGGGGTCATCGATGATATGAGCAGGCCGGAAAAATTCCGCGAGTGTTATATTATTTTACAGAATTTCATAGATCAATTGAAGACCTTTGATGACTATGTGGCCTGGATAAACAAGGAGGAGAAACTCTTTAAGGTGAATCAAACCGAATATCCAACGCTGCAGATTATCAAGGGATTCGTTTATCCCTTTGCCGAACTGATGAAGTAGTAGTTATACGATCTTTTAACTGATCTTCCGGCTGATCTTTTGACTGATCTTTTTAGACTCTGCATTGAATGGCAGCGTTATTTAAGCGTCTGGACCGATGGACCCTTTGAGTATTTGGAGCCCAAGTTTGTGGAGACCACAACGGATGATTATCTCAAGGAGTTTCAGAAGAATCAGAAATACTATCGCATCAAAATCAAACAGGATATGGTTGAGGATCCCGTCTGCAAATTCAAAGTAAGTTAAAACCATAAAAAAGACCCTCAAGACACCTTTCCAACGATATATGGAACATGTCTTTGGTTTTCTTCGTTTCGAAACTGTGGGAATGTTAATTTTAGCGGGTTTTTAGCGATTTCCCGCTAAACTAGCAGATATGCTTACGTCCCTAGCGTGGACAGTAATAATTTTCTATATTTCTTATGTTCTTGATATTAATCTTCTTTTTTTATAAGGGACAAACGGAAGATCCTGATCCAGAGAAGCACCCAGTGCCGTTGCGTCTATGTGCGTCCATGATCAAGTCGATCAAGGACTTTACAATTGGTGTTTTCATTGTGAACACCTTGTGTAATCCCGCCCTGCGCAAACGCCACTGGAAGGAGATGTCGGAAATAGCCGGATTCGATATAACGCCGGATGCTGGCACCACTCTGAGGAAGATTCTCAACTCTGGGCTGGACAACGTACTCGATCAGTTTGAAATAATCAGCATAAGTGCGAACAAGGAGCTGCAATTGTGGAACAATCTGCAGATCATGATCAAGGAGTGGGAGAACAAGGTGTTCCCAACCGGTCCCTACAAGGAGACAGGCGTCACGATCCTCTCCAGCCTGGATGATATCCAGGCGCTGCTCGACGATCACATACTCAAGACGCTGGCGATGCGCGGCTCGGCATTTATGAAGCCCTGCGAGGAGGAGGTGCGTGCCTGGTACGAGAAGATCATGCGAGTCAACGAGACGCTGGATCAGTGGGGCAAGGTGCAGGTCAATTATCTGTACCTGCTGCCCATCTTCTCCTCGAAGGACATTGTTGCCCAGATGCCCGAGGAGGGACGACTCTTTACCATCGTGGAGCAGACTTATACCCGCAATATGGGCTTGGTGCTCCGTAATCCCTTGGTGATGGAAACAGCGCCAGTTTCGGGACTCCTGGAGGCCCTGCAGAAGGCAAACGAACTGCTGGAGGATATTTCCACAGGTGTGAGCAATTATCTGGAGAAGAAGCGTTTATACTTTCCACGCTTCTTCTTTCTGGCCAACGATGAGATGCTGGAGATTCTGTCGGAGACCAAGGATCCACTGCGGGTGCAGCCCCATCTGAGTAAATGCTTCGAGGGCATCAATGTGCTCGAATTCGATGCGGGCAAAAATGTGCTGGCCATGATTAGCAGCGACAAGGAGCACATCCAGTTCATCGAACAGATCTCGACGGTGGCAGCCGGCGGCAGTGTCGAGAAGTGGCTGGTGGGCGTCGAGCAGCAGATGCTCAAGGCGGTGCGCAATGAGAGTGAGCTCTCCTTCAGCCACTATCCGACGGTGAAGCGCAACGAGTGGGTCCTGGAGTGGCCCCAAATGGTCGTCCTGGCCGTCTCCCAGGTCTACTGGGCATCCCGGATGCACAGTTGCCTGCGTCGCAGCTACGGCGGCAATCAGACCGTGATGAATCATTTCTTTGGCGAGCTCACCAAGGAACTCAATGACATTGTCACCCTGGTCAGATCACCCGTGATCAGTAATCTCAATCGCATCACGATCAAGTCGTTGATTGTCATCGATGTGCACGCCAAGGACGTGACCGAGGAGCTGATCAAGCTCAAGATCAGCAGCGAGTTTGATTTCCAGTGGTTGGCGCAGATGCGCTACTATTGGGAGGATGCCACCATGCTGGTGAGGATCATCAATGCGACGGTGCCCTTTGCCAACGAGTATCTGGGCAACTCGGATCGTCTGGTGATCACACCACTCACAGATCGCTGCTATCGCACCCTGGTCGGTGCCTATCAACTGCATCTGAATGGAGCACCCGAGGGTCCGGCGGGCACTGGCAAAACGGAGACCACCAAGGATCTGGCCAAAGCGCTGGCCGTGCAGTGTAAGGTCTTCAATTGCTCGGATGGCCTGGACTACAAGGCCATGGGCAAGTTCTTCAAGGGATTGGCCTCGTGCGGCGCCTGGGCGTGCTTCGATGAGTTCAATCGCATTGAGCTGGAGGTGCTCTCGGTGGTGGCCCAACAAATCCTGCTCATCATTCAGGCGGTGCGTGCGAACGTGACCAAATTTATGTTTGAGGGCACGGAATTGTCTCTGAATCCGGCTTGCTATGTCTGCATTACGATGAATCCCGGCTATGCTGGTCGCTCCGAGTTGCCAGACAATCTGAAGGTGCTCTTCCGTTCGGTGGCCATGATGGTGCCGGACTATGCCATGATTGGCGAGATCTCCCTTTACTCCTATGGATTTGTGGATGCCCGCAAGTTGGCCGTCAAGATCGTGACCACCTATCGCCTCTGCTCGGAGCAGTTGTCCAGCCAGAATCATTATGATTACGGCATGCGAGCGGTGAAGACGGTGCTCTCCGCCTGTGGCAACATCAAGAAACAGTTTCCGGATGAAGTGGAGGACATACTCCTGTTGCGCAGCTTGATCGATGTGAATCTGCCCAAGTTCCTGTCGTTCGATGTGCCGCTCTTCGAGGGCATCATCTCGGACATCTTTCCGGGCATCAAGCTGCCTCACATTGATTACACGCTCATGGAGACGGAGTTCAAGCGCGTCTGCAAGGAGGAGATCCTCGAGCCGGCGCCAAGTTTTCTAGTCAAAGTCATTCAGACCTATGAGATGATTATTGTGCGTCATGGCTTCATGTTGGTGGGCGAACCGCTTTCTGGCAAATCCAAGACACTCCAAGTGCTGGCCAAAATTCTGTCGGCGCTGAAGGTGAAGGCGCCGTCGAAGAGCAACTACTTCCAGCACGTCCAAATGGGCATCATGAATCCCAAGTCCATAACGATGAATCAACTTTACGGCTCATTTGATCCCATTTCCTATGAATGGACCGATGGACTGGTGGCTCGCATCTTTCGTGACTTTGCCATGACACCGACGCCGTATCGAAAGTGGGTAAGTCAGCGGAGTTACCTTATCTTTTGATGATTCATATAATAAGTACTACCACTTTAACCTAAAATATATTAAATTTGATTAATTACAATAACTCAACAACTACAACAACCCACAAAGGGCTAGATCAGCTTTACTGATGTTTTGTCACATTTGCGAATTATAATCCTCAACTGGTTCTAGCGTCACTTAACAACGAAAACCATTTAAAATGGTATTTTGTTATATTATTCCGAATTTTACTTTTTTATGGAATATTATCAGTTTTAAAGCTGTTTTATCACTTTTGCGATTTATAATTCTCAACCAGTTCTAGCGTAAGATATGAGAGGCTGGCATACTTTGTATCAGCTGAATACCAAGCCTTTCTCCTTGCATTCTGCAAGTGTTTTGTGTGTTCATTAATTGTCGAGTTAACTAAACTCACTTATAATTTCTTAAATATTATGTTTTTTCTTAAAATTTTTTTTAAAGGAAGCGTGTTTTGAGCATTTTTGAATTAAATTCAGATTTAGTTCAACAGACTTCACAGAAAACATTTTTTAATGTTAGAGCTGAAAGAAAAACATTTTTTTTTTTCATTTCGAAAAATTACAATTATAGAAAAAATATTTACAAACTTATAAAAGATTATTATGGATTTAATTTGATGATTTCAATATCTTTATTATATTAGTTATTCCAAATTCGTCTTGGTCAGATTTTGCATCTAAATTTCGAACATAATTATTCCAAGGAAAACAGTTGAAGTTGCACTTATTTTAAAAATGTATACGAAAATTTATTAGGTCATCTTTGATGGTCCCGTGGATGCGGTATGGATTGAGAACATGAACACCGTGCTGGATGACAATAAGAAGCTGTGCCTCACCAGCGGCGAGGTGATCACCATGTCCAACGAGATGTCCATGGTGTTTGAGGTGATGGATCTGGCACAGGCATCACCCGCCACAGTGTCCCGTTGTGGCATGATCTACATGGAGCCAGCCACTTTGGGTTGGCGCTCATTTGCCAATACCTGGCTCAAGAAGGCCGATCCTCGCTGGGCGGATGCGGAAAATACCAAATATGTGCTGACCATGCTGCAATGGTTGCTACCGCCGGTAGGTGGAGACACGTACACTTTTGAGAGTGATTTTCGTAGCATTTCTTAATGAATCCTTGCCACACTTTTCACCTTTTCCAGTGTCAAACATTTGTGCGTCGTTATTGCTCTCAGTTTATTAGACCGGGCGAGTTCAATTGCATGTTGACCACCTTTGATCTCATCGATATGCTGCTGGATGAGGCCATTGAGGAGAATCCCGAGGATTATGACAAGTACATCGTGGGTCATATCCAGGCTGCCATGCTCTTTGCCTTGTCCTGGGGCGTTGGAGGTGTCCTCAATACGGAATCACGCGAAAAGTTCGATACTTTTCTGAAGAGTGTGCGTATTCATTAAGTTTTGCAATTTTTAAAATTTATTTAGATTTAGCTAGATCTGTTACTCTGATTTTGATAGCTCTTAGATCTATCAAAATTGGTGGAAACTGAACTTATTTTAGAATTTTTCATGTTTCCTTCCATACAAATTGGAAGAATTGAATTTAAAGATGATTTTTAAAAATGCTTTAAAATAATACAATATTATTTTATAATTTTTAGCTTACACTAGTTTACAAAATCAAAAAAAATTGTTGCTTCTCATGTGTTGCCCTGAAAAGCTCCATTTATCCATGGATTCTCATAATCAACAGTTTTTTTTTCGTAACAGTGTCGGCTTTTCGTTAAATACTTAAAATAAATATTACCTTGCGATATCTATTTCTTCAAAGCGATTTCTGACCTCTCGAGCCCCATAAATCACAACCGGATTATGGAAATTATTACAGTCGCAAGCTTCTGAACTACTAAACCAATCTCAAAACTATACGATTGAAAGTTGTAGAGGGATCAGTTACCTTTAATTTGAGTGCTTTTTTGGCCACATCGGTTAATTGGATCTCTTCGTATATTCTTAAATGTCAGAGCAACTTCAAAAATTCGGGAAAAAAATTAATATTTCGAAAACGCTTCCATGAAAAATATTTTTAAGTGAAACTATTCGTGTTTAGTGGGCCAAAGTCCATAAAAAAAGTGCACAGAGACATGAGAAGCGAAATGGCTGTAAACTAGTGTTATTTTCCATTATATTTCGATTATTTTTCGAAAATTCAAAATTTTCAATTTCGAACTTAAAAATTAAATTAATGCCTGTCATATTTAACTGAACTTGAACTAAGATTTAATCACGATCAGTTACATATTGTGATAATAGTCTTTTCATTACTCTCCTCTTATTTTAGTTGTACGAGAATGAGGCAGAATGTCCCTCGTCCCTGGGTAAAATGGAGGTAACTCCGCCCATGGAGGGACTGATCGTGGATTACGTGTTCGTGTTCAAGCAGCGTGGCAATTGGCGCTTTTGGCCGGAGTTGGCCAAGCGCATGGATGTGGAGGAGACAAAGACGGGCGTGATTGTGCCCACTGTGGACACGGCACGCTATATTCATCTGCTCCAAATGCATGTGAAGCACAAGAAGCGGATGCTGTTGGTGGGACCAACGGGAACTGGAAAGAGTGTTTACATTCAGAACTATCTGATGAACAAACTGAATCCGGAGGAGTATGAGACGGGATTCATAACGTTCACGGTGATGATATCGGCGAACAACACACAGGATCAGATCATAGCCAAGTTGCAGAAGTGGAAGCGTGGCATCTATGGCCCGCCCAAGGGAATGCAGAGTGTACTCTTTGTCGACGACATGAATATGCCCGTCAAGGAAGTGTATGGAGCTCAGCCTCCATTGGAGCTACTGCGTCAATACTTTGACTACGGCCATGTGTACGATCTGAGGGATAGCTCCAAGATCTGGATAAACAATGTGTTGATTATGTGCGCCTGTGGCCTGCCCGGAGGCAGTCGCCAGGATGTCTATGCTCGCTTCCTCAATCACTTCCACGTCTATTCCATTAACACTTTCAGCGACGATACCATGTACCGCATCTTCCTCAATGTCTCCTTGAATGGCTTTCGCCGATCGGGACATGGTCAGGATGTGTTTGTGGTCACCAATCAGATAGTTGCCGCCACGCAGAGCATCTACAAGAGTGTTCAGTCAGAGATTCGGGCCACGCCCGCCAAATCGCACTACATCTTCAATCTGCGGGACATGGCACGTGTCGTCACCGGCTGCACACTGGTCCGCAAGGAGTCCGTGACGGACAAGAAGATGCTGGTCCGTGTCTGGTATCACGAGGCCATGCGCGTCTTCTACGATCGCCTGGTGGACGACACCGATCGCAAGTGGATGTTCGACAAGTTGAACGAGTGCCTGAAGTTCAACTTCAAGGACAAGGTGGAGAGTGTCTTTGAGAAATACTGCACGGTGAGTGATCCCGGATGATCGTTATTTAGACTACTCACTGTATCACTGTATTGAGAATTCCACTCAGTAGACTTTTCCGTATATAAGCAATTTTATAGTTTAGTTTTTAGAAAAATACGTGTTTTTTGGTAAATAACGTTATCTATTATTATAAGCTATCATCATACTTAATCGCAACCTGATCGGTTTAACAGAACGGTAGTAATGGCTGTTTTAAGTTTCTAAGCAATATAAGTGCCTGAAAGTGTGCAATGAAAAACATAAAACTCTTTGTCCTGACTGAATGAGAATCAACGTGTAGCCCAAACGGTAAAAGTTAGAAAGCTGAAATTTTCACACAACATAGATGAAATAATTTCAACTTGCAATAAGATGGGGTTTTGTGAAATTCGACCTGTAAGTTTCAAATTCGGGGTCAGAGGTCAGGAAATTGCTTAGTATGAAATACTTTTTTATTTCTTAAGATATCTCAATCAAACTCACAGATTGTATGTTTCGGACTGTCTCTTACATTCTGACTGACTCACTGACTCACTGACTGAGAATCAACGTGGAGCCCAAACGGTAAAAGATAGAAAGCTGAAATTTTCACACAACATAGGTAAGATAATTTCATCATGCAATAAGACGGCGTTTTGCGAAATTCGACCTGTAAAGGGGTCAAAATCAAGGTCAAAGGTCACAGAATAGCTTAGTATGAAAAACTTTTTTGTTTCTTAAGATATTTCAACCAAACTCACAGATTCTATGTTTTGGACTGTTCGTTACATTCTAAATAAATTTAGTCAATGTCGGATGACTATATCATATAGCTGCCATAGGAACAATCAGATGCAAATTGACCTTTAGTATGAAAAACTTTTTTGTTTCTTAAGATATTTCAACCAAACTCACAGATTATATGTTTTGGACTGTTCGTTACATTCTGACCAAATTTAGTCAATGTCGGATGACTATATCATATAGCTGCCATAGGAACAATCAGATGCAAATTGACCTTTAGTATAAAAAACTTTTTTGTTTCTTAAGATATCTCAACCAAACTCACAGAGTGTATGCTTGGGACTGTCTCTTACATCCTGACCAAATTTGGTCAAAGTCGGATGACTATATCATATAGCTGCTATAGGAACAATCGGATGCAAAGTAACCTTATCTGTTGTTGTAAGAATGATATCTCTGATTTGATATCAAAACTCACAGATTAACTCTTCTTGCTAAATTTGGACTAATTCGCCAAATCTGGATTTTTCCCGCCAAAGCACTAAATCTGACTTTTAGCCAAATTCTGAATTGCAAGGAAGAAACCGGACAACTAAAGACCTTCTTTTCAATTTTGAGAGCCAAGCAAGCAGGGGGCTGAGTCCCCTAGTAATTTAAATAGGTAACGGGTATTCTACAGTCGGGAATTTAACTATATACCCTTTTTAACTTGTTTTAAATATGAAATTATAATTTAATTATTTTAAAATTAATTTTAAATACAATCGTAAGACCAAGTCTTGGAGTAATTTAAGTAATATCAGCTTGCTTGTGTCCGCAACAGGAAGACGATGCCCTGTTCACCATGGAGGCAGCCAATAGCATCTTCTTTGGCATGTACTTCGACGAGGACAGTGAGCCGGACGAGCGTCGCTACGAGGAGGTGCCCAACATGGAGATCTTCCACAAGCTGGCCGTGGCCAGTCTGGAGGATTACAATTCGACGCGTCGCTCCAAGATGGACATAACGCTGTTCACCTTTGCCCTGCTCCACTTGAATCGCATTTGTCGCATCATCTCCATTCAAGGAGCGAGTGCCTTGCTGATTGGCTTGGGCGGCTCGGGGCGACAATCGCTGACGAAACTGGCCACCAATATGGTGCAGACATCCTTCTTCCAGCCGGAGATCACCAAGAGCTATGGGGCAAATGAATGGCATGACGATATCAAAGCCATACTCAAGGAGGCGGGCGGCATGAATAAGCACACAACATTCCTGATCACCGAGAATCAGATTAAGATGGAGCTGTTCCTCCAGGACATTGACTGTCTTTTGAATCAGGGCGAGGTGCCCAACATCTTTCCCATCGATGAGAAGCAGGAGGTGCTCGAGATGGTGCGTCTGGCCGCCCAAGGCGGCAATCGCAACATTGACGTCTCTCCGCTCCAAGTCTTCTCCTTCTTTGTGAATCGCTGCAAGCAGAAGCTGCACATTGTGCTGAGCTTCTCGCCCATCGGGGATGCACTGCGCACCCGGGTGCGTTTGTATCCATCTCTGGTCAATTGCTGCACCATCGATTGGTACGACAGCTGGCCCGAGGATGCCCTGCAGATGATCGCCAAGATGTCGCTGGTGGACGTCAATGTTCCCTCGGAGGAGATCAAGATGGCCATCATGGACACTTGCCAGTATTTCCACACGACAGCGGCGCGAGTCACGCGCTCCTTCTGCCAGGCGTCTGGGCGACACATCTATCAGACCAACGCCTCCTTCATTGAGCTGATCCGATCCTTCCAGACGCTGATCGAACGCAAGCAGAAGGAGACGATGCAGGCCAAGATGCGATACATTGGTGGCCTGGACACTTTGGCCTCGGCAGCGGCTGCGATTTCCATCATGCAAAAGGATTTGAATGCCCTGCAGCCCAAGCTGGTCGCCCTGGCGGAGGCATCGCGCAAAATGATGGTGGAGATTAGCAAGGAGACGCTGGCGGCCAATGCCGCCGCCGAGCAGGTGAAACGCGACGAGGAGGTGGCCTCCATCCAGGCGGAGGCAGCCCAGGTGCTCAAGGGTGAATGCGAGAAGGATCTGGCCAAGGCCATACCCGTGCTGGAGGATGCACTGGCCGCCTTGAATACGCTCAAGCCGGCGGACATTACGCTGGTCAAGTCCATGAAGAATCCGCCGCCCGTAATCAAGCTGGTGATGGCGGCGGTGTGTGTGATGAAGGGTCTGCCCCCCGAGCGTATTCCGGATCCAGCGTCGGGCAAGATGGTCAACGATTATTGGGGTCCCAGTAAACGCATTCTGGGCGACATGAATTTCCTGCCCTCGTTGCGGGAATTCGACAAGGATAACATACCCGTGGAGACGATCAAACGGATACGCAAGGAGTTCATACCGAACAAGGACTTTGATCCCAAGGTGGTGGCCAAGGCGTCCAGTGCCGCCAAGGGCCTGTGCCAGTGGATCATTGCCATGGACATGTACGACGATGTCGCCAAGGTGGTGGCACCCAAAAAGGCCAAACTGGCGGCCGCCGAGAAGGAATACGCCGACACCATGGCATTTCTGGCCGAGAAGCGAGCGATGGCCGCCGCGCTGGAGGAGAAGGTGGCCCTGCTCAACATCGAGCTGGACAAGGCCAACGAGGAGATGAAGCGCACGGAGCAGCATGCCGAGAATTGTCGCAACAAGCTGCTCCGAGCGGAGGCCCTAATTGGTGGACTGGGTGGCGAGAAATACCGCTGGAACAAGGCGGCCGATGATCTGCAGGATCTGTATGATCATCTGCCCGGCGATGTGCTCATCTCGTGTGGCATCATTGCCTATCTGTCGGCCGTGAATCTTCAGTATCGGGCCAGCTGTGTCCTGGACTGGTTCAAAAAGTGCAACGAACTGCAGATTCCCTGCTCCAAGAAGTATTCCATCACGGCTGTGCTGGGCCAGGAGGTCACCATCCAGAACTGGCAGCTGGACGGTCTGCCCAACGATGAGTTCTCCAGCGAGAATGCCATCATCTCGGCCAATTCGAGTCGCTACAGCCTCTTCATAGATCCCCAGGGTCAGGCCAACAACTGGCTGAAGAACATGGAGCGCAAGAATCGCCTCAATTGTGTCAAGTTCAATCAGAGCAACTACATGAAGATCATTGCGGATGCCTTGGAGTACGGCTCGCCCGTGATCATTGAGAACGTGCAGGAGGAGCTGGAGGTGCCCCTCGATCCGATTCTCATGAAACAGACCTTCCTCCAGGGCGGCATCAAGCACATCAGTCTGGGCGAGAATGTGGTGCCGGTTTCACCCAATTTCCGTCTCTACATGACCTGCAATCTGCGTAATCCGCACTTTCTGCCGGAGACCTTCAACAAGGTCACGGTGATTAACTTTGCCCTCACCCAGAATGCCCTGATGGATCAACTGCTGAGCATTGTGGTGGCCAAGGAGCGTCCCGATCTGCAGGAGCTGCGCATCATGTTGACCTCGGAGGCGGCGGCCAATAAGGGAGCTCTACTCGATGCCGAGAACATGATCCTCAAGACGCTGACCTCCAGTGAGGGTGACATTCTGGAGAACGAGGCGGCCATCCTGATCCTGGCCGACTCAAAGACGCTGTCCAAGGACATTAACGAGAAACAGGAGGCGGCCAAGGAGACATCCGCCAAGATCGAGGCATTCCGTTTGAATTACAAGCCAGTTGCCGTGCACTCCTCCATCCTGTACTATTCCATCACGGATCTGCCCAACATTGATCCCATGTATCAGTTCTCGCTCAACTGGTACATCAATCTCTACATGTACTCCATTGAGACGGCCAACAAGTCCAAGGATCTGCCGCGACGCATCAAGTTCCTGGTTGATGGCTTCACCAGGAATCTGTACAATAACGTTTGTCGTTCCATCTTTGAGAAGGATAAGCTGCTCTTCTCCTTCATTCTCACGGCCCGCATCCTTTTGGGCACGGGACAAGTTGAGATGCGCCATTTGTCGCATTTGCTAACGAACGCCAAGGAATCTAGCAATCTGCCTCCCAATCCCGATCCCAGCTGGATCACTGATATCGTTTGGTTAAATGTCCTTCGTTTGGATGAGCTCAAGGAGCTCAATGGCATTGTCAAGTCCTTCACCAGTGATCTGTCCGCCTGGCAAGCGATCTACGATCATGCCTCGCCAGAATTGCAGCCACTGCCGGCTCCCTGGCAGGACAAGACCACAGCTTTTGAGAAGATCATTGTGCTGAAGGCTCTGCGTCCCGATTCCGTATTTCTGGGCGTGCGCAACTTTATAGCCCAGACCATTGGGGAACAGTATGTAACACCGCCGGAATTTGATATATCCAAATCGTATGCCGATTCCACGGCCTTAACTCCGCTCCTGTTTATTCTATCGCCGGGCGCTGATCCTCTGGGCTCGTTGCTGGTATTTGCCGAAAAGATGGGCCAGGAGGAATCCTTCCAGAGCATCTCCCTGGGCCAGGGTCAGGGTCCAATTGCAACGGCGTTGATCAAGAACGCCCAGGAGATGGGCTACTGGGTCTGTCTGCAGAACTGCCATCTGGCCGCCTCCTGGATGCCCACGCTGGAGTATCTGTGGGAGAACATGGACACATTCAACACGCAGGGTGAGTTCTTACTCAGTTCTAAAAAAACAAAAAAAAAAAAAATTGTATAAATGGGAAAATCCTTGATATACATTTTTAGATGGATTATTCAGATAAGCAGGACAAAATTCCTATTTTCAATTTTTATCATCTTAACTATATTTAAGATTTCAAAATTCAAAAAAAGTTTTTAAATTTAAAAAATAAAATGAGTTTAAAATAAGAACAAATAATTCTTATGTAAATTTAAAAGTTATGAAATAATAAGAAAAATAAAATTACACATTTTTATAATTAAAATTGAAAATAAGATTTATTATACAACTTTTAAATACAAATTGTATGATTAATTTAAAATTAATATTACAATATAAGAGTTTACCTGAAATTCTATGATAAAACTCAGCAAATATTTTAATTTGTTCCATTTTTTTTATTTGTTTTTTGTTTATTTTTGTTTTATTTTATATTGATTTTTTTTATTATTTTATACTATATTTTACCTATTTTTTTTTTTTAATATTTAATTTTATTTTACCAATTTGTAACCTCTAAAAACTTTAACTGTTACTTTCCGGCTAATTTTTTTGTCTTCCCGTGGCTTACAGCCAATTTCCGTATTTGGCTTACGGCGTATCCGACGCCACAGTTTCCCGTGACGATTCTGCAGAATGGCGTCAAAATGACCAATGAGCCGCCGACGGGTTTGCGTGAGAATCTCATGAGATCCTACAACTCGGAGCCGATCAATGAGCCGGAGTTTTATTTGGGCTGCGCCAAGCAGGATCGTGCCTTCACCCGTCTCTTGTTTGGCATCTGTTTCTTTCACGCCGTCGTTCAGGAGAGACGCAAATACGGACCGTTGGGCTGGAATATTCCCTACGGATTTAATGAGTCCGATTTGCAAATTTCCGTGCTGCAGTTGAGCGTAAGAAATTGATTTTTAGCGATCGGAACTTGTTTTAAATTCACTTTGCATATATTTTTTTTAGATGCTCTTAAATCAATATGAACATGTGCCCTACGATGCCATCTCGTATCTGACTAGTGAGTGCAATTACGGCGGACGTGTCACGGATAATTGGGACAGACGTGTCATTGTCACGATTCTCGCGGACTTTTGCAATGCCCAAGTGGTGTCCGATCTTAGATATCGTTTCGCCAACGATGATCGCTATATATTGCCACGCAAGACGGAGCACCGGGAGATTCTGCGCTATCTGGACGAGAGCATGCCCTCGCTGGCACCACCGGAGGTCTACGGATTACATGCCAATTCCGGCATTACGCGGGACTTGCAGACGACCAAAACTTTACTGGAATCGATGATTCTGCTGCTGGGCAGCGAGGCAGCGGGCACAGCCGGAGGTGGCGTTAGTCCGGAACAAATGGTATTGGACACCATCAAACAGATTGAATCGGAAATGCCGCCGGACATGGATATCGAGGGAGCAGCTGAGAAATATCCCGTGGACTACAATGAATCAATGAACACCGTGGTCGTCCAGGAAATGGAACGTTTTCTCAAGCTACAAAAGGAGATTCGTGCCTCTTGCCGGGATCTGGCCATGGCCATTAAGGGCATTCTGGTCATGACACCGGATCTGGAGAACGTGATGATTGCCATGAAGTACAATCGCATTCCCCAAAAGTGGATGGGCAAATCGTATCCCTGCCTGAAGCCACTGGGCTCCTATGTCCAGGATCTGTACAAGCGCTTGAATTGGTTGCATCAGTGGCATCGGGTTGGAAAGCCGCCAACCTTCTGGCTCTCGGGATTCTTCTTCACACAGGCCTTCCTCACCGGCGCCATGCAGAATTTCGCCAGGAAATACAAGATACCCATTGATACACTCACCTTTGACTATGATGTCCTCAAGGTGGAAACGAAGGCGGTGCCGCCGGATGATGGCGTCTATTGCAATGGCCTGTTCCTGGAGGGCGCACGCTGGCACTGGGAACACAATATGCTTGTCGAGCAATTGCCCAAGATCCTGATGTACACAATGCCCGTCATCTATTTCCGACCCGTGACATTGTCTCAACTAACCGAAGGATCGCGCTATCGCTGTCCCCTCTACAAGACCGCCGAGCGTCGAGGCACACTCTCCACAACTGGACACTCCACAAATTATGTTGTTCCCTTGCTGCTCAATACGCAGGCTAAAGCATCGCATTGGGTTAAACGTAGTGTTGCCCTCATTTGCCAGACCAATGACTAAATGGAGGGGATTCCCTTCAACTGGACTCTGGTATACAGCTAACAGGAGAGAGACACGACTTATGTTAACTTGACTCTGGTATACGTAACAGGAACGGGAGAGACACGACTTATGTTAAATTGCCTCCGGTATACGTAACAGGAACAGGAGAGAGACACTACTTATGTAAACTTGCCTCTGGTATACGTAACAGGAACAGGAAAGAGACACGACTTATGTTAACTTGCCTCTGGTATACGTAACAGGAGCAGAAGCGAAACGCGTCTTATGTTAAATGATTCATGTCAAACTGTTAGACGTTCTTCAAAATTAGAATATAAGCACGCTTATTTGGTATTTTCACAGCTTCTGAGTCGCTTTGCTATGAAAAGTACATTAAGTACTTTTAAATGTAATAATAATAAACTTATGTAGAGCTTTTTGGCTTATTTGAATTTAACGCTTTGAGTTATGTGAAAGACAGACCTGACTGCTGTTATAATTAGACAGGGCTGTGTTACATCGATGTCCTGCGATTAAGTGATATCGACAGTGTGTGCTATCGATAGACCTATTAACTGCTGTCATGCTGAATGAGAAATCGATTTCCTTTAACCGCCTTTTTAAATAGTTTTTATTATACATGTGTTTATCAGACATTTTTCAAAATTAGAATATGAGCGCGCTTATTTTTATATTCACAGATTTTGAAACGCTTTGGAATAAAAGACGTAAGGCTCGCAAACTTTCAGATGCTCGCAATAATAACACACTAAACAAAATAGCAGGAAAAACATGCAATGCTTCCCGTGGACTTTTCAAGCCCAGACCAGCATAGGCCATAATCAAACGAAAATATACAAAAAGATAAGGTAGGCTGCGGATCCATCCATGCGTTATGTATGCAGCTCTCATTGGGTGCGACAACCAAGAGGATCAGCATTGGCCTCATCGGAGCTGCTTTCGTTGCTGCCGCCGTGTTGACGCTGTTGTTCCTGACTGGAAGCTGCCGCATGGGCGGGACTAGAGCTGCTGCTGTTGCTGCTGCTGCTGCTACTGTCGCTGCTGTTGCTGAAATTCGTGCGATTGCGCTCCTGTGCGCCAGCTGCGTTGCCATGGAGACGCGGCTCAATGAGCTGCCGTATAAAATAATGAATTTGATTGATATCAAAGTCGCCCACATCCAGAATACTGCGTCTGAAGTTGCGTTGCAAGATATCCTTTAATGCTTCAGTCGTGCTCGTTGGATTCTAAAAACAAAATGAAAAGTTTCAACTGATGAGCAAGAAGTTGATAAGAGGGATTGAAACCCTAACCGAAACTGTAACCCTTAACCAATAAAAACCGATTGAGTTTCAAAACCGTAACCGAAAAAAAATATTTATTTGATCGAAACCTAAATACGTAAACTCTGTAAACCGAAATAACCGTTTAGTAACCTTTTCATTTATAAGGGTTAATTTCGGTTTTTAATTTTTAATTTTGATTTTAGTTTGCTTATTTTTAATTTTGAATTTTTACTTGTGATATTCATGATCGAATTTTCATTCACATTAAGAAAGTTATGCCTTTTTAATTATTATTGTTATATTAAAAATATAATTATATTTTTGCAAACATACAAAAACCGTTTCACCGTTAACCGATAACCGAAAACCCAAATTCGAACCTAACCGAAACCGTAACGGAAACCGATATTCGTTTCGGATTGAATCCCTGTTGATACGGAAATCTTTTGTCAACTTACAGTTTCAGCCAATCCCGACGGTGTCCAAATCTTGACATTATGTTCCAGTCCCGAAGTGGCCAACACAGGCATCCAGGGATGTGGCTCCAGGCAATTGACACAGCCAGAAAGATCACCTTTCATAAAGTTAATCACAGACTCGGTGTTCTTGTCCCAGAAGAAAATGTTTCCACAGTCGCTGCCGCTAACGATGTACTCGGAGTGGGGTCCAAAGAAGTTGACGCCCTTAATGGTGCGACTATTGCTGTAAATGACAAGAGGATTAAAGACGGATCACAATTGATAAGGTGGATGCACCTACATGTGACCCTCGTAGGAGTGCAGGAATTCGCCATCCTTGTAGTTACGACTGTCATAGAGATAAATTCCCGCATCGCTGTAGGAAGCAAGAATCTCGCTGCCGCTGTGGTTGTAGACGGCACACGTGATCTGTGTAATCTTGGTCTGCAAGAAGAGGTTGGGAATGTGAGTTATAGATGTCAAACAAAGGCTATTGAAATTCTCACATCCTTAAGGACATTGGGCGTCATTTCATGCACGGATTTGTTCAGCTTGCGTTTATCGTACACTCGCAGTTTGTCATCGGAGCCGCAGATGCAAAACTCTGGCGCATACGGATGATGGGCAATGCTGAACAGACGAACCCGTCGTTTGTCGCCGACGCAGTGCAGCAGAGTGGTTGACTTGTTGCTGCGCAGATCAAAGTGCTTGACGGCCGCATCCTCGCCGGCGCTCATAATCTCATGCCGACTCTGAGGCACGACGACAACCTTGTGCACCGCATCGCCGTGGGTGTAAAGGCGCATTGGTCTAAAGCTGCTGCTGCCCGAGGGCGGGATGACGGCACGTCGCACCTGCCCATCGCGACTGGAGGATACAATGTCCAGGCAGCCGGCGCTGTCAATGAATTTCGTTTGGAATATGTTTAAAGTGTGACCCGATTTGAAGCTGTGCCGCGGCTTGCCATTGGCCCAGTCCCACACCACGATGAAGAGATCATCAGATCCGGAGCATAGCAAGTCCCCTGAACGATTGAAATTCAAACAGTTGACACAGCCATGATGGCGACTCATTGTATCTATTAGCTTCATGCGCTCCACCACCTGCCGTGATCCGTAATATCCCTGGCCAAAGCTGTGGACAGAGGTTTGACCGCCACGCCAGTCAATCCGATTGTACAGATTATGCTCGCGAGCAATTAGCTCCTGGACACAGTTCCAGGTGTAGGACGGCTTTGATTTGCACATGATCTTGTTGACGGCAATCTCTACTTGTTCCTTGTCCGCCGGATTTGCCACGATCTCGTTATAGTCGTCATCCTAAAAAAAAGAGGTGGATAAATGTAAATATATGAACAGAAACAGTTGAGTGCACTTGACCGTAAAATACCCTGGGCTACAAACCCTAATTATAAAAAAACAAAAAAAAAAAAATAAAATAAACAAAAAAATAAAACCCAACCAAACCCACCCCCCCCCCCCCCCCCCCCCCCCACCAACAAAAACACAAAAAATTAAAAAAAAATATTCAAAAAACCCACCCCCACAAAAACATCCCATAAATTTATTATAAGATCTTTATCCAAATTTATGCCCTACTCTTACCATCTCTGAAATCCGATCGTTCATAGGGATAGACGGACAGACGCACATGGCTATATCGACTCGGCTGTTAACGCTGATCAAGAATATGTATACTTTATGGGGTCGGAGATGCTTCCTTCTCCCTGTTACATACTTGGCACAAACTTAATAATGTTTGCTGACTTACAGAATCGACATCCTCATTGCTGGAAGCATAATAGCGATGCCAGAACACATCGCTAGAGCCGGAGCTGCTGTCGTCAGCCGGAAATGGTCCAGCCGGCGAACGAGATTCATAATCCTCGACGTGCTCAACCGCCTCGGCTGCTTCATCGGTACCATCGTCATCGCCATCGCCATCGCCATCGCCTTCGACTTCTGTATCATTCGTATCACTGTTGACATCCAAATTATGATCGCTGGCTGTAGAGCTGATGCTGGACACCGAATCCGACAGCGTGGAGCGATAAGCGCGAGTGCGCAGCAAACGAGGACGATTAAATATGGGGTATATAGCACCCAATACATTATCCTCGTCGATCTCAACATCATCATCATCATTGGCAATTCCCAGTCCGGATTCGTTGAGCACTCGATCTAGGTCTGCCAAGGGACTCGAGTTGGGAGTATTTGAAACTGTGTGTATGTCTATTGCGGGCTCATCCACGGACAAGCTTAAAGACGTTGTCGATGTCGAGTTTGGAGATCGATTTATATTGTCATCATCATTTGTTGTTGTTGTGTTGTGGTTGTTGTTGTTTCTGCTGCCTCAGTGTCTAATTCATCGCCTTTGCCACTGTTGTTGTTGTTATTGTGGCTATTTACAGTCTTCTTTGCCTCCTTTCTATTTTCAGGGGAACTGCAACAAAAGCGTATAACGACAAAAAATCAATCATTTATGCTGAAAAAAACACGTGCACTTCTTACCAAAGACTTTTTCTGTCGTTAGAAGAAGTGCATTTTTCTGCAGCTGCTGCTTCTCTGCCAGTTGACGTTCCTGCTTCGCTGTCATCTTCGTCGCCGCTGGAGTTGTTGCGCTTCTGTCGCTTACAGGCTGTTGCCGCATCTGTTGCACCATCCTCCTCCATGTCCATTTTGTTGCTTGACAATCTGTTTTACTGTTCCCCAATTGACAATCCAACTTTTTGCCTGTGTACGCAGCAGAAATTCGTCGACAATTGTTTATGTTCAACAGCAGGGACAGCGATTACGATTACGATTACGATTGCTCAGGGCTGCGTGAGCGATATATTTTATGCTTTCACAAAAAAGTTCTGCAACATCGATCAATTAATCGCTTTGTGTTTTTATTTTTAAATTGTTACGTTCTGTTCTGGTTACAGCTGCGGTCTGTGTTCACTCTAAAATTCTATTTGAATACTAAAAACATTTTGACATCAAATTTTAAAAGTTGTGTTGATTGAAATGTTTTGTTTTGTTTGGTATTCCCTCCCACATATGTGGTTATCAGTAGGCTTTTTGACTGATCCTGTCTTACTCTCTCGCTTATATCTGGTAAAAGCTGCGCTCTTTGCTTGTCAGTTTTATGCTGAGCGTACATGCAGTTCTTTCTGTTCTACTCTTCTGCTAGTTTATAGTTCACAACAGAGTTGGCAGATTAGCTTATTTCAGGCTGGATCTAGCATATTTGAAAATGGAATTGTTTAAAATTTTTCAACTAGCTTTTAGCGGAGTGGAACGCGTTTTCAGACGTAATTGCGCAACAAAATGCCCTTAAAAACTTTCAATGCAATATTAAGCTTAAGGTTTGATATTTTAAATTATTATTATTTTTTTTTTTTAATTTCACTTAAAAAAAAAAGATAGATATTTACGTGAGATAGAAAATGATTAAATAGATGATTTGTTAACTAATTTAGTTAAATTTAACCTTATGATTTGTATGTTTTCTTGCTGTTTGGATATAGCTTAATTTTCAAAACATTTTTTATTTTTACTCAGAATCTAGCTTATGCGAGCTCTTAACACCTTGCAGCGCTTGTTCGCAAGCAGATGTCATGAGACTCTTCAAGCAGCTTACACTTTTTAAGCAGTTTGCATGCCTCTCTTAAGCAAGTTTACAGTTGACATGCGACTCTTAATTAAGCAAGACAACGGTCTTGGCGGAGTACGAGTTCGGCTTGAGTGACTCTTTATACATAGTATATGAATGTGCAGTGTGTCCGTGGCAGCAGCTCCATGAAGTTTAGTTATTGGTAGCAACGCGTCGTCGACGGTTCGGTTCGGTAAACTACAAAAAAATAAAGCACGTCGTCTTTTGAGGCCATCAAACAATGTACGTGCAAACAATTTCAAGCATAATAATTTTGAGGTTTTATTTCACGAATTTCGAGTGCGTAGTCGATGGAAGTTTTTTTCATTTACATAGTTGGCAGCGCTAATTGGCTTTCCAATTATATACACACAATGCGCAGGCGTGGCCCGAGCGTGTTAACTTGGCCAATACAGCGAAGATGTTCAGCTTCAGCTGAATTCTTGAACTTAAGCGATCTGGTTTCTGTTTCTTTTATTATTATTTTTATTATTTCCTCTCATTTTCATTTGATTTCTTTAATTTCATATTCGCATGTTTTGCATTTAGCTTTTAGTCTGTGCTTCGTAAAGTGTAGCGAATTCCGGTTTCCTTAAGAAATAAGAAACAAGAAAATACACAAAATATACAATAACAATAAAACGCAATGAAAACAAAGAAGCAGAAACAAAACCGGAAAGTGAAATTTGTGGTTTTTTGTGCAGTGTTTTTTCTCGATATTTTTCCAGAATTGTTGTAAAATTGAGTGTATATTTATGCTTAGGCCTTATCAGCAAATAAATATTGTGGTTGTTGTTGTTTGATCAATAATGCGGAATTGATAAGAGAGACAAAGAATTGTCTGCGAGATGTGAATGCGATTGAAACATTGTCTTAAGCAGTGTTGCCAATTTTTAACTATTTTTCCGCCATTTGTGGCGTTTTATATATGCGGGAATAATATTAAAATAGCTTCTGGCGGAAATCATAGATAGAAATGGCTTATTTTATTTTTCAGCAAATTTCTAGCAACATCCTACAATATTATTTCAAGGCATCACTTTTAATTGCATACCAACACATTGAATTCAATATTGCACTAAGGGTTATCTCTTAAACTTATCATCTATCATTTAGAGTCAAAAATCTAGCGGCACAAACCTGAAGACGAGAAACATTTTGTTGAGCTTGACAAATGCCTTAATTAATACAAAGAATACTTTAAGTCTAAAATAGCTTCATAAATAGATTTTTTCTAAAATATTCAAGCCTTTTCTAGCTTGTTTTAAATGCAGATCTCGCTTTCCAGGGTCTGAAGAGTTGACAGCACTGGTCTTAAGTCGTATGAATCATGCGAGTACTCGTATTCGAATTTACAGTCGTATTCATATTCACATATTGGTCAATTTCAATTTAATATTGCCGGTTACCATCGTCGTCGTCAGAATCGCGAATCGAAAGTTGAGAATCAGGTTTCGCAACCCACATTATTATTGTTTTTTGCATTTTAATGGGGTTAGGGTATTCGACTAGTTGGGCATGCCCATAACGGGTACAGGTTAAAGCAGCACGCATCAACAAAGCGACGTCTTTCATTAGCTGCATGTTGTTGATGATAAAATCCAGAGATACATACATATGTATTTACAACGATGATTCACATAAGAATCTGACAAAGTTGATTCTTGATTCTTATGCCTTTCACTTTTCCGTCTAGTTGTTCTCAGCCCTCAACATCATAGACGCGGCTTAATTAAAACCTTTAATTGAGCTTAATTAAATGTATCTTGTGTATACATTTCGTATTCGTACTCTTTAGATCTCTCTCAGCGCTTGTGACAAGAACGCAGTTCACTTAAGCGGCGCCTTCTCAATTCCGCATTCTCTTTCAATTCGCCTCGGCCGCGTTTCCTTTTCAGACTTCCTCTTGACGATGATTCGTTTGACTCTCCTCCTGCTGTTACTGGCCATATTTATGGCTTCGGTTTCCGCCAGAACAGGTATGCATATTGCGGTTACAAACGGGGTTGCAATATCATTTTATTTTTATATGTATTTATGTCATATTGCAGGTCCTGCTCATGACAAGGTGGTTGTTTGCTATATATCCACATGGGCTGTCTATCGACCCAAGCCAGGTGCCTATTCCATTGAGCACTTTGATCCGAGTCTCTGCACACATGCTGTCTACGCATTTGCCGGCCTGGACATCACACAGTCCTCCATCAAGTCGTTGGGTAAGCTAACAAATAACCCTCGTATGTAGGGATTGAAAGTTTAACAAAATACAAACTTGAAAAAATGGATCTGTTTCAACAAGGAAATGTCACGAAATCTTTATCTGTATGGGGACAAATTATAATTTTTAATTTTTTTTTTAGTTGAATAAATTTCAGCTCTCATTTCCAAGGCAAAAAAATTTTAAGAAATATTTTTTCATATTATTTTTTTTATTTAAAAGTCATAAAATACATACATACATAATTCTTATCAAAAATGTTGAATTTTTTTTAAATTGAATTTTACAAATGTTAATGAGATGAAAGAGTCAAAAACTTCAGAAGAAATTTAATGAGAATGATTTTGATCGAACCTCTAGAAAAATCCATTAAATTATTTTTATAAAAATAAACCGCGTAGATCTGTTGTCCAAAATACATATATTAAAATTTAATTTTTATTTCATTATCATTTTATTTAGATCTAAAGCAAAAGTTTTATAGTGAGTTAAATTATTTGTATCAGTTAAAAATGCAAATATTACTTTTTTATTTATATTTTTAAAAGTAAAAATTATAATAGTTACGGTCAAATAATAAATTTACCCTGCTATATATGTTGCAGATCCCTGGCAGGACCTGAAGGAGGAGTACGGCAAGGGCGGCTACGAGCGCTTGACAGACTTGAAACGCACTCATCCGCATCTGAAGGTCAGTCTGGCCATTGGCGGCTGGAATGAGGGCTCCAAGAACTATTCGACAATGGTGGGCAACGTGTTGCAGCGTGGACAGTTTGTGCGGCAAGTGTCGAGCTTTGTGCGCAAATACAACTTTGATGGCTTGGATCTGGACTGGGAGTATCCCACTCAACGTGGAGGCAGTCCAAAGGATCGCGAGAATTTCGTTGCTCTGACCAAAGAATTACGCGAGGAGTTTGATAACCATGGGCTACTGCTGACTTCGGCTATTGGTGCGGCCAAGAATGTAATTGATCAGGCCTATGATGTCCGACAACTGGCACGATATCTTGACTATTTGCACATCATGTGCTACGATTACCACGGCAGCTGGGATCACAAGATTGGCTACAATGCACCACTGACAGCTGCGGCTGTGGATCCATTGAGTGTGGTAAGCATGACTTGAATAACTTGAAGGTAGAATCAGGGACTGCAAATACTTAGAGTTATGAATACTAATTTCAACTAAAAAAAAATCAACGTGAAAGAATTATTCTGTAGTAAAATGTTATACACAAAAATTCCTATTTCAGTCTGAAATATACATCGAACAACTTCTACTTTCAGCTTATAAGATATAAGTCAAATTAAGATCTTATTTTAAATTTTTATTTGAAAAGTCAAAAATAATCATTCAAATTTTTAATTTAAAGTTGTGAAATAACACTTATTTCTGATTTTTTCATTACTATTCCGTAACTTTTTTTTTTAATTTAAAAATAAAAGTAAAACTGAATCTATTTTTTCGTATATTCTATGATTTCTAGTATATTTTTGTTTTTTTTAGTATCAATTGGTATTTTGTTTGCAACAGAATATAGAAGAATAAATTAAATGTAATAGAAATTAAATGTAATCATAGATCAAGAATATTTTTAAATTTTGGTTATACACCACTTGGTTCAAAACATATTCACAGAAATATGTAAGTGTTATTTCACAACTTTTAAAATAAAAATTTAAAATTAAAGTTATTTCGTAACTTTAATGTATAAAATTGAAAAAAATTGTTAATTTGCATTTTTTATTTTAAAACTTTTAACAGTGATCAATCAATTTATTTACTTACTTGCAGCAATACACCATCGATTATCTGCTGAAACAGGGAGCTCCTCCATCGAAGCTGGTCTTGGGACTGCCCTTTTATGGACGCACTTTCAAGACGAGCGCACAGGGTAATCTGGACGATGCCAGCGATGGTGCTGGCTTCCAGGGACCCTTTACACGGGAGGATGGCTTCCTGGGCTACAACGAGATCTGCAACATTTTGAGCAATAAAACCTCGGGCTGGACCAAACAATGGGATCCGCAGACGAGTCAAGTGTTGGCGCGTTCCGAGCGCAATGTCTTCACACAGGATGTGAATGTGGTGACATTTGACAGTTCCCGTTCCATTGCCAACAAGGTGAAGTTTTCCATGAAGAAGCGACTGGCTGGCGTCATGGTTTGGTCTGTCGATACCGATGATTTCTTGGGAGATTGTGAACTGGATGAGGATACGTTTGCCGATTTCCGACTGGTCACAACTGCTCCCAGGCGACTCAATCACAATTATCCATTGTTGCGCACGATCAATGAGGCAACAAGTCTGGCGCTGGAGGAAATCGCGGCTGACGAAATCGTTGTACCCGATGATTCAGAGAACGAGATACCCCATGGCAGTATTGCGGATCGCAAGAATGCAGCTGCCTCAGTTGTTAGCCTGAGTTTATCCATCAGTTTGGTTTTTATGCTGTTGTTCAGTTTGGCACATTGAATGAGTCCAATAAGTGCCATAGTTTTTATTGTGTGTATGTTTTGTTCTCGCTGCACTCGAGCAGCCGTTTTAAGTCTTGCGTAATAAATGTTCAAAATTAAATTTAAATAAATAACCGTTTGTTCTGCTTGCAAGCAGCGTAGATATGCAACTGCTTTATCGACAAGCGCAACTGGTTATTACGAATGTGCTGCCAGCCCTAGTTGCTTTATCGATTACTACATTATCGATAACTCGTTTGGCTGATCGTTTATTGAGCGCGCAATCAATAAATAAGAGGTGCGACAAGTTTTGTTAAAATGATTTAATAAATTTAACTTGCAATCTAACATTTAACTAACTATATATATAATATATATATGTATGTATGTATTTATATGTATGTTAATGTGTGTGTTTATATAAATGTATGCAACTATGTAAATACAGCAGGTAAGTGTAACATAATTTGAATATACTATAATATAATATAATATTTAATATTTATAGATTATCTCGTTGCTACAATTTCAACATTCAATTCAATACTACAATATGATTTATGTACTCTAATATGCGTACTTTTTTGTAATGGCATAAAATAGATAAAGCAAAATGTATAGATTTATTCAATTCATATAGTGAGTGAGAAAGATCAAGATGTGTATTAATATAAGGTGGCATCTTTGTTGACAGCTCTCAGAGAGAGAGAGTGAGGCTGTAAATCCTATCATAGTCCAAAGAGAGCAGCTATGTGTTAGACGTCACCTTACAGAAATATTGTAACTCTTGGAGAGAGTTATTTAAAAAGAGACGGCAAACTAACTAGATTTCAGTTTTGGATGGCAAACATTACAAATGCGACGATCTTTTTTCATAAATCATAAGGAAGACGGTACACAAAGTGAGAGTAAGAGAGTGTGTAGGTGTAGGTGTGTGCTTGTGTGTGTGTCTGTGTGTGTGTCTGTGTGTGTGAAACCTAGACGAAGAGTTCAATTTCGTCTCACAAACGTTTGCTGCTGCCTCTTAAAGCGCCACAGCCGCTGCCATCCGACCAATCGGAGCGTTCAGTTGCCGCTCCTCCTGCTCCCCCTGCGCCATAAATGTCCAGCTGCTCCCTGGAACGTGTTTTGGACTTGGACTTGTGTTTACTGCTGCTGCCGCCGGCAACAGAACGTTGCAACTGATAACGTTCACGATCATTGATGATCTCATAATGCGACTGGGTTTGCGGGGAGTCGCCTACAACTCCGCCACCTCCTCCTCCTCCTCCTCCACTGGCTAACAACAACTCGTGTATATTCTTGGTGGAGCGTCGATGCGCCTCCAGGCATTGCGACTCCGAGGAGTAGGGAAATGAGGCAACAAAATTGCTCTGCGTTGCCGGCGGATCACTGGCAAAGTTGGCGGGCGGCGGAGGCAATGGATTGCCACATGGCGTCGATGGCGATAGATCTGTAAACTCAGTCTTGGCCTCGGACTCCACCGAGCACATGCTCTGCCTGGAGATGTCCTTCTGCAGCTGCTGCTGTTGCTGCTCCAAGGCGGCGCTCTTCAATGTGGGCATATTCAGATTGGAGCTCTCGTAGTCATCCTCGAGACGGGTCTGTGGAATGGGCAGGCGACTGCGTATGGAATGCTCACGACGTCCAAAACGTTGGGCCAGATAATCCTCATTGTTGTTGTTGTTGTTGTTGCTGGTGTTGTTGTTGCAGTTGCTTTGATTGCTGCTGCTGCTGTGACTGCAATTGCTGTGCTGATGCTGATGGTGATGATGATGTTGCAACTGATGCTGATGATGATGATGACGTTGCGCATTGTCATAGTAGCTGTCATTCTTCAGGGACATGTTGCAACAGCTGCTCACGTCCGCAAAATAAACCTCAGATTCAGCTGGATCCAGGCAATCAACTGTTGCTGCTGCTGCTCCACCAGCAGCAACAACAGCAGCAGCAGCAGCAACTGTTGCTGGCATCGCTTGGCCCTTGACAATGGCACCATTCGAATCCTGATAACCATTGTTCTCCACACCATTGACCGCCTGCGGTTGCAGCAACTGTTGCTGCTGTTGCTCCGTCTGCAACTGTTGCTCCTGTTGCTTGCTGGCCATTTCGCAGGCAAACAATTGCTGCACATTGGGACGCTGTTGATGGGCATTGTTCTGTGGTCCAATGCTCTTGGCGCCCGCCTCAATGCGCTTCTTCAGCTTCCGCGTGGGCAACGTGTTGGAGCAACGATCGCGCTCCCAGCCATCGTGGCAACCATCGCTGTCCGAATGCGTGTTCTCGTATTCGCCATTGCTCACCGCCTTGCCCTTGTAGACGGCACTGCGTGTGGCCATTGTGGACGCACTGCCTCCGTCCATGCGCTCCAGCGTCGCCGACTGTCCCTGATGTTGGCCACAGTGTCGTGATTGCTGCTGTTGCGGCAATTGCTGTTGCAGTTGCTGCTGCAGCTGTTCCTGTTGCTGTTGCTGCGGCATCAGGGATGCCGTCACCGAGGGATTCCCCGCCTGCAGATACTGATAGTAACCCCGCCGTGCTGGACTATTGGGATCACTGTACGGCGGTGGAGGACCCCACACGCCATACGGCAAGGCATTGGGCGGTGGTAGCGCATTGTAGGCGCCGCCATTTACCGACGGCTCCTCGATCAGCATCTGGTTGCCATCGGCGGCACTGGCCGCAGCTGTTGCCGAGCTGAAGCCGTACTGGGAATCCGGACTGGCAGCGGCCTGGCGAAAGCGACGCGTTGCATCCGGCGTGGTGCGTTGCCAGGGCATTCTGGGCCAGCTCCAGCCGCTGCTGCTGGAGCGTGTGGCACGTTCGTTGCCGCCACGACAGCCGTTGAGCATCTCCTCGCCACCGGGATTGGGCGAGTAAAAGTTACCAGGCGGTTGGGTTGCCCAGAAACGTTGCTCTCCGCCAGCGCCGCCGGCGGCAACAGCTGCTGCCGCCGCTGCACTTGCCTCATCCCAGGGATAGGCGGTTGCCTGCAGCGGCAGCGTCAACTGGCGATGGGCGTGGCACTGTTCACAGCAGCGACAGTTCAACATGCGACCCGGAGCACTCAAAGGAGGCGGCGCTTGGCTGGCGTAGAGGGAGCGACAACGCAACTCCAGCTGCTCCCAGTACATCTTCTTGCGCTCGTGACTCAGCAGCTGATAGACCAACATGCAGCTGAACACGGCAATGAGAACTCCAGCGACGGAGAGACCAAAGATGGCGCGAAGACAGGAATAGAGAGAACCATGGACAACACCGCAATCGGAGAGGGAATCAAACACCAGGCGCACTCCTTCTGAAAGCGATGGGAGAGCGTGACAAACTGTAGAGAGATTTACTTGGACTACGACTCACCTTTGTCCACGCGATCCACCTGGGATTCAATGAGATCCGAGTAGCAGGTGCAGGTGCGCGTCTTCTGTGCGTATTCGCACTCCCGCAGCGCCTGGAGGCGACTCATGTGGAGCACGGTGGTGGTCACGGTAACCAGGGCACAGGTTAAGGCGGAGACGAGGCCACAGGCGCCGGATAACTTGATCTGCCAGAAAAGGAGAGAGTCGAATTAATATCTCAAGATTTTATATGGTTAAAAAACATCTTTAAAAGCATTCATCTCACAAAATTAATGAATTCATTGATTTTTAAATAAGTTAATCTGTGATAATTATTTTATAATTATTGTTTTATAATTTTGAGAAACATTTTTAAAAGTTTTCCTCACACAATATTACTATATTTGGCGTCACAATGTCACCTTCTTCATCGTTTTTCCTTTTCTTTAATCCAAAACATCTTTAAAAGATTCAGCTCACAAATATATTGAATTTATTTATTTTTAAATAATTTAATCTGTGATAACGACCACTTACATTTTTTGACAAATATTTATTATTTTATAATTATGCGAAGCATTTTTAAAAGTTTTCCTCACACAAAATTAATATATTTGGCGTCATAATGTCGCCTTCATCCTCGTTGACAAGAAAATTTCTAATGCAGTGAATGTTTTTGTGCAGTTTGCTTAGCAGTAATTCACTGCCTACTCCTGAGCTAGAGTACTAAAAAGTAGACTTACCAAATAACTATAACGATTGCGACGACGCGCCAGACTCATGATGCAAACGCCCGTGAGGATTAGCTGAGGAATAAGCAAGGAATTAGTCAGCGAATCAAGTGAATTGATTAAGAAAACTCACCAGCGTGGCAGGCACAAATGTGGGCACCGTCTCAAAATTGCCCACAGTGATGGTATAGGAATGCAACATAAAGTAGACGCCCAGGAAGAGTACGCCCAGCAGGCAGCTGAAACCACCACAGATGAGACACCAGACCACATACTTCTTGATGCCAGCGCCATGGCGATGAGCTGCAAAGAGGAGGAAAACCCACAAATGAACACAGGAACAGCAGAGTAAAAGCACGGAACAGGGAGCAGCAGTCGGAGCAAAATGCTAACCCAAAGAGCCACGATGATGGGCATCCGCTGTGGTGGTGGGCGGAGGAGCGGGCACCCAGGAGCAGGGCGGCGGCATGCTATACTGCACGAACTGCATCACCGGATAACCGTGCATCGTGAACAGTTGAGGAATTTCGATGGATACACTTTACAATTGCACCAACATCGCACTTATCAATATTGATAGTTAAAGCTTGTGATTTCCGTTTGATTTTTATTGATAAATACAAATATTTATCTTTGATTTTTTTTTCTTTTCACTTGACGGAAAAATATCTATACACAAGTCACCAGAGATGACTCTCGACTGGCAGCTGCGCGGACTGGGAGATTCTGGGAGATGCTCGGCAGTTGGGGGTAGAGCTGGAACACGGACACGGAAACTGTGCTTTTTTTTTTGGTTTTGGGGGAGTGCGTTGCAGTTGCGGAACGGTGTCAACTCAAAATTCCGACTGACATTAGCACAGTTCCCAAACCACCCTCAGCACAGTGCCTGCAATCACGGAAACATCCCAAGGCGGAGAGTAACAACTCAGAGAGTGACAGAGAGAGACGAGCACAAGTGAGAGAGAGAGCGCAGGCGCCAAAACTATCGAATTGAGTGGAGAAAGCTTTGCCCCAAAACGGATGCTGTTCACAATACTAAATGACTACTGTGAAAACTACTGTGATTTAAAAGAGGAAGCTGTGATTTCAGAAAAGAGTTTTTTGATAAACTTTTTTTTAAGGATATTAAAAAAATTATATGCTGATCATGAAATTGAAAAGCATGAAAGCAAAAAGCTTTTACTAAAAACTCTGATTTCAGAAATAGAGTTTATGGACAACTCTTTAATTAATATTCATATGACTCATTTATTATACACCAATCTATTGAAGGATAAAAAATATATATATATTGGTAATTCTCTAATGTCGAATGCGAAATTCGTACGCATTTAAAGTGAAATTAAACATATGCCAAATCATTATTTTGTTGTGACAAAAGGGGAAACTTATAGGTCTTGATTAGCACTATAATGGTGCTAAGATTGATTTTAAGCGATTGTTCGTTTTCAAGATAATTCAAAAAATCCAAGGCATTCGCACACGACATTTTATTCCACAATATATTTATATTGTTTCTGTCTCTCTTTTTTCTAATTATCAATGTATCGAAACAGCTTGAAAAACTTGTTTTAAATTAAACTTTCAAATAATTTATATGTTTTAAAACTTTTTATGCAACTATCTTACTTGGTGTAATCGATGGAATAAAAACGGTCCATTTTGAAAATCAATTACTATTAAATACATTTATGGAAGAAAATTTGAAAAGATATGGATTTTTGATAAATTTTACGTTTTTTACCTCGGTTAACATTACTGTGAAAAGCTCATATGTTAAATTGAAAAATATGGAAAGAAAATCCATAATAAAACCTCTGATTAGCAATGGGTCTGTGATTTCAGAAAATGTTTTTTTAAATAGATCGTTTTTTTTTTGTTAATAAGCCAATTTAAATTAATTGAATTTCCTATTAAGTTGTAGGTTATGTCTGCATATTTTTTGATAATATATCTCAAGAGTTTCGTAAATTTTTGAAATTTTTTATATATATATTTTTGAAATACTGCTCTTTTATTTTGAAATTTTTCAATCTACTATTGTATTAAAAAAGTGCTCAATCAGTTATTTCAGGGGATTCCCCTAACAAAATTAAGGTTAGTTCAGAAGTATCTTTAGATATCTAAATTTATCATCACCTGCGGAACCATTGATGGCGCTGCGTGGCCTGGGCGGTGGGCGTGGCGGCAACGGCGGTCGATTGTCATCCAATCCCTGTGACTTGGAACCACCGACACCAGCGGCAGCAGCAGCAGCTGCTGCCACCGCGGCAACAACCTCCAGTTCCGTGTCATGGTAGATGTCGTTACAGCTATCCGTGGGCTGTGATTTAGACGGCAGTTGGCCAGCGTTGTTGGAGCGTTGTTTCTTCTTCTTGATCATGGTGCTGTTGTTGTCGGATTCACTGACCGTTATTTCATCCGCACCGAGCATGGCGTCCGCGAGCAGGGAACGCTTGTGCTGCTGGGCAAGGGAGGCGGCAACATTGGCGGGGCAAGTGCATTCGAGATCACAGTCACAGCTGGTGGAGCCAACAGATGTGTCCAGCGGCAGGTTGAGACGTTCCCGCTGCTGTTGTTGTTGTTGTTGCTGTTGCTCCTCGTCGTGCAACGCTTGATAGGAATGATTGAGCAGCGACTGCGCGGATTGTGTCTTGAGTGTGGATTGTGCTTGTGGCACGGGAGTCGATGTCTGTTGATGCACGAGGACAGCCACGGCCATGGATGCATTTTGCTGTTGTTGTTGTTGCTGTTGTGGTTGCAGTTGCTGTTGTGCCATTGCTGTTGTTGTCGCACGTCCACAGGAGCAGGGACACTGACATTGCTGCGGTGCAACAGCAATGGATTGCTGCTGTTGCTGCTGCTGTTGCAGATAATGCGCCGGATATTGTATATAATGATAATGATGAGTTGGTGCCGCCTGGACAAGACTCGCCTGGGAGGCGACACGTTGCAAGGATGCCGATGTTGTTGTTGTTGTTGCTGCTGCTGTCATTGTTGTTGCTGCTGTTGCCGTGGAATCCATGACTAACTGGCAACTGGCAACTGGCGCTGACTAAACCGGTTTGACCCTTTCAACTTCAAATGCTTATTAATGCTTTACACACACAGACACTCGCAACACACACACGCACACACACTCACAACAAAACATGTTGTGTGGAACTGAGAAGGAACTTTGGCTTCTCACGCTTCCAATTTCACAATTAATTCGATCAAATTTATTGCCCATGCGGCAATAATATTATTTCGTTTTTCTTGTCGCCAAAGCACACACAAACAAATAGCTAACACAAACGTTTTAACATAAACAAAAGAACAACAATAAAAAAAAGAACAACGAAGCGAAATAATTTAAAGCGAAACGAAAACGAAGCGAACGCAACTGAAGTTGAGCGGCGACTGAGGCTTTGAGTATCTCTTTGAGACATTACGAGGATCGCTTTGCGCACCTACTTAACGAAGAGAAAGAGAGAGAGCGTCTCAGTTGCAACTTCACACTCCCACAGGCATAAACTACTAAAAGAGAGCGGAGCGAGTTTATGTCTGTGCTCTTTCAACTCCACAGTGCGGGACTCCACATATATAACTGAATGAACACCAAAAGTAGACAGAGAGCATGCTCTCTTAATTGCAACTCCACACTCCCACACACACATACATATGTATATGTATATACCAGCAGTGTGCTCTCGCTGCGGCAAAAGGTGCGCGGCAGAAACTTCAAATGAATTCCGGTTCTTGACCGCATTTGCTCTGCTGCTTGTTGTTTTTGCTGTTGCTGTAACTCCTCTCGCTGTTGTTTTTGTAACTTCTCTCATTGATCTTCGTGTTGTTTTTGTTGTTGCTGCTGCACTGATTCAGTAAAAATTCTGAAGGTGTAGTGAAAATCAATTTCTTTGTTGAGCATTCTTTTTGTTGTTGTTGTTAGCTCTTGTTACCTGAGAACTACCTGAGTGAAGCCTAAGCAACTTGTTGTTGTTGTTAATGTTCGTGTGAGTGCGCCTTATGCATACGAGAGTGTGTTTCTCTGTGTGCGTGTGTGTGTAGTTTGTAAGGCAATCTGTAGAACCAATTTAAATGAGCACCGGCAACAGGCTACAGGCGCAACTGCCTATGAAGGATACTCAAGAGGAGAAAGAGATCAAAGAGAGCAGTCGAGGGTGTTTATAAGTTAAGTTAAGATCAGATATAAATCTTTCAAGATTGATTCAAAGGGAAATGAGATTTAAATGAGAGCGAGTTGAATTATTGAAATTATCTATAGCTAATACAACAGACTGTACTGTCCTATAAAGTATGGCTAGTAACATTTCAAAAAGATGAAGAATCTCAATACAAACTAAATTTAATGTGTATCTTAAGGATGTCAAAATAAAACGTTTATAATCTGAAATATAAATGTATCTCTCACTCTAAGTATGAGTGAAATAATTATAATAAGATACATTGGTTTGAATACGATATCATAGCATTGTGATTTTAAGTGCTTGTTTAATAAAATTATAATAATAATAAGGGCACACCCAAGTGCACATTATGGTTAAAATTAGCTCATGTCCGCAGACTATTAGCCATTTAAAATATCTCGAAATCATTGCTTAAGTTAGACACACCTCAAATTAGTTATCTGAACAATCGGTACGCCGTCAGTCAACCCACAAGTCGATTAATCAATAGATTACTGCAGTTATTTTAACATTTCCGTTACTGATAATAACTAAACTTGAAACACATGCAAAAAATGTTATATGTACGTCAAACATTTTGCAAAGTGGAGTTTATAAAAAAGAAATACAGATAAATGTAATTAATATCTAAAAAATAAATTTATTGAAAAATCTCAAGTGTTTTCACTGTACTTGGAATCATAATTAATCATTTCATTTGATTTGTAAAGCACCTGTTTCTAGGTAATGTATATTTAAGTCAAACAAATCTGTTTAAATACATATTTCTACAGAAATTTAATGAATATATAGAAAGAATCAGGCTATATACACTATCCGCATTAAGTATCTAAAAGTATTTTGCAACTTTGCAACACAGAAACAATACGATAAGATAAGTACACGACTTATAAATGTATTTTAACTACGTAAGAATATAAAAAAAGTCTCCGCTTTTATTTGGGAGACTGTGCCATGTCTTCAACTATTTACAATTTTTTAGGGTGAATCACTAGAAAGTAAATCATTATCACAACCGAAAGAATCGATGCACTCGTCATGGAAAGCGGGTGTGTAAAACAGGAACACCTCCAGGTTTGTGGCAGTGAGGATCTCTAGAGATCCAGAGATGGTTCCATCCTACGACTTAACCATGGACACGGAATGCACCAACATGGCGAAGCTGCTCATCAGGAAGATGCTGGCGGGCAGCGAGCAGAGCATCTGATGATAGAATGCCGTATGGGCACGCGTCTTCTTCTGCTTGATGACCCAGCCGAGACATCGCTCCACCGCCCGCTTCCATTTGCCGTAGCGTTCCTCACGCTCCTGTTCCGTCGTCGTGGGCAGAAATGTGTCATAGTGAACGTTCTCATAGTAACGCTTCTCCGGCTCAAATTTGCAGAGATTAATGCCCTCCGCTTGGGCGGCACACATGGCGGCCCCAAAGGCCGTCGAGTCCATCAACTGGGAACGGAATATGGGCAGACCAGCGGTGTCTGCTTGCAGTTGCATCAACAGACTGTTTGTGGTCAATTTGCCATCGGCATGGATCTTATTGATCTCATAGCCGCACTCCTGATGCATGCACTCCAGTATGTCCCGCGTCTGGAAGCAGATGGCCTCCAGTGCTGCCCGCACTATGTGATTCTTTCTGGTGAACTGCGTCAGTCCAATGATGATGCCACGTGCATTCTGACTCCAATACGGCGCATACAATCCCGTAAAGGCGGGCACAAAGTACACATCTCCAGAGGTGGGCACCGCCTCGGCATACTTCTCCGCCTCCCTCGAGTCGGGCAGAAGGCGCACCTTATTCTGCAGCCAGGAGAGCGCATGTCCAGCCACCGAAACAGATCCCTCCAGAGCATAGGTGGTCGGTGCATTTGGGCCCAACTTGTAGGCAACTGTTGTGAGCAGACCGTGACTTGAAAAGACCGGAGTATCGCCCGTATTGCAGAGCAGAAAGCAACCGGATCGATAAGTGTTCTTTGTCTGTCCCGGCTTCACGCACATCTGACCCAGAAGCGATGCCTGCTGATTGCCCAAAATGCCACTCAATGTCAATCCCCGCAAGGCACTGCGATCGGACGTGATCTTGCCAAAGATCTCAGAGCAGCTGTGGATGCTGGGCAGCATGTCCTCGTGGATGCCAAAGGTCTTCAACAGCACCGGATCCCAGTTCTGTGTCTCCAGATTCATGAGCAGCGTGCGTGAGGCATTCGTCACGTCCGTGATATGCAGTGCACCTGGTACAGAAAACAGTTGTTCATTAGGTGTGCAAATTTCAGAGTGGCAAACAATATTAAAGAGTTGCATTAAATATTTTAAAAATATTGTGAAAACATAATTGATATTCTTATTTTTATAAAAATTTAAAATATAGGATTTGAATTGAATGCATTTGTTAAATTGTAAGAATAATGAAATATACAAAAATTACAGACAGTCGAACTTCCCTAACTCGAATCACCATTATTCATAGAAACGTTTCGAGTTATGTACCATTATAAAATAAATAAAAATTTTTAAAATGAATGATTGCATTAAAATTTTATTTTAATTGAAGTAAAAAATTTAAAGCTATTTTATTATGTAATTTTTGAAAAATATGTGCCTATTTTTTTTTTTTTAATTTTATAATTCTTTAGTACATTTTTTGTTTAATACCAATGGAAAATAAAATTGATGCTATGATTTTTAAATAAGAATTTAAATTGAATTATTTCTACATAATTTTTGTATTCAAATCAAAAATCAATATTTGAAAATCAAGTACCCATTTTATTTCAAATTGTATAATATCTTTAGTAAATTTTTTTTTGTAAAATTTAGAATTGAAATGAAGTTATTTTTGACAAGCATAATTTTTGTATTCAAATAAAAAACAAAGGAGGTTTTGTTTTAATTTCCAGAAAAATTAATTCAATTTGCCAGAAAAATCAGCAAATAATTTTTATTTATAATTAATATTATTGAGGAATATATAGAAGTAAATCTACTGTCTCTCTACTCACCATTGGTCAGATTCCAGACGATCCAGCTGTCGACGGTGCCGGCCTTGCAGCGTTTCTTTCGAATCGCCTGTTTCACTTCAGGCACATTATCGTAGAGCCAGCGAATCTTCAGGGCCGAGAAGTACGTGGAGATGGGCAGACCAGTGCGCTCTTTGAAATAGTTGGGATCCTGCACCTTGGCCACAATCTTCTCGACGGTGCTGCTCGTGCGTATGTCCTTCCACACGATGGCGTTGTAGAGAGGCTTGCCTGTCACCGCATCCCAGACAATGGTCGTTTCCCGTTGATTCGTAATGCCAATGGTGGCAATATCGCTGGCACTGTAGCCCAGGGATGGCAACTGTTTGATGGCCTCCTCGGCGCACTTGTTAATCGATGACATCATCTCGAGGGGATCCTGCTCATACCAGCCATCCTGTGGCGTTATCACACTCAGCTCCACACTGTGCGCCGCAATCTCTTTGAAATCGGGCGTTGTGTAGATGGAAAAACCAATTGTCTTGGTGCCCTCATCAATGACGCCAACCAGGCCACAGGATTCGATGAAGGATTGCTTGCGCTGCTCATTACTCCGGAATGGCACCTCGGCACTGGAAGTGGGTATATTCATGCCCTCCGTCATAATGACTGCAAGATCAATAAATTTAAGATCGAGACCAATTAATGTCGCGATTACATAAAAATAGCTACATATTAATTTTATTGCGGAAATCGAGAATAACTGTTTGCCGTTATCAGTCTTTGTGATAAGGCAACGCAACATATCGCCGGACCGTTATTAAACTATTGTACAATTCCAATCGAGACGAACACAAACAAGTTAACCAAAAATAAAGTCTGTTTTCATTTTCCGTTTATACGATAAGATCTTAACTTTGGTGCTAATTAAAGTGCAGTACAAATTTCACAGGTGTTTTGTAGTTTTGTATTTTACATACCCTGTAAATATTGAAAAGGGCGTCTGTTTCTTTTTTTAAATTGAGCAATAATTACAACTTTTAATTTCTATTTTTTTATAAAAGTGTAAAATTACATTTTTTAAATTACTATAAAATTTAGAAAATGAAATGAGTATATTAGATTGAGATGCAGATTCTGTTCTTGATTAGTACAACATAGTCGAGTCGATTACTGATCTCAGAAAGTGTAAAGACTTGTACTCAAAACAGAGCACAGGGTATTTGTTGATTCTTGACTTTGTTCTGTTCAAGGGGTAGCCAAGCCCCAAAGCTTTGTCTGTCTTATGGTCGAGCCCTCCTCACACACACATAAACACACACTCATAGGCACTTTGCCAAATATTCGTTATCGCCAAATTTCTTTATTTTAAAACATTTTTTTTTTGAGAATTTAGATTAGAGGCCAATGATGGAGTGTTGTCAATTATTTACAGTGGCGCATTCCGTCTAATAAACTAATAAAAAAATATAAATGAACATAATAAAAAATTTTAATGAGTTTGAGTTTTTACTGTACTGTGGAAATGCGTCAGCATTTAAGTACTTGTTCAGTTCGCGTCCGCATCAAAGTCTATTTGAAAGTGACTTTTGTAATTCTTCCTCAGTCTACAGATTAATCGGGTAGTTAACACTAATAACTGATAATCCTAGTATTGATAAGGCAAAGGAATCAACTATAATTAATGATACACATAAGCTCATATTATTAAGGAATTTCTAGAAAATTTATATGCTTGTACATATTTCAAAGCGGCATTTTATGAATTAACTTTTAAGTTTACGTACATTGTGTTTTTGTGCTTGCTGATAAAACTGATAACAGCTACAATGCTAACACTTGTTTCAATACACAGCGCGTGGTTAACAGAAAGAGAGAGCGCGATCAAGAGAGCGAGAGAGTGAACGAGTTGTATGCGACACGTTTCGATTTTACTGTGTTGGGTATATAAAAAACCCCCACGACATCCGTTCGAGGCGAGCGCCAAAAAGTATCTGAAAGTCTGTGAAAGGGAACAAGTGACGACAACTGCCTGCAAACGTTGGCTATCAAAACGAAGGCGTGTCAGCGCGCTCGCCAATACAGATACAGATACATCTATGCATACATATATGTATCTACGAGTATGTATCTGTATCTGTGTATTTTGTATTATGAGAAACAGCTCTCGGACTGCATTGAAAACAAACACAGCTAACGTTTATTGACACAACACACATACAAACAATTTCAAATGCTACGGTTAACACTGAGAAAGCAGCTGATAAGACAACAAGACGGTTGGACAAGAGAGTGAGTAAGGAGTTCAGAAGTAGAGGGAGAGGGACAGAGCAGTTGTCTGTCTAGCCGAGTGGGTGGTTGACCTTGACATTTAACACACATTTGCATACAGTGTTTGCCATAAAGAAGGCAACACTCTAAGCGATATTAAAAAAGTAGCTTGCGAATATTTTGTATTTAAATATTTATTATTGTTTCTTACTCTACTCAATGTCAACATAATTATAGCACTCAATGTGCCAGCTTTCTCAATGAAACACAAATAAATTGTGCAAGTTTATTACAATTGGCATTGCAATGTTATCTATATGATAAACAAAATATTCCCACATATGTTATTTATTTGAAAATTTCATCATCAGCTTGCAAATACAAAAAAATTCTATTTATGTGTGTAAATTGCGTGTGCTTTCATTCAGAGTTTTTTTTTGCCTGGTGCCCAAAGAGCCGCTATAAATAAACCAATTGGTATTAAAAATATTTCAGGCAAAAGCGTCAAATGCTAATTTTCGAATTAAAACGCTTTATGCAATGCCGGTGACTTCATTAATATATTAAAATGCTTAATAAACATTAATTTAACGAACGAAAATACGATTAAAACATATTAAACATTTAAATAAAACTAAGCAAACGTATTAAAACATCGATGATCGGGTATTAATCAGGGTATGTTCTCAATTCGGATTTCGGTTATGCAAAATTATTGTGGATCAGTTATGTAACACTTACCGGGTTTTATTTAATGTTTCGGTTTCGAATGTGATTTCGTTTCGCAACAAAATATTTAAGTGTTTATATTATGTTGATTTATAAAACAAATATTCAAAAATTAAGATTTTTTAATGAAGAGCAATATTTAAGTTTTAAAAAACGATGAGTTCACCTTAACAACATATTTAAATTTCATGCTTGACCAAACGGTTAAAGATTATTTAATAACGGTTATTTGGGCTTATCGGAATCTGTATTGTAAAAAAAGTGTTTCGGTTACAGTTTCAGTTACGGTTACCAATTTCAATCGGTTCGCATCGGTTAGCGGTTGTGGTTACGGTTTTAATCCCTGGTGTTAGTGATCCAATCACAACATGCGTTTTTATAGGATGTATGCTAGTCTAGCATTAAAGTCATCAATATGTGCATATTCATCGGAGAGAGTTTGTCAACATGAATAAATCGGAATTGCATTTACTTTATGGGGCAATCGAATGCAGAACAAAGTCAACAAAAAGCTTGCTTCGTTGTCCGATATCATTGATATATACATATATGTAAGTATCTTTACCGTTAGGTCAATAAACTGTTGACTGTATACCTGTAAATTGCATTGTAAGCAGTTTTGTCAGACAAACCAAAGGTCATTTATTTATACGATATCATATGACAAACTTATGCCTCATTTTGATAACTACAACAATTAACATTGTTATTGTTGTTATTGATGTGATTATTGTTGACACGAACATATGCTGATTAGCTGATAATGACAATGACAATGATAATGATAGTAAGGGAAAAACACACACGGGTGGCAACAAGTGGTAATCACTGTATCAGTTCATATCGACCACATTTTATTGCCTAGGTCAAAGGTTGCTACACTCTATACTGTCTATAAACTGGCGCCGTTAGCTTTTAAAGTCAGCATTTATAATTGTACAGTGTGTCATGTAATTGTTTTGACACCGAACAAAATTAAAATATTTGTTTTAAAGTTTTTAAACTTATTTTAAAATAATAAATTTTAATTTTCCTTAATCTTGTTTTTTTTTGTATGAAATCAATTTAAATTTTAAATTTTTTGGTTGTCAAAATATAAACTGCACAAACTGTTCAACGTTTGCAATTATAATTATAATGCACATGGCGAATAGTCGATTACATTTGTACACACCCTTGGGAAAAACGGACACAAATGCGCAACAGCAAATGGCAATAAGTTACGTAAATTAAATTTAAAATTTACAATATAATTATAGGCACAACTGAAATATGCACATTAAATAATTAACTTCCGCGTTGTTGTGACCGCTCGCGCTGTTGGCGATAAACTGAGCTGAAATAAAAAGTATTAATGGTTGGGGGGGCCATAAAGTGGGAGACGACTGATCTCAGTGAGAGCACAAGAGATAGTGAGCGAGACAGAGGCAGTGGTAGAGAGAGGAGAGGCGAAAGCAGTGTGTGTGGGCGACGAGCAGCACGTGATGAAACTTGACGAAAAAATCAATAGACACACACACACACACACGTATACAAGTATGCAAATACTTATATGTACATGTATGTATGTATGTATGGCAGTGGACAAGCCCCTTGTTTGCACTGCTGACGACATAACAACAAACAACAGAATCACAAAATAAATGCTTATCTTATTTGCATGTTTATAACTTGGTAATTAGCACACTTTTATCTTACATCGTTTTATATCCATATCTCTGCGCGTAATTGTGTTTCCCAATAAGTATATTAATGTTTACTCCTCCACAACAACAAAACAAACACGTGTGCCGGCACACAACAATCACAATCACACAAACTATTTCACTTGCTGCGGATGCTGTAATCACTAACTATCTTGAACAACTGTGAACGCGTTTGGCATCCACCAGCGTCTTTTATTGGCCTTCGGAAGCATGAGTAATGCCAAATTTCAGTTAATACAATTTATGTGTTCGGTTTTATCAATTCAACTCGACTGACGAGCCCTTTTTTCCCGACAGAGCGTTAGCAAAACCAGGGCTGCATGCCTAGCATACAGTAGCGCTTGCGTTCAGCTTGCGCAACTGTTGTGCCGCCGTTACGACAACCGCTTTTTGGCGGCAAAATAGGTCAATTCAAATCGACAGCATTTTATTATTATTATCAGTGACATGAGCACATAATTTTCTAGTTTGTTATCGTAGAAATACTTTTCGACAGCCTTTAACTAGGTGGGGTAAAACATTTGTTTGTTGCTGAGCTTATCAATTGTTAGATTAGTAGGCTTTTTATCAATATCAATACAAAAATTTAGTTGGCCATTTTTTTCGGTGAACGATTACTGTGAGTCGAATATGGCCATGTCACAAGCAACAGTATCCAGGCAATCGCCATGGCCAGCGAACCACTTAGGCTATTGGAAACGCTCGCAGCCACAAAAAATAATGATAAGCGTGCATTGGAATCGATCGATCGGGGCTTTACGTCATTATTGGTAATATGTACCACATTCTCGGGCATTGTTTTGGCCCGCATTGCCACACATCGGCTATGCACTCGAGTCAGTCCAACTGTGTGCTTCCTGGTGGAGTTCCCACTGATCGTCATCCCGGGCGTGCTCTTCGTCACAGTGGCTCATGGATATAGTGGACTCTTTGTGGGTATTGTGGCCATCGCATTCCTTGGACTCATTGTGGTGACGGGTTCGTTGTCGCGGGCCCGAAGTCGCTCTCACTTTGATCTGGGCAAACGTCCAACTGTCTTGACCATTGTCAGGGCGTTGACCCAATTGATTACCGCTATTTGTATACTCGCCATCGATTTCGAAAGTTTCCATCGGCCATATCGCAAAAGTCGTCTATTTGGCGCTCAACTCATGGACACGGGAATCGGTTTGTTTGTGGTCACCATGGGTTTGGTGTCCAAACGACCCCGCAACTGTTCCGATCTTCGCCGGAGTCTTCTACGTTCTGCCTTGCCTTTGATTCTTCTGGGATTCGCACGCACTCTGGCCTTGGAGATTATCGGGTATGGCCAGGATGAGCATGAGTATGGCAGGCATTTGAATGCCTTCTTCACACTGGGATTCACCAAGCTCGTTGGCAGTCTCTTCAGTTGTCTGGCACGCAGTGATTTCCTATTAGTTCCCTTAGCGCTTGGTAAGTTCCTAAGGTCATAATCGATCTTATCGCACATTTACATCTTACACGTTTTTCAAACAAATTACCGATTTTTTACTTAGTAATTTATGTTTTATGGATATTGCAGATATATCAGTTTTTTTGCAAGATGGTATACTAAAGAAATTTTCGGTTTCTAAAAAAAAAACATTGATTTTAAATATTTTTTAATAATTTTTGACTCTTGAAATTTAGATAAAAAGTCTTAAAATTAATTATTTTTTCTTATAAAATCTGAGATTTTCGATACAAACAAGGCGTTGAATACAGCATTTTTTGGATCTGTATAATCTTAAAAAATTCGTGCTGATTTTTTAGATCTGTTTGACCGATATACATATGTAAAAATAAAGAATTCCATTTTCAAAACAATATCTTGACATACTGTTCGACGTTTGCAATTATAATTATTATGCACATGCCGAATAGGCGAGTGCATTTGTACACACCCTTAAGGAGGGACGGACACAAATGCGCCACAGCAATTGAGAATAATTTACGTAAATGATTTTCAATTAATTCAAGAAAACAACCGATTTTTGAGTAACTTTATGGTTTTTTTTTCACTTTATTATTTATTTTATTGGATATTATAACAGTTATTTTGCAAGATGGTTTACTAAAGAGATGTTTGGTTTCTAAAAAAATAACATTGGTATTAAATATTTATAAGAATTTTTAAGAATTGATTCTCGAAATTAAGCATGAAAGGTCTTGAAATTAAATTAAAATTGTATTTTTCTTTAAAAATAAGGCGTTAAGTACACAATTTTTATCATCTGTATAATAATTAAAAAATCTGTATTTATTTTTAATTTTGTTTAAACGATATAAAACTAAAGAATTCCATTTTCCAGCTGTTCTCATTACTCATCAATTGGGTTTATCCTTCGGCGGCATTTCGGAGTATGTGATGGACGATGCTTTGGAACGTAACTCTTTTCTGAGCGCCAATCGGGAGGGATTGCTCTCTCTACCGGGATTCGTTTGCATCTACTTGATGTCCATTTACCTCAGTCGATGGTTGGTGTCCAAAACGCTGCTCAGTTATGCGGAAATGATGCGGAAACTGAAATATTTTGGACTCTTTTCCCTGCTCTGCTGGTGTTTGATGGTGGGATGTGCAAATGCTGTGGGGATTTCACGCGTGACCTGCAACATGGGCTATGTATTCTGGATGATTGCGATAACCAGCACCATGGTGTGGCTAACCATGTTCATCTTTGACTTTATCATCAGCACTGTGTTGCCCCTGGACACAACGATAGCTATAGCTGAGAATCTGGAGAAGGGTTCGAATTTGAATTCGAGTCCCAAAAACGTTGCCCAGGAAAAGGGTGGAGGAGGAGGAGGAGGAGGAGGAGTATTTCTCATCTGTGAATCCCTAAATATGAATGGACTTACTTTCTTTCTGCTGGCCAATGTCTTAACTGGCGGTGTGAATATATTTTTATCACCAGAGAAGCGTTCGGATTTTACTTCGATCGTTATCCTATTGGCCTACATGTTGTTGGCCACGTTTGTTGTCTTTCAACTGTATATGAAGCGTATTCGTATTGCCTAAAATATTGCCACGCTCCCTATTTATTTAATGCTGTGATAATGGAATTTGTTCAAATTTAAAATATTTAATAGATGACTCTGAAATTCTTTATAAAGCGGGGTCAAGTTTCTGAATTTATTTGTTTTTGGGCTCTCATAGTTTGTTTGTTTGGTAGGCGATATACTATGTAATGATAATGACTTTTATAATAACTTAAGCTTGATAATAAAAATGACGAATTCAATTGACCTTATCAATTCCATAGAGCTTTATGCCAATATGGTATATACATACATATATGCTCAATTTAAGTGTTGTTCGTTTTTTTCTGATATGATTGATTATCATAATAGAAATAGTTTTTATTTACTTGATAAGAAAATTAAATTTTAAAATGGAATAGTACTGTGTCACAAAATCATACGTTATATATAATAATATACGTTATATATAATGAATAACCGTTACTATTACTGGTTCATTTTTAAATTGGTTCTCTTCGCTTTACATTGATCACACGCACACTCATAATAAGCGCTCTACAACAGGGAACTTAGCTGCACTCACTCACTCTTATACTTAGCTTCCACTAAGGCGCTCTCTTGCGGTGGCAACCAAAGTCATGTGCTTAGAAGCACTGTGGACTCTAACTGAAATGCACCCACACTTACGATCCAATTAGAGCCCAGCTTCCACAGATGCAGACACACACTACACACGACTACACACACAACTTCACTGTGGACTTTAATTCTCTTTGTCCAATTATTCTGCGCTTGCTCACCCGGTTCTTGTGACATGTAAATGTTGAATTCAAAATGCTGTGAATTTGTCTATTTAAATGTGTAAACGGCTGTTCAACATGACGTTAAACAAATGTGCACTGCTCGTGCGTATCAGACAGATTAAAAACCATAAACATTCGCATTGCCACTTGTTGAATGTGTTGAACGCAGGTGGTGTACAAATAAAAGTGAATCAAAACAAGGAACTTGAGAAAACTAGTTCATTTGAAAATGAACACAGCAGTTCTCAGTGAACGACTAGTTCAATTGAGCTACCGTTTCGTTGTCTCGCGCTCTTCGTTAAGTTGCTTAATGAAAAGTAAATATTATTGTTTATTTAAATGTGCAATATAAACAAAGTAAGTTGTTGCTATGAGCAACACAAAACCAAACTAAGTGTAAAGCGCCTGCGCAGCAAAGTGAACTGAAACTGTAAGGAGCGCAGTTGCCATGGTAACTCAGGTGCACAACAAAAGTGGAAGCAGTTAAAGAAATTGGTAAGAAAGCGGAAAAAAACAAGAACTTGTTCAACATGTTTGTCTACCTGAGTAAAAAGGTAAATTTAAATGGTTTTCTTTCAAGTAAATTGTATTTTTGTAATGTTATTTGTTGTTAGATTGCGATTCCGAACAATGTGAAGCTGAATTGCATTGCGTGGAACAAGGAGGAAGGTTACATCGCAGTAGCCGGCACTGAGGGCCTACTAAAGGTGCTCAAATTGGATCAAGGTGAGCAGAAGAGATGTTGGGTTGAGTGTCTGTTATTTATGTCACATCACGTCTGTGAAATTTTCATGCAAAAAGTGCCTTTTTCGCCATTTTCAAAAATTATAAAAAAATACCAGAGAAAAGAAATTTGAAAATTTTTTTTTGCAGTTACTATTTAAATTGTTTAAAGAAAGTTTCTACATCAAAACATTTTTTTTTCTATATCGAGGAAAAAAGGTGAAAAAGTTGACGTTTACAAATACACGAAAATTTCAATGGGTACGTAGTGGGTTAAGGAAAGTATTATATTATTCGAAAGGAATTCCAAAGACCTTTCCATACCAAACTTTGATACCAAACTTTACAGAAAGAAAGTTTTAAATTTGGCTAGAACTTACTTTAAAGGGTGCCAAAATACTTTTGTATGTCAAAAAACGCGGAATTAAATTGCCTATAGCATATAACATATTTTAAAGGGATTTAAAATGAAGATTTTTCTTAAATCGCCAAAGAAATATTTTTTTCACCTGTAGTGTTTTACCTATGTACGTCAGCAAAAGTTTAAAGGTATTCCTAAGATTCCTTCAAAATATCTTTTCAACGATATATAGATCATATCTGTATCTTATATCATTTGGACACTGTTGTGGCTTTTAATTTGAGCGGGTTTCAGCGATATACCGCTAAACTAGCGATTTTTTAAAAAAGTCGTAGTGCAAAAGATTCTAGATTTTTGATTGGCAACAAGTCCTCATTCACCGATTCAAGATATTTGAATGCTTTGATAAAAACAAACATCTCATTTAAAAATTTCAAAATTTATTATCTTTTGAACCAGTAATCGGATTTGGATAATAGAGGTGTCATTTGAAGCGTTATTTTGATAAATTGAGTAAACAAATTAAAAAAATGTACTAAAAGACTCACAAACGAGGAGAGTTTTCAAAAGTCTTGGTATGCACATTTGTTAGTTAAATTTATATCTTTCGATCGGTATATAACTCGACCTGATCCGACAGTCTTAGCTAATTTTGCTAGTCTCACACCCTGTGTGCTGCTTTCGTCACTAGCGCGGTTTGCTGTTTGCAGTGATGAGTGTCTGTGACATGCTTATAATAACCTCTTGAAATAATTTCCACTTTCAAGCTGCCAACAATGGCCAGAATAAAGGTGGCCTCGCCGCCGTTTCGAATCTGTCGATGAATCAGACATTGGATGGCCACAAGGAGTCCGTCAAGGTGGTTACCTGGAACGATGCCCAGCAGAAGTTGACATCCTCGGACACAGATGGCGTCATTATGGTGTGGATGCTGTACAAGAGTGCCTGGTACGAGGAGATGACCAACGATCGCAAGAAGTCGACAGTGGCCGGCATGAGTTGGACATCGGATGGGGCCAAGATCTGTATTGTGTATGAGGATGGTGCCATAATCGTTGGCTCTGTGGATGGCAATCGTATATTTGGCAAGGAACTCAAGAATACACATCTCAGTGGCGTGCAATGGAGTCCAGACAATCGACTTATACTCTTTGCCCTGGCCAATGGCGAGTGTCATTTGTACGACAATCAGGGCAACTTTGCGGTAAGTATTTTTGGGGAGATTATTTTCTAATTAATATAATCTCCTTCTGCTCTTAGATGAAGCTGAGCATCAAGTGCATTGCTCTGGGCAGCTCCACGGGACGCGTGCATCACATTGCCAGCATTAGTTGGTTCAGTGGTCGTCCTGCCAACAATCGCAATCGTCCTGTTTTGGCCATTTGCTATGAGAATGGCAAGGTGCAAATAATGCGCAATGAGAACGATGATGGTAATTGTAGCCTTAATTGTTTAACTTTTAATAGTTGTTAATATATAAATTTAAATCTTCTTCTAGCGCCTGCCATCTTTGATACGAACATGAGGAATGTGGATGCCAAATGGAATCATGATGGCAGCGTGCTGGCAATTTGTGGCACATCTCTGGAGGCTGCCACACCACTGAGGGACACCAACCAGGTGTGCTTCTACTCTCCCCTGGGCCGGCTCTATCGCACCCTCAAAGTGCCCGGCAGTGACATCACCTCGCTCAGCTGGGAGGGCAAATCTCTGCGCATTGCCATGGCCGTTGATTCGTTTATTTATTTTGCCAACATTCGACCCGATTACATTTGGTGTTACTTTGAGAAGACTGTCGTTTTCCTGAACAGCAGCAATCACAGCAGTGGCAGCGGCACCAGCACCACAAGCAGCGCCACTGTCACGCCCATGAATGTCATCACATTCTGGAACACGGTCTCCAATCAGAGTTTCCTCAAGGAAGTCGAGCCCACACTGTGTCTGGCGGCCAGCAATGAACATTGTGTGCTGGGCGTTGAATGTGTTAGCAGCAACATCAAGGAGATTGCGCTCAGCACACTGGAAGGACGCACTGGCTCCTCGCTGGACGATAGAGTCTATCAGTTGCTATTGTGCAACTCAATTGGCACCACTGTCGACTGTACGTTATAATGCAATGTGATTGTCCTTTTTAGCTTACTTTAATTAATTAATTTGGTTTTTCTTATCCATCTGGCAGCTAAATATACGGACATCAAGCCTCGCTTTGTGGGCATCAACTCGGGCTATGTGGCGATTGCTTCTTACGAGGAGATACTCATCTGGCACTATCATACTCCTAAGGTAAGCACAGTGAGAAATCCACTTGGGAATTTCTTAAAGAAAACATCAAAAATTGACTGATGTTGTTGTAGATGTTTTAGTAGAACACCATTCAATTTCTTTATATAAAATAAGAGTTATGAATGCTAATTTCAATTATAAAAGTCAATGTGACGGAAATATGCTATAGTTAAATGGTATACACCAAAATTCCTATTTCAGTCGAAACTATCGATGTCAGCCAAGAACTTATATTTTCAATTCATAAGATATAAATCAAATTTAATTCTTATATTTAATTTTTATTTAAAATGCCAAATCTAATTCTTATTTTTAATTTATATTTAAAAAGTCAACAAAAATCATTAAAATTTAATTTTGTATTAAAAGTGGTGAAGTAACACTTATTTCTAATTATTTCAATAAAATAAAAAATAATAAGAGTTATTCCGAAACTTTTATTTTAAAAATCAAAAATAAAAGTTTAAGTAATTCTATTTCGTGGTAATTTTAGTATCAATTAGTCTTTTGTTTCTCAAAAATTACTACATACATATACAATATTACTGCAAAAGAATATAGAAGAAAAAATTAAAAATAATAGAAAAAGTCGGATTCTTATTTTCGTCTTTAAAGGATATGTGATGCATCATATCAATGATTTTGAATCATAGATGAAGAATATTTTTAAAGTTTGGTAATACACCACTTGGTTCAAAGGATATGTACTTTAACTTTAACTTGTATTTTTTGATTTTTAAAATAAAAGTTAAGAATTAACTCTTATTTTTAACTTTTCAAATAAAAGAACAAATAACTCTTTTTTTATTTTTATTGAAAAAATCAGAAATAAGAAATAAATTGAATTTTAATGATTTTTGACTTTTTAAATAAAAAAATTACAAATAATAGTTATCCTTGATATTATCGAAGCGGCAAATTTACCACATGAATTGTCTAACAATTGGGGTATTAATCTAACAGCATATACAGGTTGAAAATGATTGCTAAGCTTGCTGCGAAATGAGTTTTACGGTACAACTGCTTTGCACATATCCAAAAAATTATACCAAAAAGCAGCTTACTGTGAATATGTGCAGCGCGTTGCACGTAAAGAGGCTGTTCTCGCAGCAAGCTTGCAACGTTTTCAACCTGCAACGCTGCTAGGGTCAAATGAACACCCTAAATATTTTAAGGATCACAGTTTCATTCTCATTTTAATCGTTGACCAAAAAACAAACAATTTTTTATCCAAATTACAAAAAAAGTTGCATTTGAAATTGATGCGAATCCTTTTCGAAATGTGGAAGATCGTGACGGAGGTCGAAGAAAAGGCTGTGGAAGTGGGGGAATCGGTGTACGACACTTTTGGCTCATTTGTGGTCATATTGACCACATTCTGTGGCGTCGTCCTGGCCCGTATTGTCATCCATTCCATGTGTCCGCGAAGTAATCCAACCAAATGTTATCTGGTCGAATTTCCATTGATTGTGCTGCCAGGTGTGTTCTTTGTAACAATGGCAGCTGATTATAGTGGCATTTTTGTGTCTCTGATGATCCTGCTATCAATTTGGTTTATTCGTAAGACTTGTGCCTTAACTCTGGCCAAGAAACGCACTAAATTTTATATTGGCAAACGGCCAATTATCTTGTCCGTGCTGAGATCAATGATTCAGCTGATTACTTCAATTTGCATACTCGCTGTGGATTTCAAGAGTTTCCATCGACGCTATCAGAAAAGCGAGTTCTTTGGGGCACAGCTAATGGATACGGGCATTGGATTCTTTGTATTCTCCATGGGATTAGTTTCGCAGCGACCTCAATCCCGAGTCGATCTTCGTCGGAGTGTCTTGGGTGCTGCTCTACCGATGATTCTGATCGGTTGTATTCGCACCCTGCTCGTCGTCTTGTTAAACTATCACCTGGCTGAGCGTGAATATGGTCGTCATTTGAATGCCTTCTTCATCTTGGGATTTACTAAGCTCTTTGGCAGTCTATTTGGTTATTTGCTCAGCAGTGATCTCAAGTTGTTGCCTCTGGGAATTGGTAAGAGTTGCTTCAATCTTCAAGTGTAATCGATTAAATTTCCCTGCCTCAGGTATTCTCGCCTGCCATCAACAGTTTCTCTCTCGCGGCATCTCCGAATACGTGGAATCGAAGATAGATGAACCCTTGTCTCTGCTGGACGCCAATCGTCAGGGTCTCGTCTCCATTCCGGGCTTTGTGGGCATGTATCTGTTGTCCATCTACTTCAGCAAATGGCTGAGATCCAAGGCGGTGCTCAGCTATAAGGAAATGCTTCAGAGGATGTGGCAGCTGGGTCTCCTCTCGTTACTCTTTTGGATGCTTTGCTCTGCCAGCAGCTACACATTTGGGATTTGTCGGGTCACCTCCAATGTGGGCTATGTCTGCTGGATTTTTGCACTTTTTAGCACCATGTTGACCCTGGGATTCTTTGTCTTTGAGTTTATTATCAACAGCGTTTATCCAGTGGAGGATAAAGAAGAAAAGAAACTGCAGGAAAGTCCTGGCGATAATTCAAAAGAGATTCCAAACGATTTAAAAGATGCCTCTACCGACATAAAGGACATTAAAGAGATTCCTGAAGATTTAAAGGCTTCTAGCGTCACTTATGTTATCTGTGAATCTGTGAATATGAATGGACTCACATTCTTTCTAGGAGCAAATCTACTCACGGGTCTCGTGAATATGTTTCTCAAGCCCGGCGAACGATCGACTCTTTGTTCAGTCGCAATCCTTTTGATTTATATGTTCCTCAACACATTTATGGCCCATGTGATGTTTAGAAAACAGTCTCTAAGTGTCAACAAAGTGAAAAATATGAACTGTTAAATACCATTTAATACATTTTTTACCTTAAATAAACATACTAATTCTGTAAATACTTAATCTTTAAATTATACAACTTTAATCAGTAAGATAAAATACTTTTAACTTGACACAACTTAAAAATGTTATAACTTTGCCAAAAACTATTTCGATTTCCAAGCGGAATATCATTTTATTAATTTTTTATTATTTTAATTTTAAATTATTTTTTTCGTTTAAAAATTTTTTATATTTTGATTCTTATTAGTAATTGGTTAATTCACTGGTGATTGGTAGTTGCTGAATTTACTGGTGATTAGTAATTCTATAATAATTCTAATTCCATAAATACTTAATCATCTTTAAATTATACAGCTTTAATCATTAGGAAAAATTTCTTACAACTTGATTCTACTTTAAACTTTCATAACTTTGCCAAAACTAATCCGATTTCCAAGTGGAATATAATTTTATTGAATTGAATTCAGTGGGAATTGATCAATTTTTAACTTTATTTCTCAAAACTGATCCGATTTTCAAGCGAAATGAAATTTTGATCTTGGTTTGGCATATAAATTAATTTTGCATTTAAAATTTTATTTATTTCTCTTACTTTTAAACTATAATGATTCTAATCTTCTATCGCAGAGTTCATCTAATTTACATGGCGTTAAAGCCCGCAAGGAGAAGCGCTTTCACATTGACGACACGCCCACTGGCGTGGACTTGGCCAAGGATCTGCTGCAGGGCCAACAGCGACGCGTCAACGATCCCATCTGTGCCCTGGCCCTGTCGGAGAAGCTGCTCCTGGTGGCCCGCGAGTCGGGAGTGATCAATGAGTACAGCGTGGCGAATGTGGCGCTGAGAAACCGTCACACACTCCACTCCAAGGTCCACAAGATTGCCATCAATTGTAATTCAACGTAAGTCCAAGATGTTCTTTAGTTGTTCCAGTTTCCTTTTTAAATAATTATCCTTGCAGTCGTGCGGCAATTATTGATCACGTTGGCGTCATGACGCTCCTGGAGCTGGATGACAATCGAGAGACGCAGCTGAATTTCAGTCGCGTGGAGCGCAAGGATGTCTGGGCCGTTAGCTGGGCCAAGGACAATCCGCTGTTGTTGGCCCTGATGGAGAAGACACGCATGTACATATTCCGTGGCAACGATCCGGAGGAGCCCATCTCCTGTTCCGGCTACATATGCACCTTTGAGGATCTGGAGATCACCAGTGTTTTGCTGGACGACATCATTAGCATTGGTGAACTGCAGAACTCATCGCATCTCATACAGCTGCGTGTGAAGTCGCTCAGGGATACGGATGATCTTCTGGAGCATGTGGGCTTAGAGGATGCCAAGCAGTTTATCGAGGACAATCCACATCCTCGTTTATGGCGTTTGTTGGCCGAGTCGGCACTCAAGAAACTGGAGCTGGACACGGCGGAGAATGCCTTTGTGCGTTGTGCCAACTATCCGGGCATCAAGTTGATCAAGAGACTGCGCAATATCAATTCCCAGATCCTGCAGCGAGCTGAAATTGCGGCCTTCTACGGCGAATTCGATGAGGCCGAGAAACTCTATATGGATGCGGATCGCAGGTGACGCCAACTGGGTTCATTATCATCATCATAATTGGTTATTAATGTTCACTTCCTTCTCAGGGATCTGGCCATTGATCTGCGCATGACACTCTGCGATTGGTTTCGTGTGGTCCAACTTTATCGCATGGGCGGCGCCGGAGTCTCGGATCAGCAGATGGAAACCGCCTGGCGTGAAATTGGACATCATTTTGCCAATCTCAAGTCCTGGGAGAGCGCCAAGGAATACTATGAGAAGTCACATTATCTGGAGGGCTTCATGGACTCGCTTTATCACATGGAACAGTTTGATGAGCTGGAAAAGTGCGTCGATAAGTTGCCGGAAAAGAGTCCTTTGCTGACCAAACTGGCGGAAATGCTGGTCTCAGTGGGTAAGATTATACATACGTATATTTTAAATTAGATACCTTGGGAATAAAAATAAAAATATATCTGTAAGCAAACCATTAAAACTCTTTAGTTTATTGCATTCCTGAAATCTAAGTTTCATAGAAACTAAAATACTATTTATACAATACAGTCGAACTTTCCTAACTTGAATCAGCATTATCCAAAGAAAAGGTTCGAGTTATGGAGATATTCGACTTATAGAGGTCTTTTTCTTAAGTATAATAATTGTACTGCCACTCATTTAGATCGGGTTAAAGCGAAATTCGAGTTAGAGACGTTCGAGTTACAGATCTAAATTAAATCTAATATATTTCCATGCAAAATAATTAAAAAACTATGTTTTAAATATCTTCCTTTTTGCATTCTTGAAATATAACCAATTAAACTACTACTTTTTAAATACGTATCTTAATTTTTGTATTTTTGAAATTAACTAATTTCCGTAGACACATGTTAAAATTATATTTTTCAAATAATTTCTTTACAATTTTTTAGAATAACTGGAAATGTACATAATTTTTTATATTTTTTCACTGGTTTAATAAACAGCTTTTAGTTTATTTGTTAATTATAGTATGTTTGATTCTATTTAAAAATTTTTTAATTGAAATTTTTGACCATTACTAAATAATTGGTCTAAAATTTACGGTCAAATAAAAAAACTGCAGTATTAATTTATTTCCTTATTAATTTTATTTGAATTAATATTCCTAAATCTGCCAAACAACTAATTAACTAATTACCGAATTTCTTGCCAGGCATGTGCTCCGAAGCTGTCCAGGCGTATCTCAAGTTTGGCGACCAAAAGGCCGCCGTCAACGCGTGTGTCAATCTTCGTCAATGGGGCCAGGCCGTCGAGCTGGCCCAGAAGTATCAGATGCCGGAGGTGAATGCGCTGCTCAGCAAACACGCGGCACAGCTTTTAAATGAGGGTCGTCTGCCGGAATCAATCGAGTTGCAGCGCAAGGCGGGCAGATTTCTGGATGCGGCGCGTTTGCTCTGCAAATTGGCCGAACAGGAGGTGGAACGACGTGCTCCCTTGTTGCGCACCAAGAAGATCTATATACTGGCTGCTCTTTTAGCAGAGGATCATCTCAAGTCGGTGGCCACGCCCCAGCTGGATTATGCCATCGATCGGAATACGCTGCTGGATTCGATTAGCCTGGAAGATGCCGCCTGCATTGAACGCATTTGGCATTGTGCCGAGGCCTATCACTATATGCTCCTGGCCCAAAGGCAGCTGCGATTTGGAATCATGCACAGTGCGGTGGTGACATCCTTGAGATTGAGGGATTACGACGATGTCCTGCCGGTGGAGGATATTTACAGTCTGTTGGCGTTGGCCAGCTGTGCGGATAGATCGTTTGATACCTGTTCCAAGGCTTTTATGAAACTGGAATCCCTTGACTTTCTGCCCGAAAAGACGCTGCAGGAATATGAGGAGCTGGCCGTTAATATATTTTCCAAAAACGAGCCAGAGGATAATAAAGTTGATACTGTCACCTGCTATGGATGTTCGGAAAATGTGCCCGATAAGTATGTTTTTCTAATGAAAATTGTATTACGTAACTATATTAATATTGCTCTGTTTAGTTTACCTTCCTGCATGGAATGTGGCGCCCGTTTTCCGGGCTGCATATCCTCGGGGAAGCCCATAACTCAGCCTACGAGCAATATTTGGATCTGTGCGACTTGCCATCACTGCGCCTCGCCCATGGAGATAACACGGCATCGAACGTGCCCCTTGTGCCACAGCCCAATTGCTGCACTAACGGCGGGAAAATAAACTAATTCAAATAAATGAATGAAACGTTAAAATAAGACAAAAATTGGAGGAAGTTCACGGTTGCCACCAAGGTGGATTAATACATGGTGATGTATTCGTTTGACGTTCCCTCTTTTTTCGGGGCACAAACGTCATTACGAGAGCATTTTCTATATATCTATCTCTCTCTCTCTCAGACTAATTTTGACAGATTTGCCCCGAGAGACAGCGAATACATCACCATGTATTAACCCACCTTGGTTGCCACTTAAAAATATCTGATTGAGCCAAAATCAAACAAATAATGGCCAAATTGACGAAAAGAGAGCCAAGCATTTGTCACTCTCTCTCTCACCTCCTCTCTCACATTGTCATTGTCACTAAAAGAAACGCACGCACACTTGTAGGTCCCGGCGGCCATCATTAAACACCAAATAGCTAGCCGCACCAGTCACTCCAGTGTGCTGCAAAGCGCGCTCTCTCGCTCTCCCCCCTTTTTCTCCCTCCCCCCTCTTTCTTTTCTCCCCCCCCCCCCCCCCCCCCCTTTTTTTTTTTTTTTTTTTTTTTTCGCCCTTTTTTTTTTTTTTTTTTTTTTTTCCTTTCCCCTTTTTTTTTTCTTTTTTTTTTTCATTTTTTTTTTTTTTTTTTCCCAAGCTAACGCACCAAACCAATTTTAGATTGAACGTAAATTATTTACAAAATTTTCGATTTTCAAATTTTTTTCAAATTGTTTTTTTGTAATTTTTAATTGATTTTTGAAAATTGCAAATTTTCACTTCAAATTTAGCGCGCAGAAAAACGTCGTTGCCAGATCGGGTCGTTTTAAATTTAAAAGCTGTTACAGCTCGAGGTTGCCACAATTTGCGCCAAAAATGGTCTGTTAAATTTAAACTGACGCGAAATAGAGTCTGCTAACGCACTGTGAGTTAACAGAGCTGCGCTACTAGAAGTTGGCTGCGAACGCTTGCACGGTTGCCACATTGGCGTTCAATTTTTATTTTGTTTTTGGCTCAATCTGATATTTTAAAGTGGCAAGCTTGAAGGTATACAGAACTTAGCATTTCCATAGATTAACAGAATGCTCAGGTAACAGTGTACAAGTGGCGACAACTATTGATAAATAAAAGTACTAACGCTCATTTAACGAAATGACTCACTTCACGAAATTTATTCAACACTCATAATGTTTGCGACATTGCACAGTACTGCCATGAAAACCGCGTTGCTGCCAACTTGCTGAAAACTGCACAGCGCAAAGTTTGTTGATTTTATTTATTATATGCTTTTTAAATCGAAAAAAAAAAAACGCTAATTATGCGCGTTCGCGACGCTTTCTAACAGACATTAAACGGTTCGTGTCACACTGTGCCGCCGGCGCCGCTGAATTCCCACACGGTGTACGGTTTCCAACCCCAAGTTCCCCCATCCCCAAGATTGCAAGCTGCGATTCTCAGCTGTTTTTTTTTGTTTGTACACATTTTGCATTAAAATTTGCAGTAATAATTGTGTTAAATAGTGCTAAATTAGGTGTTTGATATGTAGCTTAGCGTGTGTCGCATAGTTAGCAATATATAAATTCAGGTAAGTGTTGTATATTATTAAACTCCGGCAAACAAGCTTTGAGCGGCTTTTTAGCAACAACAACAACAACGACAGCGACAACAACAACAAAAAGGCGCGAGTCTCAACTGGCGCCAAAAAAGTTGTTTAGTTTTAAGGGGCCTCAAAATGTTTTAAGTGAATTTATAAAAAAAAGTGAAGTGTTTAAGAAGTAAAGTGAATTATAAAACGGTCAAGGACGCCATGCAAGGATTTTCATGGGCTGCTGGAGGATTGGAGGTTGCCCGTCCCTCTCACCCTTGCCCCCTCTGCCACCTGCCAGCTGCGACAGCTGTTTACAACATTGCTGCATTGCCAAGGTAAGTGCAATTGTGCACCACGTGCTAACAGATTATACAATTTGCTGCAGCATTTTATGCGCTCTCTCTATCTCTCCCTCACTTTCTCGCTCTCTCTCTTTCTGAGTGTGTTTTCTCAATGCAATCTGCTTTAATCTTGCGAAATAGCGGAAATCGTTACTCATTTCGCTTTCATTAGCGGCACGCCGGCGTACCGTTAGCTAGGGTGCCCCTCCCCCACTGCATACGCCTCCGCACAGATCAGTTGTATGTTGAAGAGCGTGCTCACTATTTCGTATAACCTTGCAGGGGGCATTATAGTTTTGTCGTGCAATATGTAACACATTCAAGGAGACGTATTGAAGCTCATTAATAAAACAGTGAGTCAAACAACAATTTTGACAAATTAAAATCAATCGCATATTTTAGTTTTGGAACAAAAGGATACCCTATAATTTTTTTTTATGACTGTTGCGTTTATTTGCGAGAAAAAGTTAAAAAGAAAAATAAACACGTTTCATTCAGCTTGTCAACTTTCAAACATATATATTATATGTTTTATTCAGGCCTGTTCCGAATTTCACTTTCGATAAGATTTGTCGGAATTGAATTTCTTTAACCATTCTAATACCATTTCGGCGATATTCAGCGGATTGATACCACTTTGAGTTGATGAGTTTAAGTCTGATAGAGCGAAAAACGATAATTTTCCCCCTCCAAAAAAACAACACAACTACACTATATATAATTTTAAATTTAAATTACCTAAATCTATAACAAAACCCCCAAAAATCACTTCCTTCTTTTTTTAAAAAATGTTTAATTAATTAGTGGGAAATTTTTATTTAATGCTACTTGATATTAAAACATTTGTAAAAAATTTACAGGAATCTCATAGGGTATTAAAACTTCTTTGTGTGATAGAAAACTTTTCCTTTTTGTATTTTTATAAACAATCCGCTCACAGAACACAAACAACACTTTTCTTTTGCTCATTGAGTCATTTGGTGTCCGTGCTCTGTTGTGTCTCAAAATAGTATTTTCCGTGCTTTTTCCCCTTTCTCTCTCTCTCTCTCTCAGGCGTGCTTTTCCAATTTTCCGATTGAGCGTGTGTGCCGAGAAGAGCGTAAGTACTCGGCACTACATACAAGAGTATGCAGATTGGTCGGTCTGCCTATTCAGTTTAAATTCCCATTCAGTTCTACGTCAGTTGTGTTCTCGTGCGCGTCGCGTTTGCGGTTTTTCCCGTTTTCCGCCAGTTTCCTTCAAGTTTTCCGCCGTGGTCATTGCTGCTTGCCAAACGAACTTTTTTATCCCAAAAAAAATAGAGTATACTTCTCAGTAAAATTGTTAACTATTTTCAAGTTGATTTCAAGAGTGCGACAATTGAAATATACGTTGAAATAACGCGTATACGCCCAGTTAACCGATTGTCGAGCGGCTTCTTCAGACAATCCGACTGCTAATTGGATTGTCAACAATTTAGCCCTACGGCCTGTCACAACATTGGCCAGAAACGAAGACAACTCCGCATAACTTCGTCCGGCGTGCATAGTAATCAATATTATAGTTGTCTTTTCTCATGTTTTGTTTTGTTTTCGCGCGTTTACGTTTAAAATGCCTTACAACGAGTTTGTCGTGCCTTGCCACCGCGTGTGTGTTTCTGTGACAACCTAAAGGGGCACCAACAAAACTAATCAGGGAGAAAGAGAAGAAGAAAAATATCAAAGCAAAACCAACGAAGCAGGCAACAAACCGCAGCAACAATTGACTGACGGCATTTCTAACATAGTTTTCACCAACTTTCGGTTACTTTGGGATTTGCCACATTTAAATGCCTTACAGTACGCGCCATAAGTGTGAGTATCTCTATCTGTATCTGTGTAATACCTGTAGACCACTTGACGGCCCATTCCGGCCATGTTTTGTTTATAAACATTGCTTTTCATATCCGCTACAAATTTTTGTATCTATTACAACAGCAGACGCATCAGTTGAACTAATTCACTATGTGTATCTACATCTATCTATATATCTATCTATCTATTCATTCAGTTTGGTTCACACATCTATCTGGCAGTCGGAACATTTTCAACTTATAGCCACAATTTGTTTTTAACCAAAGTGAATCTAGAACTCAGGCAAGTTCCCATTCACTTTGCGTCTGTCTAAAAATGGATCTATGCCCCGGCAATTAAACCCCGCAGAGATATGTATTAGAGAAAATGCTCCCCAGCCAGACAAGTCCTATGCCTAATTTGCATTGAATGGTACACTAAATCATTTTTCTGTCAAGTCTATTTAGCAATTTTGACTACTGTTAAAGTGACATTAACTGCAGAGTTGATTAGTTTTGTAACCACACTTAATAGCTTTTAAAAAGAATATTAAGTACTATGTTACATAATTTTTGATGTTAAACATACTTCACATTATTGACTACTGTTAATGTAACGTTAACACCCCTGTAAATCGGGTATTATTGAGTGCTGTGCAAACTACTGTTAATGTAATGTTAAAATTGTGACATTTAATCACTTTTATTATCTTTACTAATATCTTTGCAACACAAAGTCTTTACTTTTTTCAATGTTAATTCTAGTTAACATTGACTGACTACTGTTAATGCGACGTTAACAGTGCAGTAATTTAGTAAATTACCTACTTTTCAATGTGGTTTATTGATCTATCAAGAGTTGACTTAATTCCCATATGAAATAGTTTCTATAGTGCAAGTCATAAGTATTCTCTCATACCTACAAAAACAGCACGCAACACAAACTGTGACTCGGCACTTGTGTGCTCATAAAATGTATCTTTTGAGCACAAATGTCAAATATTGCTTTTTAAGGGTCACCGACTAAATATGTACATGTATATTTTGCTTTTATTTATTTGTTCTGCGTTTTCTTTCAGTTTTCAATGTTGCAATTTGTTAGCCAACATTTGTAGCTTTTGCTTGCCGCCCTTTGACGCTTTTGTTTAGTGGTTGGTTGACTCATTTCTCTTGGCCATGCTGTGCCAGGGGTTGAAAAGTGTTGACTGCAGTTCAGTTTTGCATTCTTCTATGTAAACTATAAACCAAAAGATGCTAAAGGCCATAAATATAAAAACACACATACAAACATACACAGCTGCTGTCTGGCCTTTGCCAAAAATCATGCCCTAACATTTGCGTAGTGTTCAAGGCGCCTTCTAAATGCTTTTTAATGTTTTATTTTGTGTACCCTGTAAATATGAAAGGGCACAAAAAAGTGAGGCAATAGTGTGAAGAAGTCTATCTTAAAAACATAAAAAGGCCTGCGAAACTATAATATTGAAAGTTGAAGATTGTTTTAAAAGATAGAAATATCAACCTCAATCTAAGAGCTACAGAGTTTATATTTTATAGTCATTGCTATTTCAATATAAACTAAATATTCTACAAATTTCATAGCAGTTCCTGAAGATACTTAAAAATTATATTATTTATTAGGGTAACTAGATCGTCGACTCTATTAAGGCATATGTACGATTTTTTTTAATTATCTTTTCTTTGGTTTTTGATTTATTTTCGACGCAGATTTTCATATGCCAAATAAAAACATTAGCGTCGTTCACTCGGAAAAGCGTCCATAACATCCCAAAAACCATCTATTCAATCCCAAAAACCAAATACAATATATGTTTTATTCTATTCAATTCGATTCCATTCGATTCTAATAGTTGAAGGCATTGACGTCAAATTGTTTATGCAGCTCAAAATATATGCTTGAAAATATATGCCAGATATCTGTATATATACTTATATACTATAAGTCTATGCTTATATACTCATTGATTGTGTTTAAGGAAATTAAATGAGTCTTCTAATTAGTATGCAGCTCACAATTTGGCATCAATATCACAAACATTGGCAAAAGCGCGACTCACGCAAATTTCGCATTTAAAATATCAATTGAGGTTTCTGCTTTTGCTCTCTAAATAGTACATATAATACCATAATATTATATTGTTTGTTTGTCTTGGTTATTTTATGTCTTGTTTAACAAGCGGCAAATGAAAAGTCGCTTAAATGGTAAATGGATTTTTTCTTCTTGGGGGCAACACGCGTCGCACTTCCGTCACGAAAATACATATTTTCGTGGAAAATGTTGAAAATTGTATTTAAATATTTGTCTTTTATGTTCCCACGACAGAGCAACGACATCGTCATTGACTCAAAGACAGCAAAGGCAGCAAGTGCCAAAATAATGTGACATATTATTATTATTGGGTATCTGGTACTGGTAGCTGTAGATATATAACATCAGGGTCGTCTTACGATCCGTAGACAATTCTTTTTGTCGCGTAATTATAGCTCGTTAAATTTTGATAAATGTATCTTAAAGAAAGCAAAAGGCTTAAGCATGGCATGTGCGATATATTTTTAAAGAACAGTCTGATCTGGGAGTAGATGAGATTTTAAAACCCCTGTAATGGAATAAGCTAAGAGAATACACACTTATAAGTTATAATAGAACAATGGCTCTTCTTGTTATGCTATGAAAGATATTTTTTTTATATATGTACATATATCTTAAATAGCAAGGCAAATATCCCAAACAATTTCTTTGCTTGTTTGTTTCTTTTCTCAAAATTATTCTATAGTAACTCAAAAAATTTGTCGCTACATAAATTTTGTTGTGTATTTAAAACAAATTCCCAGCTAGACACTAATTTTTGGTTGAGCAGACTAAAAAATAGTGGAATTATTTAAACAACAAAATTTGTATACAAAAAATAAAACGGCGAACTGACGACATCAATTTATTGTTTTAAAAATAAATTCAGTTGAGTTTTTTGTAGCATTTGCTTTGGAATTAGTTTGCGCAAAAATATTTAAATGTATCTTTGTATCATTTTGCGATTTTCACACGACCCTGAAAGCCAACAAGTTAAACTAACCCAAGACAAACTATGGCATGTTTACCTATATATAGTATTTAGTGCGTATTTGAATCTGTCTGGTTTCCATCTGTTTTGTGGAAGACCCGTTGAACTGGGTCAATAAAAAGGGGTATGTGCGTTTAGTCAATTTGGCAGGCATTGAGGTCAATAAAAGTAAGATAGGCCGCTGGCATAGCAACCCCCTTTTGACCCGCCTGGTTTCCTACTACATCAAACTATAAACAATCCAATTAAAACAATTGTCAGGGACAAAAAAAAAGCGTAGGTGGCTTAGGCATTGCGTGAGGCCTTAAACTAAAAGAAAGATACTCCACATTGATAAAAAGAAAGACGTTAGATTTCAGTTCAGTTCAGTTTAGGGTCTTTGGCAAAACGCTTTTCACCTACTGCAAGCAAAAGTGAAAGTCTAATTTTCGCATATGCCCCGTTTCTCAATTTCCCCTTCGACACAAGCAATTTAGCGTTCAATTTTTGTTCATTAATCTTTACTTTGACTTACATTTTTATTTTCTTTTTTTTCCCTATTTATTTCTGTTTTTTTTTTGCGATAACGTTGATTGTTTTGCTCCATGTTGTGCATCTCGAATGCTTGGATATCTCAATTTGGGTGGCTCTTGTGTTGATCGGCAGATTGACGGCTCAGTTGGTGGTTGGATTGATTTCTACGACGTGCCTGACCAATTTTAACGTTCAAATTAAAACTAATTAACTATAACCGTATCGGATTTGATTATAAAGGTGTTAGTTTTGAACTAAAACAGACTCGGTGTACGCTTACTTGGATAGAGTTTATAAATAGAAATGTATCTTTTCCATCCTCGCTTAAGAATATGGAATCTTTATGCTGCTGAATTCAGTAGATTTAGTAGATTCTGTAGTTTTCATTTTAATAATATATTAAAATTATATTAATATATTAATATGAGATATATTTATATAAGATTGTCAGTGTGACTAGTGCACTAATTAAAAAGTACTTCTACTTGTAGCACTAGGAAATAGTCAATAATTAAATAATAAATAAATAATAATAATTTCTTAAAAATTCCTTTGTTAGAAACACAACTTTTTTAAAACTTAATTTAATTTTGTCTCTACAGTTTGCTTAAGTTTGCTGTTTCATATCACAGCAAGGGTATTTATTCTTCTGCTTAACTTGTCTTCTCTTCGTTTTTACTACCATTGAAACCTGCTAAACAGTTTATACACTTCCACACGTTTTTAATTTTTTTGTCATTTCGTTGCGTCGATTCCTTGACAGGCGGTCAGAATGTGGACAACTTAATGGAGCACGATAGCAAATATTAAATAAAATGAAGATTAATGAAGCCCAATTGATTTTGGAAGTTGAGTTTCTCTTGACGAGTTGAAAGCTAGTTTTAAGCTAATCATAGTGAACTGAATATGATTGTAATGAATGACTTAAGATTTGGACATTTGAGGAATGTTTGTTTAACTGATCGTAGTTCTTGAAAAGAGAAACTTAATAGAATATTTTACCAATAACAAACGGAGGGGGAGGGATAAAAGATTGGTTCAAACTTGGCTTAAAATATATTCATTAAAAATATCATTACTTGAATAGTAGACTAAGATTTTTTAGAGATACTCTTGTACGCTTAGAAGTACAAGTCTGCAATACATATAGATCTATAACTTAATCAACTTCATATGAAGGCGTTGTCCCAATATGGCGCAACTTTTGTCATAAGACAGACAATGCTTTTTTATGATTATGATTATTTTCAAGTAATTATAGGCTAGGATTGTTTGTAACCCAATTCGAGCTTGGCATTTCATTCAAGTTCACAATGCAAACACGTTTTTTCAATTTAAGCCTCAGTTAGCTAGAGTACTCAATTGTTGTTGTTATTGTTGTTGTGCGTGGGTTGTTGCTGCAATGGAAAATTGTTTCGCGCCTTAAAAAACAAAGTAAAAAATAAAGATTTACATTTGTAGTCTCAAGAGGGACTGACATTGTTTTTTAGGCATAATCATTTCAATGCATGCTGGCAAAATGATTATTACAGAATTTGCATATACGTTGGCAATTAAATTGCAACAACAACAACTACAACAAGACAATAATAACAATAACAATAACATGACACACCTTATAGTATAATGCCAGTCTCAAGAAGTTGTCAAAGCTGTCAAGGATTGGCCAACTCTAGAGTTAGTTGGTATTACTCTGGTACTTGCGGATAGAGTTTGGTTTGCTTAGAGTTAACTTGAACTGGCCAACAAATTAACATAAATGCCCATACAAACAATTTCTAAATCCCACAACAACAACAACAACAACAACAGCAACATTCACAACAATTTCAACTACAGTCTCGATACGTGCCTCTTGTGGCATTTGTTTTCTATGCCTGCGACAAACGCGACGCGTGAGCAGTTTACAAATCATTTGAGCAACATCACAAACTGATGATGAAGAAAACAATAACAACAGCAACAGCAACAACAACAACGCACCTAGCTGAAGATTTCATAAAAAAAACAGACACTCACACGTGTTGAGGTAGAAGAAACTATAAAAAATTTAAAATAAAAATCAAAAAGATAGAAAATAAAAAACAAAAAGCACTTTTTCGAAATACATACTCCGGCGTACTTTTGAAATTAGCTGTCGCTATCTTTTCTTTATCGTTGCATTCTACGCGGATACTGTGACTAAGGGGCATAGTATGACTTTTAAATACTCTGCAAATTGTGTGGAATATTTTAGACAATTTATACGAAAATTATATTCGATAGACATTTTTGAATAAGAATATTTTATGAAAATCAGATATCTTGGATTTAGATTACATACATTTATTTAAATTAACTAATTTTATCTTCTTAAACAATTAAATTTGTTGCACTTTAAATGTATTCTCTACATAATATGGCGAATATTTGAAGAGCATTCTTAAAATTGATGCATTTAGTATTAACGAGATCAAATAGAATTTTATTAAATATTACTGTTGTTAAATTTTCTATTGTAGTCCATTATAAAATTAATGGACTTTAGTTTCATGAACATTGCATGAACATTTCAAATTGTATAAATTAAGGCGCTAGTCATATTTAAGTTCAAGATTACATTCAAGTTTTGGAAAAGAAAATAACTAAGGTAAACTTAGGTAACTTATGTAAATGAGAAATTAATTGTTATAATTTTTATTTAATTAAATATTGTCATTGAAAAAATGTCTATTTCTCTGGATTTCAATAAGTAATCAGTTAATTTTTTCCATTTTCTACCTAATCAACTGCCATCTCATAGCCAATCAGCTCTGTTCCTTCTATAGAGTATAGGAAAAGCTTTTGTTTTTTTAAGTTTGTTGGGGGATTTGCCTGATGCGCGCTAAGCTGTCGATGCGTGTCGGCAGTTTAGATATCATCTGGCTAACTCGGAGGGACAAGGCGACGTCAATTGTGGATCTATATTTAGGTGTCGACTCGATGAGTATGACTGCATATTTTCTATAAGGAATGGCCAATGGCAGATATAAAAAGGCTGATTAAGTTTATGCACGCCGCAACGAGAAGGAGGAAATTTTCATATGGTATTTAATAAAGATTGTTGCAATGTTTTCACTTTGTCTGTGATTTATGCCGACCAACACGGACCGAGCCTCATATTTGTATGAAGTGTTGGGTGTGGGTGCAGTCAAGAGAATTTCTTAATGGTCAGTTCGACCAGGCGAACATTACGTGACCAACAAACAGCAGCAACAAAAACAAAAACAACAACAACAACCTAGTCAGCTAGTTAAAAAGTGAGCTCCACTGTTAGGGAGAGTTGCGAAAGTTGAAAGACTGAAAAATAAAAACGAAAGTGCCAAGTGGAAACTGTGAAACGACCCAGGCTCCTGCCATTTTCCATTTTCCCCTAGTCTACTCTCCCCTTTTCCCAACCCAGCATCTGTTGCATCATCTATCTATCTCTATCTCTTTGTGTCCGTCTCTGTCGCTGTCGATTCGAACATGTGCAGAGCTCATATTTCGCGTGGTCTGCCTGGTCCAGTCAACTGGCTGTAAATACCAAATATAATTGTTTAACTGTCCATAAAAATGAAGAAATAAAAGACCCTTTTGTCTGAGTCTTGTGTGCGCCACGTCCATTGAACTCGACGTCTCGAAAACTTCCCAGTTTTAAGAGAGATCTTTCAGTATTCAGTTTGCAAGACAAATATTTTCACACCAATATGTTGGCAATTACTCGATTGATCGCGTAACAGGTCTCTCTTTCTCCCTCTCTCGCTCTCTCCCTCTCTCAGTCTTAGTTTCTGCTTCAATCTATTGATTGACTGCCTGTTTGTCCAACTGTCTGACTGACTAACTGTCCCATCCATCAAACGCACTGACAGTTCACGCAGGTGTCAAACATCTTCATATTTTTTTTTGGGGGCGTAAATTATGAGATTGGTTTTACGATTTGAGAAACAACATAGAAATTGTGGTTTCGGTTAGAAAATATAATATCAATGTAAAGGTTTAACTCTTTGTTCAAATGATAATCAATATTTACGTAGGAAATCAATGAAAAAACCAAATTGTTCAGGTTGCTGAGGGAAAAAAGATAAGTCAAGAGGTGCTAAAAGCCAAGATGCTACGATCTTATGGAAGAATTTTGTATGTTGAACTTAAGGGACAATGATATAGTATATGTACTTCTAAATAGGTCTTACAGAAATAGCAATCACAGTACTCATCACTTATTCAAATTTTAGTAAATAATTTTGTAAATTCAGAATAAAGATATATTATGCCACATTTCTAAATTTATAAAAGATTTTAAATTTTGAATTATCAGATTTATGACATCTAAATAACAAAAAAATAGAAATCTCAAATAATCGTATCTTATGCTTATGCTGTAAAGACATCTGACAAACAAATCGGGCTTATCTGTAAGTTAAAACCAGTTTTATATAATTGTATAAATTCTCGAAATATCTAAAGTGAAATATGTCTAAATATCTAATGACATTTAAAATGAAGTATAGTCTGCAGTATAAAGATAACTAATCCGATAGTTTAAAAATAGTTTTTATTTTAAACTCCCAGTGTTGCATAAACAGTTTCCCATTTTAACTGAGTCATTGCCAGTTGATAAGGTACAATTAAATAATAATAGCTTTCCTTATTGAGTGGCGCTGAGTCTCATTAGGCAGCATTAACTCGAGCCTCCAAAAGGAAAATAAAAACAAATCAAAGAAAATGCAATGGGAAAACTTGATTTATGTTTAGCTGGGATTCAACACGCTGAAAGAGGAGAGGGAAAGAAATTGCATGTCAACGGAAATTGCTTAATCATTTCATTTCCATGCGTATTTTTCACTTTGTGTAATCATATCGCCTTGTGAAAATGCGTTTTTCCTTTAGCTCTGATGACTAATAAACTAATAAAAATCTCTTTCTTTTTCTATCTTTCTATTTGCAGGTAAGTTGTTTCCCTTCCTAAAAAGGAAATCGTTGCGTAAGTCAATAAAAAAACAAAGTCAGATTTTTATTTGCTTAGGACTTGGAACCTGTGACTTTGGGGTTACATAAGTCAGGCAGTTCCTGTAAGGAAGTGAACTCTGGAAGTGCCTAGATAGAAGTATCTTTTACCTGCATATATCCATTAGCATGAGAGTCCTAAAAAGACGAGTTGACTCCGTCTGTAGACTGTGTTGTTGCTCGTAAATTATCGCATTATTCATTTGCAACATGTTGCATTGCCATCAAATGAATGCCTCATTTGTGCAGGCGGCTGTGTTGATTGCGAATATGAAAATACACGAAAAGCACTTATGAATCCATGAGATACACAACAACAACAACAACAACAAGTAGTTGTTCCCCCGTACCTGACCCCTTGTCGCGCCTAACGATCTTTGAACCTCAGACGGTCAGACAGTCTGACGATCTGTCTGTCTATCTGTCTGTTTGCCTCTTTGTTGTTGTTATTATTATTGATAGTTGTTGTTGCTGTTGTTGTACAAAATAAGCACGCATCGTTGTTGCTTGTATCTTGTATCTTGTTGTTTGTATCTTTTAGTTTGTTTTGCTATCTGACGAATACATTTTCCATGCCCAACTCATTTGTTAATCACCTGGGTAATCAGTGTTGTTTTCTTTTGTTGCTCTCTGTTGCAACTTGGTCCATCTTGTTGCATGGCTGTGTTGCATTTAACCTTGCGGTCTTTGCAACCTGCTGTCAGTCTGTCTGTCTGTTGCAAGTGAAAGTGATTACTGATTACTCAGCTCAAGCTACTGTCCAAATGCAGCACAAATGACTGATCAATTGGCGATTCATTCGTCAGCAGATGATTGGACTCCACTTTTAAAGGATCTTTTGGAATCCAAGCTTTAGGTTTTCAAGATCTTTATTCTTTTTTTAAACAGAAAACTTGTAATTTTTAGCAATATCTTTGGGAATCTGCAGCGACTAATCTGAACTAGTGCTGGACAACGTCTTTAGTTTCTAGTTTTCTACATTTATTTGACTGACAGATACCCTTTAATATTTTAATTCCTAGGCTCCTATTACAGTTCGCTGTAATTGAGAGAATGAGGACTTAAAGCTCCTATAAGCTGCTGGAAGATACTCTCTTGTCTCATAATTTTTATTAAGTTGCATTACATTTCAGACTTTTGTCTCTCTAGTGACTGTAAATATTATAGATTTTATGCTGTTCAGGAATTGGAAGTGGAAGTATATATACTTTCTAATATAATCTATCTTTTAACTCATTTTAATTTTATCCGTTTCTAAAATCTTTCCGTTTTATTTGTTTATTTTTTTGTTATTAATTTGAAAAAATTTTAGTTAATTTCTTATTATTTATTGCTCTGCCCCTCTTGTTTTACAGGGTATGTAAAGCGAATTTTTGTTTAATTTAATGCACAATGCTCTTAATAATTTCTAAACACTCAAATTTTTTATATTTTTTTTATTAATTTCATTTAATTTATTGCTCTTTTTGTTCTTAATGTAATTTAACTCTGCAATTTTTTATTTTTTTGTCTGTCACATAAGCTATGACAGCTTTAAGGTAACCCTTTTGATATGATTGCAGGGTATACAAAGTGAAGCGTCTGTAAATTTTGCGTCCGCCCTTTTGGCCAGGCCATTTCATAGTGCAGCCAGGCAATTTATAACACAAATTAAATGCATGAAAATTATGATGAATGCGAAGTAAAATTTATGCTGATGACATACCCCAAACACAGTTCTTCCCGCTCGAGTTGTGGCTGTTCCAACAACAACAACAGCAACAACAACAACAACAACAGCAACAATGAATCTGTTACTCTGACTGCTCCTTTTGGCAGCGCCAATCAAGTCCCAGACGCGATTCGCGATCCGCCAGACGATGATGATCAGACAGTTGGAGATGTGGAAAAAGAGGGGGGAAAATCTCATGGGCGTCTCAGAGCTTTGGTATGCCATTGAGAGCGTGTGGCAGCTGCGACTTGACTTCACGTTTTGCCATGCAACATGCCACATGCCACATGGGTTTTCGGAATTGTGATTGCGACTGCGACTGCGACGACTCCTTAAGCCTGCCTCTAGCCGAAAGTTGTTGCGTATTAAAATGGAAATTGCAAGTTTTTGCGCTTCGACTTCGACTTTGACTTGAGACTTGAGATTCGGATTCGGATTCGAGTTCGTTTTTTAGTTAAGTTTGTCTTGTCGGCGCTTTTGTTTCACTTTCGTTTGGCGAGTTGCTTGATTGCAGGTTTTTATAACCGCATTTATCACGCTGCTGCCACACATTCAAGCCATAAGATGCTGCCACAAAATCACAACAACAGAGAGTAAGAGTTTCAGTTTCATTTAATTGCCGCTGGGTTTGGTTGCCAGACTCTCTGTTGTTGGCCTGGCCAACAGCAACAACATCAAGGGTGTCTGTCTGGGCCAAGTTTGCTCAGATCCGGAGTCCACTTTTCTGCCCGTCACTTCATTTGCTACACTTTGTTGTCAGCTGTTTTGCCACGCCCACTTCGAGGGCGCCAATTTGTATTGAATTGTTGTTGCTTTTATCTTTCTTTCTTTTAATTTTAATATTTTATTAAGTTTCCTTTAGCTGCTCTGCTTCATCATATTTTTGCTGCGATTTATGTCAAGTTATGAAATGTTTTACAAGTTTCTCGTAAAAAAAACACGAAAAATTTCCTGTTTTTCTTTATTTATTTTTCGCCAATGGTTACGCACTTTGTGGTTGGGTCTCTTGGTCAGTATTAATTATTATGGTCTTATGCTTTTATTTTCATATCTTTTTCATTTTCTTTTTCCTTCTTGTGTTTTTATTAATGCCCCAAAGCCAACGAACCTGTTGCAATGCGTTCCACAGTGCACAGTGCACAAAATATGCGAATTATTCCAATCTGTGGGGAGGGAGATTTCTGAATTTTTTATATGTGCTTTGACTTGTTGTTGGGCAACTATTTTGCAACTAGTTGGCTTTCAGTTTCGAATAGGGTCTGCTGCTAGGAAGTGCCAAGTAAGAAGAGTTTTTAAGTGCGAAGTTGATTAGAAACTTGTTTAAAGCGTAGATACATAACAATGATACTAAATTAAATTGGTGTTATTTTTACACTTCTTAATTGTTAGGAATTTTTTTAAATTGCATTTTTAAGTGTAAGAAATGGGTTTCTTATTATTTTCTAAATTTTCTAATAAAAAACCTGTCTGTCATGAAGTCTTTCGTATCAACTTCTTAATCCAAAGCCCTTCTACAACAGCCCAATATTAACTTTATCTTATTATTAATCAAACTTCTAGCTCAGTAATTTATTTATAACTATCATCTTGGCTATTATCCAGCTTAGCTGCCAACGAAAGCCACATGAATTTCTTTCCTAATAATTGGCACACTGCTGCTTTCATTCATTTAATATCCATTAAGCCAATTCCCCGCATAATACAAATTACTTAACAAAATGAACTAAATTCCTAGTTTGGCTCACGGCCGCCCCCCAAATAATATAATACACACATTCCACATGCCACACCACAAAGAAATATGCCACAAATTTCAAGTGCGACGCAACCAAATCGAATGCGACTTCTGAGACTCACGAATACAACAAATGAATATGATTATCTTAGCGTCCAGTCGAACATCATAATGATGTTGCTATGTGGTATACGTTATTTAGCATCCACAACATGCATACCACAAGCAGTGCCAGTTTGAATTCTAACAGTACCAATTTACGTGCTTAACAGTGCCAGTTTGAGCATTAACAGTGCCATTTTGAGCATAACACAGCCAAGTCGTCTGTTAAGGCGGCTGCACCTGAACTTTTCAAACTGTTACAATCAGTTCGCGCTCAATTCTCACAGAGAACGCACCTGCGACGCGTTTGCAACGGTTGCAAATGAAATAAAATAAAAAGAAACACAAAATAATACCGATTTCTAACTAAAAATGCACTAAACACCTCACAATAACCGCAAACCAACGAACTGTAAATAATAATTACTAAGAAATTTAATCAATTTTGCAAAAGTGTAGAAATTATAATTTACGAAATTCCAACATTGCTCAAGTTCCAATGCATTGAGCTAGTATTCGCGTTTGAAAATTGTTTGATCGATTAAGATACGAATCGAAGGAACTCTGCTTGTGAAGGCATTCGGAACCAAAACAACAAATTGCCATAGTGAAGTGTGGTATAATTCTAGACAACGACAAGTTTATGTCCAGTGACGCAGGCCGACAAAATAAAAACACGAGCCAAGAAATTTGAAAATAAAAATAAATATTCTGCAAAAAAAAGTGGAAAACGAGAAAAAAACAAAAGAAACAGCTGCACTATATTGGACAATCAACCCCATACAAGTGACCACAAGTGAAACTAGAAACATATTGCACCGTGTTATAATTAACTATTTGTGTTTTTTTTACGTTTTTTTGAGCTGTCGACTATTTGCCTTTATATAGCCAGACTATATAGAACTGTACAATAGAACACAGCCAATCCTATGCTCTCTCCCTATAAAAGAAACTCTTTATTTTGACTCTTTCCTCTGCGCTGGAAATCGCTTCGTTTTTTACAACGAAGTTCGAACATTTACCAAGCCACAAAACAAAACTTTTGTTTTTTGTATCTTTCGGAATTGTGTTCAATTTATTTTCATTAAGTGAGAAAGTTAACAAATTTCCTTTTAATTGAAACAATTGCTCTAAACTCGAAAGTAAATAGACTGGGCAGCATCATAAAAAATACGAACTGCGAGTTGCATTCTAAGTAGAGCAAAGCCATAACAACAAAAAAAAAAAAAACAGAGCAACCGCACTGTGAAAAGATAGAAAGATACAGATACAAAGATACCTGTCGCTGTGTATCTCAACCCAACCCTCTCAACCCAAAACGGCAGTCGTAAATGCAGTTTGAGGAACTGCAGCATAATTAGCATTGTGTGCGAGTGTAACTGTGTGTGTGTGTGTATCTGTGTTTAAAACGCTCGAAGCAACAGAAAGAATAACAACAACGGCAGCAGAATGTATCTCATACAGGTGAGACAACCGCTACAACAACAATTACAGATATAACTACTTGTACAGTAGATCGCATAGATCACAACAACATGCAGCATACATTTAATTGAGTGTTTGCTTTTACTTATCACATGCTTTGGACAACAACAACAACAACAGCAATTGCTGCACTTGATACTTGATAATCTGCATGAAAAGTGGGGCATATTAGCTGTGAAAAGTTGTTTGTTACGTTTAAGAGTATCTAATTGATATCAATCACATTTTTTTCTAATTATAAAATATAATTTATAACAAGTAGATATTAAAAAGTTCTAGGACATGTAGGGTATACCATATTTGTAATTACTGGTAACTTTAATGTTTTTACATATGTTTAGTTTTTCAATAAATATTAATGCCAAAAACTTCTAGGGTATTTAAGCTGTGCTTACTTTCTATGATCTTCTTGACTTGTTAATTGCTCGCTGACTGATTTTTTGTGCTTAACCCTCCTCTGCCCCTCCATTTGCTGTGCGTGCTGCAATTCCCATTTTTCTCCGCTCCTCAAGCATAAGTAATTTGTTTAATTTGTAGCTAATTTATCTTTCCAGTTGGCCGGGGGCGACTTTTGGTTGTTTGTTTAGATTTTTTTTTGGCTGCTGAATCGGATCAGTTGGCTTATTAGTATGGCTGGTGAACTTTGAACTTGATGAAAAACCGAAAATAATTTAAATGAACTTCAAATAGTAGTTGATATTCGATCTTTAGGTTGATTCACTCAATACATCTAGTCTTCCACTCAATACATCTAGTCTTCATTGACTTGATTAATAGTTTTCCCTAAGCAATCCACAATTTTAAAAACAAACTTTTAAATAGCTTCCCAAAAATTGCACAATATATTTTAATATTTTTTTCAAAAAATGTCCGATCAGGAATCGGGTGCGGATAAAGCAAAACGGGTGCTCGATGTTGTGTACGATATGTCGGAGGTGGTCAATGCAGGTCTCAATCCGGAGGCAATCAAAATATGTGTCGAATTGCTGGAGGCGGGCGTCAAACCTCGGGCATTGGCCAAGATCATCAAGACACTCAAGAAAGATGCCAAAATTCAGAAGCTAAATAGCAAAAATTAAATAGTTTTTCAGACATTTGTTTTGTTGTTGAAAATTTATTAAACAAGTTATTGGAAAATTTTGGCATTTTATTCTGGATTATTGTAGCTAATTGTAGATGTTAATACGAACTTCATGTTTGTGGCCAGTTAAATTGTTCAATCATCCTTGTTGTCTACGGGAAAAATGTTTTCACCAGTTTGATGTTTGGTCATGTAGATAATGCCGGCCACAATAATGACAAATTGCAGCATTTTGGCCTGGTAAAAGGTCTAGAAAGAAGTGGCAGGAAAATATGTATTTAAATGACCTTTAAGATGTGTAAAAATGCTTACTTGTCTGATATAAACGGGCAATGGCACATGTGCCCTGTGAGAATGATAATCGAAGCCCCGATATAGCCAATATCCAGGCCAGGCACCCAAACTGGCCAACAAAAACGGTGATGCCGAATTCATGACACTCTCAAACTCTGGCGTGCGTACAACCAATTGAATATCTTCGCCTAAATTGGGTAATTTTCTTGGCTTTCTCTGATCTTCGTCCTGGTTGCGATCAAGTTGACCCGCCGTCCATCTCTTAAAGCCTTCAATGAAGTTCGTAACACCCATGGTATGAATAATTTGTTATAACTGAAAATTTTACGATTAAATGTTTTGGATGTTTGTTTTAACAGTTCTCGAAAAAAGTTTGTAATTTTGGCCTGTGATACACACACACACTTATTTAAAGATCAGAGCCTGCTGTGCTGCTAATCGTCATCATTCGTTGACTCTTGATTTGAATTGTAGGTAACTTCATGAATTTCATATGCGCTATTTGATGGACGTGGCACATTGGCCATAAAGAAACCAACGGTCAATATGGCCAACTGCATTAACTTGGCGTGCTGAAAGGTCTGTAGAGGGAGAGGAATTTAAAGAAGGGCAATGTTTAATTAAATTAAAATATATATTGTATAACTCACTCTCTGGATATATAAGCCAATGCGTTCGGTGCGTCGTCTTGTCTGCCATTGATAGCCACGCCAAAGCCAATAACTTGGCCAGCTGATAAAGCCAAGTGCCAAATAGGGCAATAGATTTTCAAATTTTTGCGATAAACCCTGCGGTGCATTGCGATCAATGAAATTGAGCAATTCCACATGATAATCAATCGATGGTCCCGTTTCGCCAATTAACATGGTATTACTACCGGGCAATCGTACGGGCATTGCCAACATTGGACCCGTTTCCGTTGGTGGATCCGATGTGGTCACATTATGTCTGTTTGAGGATGAGGATGATCCATTGTTATCACTCTGATTATTGTCTTCATCTTCGGTTAATTGCCTCTGTTGCTGCAGTTGCATTAGATCCAACATTTCCTGCGGATTGAGTTCCTCGTTATTATTTTCCTCAACAGTTGCCGTCGTGTTTCGACTGAACAATGTCGTGAATGCTTTCCGCAATGTATCCATTATCTAAAATCAAAACCTAACCGATGCTAACTTCAATTTATATGTGTGTATTGTTGACCGAAATATCAAATAAAAATTAAAGATATGACATTAAATGATTGAAAATGCGTAGAATCATTTTCTTTCTGTTGTGCAATACAAAAGAACTTTCGAAACGCATTAAAAGTTCAAAGACTTGTGAACGTCTACATAAATTATAGGGTATTATCTACCCACTCTTTTTGTGGCTGCTTAAATGCATTTTCAACTCTTTTTCTTCTCTCTCTCTCTCTCTTTTTTCTTTCTCTGTTTAAGCCCAATGCGGGCTTTTAAGCGCCCTCATCAGTCTTTTAGGCCTTTTTTGGGATCTTTGAGCTACTGTAACAATAACAACAACAACAGCAACAGTGTGCTCAATTAGCATGGTTTACTGTGGGTGTGTGTGTGTGTGTTACCAAAAGCAGCATGCAACTTGCTGGTTGCACCACTAAGTGGGTCAGTTTTCGCAGTTCGCTGCCGCTCTATGCAATTATAAAGCGCATACCAAAGCCTTCTCGACTCTTGGCCACAATCTTGGCTTGGCTCAATCGGAAGACCAACTAACATAGCTGGCAGCCAGCTAGCTGGTCCATTGTCTTGTAACTTGGCTAACGGCCTAAGCAGGTGTCTCATTGTTTATTTGTGTGTGTGTTGAGTTTCGAGTTTCGGTGTCGAAAATGTGGCTTACCTTCAAATTCAAGCCAAGAACCCGCAACGTTACGGTGTCTAATGGTCAGGAAGCTGGCTGCCGTTGTTTTGCCTTTTGTCTAAACTAGTTTTTCAGTTTTTGGTTAGAACTCTCTTAATGATCAATGCATTTAATCAAACACACTGTACAAAATACCTCAATAGTAAAGAATGCCAAAAACAATTTAACGGTAGTTGGACTGTACATTTCTTAGATTCTCGCACAATGCACAAAACATCAATTTGGTAAAAATTTCCACAATTTTGGCACAAAGAAATGTCCGTCAATAGAAGTTAATTGAATGAAAACTTGAAGAAATTGTGTCGAATGATTCTTTATTCTAATTAGCAGGTTGTATACCCCGTAGAAGGCTTTTATAGAGAGTATATGACATAGAAGACTAAATATTTATTCTACTGCCAACTTTGATACCTTAAAAATTGCAAGTAGAAGTATTCCTGTAAACTCAACTTTAAAATTTTATTTTATTAGAAAATAGTCTAACACTAAATAATTTCACATAAAGGGTATCTTCTAGTCAATTTTAACACACTTTTTATTTATTTGCTAATACATTTTCCATGCAAATTTTCAGTGTTTACTTTAGCGGTTAATCTATGCAACCTATTTTGATGATTTATGAACCATTTTGAGGCTATTGTGTTAAACTTTTGCACGTCAACAAAATCGAAATATGTAAAGAAATTCATGTTATATGTTTTTTAAACAGTTAACAGCTTTTATAAATGATATACCTAACAGATTTCGAGCTGCCATTCATTTTGGACTTATCCAATTATTTAGTTATTGAGCTCTAATCTAATTAAATCATTGTCTGAGTTCCCAGGCTTTCTATTCATATCCATATTCAGATACGACAATTGCTGCTTCATTTTCAAGGTTTATTTTGCCAAATCTTTTGTGATCGCACTCTCCCACACATGCCTGTTTTCAGCCTACACAAAACTCATTCTGGCCCTTTAACTGTTAGGCCAAGAAAGCAAGAAAAAAAAAAAAACACAATTAACCCCATTTTCAATTGTGAGTTTGCAAAAATCGGAACACGATAGGCATTTTGAAAGTCTTGCGATTGCTGTCAAAATACAACTTGAACATAAATCAAATCAATACGAGAGCAATTTCTTTGGCTCTTTTGGGTATTTGGCCAAAACGCCAACGCCAAACGCTTGACAACATTTTGTGGGCCACCTGCAATAAGACGTGGGCAGGCGAAACGCAGCTGGAAACTTGTCGTACCATCAAAATGCAATATTTTTTTTGGCTCGGTCAATGGCAAAACTCAGCGACAATTTGGTTAACTGGTTAACTGATTGGGCAGTTATTAGTTAATTGTATAATCGATTGACTGCCACATAAACAACTTTTATTGTTGCTTTTGTTGTTGTTGTTATTGTTATTACAATTGTTGTGAAAGGCATAGACAAAAGATGACACTTAAAGTGTCAAGTGCTGTGTCTCTTATTGGAATGCGAAATTACTTAGAAGGCAATAGGTATTGTTGTTGGCCATTGCTCAATTATTATTATAGCCAAGTTATCATTGGTTTTGGTCATCATAAAAATGTCTGTAGGTGGTGAATCATCAAATAATACTGCAAATTTCTAAGGAAAAAAGATGTTGTAAGCTCATTGTTGGGATTGGCATGATGTATAAATTCTGAAATTACTTTTTAAGTCATGCACATAAAATGAGGAAAGTTGGTAGTTGAATGTGGCATGCAACTGTAAATAACAGCACTTCATTTGTGGATTAATAGTGGTTTAACATAAGAGGGCAATGCTACGGATATTACTTTAAAATAAATATAGAAAATATAATTTCATCAACTATTCATTACAAATATAGCAAAATAAATTTTTCAAAGAAGTCAAAACTATTTAAATCGTTTTTTGTTTGAAATGAATAAATAAATATTATATTTATTAAATGATTTGTTGAAAATAGATATAATTAATTGAAAAAATCTTTTAGTTTTACATTCTTTCCTGTTCATAAGTTTTAATTTACTACATAAAACTGTTTTATAAATGTTATTAACAGCACAGTTTTTTGCGTTAACAGTGACTTAACATAACACGCAAATGAAAGTATGTTCTCAATCTGTACTGATCGCATCTCTATGTATTTCCATTTTTGTCTTATGCATCTGCAAACTGTCTTTATCTGTTTTGATCTTTCAAACACATTCCTGACTTTGACTACCGGCCTTACTGATTCCCCAACACTAATCTCAAATATACAAAAAAACCTGCACAATCCTTTTAGTTATATATACTTTGCAGTCTGCCCCATCATTCTCATTCTGTGTGTTGCACATTCAAGCATACCAAGAACCGAGTTGCGAGTCGGGTGAATGCTAATCTCAGCTAACCCATCTCGCCCGCATACCAAACCGGAGCATATTACTCAATTTTCAGACAATAACATTGCTCAGATTTCGACGGCAAAAACAAAAATACAAAATAATAAACGAAGATGCCACACCAAAACTATAAACAATACAAAAACAAAAGGGAATAAGGCGAAGCAGCAGTGACACATTGACAAATGATCTCTGGTCACAAACATCAGACGATAAGGTCCAATTCGAGCCCGAGTCGGGCACTGGGGTCTTATGAATGCCATACATCAAATGGGCAACGGTTGACAGTTTTTTATTTGCCGCAACTGCGACATCAAAAATATAATAAATATATAGAATAATCATCACAATTGATTAGGCTTTGCAATTGTCAAAATGGGCCTTGATTTGATCCGTTAGTTGCTGGGTCATCAACTTCCCAGAGAGATGAAATGCGAGTCGTGGCATCTCTAACATTGATATTGATATTCATTTGCTCCATATTTACACTCGAATGATCCTCAACTCGTTCAATCTTTTGCATTTCACTGAGCTCATGTGTCGTCTGTGGTTTTGGTTTTGGGTTGGGTCGAGTTCAGTACAATGTTTATAGTGTTACCAATGTTACCAAGCAATGAGTCCCAAGTGCAATGCGATCCATTCCCAAGTAATTAACTCGTATATCGTACAAACATTCGTTTCAGCCTAGAGGATTAGGAATTCTATTTTTTTTTTTTTTGGTTAGGACTGGGTGAGGCATTAAATTCCTTGGGCGTGGTCACATTAAAATTCATGTATCATTTTAATTACCTATAAGTCCTTTTTATGTGGAATCACATTGGCCACAGCACACGCAATTAAAGTTCAAACTCCAAAAGAATCGAATGTCGTTTTGGAAACCCCTTTGGAGAACATTTTATGAGCTGACAACAAAACACACCTCAAGATAAGGTTGACTACCTGTGACTCCACGACAGGATTCTGTAATTCCTTGAGAAGCATAAAGAAAGAAAAATGAAAAAAAACGAAGATCTTTTTACAACATTCTCTTGCTACCTGTTGAAGATCATTACGAGCTGACTTCTTCTTCTCCCTTTTGAGCATTACATGGTTAAATGCATTTCTTTTGTCTGCATTTTGTATGATTTATCTTTGACATTCACATTTCATGCCTTATCAATATCGTTTTTTTTGGTGGGGAACTGTTAAAACCATTTTAACGGTCTGATTTGAATATATTTTGAGAAACAAGAAGATGGGGCTTCAAGTTCATTGCCGTTTCGGGGCGTGGCCAAATGCAACGACTCGTAACACGCCCCTCTGACCGTTTTTAAGGCGTTCCACCAACAAATTTAAATTAGGCAAATGCTGTTGCTTAGATTAATTCTCGGCCTTTTTATATTATTATTCCTACTCTTATTATTATAATTTAGTGTAACTTAGGAATCATTTCAATAGGCGGAACTTTGTGACGCACGTAGCAAATGTAATTCGATAAGTTGTCGATTCGGAAACTTGTTTCATGATAAACTTGGCATGACTAAGGCCAAGAGCGAGCGACAGTTAGGCATGAAATCAGTCAAGGCAAGGCCTCATAATATGGAACTCTATCTATCTATTTATATACACTTAATTGATTCCAATGCTCAATAAACATAAATCTAATCGATAGTGCCAAGTAACTAACTAATTTCAGTTAACCTAATAAAATAAACATTTCTTGGGAAACCATTTGATGACCTTCGAAATGTGTACAGAGAAAAGACGTTAATAGCGCTTTGTTGTCTAGTTGATTTTGGCTGTGTTTCGGAGAGTATTTTTATTTTATTATAGATTTTGTAACAGTTTAGAGGGAGTTTGCCAGTATATTCTGTGTGAACTCGAGTGTTTCTAAAGTTATTATGATAAAACTTGGTACAGCAGCTGCTTTTAGGTTTAGATAGTACACAAGTCGGAATTAGACTAATAGTTTCCACAGAAAGAAACCTTAAAATATGCATATTTAATGCTTCTTATTAAATATCTTTCTGGCCAAAGAATATTTTCATTAAAAAAATCAAACTTTTTGCTATTTTAAGTGCATTTCAAGTTCGTTTCATCTAAAAATTTCTCTGTTTTTTCTTGTTTTTCGTTTGCCTAATGACCATAATCGTTTCGCTTGAACCTCAACATGTCCATCTACCTTTCAATCATTGTTATTATTATTGTTAGTATTTTTTTTTTCAGTTTCTTGCTTTGCTGCATTATTAGGCAAAATTTTCATTCCACAACATAATTGCCGCACGTGTGTCCAAAAAGACAAATAAAAAAAAAACACTCTCTGATGTGGGTTCCCATTTAGCGTTTGCAACATGTTTATTGGATACTTTTAAGGCTGACATTGATGAAATGGACTTTTTATTGGCATAAATGTTAAGTTATGTTTCGTTTTTTTTTCTTGGTGGCTTATTGTGTAATTATTGAAAGACTTTTAGAGTAGACAGTTTTTGTATAGCATTGCAAATGGAGTTGAATGATGGAAAAATGTGGTAATAATAAAAGGGAAAAGTATCAGCTAATCGATTGGCAATTAGTTTCATATCAATTCTAATTGAATACTTATTCTCAACATACTTCCTGATAAGTATGCCCATTTCCTCCAATTAAACTCAATTCGTAATCATCTAAATAGATTTGTTCAAAGTTTTTTATTTTTCTTTTAATATTTTCACGTCGATTCGATCCAATTTTTGTGCTCATAATGAAATTTATTACGTGATGCTGTTGCGAGCAACAAAAGCCTGTAAAAAATCTCATAAAAAAGCACAAGAAAAAAAGCAAGTAAAGTACATAATGGAAAAATACAGCAAGAAAATTATTGTGGTACAGTGAAGACTGTGTAAAGCGTAAAGTAAAAATAGCTTTATCAGAAATTAGTTTGCGATTTGCTGACGAGTTTTCTTACATTTCTGCAACTATGCAAAACACTTTCTTAGGTTATTTTTACCCTGTGCTCACTGTAGTTGCAATGAAATGTTTTTACAGCATTTTTAATTCCGATTTTCTTGCTTCATACACAGTCCAAGCGATAGAGTTGTTGTTTTCATTGCATTTTCCACACGCTGGTAAACCATAAAAATTTATGATAAATACAATTTTTATTTTCTTTTTTTTTTTTTAATTTCCACACAAAATAAACAGAGTAAAGAGAAAACAATTTTCAGATTTTTTTTTGAAAGTGCGTAACAACAATTTACGAATCCAATTAGTTTCATTAACAATTAGGGAAAATGCGTTTTGATTAACGCGGTTTAATTTAATTGAAGCCCCTTAGGCTTAAATGGGGGACAAGTTCAGACAACGATTTGACTTTTTTTTAATGATGTTAGCTTATTTTATTGTTTTATTGCATTGCAGCGATGACACTTTAAGTGGGTGTAGGTCCATGTTTAGTTTGGCCTAAAGCTGAAATCGATAGTGCGTAAGTAGAGGCGGGACTAGAGGGGGGGAAAGGGCGTAATATAGGGGCATATAAAGAAGAATGTCAAGAGGCCACAATAATTGCAGCTAATGCGACGCGAGGGTCGAACCTTGGGCCATAAAAAGCCGCCGACAACAGTTCTAAAAGCACAACCCAAAAAATGTAGAACACCTGTCAGTGAATAGACAGACAGACTGATAGACAGACAGACTGAGTGAGTGAGAGGGAAGAGGAAGCAGAGCATAGAAGGGGGGAATTTGGCACAATTTCCACACGTGTTCAATTTATGTTCACAGATTGAAAGTTCATTCTATGCCACAATGCGAGTATATCATTTGCAACTGGTCAGCTGGTCAACTGGTCAACAGATCGTCTATCATATATGGCCTATAGTCTACCATAATTATATATAATGCTCTGCGGCTTTTCAATTACCCCAATCGTAATTACTTGGCCCGCAGCTGCACATGCGCTTTGTTGTTGTTGTTATGTTAAGCGGAAATGCAAAGCGTTCGCTTCCGGCAAACTTGCAACCTGCAACTTGCCGCATGCCCCAAAAGGATGTAAATCACGACCATGGTTGATATTAATTTTTATGGCTTATGGCAGTTCTAAACGGTTTTGTAGCATTGTTAACTGAATGAAGCACATGCAAATTGTATGCTTCCTTTTGGCGGCTTTCATTTGCTTTTTTTTTTCAAGTTAATTTGATTTACCAACATCACATGCCACATGCCACTTGGCCTTGCCACGTTCAATCAAAAAAATAGACAAAAAACCAAATAAAATCTGTGCAGAGATTTATCAACTGACGAGTGTGTGTGAATGATATTATGAATCATTCAATAGACATTTTATATTCACTATTTTGACTGCCAACAATTCACAGGTGTATATATTCGTTTTCTAAATGGACCGACATTAACTAGAAATATAGCATATATATTTATAAATACTATATAATTTTTGCGCACATTATTTCAAAATTTGCTCATCTTAAGTTCATTCCGCCTGCCTGCCAAGACCGCTGTCAGAAAATTAAACAAACTAAAATAAGGAAAATAGAATATGAAAAATATCTTAACGAAAGCTGAAAATTTGAGAAAATAAACATGTGCGCAAAAATGAAAAGTGAAGAACTAAACTAAACAGTGAAAAGTTATTGAGAGACTGCAAATAAACGTGATTTATTACAGAATTTACTTGATCATCTTGCTGAAGAATTGAGAGCTTGTATAATATTCAGTAATTTAATTACAACCTTGATTTTAAGTGTACTTATTTTTAAGGTATTTCAAATAAATATTTTAAAAATTGCATAATGATGGAATGCAAAATAGAGAAATTGCTCAACTTATAATTTTCTGATAGCTTTAGATTTGAAATTAGTTACAACATATTAAGCATCGTTACAAAGTAATTTGGTAGTTTCATATTAGATAATGATTCTGAAAATGAATATTCCCATCTTCTTTAATTTTCCATATTTTCATCCTCCATCTCCTCTGCCCCGAATCTTATTTTATTTGCAAAAATACTAGTATATTCACATGCCAAAATAAGCTACGTAATATGCTTTTGTGCAATTTAAACACGAGCATGTGAATTTTTTTAGGCCATGGCAAATACTACGACTAGTACAATAACTCGTAGATGAAATTACGGAAATTACTAGAGTCTTTGAAAGATCGACACACGTTTCGTTCCCACAATCTAAACAATTTGCGTGGCAAAAGTCGTTTAATAAATTTGTGTGTTTTTTTAATTTTTTCTTTTTTTTTAATGTATAATTTTTGGGCATAACAATTAAATAAAAGTCTGAGTAAATCTGGTAAAACGCCCAGTTAACATTGAAGTTTTGAAGCGCTTCGAACGCTGGGTCAAGGTCTCTACTGAAGTCACAGTCTCGGTCGCAACGTGTTAATGGCTTGTTAAACTGTCAGAAAAACAGCGAGAAAAAAAGTATAAAAAAAAACCTAAAAAGCGTGCAAAAAATGCATTGTTTCAGAAATTGTTCCGCTTTATGAGCTCTAACACAGTAGAGAGAGAGATATAGAGATGTTTATATAAGATGATAAGAAATACCGCTTCATTTTGTGTATACACACGTCAAATTTATACCCTGTAGCATATATGAAATGCTGAGAGGGGTTGTTATAAATTTTTGAAAGAGATTAAGGAGATATATTGGAGATATATATAACGATTTTAATTTGAAATGCACATTAAAACTTTGAATCTAGTTATGAAATCTAAACGTTAACACTTACTATGAAGTATCGAATTGTTAATTTATCGACTCGTAATACCGATAAATCGAGATTAAAAATTCAGACCAACTTAAAACTTTCATAACTTTGTTTAACCTATTTGATTTTAAATTAAATTAATTTCGTTGAAATAATTTGAATCGAAAATTCAAAATCTTAAACCTTTACAGTTCTTCAGCTTACGTCAAATCTAAGTAGAGGGTATCTTTTGTGTGAATTTTACTTGTTTCCATCAGTAAATGCACATATACATTTCCTTAGGGTGCTGTCTGTTCTTTATGTGTGTTTTCGTCGTATTTGTTCAGCTTCCCTATGGACCCCTAGGGGCATTCTGAAGTCCATGAAAATTACACGGTTTGATGTTTTAATTGCGCAAAATGTAAACGCAACCAAAACAAACTGAGACCATAAAGAATATTTAAAAGACCTCTTATTGTTCAGGCGGTAGAGTTTGAAGTTTATGGAGTTTATACTAGCAATCTGTCAGGGCGTTAATTCTCTTCAAAAATTAAAACTCACAGTGGTCACATTTATTCACCTGTCGCTTCAATTCATTCATGAACTGAGTTTCCCACGTCGCTAAACAGACGCAGATCAAATATCATAAGCCTTGTATACAAAACTTTTCAACACATTTGCGTAATTATGGAAATTCGTGTTGTGTTTTTTTGTGTTATTTAATTAATAAATAAATGCTACAAATTAGTTGCAGCTTTCGTGTCTTTTGCTAACAAAACCAAACAATTTTCATATGATAACAGGTGGCAACTGCTTATGAAACCAGGTGAATAAAGTCAAAGCTAACGCACATTTTGAGAGAGAGGGGGCAATTAAAAATCGATTTATATGGCGCCCTCTGGCGACCGAATTAGTTGAAAATTAATGATATCCAGTGAAAGTTGAAAAAAAAAATAAATATAGTGTTTGTATAACTTTAAATTTACGCACAAAAGTCTCTCGCCCTGCCCTCTTCAAACTTTTGGGGTCTCTTCTCAAAACTGCGTGTCAAATATCGGACTTTTTTCGGGCAGTTTTGTTGTTTTTTTTTGGTAAGGTTCATTGGCCCAAAATACATATTTGAAAAATGAAAGCGATGAGCTTTTGATTTCATTCAGCTTTATGAAAAAAATAGTTATATATATGCAAAATAGTCGGGTTTACACACTTTTCTATGAAATTATGGTTGTTTTTTTATTTGTCCGCTGCTTTTTAATTGGCAATTTGCTAGAGGTTTTTTTTTGCTTCACGTTGTTAAGTTTATATAAAATAAAAAGTATGTATACACAGAGAAGAGTGCTTTAGTGTTTAGAGTTTTTGACTATAAGATTCTTAGCTTTTATTATTTCTGATATTAACTGCATTTATATGAAATTTATTTCTTCTACATTTATTTTTTCAACTAAAAATACAACTGAAAATGACCAAAAAATGCATTAACTTTAAGATTTCTCGCCTGTGAACTCTATTTACATAATTTTCAAGCGTGAAGAAATATTTTATAATAAAAACTGCCTCTGAAAATAAAAGCAAAATCTAGTATGCAGCTTTAAACTTCCTGATGCCAACACTTGCCCCGCCCCCGCTGTGCACTCACGCAATGCAACAACAACAACAACATCAGCAGTGCCCTGTAAACAAATAAGTAGCTCCCTCCCTAAGAACGCATGCAACACGTGCTATGCATAAATAAAATAGTTTTTCAGTTTTTCCTGCTGTCGAAAAAATGTTTTCCATTTTGACTCCTTTTTTCCAGCTGAACAACTCGCTGGTCAGCGGTCAACTTGCCACATTTAGAGTCTGTCATTGACCCCAACAACAACAACAATGTTTTTAGGTCTATGAAATTAGTATAGATTATGCATGGAGCAAGAACGCGTCCCGTTGTTGTTTTGTTTTGTTTCTTTTGCTGGCATCCCTAATGAATTAACAGTCGGCGTGTCCAACTCGACGCCTCGTCTGCTGCCAAGTGGAATCATTGCCAGACAACAACAACATCAGCACCACTGAAACCACTTGTTGTCTGTTTCTCGTAAATTTACATAAATTTTAATAGAAAATCCATAAAGGCGGCTATTATATAACTTTCCTACATATGAACTCTGCAAATGCTTGAAACTTTCACATTGTATCTGGGTCGCATGTTCTATCAATCTAAGCTTCTTCGCTTGAATTTTTCTGTTAATATGCTGATAATTGATAAAGACATTTACGAAAATATATTCCCATAATTATTTATAAGTAAAAAGCTTGGATGCTTATATCATAAAGATACACTTCAAGCAGACCTATAGATCTTTCAGCATTATAAGGTAGTAAATAGTATATAAATTGATTGGCATATTTTATGTATAGGGTAGCTGAATAGTCTATCACCAGATTTTTGTCTGTTTTGCATAATGATAGGCTAGTTTTGTTTCTAATTTTATGTTGTATTCTAATTTCATTATTCCTTTGTGATTTTCTCCGGAATTTTAAGTAGTTCACATATTTTGAAATATAAACATTATAATTAGTTAATGTTATTATTAATCAACTTTCATTAAAAAGCAGCTTGATTAATTTCTACCCGAATTAATTGCAGTACATTTGCTGACAGTCAGCTCACTTTGAAGTCACTCGCATTTAGAATGTCGAATCAACAATAAAAAAATTTGAACAAAAATTAAGGTGAAAAAGTCATTAAACTTTTTTTTTTCAACTTTTTCTCAAGACATAAATTATAATATATTGCAATTGAAATTAAACAGAAAACAGAAAATTATAACGAGTCGATGAGCTGCTCAGTTCAGTTCATTAACATTTCGATTTGAACAGCTGCAAATCGTTAGCCCAGTTTAATAAAGATTCCAATTAAATTTTGAACTTTTTCTGGTAAAAAAAAAAGTTGCAAATATTTATGGCCAAATTTATTGAAACCTTGAATTAATACAATTGTGGGCAACATAAATCGAGTTTTGAGAAGAGAATGTTTAGAAATTTGAAGTGTTTATTTTAATGCTGCTAGGCAAAGTTTTGCTCATCTTCTTACCTGTCTTCCCTCTAGACATTTTGCTAAAATGCCCACTGACCCATATGTTAGTCGCGTACTATAAATAGTAAATATCTTGTTTATTTATAGAATTAACTCAACATGATACACTCACCCACTTCTTAAAGCCAAATTACTTTTACTTTTCGACTAAGCAAAAAAACTTCCGCATTACAGATAAAACTCTTCCAAGATCTTTTGTGAGTTACTTAAAAAAATATCAGCTAAATTTGAGAATTTATATCATTAATAAATGGGGTGACTAAGAAAGTTCTATTCTATTTTTATACAGACTTTCCATATTTTCACATTTTACTTCTCTGTCGCTGTCATGTAAGAGTCTTGACATTAATGATCCTGTTAATTTGAGCGACAGCCAAAACAAAACTGACACATATTTTCCCTCTTATTTATTTTCGAGTGGGCGAGCAAAGAAAACCGATTTTGCCACCTGAAAAAATTCCGATACCGATTTGTAACTTAATTGAATTGTATTTCTGCCCCAGTTCGTCGATTAATTCTTTTCTTTTTCTCCTTAATTAAGAGTCTCTGGGGAAATCTACAACACTTTCGGTGGGGTTCATTGACTTTACGGCTAATCCAATTTTAATGATCTTTAGCTAAGGGCTCTAAAAACTAAATGGAAAATCAATTTGATTTTGTTACTATTTATTTAATTGCAATGCTCGAGGCTTCCTATCTCACTCTCCCTCTGATTTCTCTTAAGTTGCTTGTTTATGCTCTTCAGAGAGCGCTTTAAGAGCTTCTCGTAAAGCTTTTAGGGAAGCATTTTGATCACTGTGCACAGTTTTCCCTGTCGTATCAGTTGAGTTGAAGCGATTGTTCGGCCCGGAACGCTTTCGGATCGTGGCAGAAACAACAAGTTTCCTATATAGCCTATATAGCGCGTAAATTTTTTTGTATATTCCACTTGAAGCATATTTATTTATAAATTTTTCACATACATTTTTTGCAATTTTTAGATTGAGATTTGCCATTTCGATAGCGCTTTTTTCGGTCAAAATAGGCAAAAAAAATTAGAACCAAAAATTTTGTATCCACCGACTGGAATTGTGCGTGCTTATTTTTAGTTACCTCACACTCACTGACTGTGTGTGTGTGCTTTGTGTGTGTTTTCTATTGTGTTTTCTCTGCTTACGCCATATACACGCGTTACACAGTGCGTATGAGTGATTTGTGCCTTGGCAGACTGCCCGACATTACGCAGCTGTCTGCGATGCCATAAATTTTTGAATTCCCTTTGTAATTTACATACATATAAATTCAAAAACAAAAATTACATTTGAAACATTTTTTAATTTGACTTTAAAGTTTAAACTGAGTCACGTAAAAGATTTTTTTGGATTTTCATGTGTCTGCAAGTCTGTCGATCTTGTTTTTCTGTCTGTCCAACTTTTAGAATCAAGTTGTATTCAGATTGCAATCTATAAATCATTCTGAACAAACTGTTGTAAATTATGACCACAAGACACGTGTTGAAACTGTGTTGAAATGTTTCCACGTAAAGTATGTTCACATAGGTTTTTCAATTTAATCGCTGATCAAAAAAATGTGTGGGAATTTTTAAATAACTTCTTCAAATGATTATATCATTTGATCTGCAATAATCAGCTATACATATACTAAATAGATTACAGGAACTTTTTGTTTGAAATTGATGGCAAATTATATATAACCAGTTAAAAATCGTACTTTCTTTAATAACAACTTCAAATATATTCAATAATTTGTGGAAGTGTTTGTTTTTATTAACAACTCTTGCAAAATTCCTTACAGATCTATGTTTAACTGATCCGCTGGGATCTTGTTTGACTTTTAAAAAGTTTACTTTGAATTATGATCTGTGTTGTCTTTATTATGGTATTCCGATTTGAGATCTTGTTTAATAATGATCTTTGATACTCTCTGATCTCTCTAATTGTATTTCTGATTCAGTTTCCGTTTATCTTTTCTGTGTTTAATGATCTTCAATTAAGCACTTCAATTTGCAGCCCTCTTAGAGTTTCAGCTTTGATCCAAGCATATCAAATGTCATTCGATTTGAATTATAATCCGTCATTGTGTTGCTTTATCATGTTTATGCTCATCGCTTGCTTATTTGTTTATTTATGTGAATAATAAGCCCATCCAGCCGCAAGTCTTTTTAATAAGACAAGTGTAACCCTTTTGCAACGTATGGCACTCATATATGCCACAAGTTGAGCGTCAATGAGTCTTTTTAAATGGCGTCAGCAACGGAAATGATGCCTCATCACAACTCATCTCATCTATATGAATCCCACGCCCAATTTTAGAGCTTTTTTTTCCTTGATCTATAAACAAAATTCGAAGCAAAAACGGGGAAATAAATATTGAAAGACGCCAGAAAAGAAAGAAATTGAATTTCATCACGCAATTTCGTTTATTTTTGTATAATTGAATTGAAATTAAAAACTGAAAATTGAAATGAAAAATATGTGAAATTAATTAGCAAACTTGAACTGAACTGAAGATAAGATTAAATAGTTTGTGGGCCTTGCCCATGTTTAGATTCATTACTATTTATAAGGTATTCGCAGTTCGCGTGAAATTTATCATCGCCAAGTTTGACTTATCTAATAGTTTGCTCAACTTCACATCACGTTGATTGATAAGATTTTGTTGTTGTTTGAGTATTTCTACACTTTCTGGTTTCTTTATTCTGCAAAACAATTAGTATTATGCTAAGTATCTAAATTATATGATAATGAGCTGCTTCCGCCTTGCTGAACTGAATCCCAAATATGACAAAAAAAGAAAAGAAAACGTTTTGTCGTGGGAGCACTATGTAAATTTCTCTTGATTGATAAAGAATTGCAGAGCAGCTGGGTAAAAAAAATACACAAAATAATAGTAAAAGAAAAGTACGTCAAGTACAGAGTAAATCTCATCTCAAGAGCTGACAACCTGAAGAAGACTTCAGAGCGAGAGACCAACGACCCTGGTACAAGTCTCTATATCTGTGTAGTTGTCATGTAAACGACGTGAGATCATTAAAAATAAAAACAAGCAAATAAAAGGCAATACTTGTTAAAGCTAGTCGCAGTTGAAATACCCTCTCCCTTTTTGAGACTTGAAACAAAGTATATTGTAATGAAACAAAAATCTAAATTCTTATTCAAAAACTGTTCAGAATTCTCAATATTTTATCTACTTCTTCAGTATTTAATTATATCTTGATCAAGATGATCTTTCTTGGAGTGTATAGAAATATTTTATAGATGTGCATGCTTTTTCTTGTAACTTTTGGATAAACAGTGTGACCATAGTTTATGTTTAAGAGATTTGATTTTTCATCAATATAGAAGATTTTGAAAGAAGTTTTTGCTTTTGCTTTGCATTTAAAATGTTTAATGATTGCTTGACAGATTTTGAATGGAATATATTAAAATTAGATGTAAGTTTTGGATAAACAGTGTGACCATAGTTTATTATTAGAAATCCGATTTGTCATTAATATAGAAGATATTAAAAAAAGCTTATTCTTTGCAATTAAAATTTTTAATGATTGTTAGACAGATTTTAAAGGAATATACTAAAATTAGATTATTTACAGCTGAGCCTGTTTCTTCTAGCAGACAATAGTTAAACAGTGTGACCATATGTTTTTTTGGTTATTCAATGAAAATAAAGTTTATAAGAAGTTTTACCTTAATTTTCGAGTCAAGTGGAGCCTTTAAATAGATTTTAATTTTTTTGAACATAGTCAGTTGCGTGCTTCATAGACAGCACTTCAACGCATATACCCCTAACGCACACTTACAGGGTATAACTGACCGCAAATGCCCAACCATAGATGGTTATGTCAAAGCGCGCTTTTAGTTGGTTTGATTTGGTTGGTATGTTTTGTTTGTGTAGCGCGCTTATCTCAGGGTCTCTTTGAGCCAAGTTAATACAATGAAGTCTTATCGTTGGCCTGAACAACAATAGCCAACGACTTGAAACCATTAAGTGCAAATAAAAACAAATGTTTAAATAAGACTTATCTTGATTTTGCCGCCTATTGAGACTTGAACTAATTTGTAACTCTATCTCTCTCTTTTTTTTTCTCTCTCTCTCTCTCTCTCTTTAGACTGTTCAAACAAGTTGGCGTCCGCAGTTGCCGCTGCCCAAAGAGCTGCAATTAACCGATGAACGTCACAGCGCCGACGACAACGATACGAAAGTCAAGAGCAACCACAACAACCACAACCACAACAACAACAACAACAACAACATCACAGCAACAACAACAACATCCAACACAGAGAACAACAATCACATTTTAGATATAGATATGGAACGACTGCGTCATCATCCACATAGTCAGAGTCTTGGCGGTGGTTCCTCCTCCTCCCAGCAACAGCTGTCGAATAAACAGAAATGGTCCTTTGGCCGTCTCTTTCGCAAGAAGAAGGACGAGGAGGCGGACGGAGGCAGCGCCAGTTCCAGCGAGGAGGATCGCAAGGCGGGATTTGTGCCCGCCCAGCGTCAGAGCTCAACGAAACCCAAAGCAAAGCATCAAGCGAAATCCGCACGTGGTGGCAGCAGCAACAAAGCCTTGGGCTTTGATCACATTGTGTTGCAACCACCGGCAACAGTTGCACCACCACCACCAGCAGCACCAGCAGCAGCTCCACACATGGACAATGAGTTCTTCTTGCCCGTGGAAATGGTGCCAGCGGAGCCTTATTATCAAAATCAACCGGGTTATTATCAGCATCGTTCGAGCAACTCGTTGGATCGTCGCCTGTATCTGAATCCAGCACAAGCACACAAATCACGTGCCACCCAAAGGGGCAAGTTGGTGGTGCCACCAGGTCAACCGGGTCAACAGCCGGCCGTGCACTCCAGCGAGGAGGAGTTGATCTCGCTGAACTCGTCGACCTTCTCCAAGTATCGCAGCGACGAGAGCATTCACAGTGGCGGTCAGGCGCTGTTCGGCGCACCTGGCCAAAGTCGACGCAGTCGCGCCGCCCGCAATGAGCGCTATTACAAGCGTTTGTCCCGCGACGGGGAGGTGAGTCACGGCGGTGTGCCCCTCCAGCTGCAGCAGCAACTCCAGGTGCAACCACAAGCCCAACGTTACAAGACGCAACCGCTGCCCTTGTCCATTTATCAGGCTCCTCCAGCTCCAGCTGCCGGCGGCACCAACTCCTCCTCCTATGTGCAGTGGCAACCGCGTCCACTGCAGAACTCCATGCAGAGCGATGGCAAGCGGAGCATCAGCTATGACAGTCACATCCATTTGCAGAATGTGAATGGACGGATGCAGAGTAAGCCACTGCCACCGCCGCCACCGCCTCGGGATCCACAACGGCGTGTCCATGTCATGGGCTCCAGTTCGGGTGACCTGCGTCCCGTTTCCTATGCCTTCGATCAAAGCGGTCGCTGTGTATCCGACGATCGCATTTGGCAGCCACCACATTATCAATCCGTGCATTCGCTCAACTCGCAGCAGAGCAGCTCCATTGCCAGTGCCCCGCCAAATCAGCAGGGACGTCGCTTCATCACGCGCGCGGAGAGAAATGCGCAGCCCGGCAAGAAATCGCTGCCCAATGGCATTGATTTCCATTATGTGGCCGATGCCACACCGCGTTCCAGGAAGCCCATTCATATGCTGGAGACGGCGGGCGGAGTGGCAAGAGTGCATGATGTGCCCGCGTCCAGCGGCGTCTTGCGCACCTCCAAAAGTGGTTTGCCCACGGCCCAGGATTGCTGGTCAGGACAACCGCAGCGTCCGCAGCCACCGCTCCTGACCAAGCCGCGTTCCATTTCCAGCTCCAGGCTCAGCGAACTGCGCACGTATCCCATGCCCATGTACTCGGAGGTGCAGAAACCCAAGCGAACCCAAGCGCCACCGCCCGCTGCAGTTGCTCCCGAATCCACGGATCAGCAGCAGATTATCCATGGCAGTTTGCACATTAAACCCAGCGATCAGGCGAGTCAAAACTATGTGGAGATACGTCACCGGGATGTGCACAAGACCAACTCGATGCCGCATCATTATCAGCGACGTTCTGGCGAGGATTTGCCCAACAAATATGAGGAGTATGTGGCCGAGAAGCGGGAACAACATCAACAGGCGCCGGCGCCAGTTTTTCCCGAGCGCAAGGCGAGTGCTCCGGCCATAACTCCCATTTATTTTCCACGCAAGAAGCCCGCCAATCTGGAGGAGGCCATCAACGAGCTGGAGGCCATCTATAAATCCCTGGGTCTGACTGAACCCGCCGAGCCAAAGCTGGAAACGAAGATGGAGCCAAGGTTGGAGACCGCGAAACCGCGTTGTCCCACGCCCAGTGACTTTGAGAAGTTCGCCCTGGCCCATGCGGATGAGTATGATGATGAGGATTCGCCGGCTGGAGAGCCGGATCCGGTGCGTGACGATGTGGCCTATCGCAATCTGCAGCTGAGCAACCTGCAACATCGTGCGGCAGAGAAGCAACCGCCATTTGGCATCCCAGTCGGACCAATTGTGCCCGCTCCGCAGAGTGATTATCTGCATGTGGAGCCGGTGCAGCAGCAGCAGCAGAAGAAGAAGAGCGGCTCACCGGACATTGTCAAGGATGATCTGGCAGTGCGTGCACTGCGCAAAGATCCACCCGGTCCCAAGTCCAGCTTTGTGTATCCCATGCAGAAGAAACAACGAGCGACGCGCACTCAATCCGCCAACATCTACAATCTCATCCAGCGGGATGCGGCAAAGCCCTCGGGCGGCGATCTCAACAGTTACATGGAGCTCACGAAGAGCATCGAACGTGCCGGCTCCATGTCGAATCTGGGCGGAACGGAGGCGAGTGACACCAGCGATGTGCCGGCCACTTTGGATCTGCTGCGCAAGCTGAAGGCCCAGGACGAGGAAATGTCGCGCAAACCGCATATACCCTTCCGACATCCCAGCCAGGGTGGTGCCATTGCCCAGCTGCCCGAGCGCCTGAGCCACGAGGAGACTCCGAAGTTGGCGCCAGTACCGGCACCACGTAAAAGTCTTACGCCCGAACCATTGCTGGAGGATGCGTTGAATAAAATAGCGCAGGATGCGCAGGCGAGCAGCATTAAGTTGTCCCAGGAGCTGCAGGAGTTGCGCAAGGAGGCGTTGATCACAGCGGCGCGGCCCAAACTGAATGCGGAGCAACAGAAGCTGGAGCAGGAGCTGCAGCAGATTGAGGCCGTGTCCGAGGCGGCCAAGAGATGTGGCCAACTGCTGCTGGACACGCTGCCCGACAATGATGATCCACACGATTCCCAGCAGGAGCGACAACAACAACAACAGCCCAATCCTCGCAAGCTGCACAAGGAGGGCAAATTGATACGTGCCATCGATGAGGTTTCCGAGGCGGCAAATGCCGTGTGCGAAAAGATACTCAAGGATATTGTGACAACGGAGCCACCTGTGGTGGTCTACGAGGCGTTGCAGGTGAAACAACAACCACAACCACAACCACAACATGACACGGAACAGCTGGTGATGCCGCATCTCATCAAGAAATTGGATCCCATACAATCGGATAAGATCGAGGCGATTGCGAAACGTTGCATGCGCCAGCTGAGTGAATTGGCGGAATCACAGCCGGACTATGACAATCTGGCCGGATGTAATATGAGCGGAGTAGGAGCAGGCACAGGATCTGTCCAAGCTGACGCCACTCTCATTTGTCCCATTGCAGAGGACAAGACGACAACAAACGCGGCCAAGACACGAGCCCAGGCGAAATCTCAGGCACTCGAGGACATTGATAAGATCATGCTGGAATGCGAGAGACAGGCACGTGAAACCATCAACGCATCCACATCCGGCAGCACTCGCACCACCAACAACACATCCAGCACCGATGATCAGCGCACCACAGCGCCCAGCATGAGCAGTGGAAGTGTTAGTGGTGGTGGTGGTGGTGGTGGTGGTGTTGGAACCACTGTTAGCACCACAGCATCATCATTTAGCTCCAGCAGCGATTGTCTGGCCAAATCATCGAGTCCCTCGAATGCCAGTCGTCCGTTGTCCTCGAGCATTACATCATTTAATCCGTATTCGTCGAGTGATTATATTAAATCGCAGAGCAGCGATTATCATGCACCCAGCACCGATCCCATCAAGACATTCAGCACCACATCGTATGAGGTGCAATCGACGCCGTTTAACACCACAATTAGCACGAATGCACAGAGCACACTGAGCAGTAATAGCACCACAAACAACACCAACACTACGACTACGAGTGACAATCTAATCAATAACGTTGTTACGTCCTCCTCCTCCGCCGTCTCCTCGTCATCGCCACCGCCGCTGCAGCTGACGCCGGTGGGTGAGCGTTGTGGACGCTCCTCATCGCCATCACAGTACAATTCTAGCGAGGAATTGGCCGCCATCTTTGGCATTGAGGAGCAGCCAAAGCGTCGCCACAAACAACAACAACCAGTAACAACAACAACCACAGGTAAAGGCGCTGCACCCGCTGAACCCGCTGTATCCGCCAGCTCTGATGATGCTACTAATACCCGCTGTGCCGTCCAAGCTATCGCTACTAATCCAGTTTTGAATGTTGAACTTGAACCTGAGAGCCTGAGTTTGAAATTGATGTTACCAACACCAACACCAACACGAGCATCACAAACATACAAACCATGCCCACTAATGATAGTGCCCGTAGCTCTAGTAATTGTAGTAGTCATAGTTGTAAGCTAGCCACCATACCAGAGATGGAGCTGGAGTTGGAAACGGAGACGGAGACGGAGCTGGAAATGGAAACGGAAACTTGCCTAAAGCTTTCCCCCAATTTCAATCGCATCTATGCCAGTAAAATTAACATTGTGATGGATAAACCCCAAATGGAAACAACAACCACAACAACGACAGCAACAATTGAACCTGTCATGACCCAATTGTTTGATTCATTGAGTTCGCTGGAGGAGACATCATCCAATCCGGATTCGGGTAATGCCAGTCTGGCTGATTTTCCACTTGCCGGACATGCAAATGCCTCCATTGAGCTGCAAACTAAATACAATAGTCGCTTTGAGATTAAAGAGCATTATGTCTCGGAGGTTTCGATCAGTGCAAGCGATGACAACGATGAAACAGATAGCGATAGTTTAGTTAGAGAGAGGGAGCAAGAATTTCCACGTTTGCCCACTGAAGAGGAGTTGCAGGAGAGTTTGAGAGAGGAGGCAGCACTTGACGAATGTGAGAGGCGGACAGAAGCTGCGCAGCAGCAACTTGACGAAACTGAGAGCAAGTGCCTAAGTGAAGGACTAGAAACACGTGACGAAGCAGCCAAAAATGCTGAGAACGAACCTTTAGCTGAAGAGAGGCAGACAGAAGCTGAAATGCAGCAATTTGAAGAAATTGAGAGCAAGTGCCTAAATAAAGAACTAGCAGCCAATAATACTGAGAATGAACTTTTAGCTGAAGAGCAGACACTGGACGAAACAGAAAAGTATTTTAATACTAATACCAATATACTAATCGAAAGAGCGCTGCTGACACTTGACGAAACACAAGCAGAGGCTGAAGCTTTAAAACTGAACGAAACGCACGCATTAAGTGAGGAAGTATATGACGTGGCGACTGAACTATTGCTAACAGAAGCAGCGACGCAAGCAGAACTGGACGACATTGAATTTGACGAAGAGGACGAACTAGATTACAGTAGATTAGTCGAACAGGCGCTCGAAGAAGCTTTAGAGGAAGAAATGCAATTCGATAACGAAACCGAACTGAACGAATGTGATGCACGCAGAAAGAGTATCGTTTATGAGACGCCGCAAATTAATTTGAGCATTTCGGAATTGAAACTCAATTACGAAATGACGAAAGTAGAGCAAGAGGCGACACTTGACGAAGCCAACAAAACGAGCAGCAAAGGAAATGCAAAAAGCGACAGCGAGGAGAGTGATGAAGTAAGAAGCCGGCAATGAAGATGATGATGATGATGATATGCCAATTAGCGATGAGCGAGACAGCGAAGGGGCGAAGAAGAGAGCAGAAGCGAATGATGAAATTGAGACGCGCTTAACCGAAGGACTTCCGGCATTGAGAGCCGACGACGACAACGACGACGACGAGCAGCCGACGACGAGTGCGAAGGCGCTCTCTGTGTTCGGCGAGGTGCGCACTCTGCGGACAGTGGCAGCGAGAGAGGGACAGGGACAGAGGCAGGGGGGCGTAATGCGAGGCGGTTTGACGACACTCGAGCACGTACTTGTCGCCTGCACTGTGGGCCTGATTACACCAAACGATTTGCTCACACTGTGCTTGATCGTAATTGGTGTGATTATCATTGTTGCAATTGCGCTCACCTGAGAGAGGAAGAGAGAGAGCGAAAGCGAAGCTTCCACTTGATTGTTGTCGTTGTTGTAAAATGCAACTTGTTGTTGTTATAGTTCATGTTAATTTCTTGTTATTATCGTTGTAATTATCGAGCAAATTGTTGCGGCAGAAAACATAAATTGTTTATCTTATTATTTATATATAGCTATTTGTACATTGTCCAACCAAAAGTATTCTCATTTCTATAATTACATTTAAACTATATTGTACACATACACATTGTTTTTGCTCCACTGTGCAATAGCATTCCATTCATCCAAAATCGTTAAAAACTAACCCGACTAATTTCGATATATTTTAATATAATAATTTTCTTAATTAATAATTCTAAATGTTAATTTGACTGCAACTTGTGCCAATGATTTTTAATATTTACTTCATTAATTACGATATGTTCTATTAATTAATTAATACTTATAAATATATAATTTGTACTCCTCTCTAACGTTTAAGCCCACGAAAAACGCAACGATCAATTGAAAAAAAAACAAAAATATCAATATTATATATTTAAATATATTTACTAATCATAAAATATTTCTTAAATCTCTTTGTATATTTTCAGCTCAAAATTTATTAGTTTAAGTTATCAAACATACAAAAACCAGAAAAAAAAACAAATATAACGATTTTCCTTACATTTATTTACGTAGAATTCGTTTGCTATAATTTTTCTATAAATGTTATTATTTAAACAAAAATACACATAAATCTTATTAATAATAAAAATGTTATTTAAAAAACATCAAAATGTGCAAAATTATTGTCCATTGTTTTTGTTTTATTTGTGCGCTTGAAATTTGCTTAATTCGCTTTTGTTTTATAGTTTATAGTTTTTGGTTTCTTTTGATTTGATTAATTAGTGTTTTTGTTAGCAATTTTATGTGCTTTTAATTGGGCTATTTAAAAGCTAATTCTGCTCCTTTTTACAGTTTATGGCCAAACTAGTATTACTAATAATAATAAAAACAACATTGAAAATCACAATTTAACAAGTTTGTGTCCACTTATTGTTGTTGCTACAAACAAAACGCCGCAGAAAATTAACAAACTATTTATCTAAAAAAAAAATTATTTGTAAAACTTTACAGCAGTCGTCTGGGGTTTGTGTATTTGCTAAAGCTGGCAAATGCGAAAGCTTTTCGATTTCGAAATGGTTGGCGAGCTGTCAATTGTGTTTGGTTTGAAACTTGGCTAAGCTGACATTTGTAGTTTTTAGTTTTAAGACGTTTAATGAATTTTAGTTTTTATATGGGCGCCATCTGGCGTTTAAAGCTGGACTTAAAAGTGTAAGCTCCATTGTAAGTCAAGCTTAAGAGCTTTTGCCGTTGGATTTGAAATTAAAAGTTTGTATTATTTATAAGACTTTTGAAACAAAATCATGTAACTGTATTTTGGAAAGTAACTTTTAAATATATTTTGCTGATACACAAAATTTATTACAAATGATTTAGTGAATTTAGCGATTTAGTGAAGTACAGTCTAGACATAGATTGAAAACTTTGAAGACTCAAAAGCGTATTTGAGCTTAATTTTTGGTAGGGGAGTTCAATGTGCCTCTGTCAGTCAATAGAAACTCGACAAATTTTCGGATTTTATGCTTGTTTGCGTTGTTTTCTTGCCACGCCCCCTTCCTCGAATGTGCCCCTAGACGGCAAGTAAATAGAAAAGCACAAAAAGATGTTGAAGCCGAACAACAACAAAAACAACTACCCCAAATTGCTGCTGTTGTTGTTGTTGTTGTTTATACGGTTCGACGACGTCTGTTGTTTGGCATAAAAAGGACATTCAACTGCCTGTGTCCTGTGACCTTTTTCTAGTCTCTCTTGACAACTTTAAGATTTAAGCAGTATTTTTGTTTATTAATTATTGCTAATGAGGCCTCAAATTTCAATTTAATTTGTGTGGCCTAAAGGTAAAGAGTTGACGTATATTTGATAAATTTCTCACATTTTCCCCAGTTGTCGCTTATCGCGACGTTTCGATTCATTGGGTTTTTCTTTTGGGAAATCAAAAGAGATTTATGGTGTTTTCCCTGTGCATTGACAAGGCAAAAGACTTTAATTTAATTTTATTATTTTACAGAAATCAATAGCGTAAATTTTAAGTTGAATTTTCTGAATTTAAGGCAGTTCATTCACCTGACCTGACCCCAAAATGCCCTGCCGAGTTCAAGCTGCTAAAACTAAATAGCAATAAAAATGTCACAGCTCTAATTTGTTTTGTGTCACACTGCCACCACAAAGTATTCTACCCAACTCTCTCTCTCCCCTATCTACCCTCTTTTGCTCTGACTTTAGACCTGGTCACAATTCGCCTGCCTTGTCATAAATAAGACTCTTTGGGAGCCTAGAACAACAGTCGAGCAGACAGACACGGCTTTTGCCACATACTTGTAGTGTGTGTGAAAAGCTACCCCCAACCCCGCCCCCATCCCCTTGCACATTTCCAGCCCCTTTCAGTTACTCTGTCTTCAGAGTATAACACGCCCGCCTATGAAATAATCATAACTTACTTAACCCAATTTAATGTTATATGTTTTCCTAGACCAAATTCACAAAGAATTTGCTAACGAGGGTCGCTCGTAATGCACTGAAACTCTTTTAAAATCACATTTGTTATTTTTTAACTTTTGCAGTGGCTTTTGGTAATGTGATTAACTTCAATACGTCATAACATTGTCAAATCTCAAACCATTCACAAGCGGAATTTCATTTTGATCTTGACTTGGCCTAAAATTCATCTCTTTTTATTTTCGAAATTTATAAATTGTAAATCTAGTGCTTTGACATTCAAACAACTGCTTATGTCATAATTAGTATAAAACAGAATTTCAAATTTAATTCTAAGACGTTTCCCTTTTCCTTTTAGTTTCCTTTAGTTTAACTTTTCTTTTAGTTTAACTTATAAAGTTATTAAGTGGATGGGATCAATTCCAAAAATCATAACCTAAACAAAACCTATTCGGTTTTTTTAGCAGTTTGTTATTTTGATCATAATCTAGTTTTTAAATCTATAACCAAATTTTATTCAAATTATTCCTCCAGATATCGATTTGTAATTTTTTTAAAATTTAACATTTTTAAATATCAAATTGTAATGTTTAATCAACTCCATGCTTATGTGATAATTAATATAAATCAATATTTTAAATTTGAGTCTGAACTTTGACTTGTTAAAATTGCCTATAATTTATCCGATTTCCAAGCTGATTTTTGGCTTAATCTAAAATTTTAATAATAACTAAGATTTTCTTAGTTTTTACTGTTAGAACAGCCCTCGCTGCTTAAGTTTTATTTACAGCTATTGCCCACATACGTGCACAGTTTGTGGGCGTGTCCAAGTGGGCGTTTCATAGACTGTGCCTAATTATGCGCTGCGAAATCCTTTCAATGTCTGTCACTTTGTCGTTTCGTCTCTTGAGCGAGTGATAATTAAGTTGACTGCAGGCAAAACTTCAATATTACTCATACGCCGCATGTTGCATGCATACAGAAGTTTGTTCAAGTGTTGCTGCTGTTGCATTCAAGCGGTCAAGTGTGGGCTACTGTTGCGCCCCCGGCCCGTCCCCGCCCCTTGCCACGCCTTTGCTTTTGCGGTTTGAGTTGTGCTGAGGAAGGGAGAGGAGTGGGAGGTTGCATGCCACTCAACTAGATTTGGGGGCACGTGTCGCGACACAGCATATTTTTGGTGGCGTTCAATGCATTTGCGGTCGCCGTTGGCTGCAAAACATGCATGTAAATTAAACGTTGTTCGGAAAATTCTTTCAGTTGGTGGCATGGAGAGGGAAAGTGAGTGGGGGAATGAAGCATTTCCACTGCGCAGGTACAAACAAAAAATGCTTTAGGGAGAAACACATAAATGAAGGGCTGTGCTGGCGGCGAATTCGCAGGGATACAATAAGGGAGCACAAATGAGAGAGAAAAGCAGAGAAGTGGGGAGAGAAAGAGAGCAAAATTGACAGAGAGAGAGAGGCCTTAATTTTTAAAAATACCTGGCCACTAGACAGAGACTAGTGATTTCAACTAGTTGCCTTAAAAACAGAGCAAACAGAAAATCTGAATCCTGTACATATTTTTTTTGTCAAAAAAAAATATCAAAAAAACAATAATCTGTATTTGCTGAAAAAAAAAAAATTAATTGCACAACATTTTATTTTGTTTTTTCATTTAGTCAGTGTATAATTCCTTAAAGTTTGCTTATTTCATGAAATACATACAGCCGTGGTCATATAAATAGCACAAAAAAATATTAAACTTGTAGAGTGTTTTTTTTAATTAAAATATATTTAGTAAAAATCAAACAACTTTGGCGCTTCATAGCTAAACTTATTAACTAATTAATTCATGAACAAAAATTTATAAATGTTTGAAAACAAAAGAGTAAAAATTCAAAAATTAAAAAAATAACGAAATATGTGTGGTCACAGAAATAGCACAATTTTCAAATGTTGCCAATAATTCATAGAAACTAAGCTTAAAAGTTATAATTGTTGAACAAATTTATTATTTGGTTTAATATCCATGATTTACAATAATGGTGTTACATCTCCGGCCCATACTTTCCATAAGCTTCTGACATCTCTCCTTTGAAATGGAGTTCCAAGCTTCTTCTTTGACACCTTCCACAAATCGTCAATGTTAGCCAATTTTCTTCTGGATATCATTACCTTTACGTTATCATAGATTCTCTATTGGATTTAGGGTGGTACTTTGAGCCGGCCACTCCATAACTTCGATGGATTCGTCCTTCAACCACTTTTTAACGACGCGAGATGTGTGCTTTGGGTCGTTATCGTGTTAAAATATCCATTTAACAGGCATATTCTCAAATGTAAATGCTTCCATTTGATTATTGGGAATGTCCACATACATGAAACAATCCACTACGTCATTGATTCGGAAGAGCGGACCCGCACCATGCCAGGAAAATGCAACCCAACATATAATACGTCCGCCACCGTTCTTCACGGTCTTCATAGTGTACCTGGGGTTAAGAGCTTCAACTTTTTGACGACGAACTAATGTTTTCCCATCGGGTCCTACTTTGTTTAGTTGGGTTTCATCGCTCCATAGCACATTTTTCCAGAAATTCAGACTCTTATCCCGATGGGTTCGTGCGAAGCTCAATCTTTGTTTGATATTTCGTTTTGACAGGAGTGGCATCTTCCTGCCGATGCGTCCAAAGAGCGAAACTTCGTTTAGTCTTCTAGCCACTAGTCTTCTGGACACATTCGTACCACATTCATCATTAATTTCCCCTATAATTTCTCGAGAGGATTTAATATGGTCCGCCTTGCTCTTCCGCACTATGAGTGTATCCGTAGTAGAATCTGATTTTCTTGGTTTTTTCTTACGATTTTTTGTATCTGTCAAGTAGTTTGGGTTTAACTTCACTACTCTAAGTGCGTTATACACCATCTTCCTGGAGCATTTCATTATTTCGGCTATTTCCGAAGGTTTTTTTCCAGGTTCACTTAGTGTGAATATAATCGTCCTTTGTTCAACAGAGCAATGGCTTCCACGCCCCATTTTAGCACGTTTTCGATCAACTTTATTAATTTCTTACCGAAATATTGAAAATCAAACAAAAAAGTCTGCGAAAATTACTTTTATTAGAAATTAGCAACCATATCATCAAAATGTGCTATTTCTATGACCATGCAAAATAAGTGGTCGCGATCGAAAATTAAGCATAAACCAAAAGAGAAAAATGATAACGGTAAAATTTTTGCCTGTATTACATGTGGAAGAGTGCAATAATCGTTTGCGATCAAAATTTTAATAATCGGATGTAAAATATTGTCCAAATAATCGATCGAAACAGTCTGTTTTGGTTTTTGCTATTTATATGACCACGGCTGTAAGACTCATTTTGAGTTTCATTTGCCAGAGCGAAAGGCATTAAATTTGAAGCGTATTTTTTTATGGTGAATAAAAAACTCATAAGACCTGTTACATTTTTGGATAGCAGATTTTTAATATATTTTTTTCGGCTCAAGGAAAAAAGTGAAATTTTGCCAAAGGGCAGAAGCACTCCTGATTTTCGATCAGTGTAGACGTGCTAGAGACTGAGAAGGCAAAAGGGAGAGATAGAGAGAGCGAGAGTCTGTTGCGAATTCGCCGTTGATTTTACGTTGAAAACATGAAAACCGGCTACAAAATCAGCTGTTTTTTGTATGCTCCCACACACAACACAGTTCAGGACTTGTAACCTGCCTCAGTTTGTTGCATACTGTATGTGTAAGTTTGCGTGTGAGAGTGTATGTGTGTGTATTTTGGCCTCTCAGCCTGGTCTGGTCACATCAAGTCAAGTCAAGTCAAATCTCGCTCAGTACGCGCAGAGTTTTCCAGCAGCTCGCAACACGTTGCGCATACGAAACAGTTAGTTGCATGTGGCAACAACAAAAACAACTAAACACAACACAGCACAAATTGGCGTACTTTCAAAAAAATAAAATTAATTTAAAATTTTTAAAGCTAAAAAAGTGAAAGAGTTGAAAAAATTAAAAAAAAAAAGCTAACCAAAAAATTGGTAGACAAAGTTGTAAAAAAACTAAGAAAATGCAGAAAAATATAGGAATAGGCGACAAGTGCTAAAAAGGTGCGTCTACGTGTGTGTAAGTGTGTGTGTGTGTAGGTGTGTGTTTGTACATGTGTGCGTGTGTGTAAGTTAAGTTAACTGCAATTAAAAGGAATTTTCCGGAATGCCAAAAACGCACGCTTGCAATGCGACAAAAATGTTTCAAAAGGGTTTAAATAGTTGTTAGACAAGTGAAAAGCGGAAAAGAGGATAAAATGCAAGGAGAGCGCAGACAGAGAAAAGTGAGGGGGAAAACTGGGAAAATACGCATCCCCACACACATTGTGCTTTGTTCAGACTTCTGACAATGCAAATATTTAGTTTTCAGCTTCATCGTCCTTAAAAACTGCACGCGCCTTTCTACACTGTTAAAAAGACAAAAGGGATTCTAGAAACAAAAATATTTGTTATAGTTATTTTACTTTTCAAATGAAACAACTTTAACAGAATTAGTTAAAAATACACAAATTTATGTGATATTATAAATAATTTTCTATACATTTTTCTATTTTTCTTACAATTGTCGTCTAAAATCAAGAAAAGATTCCAGATTTTAAGAACTTTATTTAAAAAAAAATTGCAACAGATTTTTGTTTATTGCAATTTTCGGAAAAAATTGCATTTTCACAAAACTAAAATTTTATCTTAAAACTATCTTAAAATTCAGAACTTTAACTCAAAACTAAGAATTACCGTGTACAAATTTAATTTATATATGTACATAATTTTTATCAGTGTATGCAATTCTCAGGACATTTTGAATTGGCCAAATCGGAAGTGGGAAGGAAATGAACAACATTTTCTTATTTGATGATACGTTTGTTTTTATTATTTTGTTTTCTTCTCTTGTTTTTCCTTTTTGCAATTCATTTCACTTAAGTGGCATTTAGTGGGGCGCTAGTGTGGTCTCTTGCCACGCCCACAAAAAAGAAAAGGACTGCCCATTTTGACTGTTTGTTTGTTTGTTTGTTAGCCAAGTTCAACGGCATCAGCAGCTGCTTGCAACGTATTTTGTTGTTGCCACAGTCAAGTTCAGTTCATATCCTTCAGTTTTTATACCCGTAACTTAAAAAAATGTGTAAAGGGGTATATTGGTATTCTGTTGAAGTGTATTTAACAGGCAAAGGAGCATCACCCTATAAAGTATATATATTCTTGATCCGAGTGCCTAGATCTCAGGGACTATAAAAGCTAGATCAACCAAATTTGGTACGCAGACTTTGAAATGCCACCACACAGTCAGTTTTTTGAATATAACGTATTATTTTTGATAGTTAAAGTTACCTATTATCATAAGCTATCATTCTTCTTAATCGCAAGAAGCTCGGTCAAACGGAACGCTAGTAATGATATGATTTAAGTTTCAATCAAATCAAATGACAGTGCTTAAAAGTATGCAATGCAATTTTATTTAAATATGTAAAGGGTATCCTATAGTCGGGAACTTGACTAAAGCCTTTCCCGCTTGTTTGTTGTTCATCTCGTTGTTCTTCTCATTGTTGTTGTTGTTGTTGTTGCCTTTTGGAGTGTTGGCATCTCCTGCCTAGACATGCCCCACACTCTTTTTGGTATTGTATGATTTCCTTCTTTTTCTGTCCCGTTCTCTCTGTCTCACTCTCACTCTAGTATTTGCATTTACTACTTGAATTTCTAGAGGTTTTTCGGTAGTTTCAAGTCATTGTGTGGATTTGTGTGGCTGCTGCTTCTGCTTCTTCTTCTTTATCCACTTATTCTTCATCTTCTTGTTGTTGTTGCCAGTTGGCCTGAAAGAGTTTAATGTGCCCTGAAGTTTCATCCTTCACTATGACAAGTGAAATTTTCGTGTCTGTTGATTGCATTGAAAATCGCAACAACAAAAAATATAAATAAAAAAATGCTCCTGTTGACTGCAAAATGAGCTAAAAAAGAAAACGTGAGTGAGTGTGAGTGTACTCAAAGCCAAATACTCGTTTATTCATTGTTAAGAAGTGCTCCTGATTACATAAGCACAAATACAGCGAGTATCTTTAGAGCTATTCTGGGAATACTCCGGCATTAGTTTAATATAAAGGAAAAGCATTTGCAAGTTCACGGAAGGAATGAATGAAGATTGTATAGTTTTGGAAAATAAGCGAAAATTATTATTACACAGAATCCATTAAGATATAATATAAATACTTAAGTGTAGTTTTTGAATTGGCCTCGACATTAAGCTTAGGCAAGTTTTCTTTACGTTTTATAAAATTTAAAACCAAAATTCCAGAAATTTTAGAAAAGGGCAAAATGGCTAGTAAAGAAAACAAAAGTAAGAAAAGTTTAAATTTTTCGCTGTAATTCTTTCTTTCATTCTTTTATTTTGAATACTTTTTCCGTATTTTATCAATGGGCAAAGATTTTTTTACTTGGCAGTTCCAGCAGTTATTTCTTTCCTAAATCTCTCTTTTTTTTTATGAAAAAAATTAGAAAAATTATTAAAATAATATAATATTTAAATTAAATGATCTGCTTAATAATTTAACAGTTTTCCCCCAAATTGGCAATGGATTTGCTCAGCAAATTTAATTTTTTTTTCATAACTAACTCTTTTTATATAACAAATCTCTACTTTTCACATTGAAATTTCCTTTCAAGATTTGATCGCTTTAATCCTAAAGTCTGCTGTCTACTTATATAACACATGTGCACTTCTTGGCAACACGTTCTTTGAGCCAACATTGGCAAAGATACTTTCGAAAACTGCAAATCATGTTGCGCTATGAACCAAAAAAAAAAAAAAGAGAAATAAATGAATGAATAAAATGTTGATCCGCAGTTGAAGCGACATATGTATGCGCTACCTGCCACCTACAAAAGCCAACACAGACAACAAACAACAACACAGTCAACACCCACATACACACACACACTCTATCACACACACATACACAGATTTGTGTATCTTTTGGTGTTGCTGTTTTTGGGTATCCTTCAGATACGTGAGTGATTCAACATAATTATGTTTCAGCAGTTTGAGCTGCAGTTACAGACAGATTCTTCCCCCCCCCCCCCCCCACACATTTCCACCTCCTGCCCCCGCCCCTTAATAGCCGCCTACCTTTTAACCGTATTATAACGGTTATATGCACGTATGCACGAAATAACAGTTAAAGTATTTCAACATTCATTCGAAATATAAAAGAAAATTGCCAACTGATTGTTTTGGTGGTTTGTCTTTAGTCTCTCTCTCTCTTCCTCTTGCTCCTTCTCCTTCTCCCCTTTGCATCCTCTCTTTCCGACGCCTGCATCATTAAGCTGACATGGGAGCAAGACAGGGAGACATATAGACAGAGTGAGAGAGAGAGAGAGATGGTGACTGTGACTGACTGACTGACAGCAAGAGACAACTGACAACGACAGCAACAACAACGGTACAACATGCACAATTTGCAAACTTGGTTCGCTTTTAAATACCCTGCAAATCCATTCTGCATACAGGGTATTTTGACACTTACTATATCAAAATTTGTTGAATTTATTATCACTTTTCATGAAACTGTAAAAAATTCTCACTTTACGTATTGAATCCAATGAATACCCTGCACATTCAGTCTTTACAAGGGTATATTGACAGCTATTGGAGATTTGTTGAATTTATTGTTGCCTTTTAATGAAAAATTGAAATTGTAACCCATTTGACTGCGCATTTTTTCAGGTGGCTTTTGTCTTAATATGCAAAATAAAATGCAATTCCTGTAACTTGTCAGTTAAGTGACCTATGGGGTATCTCGATGTTCATCACCATCTGCCTTCTTAATAGTTTACTTATTTTGGGTTAAGATGTTTAAATGTAATATAGTTTTTTCCAATACAGTTGAGCCAAAATGATTTAATATTTTATGCCAAGATCAATTACAGGGTATGCTTAATTTGATAATTTTTTTACGCAGTTACATCCTATTTTAAACTTAAAATAAATAATAAAAATAATTTAAAAATAAATTTAATAATAAATTAGGAATTTCTTTTTTTAAACTCATTTACAGAGTATGTTATAGTCGAGCAGCTTAAATTGTTATTCGTTCACTTTGCTCTCTTGGTTCTTTGTCTGCCGCACGTAGGACGCAGTTAACGTCGCTGTTGGCGTTGGCGTCGGCGTTAACGTCGGCGTCGCTGCAAATGGAGGCGTTTTTTGCTCGTGGTCTCGTTTAACAGCAAGAAGTGCAGAAAAACGGAAAATAGAAGAAAAAAAAAAGAAAAGGAAAAACCTTTTGATTGCTGCAATAAACCACCTGTCGAAGTGGAAAACGAAGCTTCATCATGAACATGATTCCAATCGAGTTTGCCTTGGTTTCGAGTTTCAAAATTTGATTTTGCAAAGTTAAATAAAATTTTCTTTCTTTTAACAAATTTTCCCTTTGACAAGCAATTGTTGCACATTTTTATTGTTGTCTTTGCCGCGAGTACACTCACACACATACACACACAGCTCTGTCACACATACACACGCACACAGAGAGTCAACTTTACACCCACAAATCCATTCCGTTTTACGATTTTCCGCCGAATTCGCAAATTCAATTATCAAATTTCATCGGCCAAAAAACAACAAAGTGCAATTAGCTCAAGTCAAATTGTGGCCAGAAGCGATAAGAGTCCTTGTTGAGAAAAAGAGTCCTTTACTGAGGTAAGCACGCAAATTGACCGTTACTCGACCGTTACTCGTTACCCGTTACGAAGCTTTTTGACCGCTTCGAAAACTCTGCATAATTCAATTCGGGGTTTTCCTTTACCATGGTCAACTTTTTGACGCGTGCTTAAATGGCACTAAAAACAACAACCAAAACATTTTACCAACTGTTTTTTTTTTTGATTTTCTTTGGCTAATTTGCATTTTTTTATTGGACAAGTGACATGAAAAGTTGCAAAGTACAGTGTGTGCGAAATGTATGTGCGCGAAGGTCCTTAAAGCTATCCTTGTTGTTTCAGTTGACAGTACAAATGGGGAAATGACAAAGAGTGAAAAATAACAAATAAAAATATATCTGTTTTCATTATATTAGTAATTTCAATTATTGTGGGAACAACTTGCGAATTATAAGCAGAAAATGCTGAAAATTATGTACAGCATTAATTAAGAGTAATGAGTCGGAAATAAATCAAACATTAAAAAAATTACAGGCACACAGAGAAAATTGCAGTTAGGAACAGGATACATTTTTATTTCCAATTTTTATGGTTTAAATTATTTTTATTTTTAACTTTTATTTTTAATTTGTTTTAACAAAATTAGTATTAAGTCAAAAAAGAGCTATAGTTTGTATAAAAATTTAAAACTAAGTTTTATTTTCAAGTTTTATGATACAAATTACAAATAAAACTTCCATTTAAATTTTTTTTTATACAAACCATCAACTAATTCTTAAATCATAATTTTTTCATTAAACTTATAGTTGATAGAGTTTTTAGATTTTATAATTTTTTTAAGATAATTTAACTCGTTTAACATGTTTTTAAGGAATAAAAAATTTCCAAATATTTTTAAAATTAAATGTAATATAAAAAAATAACAATAATAAATGGAAAAAGGTTAATAAAACCTTGTAATCGATAGCATCCCCTTTGATATGGATATTTTATTTTTCAGCTTTAATTTAATCCTTAAATTGCCATCATAGTCATAACGTAAGCTTGCCTCATAAATTCCTTCCCCTCCCCTTACATTGGCATTCATATGTCATTCGTCAAACGCTTTTGGCGCCACATTTCCGAGCTTACTCCACCCCCCGCAATTCTCTTCCCCCTCATGCTTCTCTTTGCTGTCAACCATGATTTTATGGACTCAAAGTTGACACACGTGACTGATTTTTCGGTTACAGCCATGGCAATAAAAATTCTTTCATTAATTAAAAAGTCAAAGGCTAGGGAAATACAGGCCAAAAACGCGCAAAAAAAAAACTTGGCTAATATCTAGGACAAAATATGAAAAGAAAATGGGGGAAAGTGTACAATAATTTAAAAAATAGTTTGTATTAAAGTTGTAGGAAAAATAAATTGACAGCTTTATTTATCGCCAAATATTGGGGACAAGCAAATTTAATAAAGCCATTAAAAAAGTGTAATAGAATAATCAAACTAAGTTAAGTTTTGCGCATGGAAATCGCTCAAGTTGGGCCAAAGTTATGACAGTGGGTAGAAAAGCTTTTTGTACACATCAAACAGCAACAAAATGGCCTGCGTTGACGTAGGCGCTGGCGCCGGCGCCGCCGGTACATAAATTATGGAAAAAACAAAGCTGACCAACGTCTCATAACTCAAAAGCCAGCAAAAGAGACACTCAAAGCGAACCCACCCACACGTGCGACAAAGCACGCAACGACGGGATGCTCTCTCTCCTCGCCCTATCCCTGTCTTTTTCTCTTCGACTCTTGCCCTGGCGCTAAAAACTTTTGAGTGACGTACAGAGTTTTTTTTTTAGTTAAGTTTTTGCTGCAGTCAAGAGCGTGGTGCTCTTTACTCTCTTTAGTTTTGCTTTGCCTTTGCTCTAATTAATTAGCTAATTTTGTTTGTTTATCGTGGTGGGAGCACGTGCCGCATTCTAGACACGGCAATGACTTCATTTAAGGCTTAAATTTGATTTGTTTTGCTTTGGTGTTTGTGTTTTGTCATGACACTTTTTATGTTAAGTCTTGATTTATTTAACTGCACTAAATTTAACTCTTATACTTTGTCTCACTTCTTATTTGTTCTCTCTCTCTCTCTCTATTTGCAGGTGAGTCATTGATGGCTGGATATGCAATCAAAAAGTTTTTTAAAAACTTATAAAGAAATATCTGAAAAAGCGTAAGTCATAAAAAGTTTATATCTATCTAAAAAAAAATATGCAATTGGGATCATATTATGACGAATAAAAAATCGAATTACACCTTTTAAATGCCCACAATGTGTAATCGAAGAAGAACCGCAATTTGTGCAGCTTTAAAAAAAAGCTTTTCCCCATATTTATTGTTGTGTTTTACTCCCTGTTGATTAATGTAATCCAAGTCAACTTGAATTTCTGCAGCTTTTTCTTTTTTTTTTTTTTGCTTTGAGATGCAATCTCATCTACAAGTTCTTGCTAACCATTAAACACCTCACACTGTGCACTCTCTTTCTCTCTATCTTTTCATCTCGTTCAATTCAATTCACATTAAATATACCTCAGCATTAGTGTTGCCAGATTAGCTTGAATTAGGCTAGATCTAGCATATTTGAAAATGGAAAAGCTTATAAAATATGCAAATAGATTATAGCCATAAAACTAGCACATTTTATAGTTCATATAGCATATTCTAGCAATAAATAAATAAATGCAGTTGAACTCCCGTAGCTCGAACTTCTATAACTCGAATTTCTCTCTAACTCGAACTAAATGAGTAAAATAAGTAAACTTGAGAAAAATAACTCTATAAGTTTATATTTTCTTTTGATAACGGTGATTCGAGTTACGGAAATTCGACTGTATTTTATAAGTTTTAAATTGTTTACGATGATTTCATTGATGATTTGCTCAAATTCGTCTTACATGAGAACAGATTATTGACATTGACAGATTTGGGTCAGAGGTGCTTGCCTATAAAGACGCAGGAAATAATAATCCATTTGAGTCCCTTGCTTTATTTGCCTTTCAAATGCTCTCATTGCTGTGGTCAATATAAAATATTGTTAAAACAAATTGTGCAACAAAATCCACTTGAAAACTTTAAATGCTACATTAAGCAAAAGCTAATTTTTTTAAAATCAAATTTATTTCATTTTTAATTATATTTATTTTTTTAATTTTATGCCTACAGCTTGCCAAAAAAAATAGATAAATATTTAAGTCAGAAAGAAAATAATGAAATCGATAACTTTTTAACTAATTTAATTTAAATAAAAACTTAATGATTTTGTTTTATCTTCTTGCATTTGGATATATGTAGCTTGTTTTTCAGGATTTTTATTTTTAACTTATTTTAGCTTATTTTTACTCTGAATCTAGCAACACTGCTCAGCATGCAAAACTGCAAAACTTTGAATGCTATAGCTGCAGTTGCTGCGCTGCCGACGTCGCTGTGTTTGCTTGTTTCGCCTGCGCAACAAAAAAAAATCTATGAAAATGCAGTTTTTATATCCTACACAATAAATATTTGTATACTCGCTGAGAGGTGTTTGCATGTGTGTGTGTGTTTGGGTGTGTATGTGTGTGTGTGTATGCTGCCACGCGCCTTATTTAGATTTATGCGCTTTTATGGCTATATTTGCAGAATTGACTTGCACAGAGCAAATGGTAGTAGAAATAGTAGTAGCCGTAATAATAGTTCAGAGTAGTAGTAAGAGAGCAGTTGTAGTTAATGTTGCTGTTGTTGTCTGCCTAATGGCATTGAACTTGCTGCCTGATCTGTGGACTGGACTGGTTGTCAGAACCACTGCCATTTGGAGCAAACACAAATGCAAACGGTTCATTAAGCAATTTTCTATGGCATTTCCACATTTCCGCGCGCTTTTCATCCATTTATTCATCAGAATGGTCATTGAATTGCGCCTAACGGCACCTGCATTGCCATGTATAACTCAATTAAAGCGAGAGAGAGCATTCTAGAGTCTAAACTCTTAATTCAACTAGAAAGTTATAGAAAATATGAAACTGTCAAATCATTTTATGACTCTCTTTTCTGCATCTCTCTTCCTGTAAATTACTCTCCCACATTGAAGCTCTCTCGCGACATTGACAAGATCGTGTTGCAGTCTTTTATTTTTGGCAATCTTTAATCCTTTCCCTTTTTAACAATTGCTTGTACTCCTATCTCTCTTTGCTGTCGCTGTTGGTTGCATTTACAGCAACAATAACAAACGCCCACAACAACACAGCGCGAGTACTGCGCCCGCGTCACTGCCTCGGACAACAGCACACGAACAGCACAACTGCTATCGTTCCTCTCTTGCAGCAGCTTCGGCTTCGGCATTGGCGCTTTCGCGCAACTTCAGTTCAGCTCAGTCTTTTGTCTGCGCTGTTCGGCGTCGGTTCATGTTGGGCAATCAAAGAGTTCTGGCTGCTGTGTCGCGTATTAAAGCTCAGCTTTTGTTTTCGGCTTGCATTGCGCTTCCGCTGTGTTTTGTTATTGTTACTGTGCGTATGTCTGTGCCGTGTGTCTGTGAGTGTGATTGTGTACATACATACATATATACTACTTTAAACAAGTTTACAAAAATTCGTTTATTGTCACGCTCGATTTAATCGACAGTGAATGTTGTGATTGCCAAAAAAAAAAACAAAAAATTATAAATCATTGCTAAACAATTGATACCGCATTTGTATGTAAGTATTAAATTTAAACAAATGATTCACACTGAACTCAACTAAAATGACAAAACAATTTGCTCAACTGATAATTTTCTTTTTGTCAACGAGTCTCAATCGGGATTTTCTGTTTCGGGTGTTAATTTCTGTGTGAAAAGCTAATAAAAGCAAATGACGCTGCAGTCGCTAAGATGAATCTTAATTTTCAACTTGTCATGTCAACCGCTTTGAGCTTTTCACTACAACGGTAAATACTTGCGCGCTCTACTTTTAATGTCTGCGCTTATGTATATGCTTGTGTGTGTGTGTGTGTATGTCTGCACTCTCATTGTAGTTGTAGTTTGTCTCATTTTCGACTCGCGGACATGTGCTGCCCAGCAGTCACAACTCACCACTCCCCACTCCGCCTCTTTGCGCTCTCTCTCTCTGTCCGACTCTCTCGACAAACGCAGGTTTTGTTGTTATTTTTAGCTAACTGCGTCGGCGCCGTTTGCGACATGTCTAGCGTCGCAGTCGGCTTATCAAAAGTATTTTATTTTTAGCAAGTGCTTTAAATAAGTTCTTGCTGTGCGTTTTATTTTACATTTATTGCGCGAATTTGCCTTAATTTAATTCAATGGCTCAACGTGTCAGCGACGCGCTGTCTGCGCTGAGTTTTGTTGTTGTAGTTGTTGCTCTTACTTGAACTTGCACAGCATCAGCTAAGCTTTTATCTTGTAAGAGAGAGTGAGCAACAGAGATGAAGTGTAGAACAGTTAGCGGGAGAGTGAGAGAATCACCTGCTGTTGTTGCTGCTATTACTGTTGTTGTGTCTGTTCTTTGTGCTTGTTGTTATTATTGTTTCTAGTTCAGTCAGCCGTGCGTTTTGTTTGCACTCCCTTTGCTTTTGTTTTGCTGTTGCCTCTGTTATTGTTGTTGTTGTTGTTGCTATGGCAATGCCAACTTTCAACTGTAAGCTGCATTTTGTACTTGCGTGTAATTTGCTTTTATACAATTACAAATTCATGGCATTTAATTGGCAATTCTAGTTTTTAGTAGTATTAAAATACTAAGCGTCTGTTAATTGATGTTAATCACATTATGTTAATAACATTGTGCGAAGAGTCATCCGATTTTTTGCAGTGTAACACGATAATTGTTCACAAAAATTTGTATAGAAATTTACGGACTATTGTTTCTATTCAATTCTTACAATTTCCCCACTTCATTTGAGCAATAAATGTTTTATGACAATTTGCATACATTCCGAGAATGCTTTTGAATTAGAATTCTATGCAACATAATTGTTATTTGTTGTTGTTGTTAGCATTTAACTTGAACATATTGAAAATATGGTTGATTGTCGATTTTAGCCTTAAATTTGTGGCTCTGCATGTGGTGTACACTAAAAATAAACATGGAAAATTGTTAAATTTAATTTTTATTTTTTTAATAAAATAAATGTTACCTTTCTCGAAATTGGAAACGCAGCACTGCGCTATTTAATTGTGCCAACCACGGCGGAGTCCATAATTAACCGTAATACATTTAATTATAACATTTAGATAATTACAGTTTGTCGATTTGGAAGTTTCTTTACATTTAGTTGATGATTGGCAAATTTATATGTTTATTTCACTTTTCAGTTGGAGTTATTATTCAACGGCTTTGTTAAGCGATACGTGACCTTTGAACTTGATTCACGGTCTGTTTTTTGTTTTTTCACTATCATGCAAGCCAGGGCCAAAACAGAGTTGGTTCAGAGAGAGAGAGAGTTGCAAAGGTCATATTTGACTTCCAAAGTCAATTTCCGAGGCGACATCCCAAACATGAAACGTTCTTGACTTTTTCTTCCCTTTCTAACACCCCCTCACTCTCTCTCGCTCACTCTGTTAGCTGCAAAAAAAACCTTCAAATGAAGCGTTACCAAGTTTATCTTGGTTATGTTCCATTGCCAAGGAAACTGACCTTGTAAGAAAAAGAGGAAACCAAATTTATGGTTTTCTTTTGACTAACGTTTAATAAATCTTTTTCTCGTATCTCGTTCCTTAAATTCTCATTAAATTTTATTTATTTTTATCACTCTATGCACATTTACAATTACTTTGAAAATGCTTCACAATTGTCGCAGAATTCGATTTCAAATGATTTATGCACAACGGGGCGTATAAGTAATGGCCTTAACTTTTGAATTATGAAGATTGAAAGCAGATTGAAAACAGATTGACAGCTGGCCATTTTACCTTAACTATTAGCCCAGGAATTTTAAGACTGATTTAAAATGCCTTTTGTGCTATTATTAAATTCAACGAAGCGTACTTATCTATAATTTAAGACTGCTTTGGAATACCACTTATTTTGCTTAAGAATTAATTCAATCGATAAATCCGAAAATAGCATTTTAACAAAACGTGCGACTTTTCGACGTCTGTCGGTTGTCAGTACAGACACGCCCCCCTTTCACTTCCATCCCTCTTTGACAGCCCCCATTTCGTGCACAGCAAAAATGTCGCGTCAGTCAGTGGAGTGTTGGGTTTTTTTGTGCTTCCTTCCTTCCGTCGCTTCCTTCCGTTATAAGTCTTGTCAATTGAATGACAAAGGCTACAACGGGGCAGGGAGGGGGTAGTGAAATGGCCTGACGTAGTTTGAACCCACACACGGATTGTCACAAAATGTCAGCTATGCGTCAATAGCTGCTCGTCTTTGTTGTTGTTGTCCTTGCTGTTGTTGTCCCCGTTGTTAACTGTCAATAATAACAACAACAAGAGGGACAGTAAAAAAGCTCAAGCATCATGTCTATTAAATCAACAAACCAACGTGTCGTTTGAACGCCTAAAACTGTGCCATAAGCACTTTGAGCCCATTGAGAATTGAGAATTGAGGATTGATGGAGCAGGAGCTAAAAACCGTCGTCAGGTGGTGCGAGCACCACTTGCACCACTTGCACCACTCGCCAACATTTGCCAAGGCACGGAAAACAAATAAGATTTACGTATTCGAGTATGCTCGACTGCTAGACGCTCCTTAATTCTAATTCAAAATAAAAAGTAATCAATAATAAGTAAACAAATAAGTATTAAACATGTATTTGAAAGATTTAAATTAAATTTGAATGCAAAATGAATTTAGAGCAGCGGTGGGCACGAAATCTGAATTCGTTAGCAGCCGCTGGCTCTCGGAGCCATTGCGTGCCCACCGCTAATTTAGAGAATAAATTATAATCTTAAGGTATTCAGCTTTAAAATTTAATCGATTTAGTAATTAACAGAATTTGAAAATTAACAGAAGTAGCAACTTTACGAGTCAAACTTTTTCTTGTATTTGGGATGTTTTTTACAATTAAATCAAGCGAAATAAAATTTAAGGAGTTGATTAAATTTGTGACTTAAAATACTGATTTAAATTATTTGAAAGAAATTAAATAAATTTGAATGCATATTGAATTAAGGTTCAGACCATAATCAAAACGACATTTCGCTTGGAAATCAGTTTTCTGATCAGTTTTGGCAAACTTGAACTGCCTTTTTCAGCTTGTTACAAATGTTTTTCCAAACTTGTAAACCTCCCTGCAACCTTTTTGGATACCGGGCTAACAACCAAAAAATATACAAAGTGACAGCTGTCGAGCGGAGCCTTTCAAGCTGCGCATTGTTGTTGACCCGATGAGGCACAGAGTCAAAGGGGGAACAGTGAACCAGGGGGAGTAGGAGGAAGAGATTTAAACTCAATGATGCGGGTGCACTCATCCATGTCGCTGTTGTTGCCCCTGTTGCTGTTGCAGCTTTGTCAATTCCACATTGTAACATTGCTGTATTGAGATACTTTTCTGCTTGGTTTAGTTTGGTTCAGTTCGGTTTCTGTGGCCACATCATTTCCATTGTGGAGCCGGCAGACAGTTATGACAGCTTTTGTAAATGGAGTCATGTATTATTGGAATTGCATTTGGTTAGTGTTGGAAAAGGGGAAAGAGGAATAGGAGGAAAGGCAAAGAATGATTGGTTGTTCAGGCCAAGGATTGTTAATGAGCTGTTGATGACAAGCACACAATGAATATTGAATTACAAATTGATGAAATTGATTATGTGCACTAAACAAAGACAAGAGTAATGTGACAAGACAGAGACAGAGAGAGAGAGAGCAAGTATAAAGACTAAAATTAAACTCAATTAGGTCAAAGTTGAACAGGCTAATAACAAACATTATAACATCATAAATAACTTTTTGTTCTCATTTGCAACTTTAGCAAGTTTAAAGTAAAACTCTTTTATATTAAAGCTGCACTTTAAATATTTCTACCATTTTGTGCTCTCTAAAGAACTTCTGGAAAATCTCTCAACTCTGTCGCAAAAGTTGAAATGGAATTTTTGTGCAGTTTTATAGTTTTTTACTACAACCCTTAACTTAACTGTGAAGTGAAGCTCTCTCAATAATTGAATTCCGTACTTGCATTTTCAAATATTTTGTGCTGCCCACAACAGCTGCACTATATTTGATAGCCTCTGGCTGTCCACTACTACCCTTTCCCCTCTTCCCTTTTCCCTGCTCTCTTAGAAATATAGCTCGCTCTAAGTGCATTGCTGACATAACTTTCATATTGACTGTGCCCTTTGGCACTTGGCAAACTTTCAACTCTTCAAGCGGCCCCAAAAATTGTCGCCAGCAACAACAACGACAACAACAAACAACAACAACAACAACAGTACTTGCAAACATGGCCATCAGCGTTAGCAATAACAACAATTGCAATAACAACTCTTAAAGCGATTTCCGTTTTACATTTAGCGCAAATCGGAAAAATCACCACAAAGCCATTTGCCTAGTTTTTTTCTCTCACTCTCCCTCTCTCTCACGCACGCACACACTTTTCCACACCTGCACTGCAATTTAACGAATAGCCGAGTATCGAAGTTTTTCTAGCATAAGTCACATAAATAACACTGGCAAATCAACATTAGCCATCAACGTAATTGCAATAAAAAAACACAAGTTGAAAAAAGGTGTGCTGAGAAAAATGCCCTGTACTGACATTAATAGGACTGAGCGATGTTTCGTGATTTAAATGAAATATTATTGATGAATTTGTTGTTCATAAAATTATTAGAAAATTTAGAAGACACTTAAATATAAGACTATGGCTAAAATAGATAATTTTAATTTTTATAAAAAGTTTTTAATTGAAGCTTATACGGTCTAAAAGCGAATCTTCGCAAAACTCCGACTTATTGAATGTTAAAATTGTCTCAGTAAAGTTGTGTGAAAATTGCAGTTTTCTAGCTTTAACCGTTTGACCTACACGTAGATTCTCAGTCATTGAATCAGAACAAAAAGTTTTGTATATAGAAAATGGATATGCTATTGACTCTATTCTTTTGGTCTCCTCCTCTCTCTCTCTTATTGCCTCGCTCTGTTACCCTATTTTCTAACATGAACTACCTCTCATTTGTGTGCTACTTACATGATTATTACTATTGGCATTGCCTGGTAGCTGGGCTAATTATGTAAATATGTATCGCCTGGCAGATTATTATGTCACGCCTTGTTAATTAATTTATAAAGATGCTTTGTCGCCCATTCCCATCGTCATTATTATTTTTCATCATTTTGTTTTTAGTCTCATTCATGCATTGCATTATACAGCTGTGTTCACGAAAATAGCAGTGCAGATGACCTGCACCTTTAACATCGATTAATCCTAGTATAGAGAACAATATAGGACAAAAACTTTTTATAATGGTTAAATATATTTATTTTCTCAAAACTTAACACTTTTTTTTTTTTCATTCAGTCAGTATTTTTTTCATAAGGATCAAAAATAAAGAAAATCGATAATTTGCGCTGTTCATTAAAATAGCAGTGTTAAAGAAAAAACTTAAAAAATTAAACAAAACTCAATGATAAACTTAACAATATTAAAGAATATTTTGATTATGGCCTAGTATTTAGTTGCATGTCCTTTATTGGCTATTACAGCCTCGCACCTAAGCCCAACGCTTGAGCGGAACTTTCGCCCTTTTCTCTTCAACAACTTGGCAACCCTGCGACTTAGAAGTCGTGAATCAATTTGAGACATTTCATCTGATGTCCCCCCATAAGTTTCAAATGGGATTTGGGTCCGGAGACTGAGCTGGCCATGGCATTGGGTCGATCCTTTCCTGGTTTTTGGCCGGTTTGCTGGTGGATTTGGATCGCTATCCTGCTGGAATGTCCAGTTTACGGACATATTCCAACTGGCATATGGCGGCATAACATTCCTCAATATATTGACGTACAGACTTTGGTCCATACTCCCATCGATCATATGTGCTAAGCCCATACCGCTATGCGAAAACAATTCCCATACCAACTTTAAACTGACTAATATCAAAATGGAGTAATATCCTTTGGGCAGATGAGTCCAAATGATCTTCTTTTGATAGAATAGACTCTTGGCAGTGCGTCAGTTGACTCCCAATACGGGGAATCTTCCAAATCATACTGTCAAGACTTTTAAGTACGGTGGCCAGTTCAAATATAATGTGGACCTGGTTTTCGCATAGCGGTATGGGCTTAGCACATATGATCGATGGGAGTATGGACCAAAATCTGTACGTCAATATATTGAGGAATGTTATGCCGCCATATGCCAGTTGGAATATGTCCTTAAACTGGACATTCCAGCAGGATAGCGATCCAAATCCACCAGCAAACCGGCCAAAAACCGGGATTGCCAGGAAAGGATCGACCCAATGCCATGGCCAGCTCAGTCTCCGGACCCAAATCCCATTTGAAACTTATGGGGGACATCAGATGAAATGTCTCAAATTGATTCACGACTTCTAAGTCGCAGGGTTGCCAAGTTGTTGAAGAGAAAAGGGCGAAAGTTCCGCTCAAGCGTTGGCAGGACTTGGGTGGCTCCGTGGGCTTAGGTGCGAGGCTGTAATAGCCAATAAAGGACATGCAACTAAATACTAGGCCATAATCAAAATATTCTTTAATATTGTTAAGTTTATCATTGAGTTTTGTTTAATTTTTTAAGTTTTTTCTTTAACACTGCTATTTTAATGAACAGCGCAAATTATCGATTTTCTTTATTTTTGATCCTTATGAAAAAAATACTGACTGAATGAAAAAAAAAAAAGTGTTAAGTTTTGAGAAAATAAATATATTTAACCATTATAAAAAGTTTTTGTCCTATATTGTTCTCTATACTAGGATTAATCGATGTTAAAGGTGCAGGTCATCTGCACTGCTATTTTCGTGAACACAGCTGTACATCTCATTCGCATTTGCATCACAAATAATTCAGAAAACGTCATAAAGTTGAAGTTGCAACAAATTATTTACATATTTGTATTTGTCTTTTCTCTTGACTTTTGATCTCGGCATCTTTCACATCTTGCATCATAAATGACAAGAGATTTGATTTTGATTTTGGTTTCCATTTCGATACGCTTGGTATATTTTTTTTTGTGTGTGTTTTCTATGTTTTTGACGCTTGGTAATTGATGCAATTTGCATATAAACTGTTTTTAATGGCCATCAATCAATGAATTATTCACAAATGCTCATTGAATGCAAACATATGTTTGTCTTGGTCATTCAATTCAATCATTAATTGATGCGTGTTCATGGGAAAATGTGAGAAAATGAGTAAAGTTTCAACAAATCTCTCAGTGGAAGCAACTAATTTAATATAACAAATGCAAATTTCGCATAAATAATTTACAGTTTTTGTATAGATAGTTGTAATAATTTGTATTGTATATAGCGTAATTGATTGATTAAGGTAATAAAATCAAAATTTTGTACTTAAAATTAATTTAAATATAAACTCTACCTAATCAATTATATATGTACTTAGTTAAAGTCATCATTGAAATTAGATAAATATTGACTTTTCACTCATGTCTAAATGTAATTCAATTGTACATAGTTTTCACATACTTGTGTTAATTTTAGCATGCAAATTATTCGAATTGCATCATGAATCACATGAATCATTCAACAGCAGCTCAAGATTCGACGTTTGCTATTCAATGACTTGAGTAAAATTACTTGCATGTGAGAAGATTGAGAGAGAGAGATACGAGTAGAGGGAAATATACAAGTTGATACCAGAGCAGAGCAGGTCACACAATTCGCCAACTCCCCTTTCACTGGAATTGGTGTCCCCTGGCGGGAGACCTAACGACCACCTAACGACGTTGTCATACAATGCCAAGTCATCATAAAATGCAATTCTCTTGACGCTGTCACCTTCAAGGGCCACGTAATTTGCAACGTGCATTGACGTTGAAATTTAAATTGAATCCAAAAACGACAACAGCTACAACAACAATGCAAATCGCATAGAAGAAAAACAAGCAAATGCAAAGAAAACGCATCACAAAATGGCAATACAAACAATAACAAAATAAATATATATGTATGTATATGTGTAAAAGTCAACTTGACCCTAATACGACGCCAAGTTTACTTGGGGCCGGGAATGATGATAAAAGTGAGGCAACAAAAGGCTGGCAAAAAAAAAGCTGGTTAGATAAGGCTCTTAAGTGTCTTTTTTCCTTAGCCCGTTTAGCACTCGAGTGGCCAATTTGTTGGATAAACAAAAACGCAAATAATGACTTCATTTCAAGCGCGTATTTGTGCATATTTACTCATAAACTCTTGACTTTTATTCATAACAAACTTTGCGCTTAACAACTTATATTCCTAAGACTTCCAAGTTTCAATATTGAGTTCATAAAATTTAGATTTAGCAAATAATGACTTCATTTAATTTGTGTGCATATTTATTTTAAAACTTTATATTGTTCCTGAACTTTTGTTCATTTACTTTTCAAGTTGAGATCCTGAGACTAAGATCTCACAAATATGGTCAGCTTGGTGTGATTGTTATTGTTATTGTTATTTGCTTAGCGCTTAAGTAATTTGTTGTTCTACACTTTGGATTATGCAAATTAATTTTTCCGCCTACAATAGATAATCTCTCTTGCTGTGTTTTTCCATCAAAATCAATTTCGAAATCTTACAATTGGCTTCCGCTTGACATCTGACGCCCACAAAATAATCACAAACAAATAAATAAGTATATATTAGATTGCTTATTTCGAATTCGATTTCGCATTAGTTTATGGCTCAATTATTTTTGTACAAATTCCCAAGAACTGTCGCATTTTTAAGTGATTATTGTTGTTTGTTTTTTATTGAATATTGTGGTTAAATGTCAGCCTTGTTTGTGTACGTCAAAGTGATTTCTGTTGGAATTCAAAGTCATTGTAAGATGAACGCCCGCTGACATAGTCATTATCAGCTAAAAAGCATTCTTATCTATTCATTCATTGGGATTTCACAGCCAGCTAAATCTGTTACAGTTTTCACGTGATGTTCGATTGTTGATGCTACAATGAAGTGTGTATTCATTCGTATTCATTCAAAGATTTCGTTTAGGTCAATTTACATTTCTATTTGGAAGTGTTCTAAGTCTAAAATTTTAGCTTAAACCATTTTAGAATTATCCAAAACGCTTTTCAAGTACGCTTTAAGCTTCAACTTACAGAATAAGTTTTTCAAGAAAGCTTAATTAAGGAATCATAGTATTGAGCTTTTAATTGTTTTTAAAGTCGTTCTTTATTAAAATCAGACGATTCAAAGTAAAAAGCTAATTTTTATGGATTTATTACATTTTAAGAAATATTTAAAAAGGTAAGAAACTAAAGTGTTAGTAATAATAAGGTTTTAAAATTTATAACTTAGCTTTAGAAGTTTTGCTTATCTTTATTTGAGACACAGAACTTTGAGACTTACAAGACTTTAATCAACTTAAAGCTTAAAGTTTTTCAAACTCACTGCCAATTTTAAAGAGGTGAGCTTTAGGCTGTCAATATTTCACTAAAACTCTAACTCTTTTTGTTTCAGCCTTTCTCTGCAATTCTCTTGGTGCTTCAGATAATCACAGTTATTTACAGTCGCTGTTTTAACAGCAGCTTTTTTATTATATTCTCTATAAATTGCTGATTAAAACACAACTTTTGCAGTTGGATGATTAAATTAAAGTGTCTCTTTCCCTCGAGAGTGATTCCGCTGAAAGCTTGGTTAAGTTTTTACTTTGGTTGTAACTGGAAATTGAGTGAATGAACGAGTGAGTGGCTGTTGCAAGTGTTTGTGTCCTTGCAACACCCACTGTTACTGTTACTGTTGATTCACTTTGCTTTCAACCATGCGCCACAAATTAAATATAATATAATTGTTATTAAATGGCGCTGCGCAATTATGCTTCTAGCCATGTTGAGCAAGTTATTTCTTTGCCCAACTCGAGACAGGTCGAGATAGTCATCTCTCTTTCTCTCTCACTCCCTCTCTTCCTCTCTGACTTTTGCTAATTAAGTTTTGCAGTTGCCTGTCTCTTCGCATGCATCAACTTCAACGTCTCTGACTCGACTTTTTCATTGCCATTTTGTGTCAGTTTAAGTGCAACACGTTGTCTTGCCTCCCACCTGCCCCTTCTGCCTGCCACACGCTCTGTTGCACCTTAATCTTTTTGCTTAGTCTTCCTCTGCTTTAATTGTCAGCGCTAATTGCGACGCATAGTGTAAACAACAAGATTGACAACAACATCAACAACAACAGCAACCAGCTGACTACATTTTCTTTAGCTTTTAGCCAAGTTTGACATATCAACTGATTACATTTAATGCCATTACTTTGTCTCTTCCTTGTCCTTTTAACGCTTCCTTGACCTTTCAACATTTGCCATTTTCCATTTCCCACGCGTGTTGGCGATTTTCTCGCTTCAATATCAAAAACTGTCTTAGAGTTTTGAGACCAGCTGTTCTTAGCCAGCAACAATAACAAATAGTGTTGCCAGAAGTTTTGTTAGATACAAGAAACAAAACATTGAAAATATTTACAAAAAAATAAAGAATAAATTATAAATGTTCAGAAAACAGTAAAAATTAAAAACAATTTACTAAAAATTCAAAACTTCAATATATTTAAAAAAATTTTACAAAAAGTTAGAAAAGTCTTATAAATTTTAGCATTAAATCAGCCTAAGTGGCAACACTGAAAACATCAACAGGAACAAAAAAATGTTTTGTAAAATAAATTAAAAAAAAAACACAAATTGAAAAAAAAATGAAAAACAATGTTAAAAAAAAAAATAAAACCAAACTCAAAGTTTAATAATCTAAATTTGTGTCTTTGTTGTTTTTTTTTTCTATGCTGGAAAAGTCTTAGAAATTATAAAAAAGCTCGCTCTGGCATTAAATAAGCTAAAGTAGCATTACTGACAACAAGAGCTAACAATGCGCCTCAATTTATGAAGCTTTTGCCAATGCACTCTAACTTTCATTGTGGTTTGTAGTTCAGAGCAGCAGCAGCAGCAGCAGCCTTGAAACAAAGTTTCGCATCCTGCCACAAGCTACCCCCCTCCCCTCCCTCTCCCCCTGCCGCCCCCTCATTCGTACAGACAGATGTTGTTGCCTGTTGTATGTGGCACGCCCATTTAAACTGGTTAAATGGGCGTAACTAACTATTGACATGGTTTCAAGCGTGTCATCCAGTTGTTCTCGTTGTTGTTGTTGTTATTTTTGTTGCAATGAAAGTAGGTTGCATTGAGGTTGCATATATAAGTGTTGCAGGTGTTTTAGATGTTGCAAGTGTTATGTGCGTGTGTGTGTGTTTAATCCACTTTCATTGATCGTATTATGAGCTCTTGGCCATACACAACATTATTTTGGCCAATGCCTGACTGAAACTAGCTGCCAAACAAGCGAAGGACGGACTCATAAAAGCCAAAACACTTTTATGGCTTCTACTTGTATTGCATTTTCTTCTTCTTGTTCTGTGTGTGTGTGTGTGTGTGTGTGGGTTCTGTGAGCACTTTTTGCAATTTGTTTGCTTATTTATTCATGTCATTTGCAAAGTGCACAAATAAGGTATTTTCGTATATGCTTTCTTTCATTTCATTTCATTTTTATTTTTTCTTTATTTCTTATGTTGTTTGTTTTTGTTTTTGTTTTTGGCCATCTTCTCATGGCCATAAAGTGCGCATTAATAATGCATTACCTGGCGTATGTGCATTATGAGCTGGACATACAATGGCAATAAATACGCATCAATCATACGCCGCATATCCTGAATATTAATGAAAGTAATTATGACATAAATCATGAAAATTGACTGTCCAGCTGACTGGACTGAACTGGAATCGGCGACGTACAGCTGCACATTAATTAATAAAATGACCGTACATGAATATTATGAATCCCCCCCACTTGCACAAATACACCCCAACTTTGCATTCTTCGTGTGTTTACATCATTATTGTTTATATTTTTTCACAACAATCAGACGCAAAAACGGAGAGCAAAAGATAAGACGACAGCAAGAAAACAAGTAAAAATGTCTGGTTGTAAAAAGCATGACTACTAGATACCCTCGAAATTATAGGAAAAATACACACGAATATATACGAATTGAACGATGATATTTGTCTTTATTTACAAAAAAATTAATGTTGCAATTTCATTAGTTAGTTAAGTAAACCTTTCATTAGCATAACTACAGGGTATATAAAGCGTAGCAACTTGCTGCATTTGGCCATGACTGTGAGTTCAATAATTAAATTGTAGCGGGTGTGTAACAACAACAACAACAACAAAACTGCAGCTTATTACGGAAATGAGAATTAGAGAACTTATAAATAAAATTTTAATAAGACATCAGAAATTTTGAAATTGAATTTTTTTGGAAGTAACTTATCAACTTTGTATTTGTACAAGCTGAAACAAACTGTCTGGCAACACTGGTTCCCTTACAAACACACAGCCAAGCGCAAAAGCTAGTAGCACTCTCAAACTCTGGCTGCTATGACACTTTGCTGCTGCTGTATGCATGCTACTGCATAGACAGCAGAAGTGTAAAGGTAAAAGGAATCAGTTAACAGGTAAATCTTGCCCAAACGAAATTTGACGGCTATGTGTTATATGTCAAAAACGTGAAATTGAATTGTCTACAACAAATAACAATTTAAAAGTCATTGAAACGTAGATTTTTCTTAAATCGCCGAAATGTGGGAAAAAAACCTTCTTTCACCTGAAGCTTTTTACCTGTGCTTTTAAGCAAAAAAGTTTACAACTAGGCTTAAAGCCCTTCAAAACACCTTTCTAACGAAATAGATCAAATCTGTAGCTTCTATTGTTTGGAAGCTGTGGTTTTTGGCGATTTACAGCACAGACAACTGCATATGTACTAGTACAGCAGTAGTGTAAAGGTAAAAAGTAATTCAGTTAAAAGTAATATCTTCCAAACCCATCGGTAAAATTTTTTCTATCATATATCAAAAAACGCGAAATTTTATACACTACAACAATTGAAAGCTAAAAAAAATCGTTAGCGTCGTTTTCTCAAAAACCGCCAAAATGTGGGACAAAATATCTTATTTAACCTGTTGCTTTTTACCTATGCACTTTAGAAAAAAAGTTTAAAGGTCTGCCTAAAAGCCCTTCAAAATACCTTTCCAACGAAAAGATCACGTCTGTAGCTCATATCGTTTGGATGCTATAGGGGTTTTAATTTTAGCGGTTTTTAGCGATTTCCCGCTAAACTAGCTTTTTTTCGAAAAAGTCGTAGAACAAACGTTTCTAGATTTTTGATCGGGAACAAGTCCTCATTCAAACTTTTAAGCTAAATCAACGCTTTGATACTAACAAACAAACAAACAAACAAACAAACAAACAAACAGACTGACTTTTCATCTCGTTTTGAGAAGGGCACCAAAAATTTCAAAATTAATTATCTTCTGAACCAGTGATCGGATTTTGTTGATCAAGGTGTCATTCGACGCGTATTTTTGATAAGAATAGTAAAAAATTAAAATAAAAATCGAAAAGGCTCCAACGACCCCATTTGCTCCAATAATTTAAAATTTTCCCCTCCCACTAACACCTGTTTATCTCACGAACCAGGTAAGTTTCCAAAAGTCTTAGTAAGCACATTTGTAAGTAAAATTGATACCTTTCGATCGGTACATAACTCGACCCGATCGGACAGTCATAGCAAATTTTCCATTCTTCCTGTGTATATATGCTAGTCGCCTTCGCACCCTTTGTGCTGCTTTCGTCACTAGCGCGGACTGCCGTCCGCAGTGATAAAATAATATTATTAATAATGATTGTGTGGGCAGCTTTAAAATGCCAATTTTTGAAAAGGGCGGGGAGCTACAAAAGTTGCAAAAGATGCACGGAAAAAAATAAGTTGTTAATAATTACACAAAAATTCAAAAACTTCAATCATAAAAATTCTTAAGTTTTTTTTTATTTTTTATTCTCTTACTTTCTTTTTAATAATGTTATAATTAATTTTTTTTTATTATAAAAAAACGATTGTGTTTTTTTCGTCAGTGTACACACACTCAGTTACAGACACAAGCACAGATTAAAATACAAATGCGGGCCGCAATTGAAGTAAAATCATAAATCAGCGTTGCTTTCATGCAGTTTAAACTGACGCTAGGTGGCGCTTAGTGGTTTCAATTACACTATTTTGCTTATAATATCACAACCATCCATCTATCTATTCAAGCACTTAAGCAACAACCATCCATCATCCAAATTGATGCCCACAACGGAAATTGTCGGAGAAGAAATGAAATGAAACTCAATTAGCTTGAACTCTGATACGTTGCATGCCCCCTTACACTGTTCCCCTTTCCCTTCTTCACTCCCTCGCGCCACGAATTGTGACCTTCAAATAGCGCAGGGGCATTACGACAAGTTTTGGATCCAACACGTGCCACAAGCAAAATTGATAACATCATTTAAAAAAAAAAAAAAGGAAGAAAAGAAAAATCATTCTGCAGCTCATAAAAGTCACTCAACCAGAGAGAGACGGAGACAAAAAGAGAGAGAGAGAGAATAACAGTGCAGCTAGCAAAAGGTTCACATTTGACATTTGACATCTGAACCAGGTTTTAACTGTCAGACCTGTCAGATGGCCGCTCAGCTGTGTGGCAGGCTTTATAAATATTTTACATAAATGCAGAGGCACGCACACACCTGCATCTACACACACACACACACACACACACACACACCTCAGCGAGGGTATAAGCAAAAGTTTATGCAAATTTGTTTGCTATAAAACGCGACACATTTTGTGGCAAGCTTCGCTCTGTGGCAGCTTCACTTCCCCTCACCTCACTTCACTTTAGTTGCAGCGTCAAGTTGCTGTGTAATGCATCCTTTAAGCCAACTTAATTATGGCACGCATGCAGAGATTCCTACCCACTCCAACCCTCTCTCCTCTCTCCTGCCTCTCTCCAGTGCAGCATTTACCGTTGAGCAACCTCATAAACCAGATAATGCCTCTCAGTCCAGGCAAACGAATGGACAGACAGACAGACAGAGAAAAACCAACAAACCACGTAGCTCTCTTAGTGGTGGCATTTAATGAGTTTTGTTGCAAGTTGTTGTTGTTGTTGTTTTTTGCACGGCATATGGAGCACATGATGTGGAGCTAATGCCTTTGATGATGGCCAAGTTGATGATTTGACGCTGTGGCCATGGCTAGTGACATGTTCGTATCAAACTGCAGATGCTTCATCTGCTATTTCACACACAATTGGCACAGTGGGCACGGTTTATAAAATGTTTAAAATAAAATTCTAATTTCAAAAAGTATAAAAATAAAAATTAAGTAATAAATTAACAACGTGCTTAACTATTACTAATGATAATTTATTAAAAGGATTTAGGTCAATTGAATACATGAAAACTATTTTTTGAATATATTAAAAGTAGTTCCATTTATGGGTTTTATTTGTATGAAAAAAATGTTTAGTAGTTGCATAGTATAGAAAATCCTTGATTGAAATATTCAAATGAAAGAAAAATATTGCATTTTTTAAGACGTGAGCTAAATAAATACCAAATAAAATGTGAATATTTTAGAAACGATTTTACATTTTTCTCTTATTGGAAAACGAATTGCTAGTTTCTATTTATTTTGCTATTGAATAATATACACAGGTTCCACTGTACAGTTGCCTCTCCAGCACTGACCCATCGATCTGTGTTGCAGCCACAGACAACACACGCATCCCAACAACAGCTGAGCATCAACTTTTGTCCTCCCTCCCCCCGCAACGCCAACTTCTCTTATTATCTGTCTCGCTCCTTCTCGCTCTCACTCTCTTTAAGTCTGTCTCGCTCTGGCGCGCTTTGAGAGGGGTTTTCTTATATATTTTGTAGCGGTTACTGTTGCACGTTTTTCGTTTTGTTTTGATTTTGCTGCTTCTAGTCAGAAACTCACGCACACAGACACAGACAGACAACGCATGCTAACTCACATAGATACTCACACATACAGATAGATAGATAGATATATAGATAGAGAGTGAGAGAGAGAGTGGAATAGAGCTGCCGCTTGTGTTCGGTTTTTGTTTTAATTCTTTTGCTTCGTAGAGTCCAAAGATAAAGAATGAAAATCGTACAATAACGAACAGAAATGAACACAGAACAGAGAACAGAACTCAACAGAGCTGCCGAGTTCTAGATACTTTCGTCTAGCGTTCAGTCGCAAAAACGTTTAGCGCCGAGACGGACGACGACAACACGAACTGTTGTTGCCTGCCAGTTGGGGGAAAATTACAGCAGAAACAACAACAACACCGACAACAACAACGACAACGACAACATTTGGAGGCACACGTTGGTCGCTCGTCGAGTGTCTTGTGTCTTGTATCTTGTGTAAAGTTGACGCGAGTGAAAAGCGCTTTTCTATTTTTCGCCTCAAGTGCAGCGCCCAGCTGCCTCCTCCCTCCTCCCAACTCAGTTGCGTTGCAAAATCCCACAAAGAAGCAGCACAGATCCGAAAGATACAACTGAGTTAAAAACAAAAAAAAAAAGAGATTTATATATATTCATGTTTATATATAAAAACACTTGACGCGTGTGTGTGTCTTACTTTCTAAATTAAAAAAAAAAAAAAAATTAAGAAAAAGGAAATAAAAAAAAAGATATACCCAAGAGTTGTGGCCAATTTTAGTTAGTGTTGTGCAGTGCAGTGTATGTGTGTGTAAGTGTACAATATGTTGGCCATCAAGGAGTGCCTTATACGCGAGGGTGTCCTCAATCTGGATAGTCCCCATCATCATCATCATCATCAAGTGCCCAGCCAGCGACACTTTCAGCTGCAGTCGAGCAAAAGTAGCGGCAACATGGATATGCCACGCTATCGCCGTTAGTATCTGCACATATATATCTACCCGATATCGATATCTAGAAAATATAGAATTTTTTTTCGATAGTACTATTGCAAACCTTATCAGTTTCCAATTTGCAACGTCTGTATGAACAGGTGTACAGGTGTATAAAGCTTTCAAAAGAATAACTATCGTGAGTGTATATTGTGTTTCACACTGTAATCTGATATTACTGTATAAATATGACTATACTATATACAGGAACTTCATTTTTCGTTCAATCTGTGTTTATGATTCTTTGTAATGAAATGCTAATATTTATATTGTTCTATTAAACACTTATTGATTGTTGATATCAATGGCAATACTCTCTCGAAAACATATCTATTGTGTTTTATAGGGTATTAGGGTAAATAGGGTATTAATCTAAGAAACATATGTTTTAAATTTATGTTATTAGTATTTTCTTAATTGAGAGTCATAGTAAGCATGAGAATTTGTTTTTTACAGGGTATTTGCAAGTTAGACACTTTTATTTTTAAGATTGTTATTTTAAACATGTATTTAATATTCGTATTCAAATTTTTATTTCAATAACATTAACATACATTTTTAATATCCAAAGTACTTCTACCTTTTACAGGGTATCTTAAAGACTTATACTTTCCATGCACATTTTGAAAAATTAAGCAGTTAGGTAGGAAACAAATAATTTTATTTTAATATTTTTTTAGAAATGCTTTGAAAATCGTTGTACAGGGTATTTCAAAGCCGTGACTCATTCATACAGTTGAATCGACTATTTCATATTGTATTTTTAGACTGTGGCGTCGTCCACTGGTTCAGTCCAAACTATTTCAACAATTTCCTATATAAATTCTTTGTCTTGTTATTGTTTAATAACTGTTAATAATTTGTATTGCTTTTGTTCAACAGCAAATTGTTGTTGCTATTGTCTTAAGCAGTTCCCCCACTTATCCCCCCTCATACACCTTACCCAATTTATTTGTATTTCGTTTGTTTTTTAGCCGGTGATAAAAAAGGGGCAAAAGTTAACCCGAAGCCGGCTTTTGGGATATCATTTGTCTGTTGTTATTGTTATTGTTGTTGTTGCTGTGGGTTTGCCTTTATTCGATTTTGATTGTTTTTAGATATTGCTTGTTGTTGTCTGTTTTTTTCCAAGTGTATAAGCCTTGATGTATGACCGTTTTATTTTGTTGTTAAGGGCTTAAGTGCTAACCCCAAAACGACCAAACAATCAACCCAATACAAGTTTTACCATCCATTGGCTTATAAAGTTATTCCAATCAAAGACCATTTGTTAAATACGGAACTTGGACCCTTTTTGACGTCTTTAAAAATAGAGACCATAAATTCCTTAGGCAAATGAAATAGACTCCAATATTCTAAGCTTAAAGAACTGGTAAATAAAAATCACAACTGGCATTCAAGTTTGTATACCATCGGGAAATAAAAAAATGGTGATTAGATCATTTATCATTGCCAAGTTAATGAAAAAGGTAGTCGTTAATTTGTTTTAATTCCAGTAAATATAGAAATTTACCATATATTTTGCAAGTGTTAAGTTAATATTTAACAGATTTTAATTGACTCGAGTGTGCTTATTAAAAATAATGATTAGCAAAATCTGTCAATATATAATTATTTTTGAGTTATTCTTTCTATTTAAGTTGATTTATAACTAAAAATTATTCATTCATTTATTCATTACTTTAATGCAATTTATATTACAAACATCTTGTTACATAAATCTCTGCTTTTTGAGAACTTATACATTACTTTTATTTTATTTTTTATTGTTCCTATCTTTAAATCTATTTTTATTATCAAACTTTCACACATAGATCATCAGTTTATTTTCTTAAACTCTTCTGTTTTTTAATTGTTTCAAATACTATTATTTTAGACTTTTCTTTTGAAAACTCTAACTTTAATTTTCTCAAGTTAAATGCAATTTTAAGTACCGAAAAAACCCACACATCGTTCAACAACTATTCGACAGCACTTAAATGATTTTTATTGCCACTGTGGCAAGCACCATTTCACAATTTGGTGCTGCACTTGAGAACCAAGAGCAACAAGAACGAGAATAATAAAAAGGAAAAAGAAAAGAGTCCCAGTTCTCAAGAGGTTGCCATTCTTCGATCCGTTGAGAAGTTGAGATCGATGTGTGATGATGATAATGATAACGATGATGATGATGATGGCCTACTCAGTGTGGTTGTTGTTCTTGTTGCTGCTGCTGTTGATAATTAAATTTGTTCATTGCATTGGCAGGCGGCATAAAAAACTCGAAATGTTTATTTTTAGAGGCAGCAAACGTTGGAGGCACAGTTTGTCTGCCACTTGACGTCGATGTGGGCAGTTTGCCCTTGCGTTTAAAAATAAGACTGCAACTGTAAACAACGACAAAACCGAGACGGCAATGTCGACTTGCAACAACAACAACAACGACAGCAGCAACAAGAACAATTGCAACAGTGACTGCAAATGCAGCTCTTTTTTTAGTGTTGTTTTTTTTTTAATATTGATTCCACTGTTTTTTGCAGTGCCACAAGTTTTCTCTCTCTCACTGCCTTGACAATTTGATACGAGTGCCACATGTGGCAAGTTTAAGCACTACGCTGCCTTCAGTTTCAGTTTCAGCTTCTGTTGTTGTTTCTCTCCACTTTCCATATTAATTATGCAACGCGTGGCCAAAGCAAAGCAATCGATCAATCAGCTTGCCACACACAGCAGCAACAACAACAGCAACAGCAACAACGTTTGGTAATACGCAGTTGAAGCCACAAAAATGTTGCACAGACAATTTGTAGTGCAACAGTTGTTGTTTTTCTTTTTAGTATAAGCGGTTTAGTTACGCGAAGTCAACTCTCAGTTTTTCCTGCCAATAATTAGTTAGCCGACTTTTCCGCACAACAACAACAACAACATCAAGTCATTCACATGCAGCACAAGAAAATCGTTTGTTTAATAAACCCAAAAGGCAAACTGCCAAGAAATGCTGCAAATGCATTTCGTGTGCCTTTATTTATTTATTAGTATACAAAATACCCTTTACTAGCACTTAAAAAGGGTCTTTATATTGCAAAGCAACTCAAATGCCAAAGAAACTGCGTTGATAAAACGTTTTAAGTTATTTTATATTGAATTAGTTACCGTTTTTAATTTATTATTTAATTAATTTTATAGGGTATGAGATATTCAGCATATCCCTCGTTAATATCGCCTTGTCTCTTTATGTTCAGCTCAGTTTTTGGCAGGCAAAATACGTTGGAGAATTCCGCGTGCTGGCAATTTGCCTGCTTTTGGGGCGGTTTATACAATAAATTTTAACAAATTTGTATAAATTTAGCAATTGCGTAAATGCATTTCATTATTCAATTTTATACATTTTGTAATCTGTGTGGTAAAAATCCAAATTTATGTCGCTCAACTTTAATGTCAGTCTTAACTGCAATTTTGTTGTTATACCCTGCGCGGCAGAGGGTGGTTTAATTTTGTGAAAATTTCAGTAAAAGACGAGAAGAATTTTTAATAATCAAGTAGATTTTTGTAATCCGAGTAACTCTGAGCAGATAACCGGGTATTTTTGTAGTCATGCACACTTAATCTTACTCGTTTTTATCAAAGCTTCGACCGGCTAAAATGGCGACGCATTTTCTTTTAAAAATTTACGCTGAACAAATATTTATTTTCAATTATTTTTCTTTTTTCCTCTGTTTTAAAACTGACGGAAAATGTGTTGGCAAAAAGGGGTTAAAAAAGGGGAGGGTTAAGGGGGTCGGCTATTCATCATTTGACTGAGTGTGTGCGGGGGAGAGTATTAATATTTTGCCCCTATGCCAAGTCAACAACTTTTGTAGAATCGAGTAAATGTGGAAATACTTTAACCATTTATATGTGTCGTATAAATTGTAGTATAATTCGCTTTATGACTAATAAATTAAATCATAAAAGATTAGGATAAAGTATAGAATTTAATTGAATTAACATCAGCTTCAGTTCTTATCTATTGTTCTTATCTGTTGACTCATTGCCAGACACTTGTTACATTTTATTTGAATTTCAACTTGAAACGTAAACATCATGCCAAGAAATTCTATTTCACTGACAATCAAATTTGATTTTGTTTAAATAATATCTAGCAGACAGATTGGCAAAATAAAAGAATTTCATGAATTTACACACAAATATGAAAAAAAAAGATAAATAAATGTGGGCACATTTTGTATCTTGGCTGGCAAATGGTCAGCAAATGCAACAGCTCAACAAACTCGAGTATTATAAGATATATAATTTATGATGGGATGATGCTGAAAGCAATTAACACACAAATACAAAATCGTATCTCATGACTTGCGTTGTATCTTATTCTCTAGATTGTTATTTGCACTTAAAATTACGACATTATCGGACCAAAGTTCAAATATTTAAACAGTTGGAGAAACCCTCGAATGTATCTTATCAAGCGCGAAAGTTTTGTTGCACTTTAGTGACTGCGAAACCGGGAGAATCGATTGAAATGGCATTTTGCAGCATAACAAGCGCACTAATTATATAGATAGAGCGAGAGAGAGAGAGAGCGAAAGCGAGAGCTAGAGAGTGAATGAGATAGACAAAGGAGCCAGCTAAGTTGTAGGGAGTGAGACAACCGAGTAATCAAATTACGCGATTGGGCCACTTACATATCAGCGAGTAAATGAAGAGTTGAGTAAGCATATAAATGGAATGTTAAAGCACGACTAGGAAATACCCTGTAATTTGAAGATTAAAAATATGGACTAATAAACTTACCATAAAGTATGTGATGGAATTGTTTTAAAAGAGTTATCTTATTCCTTTTTTAAAACATTTAAGAATCTAAAGTACCAAAATACCGTAAAGACCAAAGGATTAAAGCTAGAAATCTAAAATTTTCACACAACCTAAGTAAGAAAATTTTATTTTATTTCTTTTATTTTACTAATATTTTAATAAAATCTTTTAATTTAATTTTTATTTATTTATTGAAAGTGCAATTTCCCTTGTCCCTTTCAATACAGACTATAACCACTGCAGACAGATTTTAATTCAATTACGCCTGAAAAAGAGGCAACATTGGTTGAGCCAAGGGGGGAAACAATCGAGGGGAGAGGGGTGTGTCTTTTGAGACAGCGAAACAAGTTGGCAAATGTGGGCGAGCATTTGTCATAGTTTCAATTTTATAAACAACAGACACGCATGTATCTCTATACTACGTACAAAGTTCCCCCTCACTCCTCCCTTGATTAATTTCAATCAACGCTTTAAAGGGTTTGTTTCCTCCTTTCCCCCTCACTGTTTAACTCCTCTCTCGGAGCTCTGCCCACACAAGAAACCCATCGCAGACAGCTCGAAAAACCGAAACCGACAAAAAATTGTACAATTAAAACATTAAAAAAGCGTTGCCAAGCGCCAGCCTTGCCACATGCCACGCCCACAGCTAGTCTTTAACGCCCACAACAATTAAACATTTCGAGGGCTGTCTGTTTCTTTTTTTCTCGTGGTCTTATGTTTAATTGACTAAATTGACTTTTGGCTGACTATTTGGCAATTGGTTTTCAGCTTTGTTTTCTAATTTTTTTTTTTTTTTTTTTTTTGTTTGAGGGGGAAGTTTGTTCTAATGAGTTGACCCTGTACAAGTGAATTAATTGTTTTCAATAATAAAGACTGCATCAGTTTTGCTTGATCATGATGTGTGCACAACTGGCACTCTGTGCAGTCAAAGTGCATTAACAATTGGCAGTAGATTGGCAATGGAATGGAATTGAAATCGAATGGAACAAATGTGGGTTGCGCACGTGCTCTTGTTGCTCCGAAAGGAATTGCAAATGTCATGTGGCTTGTGGCAATAAATGTATGTGTACAAATTGATTGCAAGGAATGTGAAAATCATTGTGTTTGAAGAATACAAATGAACTCTTAACCTTTTCCTATTTAAATTGTATAAATGCCAAGCACAATTTTCTATAGGATTCAGTTGGAACAAGTATGGAAATGATATCAATAGAGAGTCCTTTATTTGTTGTGGCTTTCAGAAAAGTTGATAGATTTACTTTTAAAACAGTTCTGAATTGTTATTTAACTGTATGAAATTATAATGAACATTAATATTAATAATTAATTAATAATAATATTAATAATAATAATATATGTTAATCAAGTAAGATTTAAAAAAGTGTTGCCATAATAAGTTTGTTAAAATATACTTGTTAAGAAGAATCTTTCGAAAATTTAACTATAAGAGGGTCAAATATAAATAAAGCTCATAGTCCTAATGGTAAGAGCTAGAAGTATAATATTTTCAGAGTCAAATTTTAAAATTGAAGTTTTAAAAAAACATATTTAGAAAATTGAATAATAACAGAATTTAAGCATCAAATACTTAAAAAAAAAGACTTAATAGTAACTAATTTGTGCTTTATTTGCTAAGACACACATAAATATTTAAAACATTACTTTTCTATCTAGCACCTCAGCATGCTCCTGCTAAATTTCCTCTGCTTAATTAGCGTAATTATTTGCCTAATTATACAGCAAAGTAAAAACATTTAATGCTTTTACAGACGGATCATAACTAATCGCCTACGCCATGGCTAATAAAATGGGGCTTAGACAAACGTGCAGAGTGTAATAGAAATTCTAAAAGAGATGCAATGCACATTATAAATGTATATAAAATAAAACTACATATACTAGTATTTAAATGATGTATAAGTTTTGTACATGTGGCTATAAAAAGCGGGCAACCCTCACCTCACCTTGACACGGTTGCTCGCGATATTAATACGTGTGCTCAGGTGCAATTTAATTGCTGCCAAGATTTGCTTAACCTTAACGGGGGGAGAAATAAAAGAGAGGAGCAGGGGACAAAAATATACTTACTCTCTGTGTGTATGTCCGCCATTTATAAGAAAATGCATTTTAGCTAAATGAAGATTTTATTTTTAATACATTTACATTTACTTTTTGTTTTTATTAAAATGTGCGTTTTTGTTCTCTGTGTTTTTTTACAGAAACCATTGCGGCCTCAAGTGACTTATCCACAGCATCTGCCACTGCCACTGCCAAAACTAGCTGCCAAGCGAAACAACAACCATCTGATGAATCCGAGTCTGCTAAAGTTTCGTATCGTGGACAACATCCGCATTTTCATCATCATACGACGCCAGCATATTATACGGATTTGCAGCTACGAATTCATACGCCAAATGCATCAGATGTTGGTGCATTGAATGAGAATTATCAGAGTGTCTATAGCACGCCAAGTACACAGTTGGTGGAGCCGCGTTCTTTTCCAAAGACACAAACGCAACGTTCATCGTTTTTTCGACTTGGCGACACTGTTGCGACAACGGACAACAGCAACAACAAGAAGCAACACAAGACGCCAGCGAAGAAGCAGCAAGGAACGTTGTGCCAAATCCTTGCCACCATCAGTCAGCCCTACAAAAGGTGAAGAAGTGAAACCCAAAACCAAGAACAAGACCAAGAGCAACAGCAACAGCAACAACAATTCGAATTCTTCCTGTAGTCATAATAGTAAAACATCACCCGTAGTTGAAACTATAGCTAGTTCCGTAGTTGTTGTCTCATTGCCAGTAGGTGGCGCCACCAGCACAACGACTAGTGGTCGCAGCAGTCGCCACACGCAGCGTTTTCAGCAGCGCTCCAAGCGGGCGGTACGCGTGCGCAGCGAATCGCGACCGATTAGCGCATTATATGACATAATATGCAAGGAGAAGGGTCTCGACGTTGGAGACACAACAACGACATCTTCAAGCAGTCACAACAACAGCAGCAGCAACGACGAAGAGGAGCAACCAAAACAACCAATAGAACAACAATCAAATCAACCAGATCAACCAGAACAACAACAAAAAAGCAACACGCTGGCGACCTTTTGGCCATTGCACCATCAATATCACAGAGCCTCAATGAGCGGTGCCAAGCAGCAGCAATTGACGGAGGATACGCCAACCCAGCGACAACAGAAGCGTCTGCAAAAGTTGGCCAACAATGGCTGCTCCAGTGATGAGGATGATGACGATGATGTTAATTCTCCCTATGCCCTGCATTCTAGTCACAAGGTAACCAATTTGAGTCCTAGCAAGGCCAATTCGCTGCCACCAGCCACAGACTACCTCAAGTGCCAGGCAATGCCACTTAACTGTTGCACCACAATCCACAACTCATAGCCAAGAATCACATGCGCGCATGGCCAAAAGCCTAGAGCCATTGGCTAAAAAGAATCCAAGTGAAATGTTGATGCCAGTTAATACAGAGCACATGTTTGTGGAGCCACCAAAGTTGTCGTTGCCGGAGCTCAAGTGTTGTCTGGACCGCAACAAGGATGAGCAGAAGGAGAAGGAAAAGCAATCACAGGAATTGAAGGAGGAGCATGGATTTGATCAGGGCCAAGTTATTGACACTTTGGCGCGTTGGCAACAGGAGCTGAGCTCCACAAGTGATAAATCGGCGCAGCTTTTAAACGGTGCTAATGGTCATCATCATCCACATCCACATCATCATCATCAGTATGAGCTAGATCATCGTCGTCATCATCATCATCATGAAGTGTCTCCCACATTTGATCATCAAGCACCAGTTGCAGTAGAAGCTCTTAATGATCATCTGGCCCAGTCTCAATCCAATTATCATCAGCACAATCAACACCAGGCGACCAATGCGCGCAGGTAAGTGACACTGCCAATTAACCACTCAACCACCCAACCACCCACTTGTGTATCTATATTCTATCTGTATCTATATACATTTATTTGTATCTGTATCTCAGTCTCTTTAGTCACAATTACGCGCATAATTAGCATTTATTTTCTCCCTGTTTTGCTGTTGTTTTCTCTGGCGTGGTTGTCATGATTACAAATGGACACAGACACGTGGCCCTACAGTGAACACTCCCTAGCTCAAACCAATTACATTTTGCCTTATATTTATATATGATAGTATTTGTATTTGATTGGCAAAACGTTAGGTGGCCAATTAAGCGTGAAAATTAGTGCGTTTTGTGCTCAAGGATTTTGCGGCTATTCCGCATTTAATTGGCTTACGAAATTTACTTGGCTTAAACTGATAAAGATTAGATATTTCGCTTCTTTAGTTCATTGCATTAGGTTTATGAGTGCAGAGTACATAATGAATTAATTGGCGATTTATAGAGAGATTGATTTTCTTGGTTGTTTAGATGATTATTTGACTCTATCATCTTTTGTCTTTGTTCTGACAATTTTTATAGAGTGAAATTAATTAATTAATTAATGATATTAAGAAATACAAAAATTATTTTCATTTATGTAGCAAGTTTCATAAAATTTTATTCTCAACTATAACTAAAAACTCAGTTAAATATCTTAAATAGTTAATGCATAAACATGACAAATGATCTTAAGTGCTGACATTACAAGCAGATTAACGTATGAAAGTGAAACTATTTAAATTGATAATTAATTATAATTAATTATCTGGCATTTGTCCGAAAAAAATGAAAAATTGAGTGAGTTGTCAACATTAAAAGTCGAAAGTTGGACTCTCCCATATTTTATCGAGCTGCAAGTCTTTTTGTTCAAATCAAATCCTGCTAACACAGCGACAAACGAAACAAATTGCATACAATTGTTGTTGTTGTTGTTGTCATTGTGTCTTCACAAATCTTTATTAAGATTGTTACACAATTTTTGGCTTTAAGCCGGGCCCCCAAAACAAATTGTTGCTGTTGTTGTTAACAAACCAAATCTGTTTATTGTTAAATTTTTTGGTATTAATGCGCTGTTATGTTTGTCTTTGTCCATTGTCTTGTTTTATATTTATTTTTTTTGGTTTTCTTGTTGGCAATTCGACGTTTCCATCAATTATAATGAGATAAATCAAAACGAATGGCACATTGACGCTGACGTTGACCCCCAACCCCAACCCCGGAACCTGCAACTCTATAGAAAGCACCTGTTGTACACCCAAAAACCGAAAACTAAAAACTAAAAACTGAAACTGAAAACCCGAAAACTGCGCGACAAGTTTTCCATAGGCCTTTTGCTTTTTTCTTTCGGCTTTCGCTACAAAAATGCCTCATAAAAGCGACAACGACTACAAATAAACGAAAAAAAGAAATGTGAAAAGAGTAGAAAATTGTCTAACAAAATGCATTCAACGTAGAATTTGTTCCAAAGAGCAACGACCAAATTTGAATGCGTTCAATTAAGTTTTGGAATTTATGAAGCCCGTTGCGATGTCAACGCTTCTCCACCCCTTTTAAATCTTGAATCTTGCATCTTGAGTCCGAGTTCCCGGCCCCAGACACCTGCTGTGTGTTGAAGCATCAGCTAAGCGTCTACTCTAGACTATTAATTTTATGGCCAAGTCGAGACCAAGTCGTCATTGAGCCGTTTCCTTGGCCTGGCCCAGTTGACAGTCGACTCGTCGTCTGGCCGGCTTTTCTTCTACAAAGTCCTGATTTCGCTTTCGAGGCAGCTGCAGCCAACAACCAACAACCAAATACCGGTTGTTTGTGTCTCGACATCACTTTTCCTTTCTTCTTTTACTTTTTTTTGTGTCCCCCGAAAAGCTTTTCCTTGACTTGGTCAACAAGTTGGAAAGTTCTTTTTCATATCCACCCAAAAACAGCTGGCTGTCAATTCGAATAGTTTCAGTCTCGAGTTTTTAATGGAATTTTTCATTTTTTGACAGATGTCTTGTGAAGTCAACGAGACGTTAATGATGATGCATATCCGATATTAACAAGAAATACCCTTGAAAATGTAATGATACCTTGGCAGGCATTTAGATGTTGTCTGTTCTCTTCTTCTCGAACTCTGCTCGAGGTCAATTCGATAAGCATCTAAAGATTTGGTTATAGTTTCTATTAGACGACAGTCTTTTAACTGAGTTAAAAGTATTAAAGAAGCCGGAAATGTTTATTACTCCGATAAGTCTCATAAATTTTAGCAAGTTCTTATATCTTTTAATTGGTTTTAATATCGCAAAAGACTACTTAAACCTTTTAGAGCTGTATGTCCATTAGTCTAGACTAGTCTGGGGAAAAGGTTGATAAGTATCTTCTAAAACTCTACATTTTTTATACCCTTCCTTAAGTAAGAGATCTAGATATTTATGGTGTATCCTCTTTTTCACAAAGTATCTTTAAAGTCTCTTTTAATCTGTATAATCAATGGAATCAGTAATTATAGATCATGATAATCGATAGACAAAAATAATTGTATAGACTGGGTTTAATCTTTTATTATGATTCCATAATTTTCCTTAGGACAGAATTAAAATCAAAGAAAGATTTCCGAATAACTGAGAAAATTCTAGATACGCATATTTATTTTTATATCCTGGAAAGTTATAAATTTGAATTTTCAACACTTACTGTAAAAATTAATTTTTAAAATTCAACAAAATTTTAAAACTTTTATTTTTAAAGTTACAATAATATAATGGTAACTTTTCTCAAATTTCTTGAGTTTCTTTTATGTATTTCCCCCGTCTTCAAGTTGTCAAACTGTTTTGTATGCTGAAGCTGCTGTCACGTCACAGTAGAAAAAGAAACCAACTCTTAACTTCTTGTGATGTCTGTCAGATTTTGTGAATTACCCACTTCATGATCAAATTATCATGCCCAATGCCTTTACAAGGGCAAAAAGCAAGAAAATAAATTGTGTTTTACAGTCGCGTCATAAAGTAAACAGACGACGCGACATTTAAATGTCTGCAGACGACAGTGGACTACCTGACGAATGGACATATAGACAGACAGACAGGCGGACGACTGATCGACTGACTGACAGACTGTCTGAATGAACAACTGTAAACTGTGAACTGCATTCAACAGCTGCAAAAGAGGAAACAAATTGAACAGAGAGTCTGTATCTGTATCTGTATCTTTGTATCTTTGTGTCTCAGTCTCTCTGCCCCCAATGGATATCATTTACATGGCAGACAACGGGACAGGCCAAAAACCAAACGACATTGAGATACATTTGGGCTACCTGCGCATGCGCGGCAACTGCAACAACAACAACACGAACAACAATAACAACAACAACTAGTTGCAACAATAAAACAAACTTGTTGCGCTTTGTTCTTGATGTGTTGCAGATAAGAGTGGCAACAACAACAGCAACAACAACAGCAACACGAATTGTTTTTGTTGTATCTGACAGATACGAGCACAAAAGTATCTCTATCTCTTTACCTGACACAAAACATGTGTGCGAATTTTCGCTCTTTGAGTGAATTTTTTTTGAGTCAATTTGTTGCCGAGGCTCTCTATGAGTGTGTGTATTTGTGTGTGTGTGAGTATGTGTATCTGCAAGATACACAAACAAACGGCGGCAAAAACCCGAAAAAAACCTCTTGTTATTAGCTTCGCTTGCTGCTTGCTTTGCTTGTTTGTTGTTGGTGTTGTTGTTGCAACAATTGTTGTTGTTGTTGTTGCTGTTGTTGTCGGGTCGATCGTCGAGCTTGGGTTACCAGCATTACTTTCGGTCTGCCCGTCGGCAGTTGTTGAGCGTGTTTGAAGGCGTCGAGGCAGCAACGCCGCATCTAGCGGAAACCCGAAAATCAAATCATCATATTCACAAAACTGTTTTTATTTTCTGTGTGTGTGTGTGTGTGTGTGTGTGTGTGTGTGTGTGAGTGTTCATGTGCTTGTGTGTGTTGCAATAACTCAGCTGGCTATCTCGCAGATACATTTTGCGCGTAAATGTAAATTGAAAATCAATATTGCAAACCTACAAAATGTGGCAGAAGTTTTAAGATCAAAACATTGTTTAAAATTGTGGTTCGCTTTAAATGATGCAAAGAATTATAATAAAAGAAAATATATAAATTAAAATAATTAATGCAACAAAAAAATAATTATATTTTGTGAATTTTTTCTTGGTTTTTAAAGCCGATTAAAAAAACAGTGTAACGTCTTAAACGAATCTAACTTAACATAATTTAAATAACTATATATTATTTTCAATAATGCTTTACTTTAATTTCACAATTATTAGCGCTCGGATAAAAAAGTATAGAATTTCTGGAATTTTTCAAATAACAAATTTGTGTTTTGCGTTCAGGATAAATTTGCAGTATTGCTAATAATTATCTAATTATTTCGTATTTTTGTATTTGTATTGATATATTTATTTGTTTTCTAGTGTTATAGGAATTATTACAGTAGTCGCAAGAATTTGAAGTAAAAAAATTTAGTTGTATTTAAGAATACATTTTTTAAATTTTAATATCCATTTATTTATTTTGTTAAATTTATACTTCTTCTTTTTGCCTGCAGATTCATAACGCGCACACCGCGCTCCGCCAGCCGTCAAAGTGCCGGAGGACACTCATCACCGCCACCGCCACCGCAGGCAGCCGGCTATCACAGCGACTCATCCTACAGCTCCCCATCGCCAACACGTCGACAACAACAGCAACAACAACTAGGAGCAACTGCAACTGCAACTGGCAGCAGTGGCGCTGCAGATCCACAATCGTCAACAAATGGGAATAGCTCCGCTTATGAAACGGCTGCCACAACTGTGATGACACATGCCACACCGGCAACAACAGATTGCACACAATTGCAACAGCAACAGCAGCAACAACAACAACAAGTTGAAGTTCCTAAAACGTCTCAGACAAACGCAACGTCCAACGTTATCATACGCCCCGCAGCCATCAACACAGGTAAGTTGTCTCTACCCCCCTCCACCTACTACCCCCCTTGTGTCTGTGTGTTGTATCTGTGTGTGTATGTATGTAACTGTGTCTGTGTTGCTTTACAAGTGCTCTTTGCTTTTTGTATTGTCCTTGTCCTGTTTATTTCAAGTTTTTATACCCTGTGTTGTCCTTAAAAACTGTCATAACTCTGGAATTTCCTTAAACAAGTTTTTTCCCTGACTTTCCATATTCCAGCTTACTGCTGTCTTTTTAAGTTTCGTGTTATGATCAAGAAATGTTTTAAGAAATGCATTAGCTTCTTGATTTCTTTCCTTGATTGAGTTACATATACTTCATCTAGTTTTTTAATATTTTTATATCGATTTTCTCAATGCCCTTTCTTTAAGCCTATTATCTTCAACACTTTTCTTCAATACCATAATAAACAAAGTATACCAATATGGTCCTTAGAATTTTCTTTTTATCCCGCTTAAATAATCCAACAGTTTATTCCATGCCAATTTATTTTTTATGATCTGTTTATTTAGCTTTTTCTACTCCAAGAATTTTCCTAAGCTTAATAATTTTTAGCTGCCATCCCTTAATATAACTAAAGATATCTTTTTACTTTGAAAAGCTTGATTTGTAATCTGTCTTTAAGCTGTTGTTACTTTCAGTTGTGCTTTCTCCTAAATAGCTTAACATTTCTATGGGGCTTTAACTCTTCTTCCTCTTATTTTGTTTTTTTTTTTTTATTAACTTCAATCAGCGAATTCACAACTTTTTCACTTAGTTTAGCTTTTTCATTCCCTTACCCTTACAACTTTGCAACAAATCAGCCATCAATTTAACGCATTCATTAGTTCTGTCGACCAAATCTTTCCCACCAAAAACAAAAGACCATAAAGACCATAATTAGTTCGTAGAGTTAAGAGTCTGTCCTAAAGAGGCGCAACTCTTGCGGAGTTGCAGAAAATCACTTGAAAATGTTTGCCACGTTTCTACTTAGTTTTTTGTATCTTTTTTTTTTTGCAAAACACTTAAAAGTAATTTGAACTAAATTGGATTTGTACGGTTTGCCAATCAAGCGCGAAAAAAAAACAGCGAAGCTAAAAGACCTTCAATAAAACAAAAATAAAACAATATAGAAACAACTCTATAGATCTAGATCTCGATACACCTGCAAAACACGAAAATTGTTTGGGAGTTAATGTCCGAAAATTATATAAAAATTATTTGCACAAAATTTCAAAACAATCACAAATATTATGATTAAAGCAATTTTTGCTCAAGAGCCGCTGTCAAAATAAGTATAATCGGATGGATATCTATTGAGATCTAAAGATCAGTTTTGCGACATTTGAATAGATTTGCTTGTCATTAAAATTATTTGTAAATTTGTCTCACGCTTTCGAGGAGGAGATCAGAAAAGGGAGGAGTGAATAAATCCCCATGTAACCTGACTTCACGCAACTTAAGCAAATGAAAGATGTCATAAAATTGCTAATAGGAATAAATAAAAAAAAAGAAGGAAAGAAAGATACAACAAGCTGTGCCCAATTTTTTTATGTATAACCTTTTTATTATTTATCAATTCGAACCTATAGCATTTCATTCATTCAACTGCCGCCACTTTTATTATCAATTTGGAAGAAAAAAAAAAAAGAGTTTCATAAATTCGGAGAAAAAAACAAACATTCATAGTTTTCGACAAGCTCTCATAACGGCGCTATCTCGTGAAAGTTAACTCAACTCAAGTCAAGTTAAATCGATTCCATCGACTGAGGATCGTTAGATTTGCATAGCATCGATAGGGAAATATCATATGATATGATATGTCACACGCTCAATCAAATTATAAACAGTTTTCAATTTGCCACATCAACAACAACTTGATGAAGATCGATTTGCCAGTGCGAGAGTTTTCAATTCAGTTCAGATCTTTGTTTAAATATACATATCAATATATCTTCAATATATATTTAGATTTCTTATGCCAATTGCTATTGGCCTTTGTATTGATTTCAATATTCAACAATTTTGCAATTTTTTTTCTCTCCGTCCGACTTTTGTTCATTTCAATTTTATTGTTTGGGTTTTATGCGGAATTAATTTCATTTGTTTGTTTGTTATTGTTGCCTTATTTTTATATTATTATTATTATTTTTTTTTGTACTATTATTTTTCTTACTTTCGGGAATCGTGTCTAGGGCAATGTTCGAGCCAGAAAGTTTAGTGATCTTTGACTGACGGACAGCCCCAAAAGACGAGGCAATGAACGGAGTCTGTTCATCATCTCATCTATCTTTTTGTTGTTCCCCTCTCTCTCTCTTTCTTCCACGCCCTTTCTTTCTTTTTGTCTACTTTGGCAGATGTGTCAGATGATTCGCTTAAAAGTCAAATCTTTGTGGGGATTATGAAATCATTTGGGCGATTACATAAAGCCAAGGGACAGGGTACGAAATAGAAATATAATAAATGTATTTGTACATTTGTAAATACCAAATGGGAATTCAACGCAAAACTTAAAAATTGACTAAACTTAGCTCATAATCTTATACATATTTGTCGATTATACCAAAAAATTATTAATAAATGTTGCGCTCTCATATTAATCTCGAAAAACATCTTGGATTCATTTTGGATTTCATAAGAACCCTTTTGATATTTCTTTAACTTTCCTATAATATCTTATTTGAATGCATACATTTTTAACGGGATTTAACATATCTTTTAATTAAGTTGTGATTTTGTACTATAAGTTTACCAAAACATATTAAAGATTAATAAGTAGATAATAGGCGTTGGCAAAGTATTTTGAAGATGAATTCCCTTATGAAACGCACTAAGATACATGGTATAAATGATACAAGATACATGGAGTTTTGAGCTAATTTTGTGTACTATTTTTCTGGAAATCACTTTAAATTATTAGAATTATGATATCGTTTGTATTCATGAGTGTATATACTAAAGTATCTCATACTATTCCACTGAACAGCAACCGGAAACTGTAGTAAATACATTTCTCAGCTAATCTATCTTCCAACAAACTTTACAACTTTCGCTTATTATGAAATTTTACATAAAAATCAGGGATTTGTTTGTTTTTTTTTTTGTTGGTTTTTGGTTTTATTGGCAAGTTAGTTCCTCAATTTTTGTCGCCGCAACGCATCAATCAATCAATCTTAGAGTGAGTGACACGCACAGCAGCTAGATCTTAATTGCATATTATGCAACACCTTTTACACACACACACAACATATGTACAACAGCAACAAGTAACTTTAATTTCTTCTAAACTCATGCGTATTCATCCTCCACTTACCCAAAAAATACAACAACTATCAAAACTCTTGAAACACACAGCGAACCACATTAAAATTGCCGCTGGAAGCGTTAACAACAAATGCAGCATTAATTGCGCTTACAACAACAATAACAACAGCAGCAGCAGCAGCAGCAACAGTCGCTTCAGCCGCTTTAGTCGCAGCAACAACAACAGTCACGCCACGCCCATGCCGCCCCTTGCTACCGCCAGCGCCAACAGCAAAGCGCCATTAATTGTGCTTAAACCAGGAACAACATCAGCAGCAACATCAACAACAGCAGCGACTGTTGTTGTTGCAACTGCAGCAGCAGCAGCAGCAACAGCGACGCCGTCGCCTTCAAAGCGTCGCAAAAATTTGCTATCACCGCTGCGCATTGTTGGTGGTGCTGGTGGTGTGGGCAATAATTATACGCCCACTGTCACGCCCCCGCAGGCAAGTCCACTGCTGAGCAGCTCCTCATCCACATCATCGCCACAAACGTCGCCAGCGGTGCGCACCACCAAAGCGAGTCGACTGCGTGCCGCCGCGCTTGGTGAGTCTCAATCCAATCAACAAAATCAATTACAACCGGGGATTAAGACCCTAACCGAAACCGTAACCTTTAACCGGTAAAAACCGATTGAAATTTAAAACCGTAACCGAAAAACAATTTGACCGAAACCTTAAAGTCGATACTCTGTAAGTCTAAATAACCGCTAGGTAACCGTTTCATTTATAAGCGTTCATTTCGGCGTTCCATACATCCAAAAAAAAAAAAAAAATTTTTCATTTTTAATTTTAAATTTTGATTTTAATTTTCTTATGCTTAATTTTTAGATTTTTATTTGTGATATTCATGATCGAATTTTCATAGCATTGAATAAGCGCAAATAAAATAAATTTGTTAAATTAAATATTAAAATTGTTAAAATGTAACTAAACTACATAAAATTGAAGAATATGTGAAAAAATTTGTGATTGATAATTACGAAAGTAATGCTCTTTAATTATTATTATTATTATATTATAAATATATGTAATTATTTTATGAACCGAAACATACAAAAACCGGTTCACCGTTACGAAACCTTTATACAAAGATTTTTCGCAAGCAATAACCGAAAACCTAAAATCACAACACACAATCCTGCCCCACATAAGTTCCTCTCACTCTCACTCGCTGTCAATCTCTCTGCCTCTTTCTACTCACACCTGGTGTTGGTTTCCTGCTCAATGTGTAATTGTCCCTATTTTTTTTGTTTGTAGCAATTGTTTGTTTTATTTTTTGTAATTTAACCTTGCACTTGATAATCCAACTAACTGTCATTTCATGCTTTCTTCCCTTAAAAAAAAACTCCATTGCAACACCAACACAAAAAACCAGATCGCAAAAAGGAGGAGGAACAACAACAGCAGCGTCAACGTTACAGTTCGCCCAGCTCCTCGATCCGCACCAGCTCGACGCCGCCGGCACGACGACTGAGCAGCTCGGAGTTATCGCCCAAAAGCAGCGCCGTCAGCGGCTTCAACTCGGAGCCAAGTGGCAGCAGTTCGCGACTTTCTTCCGCACGCTCGGCTTCACAGCCGGCGGAGGCTTTTGTGGGCCTGGAGCGACGTCCGTTGTTGTTGGCCAACGCCAATAACGTTTTGATGAAACAGAATCTCAGCGAGCTGCACTTCACCGGCGGCATCCTCAGTCCCCAGCCCAAGGTCGAGTGCACGCTGCGCATGCGCCCCAGAAGCTCCACCCTATGCGACGATGCGGAGAATCCTTTGGGAAGCGGTGCAGCGGGTAAAGCACGGGATAATCTAACCAATTTGCAGCTGAGTCCCGTGCAGAAGCATAAGAGAACTGTGAGTACTTGTTGCATATTTAAAATTAAGATATTCAGAGCTGTAATTACTTTGCAATTACTTAATAATCAAAAAAAAAAAAAAACCCCAAAATCATTCAACCCAAAAAACAACCCAAAAAAATTAATTTATAAAAAAATTATAAAATTAAAAAAAAAAATTTTTTTATAACCAAAACTTTTTTATTAAAATTCTAAAATCCTAACTTTAAATAATAATTATTTCCAAAATCACTTATTATATTCTTAAAATTTTGTTTTTTTATTAATTTTTAAAACCCCAACCCCTTTTAAAAAATTTTTTTCAACCCTTTTAAATCGACTCTTTTCAATTGAGAACAGGCCTAATATTTAATTGAGGAATTTGTTGAAAGAATCAAATAGATAACTATTCCAGTTTAATAATTCCCATTAAATACTTGCAATTACTTTAGTAATTACTTACAATTACCAAATACCTTTTGAAAGAGTTAATAAATTGCGTTGATGAATTTCCATAAATTTCTTGCAATTACTTTCATAATTCTTTGCAATTACTTGTATTAATTTTTAATTCTTTTGAAAATTAATCTGATAAAAAAATTAATTTCATTAACTTTCAGTAATGCAATTACAATTACTTTTGTAAATACTTAATATTTACAAAGAAATCTAATTTCTTTGCAATTACTCTACATGTTACAAAAATGTACAATTTGTAAATCAATTACTTTGAGTAATTACTTAATTACTATCGAAAATGTGCTAAAAAATTGAGTCGATCGGATGGCCTAGTGCAAGGTCTTCCATTTGAAAGAAGTGATCTTCCACAAATAAATTCTATAAAAAAATATTCGAAAAATATCTACCCGTTATTTTTTTTATAGCTACTTTAAAACGCAACTTTTTCGTAAGCCACCCTATTATTGTCAGTAATTGCCACTAAAATTTTAGTTACTAAAACAATTGTAAATATTTATGGAATAAATAATTGAGCTAAATTGCATTTAACACCATGACCATATTAATTACTTAAGTAATTATCTAATTAATTGCCAGTAATTACAGCTCTTTAAGTAAATTATTTAAAAATAATGAAACTAAACTCTGGTCACATTCTTTTATTTGCATACAGCCGGAAGCCTCGCCCTTGCCCCGTCGCGCCGGCGATCGCGATAAATCGGCGAAACGTAAATCGAATTTGAATCGTTCGTACAACGAGGAAGCCACCAAGGATGGCGGTAAGTGGTGCACAACCAACCAACTGGCGATGCATCTCCAAACGGATGACAGACGACAGTGTGAGGAGCGGCATTCTTGCCAATTTTGGGACTGTCTGTCAAGCTTGATTGGCGCCGTCTAGATTGCAACTGGGCTGCAGCTGAATTGGTGGCACAGTGTGGCGACTGGCGTCGAGTCGAGAGTGTCATCATGTGGCACGCAACGATCCATCAGCATCAACATCATGTTCAGCTGCATCACTTTTATGTGTCATCACATGAACGCTTCCTTCACGTCCTTCGCATCCCAACAAGCTGTGTACAATATGTTCAACTGCAATCTGTGCCGCTCCTCCTCCCACTGTTGTCATGCACGTGCCCAATTCCCCGTTTAAGATTCATCCCACCAATCATTAGCCAACTAATTCCATTTCCATTTCTCTCTTGCAGATGAGGCGGCGTCCACACGTCGTCGACGACGTCGGGAATTGGGAATGGCGCGTCCCTTGATGCCGGGGGATGGGGACGATGAATCGCTGCGTGAACTGCTGCAGTCGCCACAGAAGAGTTCGTGCAGTGAATCCACCACCTCCAAGTCGGAGTCACTGCGTCATCAGGCGCTGGGCATCAATCAAAAGTTCAATGAACGCACCAAAACGGAACTGGCCGAGATCAAGAAAATTGCCGAACAGGCTCAGGCAGCTGGCAATGATCAGCCGGGATCTGAGTTGAAAATGTCACCGATACTGCGACGCAAGAGCACGGATGATGTGGCAGCTGCCACAGCAGCCGCAGCACAGAACTCGCCACCTGCCCCCAATCAGATCGTGTCCATACTGAAGAAGAAGGAGCAGGCCTTCGGGGAGTGCAACTCGAGTGCCTCGAGCAATGCCTCGCCCGTGACCTTCTCGGCCAATGTGCTCGACACTCCGCTCGCCGGCAGTCGCCGCAGCAGCAGCAGCAGCACCAAGCGCCAGGGCATCCTCAAGAAGCGTTCCAGCCTGGATGAGTCACGCTACTATTCGCGCTCCCATTCGCCGGATGAGCGGAGCATTCTCATCAAGTCGGCGCGTCGCAATTCTCTCGAGGAGGCGGGACTTTCTCTCAGTCCCGGTCTACAGGCACAGGCACAGGCACAGGCACATGGCATCCTCAAGCAGAGCAGCTATGACAGCAGCAAGAGCGACGGTTGCCCCTCGGCCAACGAGTGCCAACCGCATAGCATACTGAAGAAGAAGGACTCGTTGTCAACTCCATCGGATGGAGGCGGAGGAGGGCATGTGTCCAAGCATGTATCCATCTCGCAGGCTGTGACTTTGGCTGCCGCTGAGCTGGCGGCTCACGATGGACTCGCTGGCATCGAGGATGCACCAGGTGGCAGCATGGAGGAGCATGAGGGCATTAGGCCGATCCTCAAGCAGGAGAGCACGTCCAGCGAGGAGGCGGCCCGTCCACCAAAGCCCATACTCAAAAAGAAATCCTTTGGCGAGGCGGATGAGCATGAGATGATTCGTCCCATACTCAAGGGCAGTCGCAAGAGCAGCCGCGAGGAGTTCGATCTAACTGGACTGAGTCCCGATGCCAACAACGATAACGTGGCCAATGACGCCATGCGGCCCATTTTAAAGACGGATTCGCCGTCCAAGCGACGTTCTTTGGGCTCCACTCAGGAGGAGGAGGAGAATGCGAGTAGTTTGTTGAAGAGACGCACTCGCTCCTTGGAGCGTCAGGATGCGGCACCAGTGATGGATTTGGCTGCCGCCTTGGATGCCATTACCAATACCAATACCAATGCCCAGGCATCCGCACCTGCAACTGCACCTGCTCCTGCCACACCCGTTGACTTTGTGTCCAACGCATCGAGTATTTCGGTTGCGGAACGCATTAAGCACATGGAATCGCTATCGACGCCCCCCGACGCATCCCGCACCGCTGGCGGCTTCGGCATCAACAGCAGCTGGGAGTCGCCGCTGCAACAGACGCCGCAGTCGCTGCACGACTCCAACTCCAGTGCTGCCCCCAAGCTGCTCAAGCCGAGTGTCCTGCGACGGGATCTCTACAGGGATCGCTACAAGACGCAGCCGGTGACCAACGAGGAGAAGAGCTTGTAAGTAGAAGATCAGGGGAATTTATATAATTGTACAAATGACAGAAACTTCTCCCACTCTCGTACTCTTACTCTCTCCTTCCCTGAGAGTCTCTCCCTTGAGCTTCATCTCTTTCTGACTGAGAGTAGGCTCTGCTCTTTGATTTTCTCCACTATCCCTGAGTAGCTCTCTCCTTTCTCAGGGAATAATACCGGAAACAGAACCGGAAGCGTTAACCGAAATTAACCATTTCATATTTATAACCGGGTCCGAAATTAAATTTTTATTGATGAACCGAAAACCGAAACTTTTGTACCGGTACGGATTAAATAAAGTTTTTTGTGAAATATAGATGATAACTTTGAAAGATAAATAGAACCTCTTACCAAAAGAGTTCTTTCAGGACGTCTTTCTATCTTTCTTTTCGACATCAGAGTTTTTCTCTGATTGCACCTTTACTTGTCAATGTCTCTTATTCTCCAACTGTCACTCTTTTTTTGACAAATTCTGATTGTCGTTTGAGAGTTTTTTCTCAATGACTGACATTTTCTCGGACGGACTTTTTAAGTTTTCTTTGTAGAAAACTTTTTTGAAAGTTCTCTATTCCTGAATTTATATCGCCCCTTAAGTTTATTGCTATCCCTGATTTAATATCTTTCTTTCTCTCTCTCTCTCTCTTTATTTAGCTTTTCTCTTTAAATCTTCAAATCCTTGCTGTAATTATTGACCTTTCTCTATCCTTGATTTCACTGCCTCTTTTATTAACTTCCTTCTCTCCGATTAATATAATCTGCCTGTCTTTTATCCCTATCTCTCTCTCTCTCTCTCTCCGTTTCTCCCTGCTCTCTTCCCCTTTCTCTCTCACTCCTCTTTGAGCTGTCTGACTGTCAGCTTCTGTTGAGTTTTCATTCATACGCTTCGCTGGCAACTGATTTTTCAGTGCAGAATTATTCATGGACTATTTTTTGCTGTATTACTTGTCATATCTGCCAGACGCCAAGTGCCACGCCCCCAGCGCCCACGCTATAGCTGTCTCGCTCACATATGGCATATGAAATTAGTGTTTTCGCTGTCCAGTTCAGGGTTATTTCCCCATTATTATTATTATCATAATCATCATCATCATCAACATTTCTTCGCCCTGACAGCTTCCGTCGCACTTCGGTGAGCACTTAACAAATTTTGTTAGTTTTGCAACTGTACACAAAAAAGTGTGCAACAAATTTTATATGTTTTTAAAAAATAGAACTGACCAAAAGATTCTACTTTGCTTATTTTTGAACAGGTGTGTTTCCAGTCCCATCAAAACCATATGAAGTCAAGTGCCAAAGCTCATTCAATTGGCTTGTCATAAATTGTATTTCACTTTTCTTTGACGATTTTTGTTTGCTTTTGTTTTTGTTTTTATTAGCCTTCAGTTGGTGTTGTTGCCGTTGTCACTTTAAGCCGCTTATTGCTTACCTAATTACCTGACTGACTATTGAGGCCAACAACAACCACAACCACAACTAGACTCTTAGTAATGCCTGCAAATAACAGCAGAAGGTCGTTTGCTTGGAACCCCTTTTGAGTGGTTCATTTGGGTGAATTCACAGTGGTTTCCTTGAACCAATCATATTGTTAAAATGGGAAAATGTTTTATCAGCACTTTGTATTTGGAGTGTTCAATTCAAAGCCCTTTTAAATTTCTTTCCCAAATTATCTTGTTTTTAAATTTAGTTTATTTTTGGCTCAAGAACCTGACCTGGTTGTTGCTATCATTTTGGCAATTAGTCTCTACACGCCCAACTCTCACCACGCCCTTTTAATTTTTTTTTTTTTGGGTGTTTGAACCTGTTTACTCGATCATTTCTGCGAATTTCAGACGGGCACGCTCGTAAACCTAGTTTCCAGCTAAATTTGGTATGTTTTCGGTATCTATTTTGGACAACTTAGACTTGAGTCTAGACCCGGCACCTTACTTGCCTTTAGTAAAGTGAGGTGGTGAGTTCTCTTAACGGGGTTTTCATGTCAGCATTTTATGTGCTATTTGGCTTTTTTTTTGTATATGTATTTCAATGCGTCTGTTTTGTTTCGCCACTCCCGGCTAAGAAAACAAAGGCTCGTTCTGGTTATTTCTACGAGTATTACGAGTATGATACCCTGACAACTTGTATCTAAATTGGGTATAACAAATAGTAAAGAGGTTTAAAGTAGTCAAAGTAGACTATTCACATTAAGAGAGTGTAGCTGCTAAATCTTTATCTTTATTTCAAATTGTATATTATTTTTCAAGTCTTAATCAATATAATTGTTGAATATAGGCGAATATTGTCAATCCATTGCTACAAAATTTTGAGTATTAATATATTTAAGTACGTATTATATATTCTAAAATGTTCATAAAGTTTGCTGTCAAAAATTAAAGTTTATATCTATAAATATGTTATTTTTAGTATTTTTTCTTTTTCATAACCATTTTACTCAATAATACGATGCGATAGAATACTCTTGACACTTACCATATGTCTACAGGGTACCTACAAGTCGTTCATTCTCATTATCAGCACTCTTACCTGCTTTTTTTACGCTTTTCGCACTCTCCCACATTTGCATGCACCGATTCGGTGCATTGTCAATAAGATTGTTGTTTTCTTTGTACGTTTACCATTGTGGCGCGTAATTTATGCTATCCGTAGTTGCAGTACCTTCTGAAACGGTTCGGTTCGGCTCGGCGGTTAGGGTGGCACTGGGGGGTGCCCCAAGAGGGTTTTTTTTTAATTTTTGGTGGTGTGGACGTGTTGAATTCAACGTTGCATTCAGTTGGTTGCCGCATTCGGACGCGTCCAGAGTTACATTTTTTAACTGAGTTCGGTTGTTCGTCGGTTGTCAAGGGTTAAGACCTCTTTCATAATTTTTCATGTTGTTCCAGCGACAATACGGCGAGAAAATGTTTGAAGCGTATATCAGAAAACGGTAAATAGACGAGAAAAAAGCCATAAAAAGTCACCAACCAGTCGATAAATGCGTCATTGAATGGTTTACATGTAGGTGCAATTAGCCGCATTTTGATAGCCAATATTTAGCCTACATTGGCCAGATAACGCTAACAGTGAATTGTTGTCACTACCTTTTATACATATTTATAGATACCTATAGTCCATAATCTATACGATCTGGCGGTGGTAAAACAAGTGAGCGAAGGAATGCTGAGATTAGATAGTTGAATGTGTTTTGATTGGAGTATACATGTGTTCTTTAGTGTCAAATCATATTACAATCTTTCATTTGTTGGATTTTTCAACACTTGTTTAAGAGTGATAGCTGTACAAGTTAAAATACTTGGGTTGAAATCTTTTGTTGATGAAATTTCTTAAAAAAAATTTAGAGATAGATCCAAGGCAAATTATTTACTATAAGGGAAGAATATCTTTTCCATTTCCTTGAAATTTTTTTGACACTTTAAAGCACATTTTAAAAAGAATAAGAGCTAATGGACAACTTCGCGTATATTAAGTCACTATGAGCTTAAACTGCTTGTGAATTATAAAATAAAATTTAATAGTTTAATTTCCAAAGAGCTTATCTTTATGGTTAATCAATTTAAAATTAGTTCTTTAATAAATGATGATAAGCTTGGTTATAAATCAATGATATGACTGATAGTTGCATAAAAAACTAGTTTTACTCGATAGTTAGATGGTATTGTTTACTAAAGTATCAGCAAATATTATTAAACATTTCGTAAGTTCTTATTCATTTCGTTTTCGCCAAGTTACCAAGCACTTAAATCAGTTAGCAGGATTTATATGGTGAAATATCAGGCTTATCACATAAGAGCAGATAGTTAATACTTCTATCAAGAGTTCTATATTCTCTCAAATTGTGCAAACCACATTGACCCACTCTGTTAATGGCAAAAAAATGCTCTTTTTTTGATTTCCGCTTCTCTTCATTTTCAAATAGAGAAAGAAAAGCCGCAAAGAAAAATGAAAACGACATTTTGAAATTGTGGAAATACAAATAGAGGAAAGAAATAGCGTACCGAAAATAAATATACACACATATCTCCCTCTCTATCTCTTGTTCGTTCTCTCGCTTCCTCTGTCTCTCTTTCTCTCTATACATGTGTGTGTGTGTGTGTAAAGCATAGGCAATAAAAAGAAAACAAAGCTGAAAATAATTTAAATTTTGCTCTAGTCGGTTACGGCAGCGACGCCGACGCTAGCTGCGACGCTGACTGCGACGCTGATAGTCGGCTCCACTTGCCGCTCGCTTTTTTTGTTGTTTGTACAAATTTTTGCGCTCAGTTGCTCGCGATCGCCTTTTCAATTTTCACGTACGCAGACGGCGAATTTTCAAAAATTTCGGTTTTTAGTTTTTTCATTTTCGAAATCGGTAAAATTCTATTTTGAAAAAGTTTCCGATCTATGTATCTGTGAAGTGTCGTCATTATCAAACGAAAACAGAATAAATAGTGAATAGTTGCACGAAAAAGAAATTGAAAAGTAACAGAAATATATCAAATCTATTGCCGCTTGCCTCTGGCAACTGATAACAGATAAAGAAATAAAGGTAAAAATACAACAACAAATATCGACAACGCGCCACGTTCTACAAGATACTCGTAACCGTCGTCAGTTGCTTTTCGAGCCGGTTATCGGACAGTTCGTTTAGAGACAAGGCGAGAGAGAGTGTGTGTGAGAGAGAGAGGGAATCGAGTGTTTAAATAGGTAGCGGAAAATCCAACAATAATAATATAAAGAAAATGTGTGTTAAAAACCATGGAAAAATCTGTGGTTAATTATATATATGAGGCCATTTCGTAATGCTGCTAAAAATAAAATGCATGGAAAATGTGCAGCCAAATGGAAATCCATACAATTATTTACGTATTTTTAAAAGTGCCAATTGTGCAAAATTCACACAAAAATGTATAAATAAATACATATATATCATCTCTATATATACACAAAACAAAAAAATACGAGCGTCATAAAACCATAAAAAGAGCTATAAATATAATATAATTTTGTGTCATAAACAGTGAGAATATTCGCGGCAGTGTAAATCAAAAAAAAAAAATAACAACATAAAAAACCAATGGAAATGTCACTAGAAAAAGCTATATACAATGTGCTCTATATATACATACACAAATGCCGCAGTACAACACAATTTTAGGCCGCAACTGTTTGACTTTAATCACAATTTTTTATGTGCACCCATTTCGATATTTGTTTCTCTAAATAAATAGAGAATTCTATAAGTTTTTTTACGAGCTGTGTAACGCTTGAAGCGGACAGAATTCCTATTAGAATCCATCGGTATAAACAGACTTATCGAAATTTCGAAAAATTTATTAACTACAAAGCTCATATGTGTTTCCATATTTCTATATCGGGATTTATGTATATATTTGCAAATTGATAAACATTTTTGACTCAAAAAGACTTTTAAAAATAAAGTTAAATATCGAATTATTCAGTTTGCAAATGAAAATCACATTAAGAAATTTAAGATCATGTTTTTTTTTCAATTCAACTTCAAGCTAATTTCAGTCTATGAGATTTTAATCGAAGACCCTAATGATGTATCTACTAAAGATACAATCTGAAAAGAGTATCAAAACTGCAGCACATTTAAGAACTCAGTTTTCCTCTCGTCTTTTTTTTTGGCGCTCATTGCGGGTCTTTCAAAAATAGATCGTTCACTTTTTGAAAATCCAATTAGCTGCAAATTTTTTTCCTTTATAGTTCAAGTATATTTTTAGTCTGTTCTTTGCACTTCATAAAAAAATGCGGTTAATGTTTTGTTTGGCTGATAAATAAACAGAAAAATATAAAATTGGAAATTCCAAATCGAAATGAAATAAGTTGAAGCAGCAAATGCAAAATATTTAAAGCAAAACTGATGACTTACAGATTTCACTGCGAAACAAAACTCATTTGCAGCTAATCTATGGATTGTTGATTGCTCTCAACTCAACTTTTACCTTTGAGGGGGGACGATTGGGGAGATTGTCAATCAAAGAGATGCAGCGTTAACAAATTTCACCTGTGTAATTAAGGGAAAAAAAAAACAAAAAGAAGTTGCCTATAATTATGATTGCCGCTAACTGCGCATTGTTTAGCAACGACAGAGAGAGGGAGAGGGAGAGAGAGAAGGAGAATTGTTTAAGCTTATAAAAAAAATACAAAAATAAAAATAAAACCTAACTTAATTTTCCTACGTCTGCAGCTTTAAAGCCAACTCCACGCCCTTTGACATCTCGGCCACGTCGGCTTTTAAGCCCACCAAACCGTTGGATATTCGCAGCGGTTCGCAACAACAGCAACAACAACCGCTAATCTCGCCCATCACCGGACAACCGCTGAGCCACGTTCCCGCCCCGCTGCTGCTCTCCTCGTCCACAAATTCAGGCGCCGGCGCCTCGTTCCGTTTGGCGCGCAGTTCAACGCAGCCGCTGCAATCGCCGCGCGTTGTTCATTTGGCCGCTCAGGGCCAGGGCAGCAGCACGCCCCCATCGTCGATAACGCGCCAGCAATCGATTAACGATAACGATAACGATAGTCTCAGCGAACAATTGACCCTGTCCGTGGGCAACGACACCGAACGCATCTTTGAGATGTCCGGCTTGGATGATGACTCTGCCATACAGTCGCTGGGCGACAATGCAACAACGACCACAACCAAACAATCCCCAGGTGGGGCAGGTGTGGGTGTGGCACGTAGCAGCAGTGTGAGAGCACGTGCCAACATGTTCCAGCAGCTGCAGCAACAGGAGCAATCGAATCGCAGCCGAAGGGAGACGGCAGGTGGAGAGACGATGCCGTTGTCGCAGTCGCGTTCATTTGCCAGCCGACAAGGTGAGTCGAAAGTTAACTTTGATTCAAATGTGATAGAAATTAGCGTGAAGGCATTAATTTAAATAGGGAACTTGCGAACTACATATAGTACATATATTCGCCAGTAGAGCAACGATGCGTAACAACAACAATATCAACAACTACAAAAACAACAACAACTAGAGACAGTTGTGCAAACTAGTTGGGTTTAGAGTTGTTGCTTTTCATTCAGTTTCAACTAGTTCAAAAAGAGCCGGTTCTTCAGGCCAAATGGCATTTAAATTAGTTTAACATTTGTACACTAAACTTTAAGAGTTGTTCTTTTGTTCAAAACTTGGCGAACTATTAGTATTCTAAATACCCCACAATAGTAGACGTTCTGGAATATTTGTTGCACATATTTTAGGCGATTCTATTTTGAGGTAGTTCTTTTGGAAAAGAAGAATATTTACTGAAAATATTTTAGGCTATATTATTTGTTTGCTTATTTATTTAATGTCAACAAAGTTTAGTTGACCAAACGAATTTATAAAAATGAAAATTATTGTAATGGGGAAAATTAAAAAAAAAAAAAAAGTAGGTTTAAACAATTTTAAATTTAACCGAAAAAATAAAAAATTATTAAAGTAAGAATTAAAATAAAGAATCTGGGGATATTAACAAAATTAATAATTTAATGATCCAACACTTGTTGCATGGATTGGGAAAAACCCAGAAAAACCCAATCAAATCAAAAAACATTTGTAGCAATAACTAGTGGTAAAACAAGTATTAGAATTAGTTAGGACACTGATTTCTAGAAAGGAAAAGGAAATGGGAAGGGAGTTAGTTCCTTTGGAAAAGAATATACTGAAATTATTGAAAGCGATTGTATTTTAAGCTGGTTCTTTTGAAAAAGACAAGACTAATATTTTGAATTATATAAGACTTAATTTAATGATGACTTTGATATTATAAACAATCCTCTTGAACTAGTTTATTCAAAAACTCTCCAGAGAACCGCATAATAAAGTTGCCTAACTAAGGGAGTAATTGAATTATAGCAATTTTTATTATATTATTTTCAATAAACATTTTGTTTTTTGAGTTAGTGTTTTTACTACTTAATTAAAAAAATTGAAGTGTGGTCTCTCAGTAAAATTTAAATAGCTACATTTTGGCTCAGTGTAACTAGTTCGCCGCTGTGGAACCAAAGAGCGCAGATCCAAGTGTTAACCGCATTAAAAGAAGATTCCGCTTTAGGTTTCGGTCTGGTCAGCACGACACAGCGTCAATGAACGCTCAATGGACGACACTTTTTAACTTATTTTGCTAACTTTGTGTTGGAAATTGAGTTGTTGTTGTTACAGTTGTTGTTGTTGTTGTTAGACTGGTGCCATTATGGCCCGGCATGCTTGTTGTCCAAGTTAATAAGCTGTAAAATGTGTGTCACTTGCCCCACACACTTCCCTTCCTTACCCTCTTTCCTCTTTTCCCACACTATGCACTTACAGTCTGGTAATCAGAAACTAATTGAGGTTTCTGTTGGGTAACATTTGCAGTGGTGCGTAGAGAGTATGGGAAGGTTAGAGAAGGGAAGTGAAGATTTAGACAAGAGGTGTGGAGTATATAGGAGTAGAAGTAGTAGGTGTATTGAGCTGGCCACTTGAGATTAGATTAGTTAAGTAGGCATTGTTATTAGTATGTCAAACAACAGAGCTATACGAATTTTGTCACAAATAATTCATTAATATTTACGTTTTTTTTTTTGATACAACTAAACAATAATCTAAGAAACAATGGATCAAGTTGAAAGTACACAAATAGTTTTTACTGAAAATTTATCGTCAAAAATTGTGTTCCAGATATTATTGGATCTAGACTTTAACAATCGTAAGTAGCGGAGAAAGATGTTAAAGAAAAGATAAAAAAAATAGTCGGAATACTTGAAAATGGTAGTGAAGATGCTTCTTTAGAGCCTTCTTGACTATTCGTATATTGTGTGTTGAGTATAAAGGGATATTTGGATGACATTCACGATATTAAGAGATTTTGATAGATACAAAGAAATATAGCAACTTCTCTAGAGAAGTTAGCAGCCGCTGGCTCCCGGAGCCATTGCGTGCCCATCACTGCTCTATACCTTCAGTCTTCAAAGAGAACTGTAGAGATTTTGTATGATATCACTGATCTTTATTTGAATAGGTTAGTTTTACGCTGAATGAAACTAAAGAATACTTTGTTGTTTTAATCTTAAAATAAAACTCCTCAATGTCTCAATTTTAGAAATCTTTCTAACTTCTCGCTTTCTTCTCTCGTGCAGCAACTTCTCGCCACTCGCCGCCTCCGTCGGCATCGCTCGGATCGCCGTCAAACGATGAGCCGAGCACGCCGAATACGACGCAGGATGCAACTGATGCGGACTTTGGTGAGTAACACAAATAAGCAAACAGGGAGAGCAGAAGAGAGTAAAGCATTACAAAGGCTCTCTTCTTGCGACAACTCTCTTAAAGCATTTACGTATCATTTGTGTTCTCTCTTTTGTTTTGCGCGAATGCAATGCACGTTATGCACACAATTGGCATGCGAAACATAGATAAAGAATCTATTAAATTATTAATATTAATTGAATGTTGTTGTTCTTATTGTTATTGTTATTGTTGTTGTTGTGACTGTCTTCAATGTGAAGTTTAAAATATAATTTCTTGAGTTGTTGCTGTTTCTTCAGTTGCGCTGCGCTTTGACTAATTTGTAATTTGCATCATGTAATCAATCAAAATTATTGCCACGTTCAATTAAACAATTGGCATACAAAATTCAAAATATATATAAATATTTATAATAAATAAAAATAATATGCAAGCACGCAAAATTGCGCAATGCAAACAAAGCACAAAAAAAAAGGAAAAGAAAAATGAAAGAAAATATCATAATAAATACTAAAGCATTTTTTAAATATTTTTCATGGCATGAATTTGGTTTAGTTATTGTTTTTTTCTTTCTAACAAATAATTAACTCTTTGTTGTTGTTGCCGCATGAACAACAAATTAAACACATGTTTTATTTATATAATTTATGAGCCTCACGTGCATTTTATTTTTCATTTTTTTGTTGTAAACTCATTTTGACGTAGTTTTCTTACCCATTTTCATTGAATTTTCAACCCACATTTCCAGTGAACTGATTTAAAACGTTTATAAATATCTTGGCCTTATTTTTAAGTGAGTTTCAGATCGAAACTTCCGCTTAGTTGCTTTTAAATATTGTCTTTAATTTCGGTTTTTAAAAATTGTTATAATTTTATGTGGGCGTTTCCTCTATTTCCGTCTCCTAAAAAGCAACTGGCGATAACATGTGTCTTGACCTTGATAAAAATAAACATAAAAAAATTAGTCAGTTACACATAAAAGTTGCTTTTTATTGTTATAAAATTAGTCATCATTTAAAGCTTACTGATTAAATGATATGCTGTTATAGATATTTACAAGTCTAAAAGTTCTGTGAACTGTGATGATAGATTGTATTTTAACTACTTTTAAGGAATTGGATTGCATAAATCTATACTCTATAGAAGAACATGAACATGAACCATAAATATTACTCATATGGTTTAAGATTATTCAATGTTGATTCAACATATGAATAAACATAACCACAAGAAACAATATAATAAACACAATTTATGACTATCTAAAGAAATTGCTTAACTAGCAGATACTTTAAATAAACCATGGATTTGTGTAGGGTATAATGAATTAGGGCTATGTATGATATTGATGGTAGAGATCTTCAAATTTGATTCTGAGACATTTAATTTGTATGTAAATAAACCAACTTCAACAACTCGCAACTTTGTCAAAACTAAACCGATTTCAATGCGGAATTTTGATTGCATCCATATTTAACCTCTTCAATTATTTTGTATTTAAATTTGGTTCATTTGGAGAACTTCAACTTTTTTTGAAAAATTGTTTCCGATTTATGATTCACTCACAACTTTATCTAAATTTGATCGATTTCAATGCGAAATATCAATGTAAAATTTAATTTATTCAACACTTTCCATCCACTTTTTCAATACTTGGTCGTTGACACTTTTTCAAAATTTTCCAACTTTCATGCAAACTGAATTCAAACAAGGCTTTATTCACCAATCCTTCTAGGGTATTCACTCTTTATAGCCCTCTATTAATAAGTACTTGTGCAGCTAATTCAGTTGACCAGTGAACTTTAATCAGTAAACAGTTTGTGTATTTCACTCTACAGTCTACAGTCTGCAGTCTACAGTCTGCAGTCCTCTCCTTGCCCTATGAACAGAGAGTTTCTTCGTCGTATTTAGTAGCTAACAGAACGTTTGACAAGTTAAAGAAGTTATCAATAGCGATGAAAGAAAATCGAAAGCTTCGAATGAAAATGAAAACCAGCTGCTGAGCTGACAAAAAAAAAGCGTGTGTACAAAGAGAACGCATAAAAGAATCAGCTGCGCACAAAAGCCAAATGACAATAAAAAAAAACACACAATTTATAGATAAATTTTAATAATACAATATAAAAATTTGCTTTAACAAATGCGTCGTTCAACTTTCTATGGGGGCAGCTGCAACAACAGCAGCAGCAGCAGCAACTGAGGCAGAGGCAGAGGCAAAGAAAGCAGCGAGATAGGCATATTTATTAGAAGAGTTGAGTTTAGTTGATAAATGTGAGCGCAAGACACAACAACAAATTTAAAGGCAATTGCAGTACTAAATAAATGTATTGTTGATAAAAACGCGTTGCGCAGTTGCCACTTGACACTTGTTGAAGCAACAGCAGCAGCAGCAGCACCAGCAACTGAAGAGCAACAACAATTGTAGCACAACAACAACAACAACAACAATAATATTAAATACTTGTAAAGAGAGTTTGCAAAAAGATGCGTAAGTGTGTTTGCCACAGTAAAAACTCGACATGTTAGACTAATGCCTTCCACTTTCACTCAGAACCCTCATCGTTGTCGCTGGCCGAGCGTCTCGCATTTTTCAGCAGCCTCTGTGAGTCGTCGTCAGGTGGCGCCACAACGCCAACAACAACAGCGCCATCTGGCGGTCGCTTTTCGAGTCGCGCCAGCAGCTGCGCTTCGTCCTCGCGCAGTCCGCCCTACAACTCCATGGAACGCACGCCCTTTGTTGGCAACAGCAACAGCAGCAGCAGCAGCAGCAGCAGCAACATCAACAGCAGCAGCAGCAGCAGCTACAACACTTGCAACAACAGCAGCAGCAGCAACAATGTCACGCCCACACCCATGGAATGTACGCCCAGTTTACAGCAGGAGCAGAATGAGGAGCAACAAATGGAATTGGAGCAACACAATGGCTTAGAGCTTAGACGCTCGGCAACAGCGCCGCTCGCAGCAGCAACAACAATAGCAACAGCAACAGCAACAGTTGCAATGGATACAACAACGATAACAACACCGCTGCTAGTAACAAACTCATCAACAACAACAACACGTCGCCTTAAGCTGCGCACAGTGGGCAAATTGGTGTTGCCCGATACATTTTTGAGTGATCGCAACAACAACAACAGCAGCAACAAGCATAACAACAACAATCATCGCAACAGTTGCATAGCACGCATTCAAACATTGGAGGATATACCCATATCGATGGGAGTGCGCACCATAGGCAAGATCAAGTCGCCCTTTATCGAGCAGCAGCAACAAAAGGAGCAACAGCAACAGCAGCAACCACAACAACAATTGCAACAACAGCAGTTGAAACAAGACAACAAGTCTATGAAATTGGACTATAAATCGTTGCCCATCAGCAACAATCACAATGACAGCAGCGATGATGCACAAAGCTCCGATTCGGGCAAAGAAAACTGTGCGGCCAATCAGCAGAAGCAACAGCAGCAACAGCAGTTGTTGCAACAACAGCACAAGCTGTCACAGGCTGTGACAACAACAGCAACCGCCCCTGTTGTCAATCGTCGTCACACCACTGAGCTGGGCGGCTCTGTCTCTGCCACTGCCACATGTGGCATCAACAAGAATCGCTCTTCTAGCCATGTCGATGAGCGTTTTGCCAAATACTTTGGCCTCATCGAGAGCTGCAGCACAACAACAACGTTGCACAAAACACAATCAGCTGGTCCAGTGTTTGCCGCTGTGCCACCGGAGGCGCTCAATGAGCATGTGCGTCTGCCAGCGCATCCTGCCACCACTGGCAGCTTCAGTTTGGTGCAAAAGCGTCGCGAGCTGCTCAAGAGAACACGCGCCATGTCTCTAGAGACAACGGGCAGTGCGAGCAGTACGAGCAGTTCGACGAGCAATCTGAAAAGGGCGCATTCACCAGTGAATCTGACGTCTGAATGTGAGTCGTGGCAAGTTGTGCATCGCCAGCTTTGAGGATATTGTCATCACACCGGACGAGTTGCATGCAGCGGGCTCGGAGTTTAAGCGTTTGTGCGGCGAAATTCTGGGCACATGAGAGACAAATACACACTGAGAGAGAGGGAGACAGAAAAATTGTAAATTTTTTGGCATAACTATTTAAAAATTTCACAAATTTTTCGCAGAAACGACATATTTCTATCGATCTATCTTAATCACTTTCTCAAATTTGGATTTAGCAATGTAGATACAAAAAATTGTTGCGGCTCTCGTCATTTTTTTTCAGTGTGCGCTCAATGTGATTTGTGTGATAGAGCGAGCACGAGCGCTCTCTCGCGCCTCTTCTTCCCCCCTACAACATATATATATCCAAAAAAAAAAAGAAAAGAAACGAAAACGAATGAAAAAAAAACACAATAAATATAATGAATAAAATATGAAAACAAAAATAAAAATATATAAAAAATATACTGATAAAAATAACGCAAATACGAAACGACAAATTTGATGTTAATTTCTTTCTTATAGTAGACATTGTAATTAATCCTGCTACATTTTATTTCAGCCTACAATATCTTTAAATCTATATACGATATGAATATCCAGTTAACAGTGATTAATTATTATGTTTGTGTGTGCAACTACATTTCGTGCTTATTTATGACTTTTAATTAATATTATTTAAAGCTAAACGAATTGTACCTTGAACGGCATTATTATTATTATCATTACCATTATTATTATAATTATAAAGAAAAGTACATTTAATTATCATAATTATTATTGTAATATTTAATTATGCAAATTGTTAAACATTAAAAAATAAAATGAAGATTTGTGCTAAACTGAAGCGTGACTTATTTTCAACATACAGTTAGTCAAATAATTGTTTTGACCAAATAAAAAATTAAATAATATTATGTATTATTTTTCAAGATTTCATTAAATTAATTTTAATTATAAAAAAATATGCCAATTTTGTATTTTACTATTTTACTTTAACTTTATTTTTTTGTTACTGAGTAAGTACACGGAATGCAATAAGCGCTGTTCTATGCGCTTCTCATATGGCTTGATTTGAGCATGTTTTAAATTGAAAGCACGTTTTTAATTTGCTTGCTTGATTTATTAAAATTATTACAATTATTTTAGGGGATTCCCCCTTTTCGAGCTGATTAATTTGACTATATATTTTTCTATAGGCAAACCCAAGGGTATTTTAAAGGGCGGCAAACCCTTGCCGGGCATGGGACGCGGCCTGATGCCCATTGATCTGAATGCCGAGCTGAAGAATCGCCTGCAACGCTCCACGCATGCCACAGTCTCCAATCTGAGGAAATCGGCAACCACAGCGAATGCAACAACACGCGATGAAACCGACAACATTTCAACAACAACAACAACAGCGCAACCGCAACGTAACTTGGCCCATATATTGCGTAATGTGTCCAAGGAGAATGCCACGCCCACTCAACAGCAACAACAACACGATGATGCAGTGAGTCTGGTGCGCAATCTTGCCACACTCGGTGCAACGCGTGCTGTCCAGGAGGAGGCGGCGTCCACAAGCAACAACAACAATTGTGCCTCTGCCTCTGAGGGTGAGAGTTCAGGTGGACGCGAGATTGAGGCCATCATAAAGAACAGCGCGGTGGCAAGGCGTCGTAAACAGCAGCAACAGCAGCAACAGCAGCAGCAACCACAGCAGCAACAACAGCAACAGCAGCAACAGCAACAACAGCTGCCAGATGGGTGAGTCTACGTCCAAGTCAAAGTCCACCACAAGCAACAACAACAACAAAAGCAACAACAACAACAACAACAACAACAACACCACCAACTGTTAACCCATGTGCTGTGCTCGCTGTGTGCTCGTATTTTAACCCCTTTTTGGCTACTAATCAAATAAAACAATGCCAACACTTGTGTAAGTTCTTAGCCCTGATCGATCCCAGATCCATTATCCATTATTATATATGTACATACATGCATATAGACACGACTCAAGACTGCTGCCACAAAATCTGTGTGTAATAATTAATAATATTAAATAACTTCACTTTTTAAAACTAAGCAAAAAAACAAACACAGAAAATTAGGGTTCGTTTTTGAACAACTTTCATTTATGTTTCACACACTTTGACAACAGTTTTATTAAATGTTGCTAAATAAATGTGTTTTCTCAATCGATTCAACAATTTCAATGCACCCCAAATAAAAACTCAAAAACAAAAAAATAGAAACAAAAGTTTCCTAGTCAAAATGAAGCCAATTGCTCGAAGCTATTACTGGCGTCCTGTGCAGCCGCCTCGGCAACAACAGCCACAACAACAACAACAACAGCGACAACTGCAACAACAACAGCAAACGCTTTGGCAACTGCATCAACAACAGAAACAACAACAACAACAACTGCAACTAAAGCTACCAAATTTTGTTCAACAAAAACTAATGCAATAATTTGATAAACCAACAAGCAAAACTAAATTTCAAAAACAAATATCAACTAGCCCATAAGTTCAATTTGCATTGCTTACTAAATAACTGATTTATACATATTTGAATATATATATACATAAAAATATATATTTTATTGACAACTTGTTTAAACAAAGAAAACAAAAAATTATGCCACATATATTTTTACGTGACACAACAAAAACAAATTAATTAATTTCAATAATAAAGTTGACAAAAATCCTATATAATTGTAGTTTTGTTTGCCACTAACTGTGCTATAATTACTAACAACACAATATGTGCCATGTACAAAAAATTATAAAACAACACACAATATGGAGGAGCTTTAAATCAAATTCAAATTTGGCGCTTATTAAACGAGGTGGCAACGGTGGCATCCACAAACCTTATTTAACAACTTTAAAAAAACTAGTTAAATATTGTTATTGCTTAATTTTACAGGAAATTTTATTTATATTTTTGTATATTATTTTAAGTTATTTGTTTTTAGACGTAAAGCGTGACGTGCACCAAACTTCCTTTAAAATTAACTTCATTATTTTAGAAAATTTATATTTTTTTTTGGTTTTTCAATTGTGCTTTTATTTATTTTTATTTTAATTTATTTAAAATTCAAATATTCAAGAGACAAAAGTTGCAACTATATGGCAGCTTTGGCTCAACTTTGGCAAAAAACAAAGTGGCAAAATTAACTCTTAAAACACGGAAAATTTTATCATTTTACTGTCAATGCTTTAATTTTAAACATCGAAATCATCGATGGACGGAAAGATCGATGTTTCTCCATCTAGTTTGTTGTGAGCTTAAAATCAAGTTTTAAAAATTGGCGCGTTTTCAACAGCTGTTTACATTTTCAGTGCTGTAAAATTGCACAGCCAACAGGGTGGCAGCCTTCGTTATGTTATGTTAACAGTGGCGGACTATGTATTAGCTAAACAGGAATGCTCCTCTTTGTAAGACGCAGCTCACACTTAACGAATGTTTTGCAGAGGCGAACTTTAACAGCTTGACATATGTATTATAATTTGGATTGCTCTCAATTTGCGGATTATTAATGGTAATATATTTTACTTTTTAGCATTGATTGTCTGTGCTGAAGATTAGTTAATAAGTATAGTCAGTAAACAAAATCAGCTGATTTTTTTACCCACCATCTGTTTATGACGCTGTTAAGCCAAGATGTTATGTTGCGGCGAATTCGTGCGGCGAATATCGCCCAAAAAGTTTTACAGTCCGTTAACTTAACATGGCTTTAGTTCTGCTTTTGCGTTTGAGGCGAACGGTAGGGTTGCGCTAGTTGTCGGTCGAATTATTTGTGTTTGTTTTTAATTCGCGCGCATTTTGTGCCGGTCGCAAATTGCAATTGAATTATGCAAATTTTATCCAAGTTGGTGTGTGTTTATATGTGTTTTTGACTGACTTTGTTTACTGTGAGTGATAAGAACAAAAGCTGATGCATAAAAAGTGCAATAACAATCGAGAATTGCAGGCATCGTTTTATTGTGTGATCGGCTGTCAATTTAATTGCAATTGCATCCAATGATTGCCCTCAATTGAAAGCGCAAGTGAAAAATGGCAACGAGACGCTCGTCGTTGGCTTAGCAACAACAACAAAAAAGCAACAAAAACTGAACGAAAATCGTGAGAGGAAGGCGCAGGCTGCAATTTTAAATAGCAATTAACAAAGGTTTGTACCACTGAATTCAACGTTATGGGTAGTTTTTCATTTTTTTTTTATTATTTTGTATATTTCTTATGAGACGAAGACAACAACAACAGCGTCAGCGTATGAAGCTGACCAGTTTTGCACAGCGTCCTCTTCCCTTCTGCTTTTTCTTCTTCTTCTTGATTACCTGCTGCAACGAGCTGTACAAGCAGCAACAACAACGACAACAAAACAAAACAACCAAAAACTGTAAATCGTTCGTCTTGCTTTGCTTCCATTGAAAAATTCGCTGATTCAGCAGCAGCAGCAGCAGCCGTCGCGGGCAGCGCAGCAGCAGCGACGCAGATTGTATATTTTTTGTTGTTGTTATTTTCGATATTCTTGTTTTACTTTGTTGTTACTTTTGCGCTCTTTATGTTGTGTTGTCTTTATGTTGTTGTTTATTTGCACTTGGACATTTGTCGTCTGTATATTATAGTTGTTGTTGCTGTTGTCTGGTTTACAGTTTTGCAGCCGTTTGATTTGTCTTATTGATAGGGAAATATATCCTGTAGGCAAGCGGCAAGGGGGTGGCTTAATTATTTGTAATTACACGCATTTTAAAATACATTCAAAAAATAATATAAAACCAAGATTGGTTTTTTAAATTACCAAAATAAATGAGTGTTTATTATGCTTTGTCTGAACAATTACTTGACCTACTGTTTCTCGGAAATTGTATTCTGTTTCCAATTATGATCTGATAAGCATTATTTATCAGTCAAATCAACTTCCGAATTTGTAGAACAATAGATGCGACAATAAATATGTCAATAATTGATGCATTAAGTTGTTTTATGGTATTATAAATATTTTATCAAATGTTGCACGATAAGAAAACGAGTTTGACCTTAACTCTATCCATATCTACAGGGTATTTTTTCGGTCCAAAGTTGTTTTGCATTTTGACAGCTGTGTGATTAAAGTTGTTTTCTATTAGTTTGTATGTTAAGTGTTTGATCACTTCTGTTTTCATCTGTTGCTTTTGTTGGCAACTCTATTTGTTCAACTGCTTAATTAAGTGGCAACCCTGTTGATGTTGGCCAAAGTTTATTTGGGCTCAAGGTCTGCTCACACTTTTAAAACTAGGCCAACATTTGCATGAAAAGATATTTAGATGATGATCATCTTGTTTGTTTAACAATCGAATCGAATCGAATCAATCAATCAATCAAATTCTCATTTTAAATATTCGTATTTCTATTGTAATTTTGACTACAATCACTTCAATTTTATATTATCGGATTTCGCTTTTAACTCGCACTTCTATTAACTACATATAACTATCATTAATTGTCTTTTATTTCGTAATATTTTCTACCTGAAATGGCGAATAATTCAAAGTTTCATGTGCGTAGCTAATGAATAAACAAAAGCAAAACGAATCAGCAAATAAAAATGAATACAAAAAAATAATCACAAAAAATGCCTTTCGTTTTCAATGAATTTGCATAATGTTTTTTTTTTACTTTGGATCTGTCGGAACTCTTGGATCTCGAAATTTCTTATGGCGCGAAATGAAAGAAATTAGTCGAATTTAAAGCAAAAGAAAGAAACGAAAAGTGTTATTGATTTATGGTCAGTTTACCACTTATGAGGAGTATTAGATAATGCATTGATTTCAAACCGAATCGATTCGTCCATAAATAGACAATAATAAATAAGAAATGCGTCTTATCAATAAGTAAAATCCGCAGATAAGAGGCAAATATTCATTCAAGTGGACAGAGTAATTGCATCTAATTCCATATTGTACCGCAAGCTGTTATTCAAATGCATTCAAAACACCCACACTCATAGGCACTCATACTCGCACTCACACTCATAGTCATTCACAGACATATCCCATATCATATGGTGCCCTTTATAAGGCGAATTGTCTGCTCACGTCTGTGGGGAAAACGTGAGTTTCAACGCTAATGAGACAAACCAACAAAAAAAAACAACAACAACAACAAACACACACACACACACACAAAACAAAGATTATAAAAATAGTGAAATGTTCTACGGGTTAATCACCTAATGGGAGCTATGCACCATGTACTCTATGGAGTACGATTATACGAGTACTTCAGGGGAAATTGTGACCAGTTATCGCTTTCAAATACTCTACTCTAGAGAATCTATACCCTGTAGCTATATTATAGGTATAGTATCATGTATTATCTGGATTGCAACTATATGCAGAAATGCATAAAGCAAATAAAGAACTGATTGCTGTGAACTTGTACTCTGAGATTTAATCTGCTTATATTACTTGGGAATTGTTGAGATATTGAAACCACACATTAAAGTGGCAAGTTTACAATTGTTTTGTTAGCATTATGGTCGACTATTTTAGAAAAGGATATTTCAAAACACAATTAGCAATTAATAAGAAGTAAGGTTGTTATATAATATGATATAGTATGTATATACATAAGTAAGTATATACTCACAAGAGTAGTTTCAACACCACAACTAGTATTAACACCAATCTGATTGATGCTATTTTTATTACAACTATTGCCACTACGATTAATACTTCTGTTCCTAGTACTAATTCTGTTACTTTTTCTAATACTGGTACTATCCATATGTATTCCCACTCTTCTACTATTACTACTACTAATAATACTACTACTACTAATACTACTACTAATACTACTACTATTGATACTACTACATCTAATACTAATACTACTACTACTACTACTAATACTACTACTAATAATACTACTACTACTAATACTACTACTAATACTACTACTATTAATACTACTACATCTAATACTAATACTACTACTACTACTACTAAGACTACTACTACTAATACTACTACTACTAATACTACTACTACTAATACTACTACTACTACTACTACTAATACTACTACTATACCTACAACTACTAGTAGTGCTACTTTTATTCTACTACTAATACTAAAACTTTGACTACTTATATTCCTACTATTACTGATTCTACTGCTACCCATTCTAGAGCGTTTCCACTATACTGTAATTCTTTATCTACTACTATTCTTATTCCTTCTACTACTATTATTATTCCATCTACGACCACAACCTTCTACATACATATTTCCATTCAGTAAGGGCATAAAAAGTTCGCTGCATCAACACACATTAACATTAAATGGGTTTGTGGCATTTGTGACCCCGCTTGTCTCGTAATTGAATTGCCCCGACCGAGAGATCGACACAGGCGACTGTCTCTGTCTCTGTCTCTGTCTCTGTCCGATTCTCTGACTCTGTCTGGCTGCATGACCGACTGATCGCAGCACAAAGAAGCTTCTCTCAGATCCCAATGCGATGCGATCTGAGGCGACTCTCGGCGATGATGAATTATCAACGCTTTTAGTGCGGCATCTCATTATTTGTGTATTTTATTCTTCTCGAGATGAACAATTCCATTAAAGGCAACAACAACAACAACAACAACAACTTATGGCCTGCTTTCAAGTCAGATGTTAAGTTTGAACGATGCCCGATGCACACTCAAATTACAATGCACACAAGAGAGAGAGAGAGAGAGAGAGAGAGAGAGCACGAAAATCGTGAAAAATGTTCAAAGCCAATGATCCATAAATTATGTTTCTTTCCCTTTCTCCCCAGCCCCCTTCTCGCTTCCCCAACTAAGCGAACTAAACTCAAATGCATTGGGCCATAAAGTTCTGCTTTCTGTTTCTGATCACAGCTATAAATAAACTTATTGGGAAATCACTTTGTCTAGTCTGAAGTATGAAGTAGAAACAAATCAAGTTGTTTGCTTTGTTTTTGTTTTGGTTTTTCTAGCCCTATTTCGACTGCAGCTCTATTAACTTGTTCAAAATGGTATTACACAATCTTTTTAGGCCCAGTACGTTGACTCTTTTTGTTTGTTTTTTATACGAATTTCGCTTCCTTTGTTTTCAGTCAACCTGTTCGAAATTTGCACAGATGTTTTGTCAGCTGTTGGCCAAGATGATTTCCTCACTTGTTTTCAGCTGAAACTACGGCTTAAATTGAGCTCTTTTTATGCTGCCTTGCCAATGCAATTAACAAGTTATTTATAGCCCTCCAAAACTCAAACTTTTACCCCATTAGAAGAATAAAAGCCCCAGAACAAGAAACAATTCTAAATTCAATTTCAATTTGTTAGCTGCCATTTGTTTATTGTTTTGCAGCTCTTGTTAATAATACAATACAACTCAAAACAATTCAAGTGAACTGCAAACATGTGCAGGAAATGTTGTTGAAATATATTGTTGATATATTGTATCAAATTAAGTTTATCAGCTGTGCGCATTTAATTACTTTTCAATGAGAATTAATTGCAAACAGTTGGGCTTTAGAGCTTAAAAGTTTGGAAAGCTTTGTAAATTAGTTGTGGCAAAGCCACTGATAGTTTTGAGTGCACTGTTTACTCTAAATTGTTTTAAGTTTCAATTAGTTTTGCACTTTAAACGGCATTCTATAGTGTATAATAAAATATACTTTAGCTATAGAGAAATATATCAAATTAAGTTTATCAGCTGTACGAATTTTAATTAGTTTTAAATGAGTATTAATTGCAAGCAGTTGGGTTTTAGAGCCAATTATACGTTAGACAGTTTAGAAAGCACCATCCAGTAGTTTAATTTAACATTTTAAAAAATGCTAGTTTTTAACCAATTATTATTTTATTTTAATGTTAAAAATACTTGTAACATTGAATTATTGCAGTTTATATATGTACATATTTGATATATTTTTATTTTGATCTTGTGAACTTTATTATGTTTGTTTAATTTTAAAAACTTTTAAAACATTTGAAAACAAAAGCTAGATCTAGCATTAAATAAGCTAAAACCGGCAACACTGCCTACAATTTTAGACTAGACAAATTGTGAGTCATTTTCAAAGCATAGAACACATCCTTTTATGCCTTCTCACCAAATGTGCTTGGCCATAATTCAGTTGCCAATTTATGCTTAATGCCGGACGGACATTTATGGCCCGACGTTTTGTGGCCAACATTTTGAGTCATCAGGCCTTGTTAATAGGATGCGTCACAGGCGGAAGCACTTGATGACACTGACATTGCAACTAGACCGGACTGGACTGGACTGGAAAACAGTGTCAACAAACTTGCGCCACAGGATAATGCTAATTTAGGGCTAGACTTTTGAAAGGGACTGTTTGTCTGACTGTCACATTTGCTGGCAAATAAAAGTCAGTCAAAATGTTGACAACTCATTGGCTGAAGAGGCGGCAGATGAGCAGGAGGAGGAGTAAGAGAGAGTGAGAGATAAAGAGATAGAGGCAGAGACAGTGGGAGAGAGAAAGGAACATTATATATGTGCTGGATGTTTCGTACAATGAACTTTTCGGTCTAAAAATGTTGTTGCCCCGTCGTATTCTCTGTCTCTTAGTCTGGCCAAGAATGATTTTAGCCAGAGTCGCAGCTACTTCGTTGCTGCTGCACGTTGTCTGACAACTGCTCATAAATCTGCAGCTACTCTGGAGTTGCAGCTGGAGAGAGGCAAATCAACTCCGACTCCGACTCGCAACTTCTTCAATCCCTCGAAGCGTAGAATAAATTCAAAAGTCAGCAGAAAGGAAAAATCTCTTTGTGGCTCCTTTGTCTGTGGCAACGTCAAAGATATTATCATTGGGCATTTATTATTGCAGGCACTGTCATCCCCTCTCTCTCTCTCTCCTCTTCTTCTCTCTCTCTCAGTTACAGTCTCCCTACATCTATTGAATTTCCTTTGTGTTGTCAGGCACTTGATATATTCAGGCCGTACTTCTTTGGTTTGTGGCATGCCGCTTCCTTGTGTGGCAACTTTAGCTTGCAACTGCTTATCAGCCTCATCATCATCATCATCGTGATCATCATCATCTACTGGGCGTTCTCCTGACAGTCCGAGTGACAAACAATAAATGTTTAGTTGATATATCGATTCCATTGGCATCTCCAACTTTAGCTTCATTTCCATCTATATATCTCTAGAGTATAGACTCAGAGTCAGTGTATCTATCGCATGTTTCCCTCTGTCGCTTGTCATTCAATCAATTAGACACCTGTGCATTTTTGCTCAGGTATCCATATCGCTTGACAGTTGCTTTTTATGGCCAAAAGCAGAGTTGCAACTACAACACGTTGACAGACTTCAACTGCGGCTGTCTTGCCACAATGGAAACAGAAAACAAAGTGAGATGAGTTTTGATAGAATAGATGGACAGATGAATAGCTGAAATCTATCCATATGCAGATTAGAAATGGCTTTTTAAATATAGATAGTTAAATTAAAGGGAGCTCGGAGATATCTTCATAGAATTTGAGCGTAAATACACGTCATAATATTTATTCTGTTTCTTTAGATAGAGTTTTTAATTTTTATTTATTTTGTAATTTAAATTTATATATGTTATAATTTTAATGTTCAATTTTTAAATTAATTGTTGTGCCAGACAATAAATAAATATCCACAGATACTTTGATAATTACTAAAGATTTCTTCGACTATTTTATTCATAGAAGTTGTAAGTTTTAACTCATAAGATCATACCAAGAAAAGTTATGAAAAAAAGTTAAGAATATATTTTGATAGCAACTCACATATTCATAATAGATCTCTCCTGTGCTACTATTTTATATGGTATTTTATTTGTAGATACCTTTAAATACTAAATATGCTTCATTACCGCATACATATTCCTTTCCTTAATTACTTCTTTAAGAATTATTCTCTAGACATACGTTTTTACCATTTTCTTTAGATATAAATTGGGAATGTTTTATATTCTCTCTTCATTTATTGTTTTACCACATTTTAAAATAAGCCTTTCCCCAGTTTCTATTTCATTTCATACCTCTAGATGTCAATTTCTAACATTTTATAGAAATTCTTATATCCAGCTGTGGCTGGTTACTTTACTAGTCAGAGTTATTAAACATATTCACTGTTGATTTGCCAATATTCTAGAGATTATTGTGTACATGACACGAATGCCACCCAAGAAAGAGATTTGAACATGAACATGAGCATAAGAATTACACAGGAAACACAAATTGCAGGTGGGGAATAAACACGCTGAGATTGGATACAACAACTAAGAGTATGAATATGAATACGAGTTTGAATATGAGTGTGAGTATGAGTACGAGTTAACGTAATTGCCTGCAACTTCCTTTGGTAATTTTCAACGCCTTCCAGCATCCCAATGTCCTCCCCCCCTCCCCCTCCATTAGCCACTTGGCCATAAGAAAACTTGTCTGGCTTAGATGGTTAATCGATTATTAATGACTTTGTCGCAATTAAGTAACAAACAAAGCGAGCTCAAATCGCTTTATCACAAGGCTTGCAACGAGTTTAAACTCCTCTTTTTTATTAACTTGGCCAGAAGGCAACGCACAGGCAGCAAGTAAAAGTTGCAACCAAGGCTGTGGCCGTTGCAGTTGCAAGTGTCGGGCAAAAGTTATTCAAAAAGCAAAAAATTAAAGTTGTTGAAAACAAGCAAAGAAAAATCAACATGCAAACACACGCCTTAAAATGTGAAAATGCGAATGACCTGAATACACAGACAAGACACACACAGGTACACATACTTGCACACACGCACTGTAACTGATAGCACACGGGGCGCATGCGCAACACGCGGCAAGCGGCAAGTAGCAAAAGCAGCAAATGCCTTAAAAGGCAACAACAACGCCGACGATTTCCTTTTCAGCCTCTCGTTGTTGTTGTTGTTGTTTTAGTTGTTGTTGTTTATTTTTTCTGTTAGTTGTTGTTGTTGCTGACAAACTAGTTTTACGTACAGTTGCTGCTTTTTGTTTTTTGTCGTTTCTTTTTTTTTTTTTTTTTGGGAACATCGACGTCAAGTTTGTTTCAACATTTGGTTGCACTTGCAGTTGCCTCGCACCACACATAATTTTAATTTATTTATGCAAAGCAGTTGGCTGACTGAAAACTCGTATTTATTTACTATACTTTTTTCATTTTTTTATCGTCTTTGACTTATTAACACATTTTTCATTTTCGTTTTTTGCGCATTAAAAATGAAAAGTTTTTTGGTGGGGAAACTTGTTTTCTGTCCAGGATTCCGCAGACTTGTTGCATTTAGGGCACGGGCCCAATGAAGCGCGCAAATTGTGGGGAAGGGGCAAGCTGCAATCTTTCTATGTGGTGACTCGTATTTCATCATTAACAGCTCAAATCAGCGTTAAGAATTCTCCACTTGACTGTGATTGCAGTGCAGTGTTGAGTAATGTCATTACAAAAATGTATCTATGTGAGTGTGTGTGTGTCTTACTCAAGGCAATTAACTTCAAATGAGCTGCAAAATGAATGAACAACGTCAGACAATTAAGTGAGCAACCTTGAAAGTATCTTAAAACATGTGCTCATCTAACAAGCGAGCTAGGTATGCATCAACAAATTAATTCTAGTGAAAGTATCTTTAAGTCGTTGTATCTACAAGTGTCTTGCAATCATAAGACTGTAGTTAGGCTTACTATCGATATTACTATCGCAAACAGTTCAGCGACAATTCGTTCAAGCAAAAATATCTTGAATTAGTTGTATATTTATCTATAATTTAATCATTAGTACGCTATTCCACTAAATTGCCACTCTATAGCTCTGTAGAACTAACAATAGAATCGATTTAATTATACAAAAAGTGCCATTAATAAAAGTATCTTGATATTGTCATATCATTATTTAACTTAAATTTATTTAAGCTACGATTTTATTTTATTTGGCTAAACTCATCATCTAAATCGATTTGTTTAATGTGAGATAAACTTATCGTACTTAATATTTTCTGTTGTCTCCTTAAATTACCTTTATCGATAGTATTTTCGATAGTAGTTAAAATCTAAAGTTAACAATTTTAATGCTCCACTTTTCGCCCTTCTCTTTGTTGCAAATTAATGAATTGAAAGTGCACTTTTTATTATGATTTCCCAATACAGCTTATCAGCTGCATTCATTTATGACTCTGTTGCACAATCATGAGTGCGCAATCAACGGCTAACAATCGAAATGAAGCCAAGCCTCATTTGTACATGTGTATGTGTTTATAGCCACTATCTAATTGGCTTTACTTGAGCTATATAGACACGTCGTAAACACCTTGCAACAACTTGCATTTCAATTCGTTTTCTTTTTCTTCTTTTTCCTTGCTACCAACTCTAATTAATTTGGCAATCTGCCACGCCCATAAACCTGACACGACTTGCAATTGCCGTACAGACCAATAAAACGCATAGAATTCAAAGCAATCGCATACCGAGAATTAAATTCCACAGAATTCCGCATAAAACTGGGTGCCATAAAAGCGCTTGCCTCAAATGCCACTGCCAATTCAGCTAATAAACGAGGGACAACAGGTGCTTAGCAGATACCAGTTCTTTGTAAACAATTCCTTAACCCTACAGAACTGAACTGAACCGAGATCAGAGCAGCGTTGAGTTGAGAAAGAAGCCGCCTCGGCAATTGAACATAAAAGGCACAAAGCACTTGACACTCGACTCTGTAAAAGGTAAAAACGTGTTACCGAGTGGTTCTTGGTCTAAATCTTGTTTGTGGCTCTGTCCATTTGCCCTGTCTTTCCATTTTCATGCCAAACAAGCCATAACACAACCGCTCGCATAGTTTTCTATCTCAACATCTCAAGATCTCTAGTTATAAAGCTCTCAAGGTGCTTGAATTGTCAAAGCTACATTATTACCTCTGATAATTTCTTAATACGATTATTCCAACTCAACTTTGAGATCATTAATCATTAGCTTTTTTGTTTTGCTCTGCGAGTGTCAATAATAAAAAAGCGGAAGCGCCTCAAGCTAAATTTAATTTTTGCCTTTGGCTAGTTTTGGTTTTTCCTCAATTTGTGCAACTCATTAATCAACTTGATGAGCAAACATTAAATGCATCTCGAATATGTGCAATAATTATGAAAAGTATGTGTGTTTTTCTTGAACAAAAAATCGTTGTTTAATCATCTAAACGTGCATTTCAAATGGGGGTTAAATGTGAGTTTCTTGGGGTTGATTTCAAGGAAAGCGATTTGAAGGGATTTCGACTGCTTTTGTTTACACACATGGCTTAAATATTGTTTGGGGTTGCACTTGACTTTAGGTTTCGATTACGTTTTTTTTAGCTTTTAAATTTGAGCAACTTGCCAAAGAAGCTTTTGACTCGTTGCTTTAGTTTAGCAAGTTTAAAAGCTCCTTAAACTGATCCTCGATATTGGCTTGAGTTTCGGTTGTTGCTGCCTCCGTGGTTGTGGTTGGTGCCTCCGTTGTCGTGGTCGTTGTGGTTGTGGTTGTCGTCGAGCTGGTGCTGCTGGTGGTGCTTGGAATGGGCTTCGGCTTGATCCGTCCGTCGAGACAGCCCTGCAGATAGTTGTAGTTGCTGGCCGTGGACTCGACATAGCTGCGCTCGGCCCTGTGGATGCATTGCACATAGTGCAGGTCGATGAGGCGGTAACGTTCCTGCAACAACGACGCAGACTCTGAGGCATTGCCAGAGATGCTGTAAGTGGAGACGGTGTTGTTTGAACCCTGCGAGAAAAAGAGGGAAATTTGATTAGCTTATGAATTTGTGAAATTATTATAAACAAATCATGAAAAATAAATACTTAAATTTTTGTATTATTTTTATATTATGAAAACATTTAATTTAATGATTTTCGGGATTTTATTATTTTGAGTTTATTATAAAATTTCATTATTTATTAACTATCCCATTAAAAGGTTTTTGGAAAATTAAATTTGAATTTTCAGGAAATTATCTTATAAAAAAATTATTTCGTTTAGGAAGTTTTAATTAAATAATTATCGCGAGGTGAACTAATAATTTTCGAGCAGTTAAATATTAATGTTGGGAAATTATTATAAATTAATTGAATTGAAAAACTATTATAAATGAATTTATTATGGAATATTGTTAGTTTAACTTACAATTGCCGCATGGCAGTTGAAGGAGTCGAGAGTGTCGTTGGTCTTGCCACAAATTCTCAGCGCGTTGCAAACATTTTCGGCCGCACTCTCGATCCTCCAGCGCGTGGACAGGAACTCCTTGTCGATGCCACGTCGCGAGTTCTGCGCCGTCGTCAGACATCCGCTGTAGGCTTCACTGTACTGCTCCGTAATCACATTCGTTTCACCAATGTAGCCAGCAAAGCAGGACAATGTAGTCCTGGGATCACGTCGTTTCAGCTGCGAGTTGAAGAAGAGACGAGTCAGACCATCCTGCGAGGGGAGACCCACATGGGGAGGCAAGGGTCTGACGACGGGCTCGGCACCTACTGCCAAAAGCAGTGCCAGAGGCAGCAGCAAATTCAGCGATCGTTGCGACATTTCACTAGAGACTTGGTTGGTTCAGAGGATGAGCAGCTTTTGGCGCAGTGCGTCTGTCTTGGCCAGCATTTATACAATATGCAGACCCAATGATGCTGATAAGCTCTTTATTATCAACTTTGCTATTTTTTTTTATTATTTTTATAAAGATAATTAGATCTCCAGCTTGTTTATTTACTCATGCGACGTCAGAAGAGAAGTGGAGGAAACTTAGGGAAAGGTATCTTTTAATAATTAGCAATAGAGCTGAAAATTAAATCTACAGGAAATACACTAATTGCACTTTTAATTTTGTTTATTGCATTGGAAGCGAATTCCGCCCCAAATTCCGTCTTAACGAGGTTGCAATTTCATAGAGCAGTATTTCAATATTTACCTTAAGCTTAGACAGATAAGTTTATGATCACTGCGCTGATTTGCTACACAAATATATAGAGTTAAGTTAGCCCAGTTAGATCTCACTCTGACGCCTCTGACGCCCAATCTTGGCAAATATTTATATATTTATCAGATGACTCAGTTTGATCTATTTAAAGGTGCCTGCATATGATTTACGCATTGCTAAGAGTCTCAAGAAAAATAATTAAATGCAGCGGAAATGACTTTTAATTGTGATTCCCCTACGAAAATTCAAGGTTTACTTTTTTGATTTATTTTATTGCATATTTAACTTATAAATTATTTTAACCATATTTCAAACCCTTAACAGGTGTGAAAAATACACTCTGTATTCTATGTCAACAGAGCTACTCACAGTTTAAAGTTTTCCAGCTCAAGACAAATATTTCAAATATAATTTATAACATCTTTCATTTATTTAGTTTTCAAATTCATTTAATATATCACAAAACCCCCCAGAAACCTTGAAAGTTTAAACCTGTAATCTTAACATAGCATTGCATCCTTTCTTACTTTACTTAGTATTAGTAATGTAAAAATGTAATGAAAAATCGATAACTCAATTCAAGTACTTTGACTCTATCATTTTTTTGGACGATATATAGACAACTAGATTTTTGTGTCGACGTTTTAAAACGAGATTCATAACTTGTATTTACATTACTACTTAGTATAATTCGAAGTTAGTTATTTATGTTAATTCGATAACTATCGATAGCTTTTTCTTTACCTAATACAAATTGAAGAGAAAAAATACAATAAAAAAAGAATCTTACAAAAATCTTAGTGTAACTCTTGAGCAAATATAAACTTTTAAACTTTGTGAAGCAATTAAAAGTAGGATAAGGTTAAGTGTAACAATAGCTTCGTTTCTTTAGCCGATAGTTTCATTATAACGATAATACTATCGATAGTTTCCCCCTCAAGAAGATAGAGTGTTGTTCTCCCCATCGCATTCTATGTCAATCTAGGCTTAAGACCCACACACATTCCAGTTGTGGAGCGCAGAATAAAGTTCATCATGGGCTTGACCTCGGGTCCTTTGGGCAACAGTTCGTAGTACCTGAGAACCTTGCTGATCAGCGCCTTCATCTCGAGCATGGCGAACTTCTGGCCAATGCAGTTCTTGGGACCCGCACTGAAGGGTACATAGGTGAATGTCTTTCGCTCCTCGTTGTCGTTGTTGGTGTCGTCGAGGAAACGTTCGGGCTTGAAGCTGAGGGGATCGGGAAAGTGCTTGGGATCCCGATGGGCAAAGTAGATGACCAAATAGACACTGGTGTTGGCTGGTATGATCTGATCGCCAATCTGTAGATCTTTTCTGGTGTATCTGCCAATCGCTGGCACTGGCGGATACAATCGCATCGTCTCCTTGATGACACAATCCAGATACTTGAGTTGCTGCAACTTGGCTTGATTCACCGGCGCCGTTCGATCTGTGCCCAGCACCTGTTGCAGCTCCTCGTAGAGCTTGGCCTGCACCGCGGGATGCCTGGCGATGGAGTAGAGGGCATGGGAGACGCCACTGCTCGTGGTATCGTCGCCCTCGAACATGAATGTGTCCACCTCCTCCCGAATGTCCGCATCGCTCAGCGGGGCGCCTTGAATCGAGGACTGCAACAGAATATCCAGCAATGCCATCTGCGACTTGCTGCCAATCTCTGTATCTCCCAGACCTGCATTTTCAATTGAAATGAAGCTAGTTTAACTGTCGACATTTCCCTAGTCAGCTCAACTTACTCAGTGGTCGGTAGCTGCCATTGGCTATAGCAGTTTCCACGGCCGATCTACGCTCGCGGATGACCTTGTCGGTGAATTCGTGCATGATGCGAATGTCGTTCGCCAGCTTGCGGTGCATCAGCGGTGCCGTGAGTCGGAAAAGCCACTCGTAACGCTGCGAGAATTTCAGCATGCGATCCGGTTGAATGTAGACAACGCTGCAATTAGATGAGGGCAGAGAAGTGAGCAGAGAAGTGGGAAGAAAAGCAGCTTTATACTCTATCACTTGACTGTGATTATTGTGCATACAATAAAAAGTATTGCTAATAAGATGATTCTTAAATATAGTTACTAATTGAATATGATACAAAATATTCTTTTCGATAGTTTCAATATTTATTTAAATTCTTTTTAAGAATATTTAAATAAAAATTTTAAAATTCTGTCATGACTTTTTCATTAGCACTGAAAAAAGTAGTGCCAATTATATGATTCTTTAATAAAATTTAAAATTAAAATTTATAATTAGAAAGTGAATTAAAATTAGCTTAACTAATAAGATTCTTAGATAAACTAAACCTTTTTTAAATTTGAATCTTATTCAAAGATTTTTTTAAAATTATATAAACGTTTGTAACGCTGCAATCTCTATGGATTCATCAAAAAATATTATGTTATTATTTTAAAATATATGAACAAATTAAATGTAATTAAAATGTTTATACCATTAGCATTTATTCAAGTGCTTTTTAAAAATATACATAAAGTTAGAATGTAATTAAAGCTATAGATTAAAGTGCGCGGAATGTGAATGAAACTGGCACAAGCTTTGTTTTTTTTTTAAATTAAATTCATTATTCATTGTTTTGAAAATAGCCCAGTTAGAGCTTTGACTCTAGTTATACAATAATTAATTTGTACTTTAAACCCAGTGGGACTTACCTCTTGAGCGCCTTTATATAGGGAAATTCGGGATCGCTTTGTGCATTCACCTGCACTCCCATGGCAGTTTCTATAAATAAATAAAAATTTAAAATTCAATTTAAATATATAGTAACAATTATCTTAATGTCTCACCTGTGATAATGTCCAGGGCTGCAAGTGAGACATATTTCAAGGTGTCCACCACATGCTCCCCATTCGCATATGGTTGTAGTTTCTCAACCAAAACACTGCTCTGTTTATCCATAATATCCATAAAATGTTCGAGAATTTTAAAGTGAAACGCACTTGTGAAAATCTTGCGACGTGAATGCCACTTTCTGCCCACACTGAGGAGTAAGCCATCATTGAGAAAGGGACGCAGGAACTGATAGAGTCCTCCCTTCTCCAGTAAGGAAGTGCTGTTCAATATGGCCTCAAAGTGACGCAGATCCATGGTGTAAATTTGGGACTCATTGAGGATCCACAAGCGAAAGGTTTTGCCATATTTCTCAAAGCATGCGCCAATATAATCGATGAGATCTAAAAGGGGTGGCAAATCAAGTTGAGAGAAATGAAATTAAAGAGCAATTATAATTCTTACTCTCTGCTCCCAAGTGTAGAGCCTCAAGGCCACAGCCGAGTACGGGCAGTGAGGTTGGACCCGTAATGCCCGATCTCTTGAGAATCTCATAACTGTGACGCTTGCGTATGAAATCCCAGGCGAGTAACGAAATCAGAGCGCCAAAAATAAAGGTCAGCCACATGTTGATCCCGCTTTCACTCAAAGATCACAGGGATTACTCAATGCTATGTTCGAGTGTTGATCGTGTTGATCGCGTTGATCGCGTTGATCGCGTTGTTAGCGTTGTTGTCTCGACTGTGTCGCGTTCGTTGTTCAACTGAACAACGCTATCAGAGCTCGACGATGAAACTCGCAAGGGGCCTTTAACGGACGCTGGTTAACGAAATCTAATCGCATATTCAGTTTTCTTTTATTTTTATTTTTAATATTAAGAATGTATACAAAATACAAAACTGGTTTCCAACTGTCGTAGTTGTTATTACTAGCATATGTTTGTTGTTTGTATTTAGTTGTCGTTTCAATTGCCAGCCGATTAAACACTGAACACAACGATTCACTTTTTATTGTGAGTACACTCGTATCTACGTATCTACATATATTTATATTCAATGATTAAAATGCCACTCAGTTTGAGTCGTTTTGCATTTAGCGGCGCAGTGATTACAATTGTACAAATGTGACGAGGCGTGGCATTTAATTAGAAGCTACTGTATTTTTTTTAGAATATATTATACGCACTTGAACTAATTTCGATTTTTTATTGTTGTTGCAATGCTAAATTAATTATATCTAGTTTAATTTATTAGTTTTTTAAATTAGCAAATGCTTGGAATAATATTATACAGTCGAACTTCCCTAACTCGAATCACCATATTTCAAAGAAAACGTTCGAGTTATGGAGATATATTTTTCTTAAGTTTATTAATTTTACTGCCACTCATTTAGCTCGAGTTCGAAGTTCGAGTTTTGGAAGCTCAACAGTATCAAATGCTTGGAATAATTATTTCAATTATGACAACTCTGCAGTTAATCGTTCTATAACTTAGTTTTTATTATTTAAAATCTATTTTTTTCAACATTGAATTTTGAATGCTTTATTGCAGTAAGAAACAAAGTGGGATTTTTTTTTGCTCAACACATAATTTTATTTAATTATAATTCTTAACTACCTTTTTTAGTTCCTTCCCCAAATGGATTGAATATTTATTCTTTCTTTATTTCCATTTCAGAATATTCTGTTAATTTCGGTGCCCACTTTTATATTTATCATATTGTTTGTTACTGATTTATTTATTTGTTTTTTTTTTAAATACTGGGCGTGAACAGGACACAACTAAACGTTTTGAATACAAATTATGAACTGAATTTATTTCTTAAAATCTTAGTCCTAGGTAACAAACATGAAAATCTAAATTTCTAGCTCCTTCCAGTCATTGGAAGGACGTCTCGATAGCTCGGTCCGCATGTGCTGTACACACATGTCTGTCTTCCTTTCCAGCCGTTCATATGGCTCTTAAAATAGTTTGACGATAATGCATTAAAAGTGCATTTTCTGTTACATTTTTGTGTGTGTTTTACATTTGTGTGCTTAGATCAAATTTCAGTGTCCCGTCACTCGATCGGTATTTTCAGGACATATTGTTTTTGAGTGCTTAAACAGGGCGTAAATAGATTTTTTTGAACTAGTCTCAACTGTTCTTAAAGATCCTTGGATCCAAGTGCTCTTTTTAAGTCGTGTTTTTCTAACTTCAAGTGACAGTTTAAGCTTCAGACAGGTAAGCTACCTCTGTCAGTTCTTTGCTCCGAGTTCAAGTTCAAGATCACAAAGACAACAATTAAGAACAACGAGTGTAGATTCAAGCGCTAGACTGAATCCCATTTCGAGACTGTTTTTCTATGCAGATCCCGAGGGAAATGCAGTTGGAGTTGGAGATGGAGGCAAAACAGGAAACAGTGGCACATGCAACACAAGGCAAACATTGATTCAGCCACTAGAGAACTGAAGAGAACAAAGAGAAGAGTAGAGTAGAGGAGTGGAGAGAGGGAAAAAGGGGAAGCAGACGGAGAAACAGCTGTGACAAATGTAGCCACAGTTGAATGGACTGGACTGTGGCAGCAAATGAGTCGAAAGTCTGAGACGACGACGACGGCAATGTTCAAGTCAACAGTTGTTGTAGTTGTTACACTTGTTGTTGTTGTAGTTGTAGTTGTTGTTACCTCGTTGAACTTGGCGAGCAGAGTTCATTGGGAGTCGTAGTTGGAGTTGGAGCTGTAGTTGGAGTTCTAGAAGAGAGAAGAGCAGTGAAGGAAGGGGAGGGGAGGGGCACACACATGAGTACACATACTCACTTGGCGGTCAATTAAGTCGCTCGACGAAAGACAACAGCAACAACAACAACAACAACAACTTGACATATTGTGGGCTGGCCAAAACAGAGTAAACAAGTTATCAAATTGTCCAAAAAGTCGACCAGTTTCTGTTTCTGTTTCTGGATGGCTGACAAAACGGTAAACGGCAGCGTCATACGTGTTTAAGTACAAGTTTGAGGGAAACCATCCATAGTCTATGAAATACGTTGACTCATGATTTTCCCACAAATGTTACCAGAGAAGACGAAAAAAAATTAAAGCGGAAGATTTTAACGTTTTTATTTTTTATTTTTTTGGAGCCAACATATCATGGTTAATTATGCGGGCTAAGGAAGAGGCAGACTGAAAGAAGCGGTTAATAATCAATAAACACGTTGCCACACCCCTTTCGGAGTATCGGAGTGGGCGGGGAGTCGAGACTGAAACACAAAAAACACACGCCAGACACGTATCCATCAACAAAGAAAAACCTCAACTCAAACCCAAATCGAAATCGACAATGGAATTTGCATTCCATTTCAAGAGCTGCAACCAACTGAGACTTCTCTCCACTAACGACTCTTCCCTTTCCCTTTTCATGCTACTTTGCTGCAATGCAGCAGACTGGGAAGTTAATCCAAAGTTTGTCCAAAAAATAAAAACGCATGTTTCCTGCTTCCGACTCTGCAGTCTGAACTGAAACTCAAACTCACAGTGGGCGGTCTTGTCATCTGTTGTTGCCCCCACTTGCCATCTCTCTCTCTCTCTCTCTCTCTTTCTTTGTCTCTCTCTCTCTTCTAATGCCAGCGACAATAAACAACAAAGGCGAGAGTTTGTTTTGACGCTTTTTCATTCCGTTTTTCGGTTACTTTGGCAACCGGCAAAACGGTAGCAAAAACATGTCTGCAATAACATTCACAGTGTCTGGGGGGGAAAATGTGGGTGGCAGATTGTGTGTGTGTGTGTGTGTGTGTGAGTGCGTGAGAAGGGCAGAAGGGGTCAGCTGTCTACGACTACGTCTCGGGGGTTGTTGCTGCGAGTTGCGAGTGCAGCACGTGCTCAAAGCTCTGCGCCTGTCTGCAACAATGCTAAACAGCTGTTCGCAACATGCTGCCAAGGCCAAGGCAACAATGTTGCTAAGGATGACAATTGTACCATTTTTCATAAATGTGTACCAAAGACAAGCAGATCTTTAAACTGTTATAACTTTGTCAAAACTTAACTGATTTCTGAAATAATTTAACTGCTAAATTCAAATTATTTCGAAAATTTTAGATATTTAACCCTTTACATTTGTTTTCAAATATTTGAAACTCTTATAAAATTGTGAAAACTTAACCAATTTTCTTGCTGAATGTCATTTTGAGTATTGTTTGAACTCTAATTTTATTTTGCTTGAAAATTTAGTTAATTTTGAAAATTTAATTTATTTAATAATTTGCAATATTTCCTATACCTACCTCTTGAAAGTTTTTCTAATATTTTAAAATCTCATAGCTTTGCCATTACTTAACCGGTATCTATTTTGATCATTATTTATCGTCCAAACTCATTCTATAACTAAAGGTCTATCATTTAGCTAATTTGAATTTTTTCGAAAAATTCCAATATGTTGACAAGAAATGTAAATTTGATTATTATTTGAAATTGGAACATTGAACAACTGTTTTTATTCTTCTTTATTTGGGACTTTTAGATTTTTGGCAACGTTTTCAGTTTGCTCCTGTTGATATTCTCATATCTACGCTATTTTTTTCTTATTTTAACGTCCCTCACTTAGCTCTATATTGAAATATATTTATATCTTCAGATGTGTGCTTACATCATCGGACAGTTAATTGCTCTCCACACACACACACACACAAACACACTGACAGTTAAACCTTGAACTTGGTAAGCACAATTCGACCAACAATGCTCATACAATTAAATAACAGTTTGAGCCACAAAAATTGTTAATAAACTGAAAAGGCAAAACGTGAGGCAAAGCAAAAAACTTAACTGACTTATTTTAAAAAGCAAAAATAAAGATAAAAACCAAGTATTATTACGGGGAAGGTCAGTCTAATGAAATGTTGAGTGCGCAGGCAATTTGAGCAAAAACAAAAGCAAACTTGGGAGGAAGGAAATGTGAAAAACGGAAAGAGGAGAAAAGGGGAAGAGAGTTGAGAGACTTGGTAAAGATCGCGTTGACGTTGTAATTTTGCATGATTACGAACAAAGAGTTTTCTAGCCTGGGGTGGCTTAAAATAAGGGGGAAAGGGGGAGTTAATGGCTTTTCACAAATGAAATGTAGCGTGGGAAATCGTTGTTTAGCGATCTTCAACTTGAAGTTGAATCCGCACTGTATCACAGTCTGTTATCGCCAAGAGATCTTCACTTAGTTTAACTTGGTTATTGTTGGTTGTTGTTTGTTGTTACCTGTATTTGGCATTGTCTTTAGCTCTTCTTCTTCTTGCCCTTATAGTGAGTAATTGTCACTTCAGCGTCGAGTCGAGTGTCATTTGGCCAACTCTGAAACAAAATAATAATAATTATAAAATATAAAATAAATGTTTGGATTGCACTTGAGTATTTAGCCACATTTTTGGCATCAAATTGCACAAGTTTCATTTATCATTCTGAAGTTAATGTTAATGATAATGATCATGATAACGATAATCACGGCTGTTGTTATTTTTATAGTATGCATTCCTGTCAATTTACCTGAGCTGTCGTCTGTCATTTGATCTGAGCTTCTTGTTTGCTAGCTTTTTGCGGTTTTACAGCCACTGTATTAAGCATATTATGATATAGCTATTATATTTTACTTATTTATATTTTATTTATTTATTTAACCTTAACACGCTGCACTTTAGTTTAACCTTCTGCTTAGTACAGTTGTCAGGGTCTCATTACACATTACTTGCAATTTCAATAGGTTTTTTACACCTTTTTTTTTGGCTTTAACTCGCTTTGGTCTCAATTTTGAACAGTTTTGTTATTATTATTTTTGCTGTCGTGTTGAGTGTTCATTAGTTTGTCTCGATTGCATGCAAGTTATTTATGCCGCGCCAAATAGTTTATAACTTAGTTAATACGATCAACTTAAAACAATTCACATATTTTGTTGTTGTTATATCATTAAAAAAAAAATCCAAGCAAAAAAACATAATAAAAATATAAAAGCTGATCGCGTGTTGAGCGAAAACTTTTAATTACACTGCGCAAAATGTGCATAATTCAATTACAAAATACCAAAGACCCCACGATTCCCCCTTTCCCCACCCTTGCAAATGATGCAATTTAACGCGTTTAGTTTTTGCTGTCAGTTTTAATAGTTTTTTTTTGCAGCGATTTTTCTGTTTTTTATTCGAATCGACAGACCAATCAAAAGGGCATTGAAAAACAAGTTTGTTGGCGTGCTAAAGTTAGGGGAGAAGGGAATGAAGGGGAGACTGTCTGTCTAATGTCACGGGTTCATCATTTTGAGCCACACCTTTTGAGCCCAACTCCCAGCCACAACCACTCAAACTAATTGAACGCTAAACGGTTTTCAAACAGCAATTTGTGCATTAAGAGTATCAACAAAGGAAGGACACACGCAGCAAAAGAACTAACAACCTTCCCTACGCTCTACTCTCCTCTCCTCTTAACCCCAAGGACCTTTGACCTTTGACTTCCTATCTTACCATGATAAATGTATACATAAAAAGCTGTTGCCTTTCGCCAAGGCGATTTGTCTGTCTGCAATTTGAACATTAGCTGCGCTTTTACCTTGATTCATTTTCGATTACACTGACAGAAAAAGGATGGCTGTTGGTCAAATTCAAACTTTCATAACTTAGTTTAAACCAAGTTCTGATTTCATTTTGATCATGATTTGGCCACTAAATTCATTCTGTATTTTCATATTAATATTTTTGTATTTTGCTTAAATATTTTATTTTGCCAAAAAACAATCGAATTTTAGTGAGTTCTTAAAAAATTTAAATGAACTCTTTATTAAATAGTTTGTTTAAAACTAAATGAGTACAAATATTGAATTGTAAATATTAGATCAACTTCCAAGTTTGATAACGTTGTCAAAACTCATGCTATTTTCAAGAGGAATATCATTTTGAACATGGTTTCACATTTTGAATTATTCTGTATTTTTTTTTGTAATCTCGTTCAAATATGTTTTTGCCTCAAGATGTCCAAAATTGAAATTGTTAAAACTGTAATGCATTTTCCAGTAATTATGCATGTTAATTGAATTTGAGACGCTTTGATGATTGCCACTTTCAACATTGTTGAATGTTGTATGTTACAAACAAACATATGTATTCATAGATTCAAATTCAAATTCATTCAAATGCTGCGGTCTGGAACGATGCCGCATTTGTTGTCGACCTGATTTTCATTTTCATTTCTGATGCAGTTGATGTTTTTTTTTTTTTTGGGAAAGCGGGAGAGGAGGGGGAGGAGAAGTAGGTGCTCAAGCGTTAACAGCTACCAAAAAAAAAAAATAAAACAAAACTTGGTAACATACCATTGCCACTTTAAACGAGTTTTACAACAGGATCAGCATATGTGTAAATGTGTGACAATTGATCAAGTTGCCTGTGATTATTTTTGCACCTGGCTAACAGGCTATCTTCCTCTTTTAGGCCGACTTTGCTGTCTTTGTCTATTGTGTGACCTGGTCTCTTGGCCATTTTGAGTGCCTGTCTGTCAGCAGCTCGTCAAATTTAACAAATTAATATGCAATTTAACTGTCAGCACTGTCTTAGTTTTTACCTGTGTGTGCATGTGTGTGTGTGTGTGTGTGTGTATATTTTCCTTATTTACCTGTGCTCAGGTTCAGGTTCAGTTTCAGGTGTTTGAATTTGATTTTGAAGCTGCAGCTCATTCGTTTATCAACCGTCGCCGCGTGCAGTTCGAAATTCGAATTCTCTCGCTCTCTCCCTGTGTAACGCTCAGTGGCTGTCAAACGGTGCCAAGTGCTTGTCAAACATTTAGTAAGTGCCAGGAACAGATTTTATTTTATTTTTTTAACTGAAAACGATCTTTTGACTCAAAAGAAAAAAATATATATAAAATCACTGCTCGCTGGGTGACTAATGATACTCAGATACTCATAACGGTGATTGTTGTTATTTATTGTTGTTGTTGTTATTGTTTTTCTTTGTGTTCCGGTTAAATAACACAATCAAAATTATGTTATTCTGTGTAGTTTGTGTCTCAGACAAAGCATCGTTTGATGATCTGCAATTTATTAAAGATATTACAAAACTCCAAACTTGATGTGTGTGTAAAGTGTGTGTATCAAGAGATGAATGAAGATTTATTTGATAAAAGACAGTAGCTGATCAGCTGAAATACCTAAGGAAATGATAATGACAGATAACAGATTACTAGCATTATATTTAAGTGACGGATTAAATAAGCTTTGTCTACACATATTCTTTGTTTAGCTATTTGTACTTCTTCTTTGGCAAAGTTGTACTTATTTTAAAGTTAGCTTTTAAGCCGCTTCACTAAGGCATTTATGTCTGATGTTTGTCTAAAATTTCTAAAAGATTTTTTGTAATATTGTTAATTCAACTACTTTTACTTTGAGTTGAGTGTTTCTATATTTATTCCTTAGAATAAGTATAAAATAGTTCTTAAAGACTTTTTTGTTTTTAAGATTTTAAAACTCTTTTATCAACTACCTTTTTCTTGACCTTATTTGTAAATTGTAATGTCTTTAAAAACATTTTTTTCAGAATTTTTTTATTAACCAAACTAATTCTACCTTCAGTTAAGGCCTTTTATATTTGTTTCTTTTAAATGTGAGAAAATCTTTAAGCACTTGATTTGACACCAATCTTATTCTTGTTCGCTGAGTTGAATGTTGATATATATTTCAATTTACCAATAAAATATTATAATTTTTAACACTCTCTCCAATTTGATTTTCACATTTAACCATTTACAACTTGCAGCTAAACAATCGATTATAGCCAAATTGTGTTGTTTTTTGTGCCCTCTGCTGTCTCATTAAACTTTGTTTACAACAACAGCGCGAAAAATACAAAATGAAAAAATTGCCAATCGAAATGAAGTCTTGGTCATAAAAACTTGGCCATAACAATAAGCGAACTGTCTGTCTGTCTGTCCGTCTGGCTGAAAATGGTGGCCCAGCGTTAATAAATGGCCATGGACCTCCTATTAAAGGAGAAAGTTGACTTGGCAAATCTAAGAGGCGAAGGCTTCCTCTGACTGCATCCGTCCGTCCGTCCGTCTTAGACTCCTCTAACTCTGCCTAAGAATGCAAGCTGCAATTGGGGAAAACCAATAAGGCAGATCGACTTTGGGTTTCCCTCCCTCTCTTACCCGCCCCCTGTATTTTATCTCTTTCTGTATGCCTCATTAGTGGCACAGCAAATGCTGCGTCACGATTTTGCTATTAATGGTGAAAGACTAGAGAGCAGGAGGAAGGAAGAGGCAGGAAGCAGCTCCGCATTGAGAGTAGAAGAAAATGAAACGAGTGAAAAACGCATGTTGCAGGCACTGTAGTATGTGGCATGTGGCATGCGGCAGGTTGCATGTGTGTAACTGTTGGATACGCGCTTTAATTGCCACACTTTATGCACACTCTTAACGGCCATGTTTTAACTTGTCTTTTTTGTTTTGTTGTGTCTTGTCTCTTGCAGCAATCTCATTGCGAAAAGCAAAAGTTACTCGAGTGGAATTGGAATTGGCATTGGCCCCCAGGTGTTGCCACCACTCAGTGTCGGCGTCGGCGGCTTTGTCAAGTTGCGTCATGTAGCTGACGCTGATAATGATAAGCCGAGCACATCAACCAAGGAATCAACTTCAAGTTTAACTTTAACTCAGCCCGATAAGCAACATCAACAACAAGAGAAAGGGGAAGAAGAGGAAACAGATACAAGTGAGGTGAGTACTTGACCCCAATCTGCATTTATTCATTTCATTGCATTGCTGACTCACTTCCACTCGCATTTCCACTTCCACTTTCCGATCTTCAGATCATGGGACCCGATCAACGCACAATTGCCAAAACTGGATCCATTGCCGAACGTCTGGCGGCTCTGCAGAAGAGCGGGGAGGATGATTGGAAGAAACGCATCTCCGAGAAGTCGCAACGAGACGTGGTCGACGACATCAAGCGTGAAAACTTTGTCAATGTGAGTACACCAAAAGATACAATTATCATTCTAAATAACCTAGCTTCAAATTTATGGTTGTAACATGTAATTAGCATATAATTTTTATTCAAGACTAAGCTTATAAAGACAAAATGATTTAGTAACCAAATTTGCCTACAATTTGGTTATTCAAAATTCTTACAGAAAACTCCATGTTCAGAAATGTTAAGTGAAATTAAAAAACTCTTCTGTTTAATTTAACTTTTTACACCGTTTGAGGTTGATTTTATTATTCTATTTCTTAAATATTTTATAGAATATTATTGCTTTAAATTTAAGAAAACGCACATTTTTTTAATATTTGCCAAAAACATCGATTGATCATTTAACACTCGCAAATCTTATATATTAAAAATAAAAATAACCCCAAGATCAAAAACGGATAATTTTTTATAATTCCAAGTGAGACTCTTTCATAACTTCTCCATTTTTCTCAGTGGGTTAAGGAAACTGAACACACACGTGCCCGCCAAACCACAAAGCATAGCCAAGTGTTAAATGGTAAATGGTTTATGGCAATTGCCATTTGAGATTCCGATTCAAAGTCTGAAACCGACTCCGATTCCGATTACAAATTCCCCTTGCGAAAATTGCGTGAAAATTGTTTCCTTATTGTCGGTCGTTGTATTATTTTGTGATTACTCTTAACGCTGCAGATTTTCTTTCATTTCTCACTTCTTGCTCATTTTTCTTTCATCTGTTCGCTTCGCTTTTGGTTTCTGCAGTCGTCAGCCGAGCGTTAAATCTCTCTCGGCTAAATGACATAAGCGAGAAGCGTGCAAAAAAGTGCAAGTTTAAAAAAAAAAGAGTGCAAAGCGAAATGAGATCATTTAGCATGTTAAACACATGAATACATAACTATTTATGAAAAATATGCAACATAACCAAATATAATAAAAGTTTTATAAATATCTTATAAAAAAAACCTCGTTACGAGGTAAAAGTCTAGTGACGAAAACATTTTTATGCTCCAAAAAGACTTAGTATGCACATTTTTAAGTTAAATTGATACCTTTCGATCGGACAGTCATAGCAAATTTTCCATTCGCCTTTCGCACCCATCGTGCTGCTTTCGTCACTAGCGCGGACTGCCGTCCGCAGTGATATAGTCCATAATATATACTATTAATTTCAACTAGAATGTCATTAAAATGGAAAATATCTTATTTAAAGTTCAAGGTGATTTGTTGAAATGCCACAAAAAATGCTCTAAAATGGCGTATGGCAATTGTTACTTGCGTTAGCGTACGCTAGATGGCGCTAATACGTGTCTGCCTAAAAGTATGCAATGATATTTTAAATACATTTTACTAATTTTGAAACAAAAAAAGAAAAAAAAACATTTATTATTGAGCTCGTTCAGCATATGTTTCTAATTTTATTTAAATGGCTACGCTAAGCAGCAACCCCACAAAAATATTCTTTTGGCTAATTTTACTTTTATTATGTTTATTTAATTTAATAAGAACTTGATTTTTTTAAGGCTGCTGGCCAAAACGCCATGCAGATTCATAAAGTCAACTTGACCACGTTAACACAATTTACACAATTTACTTTCATTTTTGTGGCAGCTGGTCATGTGCAAAATATCAATTAACTTGCTTCACTTTTATGGGCAGGTGACATTTCTCCCAAAATCAAAATAAAATAAAATACTTGCAAAAACTTCAATCGAGGCAACAACGACAACAACATTGGCAACAATAACGGCCGCAACTTTATAGCTGCCGCCAATAAATGAAGTTTAGTGAACTTTTCTCTTTGCCTCTGTCTTTCTCTTTCTCTTGCCTCCTTTCTCTGTTTGCCTTATTAAGAGCCCATAATTATGCGGGCTTTCTGGGTATTCATAATATATGTATGGACAATTACCCCCGTCCCCCTTTAACACCCTACCCCACTCCCTCCCTCTCTCTCTCTCTTCGCCCCGCTTTCAGCTTAATGTACAAGTAATCACATTTAATTACAATGAACACGCCCACTTTTGGGGCAACATCAACAACAGCAGCTGTTGTTGTTTTCGTTGCTGCTTTTTGACTCTTTTTGCGGTGAAATTTTTGAGGAAATCATGTCAAACAGATCTAGCGATCTAAAATGGGAGAGGAATCGAAAAAGGGGAGAGAGGAGGGGGAGGGGGGCGTGGCCCACACAAAATGCTCACGAGGCAAATGAGTTTTGAATTGTTGTTGTTGTTGTTGTTTGTCGTTCGGCGAATTACACGCTACTTGAAGTTGTTGTTGTTGCTGCTGTTGTCGTTGTCATTGTTGCCTACGTTTTTCGGATTGTCTCGAGATGCAGATACAGATACAAATGTATCTTAAGACGTTGAAAGCACTTGACGCCTGCGCCTCAAATGGCTACAGTGGAGCAAGGTCAATAGAAAGGTGAAGAAATTGTAATTGCTTAACGTTGTTGTTGTTGTTATTGTTATTGTGACTCATTAAAAGAGTTTGACTTTACTCAAATCTTAAAGTAAAATCAAAACTAAAGATTCATTAAATAGTTTCACTTTAGTTTCTATGCGTTGTCTTTTCAAATGAAATTCTAATTTAATTTTAGTTGTATTTTATGCACTGTTGAGTCGAAAAATTCATGCGCTGTTTGGCAAACATCCCAAAAATTATATTTTTGTGGCCCAAGTGCAATTAGTTGGGGCAGCTGTGGCAGATGCCACATATACATATATAACTGGGGGAAGGTCATAGCAGCGTCATCCAAATAGATACATACAGTTTGTCAAGTATATATTTTGACAAAATATAGTCGAACTTCCCTAACTCGAATCACCATTATCCAAAGAAAAGGTTCGAGTTAGGGAGATATTCGAGTTATGTTTTCCTAAGATTATTAATTTTACTGCCACTCATTTAGTTCGAGTTACAGAGAAATTCGAGTTAGAGAAGTTCGAGTTAGGGAAGTTCAACTGTACATAAAATTCATATATTTTATTTTGCAAAATTAATTAATTTATTTAAAATAAAAAGTATCTTTTTTTATTTTATTTCACTTTATTCTGACACTTAATTCAAGAAATAATTAAATCAATTGTCTTACTTTATTTCTAAAAATAAAGCCGCAAATATGTGAATTATTTGTAGTCAAAACAATTACTGGACCAACTGTTTATGTACAAATCTCAAAAATGGAAGTCAAGCAAATCTTTAGCAGAAGATCGAGCAGGCGAATTATTGTTGTTGTTGTTGTTGTTGTTGTTGTTGGTTGTAGTTAAATATAGACAGGCTCTGGTTGTGGCCAAGACTTAGACTGAGACTGTGGCAGCAGCAGCAGCTGCCTGCCAACTTCCATTTAGCCATAATTTTCTTCTTTTTTTTCTAAACTTGCCTTGTGGGCAGCATCAACAACAACAACAACAACATCAACAACAATTACCAAATGAAAAAGAGAAGAAAAATAAAAAAGTGGGCAACTTAAGGCTGCCTTTGACTTTGCCTTTGCCTGGGTTGCATTTGGGCTGGGTTGGGTTGGGCCCTCTTGGCTCTTGGCTCTTGGCCAGTTCTGTTCTGGCTTCCACTTTATCTTCTGCTTCCGTCTCTATCTCCCTCTTCTCTTCGCTCCTCTCTCCACTCATTGTCCGCTCTTCTAGGTTGCAGTTGGGCCCAGCTGTGGCTGCATTTGATCTCTGGCTTGATCTTGAACGTGCTCATCTGCCAGCCAACCTCTTCTCCCCCTCTCTTTCTGTCTCTCTCTGCCCTTCCGTCTCCCTTTTGTCCAGTGGCCAAAGTCAAAGCCCAACTTTGTTTGCGTCTCGCCTGTTGAATCGTTGCTCGTGCTGCTGCTGCTGCTGTTGTAAATTGTTTTGTGAATTTGATATACTTGCAGCCTGTCTATGCCCCCCTCTACCACCCTACTCCCTCCTCCACTCCTACCCCTTCTCCTACTTCTACTTGTTGCCGCATCTTCTGTTATGCACTTCATTATAGTTCGCGTATTGTTCGTTTGCGATTATGTTGTTGTTGTTGTTATTCTTGTTGTTGCTGTTGTTGTTGCTTCTGCTGTACTTGTTCATTAGTCCATGCCACATCAAGAAGAAGAAGCATCGCAGTGACAGTAGCCAGCTCCAATTATTGTTGCTGTTGCTGTTAATAAAAATAATAAAAAACAGAGTTCTAACTGCCGCCTTGGCAAAAAAACTGTATAGTTCCCCTACACACTCCCCCTCCCTCAGCTTCTGCTGCTGCGTTTGTCGCGTGTATCTGCAAATGTATCTGTATCTGTATCTGGTGCCTTGTATCTGTATCTTTACAAGCTGCAAATATGCCAACGGCTGCTGCTTATTGCTGATTATTTTTATTGCCTCCTCTACTCTATGATATGTGATTCATTATTTTCTTTTGAGCACTGCTTCTTCTTTTTCTTCTTCTTCTTGGCTGTCAGTTGGTGGAAGCGTGCGATAAGTTGGCCATTTATTTGTGTGTGTGTGTGAATGTGTTTTTCTTGTCTTTAGTTTTCTTTATTTTATTTAACTTATTGAATTTATAGACAATTGCATCATCAGCGTTGCCTTTGTTTTCCTTTGCATTTCTTCATTTTTAGTTCCTTTGCAGACACTGTGCAAAGTGAATCATCAACAGTTTCCCCAATGATCATCCACTTCATCATGATCATCATCATCATCATTTACCCAAATTTCAACGCATCAGCCCTTTGCTCTCGCTATCTCACTCGCACTCGCTGTCGCCGTGTTTGCCTGTCTGCTCTCCATGACGATCTCGTTTATTACGTTCGCTTCAATTTAAATTCCCTCCTTTCGCCGCTTACAAACACACGACTCGTCATCACCGCGCTCTCTCCGTCGCTCTTTTTCTCTCTGTCGCTCTCAAGTCTACGCTTGGTTTCGGCATTTCACGTCTCAGTACGATTCGCGACTCCACAGCGAGCGCTTTGATTTTCGCTTCGGCTTTGATTTTTTTTGCAATATTTTTTGTTATGCATTATTTGCTGCTGCCGGTATGCATTGACATTCAATTTGATAAGCCGCAAATCAAAATAGACGCGCGTGTCAATCGCGCTCTCGCTCGCTCTTCATTTTGTGGCACGCTCAATTCGCTCCGGTTGCATAAAAAGTAATGCGAAGTTGTTTCCTGACTTGGCAAATCAGTTGCATAAACTGTCAAACGCGGTGCAGCAGGAAGTGCAAAAAGTAACAGCTATAATTTTAAACGGATAATAAAAAAATTGAATTTTCTAACATTTGCATCTATGAAAAGTGCAGTCGCTATTAAATATTTCATTTATTGAAAATAAAAATGTATTTCAAGGCTGGCTATTCCACTTACACTCACACACACACATGCACAATTTCATTTTTCTTATAAGAACTTTCTCATGTGGCGAATTCACGACTGACCGAAATTTGTGGCCATTACAAATCGTCGCCCCACGTTAAATTGTTATAAATAAATCTAAATTCACTTGGCGTGAAATGCTCTCAAATAAAAACCAAACACACATAAATATATACTATGTGTTTGACATGGAAAGATGACATTAAATGCCTGAGAAATGTCAACAATTATTAAGAAATTGGAGTAAATCACAAGCGCACATTTGTTTTTATATTGTGCGTGTTCTACATTGCATAGATATTCTATTTATAAACATACTCAAGTGACGAGTGTGTCAGAATATTCTTACAAGATAAATTTGCATTGGAACGAAACGAGAGACAGAAAGCTTGCGTTCAAATTGGAATTCGCTCTATGCGTACTGCAACTGCGTTGCTTCTCTTTCCCTCCCGCACAGCGGCTTATCAAAGTGCCCATAAGGGAAACATGCCCAGTTGACCTCAGGCAGCGACTACTTGCACAAAAACTACAGCAACAATGGAGTGAGCAGAATTCTGCGCAAGTGCAGCCGACGTCGTGACTTCGTAGTTGTTGTCTCTGAAAAACTGAACGAACGGGCGCATCATAAAGCACAAGATTCCACGAGAGCGGGAGAGTGCTCAAATGGACACACAGAGAGAGCAGCAGCAGCAGCAGTGAATCAACAGAGAGAGAGCGCCATCGTAGGCTGACTAAAGCTGCGCGCGTCGTCGGTTAGTTAAGTTTAAGACGAGCAGCCGAAGAGAACGACCGCTGGGTGCGTCGGAATGTGAAACGCGCCTGAAATACAAAACACATACAACAACAGCAACAAAAAAAAAAGGAAAACCAGAAAGAGAATCAAAACAAAAACAAACGATTAAAGAATTGTAAAATAAATAAAACGCTGCTACCTTGTGGGTATATCAGATGACAGACAAAGATAAAAATACGCAAAACCGTTGGAATATGTTTCGTTGAATATAAATATTAAAACTTGCTGTGCGGCAGATTGCAAAATCAAAACCAAACTGACAGAGCTTAACGAAAGGTGTGTGTGTGTGAGTCTGCGAGTGAGCGAGAACGAGAAAGGACATGCCTTGTCTTGTAACAGATAAAATATTGCAAAATTTCAAATAAAAATAATGCAAGTAATTTTGCAATATTTTGCTGTATTTTAGAAAAATAGAATATTTTTTAACGATACAATTTTTTTCAAATCCTTTGCACAGTGTGTCGTGATGTCATGGTAATTGTGTCGCTTATCAAAGACTGAAAAACGATAACAATAAATAGAGAAAATAATAAAAATAACAATAAACCAGCGGAAAACGTCAATAAATAGTCGCAAAAATCGAAAGTCGAATTGCGAATTGTGATAAGAAACCAGATAAAGAAGAAGAAGAAGCGAAGATAAATAATGGAGTCTGACTATGAAGTGTATCTGGAAACAGCCTGGAAATGGATAAACTATCTTTCCTACTTGGCTGTTATCTACGTCCTTGTCACACTGCTGCCCAAGTCTCTGAGGCGGATGAAGCGCTTTGCGGATGCGGATTACGAGGCGAATCGTCACAGATTCCATCGCTGCTATGGCGCCGACTTGTGCTGCCACGCCCACGGCGAGGAGGCGCCTGTAGTTAAGCAGAAGCAAAGGAAACCCGTTACCCGAGTCTATCCCAAGCGCAAGGAGGAAGCGGCCACTGTGCTACAGGTGGCGCCACCCGTGAAACGCAGCAACGTGACCAAAATTGCGAGAATGTTCGAGACGGGAGGTGCGAGGACGCGACAGGTGAGCCGAGTGCTGCCCGAGATTCGGATGTTCGGCTGCGGCAGCGAGGAGTCCAACGAGGAGGAATCGACGCCATGTGCCTCACGCAAGGGCAGCCTTGCCGTCCAGCTGCAGCTCTCGGCGCAGCTGCAACACATCGAGCACGCCATGCAACTGTGGCAGGAACTCGAGGAGGAGGAGCAACAACAACAACAAGAACAACAGCAGCAGCAGCAGAAATCCTCCAAGTTGTGTGACTGGGAACCGATGGCGGTGGCTCCTCTGTCCGCGGTCAGACGCACGCGCGGCACCTCGGCCACGCCCTCGACCGCCTCCCCGCTGTCCAGTTCGCCGGAGTTGCCCGCTTCGCCTGTGCTGCTAAGGCAACCGCCCGCCCTGTGCCTCAAGTCCAGCATGGAGGACATGTTCCAGGCGATCGCCCGGAGTGCCGAGGAGGAGTCCCAGGTGGACAACAGTGGCAACAGCCTCCAGTCGCCCGTTTCAGTCACCAGCATCGACGACATCCTGTCGGAGCGGCGATTCTCGAGGCCCTTGTCCGCGTACTCCATCACGGATCTGCTCAACGAGGAGCAGGAATCGATGATCTATGTGAATGAGACGACGCTGCAGCCACAGCTGGCCACCAGCTGAGGGGGAAGATCAATCAGGAGATCAGGATCAATCAATCAATCAGTCAGTCAGTCAGTCAGTTAGTCACCTGTTCAGTTGGTCAACTCAATGCAGCTCAGTTCACTTCAGTTTGTCGTGCCATCGAAAGACTTCCTGCCCCACTCCAACCCTCTATCACCCTCTCTCTCTCTCTCTCTCTCTCTCTCTCTCTCTGTCTCTGTCTCTTCGTATCTCAATCCGTCATTCACCTTTGTTTGAAATGACTCAGAGAGCAAATGAAAAGCACTCGCAATGCGAATGAACGAATGCAATCAATGCACTCACATTTTATATTGTTGTTATACATTTATGTACGTGCCACGCCCCCTGCCCCACTTTCCCCCACCCCAACCACCAACAACAGTTGTATTTTGTTGTTGTTTAACAACTTTTATTTGCCCATTTGCATTTTGTTTGTTTAATTGATGAAAACTTAAACAAATTGAAATCGCATTAACAATTTAAAGACGAAATAAAAACAGTAAATAAAATTAATATTTTATTTTTTGTTGTACTTATGCTTAATTAATTACATAATAATATTAATAATACTATTGAAATGCAATGCCAAAACATAAGTATATCAAAGTAAAATCTCAAGTGAACTCACGAGAATTGTAAATACGAAAAACAAAAAACAAAACACAAAAAGTTAATATTATATTTAAATATACACAAGACGATTTCACTATGAATTTCTAGTATTATTTAGTTAAACTGTAAAGTGTAATCTGAAATAAATATACAACTATAATGTAAAAACCAAACTACACTTGAATAAAAATTCTTTCAACCTGAGAAATAATCTTGAATTTAAGATTTATAGTTTTTGTCAGCTGTCAGCGAAAAGTGCAATAATAAATTGATTGTGGGGTTAATTATAAATATATTACGATATTTGCCATATTCTGTGCAAATTCAGCTGTGCTAGCAGTTTGTTTAAACAATTTATAAATTGCACATTTAAGAAGGTATTATGAAATTTAAATGCATTTTGTAACTATCAACTAAATGAACTCGAGTTATCTTAATGAAGCTTGGTTCTGTTTTATTATAGTTACAACATAAGTTTAAAGCAAGCTGATCGGATTTCTATATCCTATAGTTATCATGGAAATTATGGGTAGGGAACAAATTTGTGAATTGAGAAATCCTTATTGTTATATTTTCATAAATTAGGAAAATGCTATGCGAATGATTTTTACTCGGTTTTATATAAGTTTAATATTTGTAAAATATAATTGAATCTTTTACTCGGAATATTAATAATAATAAGGGCATTCCATAGTCGTATATCCTTCTCATTTATTATTTTTTTTTTTGTATGTCTGCAAAACAAATTGACGCAAATCAAAGTTTTTTTTATTCGCTGTTTATTCATTAATTATAAACTGTGTGAGATTATAAAACTGAAATGTATAAAAGTTATTATTGTTGTTACAAGTCTTTTAAGTTATTAAATTGATTTTTTGAGTGATGAGTCGGACAAAGTGAAAGGTTGTAGGTTGTGCTAATCGATAGATTGATCAATTTTGGTCTATAAATAATACTCTATAATATAGAGTATATAGTTTTATATAGTAAAAAGAGATACTCGAGTGCAAAATGCCAATGAACTTTGACCACTTTGCAAAGTGGCAACAATAAGAATAACAACAACAACAACCGCTGTGTGCTTATCAATGCTGCCTCTTTTAGTTGCACAATCAACTGAATTAATTCATAAAGTGAATACACTCAGAGATACTAGTAGACTCTGACTGAATGGACTTGGTCAGACTTTGTTTACAATAAGTAAATGAATGCGAAATGGAAATGGAAACTTTTCAATTGAGTTTTGTTTGTTTTCAATAGATATAGAGACATAGATATAGATCGATTTATAACTAAAACTGCTCTTGAACTTGCCCCATAAGAAACTATTGCCAAATTGAAGCGGGCCATCATCGTAAATATTCAAATAAGACAAATTTATAAAGTTTTAACAAATACATTCAAATAATTAAATTGATAAAATTTGCTAATTTTGGCATTTTCGTTGGATTTTCGCATGCAAAATAGACAAATCAAGAAGAAGAAGAGTTGGGCATAACAACATGTGTGTTGTTGTTGTTGTTGTTTGTTGTCGTTGTTAGCAACTGCCTCAACAACAAATTTAACATTTTTTCGATTGTCTTTTTAGGTAGCTTTTACCCAGTTTTTTTAATGTTGTTGTTTATCAAATTATATGTTGATGATTCATCGATGCGACGCTGCTCAATGATGTGTGGCCACTGGAGAGAGAGAGAGAGAGAGTGGGAGAGGGAGGGGACATAGTTCCATTATGATGACACACTCGAACCTACAATCAAATTCAGGAGAATTTCAACGCTTTGATATCGACGTGAAAGAGTCGCCAAGGTCGTGAATGCGAGTGTGAATCGTATTCGAGTACTCACTGCTATATTTCAAATGAGTGGAGTTGATTCGAATAAGAGTTGAGTACAGTTGGTTCATATAATATACTCAAATAAGTATATAAGTGCTAAAGCTGCGCTAATAATTGCCAATCATTTGTGTTTGCAACTGTGCAACAAATCAACAAGCTGATAAAAAGAAAACTCAATTAAAGCAAATACTTATTTATTATGCAATAACAATATGTAAGCAAAGGTGATATAAAAGAGAGAGAAAGAGTATGTTTATATAGTAAATAACATCAAAGATATCCATGGGTATTAAGAGTGTCCCTTTAATAAACTTAGATAAACTGACATAGATAAGTATACCAAGAGCACAGTCAAAACTCGCTAAAATAACCAAGTTGCAAAAAATCCATAATATATTGTAATGACAGTCAATCTTCACTAAAATAAATACTTTTAGAGCTTTTACAAACTGAATTTTTTACTTTTTTTTAAACTGACAAAAATGTATGACATAAGTATTTAAATAATCTATTTCAATTCTGTGTATTTTAACATTAAAACTGAGTTCAAATAAAATCGTTTTAAGAGATTTAAATTTGCAAATTCCCAAATAATTAAAATTATATCGATACAATTTGGTTAGACGTGATAATTTCATTAAGATATTCTCTTTTTTTATCAGATTATTGATAGTGGTTTTATTGTGTAATTTTCTAATTTTATCTCAAATCTAAGGCAATTCTGCACTCACAGTCTTCTTCTTTAAAACTCTGCGCTTTGGCTGTGTTCGTTATAGCCAGTTTCTACTGTTTATCTTGTTTAAGGTGTGTCTTTATCAGCGTTTTATTGACATTTATCGAATGAGTTATGGTCTATTACCTTTTGGTAAATGCTACCTGCTATGCAAACAGCTGATAGAACGTGTCTCTTTCCCTCTCTCCCTCGCTCTCTCTCTCTCTCTTTCCCCTCTCTCTCACTCTCGCGATGAAGTTATCTCTATTATATGATCTGTCAATATTTACACTTAATTTGCGGCTTAAACTTTAAACTAAACGTAGGTAAACAAATCAGCTCTCTCACTCACTCAATCAGTCTCTCACTCTCACTCTGTGTCTCTTTTGCTCTCTTTAGTGTCTTTTAATCGTAGAGAGATAGCCTCTTATCTTATCTCTAATTGCACATATCAAACGCTCATCTCTCTCTCTCGCCTTATCTCTCTCTCCCTTTCTCTCTCTGGCGTAGGTGCTTCCCCCTTTATCTCTCTATTTTTAGGTGCCATCGACGCACTCAATTGTCGATCCTCAGTTCATGATTCCGTTTTGTGTTGTTAAAAACTTCCGAAATAAATTTGCGCTTCAAATTGTCCGACTTCAATTAGCCAAGTTTAAGTAAAATGGCGTTTAAACACTGTTAACGCTAAATGCGCACTTGGCCAAAAGGTGTGCCGCATCCATGTGTTTGTGTGTGTGTATCTATGTGTGTGTGTTTTAACTGATTAAAATGCAAAAAGTCAAACTGGTAAAAATGCCTTTAAAACTAACAATTTAACTAACTTAATTGAAAACTATTGACAAAGCCCTCAACAAACTATACTAACTAACTAGCTAAACTAAGCGACTAACTAAGCTTAAAAGGGGTTGCTTAGTGAGTCATCTCAAGTATAAATAGAAAGAGACTTGGGATTAAGCCGAGTTTACGGACTACTCTCTGGCTATAAACAACTGCAAATAAAAACATCATCATCATCAGCAACAACAACAGAAATAACAACAACTACAACATGTTTAGGCCAAACCCAAATATGGCTTGATTGATGACCATTTTTGTAATCACTTGGCGCGCTTTTATTTTCTTATTAATTATCAAGATTTGAATTTATTTATTTTTTTCTCAACATTTGAAATTTCTTTATTTGCATTTCCCTTTTTTGTCGCCGACTTTTGTGGGCGTGGGCGTTACGCCTTTTTTTATCCCCTTTTCGGGAATCCCTCGTCAAGGTCTTCCACTGCCAAAAAGTGCAAAAGCCGCTTGACTAACTGGGCTTAAATGCGAATATTTTTAGTAGGAAAGTTGATTTTATTTTGTAGGAAACTGAAAACAAAGTGATGGAACTTGTCTCGTCTCACAGTGTATTTTCACTTAACCCGTAAATGAATAAATCGACATTTTTCAGACAAGGAAAATACACAACAAAAAGCAGCGTAAAGAGTTAAATAAAAATACTGTCTGTAAAGAAGTTTAGAAATTTATTAAAATAAATTTTAAATAGTTAAAAAAATAATGAATATTTTGGTTATTGACCCATTCTAAAGGCATTTGAGGATTAAAGCTTATTCTGGTACTATAAGTTTTCCAAACTAGTGAATATATTTTTATTGAATAAGTTTTATTTTTTTTTAAATATCTTTTCTAAGATTAAATTCTGTAGTTATTTTCCTCTGACTCTTGTGGGGGTTTCTAGGATCCAAGCGTTAAGATACTCCCAATTACATACATATTATTATTTCTAAGAGAAGTTATTTTTCCCTCAATATATTTTTTTTAATAGCTCTTTTCTGACTAAGATAAAATTCTTTTGTTATTTTTCATTTAACTATGGAGTTTCTAATATCCAATTCTTAGGATTACCCCAACTAGATATTATTATTTCTAAGAGAAGTAATTCTTTCCCTCTATTTAGTTATTTTTGACTATGATTTTCGTTACTAGTCTATACATTTCTTGAAATAAGTTAGGTCGTCCCTTTTCTGACTGAGATTAAACTCTCTTGATGTTTATTCTTTCCGTCTTATTGAGTTTCTAAGATTTAAGCCTTAGTCGTATCTTAATTGATAACTATTTCTATACAAGTTTTCCTCTCATACATTTAATTATTTATGATGATTTAAATCAGCGGTGGGCACGCAATGGCTCCGGGAGCCAGCGGCTGCTAACGAATTCAAATTTCGTGCCCACCGCTGATTTAAATTGATTAAGAAAGCATCAATTTGTCATTTCTAGCTGCTTTTTGCTTAACTTGTCTTTTATATATCTAATTTAAATCTAAATCTTACTTTTCCCTCATTAAATTAGTAATAGATTCATAAAATATTTAATTAAATGCTATCAATGTTAATAAATAAATAAATAATTTAATTAAATGTCTCCTTGTTTTCTTTATCCTCAACAGGAGTCGCTCTCCCTGGCGCACTCGCTCTCGGACAAGCCTCTGCCGCCATCGCCCCTGATCGTGTCCAGCCTCGAGGGCGGCAAAGTCTCTGAGCGTTTGGGGAAACTCAAAATCAACTCGGAAAACTGGAAGCAGCGCATCGGTGAGTCTTCTCTTCCTTTCCCTGCCCGAGAGATGAGTCTGAACTAATCTCTTGAATCTCAATCTCTCTCACAAAGAACAAACCGATGCCAAGAAGTTCACAGTCGCTGGACGACTGCAGAAGAAGTCGCAATCTCCGGTGGAGCTGCAGTTCGAGCGAGCTCCGAACGATGCGGCCAAGAAGTGTCCGATGCTGGAGGTGCGCAGTGCCAACCAGCCGCAACTGGGCCTGGCCAAGAGTCCCTCGATGATGGTCAACAGCACAAACGGCTCCAAGATTGCCGCTCAGCGCAGCCTGAGTGTCAACGCCGAGGAGGAGACTCCGCTGAGCAGGAGCAACAGCAGCAGCTCCGATTCGGATGCGGATCGGGAGCGGAGCTCCCCGAGGAGCGCCAAGCTGGACAAGGAGTTGGCCAACAACAAGAGCGCGGCAGCTGCCACAAATGTGGGGGCCAGGATCCAGGTGCCACGGCTGGACGACGAGGAGACCTTTGAGAACTTCTTTGCCACCCAGTCCAAGTCGAAGGCGACAGAAGCTGGCCAGGATTCGCAGCTGGAGATAAGCGCCTTCGATGACATCAAGCCCACAGAGCGGTCAGTTGAATCGGTTAATAGACGAGTTCCCCCACTTACAGTTCTCCTCCCCTCCCGCCCTTAGACTGGTCAGCAAGCGGAACATTCAGGGCCCCAAGGGCCGTCGGGCAGCGCGTAATCCTCTCAAGAGTCTGGCCCAGCGCAGCGACATCAGCTCGGAGTACACGGAGCTCCGGGGAACGGGAATTGCCGAGCGGGAACTGCGACGCCTCAAACTGGAGTCATGTGAGTAATCATTGAAATCTTTCGGGGATTTAAACGTTAACGAATATCGGTTTCGGTTATGTTCGCATTTAGGTTATCGGTTATCGGTTACGCTAAATCTTTGAATATGGGTTTCGTAACGGTGAACCGGTTTTTGTATGTTTCGGTTTTGAAATACCTGTATGGTTGCGGTTTACAAAAGAAAATATCTCTGCAAAAATATACATATACTAGGGGGCTCCGCCCCCTGCTCGCTTCGCTCGCAGAATTGAAAGGAATTTCTTTTGTTTTCCGGTTTAACAAATTAATACTGCTCGCTTCGCTCGCCAACCCCTCGCTGCGCTCGCAAAATTAAAAAGAACAAATTTAGTAGTCCGGTTTAACAAATTTATATAATATAGCATTTTTTGACGAAAAACGCGAATATTTAACTTTAATGTTTTAATGTTTTTCCCCGGTAATTGGACTTAGGTTAAAGACAGATTTATCGATTTAGCTGGCAAAATCCAGATTTAGCGGGAAAAGGCTAAATTTAGCGGGAAAAAGCTAAATTTGGCGGAAAAAAGCTAAATTTGGGGAAAATGTCAAAATTTACCAAGAAGAGCTAATCCATGAGTTTTGTTAGGATATCTCATACAACAACAGAGTTTTTGGTTCTAAAAGTTAATTTGCATCCGATTGTTCCTATGGCAGCTATATGATGTAGTCATCCGATTTTGACCACATTTAGTCAGAATGTTAGAGACAGCTCCAAACATAGAATCTCTGAGTTTGGTTCAGATATCTTAAGAAAAAAAAAAGTTTTTCATTCTAAAGGTTATTTTGCATCCGATTGTTCCTATGGCAGCTATATGATATAGTAATCCTACTTTGAACAAATTTGGTCAGAATGTAAAAGACAGTCCAAAACATATAATCTGTGAGTTTGGTTCAGATATCTTAAGAAACAAAAAAGTTTTTCATACTAAAGGTCAATTTGCATCTGATTGTTCCTATGGCAGCTATATGATATAGTCATCCGACTTAGACCAAATTTGGTCAGAATGTAAAAGACAGTACCAATCATACAATCTGTGAGTTTGGTAGAGATATCTTAAGAAACAAAAAAGTTTTTCATACTAAAGGTTATTTTGCATCCGATTGTTCCTATGGCAGCTATATGATATAGTAACCCGGCTTCGACCAAATTTGGTCAGGATGTAAGAGACAATCCCAAGCATACACTCTGTGAGTTTGGTTGAGATATCTTAAGAAATAAAAAAGTTTTTCATACTAAAGGTTATTTTGCATCCGATTGTTCCTATGGCAGCTATATGATGTAGACATCGGACTTTGACCAAATTTGGTCAGAATGTAAAAGACAGTCCAAAACATACAATCTGTGAGTTTGGTTTAGATATCTTAAGAAACAAAAAAGTTTTTCATACTAAGCAATTCTGTGACCTTTGACCTTGATTTTGACCCCTTTACAGGTCGAGTTTCGCAAAACGCCGTCTTATTGCACGATGAAATTATCTTACCTATGTTGTGTGAAAATTTCAGCTTTCTATCTTTTACCGTTTTTATGAAAACCCGTAATTAACGCTTATAAATGAAACGGTTACTAAACGGTTATATCGGTTTACAGAGTTTCGGTTTTAAGGTTTCGGTCAAATGTAAATTTTTTTCTTCGGTAACGGTTTTCAATCTCAATCGGTTTTAACCGGTTAAAGGTTACGGTTTCGTTTAGGGTTTTAATCCCTCTTAAATTGATGAATCTCTCAGTTTATCCTAACTAATCAATCTCTTGTCTTCTTCTTCTTCCTCCGCTTGTCCAGTTGGACAACGTGGCAACCTGGCAGCCGAGGCGATCGCCGGCCTGGCCTCCATCGAGGACTTCAAGTCGGTGGCGCTGAGGTCGTCGTCGCTGCCGCTGCAACAGATGTGGCTGCCACACAAGCCGCTGATGCTGCTCCATGTGAAGGGACGCACTCATGTGCAGACGCGTCTCGTGGCGCCCAGTCAGCTGTCCTTGAACCGGGGCGACTGCTTCATCCTGGTGGCGGGTTCGCAGCTGTTCCGCTACGTGGGATCCTTTGCCAATGTGATCGAGATCTCGCGCAGCAAGAAGATCTGCGCGGCCATTGTGGAGAACAAGGATCTGGGCTGCACCGCCGCCCAGGAGGTGATCCTGACGGATGGCAAGTATGTGAACGAGCGTCAGTGGCGACAGTTCTGGACGCTGCTAGCTGGACAGGATGCGGATGCAGGATCAGGTGGATCATCCGGAGATGGCGGACTGTGGACATGCGGACGAGGACGATGTGTTCGAGAGCAGCCTGATCGAGACGAACAAGATGTACGAGTACCAGGACGAGGCCCTGGTGCCGCTCGAGAAGTACTGGGGCTGCATACCCAAGGTGGAGATGCTGGACACCCGGAAGGTGCTCGTCTTCGACTTTGGCAGCGAGCTGTACGTGTGGAACGGGAAGAACGCGCCATCCGACGCCAAGAGGGCGGCCATGCGACTGGCCCAGGAGCACTTTGGGGCCACGGATGGCGCCGACTACGCCCAGTGCTATCTGAATCCGCTGAACTACGCGGCCATTGCGGGCAGACGCGAGTCCACCAAGTACGCCAAGCGTAGCGCGGTGCGTCCGGATTGGTGTGTCCTGGGCAAGATCACCCAGAACATGGAGACGGTGCTGTTCAAGGAGAAGTTCAGCGACTGGCCCGAGCTGGAGCGGGAGGATCTGGAGAAGGATTACCTGGCCAACGGTGTGCACGTGGTGCGCGCCCTCAACGGCGTCGCACTCCACAAGGGCGATCCGTACCAGGAGCCGAATCTGGTGCTGGAACAGTCGAATCTGGGGCGGGGCAACTTCTACTACGACAACGACACGATGCGGCACTTCGATGTCATCACCAAGTCCACCGACAAGTGGCAGATCCACGAGTTCAACTTCGATGCGGCCGAGGCTCGAGAGGATTACGGCCACTTCTACTCCGCGGAGAGCTACATTGTCCGCTGGATCTACCAGATCTCGGTCACAGTGCGCGAACTGAGTGGCAAGGTGTCCAATCGGAGCACAGTGGGCCGGGATCGGTGTGTCTACTTCACCTGGCAGGGCCAGGACTCCAGTGCCAACGAGAAGGGCGCGGCGGCGCTGCTCACCGTCGAGCTGGACAAGGAGAAGGGCGCCCAGATGCGGGTGGCCCAGGGCGACGAGTGCACCGCCTTCGTGCGCCTCTTCCGCCAGCTGTGGCAGCACCAGGGACGCAAGGAACTCTGCCTGGCCAGGCGGGACCAGTGGCGTCTCTACCAACTCCAGGGCAATGTGCCCGAGGAGACGCTCCTCAAGGAGGTCAGCTGCGAGTCGCGTCAGCTGCGTTCCCGCAGCTCCATGATCCTCATCCACGGCTCCGAGGGCCAGGTGCTCCTCTGGCACGGCTGCAGGAGCGCGGAGCACACCAGAGCTGTTGCCTTGAACGCCGCCGAGCAGTTGGTGGAGCAGCTGCCTCGGGATCTGTTCAGCTGCCAGAGCGCCACGTTGCAGCAGCTGGAGGAGGGCGCCGAGAGCGACGCCTGCAAATCAGCACTGGGATTGGGATTGGAATTGGGATTGGAGGAGGATACGGAGAAGGAGAAGGAACGCAACTATGGCAGTCTGCTGAAGGCCACCAAGTGCTATGATTACACCCTGCGGGCGTTCCACTTCTCCAGCACTCAGGGCGTCTTCAAGGCCCTGGAGCTGACTGATCCCCTGCGCTGCCAGGATCGCCACAGTCCGTATCCCTTCGCCCAGGCGCAACTCTACAATGCCCGACAGCCGACCATCTTTCTGCTGGACGACGGCGACGAGCTCTGGCTCTGGATGGGCTGGTGGCCCCTGGAGGATGTCAAGAGTGAGTCCAATTGAAAATTTAAGTACCTTAAGAGATGGCTGCCATGACTATCTTTTAGGATTTAAATGATTTACACAAAAATATTGCATTTTGAAATATCAAACAATGTTTGCAAATTGCAATTTTTTAACCAATCATAATATTTTGGAATCTTTATATAAAATCCACAATTAATTCGTTTATTAATAATATTGTTAAACTAAAGATTCGAAAAAAAATGAATCAAAAAAAGCTCGAGTGCAATCAATTAATGTGATTGCAGTGTGAATTTTTATACAATAGAAATGAATGCGAAATTTTTTAATATTTACATATTTACAATATAAAAACAATTTGTTAATCAATAATCTATTAAAAAAATTTAATAATTAAAGTATTGTCACCAAAATAATTGTAATCATTTGCTTTAAAAAGATTGAAAATTGTAATTTTTGAATCCAATCATAATTTGTTGGAATCTTTATTTAAAAATCTACAATTAATTAATTTATTAAGAATTTCGTTTAACTAAAGATTCCAAAAAAAATTATTGTAATCAATTAATAAGATTTCAGGAAGAAATTTTTACAATCGAAATGAATGCGACATTTTTTTATATTTAATTATTTGCAATATAAATAATTAATTATTAATAAAATTAAACAATTAAATCATTGTCACCAAAATGATTAAAATCATTTGCTTCAAAATAATTGTAGATTGTAATTTTTGCAATCATTATAAATGTAACATTTATGATTTCAATCCACAAATCAAATCTTTGTTTAAAATCTTTGACAGTTTTTGCTGTTTATTAACTCCTATTTTCCTTTTCTTTCCGCAGTCAACACCGAGGATCGGAGCAGTCCCACGACGAGTGACAATCGTGCCGGGGTGAATCGCTGGATCTCAGAACGACGCGCTGCCCTCGAGACGGCCGTCGACTATTGGCGGGCCAAGCACGGCGACAACGACTCAGTCGCCTTCCATGGCGTCCGAGGACACGTTGTCTGGGCGGGCCTGGAGCCCGTGGCCTTCCAGGCGCTCTTTCCCGACTGGTGCCGGCGTGAGGATGTGCGTGAAATCAACCTAGAGGCAAGTTGGACCACATTTCATTTACAAATTGTTATTTAACTTGTTTGCTCAACTGCTGCAGGATGGACGCACTGAGGTGGCCACGCCCATTAGCGAAATGCTGGCACAAATGACACAAACCGAGTATCCCCTGGAGGTGCTCAAGGCGCGTCCGCTGCCCGAGGGCGTGGAGCCGACGCGACTGGAGCTCTATCTGACCAACGATGACTTTCAGCGAGCTCTGGGCGTGAGTCGCGTGGAGTTCGAGCAGCTGCCCGTGTGGAAGCAGACGAAGCTGAAGAAGGAGCGCGGACTCTTCTAGAGATCTACTAAACTAAATAAAAATGCAACCATATAGACTTGAACACAATCACAAAACAAAACAAAACAAAAACACAAACACAAACAACTTTTGTATGCACATTTACAATCTTAAAGAGAACTTGATGTATTTCGATTAGAGTTATTTACACAACAAACACCACGTGCGCATATCCTTATATACTCTCTAATATCTAATATCTCTCTATAAACTATTTTACACCAATTCATACTTTATATATACATACATATATAAATATCCTTTACACATACGTATACATATTTATACTGCGACTGCACTGAACTATGCAATAAACGCAAATTCAATTCGCTTCATTCGAAAGTCCTTTCGAAAGTCATTTTTTCGACTTAACCTGTACATAATATTAAGACCAGATGTATACGTTCTATATATACATATCTGTTTTATGATTTATTTCAAAGATTTTTAACAAAATTTGCATTTGTTTAATTTCTGCAAAGCACCAAAAAAAAAGCAAAACCAAGAAAAAACCATCGAGCTCTCGTTAGTTTTATTGTTTTCGTTTATTCGAAATTCGATTTTAATCTAGTTTTATTTTTGCCTATTTTAGTATTTGTGTTTTATTATGTTACAACATTATTTCGTATAATATATATTATAGTTTTTATTAAATAAACAATTAATTCAAAAATGTTAAATTTATGCTTTTCATTTATTTGTTTATTATTTAGTTCTTAAACTAGCTCAAGCTTCTGTTGTGCGAAATCCTTACAGCTCACAAGGACATGCTCCATCGATCTGCATTCAAGAATTACGCGGTCATCTTGAAGACATTCTTCGGAAAGCTCAGAGAGGAATCTACGCTGAGGTACTAAAAATGTTGCCTACTTTTAGGCAAAAAATAAATCAACAATCTTTTTTTTTTAAATAGTATTCACTAAAACATTTATTTTTATTTCTTAAATTAAATAATTTCTATGAATTAGCTTATACTGTGCATTTATCAAACAAAATCTAATTTTTGATCTAAATTGAATACCCGAGTTAATCCGAAACTATCCAAGGTGATTTATGAGCATTTTTGGATTTCGCCAATGAGACGGGCGACGAGTTCGCAGCAGTCTTTTTGTCGGTTCTTGGCCACGGCCATGACCTCCTCGTGGTTGGCCTCCTCGTCCTTCTTGTCGCTGTACTCGGTGGAGCACTTGTTGGTGATCAGGCTGAAGGCGAACACCTTCATGTCGCAGTGGCGGGCTGTGATCACCTCGTGCACTGTGGACATGCCCACCGCGTCCACGCCCATAACGCGGAGCGCCCTCAGCTCGGCGATGGTTTCGTAGTTGGGACCGCCAAGACAGGTAAAGACACCAACGTGCATATTCGACCCGATGCCCATTGATTTGCCAATCTCGAGCGCCTTGTCGATCAGATCCTTGCTGTATGAGTTGACCAGGGCGGGGAAACGGGGTCCAAAGCGAGTATCATTCGGACCCAGGAGCGGTGAATTTCCAGCAAAGCCGAGCATATTAATATGATCGTGTATCAACATAATATCACCGGCATTAAACTTTGGATTGATGCCGCCAGCGGCATTCGTGGCAAACAGATACTCCACGCCACAGAGCTTCATCACGCGCACGGGCATCGAGCACTTTCCCAGGGGATATCCCTCATAGAAATGGAATCTTCCCTGCATCGCCATCACAGTCGCTCCCTCCAGTGTTCCAACGACCATTTTGCCTGCATGTCCCTCCACTGTGGACACTGGGAAGTTGGGAATCTTTTCGTACTCAAAGACCTTCGCATCCTGGATCATATCCGCAAGGGATCCGAGTCCAGACCCGCAAATGATGCCAATTTTAGGTCGCATGCCAGACCCCTTCAAAATGAAGTCGGCAATCTCCTTAATCACCTCATAGGGATACCTGTAAATATTACGCAATCATTACTTAAAATTCATAAATAAGAACAAAATGAATTTAAGGAAATTACGAAAATAACCAGAAAAAGGACTGTACATATTTATGAAAAAACCAAGAGACGTCAATCTGTTTCACGAGAAGAGAAACCATTGTCTAAATGACAAGTGAAATGTTCTCGATCAAAGATACAAATGATATTTGGTTTGATGAGTCAAAAGAAAAATATGATAAAAAGACAGACAGAGTTTGAAAACAAGTACAATTACAAGAACAACGAAAAGATGCCCTTGAATGGAGCAGCGATGTAACCACAATGATTAGACGCATTGGAACAACACCGATAAACAATTTAATTGGTTGTCTACAAACGTGTCTTCATTCAATACGCGCAAAGTTTGCAGCTCTTCGGGTGTTAGAAAACATTGAATACGGTTATCGCTAGAATTGTTAGAAAATTAAGAAAATAAGTTGAGGTATTGAATAATATTATGATAATTTTCCAGCTAGCCAATATAGAACTGGGGCTGTGTCAGTCATTTTTAGAATAAGTTTTGTGCTATAGAAATGTTTAAAATATGTATCTTAGCTGTGCAACAATCTAAGATACACATTGAAATGATAAGGCATTTTTTTTTAATTCAAGCTTTATCTTTTATCGTTAACAATATTGGCCAGTTTATGTGAATGCTGTAAGAATTGTAATCCCAACATAGGTTTTATCAGTATTTCTAATGAGATGAAAATCTAGAATCATTAAAATTGAATATAAAATTGCCAATAGAAAAAATATAACATGCATAAATTGTCGCACTATCATCGTCATTAAGTCTGACGCAAACTGAAAATCCGGTTATGCAAACTGGCAATATATTTTGGGGAGCAACATCCATACCATATCTTTAAAGTTGAAAATGCCCAGAGAATTGTTAGAAATGTTTGCTGTTTTAAGAATAAAATAAAACACGCGATGCGAAAAATGCGTCGTAAATTAAAGAAGGAAAAAATAAACAGGCAACCAGTTTTGCAAGTAAAATCAACGAAATTGGTTGAAAGCAAACTAGTCATGGCCAAAGCAAACACTTTTATCAGCAGCAGTCTTACCAAGATGTGGTTCACCACCACTCAACATATCGTATCGTGCATATCAAGTATACGACGCGATAAAGGCCTATGTCAAGATCGCGGCACACGACTACTTCAGTCAGCCAATCAACTTGGCGTTAACTTGGCTAACTGGGCCAAAACGCATTGCATAATCTGACTGGCAAATGGTATTGTTGTCGCCTCAGCTATACAGCTGGATTTGACTGGTTCGTATCTGGGGGCATTAGCATTTGTAGAATTATCATTATGCAGATTAGAAGATGACGCGATGTCTTTTTAATGGCCCAACGTTTCGATTTAATGAGCCAACGAGGGATACGCCAATTGATAAGCTCCCTCAGTAGCTGTTTCTATTTTATTTTATAATTTATGTTTAGCTAAAAATGTATTTCTGATACGTGCGGCAAGATCAAGGTGACAGTTCAGCATTTAATGAACATTTGCAGCTGACACTCAGAAACAAGATTCTTATTCCAGAGCCAACCTTGCCCTTGGAATTCGAGCAGCAATCGCGACCAAACCTTATCACAATTTGTCAAAAAAAAGAACAAATTTCCAGTGATTACTAGATTTAGTGATGAAATTAAGGCTGATAACTCAGAACTAAGAATCAATTCGAATTATGCCAAATTGTTTATGATATTGTTTAGATATAGTCAGCAAAAGGCAGCAAATTCCAGTCTATCAAGAACTATCGACTATCAATTATAGTTGATTGAAGTTTAACTAGTTGTTGGCGTGCCCCCTTTGTTAAACCCTCCTTTTAGTTGCCACGCCCCTGTCGCACACTTGCTGAACTTACGAATGATTCTCCTCGATGGTTTTATTGTGTCCATTACCATTACTGTTGCTGTTGTTGTTGTTGTGATTGCCATTGCTGTTGGCCACTTCACCTTTGGAATTATTGCCAGTCATTATTATATTGTATCACTTGTTGTTGTTGTTATCGTTGATAAGTCACGTTATATAATCAGCAGCAGCCGCTGGAATAAATGTATCTTGTATCTCTAGTGCTTGTTGATTTTATAAACAAAAAAATCAAATTTTATTCTTTGTTTTTCGTTATCTCGTTTCGTTTCTCGTTTACTCGTGGTTCTCCTTTATTGTGATTATTCGTTTCGCGTGTTTCAATTTGTTCTACGTCTGCACAATATCTCGAAATTGGGTTTCTCCGATCGCCGACACTTGTTGCCTGCTCGAACGCACTTTGAAAATTGAGCGGCGTCGTCGGTGGTGCGTATGGTTTTAAGCCGCAGTCCACGGCGCAGCCAACGCTAACGTCGACGCCAACGTCGCTGTCGACGTCACCGCTGACGCTAACGACGCACAGTGGGGCCATTGCTCATTTTACTTTGCAAAAATCGTAACTTTTGAACCGATTGAGATAATCAAATAATTTATATGGCATTTAATAGATAACTCTTCAACCTATGAAGTGTTCAAGAAAAGTGTCACGCCTCATGGATGCTAGCTCAAAGTTGAAATTTGTGAAAAAAAATTGTATAGCACCTAAAACAAGTATGTCTTTAGCAATTTTGGATATTTTTTTCATTTTAAGGTTTTCATAATTCAAAAATATTTTCAGATTAAAAAAAAAATTATTTTTTTTAAAAACATAATTTTCATTTTTCTGTGTGAATTATCAGAATTGCATATTTCGACTTAATTCCTATGGCATCTATTTTATATAATAGTCCGATTTCAACTAATCTGATAACGAAAAAAGATTTTAAAAACAAATTTTCTTGAACACTTGTTTCATAGGTTGAAGAGTTGTCTATCATATTCCATTTCAATTATTCGATTATCTCATTTGGTGCAATGGCCCCACTGTGCGCCGCTGCCATTATTGACGCCGATATCGAAGTCAGCGCTGTCAACTGCTGACGTTTATTGTTCAATATTCAATTTGGAATTTTAATAGTTATTGTTTTGCTATCAACGCCACACATGCGTAAACCGGAATCGATCTTCGTAACTGATTCAAATTGAATGAAATTTTACAAGTTGCTGAATACTTAAATACATTGTTGATGAACCAATGGAAGTGATAACAATTTTTTTAACTTGATAAGCAATACTTTGTATAATAAATTTAATTAATAGCAACTATTAGAAATGTTTTACGATAAGATTACATATTAATATTTTAATATTTAATACTATGGCTTCTAAAGAATTTTGCACAGCTGAAAACACATTTAATATGAGTTCAAAATCGTTAATTGGTTTAACATCTAGTCACAATGAAGGACTTATCTATTATTTGCGCAATTTTTAGTCATAATACCCGACACTCATAGAGTATTTATTTGGGTATATTGTTTTCGCTGACATATATGTAACAGATCCCACGCAGACCAAGATTGTATTTAATAACACTAAGATATATAGAGAATATATATAAATAGAGCAACCAAATTTGGCATACAGATTATTGTGAAGCCCTCAATCATCAGTGTTTTCCATAATTATCCTGTCACGCCCCATAGATCACAAATACTCATTCCACTTACAGTTTCATAGATATTACTCTCTTTAAGCTTTATTAAATCAATCGGAAAAATTTAATGGTATTTATGGCTTTTTCAAGTTTTAAATAAATGCAACTGCCTTAAGGTATGCACTAATTTTTATATCAAAGAGCTTAAAATTCATAAATTATTTTAAATAATATTTAAATTGTTAAACAGGTTTCTCATAGTCTGGTTTCTGTCTGTTGTCTTTTGGTAAACTGTGCTTATATTTTCTCATTAATAAATGCTTCTTTGTTAGTGCCACTAATCAAGTTTTTAAAATAATAAAATCATTAGAATTTTAGATGATAAGGTCGCAGACAGAGAAAGCGCCTTTAATCAGAATTGCAAATTGAATCAGCTAACAACTTAGAGCTCAATCTATTACCACGTGTAGCTCCCAAAATTGTTAAATGAATAATAGCTGACGCTTCTTTTAAACTGGCGCTTATCAGTTCTCAATTTATACGGAGGGTCAACGAGATTTATTATTATTTTTAAGGTCCCCAACGATGCGATGTGCGCGTCAAGTAAACAAAATTATGGACCAATACATTGTGTGGTTGTGTTAAACAATTTCAAAATTGATAATTTCATTCAGTTACGTCTTAGTTTATTAACCGATTCTTATGAAATATTCAGTATATATAGCTGAGATATTATCAATTGACATGTCTTAAAGCTAAATACTAAGAATTTATAATTAGTTGAACTAAGTCAAAGAATAAATATCTAAAAATTTTGAGCTACCTGCTTTTCTTTTGGCTCTATGGGAAAAACACAAAACTGACCCATGGCCAGCATGGAAAATTCCCAGTTGATAAGACAAAAATTGCATTGAGGGAAAAACCAAGTATCTTAAAGGAGCCAAAGTCAAGGGCAGGCATGCATATCCCAAGATGACCACGGATTAGTTACGAGCCGTGTTGGATTTCGGCAATGAGACGGGAAACGAGTTCGCAGCAGGATCTTTGTCGGTTCTTGGCCACGGCCATGACTTCATCGTGGTTGGCCTCCTCGTCCATCTTGTCGCTGTACTCGGTGGAGCACTTGTTGGTGATCAGGCTGAAGGCGAACACCTTCATGTCGCAGTGGCGGGCTGTGATCACCTCGTGCACTGTGGACATGCCCACCGCATCCACGCCCATCATGCGGAGCGCCCGCAGCTCGGCGATTGTCTCGTACGTGGGACCCCCGAGGCAGGAATAGACTCCCACATGCATGTTCGACTCGATGCCCATTGTCTTGCCAATCTCCAGAGCCTTGTTGATCAGATCCCTGTTGTACGAGTTGACCAGGGCGGGGAAACGGGGTCCAAAGCGGGGATCATTGGGACCCTGAAGTGGCGAGTTGCCGGCAAAGCCGAGCATATTCACATGGTCGTGCATCAGCATTATGTCGCCCACATTGAACTTGGGGTTGATGCCGCCAGCGGCATTCGTGGCAAACAGATACTCCACGCCACAGAGCTTCATCACGCGCACGGGCATCGAGCACTTGGCCAGAGGATATCCCTCATAGAAGTGGAATCTTCCCTGCATCGCCATCACATTCGCTCCCTCCAGAGTGCCGACCACAAGTTTTCCCGCATGTCCCTCCACCGTGGACACTGGGAAGTTGGGAATCTTCTCGTACTCAAAGACCTTTGCATCCTGGATCATATCCGCGAGGGATCCGAGTCCAGAGCCGCAAATAATACCAATCTTGGGACGGATGCCAGCTCCCTTCACAATGAAGTCGGCAATCTCCTGAATCACCTCATAGGGATACCTGTGAAAATCAGATAGAAATATAGACAATTTAGGGATAAGGATATAACAAATTGAAGGATAAGGGCAGTACATAGTTATTAGAAAAATATAAAGATGTCGATCTGTTCTCCACAGCGGGAAAAAAGTAAATGGAAGATATTTTCCATATTTGTTTATCTTCTTCAAATGATAATTAGTTTGATGAATCAAAACAAAAGTATGATAAACAGACGAGGTACGAGAATTGGATGGAGCTGAGATGCAACCACAATGATTAGACGCATTGGGACAACATCGATAAATAATTGAATTGATTGTCTACAAACGTGTCTTCATTCAATACGCGCAGAGTTCGCAGCTCTTCGGTTTTTAAAAAACATTCAATTCGGCTGTTGTCGCTAGAATTGTTGGAAAATTAACGAATATGTAAAATAAGTTTGCAAAATAGTCTGCAAATAATATACAAAATGATACTTTTTTTTATAAAAATTTCCATCATCTACTATTATTATTGTAGCTGTTATTTTATTGTATTTATGTTTTGATAGGCCTGTGATCCCCATTAACCCACTCACTATTTCAACAAACGTGCTGTAAAAATTCAAATCTCATTGAGGGTTACATCAGCATTCCTCATGAGCTGATAGTCTGTAATCATTAGACTACGATTGTAGAAAGGAAAATAACAAAATTAATTAACGTAATCTTCCGCAATCTCAAACAACTAGCTATAAAAAGGACAACATATTTTGGAAAGGAACAAGAGAAATTCAACAAAAATTTGGGATTTCAGCAGCAATGAATATCTTAAGAAGAGTCAAACATTTTACATAACATAAATCATATGCTGAAGACAAGTTTTTTAAGAAGAAGACCTGCAATTTGGGGATCAAGATTTTCATTAGGAATAATTGATCTAGCTAAATCATCAGGTTAAACATCCAGTGTGGAAAACTTACAGCAAACTTTGTGGTGTTGGCACCACCAGCTCGAAGTCCTTTTTGCCGCCCCCCTTCTTGTCAAGACAGGAATTGCCGGCCTTGTTGTTGGCCCCCCCTTGGCTCGTACAACAATCTCGGGAACACATCCTGGCCTTAGGTGTTGGTTTGCAACTAACCAATGAGTAAATCTAACGAGTTAATCTCACTGACATTCATCAGTCAAAATTTAGAATTTTGCTTTCAAAGCCGAAATATTTTATGCCAGGAAAAAGCACTAAAAATTGGTTAACTAAACACAGGACAAAGCAAGGCCTACTAACCATGTCAACTATGTCAAGGCCTGCTGAAAACGCATATATCGATTTCAGAGGGACTGTGCATATTAAAACAGGAAAGCAGTTGAATGAAGCATTTTCAGTGTTGCAAAGCGAGCAATTTATTGGATTCCACTTAAAAGACGAGCAGGTTCTTTATAGCACAAATTAAAAGAAAGCAACAATTAAAGGGTTGAAAGCATTGATAGAGTACGGGTTCCGAGCTAAGAAGCAACTACACAAAGTTATAGCTAAAAATTATGTGAAAAGTCTGGAAAAGCAGGTGGTGCAAGGATAATCGATATAGCCTTGGCTAAAGCACGCAAAGCCAACAAACTGAAGTCTATTAAAAACTATCAACTATCAATTATAGTTAACTAGTTATTGACGTGCCCCTAATACCAATACGCCCCCTTTTTATAGCCACGCCCCTTTGGACTTACGTTAGATTCTCCTGAGCGGTGTATTCGGCGGACTTATCATCTCCATTGCTGTTGTTCTGGCACTTGTTGTTGTTGTTGTGATTGCAATTGCTGGTGGCGACGTCACCTTTGACGCTATAACGAGTCATTATAAATTTGCACTTGTTGTTGTTGTTGTTGTTGTTGCAGCTGTTGTTGATAAGCAAAGTTATATAATCAGCAGTAAATGTATCTTGTATCTCGTGCAACTTTCACAAACAGCTGACTACAAAGTCTCTTGTCGTTGTGTTTATTTTACAATAAGTATAAACAAATCAAATTTATTTAAAGTGCGCGCAAATTGAAATTCCTTGTCTTGTCTTTTGTTATCTCGTTTCGCAATTTACTCGCGCTTCTCCTTTATTGTGATTACTCGTTTCGTTTGGTTGCGCGTATTTCAATTCCTTTTGTGCTTCCTCTCTGATTCTGGATTTTGATTTTTGATTTCTGTTCCTGAGACACTTGTTGCCAGCTCGAGCGCACTTTGATAATTGAGAAGCGTCGTCGTTGGCGCTTTAGCTTTTAAGTCGCGGCTCACGACAAAGCTGACGTCGACGTCGACGTCGCACAGTGGGGCCATTGCTCATTCTGCTTTGCAAAAATCGTAACTTTTGACCAAATGAGATAGTCGAATAATTTAAAGAAATAATTGTTTTAGAAAAGTGTCAAAGTTGAAATTTGTGATATTTTATGTATATATTTTATATATTTGATATATTTTATAACTTTTTTAATTTTTGTTTTGTTTTATTTTAATATTTTTATATTTATAAGTTATTTTCAAGAAATTTAAAAATAAAATTATGAATTTGTGAGGTTGCATTTGTTATTTGATTTCAACTAAATCGGTGCGAATTTGTGGTGACAAAATTTGGAATTTTTTTAACACTTTCTTGAACACTTGTTTCACATACTGAAGAGTTATCTATCATGTGCCATTCAAATCATTCGATTGTCTCATTTTGTTCAAAAGTTACGATTTTTGCAAGGCAAATTGAGCAATGGCCCCACTGTGCATCGCAGTCGGTGTAACTGTTCGCTTTTATTGTTCAGTATTTAATTTAGGATCTCTATAGTTGTTATTCTGATTGTAGACCGGAATCATTCTTCTCAACTGATTCAATTGAGGGAAATTTAAACAATTTCTTAATAAATCTATGCAAATAAACAAATACATTGTTGATGAAAACAAGATCAAAAGATAGAAAGCAATTCCTTGTAAATGATAAGCATTTCTTGTACAATAATCCTAATTGAAACCTTCATATATGACTTGTAATGGAAGCTTTTAAAAAACTTTTACGATAAGATTGCATTGTATTAAACTTTAAGACATCAATGACTTTTATAGAGCTTTACACTGAGTAAAGTCTACGAAAATTACCTTTGATAATAGCTCTATATCGTTAATTAGTTTTTAAATCCAGTCACAATAAATGACTTATCTACAAGCAAAAATATTATTTGCTTAATTTCTAGTTATTTTTAAACTATGTTTATATTTTTTATTTAATACTGAATGTTTTTTATTATTGTTGTTGTTTTTCATGTGCTTCTTATCAAAAAAGCAAAGCTTCAAAACAAGCTGAAAAAATTGGCTGAATATTAAAATCATTCGATTTTTGTTGATAAGGTCGCTGGCAGAGAAAGCGCCTGTTGTAATCGCAATTACAAATTGAATCACCTGGCAACAACTAGCACGTGTAGTTCCCATAAATGAAAGCCAAGATGACACCCAAAATTGCTGGTATAAAGTCAATTGATAATAGCTGCAACTTCCTAGAAACAGACGCTTATCAGTTGACAGTTTGCAGGGGGAAGACGTCAATGAGATTGCATATTTTTATGGTCCCCCACGATGCGATTTGCATGTCAAGTAAACAACTTTATGGGCCTTTGTGTCATTATTGTGTAATGCAATGTGCATCAAGACACTTTTCAACTACTTTCAAAATTGATATGTGTTTATTAATGCCTCAGTTATTTCTGAGTTTATTAACCGATCCACACTGACTCGGTTTCCGAACATAGAAGGCAAAAATCATTCGTTTTTATACTTAACACATAACATATAATCATGGATTTGTTAATGTGCAGAAAGTTTTCTATTTTGAAAAGAATTAAAGTAATTTTTGAAATACTAGCTGAAACAGAAATTTGAAGCACTAGTTTAGTTCTTTGAAAATATAATACTTATATATTTTCTATTTAAATTAACACAAACTGAATTCTAAGAATTTTTAAATAGTTGAAAAAAACATGATACCCTGAAAAAATGAGATACCTGTTTGGTTAGTTGTGTGAGAAAATTCCAAGAGTGGCCTGTGGCCGGCATGGAAAATTCCCAGTTGATAAGACAAAAATTCCATTCATAGAGTATTCATAGAGTAAGAGGTCCAACGCATTTGTAGGCATCTGTCGGCGTGCATCTTTGATAAAGTTAGGCTCGTGTTGCATGTGCAACGTGCAACAGACTCATTAAAGATGCTTGTTGTTTATTCTTTGCAGTTGGAAAATCGAAATCTGTTTACAAGCGTCATACACACAAACAGAGACAGCAACAACCACAACAACAACAACTGATAAGGGAGCAACAACAACTGCTGGCTGCGTTGACACCAGATGAAAAAAAAAATGAATTGCATTTCAATTTTACGTTTAATTTTTATTATTTTAATGTTTTTGTTTGTTGAGTTTTCGAGTACTAATTAGCCGCATACATTATTAATGAATTATTATTTGAATGTTTTGGTAATTTCTGTTTGTCTGATTTGCAGTATAATTTGACGATTATCTTTCATTATTATCTATTTAAACTATTAAACTAGCCAAGTGTCTTTAGTCATGCTTTAGAAATCAACTATATTATCTGATTTAAGTCGGAGAAATTAGAAAGAAAGCAGTGGCTAAAATAAGCAGTCTTCAGATTTGATTAAACTGATTCCAAAGAATTAATGACTTAAAAAAGTCAGACTAGTTGACATAGAACAGACGGACGGACAGTCAGGTTTGGGTGATATTCAAATCTGACTAAGTAAATAAATAACGCTGAAATACCTATGATATATTTCAAAATACGTACCATAACTTAAAAAAGCCGATGTTGGCCTACTAAAACACTTTCAATCACAACACTCACCCAAAGATATAAAAAAATAAATATTAAAATAGTTTTTAAAGCAATATTTCCATTTACAGTTAAAAGTATACCATAAAATTCCAAATAGAATAAAGAAAAATAGGAAATGAAATTTATGAACTCCACAGTTCAGCTGCCGACAAAAGCACAATTGGACTTTGTTTTGCAAAATGGTTGGACTTGGAAAAGATACGAGATAATATAATTATTTCAAAAACTACAAGCCAAATAATAGTTAAAAAGTTAATCATCTAATGGGTAATATAATTTACTTGTGTAAGGCATTTGCGGGATTTTAAAATGGTTCAACGAATTCGTAAGTATTTCATATTCGGGCACAGAGATCGAGTGCTGGGAAACCAAGTACGTGGACAGTTTCCAGTGGAGACACTCGCTCTCATGTTGACATTATCATTTCTTGGATTTTCTTTTGTTTTTTTTCTTTTTGGTTGTGGGACGGTTTTTCACAATGGAAAAAGGCACGAATGTGTTTTTAACATTTTCGTTTTGTTTTATAAGGCCGGGCGACTCTACTCTTTGAGAATTTCAAGTCAAACAGCCCAAAAATACATTATGATTTAATTTGATTTAAATTTTACGAACTTTAAACTGGTTTTTATTTTTATTTTTTTTTTGTTAATTTCTTTGTTTTGTTTTTAGTTTAAATGTGGTGTAAAAAACGCGTACAAACAATTACCCAAAAATAAAGTGTAACTCAAAAACATTTGTTTAAAAATAACAATACAATATACAAGTTAATTATGCGGCGTTTCATCTTCAACCCTTTGTTACAAATCGTTTCCAAATAACCGGAAATTTCAGATGGGGAAGCGACAGGCAACACGTGGATCTTTTTCTGAAACGCCCTCAATTTTCCTTTATTCGTTTCGTATCGATTAAATTACTTAAGTAATGTTCACAACAGTCGAATATCTAATTCAAATATGAAATTGGGAGAATCTGAAGAAAGGTTTAAGAAAGATCAAGTAAAACTTGAGAAAATATTTCGTTAGATTTGGAAATTGAATTTATGAATCTGATATTCGACTTGTCGAGAACATTAACAGTTTGGTATTTTTCGTATTTTTTGGTATTTTTTGTTTTGATATCGTAAGTTTTAACGGTTGTTGTGGCACTGTTTAGAGGCGAGCTTTTCAAAAGCTATTTTAAGGACTTGCGACGAGACGAGTGACTAATGCACATGCGGTGAATATGCGCTGCCGATCGCTGGCAATCTTTGGGGCACATATTTGCACCCACTGTGGGCCGCGATCGGGGTCTTAAAAGTCAAATAGAGACGACAGAGTGAGAGTAAGAGAATTACTGAGAGAGATAGAGAAAGATAATTATAGAAAGAGAGAGAGTAATCGTATATAAGTATTTATGTATGTTTTTTTTTTTTGTTAAGTATTATATGCTAATTGTGGTTTTTGAATCAAACAAAGGTCTAGTTGCTAAATTTTGGTTTTTCATTCGTTAATTAATCCAAAGTCCAGTTGGCTTTTATCATTGAGTAAATGGATTTTCTCATGTGATAAAAATATAAAGTTTTATTGCAACATAAAAAGATTAAACAAAAATCAAATACGTTTTGTAAGAGACTAAAGATAATACAACTAAGATAAAGATAAACGCAATACAATCACTAAATCAATACATATATTAACTACATACATAGTGTTTATACAAAAGTAATATTAACTAAAGCAAATAGATACAACTTTCACACATAGAAACACATACGCACTCACATACAAAACATAAACATATCGATAAGTTAAATGATCCCAAAGATCTTCCAATCGGTTTCAGCTGGTTACTTAAGTACTTAAATGACTTTGCAGACATTGCATATATGCGATATTTAATAATATATGTTTGTGTATATAGCAAATATGAATACTTTAGCAAATATTGTGGCTAGTTGCATACAATATCTTGGCAAATACAGTTACATACAGAGTATATTATTTATAGAGGCTAGTTTGAATACATACATAGTCATATCGTATCATATAATATGCGCTAATCTTTAAATTGCACAATCAAATCAAATTTCGAAATTAAGAAAGAAACACATTGACATTGCGTTTCACTTAAATGATATTACAATTATATATTAGATATATTATTATAATTATTTTCAAGTTTTTAGATTGTTTATTGATTTTTTAATTTAACTTTAGTTGAAGCTGCTTTTTGTGTGGCATGCTTCAAGTCTGTTCAGCGAATTCCTTAAGTGTTCTATTCGTACATTTCTTTCATTCTCTTTGATTCAATTCATGTGTTTTATTTTTTGGGTTTTGGTTCAAAGTTTTTCCATTCTTTGCATTTATCTTCTTCTATAAATTAATCATAAAAATCAGTCAGTCCAACGCGTTCTCTTGTTTAGTTTTAGCTTCTTGTTTTCAGGGGGTGTGTGTAGAATTGCTCGAGTGTTGCTCTTTCAACGTTGTGAGTTGGGATTTTGGTCAGTTTTGTGATAACTGCAACAACTGCTGTCTAACTATCGCTATCCTGACCAGCTGTTAATTCATCCTTCTATTCCTTAACTCCTTCTGTTTGTTTTTATTTGTTTATAATTAAGTCTAAGTTCCATTAATTTCAATAAGTTAAAATGTAGTACGTATAATATTATTATATGTTAGATGTGTGTTGTTGTACAAATAAATTATGATTTCTGGTATCGTATGCATTATGCTAAAGTTATTATTATATATAACTGTTATACAACTGTTATATAGTCGTATGTTTATATCTATATATATATATATTTATTTATATATACGATGTTGTGGCTTGCATAGAACTACTTAGGAGTGCTATTATAATGTTTCATTTTTGTTTGCATTGTATATGGTTTTGCTTTTTGGCTACTTTGTTGCTTAATAACTAGAATTCAACTACTATTTCTTTTTGGCCGCCTTCTTTTCGGCCTTGCGTATGGCCTTTTCACGTTCGCGGCGCTCCCGCTCCATGTCCTTGCGCTCCTTTTCGATGCTCGCCTTGAGGTCCTTCAAGCGCTTCTTCAACCGATGCTTGTCATCGCCACAAACGCCCAGCGTTTTGAAGTCCTTCGAGTCGAGTGTCAACAATGCGCCACCCTCCACATTGTGCTCCTTGAAGACGGGAATATAACGCTCCAATTCAATGCCCATCAGCCAGTGTCCCACCTGCAAATTGGAGTGTGAAGTAATCAATCTCATTCTCATGATTTATATTTATAAATTGATGTTTTACCTGTTCCTTGGACCATTCGTGAACGGGGCCACCTTTGTAGTTGTAGCAGGCAGCGGCTGCTTTGCGATCCGAGAAACTGGAGCTGGAACCGGACAGATCCAGGGTACGGCTGGGCGAATATCCCGGCGATGAGCATCCCGATGACATGCTGGTGGGCGAGGGGGGACCGGTGGCATGTGCGGATTGCGAGAGTTGTTGTTGTTGCTGCTGCTGCTGTTGATGCTGCTGTTGCCAGGGCACTGTGCCGGGCGGGGAGAGCGATTGTGGAACAACTTGTTTAACTTTGAGGCGATTTACAGTTTGATTTATTGTTAGTGGCAGTTGCGAGAGAGAAAGAGAGAGATTCAAAGAAAGAAAGAGTTAGTATTCATTTGGATGTTAGAGCGTATGCATGAACGTTCAGAAAGAGATGGATATGTAGATGAAGAAAAGAGAGAGAGAGAGAGATATGATTTATATGAATGGTATAATAGTAGGTATAACAGTTATTTTTCATAGCTTGTTACACTTATTAACGTTCAATACAACAGTATAACAGTAATTGATTATAACAGGTTTTGTTTGGTTTCGGTTTTCTTTGGTTAGTATAACAGTATGTATAACAAATGATGTTCTTATGTACACATGAAATGGCGATAGATTTGTGTCTACGGGCGGGAAAAGAATAACGGGTTAGTCTGCGACTTGGAGCAGCTACGACTTATTTTTGGAAACGTTTGCGGGAATCATTCATTTAGTTTAGACCTATTTTCGGTTTGGTTTTTTTTATTTATTTTTTTTATTTTTTTGAATAGTTCACCTTTTGGCTGTGCTTCGTTGACCGCTTGGCGAATCTCGTTGATGAGCGTCTTGCAGTTGATTGCAGCGGCGCTTTGGCTCTTGTTGATTTCCGTGTAATCGTCGCTCGAGTGGCGTGAGGAGCCGTCGCCGAGACGCCTGCAAAATGTGCAAACGTATAACAGTTGTTGTATAACAGTCGATGTATAAAAGCTGTTGTATGACAGTCTTTGTATAACAGTCCTTGCATAACAGTCCGCTTAAAAGTATAAGTTGTATAACAGTTGTCGTTACTTAGTTTGCGTTAAAGTTGTTGTATAACAGTTGTTGTATAACAGTTTTTGTATATCAGTTTGTATAAAAGTCCATATGACAATTGTTGTCTAGTAGTCCGTAGTAGTAGTAGTAGTAGTTGTATAACAGTTCTCGTTAATCAGTTTGAGTAAAAGTTGTTGTATAACAGTTTGTATTACAGTTGTTGTATAACAGTTGCTGAATAACAGTTGTGATATGACTTTTTGTTGTACTACAGTTGTTGTATAACAGTCCGTAAACCATTTGTATAACAGTGTGTCGTGTGTATAACACCCACCTCTCCCGGTCGGACAGCGCCTGACTGAGCTGCTCTGTGAAACTGGAGCCGGGCAGCTTGCTGCCATTGGGGGCGACTCGACGTCGACTCGGATACATCCAGTTCTCGGCCTGCTCGTTCTCCGACAACTTATCGTTGGAGCCCAATATGGAGTCATATGAGCTGTTGAGATCCCGATTGCTGGCACTGCTGCTGGCGGGGCCAGTGCCAAAGGTTGTCATGCTGCCCCGATGGAAATCATTCAATCCCGCTCCATTATCCGCCGGCGAACCCAACGAATTCTTGAACAAACTGGATGTCGTCGATTGCAGCGGCAGCTGTTGTTGCAGTTGTGGTTGTTGCTGCTGTTGTTGCTGTTGCTGATGTTGCTGCTTGCTGGGATCCTTGTGAACCTGGGCATACAGCTGATTGATCTGTGCCTCCCGCGCCGTCGACTGATTCGATGAGCTGGACGATGCCGATGACGTTGAATTGAGCAGTATTGGAGTCGTGGTGCCCAGATGTCCATTCAGAGGTGGGATAATGCCACTGCCAATGATCGCATTCGAGGCGGGCGGATGATGCTGCAACAGATTGTTGACATTCGCCAGCAGATGCGAGTTGCCATTGGACAGACTGCTGATGCTATCGTGTACGCCACCGATGCCAGACATGGGATTCAATGGTGACTGCTCCAGTTCCACCTCCTCGTCATCGTCGCTGTCGTCCAGGGTGCAATCGGAGCTGCGACTGTTGCTTCTGCTGCGTTTGCTCAGATTCAGATTCAAATTTAGATTGCCGTTGGAGAGGAGTTCGCTGCTGCCATTGATGTTGCCATTTCCGTTTCCGTTGCCATTCCCAGTTCCGGTTCCGGTTACTGGTGCAGTCGCCGTCGAGGGCAGCTGGCGATTGGCTAGACCACCACGGGAGGCTTTGGTTTAGATATCGTTTATCGTTATCGATTCAATTCGTTGCGAATTCGTTTGCATAATTGATTTCGATTTTAAAGTGTAGGGTATATTTTGTGTGTGTGTGTGTGATTAAAGGGGGCGTGTGTGTATATATGTGAATTGGGCGTGGCAATCACAAATCAAACAAACAAACGAACCATAACGAACAAATTTACACCAACACGCAGAACAAGATGAACAAAGACACAGAAAGACAAGAGAAAATCAAAGCGAACGAACGAACGAACGGCAGCAACAAAGCGCACACAGCGAAAAGACAATGAAAAGAGGAAGAAACAAGAATGATACAAAAATACATTTAGCACACGGGACAAAGCGCATCAATCAACAATTTCAATATAAATCAAATTAAATTATAATAAAAAAAACAAGCGGAAAAGGCTAGAGTCGAGTTGCCGACTAAAGGATACCCGTTACTTATTTAAATAAATATAAAATACTTTTATTGCATACTTTTGGGCACTTTAATTGCTTGGAACTTAAATCAGCCATTACTACCGTTCTGCTTAGCCGATCTTGTTGCGATTAAGAAGGATAATAGCTTATACTAATAGATAACGTTGACTACGAAAATCTAAATGATATTATGAGTTCTGTGCGTGTGGTGGTTGTTGCGACAAACGGACATGGCTATATCGAATCGGCTGTTAATGCTGATCAAGTTACATATGTTTCATCGAATACAATATTTTACTCTTTTAATAACTTTTTAAGTAACGGGTATAAAAACGAAAAAAAATAAAACCAGAATTTGATGATGTGCGAGAGTAAAGCTAAAGATTTTCAATTTTGTTCAATTGCAATTCCAATTTGTTGGGTGCCATTTACTCACCCAGCTCGATTTTGGTCTTGTTCACCGAATTGTCGAGCAGCTCGTGCTGTGGCACGGCCGCATCCAGTTCATCCTTGACGGGAACTTTGCGCTCCACGGTGGCCGTTTTGACGCCATCGCCGTCGGGTGAGAGATCAGAGATTTCCGTATCGGATAGTTCCGTTTCCAGTTTGTGGAAGAGCGGCTTTGGCGGCGCCTTGCGCATCATTTGTGGTGTCAACTTCAGGGTGGCACTGTCGTAGGGCAGACCCACTGGGAAGCCCGCTTTGCGTTGTGTCTCCTGCAACTCATGCTCCAGGTGGATGACACGATCCTTGAGCTTTTTCACCAGCGCATTGTATTCGGTGTCCTTCTCCTGCAATATTTGCTGATAGAACTCCTCCCGATGGCACATGTCCAGCTCCCGTTGCTGATATTCGCGTACCAGCCGCTTGGCCTTGTTGTACTTCTTGTCCAGCGCCATATACTGTGCCTGCGATTGCTGCAACATATTCTGCAGATTGGCCGCCTCCTTCCTGATGTTGCCCAGCTCCCGTTCGCTCTGCCGGAGACGCTCGCTGAGCAGCTCATTCTCATTGCCCGTCGTCTCGAGCTTCACCAGCTGCCAAGTGCGAAAAAGAGTCGGGATTAATTACGTTTTTTTTTGCCTTTTAAATTAGAAAGACTATGTGCAATGCATGAGCTGAGTTGAGTTGAGATGATGATGGCAAAAATAATAGAAAACAAATTTAAATAAAATTACTAGAAACAAACCTTTCGTTTCAGACTTTGTATAATTTCTTCCTTAACCAGGCAACCCATTTCGCTCTGTGGGGAGCAGAGATCAAAAACCATAATAAATAAATCATAAAATAAAATGTAAATTAAAAAAATTAAATTGTGTATGTCTCTAATGCATTTGCAGTCTTATCGTGTAAAATCATAAAAATTGTAAGCAAACTGAGAAGAAAAACTTGGCGAAATGTGCTCTACATTAAATTTAAATGTCTTTCAAAGACTTGATTCAATTATTTATATGTGACATATAATTTTCCATTTGTATTTTTTATCTTTTAAGAACCAATTACCGCTTTATGCTGCGTTTCAATATCCGAGTTGATTTAAACAAATTTTGAAATTCAGCAAAAGGAGAGAAAAGAGAACACGATTTTAGCACAGCTGCAAATATAGAGTATAAAATCCCTTTGATTGGGGGCACATACCTCCTGGAGAAGTCGCTTGAGCGACTCAACCTCCTGGGAGTGTGTGGCCTCGACCTCCATGGGATGTTCGACCTGTACGGGACTCGAGGGTCCTTCGCACACACTCGAATTGGCGGAGACGGGCTGTGTCGAGTCCTCGGAGTAATCAAGCGTGCGCCGCAGATACTCCTCTTGTTGACTGCAAAGAGAGAGAGAGAGCATGTTGAAAGAGAATTAATTGAGAATGAGAGAATTCACTTACCGCTTTATGCGCTCTTCTTTCTCGCGATCCGCCTGCAAACTCAGTCTGATGAGCTGTGCAACCTCGGAATTTTCCGGATCACGTTCGCGTCCGATTTGAAATTTGACTAGACCGGAAGTATTGCGCAGCACGGAAGCTGCATAGGCCTGTGTCACGCCCACTAAACTCTTGCCGTCCACCTCAATAATCTGATCGTTAACCTGTAAAAGTCAAATTGGGAATGCGAAATAATTATAATGTAGACATCGATGTATATAAATGTAGTGTGCATAAATGGCTGCAATACTATGTTCTAAATCAGCGGTGGGCACGAAATATGAATGCGGGAGCACTACAACAAAAACTACAACAATATCAACAACAAAAACTGCTTCTATGTCTTGTGTGCGACTTCAGGCGCCGAATAGGCAGAAATAAAGTTGAGAGCAGCCACCAGCTCTGGGAGCCCATGTGTGCCCACCGCTGTTCTAAATTAAAAAAAATATACTAAATTCTTTTAATCAGCGTAATTCACTTGGATGTGCCATTTAGTATTTGTGTAATTAGATAAATTATAGATTCCTTTGATACTTGAAAACTCACTTGAATGCGTCCGTCGCGCGCTGCGGCGCCGTTGTCGGTGATCGTCTTGACGAATATGCCCAATTTCTCTAGACCCGCATCGGCGCCAACGCCCATGCCAATAATGCTGAGTCCTAAGCCCTCGGGACCTTTCATTAGTTCAACGGGAAAGACGTGCATCTTCTCGACCCGCTTCTCCAGCTCATATTCGGCCGAAGCGGCCACTGGATCGACATCTTCATTGCGGCGATCGTAGTCGGTCACTGAGAATGTGGAATAGACGTGGATGGGGCCAGAGCTGAAGCGTACCTTGGGATTCTTCCGTACGGTGATGGGCGGATACGTTGGACAGTCGTCGTCATCAAAGTCTAGCAGACCTTTTAGTAGAAGTTTTTTGAATTTTGAATGGGCAAGCTTAGAGCAACGACTTAAACTTAATAATAATGGTGGTAGCCATCTGGACCTACCTGGCACTTCCATCCAAAAGTTGCCATCCTCAAAGTAATGTACGCCCGCCTCGACGAGAACCTCCTTGCTGCGAACGGGCGGATATTCCGGTATATAATACTGGTTATCGTCTAGCTCAGTGATTCCCGTGCTTAGCACCTGTGTTGAACTGGTCGCCTGCTCGACATTATCCAGAGAATATGTCGAGTTGTGTTTGCTCGAAATGATGCTGTCATCGATGGTCGTTGTCTGATTGAATGTGGCATCCGACTGTGTCGATTCCACAGAGACAATCGATTCATGCAACGATTCCCCACCACCACCAGTCACATATGTTTGATTTAAATCGCAATGCGATTGGGATTGATAATGTTTGCCTCCCAATCCTCCTGCTCCTGCTCCTGTTCCTGCTGCCTCCAAGGAATCGTAACCGTTCTCAAGTTCAGCTCGATGGTTGTTGGTTATTAGCAGATTCTCTAGACTGCGCTTGGGTGCCTCGAGTACATCACGTAACCATTCGGGTTCATCATCATCATGTCGTGTTGTTGTTGCTGTTGCAGTCGATGGTGTTGTTGTTGTTGTTGTCGTGGTTGTTGTCTCGGTCTCTGTGCTATCTGCCTTGACAAAGGTCGCATTCAATGAGCTTGCATGTCCAATGCCCACAATGTCCACAGCTTCAACGTCATCCGAGTCAAAGTCGTCTTCATCAAGTTGTTGTTGTTGTACTTGTTGTACTTCCCTCTCCTCTCTCTCCACTACCTCCTCTTCATCCTCCTCCTGGATGACCGCAGGGACAGCTGCAATTTGTATGTCAGCAGCTGGAACTGAAACTGGCTGCTCGTTGAGATTCTTGTTGCTGATGCTGGTGGGGGATGTGGCAGCTGCAGTTGCAACAACGGCAGCAACGGCCACAGTCACAGTCACATTCGGCGATGCGTTGAGTATCTGCTCAACCTCCTTGGCCTGCTCGTCCGACAGCAGCGACTGTTGCCTGTCAATTGAAGCGATAACAAACATCAAATATTTGCATTATTATATATTCCAACATAATGGCGGCAATAAGGACACAAACGAGAAGGAGGATGCTCACACTACGAACCTGATTTTGTTCTCCAAAATGCTACGGAACGAGACAAATACACAACACAAACATTTTACATTTTGTAGGACAGTGTTGCAACAACAATAACAGGCAATTATATGATAGAGTACAATACAATTCGAGAAATGTAAATGCATATAAAATGAAAAGAAAAAGAGAAAGAATACAATTAAAAGTTAAATAAATATACATGCAAATAAAATATACATATTTATGAAATACAATTGCAGTTGATTGAGTTTCAATACATATTAAGCAAATATAATTAAGTATACGCAATGAAAAACAAATTATTATTATTATTAAATTGAATAAACATTTTTACGCATTAATCTACAATAAATACGCTTACATAAAATGAAAAGGAAAAAAAGTTCAAGTTTCATTAGTCTTCAATTAAGCCAAAACTTTTCTTTGCAGAATCTTATATATAATCTCATTCCAAGCTGCATTTCGCATTTTAGCATATTTTTCGCTCACTCTACAAACAATTATAGCAAAATTTCCCCTAAAATGTGCCAACAAAATATAGAATAAATTGCAGAAACCTCACAAAAACCAAGATAAAATTTAAAGACACATTTTCAAGAATTTCATAATTTTCAAAAATCCCCAATTAAAACTAGATTATGGCTTTTGAACTTTATTTAAAGCTTAATACAAATGTTGCTCATTTTTAATTATTATTAATAATATTTAAAATATATCAGGGGCGAAACAGAAATCGTTTTCGCTTGAATTTGACATAAATTTCATAAAAATTTATGACAAATTCAAGTGGAAGAGATTTCTGTAGCACACCTGTAATCAATATGTTACTTTGCAGTTTTGAATTTACCTCGAGTTCGCTAAATGGTAGATCAACTGAATAAAAATGGATGAATAATAATAAATAAGTATAAGATCAAAAAAATCTGGAATTAAATGCATTGTGCCACAGGATCCATTAAATGCAATTGATGATGACTTTAAAATGCAGCACTTGCAATCCTGGCACCACTTTTGCCACTTGCACCAGCCAACAAGGCAGTTGGACCAACAAGTTGTGAATTTTATCGCATGCAGTTCGCATTAAATGAAATGGCAAATGAAATAAAATAAACTCGCTCTCTCACACCCTCTCACTCACCTTGCATCTCGTGTCTTTGTCTTTATATTTGTGTATGTGGTATAAGAAATTAAAATGCATTTCCCATTTGGCAAGCGCCGCAAAGTATGCAATGCCAAATTAAACATGCACGCTTACACGAGCACGTCGCAGAGATGCGTAGGCGAAGGGGGCGGGAAGGTGTGGCAGGTAAGGCGAGGGGGCGTGGCAGTGCCATGTTGAGAGTGAGTTAAAATTATGGCGCATACGCCGTGTTGCACACGCAATGACACCTGATGTGGCAAGGTGGGAGGAGTGGGAGAAGGAGACGTCGCGACGCGTCGGCAGAGACAGAGACAGAGACAGAGACGGGGAGACTTTAGTAGTAGTTGCTGTTGTTGTTGTTGTTGTTGGGTGCATTTAACGCTTAAGTGTTTCGTCACTCTCACTTGTGCGTGACGTCACGTGTGAGCAAGTCGCGAGTCTGTGAGTCTATATATGTAGGTGTGTGAGTGTATGTGTGTGTGTGAGTGTATAACACAACTCTTCTCTTCTGTTCTGTTTCCTTCTCTCACTTCACCTGTCTCTCTCCCTCTCGCCTTACCTCAGTCTGTGTTTGTTAATTACTGCCAACAATTGGCAAAGCTGGCTGCTAGCGTCGACTCTTCTTGCTAATCAGCTAAGACACACACACGTACTGTTCACACACATACACACTCACACACACACACACATACTGCACTTATGTTGCCTTTTGTAAGTGCCTGATTATGTTGTTGATAATGAGCAAAGCTGCCATAGAAAACAACACACGGGGAGAATTGTGTGGCAATGTGACAGCTCGGAAATTTGGTGCTTTTCCTTACCTATATATACCCTTAACATTCTAGACTCTCTTTATGAATTTTAAGTAATCCTCTTTCATTTTATAAATTATAATTAAATTAATTTAAAACTACTAATAAAAAAAGAGTAAACTTAAAAGTTTGCTATTTAAATTTTTTTCTGCCATTTTCCCTACAGGGTATTTCTTAGTCGTGTTTGTGTCCCATTTTCAATCCAGTGCTTGCCATGCATTTAAATGAGTTTTACGGGCAACTTCAATTCTATAATTGCACTGTCAGTTGCCATTGGCCAACATGTTAATTAGCATTTTGTGAACGGAACTGATTCCGAGCTCAGTTCTGTTGCACCTGTCGTTGTGTTGAAAGGCAATTCCAAAAACAATTAAAATGTGAAAAATACTTGCTAAAAACCACAGAAATTCGAAAAGTTTTGTAGTTTTTAAAGCCGCTTAACAGTCAATAAAATGGAATTGAAAAACAAGTGGATATGCTAGACTAGGAAATACCTCAACTTTGATGTAGACGTTCAACTTTTATAAATATCAATTAAAATACAATGCAATTTTCAACTAAAGTTCTGACTTTTAAAAGGGAAACGAACTAAAATGCTTTTTTGGATAGCGAGTTTGAAAATGTGCAAAATTGTTCAAAAACGCGAATTGCGTGGGGTTAAAAGTCATTTTGGGGAAAACTTTAATCGGATTATGTTTAAATGTTTTTTGTGTCACTCCCTCAGTTAGGGGAGACTTCAAGTGCAGAGGGAGTTTTAGATAGAGATAGATTAAGAAATTCAGAAATTAGCATAGCACTATAGTTTTCTAATTAAAATAAAAATAGCACGAAAGCTTTTAATTGCTATGGAATGTGTGTCACACACACACACACACACCCTAAACAACACACAGTTGCCAGCGGGTAAAACTACACCCCACCTCATTTCCAGCCCATTTCCCCCTCTCCTTTGCCTGAGGTGAGCGCACACGCGACGCATGCATAACCATATGAAATATTACGCATACGACGCGTTTGACGGTGACAAAGTTTCATTTTGGCTGGCAAAAACGGAAAAAATAATTATGAGAAATAATCGAGTTGCCACAGCCACAACAACAACAAGAACAAACAGAGCAACAACAAGAACTGTGGGCAGTGACTTTAACGATATTTAAATATGTGTCACGAAAAGCGAAGAGCGAAAAAAGCGTGGAAACTAACACAGAATTTGCGGTTTGTATAGATCTGGAGAGATCTTGAAATGACTGATAAATACTCTTTCATTTCAATAAGTATTTAATTAAAATAAAAAATAAGTAATTATAATTAATAACATTTAATTTCAGTAATTATTTAATAATGTATAAATGTGAACATATTTATAAAAAAAAAATAATTATCGAGTTCTAGCTTTTAAAATTATAATAAAGACTAAGAGAAATAAATAAATAAATATAATTCTATAAAAATCAAAGGTATTGTGACAAACAGTTTAAGCTAGCTAATATGCCCTAAAAGATGTCTTAAAAGCGTAAGCAGGCAAAGGTAAATATTCTGACGCACACACACACACACACACACAACAGCGAAAGCGAATGCGAATATGAATGAAAAAAACAAATGCAATTATGGGAATGGTAAGTCAGAAAGAAAGAGAGAGAGAGAGAGAGATAAAAGAGTGAAAGAAAGAAAGAGAGTGGGAGGGGACTCGTTTGTAACTGTTAACCCGCAGTTAACAGAGGGCACAATTCTTGTTGTTGTTGTTGTCGTTGTTGGGCAAACAAAGCGCGCGCAAAAAAAGAAGAAGAAAAAGCGACAAAGCTGCAGCTGCTTTTTTATTGTTATTGTTGTTGTTGTTGTTGTAGTTGTCGGGGTTTTGGGAGTGAAAATGGGACTGAAAGCGCGTTTGTTGTTGCCTACTTATTGGGGCAACAACAGGGAGGGGGCAATGCTCATTAGGAAAAGCCGCAAGAGCCAAAAGGCAGACGGACGCCTCTCAACATATGGACAACACGCCATCAAGTCAAACAAGCAAACAAATGGATATAAAAATATAATATTGGCATGTGTATAGTGTGTGTGTGTGTGTGTGTGTTTGTGTTGGAAAAACAAGGTCAACGCTTATTGTTTTGTCATACACTTTTAATTAATTTAAGCAACAAAAACACAAAACTAAAAGCAGCCACAACAACAATTCGGGCAACCACAATGAAAATGAAAAAGCCTTGCCCCACAAAATGAGCAGCCAAAAACAGCTGGAAAAGTGGTGCTCTCTCTCTCTCTCACTCTCACTCACTCTCAGTTGAGTGAGTTTTTGTTGTTTGAGTGGAATGCACAAGGTTGTTGCTGCCACAGCAGCGATGTTGATGACGTCATCGAGAAAACACAGAGACTCGTGTCCCTTGTGTGATAAATATAACACAATTTATGTTTAGTCATTCATGAGTACATTCACTGTGTATTCAAAAAGCCAGGTCAAAGAAGGGAAAGGAAAGAGACTGAGCTTGATTTTATTAATAGCTGTCAGTTCAAATTAAAAGAGCTGTCTGGACATTTCAAAGTCATTTTGTGGCCAACTTGTGTGTGGAGTAAGCTGAAAAGCAAGTCAAGGTAATTGCTGACGCTCTGCGCAAAACGACTACTGAATACGAGTAGTGAGTGCACTCGTGCTCGTATTCACATTCACATTCCACTACACACACACGTATTTTGTGAAGCTAATTTCGTAGTTGCTGCACTTAAATCATTTTGGCAATTTTCGTACATAATTTCACATTCAGTTGCAGTTGCGACAACTACGTAAATTGTTCGGTTCTCTGCTGCCTGTTGACAACACAACGAAACGACAACGAAATAAATTGAAAATACAATTTTATCATGGCAAACACGTACGCAAATACAACAACAACAATCAGACTGCGCCCCAAAGTATGCAACAAGAATATCACAAAGGCCAGAGCATGTGATAGGTGAAAGGAAGAAAGGGAAAAAGAAGAGTAGATTGATAGAAAGAGGGGAGAAAGGGCAGTGGCAAAAAGGGAAAGAGCTTAGGCAAGTGCAACAGAGCAGTTGTCAGTGTTGAAAATGACAAGTTGGCAACAATTATAATTGAGCATCTGTTTTGATATACCCTGTCTAACAGCTAAACTTAAACGGGTGTGCTGAAATAAAAATAAATAAAAATTTTGACTTGTAAACTTGTTAACTTTTCGGGGTCCCCCTTTGGTTTTTTTAAAAATTCAATTTTGACCATGGTGTGGCCTCTAAATTCAGTCTGCATTCAAATTTAATTAATTTCGTTAAAAGGATCTCATGCTATTCCGCATTAAAACTCGATACATTTTTTAAATTTCATCAATAATTACTCAAGTAATTGCAAAGTAATTAAGCAGTAATTGCGTTGAATAATTCCAGTGAAACGCGACATAAATTAACCAAAACACTGGGTATAATGCATTTCTGAGCTTTGTTTGCTTTGATTTATCTACCATGCGTGTGTGTGCGTTTATGTGTGTGTGTGTGTGTTTGTGTGTCACTTATTGCGCTCGATTGCACAGAGCATATGAGCACAGGAAAAAAAGAGACAAATAACGACAATGTCAACAGCAGCTGGGAAATGCTAGGAGAGGAAAAGCTGAAGTACTCGCAACTCAATCGCAATGGGGGAAAATGCCAGCGTAATGCAAAATGGCAATCGGCAGCAAAGCAGAACAAGCACAAGAAAAAGCAGAAACAGAAACAGAAGCACAAGCAGAAACTGTGGCAATAAACAACGCATAACTGTTGACAGTTGCCCGAGAAAGCGACAGGGAGCAAGGAGAAAGAAGAGAGAGAGAAAGGGAGGGAGGCAGAGAGGAGATGACAGAAAGGGTAGGCTCATAATTCAGTTGAATATTTGCCAGTTACCGAGTGAATTACCGCATTCAAAGTGATGCATGCAGCAGGACATCAACAGTTATTTCCTCCAGTTGCAAGTTGCTTTTTTAATCAACTGCATGCAACACATAAGGAAAAAAGAATTTAAAATTCCACTTTCAAATTTCCCACTTAAGAAAGTATTTTTTAAATCCTAATTATGCATGTTATTTTTATTGCAGACTAAAATTTTATGTAAAAACTTGTATAAGCTCAAGCTAATTAATTTATGAAATATATTATTATTATATTAGAGCAGCGATGGGCACGCGTGGACTCCGAGAGCTAGCGGCTGCTCCCAACTTAATTTCTGAAGTCGCATAAAAGACTCGCGAGCAAAATAACAACAACAAAAACGCACACAAGATAATAATTAGAGTATTATTTGGTTCCTGTGTGGAAATATACGCTGAACAACCTCAACCACATATTTAATAAAAATTATGGGGCGACCAAGTGTTGTGCATACTCAAAGCACAGTTAAATATAATTTTTGGCATAAGTTTAAGTTACTTCCCCTATATCTATACCCTTACTCTTTACTCTAGCCCCCACACAACGCTCAAAAGTGCAACAGAAACGGCTAGAGAAATAAAAATTCCATAACTTGCAACTAAAATGCAAAGTTTCAAAGTGCTTTGCCACATCAAGTGGGCGCTGAGTTAAGAAATGAAAGGACAGGGCCAGGGCAGAACAGGCAGATAAGTAAAGGAAAAAGGAGAGGCGAGAAAAGGGAAGGGGAAAAGTTGCGGGGCAACTCGAAACACTTTCACATGCAGCAGCTGCCGTCAAGTTGAAGGCAATCAACGTGGCAGTTCTCTGTTGCACACAAATAGACAGGAAGTAGAAGTGAAAGCCGCACCGAGGGGAAAGAGAGAGTAGAGAGGGAAATGTGGCGGCATAACGGCAAACTACCGTTGGGGAGCCTGTTCCTGTTTATCTTTTATCTTTGCCTGCCAGCGTGCACTTCAATTAGCACATCTTCATTTCCATCTCCATCTCAACTTTCAGCTCGTAAACGCAACCTCAGTTCACAGTTTCTTATTTAATTTCCTTTTCTTTTACTTCTACTTTTCCTTCCACTCCATTTTTCACTTTTCTTTGGTTTCTTTCTATTCCACATGACCCATAACTAAAGATCTAAAATCTACGCTTAATGGCAAACAAATAAATTTGGGTATTTGCTCAAGACTGCAACTTACGCGTAAAGTTGGTAAACACAAAGCTTAACATGGCCGATAACAGGGTCAACAGCACCAACAACAAAAGAAAAGGTGTGCATGGCGATAAAGTCACAAAAACACAAACATTTAGTGGCAACACTAACGGGGGGAAAAAGAACATTAGCGAACGTGGAACTGCACGGCAGTAAACAAAGAAACTGGCGGAAAAAGCATTTGGAAAACGAATTGAAAACTACACTAATAAAAAAACCTCTTTACGAGGTAAAAGTCTAGTGACGAAAACGTTTTTATGCCCCTAAATTTCTGATATTCAATTTTGTGACGAATAATATAAAATTTTACACTTGAACTATTAAAAAAATATATGTTTGTCACTGGGCACATACCTAATAAATAGTACTTTTTTGAACAGTGCCAGTGACAACAATTTTTTTTTAATAAGTCCTAATTCACCGATTTAAAATATTTGAACACTCTTATACAAACAAACAGACAGACTGGCGTTACATCTCATTTTCAGAAGGTTTCAACGGCCCCATTTGCTCCAATCATTTAAATTTTGTCCCTTCCACTTTACTGCCGTCAGCAGTGATAAATTATAACGTTATTTGAGCGAAGGCAACTGTTGTCTACAGTTCAACTATGCAATTAATTTAATTACCATTTAATTACCTTTTGTGGTACCAAAATTACTTTCGTAATTAAACGGTAATTACACACATAGCAATTTTTATAAACTATAAGTTAGTTTAATAAATTTCATAATAAATTAATGCACTTGAACAAATCAAATTAATTTTTTAGCAAAAACTGCAACAGCTGCAGCGCAAAAATTGAAAACTTTTTACACTATATAATGTTACAAACTCTATTAAAACTCGCACAATTCCCGCTCATTGAGTGTAGAGCATCTCGAGAACCATTCAAATAAATACTCGTGCCAACAAATGGCAGAGTGTGTGTGCGCTCCATTTCCAAAGTTGCCTTTAGAAAAGTATAAACTTTTCTTAGTGCACTTGCCTCACTTTTTTGTTGTTTCTGTTGCAATTGAGCGTGCGATAAGCAGAGCAAAGCAAAAAACGAGATTACAACACGAAAGCCAACAAAATAAATAGAAATAAAAAGATAGAAAACAAAAAATAAATTCGCGCTTAAATCCCCGAGGCCAAAAACTAAATAAAAATAGAACAGAAAACTTGCTAAACGCAGTCAAAAGCAAAAGTTCAAAGCTAGAAATAAAAGGAGGATGTACAAAAAATACAAATAAAATAAAAGTCAAAGTTGAAACAACCCAACAAAAAAAGGTCACGAAAATTATTGAGAGCAAAAATAAAGAAACAAAAAAATGTGTGAAGTGCAACTGAAGCCAAAGTGGCCAAAAATAGAAAATAGTTGAAAAGCGCCAGCTGCTAAGAAAATGGATTTCCCACTGCACAGTTACAGCAGCTGCAGCTCGCCGTGGAAAGTGTCCACAATTGAGCAGCAAATGGCCGCAAAATGCAGGCAATGCAAATGGGCAAAGAAGGCCAGCAACAATTTGGCCAAAACGACGCGTGTCAAGGACAAAACGCATAGAGTACAGCCTGGCGAATTGCCCACACATAAAAAAGGAGCGAAGTTGTGCTTTCCCCTCTCTCTCTATTGCTCACTCTCTCTGTTTCTGTCTATGCCTAAAAGATAAATGAGCCAAGAGCTAGAGGCAATTTTTGGGGCGACTTTTGGCCAAGGACATCATCAACACATGGTCTAAAGCAACTCGACGGCTGCCTGCACCAGCAATTTATGTAAATTGCGGGCTAGTTGCGAGCTGCAAGTTGCTAGTTGCAAGTGGAGAGCTAAGAGCAGTTGCCGTAAATTGCTGCATCACCGAAACGGCAAACGCGGCGTATGTATAATTTTTTCACTCTTCTCTCTTCTATTTTACAGCTGAAGCAAATGAATTTCAATTTTATGCAACGCAAGTGACGCGTGCTGGCAACTTTCGTGACAGCAGGCGGTGTTGTGGCATGTGGCAAGTGGCAAGTGCCAACTAGTTGGGGCAAAACGAGAAGTTTTTCAATTAGGCCACAAAAAATGCGCAATTTTGAAGTTGATGCTTAAAAATGTTTTAAATATTTTCAATGCTTGTGTTTATACATATATTTTAAGGGGTGCACTTGTGGTTGCAAGTGTGTATGTGATTAATAGTACCAAAAGCTTGCCTCACACACACAACTTGGGTGTTGATTTAACTTTACGCTTTTACTTTTTGCTATTTATTTTGCATTTTCCCCCAATTGAAATCTGTACTTTTGAGACACTTAAAACCAAACTAGAAATTGAAACACATGCAACTTTGAATTGGCACCGCAGCAGCAGCAGTAATTGAAATCAAATCAGATTAAAAAGGAGACCAATTGCTAAAAGCAACTTGTCGCTGTCGCTGTTTTCGTTTCTCTCTCCCTCTTCCTCTCTGTTTCTTTCGCGTGCTTAGACAGACAGTTGTCCCAAGGGGCAAAAGGCCACACTGCGCCACTAAATGGTGGCAAGAAGAGGGGGCAAGGGGCAGATGCTGATGAAGCTGCCTCAAGTGTTGGCATATTGAATGCCAAATGAGTGATTAGCACTTTCCTTGCCTCAATCTTGTGTTGCACGTTGTTGTTGTTGGCTTAAATTATACTTAACAGCCATTTAATTTGAATAAACTAATGGAAATTCAAAATGACTTTTTCCTGCGGAGAAAAGATGTTTTTCCTCCCTTTGTAAATTATTTTATGCAATCAAAAAGTTATTAGTTGCATGCAAAAAAGAAGCAAGCAACTGTTGCAAATGCAAGCAAAAAGCTAAGGAAATTACCGAAATTACCACAATCCATTAAAATTGACTAAACTGATTACACTAGGCAACAAAATTGCAATTTTTCTGTGTAAATTTACCAAGCCCACATTTTCTGATACATTAGCCCCTTGAATGAAAAAAACACACATTTACATATTTTTAATAACTAACTACTTTTAAAATCTGGCTAAATTAATTTTTAATAATTACTTGAAAATGCCTCAACCACTTTAAAAAAACCTTTCACTTCCTTAAAGCTTAGAAATATATCTTTTAAACTTATGTGATTTTAGTTATTAATTTTAAAACTTTATAATATTTATAAGAAATATATCAGTTAGAAGCTTTTTACTTTTTAACTCTTAAATTTGGCCAAAATTCGATAAAACGAATGTTAATTTTTATAATTCACTGTCGCCTTTCAAAATTCACTCATTAATTACCTGGTGTTAGCCTTAATCGACACCTCGAAAGCCAAAGGACATGCAATGCAGAAGTTAACACCAAATACCGAACTAGACTCAAAGTAAACTCATTTAATTGGGCATTGGTTAAAAGCATACAGACTTAACTGGACTCTCACTGAACGGAACTCAACTGACTGGACCACTAACGAGACGAGACTCCACTCGATCCGATCCGATCCGAATCGACTCGACACGATAGACATCTAATTAAAAGCTAACGAGGCCCACAAACTGCAGTTAATGTGTGGTCAGAGTCATGAGACATCGACTCAGCAGCAATCGTGACATCAGCACACAAGCAACAATAGTAACAACAACAACAAGAACAACCACATCCAACATGGCCAACGCCAACATGGCCATTAAGAAACTTCAATTGGCATGACCAAAAACCATGACAGCCAATGAAACCGCAAAAACATCATTATCATATTCATTATCGACAGCATTTCCTTTATGAACGTTAAATTTTGCACCTACCAGAATGAAAATTCAACAGTCGAGAGATTTTCCCCTTTTGCTTTTTGCTTAAGGGACCAACTTAAGCAGTAATAAGTTGTATTCTGCTATCACACGCGGCGTATACGCAATATTTTAATTAAAACTTATTTCCGTCGACGACAGTGCGAATGCTGTTATTATTTTCTTACGCTTTTTCCAACAAAGTATTTTTTGTTTTTCTGTTTAATATTTTTCGCTGAAGCACAAAATGTTAATTAAAAGGACGCTTGGCGTTGGGCAAAGGAAATTGCCGATTGCGGGGACACAATTTTCAAGAGCTGGCAACGCGACGCGACAGGAATGGCGAACGAGTGGCGGCCATGTGATTGGATCTATGAGTTGCAACAACGACAGAGGCGGCAGCTCCTCGTGTGGATGCCACACAAAACTGCACAAGCAGCAAACAGTACTCAAAAAAAAAAACTCAAACTGCAGGCGGCAAATCAACGAGTTGCGAGAGAGAGAGAGAGAGAGTCAAGAGCTCACACAGAGAGAGTAAATGTATAAAACACTCAACAGGATAACAGTAGAATTCACTCACTCTCACTCTCTCTGTCTCTCTTTCCTATTCACTCTGCCTCTCTGGAGCGCATTTGTTGAGTGATTTTTGCACATTTGAGTTGTTTGACACTTCACACGAAACATGCACATAAATATAGACCCAACAAACAAAGGCAAAAATTGCCTCAAATGGCTGACTAATTGACGCAAGCCACAAAGTATGCAACACACATATTGCCATACGTGATAAGCTCCAGTTTTGCATGTAAACGACTATGCAAATACCCTGTAAAATGCTTAAAGTATTTAATGAGCTAAGATTTTTGTTAAAAAATTCAATAGTATGAAAAATCTATGCGTATTTATATTATTAGGATTGTTATAAAAACATTCTGTTTCTTAACTTTTAACATAACCTCACTTTTCAATAATTTCTCAATTATTTAATTATTTCAAATTTATTTTTTTTAATTTTTGGTTCCCATATATTTACTTTATTTCACTTTTATTATGTTTTTATGCGAAACAAGTTAATTTATGTTATTTTCTGCAAATTATATATTATTTGATATTTCAAAAACTTTTTATTTCCAATATTATTATTTAATTTTATAGTTATTAGCTCTTCTCTAGTCTCCTTTTAAGCCTGTCAACACAATATTTCTGCAATTTATATACATGCCTATTTATTTCTAAGTAATTCCTTTAAAATTTTTTCTTAAAATATTTGCAACTTGAACAAGCTCAAAAACCCCTTTCTTGGGTACTTCTAAAAAAACCTTCAGGAAACTGCAAAAAAAATGTTCTGCTTTTTTTCCGTTTCGAATTTTTTTTCAAGGAAATTTACGTAGAAACCAAAATTGGTTATTCGCGTGCCAAGGCGGCAAAATAACTGCGCCCCGTCGTGTTGTAAGTTTCCCCTCACTCGTCCTTCTTGTTGCCAATTCGCACATTTCTAAGGTAGTAGCCCCAACAATTGTGGCATGATAAATAGGCAAACAAAAGTTGAGATTCGCAGAAGGAACTATAAAAGCTTCAAGCGTTGAAAATTGCATTTTAATACTTGTAAAAAGAGTTTTGCAAATAGGAACGTTGCCTTCAAACACACATAAATCAATGGCAAGTCAATACAAAGAGGAGGGAGGAGGCAAGGTTTTAGGGGTCAAAATGAGCGAGTGGAAAAATCGACTTAGGGGCAAGCCACAAATAGCAGGTGTCCAGATAGATAGTACAGATATCCGTGTGTGTGTGTGTGTGGCAACAAGCAAACTCACACCTGAGAACCAAGCTATATAAAACTGAGAACTGAAAACTGGCAACTGAGAAATTGACTCGAGAGTGGGGCAACAACAAAGCAAAGTGCATTTTGTGGTGCGTATCCCAAACGACGTCATTAAACAAATTGATGCATGACTCGAACACAACAAGGAAAGCAGGAAAGGAGAGGGAAAAGGGGGATTGGGGTTACCCAACCAGTCAATAGGTTAAAGTTCAAAGTTTTGGCAGCTTAAAGTGAGCACAAAGTGCGAAAGCGGAACTAGAGAACTGAGAACTACAACTGAGAACTGAGAACTTTAAGCTGCAGTGCGACAAACGACAGATTAGCTTACAATTACAACAATGTTGATGTTGAGGATGAAGATGATGATGATGGAGTGTAGACCAAAGTGGAGATGTGGCAAGAATCATGATGAATAGCAGCTGCCTCCTCGACTTGAGGCCGTGTGCCAAGGACACACAAAAGCCCAGCAAGGAGACACAAGAGATGAGAGGAGAGTCGAGTCGAGGGTGGGTAAATATTTATACAGCTTGCTCGAGTGAATCAAGAAAGCAGGAAGCCAAGGATAACATCAACTAAAAGCCAGCTAAAGATCAAGACAGAAGCGAAGAGCTTTCGACTTCCTAACACAGACAAACTGTTTTTGGACGACACACTTAATAGAAACAAATGCTTAAAACTAACTAAACTAAAAATAGCAAGAGACTAAAACTAAAACTACACTACAGGATGTTGCGACATTGTTGGAGTGAAAGGATTAGAAAGGATTTGCAATTTATTTCTTTAACTATATTTTAAATGAACTGAATTTCTAATTAAAATTTGCACAGTTCTTGGGGTTTTGGTGTTTAAAAAAGTTAAAAGATAAAAACACGTTAAAAAAAAAGAAATAATTTTTAAAATGAATAAAATAAAATTTAAAAATTATCAGCATAGAAAAGTTTTAGAATTATGAAACTAATTCTTATTCTTTTAATAATATTGATGGGATCTTCTAAGTCAAATAGCTAATTATTTTTAGATTTTGTAACTTTTTCGGTTGAATTTTATATATTTAAAAATTTTTCAATATTTTTCTGTGAAAGTTGTGGACGATATTTAATTTTTCAGACTTTTAAAATTCTAAGGGGTGTTTTTTCAATGTAAATTTAACTTTTATTTAACAAATAATTTCAAATTTGACATTAATTTCAATACATTTTACATCAATTTCTCTTTTCAATAGTTATCAAGCACCTAATTCATACTGTTATATTTTGGATTATTTTTAAATTTGTATATTTTAAGCTTTTATCCTCGCTGACTCCAACAATGTTGTAAACATGACACAAAACATGCTTAAGAACTACACAGAACTACAATACAAAATCAAACATGCCTTAGATGCATACTTAATAATAGAAAAGTATTCGGATTCAGGGACTCACCTTGAACTCAACAATCGCTCCGCCTCGGCTGCTGTCATCGCATCCGGCAGGCTGTCATCCCGGGGCATAGCAGCAGCTGGAGCAGCAGCAGGAGTTGGAGTAGGAGCAACTGCAGCAGCAGCTGGAGCTGAAGTTAAAGTCGAAGTCACATGCACCTTGATCACTTCGTCAACCACATCATCGTCGATTAGTTCCACATCCAATTCGCTGCACTTCAGATGCTGCAATATATCCTCCTCATCCTCCCCAGCACTGGTATCGGCATACTCCAGATCCTGCAGATCCTCCAGAGCACCTTGGGCTGGAGCACGACGCTCTGGCACCATCTCCTCCATCCTCCTGGTGCTGCTCTTCGTCGTCGTCGAGCACCTCAACATATTCGACGGCCAGCTGCTCGTCCTCTTTCTCATTTGTCTCCACTTCCAGCTCCAGTTCCTCCTCTTCGTGGGCATCTATGGAGGCAATTGGAGCAATTCCCTTGACACGAGATGGCGACATTGGCGGCGTCGATTTGTTGCTGCCACTTCCGCCGCTGTTGCCGCCATTTTGTCGCCGGATGGGCGAGACCACGCCCACTGGCGGTGAACTGTAGACGATGCCACGATGCAAGGGTGATCCAGATCCATCCTGGACACTGGACCCTGTCGGCGATTGCAATAATCCACGTGGCTGTGGTTCCTGCACCTGCCCCTGCACCGCCAACGGATCCGGTTTGATAATCGCATAAACCGTGCTCGTTTCCTGCACAAATCCGAATCCGTTGGCGCCATGGAACTTGCGTTGCATGTCGCTCACCTTGGCCGTGTCATAGAGTTCCGCCTCGGAGCCGTACACCTCCCGCGACTCGCTGCCATCGGGATTGAGGCGATATCCCACATCCACATAGTTCAAACTGTGCGGTTGCTCCTCCTCCTCCTCCTCCTGCTCCGCCTCGGCTTCCTTCCCAATCGCCCTGTCAACATCATAAGGCGTCTGCAACTTGGCCTTCAACTCCGGCGTGCTCTCGTTGAAGCCACCTTCGTCCTGGCTGGTTGTCGATATGATGCTGGGCGGTCGTTGCCCCAATCCTGCTGCTGGCATATTGACCACAATGCTGCTCCGCTTGTTGGCCACTCGCTGTGGCGAACCGTTAACGGAGACGTTGCTGGAATGTTGCTGTTGCTGTTGTTCATCCACAGATTTGCGACCTGCAAGTGCAAAAAGAACACAAAAAGTAACTTATTAGAAATGATGAGATCTAAAACACGTTCGGGGTAAACGTGGCTTAAAAATGTAACAGTTCCTAAAAACGTTTTAACATATTATTATATTTAAGACTATTCTGGATTCCTCTTAATCTTCATCCTGTGGAAATGTAAACAATCGCCAACTCGGAATCGATTTTTAAGTACTTAAACTCTATCAATCGAGTGCATTAAATTGATATTAATGAAAAATCGACAAGTCATTAAAATTTATTCATAATGAGAAATTTAGTTAAAGGTTTATGACTTCAGATTGTAAATTTTGAATTTTCGGAAAAGTTAATTCAATTTATTATTCATTTATTATTTATTTAATATCAACTAAATTAAATAAATTTGAATGTAGAATAAATTTGGAGGCCATGATCAAAATGAAATAAGTTTTGGCAGTTAGCAAAAATTTCAAGATGGTCTGAAGTGAAATGCAATTAAATTTGTTGCTCATTTTGTTTTATATAGTTTAAATTGCATCATTGCTTAATTTCCTAAATTAAGGTTAATTTATAAAAAATTTGATCGATAATATTTTGACTCTGCATTAAATTAATTCATGATCAAAGAGAAGCAGCCACAGATTTCTCATATAAGTTTATTGTAAAGTTATTACAGAATGTAAAACACACATTTGGAATACACACGTATACACCTTCGCACACACACACACTCAGAGACACACACACTGAGAGAAATTAGAGATGTGTTTTGTAGATTGTTGATTGTTACTCGGCCAACAATTTGATCAAATCGTTTTGCATGTTGAGCAACATGTGGATGCGTTCCTTGGAGCTGTCAACGGCAGCTGAGGTGATGGCCTTAAAGTCGGGATCATTGTAACGATGTCGTGCATAGAATTCCCTATATCTCTTCAGTTCCAGCTCAAGGTATGCGTCCGGTTCCGGCAGTTGTTCCCCTTGTAGTTCACTCTTGATCGTGGCCAGCAGATACTCCAAATCCCTGCGATGATCAGCGATGGACTGACGATGACGACTTTGTCTCTGACTCTGCGCCGAACTCATTGGTTTATCGACAGAACTAAGACTCGAGATGCTGGAAGTCCGTTTGGAGCACTTGGATTCACAGCTCTGTGGACTCGATGAGCTCTGACTAAGATAGAAATGTTTGGGCACAAGTTTTGGCTTGGATCTATAGGCCAGATTGTGTGTAGTTCCCTGTGGATATTTGCGTTTTATACAACCGCCCGCAGTGCGAGAATTAATATTAGTTTTTGATAGTTGTGGATTTGATTGAGTGCAGCAGCTGCCCTCGTGCTGCATCATGCTGACCATGGCCAACCAGGCACTTTCATTGCCACTGCCCATGGTCATGCAATGGGATGCATTCGGATCGATCATCTCTTGAAAGTCCACCCAGCTGAGTCGCTCCGGCGGATCCTGTTGAAAGATCCCGAGCAGCTGCTTCTGATTGAGGCAGACACTAAAGTAACTCATATAAGACTGACGCATTCGCAGCTCGTAGATTGTGTCGCATTGCCAGCTCTTCAACTTGTTGTGCCACAGCGTGGCACGTGTAAAATCCCCCGACTTGGGACAAAAGGCCTCGTCGGGATTGGGTGACATGGCCAGCATCAATTGAAAGTCCTCATTGAGCAGCCGCTGACTAAAATCATAATCTTTATCGTTGTGCAGACGAAGTCGACTCCGATTTTTGCGCCTCAGACTCGTCTGACTGCCCCGATCCCGATCCCTATCCTTATCCCGCTCCCCTCGACTGGACTGACTGCGTCCCGTGCGGTTCCTTGTGCTGTTCAAGTCGCCACTTTGACTGTCACTGTGCTTCAAGTCCCTGCGTCTCTCCCTGTGCCTCGACTCGCTGCCCGACTGTTGGCGTAACGAGTTTTTGTAGCGCGAATCTGTTCCATAACCTGCGGCCATTTTCTAATTTAATCCCTGACTTGATTATATATAAAAAAGTGTCAACGATCTATTGCAATTTGGGTTCTTCAATTTTGAGCATAATTTCCGAAATTTTAATCGAGCATATTTCACAATATTCAATGAGAGTAAAAACAGAGACTGTAATTTGTATGAGTTTTCAAATAATAAATACCATTACTTTTATTTTTAAATTTATATAAATAAAAGTAATCATCATTTATTGTTGTGACTCAGTGAAACATGTGTTGTGACATTCTCAATGAATTGTTTAATTAATGACCATAATTTTTGTTTATTTCAAATTTAAATGTTCTGCAAAATGTTTTTTGGAATCATTTCCAACAATCTATTATGAGCTTGTGCTATTTATACATATTCTGATTTTCAACATTTCAGCCGTAATTTGTGTGTAGAAGAAAAGGAAATAGACGACACTTGCCATGTCGTGGGCGTTGCCAGACAGCCGCAAAATGCAAAAGACTGGCAATCTGGCAGGTGAAGTTGGCAGCTAATAAATCTGTTTGAAGTGTCTCCGTGACGTCTCCATGGCGAAAGCGAAAGCGAAACACACACAACGCCCCAATTTTTAATCCAATTATAATTTTAGCTAATAATTAACTGAAAAAGAACAATGATCGAAGACTGGCTACCCTAACTAAGCAGTTTATATTTAAAAATTAAAATATAAATAATAATACAAAGTAACAGCTTGTTTTAGACAATCAGAATTTATAAAATTTATTTATGCACCTTAAAAAAGAAAATATAATTCATTTTTTTAAGTTTATTAATTGTAACATATATTTATCTTTCTTTCTGAGAAATTTTCCTCAATTATGCAAGATTACAACTTAACCAAAAAAATGATAAGTTTAAATAAACTATTTTGTAATTTAATTTATTTTCATTTCATTTCATTCACATTTAAATGTATTTCTCTAATATTTTTCTCAATCATCCAAGATTCCAACTCTGCCACGTTTCGATCTTCTTAGCCGAAAATAAACCTGCTCTAGAATAAAACCCACAAAACTAAGCAGAATTCCAATGATCCATAAATAGAAAGCACCCTGTAGAATGTCCATGGTGAGCACGACACGCTTCTTTATTCGCTCTTGCGAGTCTCCTGTGTTTCCACCATCCAAAGGCAAATCCGTGTCATCGCCGAGATCCTCAAAGAATTCATCGGACTGTGTGGAACGACTGCGTTTCAAAACATCCAACTGTGCCCAATAATCGAGGAAACCGTGTTCAAAGAAGGCGCTCATTAGCATCTGGAATTTGTAGAGATAAGGAGAGCCCAAGGGGAGGATATAGGTGCCTGGCATGGATCGGAGATATTGTTTGACAATGTGATACGAGGATCTTCCCTCCTCCGCATTGTAGGTAATTGCCAGGAATTCCTTGGCGACATCGTCGCGCATCATGAATGCGGCTCTTTTGAACCGACGACTGACAGTCAGCTCGTAAAAATGATCCGAATCCTTGAGCGGATGTACCCAACGCCAAGCTGTCAAGGCTTTATAATGACGATCCGACAATGATGAACTGACGGCATCAAACATGGTAGTGACTCCATGAACACGCAACTTTAGAGCCGGAAAACCATCCAAATCATTCAGCTGTTGCTCATAACTCGGCTGGACAAAGCTGCTCTCCAGTTTCCCAAAGTAAATGGTCGTCAGCACATAACTAAACAGAATCCAAGAGATGAGAAAAGCACGCAACGAACTCTTCCTTGAGAAATGCTCCACGGGTTGGCCCAAATGTGTCTTGTATAACATATCCAGAACCTCGAACCAACTATCACCAACCTCACCCGTGATCCAGTTTAAAAGCCATTGAAAGATGATGAAAATGACAAAGGCAATGAGAAAATTGGCCACAAGCAAATGCCAAAGGGAGTTGCAAAAGGCATCGGCAAATATTTGATACTCTGGTCGCATTCCCGCTGCTGGCACCACCAAAGAGATTGTGACGCGTCTATACGGATAAATGGATTCCACCCTTGGCCCAATGCAGTCCAAGACGAACCGCAGATTGAGTCCAATATCCGTAACTCCCTTCATCAGATCCCGGACGGCGCCAGAGAAACTCCCATTGGGCAGACAACGACCATAGGCTTCTCCATCCCCTGGAATCACATATCGAGCAGTCGCATTTAGTTTCTCAGCAAATAAACGTGCAATGGAACCATCAATTGCCTCATATCCCTCAGTCTCCACGGGTTCCACGGGCAAGGCACGCAATGGCTGAGTAAACATGGAATATCGTAGCTCATAACCTCGCAAGTTTCTCAATTTATCAATATATCTGCCCCTGGCAGACTTTTTCAACTGCAAACCATCAGCGCCGAACGGATCAAAGTCGTAGATATTTTGGGGTCCAGTTATGGCCAAGGCAAAGAGCAAGTGCTTCCGCCAACATCCCTCAAAGATTTGCCGCAATTGTTGCTCATTGGCCTCGGGCCAAATAAAGAGATATTTGTGGAAATGACGACGCGGCTGTCGGGGATTCAACATGTCCAAAATGCGTCGCATTATCGGTTCTCCAGCATCTGCGGCGGGTATGTGAAAGACATTCATGCTGTCCGTCTGACGAACTGGCTCCAGTTCATGTCTCTCCAGGCTGCGCATTGAACTCGGCAATCGCGATGCCACACAACGATACAATGACTCCTCGTCGATAGAAACAGTGTCTGCAACTGGACAACTTACACAGCGATACATATAGTTGACTTGGACCAACTGGGCCACAACAATTTGGCAACTAATCTCCGCCAGCTTGCTGCTGTTGGACAGGCCAACTAAAAGGCCAAGTAGCGGCCACATCTTGTGAACTAACAACAGACAACTGACAACGGTTGACAACTGCTTTCAGTCTGTTTGTTGCTCCTGTCGTATACTTGATGTCAAATGAAACTTGCGTGCGATTTCAATTAAAAGCAGCATGAATACTTAAACACCAAAGGGAGCGATTCATTCCAATCAGACGACAAGTCAAAGACATTTGTAAATAAATATGAATAAATATCAAGTCATCTAGCAACCACATTTGGTTAGTTTCCATATGTAAATATATTTGAATTTAAAGTATAAATTCAATAAAATGTATTCCCTTTACAATTTAATCGAAAGATCTAAAATACATTTGAAATGATTTTATTCATTTTTAAAATATTATACTTAGATAAAAGTCAGACAGAGAATCAAATATGAATCAATATATATATTTTTAGACTGTTGCTTTCAATTGTTTAATGCCATATTAATTTTTTGTTAATGGTTTAAAATATACCAATAATATCTAAATAATCTTGTAGTTAGAAATAAAAATTAAGTTGCTGACATTTGTATTAAAGATTTCATATTAAAAATAAGTTATAGTTTTAATCACTAACCTCGACAGGCTTGACAGAGTTTTCGCAGACTTAAGACACATTTTCACACACACTTTTCACAAAATTGAAGCGCGACGCGATAAAAAATCTGTCACAAATGTTAAACTCATTTTGTCAGCACTAAAAAAAAACAATATAAATGAAATCCCAATCAAATAACTTCATGTGTTGCAATATGCGATCTTTTCTAATTAAAGGTAGAATTCTGTAAAGTATTCATAGAAAACGCCCCTTTAAATTTTCTATACTCTCTCGAGGATCTTCATCCTGCCTCCTCCAACGGATTGCAATGCTTATTGGCCCGCAATGAGCCACATTTGGCCAATATCGACAGGCTGAAACCACGAGCCGGGTCAACGTTGCTCTCGCTGCTTCATGTTGGGTGCACCCTGGCGTATACTTAATGCCAATTAGTACTACCAAACTTACATGCATATTTAATGCCAAAAAGGGGAGGTAATGGGGATATGGTTAATACTCGTATTTTCCATATACACACAAGTGAGCAGACGGTCGAGAGTTTAAATTGAAGGCATATCATTTTGGAGGCCAACGTGGCGTATGGGTAATATTCAGTTTCAGTTCAAGTAAATAAACTCGATGAGCATTTTAAATGAAAAGCGAAGGTCGACAGCGCAAAAGGGAGAGCGAGAGAAAGAGAGAGTGAGCGAAGAAAAAAGATACGCAGCCTCCAATTAAATCGATGATGAAAAATCGAAACAAAAATGAGAAAATTCAGCATTGTTTTTGTTGTTTCGGCTTTTAATGAGCTGCAAATATGCGCAGAAAGAACAATAACAACAAATCAATGATGAAAAGCGGAAAATTTGGCCACTGCTAAAAATAAAAATAGCCCCAAAGCCGAAACAAAAGACAATTAGTATACAAAAATAGCGAAATACACACAGCAAAAAAAAAAAAAACAAAAGTAAAGCGAAAATCCCATTGAAAAATGTTGGTTTTAACTCGATAATTAAGCAAAGTTTTAGTTCGTTTCAGTTTAAATTTCAAATGACCCAAATTCAATAGTAATTTGTCAGTAATTAATGAGCACAAATATAAATACACACTCACACACACACACAGTCTCCAGTTGCCATATTGCAACTAATGAATCAAACGAATGTTACGGAAAATTTTAATAAACAAAAGCAAAACTCTCAACTTAATTGATGCAACAAGGAAGAAGAGGAGAAAGACAAGAGGAAAATTGATAAATGAAAAGTGCTGGACCACGGAAATCTTACAGTACAGTTCAAGTGCCTTGCACTTACACTCTTTGCACTCGCAAGACAACAAACCGTTTTTTGCTGACTGGAAAATTGCTAAAAGAAAAGCAAAGAATAGCACGGCCAAAGAAATTGTTGTTGCTTTTGTTGTTGTACATATGAAAATGCAAAAATAATTGTTTGAGTAACCGCAACAAAGCGACAGCAAATTAGAGAGAACACGAAGGAAAAAACACAAACAATAAAGAAGATGGAGAGAAGAGAGAAAAAGGAATGAATAAAATTGAGCAAAGACGAAACTGCAAGTGTGGTCGGCATTTGTGATGTCAAGACAAAGCCCAGAAAGTTAAGTAACTTGTATCTGAGATATGAAAGATTAAATACCTTAAGCAATTAAATAAAAATTGACAAAGAGAAATGCAAAAACATTTTATGAAATTTATTGAGCAATTGGCAGACAATAGAAAGAACTGTAAATAGCTAGATCGACAATTAGATAGAAAGAAAGATAGATAGATGTTTGCACTAATTTCTACATTTAAAATTATACATATGGGCATTTCCACAGAAAGGTCCACCGCGGCCAAAAACGTAAAATTTATCAAAAACTCACATCTTATTAAATTTGCTTCCAAAAATGTATTCAAGTTATTTATTTAAGCAATATACACTAGAAGAAATTCAAATTCTACATTGGAATAAATTCAATTTTTCTTTATTTTTGCCCATTTTCCTGAAAATTTACTTTCAAAATGGACCGCTTGTATATTAACGATTTCACTAAGTAGGACAGTAAGATTGTAACATAAACCATTTTAATTAAAAGAAATATATTGAAAGTTTAATTTAATAAAGTATTTCGAGCTGTTTTCGAAATATAATTTAAAATAGAGAAACAGAAACAACATAAAAATAGTGATGGTAAAAAATGTCCCGTGCGAGATGTCCCGTGCGAATTTACGTCAAATTGAATTTAAAAAAAGTGCAAGTCATCTTTGAAAAAAATCATAACCATTTTTAAGAGGCATCAATGCACAAGAGTTAAAAATAAGTTGCATTAAAATATTGCCTCTGGATTCGCTGAAATTGGCGTTTGAATTGGTTGACCTCACAAGTCACTTCCGTTTCGTGTCCCGTGCGAATCACTTGAATTTTTCTATTATCTTCAAAATGAAAAATTACCCAAAATCAATCTTTGCACCAATGAAAAAGCTAATCAAATGCTATATGTTAAGCCCTTCATCAGAAAAAAAACCCGTTTCCTTTTTACCGTTTTTTTACTTTGAATGTGTACGAATGTCCCGTGCGCGAGAATGGAAATGCTCATATATAATGCAATAGTAATCTAATATCATATTAAGTTTATACTTGTAATATAAATCTTAATCTGAAATTCGGTCAACTGCTCTTAAAAAATCGTACGACAGAATTTAAAAAAGAACTTCCAAGTTAAAGTATAAAAACAGTAATGAAATGCCCAAATTTCATTAACTATTCAATTTTTTTTTTAAATTAAAAATAAGAAAATAATAAATAAATACATGTCAAAATTATAAATTTTTCGAAATGTTGCACATCTCCCAAACAGCCCTATTTTCTCTACATCTACAATACACGGTATAAGCCAAACGGAAGTTGCTGTCAAAACGACAAACTGGCAAACCCAAAACCAACAACCGGCAACAGGGGGCAGAGAACATTTGTTTTTGCCCAATTTAGGCAGCTTGGCATAAACAATGCAAATGCCTGATAAAGAATGAATGAATGAATCAAAAACAAAAGCAGATAGTTGAAATCTTGTGGTTAGCTAACCAAAAACCCTGACACAACATTTTGGCCAAAAAAGAGTTGACAATAATCTTAACTTTAACAAATGCCCTTAAAGCCTCTACAAGTTGAACGAGAGTAGCTTATGGTTTTTCCGATGGGATTTTCTTCATTAGTTTGCAGTTTTGTTGCTTGGAAAAGTGCAATTTAAGCCGCAAGTTTCAATTTCCCATCTCGCCGATGGCCAACTTGGATTAAGTTGAAGTTGAAGGCAGTCAAACGTGCAAAACTCGGTGAAAAGTTTTTGGAGAAAGAAAATTTTGTCATCTTCAATGGGAAAACAAATATTTGGACACATTGTTGTCAACAGGCAACAGGCAATGAAATGAGAGGTAACTGCAAGAGAAACACAAAAAAAATTATTTGACAACCAAATGTTAACAACGCATCCCAAAGCAGCAAGAAAGAGGCAGTGATAGAGTGAGAGAAAGAGAGAGAAAAATAGCTACAACAATGGAAAAAAAGTGCAAACACATGACAATTGCAATTTGTTTGCTGCTTCTCTGTTGACCAACAACATTTTTTTCAATTTTCAAAATAAACTGCACAACAGCAAAAGGGTTGCAGGGAGAAGAGTGGAGAGAGGGAAGAGAAGAGAAGATAAAACAGGGAAGGAGAAGAACTAGCAGCAAAAGTCGCAAGACAAATTTAAAATGTGTGCTTCTAAAAATTGTAAGCAGGCAGCGATTTTGTCTACGTTGCTTGTTGCCATGTTGCAATATGGCCAACACACACACACACACACACACACACACACACACACACACACACACACACACACACACACACACACACACACACACACACACACACACACACACACACACACACACACACACACACACACACACACACACACACACACACACACACACACACACACACACACACACACACACACACACACACACACACACACACACACACACACACACACACACACACACACACACACACACACACACACACACACACACACACACACACACACACACACACACACACACACACACACACACACACACACACACACACACACACACACACACACACACACACACACACACACACACACACACACACACACACACACACACACACCCCCTTCTTTAAACGCGCCGGTCGTGTTTTAAGGGCTCTAGTGTAGTGAGCTTTTCACACTGTTTTCCGCGGATCTTTCCGGAAGATAACAAAAAGGGAACTGGAACGCTGTCGAGGCTTGACATTGCTCACCTGAGCTTGGTGGAACACTTGGAGGGTGCTGGCCAATCTTGATCCAAAGGCGGCTTCTGAAGGGCTTCAGTTCGGTGACAAGAGAGGGGAGGCCTGCCAGTGAATTGCGCTTTCTTCTTTCTCTCTTCACTTCCTGGCTTTCACATTGCTGAATCTCCTTGCTTTCTTTGCACTTTGTGGACAAAACTTGCGTATCACGCCGCCAACCAACCAGCTGATCTAATCAACCTGCAGGGCGCATCTCGATCACACGAAAGTTGCATATCAGCAAGCTTTCTGTTGGTCAACTCTGCAAACTTTCGCGCCAAGCCAATAATTCAAATTTAAACTTGATTTTGTAAATTAAATTTTAAATACAAAATTATCGTTTAAATTTGAGCACGCAACATCTCCAGATTGGGCTTCACCCCAACGGATTCACAAAATCAACTTTCGCGCCAAACGGATAATTTAAATTAAAATTTGAATATTTTTAACTTAAATTCAGTTAAAACTATCAATTTTAATTTTGTTTGTTTGGAAATTGAACATCTAAAGCGAGAATTCGATCCAACTAAGGACGCTGCCTAGCCAAACAAACACTGCTCTGGCGGTGCCCATCCTGGCCGCGGAGCAGCTGGCAATACAGGGGGAATGGAGAATATATCGATGCGCAGGCGTTTGCAACATCGAAAAAGTTGACCCGAACACCGCCATCGTGTGCACATGGCCCGTCATCGGCGCCACCGAGGATCGCTGAAGGAGTCTTTGTCTTTGATGCTGGCAACAAAGATGAGACACCGAAAAGAGGCCGGGAAATAGAGAGTCCCACGAATACAACAAGGAAAACGCCCCCTAAGAAGCCCAAGAGCGTCAAAACACCACAACCAACATCACCTAGTGTACTTAGAGGAACTTGGTGGCATCCTTGGCGAAATTATTTAATGGTTGAGGATAAGAAGCCTGCTATCCGGCACATTAACCTGGAAATGAAGAAGAGATGAAGCGGATGAAGGAAATCCAGGAACAAGTGACTGATCAACTGGAGAGGGACTCCAAGGATGCTAAGCACACAAAAAGATGCACCAATTGTGAATCTGCACATCTCCAGAAGGCAAGTTGCGCCCCTCCTGCGGCACCAATATCAGCTGAACATATCAACGAGTCTCCCATGGCCCGGAATATGGAACGCCCTATACCCAACTCACAGGAAAATGGAAATCTCCGTTTTGCTGATCCGAACATTATGCAGCACCCATCCAAAGCTGAAAGCTCCAAATGGCAAAGAGTCAGCAAACGCACAAAGCAGACCAAGAATCAAAACTGCAGACCTGAGCAGTAAGAACGTTGCAAAGAAAAGGATGCGTACGCACAAGTCCTTAAAGCCGTCCACAGCGAGGTATCGATCCAGGAATTCAAGGATAATGTATCTGGAATTCGTCGCACAGCAGCAGGCGAGATTCTTCTGCGAATGAACAAGGCCTCCGACGAATCCACAGGGAAGCTGACAAAGGCTATCCAAGAAGCAATCGGTGATCAGGCAGTAGTCCAAGCCATCGCTGACAAGGTCACAATTGAGATTCGCGACATCGCTGAGTGGACAACAAGTGAGACGTCCTAGAAGCTGTTTAAAGCCATAGACTGCGACCTAAGCTCGAGGCGCACCTAAGCTTCGCCCAGCCTACCAAGGCACACAGACGGCCACACTGATCCGCCCAAGGATATTGCCGAACACATCTCAACCTTGGCAAAATGAGAATTGGTTGGGCAGTCTGCCGCCGCGGCTAAAGTGGAACCACGAAGAGCTTTAAATGTCTTAGCTTCGGCCACATAGCATCAAGATGCAGAAGCAAGTTCGACGCCACCAAGCTCTGCTTTAACTGGGAGGAGAGAACCACGCAGCGAAGGATTGCAGCTCGACTGCGCCTGCATTATCTGCAAAAGATCTGGAGAAAGAACACGGCACACAGCACAATGAGTAAGCTGTGTCCGCGGTATCTAGAGCCATCGAAACCGCAGAAATAAGTTACTACAGCTTAATATAAACCACGCCGGCAGCCCAGGACCTACTGGCAAAAATAGTCGAGGAAAGGAGCATCGATGTCGCTATCCTGAGCGACACTTACAAAGCAAAACACGATGGCGTTTGGCACCAGAGTAACGACGGTGGAGCAGCTATCTGGAGCTGTGGCCAGCATCCAAGCCAACTAACCCACAGACGCAGCACCGATGGTGTGAGAGCCAAAGCAAGAGGAATTTTCATCACAGCTGCTACCGCCTCCCAGGGTACCGATCAGGAGTCAAAGCGCTCTTGACGATGTTGGGGGACGCACAGGGCAAATCTCCCATCCTAATGCTGGAGATTCAAGCAGGGACGGATGGGGTAGCAAACGAAACAACCAACGAGGGCTAATCGCGGACGCATTTGCACATCTAAATGTTGTCGCTAAACAACGGATCGCAAAGTACATCAGCAGGCAGGTCGGAATCAATTATTGATCTAACTTTGCCAGCCCGCACTAGCTCGGGAGCGCGGCAGGTCTCCGATATTTATACCAATAGTGACCAAACGCTATTAAACGGACCACGCACCAGAATAACCACAAGGAGAACACAACCTGCTCGCCATGTGGGTTACAAAGTGAACACCTTAAATAGAACTTACTTCTCTCCAATGTGCAGACCATTTCGGCAACGGGTGATGCAAACAGCTGGCTCAGAAATTGCGGACTGCATCAGGATGGCGTGCGAGCACGATGGCAAAATTGTACAGGGAGGAAGCTGGCGCAAACCAGTCCAGGTGGAAGAGAGACGCTAAAGCTAGCTCTGACGCTGGCGGCTAAACGGAAACGCAGAGGTCTAGGGGCAGACCATCCTTCGAGAGCAACCTGGTGGAGTCAGAATCAAGCGCAGAAAATTACGATCGAAAATCAAGAAAGCAAGACACGAGCTCCAGGAGCTTTGCGACGCAGCTGAGCGGAACCGTTGGTCAGCCACAGAAGGTAGGGCAAACTCCACAAACAGCCAAGCCAACCTGCGCAGACAATTGGAAGCTATGAGTCACCTATTCCCCCAGCAACCTCCACTAAGTTGTCTAGTCCATCTACCGGACGCTGCGATGACGAGTCCAAGCAACTGCGAGCGAGGTATTAGAGAAGCAGCCAAAATCAAGCCAGGAAAAGCTCCAGGTCCTGATGGGATACCGAATGCCGTCCTGAAGACAATCATTGCTGCACATACCGACGTGTTTGTAACATGTTTAACAAGTGTCTCATGGAGCGCACAAACCACTAGATGGAAGACACAAAAGCTTGGCTTAACCCAAGCCTGGAAAAATCAGAGGACCCATCTTCAACCGGCCACTCTGCATGCTGGACACCACGGGCAAGATCAGGAGAAGAAATCTGCAACCGCCTGAGAATGAAATAGAAAACCGTTGTGGCCTTTCTGAACACCAATACGGCTTTCGCAAGCATCGCAGCACGACTGATGCTATCGGCGAGCTCGAGGCAACGAGCCGTGCTAGAAGGCACACGAGCACCAAAACAATATCCGGTCTGCACGCAGACGTAAAAATGCCTCAATCGCCAAGTGGGAGATAATCTGCAGGTCTACAATGAAGTCTCGAAATATCTCATCCAGCTGATCCACAGCTACTTGAGGATCGCACTCTTCTGATGAGACAGAAAAGGAGAAAACTCTACCAGAATCGGGAGGAGTCCCACAAGGCTCTTCTTGGCCCATTGCTGTGGAACATCTTGAGAGGAGTCCTACGAATTGATCTACCAGAGGAGCACACTCAGGATTTCGATGACATCGCGCTGATACAGTCCAAAACTTGCTAGCCGAGCGACTGACAGCTGTAGCGCCGCCGTTGACGCCATCATCACCTGGCTCACAAATCACGGTCTCGCCTCGCAGAACAAAAACGAAGCCGTCCTAATCAGCAGCAAAAAAGCCCAAATCCACAATCCCAACCACAACGTGTGACTAACCAGCAATCAAGATGAGAAGAAGACCACAGCTAAAGTAAAGACCACCGCATCTCACAACATCAAACAGCACACGCAACAACCAAACAAAATCAAAACAAATCCAAGCACAAACAGAAAGCTCATACAACTCAATCCCAGGATCCACATCGGCTCCAGCGAGAGCGTACCCTCGACACCGGGACGCAAGGCCGGTACAGCGATGCGCTAAATGGCTGCTTCGCACTGTCTCCAACCACACTCGTCGTGCTGAATGATCCCACGATCTCTAGCAAGAACGAGCAGCGAAAACAGAACAACCCAACGGAAACCACAATCTCAGTGCAAGCAAGATGGCAAACTCCAAATGTAGCTGACACGGCGTCTGATAATGACATCGACCAGGATCAAACGTCGCCATGGACAAGTCGATTCTACATCTGTCACTACAGACATGATGCTTTAGAGCGTATCTCCATCGCTTTAAGCACGCAGAAAGTCCAACGACCATGTCAGGCGAAGGGTAGACGACGCCGAACACGCCTTTTCAGTGCCCCTTGTCGATCCATACGAAGAAGAAGAGGGCAGACGGACATCAATGACCGCGGACAACAAGTCGATCACAGCTGAAAAAGAGGAGAACTGGAATGCCGTGGGACGAAGGCAGCAACCAAAGAGGAGCTGCGCCGCCGAGAGAGGAGCAGAGCCGCCGACTAGGTCCAAGACTAGCATGTCTCAACCGCCCCGCGAAGTAGAACTCCATAGACCAATCCCGCGGGAGCGGACAAGCCCTTCTCTCCACTCTCTCATCCTTATCTATCTTTTATATCTTTCAACTCACTACTTGTTATATCTTTAGATCGTTTTATATGTACTATATCTATGCTCATTAAAGAATATAAAAAAAAAAAAAACACACACACACACACACACATGTAAACGCATATTTTAAATATTTTTGTCTACTTTTCTGACTGTCGCCTCACAGTTCGCCGAACCTTTGTACATTTAATGTCCAGACGAACCAAAATTCTTTTAATGCGATTAAGAGAAATGGATGACACTAACACATACCCTATAATAAATATTTTTACAAAAGAAAATTAAAACGAAAGAATAGCAGTATTTATAAGATTTATAAATAGAAGGCAAACAATTTATTATCCTTTGATTTCTAACTGGATATACCCTATGTTAAAACTTTTACAGGGCATGCATGCGTATTCAATAATAATGTTAAAGTATACTTCACATTTAATTTATTTTTCTTCGTATTCAAGTTGTATATACCACTTTGTCACACTCCTACAGGGTATTTTCTGTGATTTTCTACGGCCAAAGTAAAGATAATCAAGTTTCAAGCAATTATTTGTATGAATCTTGGTGTTTTTCTCTGTATTGGTGTGTGTGTGTGAGTGTCAAGAGGGGGTGGGGGCCATTATAACTGTTGCGCACTCTGTCCCTCACTCTCCACATCCCTCCCCTTCATTTTTGCATTTCATTAACTCTACTTCATTCAAATTAGGGTCACTCGGGCGATTCGCAGAGTTTTTAAATCAATTATACAATGAGAAAAAACTCGAGTTTAATCAACAGCAACAACAAAAAAGTTCATATCAATTACGACTAGATAAACAGAGGAAATTTTCACTTGAAATTTGAATCAATTGAAACTAAAAAACTGGGAAAACTGAACGAAAACTCTACAAACTCAAGGAGAATTGAATGAAGTCTGTGCCACAATTGCTTCAATCACGCATTGAACACATGTTGAAATGATAATGATTGCGTTTAATCGTTTCATTAATTTTGGTTTTTGTTTTCATTCAAATTTTTGACAAATTTCCGTAATTAACTAAACGTTCTTCATGTTGTTTGTTATTTTAATTTTTTTTTTATTCTCGCACCATTAAGATTAAATTTTCTTCTTCTTTATATATACTATAATTTTTTAATTTGTTTAACTTGGCAGCGCGTTAGTTAAATTTATTATTCTGCCAGTTCAAAAATCACACGCGTTTTCTTTTCCAACGATTTAAGACCAAACAAAATTGTTCTTGAGGCTTTATCAATATTAGTGGAATCGCCAACGAATCGCGACATCAACTGAAAAGATCAAGCGCAAAATTTGTGTGAAGAATTGAAAGAAATTTGCTGAAAAGCCAACAAAAACAACAACAACATTGAGTGAGTGCAAGATCTACACGCTCTCACACTTTTACTCTCTTTTTACTGTCGCTCTTACTCTCAGTCTTACTCTTGCTGGCAAATTGCCCGTCAGACATGCAGCAGCCAAAGTTCCGTTACACAGGGTGTGCCAACAACACACATGTGACGATCTTACTCAGTCTCCCCCTCCCAGCATTCACTCTCATGCTTTCGCTCTCGCTCTCTCGTTCTCTCATCTGTTTCTAGCCCCAAGGGCTGCCACTTGTCAAGCTGCCAGATTGCACAATCAACGTGTGTGTGTTGGGTAAGGCCAGAAATTTGCCAAGGGGTAGTCAGTGGGGTGGAGAGAGTGAGACAGAACTATATATATACAGAGTTTGCAGCTATATATATCGAATATGCTAAGAATACAACTTGCTGAACGTAACATGACAAACTTTGTGGTTGGCTGCAAGAGTTTTGCTTAATTAAAGAATATCCAAATATTTATTGAAATATGTACTATATACATATCTTTTTAGACGAATCTTACGACACAAAGCCCATCAAGCGAACCATCAACATTGACATGACAATTTTTCTCAACTCATTTTTGTCTTATTTTCTTTCTTTTCGCTCAACGAACGTCATTTCAGAGACAGACGGATGAAAAGAAAAACTAGCCAGTTTATTGCCCCTCTACTCACTCTCCCTGCTCGCTACGTCTGCTTGGGTGGCCGTCTAAATGGGCAAAACTATGCAAGAAGCAGCACAAGAAGAAAAGAAAAGAAAGAGCAACAACAACAACAACGACTGCGACAAGTGGCTGTCAAAAACCCACGCATTGATGGGGCAATGAACTTTCGTTGACTTGGCAAATCAAAGAAATACAAAAACGCTCGTTAGGAATTTGAAAAATGCGGCAAGTGGCGCCAGCTAGCGTTAGCTTTAGGCAACGTTCTGCCTTTTACTCTCTCACTCGACTGGTTGTGGCATTCGCTAAAGCTTCTTTGTGTAGAGTTGATAGCTGCGCCATTTAGCATGTTTCACAACCGCTTGCTTTCAACTTCAGTTTTGATTGAACAGCTTTTTCATTTGTTTACAATTCATTAATTGAAAGTAAATTTCAGTTGCAAATGTGGAAAATTGAATGACTAATATGAGAAAATGGTTTTAATTACTTATTTTTGATTCAATTCTGATTGAAAAACAACTATTATATATTGTGTTAATTCTTTCATTATATTTTCTATCAATATTTGTTTAACTGCTGCCACCACACAAAAGTGTCGCTAACAAAATGTCAATATTTGAGCTTGTTCCAATTGTGATAAATAATATCTTCCGTTTTGGATTAACTATGGCATTTATTTCAATTGTATGTGTGTTTGTTGATGTCAATGCTTTGTCTATTTGATTATACTATATACAAATTGTATCTTTTTTTGTTTTGTATATATGTACATATGTATCTAGATACAAAAGCATAAAGTGGAGCAGTGCCGTCAACCGTTTTGGCAGGCATAATTTATATTCAAATAAACGCATATTCTGAGAAGGGGATTCTCCTCCTCGTTGTTGTTGTTGTTGTTGTTGTAGAGACACAACAAATACCTCGTACTAGTGCTCAAGTAGTGCTTTCCCATTTTATTTATAAACTCGTGTGTGTTGACAGACAGACAGACAGCCAAGTTTCATTCAAATTTAGACAGACAGAGAGAGTGAGAGAGAGAGAGAGAGAGAGAGACAGCCTGACTGCCTAGTCAACGTATTCTCCCCGTTCAAATGCGTCCTTCTCTCTCTTTCCCTCCCTCTCTCCGTCTCTGCACTCCATTCGATTGAATATATCTCTGTATAAATCCAGGGAACACGCAATGACAAATTGACGTGCAACGCCTATAAAAACGTCGTTTTTTAATACCCTGTAAATATTGTAGCTTCATAAAGTACATAGATTTGTGATCTGTAATTTTCATAACTCTCAACTGCTTTAACTTGCAAAGTGACTGGTTTCTACAATTCTTTCCATCACTGTATATACTTTTGATCCCTTAGATTGAGCTAAATTTTATCTAAAACGAGTTGAATTGAAACTAGTCTAGTCTATCAAATTGAAGACAAATTGTTGTAGATATTCGTTAAATGGTTGTTGCCAAGTGCTCGACATCATCGATTATCATGGATTATCATCTTCAATAACAATAAGTAGTGGGAAACTCGGGTTCAGTCAAGATTAAGACAGAGTGCAGAGTGAGGGAGACAGAAAGCTGAACTCCGTGATAATCTCTGTCCAACAAAACAACAGCAGCAACAACAATGAGAGATGATCAATAAATCAAGGTAATGCCACGCCCACAAAAGTACTCAACAACACACACAACACTTATGAATTGAAAAAGTTATAGGCATTTTACACAGTGTTGCGCCCCTTCTTCCCTCTCTCTCTCTCTGTCTTCTTCTCTCCACTCCGTTCAGTCTCCTCTTGGAGACTTGAGCCCCTTTGGAATGGAATTGGCAGGCGGAAGCGCAGCGTGCAAATTCCAATTTTGTAATCAGCTAGTAGAAAAAAAGCGCACATAGAGAAGAAGAAGAGGCAGAAGAGAAGAAGAAACAGAAGAGAAGAAGAAGAAGCAACGCATCATTGAATTCTTAATCTGGCATTAATACAATTTTATGTATGAAGTCGGGAATCAAGAGAATCCCAACAAAATCCGCAATGTTGGAGATGGTCGACGACAGATTGCGAGCGTTGTTGCAACGAGGAGTGGGAGGAGGAGGAAGAGGAGGAGGAGGAGGAGGAGCTGCAACGACAGCGACAGCAGGAGAAGATTGGGCTTGGAATGTTGCTTGGACCGTGGGTCTCCTCCATTTGATATGCCTGCTGTGTGTTTGACCCATATTGGAATTTGCCTCCAAGAGCCCAAGCGAAAACAAACTTGCCACAAACTGAGGCACAAGAAGAAGCAGAAGCAGGAGGAAGGCGAAGAGGAGGAAGAGGAGGAGCCGCAGTTGCAGTCACGATTTGTGTGCAGCTTAGAAAGAATAGAAAAACAAGAAGAGCAGAGGAGAGAAGAGAAGAGAAGAGAACAGTTGTAATGAATGGTGGCATAAAGGGCAACAAAACAGTCGAGAGCCAGGTTCGAGCTCTGGGTCTCGTCCAAGTCTAGGCCTAAGGGAGTTCAAAGCACACACACACACACACACACACACACACACACACACACACACACACACACACACACACACACACACACACACACACACACACACACACATCTATAAAATGTGCCCTGTTAAGGTGTTTGAACTCCAGAACACAAAGTTCACAAGTTTTACATGGCCAGAAAAAGAATTTAGCAGAAAAGAACATGTTGTTAACTCGTATTCAGTTCAGTTCAGCATTCAATTTGGCCATCACATTTCACATTGTTGGCGAAAAGCGAATAAGCAGCATCTGTTGTTGGCAAACGGTAACAACGGAGGTTTTTCTTAAGTCATTTTTAAAGTTTCCTTATATAAAACTAAGTAGAATAAAATTTCACTAAATTGTTTTTAGTTTTGAATCAAATTTATATGGGCATTTCCAGAAAAAGGTCCACCTTGCCCAAAAACGTAAAATTGATCAAAAACTCACATCTTGTGAAATTTTCTTCCAAAAATGAATTCAAGTTATTTATTTAAGGAATATACACTAAAAGAAACTCAATAGGTTGAACATATAGATCCTATAATGGAATAAATTCACTTTTTCTATATTTTTGCCCATTTTCTTGAAAATTGATTTCCAAAATGGACCATTTGTATTCTAACGACTATACTAAAAAGGACAGAAAAATTGTAACATGAACCATTTTAATTCATAGAAATATAATGAAAGTTTAATTTAAAACGAGTTTTACACCCGGTTTTCGTTATAAACAATAAAATTTGATGAACAAATTGTTGAAAAAAACTAGGTGAAAATCTTGTCACGTTCGCGATGTCGCGTTACAATTTACTTATAAAATTGGAAAAATAAATAAAATGATAACAACATACAAAAATTATTTCTAAAATGGAAATCTACATTATTGTATTATGGTTTAAGAGTGTTTTCTTCCAAATTACTCGCCACATTTCGCAGTCTTTTGCATTTGTCAAGATAAAGTCAAACATGACTTCCATTTTTCGTCGCGTGCGCGATGCATTGTTTTTTATAAATAATTCGAAAACGACAAGTCTTCGAAGCTTGTCCTTTATAATAAAAATAGTGTTGTTAAAATGCATTAAACACGTGAGAAAACATTTTTGAAAATGTCAACTTTTGTCATTTGGTTTTCCATTTAAAGACGTACAAATGTCGCGTTCTCGATCCTGGAAATACCCATATGCAATTTTGGAAAACATTTAAGTTTTAAAGTTGCAGAAAATTTAGATGCAGAATGAATTAACCATAGAGGCCTAAGAAAGTTCAAAAAGCAATTGCTTTAAGTTTAAGTTAAGTTTAAGTCGGTTAAGTTTTGACAAAGGCATAATTAAAAATTTCGATTTATTTAGAAAACTTTCGAACATTTTAGAAAAAGTCGAAAATCTTAGAAAAAAATTTAAGCTTTGCAAATGAACAAATTTAAGATGCAAAATGAAATTAAAAATCAAATAATAAAGTTAAGAAATTTCCAAATATTTGAATATGTCAAGGAAAATATTGTAAATTTTCGAAAAAATTTAAATTTGCTAAATGGACATAGTTTAGATTTAGAATTAATTTAGAGGTCAAATAATAATCGTATTGCCATTCCGCATTAAAATCGGTTAAGATTTAACAAAGTTACGAGAGTTTGAAATATGTATTTGAAAAAGTATCAAGGGGTGGGTATGAAAAATATCGGAAATTTTCGAAAAAACGCAAACTTTCCCAATGAGATATATTTAAATGCATAATGAATTTGGAGATCAAACAGTAATCAATTTGATATTCCTCATGAAAATTGTTCAAATCTCGACTAAGTTATGAGATTTCAAAGTATCGAAATAATTCAAATGCGTTACGAATTCTACACCATATTTCAGATGGAAATTGAATACTTATAGTATGAGAATACACTCACCCTCATTCTCGCTGCGTCGTCGTCGTGTGACACTGTTGTAGTTGTAGTTGTTGTTGTGGTACTGTTCCATCAGTTCCGACTTCTCAGTGGACTCGTTCTCCTGCTTCTCATCCTCGGTGTGCACCGGCGAGGATGGTCCCGACGAGGCGCTGGCCAGCGGGGAACCCGACATGGAGATGGCTGAATTGGTGCTGCCAGAGAGACCGTTGCCGTTACCGTTGCCCGAGTGGCCACCAGCGGCATCGATGGAACCTCTTTTGGCCGCCTGCATCTGCATCATTTGGGCGCTGTTTGTGCTCATCGAGCTGGTGGGCGAGGCACAGGAGGAGGGCGTGGAGCATGTTGTGGGCGGTGCCGCATCCTCAATGAGATCGATGGACTTTTTGCGTGGTTTCTCGGGCGGCACAGGTGCCACAAGCTGCTGCTGCTGCTGTTGTTGCTGCTGCTGCTGCTCCTGTTGCAACAATGCGGAACGTTGCATGGCCGCCGTCACTGCGGCCGATTTGGCTGGTGGCGGCGGTGGCGCCACATCCACGGCACCTTTTGTGGGCGAACTGAACTTGACGGGACTCAGATTCTTTGGCTTGGCCGCCGGAATCGGCGGCAATGGCGGCGACTTGACGGGACTGCCAATCTTGCCACTTCTCGGCTTAATCTCTGGCGGAATGGCTGTGGGCGGAGGTGTGGCATTCGGATTCGGATTCGCATTTGGCGTGGACTGATGACGCAGCGGCGGCTCTGGCGTCTTTGGCGCCATCCGCTCGCCGTCCATGATGAGACCCGTGCCCGGCACCTGTCGGATGATGTCACAGCGATTGAGGTCGCTGTGAGTGCGCGTTTGCTTTGTCTTGGTGAAATGCGATGTCCACTTTTTCTGCTTCTCGATCAGCTCCCGGGAGTTGAATTTACGCTCGGGCTTCTCCGGCTTATCGCCACCCACACCGCTGGCAAAGAGAGCACTGACAGAGCCACCCGATGACAGTGGTGGTTGTGGTGTCACCTGTGCCACTGTGGCTACTTCCTCCGACTTCAGCCGGGACAAATTGTGCTGTGGATACTTGACTACTGTGGTCGTTGTCGTTGTCGTCGTGGGTTCCACTATGAATTTACTGTTGCTGAATTTGGTGTTGTCTGCCCCGTTGGCGTTGTTGTTGTTCTGGATGAGCGAAGCGCCCGAGGGGAAGGGCATGCGACGCTTTGGCGGCGACTGCGAACGATCGGATGAACGCGACGAGGAACGATCCGAGCCGTCGCACAGATTATCCTCCCGAGAACCACTTCGCAACAGATCGCGAACTCACATTCGAATTGGACTCCACGCCCAATTTCTCGAACAGCGCACGGGCGTTATTGAATCTCGCCGAATGGGATTCGTTTCTCACTCCGGGATTGGCAACGGAATTGGAAGCGGCAGCGGCGGCAGCAGCAGCGGCATGAGCAGCTGCCACAGCACTCAACTGTTCCACCGGCTGAATTTCGATCGGTTTGCGCTGGAAAATGTTGGCAATCTGGGAGACTTTACCCACGGCTGCGGGTGCGGGGGCATGTTGCATGGGCTTCTCCATGTTGTGGCTGCCGAGAGAAAGAAATAGAATTTGCGCAAATTAGATAAGGCTATTAAGTGCTTAGTTAATATCACTACACACCTAATGACTAACTATAACAGATAACTGATTGCGACACCGCGCCCCAAAATAAATAAAATGACTACATTCGTTTTTCTTTTATCTCTCATTTTACCTTTGCCATTTTTATTTGTATATCATTGATTTTTGACTTTCGCAAAACACTTTTCACTTTTTGTTGCTTGCATAAAATATTCAACAATATTATAACACTTGATTGTGTTTGTTTTTGTTATGATCTATTGTTGGGGTCAGCAGCTCTGTGTGAAAGTCTTTGGCGACGGTCAACACCAAAATAAAACCGCATAATCGAAAAAACACCCGAAGAAGACAGCTTTAACGTTTCTTCAGCTATCGATATAAGAAAGAGCAACCAAAAAGCGAGAGAGAGAGAGAGAGAGAGAGAGTCAAAGATACGTAGGGCCATTTGAGAGAGGAAATGAAAGAATGTCGGTGAGACGCGACATTGAAAGCTATTTGCGTTTTGTTGCTTCCACTGATAGGGTAATGGTAATTGTTATCGCTATGCTCCGTTCAAGTATTGATTTATGGTTAGACCAAGGCGAATTCCAGAGTGCGCTGCTAAGTGAAAAAAGAGCTAACGCCAAAAACAGCTAGATAAATCAGAACAAAATATGAAAATTATGACAAAAATGTTGAGAAATCCATGCGAAATATGATGACTTATACTCAAAGTAAAACGAATAATAGTAAACTTAAAGTATAACAGTTTTGGTATAGCAGAGCTTGATGTAAAATTCTCAGTATACTAATTTCTGTATTACAGTTTTTGTATAACAATTTGGTTACGACAGTTTTTGTGCAACAGTTTTTGTATAACAGTTTCTGTGTAACAATATTTACATACGATTGTTATGTTTCAACTTGGGAACGAACAGCCCCTTAGATATAACAATTAGTGTATAACACTTTGTCGTATAACATTTATGTATAATATGAAAAGAGTTTGATCGGGTAACATTTACTCTAATTTTAAATATTAAAGTTTGTGTATAACACATTTTGAATAAGTTATACAAAAAAATTAAATTTAAACTAAGTTGATCAAGTGTCACTTACTCAAATTTTAAATATAACATTTTGTGTATAACAGTTATATATTAATTGAAAAGAAGTTGATCAACTGTCATTTACTAAAATCTTCTCCGATTTCCAACAAATCTAATGAATATTAAAAACATATCTACGAGACGTATTCGAACAGAAAATAGTTGCTGAGATATCTAAAAATGCGCTGTCTTTATTCCAAGTGCCCTGGATGAACAGTTATAGTCGGTTTTGTCAGTGTGATTGTGTGGGTTGTGTATTTTGTTTATAACAAAATTATCACAAAGTCAATAGAGTACAACAAATAGCAGAGAGGCAAACAAATGGCACAGCAGATAATGTGAACTATGCACAGAACTGTGCACTTTATCGAGTGAACGAGAGAAAAGCACGACTAACTAGACAAAGGTCGTGTGTGGGCCCCATGAAAACTGTAGGACAGTTTACAAAGTTCAAATAGAAGCGTGTTTTACGACATGAACAGATTTACATAATAAAAGTGGCACAGCTTTAATCTAATCTCGCCGAAATTCTGTGCGGCGATGGAAATGAGATAAACTGAGATAAAATCGTGATAAAAATAGTCTCTGATCTCGTTGTTGTTTTTGTTTTGAGGCGATAAGCGGTTGAGATAAAACGTGCACATCAAATATCAAATATCACGTATACGCAGCATATGACCCAAGAGAAATGCTGCAATTACGTTTGGATGCAACATCTAAATAATTAAACACCACCGCTATGCTTTATTTGGTATTGCGATATTGATTTAATGACACGTTTGCAATGCTCTAGCGAAAGCATCGTTCAATTTCCCCCTCAAGTTCATTAAAAATGAATGGGGCTCAAAGTGGCCAAATGCATTGCCAGTGCCAGGGCCAGTGACAGGGGACGTGGAAAATTGACATAAACGGACACGGTCAGCTGAACAGAACAACCGGATAGATAGGGGCAAGTGGACGTAGAAGAGGTTAAGCCAGAGACTTGTCAGTTATTTATAACAGCGTAGAGAACAAAATGGCTGTGCTTGTCCTTGCACTTTACAAATTCAATTGGTCACTTAAGGACGTGTGACGAATACGAAATAGGGCAAAGCTGGTTGTATGACAGTTTGTATAACACTATGTACAACAGTTTATATAACAGTTTGTATAACAGTTTGTATAACACTATGTATAACAGTTAGTGTGTATAACAGTTTTTAAGAATTTTTTAAAAAGAAATCTTAAAAATGTGCATATCAAAGAGTATAACAGCAATCACAGTGGTATAACAGTTTACCAATGCATTAAAATAAACACTTTATAACAGTTTAAGCCATATAAACAATTGCTTGAACCATAACATTTAACAATTACAGAATTTATATGTACGTACGCTTTAAGTATAACAGTTTACAATTATAAACACATTCAAGTGTCACACTTTGCACTATTGTTAATAGACATTGGATCCATTAAATAACAGTAATTTACACTAATGCGGATAATGTTGACAATTTGACGCCCCGACAGAGAGACAAACAAGTTTTACATTTTCTAGGCCCCAGCTAAAGTCTAATTTTTGCATAAATGTTAATTGTTGACGGCAAAATGTTAAATTGTGCTCGTTAAACGCGATGACGACGACGATGTCGGAGATGCAAACCAAATAGTGAGTGGCGGGGGAATAAAAGAAGAGAGAGGGGAGCCACAACAGGTGAGCATGGGTCTGTTATATTTGTGACAGCAACAGCAACAACAAAGATAAAAAACCACAACAACAACAACAAAGCCATGTGTTATAATTGCGTCAACGTTGAGACTCATAGCGTGAACAAGAAAACAATGTCAACAATGAAACGATGGTCCCCATTGTGTGAAGAAGCAGGGAACGAGGTAGAGAAGAGGGGAGGGGGTTAGTTGCCACTGTTAGTTGAAGCATTAGATTGCCATTGACTGCAGAAGACGGCAGTGAATGAAGGTTGCCTGCCACAAAGATTGGTAGCAATTAGTGAGGCAGCTAAAAGTTAAACTCGCAGCTAAACAAGTTCCTCAAACCTATTCTCTCCCTATATAACACCTCGTTTGTACAACAACCCAACTACCCAGAACTGGGCTCTAATGGCTCGCAGTTCCCATGAAAAACTAACTGGCGCCAAGGCAAAAATGTCTTCTAATTATGATATAAGAATGGTTAAAACATAACTTGATGAGGCGACATAACTGGCTGTGAGTAGAATCTTGTTAAATGTGAGAATAAAGCGTACACTAAAAAAATATAATGACACAAATTCATATAGGTATATGTACAGGATAAAAAGAGATCAGAGATAATGCTGCAAAATAAGGATTTCATTACATTAAATAAAAATTAATTTCATAATTATTACAAAATAGTTTAAGAAAGAATTTTGCTCATTAAATAAACATTCGGATATAATAATAAAATAAAAAAGAAATAAGAAATATTTTGTTGAAAAATTAGAATGTTTAGTTTAAAAACACATTAAAAATAATGCTGATTATTTAGTAAATAACTTGGTCGATTTAATAATAGTTCCCAAAACTAAACTTCAATTCTCTACCACCAATTATAAGCTCGTCAAATTTTTGAAAGTTTCATTTAATTCAAATTTATTTTTACATATAATTAATTTACAAGTTTTTGCAAAGATCAGATAATCTGCTGCAAAAGGAATTAATTTTTTTAGTTTATCAGTTTAATTATAGTTCTTAATAACAATTCTTTGCAACAATTATAGGCGAAAGGTTTATCGAAAACCTTGGATTTCGGTCGTTAAACTTGCTGTGTGCGATAGTTTTAATTCCAATTCCAATTGGACTGCAGCTAACCGGCTTCTGGGCATGACAACTGCGAGTACGAGTGGAGTATGCAAGCTCCTACTTGTGACACCTTTCCGCGTAGGCTAGACAACGAGAATAACAACAACAATAGTCACAATAGAGAACAGTCGACACAACAACAACATGCACTACAGTCGAGATGTTTTGATACGCGGCACAACAACCACAACAACGAAACAACAACAACAACACATCACAAGCAACAACGGCAAATAAATACAAAACAAGTTGTTGTCGTTGTTGTCTGGTCGCTTGGTTGGTTGGTTGGTTGTTTCGTTGTTCTTGTTAGACAAATTATGCCAATTAAACGGTGGGAAAACGAGTTGGCAACTCTGAACGCGTGTCGCCGCCTCGGCAGTGGGTTGTTGTTCATATTCCTATCGAGTGGGGAGACTGGATGCCAAATGTGGTTGGCTTTGGTTTGGTTCGGTTTGGTTGGCCAACTTGCAAATTGAAGTCATTAATCTCGTGTAGCACAGTCGACTGACTGCCTGGCAACCCTGGCTCATACATACATAAATATGACAACATCTTCAAATGAACGTTTTTTTATGGCGGCATCAAAGGAAGCGACAACTAATTGAAATTGAAAAAAAATATATACAAAACATTGCCAGATATTGAATCTAGCATTTGTAAATCAGAAGTGCGACAAGTGGCAACACCCTGTTTTATCAGAGACCAAATAAGACAATGTTGTCAGATATCGAATCTAGTCTTTTTAGATCAATAGAGTGACAAGTGGCAACTCGCCGTTTTATTAGAGAGCAAGTAAGAACGCTTTAGTTGAGTATCCTCGGAGATGGAATAAAAGTAGTTGATAAAAGTGAACTATAAATAATAAATTAAATTTTTGAAAATTAAAGGATTTTAAACCCTCACATTGTTTTAAGAATAAGTAAGGTACATTTTTTATTCAAAAAAAGCTCTATTCAATTTAGTTCAAGTCACTTAAAAACAAGTGATTTTTATACAAAAAAAAAGGTTATGAATTTCTTTCCAAGCTATTATAAACAGTAAATCATTCCGGGATTCAAACCTAATCCCCACGGTTTTCTCTAGCAAAATGAGGTCAGATTTCCAGTCCTACACCGAGATTATACACTCCAGGCAACTGGGTAAAGTGTCTCTCTGCTCTAATCTCAAGTTGAATTCAAGTTTGTGAGCCAAAAAAAAAAAAACAAACCCTTCAGTTATGCACACGCCCACACAGAATAATCAGTGCATGCAAGGGTTGCCAGTAAACTTTACAACTGTTTTGCCATTTGCTGTTAAAACTTGTACACACTCTACTTGAATAATTTTAGCTTTGAAATCGAATCAAGTTCTATGCTACAAACAATTAATAATAAATAACTAAGTAACTAAAGAACTAAATAACAAAAATACATAAATTTTTAAAAATATACATTAAACGCATTGCCCAGACAATAGTAGATGTTGAGTCCCTTTCCATCGCCCACAGAGCTGACCTTGCTGCTCAGCCTGTTGAAGGCCACGTCCCACAGATTCGTGTTGCTGCCACACAGAAATGACAACTCGTTTTTGGTCGTTCTCGAGTCCCACACTTTGATGGTGCCGTCACAGGAGCCGCTAACAAATCGCTGGCCATTTGGCGATGCTGCCACCGACATGACAAACGCATCGTGACCCTTAAGACTCTGACGCAACTTGCCGCTGGGCAAATCAATGACCTTGATGCTCTTATCATCACAGGCAGCCAGCCCGAAACGCATTCCCTGATCAAATACCAATTTACGCATTGGACTCTTGCAGTTGCCGCGTCGCAACAGTTGCCCGGTGGCGCCATCTATCAGCGTTATATTGCCCGCATAATCACTTGCCCCCACGAGACGCTCATCGCCGCTGACGGCCAATCCGAGAATATTCTCACATCGCTCGGTATCGTAACAGTGCCGCAATTCACCCGAAATTGTGTCGTACTTGAAGATCTCGCCATTGCCAGATCCGGCATAAACGGACTCGTTGTTGCCACCAAAAGCCGTTGACCAAATGTTACTGACCAGCCGATGACTGACTTTGGCCAAACGGACTCCGGATTTGACATCCAACAGCGTCAAACTGCCATCGACAGCGACAGCTGCAATGGAACTGCTATCCCCACTGACTGCCAAATTGTGCACGCCCATGCCGGGCAATTGTAGGGTATATTCATAGGGAAAAACATGCTCCTCATTCGGCGAAATGTGCACAATCTTCAGCTGCGTCTCGGTTACCACCTGTGATCACAAATTCCTTGGGTTTCTGTCTCTGGACTGTCGAGGTTTCATCATCCTCGGATGTGTGCTCATTGTGCTCGGGTTTAATCAGTCCCCAGGCACAGCACCAAGTTCTCTTTTCTGGCTCAATTGCGATGCTTGTTTCAGTTGATTCCATGTTTTTACGTTTTTCTTAAATTCTCCACTTAAATTCTGCTACTCATATTTAAAAATACTAAATATTTCATGTGTTTGATTACACACTAATCACTGGCTACACCGATTCAAATAAAAATTAAATATTTACGGTATTCAGAAACTCTGATATTTGTGTTATTTTTAAAAGTGTACTGACAACAAACACACGGAAAAAAGATTATCACAACAAATATGATAATAATCATGATAATAATCATTTTTCTGTGTGTTTGTTGTCATTACAAAATTTATCACTTTTTAAAATATCACAAATATCAGAGTTTCTGAATACCCTAAATGTTTTCAACGCAAATTGATTGTAAAAATGTTTTTTTTTATATATTTTATCACTTAAAGTTGTATTAAAAAAAATGTTTTTGATTTTAGAAGTCGTTTAGATGCCAACAACAACAACAATCAAAAATTTTAAATTTTGCTAGCCACCCACGTATCTCCATATGCAAATTGGACATAATCGCAGCTGCCAGACCAAGTGGAAGTTAAAATTGAGGAGGGGAAGGAGGAATAGTAGTCACAGGTTGTCTGACAAAAATCTCAAAAGTTGGCCAAGAGGATTGGCCAAAGTCTGCCATAACGTCAGCTAAAAATAACGCAACTTCAGCTTGGCAACCAGGCCGTGGAGAAGGGAACAACCGAAAGGGGAGTGACGAAATGAAATGACTTTCTAGGCTGGTGCCAGGCAGGCGCCTTGTGAGTCAGTTCAGTCATGTGTTGTTCGTTAACCTGAGCCACTTTTCCTGAATCTGAAGCTGAAGCTGAGCTGTCATTGCCAGTCATTTGTCAGGCTTATAAAGTCAATCAGATCAACTTTAATGGATAATATTGGCAAAACGTATCAATGTGAGCAGGATTAAGTTAGGCAGGTAGCTGCAGATGGAATTAAATTATAGTTCAGTTACAGAAATCCAATTATTGATTCTAGTATCACTCAAAATCTCTAAAGCTGCAATGCAATGAATAAATACTTGCAAATTTTTAAAGACACCTTCTTTAAAGGCATGAAAATGTGCTTAAATTTGATGACTGTTGAATTTCTTTATAAAATTTATTTTTAAAACTCATATTGAGATATTTATTATTATTGAAAATTATTGACTTTTATGAGGGAAATATTAATAGGTCTCAAACTAATTTTCAAAGTTCTTACTTAAAATTAATCAAAAAAAAATTCATTTTGTATTGTAAAAAAATATCTAATCCAAATATTGATAAATTTATATTTGTCCGATTTGATGGATTTCATTTAAACAAAACGACAACTTTTCAATGGTTTTCAAGTGGACAAAATTTATTGAAATTGATTTTTCAATGCTTTAACAAATATTTCAACTATTAAACATAAAATAAACTCAGAATTGTGTTATATAAATGAAAAACATGACAGATATTTGAATTTAAAGTGATAATCTGGAAGTTTGCCAAACTGCCGGACTGGGGAAAAGCACTTGACAGTCATCAAACTTTAACATGAACTGTGACCAGGTGTATTCCGCATAAACAGACTCGTTAAATATGCACATTCTCACCTGTATTTTTAGCTCGTTTTTGTTTTTGTCTCCTCGCTCTTTGTCACTCCTTGTTTCCCCTTTATATGTTAGTTTTTGGCTATAAAATTGCGCTATAGTTTTTGGCCAGGGCCAACGCCTAAAAGCAGTTGCCACTACTAGTAGTTTTGGCCATGTTCTTGGGCGGTGTTCGTTGAGCTTGGGTTGTGTTTTCCCAATTCACCCAGATGGTGGTGATGGTTGTTGTTATTGTTGTTGTTGTTGTGCCACCTACTCGTCTCAGCTGCTAGTTTTTAGCACTCAAGCGTGTCGTTGTTGTTTTTGCTGTCCGCCAATCAAGCGACCGCCTGCCTCAGCATTTTCTGTGTTTTTACTTCTCTCCTTTGCGCAAGATGAAAATGCAAATTTCTGCAAAAAAAAAAAAGAGTAAGAAAAATGTAAATTTTATTTTTGTTTTTTTCTTATTTTTGGCTTGCAGTTGTAACAAAACTGTGCAAAACTTTTTTGCCCTGGGTCGGTTCATTGAACCGTAGACAATCCAAAGCCCAAAAAAAGAATTGCCACATTTTAAAGGCCTGCAAAATTAGTTTTTCGACGTTAACTCCGACTTCAACTTGGCTCGAAATTGAAATTGAAGGTGAAATGTGGCAAACGGAAGCAATTAGTTGCATTTGTTCAGTTAGCCACGATCGTTGTTGGTTGGTAGCACCACAGAGAAAGTGCTGCCGAAATTGTTAAACAAAACGCGTTGACGCCTCAACCGCCAGACTATCAATAAGCCAAAACAACAACAAAAACAGCTTACAGTGACCATCAAAATTAAGCAAACTAAAACTGAAAAAACTTAAAAAGAAAAGTGTTGTTAAAAACACCGAAGATTTTATACACTTGAAGAGATCGATCGGATTTAAAAAAAAAAATAAAGTAATATATTTTAATAAATTTCCAAATTAAAAATTGAAATTTTTTATTTCATTTATTAATTTAATTTATTTATGCACATTACTTTAATGCTCCAAATGTCTTGACAAAGTATCAACTTTGTTGTACATGTCTTTCAATTCGTCACATATTTTATGACAAAACTGTAATACTCTTGCTAAGAGTGTAACAATAAATGAAAAGCAAACATCAAACTTGTCACGTCAAGAGATCTATAAACCGGCTACTGCTTTAGGCCTCTGTGTGAGCCCATAAATTGTTGGCTAAACATACAGATAGTTAATTGTCATTTAATTAATAGCATGGCATAACAAATTTCATTTGACAATATGACTTTAGGGCAGATCTTTGTAGTTGCAGGCAATGGGAGAGAAATATTTCAAAATTAAACTGAAACTCCCAAACTCATCAAACTTTTGATGCTGTGTGTCGTCAGTAAATCAAAATTAAATGTTGATAAACTAATCCCACAGTCACATAGATTTTTATCGCTCCATTTGGTAGGCAGCTGCCTCTCAACAGCTCTGTCTTAATATGGCCAACAGAATGAGGAGACAAAACTTTGGTACATTACATGGCCCGAGTTTCATCTTCCGTTTCAGTTTCAGTTTTGCGGCCACAAATCACCATAAAAGGTCATGACAAAAACTTGCTCACTTTTGCGCCTGATGATGCCATAAAAAGACAGCCTGCTGATGATGATGATGATAATGATGATGATGATGATGGCCAACAACTAGAACAGAAGAGCTACAACCGGCTAGAGAGTCGTGTCGTGTCGAGTTGAAACCACACACCTTGCGAGGGCCATAAAACTAAAAGAGTTAAAACATGACATGAAACCTTCAATGTAATTTACAAGATTCAGTTTACACAATTCAGCCTCGAGTTACATACATCGCACATACCACTGTTTAAGCCAACTTGTCCAAACAAAAGTGAAGATACAGAAACAAAAATGAAAGAAAACTTGTCCAAATCTTAAACTGAATACTGATTGAATTTCGTCGGCCTTGCTTTGAAGAGAGTCGTAACAATTCACGAATCCACTTTGAATCCACTCACCTTATTATGTGAATGATTGGCGAATGGCATTTTCAAATCAAACTTATGACATATGGCAATCAACGCATTTGCTGTTTACTCTTTCTTCGTTTTCTTCTTATTGCCCCGATATCATTTCAAAACAAAGATAATCAAAAAGCGGAACCGTTATGATGAGAGCCTGTTTGTTGTAAGCCAAGACTGTCGGCCAACCGCTCATTATGATTATGATTATGATTCGGTTCAAATCAAATAAAGTCGACAGACGATCTCTTTTATAGCTAAATTACCGGGCATTAACTTGGCCAACTAATGATTTTGCTTTCGGCACGACGAGAAATCTCCGATTGATTGTAATTGCCTGGTTCTACATCGCGTATGTCTGATTCTAATGCCAAAGTTATTAGCACTTTCCACTTGTACCACATACAGTTTACATGGAGAGTCTCAGTCTTAATTTTATTTCCGGGTTAAAAACAGACGGGAAAGAATAGTATAAAAGGAGAACAGTAGGTTGCAAATGAACTCAAATGCCAAAAGTCAATTGACTTACATAAAATTATATTTTCTGTATCAATAAGAATATAATTTACTAACTTATTCTTAATCTCACTCTAATATAGTATTGATCTATTTGCTGTTCTAAAAAATAATAAGTCAGTACTTGCTCATTTAAATTCAACTCAGAAATAGTGTGACAAAAATTATTCAACATTCAAAATAACATTTAAATTAAAATTCACATTAATTTAAATTATACTAAATTTTAAACAAAATATCATTTTCTTTTTAAGTTAATGCAAATTAAAATTCATTCTTCGTCTTTTCTTATAATTTCCCTTTTCAATTGCTTTCATTCATCAATTTCTTCAACTCAATTTGTTACTTGCAATACTTTCCATGCATACAAGTAATAAACATTCGCTGGCACACTCGAAAACACCTTGATTCATGATTCATCCAACTCATTAACAAATCCAAATAATTACTCCAGCTTTTTCCCTCTTTCCCCCTTATCGGTTACACCCCAGCGATTGCACGAATTGTTTCATTCATCTACAGAAATTAGACTTTTGTAACAATGTGAAGACCGGGAAATCATATTATGAGTCGTGCTTGTATGTGCTTGCACAGTGGTTCGGGTTTGTATGTACATCACAAATTGCAAGCGCGTTGTAGCGTGTAAATGTTTTACTAAATGCTGGTCATGGCACCAATGCAATTTTTATTACCTGCAAACAGGTAAATAACCAAGTTTATTACGAAATGAAACATGAGAAAAGAAAATGCAAGAAATATAATAATTATAATAAGTAGAAAACGCGAGAATTTCCAATTGCAATTGCAGCAAATGAGGCAAAGCAATTAAAGCAATTGAATTGAATTGGTAAAAACAAACAAAACCATAAAATTAACCACGATAGATACCCTTTAAAAAAATGTTTTGACATCACAAATATACCCTTTATTAGCTGCAAACCAGTTGTTGAAGTATTTATAGCCTGGCCAAGGCAAAAAGGCTTCAAACAACTTTCACAATCGCGTTCCTCCTCTGCCCATTCATTCCCTCTCTGGCCATCGTCTCCAATTTCAGACACACAATTTATTGTCATTGTGGAAAATTGCTTTTCCAAGGTCTTCAACGACATGTGCAACTTCTCCTGCCACTTTTCCAGTTAGATGCAAAGTAAAAAATATAAATAAATGGCAAAGTGTTTTCCTTGCATGTCGCTTTTAATAGCATGTTTGAAGCTGTCAAATTGAATTTATTTAATGGTCTGCAACATCTTTCACTTGCCACAACAAAAACAACATCGGCAACAACAAAAACAATATCAACGAGTGCAGCATTCATAAATATTTGGGCACGTGGCCTATGCGCAATATAAGATAAGATACTAAAAAAAGTACTTGAGTGATTTTTCGGCAAACATTTTATTGATGAATCACGCGCACATCTTATCGGTGCGATAAGTGCAAACACAAAACCCGCACAGTGGGGCAAAACAACAACCAGAAACTTGACACACAGTCAGACAAACAGACAGAGAGACTGTTGCAATTGCGGTGCAGATCCGTTTTGGCCAGACAAATCGAGCATGCATAAAATGGAAACAGGTATTGTCTATTGGCTACAACAAGTCTTAGAGATGAGTGCGTGAGTCGTGAGCTAAATAAAAATATCCAAAAGAGATATCGTTAAAGCCTGGACGTTTTAATCAAAGTAATTAGAAGTAAAATTCAAATTGTAAAACAAAAATGCATTCAATTTTATAATTTTCAAATATAGATCGTTTAATTTTTTTTGTCTTAAAGTATCGATTTTAAGCTTAGCTTTAATAAAAAATTCTATATTTTTAATCGCATGTCTTAGTATTTAATCAACTCCGTATATCATAATTAACTAAACTCAGTCTTGCAATTAAGCCACCATGAACAAACTTCATTAAGCTCTCGATTTATCAATATTTTTAAATATCTCGATTGATGATCGAAATAAGTTATCGAGTTAAAGAACTTGAAAATCGATTCCACTAAAATAGAGTTGTCGTTTTTTTTTTAATATTTTTACACTTATTTTTAATCATCCAGATTTCGAGTATATTTTCTTAAAATTATCACTGTTATTTGCGATTACTGGTAAAAGTTTAAGTGAAATTCAAATTTAGGCGTGACACGAGCTAATTATTTATCATCTCTAATTGTAAAATGTTGTTACCAGCTGGAAAATGCATATAACTTGTCCGGTTAATGGAATGTTACGACTGGCCGCAGTTATTATTGGCAATCTTTAAGCAATTTTGCCCAATAAATTCTCTTGGTCAAGAGCAAAGCATTGAAACTCTTTCTCGCTCTCTCGTTCTGTCCACACTCTCTCTATCTCTTTGTCTTGCTGTCTTAATCTCTGCACTCTGCTGTTGACGGATTGTGGCAATGAACTTGACACTAATAGGGCTTCCTCCCCCGCTCTCCACTCGACAGAGACTGCAAACTTGACAAGCGGCAGCCACAAGAGGATTTGGCCAGGCTGACAAAACAAAAGAAGGCGGAGAGAGACAAGTCAATCGACTCCAAGATCTTGGCAAGTGTATAGGCCAAGTTTAAATGCGGATGCGGACCGGGACAGAGACACAAATGGCCATGGCCTTAGACGGATTTCATTAGAAACTACTGCACAGAGCAAAACAAGATTATGGCCATAAGGAATAAAGCGAAGGAAGAGCAACTTCTGGCATCCAGGGAATACTTTTCTGCATTCAAGGTTCAGCATGTTTTAAAAAAAAAACAATAACCAAAAGTTTATTCAAGTGTTTTGGTTTATTTTATCTCTTTTCTTTCCATCTGCTGGAACGAAAGTTCAGCGCATGACAAATTAAAAAGTAAATAAAAAAAATAATAATACGAAAAATTAAATTAAAACTACAACAAACACCATGAGGGAAAAAAGTGAGAAAATGTATTATTTATGCGGCATAACCAAAAAAAAGTCAACTCTTAACCCTCTCTCTTAGCCCATTCCATGACAAATGACCCTGTGGCCGACCACGCCCCTTTTTGGCACAGTGAGCAAACGAAAGCGAAAAGCTGAACCAAAAACTCATCAAGCTTAAGTGAGAGCGTGACAATGACAAAACAAAATTAAAAATCAACAATAAAGCACTTAAAAGCGTTTCAACAACAATTAACAACAATAACAAATAATTAGTTATAGTTGGCAGACAACAAAAAAAAAAAAGGAAGACAACAATTAAATTCTCGCACAAATCTTGTTAAATGTGACAAATTGCTTTGCGATTGATTATAAAATCAAAAAAGACAAGAATTATTTAAACAATTGCCAAACTTGTAATATTTGCACGTGATCATTATGTAAATATTTCAAGACGGAATTGGTTACAAAGTCAAATAAAAAACTAGATGAATAATCAGACAACAAAAAAAAAACAACACATTTCTTGTGTAAGAAGTGATAAAGTTTTATATTTAGAGAGATTAGTTAATCACATCGTTTAGTTGCTGTTATTAGCTTGAGTCTTGACATGTCTACAGATAGTAAAGTTAGTTATTTGTTGGCTAATCTGCAGATTAGCAGAGATATTTGTTAGACTCTCGAGTCGTTTACTTTGCTTTATCAAACAGCTCAATTTTCTTAGTTTTTTTTCCTTTGAATCTCGAGTTACTCTTACTGACAAATCCCCTTTGGCGTATCTATTTACAAAAAGTTTCCTTTAGCAACTTTTAAGGTTTTGCCATAACTCGATTGCCAGTTCTTTTTCCTATTTACATTTGGATTTTCTTACATTCAAGGCAAAGCAAAAGTGTCAAGCCGGTAAATTCCATGTAAAAGCCGCTTAGTTGCCATTTTTTTCTCTCTCTTTAAATTCGCAAGTCAAGTGCAGTGTCAAATCTGCATTTAAAGTGACATTTAATGTTTACCGAGTTTATTATTGGCAACATTTGCAATTTGCGTGATAGTCACGCTGTCTGTTAACTTCGTCTATGATTTTTATTCAATCAAGATTTAAGTACAGAGCCAGCTGTATTTCTAATCTTATCAGCTATTACTCACTGTTAATATTAAAATCAATTCAACAGTAATTGGCCTGTCATTAGCTAATCAGTCGCAAGTATCTCTCTCTAGTTTGCTGCTTCTTCAATTCAATTCATTAATGGGATAATGAACTTTACACTCGGTTCTCAGTTCATCATCATCATTTGTTTTGTCAAAAAAACACACACTTTATTCAATTGATGCCCCCCAGATAAACTGCATTTAGTATATGAAACTCATACGTATTCATATTTCTATTGTTGTTTTCTGTTAATTGCATCGTCATATGACAATGTCCGTCTGTCTCCTGTCTGTCTGTCTGTCTCTGTGTTTGTCAATGAATTTGATTTATTTTCGTCATTTATTTGTGAGTTGGCCATTAAAATTGTCGACGCTTTTGTTTATTTTTTAATTGGATTTCGGGGCTGGTTCAGTTCAACCTTTATTCGTGTTGAAATGGCTTAACTCAAGTGACATGTTCAGTTTGTTTATTTTTTAATCCCTAGCTAAAGATTGTAATCATTATTTATGTCATAAATCGCAAACTTTAAGTTTCTGTTATGCTTATTATTTTTATGCCTTTTGAATTTTGCTCCTGACTGCTGTCACATTCATCACAGCCTTCAGGATGCAACTGTCCGCCCTTTTTTCGCACTGTTTTTTGATCTTCTACATTTTTCTGTTTAGTGGCTCTCCTGAAGCAAATTATTGATTTATGGGAACACGTCTGCTGTCATTGTCAAGATAAAGTGGCTGCAACTCGATGTGGATGCGAATGTGGATGCGTTCTCTGGGCGCAAGGCGTGACAACTACAAAGCCAGACAACGGCACAGCAGGCAGCAGAAGGAGAAGGAGGAGAATAAGACAAAGGAGGAGGATAAGGAGACAAAGCTAAAGAGCTGAAGGTGCAACAGCAACGGCAGCTAAAGAAGAAGTTGGAGTTTAGAGTGCAAAGTTGACTCAACCTTAAGCACACACACTTCACTTTTCACACTTTATAGCTCAGCACTCAAAGTATACAATGGCTTTTTTGTCTGTCAGTGTGATTGAAACGGTTTTAGAAACTATATAATTTAACATTCTTCATAGATTTTTGAGTTATAGGAAATATCTTTATATTTTTTTAATATTGTCATTGTTTAGAATTTGTTATATATATATTTTTTTGTAAATTTTAAAAGGTGTTTAAATCGTTTGGTTACTGGGCATCAAGCAGTCGAGCAACTGGATTGTAGCCTTCTTGCCTTTTCTTCATTTCGTTGCTTGTGTTTTACTGTACTTTGCAGAAGCTGCACTAAACTTTAAGTGCAAACGCATGACGAAAATGCGAAACAGGAGCAAAAAGAGGAACAACCCTTAGAAATGCAATGCAGAGAAAACAGAAAACAGAAAAGCCAACAAGAAGTTCCAAGGATGCATAGGGAAATCGAATAACCAAGCGACGGATATAAAAACAAAAAAACAAAAAACAATAACAAAAGCAAACACAGTTCTGTTTTCTCTCTCTTTCTCTCTTTATTTCTCCACTCAATCGCACATTTCCCCATTGTGCAATGGAATGCCAAAAGCAACATTTTTTGTCATTATATAAGCGTCGCTGCTTTAGCAAACTTTACCCCAACAGAGACTTTTCTCTCTATCTCTCTCTCTCTTTGTCTTTCTTCCACTCTCTGTTGTCCACACAGCTTCCCCTCTGCTTCTCTCTCTCGCAGTTGTCAAAAAGTTGTTGGGGCTTTTAAAAATAGCAAATTCAATAAAGTAAAAGCTGTCTGCCAACTTCCTAAATAGCCGCCAGGCAGACACAAATATTAACACAATCCAATTTCCACCATTTTCTCTACCTTTTATTCTCGCATTCTCCGCCTCTACCTTTTCCTCTTCCTTGTCCTCTTGTCCTTAACTGTCAGTCGCACACATGAATGCATTTTCATTGCTTTTTTGCCCGGCCAAATGAAGCTAATGAATGAAAAACCACCTGAAACTGGGCTTAAATTGACAGGCCGTCTGTATTTAATGCAGGCAATTTAGAAAATTATGTCTAATTTGTGGTCATCTACCCCAACTCCCTCTACCTTCAAAATGGGGTCAAAGGGAGCGACCTGGGAAGGTCTGCGGTTGCTCCACATTAGCTTAGACAGTCCAATTAATTAGGTAAAAAAATAGCATAAATAGAACTCTTGCGTGTCATAAACGAAAGTCCTTTAAAGGGTGATAAAAGCACATTATTAAGCATAAAATCTGCCCAAGTTGAGTAAAATAATACAACATTACAACTATTTAAAACTGGGCCCAGAAATTGCATTCATGCACTCACACAAAAGTTCTTACAAAATAACAATTAAATATCAATATTTATTTTAAATGTTCAAAATAACTCTGATTAAAAACAATATTAATGAATATAATATGTTATAATTATTTTATTTTATCATACAAAATTAGTGTGATAACTTGAATTAAGAATTTAGGAATTCATTGAAGTTTCTTAACTGTTTTTTAATTACTTCTTTTCAATGGCTTCGTTTTGGCATCAATTGCATTAACAACTTGAAGACAACTTCTTGTGTGTCTCTTTTTTGTGCTTTTTCAAGGGTATTTTAGCTTCGTCTAAGATTGCATATTATGTGATTGCTGTAGTCAGTTGGCCAAGGTGTTTTCGAGAACAACTTTACAGTTTGCATTATGCAATTGCATCGCATTGTTGTCTGTTGTCGTGCCGAAGGCGGCAATGGAGGGGGCGTGGCAGCTTACAGCTTACGGCAGTCATGCAATTTCATTCTCTGCGACGACTGCTTATTATTACTTCATTCAATTCAATGCTTGTTAATTGCAATTACACAGCTCGACAATACTACAACAACAACAACTAGACAGCTGCGCTTTGTCTAATGACAACGGCAACAAAGGGTTAAACACTTAAAGTGCTCGTTACTCGCCACTCGTTACTCGCCACTCGCCACTCGTTACTCGCCACTCGTTACTCGCCACTCGCCACTCGTTACTCGCCACTCGCCACTCGTTACTCGCCACTCGTTACTCGCCACTCGTTACTCGCTACTCGTTACACGCCACTCGCCACTCGTTACTCGTTACTCGCCACTCGTTACTCGCCACTCGTTACTCGCCACTCTTTACTCGCTACTCGTTACTCGCCACTCGTTACTCGCTACTCGTTACTCGCCACTCGTTACTCGCTACTCGTTACTCGCCACTCGTTACTCGCCACTCGTTACTCGCCACTCGTTACCAAGTAGCTTCTCAGCACACGTTCTCCCTCCTTCTTTAAACTGTTTGTGTATGCAAATGTAAGCGTATTGTCAGCAAGGGGGAGTGGCAGAGCAGGCGGAGGGGGTCTGAGTGGAGAAGGGGGAAAAAAGCCAAGTGGCTGACATGCTTAGGCCCAACCCACAGTCCACCAAGAAGTGGCCGGGCAAATTGTTGTTCTATGGTTTTTACATAAAACACATTAAAGTTGTTGGGGCTGCAAACATTTCTAATCTATTGAAAATGATCCAAATATGCGTATCTAAAACTGAGCATATAATTACGGAAAACTTGAGATAAAAAAACACCAAATAATATAGAAAATGTCTGATATTGAGAAACAAGTGAAAACTAATCAACGTATTCCAAATATTTGTATTTGTATTTCATTGAAATAGAAAAAATATGTTTAAGAAGAAAATCTAACATTGACAACGAAACTCTTTTGAAATGTACCACTGAAACAATTGAAATAAAGGAAAGTTAAAGCATGAAAAAATTTAAGATCTAATATTTAGAATGCTTAAAAGATATTCAATGTGTTTCTGTGGATTAGGAAAGATATTTTGAAAATGAAAAACTTATAAAAACACAATGGGATAATTTATTTAAGCACTGCACGTATTTCTATAATAATTGCAACTGCACTGAAAAATAACTCGAGCTAAATAAGTGGCAAAACTTAAGAAAAATAATTCTATAAGTCGAATATCTCCATAACTCGAACCATTTTTTTGGATAGTGGTAATTTAACTTAGGGAAGTTCGACTGTATTTTAAAATGGTATATTTGTACCTCACATTCAACTTGTGATTGTGATTAAGCTTTAGATCAGTGAACCCCATAGAAACCCAACAACAACAAAAACAACAACGAGCCACAAATGTTAATGTGGGCAACGATTTCCTCGAGACAAACATAAAAACTGATTGATCATTGATCAAGCAAGACGCAATTTGGCTCAGTGTAAGCCAGTGCCACATATGGCAGCAATGGCAACAACAACAACAACAACAACCATCATCAAAAAATAGACATGGACCATAAAAATCAGCAACATTTGGCGACGACGACCCCAAACGGCAACTGTTGCCAGTTGTTGTTGTTTCGTTGTTGTTGTTGTTGTTTATGGTTCCATTCAAAGATCAACCGACATCGTGTGCTAAACTTGCACCAAATCAAGAGGCCATTGATGTGAACAGAGAGAGGGGAAGTGAAGCGAGAGGGAAGGGGCGTTTATAACGATATTGAGACTTGATTTTGCCCAGCTGCGCGTGGGCCACAACTTCCCCTTCCCCTCTCCTCACTCTCCTCTCACTCGAAAAAACAGCTGAACAGCATTTTCTGCAATAAATGTAGCAAAAAAAAAAATTGCAAAAAAAAAATTGCAAAAAAAAACAAAACTTTTCATGTGCCAAATTTGGATGCCAGACGAAACGTTTAAAATTGAAACAATAAATTTCAGCAAGCAAAAGTTGAAAATAAAAAATGTAAGCTAACGAAATTAACATAAAATAAACATTTGCATGGAAATTATCGCATTAAATGTTAATTTGTCATTTTATGCATAGGCAATTGTTTGAACAATCAACATAAATATTTGTTTATCTACATTTTGGAGGCTGACATTAATTAAGAATAATTTGCTTATAATTTTGCTTTGCGCTTTTTTGACTAATTAATAGATGTTACGCGTAGGCGAAAGTTTTACGTTTCAGATTTAATGACAATTTGATGGGTTTTAAAGTCGGCGACAAATTAAGAAAGCAGAAAAAGAAGGCGGGAAATGAAATGAAAGCATTTTTAGTGTGCAGCTAAAGATGAAAAACTAAAAATAAACAATAATCAACAGATACAATAGGCAAGTTTCCTTCATGACCTCTCCCACCACACTCGAGTCCCCACAAGGAAGCAAATCCCCAGAATGAAAATCCCCAACAATAATAAAAACGACACAGACGTCGACGCTGTCAAGCGCAACTGTTTCTGCAAGACAAAGAAGACAACAACTGCAACTGCGACTGCGACTGCGATTGAGAACAGAAAAGGGAGAAGGGGAAAGGGCATTGAAATTAAATATGGTTTGTAACCAGAATTCCGCACTAAAAATAAACAAAAGAAGAAAAACTCTCTATATGCACTCTCGCACGCGACGCGAAGGGTGTAATTGAACTGCATACAAACAAACATAAGCACATATGTACACACACACACACACACACACAGTCAGTTACATGGCACTTATGTATAAGCAAAGAACAAACAGCAAGTTTATACAAATTAACAACAATGTGGCCTCCACACACAACAACACATACAATTACAAATTTGTATTGTTTTGCGGAAATATACAATTGCAATTGGACTCTTTTGCACATTTGCATAAATCGGCCGACGCCATTGCAAAACAATTAACAGAGAAAAAAAACGATAAATGTGCAAAAACAACACGATAACAAATCACTATCAAAAGCAAAATGCGCAAGAACCTAAGACAACAACAAAAGCAGCAGCAGCAGCAGCGACTGCAGATAAAGCAAAAAAAAAAAAGAAAAACAACAACACAAAGTTGTTTGACTCTTGTTTTGATTTCTTTTTCGCAGTGTTGTTGGCGACTCTCTGGCTAACGTTCTCTCCCGCTCTCTCTCTCTTTCTCTCACTCTATCGATCAACGGTTTCTTGCTCTGACACAAGGGCGAGCCTTTGGAGCAGTTGTTGTTGTTGTTTTTGTTGCTGTTCTCGAATTGACCAAATTCTGCACAAGGCAAACTAAAAAACCAGTTATTAAAAAGGAGCAATGCCGTTCATATAACTGTAAATACAACAGATCAGCTTTTTGGCCAGGTGTCCCAGCTGTTTGATCAGTGTGCAATGAAAATTACAACACTGCCTGTGCTACCCCCCCCCCCCCCCCCCCCCCCCCTCTTCACACTGTCCTTACTTCACCCGTGGACATTGGTCGAATCGCTTCTGCGCAGTGTGACCAAGCGACGAATTTGATGAGAAGGAGAGAGATAAAACAAGCGGCTAAAATGCCGCTATTACAATATATTATTGTATTTGCTAATAATTTAATTCACTTTACGCACCTGTCAAACTTTTATATGCACGAGAAACAACCACAACAACAATTATTGCTGGTTGGAGCTAAAAATTTGCAGAATTTTGCCGCTGCACATAAACACACACACACACACATGTACATACGCCCTCTGCTTGCTTGTTTGTATGTATGCGAGGTTCAACTTCGGCGCAGCAGCTCTTGCTCTTTCTCTGTTTCGTTCTCGCTCTGTCGCTCAGACGACGACGCTACCTTTTTACATTAAATTTCTTTTTTGCTCAAAAGGAGTGGCGTTCACCGTTCAGGCTTTTGCTTCTGTTTTGCATACACATACATACACACGTATGTGCATGAACAACACAATGTACATGATTATTTTGCGGCACTTTTCCTTTTCGTCATCTTCCCTTACTATTTTATTTTTGCAAATATTCAACTCTGATTTTTGCGTATTCCTTTTGCGCGCTGCTTTTCAATTCAACAATTACATGTGCATATATAAATAAGAGATTTCATAAGAATTGCATGATTATGATTTTGTAAAATGTATTAAAGATACTCATCAGTGTATCTTTATTTAAAATCGGCAACACTTTATTCTTTTTTTATTTTATTTTCTTATTTGTATCTGTCGGAACGCGTCGTAGGTGCGTCGTCTGGGCGAATATTTTCGCCTGCTTATGTTGCGCAGTTCACCACTGTCTGCCTGGGGGCAGGAGATAATAGGTTTTTCTTTTATTTCCTATTGCAATTCCACAAACACACAAATAGAATTTGTTTAAATATTTGTACGCACTTTTAATTCAATTTCAACAATTTTGTAGAAATTCTGCTTACGCGCGCCCGCAAAATACACGATTTGATGCGGCCAAAAAAGAATATTTTGCATTGAACAGAATTAATTATTCGCCACTGCTAAAACAGTCCGTTAACATCCATACGCGTCGCCGATTCGTTTACAACTAAACGCAAGCTCTGCAAAAACGAAGGAGTACAGCGAGAGAGAGCAAGAAAGATAAAATAACATTGGTTTAACAGAAGCAACCACCGCGGGAGAACCCGGCAAACATCTGTTAAAAAGAATCCCTTCTATAAAAGCAAGTATTAAATTCACATTATTCATTAATACAAAGAAATGGTTATATTTTGTTATGTTTTGTTTGTTTTGTTAAAACCAGAACACCAATTGGCGTTAAATATGCTCTGTTGAGGAGTTGCAGAAACTTTCAAAGCAGCCCTCTTACTCTGCAAGATAACATATGTGCTGAACAGCTTTTAAACTCAAATTGGCACTGCTAATCAATTGGCGTTTTTGCGCCAAAACTGGCTCTTTTTTTTCTCTCGGCGCAATAATAGATCTGGCTCTGTGTGTGTCAAGTGCTGCCAACATTGCACTGTTAACGCGTACCTGTGCTGGCACTGTTTGGGCATCTCCTCTGTTATATGCAAGTTAGTAGTGGCCCGATCTGGCAACGACGTTTTTGTGCGCGCCAAATTTGAAGTGAAAATTTGCAATTTTCAAAAATCAACTAAAAACTACAAAAAAACAATTTGAAAAAAATTTTAAAATCGAAAATTTTGTAAATAATTTACGTTCAATCTGAAATTGGTTTGGTGCATTTCGCTCTACGCGTGGCAAAGTTAGTAAAAATCCCAAAAATAAGAAAATTGTAAATTCGAGAAAAATTCAGCAAAACTTCTGGTACAATTTTCAAAATTCTGGCTTCAAATTTAAGCCAAGTTCCGAATTTAACTCACTGTTTTACAATTGAGTTATTCGTGGAACCGAATGCTGCCACTTTTATTTTTTTGGCAAGCTTAGCCAAGGTTGCCACATGATTTTTTTCTATCGTCAGGCAACTTCTTTAGCCAAAAGCAAGGCGAGCGAGCGAGAGAAAAAACACTACTCGTGAGCAAAACAAAGAGCACAACAACAAGTGGAAACCACAATATTATTTTTGAATACGCCTTCAAAATGCGAAAAGTGCTGCTATTAATTGTAGTATGCTGCATAGCGCATACAGTTAACAGCAAAAATACTTGCAAAACACTATTACACGAACTGGCAAACAAACAAATGTTGTTTGTCTTTTGCACCACAAGTCATGCGATTCCCGACGGCGACGAAAGATTCTGCGGCAGTTGCAAGTTGCAACACGATGACATGACGGCTGCCTACGATTTGTTGATGAAAACTGAGAATTGTTCCAATTTGTACAAGGATGCGGATCGCATGAATATCGTGATCACCACAAACAAGCTGCTCGTGGGTCTCTGGGACAGAGCCTCTTGCGACAGTGAGTCAACTATGACTAATGTGAATGCATTCATTTGATTCATATATTCATTTGCAGATTGCTTCAAATTCGATGGACAAGTTTTGAGTAATTTCACGCATTTGAATGATAAATTTAAGGATTGCATTAATTTCACTTCGAAGCACGATACATGCACCAAATGCAAGCCGGAATATATTGACATGAACGATTTCTATTTGGATTTGGACAAAAATAACAATGGACACATTTGCTTCGATATACAGGATATGGTAATAACATAAGTATATATATATATATATACACTAGCTAAAAAAAGTATGCTTATAACCTTCTTTTTTACTTTAACAGCTATTATAAGTCAAGTCTTCAAAGTAAAAAAAAAAATATAGTTGGAATGGACGTTTAAATTCCGGTTTTTAAAAGGAAAAAAAATATAATTTAAAAAAAAAAAATATGCAAAAAACATTCAAGCAATTCTAAAGTTTTCAAAAATCTCTTCGCTGGTATTTTGTATGATTTTTTAAATTGCTAAAAAGCCACTTTTTGTTTGAAAAGTAGGAAAATGTGGTTAAAATAGTAATTTTAGCTATTTTAAATAAATCATAAAATTTACCTGCAAAGAGATTTTTGAAAAAAAAAATTAAGGGATAATTGTTTAAAGATTTTTTTTTGCAACTAAACATTTTTTTTTGAGCCCGAAGAAAAAAAGGTTTAAAAGTTGACTTTTTCAAAAATTCGAAATTTTCAATGGGTGCTTAATGGGTTAAGGAAAGTTTTGCAACATTGAAACGGAATTTAAACTACCTTTCCAAATATATTTTTTTACTATAGCTGTTAAAGTAAAAAAAGGTTGTAAGCATAGTTTTTCTAGCTAGTGTATATATTTTTAATGATTCTCATTAGATTTCATTACATTCCCTGTGCTTTCGCTTTTCAGATGAATCGCACTCGCGTTTTGTGGTCCAAGGAATTGAAGTGCTGCCAGCGTGTGGTGAATATGACCGTATTCCTCACTAGCGTCGGAGTTGTCGCTCTGCTGCCCCTGCTCCTCTTCTATAGCGCCGCCATTGTGCTGACCAAGCGACGGGAATCGCATCATGGTCTTCTCAATGAACAGGAACCAGAATTGGATGCACCATCCACATCACAGCTCATCACGGCTGCTGTTTTATCAACGCCCTCAGAGACGCCAGCTGTTGTTGTACAAGCCCAGACTGAGAAAGTCTCGAAACTTGTGTCATTAACTGACGACGACTCGAGCGATTTAAGCAGCGATGATGAGCCAGTGGTTAAGCCAAAAATTAATTAAATCATAAGCATCAATAATTATCCAACTTATATGTGATAATCGTTTGAATAAGTTCACATTTACGGGGATTCCCCTCATTTGATATTTAAATTGACGAATTTTTGTCATTTGTACTCTAAATTGGGTAATTCCCCCACCAAATAAGTTCACGGTTTTGGGGATTCCCCTGATTTGATATTAAAACTGGAGAGTGAGATTTCATCAACTGTTATCTAATTTGGAGAATTTCGCTCACTTGTAATCTAAACTTTGAAATGCCAACAAAAAAGTTTACATTTATATGTAAACTGGGGACTTCCCACAATTGATATTTAAACCGGGGAATTCTCCTAAAACTATTTGACATTTAAGTCTGGGAATTCCCCTCATTTGCTCACTAAATTAGGGAATTCCCTCCAAAAGATGAAGTAACAATTTTAATTTTGTTTATACCCTGGACTGAACTATTTTTATTTTGTATTTTTAATCTCAAGATTCATATGTTTGACATACATGATAAACATTTGGTTAGTTTGTAACATTTTGGTAAAATTATTGAGAATCTCTTCAACTTGTAAATGTGAATAATATGAATACGAATGAATACATGTATATATACAGAACTGAACTTAAGCTTAAAACAGGTAAACAAGCTGCATTTATAACTACAAACTGAAATTGAACACTTAAACAAGTGTGCCCAAGTGTTCTATATCCAAATCGGTTGCATATAGTTTTTCAGGGTTGTCAACTGCGCCAAATAGTTGTTTCTTAAGCATTTTATCAGCCGTTAGTTGCCGCACATTACAATTCTTATCGATGGTCCGCTGTTGATCTTGTTTTCGAATTGTATCTCGTATCTGTTGCATGTCTCTGTCTCTGTTTGTGCAACTTCTGGTGGCAATCATGTCTTGACTCGCCTCGTGCGGCAACACTTCAAACTCACGTCCCAAACATTCCAAGACACCCAATTTGGCCTTTAACTGCTCATTGGCCATGAGCAGTTGCCGTTCTACCCGGTAGATATCTGCCACCTGTGTGGACAACTCCGTGTCGAGTCGATCGATTTGCTGCAACACTTCCCCCTTGGTGTGATAAGCGTATCGCACCTGTTGCTTCCTCACCTTCGCGTGCAGACGCAGCAATTGCTCCTCTTCCCTCTGGAGTTGCTTGTTCAGTGCATACACCTTTTCCAGCCAATAGATTTGCATTTCATCTGGAAGATTCGACTCAACTGCAAAACCGTATGTGATTACTTAACCTCACTTTTATTATAGTCATGGGAAATTTCTTTACCTGTGGCAAATTGTGTTAATCTTTGCCTTTGCTCCTCTGCTGTTTCGGCTGGTTTATCGATTGTCGTTAGGTAGGCATCCAGTAAATAATTCTTGCCCAATTCTCGTTCTCTTACGCGATGTTTTTCATCCTCAATCTGGAGTATTTCTTGTTCCTTTTTACTGAAATTGGTTTAAAATTGGGAATTAGTGTGTTGCGTAGATTTTTTCTAAAATTTGCAATGTTATTATGTTTAAAATGGAGAATTAGTGTATTGTATAGTTTTTTTCTGGAATTTACCATGTAATTTAGGTTTAAACGGGAATTTTATAATGTTCAATATTGCTTTTCAGAAATTTACGATGTTATTAGGTTTAAATTGGAGATTTAGTATGTTATGCAGACTTTTTCGGGAACTTACAATGATATGAGATTTAAAATAGAGAATTAGTTTATTGCATGGATTTTTTTTGAAATTCACAACAGTTTTAGGCTTAAAATTGCAAATTAGAAAGTTAATTTTTTTTCCAAATATGTACAATATTATTAGGTTAAAAATGAAGAGTTAGCTGTTGGTTAGTTTTTTTTTTGGAATGAACCATGTTATTCAGCTTTAAAAAGAGGAATTAGTACGTTGTATAGATTTTTTCTGAAGTTTATATTATCTAGGTTTTTTTTCTGAAATGAACTTACTGTAACAAGTTGATTTGCCTGTTGATTGTCTCATCTTGAGCCAATATAATATTCATCAGGCGTTCATTTGGATTCCCAATGCAATGTTCTTTCTCCTCTTGTTGTTGTTGTTGCTCTTGTTGTGGTTGTTCCGGTTGTTGCTGCTGTTGTTGTTGCTTGCTTCGCTTTGGTAGTGTTTGTTGTTGTTGATGTAGTTGCATTGTAGTTGCCACCGTTGTTGTGGCAGTGGCAGTTGCAGTTCCCCTCTGCTTGCCCCGCCTCCGGCGAAAGCGTTCGCTTCGGGAACTGCCCACGGGACTTCCCATGCCGCTGTCCTTATCGGTCGACATGGACAGCATGGAGAACAGCTGGTTATGGTTCTGGTTCTGGTTATTGACTCTCGCTGATGATGATGTCAGAGCAGGTGTTGTTCTCGCTAGATTCCTCAACTGCAGCTCGCACTGTATCAAGATCGAACAGTGAAGATACGAAAGAAACTCAGTATTAGTGGATTCTTGTGTGAACTTAACAAAACTAAGGAAATTTTAAATAATTAAGAAAAGAAATATTAAAAATAATATAATAAAAATTTAAAAAAAAAAATGAGACTGTATGTAATGATCTCTTCTCCTCTGTTTTCCTCTCTTTTCCTCTCTTCTCCACTCTTCTCCTCTCTTCTCCACTCTTCTCCTCTCTTCTCCTCTCTTCTCCTCTGTTCTCCTCTCTTCTCCTCTCTGCTCCTCTTTTCTCCTCTCTTCTCCTCTTTTGTCTTCTCCTCTCTTCTCATCTCTTCTCCTCTTTTGTCTTCTCCTCTCTTCTCCTCTTTTGTCTTCTCCTCTCTTCTCCTCTCTTCGTCTCACTTCTCCTCTCTTCTCCTCTTTTCTCCTCTCTTCTCCTCTCTTCGCCTCACTTCTCCTCTCTTCTCCTCTCTTCTCCTCTCTTCTCCTCTCTTCGCCTCACTTCTCCTCTCTTCTCCTCTCCTCTCTTCTCCTTTCTTCTCCTCTCTTCTCCTCTCTTCTCCTCTCTTCTCCTCTTTTGTCTTCTCCTCTTTTCTCCTCTTTTGTCTTCTCATCTCTTCTCCTCTTTTGTCTTCTCCTCTCTTCTCCTCTCTTCTCCTCTCTTCTCTTCTCTTCTCTTCTCTTCTCTTCTCTTCTCTTCTCTTCTCTTCTCTTCTCTTCTCTTCTCTTCTCTACTCTTCTCTTCTCTTCTCTACTCTTCTCCTCTCTTCTCCTCTCTTCGCTTCATTCTCCTCTCTTCTCCTCTTTTCTCCTCTCTTCTCCTCTCTTCGCCTCTCTTCTCCTCTCTTCTCCTCTCTTCTCCTCTCTTCTCCTCTCTTCTCCTCTCTTCGCCTCTCTTCTCCTCTCTTCTCCTCTCCTCTCTTCTCCTCTCTTCTCCTTTCTTCTCCTCACTTCTCCTCTCTTCTCCTCTCTTCTCCTCTTTTGTCTTCTCCTCTTTTGTCTTCTCCTCTCTTCTCCTCTCTTCGCCTCACTTCTCTCTTCTCCTCTTTTCTCCTCTCTTCGCCTCACTTCTCCTCTCTTCTCCTCTCTTCTCCTCTCTTCTCCTCTCCTCTCTTCTCCTCTCTTCTCCTTTCTTCTCCTCTCTTCTCCTCTCTTCTCCTCTCTTCTCCTCTCTTCTCCTCTCTTCTCCTCTTTTGTCCTCTCTTCTCCTCTCTTCTCCTCTTTTGTCTTCTCCTCTCTTCTCCTCTTTTGTCTTCTCATCTCTTCTCCTCTTTTGTCTTCTCCTCTCTTCGCCTCTCTTCGCCTCTCTTCTCCTCTCTTCTCCTCTCTTCTTCTCTCTTCGCCTCTCTTCTCCTCTCTTCTCCTCTCTTCTTCTCTCCTCTTTTCTCTTCGCCTCTCTTCTCTCTCTCTTCTCCTTCCTTCTCCTCTCTTCTCCTCTCTTCGCCTCTCTTCGCCTCTCTTCGCCTCTCTTCGCCTCTCTTCTCCTCTCTTCTCCTCTCTTCTTCTCTCATCTTCTCTCTTCTCCTCTCTTCGCCTCTCTTCTCCTCTGTTCTCCTCTCTTCCACTCTCTTCTCCTCTCTTTTCCTCTCTTCTCCTCTCTTCCCCTCTCTTCTCCTCTCTTCTCCTCTCTTCTCCTCTCTTCTCTCTCTCTTCTCTACTCTTCTCCTGTCATCTCCTCTCTTCTTCTCTCTTCGCCTCTCTTCTCCAAAAAAACTCACCAGTTTCTTGCCGAAATGATCTCGCAATGGTATAACGTCCAACAGACGAGCGCTACCATCCAAATATTCCTCGAAATGGCAGTTTCGCAATTGCTTGACAATCACGTATTCGTGCGAGTTCTTGAGACACTTGCTATAGGTCTGAGGTTCTGCGACATCTTCGACTTCTTCTTTGGTTTGGATGGTAATTTGGTTAGATTTGCCAATGGATTTCGCACTAGAAGTTCCATTCGGGACGCCGCAACGTTTCTCCTCGAGATTCTGATAGTGAAGTAGGGCACAGATGAGATCCGCACAGGTTGTGGTTGAATCCACACCCGATACCCAATGTTTCTCGCCATCGATTGTTATGGACACCGTGTCGGAGAGAGTCTCCATTGAGCCATATGAATCACAATCCACATTGATGTCATCATCTGGTTGACATTTTGTGGTGCTCTCAAAGTGGGTAATGGAGGCAATGGCTGTGATTGAGGCTTTCTTCAGGGATGCACTGTCTTCCTCCAACATTGTTGTTGGCACTGCGAAGAGCGGAAGAAAGAGAGAAAAAAAGATCATCAGAAGAATTGTCTTAAAAAAAAAATAAAGGTTTCTTCCCCTCTCAAAATTAATCTGTACTTTGAATTCGACCTACATTAAGTTGAATCATCAAAGGAACAACACTTGGTCTTAAAAGTATATGTACACGTTCATTAATGACGTCACCTGAAGCAAAGCAAAAATCACTGAAGTATGCATAAAGCAAAAAAAAAAAGAGAAGAAATTAACAAAGCCAAGAACAAAAGGGTTAAATCGTTTGGCTTCTTCTGTGGGTCGAAAGAATGAATGAATGAATGAAAGAAACAAACAAACATAAAATACATTTAATAGCATTTTGTATCCTGATCAAATTGCTTCCGTATTGTTTTGATTAATGGCCAGAGATATCAGTTTCCTTTCCGTTTAAAAAAAAAAATAAATAAATAAGAGAAAGCAAAGTACACAAAACTCAATTCTATCTCTTGATATCTTTTTTCAGTCTTTACGGTTGAAACATTCATGTAAACAGTATCAAGTTGAGCTTAAACTAAGAATACTCTATTAAAAAAAATAAGAAAAATGCTGTTTATATTATAACAGAAAGAATTCTGGAGTTCTTGATTTCAATTTCACTTTAATTTCGAAATAAAAACTGTTATACGCATTATATAAATTTTTGAAAATGCAATAACAACAGATCGAAGCGTACTTTAAGCAGTAAGTACACAAAATACATGTATAACAGATGTTAAACACGTCTAAAAACTGTTATACATAGCGATTTCAATTAATATAATGCTTAACTATCCGATTAAAAAATATGTTTGAGATATTTACTTATTTTAGCTTGTATAACAGTTGTAATATACGCAAGCAAACTGTTATACACATTGCATTTAATTAATAAAATGCCCAATTAATGCAAAGCCTTATATGTAGACGTTCTTTGTATCCAAGTTAGACTGTAGCTGTTTGTACACATTGAATTCAATTAATGTAATGCATAAATAACAGATCATAGCGTACTTAAAATTCCAAAAAAAAAATAAATAAATAAATCACAGAGAAAAACTGGATATTGTTAAGTCTTAAGCCTGTGCAGAATTACAAATTCCAGACACATTGGCATTTTGCTCATTTGGCTTGTTGTTGTTGTTATGATTGTTGTTGTTGTTGTTTTTGTTGTGCTTGTTGGTAAGCAGACAGTCAAGAGACCAAAGACATCGGCCATCAGGTTTAAGCCATATACCACACCCAGATTTCAGTTTTGTTTGGCATTTAAAATGAAAGCACTAAATACGTGTACTTAAAACATAACACCAACACTTAGTTACTGACTAACGAGCTTAGTACAAGCTTAGTGTGAAGACTTTTCCTACTATGGCGCACAAAAAAAAGAAACTTTCAAAATACCTCAAAGCGTAGCGTAGATGAATGAATCTCAACTGTAACGCATTATTATACCCTGTATAAAGATTGAATGTCTTAAAGGGGTATTTTGACTATTTGGGCAGTTAGATGACAGAGAGCAAATGAGTATTATAAATATTTTAGGGCATATAATTTCTTGGTTATTTTTTATTAGTCAAGTCTTTTTAGCAAATAAAAAACAAATGCTCTCTGACTATAATCATTAAAATATTAAGTTTCTGATTTAGTAAAGTTTTTTTGTTTAAAGATAAATTTATTCAAATTCATCAAAAGTATATTTCACAATATCTTATATGTCATTGCATTAATTCTTCAAAAACTCAGTTTTTCATTAAAAACAAACAATATTTTTCACAATAATTTTATGTCACAATTTAACTAGGGTATTAACTCTTCTTTAATCTTAAGTTTGTTGATTTATCTTTAGTTTTTTTTTGCGCCAACTTCCATTTATAATGGTTAATTATGTTGGTTTCCCGGGTTGCTGTTGCGGGGGCCGCGGTGTAAAGGGGGAATTTGGTTTTGGTTTTGGTTTTGGCCACGGTTAAGACAGCCGCCCATAGAAAGTTACAGTGCATCAGATAATTGTACGTATGCGACGCGGTTTAAAATTGTTTAACGACTTTAAACTGTTTGTAAGAGGCACAAATCAATTTGTATACATATTTAGCACAAAGTCATTAGCATTTTGGCCAAGTTTAAAGCGCAGACCGTTAAGACATAATCACAAAACATAACAAAACAAATAAAAATATTTACATAATATGCGAAAATAAAAGAAGGCGATTTTAACGGTTTTATTGGATGCCATAAGCACAGTCAGTTATGTTATTGTTATTGTTATTGTTTTTCTTTATAGCACACTTTGAACTTTCTATAAAATGTGTGTGTTTTGAATTAGCATAAATGGATTTGCACTGCAATTGCCATAAATTGCTTTAAAATGATATAAATGCGGCTTATTATGATCGCAATTCTCTCTCTCTATCTCTCTTTAGTTTGTTACACATTTTATGTAAATGCAGTTGCATGTGTTGTGTGTGTGTGTGTGTGTGTGATTTTATACTTTTGAACTTTCCCGTTTTGGTTACACCTGTTGGCAACACGCCGTTAAGCTCAACCAACACATTTGGCGTCTTTTCAACAACTGAGCCAAGAATCCAAAAACAAAACAGCAACAACAAACGACTTGAGAGTCTGTCTTAAGTTTAAAGAGAAACTTTACAGAGAGAGCGCGCGCAGGAGAGGAAGACACAACGGGAGCGAGAGAGAGCGACCCGAAGTCTGACTCGGCTCCCCCTACCCGAAGTTTGTTGTGATCGCCGCTTGTGTGCAAGCACACACACAGACATGAAATGAACACACACACTATCACACTCACACTCGCACTCTTTCACACTCGCACACACATAAAGCTTAAAATTTGTGTGCTCTTACGGTAACTCCATGGTTTAGTTTTGTAACTTGGACTAACGTAATTGCTCCAGACTCAACAGTCTCCCTCCTTCCTCACAGTCCCCTCTCCTCCCCTCCTCACCATGCCACTACCCCTCTCAAACTGTCAATTGTTTGTCTGTTTGGCCAACAAAATTCTCAGCTACCAAACAAACAGATCTTATGAAACAGGCAATTCAGTTGTTCAAGTTATCTGATCAACAACAAATTATGAGAATTGTCAATCTTGCTTAATCTAAACAAAATATTATTTAATTATCTATTTCGAAAGGTAATAAGTGATTTTTTAAAAACATTAACAGCAACATTAACATAAACATTATTCAGTTACTCAACAAGTTGCCGCTGATCTCGATCAATTCCAGTTTTTGTTTGTTTTTTTTTCTTTTTCTTTAGTCCATTTCAAACATCGTGACGCCGTCGGTTGCACTTGCAACAAGTTGCCTTTTTTTTCGGGTTTTTTGTTTTTTTTTTTTATGGTAGACTGTTTGGCCTTTCATTTTCATGTGGCGCAGTTATTGCAACCGTTTATACCCTACAAAACGGGTTACTATAAGCTAGCTAACTTATTTGCAACAATTATTTATTTATATACAAAAGTTCCACCACTGTTTAACTTCCACTATCTCTTTCTCCCTCTCTTGCTTTGTTAGTGTATCAAATATTCGACATGCCCCATTTAAGCCTTTTCTGTCTAAAGCTCCTAAGCCTTCAAGCATAACCATGCGCCAAACCGGTTTTAATTGCTGTGTGAACCCAACAAATAGCCCAAAAATATTTATAATTATGCTCAAGTTGACCTCTGTTCTTTCTACGAAAGACTCTTCACATAAGGCCGAAAACTTAAGACCGACTTAAAGCCTCATTTAACTTTATTACTTTGCCAAAAACTCTATTTTTCGCCTAATATTACTCTAGAATGAATCAGCTTTTAATTTAAAGTTATAGTTTTCGGAAAACTAAAATTACTTCCTAAAACATTTGGACATTCTTTAACAATGTTTGGTAAAATCTTATATTTATAAAAATAATAGCATTAAAAAACTCAACTTGGCCGAAATCAAAATTTTTATAAAATAATATTCAAAACTTAAAATGAGAATACTATTTGCCTATATTTTTAGCTTTCAAAACATTAACAAAATCTATTTTATTCTAGCTTCACCTCAAGATCATTTCAACAATTAATTTTTTACGTGAAAAAACGATAAATTTTGAAAGAGCCATTTCCCATTTTACCTTGTCTTCTTTTAAGCGCATTGTAAGTAAAAGTATGCTACATAAATTACACCAATATTTCAAAAAACAAAATGTTAATTTAAAAAATTGTTAAGCTACCTAGTATATTTATATGCATTTATTATATAAATAATTATGCCATTTATAATTGCATGTTTATATAATAGAACCTCGAAAATAAAGATAGTTGTTTATTATTGTTAATGCCAATATCTACCACACTCGAATATATCGAGAGAATAATTTTTACTGAGAGCAAGAATTGTTAGAGCGACGCTTTATTCACCACAGCTGTGAGTAAGTTCAAACGTGCTCTAAACCTGTATTGTCCACCCAGCTTCAAAAGCGACACATGAACACACCTAGAGGTAAGTTTAATAGAGGTGAGTAAATAACATACAACGGTAGACACGACTTTAACACGAGGCAGTTGAGGCGATTTTAAATTCGAAAACATTTTCAAGATTCATATAAGCAAAATTTAACAATATCATCAATTTAATAAAATTTAAAAATGTATTTAAATTCTTAAAAAATATTTGTATATATTGGTGGTATAATTTTTTGCCAAAACTAGTTAATATTATCATTATTAAATTTAAAAATCAGGATCAAGCTCATCTAACTAAAAAGTACTTCTAAGTAGTCGGAGATGATTTCATGTTTATATTAAATAAAACTAGTATATAAAATAAAACTAAATTATATTATTACTAATATTGTAAGCCTGCAATTATGTTTACTTCTCTATACAATTTACCAAGTAAAACGTTTGTTTAATAAAATATGATTTATTTTTGAGAAATATTCCAAATATTCTTAACTAAAATTTCAACTATATCTTTATCAGTTGAAGCCATGCACAACTGTTCTGGTCTCTGTTCTGACCACATGAAAAGACACGATATAGACACATCCCTATAAACTGGATGGGGCCGAAAACAACTTGGCTGAGAGAGGCGTAAACCGAGTTTAGTTGTTAAACAAACGTCAGCGCGCGCGGTTTAAACTCTCCTTGTAGATGCGCTGCTGGAAAAACATCTATAAGAAAACGGAGACAAAAGACAGCGAGAAAAACGATCGGAAAACGACAAAAAAAAAAAAACTAACAAAAAAAAGTAAAACAATAAACCAGAAACAGTAACAGTAAGAGCAAAAAGTATCGCATAGGTCGACAAACAAACAAATGAATAGACACGAGTGTGTATGAGTGTATTCAACGAATAAACAAGTATTTTGTCGTTGCACCCACGTCGATTACTATTATTAAAGCTCTTCCCTCGACGGATTTTGTCAAACTGTTTGTGGAACTCGGAATTGGAATCGCTATTGGATTTGTATGTAGATTTCTCACAAACTGAACGCACTAATTTTTTTTTTTTGTATTTTATTTTAACCTTGCAATTATAATCGTACATACATAACCCACACATACACATACTTATATCTACAGGTAAACGTTTGTGTGTGTGTGTGTGTGTGCATGTGTGTGTGTGTATACCTGTACAACAAGCGTTGTGCGAATTCCTCAATACATTTTCGGTAAATACGAGATTTTTCATAGTTAACATACCTTACAAATATAAATTTCAATGGGTCTCTGTTTCCGATGATTTCAGCGTCATTTAAAAAGTGAAAAGCTTGCCATCATTTAATGGCAATTACGACATTATTTTAGACCAGGTTTCACTCTTTTATTGCCAAAACAAAAAAATAACTTGGCAAATTGCACCAAAAAATCAACGGAAACTTTGAGTTATGCATGTTTTAAAACCATAAATATTAGTATACACTGTATACAGTATATTCGAACTGTTTATGGTCAGATTTATGTGGGCCGGTTGAACGACTTGCATGTTAAATTATCATAACAAATGGGATGCGATGTCGTTTTCAGGTGCATGTTAAAGATAACATGCGGCTTAACATGATGTTATACTAAATTTAAAAAAAAATCAGAATTTTCTTAGTACAAAATGATGTAACTAATAATTTAAATTTAACTATTCGATTAAAAAACAAGCGGAAAAGGCTGTGGTCGAGCTCCCGACTTAAGGATACCCGTTATTTATTTAAATAAATTTTAATATTTTTTTATTGCATGCTTTTAGGCACTTACATTGCTTAAAAACTTAAATCAGCCATTACCACCTTTCTATTTGTCCGATCTTGTTGCGTTTAAGCAGGATGATAGCTTAAGTTAATATATTTTAAGCATTGACACAGCTGATGATGCAGATCAAGAATATATAACTTTATAGGGTCGGAAATGCTTCCTTCTCCCTGTTACATTGAAACGAATGCAATATACCCTTTGACTTATTTGTAAGTAACGGGTATGAAAAGTCAGAATTTTCTTAGTTTAAAATTATAGTCACAAAACTAAAGATTTCAATTTAACTTTTCAATAATCAAGTATAAAAATTAAAATAAATTAGTAAAATTTTAGAATCAGCTGTGACATTCTCGATTAATGATCATTACAATCATTCTCTAAAATCATTACAAAAAATAACAGATTTCCAAATGGATTTTCAAGTATCATCGTTAAAAAAACTATAAAATGCTTTTTATCCCTTCACTTGGTAACTAATTTTAAAAGCATATTCACATGAGCATGAAAAAAGATGAGGTAATTAAGAAAAGTGTTACTAATCCAATGACTTACCATCTTTTCAGCTGGTTTCTCAAGGTCAACCACCTGGTTTTTTTTATTAAAGACTGCACAGAACAACAAAAAATCAAACGAACAAAATGCCGCGAAAATTGCTAAAGTTTCTCATCATCTTCGACAACACTTCACTGCTGTACTTTCCCGGACAATTCCTCTCGGGCCGTGTGCTCATCGAGCTGCAGGAGGAGACGCCCGCACTGGGACTGCACTTCCATGTAGTGGGCGAGGGGGTTGTGCGAGCGGGAGGGCGACAGGAGCGCACCTACGACAAGGAGAACTATATAGATTTTCGCATGCGTCTGCTGGGGGATGTGGATCAAGGACCTGCCATTTTATCGCCAGGCATACATAGTTTCCCATTCAAACTGGGTCTGCCCGTCGGGTTGCCCTCGACATTTCTGGGCAGCTTCGGTTGGATACAGTATTTCTGCACGGCAGCTCTAAGGGAGCCCAAAGGTCTGACGCACAAGAATCATCAGGTCTTTATTGTAATGAATCCCATTGATTTGAATCTGGAGAAGCCTATATTATCGGTGAGTTTATCAACTCAAATGTGGCATGAATATTTTATAATATTTTTTATTTTTTTTAATTTAGCAACCCTTTACCTGTGAGGTGGAGCATAAACTGGGCGTGGTCGCCTGTGTGGGCGGTGGCCAGATCAAATGCCGGGTGATTTTGGATCGTGGTGGTTACGTGCCCGGCGAGAATATATTGGTTACCGCCTTCATCTCCAATGCCAGCAACGTGACCATTAAACGCACCAAGGCTTCGCTGACTGAGGTAAACCCCAATCCCAAAGATCGACACTCACTCAATAAAGTTTCTATGCAAACTACGTTTGTCAAATTTTTGTATAACCAACAAGTTTTGATGCAGGTTTTTTAAATTAATTTTATAAGTGAATATTCCTTTTGAATGACCCATTAAGTACCCATTGTATTTTTTTTTGATTTTTTGTACAAGTCTACCTTTTCAACTTTTATCCTTGATTTAAAAAAAAATAATAATTTTATGCAAAAAAAAATCTTCAAAAATCCCTTTCATAATTTTTTCCAAATTGCCAAAAAGCTACTTTTTGTATGAAAAGGACGAAAAATAGTTAAAATAGTCGTTTTAAGCAATTTTTTAAAAATCATGAAAAATACTAGCGAAGAGATTTTTTAAAATTTTTTCTGTAGTCACTCTCTTTACAGAAATTCAAAATTTCCAATGGGTACTTAATGAGTTAAAGAAATTTTTGTATCATTCAAAAGGAATTTAAGTGAATATAATATTAATTTAAGAAGCCTGCATCAAAACTATTTTTTTTATACAAAAATTTGACAAAATTAGGATGCATACAAACTTTATTGACATGACTGTATATATAATCCTATTAATAATTCCCTTTTGCTCTAGACCATCGAGTACTTGGCCCGTGGCAAGACCGTGCAGACGGAGAAACGCGCTTTGGCTGTGTTGGTGCGTGGCAAGATACGTCCTGGTGGAAAGGACGAGTGGCACAACGATAGTCTCTATGTGCCACCACTGCCACCAACAAATCTGCAAGGCTGTCATTTGATTAAAATCACCTACGATGTCTTTTTCGTCATCGAACCCAAGTCCATGGAGAAGGAGGTTAAGCTACAGCTGCCCATTGTCTTGGCCACATATCCATTCCGCAATAATGCCAATGATGTGTCCAACACGTGGCCCGAATCGGTGCTAAAGCCCGATACTCATTATCCATCGACATTGCCCATATTCCGTCCCTGGTTGCACGAGAAACCAGATGCCTAACATCTAAAAGATATTCACGCGACACGGCAATATACGTTCTATTGTTAAATTAATCTTTGCGCCATAAAATAATTTATAACTTATTTAACTTTTAATCATTTTGTAATGTTTTGTGACACAATTAAAAAAAAAGTAAAAATATGTTTTATTATTTGTAAGTTTTGAAAACAGGCGGATAAAGTGGAAACCTGGGACACCGTACTAATAACCGTAACTGTTAATCGGTAAATTGGTAACCGCAACTGAAAATATAAACGAAACTTTTGTACGGTACAGTACCGAAAGTCAAAAACCGAAATCTCTACTTAGTAACCTATTCAAAAAAAAAAAAAAATGGTTCAATCAAGCCAATGATTCAATTTTGTTGCTAAGGGTCTACCATCGTTTTTCAAACTAATTTTTATTTTTAAATTGAATATTATTCTCTTTAAATGGTTCCTGTTTAAAAACAAGTAAATGAATTAAATTAATTTAAACACTTTAACAATTTATTTTTTATAAACCGAAATCATATTTTAAAACCAAAACATACAAAAAAAAAACTGGAAAACGTTACGAAACCGATATTGAATAATAACCTTAACCGCAAACCAAAATTAGAACATAACCGATACCGTAACCGACACCGAAATTTGTATCGGTTTTATACTCTCCTGGAATCTAAACCATTTTCGGGATAATATATATATTATATTATAATACATCGATTATTTGAATCGGTTAGATGTCTTTTATTGGTTTCGTTGAATCAACCGTTTATTCTATTTGCTTAGCTGCAAATATCAGCACGATATAAATAATTTACATGTTTGTATATTTTTCTTGTTTTTTTATACAAATTCTACAGATATACATATGTATAAATATATATACCCCCATTATATATGCTTGTTATACTTCGTACATACATTATGTATCAAAACAAATGCATGTGTGTGTGTTTTATTTACATCTCATTTAGCCTGTACATAGTCAAAACACTACTTAGTTTTTAAATAATTAGTTAATTATGTTATGTTGCTTCATTTATGCATTAATAGTATAAACTAAAAACTGTGAATAAAATCAATTATGAACTTTTCATTTTCATATTCTCATTTATATGACTGTTCCGACTATAACTAATATATATATATACTTATTTATATATATGAATATAAATAAATATTTACAGTGACAATATTATAATGGAGCAGCTTTAATCTAAGGCTATTCAAATATAGTTTTAGTAAAATTAATTAGTTTATTTTTACTATATATAAAAATTAAAATGTTTCTTCTTTTCTGTTATGTTGTTGTTGTTCTTGTGTGTTGTATTGTTTTATTTTGTTTGTTTTTTGTTATTATTATTGTTGTTTAAGCCCAGCTTCATCCAAATGTACCAACAATGAAAAAAGGTTCGTTCAATTAACATCTATCAATTGCCTTGACCAAAAACCTGTTCCCGAAAGTTTTTGATCTTTTGGACAAAGAAAGATTCAAGCGCTTCGGCGCATTTGTAGAACGAGGATTCCTTGGGGTTATAATAGCGGCAGTTATCAAAGATTTTCGTCATATCACCAATAAATTCAGCGAGCTTCGTGTATGTGTTTGATTCGAGCTTTGTTTCCATCTGCTTGAGATCTGCAAGGAATAGAATTAAATTAATTTCATTGAAATGATTGATTCGATTTCAGTTGACTTACCCATGGGCTCCTTAATCACTTTGTAATAGTCGGGTGCCTCTTCCGGATCAACCGGTTCCATAAATGGCCAGGCACTCTTGTGCGACTGCAATGAACATTACAAAACTTTAACAAACTTTTCCCAATTATAATAATTTATAATTACCTGTATTTGCTTGATCAAGCCTTTGAGTTCAACAATTTCATTTTGCGTTAGACTTTTCATATTTGCCGTATTTGCGTCCGAATTGCGTTGACATTCCGGGCAGACATACTCATCAATATATTCCGCCTCGCTTTGGACAATGCCAACGCAACGGCCATGGAACCAGTCCTGGCATTTATCACAGCAAATATAAAATTGCGACTCATCGTAGGGCTGCTTGCAGCTGCAATAAAGCTGTTGCGTTTCACGCGCCTTTTGGCAATCGGTGCAAATGAATTCCGAGAGTTTCTTCGATGCCTCCTCGGTGATATTAACACAATCGCCATGGAACCAATTGCTACACAAATCGCAGCCAACATAGAATCTGCAAAAGAAGTGATTAATTTTGTTAGATATCATTTAAAAAGAATTGTTTAGACTGTAGTTACGTACTTGGTATCATCATAGGGCTTGCGGCATATGCAATAAAGCTTCTCCTTCTTTCTGGTCATCTTCTTGGGTCGACCCACTCCACTGTGTCGGCTGTGCAGCGACGGCGGCTCTGGCCCAAGACTGCGTCCCATGGGAGGTTTGATGTGCCTGTAATTATTTCAGCATTTGACTAAGCTGCTCTATTTAGAATTCAACTGCCATCCTTACCTCTTGTGCTCATTATTCTGATCCAGCAGACGCTCAGTAAACACTGAACTGCGCTCGTTCTCCGTCTGCTTCTCTGGCGGCGTTGACGTGCTCATCGCACGCACATGACGCTTCACCTTGGCCTCGACCTCCTCACGAATCTCATTCTGCAAATTGCGCTCCAGCAGCGAACGTTTGCGTAGAATGCTCTTCTTTAGCAAATCCTTGTGGCGCTCCAATTGCGATTGCTTCGGTTCACTGAGATTTCCCGAGACATCCTCGAGCGGCAGCTGCTTGCGATTGTTGCGAATCGTGCTATTAAAGTGACTGCCGCTGGAGTTGCTCGATTGACGCTTTGTGGGCGTGCGCAGCTTCCACTCATCATCGTCGTTGTTGTTGTGATGACGCGATGCAGTGCGTCGACGTGACGATGTGCTGGCGCCATCACCCGAAGAGTTGGATCTGTTCCCTGTTGGCGTCCATTCGCCCAAGTTATTGGAGTTTTGTTGCTCCTGCTTTTTGCGCATGTTCACCAGTTTCTCCTCCAGCTCCGGACTCAGATTGCCCTGTTTCAAAGCATTCGCAATTGCTGAATAACAAGATGATTTATTTTAATAAATTTTAATCTTTAGCTGAGACATGAGTGGATCAACTTGTGGTACTTACTTTCTTGTATGTAGCCGCTGGTGACGACAAAATTCTCGGTCTGCTCCTGCTCGACCCGTTGCATCGTCAGTGTTGTGCCCAGATGATCTGTTGTTGTCACATACTCTATGTTCTCCGTTGTTGTTGCCCCTGACGCATTGTTGTGGTAGCTGTTGATCTTGTTGTTGTTGTTGTTGGCCGTGTTATGCTTATCAATTTGGGCACTGGCGGAGTCGACGAGCTCAATGGACTCGGCCGTGGCATTTGTGCTGATGTTGTTGTCGTTCTGGAGGCTGCTGTTCTCGTGGTTAAAAGCTGAAGTCGCGGTGGCGTCGTTGTTCTCATTATTGTTGCTGTTGCTGTGGTTGTTGCTGCTGCTATTGTTGTTGTTGGTGTTGGAGTTAGTCTGCAATATATGTGGATTGACGGCTTTAGCACTATCAAAATCGTTTAATTGTTGCGCTTGATCATGATTAGGTTTATCAGTAACTACAGCTAGCTCTTGAACTTGCACATTATTATCATCATCTTTTTCATTGGACTTAAAACTATTATCGTTGTTGGGACATGCAACATCATTGGATTCATCAGACTTCTCGGGCGTCTCGTCAATTCTAGCTGGAGATGCATTTAAAATTTGATTCTTACGCGTCGGACTGCAGACAACAATAATTTCTTCATCATCATCATCGTTATTAGGATCTTGATCATCGTCATTATTATTAATAATATTGCTGTTGTCATCGGGATAGTAGCAAATGGCACCTTCGATGAATTTGGATTCCGACTCGGCTTCATTTTCTTGTAAAACATAATTTGTGCTTACAACATAAACAATTGAGATGCCACCAACCTAAGTGGTTATCACAGATTATTTACAAGTTTTTAAACAAAATAATAAACAGGTTAAGCAATTCAAACAGTTGAGCATATAATAAATATACTTGGAATATAAATATAAGATCGGCACCTACCTGGCTTTAATCAGAGATCAGTTGTAGTATTTATTCCAGGCAACCTTTTTTCATTTTTTTTTTTAATTTTTAAAGTTTGTGGAGTTGTTGTAGTAGTAGTTGTTGTTGTAGTAGTAGTAGTTGTTGTTGTTGTTGTTTTTGGCGAAGAGATTAACACGTGTATTTTTTGTATTTGTTGGAGTTGTAGTTGTTGACAACACACGGATTTTTAGGCAGTTTTCGGATTATTTAAGCAGTGGCAGCATGGATTTGAATTTTTAAAGGGTATTCGAAATTCATTTTTAATATAACAAAGTTAGTTTTATCTCTCTCTCTCTTTCACTCTCTTTAAAAAGCTTGCTTTAAATAAGTTATTATGAAAATTGCGGCAAAATGTCTTTTGTGATTGATTGATTGATTGTGTGTGTGTAATTGTGGTGTGTGTAACTCTTGTGTTTTTTGATTTTGCTTTTAATTTTTTTATTTTGAATAAGTGTAAAAATTCATTTCGATTTAGATGAGATGATTACAAATATGGTTAAGCCTTTGTGTTATATTTCGGAATTTTTTACTCTCTCTTTATATGAAAACTAGATCTCACATGCGCTTCACGCCTTTGTTTTTTTTATTTTATTTGGTATACGGACAAAGGGGGTTCGGAGGGTAAGAAAACGTTTCTTTGTTTAGTTTGCCATTCAGCAGTTGCCTCCGATCTATACATATACATATATATATATAAATTATATATATAGATATATACATAAATATCACAAGTCAGCCAACTAAAACTCTGTGTGTTTGTTAATCTCTTCAGCAATAACTTTTCTTTTTGTAAAATTTTTCCGTTTGGTTTTTTTCTTTTTTTTTTAAGCAACTTGAATTTTGGCCATATTAAAGGAGAACAAAAACAACAAATTTTGGTCCGATCTGTTTTGGTTTCAACTGATTTCTGATTAAAGTCATTTTCCTTTTTTTTTTATTTTGTTATAAACTTTAACATATTGTAAATTGTTTAGCTTTAAAATATTTCGATTACACTCTGCGGGGTTTACAAAAGTTTTCATTTTCATATATGGTATATACAATACATATATATATATTTGATCTGTATATATCATATATCATATATATATATCGTGTATATAGGAAGCGAGCGCTTTTTGTCAACACAAAGGCCAATTTGCAAATAATCATCCAACTAACTCAGAAACAAAAATTTACACACAAGTTTCTCAATATATATAAATCAATTGTGTGCATAAAGTTATATATATTGTAAATAATATATATATATAAGTGTTTTCTAATAACTAAAGGTAGCGTGGGGGTGTAAAGGTGGGAATAGTACAGGAATAGTATATACATCATATATCGAGTTTCTATCACATTTTATTTAATTTTTAAAGTGTTAAAAAGGGGGGAGAAGTATAAGGTGGGGATTGTTTTAACTAAACACTTCAATTCTGCTGCAATTTTTAAACTTTATCTGTATACAAATTAATTAATTTATTTTTTTTATTTACGAGTATTCAGAGAGTTTATTTTTTGTCAACTATCGATATAAATATATATATATATATATATACATATATATGTGAGAATTAATTATATATATATATGGTTTATTCTGCTCTTGAGTTTATTGTATGAAAAGAAACAGGATTGGTCATCGTTATTTTGTATTTTTAATTAATACATGTATATTTTTATTGCAAAAAGCGCTTTACATAGATTACAAATAACATAGGATAGTACTAATAGAGATACTATATAGTTTTTAAAAGCCAAAATGAAACTAGGCAAGAAAAATTCTATTTTACGCATTCTGTATTTTTAGCGTGTTTTTTTTTTTTTTTGTCTAATACTTTTGCCCTGGTCGCTAAGATTACGTCACAGTCTGTTTTAATAATTATTTTTTAATATATTGCTCTCTAAATTATTACTTAAATAAAATTAATTAATTCGATAAATAAGGTAATAATAATTATGTAATTAACTGAATCAAAAGTATAGTTTATGGAAATGTTGCATTATTCATTTCTTTCGGTATCGAATTGTTTTGTTGCTTAATCTTATATATTTATAGTTATTAAATAAAATGCATTAAATTATAATTACTTAACTAATTGTAAAAATAATTAAATTAATAAATTGAAACCAAATCAAATAAATACGTATAATTAAAATAAATGGATATATATATATCGGAATATATTTCTATCTCGCCTCTGGAGAATTGGCTAGCTGCAACTAAAAATCTATTTATGATATGAGTCTTGTTGTGTGAGTTTATGTGTGTATGGTTGTGTGTTGGAGAATTAGTTGATAAATAATTGTATTGCAAAATTAAGCCATTTGTTGTGGAAATTTGCTGGGAAACGTCGCTCGAATCACACTCGCACATGCCATAAAAAGGAATGCATATGAGATGTAAATGTAAATTTCGTATTCTTTTTTTTTTGTTTTGTTTTATTACTTTTGCAGTGAGTGTGATTGATTGTATGTGTGTGTGTATGAGTGTGCCAAAAATATATAAAAAAAAAACCAAAACAGGTTTAACAAATAAAGGGATAAGTACCAAACAAAACTCGTGTAATAAATAAAATGATTAATTAATTCAGAAATCATAAGCAACAACATGCTTTTTTCTCTTTCTCAGCTAAAAGTTACATTATAAGTTACATGTTTTAAAAATAATTTGTGTATAAATAATAGTATGTAATAATAAATATAGTAATCGAATGAAAAGCACAATCGCTTGATTGACAGACTGAACTGACTGATTGATTGATTGATATAAGCGCAGCCTAACGATTTTCTATTTCTAATCAACTAACTGTATTACTTTTCTCTCTAATTATCTCATCCTTATACTATATTGTTTGTTGTTGTTGTTTGTAGTTGTTGTTGTTGCATTTAAAAGCTACTCACTTGTTGATGTGTTGCCGATTGATGCACAGGTGTTAATGGCGGCGGCTGTGATGATTGTGCCGCTGTTTCTGGCTGCACGGCTAAATAGATTTTTGTTGGACCTAAAACGCCGAGTTTGCCATTTGATTCTTGGGCTGTAAAGAATTGCGTGTAAATTATTTTAGTAAATGTTTTTATACAATTGTTTATATACACACACACACCTTTCATTAGTTGCTGCTTGACTTGCGTCTGCACCAGCTGCAATTGTTGGGCCGTAAAGTCATTGCCGACCAGACCTTGCAGCACAATGCGTGGCCCGTGCTCCGTTTGCAGCACTTGGGCGGTAACACACTTAATGACCGTGCCAGGCGGTTGATTTTGCAACAGACTCTCCTCAACACTCAGCGGCTGTTGTTGTTGTTGTTGGGGTGGTGTTGGTGCTGCTGCTACTTGCTGTGTTTGTTGCACCACATGCTGTACAACATGTTGCTGTGGCTGCACAACCACTTGCTGTACAACTTGTTGTTGTTGCTGCTGCTGTTGCTGCTGTTGTTGTTGCTGTGTTGGCAGTTTAACGGGTGAGGTTTGTGATGGACTCGCTTGAGATATTGCTGGCGTTGCATTGTTGGTCACAATGTGTGCATTGCCATCGCCCTGATGCTTAATGTGTGCCACGATTTGTGCCTGATTGTTGCCCAGCGGCTTGACAATCACCTGCTGTCCATTGATTGTTGCCACTTGCAGTTTGCCCTGTGCCAATTGCTGAGCCAGCGTCGAGTTTGGCACAAGCACTTGTTGTGTGCTTGTCTCCACATTTTCTGTGCTACTTTGTGGCTTTTCTTCAATCAATTGCTGTTGCTGTTGTTGTTGTTGCTGCTGCTGCTGGTTGTTGTTGCACCACAATCTGTTTGACAAGCTTTGTTTGTGTTGTGGGTGACGATTGCACAGTTTGATTCGATTGCACCACAAATTGTTGTTGCGGCTGTACAACATGTTGTTGTGGCTGTACAACATGTTGTTGTTGTTGTTGCTGCTGCTGTGTTTGGATTTGTTGTTGCACCATCTGCAGCGCCTGACTCTGCGGCACATTGCGTTGCGTAACAATTGTTTGTCCTGGACTCAAAATGATGCGTTGTCCGCCAACAACAATCTGTTGTTGTACGTTGCTTGTGTTGACAATCTGTTGTATCACCTTTTGTGTTGCCTGTTGATTGACAACAATCTGTTGTTGTTGTTGCTGCTGCTGTGGCGACTGCTGTACGTGTTGTTGTATAGCCTGTGTGTGAACAATTTGTTGTTGTTGTTGCACTTGGGCAGTGCCCTGTTGTTGTTGTTGCTGCTGCTGTTGTTGTTGTTGCTGTGGTGATGCAGATATGATTACCTTCTGACCCTGCGAGCCTTGTGCCACCAACACCTTGGAGCCCTGTTGCACAAACACCTGCTGTGTGGGCGACGCTGTTGTCACCACTTTCGGCACCAGTTTCTGCACTGTAGGCGAAGCCACTTGTTGTTGTTGCTGCTGCTGCTGTTGTTGTTGTTGCTGCTGCTGTTGTTGCTGTTGTGCCAATAGCAATTTATTTTTGACTTGAGCCAAGGGAAGCGTAACACGTTGCGAGGTGGCAAGTGTCTGTGTGGCCGGAGATTTGGCAACATTCCTCACTGCAATTTGTTTGATCAACGGCGATGCAGCAGCTCCAGTTGTTGTTGCCACAGCCTGTGCTGCCGCCTGCCCCGTTGCCAGTGTTTTAATTGGCAATTTCCCTTTAACTAAACGATAGAGAAAAACGTGTTTTAATTGAGTGTCAATTAGTTGCAAAGTGTGTGTTTGTTGCACTCTCACCTGGCGTTGACACATTCGATGTTGTTGTCGTTGTCAGCACATGCAGTTTACCATCGGGCATTTGCACCAATTGCTGGCCGGGATTCAAGCCACGCACACTCACTTTACCATCGGGTCCACGTATGATTTGTACTTTGTGCGGTGCTGGCGAGGGCGTGGCTGTTGCGGGGGCGGGACTTGCAACCGATGCTGCTGCTGTTGTTGACGATGCAGCAGCAGCTGCTGCTGCTGTTGTTGTTGTTGTCGCTGTGCGCGGCACTTGTGTGACGGCCTGTTGAATGATGCGCGTTGTGCCGTCCGGATTCTTGACTATCACACGTCTGCTTCCAATTACTTGCCCCTTGACTGTAAATTGTAAATCGATTAAGAATTTAAATTGCTGTCGACTATTGGTAGTTATTGAGTAGAGTTATTCTCTGACCTTTTAACCCTTTATACGATTAATGTTGTTATGTTAAATGTTATTTACCTGGTGTTGATGAGCGCGTCACTTCGCCAGGGTTGAGTAGCTTGCGCTGTTGATGTGCTGCTCTCTGTAGCTTCAGCTGTTGCTCCATCTTATCCTTGACATCTTCACCTGCCTTGGGGGCGAGCAGAACACGTCCACCGCCACCACCAGCTGGACTGCCATTGGTGGCAGCATTGAGGCCGGAACCATTGCTGGCCTCCAATTGCCGTGACGCCACTGAGCGTGTCACAGTGGCAAGTCTTGCCTTCTCCTGTTTCTCGCCAATGAATTTGATTTCCCACAACTCCAGCTTATCCTCATCGACCCATTCCTCGCTTATTTGCGGCTCTGTGGGTTGCGGAGACTCGGCCCGTTTGCGTTTACGTAGTCCGGAACGTATGGATGTGACCTCTGTGTTTTTTTGTGATGGTTGGAAAGTAATGTTAATTAATAAATATAAATATGTGTAAAGTCATATTGCACTCAGAGTTTATTAGACCTAGGAACTGTTTGAATGATACTAAACTTTCCTTAACCCATTAACTCCCCATTATAAAAGTCTACTTTTTAAAATTTTTTGCTCAGGCTCAAACCAAAAATGTTTGGATTCAAAAAAACGCTTCAAATAATTCTAATAGTGTCTGCAAACTTTTTTTTACGAAAATCTCTTCGCTAGTATTTTTTATGATTTTTTAAAATATATATTTCATATCCTATTCAACATTAACAAGATTATTTCGTCATATTTATAAAAACTTTATTCTATAATACATTTTAATATTCATAAACAAATGACGAAAGTTGAATTAAACGTTTTTCCAATATAATATTTTTCAAATGTTTTGAGAACTTAACTTTTACCTCGTGAAAAAGGTTTTAATTACTGAAATTATCTGTCAATTTTTAATAAATTTCAATGCATTTCTTTCTATTTGCCATCTTTCAACAATAAAAATTAGCCAAATCTAGCTATAAAATAGCGAAAATTAAACTTACCTCTTATAGTCTTTGGCATCTCCAGTGGTATGACGACCTTGCGTCGCAGGTAGCTCGTCTTCTCGCCATATCGACCTGCGTGTCGCAACTTGAGCAGCTCCAAGGTGACAATCTCATTCTCCGTTGTCACCTGATGTTTGCCATCTGTGGACGGTGGCTTGGCAATCATATCATCCCAGCGTAGACATGACCACAATATACGCAGCTGCAGTGCAATTGAGGACAATGTGGTGGCATTGGAGGTGCGATATGACCAGCATGTGCGAAACAATGGCCTAGAGCATTGATATGGCCAAATGCAATTGTTTTTGGCCGCATGATGGAAGCCACTGCTGGGCGCTTTACCCGCCAAGCGGGCCAACTTGAGCAGCTCGAAACGTGGTAGGACCAAGAGACTGCGCTTCTGTTTGTGCGTAAGGAAATTCGAGATGAGCGGATAGCGGGCATAAGTCGCCTTCTTCACAATCGTCGTCTTGTCCTCGGACTTGACGCACTGCTCGTACAATTTGGCCGCATCTCGGATGAGATAAACACGTCCACGCGTTGAAGTTGCCGAATAGACACGTTCATTGCCATTCTCGAAATATTCGCGATCGTATTTGGTGACATCCTCGCGTTTAACTGGACGCGCTGTGATGGGAAATCTGCGATTCTGTTTGTTCAGCGGTATATCCTTGTCCAGCGTCTGATCGAGCACATCTTTGGTGCCGATATATGCCTTCTTGGGCTTCTGTGTGCGTTTGCGTCGTGTGCCCGCAAAGATGTCGACATCATCGGCATTCGCAGTGACTGAACTGGCGGCACTTGCTGCCGCTGCCAAAGAGTCCTCGGTGCTCTCAATCTCCACATTGCTGCACACATCCATGTTCTCAATGTAGTCCATTTTATCCGAGTCTTGTGTGCTTGTATCCGGATTGGAGTCTTCCACTTTAACAGTGACTGTCTCAGCTGCTTTCGACTCTTCGGTTTCCATTGGCATTTGCAGGCAATCCGTGAGCAGCTGCTCACTAAAGGCAATCGCATGGGCACGCGCCTGTTCCCAGTCTTGCAGCAGGTCGAGTGGCGCCTCCGATTCCGCTTGCTTGTGATCCTCCGATTCTCCGTCCAGAGACAAGTGTACCGATTCCTTTTTGCCCTCGGTCAATTTCTGTTCCAGTATGGACGGTTTCTTCACAGCACCCAGAATGGCTGCCACAGTCTCCTTGGATCCATTCCCAGCTGTGTGCGCCTTGCGCAGCAACAGTAGCAACTCCTTCTTGGCACGCGCCTTCTGCAGACAGAGCGGGGAATAGCAAGTGTTTTGGGTGATCTGGGACACGGCATTTGAGTTCGTGTTGCACTCCTTGGTGTAGCAGCGGAAGGTCTTGGCAAAGCGATTCAGTTGACTGAATTGCATGCGAACCGTTTGAATTTGCTTCGCCAGCGAGTTGACCAGATCCAAGTTGACATTGGAGGCAACTGTTTTTCCCGCCGCTTCGGTTAAGCGCAACAGACGCTTCTCGAGATACGTCTGTTTGTTACTGCTACCCGTTGCTGTTATTAACAATGGTTTAACATCGCTTTCGTCATCCGATTTGCTGGCAATTTGTTGTTCCACCTCGGCCAATTTGGTGCGTCTCTCGAGCAGATCATCCAGGCGACATTTGCGTGCCACCTTGGGATAATAGTGTCGACCCGGGGCAGTTAAGGCTTTGCTCACATCAATGTGCCCGCTGACACGCTCGCCCACATCTTCGTAGACCTTGACGTGCTTGTATTGCTCGGGCAAATAATGGCACACCTGACCCGATGAATGAATCTCTTGGCACTGCTGCATAAAGCGCTGTGTCCGTGGATCAATGAGCACGCTTTCATTAACCGTCGTTGGCTCCTCACCCAGCGAGTAATGGACATAGACACGGGCATGTGTCAGCGGCTGGGCGCGTGTACGTCGGACGCGAACGCCACAGCGTCGACTGCTCGATAGCCAGAGCCAGCCCCATTGGCCATGGACACGATACTCCTCGCCCTTTTGCTTCCACACCTGATGCTTCAAGCCCAGCGAGTATTTAATGTAATTGAATGCCAAACGATTGCGTTCCTCTTCATCATCACGTTCGCGCTTCTCCCGTTTCTCTTGCTTCTTGCGATCCTCGCGCTCGGCGCTTGTAATCCTTTGTAGATGCATGTGTCCCAGCTGTTCGTGCCACACGTTGGCAAAGACAACGCTCTTGAGAGATGCCTGAAACAGCAGCATGACAGCAGCAAAGTCTGTGGCACGTTTCGCATTCATTACAGCCGTGTTCCACATCTTTTTGTTGCTCAACCAATTCGGATTCATAAAGGACGCCGCAATATTCGTCTCGAAATTAATCAAAGTCTGTCGCAACGTTGTGATTATATTCTCACAGCTGCCCATTGTGATGCCAATCCATTTGAAATCGGAGGCCGTTGTCAGTGAGAACTTGTGGGAGAGATGACGTCGTTTATCGCGCTCCTCGTTGCGCTGCGGTTTGTTCAGGGCAATGGGATTTGTGGCATACTGATTGACATAGTTTTTAAAGCCCTGTTCCATGCCCAGTTTAAAGTAGAGTGTGCCACTATTCAATTGACTCGTCTTCTGTCGTGTCACCATCTTATTATCCTCGGCAATCTTCTGAACAGTCTCAGCTGCCGTCTCTTCCTCGTCGTCTTCCTTCTTCGTTGTGGTCTCCTTGTCGAGCAGTTCCTGTGTAGCCTCTTGCTCTAAATCAATCAAGGTGCGTTTATTATGCTTATGCTCGTTGGTCAGCGACTCGGTTAGCTTCATTTGACGTTCAATCTCCTCCAGACGCTCCGTCAGTTGGGCATGCAATCGTGTCTCTAGCTCCGCTGCATCCATGCGCTTCAGCAGCAACTCCAATTTGGCCTGTGTGCTGTAATACCAACAACTGCCATCGTTTTGATCCTCGACAAAGACACGTCGCGCAATAAACCAATACTTGCGACCATGTCGATCCACCCCGAGACTGTCGTGGCGTATGAGTACACCTTGTTTCTCCTGCGGCAGCACACAGTCCACCACGCCGGATACCTTGTGGGAACGACAGAGACCACATTGCCAGTCCTCGGTGGGTACATCGTTCATGGGTGGATCTACGCACTCCAGGTGATAGACAGCGGGACATGTTTCGCAGCACAATAAATCGCCGAGACGATGACAGACCCGACAATGATCATCATAGTGTATGGGTCCCTCCTGGACCATCACATCCCGCACTGAATTTGCCGTCAGAAATTGATCGCCCAGAAATTGTAGCACAATCAAACGATGATCGACACCCGTATAGGGATATTCACCAGTGCTGAGTATTTGATAAACCTCACGATCAAATTCCCTGTCACTCTCCACATAACTGCGCAGCACTTCTGGCCATGTGATGGCATCAATCAGATATAAACTGATATTGACCGTATCCTTCTGATCAAGTGGCCCAAAATGCGTACCCTGGACATCCTCCTCGCGTAATATCGCCTTCAGCAGCATGATGTGGACATCCGTTAGCAGAGCACTCTGCTCCTCGCACACCAATGCGGCACAAAAGTCCTCGAAGCGAAAGGGCGATAGTCGCACCAAATGACGAAAGCGTCTCAATACTTCATAAATACTTAGAGCGCGCAATACATGCGCATTGCCTATAAATAGATCTTCCGATGATTCGGGTAACTCCAGTGCCGGATACTCTCGACCCTCCTGCAGCCAAATTGGCTCCGGACTTGGCGGACGCGGTGGTCGACCAACTCCGTTCTGTGTAAAACTGCAGACGGAAAACTCCGACTCACTCTCGTTGGCTGCATCCAAGCTCTCATCGTCGCTGGGCGTGAGCAGCATATCATCTTCATTATCGGTTTTCTCCTCATCCGAATCACCAAAATCAGAGCCATAATGATACTCCGATTCGTAACCTGTTTCAATTCAAAAATACATTAAAATTGGAATATCAATTATCATCATCATAATATTTCCTAGTGCTTTTGTATTCTTTGCTTTTATGTTTGAAATTTACCTTTTAAACGACCAGAGTATGTGTTTGTCATTTTACACTCCCTTTTTCTTGGCCTTTTAATTGTGGTCTATATATAAAATGTTACCCAAGTTGTAACTGAATACTTCTCTAATTGCTTCTTTCTGCGCCTTTCCTCAATGTCTTTTCGTCTTCTTTTACTGGCTTTTAGCCTGCGTTGCAATTAATAGCAAATCTCTATAAATTGTATCTTTTAACTAGACCCAAATTCGAAGACAATAGCACATTACTTTACTTGTCAATTGAACTAGACTCGTATAATGATTTTTTTTTGTTTCAAACATTTGACATTTATTTCAAAGTTAACTGGGCCTAAATTTTTTGTATTTTAATGTTTTGAATAAAAAATTGGACAGGATTTTTTGAATGAGTAAAAATAATATTTTTAACTTGAATAAGTTTGTCAATCTTTAGCCAATTTAAATAAATAATTTAGAGTGTTTTGCATATTTGTGGTATCATATTTGACAATTCTAATCAAATTAGTCTTGTAAAAAGAATTTCTCTCTAACTCAAGCTAAATGAGTGGCAGTAAAATTGATTTAAGAAACAATTAAGTTAGCTCGAACCTTTTCTTTAAATAATAGTGTTTCGAGTTAGGGAAGCTCGACTGTATTTTTATTTCTTAAATATCGCTCACATTATTGTGCTAATCAATTGCCAATTTGGTTATGCTTTTCCCCTTTAAGGATCTTATTAATGTTTTAATTAAATTTACTTGCAAATGTAGCAGTTTTGAAAACTAGATGTAAGTTCCAAATGGCAAAGGTAAAAAAAAAAGTTTTCTATACAATCAATCCCAAACTATATATTCTGTACTTAAAATGTTTATACTATTATAATTTTTTAATATAATTTAGGATCATATATTCTACTTCCTTTTCCCAAAAATGGTGACGTTTCTTCACTTTAAAGTTGTCTGGTAATTTTTTAAAAAAAGTTTCTATCCAATATTTTAGACAATCTATTGCAAAGTATGTTTGGTGCTAAAAATGCTTAAACTATTATAATTTTTTAATACAAGTTAGCATCACACAGTCTACTCCCTATGGTTACATTTCTAAACTTTAAAGTTCTCATAAAATATTTTAAATTTGTTTACATGATCACTAGCCAATTCAACATAACGCTTTATCCGATCTGTACCCAAGATTATGCAGAATTAACAATATTAGGCCTATTCTAAATGCATAAATATCGTTAAATTTTCAACCCCTTATAAAAATGTACTTTAAATAAATTTGGTGTTTACCTTTTCTGCCTGAATAGCTGTGGGTGCTGGTATTGGCATTCACATTTGATTTGCGTCCGCGTCCTCCTCGTTTGGCGGCGCTGCTGCCGCCGCGGCTGCTGCGATTGTTGTGACTGCTGCGGCTGCACTCGTCGCTTTGGGGCGAGATGCAGCGGGACGCTGAGGGCGTGCTGGGTTGCGATTTGCCTTCGCTGAGATATTTGGGCTTCTTGAGCAGTTGATAATTGAAGCGTCCCGAAGATCGTTCATTTGGCGTCTTTGGCGGACGTCCACGTTTTCGGCTACCGCGACCGCTCATTTTATATAGTTTGCGTTGACGTTGTTGTTATTGTTGTTATCCTCCACCCACTTTTTGCTTAAAACTATCCGTACGGTGCGAGCGCGAGTGTGTGTGAGTAGTATGTCTGTGTGTGTGTGTGTATGTTGTATCTCAAATACGATTTGGTCTTCTTCTTGTTGCTCTTCTTGATGAAACGCACATTATCTAAAAACAAAATCAAGTTTGTTAAAAACAATAACAATTTGTGAACAACTGTAATAGCAACTGAAACTGGCACTCTCGCTCGCACTCATTTGCGCATATGCATATGTCTGTCTGTATTTGTATCGCATGTACATGTGCCGAGAAAAAAATCGATAAAATTCACAATTCACTTTGAAAATGCCATTTTGTTTACAAATTACATATGAAAAAACATTGTTAATTGCATATATGGCGCCAAAAATCACGCACACACACACATACACATATACACAAACATCATTCGGTTAAGGATGCTTTGCTCAGAGCCAGGTTTGGCAAATTATACATTCTCAATTTTTAATGTAGTGCTTGGTTGGGGTACTCGCTCGACACGCACAATTGTTCGTGTGATATTGCATGTGTGTGTGTGTGTGTGGGCCTGTATTCGAGTGTATGCGCGTGCTTGGGAGTATGTGTGTGTGTGTATGGAACTGAAGCCAACGCACATTGTCCGCCATTTATAAAACCGAGAAAATTTGTGCAAATTGCCACAGAAACGTTTAATTAATACAATTCACATTTATTTCAAATGCACAATTTACCCAAAGCACTTGGCAACACATTGCGAACGCGTTGCAGTATTTTATTTGATATTATTTAACTATTTTTAAGCAAACTGTTAGAGCGACTTTTACCTTACATTTTAGTTCTGCACTTATAGCCCGAATAGCGTACAGTCAGCCAATCACAGCGCGTCTTTCATTTGCTAATGCCGCAAGCGACATCTGGTATTCGTTTTTGGAACTAAATTACACATGGTTGCATGCGCGTCATGAGCAGTGTTGCTATCGCACTTGTTATCGCAAGCGCTCAAACCAAATTTCAAATTGCGCAGTCGTTCTGATGACAGTGCCGTAGTACCGGGTATTGTTGTGATTTTGTTCAGGTAATAATAACTTTAATAAAAGTATTTAGTTCAGTCTGTAAACTTCTGATGAACGAACAAATCGATAATTTATACTTCAGTAGTTTTTCGTTCATTTATTGTACTGTTCGATACGTATCGCCCGACCGCCACAATTTTTCGATTAAACGGAACTAAAAATGTTCGGGCGCGCAATTCAAATCAGAAATTAATAATTTAATTATAAGCAACAAAACAATTAAGCAATGAGAATATACAAAATACCCCCCCCCCCCCACCCCACAAAAAAAAAAAAAAATTAAAAAAAAAACCCTTAACTCCAAACCCCCCACCCCAACCTTTTCTTTGATATGTATTCATTGGGAAGTTCGACTGTAATTATTTATTTATTAAATTATAAATCTGATAAAAATAAAGAAATATTTAATGAATGTTGCAAGTTCCTTACGCCTTGGCGTTCGGTTTTCTATTATTTACTTCTTTTCAAAATTATGTATTCAACAAAATTCAAACAATAATTTATGGATAGTTTCACAATTTCGGTTTAAAAAATGGATTCCTTTAAAAATGATTTATAAATTGACTATCGGTGCTTTTCTAGAAACTAAGGTTGCCACACGTTTCGTTTTAAAAGAAGAGTCTTTTCACCGACCCTGTCTTTCAAAAGTCAGGGCTGCCTCGCGGCTCAATTCACCGTTGGATGGAGTTGCCGGTACCGGTTATTTATTTTCTAACTGCCGCTGTGGAAATTCAGTTTTTTTCAAAAGCCACTGCTATTTTGTTATTTAAAGTAAAAAGTGTGCAAGACGTTTAGTGTTATGTAGCCCTGCGTCAAATTGTACGCTATCTTATCAGCAAACAATGCGTGCAGGTCGCTGATTTCGCTAGTATTACTTCATTCTGCACGCCAGTCGGATGCATTTTATAAATAAGCTTAAAGCTTAAACGCTAAACATGTTGTAAAATCAAAAACTTATTTATGCTGTCAATTAGCATTTTGTGAATATTTCAATCGTGTACGTTTAATATATACATATATTACATATTGTAGTTTCCTTTCTATTCATTGGCATGTGAGTAAATAAAACATTTCTAGATAAAGTTACGTTGTTACCAATACAAATACACCTGTCTCCCACCCCAATGTTTTGTATGAATGTGAGTATGTACATACGTATGTTATTATAAATAGTTATCATGGCGTGCAAACAACAAAAAAAAAGTGGTATGTGTTAACCTGTAATTTAAGATACTTAACTATTTGTCAACCCAAAGCACGCCCTTTAACCCCCCCACCCCCAATACCCGTTTATCTAACGGTTATCATTGCCATTTTTTTTTTATTTAATGGTTTTGTCACTGATTTCCATCGAAATGTACCTAATGAATACATACGGTTGTTTGTATTCAGGGAATATCGCCAGTAATTTTAAAAGAATTTCTTAAGACTCATTTTCACATGACGTCATGTGAATTTTATAATTGGAGTAGCCAGTGAAAGATAATTAATGTATAAATTCATGTTGATAGGTTCTTTTAAGTGTGTGCATCTGTGTGGGTGTGTGTATATTTGTGTGTGTGTAGGCCACACCATTGATAGACGCTTTCTACAATAGATATCAGACTGTCTTCAATTATGACTTTATCTCCAGCTTGCTTGGTACAATAAACGCTTACATTAATGCATCTACCCATAAAAATATATATGTACACATATATATATATATATATACATATATAAGTTGGTTGGGTTTCGAGTTTCCAAGTTAGCAGTATTTATTTAATTTTTATATTTATTTGTGGCCGGTTTCATATCGATTTCATTTCAGCTTAAATAAACAATACAACCCAATACAAAATGAGAATTCGCAGTTGGAAGAGCGGTTTCTATTTCATACCCACTGTATTTATCTGTGTTTCTACGATACTAACAAAAGCTGAAGATGTTGCGGTCGTAATGAGGAACGAAAGGTACTTTATCAGTTATCAGTTTCATCACATAATTAGCAGATTGCGAATAAATTTTTATCTATTTTTCAAATTTATATTTTGCTAATATTTTTTTTATTTTTATTATATACAGGATATTTCTTAAAAATATTCAAAATTGTAATCAATATTTTTATTATTATTAATTGTTAACAAATTTTAAAATAATTTCAAAGTACTATTGATTTTTTAAAATAAATATTTTTAAATAAAAAAATTATTAAATGCATACATTTTATTTTAATTAAGAACAATTTTTTTTTTAAATTTAAAAATAATAAAAAATAAAATTTTCTTCATAAATTCTTTGAAATTTTTTTATATTGTATTAATTAATAACAATAATAATATAATTTTCATTTTGAATTTATTTAACTAGTATTTAATAAATATCGTTCATACTTATATATTTTAAAATATTTTTACAATAATTCTAAAATATATTTATATAAAAATTAAACTAAAAATTTTTACTGCAACTTTATATACTAAATTTATTTGCTGCTTATCTGTGTAGTACCAGCATGACAATAGATGCTTTAACCGAGGTAAACTATAGCACCGTGTCAATAAATCCAGCATCCGAATTGAGCACACAAGCACCTCCAACATTAATGAATGCGACAGCAGCATCAATATCGACGCTTTCCAATGCTAATAGCACAAGCACGCGCCCACCAGAGATCAGCTCTGCTCCCATACAGGCCATACAGAAACAGATACCGATACCAACAGATTGTTCACAGCGTGCCGAAGTGAAAAATCAACCCAAATTCACATCCAGTTCACGATTGCGTAAATGCTGTCCACTTGGTGAAAATCTGGATTACTATCGTGAGAATCAAAGTGATTCCATGTGCACTGATAAGGCAGTTCTTAATTTTGAACCAACTATTATCACGGCTATGCTTTATGATAACTGCATTGAGGATATGGAAGTTAAACCAGAATTGAGCATAGAAATTGGAAATCCATGTAATAGGTAAGTCTAGCCACATATATAATAAACTATTCAACTATTCATGCTTAGTTTTAGAATTTGTTTAGGATAGATTTTGAAAATTTACTATGAGTGTCGCAATGTTTAGAAATAATAAATTTCCCCAAATTAACTCTATAAAACCATAACTACGTTATCTTTAGTTATTATCAGTAATACATAGTTATTATCAGTAATTAGTTATTGCAGTAATAGGCAGGTTTAACTATATAATTAACTATTAAATATAATATATCGTGTATACTTTTAGACTTCTATTAAACCAGGGAACATCAGGTGAATACAATTTTTTTAAAGTAAGTTTTCAAATTGTTTTGAAAATTTATTGTCAGAAAAGCGATGTTTGGAAATAATAAATCATCCCAAATTAACGTAATAAAATCATAGCTACATTATAACTTTAGTTATTATCTATGTATGGCAGTAATACAATTTTACTTGTTTCCTGGGAAAATAGTCAAATACAATGGAATATATTTTAAATGCGCTGTAACTGTGTATCTTGTATCTGTAATGATTGCAGTGTTGACTTTTTCAGCTCGTTTATATACGAAGATACGGACGATCAGTTGATAATTATGCAAAATGGAGAGCTTTTAATGATAGACAGGAATGGCACTGACTATACGGTTGAGGAGAATTATTGTCTGGATATGGATAAGTCTGGTAAAATGATTGCCTTCGTCTGCATCACACAGATTGAGGAGATTTCCCAGGCAAAGATTATAATTATCGCGGTATTGATGCTTATAAGCATGCCTTGCCTGCTCCTCGTCACTTATTTGCATCTGACTCTGAAGTTGTTACGCAATCTTCATGGCTGGTCTTTGGCATTGATGTCACTGTGCTTGGCCTGCGGTTATTTTGTTTACTCGGTGGTTCACATCTATGGCATACCATCGGGCGGATTCATTGGATACGTTATACAGTTCTTTATATTAAGCTTCTTCTTTTGGTACCTCTGCATATGCTGTAACATTCTCCTAAACATCTGGTACAAGCTGCCCTACTATATACAATTGAGTAACACTTGGACTATAGTTAATTTTACTGCGTACCTGTTTATTGCCATCACTGGACCTGCGATTCTGGTTTCGCTCACTGTACAAAAGGGTTTGCCTGGCATGCCTTCATATTTCCTGCAAGGACTCACCGAATCCATTCGTGAATCCCAACGCTATTTTATACCCCCAGTTTCTACAATTCTTGGACTCAGTTTTCTGGTATGTATTTAATCATAGTTTCTTTTTATAGCAACCTTCTTGTTATTATTATATTATCAGTTTTATGTTCACATTGATAATGGAAACAATTTTCTCATTAATATGGTTTATTTTTGGGCTTTTTTTCATTTAAAAAATTATATTAAAAATAGAGTCTAAGATGTTATCTTAAACTTGTAGAAGTGAAAGAAATTTGACTTTAACTTTACGTAAGAAAAGATAAAGTCAATGTGAAACAGTACAAAAAGTACCATTTGAGACAGCATTTTGTAATTTGCTAATGGGAACCCCGCAGAATTACTTTAAATTGGGGATACTTGAAACCAAATCTTTAAAATTGTTGAATACAGTCTTTATATTTCTTGTTATAGCTCATGGTTATAGCATTTTTTGGCTTTCAACGCATCAAAACTGATGGTTATTTGCGTGCCCACGATGATGAAAAGGATGCAACAACGCCGATACTTCAGTTCGATATAGAAAAATATGAAAATGTCAAAAAGGAGTAAGTATAGATGAATCCTTTATTTAGAAAGTTGTATTGCAACTATGTTTAATTTGCTTTTCAGTGCCAAATGTGTCGCATTGCTGGGCATTATTATCATACTGGCCTGGCTATTCGAAATAGTCACATTTTACAAGTCTGGCAATGAAGGTGAGTAAATATAATCATATAAGGCAGCGGTGGGCATGCATGGGCTCCGGGAGCTAGCGGCTGCTCCCAACTTTATTTCTGTCTATTCGCAAAGTCGCAAAAACGGCTCTTTCTTGTAGTTAATATATTAATAAACTTTATCTCTAATCTTACAGGTTATCTGTTGCTCTGTGATATGATCAATGGATTGCAGGGCCTGTGGATAATGCTGATATTCCTCGTAGTGCGCCGACGTCGAACTATAATATTACGCTGGTGGTATGATCGCGGTTCGCATCCCATCACCGAAGCGGGCACAGAACTGCAACCGGTTAACAAAGCAGCGAATCCTTCATAAGAATTTAGTCACGTCACACCAAATTGTTTATATATGTATATATATAAATTGTTTATTGCATTTTACATAGAAATGTATTATTATAATTATTTTTTTTCTTTCTCTCACTTGTATACATAAAGTTTCATTGAGTTGAAATGTCCGTTTGTAATTTATTTTATTTTATTCTTTTTTTTTTGGGATGGATAGAGGCGTGAGTTATGAGAGAGTCGTCGTATCAACTATGTTGTATGTAAGTGGTAAAATGGTAAATGTAAATGTATGTGGAAAGGAAAGCAGTAAATACTCGTAGTTCTTTTTTTTTTCGTTTAGTTCGCCTACGTTTCTTCTTTCTTGTCAATGTCGCTCGATAAATCTAAATCATGCAAATCTAAATGTTTCTCTAAATGTGATTACAAGGAAATTGTTCTTTGTATGATGAATGAATAAATAATTTATCGTGTTTTTTTTTTGTTGTTTGTTTCGCATACGTATTTGGGAATGCGCAGCAATTAGCGCTTTAATACTATTTACATATTGTATGCTACGTAAATGGGATCCAATTGATCGGCCAGAAAGCCATCCCGTAAATGCATACGCTGCTTCTCGCCGCGACTGTTGATGGGAACAACACCTGCAAGGAAAAGACAATGAGTAAATAAACAAAGAGTTTGAAATGTTGGAAAATATGTCAAGGGAACAATTTTGGAAAAAATTTAAGTTTTCCAAGTGAACAAAAATTGATATATAAAAAAATTTAGAGGCAAAATAATGATCAAATTGAAAAATTCCTCAAATTCCTCATGAAAATCGTTAAAGTTTTGACAAAGTTGTGGGAGGTTGAAATATTTGAAAAACTGTCAAGGGGTAGGTATGGAAAATATCGAAAATTTTCAAAAGAAATTTAATTTTCCAAATAATCAAAATTTAAATATTAAATAAATTTAGAGGCCAGATAATGGTCAAACTGTTGTTTTATATTGAAATCGGTCAAGTTTTGACAGAGTTGTGGGAGATTGGAATATTTCGAAAAAATGTCAAATTGAAAATTTTCAAAAAATGGAATTTTAAACATTTAAACTACGATCAAATGGACATTGCTTAGTGAAAGATTTAAAAAATTGAATAATTTAAGAGTTTTAAGAATCAATAATAAATTTTTGATATATTTATTGTAAACTAACCTGGATCAACAACCACAACGACGCCCACAATGAGCTGGTGCTCCTCCAGCACAGTGTTTGTGACCAAGGGCACCAAATCGAGAGCTTCCGACTCGTTGCCATCCAATTCAACAACAACAACCAGAAGATTAGTCCAAGTAAAGACGGCGCTGCAAGTGAGAGAACGAGTCGAGAATTAGTTTCTGTTGCCTAGCAAATATGATTATTCACTTGTGGCACTTACCACTCTGCAATTTTCTTGTGACAACGCAGCACCGAATTCTCAATGTCTATTGGATGATAGTTCATGCCACGCAACGATATCACCTCGTCCAGGGCACCCACAACATAAACGGCGTCGTGCAACTCCTGATCATTGGCATTGATGGCGCCACCGACTGAGAGACTGTGCTCGGAATTGCCACCGAGTGATGCATTTGAGAAATTCAATTGCAATTGGCTCATGGAATTTAAGGACTCTGTATCACTGTCACGACTCGCCACACTTGGTGTGGTCTCATCTAAAATCGAAGCGGCCTGCGAGCATTCTGTGCGCCGCAAGAAACCCAAATAGCCGGTGCGTGCATACATCTCTGAGGTGGCACCAGTGACCAATTTGGCATTGAAGTGATCATTGTAATCCGTCTCATCGCCATAGATGGTAAAGTAACCATTGGCATTGTGTGGAGCTTGCACCTAAATTGTAGAAAAGAGACAGGATTAGTTTTGGAATATATTACTGGACAAACTGTTCTATAACTCACCCAAATTTCACCCAAATGCGAGTCGCCACAGTGCCCCTTAGTCTCGGGATTGGCAATAATTACTTTAACACCCGGCAACAGTTTGCCAGATTCAATCAAACACAATGAGTTGGGTGCTCCTCGCTCCACCAGGGCCACACGATTGTTGCGCAAAGCACGAAGATCAACATAAACTTGTGCGCTCTCCGCGGAACTTGCGCCCTGGACACAAATGGCTGGATTAACGCGACAGCCAAAGGATGTGGATACGCAGCGTGTGTTAAGGCCAAGTCCCTGGAATAGCTTGCAAAACTGTTGGGTGAGCGTCACCCGAGGACGCTCCTCGCCAACCACAACACAGGTGCGCACACATCGCAGATCCACATTGCGTTGCTTGAGCGATGGCACCGAGTTGCTCAGCGCCTTGGTGCACAGCTCGATGACGCCATACGAACAGAAGGTGTCACGCACGCGATGTTGCGAGAGTGTCGATAGCCACAGACTGGGATTGGCCTCCACCTCGTAGGGGGCAATGAGAATGGAATGGTGACCGCTGTAGACACCAATCAGAGTCCACATGACAAAGCCAAGGCCACAATAGGGATCCAGACAGAGGGCGACATGACGCGATGGATACAATTCACAGGCCAGTTTTAAACTGGCGCACAGACTAGACAGAGATCTATTTAAAGTATAAGCAGAGTTATATTTTAGATTTCTAAATTATCCGTGAATCACCTACCGATGCGTTATATTGACACCACTTAAACGTCCACAGGTGGACACACTGAAATCCAAATAGGCGCTCGAATCCAATGACACTGTGGCTATGCCCGCCAGTTTACGCTTTGGATTATCATCGATATCGAGTATCGGTGGCCACGTTTTCGGATCAATGGATGAAGCCGCCTCCCTTGATTTCAATAGCTTTATAATTGGCTGTATGGAGAGCACAATGCCACTCTTGGATACATCGACAATCATGCGTACTGTTGGCAATGTCGTGATCAAATTCTGTGGATGCGGTGGCCTAATTGTTATAGGTATCGCGCCCAGATACAGACAGCCATAGAATGCACACAGCAAGTCCAAGCCAGGTGGAAAAATTAGTGCTACAATTAAAGACAGTGCATATTAATTGTTTAATAAATTATGAAGAATCTTAGAGACTTACCAACATGATCGCCTGGCTCGATTTTGCCACGTTCCTGCAACAGGGCGGCAATCTTTTCTGCTCGTTTGTGCAGCTCCGAACAGGTCAGCGTTTTGGCAATGGCGCCTATTAAGTAGAGAATGAATTCAGTTTGTGATATAAATCGAAAAATATCCTCATAAAAAAAAAATAAAATAAAAACATAATTCCAAAAAAAAAAAATAAAAAATTAAGAGAAATCGTTGTTCGCTGTTTTAAAATAAAAAAAAGTAAAACTACAGTCAAAACTTCCCTAACTCAAATCACCATTATCCAAAGAAGAAGTTCAAATTATGGAGACTTTGACTTATGAAATTTTTTTTTAAGATTATAAACTTCATTGCCACTAGATTTAGTTCGAGTTAGCGAAAATTCAAGTCAAAGAAGTTCGTGGTATGCAAGTTCAATTGTATTATTTGCACTTCTTAAAATGTAACTTAAAAAATAAGTTTAATTTTCAGTTTTAAATTGATCGTAAATTTTAAATTGAAAATATAACTTTTTTTTCAATTTTTATTATAATAATTAAAAACTTAAAATAAATTTTATTTTGCAATTATTATTATAAAAATTGAAAATAACATTTAAATATAATTTCAAACATAAATATTGTAAATAAACGTTTCTCCTGTTTCTGAAAAGTTCTTCCAAACATAAAGTACATGCAATTGTATGTGTAATTTTCGCAAAGTTCCAATAATTTTTTTAATGTGTTCGATTTTATTCCTACTTATAACTCTTACTTGCAATCTCTGGTAAATACCACACACGTAAATTTTGAATAGTAAAAAAAATCAGATCAACTTAAAACTTTCATAATTTTGACAAAACCGAATATCATCTTGATCAATTTCTTAATTTTCAAAATTAAAAAATAATAATAATAAAAATTATTAATACATTACAGGCATTTTTTTTTAAATCTATAAAAGCTATGTAAATTTTTAGATTATTATTTTGAGGCTTACCCTTGGAGTTGAGAAGTGTGAAAATAATGTGATCTGGAGATGTGTTGGCGCGCCAACGCAAGACGCCCGTTATCAATTGGGGCTGTGGATAAAGATGGGATTGGGATTAGCAAGAGTTGTCACAGAGTTAAGATGGTCGAATTAGGGCTCACCTTGCGCTCACCGTCTTCGGCCATGCCCACATCGCGTCCATGTGCAACAGCCAAGCGGTTGCCCTGCACTAAATTGCCAACCATGACGGAGGCGGGTCCCACACCCGTGTCTGTAATACCACAGCCAGATGATGAGCTTAATTTTGCAGTTGTTTGCACACCTTTTTTTTATTTTTTGGAATTTGTTTTTGGTTTTTTTTTTTGGTTGGGATTTTTGGTTAGTATTTAGAATGATTGTTGTTTGTTTTTGTACAAGGATATATTTTTTGATTTGATTTGGTTTTGATATGCAATAACAATATAGATGATGAGTTGTTATGATATATGATATGATATGTGGAGTTAATTGCAAACAATTATTATTAGGAGAAAGTTGTTGTTGTTGTTGTTTTGTAGTGGTTGTTAATGTTTTTTTTTGTTTTTGAAAGCAATGCAATGCAATTAGTTGTTGACATTAATTTAAGTTGTTTGTTTGTTTGGTTGGTTGGTTGTTATAATACAGTGTTGTGGTGTATTTTTGTTGTTGTTGTTTATTATTAGTGTTGGTGCGTTGTTGTTGTAGTTGTTGTTGTTGTTGTAGTGGGGAGCATAGTAGAAAGCAACGCGCAGCATTTATCATTATTTATTATTATTAATTATTTGATTTATTGTTGTTGTAGTTGTTGGTTTTTTTTTTTGATTGGTGATTAAGTGATAAAAAAAGAAGGAAAACAATATTTGTATTTGTCATCAGATACGAATATGTTTGTTGTACGTAAAGAAAAGCATAGAGAGACACCAAGAGACACAAAAGCCAATTATTAATTAACAATACGAATAACAAGTTATATAGTAAGTTTATAAAGTGGGATTCTACGCTACAACTCCTCTACCACCCCTCTCTTCTCTCCATCCACCTGCTCAACTCACCTTGATGCATCTCTCGGGGCTTGGGCAAGTTGGTGACACACGTATGCGGACACATGAGCACATTGGCCGGATGCAGTGAACCCTCCAGGAAGCGACGTCTCGCCTCGCACAAATGGATGCCACCCAGCGGCGTCTTGGGCAAATGATTGGGCGGCACAAGGGCCAGACAATAGATGCCCACCTGATGGATAGAGTCGACAGCTTGCAGGACACGTGACATCCACTGGAAACTCTCCTCCTCGGAGCAATCGGGCCGTTGTTCGGCAATAACACAGACGCGTTCATCCCTCAGCACTTTGATGCTAAAGACGGCAATGCGTCCGCGATAAATGAAGCGCATTGGCTCCACAGCCAACACAGTGGCAATGATGTCATCTGCATTATGCTTCCGCCCGGTCACGGTCATCAGGCCATCCCGTGAGCCGCATACAAAGACCAATCCGCCGGGCCCGAGGAAACCCAAGAGACCGGAGCGCACATAAAACTCCTCGCTCAAGGGTTTGGGTGTGCCGACGACAAGTGTGCCGCCGCCCTCCTTGGGCTGCTCGGGATCCTCCAGCAGTGGCTGCACTTTAAATGTGGAATTTGTCATGCCATCGAGACCAAAGTAAGTGGCGCCAGTTGAACCACTTGTCACACAGATTTCGCCCACTTGATCCGTTTTACAGAGCACTGGAGCACCCTCGGATCGTACAACGACCATTTGTGCCGCTGGCATCACCTGTCCACAGTCCTGGAGTGTCAGCGATGTCAGCGAATCTTCGCTATCGACACGCACCACGCCATGGGAGAGGGCAGCCATGGAGAGTACACCACGTCCAGTCGCTGATTGACAAAAGCCTGTCGAGGAGGAGCGTCCGGGTCGACGCAGTGACACTGTGAAGACCTCGGAGCTGCTGGCACACGGACAAATGGCGTCCGAGCGCAGACCCTTCGCTTGGAATACATTCAAGAATTGATCGCAGGATGACAGCGACCAGGGATTGGCGCCATCGGCAACGAGCAGCATGCGCAACGAAGACAGCGAGATGTCCTTGTGATCCTTGGTGGCCAATAGACCCCAATGCAGATCCCGACTCTTCACCAGACAGCACGAAGCCCGATGCTTCGTTATCAACTGCATCCACGAGGATGGTCGCAGTTTCATCAATGCGTAGGGAATGAATACCACATGCATGCCATTCAATATGGATGTCAAGACGGCATGCCACAGTCCAACCTCCCGCTTGAAGTCCAGCACACAGACAATCGTCTCGCCCTCGGTGTAATGACAGGCCATGGTCAGGGCGCGACAGTGATTGATCATGGCGGCGCGACTGACAGTGATGCCTGCAATGCAAGATGCCATCAATTAGTGGAGATTACAGCTTGTGAGGGAGCAGGGAAATCCGCGAGAGAAGTAACAGTAAATTTGATCCCCCAAAAGTAAAGGGAAATTCTCTAATGATCAAGGTATTTATGGAAAATTCCGTTCTGCTTCTGTTGTCACTTCTCGCTAAGAGAAGATTAGCCTTGACTTTCTGAAACTCTCATCGCTTTTCTCATTCTCTGGATTTTATTTCTTAGTTTCCTCTTTTTTTCTTTACTTCTCTATCTTCTTTCAATTGTATTTTCTTCTCTTATCTCTTCGCTTACTCTATTGATCTGTTTTCTAATAAACTCAATAATTTTCCTGGTTCACCACTTTTCACTTCATCTTCTATCGCTTCTCTTTCTTCTTTCACTATATTAATATATTTTTCATCGTTAACTTCTCTATTTCTTACTTGATTTGACTTTATCACAAATGACTTGCCTCACTTTTTCTCCCTCTCAATTCTCCTATATTTATACCCCTCTATTTTCACTCCCAACTTACCCATTACACTACCCTCCTTATCCGTAGTATACTCGATATACGCAGCAGCTGTTTCCTCAACGCGCAAGTTGCCCACATTGAAATCTTTGGGTGGCTTGGGCAAATGCTCCGTGACGAACCATTGTAGACGTGGCCAGCCCTTCAGTTTGGCAATCTCGCCAGTTGCCGACTTCGGCAGACCCTTCAGGCATGCCTCCGAAGTGAGGGCGACTGTAATCCCGCACGAGCTGAGCAGGAAGCCCACTTGCTGTGGCGGCGTATCCGAACTGGACAGCGGCAACTCAATTGGCAGCGGCACCAGGCCACGAAACATGCAACCATACCAGGCAGTAATAAAACTATAATAAAAGAGAGTTTAGCAGAGGAACAAACATGTTAATTATTTCACAACGCACTCACCTCAAGGGATCATTATTGGGATAGACCAAGGCCACACGATCACCTGGCTTGAGGGTGACCTGTTCGGGTCCCTTGCTGAATATCTTTGTGGACAGGGCATAGGCGATCTTTTGTGCGCGCGACAGCAGCTTGCCATAGGTTAAGGTTGTCGTTATTTTACCATTAGGATCCAATACCGTTGCCATCGAGCTCTTGAATGAATTCGTTCCATATCGCTGCAGTGCACACTCCAAAGTTCTCGGCAATCCAGCTGGTATGGATAGTTGTTCACCTTGTACCGGAGTCATTGTGCTGCCCTCGGGCTTGGGTGCATTTGGATCCTTGGGATTGGCGGCAATCTCCAGCTCAATATCGTTATCCTCATAAAACTCGGGCAGTGGACGACGCTTGGGTCTCTTCAACGTATTCAACAGCTGTTGTATCTTTGCCGACACTTTCCACTTGCCATTCGCATCCGTTTCAGTCAGATCGGTCTGGGAGACATTCACATAACGTGTGACGCGATCTGCAATGCGATGCGCATTGTTGAACTGGGTAATGTCTGGAGCGTTGTCTAAACCCAAAAAAAAGAGAGCGACAGTGACGAGAGAGCAGAGAATGATTCATATAAATGATTAATTGGTGTCAATTAATATAATAATAATAATTTTGAGAAAGTGTATATTGTCAATTAGCGTTAAATGTTTACTCACAATGCTTTTGCTTATAGGCCTTATCAGAGAATTCATTATCTCGCTTATATGCAATTGGCGGTGACTCTGTGCTCGAAGTGTCCGATGTGGGCTAAAAAAAGATCAAGAACAAGTGAATTTTGCCATCGCATTGATTTAAATAGTAAACGAATTAATGAATAAATAAATTAATAATTTGTTTTTCCTTTAACAAATATTTTTCCATCATCTGAATAAAATAATATAAAATTCTAAATAAATTAAGTTTTTTAAATGTATTAAAAAATATTTTTCTATCATCTGAATAAAAAAATTAAAGAATAAACAAATTTAAATTTTTAAATATAGCTATGAGAATATAACTCTTAATAAAGTTATTTTTTATATGAATAAAAAAACTATAAATTAAATGAAAGAAAAATCAAAAAGCGTAAATTGAATTCAGAATTAGACTAATTAAATAAAAAAAAAATCATCTGAATAAAAAAATAAATAAAAGAAACAACAAATTAAAATTTTTAAATATAGCTATGAGAATATAACTCTTAAAAAATTTTTTGTATATGTAAAAAAAACTATAATATAAATTAAAGAACTTAAAAAATATCTAAAAAAACGTAAATTACATTATTAATTTCAGAATTAGACTAATTAATTTAAATAAAGTTTATCTTAGACATTTGCATTCATCAAAATAAATTTTTTTAAGTTTAATTTGATTTGAGAGATATTTTCATGTGTACATTATTGACAGTGTACTGTGATGATTAAACGCATTACATCATAGTTTAGAAATGTAAAAGAAGTCACAGCTTTCATTAATTGCAGATTCATGAATATGCATAAATCATTTAATTATATTAACAAGTTGTATACATATTTAGTTTGCAGTTAAACTCAATGATGCATATAGAAAATAAATATATTACAGCTCACAAATGAAACTACTTCAAGACGTAGATAATGCTCGGAATACTTCTATATAGACACCAAATGAGTGTCAGTTTGTCAACTCACCAGAGGTGGCAAATTTTGTGGTGGTCGTCGTTCGGCGGCGCTGCCCGACGATGGATATTTCGACAATGGAATTGCTGCTTGAGATTGTTTCACATTGTCGTGTTGTTGTCGTAAATGCTGTGGTTGCTGTGGTTGCTGTTGTTGCTGATGTTGATGTGGTTGTTGTTGTGACATTGATGATTCACGTATTGGTGGCTTTATAATTGGCTCTGGCGGCAACATGCTATTACTAATATGATCACGCGGATAATTGTATTCCTTGTCAGGTGAAATTAATTCCTCCGGTATGGATTCATCATCGGTTGATGAGTCCAATTCATCATTGCAGCCGGGACTGCGATTGAGCACCGAACTGCGTTTCGATGGCATCGGCAAACTTGGCTTGGGGCGACTCTTTAAAGCAGCCAGCGCCTGTTGCACTGCCTCAGTGCGTACCTCTGCAAGCAGTAAACAAAGATGAGTCAATTTGAAAAATTTACATAATCCCAACTAGAGAGTAGAGAACTTACCGGAATGATATCGCTTCTCATTGTGCGTCACCTTGCGTTGTGTGCGACGTTGTCGGTGTTGACTGCTATTCGCGGGGGCGTGATGGTTTTGAAAGGCGCTCGGTTCGCGTGTATTCTGATAGCCTGGATCTCCCACAGCACCGCCCTGTGGTCGCATATTCTCATAGCCAGGCACACCAACACCTCCACCACCACCACCACCACTCTGACTCTGACTTTGACTCTGAGGTGTCGATGACGATGTTGATATAACTGAACTTGACTTTTTGGAATGCCTTTGTTGTGATGAGGGCAAAGATGGTACTTCGGTCACATAGCTGTATCCCTCACTGGAGACGATGACACCATCGTTGTTGCTCACATTGCTGTTGCTGTTGTTGCTATCTTTTATATTATAGTATGGCGGTGGCGGCAAATTCTTTGCCTTGTCCACATCATTTACTATCCAAAAGAAAAAAAGTTATTTCCGTCTTTATTTACACCTGAGCTAATCAAAGCCATACATATGTATGCATGATTTTTTTTTTTTGGCCAACTTACATTCATGTTTCTTCAAAAAGGGTTGCAATAATTTCGCCCGTTTCTTTTCGTATCCTTTTTGTGTAATGTCTCCTGCAAAAACAAAAACAAACAAAAAATGCGATAAGTAAAAAGTGTTATTCAAGAGGAAATGAAATCTGAAACCGCAAAAAAAACCGCAAAAGGTTAAATAACGAAACGTCTAATCTTCAAGGATCGCAAATAAAAATTATGAATTAAAAATAAAATTAAATCAAAAATAAAAATGTGTACTTGAATGAATGAAAAAATTTCAGATATATTTTTAAATGTGGATTGTGAATAAAATTTCATTTCAATTTTTGCTTTAATAAATGAATTTTATCTCACATTTTTTATGCATATAATAAAAATTTTAAACAGTTAAAAACTTTAAATTTGCATTTGAAAATCATAAAATTTTCAGTAAAATAATTTTGTTTAAAAGTTTTGATTTTTTTAAAATAGATCTCATAAAATTCAATGAACAATTTCAATTTTATAATGTATATTTTAAAAGTTATGACTGCTACATTTCCTGCTTTCTATAATTGTAAAATTGTATAAACATTGCTTTTGTATTATTTATAGTATATATATAAAGTATATATAAAAAGTATATAATCTCACTTTATTTCTATTATTGTATATATGCATACAGCCCGTTATCTCTAAGCTGTTTGGTAAGCATAGCCTATTTAGGCATTGGCCAAGCCTAAAAAATATGCTGATACGTGATTTAGGTATAGGAAAAGTAAAAAAAAACAGCAAGCAAACAATTCGTAATCAGTAACATTATTAGTTGCTTCAGCAGACTCTCTCCCAACTCTTTCCCTCTCTCACACGCTCTCCCCTCTCTGTCTTTCTGTTACTCAGTTGAGCGACAAATATAAATTGATTTTGATAAGTAAATAAGTATGTACACACTATTAGGTTAATCTGCCACTATAAAGTATTTGAGAGTCTCCCCCTTCCAACTGTACAAAGTAGTCGGTCACATTGTATCAAATGCATGCAGAGCCAAATATCATTGTGTTGGTAGACTCCATGTGCAGTCTGTAAACATACATACATACGCATTTACATATGCATATATGTGTGATCATATTTAACAAGTAAGAATGCTACAGTCAAGCTGCTCGACTCTTAGATGCCCAGTTAGCAGGTGTTTGATTCAATCAGATTTTTTTTTAAAGGACCAAAAATCTGGACAAAAATGTTTTCTTATTAGTACATATAGTAATAATAATTCATTTATTGGTCTGTAAAATATTAGACACAGGAAATGCATATATTTTTTTTAAATTTCAAAGTTATTCGGCAATCCGTAAATCAATATACTAGAATGGCACATTAAAAAAGGAACTTCTTCCGGATAGGAGACCTTTTAAAATTTTTCCGGAAATAGCAGTTTTAAAACGAACAAATCTGTCCGCAAAAAGGACAAATTGTCAACACAGGTACGAAACGACATGGTCACGTATCCAAAAGCTTCTGTACCATTTGGATACTGGGCTAAAAAGTAGGTATGTTGCGCATAAATACATATACATACATATATACACATATGTACATACTTATATGCAGAGGCAGACACATGTCGTTTAACCGACAAAACCGCACACAGACGCTTCATATCAATAGCAGTTAAAGGGGTAGGGTACGGTACCTACGGTACGGTACAGGGGTAGGCGCAATGACAAAAAAGAACCCCACCCCGCCCCACTATTGTGACTTCCATGCACAACTGTCACCGTCTCTCTGTCTCTGTCTGTCTGTCTGTGTGAAGTTCGAAGTGGGAATGCAGCTGTGACCCGTGGCCGGCGGCGTTGGCGTTGCTTTATGGCATGTTCTAATTGCACAACAATATAATAATAATAATAATGGTTTAGCTGACTGACAAGGGGACAGCAGCATACATACACACACACATGCATATATAGAGCGAAAGAGTATCTATTAATTAACGTCTATTTGGGGTAGCGCAAAGCATTTCATGCATAAAATTTTACATCTTGGATACCTTCGGATAGCTCCAAATCCAATTCGGCCAGTTTTTCACGCACATCAGCGGGTAACGGTGAGAGATGCTCCATCCCCAAAAAATTTGCAGTCGTCGCAGACATTTTTGCTCTGTTTGGTTGCTTGTTGTTTTTCTTACTGATTGGAGTTTTCTATTTAGTACATAAGCATGTACATACACATGTATTTTACTCTACATACACACACACTTGCGCGCACACACACACACACGCCCGCTAGTTTGCAACTTCGTTGTCAAAAAATCGATCGATTTTTAATACAAGACATTTAATTGAGAGCAGGCGTTATTTTTTTTAGCACAGTGCCTGGTGCATTTATTTGTTCACTAATAGCTTTAATTTTTGCATTATGTTTGCACAAATTTACAAAACGCCTAGCTCCAAATGGCCCCAACAATAACCGCACCGACAAACCCGTATATATAAGTAAACAAAGAAAAAGTAGCAGCCACGAAGAGAGCAACGAAGGTATGCAACGAAGTAAGCAGCTTTCGCTCTCACTGCGCATGACGTCACAGTTGTAGTATATGAGCGCTAAATGTCGCTTGTTATTTAAATAGTTCAAGTGTCAATTTTAAGCGCAATGTTATGACATGTTATGAAGCAAGATTCATATTATATGTTTTCTGCTGGCCTATTTAGATATTAATATTAATATTTGTATGGTGTGACGTCACATTCTCAACTTTCACGCGCCTCACGACGGTCATTAGAGTTGTGTAGTTACGTTCAGAAAAAGTTCATATGAACGGGTCATTAAGGTGAACGAATGAATCTATTCAGTCAATCAAGAACTAAATCGTTCATTTCGAATCAGTTATTTCTTTAAAACAATTTTAATTACTTTCTTAGATAAATAAAATTAGAATTCCAAACTTAGTCTCATCTCATGACCAAACTAAAAATAAACAATAAAACCAATTGAATAACTCAACTAAATGACTGATTTAGTTCACGACGATTGAACTTGTTCAGCAAATTGAACTAAACAGTCCAACTCTAACGGACATGCGCAATGGTAACCCTTTTTTTTTGATCCGTGAGCAGAAGGCGTAATAGGGATGACAGTATATCGAGATTTCACTTTTGTATCGATATAACGTAACTGCCATGAGTATCGATAGATTCAAATGCATTTCAGCTATTTGCTTTTTAACAATATTCGCGGTCAATAAATTAAATTGCTAACTGCATAATCTAAAATTACAGCTTGTAAATTAAAACGTCACTGCTGCCGAAATCAAATCACAATCGCGACTGCATTTTGTGCAAGCAAACAGGGTAGCTTTGAATTAAAAAACAAGTTGGCAGCTCCGCTTAATGGACATTCTGATTCTTTAAAATGGGTGCGCGTCTAATTTGTTTTGATCTCATCTAATATTTAGAATTAATGATGTATGCTTTCGATTTACAGACAACTTTAAGCTGCAAGAGGAGATAAACGGATTGAAAACGCTGGGTAAGTAAATGCGCGCAAGAAATCTATCTAAAGCTATAAGGAACAACAATCATTGCAGGCGACCACTTGGAAAGTCAGATGAAACTCGTCAGTTTGGAGCTCTGTGATCTGCCGGATGATGTTTTGACGTTGCTGGACAAGAGTGTGGAAATCCAGGCACAGTCCCAACTACATGAATTCAATCTGAACTACTTGCGTGAATTTTATTATACCAAAAAGCGTGATTTCATTGAGAACAAGTTAATTATAGCCAAGCAAGCGGATGAATTGAAGAAACTCAAGAATTCGCTTGAGGAAACGGCAATGGAAATAAATACATTGGAAAAGTGTGTATGGAAGGGAGAAGGCCATACTGTCTGTATATTTAACTCATCTCATTTATCTTAGATTCAAAATAAAAGTCCACAAACGCTTGATCCCAGATGCCGAGCTGCAGCGCAAGATAATTACGATTGAGGGCCAGTCCAAGTCTCTGCTGGACAGACAGAAGAACCTCAAGGAGCCGGAGAACTTTAATATCGATGCCATGATTGATAAGGTCGAGACGCTGGAGCGGCGCAAGAAAACCAACGCGAAATAGTTTCGTTTTTGTTGTATAAAAAATGATTTTATTATATATTTTTTTTATTTAATCAGTAAATTCAAAAAACATTTTTATAATAACACAAAATCAGTGAATCTTTGTTTGTAAATAAAATAAAATTGAAAAATTAATGAGTCGTTTGTGTTTTTGGGCTTACAAATAGAGAAAATTATTTATTTGGGCATGCAAACAAAATTGTAACTTTGATTCTATGTTTATTGGAAGTTTTAACCGTTTACAAAAATGGTCAATTGCTGCTAGTTATTTTTTTTGTTTTGTGTTTATTTGATGTTTTGTTTACCTTGTTGCTTTTGTATATTTATTTAAAGAATTATTAAATGTTTTAAAAAACTGTTGAATCGAATTTGCCACAGTTGCTTAAAGCATACAAATGTTCCTTCCTTTCCTCCAATGCTATTCTCATTTGATTTGTTATTATTATTATTAATTTATTAACTGTAGCTCAAATTGAATCCAATGTTGGTTATATACGCAATTATATATATTTTCATAATTAAATATATATCAATTATTTTTTATTGGTGTATGCATGTGTGTGTTTGCTTCTTTTTTGTATAGAATTAGTAATTTCATAATCATTAAGTTGTTGCTCTTGTTGTTGTTGCTGTATCTTCTTGCTGTTGCTGTTGTTGTAATATATAAAGGGCGGGTATGTGGCAGACAAACATTTCAGCGAGCGACGCGATTGCTGCTCCTCTTCCCACAACACGCCGCCAGCCTACTGCACGCTTTTGAAGGCCGTCTCTCCTAGCGGAATTCGGGCGCATCGTCCTGCGTAATGTCACCGTATTTCCAAATGGCCAAATGCGCCGCCAATGCAGCTTCCTGTGCAGCCCTATATTGCTCCACCAGCTCCTTGAGCTTACGCTCGCGTCTCTTCTCAACCAGAACAAGACCATCGGCAACCAGTTGCTTGCCAAAGTCCGTCTTCGATGTGGGATCGTGCACGGTGGCCAGATGTGGACCGCCGCCAACCTTTAGTTCAACATTGAGCTGCACCTTGTGGTTCAGCACATCGTCGGAGAAGGCGCGCAGTGCTTCCTCCTTGTCCTCGTTGTCAGCTGGCAGTACGATTAAGGCAAGTGCGTACTCGGTAGCATGCGGCTTCTCGCTGCTAAAGGCAGGTGGCAGTTGGGCCAAACGGCTCACGGGCAGAGTCTAAAAACGACGGACAAGAAGATACATTCAATTAGCATAAAGTTATCAAGCAAGGCGGATTGCAGTAAACATTTTTATTGCATGTTTATATGATTCTATATACCAAAAATCGAAAAAAATTTAGGAATCGAAAAATTAGGAATCCTATTTTACGAATTAGAAATGAGGAATACAGTCATTAGGAATCCAAAATTAGGAAAACAAAAATTAGAAAATGCTTTTCCTGATTTTTTTTTATAAAAATATTCAATAATTTTTATAATTTTTGTGTTCTTCGATTGTTTTGAAAAACAATTGACCGTTCTGGCACAAAGCTATTGAATAATGTATAATACTATTCAAAAGAATTTAATCAATGATTGAAAAACTAAAGATACTTTACCAATTTTCTTTTTTTTTTTTTATTTTGTTTTCCTAATTTTTATACTCTGAATTTTATTCTTAGTTAAAATTTCTAATTTATGATTCCTAATTTTTCTTGCTAATTTTGAATTTCTACAATTTTATTCTTGCTTGTTTTTCTTTTCTAAAATTCCTTAAAAAAGTTTCGGAATTCTCAATTATCTAAAATGTGCCTAAATTTGTTTATGTCGCACACTGTTCGACAAACGCTGCGTCATGTGTTGGATGCCCCCAACAACGTGCATCCCGATTCCCGTGCGGAGCACACGGCATTGCTGTCACGTTGCCACAACGATGGTGGCCAAAAAATATGGCAACCAATGCACAGCGACTTTGTGGGCGCAAATTCATGTGACCTGGGAATCGGTTTACACATGTGTTGCTGTAGGGTTTGGTGTACATCATCATCATCGGCGACAGCTGGCGTCGGAACAGTTGGGCAGTGTTGATCTGGCAAACTTATGACTCATGCGTTTCGCTTTGAGACGGAAACGGATCTAAGGAGCTTGCAGAAATGACTCTCTGTCGAAAGTGATCCCATAACTCACCTCCTTGTTGCCGTAATCAATGTAGAGAACGCTGGCATTGTTGCCCTGGATGCGTTCCACCTTGGCGCGATACCATTGATTGTCAAAGGTGAACTGAGCGGCGACCAAGTCACCGCGCTTGGGCGTATAGGAGCCGGCAATTGGCGGATTCGCCTGGAAGTCAGCGTGCAGTTTGCTCATCAGCGTCTCCAGCTTGGGGCCGTTGTCAACGGATTGGGCAAAGAAGGTCAGGTTCTCGGTGATCTCAGTGACAATGACATTCTCATAGTTCACTTTACGCTCGACGGGCGCCTTCTCGTCCTTCTCCTCCTCGATGACAACCTTCTCCTCAGGCACTTGTTCCACATAGTTGGCCCAGATGTTCTTCTTGGCCGCCTTGGCACGATCCTCGGCACTCTTGAGCAAACGATAGTATTCCGACTTCTCAGCACTAAAGTGCACCTCGGCAAGACCTTCCTCCACGAGGGCAACCGAGAGATTGACATTCTGATCGGTCCATAGCCAGCCAATAATGGAGGAACCCGCCTTATCGGTCGTATCGATATGCACGGAAACATCGCGCTGAAGAACGCGCTCACGGGTGAAGGTCAGCGCCTCATCGCCAAAGGGTTCGCCCTCCTGGGCGGGCACACCATTGAGTGCGGGCCGGGAGGAGCGTGGGCACGAGATGCCGGCGAGCAGGAACGTGACCAGGCAGCTATCCTTGGGCACATACAGGCGCAGACGTGAACCGCTGGCAACGAACTCAACGATGGCCTCGGTGCGCAGGGCACGCTGCCAGGATGGCAGATACTGCACCTTGATGCGGGAATGATCCACAGTGAGATCGTTGACGCGCAACGTCACATTATCCTTCTTGGCGTGCATACCCTTCAGACCCTTGATCGCCTGTTGCTCGGCGGCAATCAGTTGATCGTAGGCCGATGACCTCTGGTCATCATCCTGACGATAGCGCACACATGTCGCCAATCCCTTGGCCACCATTGCCTCGGCCACATTCTGTCCACCGATCAGCACAGTATAGCAATGCTTCTCGGGGAAGTTATCACGCAGGGGCGAGATATAGTCCAGATTGCATTGAACCTTCTTGTTGATCAGTTTCTTGCGCAGAAATTCACGGGCATCGAACATGTGCGGAATCTCATACAGGGGACGGTAGTTCTTGCCACGTGGCGGCGCCTTAACAATCTCCTCACCCTCGGTGCCCACACGTTGGTCACGTGGTGGCCGGATCGAGGAGAAGAAGACCTTCTTCACCTGTCCATTGGCCAGACGCACGTTGATGGCATCGCCGTTGAAGACCTCAACAACGGTGCCCGTAAAGTCCTTCTCCTTGGAGTTGAAGGCGGGCGTCTTCACCTGATAATCTTGCCATTGACGCAGGCGCTTCTCCTTGGCAACGCGCTCCGCAGCTCTCAGCTTATCAGCGCCTGCAAATTGACAAAGGGAGACCAGTTAACAAAGGTAATAGTGCAACTGAAAATATGGTCATCTCTTGGAGCATTTGTAGACGGGGTGAAATGAACACAGTGCCAATGGAACAGACACTACATTCTTGGAGTCCGTCAGTTTAATCTGGCAACCAGCACTTGATGCAACGCAGCGCAACACAAGGCTTGAGCCAACGAGGCGCTGCGCTCTTCAAGCGGATTGCTGGCAAGGATTGAGGAATGAAATGAGAACTTCGTAGTCAACTCACCTTGCTTCATAACAGCCATGGACCAGTCAACACACTTGGCCAATCCCTCGCGCAGCAGCGACTCGGCAATGTTGCCCTTGGGATACAGAATGGTGCCAATAAAGTTGGAATTGTTGACCGACTCCAGACGGATTTCGACATCGCGTTGCAGCAGACGAGTCTCCACATAGTAGCGAGCCTCATCGGCGAACGGAACCTTGACGGTCAGATCGGGTTTGCCATCGGCGTCCAGTTTAACGCCAGGACAGCGAATGCCCGAAATCATGAGCGTAACGTAATGGAAGTCGGGCAGGAGGAAGGCACGCACCGTGGAGCCATCGCGCACATGCTCGATGATGGCCTTGACGGGCTTGCCGCCATACACATCGACAATATGGGCGGGATTCTCATGGGACCACTTGATGTTGCGCACCTTGTCGGCGGCATTCACATTGTGCGACCATTTGCCACGACCGGCGGCACGTGCCTGATCCTCCAGCTCGATGAGCGTCTGCTGCTCGGGCGTGGGGCGACCCTCGCGACGGACAGTCACGAGACCCTCGCGGACAATGGATTCCACAACATTCTCGCCAGTTTCCTTGTCCTTGCCGATCCAAACGAAACCGTATTCACGGTTGGAATTGGCGGGTTTGTCAAAGGTGAACGTCACCTCGGCACCGATCAACTTTTTGCGCAGAAATTCACGCGATTCCCATGCCCAGGGCTCATCCTTGGTCTCATCGCCGCCAGCGCCAGGTCGGCGCGCCAATTTGGGTGCAAGGACATGCGAGAAGGTTATTTGTTTCTCCGGTGGTGGCGCACCTTTGGTGGCGCGTATCACAACCGTATCGCCGGAGAGAACCTGCAAACAAGCACACGAGTTGGTCAACCAATTAGGTTAAAATGAAATGCACAATTATTCGTTCAACACGTGCTTAGGACAGATGTAGACAATAATTGCCTGTAGGGGGCGCCAGTTGTTTTTACAGGGTTGCCACACATGAGTATGACCGTGTGACACTTGGCCACTGTTGCCAGCCATGACCGTTGAAAAAAGACAGATTTGAATAAACAAGTTTTGAAGAAATAATATACAAATTTGTTTGTATTTTATAACATTCCGATATTTTATTTCTACCTTCTTTACATTCTACTTTAGAAATAAACTGGAAGTTTTCTTAATAATTTTACCGTATTTTTTTTTTAAATTTGCGTATTTAAATCTGTCCTTTTTTAACGGACTTATTGTGGCAACACTGGCAATTAATTGATAGTTTTGGTTATGGTTACTCTTTAAAATGTTATCGACAAGGATATATCGTATTTTTAAAATACTACAAATTAAGTGGCGCTAAATTTGACTATTTTTTAAGTTCAATGACTTGTTCTTATCTAGAAAAGTAAACAAAGTTCCAAAGCTGAAAAGGGCAGCAATTTAAAAACTATTTTATGTATGAAAACACTTTACTAACAAGTAAACATGTCAAATGTTATGCTTGATTAAATGAAATCCTTTATTGTTACTACTATTAAGGAAAGAGTGAGAGCAAAGAGTTACATTGTTGGTAACTCTGTGGGCGGTAATTCTATAGCGTACTCGCTTGCACACATCAAATGGGCGATAAACAGGTGTTGTTGCATTGCGGCGTTTTAAAAATCAACAGGTTTTTAACGTAAAATCTGTAACATGGAATGCTGACTGCTGACGCGGCATTTAAGACGGGCCAAAAAAGAAATGTGTGTGTTGCCAAGACGTGCGTGCCAACGTCATCAGTTGAGAAGGCGTTTCGTTTCGTTTCATTTCAATTGCAATTGATAACTTTTGATAATCGTTATCAATGGCTGATGACCGGTTTGGTCTCTGGGCGTGCATTTGAAACATTGTATACACGTACAATGTATGTACATATGTATGTTCCCTTCAGTCACATTCACAAAGGAATGTCAAAGGAATCATTTGGGAATGGTTCCCTATGCCTAAGGAATCCTTAGGGATTTTGTATGAAAATCCTTAGGGAATTTAACATTGTGATGTCCTACGATTGAGGAATAGGGAACACTCCATAGTGATTCCCTTACGTTTCCCGTTAGGGAAACCTTAGGGAACTCTGCCGAGAATTCCTCAATGATTCCCTAACGATTCTTAAGCCATTTTCTCTAGGGAATCGACCAGGAATTTTGCTGAAAATTCCTCAATGATTCCCTAACGTTTTTTTAATAAAATTCCTTAAGGATTCCTCAACAATTGAAAAAAATTAATAAAAATTAAAAAAATTAATTTTTTTATTTTTAATATGTTTTTTATTCAATATTTTGTTTTACATTTTTGTTTTATATTTTTTTTTTTAATTTGCTCAATTTTACCAGTTTGCCTTGAAAATGAAACACAGCCCCACTAAAGCCATTGACCACCGCCTTCAGAAAATTAAATTCCAGTCGAAGCTCCTTGCATTCCTCAAAGTTCAGTTCATAATCTAAATTAAAAATCAATGCGTTAGTTTTCTATACACAAAATAAAAAAATTAAATAATAAAACACTTACGATTTATTAAACAGTAGCAGCAGACGGCAGCGCAGCAATAAAAATGACAATGTCACTTTATTTCTTTTGACGTTTCTTGCTTCGTTTTGTTGCATCAATCCCGCTGTCTGCGGCAACGTTTGACGTTTGCTTGACAGAGACGGAAACAAAAAAGCAAACAGAAACAACCTCTGCCTCCGTCGCACAATTTTTGGCGACGTCAAAGTCGGCCGAAAACTTGTATGATAGAGAGAGAAAGAAACAAAAAGAAACGAGCAGAAACAGCCTCTGCCTGCGTCGCTTAAGCAGCGCACGCACGACGTGCATTTTTTTGGACGTCGGCACGCAACGAAACAGGAGAAACGAACAGAAACAGACGAAAAGTAATTCTGCTTGCGTCGCTCGAGCAGCGGCCGGTCGACGCTGGCAGAATTATTAGAAAAATAACAACAAAGTGTCAAAATATTACAACAACCAGAAGGAAAAGGAATTTCAAGTCTGAAGGGTTTGTACAGAAATCTATGCATACATATGTATGTATTGTACTAAATGTATGTGTGAAGGGTCAAACTTCGAAATGGATTTGAGAATGGGTCCAACAACTTTAAACACACAAATATGCTAAACCAAAAAAACGTAAAAATCTAAAGTAATGTACTTTGTTCATTATATGCCGTACATATGTGTTTTGCGCCTGTGCATGTCTCTTTCTAGGTTAGAAACGAATAGTTTTTGCATTTACGGAACGAACTCGTGTCTATGTGTGTGTGCGCAAATGTAATTGTATGTGGATGTGTGTGAGTGTTTATCAGATAAAAACGCATGTTTCAAAACGCCGGCTGTGTTTGATGACGTTGACAAACATGTTGGACAGGCACAAGTGCACGACCAACACACATATGCATACATTTTATGTAAATGAATCGAGTGCTTCATATACATTTTTTTGGGGGCACCTCTCTCAAGAAGAAAATCTGCCAGGTTGGCACCTTCGATAACTTTCATTTCTTTTTACGCTATGCTCAGCCATCGTATGAGTGTATAATCGTGTTTGACGTGTCACACTCACGCAACGAGCCCATATGCACGTCTCTTTCGCACTTGCTTCAAGAGCAGCAACTTGCCGCATTTGCCACGCTGATGATAATTCACACAAATACTTTATATTCATAGATTTACTGAGTTAACTAAGGTTGTATTTAATAAACGCACTGATTTATTGCACCTTACCTGTTTCACAATGCCGGATAAAGTTTTTGCAGGCGCTGGCGCTGCCGCTGCAGGCGCGCCGCCGTCTTTCGCTGCTCCAGCTGTCGTGTTTGCTGCTGTTGCCATTTTTTCGGGTGCGGTTTTTACCGGCGGGCCGTTATACGTGGCTGTTGTTAGTAAGCGGGTTGAAATCCTCACGTTGGGGTTTAAAGTGCGTCTAACACTGTTTTTCTTTTTAACTTAATTAAGTTAATTGAGTATGCACACACCACACAAAATCACCTCAGAATTTTCACTGCTCACTGCGCTGTGTGACCAGCTTAAATAATGTCAAAAATACTACTCTTATCGCACAATTCATAAGGTAATATACCGAAATACTAGGTTTTCCAAAATATAGAGTGTGCATACATATATTTACTAAACTTAATAACTAGGATTATATGTTGAGTTTTAGGAGTTAAACTTAATAAATAGGATTATATTTTGAGTTTTAGGTTCTTTGCTACTCAGTTCTTTTGTTGTTTTCATCTACACATTAAAAACATTAACAAATAGGGTAGCCACTGGGCCAGGAATTCAGTATAGGTTTTCCATAAATGCTAGTAGTAATCGATAAATTATCGTCACAGCTGATCGTGACATAGATTTGGGCGGGAAATAGTATTTATTGTGGGTACAAACAAACACAAAGATGAGCGGTGCAAGCAAAATGTTTGGCGACAAAGCCTTTGATTTACTGAAGGATCTCAAACGCTCCGCCCAAACAATTCCTGCCTTTGACGATGACGGAGTGCGACAGGTGCTGGAGGAGATCAAGGCGATTTTCGAGGAGAATGTGGCACAGGCGTCCAGTTACAACAGTTCCGGCGATCGGAGTTTATGGCCGCTATTGAACTATAGACACGCAGCCCTGCAGCGAAACAAACGCTGTCTCCTGGCCTATTTATATGAGCGCATGCAACGCATCAAGGCACTGCGATGGGAATTCGGTCCCATTATTCCCGGCGACATTAAACAGGCATTGTGCGAACCAGAAGTGCAATTCTTCAACAACTATTCCAAATCTTTGGCGGCCTACATGCGTTCCGTGGGCGACGGACAAGGCATCGATCTGACTGGCAACTTGCGGCCACCCAAATCTCTGTACATCGAAGTGCGCTGCGTTGAGGATTACGGCAAATTCGAGCTGGATGACGGCGAAGTCGTTCATTTGAAGAAGAACAGCCAACACTACTTACCGCGAGCTCAGGTGGAAACACTGGTGCGTCAGGGCATATTACAGCACATTGCTTAAGATGTATGTGCATAAATAAATACAAAATTTAAGTAAATATAAAAAACTAAAATATATTTAAACAAATTGTAAACTTCTGGCGCCGATCAGATATCGATAAGTACTGCTTATGAGCGATATTTTTGCAGCATACCAGGGCTGCATCGATTTACATTGTGCCGCGATGGTGCTTTATCGAAAATTGTTTATATTTTAAAAATATATTTATTTATTTTTATTCTATGAAGTACAAATTCAAGAAACCAAGCAAAATATAAATTTTCGAAAATAATAAAGTTCCTTCTAAAATTGCTTTGGGGCAGCTCAGCCTTTGTGTAGTGAAGAAATTAAAAAATAAAAATTAAATTAAATATTGTCATGGCTGCCACCGTTCTCAAGATTGCCACCTTTTTCTATAAACAGCTGTGAGGCCGGCTGTGCGCATTACGTGAACTTGTATTTTTAGTAAAGAAAACAAAAGTTTGCTTTTAAAATGAATCAAGCCGATGTTAGCAAATTAATGTCACAACTGCGCATTGCAGTGCGACCAAATAAACGTAATTTAAAGAATCCAGACGGTCCCGAAGGTCGTCTGCTCAAGCTGCGAAAAACAGTGACAGCGCTGGTTAAACACGAACGCATCGAACTCTTCTACAATCGGGCGGACGAGGCGCGTGGTTATGCAGAGCTGGTAAGCAATGAGAAGGAAGAGTGTTGGAATATAAGATAATTATACTGGTCTTTTCGTTAGCTCATTTCGAATGCCATACGCCATGGCGACAGGCACAAGGCAACGATGGAGCTGGCGGATTATTGGCTGCTGGAGAAGCAGCTGGTGCACAAGCTCTTCAAGGTGCTGGTGCCGCGCTATGAGAATTATAACGTATCCTACACACGCATGTTCAAAGCACCGCGCGATTATCCCGGCATGTACTACAGAAAGTCCGTGTTGGAGTTACGCGGCAATCCGTATCCAGTGCTGGCACAGGATAATAGCCAGAATCGCAATCTGTTGCACAATGTGTTGTTGGATGAGGCACGCAAGGAATTTCGACGTGAGAAGTTGGCCAATCTAGCCAATCAAATTGCCGCTGAGACTGAAGTAGCAGCAGCAACAACAACACAAGTTGTTGATGCTGAGAATAAGTCACAAGAGAATGTTAAAAAGACGACGGAAGTTTAATTTGTTTATTGTTAATTAAAGTTGCCAGTAATACAGTTTTCTAAGTTAAATGATAAATTGAGCAGATACTTAATAACGGTTGGCAGCTGTGCTGTTAACAGAGATTTAACGGTAAGTGCCGGAAATGAAGTGTCAAGAAGAGCGAGAGTGAGAGAGGAAAGCTTAGGAAAGCTTTCATTTGGCTTAGTAGGGACATGATGGAATAAGTATAAGGTGGTCTCGTCGGCAAAGAGTAGGGCTTTAACTATACTAATAATAAATGAAAGTTAAAGGGTTCAGCGTAGTGATTGTGAGTCAAATCCTTAGATGGGGCATAGGGTTTAAAGTTGCCTATTATAATAAAAATAGTTACATTTTTATTTATTATTTTAATTTTTAATAATTTTGAACTTGAAAGTAATTATTTTTTTTTGTTTTTGAATGGATATTTTTTGTTTAGGCTCTGAATTCTAAGATGAATTATAGATTTTAATATAAAAACTGCAAAAAGTCATCTTTCTTTTGCACAAGGGTTAAAATTTGGAAATTTGGGTTCGGCAGCCGACGAGACTACCTTATACTTATTCCAACATGATTAGGGACATGTCTCCTGTTTAAATAATAACGCGGAAAGCATTTCATGAAATGCTTGTAAAAATATATGCATGTATGTTTGTATATGCATCAATGATAAAAGGCGGAGGAGTGTGTTGGTGTGTGTGTGTGTGTGTGTCTGCGACAACGCTGATAAAACACGTATAAACGTATTGTTAGCTTTTATAATTTATCACGACCTCAACTAAGCAGCGCCCTCTGGTGAGAAACCTGTCAGAATTGTGTAAGCGTCATTATTCATGTCAACTTCCAGGCGTCTGAGTCAGCCCCCCCTCTCTCGTTCACACTCTCACTGTCTCCCCCACTCTCTCTTTCTCAGTCACTTCTTGTCTGAGTAAAAGCCAAAATTAAAAGACAGCCAAGACAAGGAAATTTACGATGGCTTTTTAAAAGTGAAGCTCAAATTATGCGACATGTTAATTAACGCTGCTTAAAAGCACATTAAACAAAAAAGTTTCAAGCAATCAAAATAAGCAACAAGATAAATAGATTAAAAGCAAAAGAAAACAAAAGTTTAAAACCAAAATGGGAAGTTGAAATCAATATTGCAATTAGCTAATTAATTTTTTACTGGCTGCCAAAATTGGCGACACCTGTAAGCGACAATTAAATTGAAATCTCAACTGTTGCAAGCAGCACCAAAACAAAAAGAAAGAAAACAAGCGGAAAAGGTTACAGTTGATTGCCCGTCTAAAGGATACCCGATATCCGTATAAAATATTTTGTGTTGCATGCTTTTAGGGGCTCACTTGAAAGACTTAAATCAGCCATTACTACCATTCTGTTTGTCCGATCATTAGCCGGGATAGCAGCTTACAATAGTATCCAATTGTACAAATATACCCTTTTACCTATTTTTTAGTAACGGGTATAAATATACGGAAAAAAAGGGGCACCGAAATTGGATTTTTTTCGTATGGCAGCAACTTGTGCTTTCTTTTCATGGGGAATGTGCTGCATTTTTGTCGCTAATTGGCTGTGTTTTCAATTATTTTGGCCCAAATTCATTAGTTGGTCTATTTGTGCGTTTCTGCATGCTCAATTTGTGCGACAAACAGTTCAATATTTAATTGTTCTGCCCCTTTTCCCCTCTCTCTCTCTCTCTCTGAATCTCAATCTCAGCTGAAGTACTTAATTAGGTTTGCTTAAATGAAGCCACAATATGTACTTAATTTTTAAAAAGCAACTGCCAACTGAATAACGTATACTTTTCATGCACATCAAGTTGTACTCTAAAACAGCTCTCGCAATGAGAGCTCAAGTTGCCACCCAAAGAAATATGTATGTATATATACTCTTGTATATAAATATGTATATACCAAGTACTTGGAACAGCCCTTAACTGCAGTTCCTCTGGCTTCCTCTGTGGAAAGCAAATCAAACAAAATCATCAGCAGGAGATTAAACAGTGGAGAATGAATGAAGAATGCTCTTGAAATGCTTTTAAAATGCTTAACAGTTCAACTCGCAAGGAGTCGGAGTCACAGATTTGAGGACCTTCAAACTGTTAAATTAAAGACACTTTACACAAGAGTAAATAATTTGTAATCATCTTCTTTTACCCTCCTGCTTGTTGTTGGTAAACAATATTAAAGCAAGTGTTTCTTAAATTAATATCATATATAACTCGAAAATGGGGGAAAATTGGGGGAGCTCAAGATTAGATGTATAATTTAAAATGTTATAATTCAAATTACATATCTACACTTTGTCTTAAAGCGTTTAAATAATATGGGTAAAATTAGCAAGTCTTAAAAAACAAATTTGTTTTTCAAATATTTGCTTTTTAAAGTTTTTGTTAATAGATTTTTAATGTTTTCAACTTTTTAAAGGCCAGGTTCACACTTATTAAAATTGAATATTACACACATCTCTTAAATATTCTATTCTATCAAAGATACTATTTTTTAATTACCACCCAACCAAGTTGAAATATTGTTGCACTTGACCACTCGCAATCTTTAATTAAGCTGCGCGCATCGAGAGTCCCTTAATAAGCTCTCAACAGTCAAGCTTTATTTCAGTTCTCTTCTTCATTTTTATAATTAATGTCATCAACTCAACTTATGTACATGTGTAAGTACTTACAAGTACGCACACACACACAGACACTTATTTATAAATGTGTGTGTGTGTGTGTATGTGAAATCATCACGTTTAATGAGGCAATGTCATTGGGAAGGCGCTTAATGCTGTCTCAAAGACCGCGTTTGTATGAGTATATGTATGTATATACCCAGCAAGCATTTTTTGAAAGTTTTTGATTACATTCGAGTCTCTTTCGAGTCCTCCATCTGATTAAAATAGTTAAGTGCGCTTGTTTTCTATACAGGAGAAAATAGTTTATGATTCGCCTTATTGATTTATTTTATTACAAGAAATTATTTGAAAAAAAATGCAACACCTCCAGTAATTAAGATCGAATCGCTTGTACTCTAAATTACATATTTGGGTGCAATTTACATAAAGACACACTCTATTCCTATTCCTTGTGCAAACAATTTACGATTGCTTTACAATTAGTGTTAGTTTAATTTAAAAGGACTCGAAAAATGTGATTTTTGTTAAAATAATCTTCTAAATGCTGAGTGGGCACACAGCTTTCATCTCTTTGAATAGAACTTTTGTGCCTGTAAATTGGCTTCTTATGTTGCTCATTATGAGGCCGACAAAATAATGAAATATGGGATGTGAGCTGATGATATCCTCTGTTCTTTTTGTTTTTTTGACTTCTTGCTGTAATACTTACGAGTACAAATTATGGGGAAGTCCACGGAAATTAAGCTGCTCACATGCAATTAATCAAAATGCTATATATATGTACATATTATGTACGTACATATTTATACAAGGATGTCTTATTAAAAATTGTTACATTGCAGTCAATTTTAAATCAATTATTTCCGTGGTTAAGTGGCTCTTTTGCTTTAAGCTCACGAATACACGAACAGTGCAAGAGCTTAACTTAAATACATTTAAATATATTTAAATTCCTATTTATATGTAAATTTAAGAAGACGCTTTTTCCGTTAAGCTGTTATTCCAAGACAAAAGTATAGACAAAATCTTTCTCTTTGGACATTTTTTTTTATTTAATTTACTTACTAAATCACTTAGGCGTGAATACGATCTATGTATCCATTATAGCATTATATTCGTAACAGTCTTGTGAAAATGATATGACTTTGGAACTAATGGTTTAGTTATGGTTTCAATTTAAAAGCATTCAAAGCTTCCACACATTGCAGTGACTGAGATGATCCGTTTGCCAATCTGTGGAGGAAATGTCGTAAATTAAAATTATATAATGTGTGTAATAATTTTCTCACAAAATTGTTAGATTAGATTCAATGTTTCACGCTAACTTAAAACTTTCATAACTTTGCCGAAATTTATCCGATTTTTAAGCGAAATGTCATTTTGATCATGGTTTGTTCAGTTTGGTAAGTTTGTTCTGTATAAATTTAATTAATTTCGCCTAAAAGATTTTTAAAACGAGTTAATTGCTTTTCCGAATTCCGAAAATCTACAATATTTGTTGTTTTAAAAACGTGTTTTGTAGAGTCACTGGATTTAAAAGTAAATCCCATATTAAGCTTTAAAATGAATACCTAAAATTATAAACTGAAAATTATAATAATGTTGAAAATTTTTAGAATCGGTTAACATCACTACTTCAAGTTTAAACAGTTTTTTTTTTATAAGCATATATAATATATTTTGAAAAAAAAAAAACGAAACCGAGCAGTTCTGAGTTCCACTTTAATCTGTATTATCGATACCAACTCTCGCAATCGAAAGCTTCGATTGAGGGTCAAAAAAATTATTAAGTTAAGGTAATTAAAAATCTGTCCCGCGAAACTTAAGTAGATGATTTTTCGTTGTATTTTTAAGTCCCTATATATTTTTTTTATAATAAAACCATTTATTATAATTTATCATACCTTTTCCAGTTAGACAGATCTCTCGCAGCATATCGCAGTGACTGTAGAAAAACTGATGCTCATTTGTGTGGGCCGCACAGACGGGCATAAAGGGATCACAGTCGTCGATGCCTTTGCAGGCACTCGATATGGACTCAAATACTACGGGCAGGGAGAGCACACAGATCACAGATGCCACACAGATCAGCAGTAAGAGTATCGAAATCTTTGTTGCGATTCCCAGCGAACGCATTCTCAAAGTAAACTGTTTTCAGATACAATTAAATAGTATCTATTATGTGTGCACAGGTGTGACTTACTTGAGTTCTGTTCAGTTATTTTAGATTTCAGATCAGTCTGCGGTCTGAGTAATAGATATATTGCCCATGAGCGAAAAAACCGAAACGAAGCTGCGTGGAGACAAGCGCGACAAGCGAACAACTGATAACAACTGGACAGCTTAAAATATCATACAAGCCAAATCCCAACTCAGTGCTCTCTCACTCTCTCTTTCGCTGCTTTTGCCATACGAGCTTTACAAACTGCCCCCACCTTGTGTTTTAAGCTCCCCCTTGGCCAACAAGCTGTCTATTCGATTGTCATGACAACGGCCGATTGTGACGCATTGTTGTTTTTTTTTTCTGTTGGCTACACAGACAATGATAAACATTGACTCCATCACAGTTGGCGTTTTTTTTGTATTTTTCGCTGTGCTCTATTGTTTATGCTCCCTCTGGCGCTGTCGCTGTCGCTGCTTCGGCTGTCGGCATATTCAATGAATGCCGATGCCGTTGCTCATCTAACTGGAACAGCATTTGCAGCCGGATCGGAAGCGTTGCTCAGCGGAAGCGTAGCGTGCAGGTGCATTGCGGTGTTCACAGCAGATATGCATGTACTAGCATAAAGCATAGATACCCTGTAAGCATCACAAATTGCTTAAAATGGGTATATAATTAAGTTGGGAACTTTTATGTGAATAGTCAGCCTAAAGGTGTTGAATTAAGAGAGTATTAGATTCTGAGTACCCTATAATCACAGTGCATAGTAACAGCATAAAGCATAGATACCCTGTAAACATCACAAGTTACTTAAAATGGGTATATAATTAACTGAGAACTTTTAAAAGCTAACTCATATGAATTGTTAGTCTAAAAATAGCCTATAATCACAGTAAATAGTACTAGCATAAATCATAGATTCCATGTAAAAATTACAAGTTACTTAAAATGGGTATATAAATCAGTTAAGAACTTAAAAAAGCTAACTCATATGAATTGTAAGTCTAAAAATTTTGAATTATGAAATATATTAATGTATAATACCCTATAATCACAGTAGATAGTACTAGCACAAGGCATAGAGACCCTGTAAACGTACCTAAAGTAACTTAAAATTTGTATATAATTCCGCTGTGACTTTTATGCAAATAGTAAGTCTAAAAATGTTGAATTTTGAGAGTATACATTTTTGTAAACCCAGTATTCAAGAAAAGGTTCCTAAGACCGTTATAAGCTAACTTTTTAGAGAAATCCCAACAAATTTAATGACATCAGTAACTTTTAAATAAACTGTTAAAATCTAAGAATACTCTTTAATATTAGAAAATTTTCCTTGAAACAGGTATTCAAAATGTTTAAGACTGTAAGAAACTGACTCATTTGGAAAATCACAACAATATAGATGCTTATAAATGAAAAACCCCAAAGAATTTGCAAATTGCAAAATTTGAAGAGCACACGACTTATCTTATATTCATTTAAATATTTCACATTAATTTTAAAACTAACTAAAAACTTTAGAAGCTGATTCAGCTAAGCTCAGCGGGGAATTCAAAGTGTATTTATATGAATACCCTGTAAAGACAAAGACTTAAAGGGGATATGTAATTTGAACTGTTTAATACGCTCAATTAATTTGACGAAATTTATAGAATACTGTTTTAGTTTTGATGATTCATCTCTTCATACAGGGTATTTGCTGTCTGGCATGGTTTTTCTTGTTTCTCAATGAGTTTATCTCTCACCATTAATTAAGTTAAACTTGTGTTCTTAATGAGTTCATTTACCTGTATTTATAAGTACATTTAACTTAGGGTATTTGCTAGTCGTGACACGCTCTATTTGAGCACCCTAAGTGGTTTTCTCTAATGAGTCATGAACTTTTATACAGAAATCAACGTTTATTGTAACTGACTAACCTTTAACCACGCTGACCTATAAACAACTTGAAGCTACTTTGCTCTGAGTGGAGTCTATAAACATATTTCATATCCAGTAACTGGATATGGACTGGATACCCCCGTCAATTTCGTAGTGTGGGCAAAGCAATTAAAAGCCTTTTCACCCCTTGATATATGATGAGACATGGGCACACCCGCAGTTTCTGTCAAACGAGGCATTTCGTCAAGCGCTCGAAATTCCCCCCTTTGGGTAGATACATAGATACAAGATACATAGATACTTACTCACAAATGTAGGAGATAGTTAAATGGGGTGTCAGCTTAAAGAGCGCTTTAAATGTGATTGTGGTTGTGCTACAAGTAGCAGCACTTTGTCGAGTCATCAACATATCACACACTCACATACACGCACTCACACACTTACACACTTACACACTCGCCGCGCCAAGATGGCTGCATTTCCTGCTGGCGTAGATGCCGTTACTTTCCGGTTATGTGGTTGGTTGTTCCTCCGCCGGCATTCATCCACGGCATGGAACTTCCGTAAGTTCAGCGAACATATGCAAAACAATGGCGACATCGACATCGCAAATAATTTAGCGAGCGAGCGAAACTTAAGCACATTTATATATATACTTTTATATATACATTTGTATATACAGTATATGTATCTACAATATAAGTAAATGACACAATGTGCAAGTACATTAAGCATACGGTAAATACTTACAGTGGAATTTATACACATACGTATGTAAATATACCCATTGCAGAGAAATAAAATAAAGGGGTATTGTAATTTGAATATAAAAATACATAGAAAAATCACAAAACTGGAGTTGAATAAATGTAACAATTTAAAATTTTTAATTTTCGAAAAAGGTGTTTTCAAAAATCGAAAATCAAAAATTGTTTTAACAAAATTATGAAAATTTTAATGAAGAACAAATAATAAAATAATCAATATGACAACTACGTTTGCTAATATTTGCTAAGTACAGGGTATTCAGTAGTCGAGCAGGCTTCAATTAATTTCTTATACCAAAGGCAAAGGCAAGAGTAAATACAGACATATAAATACACATTATATAGCCTGGAGTAAAATAAAAGGTTAGAATAGAGCTTAAATATTCTGTGTAACATATATAAATTAAACGATATTTTCTAGTCCTCTCTACGCCCACTTGTTTCTCTTCGAAGTCGACTATTTCTCGATGCCAGATTGATTTAGCATTTCAATTTAATTTATTTGCAAATACAATATTTAAATTTTCTTTCTTTTTTTGTTTTCTAGAAATTTTTCCAAACTTTTTCCTTAAGCAATTTGCACTTTTTCCATCTTGTTTCGTTGCCGATTTGCTTTGTTCTCACCGCAGCTTTTGTTGATTTTGTCGTGTATTAAAAATAAAGGGGAAAAGCGTTAAAAAGAAGTACAAAACAAACTTTAATATGCAAATAACATTTTCAGGACTTTGGAATGGGGAAAGGGAAAAGGGGCCGCAAGGCTCAGAGCAAACACGGCTAAAAGGATTGCCGCCAAGTGTTTAAAGTAGAATTTATCATAATTAATTGGATCAGCTAATGGATTCTACTTATCGCGGTCTATAAGAGCACATACTTTGAGGACAATCCAAAGATTGCAATATGAACCAAGGAAAAAGAAATATTTAACAATGACTTTTGAGATAAAAAAAATAGAAAAAGGTTGCTAGTCTTATGATGAGGTGAGTCTTCACACTCCCATAACTATAACCATTGTCACACAAAAGGGCAAAGGTAACCGGATGTCACGTTTAGGTATTTTCAAGTCAGATTTTGTGCTTTCTAAATGGCTAACTGGTTGCTAAACGAGGCCTTGGCATGTAGAAAACTGAATACAAATTCGTTTAAAAGTGGATAGAGAAAGGGGTCACAAAAAAAATAAAGAACAATTCACAAGGCCAACTGATAAGCTTTGTACAAATCTAAAGCTCCGGAAACCTGTCCATGGACTTGTCCTTCAGACCTTCATAAACGGATACTATACTATGTTATACACTCTCTATTCATTGGCATTGACTCGGGAATTTAAAGGATGTGTTTGCTTAAAGTATCAGGAAATGTTGTCATAGAGAAAAGAAATGGAATCACATTTAAGTTGATATTCTAAAGGGTTAGAGTTTACAGAAAATGTTTAAATGTTGTTCTTAGAATTGAACGAAATTTTTCAAGGTTTGGTTAAAATTTCAATTAAATAAATGATGTATGTATGTCTAAAAATAAAACAGAACCTTATAAACAAAAGTATACTTTATTCCTTGTTTGCTTAAAATGTCTGGAAATGTTTGCAGAAAAAAAAGAAGTTAAGTAACTGTCTAAAAGATATTTTAGCTACTGCACTTTTAATTTTAAGAGTTTCCATTTTCTAGACTTAACTTTCTTTCTTAACTTTGACAAAATTGAAGTGATTTAATTGCTGAGTAATTGTCATTTAATCTATATAAATATTATTATTCTGGATTCACTTAAATAACAGAGCAAAAAGAAATGAAATTGACAGTCTAAAAGATCTACTAGCAACTAGACTTTTAATTTTTGGACTTTCCGTTTTCTAGAAATAAAACTGTTTTAACTTTGTGCATATTTGAAAGAGCACGTTTTGTGCTCTATTTAATCTTTATAATTATTATGATTAATTTCTATAATTGAATAGTTGAAGCGTGATAGGCAGGCTTCACTGTAATTGCAGTAAGTACTGCGAGGACTCCATTAAGCTAGGCTGTCTAACCGTAGGCACAGAACACTTCAACACACACAAAACCCTTTGAGCAAAGGACTCAAAGTCAACAATTAGCTGCCTTTTGGCGAGGTTATTCGAGTTGTTGCTGTTGTTCAGCTTGTTGTTGTTGTTGTTGTTATGGCTGTTGTTGTTGTTGTTGTTGTTCTGAAACGTAGCGTGAATTATTTCCAATTAATGGTCCTGGCTAGGGCAATGCAAGCGTAAAAAGTTTTACGGCCAAGCCAAAATGGAAACTATGAGTAGGAAACGCCATAAGTTATGTATGTATATGTGACTTCAAGCAATATATATAATATATGTGTGTGTCTGTGTGTGTGTGTGTGTAATAAGAGGGGTGGGGGAGATACGACCTACATAAATGGCAGGCTGAATAAGGCCAGCATCGAGTGGATAATCGTCTGCGAGCTCATTCGCTGTTTCGCATTTTGTATGAGTTTTCATTTAGATTGAAATGCCCACAGCAGCAATAAACTCAACTGAACTGAACTGAACGGTCTCTCTACGTGTTACGTGTGTATCTGTGTGTGTGTGTGTATATATATATAGGTCGGTCGATTGGTTATACGATACAGATATAAGTAATAGAGAACGATCTATCCATGACCTGCCAATGTGGTTGAACCATTCAGTCAGCAATATGAAAATATTGCTTCAAGCGCAAGTAAAAACAGCAGCAACAACAATAGCAACTACAACAACTACAGCAACAACAACTACAACATGGCCAATAGGCAGCACACAAAAAAACAAAAGCCACGCACAACAGCGAACACAGGATGAACAATGTTGAATACGAGTACACATGGCCCATTCACATGGCCATTACCATTACCATAACACCCCCTAACCCCAAAAACCTATACGCCCCTTTCCCTTCCCTTCCCTCCCAACACAGCATCCCGTGCACGGAAAACTGGCAGCGGTTTTTATTATTGGAAAATTGCTCAAACGCGCACAGATATCGACTCTTTTTTTGCTAGGGGAGTGTATTTCTGGTCGAGGGGCTTACATGGCGTATGTGTAATATTGGCAACAGTCGCAGTACAAACAAAAAAAAAAAAGGTCAACAAAGCAAGCAATAAACAGAAATTTCAAATTATACCCGCAGGATTTTGAACCCATTGCTCATATCTGTATCTGTATTTTAATAAATGTTTTTGTTTACATACACATATTTGTATTTTGTAGTTAGAATAATTAAACATAAATGCTTATGCTCTGTGCCAGTATCAATTAATCTAAGCTAATTAATTTGTATTAATTACAATTTCTGCTTACAAATTGAGATACATTTCTTACATGAGATACATTTACCAACAGACTGAAGTTAGATTAAAATAAATGTCAACCCTTTAGTTTGGGGCTGTCATGTTTTTTGACGGCATCCCTCAAATCCCATTTTCGTTAGAGATGCCGGAGATACGACTGCGTAAACTTTGTTTGACTGGTTTGTAAACTAGATTTGGACAGTTTTGACAAGACATGTCGTACCAATACACACACACACAGACATTTCTCAAACACACACACACAAACACACACACATTCTCTGGATGCATACATTAAAATTTAAGCGAATTCAAGCTGAAATACAGTTTAAAGATACTTTTATATAATACTCACAATAATTGAGATACTTAAGATACAAAAGTATCTGCTGTGTGCTAAGCTCTGCTGATTGAGCTATTTGTATTTATAATTGAAATGTTTAAGCACACTTAGGATTCTTCTTTATCTAAAAATTAGCTTTTTATTTCAACCTTTCCTGTTTTGAATATTTTTTGGGATAAAAGTGAGAGCCTGTTATATATTATCTAATGATTAAATAAGTAACTTCTTTAACTAATTCTTTACTATTTCAGATCCTCATTATTAAGTCATTATTCAAGGTACACCTAGTTTATAAATATTATATTTTTTTATTTTCTTTTTATTATTTTCTTCTCTGTAAGCTGATTATGAAACTTGGTATAAATGTTTACTATATAATACGTAAGAAAACAATTTTTTGAAATCATGTTATTGTCGAAAAATGTCTTTGCTTCTAATGAAAAACTTAAGAATAATTTACAAGGACTTTTTCGTATCATTAACACAGAAAATTTTGGTGACTTGAATCAAAAATATTCGGTTTTAATACAGTCGAACTTCCCTAACTCGAATCACCATTATCCTAAGAAAAGGTTCGAGTTATAGAGAAATTCGACTTATAGAGTGCTTTTTCTATAGTTTTTTAAATTTACTGCCACTAATTTAGTTTGAGTTAGAGAGAAGTTCGAGTTATGGAGGTTCAACTGTATTTATTTTTAGGAAAAAAATTAAATGTATAAGAGGTTTTAATTTTTAAGAATTTTTTTTCAATAAATTAATTAAACGAAAATTGTTACTATTTTTAAAAATCCCTTACTTTGTACACTTATTTTTCAGTGTTTTTGAAATGTTTTCTTCCAAACATTAGAGTATTTTTGGCTTCAGCAACTTCAAAGTTAACGATACTTGCTGGAAGATCCCTTTTTTTTTTAATTGAAAGCTGTTAAACTGTGCAAAGTTAAGAACACTTTTGAGGCGTTGTAAAATTTGAATTGTCTGAAACGAAACAAAATGAATGAAGAGCCATTTGGACGTTGGACTTTTGGCCCAAATGTGCAGTGATGTGTAGATGGTTTTTGGTAGTACCAGTAGCAGTACCCAGTAGCAATAGCAGTGCCAGTCATACAATTAGGAGGAGAGCGCACATGCTCTCCTACTCGTCGGCATTAAATTACAAATGAATTCCAGGCACGTGATCTTTTGCTTGACTGCATCTTTGGCCACCACCAACAGAAGCAGCAGTTACAGCATTTGAGGCAGTTGCAAGTGCATCAGCAATGGCCAGAACTTTAGTTGCCTTGCAGCAGAGTCAGAGTTAGAGTCAGAGTACAACTCAATTACGGAATCGTTAGAGGGTGCAACATTTTATGGCCAACGATTTGAGGCCAGTTAAAGAGCTGCATATGTGAATTACATGTCTTGGTTTTAGGCTGATTGTATAACATTTAAACTGCATGCATATGGTTTCTTTAAGATATTATAACAATTATTATGATTATTATTATTATTATCACTTGACTACACGCACCACTGCACCAAAGAAAACTTTTCTATCTTCTTGTTTTCTTTTGCTTTCGTCGCCTTTTGCCGCTTTTTGCCAACTTCAATTGCTGACTGCAAAAATTGAATTCTTTTTATTTTAGTCACGCAACGTTGTTCAAAAGGCACCAAACTGAAAGCCAAAGAGTTCTTGGCCAAGTCTCGTCAAGAGTTCTTCGTTCTTTGCTTTCTTCTTTGCACTTTGGTTAAGTCCGCTGCCGTTGGCTGATTTTTCAGCGCGGTCACAAGTTTTTATAGCCATCTAGCATTTTGTATATTAAAGTATTTTCAGGTTTCAAGAAGCATCTGCAATGATACTTGTCCAACGCCTTTCACACAGCTCAGTTCAAAAAAAGAAAAGGAAAAGAAAAAGGGTCTTCAAATGGTATTACATTTCTCGCAGCGCCAGACAAGCAGTTGACATTTTGGTATATATGTAGATATGGGTCAAGTGGACATCAAACCCAAGAAAAACTGTCATAAAAATACGAGTAAATACAGCTTGCCATCTCCTTCAAGTCATTCGACTGAATTATGTCCTGTACATTTAGTTATGAAAGTCTCCTAAACGTTAAATAAACATGTTTCGAGATGCGAATGCCAAATTAAAAGATTATGTCATTTTATTTCTCGTTGTAAACTAGTTTTGGGTATAATTATATATCTCAGGGTATATTTTTACTTGCAGCTTAATTTATATAATTTAAAAGGAAAATCATATTAAAATTTAAGGCAAATATAAAGCTAAGAAAATGAAGATTTCGTTGAAATAAAAATGGATTATCTTTCTTATTTATTGTACATTTTTTTGTTAGTTTTTTTTTTAATTTTTAACTAATTCTGAAGGAAAAAAATGTTTGGAAAGTTAATGTTTCTTTAATATATTATTTATGCACATAAGCTAGCGAATATTTCCCAAGAGATGCGAGAATTTCAACTCAAATATGCCCTGTAAATTAACGTTTAAAATACATAATACCGTAGAAGAATGCACATAGGAAGTTTCGAGGTTTTATCTTAATAATAATATATTTTTAAATTTTCTAATATTGTTTAAATATGCTTAGACCTTCTAGTTCATCAACTGCCCTTCACATTTAGAATACCATTTTTGAATCTATTTATTTTGTACAGGGTATTGAAAATGTACACTCAAATGAACATTAAATGCAAATTCATAGCCAATGGCCATTTAGTGGGTATTCATGTTCTACATAAACATCAAATTTAAATAATTTCGCATGTGCTAACAGCATCGTGAATAATAATAATGTAATATACCATAAGTACATACAATATTTAGACAGATTACAGTGGGATGCGTTGCTTACTTTTTGGGGCCATTGCAAACTCAACTAATTAATAATAGAAACACGAATTGCGAGTGCTTTTTGCAACAGGATATTGGATTGTGCTGATAGCGGAATGGGCATCAACGTCACACCGGACAGACGACAGGCGACAGACGACACGTCAGGTAATGCAATCAGTGAAGAGATGAATGAGAAGGGGCGTAAGAGAGGGAGAGAGAGCACACGAATATTTCCCGTTAGCCGTTTGAGGTTAGGTGAGAAGGAAACGAGCAAATCCGAGCCCCTGATTCGGTGTGAATTGCGACCCATGTACGTTTGTACTGACCATGTGACTTAATTACATTTGCATTATTAAATTTTATGACAGCTGCTGGTCTCAATAACACCGCCTACTCAACTTCATGTGTGTGCGTGTGTGTGGGTGTGCATGTGTGTGTATTGCCGCAGTGCAATTATAACGTGTAACGGTACCCAGTCTCTACCCGAGGTGTCAACTGTACAATGCAGCAGCCAAAAGACCAAAATTCACAGTATTTGCCAAAGGATAACTCATGAAAATGAACGAAAAAATCCCATAAATTTATTAAAACTAAACCACTTTTCTTGAGGAATATTTTTAAAATCATTAAATAACCTCTAATTTGATTCTGCTTCAAAATTTTATTCTTTTGAAAAATATGTCTTTTTTTCAACAATATTCAAATTTTCCATACCTACCCCTTGACAATTTTTCAGAAACTTACAACACCCATAACTTTATCAAAACTCAACCGATTTCAAATTTTATTAAATTGAAAAATTGAATTTTTTTTTCAAACTATCTGTATTTTGTAAACCTGCCCGTGACAATTTTTCAGTAATGAAAACTCCCATAACTTTTTCAAAACATAACCGGAATGCAAGTTTTATTATAGTTTGACATCTTAATTGATTCAGAATACTCTTCATTTGAAATATTAAATATTTTTTTTAAAACTATCCTTTTTTTTGCAACACTTTTTCAAAAATTAAAAATTTTCAAAAAATAAACCCGACATATTACAATACATATAAATAATGAAAAAAAAAAAAAAAATTTTTTTTTTAAATCCAAAAATTTTTTTTTGTTTTATAATATTAGATTTACACCACTAGTTTTTAAAACAATTATTAAATATAATTGTATTTCATATATTTTTCTGCCTTTGCCTTTTCTAACTCAAGGTCTACTTGCAGCGTATTTGCAGCTGTCATACTGCAGAACTCATCGCTTGTTGCTATCAGATTACCTTGTGCCACAAAATATTTGTAAACGATTTATCATCTGATTTTTAATTTCTTTTCCGAGCACTTGGCTGTCAATGGAAATGGGAAAGGGAACGGGAATGGGAATGGCAATGACGCAACCAAAAAGGCTGTCATCAGCCAGCTCAGGCGAAAGATTCAATGAGAAAAGAGCAAACGAGCAAACGAAAAGAAAATAAAGAATGGAATTACACACAGATTTACGAGTACGAGTCAAAGTAAATAGACTGTTGCTGCCGCTCAAAAAAAAAAAAAAAAAAAAAAAATAGCAGCAGGTATCCTTGGTAACTGTAGTTAAGGTAAAAGTTTCTATTACATTTTTAATATGCGAAGCTTAGACTTGGGACAGCAAGAACATAATTAGTGCATAAAATTTAATTTAACCGCTGAAATGAGAACGTAGACATGTAAATCTCAGTCATTTAGCTGTGGCAACGATATACATCGGTGTTCCTTTTAGTTGTTTTCCCACCATATTTTAAACTTGGCACACACGAAAAATTAACTAGCAGAAAATGCGATATGGAGTAGGGTTGAGTTTGGTTTGAGTCGGATATTGCTTTTGATGAGCTGGCATTATAAGCATAACGGCAGAAGAAGCATGCACGATAAAGGATAACGTTGAGCGGAGAGAGAGAGAGAGAGAGAGAGAGAGATGATGTTGGAGACAGAGACTGAAGCCCAGTGCAGAAGCAGAGTCCTCAGTTCATTACGATGCCTAAAGGTTGCGCCCGTCGAGTGATTATACACGTACATGAAACGCGACCAGCAAAAAAACACGTCGTCGTCGTCGTCGTCGAGTTAACCGCAGTCAGTCAGAAAGGATAACGAGCTACGAGGCTAAATCTAAAGCTAAAGCAGACCCAAAGGGCAATGGCAATGCCCAGCCAGCCACTGCGTCGTATACGTAATATGTACCAGGTTTATTTCGAGCTATTTTTAATGGCAACTTTATGCATGTGCATGGGGAATATTCTAAAATTTATACATTTCATAGTGTTGCATATAGTTGCAGATTGCCATCGTATCGTATGCCCCAAATTTACAGGGTATACGCCATTATTTAACATTATTCGAGAGTCTGTGCATTTTTAATTCTTGCAATTATTTAAGAATCTCTCTTTCCTTTAGATAAAAATACATCAGGTTATTTAGCACATTTAAGAGTTTGTCTAATTTTATGTTTTTTTTTAATATTCTCGCTTGCTTATCAAATTCCTTAAATTTACAGGGTAGCAGCAAAGCAATTAAAATCAATTGAAAATGACAATGACTGTCAAAAATTACAGGGTATATTTAATACTATTAAGAGCAATTAAAAACCTGACTGCTTCTAAATTGAATATTTTTCTTTTATGTGTTTATCACATTACTCAAAATGTACAGGGTATCAGCAAAGCGATTTGCACGACAAAATTGAAGAAAAAAAACCATAATCTACTTTTGAGCGTCTTGCTTATCAAAAGTTTTGCTGAAAATAATATGCAAGAGAGAATTGTTTATTTCTTTTTTTTTTGTTTTGTTTTGTTTGCTTTTCGGTAAATAAAAACTCATTAAATTTGACTCGAAGTTGCAACAATGCGTGGCAGCAGCAGCAGCAGCGGCTCAAAACAGGAAGCGCAAACAGGAGCAGCAACATTTTGTGGTGGCAAGGATAAAAATAAAATCACAAGCGTTTATTTTTGGAACATGCGCAGCTCATTGATAAAAGTCCTGGGTGCGCTGAGACTCTCAGCCAGCTGAAAAAGGATGTGCAATTAGAGAGCGAGAGAGTGAGTCAAAGAAAGAGAGCGAAGGGCAGAGAGAGGGTGAGACAGAGAAAGAGAGAGAGAGGTAGAGGTGAAATTGAGAGCTAGAGAGCATAACATCCTTCAGGATACGCGATGCGGCAGCCTTTTTGCAGCTTTTCGCATATTTTGGCATTCAGTTTGCAAGAGACGCGCAACGAGAACAGTTGACAAAAATCCGATCAAGAAACATATACATAAGTATATACTTATAAAGTACTGTGCTCAGCCTCAGTCAGAGCCAATTGACTTGCTTAGTGTGCGTGGCAGTGGAGCATTTTGTGTGTGTATAACGGTTAGTTTAAGATTCCTCGGTGTGTGCTTGTGTGTGTGTCTCTGCTGCGTAGTTTGACATTTTCAACAGCAGCCTCAAATCATCATCAAATCATTTCAATTAAATATACAATAGTTTCTTAATAAAAATAAAGCAGAGTATTTATTATATATTTATATTTGTATTGTTTTGTGTTTCTTCCACGGTTTGTTGCCTGTGTGTGTTTAGGCCAACAATATCAACGCTTATCGCAAGGATATTGCGTCACTAGACTCCTAGTTGAGAGCTCACACACTTCTAAGGACGCATTTGCCCAGCGTAAGTACGCAGTATTCTTAATTAAATTTGCATTTTTCCCTTGGGGTCAGCTTGAAAATGGACCCCATGGAACAGCAACAACAACAGCAGCAGCAGCAGCTGGCTGCGAAATTTATGGTCTTAATTATGATCCCTTAAAAAAATATTTCATTCTTATGCTACACGCAACCCCCGAAAAACTAGAATCAATTAGAATGTCTTATTGATATTCAATGGGAGTTGGCTTAATTGGAAATATTGAGAGTAAAAGCAATTGAAAGGCATTTTTTTGTTGTTCCAGCAAGTATTTCTGAGAGTATCTTAAAGGTTTTTTTTTTTAAATATCAATGCAATTTTGAATGCTATTAAATTATTATTATTTTACTAGATATTATAAAAATGGAGCATTATTATAAAAAGATAAAGAAAAGATTCAAATACAGTTTCTATCTGTATTCAAAATTTAAAAAAGAAGCTGTACGATTTCTGAATTTTTTTTAATTTAACAAAAACTATTTATATTTAACTTTATCTTTTTTCTTTATCTCATCTTTATGAAATTTTCTTTTGCTTACAAACACCCTATCTAGAGTACTAGTAGAGCAGCTTATAATCACGAAATTTCTATAACATAAATAGTTATATATTTTGCAAAGCTTGCTTAAACCAAATCGGTCTTTCAAAGTATCTTTAAAATGAATCGTAGAATTCTTTAAATAGTTATTTTTTTTTAAATATTCAAAATAAACTACACTGGAACATTTTTAAAATCTATTCGGAAATATTTAAAAATTCAGTCCATAGCGCTGAAACAACTACATTTCCTGTTTGTTAAACAAACATAAGATAAGGATATTTAATGTTGGCCAAGCTTAAAATGTCGTGTCATATATCAACAGTTAAAGCACACGTATGCATATTCATTTATGTATATGTCAGAGATACGCTTGGAATTTATTTTATTTGCCCCACGAGTGTCGTAATTGCAAAACTGCTGCTGCTGTTGCTGTCACACGCTGCGTATGAGTAATATCATGCATTAAGACTCATTAGAGTCCATAAAGCGTCAGTTTGCAGCTAAATAAAAGTGGAGCACTGACTTTATTAATTAAATTAAAGTATCTTTGTTGAATTTGTTTTCAAATATATATAAAAAGTGTTAACTACATTGAATTTTTACTATATTTTTGCAGACAATCGACACAAACACAATGAGGCACAATTGCAACGGGATTTTATTGACAACACTCGTCACATGGACGATTGTGGTGTGCAGCCTGGTTAGTGGCACCACAGAGGGGCAGGAAACGCCATTGGCATTGCCCGTGGCGGAGCTGACACAGCCCACAACAGCCATACAGGGCGAGGTCTGGGAGGAGGACGACCACGAGGTCTTAATACGCAACGAGCGCGGCACAAAGAGCGATGGTAATTGCACATATTTTAATTTCAATATTAAGCCTTATAATTTATTAATTAAATTAAATTGCAATTTGTGCACAGGTCTGTCGTGTCGTTATGGCAAAAATCCATGGACTGAATGTGATACCAAGACCAACACACGTTCACGCACTTTGACATTGAAAAAGGGCGATCCAGCCTGCGATCCAACACGCACCATTCAAAAGAAATGCAAAAAAGGTAAATTTTAATTGCTTTAAATAACTTGAATAATTACTTAAAAAATTAGCAACACGCACAGTTTTAAAGATATCATTTATTTTTTGTAAATTAATGTTATGTACTATTATTAGCTATAAATTTACTTAATCGTAATAATATCGTTTAAACAGAGCTGTAGTAATGGCTGATTACAGTCTTTAAGCAATGTAACTGCCCAAAAGAATGCAATATAATTGTTTTTGTAATTATAATTAAGTAATAATTGTCTTATAGTCGGGAACTCGACTAAAAACTTTCCCGTTTGTTTTTAATTAATAATACTGTATTATAAAGCGTTTTAAAAATCTATTTAATAATTCCCGTATTTTTTAAAGAATCCTTACAGCGTGCCGATATGAGAAAGGCACTTGGTCCGAGTGCGCCACTGGCCAAATGACCCGAGCTGATAAATTGAAGGCGACCAGTGATCCTTCCTGTGAAGCAACACGCGTAATTAAGAAGAACTGCAAGCCCGGCAAGTCCAAGGATAAGAGCGCCAAGGAACAGCGCAAGAACAAGGACAAAGGTAAGCAAATTGAGCTCTTTAAATAATTATTCACAAAGCAAACGTAAACATCCAACAATTATTGAGTTGGCATTTAATTTGATTACAAAAATCATATTTTCTACTTTATTTTTTCAAAACTGCAGCCGCTCGCAAAGGACGTGTCTAAATAATTTTTGGTAGCCAACTTACTGATTTTTTAAGTGTCAAACGTTAGTTTTTATTCCCGATACTCGTTTTACAATGGATATATATATATATATATAATAAAATGAAATGAAAACGTAAAAAATAAACCCATATAGACATTAATTACCATGTATAACCGTAAAGCATTCTATTTGAATACATTTAATAAGAAAATTGTAGTTTCTGTTTTTTAAACAATCGATCTGAATAACAAGAGTAAATTTCAATCTATTAACGAAACCTAAACAACCTAATGGAAATGAATATGTACCAACCATAGAAGTACCAAGTATTTTTGTTCAATCCATAGATAATCTGCTCTATTCCGCATTACGATTTCACTTACTAGAGAAATCGAAACTCGGAACTTGGTTGATTATCAAGATTTTAACCAGCCTAATCATCTATAACCAGTTGGACTGTTAGGAAGCATGATAACCCTGGAAATTGTGAAACAATTGTAACTGGAATACTTTCTCATAGATCATTAGACGAGTTGTTCTTTAAATTAACTTTATATTAATGAACAGAAAACAAAAAACAAAAAGAAAAGAAAAACCTTCCCATAAATAAACAAAAGTTATTTCAAGATAATTAATGTAAAATGTTTGTCAGAAAAATATCAGCTTCTGTATTTGATCTCAAATAAAAACCAGAGAACAAAAACAGTGGAAAATAAAATATAAATAAAAAACAAAACACAAATAATAAAAGTGAATGATTGATATAAGTAAAAAATAAAAGAAAATAAATTTTAGACATACATCAAATGCAACATTTAAAGAAGAAACACTTAGTGTAAATATTGTAAAAAGTAATACAATAGTATTGCAAAGTATTCGTAGTAAAGAGACGAGAGATTGGCGCGAAGAGAAGTGCAAAGAGGACAGGAAAGGAGAGGAGAAGAAGAAGAGGCCATGTCTAGGCACTACGCTGAATGCGATTGGCATTTTAAAAAACATACATATACAATACCCCCCATCATCAACTTATTTGGATATGATTAATAGTAATAATACTCATACACACAAACACACCACAAAGATACACACCCACACACAGATACATGCAGACACACAGATACATTCATGTTTTATTGAACTGAAAAGAAAATACAGAAACTTACATAACGTAAAATACCTTTTATGCCGTTGTTGTAGCTGGATAATAACAGCACAATAATTATAATTATAATAAAAATAATAATAATAAATAGAACTTCAAGACCATGGTTCGTCATTTTAATAAAAAACCCAAGAAATTGAAAAAAATTTAGAGCCGTTGTTTATGACTTCATGTATTTAAACATAAACATAATTCTATACCGGAAAAACAGAAAATATACTTACCAATAGTATGATCCATTTAGCCCTCACTCAAGTGCAGTTCCAATGCACTGACTACGTATGTACAGTGTTGGGTATACAAATACAAATACATAAATACATACATACATTTATATATAAATATATATACATAAATATTTCATGTCGAAAAGTACATAAAATTTAACTGAAATTATTATTTGTATTTTATTCCATTCTATCAGGAAGCCTACAACAACAAAAAGAAAAACAACAACAATATAGTCATTTGCATACATACATATTTACATACATAAAATAAGAATAACAAGCAAGACAAAATGAATGAATGATGAAAACAAAAGAAAGAAAACCTAAAAAACTAAAAAAAAATAAGTAACTGAACTTACACAAAAATATTATGAATAAAAACTTGACATGAAAATTTCAATAAAAACTAAAACTAAATGAGTTTTTTTTTTTATATCTGTTGACCTGTTGTTTTATAGGTACTTTGAGTATCTAAAGCTTAGCGAGCCAAAGTATCTCATACAAAAAAGATACATTCGTGAGATACATGTCTCGAAAATATGCGCTTTGGCTGTTTGCCAGAATGGCGTGAAAAAAGTCATTTATCATCATGCAAATTAGCTTAAAGTCTGGCCACACTTTGCCTGCAGCATACACTAGTAATGAAGGAGAAGGATGGATCGGGGAAGGACGAGGAACGTACACAACTCAGCCAAGTTATCAGGGCGCACAACAATGAAAACAATTCCGTGTAAGGATTCTCTCTCTGTCGAGTATTTGCCTGGCATTGCTGCAATTTTCAGCAGGCAATTACAAAAAAAAAGCAGAAGTGTTTTTATTTTCAAAAATAGAACGGAACAGCGACAACAACAACAACGATTAAAAAAAACACGAAAAAAAAGAAGGAAAATAGTTGAATAGAGCGACACTATTTCAGTTTCAATGCAAATTTGTTGGCAGGCTGGCCAAACAATGAAGTTTTTGCATGGAACCTACGGAAGCCGCCATGTTTGTTTACGTTCAACACCCAGGAACAACATACACACACACATGTGTGTGTGTGTGTGTGTGTGTGCATAGAACAGGAAGCAACCCCAACAACGGCTAAAAATACATTCGCTTTAAGTGCCAGACAATATTGTGATAGTTTTAAATGAAAAGTTTTTTGCATAGATTTTTTTTTTTTTGCCATTATTTCTACTAAGTCTGTCGTTAGCATAACAAGAAATTATAGTTATCCTTAGGAATATTAAAGTTTCACGACATTAGTCTTAGCTGGAATGTTGCCAACCCTAAGGAGAACTTTTAACTTAAATAATATCGAATTACGCTAATAAATTATGCAAAAACTAAATTTCAGTTAATTTTTTACTGTAAGTTATAGTGTAGCGATATTAATGATTCTTACATATGTTATTTCTAACATCCAAAGGTGTAGGTGTACCAAATTTTATCAATATGTTTGGTCCCAGAGCTGAGTTCACATAGAACATACTGAATTATTTAGCTCAAACAAGAATCATTACAAGAAATTATAGTTATCCTTTGGAATATTTAAGATTGAAGATATTATTCTTAGCTGGAGTGCTGCCAACTTAGCTTAAATCATATTAAATAATGCTAATTAATAAATTATGCAATAACTAAATTTTAGTTACTTTCTTACTTAAAGTTGCAGTGATGTGATCTTAGCGATTCTCACATATGTCATTTGTAACATCAAAATCCGCAGCTATACCCATTTTCATATATATGTATATTTGTGTGAGAGCTGAGTTCACATAGAACATACAAACAGATTTAGCTCAAACAACACCATTTTTCAAGCTGTAACAAATATTATAATTAATGCAACCCTATATTATCATAATAACTCATTATAATTGTTAAGCGTCTACTTGAAACATTTCTCCTTACAGGCATTTTCTGGTTTCCTTTGCTGTTATTTTTGCTTAAAAATTGACTTAAAATTTGCATTGCCTCGGGGACGAAGCAGCAAAAAAAAGGAATGAAAACAAAAAAAGAAGAGAAGCAGAGAGTTTGAGTGGGAGTGTAAAAATTGGCAGCGTATTCCCAAGATGTATATCAAAAAATTGTTTATTTTTACTTTAGCATTCAATCATTTATTCAGGACACTGTAAACTTTCGGGTGAGTACCAGTATAATAATAATTGCTTGGATCTAAAGTTTCGCCTGAATGGATATTCGAATTTTAAGTGACGAAAGAAAGAAAAAAAAGCGCTGAACATGACAATGAGATGAGCTGAAAGCGGATGCTTTGCAATTGAATTGGCATATTGTGGATAAAGATAATGATAAAGAGAAAATGCGAGAGAGAGCGTTAAGTAGAGGATAAACAGTGGATTATCACTATGATAGAGATATTTAAGGGCGTTTTGTGGGATGTGTAAACAGTTCGTTTGACTGTAAATAGATATTTGGCATTTGCTGTAAACCAAATTAACCTTTTTCGGCAATTGCATTCGTTATACGCAAGGCTAGAGCTTTACCAAGTTAAGGGATGTGGCATTTTGGTAACATTATTCATGCAATAAATCACAAAGGATTCAGGCAACAGACACTGGGATCTAACAGGACGTGTACGAAGCACAACGACGAGTACAAAAAAAAAAAAAAAAAAAAAAAAAATAGCAGGAATGTAGTATAAAAGTAAAATAAACAGAAAAACACACAACTCAGTTTATGTGGAAATGTGCAATAGAAGCGGAAAATCTAGCAACTGGCGGAAGTAACAGACGAGGATGAGTTCCCGCTGTGTTCCCCTACGGGTTCCTAAGGGTTCTCAAGAGGGGGGAGGATGACACGGGAAGGACTGAAGTTAATACTGAGCACGTGTACGTGTATGTACTTGATTGCGGTTGTCTGCGAACACGAGCATGTACTGTACAGTGAAGCCTCCTGCTTGGCTAGTCATTATTATGGCACATTGTTGTGGTCGAAATCATGTTCTTCTCCAACTCTCTCTCTCGCTCTCGTAAACGTTAACTAAAGTGCATAATGGCTAATTCGGTTGACTGTTGCACATGGCTCGTTGTTATCCAAGGTCCGGTCACAACTCGTTAAACTATCATAAAGGTGTGTCCTTAGGGCTTGCAATTGACAGTCCTCGAAAGCAATAAAATACCTTCATATATAAAGCGTGTACTAGGACATAAACAATGTGGTAAATTCCTTGTTAGGGACTACACATATATCTCTTTTCAAGAGATTACTAAATTAGTCACTGGACAGTTGGATCTGGAATGAGTTTTAAAGTGCATAACTTTTGTGTTTATTACGCGATTGTTGTAGAATTTTCGGAATCATGTAAAATGAATGTTGTCGTTGGTCTTTAATGACTTGGAAAATAACTCAGGAAAGCAGACTACTAATTATTGGTATATATTAGGGATTAAATCCGAAACGAATATCGGTTTCAGTTATCGGTTACACAAAATCTTTGAATAAAGGTTTCGTAATAGTGAACGGGTTTTAGTAAGTTTCGGTTTTGAAATACCGTTATGTTTTTGGTTCACAAAAAAATTTATTTTTTGCAAAAATATAATTATATTAAAAATATAATACTAAAAATTAAAAAGGCATTACTTTCTTAATGTTTCATTCACACATTTATTTCACATATTCTTTAGATTGTTGTAGTTTATTAGATACATTTTAACAATTTTAAAATTTTATTTAACACATTAATTTTATTTGCGCTTATTCAGTGCTGTAAAAATTCGATATCACAAATAAACATTTAAAATTAAACATCAGAAAATTTAAATCAAAAATCAAAATTAAAAATAATTTTTTTTTGGCTGTATGAAAAACCGAAATTAACTTTTATTAATAAAACGGCTATTTCGGTTTACAGAGTTTCGGTTTAAAGGTTTCGGTCAAATGAAAATTTTTTTTTCGGTTACGGTTTCAGTTATGGTTTTAAATTTTAATCTGTTTTTACCTGTTAAGGGTTACGCTTTCGGTTAGGCTTTTATAAACTAGTATATACATAGGTATAAAATATTTTAATAGTTAACGACTAAAAATTCTTAATATTATATAATCTATAGTTTTATAATTTGAGAGAAAGCGATCAAATTCTCAAATCTTAATTTCCGAACATTTGTTAATGCTCGCTCTTATGGTTCCGCAATCCACATCATTTATAAAATGCTAAATTAACTCTGCTAATCTCTTGTATTACAACACTCATTTCTTAGCAAGCCTATCTTTAATATTTATAAGATTACATGCGCCTTTAACTGCTGCCTTACTTACATTCAAGCCAGCTTCAGCGTTAACCATTGCAATTTAGACGATATATCATATAGACATATTAAATAACGAGCTAAATAAGTAAGTTAAATTTCATATGGCTTTGCTTAGGCCGAGAATGCAGGGCCAAGGGCTAAGCCATTGGGATAAACACTTACCTAGCCCAAAAAAAAAAAAATAAAAAAAATATAAAGGCCAAAAGGAAATCGCTGGCAAGGAAAGCTTAACAGGATATGTTGGTCAGAAAAATCCAATTACTTATAATTTCATATATGCGGGCATGTGTGTATTTAGGTGCGTGCACAACGACTAAGGGTTGCATGCCATACAGGAAAGCTCAAGTGTGTGTGTGTGGAGTGGGTGTATCTGCATGTGTGTGTGTTTGTGTGTGTGTGTGTATGAAAAGGTAAAGCATGATGGCAGCAAATTAAAGCGCCGTAAACCCTTGCACAGGTCTTGACAAACTGTTGGGCCATATGTGCGAAACCGGCGACTTTCCGAGTGGATAAAAAACAACAGACGAATAACCAGGAAAGCTAGGAAATTAATGTTGTAGGCAAATGCGGGAAAGTTGCTGAGTTGAAAACATAGGGGCGTAGGCAAATTCAACTTAATCATAATTAAATTAACACGTTACAACCTATGACGTAGAAAATCTGGGTGTGTGTGTACACCGAAAAAAATAAAACATTATACAAATTTAGCTTAAAATTGTTTTAATTTAGCAGTATATTTTTATAGATCAAATGAAAATCACTCAGCTTTAAAATAAAGTTCCTCAAAAAATCATATAGATCGCCGATAGTACAAATATTTTGCTAGACGGAATTTAAAAATCGTATTTAAATAACTTATTTTGTACTTGTACTCTCGAAATTTGTTTCCTGTGTATGAAAAGCATGTGTGCATGGAAAACTCTGCACTAATTTAAAAATAATAGAATGCCATAACTCAGACAAGAGTTTGAGTGATAGGCAGACCGCTTTTGATATAGATGTCATCGAAAATTCATTTGCCAAGTCCCAAATTCCAAAAGCACACAAGGTGCGAGAAAAAGCGTAAAGCAAAAAGTCAACGCTTAAACCGTTTGGGAATTATAAGAGCACAAAACCAAAAATATATATATGTATAGTAAGTGCATATATCTTAGGCACGTATGCAAAGTAATTTGAAAAACTGGCAATTTGATACTTGACATTTGTTGCTGATGCCGGAACTGAGGATGGAGTAAGTTGTAGAAACTGGTATTGGGTCCATTTCTGGGCCATTCACATTGGGAAAACGTTGTGGAAGAAATGTGGAAGAAAAAAATATGTAATCATTTCAGTCGACGTGTCGTGTATCAAGTTGCAATTGAATTTGATTGTGAGTCTGCGAAAATTTATGTGCCGCATCGTCGTGTCTGCGACATTTGCTGGTTGTGTTATGAGGCATCAATGGAGGGGCAACTATTGGCATCTATCGGGGTGGCAAGTATAGAAATATGGAAGTATCATCCACTGGTGTCGCATATCAGCAACGTCATCAGACATGACACTGCAGACGTTGTCATAAGTTATTGCATTGCCATATTGCCATTATCGGATATAAGTAAATTATTATTGAATCGAATGACTTTACAAAAACTAATAACTGGAGGAGGCCAAGAATATGGTTGGCTATAAAAAGAAATAATTTTAAGTTACATTATCTTAGAGTTTAGTGGTCATTGCACTGTTTAAACGCTAACAATAATGACAAAAAAAATGGCGAGAAAATCTCCGTGAAAATCAAAGCCAAAAGCAAAAAAAAATCCAAATTCAAGGAAAGGAAAATTGGCAACAACAACAAATAAAGCATCAGCACATAGCAACGCAAATTGAAGAGAAAGATTTGAGAACATTTTGAGATACAATTTCCCAGCAATTGAGTTAAACAACCGCCAGAGAGCGCTAGAGAGAGAGAGAGAGAGCGAGATGTTGATGAGCGTATAGGAAGAGAGCGCGCCTGCGCAGAGAGAGAGAGAGAGAGAGAAAGAAGCGAGAATGTTGTCCAGAACTCTAGCTGATAAAATACAAAAAAGTAACCGATGAATGTGAATTTAGCTCATGCGCAGCAAAAAGCAGCATTAAAAAAAAAATAGAAAAAAAACGCATATGAGAATTGTATTTAAAGCCAAGAGGAGGAGGCCAAGTTGTTTACTGTCTTAGCTGAGGCAACGCGAACTCTGCACATAAACAAACAAATCTTGTCGGGCTGTCTGAAAATTCCCCTTCCCTTCCGACGGCCTGGTCAGGCACACACACGCACACACACACAAATAAAAGAAAAAACTGAAAAATAAACAGAGAAGCAAAAAGCAAGAAAACATAGCATACACATCTATGTACAATACTTACATATCTACAATAAAAATCTACATATACTATGGAGGCTAAGGTTTTAAACCTGACGCCGCAGTTGTCACACAATCTGCAGCTACGCATATACCCCACTGTGCAGGGTATGTCCACCTTATAGAGCATGCAAGCATGTGCAACGTCAACGATATTTTTCTGCTTCTTTTCTTTCTTTTTTTTTTGTGGGTTCTTCAGTCTTTCATTCCACTTGGACCGGACGACCTGCCTGCTCCGTCTGACTACAAATCCAATTTTATTTTACTTTTATTTCTTTTCTTTTTCTTTCAAAAACCAATGACCAGTGTGTGTATTTACTCGGCCGGACTCTGTCTGAAAAACTGACTTGATTCTGACTCACTCAATGGCATTGCGAGATATTTCACTCAAAACTTGTTTTCTGTCTTTAGAATTATTATGGATCTGGTTGAGTGAAATTGAATGGACTCTGAAGAAACCCTCGGCCTGTTACACAATTTGTGATCTTTGTTTACATTGAAACTTTCTTGACCGTTCATAAGTCACTCGGCTTATCGCGCACTACACGAGAAATTCATTCAGCTCTGTTTCTTATTTCTTTATGCCCTCAAAATTGAATTATAAATACAATCTGGCAAGTTTCAGAAATAACACTAAGTCAGCGGCTTGGTAAATGATTTGTACTATAAAGAGATTGAAAAAGATTATTTATGTTAAACATTTCGAAAAGAGTTTTTGTTAGTAATTGTTGCGATCGTTTATCAATATTTGTTTGATGTGCTGTTTATAAATTTATGTTTGTTTGAGGTTGCTGTAAATTGGGGATGTTAAAGATATGTAATTAACAGTAGTGGGCGGATTTCGATAGACTTTTAATGTTACTAAAGAAAGAAAGTAGGGGCGCTAGTATTAACATTACATTTTCAAAATGTAATCCATTTATTAACATACATCATTTTAAATGACATAAATTTGATGTTACCAACTGTTGATTTGAATATCTAGAGTATTTTTAAGCCGTTTTACAAAATTATATTAAATTTGAAAATTATTTTAGTCTTTTTTTACTATGGAAAACATAACAATTCTAGGCCTAATGCTGTATTTTATGTAATCTTAAAGTGTTATTAAAAACAGTACTTTCTATTATAAGCAAATATTTTTTTATAGCTAAAATTTAAATTTTTTTAACAAATTGGAGCAGAGTATTATACGGTCACATGCGCTTGACTGTAACCTTTGCGAACCACACTATAAATTTTATTGCAATATAATTTTTAGTTCAGTACACTTTTGCGAACACTTTGGAAACGTTGCTTTCATCCGCAGAAAAAAAACCTAAATAAGTTTTTATAACAACAATAAAAATGAATATATTTAGTGCATTGATCTTGGCAATCATCACTTTGGCTGCAGGCAGGCACATCCGTGATATCAGTGGCATTCAACAATTGCCAGAAGTGCATGGCGATAAGTTCTATTACTTTGGCTTTGGCAGCAACATGTTGGCCAAGCGAATCCACATCCAGAATCCGAGTGCTGTGAGAATAGGACCCGCTTTACTAGATAATTATCGCGTGGACTTTACCACGCCCAGTGAATTCTGGAAGGGGGCGGTGGCCACCATTGTGCCCGATCCGAGCAGCAAAACGTGGGGTACACTTTGGGAGATCGATCTCACCAACTTGCCGGACATAGACAAGTGAGTTTTAGTTACTTTAAATTTAATATAATTATTTTATTACTTTTCTATCTTTAGTCAGGAACAAGTTCATGTTGGCTGGTATAGACCTGTCAGCGTTCAAGTAAAGCACAATGACACTGAAATTCCAGCACGACTCTATGTGGTGGTAAATGAACCGAAGGGTAATTCACATGATATGCCGGCAAATGAGGTGCCCGCAGATCGACAACCCTCAAGGACCTATCTCCAAGTGCTCGTCAAGGGCGCCATTGAAAGCGGTATTCCCGAGCAGTATGTCACATGGCTGAAAGGATTTAAGCACAATAACCAAACTAACAAGGATTTGGAGGAACGCTTTGAGCTGAAATCTGTCTGTCTGTGCAAGTGTTGTGATAAATAATTGAGCAATAACTAAAAATAAACAAAATTAAACTAACAAATTACAGTAGAACTTCCCTAACTCGAATCACCATTTTCCAAGAAAAAAGTTTCGAGTTGGGGATGTTCGACTGTAATTAAAAATTAAAATTCAAAATTTGCCAAATTTCCTCTTTACTTTATAAATACGTTTTAAACACCTTTTTACCAAGCTGATTTATTGGGAGTATTACAGTCAACAAATGAACATTTTTGTAACATTTCTTAAATGCTTTACAGCTGCTAATTAGCTGTTAATAAGACATGTGAAAATAGTTTAACAGCTGCAATCAGGCATTATCTGAACTCTATTGGTAATTTTCTTACTTCACATCTTCCATCACGTGCTTAAGATCTTAAGTTTTCAGTTCTTAATATAGAATTGTAAATAAACTCTTATTGCTTTGTCTGATTAAGTTGTACACAGCTGAGATGCATTAAAGTATATACAAAATTAGCTTTATAAATATGTGTATGTATGTATGTGTATATTGGATAAGTGCTATTTGAGTCTTATATAAACTGGTGTTTATATTGCTTTCGGTCTTATCTGAAATGACATGCATTCAGTTGCCATCAATCATATATTGGTGAGGAAGGGGGGCAGGGGCAACGACTGATGCTTGTGGCGCTTGCCACGACAGCTGCCCCAGAATAACAAGAAATGTCAGTACGGTTATTGATAAGACAAAATGTCATATATTATGCTCGTATTTCTATCAAAAAATAAAAAAAAGTACAAATATAAATACAAATAGATACAATGCGATATCAAATGAGTGAACAACTCAAAATCAAACTCAAAAAAACCAGGGATCACAAATAATGATAATTGGTATTTTTTTACGTCAAATAACCAATGACTTGAATGCATATAAAATTTACAATAAATACAAAATGATAACGATTAATTTTGAGCAACAAATACTTTCAAATAATCATAATTTTTAGTAAAAAACAAGTGGGAAAGGCCATAGTCGAGCTCCCGACTATAGGATACCCGTTACTTATTTTAATGAATTTTTAACTATTTTTTATTGCATGCTTTTAGACACTTATGTTCCTTAAAAACTTTAATTAGCCATTACAACCTTTCTATTTATCCGCTCTTGTTACGATTTATTTTTATTTGAGCAAAAAAAAATTAAACTCGCAAATAAACATTATTAATGATTTATTAATTTTTTTCAGCTCAAATAATACTCACTTTTAATTGATGGCTTTTGTTTAGGATTTTCCACCAATATTTTTGCATATCCCTTTAAATTGTAATTTTTATAATATAAATTTTAATGATTACGGTCCCTGCAATAGAGACAAACTCAATTGGCATTTCGCTCAGTGTATTGAGTGTGTTTTGTGTGCCGCAAGCTGAGTTATTTTCTTGCCTCTCGTATTTCAAGTGTTGCTTGTTGCTTGCTGCCTGCTTTCTGTCTGCTGCATGTCTGTCTGTCTGTCCGCTGTCCGCCGTCTGCGTCTTCTCTGTCTGTTGTTGTTGCTGGTGGCGCAGCAGCAGCAGCAGCAACCACAACTCGCAACCACTCTCAGTTCTCGCAGAGCTCTGACCAAGTGTCGATCGGCAACCAGCGCCAGCGGGCAAAACGCGTATTCAACTGCAAAATTCGATTTCACATCGAATCTATCTATCAACAATTCAGTTTTCAATTTGACTAACAAATTCAGGGATTCAACCTTAGACTCTAGACTCTTTGAGTTGTGTCTTTTTATCTCTCTCTTTCTCTCTTCCTGTCGCGTGTGTTTGTTTGGTTCGTTGTGCGCGCGCAGCATAAAAAAATTGATACGAAAAAATTCCCTTCAACAAAAATCCTTAAACACAATTATCAGAGAGTCCAAACGCTGACTGAGTGGTTTTGTGGCCGACTGGCATTGAGTGCAAATTCCAGCTAATACCGAATCTACTGAAATCAAGTTGATTACCCTCAGCAGGCAGTCAACGCGGTCTGCAGACAAACACAGAACAAGGTAACTTTCTCAGATATGTGAATTATGTATCTTGTTTTTCTTATTTTCAAAGTTTGCGGAATGCAGCAAAATACATTGGAAGAAAGATTGGAAGAAATCAGTTTTTGTAGACAGATGGATTGATCCTTTAGAAGTCATATTTTAGACCCTATTTTAATGAAACTTTGTCAGAATCTATAGAAAATAGATCTCCATATTTTTAATATTAATTTTTCCAAAAGGAGTTGTAATTCATGATTGTATTCATTCCTTGACCGATGCGTACTATAAAATCTATATTTTAGAGTCTATAACTAAAATCTAAAGAAAGGTGTGATTTGGTGAGTATTTTTTTTAATTAGGATCTGAAGCTTTTTAACGATCAACCTGTTAAAGTAGAAAGTTAACTAATTCTTCGACGGATTTGTGTTAGAATTTCGAGCAGATTACTTGGAGAGTACTTTAAATGAGATCGGAAGAGTTGGAGCGAGATATATTTTTAAACAAAAAAAGTTGGTTATATAAAATGCTATGGTGGTGTCATACCATCTAAATAAAAATTACTTAGTATACTGATTCATTATGAACAGGAATTATAAATCTACTTCACATATTATGAAGACTGGATCGCTTTCTTCCATGTGTCACCTTCTTTGGTGATTTTAAAAGAACTTATCTTAAGTTATGGTTTATTTTCAGCTAATGAACTTACAGTGAACTCAATGCCAGATATGTACTTTTAATAACAAACGATAAAATGCTATATAAAGTGTTGACATATCTTGGTTCAGCGGATATCTGAAACGGAAGGGGGCTATAATTAAATTTCTCATTCTGTGGCTGAAGTCGATTAACTATAGCATCTGAAGAGTTTACAGGATTTGCCAATGGGTTTTGGCAATCAGAGAAACGCCTTTTAAGCAGGCTGTCAGGCTGTGAGGTTGTTTTGGTTGTTGTCAGGTTGTTTTGGCTGTCACGGCAAGATTTCGGCTTTATGTGAAAGTCTGAATTAAAGTGCACGAGTGTATTGCGACAGAAATACCTGTACCTGTATATATTCAAATGTGTGGGAAAGTTGCAACAAAAATAAATAAACAACTGCAATGGCTTCGTAGACAACAAAGTCGACTGCATTTTAATGTCATTATATCTGATGTCAGACAACGACGACGACACTTCGACTTTGCCTTCGACTTAATTAACATGTTGTTGCCACAATGCAACAAATGCAACAAATGCTCGCAAATAACTTCATCTCTCTGCTTTTTGCAATTGTTGCAATCACAAATTGTAATTCGCAACTGGTTTTTTTTTCTGTGCATACTAGAATCATGTTTATCTTTACTTTGTCTTATTTTTCTTGCTTTCTCAAGTTTCAAATACAGTTTTATCATGACTTTGCAGTTTTCTTTGATTCAAGAAATTTGTATTTATTTTTTTTTCTGCACTTTCATTCAATTGAAACTTGAGTTTTTGGCTTTGTGTATGAAATTATGATCACGTTAGCTCACATGCCGCATTATTTGTATAATTCACAAGTTATATAAAGTTGTGGAAAGGCAAAGAAAGAAAGAAACTGCGCTTTGTCTTGTGGCCTCAATGAAGGCGGTTTCTTAAATGCCCCTTGACTTTTCGACGAACCTTTTTCAAAGAAAATAAAGAGAGAGAGGGGAAGAGAGAGAGATGATTGCTCTTTGTATGTCAAGCAAGGACAAGTAGGCTATTGTATGGTTTCCCAAATTTCTTTCTGCCCTCCTGCCCCCACTCTCAACATGAGTGCCAAAAACAAAAGAAATGCCATAATACAGGGTGCCCAGGTACAAATAACCTTGTGCCTGTGCCACTTGGAAAATGATGTCGCTGTTTGTTGTTGGCATAGAAATTGTTCTCAAGCTCTGCTTTTAATGGGGGTAGCAGTTTACAGGTATAAACAGGTAAATGCGTTCTTTTCACACTCGAATGCATTAGATTTACCTCTACAAAAAAGCCCAACCCCAAGTCATTTAGATTTTATATACCATTTTAGTCAACGTGCATTCACGCGGAATCTTTAAACCTTTAGCTGAGTTTAATATCCGGTAAGCTTAAGTGTTGCTTTATTTTTGGCTGGATATAATTTGAGCACACATACATATATCATGTGGCATAGGAAATTTAATTTGTTTCTGTTGTGCTAGCCAAAAGTACAATAAAAACAGCCAATTGGTAATGTGAGTGGGTCAAGACATGGCACACACACAATACTTATGTGTGAGTATGTGAAGGATATTGGCAAAACACATGCGTTCCTTTGTGCATTTTCAATTGTTCTGTGACCACAAATAGTTTTGCCCAAAAACAAAAAAAAAAAAAAAAAAGACGGCCAAGTAAACAATGGCACTACAAAACTTGGTTTGCTATAAAAGGCTGAGCCTCCAGCCAACAACAGTTTCTAGGCCAACAAAATGTGCATAGGCTGGTTTCATATTTATATTTGTAGATACGGCAAGAGAAAAGTCTATTTACAACTTGTCTTTACCTTATAATAATTTAAGGTATTTAAGAGAACACTTTTTTTTTGTCAAAGGGGGATTCACAATTGTTTTCTTTGTGCCAAGTCGTGTTTACTGAACCCAACACAACTGTACACAGAAATCACAGAGAGTAAATAAGTTGATGGGGTTGTTCAATATGCGCGAACAAAAAGTAAAAAAAAAAATAAATAAATGGAAGCCTGAAAGGATGTTGAATGGGAGTTTCGAAGAAAGGCGGAAAAATCAATCAATCAGCTAGCTAAGGTAAATAAATATTTAAAATGCAAAAGTAAAACAAATTTTCAATCGCCTGCTTGTCAGCAAAATAAGTCACAAATAAAAATAAATATCAAGTAATTCAATCTTCCATCAATTGAACTCGAAAATTAACTCTCGGCTTCGGCTGGTTGGGGGTTATCGAACTCCAAGGCTACAAAAAAAAAACATCTCAACCGCAAAATAAATATAATTTCTTTATATCTGCAAATTCCTTTTCGGAATTGCTTGTTAAATTAAAGTGTCATATCTTCGCAACAAAAAAGAAAACCAAATTCACTTATGTATTTTCATTTTATCATGCACAGCAATGCAAGTTATTTTTGTGTATCTTTATATACCCTGTAGACAAGTGACAAATCGGAGTGTAGAGGGTATGAATGACTTGTAAGAGAAACAGCTTTGACATATTAAATTTAAATTTATTCCGGATCAAAAGGAAGCTGTAAGAGATATATAATTTATCAGGTAGCTTTTGGTCTATTTTCCACTTTTTTTGCTATATATTTAATGAGCAGCATAACTTTAAAAACGGTAATACTAATGATAAAATTTTGTTATCATCTTTTAAAATTTCATTCTCAACTGCTCTGAAAATTTAATGAAAATCGACAAATGTATATTATATTAAATATTGTTTAAGGATATCTGCTAGTCGAATGCCCTCCATTGTTGCCTACTCACTTGATTTAAATTGTATCTGATGTGCAACGTGTTACATTTGATTCACACCTGAATGATAAAAACCATAAATAACTCAATATTCGGTATTTTGTATTTCATATTCCATTTTCCATATTCAATTTTCCATTTTGGCATTTTCCTTGTTCTATGTGTGAGATAGCACACCGAATAGGTCAAATAGTCAAATGCTAGTACGAGTAGTTTGCAGCTCGGTTTCTGGCTGAGTTCCATTCTCGGAATCACAGCAAAAAAAAAGAAAATAAAAATATTTTAGCACAATTTGTGCAAGCAAAGCTTCTACGTGATGCTGTCCAGGGACAAATACGTGATGTTGTGCCTCGACCAGGTGCAATTCTTCAGTGCTCCAACTGGGAGCTGGAAGTTTGGGAATTGGGAGTTGGGAGCTAAAGTTTTGTATTCCCCATGTTCACTCAATTATTTATTGTATTATAAGCTGTTATTGTTTTTGATGCTTTCATTTTGGTATTCTTTTTGCCTTGAACCTTGTTCAAGCGTCAACTACTTGAGTGAAGCAAAGCAAACCAATTGCAATTGAATGATAGATCCGTTTTTACATACTCAGACACAGACACAGACCCAGACCTCAATTGCATTCACACATGTCTCAGAAACTTGACAAAAAAAAAATGCAAACTGCAAAATGCATTTACTGCATTGCTTTTGAATAATTTATTCAATGGAATTGCCGTTACGAATGCATTTCAACACTTGCATTTCTTTGAGCGGGAGTTACGAATAAGAACTCGTATTCATGCTCTCCAGTCTTCAGTCCAGAGCAATTTTACAGCAGTCAACTTGCCCATAAATTATCTCAATTATTGCCTCTGAAATGATTCGATGTGGCAGCTTCAGTTTCAGCTTCACATGCTCGCCAGATGTGCAACGTGCGGCATTAAAATGTCAGATGCTGCATGATTTCTCGGATTTAAAACGTTTCCCGAGGGCTCTGATGTACTCTCACAGAGGGTATTATAATTATGTGTCGAATTGACGGGCATTTATTGTGTATCATATGGATACTGACTGTCTAAGTGAACTAATCAGTGTTCGCAACTCTTAACGGAAATAAATAAATATATTTACATTTAAGAATTATTTTAGTAATTGTAATATATCTATCAGATTTAGGAATTATTTGAGAATTTAGAAAACAAAAAAAAAACATTATTAAATGCCTTAATTATCTAAGAAAACGTTGAATTGCATTGATCAAAATAAATTATTAGTTGCAAATATAATAAATTACAAGTAGTTTTAATTATTTAAAAAAACGATTGAAATGAACAAATAATAATAAAACTAAATTAAAATAGTATTTTGTTTTTAGAAATCGTCTTAATTTTTAAAGTTTTCTATATAAAATGAACAGATAAAAAACAAGTTTTTATGATAGTTTTTTTATGAATTTATAAATTTAATATACACTTCCGCTAGGGTATTTCAATTGTTGCATAAACATTTTTTATTTGGCTTCTGCTTTTTTTTTTTTTTTTTTTGGAAATGGTCTCAATTTTTGTTTGGACTTGTCCAAATTAATGCGCACACATGGCGTTGCTTTTATGTGTGTTTTATTTGTTGTTGTTGTTTTTAATGTTTTGTTGATTTAAATATGCATTTAACGTTCAACGTGGTACAATTGAAATTTTTATAGAATTTTATTCCCAAATTGTATTCATTAGCCAGCATTGATGCGCAGACATGCTGATAAAATGCTAAAAGCCAACACAATTGGCTTTCGATCTATATATTGTATATTTAGTAATTAGCTAATACTACGTGATATTATTAGCATTAATATTTAAAGTTAAAACCACACAGCTGAGTGAGTTTAAAATTTATTTAATTTTTACTATTGCATTTCGAGAGGCTAATTGAGTTTTTTGGAGTATCTCGACAAACATTTAATTGGATTGAATGACGCAACTGGACTCAACTTACAATTACAATTAACATCAGTTGTGATGGTTCAATGGGTGTTTCAATGGGTGGTTCAATGGGCGGTTTTGGTGGCTTTCACTGACTTTATTTATTGTATGTGTGTGTACACATATGTATGTATGTGTATATGCTAAAGTTGTTTTTGTGTGCTGGGCATTTTAATTGAAATTGCGTATCAAGCATTAATTTCATTTAACATTTCATGGGACAGCCGTCAGGATTTAAGCTGGGTTCAACGTTTTTACAATGGCCCAGGGGAGGAACTGACAAGCGCCTGTTAGTATGCAACAGTTTTTTTGTAACACAAACTGGACAGTTAAATGAGTAGCAGATAAATTGGGGCATGCTCGACGTAGAGATAGCCTGTATAAGCCCAAAATAGCGCTAATATCATAATAATAATAAAAAAATAAATAAATAAATATAAAAGTATAAAAATTTTAATTAATATTAGGAAATACATAAGTAAATAAATGATGTATATAAATTTTATAATACGAGAATAAATGAATTAAATGGATTAAAGATTAATAAAAATTAACAGTAAATCAAATGATTTTTAAATATTTTAACACACTTTTTTTCAATACATCTTACCCTATTAATTAACTCTGTTAGCTGCAAGGTATTTGTATAATATTTTTACAAACTTAATTAAGCTGTACATGTTTATGCTTTTATTTTTATCAATTTTCAAAACTAATTATTGACACTTTTATTCGCTGTTAATCTTTCAATTGATATCTAAGAATTTCGCTTAGTTGAAAACGACCTAAATGGCCCAAAAGTTGGGTATAAAACACTTTGTGCCAAGGCTATAAATATTTGGCTAGTCAACATCAACAAGATGATGCTTAACAATTTTGAGAACTTTAAGCTTGTTTATTAAAAACTCTTCTCATCTTTCAGGTAGCCGCCGCTTTGGGGGATTCTCTTGCCTTTATTTTTGGCGTTGTTTTTCGGCTTCTACTTTTTTTCTTTTTGTTTTTTACTTTTTTTGGGGTCTAAGCAAAAGTTTTCCACTTAAAGGTGAAATGGCTGCTGCTAGTTTTGGGCTTGTTTTGGAGTTTGCTTGATGTTGTTGTTGTTGTTGCTTTTCCTGGCTTGTTGCAAGTACTCGTACTACATATTGTTGAAATGTTTTGTGGCTCTTGTGCCTTGGCTCTTGTTGGTTTTTTTTTTTTAGTTTAGTTGCTTAGTTTGTTTTAAGTAAGTTTTTGCCTTTATTTCTACTCTTCGTGTTGTTGTTGTTGTTTTTTTTGTGTGGCTGTTTCACATTGTACTTCATTTATGCTGCTGTTGCGGCATTTTCTCTGCTTGCTGTTCCAAAAAGTCCTTAAAAATTTCAACACAAATAGCTAAATTGCTTTTGAAGCTGCTTTTGTTTATTAGTTTGCTTCACTAATTCTTCAAGCTATGCATATCAAAGTTTTTCTTACGAAATTGATTAAAATTCTCAGACTCAGAGGTCTGAGAAAATATACATATTTTAATAAATGCAAATTCAATTCTTTGTAAATAAAATTTGATTTCGTGGAATTTTATGCAAAAAGTCATAAAGGCAAAAGGGCAAATATACGCACAAAACTTGACTTGAGACTGGATGTTTGTTTGTTTGTTGTGTTGGTTCTGTTTATATAGAACTGAATACTTAAAAATTGAGCCCTCTTTTAAGTGCTGTTGTTGTTGTTGTTTTGTCGTAACCCAGTTAACGATACGTCACAAACAGGAACAGGAATACATGGGGAGCAGACAGACGAGACGACTTGCACGTGAATTAGCAGAGACAATAACCCATGGCAATGCAGAAACCAATTAAATGTGAGTGTTGCTGCCAGTTCCAGCAAGCAAAACACACAGACAAGTCAAAGCAATTGGATCTGGTCTAGAGGTGTTGCATACATGAATACATACATACATACATACATACATATGTGTTTGTACTAGGGTGTCCCTTATTTTGGAAAAGTCACCTCAATCGGAGTATAATAATCCTTGCCGACTTGCATCGTAAAATTTCAAAACTATATGGGACAACAAATTTTCAAAGCTATTAGTTTTAACGGATTATCGTACTCCGATTGAGGTGAAAATTTATTTACGAATGCTTTAAGACCAAATGAGTTTAAAAACTTGAATTTGCAAAAATAAGTGACACCCTATTGTGCACTCACACACAGACAATTTATGGGCCTGGTTCTCTGGGCCAAGTTATCTGTCGCATCAAACAAAAAGCCATGCGAAAAGCAATCAAACAATAAAAGTAGTTGTTGTCCAAACAACCTGCCACGCCTACCCTTCAACTGGCTGCCCCCCGCCCCCCTTGACGACTGTCTGTCTGTCTGTCTGAGTGTCTTTCTCTCTTTCTGTCTGTCTGCGTGTCTCTCTTTCTGCCTGCCAAATGCCGCACAATGGCAATGACAAATTTATGCGCCGCACGTTGTTCAACGTATCCTGCCACATGCATCGCCATTGCAACACACACACACACACACACACACTCACACACTCACACACACACACTCACACACACACACTCACGAATTTCGCCTGCAATTAAAGTGTGTGGCAGACAAAGAGACGCCGCTGTGTTGCAAGTGTCCCTTTTTTAGGTGCACGGCATATACACAGAAAAAACAATTCCATTCCAATCAGGCATTAAAACCCTAACCGAAACCGTAACCTTTAACCGGTAAAAACCGATTGAAGTTCAAAACCGTAACTGAAACCGCAACCGAAAAAAATAATTTTCACTTGACCAAAACCTTTAAACCGAAATAACCGTTTTGTAAACATGTAACTAAAGGGTTAATCAGTTTTTCAAACTAAAAAAAGAATTATGTGTCGGTCGAATTTTACATTAGGTTTTAATTTTCTTATGATTAAGTGCCTTTTTATTATTAATTAATTATATTACGTCAAACTAAAGATTATTTTAAATAATTGTAACGAAAGAAGAAAGTAGTGCCTTTTTATGTGTATGATTATTATACCATTATAAAAACCATCCCGAGTAATTTCAAAACCAAAACATACAAAAACCGGGTGGAGAAAATATCACAGGATAGGGCACCAACACAGTCCAGTGATATCAGAGATCTACCGGAGGAGATTAAAAAGATAAGCTGGACAAAGAGATTGCTCGATTTTAAGTGATATAATTGGATTTGAGAAAATACAAAGTTAGCAATCTTAAGACAGCGTTTGGATTTGAATTTTATCCCGGAGTATCCCGGACTTTTTTTTTCAGTGTACCCGTATCAGTGTGTCAGGCACTCGAAATGAAGTGCATTTTGGAAAACTGTTACGCAATGATATAATGTCATGGCCTGGCATATTTCCGGATAGAGTTCGGACTAAATTTACGACTCGATGCTGCAAAGAATTAATTGAAAGTTTAAGGGAGAAACATAAACTTAAGTATGTCAAGTGCTGTTTTTTGTTGTCTGCTTTGATTTGGTTTAGTTGCAAACCAATTTGCCGACTTGATCACAACTATTTACAAATCCAGCAATTTACTGAGCAAACTTCAAATTGCATAACTAACAAAAGTGCCAGCTGCCAACACGTATCAGCCATAATGGACAACGACCCAGGGGGGAGGAATTGTGATGAGCAGGGAGGGGGGGGGTGGAGGGAGGAGGAAGAAAAAGAAGAAGAAGAGGAGCAGCTGGGAGCACAACAACGCCCATTGCTGCAGGAGTTCCAAGGCTCGGCAGGGAAGCAACTCATGACAATTAAATGCAAGAAACTGCAATAGTCAACCAGCTGGAAAGAGAGACAGACAAAGAGAGAAAGAGCGAGAGAGAGAAAGAGAGAGAGGAAAAGAAATGGATATAAAAGCAAGAATAATGATTTGAAGTAGTTGTGGAAAATGCAGTTGAGCAGAGCCAGAAACAATTTGATACAATTAGATTTTACAAATTTCATTTCGAAGGCATTACAACACGTTTCACTCTATATTACACTGGTCAACAAGAAAACAGCAACATCAGCTGCGGTAGTAAACTTGCAATCTAAATGGCCAGGCTTAAAAACTTTGCTGTTGTTGTTGCCAATTTCAAGTAGCTGCTCGGTTGACTTTTAATTTAACAAAGTTGGAAATAAAGCAAAGCAATTAGTCCAAATTGTATGTCGACGCTGGCAACTTGGCATAACTTTCTGATATTTATGCATTTTCAGAAATACTATGAACAATTACTTTAATTAACCTTAAAGCATAGAAAATTTAACTATAAGAAAATTAAGAAACGTTCATAAAGATCTTTTTATTAATTTCAGTTATACGGCTAAGTTTATAGGGTATCTACCAGTTCAACAAAGCTTTTTAGTTTTTTACTGACCTAGCTAAGTTTGTTTATTTAAGTCAAATAAATATTGTTTTAAAATACTGCTTGGTGTAAATAGATAGGGTATCTATCAGTCGAGCATTGATTTATTCTATAAAATATGATTGTTAGCAAACAGTCTCATGGATTCTTACAATAATAGGGTAACTTCTTGTTGTTCACTTTATACGGCTTACCTAAAAAAATTACAGGGTATCTATTAGTTAGTTCCCATTAGTTTGTACTTTTAAGTAATGCTTACATAATAAATATTTAGTAAAATCTAACTGCTTTTTATTATAAGCTATATTTCATTAAGAAACAAGCTCAAAGATACAGGGTATCTGCTAGTCATGTATGGTATTATTCCAATTATTAATGAGTGTATAACATTAATTTACTTCAATATACAAACTGTTGCTTTGAACAATATTTGCTGAACAAACTATTGCAATGAAGCTCAGACTTACTGGGTATCTATCAGTTAGGCACGCCCTACTACAATTTATCATTATTTATGGGCATCAAAAATATTTATTATGTTTATAAAGAAAAAATTAATTAACATAGTTTCCCACAAAATGGTCAACTTAAAGGGTATCTATCAGCTAAGCATGCTCTTCTGAAGGCAATGCTGCTTGATTATTAATTGATTACTATTATTTAAAATAGATTATTATTTTTAAATAATATTTCTTAAGCTAAATTTTAAAAATTACAGGGTATCTACCAATTGAATATGCCACTCTAGACCTTTAGCATGGCCTGCATGGAAAATGTTTACTTTAATCTAAAAACTGTTGCTTTTAAACATTATTTGCTGGACAAACTTGACCGTAGCTCAGACAAAGTAAATCGTGCTCTAATGTAAGTCTAAACATCATCAGTTGGAGAGACAGAGACAGAGACAGTGACAGAGACAGCAACAGAGATTCAAGATTCACTTAAAATTGTTGACAGACAAATTTAGTAGTGACTTCAAATTCCATTTGAGAGACACTTTAAAGCCAATGCGTTGACCGTGTTCAAGTGTTAGGTAACAAAGTGAGCTGGCTCAGTTACTACCGTCGACTCATTATCTCCATTGTCATTTAAATTTCAGATTTCTGGGTAGGAGCAGGAGGAGTTGAAATGAATCTCTTAATAACATCCGCGATGCTGCAGTTCATGCTGGTCGCATTGGCGCTGATGCCAGCGTTGATTTATGGCCATGGTCATCATGGCAGTGGCAATGGCAAAAAGCACTCCATTGCCATGGCAGACATCGCCCATGGTGCCCACTTGGTAATGGAGACCCGCTCGGGCGATGTCCATGTCCGTCCAGCTCGTCAGGCACTGCCCGAGGAGCTGCCCACGGTGGCAGCTGCCCAATCTGCCCAACCGACGGCAACTTCAGTGGGCGGCGGTGGCAACAAGCGTGTGAAGAACAATAATAAGAAATCGAATAAAGCACAGAACCAGAATCAGATGCAACACGCTGGTCGCAGAAATGGCCTCAAGAAATCCGCTGTACTCAATGGAGAGCAACAGGGTCAGCAACAGGGTCACCACAACAATGGCAAACAACAGCGACAACTCTCCAAGCATCCGCAACAGGAGCATCAGCATCGCACGGGCAAGAGATCAGGCGCCAAAAAGGCATCCGAGAAGGGTAAGTGCATGCCAATCTAGAAGATACATTTTCTAGAAGTAAAAATTAATCGAGCTCTCGATATAAGTATCTCCAAATAATACCAATATATCGAGTTTGGCAAAAGAAAAAATAAATTTAAAAACATACTTAATTGTAAATACAAAATACAAGCGTTAATTTTGACTTTTAAAGTTTCTAATTCTATATCAAATCTAAGATCCAACTTTAAACTTTCATAACTTTGCCAAATCTGATATGATTTTCAAGCGCAATTTTAATTTTGATTCTGAGCCGTATTATTTTTTTTTGTAAGAACAAACAATATGACCTGTAAAGTTGTTAGGTCTAATATCAGACCAACTTCAAACTTTCATAACTTTGCCAAAGCTGATTCGATTACCAGACGGAATAATGACTTTTTATAATTTAAATCAGCGGTGCTGCTAACGAATTCAGATTTCGTGCCCACCGCTGATTTAAATAATGGTATGATCTCAAAATTCATTCTGCATTCAAATTTAAATAATTTCATTAAAAGAATTTTTTGCCTCGAAATATTGATTTTTATAAAATTCCAAAATGTTAAATCTCAAGTTTACAATTTTTCGACGTATTAAAGCACTAATCTCAACTGTGCTCATAATGTCACAAATATACATACATATATATATATATAGATATATATATATATACGATGGAATTTGCCACGCACTGCCATTAAGTTAATATAACTGAATCATAAGTCAAAATGGGCTAATAAAGAGCTGCTGAATAAAGATTTATAAGATATAATTGAGGCAAACACTGAGACTGAATAGCTAAGAAAAAGGCAACAAGCATACGAGTATCCAACTCAAAATTGGCTCAAATATCTAAACTGCTTTGGCATTTAAATTCATGCTTTTAATATAAAATACACATGTATAGTTGTAAAGACAGAGAGAGAGAGAGAGGTAGATAGAAAGAGTGACAGGATATAGAAGGATACAAGGCACATGTGTGTGTGTGTGTGTGTGTGTGTGTAGATTCTTAGTATATGTTGAATACGTTGAATGGTCCTTATTATTTCCGGCTACAAATCCTCAAAAGGTAGTTGGCGCACAAGGCAAGTGACGCATACAAACGACTAACTTAACAGAGGTTTTACATTAACACACACACACACACTCTCGCACACACACACACACACATGTGTGCGGTCGCATACTAAATTAGACATCTTTGTGGGTACACAGGCTGTCGGTCAGGATTGTGGATATATTGCGAAATTGGGCATTATGCAAAAGAAAATGGCCAGACAATGAGATGTAGGACATCAAGCACATATCCAACAAATGGATAAAACAATTTTCTTACAATTTCAAAAAAAGGGTTTTCAACTGGCAGCCTTCAGCTTTAGCTACCATTTATTTTGAATAAGATATAATAACTACATATGTATATGTGTATCTCGTTTGCAGCTCCAACCTGTCGTTATTCGAAGAGCTCGTGGACGGATTGTGATGCCAAGACCAACATGCGCACCCGAACTCTATCCCTGAAGAAGGGCGACTCCAACTGTCTGCCCACTCGCACCATGCAGAAGGCGTGTAAGAACCGTAAGTTTAACTTAAGCTCAAACAACTATCCAAATTCGCTACAATTTAAGCAACAGTCAACAAATTAGTTGTGCAGCTGTTAACAGAATGTTAACATTTCTCTTTAGTTAAATATTCCAGGGATCGTAACGATTATTCATTTTATAGACAATATTATTAAATAAGAGCTATTTGTCAATTTTGATAAATGTTTACGACATTTTTATAATACATATTTAAAAATAGGTTTTATTTTGAATTTAATTCAAAATTTTTTAATAAGGATTGAAAAATTGGTTTTATTTTTAATTTTTACAAAAAATTACTAGCAAGAGTAAGGACTAGACAGGAATAAAAATTGAAAAAAAAAAATTATAATATATCTTATTACTTTTATTTTAACCCTCTTCATTCTTGTTCTGTTCTAAAAATATAGAGTCCTTCAAATATCGCAAACATTTTTAATAATATGGTTTACTTTTCAAGTAATTACTTTCGTTTAAAATTTAAATTTGGATTCGAAAAATAAAACAAAAATGCCCTGTTATTTTAAATAAAAATAAATTTAAAAATACATTAAAAAATTTTATTTAAATAAACCTTGGTTTAGATGTTCTTCAGGCCATTTTTAACCTTTTTCAAAATTGTAGAGACTTGCAACTATTTTTTGTTTAAATATTGATCCCTTATCAATTATCACTATATTGATTGGCATTCTCTTTAGCCTGTCGTTATGAGAAAGGACCCTGGTCGGAATGCGTTAATGGCCTGATAACACGTGAGGACAAACTGAAGCCGGCCGATGACGGTAGTCCACAATCGACCTGTAATCCGGTGCGCCGTATGGACAAGAAGTGCAAATCTGGTGGTGCAGGTGGTTCAGGCGGTTCACGTTCCAACAAAGAGCGCAAACACAAGGAGAAAGGTAAGTTCAGTCAGGGATTATTCAAAATCAAACACAATAACACAATCAACTATTTTACAGGCACTCGCCGTACATCGCCTCAGGCTTAAGACGGTCGTCAATCAATCGTCAATCGATGTAAATCAAATTAGTTTAGTAACAGCACAATAACATTTTGTAGCAATAATTTGAAAACAAAACTTGTTCAGTTCGAACAAGTATCAATATTAAATATATACAAATATAATTCTATTTTTTATAAACAGTTTAAAACAAAAGTTTTTTTGTTTGTTCTTATTTAGTATCTTCATTTTGGACCTTTATAAAATTGTTAATTTTATTTTTCAGTAATATAATTTAAAGATTTCCAACTGCATTCAACTGCAGTCACAATAAATATGAAATGGGCAATATGACAATGAGTTGTAAATAAAAAATGTTGAATGCTAAAAAATAATAATAAGTATTCAACTAATCAATAAATTCTATTCGAGACTGGATTATTGCCACCGTAGGAACCTCCGCCGAATCCTCTGTTCATCGGAGGTCTCGATTCGACTCCTCTTCGGGAATTCATGAACGCTGATGTGTGACCTTCTGTGGAAAGATTATTGAACGTATTGTATCTGCCGGAGGATGCACTGCCACCATTCATGCTATGGTAACCACCGCCTCCACCACCACCACCACCTCGTCCTCCTCCGCCTCCTCCTCCACCGACTCGGCCAGTACCGCGACCTCCACGACTGCGCCCTCCGCTGTTATAGCCCCCGCCGGATTCCCGTGCTATATGCTCCAATTCGGGATTGACATTCTGATTGGCCTCGCGCAGAATCTCAATCAAAGCCCGAGCGCATTTGGCATTTTTTCGTGTAAAGAATGCATATGACGTTCCCGTCGTATGCTTGCGTCCCGTGCGTCCAATGCGATGTATGTAATCCTCCGATGATTGTGGAAAATCAAAATTAATCACATATTTGATGCCATCCACGTCCAGACCACGAGCTGCCACATCTGTGGCCACCAAAATATTGGCGCGTCCGCTGCGAAAATCATTCAAGACATGATCGCGATCCATTTGGGATTTGTCGCCGTGAATGGAGCCGACGCCAACGCCAAAGGCGTTAATGAAACGCGCCAATTCGTCCACCTTCTTTTTGGTCGCCACAAATATGATGATTTTGCCCGGCGCACTCGCCTGATCGTATATATGCGACAGCAGATCCTTCAGTTTGGCACCCTTCTCGTGCTCCGAGCACACCTCCACATATTGCCGTATATTGTGGTTGGCTGACAGTTCCAAGGAGCCAATGTTGATCTAATCGTTAGAAAGATACAAGTCTTAGAATATTTTTGTAAGCAACAAGCAAATTAAAAGTCACCTGTATGTAATTGCCAAGAAAATCTTCGGCAAGTTGACGCACTTCCTTTGGCCAAGTGGCGCTCCACATGAGTATCTGACGATCGGGTCGAATTTGCCCAAGTATCTTACGTATCTGTGGCTCAAAGCCCATGTCCAACATGCGATCAGCCTCGTCCAGTACCAGGTAAGTGCAGCGTCTTAGATTTGTAACGCCACCTTGTAGAAAATCGAGCAATCTTCCAGGCGTGGCAATCACAATCTCCACACCACGCTCCAAATCGTTGGCCTGCTTGGAGCGCGGTGCACCGCCAAAGATACATGTGTTCCTCACATACGCATTCGAGCCGAAATCTATGGCCACCGATTGGATTTGTTGGGCCAGCTCACGTGTGGGTGCAAGGACCAGAGCAATGGGTCCATCGCCACGTTTCAGGGGCTCCTGACCATTGATGTGCACAATGGCGGGCAGTATGAAGGCCAGAGTCTTGCCCGATCCCGTTTTGGCAATGCCAACCAGATTGTTGCCCGCCATAACAATTGGCCAGGACTGGGATTGAATTGGCGTTGGTTCCGTATATCGCTGACGTATAATCTCATTCATGCAATAGTCCGGAAAACAAGCCTCATCGAAATACTGTATGGGATTCGGTGCTAGGCCACGTACGGTGATCTGGTGCTGGGCACGATAGCGTTCCACCTCCTGTGGCGGACGACTGCGAGTCTTGGGATGCTCCTGGTAAAAGTTCTTCTGAAATGGCTGCAGTCGCATATCCGACCAGTTCACATTGTGCAAGCCTTAATCAATTACATATATATCAGTTGGGTTTCATATCTTTTAAATTTATATTAGATTACTTACTGTTAAAGTCATCGTTCACAGCGCCAGCTCCCCGATTTAAGCCTCCAGTGCGACGCTGACGACTCTCGACGCGTCCAGAACGCACTGAATTATTTCAAGATATTTTCAAATTATCGAATTTCGTATTGAATTGATAGTTACATATCTATTTGTATTTAAAAACTTTTTTAGAGGTTATTAAAATATGTTTCTGAATTTATAATAAAACTTGAAATCATATTTTTGAGCAACCCTAATTAATCTCAGATTGTAAATTTGATGTCTTTCTCTTAAACATTCTGAGGAAATTAGTTCAAAATTTGTTGTAGTTAAAATAAATTCTACAAATAAAAATTAAAAATTAATTAATAAAATTAAGTACTTTATCTCAGGTTTATTAATTTTACTGCCACTCATTTAGCTCGAGTTGGAGAGAAAGTCGAGTTATAAAAAAGTTCAACTGTATTTATATTTATGAACGCTTTTAGAGGGTATTAAAATACGTTTCTCAATTTATAATCTGTCCTCAAATAAATTTGAAAAAACATTTTTTTATTTTTAGAAACTTTAGTTAATCTCAGATTGAACATTTAAAATCTTTGTCTTAAACATCTTGAGGAAAATTGGCCGCAGTTTGTTGTAGTTAATGCAAAATATCATAAATCGAATTTCATTAATAAATTAATTAAAAAAAAAGATTCAGAACAAAAATTAATATATATCTAATGGAGATACCTCAACCAAACTCAGATTGTAATTTTGTTGTTGTTGTCTTAAAATAATTATGCAAAATATCATAAATAAAAAAATGCAGGAATAAATTCATAGAATTAATCATGAAAAACTTGTTTTTAAAAGTACTGCTCTTAGTTGGAATTAAAAAAATAAATTAATAAATAAATCAATTAATATATGAATAAGTAAAAGAGTAAATAAGTAAGTCAATAAATATAGCTGCTATAAAAACAAACTGTCCACAATGAAACACAGAGACTCTAACTCTACAAGCCGAACATAAGCTTACTCTCTTGTTGCACATCTATTATTATAATTTGTATTCACCTCCACCTCCACCGCTGCCGCCTCCAAATCCACCGAAACCGCCAAAGCCAGAACGTCCTGTTGGGTTTCACGAAAAGTCCAATAAGAAAATGTTTACAATGCATATTTTTTGCAAGCTTTGTTTATACGCACCACCGCCGCCGCCTCCGCCGCCTCCACCACCGCCACCAAATCCACTGTGTCGAGGTGGCGACATAATTTACTCTCTATGCAGAGCGGCAAACGAAACAACAACAACAACAAAAAAGAAAAACAACTTTTAATAATTGTTTTGGGTTTGCCAATCGAGTGAAAAATATTATCGTTTGCAGTTTTACAATATTTGTGTTGCTCTCAGTTTAAAAGTTTACAATTCAAATTGATTATCTTAAAGCTGCTGCTTTAAAAGAAATTTGCAAAGTTATGTGTGCTTTGTTGTATTTTTCTTCTTAAATAAATGCTTTCTCGCTCACTCGCTTGCTATTATATAGGGAAGTTGCCTGACTGTAAAAAAAATCATGTGGCAGCCTTGGCTAAGCTTGGCAAAACAAAGCTGGCAACCATATCAGGTTCCACAACTCAATTCCAGATTTAACTCAATTTTTTGAATTAAGTTCAATTTGTAATATTTTAATTTTAAAGGCCTGTCTCCAGCACCGCGAAATTTTTATGTTAGGAATTTGCTATTTATTTCGTGTGTGTGGGACATAAATAAAACAGCTGTGCTTTTTATACAGCGCCAATTTTAAAAGTTCAACTAATGTAAAAAAAATTTAAAAAATAAACTCTGACGATGAAGTGATTGTGTTGGTGGCGGAATATATTGTTGCAAAAACAGTTTCATCTCACTTTTTGGTTTTGCGCATAGTTTTTTTTTCCATTTTTTCAATCGACACTTGCGAAATAATTGTCGACAATATATTCCTGAGCTGTGCATCAGCTGTTCTCTCAGTCCACACACGCAGTCGATAGGCCAATTATCGATATTTATTTGTGGATTTCGTTAAGGTTGCTGGATACTCAAGCAACGAAATCATAAACGAAAAGTTTCGGCCACAGTTTTTTTTATATGAAGTTTGACAGTTATTTTTATTTTCCGCGGTGCTGGATACTATGCTTAAAGCAAGAAAAATTTAAAATTTGTCGGGAAAGTTTTTTATATTTTTGACGATTAGAAAACATTTTTAACAAACACTTTTAATTTATGCCGATTGTTTTTACATTTTTTTGGAATTTGTTACTTAATTTCATTAGCACGCGAAGACTAACGTGTCCCAAAATAATTAAAAAATAAACTCTATTATTTAAAAAAATTTAAAGTTTTCTTGGTTTTTCATATTTTACTTTAATTGAAGTATTTAAATGTAATTACAAATTTAAAAACAATTAAATTCTGCTTCTTCTTGATTTGCCATTCATGTTCTGTAACTTATTTTAAACGATACGGCAGCACTCAAGCAACTTGGAAAAGTGGCAACGCAGGCTTTGAGGTTTTTTCATTGCAGTCTGGCAGCTGTAAAAGCGCGCCCAATTTTGAAATGGCCGTTATTTGTTTATATTTTTGAAATCAGAAAACAAACGAAATTGTAGCAATCTTTTTTTCAACTGCCATTAAATTTGTGATCTCGGAAGAGCAACAAAAAGGGTAAAACTACCCTCGGTTGATTTATACAAAAATGTCAAATTTATTAGTGACCATTTCGTAATTTGGAAAATATACCTATACTCTATTTTATTTGATAACTGCAGACAAACGTTGCCATTTTTGCAAATGACTCCAATTGCAATTGGGCGTATACTATACGGAGGCTCACGCTTCAGCCGCAAGTTGATAAACACATCCCGGACTCTAACATCAGGCTTATGGCACACCATGATCAATACTGTCACGTTACAAACCCAGGCGGGCATCAATCGGCAGACATGCAAAGAAAAATCAACGTCAACGTCTAATAAACCCTATTGCAGTATTTATACCAAGTATTTTGATTGTCCACATCGCGTGTATTTTGTTAATCGTCGCTACTCGACATGTGAGAAAACCTCAACGCAGATCCTGTCGAAACTATTTCCGCAAACATCCATGGAGCTGGATGATGAGGAGAGCCGAGATCGTCGCAAGCGAGAGGAGGAGGAAGAACTCAAGGAAATGGAGCGCGCCTGGAAGCGTATGAAAGTTGGATTCGCCTTTTTTGGCATTGGAGGCGTACTCCTTTCATTTTGGGCTATCTACTTCTTTGGCAAGCCAACGCTCGACGAGCAGGGCAATGAGATTATCGATGAGTTCAGCACGTTGCCCACGATGCAACAGTATGTGGCAAGAACCTTCAAGTCATTGAATCATTTCCAACGGTTCATACAAGAGCCCTCGAGCCAGAAGTTATTGCCTGATCCGCTCCAGGCGCCATATATACAACCACCATATACACTGGTACTCGAGGTTAAGGATCTGTTAATACATCCCGATTGGACATATCAAACGGGTTGGCGCTTTAAAAAACGACCCGGTGTCGATGTTTTTCTGCGGGAATGCTCGAAATATTTTGAAATTGTTGTGTACACGGCCGAGCAGGGAATGACGGTGTTCCCATTGCTAGATGCCCTCGATCCAAATGGTTATATCATGTATCGCTTGGTGCGAGATTCAACACACTTTGTGGACGGCCATCACGTCAAGAATCTCGATAATCTAAACCGTGATCTTAAGCGCGTGGTAGTCGTCGACTGGGATAAGAACTCAACGCAAATGCATCCGGGTAATACATTCTCCATATCACGCTGGTCCGGTAACGATGACGACACCACATTATTCGATCTGATATCATTTCTGAGCGTGCTCGGCAGCAGCGAAGTGGACGATGTCCGTGAGGTTCTTCAGTATTATAATCAATTTGACGAACCCATTGCCCAGTTTCGGGAGAATCAACGCAAGCTATCCGAGCAAATGCAGGCGGATGAGATCGAGAAACAAAACAAACCAAAGCCCATGGTTAAGAACTGGTCGCGTGGCTTTATGAAGCATTAATACACACCGAACACATATATGTATATCTCAAAATATATATATCTGTTTCACATTCATATTTCCTACGTTCCTTTGCATTGTTGTGATTTAAAAAAAATTCTTTCTGAAATAAAAAGAAACTTTAAATTACACTTTTATTGAGTAGCAATTTTACACACTGATTTCAAAATCTGTTATATTTCATTTTGTATCGAATTTGAGCACATTTTCTAATTTCTTTAATTGTTCATTGATTTGCAACTGTAGCATCTGTAATTCCTCTAGTTCAATACAATTTTTTACAACTTCCGTTTGTAACATACTTGAATGCATTATATCTCTGACTATATTGAAAGTTAGTTGTTCCATTTTCAGATTCTTACGAATCTCGTACTGCAATTTCTTCACATTGACCATCTGTTGACTACGTTTAAAGAAATCAAACTGCCGTTTACACGTATACAGAAGAAGCAGCAACCAGAAGCTGAATACCAAAAAAAAGTGATAGGGTTTATCAGTTGTCCATGTCAGAGAGTCCATGTCCGAATGTGTGAGTTTGCTTAACTGAAATTAAATCTAAATAAATCACTAAAATGAAGCATTACATGCTCCCAAAGCGGATGCAAATGACATTCACTTCAATAGTTGCTTGAGTTTTGAAATTTAAAGAAAATGTGCTATTTTTCATGTGTTTTGTGTTGAGCTATAACTCAAACTTGTCTGAGCAATAGGAACTTCAAAAAACCTTCAAATAAAGCAGTTTAAAGCAGGGTTATAATAAAAAATTGCATGCCTATGATTATTTAAAGATTTTTAAGGATTTTCTTTAATGAGCGAAAAATAAAACTTACATGTAATTATTATTTGTAATTTTTTCGTTTAAAATAAAACTCACTTTTTTAAACATTTGTTTTTGCGTTTTATGGGTCCTACCCAAAAGCCATGTATTTAAAGTAAGTTTTATTTTGAGCGAAAAAAATATAAATCACTAGGGGGCTCCGCCCCCTGCTCGCTTCGCTCGCCAACCCCCAGCTCGCTGCGCTCGCAAAATTAAATAGAACATCTTAAGTAGTCCGGTTTAACAAATTTATATAATATAGCATTTTTTGACGAAAAACGCAAATATTTAACTTTAGTGTTTTAATGTTTTTCCCCGGTAATTGGACTTAGGTTAAAGATCGATTTATCGATTCAGCTGGAAAAATCCAAATTTAGCGGGAAAAGCCTAAATTTGGCGGGAAAAAGCTAAATTTGGCGGAAAAAAGCTAAATTTGGGGAAAATGTCAAAATTTAGCAAAAAGAGCTAATCTATGAGTTTTGTTAGGATATCTCATACAACAACAGAATTTTTGGTTCTAAAAAAATAATTTGCATCCGATTGTTCCTATGGCAGCTATATGATATAGTCATCCGACTTTGACCAAATTTGGTCAGGATGTAAGAAACAGTCCCAAACATACAATCTGTGAGTTTGGTTCAGATAACTTCAGAAACAAAAAAGTTTTTCATACTAAGCAATTCTGTGACCTTTGACCTTGATTTTGACCCCTTTACAGGTCGAATTTCGCAAAACGCCGTCTTATTGCACGATGAAATTATCTTACCTATGTTGTGTGAAAATTTCAGCTTTCTATCTTTTACCGTTTGGGCTCCACGTTGATTCTCAGTCAGTCAGTGAGTCAGTGAGTCAGTGAGTCAGTCAGTGAGTCAGGACAAAGAGTTTTATATATATAGATAAATAATGATTATTTGAGAGTTTTATTTTTTCGCTCAAACTTAACAATTATTATTTTTTTTTGTATATGTATTCTAGTCATCGATTTTTTATGTAACAAAATTTCATAATCATTATTTGCGGTCTCCCTGGATTAAAGGTTTAAATATATAAAATTTTTGTTGTAAAATAAGTTGAAAAATCTGAACCTCAGCAATGATAGCAGAAAACGAAATGCATATTTTTAAGTAAAATTTTTAAATAATATTTGCGAGCTCTGATGAATATTCCTACTTTGTAAGTCCAACAATTTCAGTACTTCAAGTACTTTAATAATTTGTATATCTTTTATTAAATTTTCGCTTGTCCTAGATAAATATTTGTTGAAATTCAATCATCGCTGGCATCACCAGGCATATTTCGCATTTGGCAAAGCCATTTGAAAACAATAAGCCTGTTGATCGGAATGAGAGTTGGCTCCTGGGGCCAACTGACTTAGATTGTCTTCCTCTGGTAACATACTCCCAGTCTCTTTCACTTTGTATATAAGTACTTATTTATTATTTTTACCAACGTCGTGCTGAAAGGCAATGTGCAAGCAAAGCTTTCTCCGTCCGTCCTTCGGTCCGTCCGTTTGTCGTTTCAGCCATGTGGCCTGTCATCCATCCATCCAACAATCCATCCATCTATTCAATTAAACTCAAACCGTACCCGATTCCTGGCATAAATTTCGTTATTTATCCCTTCACTGCGTTGTCCTCACATGTCCTTTATGTTTTTCGTTCGATTTCTGTGCGCGCCAACGAAGAAACCAGAACAAAACAAACTACAACAACACTAACAAAGAAAAATAATACACTATAGTTAAGGCGCACTTGACTACTAGATACCCTGTAGACAATTCAATTTAATTGCTGAGCCAACAAAAATTATTTGAATTAATATTTTTTTTTAATTATTTCCAAATCATAAAATTGAATTTTAGCAGTTGTGGCATACTGTAGTCGTTACTACCACAACTTGACCCACTTTAGGATTACAGGGTATACTCACAACACAACAAGCAGAACAAAAGTTCTCTGCAAAAATTCATTCTATTATGTTATTAAGCTGCTTTTTGGTTTGATAGAGCTCAACCAGAATGTCCACACTGTTGCTGTGTGTGTGTGTGTGAGTGTGTGTAAGTGTATGAATTTATGTGTATGCGTGTGTGTGTTTGTCAGCTATTTTTATATTGGTCATAGGTCAATGTATACCCTAACCAAATTGAATTTTGTGTAGAACAAAAAAGAAAGTGCTTTATATTTATGATGTGCTTTAAGTTGGCATTTTTTTAAAGGTGCAAACAAATAAAGACAATGCAACATGTGGCATGTGGCATGTAGCAGCAGCTGCAATCAGAAAAACCAAAGCCCATGAGCTACAAGGCTCACAATTGCCACCAAGGACACCAGCAGGACAAACCACAGTCAGAGCTATATAGTATAATAAACATAATCAGCGTCAGATGAGCCGTGATGTTTCTTATATTCACATAAATATACAAATTTATACAGTTAGTCAAGCAAATGTTTGCACAAAATTAATTGTGTAATATTCACATATTTAAATTTTTTCAGTTTTTAAATAATGCTGACCCTTAGTGTTATTTTTTCATTTTTACGAACTGATTTATACTATGCAAATATATATATAATAAAAAAGATAGAAAAATTAAATTTCTTTAAATAAAAACTCAAGTTTAATTTTTTGTTGTGTGAGTTCCAATTTTTTTATTTTTCATTTTTATTATATACATTTTAAGTAGCAGGTTTAATATGATTCTTAAATAAAAATTAAAATTTAATTATGGTTTAATTTTTTTTAGATTAAAAACTAAAATTTAGTTTTTTTCTGATGAAAATTTAAAATAAAAAAGCTCATCCTGTTTCTAGGATACCTCATCCATTTATCCAAACTAATTTTTTTTAGATTGATTTTTAATTTTCCAACATGCATTACCTGGGCAAAATAATTACTTAACTAACTGTATATTTACAAATGTATATTTATTTATATATTGTTGCATATACAGTTGTAGGTGCTAATATGCAAAACAAAGCAAATTTACACACACACAATTACACACACGCTCACACACATAAAAAGCGCCCGCACACGTGGCCAATTTTGAGTGTCGCCCACGCAAACTCAGCAACATGTTGCCGGCTTTGCATTAGCTTGTGTGTGTGTGAGTGTGTGTTGTTGTCGTGCGTGTGTAGCTGACCACGTGCCAAAACAAATGGCGTGCGATTCAACAATCAACAACAACGTTTATCAACATGCCATGCGCAGCTTTTCTGGCAAAAAAAAGGGGAAATTTGCTGTGTTGCTAGCAACATTGTGACTAGAGATGAGACGAGACGAGTTGCCAATGTGCCCAACAGGATGTTTAAGGATAATGTGGATAATTTCAGGAAGAGCTGTAGATGTGATTGAATTAGGAGATAATAAATATAAAAAACGAATATTTTATTATTAAAAACAAAAATAAATAAAATGAAAATAAATCTTTGTATATTTAAGTGAATATTGTCTCAACTTCCGTGTGGCTCTCAACAAGTCACAAAATTCTCGTACATTATACATTAATATTAAGCATAGAATAGTTCGATTAAAATATAAAATTAGATTACTAATTAAAAATTAGAATGAAAAATGTTATTTACTTATAAATACTTAAGCTAATATTGTCTCAACTTTCGCCTGGTCCTCAACAAGTAACCAAAGTTCGAGTTCTGAGGGCGAACGTTGCGTATGAGTAATGTGTGTGCGAATTTAGTGCGTTTCCACTCGCACGCGGAAATGTCAAAAACAGAAGCAGAAGCTGCAAATCCAACGCATGCGCCATGTTGTTCACATTTTTGCCGAGCTAAAAGCTGAGTCCGAGTCCGAGTCCGATTCGTGTTCTGTCTCACTTTCACTATGCAAACGTCAAAAAAGATACCCGAGTCTCGGTTTTGAGTGTGTGCATGAAAATCTGGCACAGCCTCCGTTTTGCTGTTTTGCCGAAAGCTTCGCATCGCATACAATCGGTTTTGCTGTGTCTTCTACTAAAATGTTCTCTTTCTGCGTGTTGGTTTCTTTATCATCTATATATATATGATTTTTTTTTTGTAAATTCGTATGGGGTAAAAGCTTTTGGCAACGCCGCAACGCAAATTGTATTCAGTTTTGACGGAACGTACGTCGCGTTTGTGTGTCGTGTCGCGAAAATTTGTGGGGCCAACAGTAAAAGATTGTTCGTATCCTCGAAATGGAATGCCATTGAGAGGCAAACACTAAAGTGCTTACTACTTGTAGTGTATTTGTGATAGTGTAACTCTCTCTCTGTGTATATATGCGTCTCAAACTGTAGCTGTGTCTGTGTTTGTGCAACATAACAATAAAACAGCCAGAGACAAGTGAAGAAAAAAAAGAATATAAAGCAATACAACAAACAAATTGGCGAAAAATTAAAAGCCGCTCCCATTGGTAGAGCTACTTCATGTTTTCTGGGTGTGTGTGAGTGTGTGTGCACTAGAGTTTAAAGTATTTTCAAATTATTTAAACCAAAAAAGAAAATAGAAAACAAGGCAGTTTTATTGTTTGACAATTGCGTTTTTTCTTTCTTTTTTTATTTGACAATTTAATTGAAGCTATATGCACAATATGCTGGGCCTAGAGTACATATTTATTTACACTTGGACACCCTAAATAAGGCACCTTTCACACAGCTGCCAGGCCTAAACAAACGCCTTAAGATGCTGCCCGGCGGCCCTGAAATGTATGCTATGAAATTTTTGCGAGGCATTTCCTTACACTTGAATTAAATTTTCATTAAAATTGTTTAAAGCGAAACACATAAATTGACTTTTCAAGGATGTCAGACAATGTCAACAATCTCAGCAATAAATAAAAATAAATATAAAAAAATATATAAAATAAATATAAGTATAATATGTATATGTGGAGCGAAAGCCAAATATTTGTGCAGCTGCAAAACTGTTCGGAATTTGTGTGTGTGTGTGGCGTGTGAAAAGTCAAGCGGCACTCTGCTAATAATCGTTATGTGTCGTTAGTTGCATATGTATGTGTTGAACTGATTCCATAATATTAGTTAATGTGCACAGACAGATAGACAGACAGACAGACAGACAGACAGACAGACAGACGAGCTTCTCAGCCACACCCTAAACATATTCGTTTCCTACTACAACCAGGCCCAACTAATGTGTGCGCATTACACACACACACACACACACTCACACATTAACTCATACACACACACATACACACAGCTTGCCGCATAAACACTGTAACGTAGTGCAACAACAACAACAACCACAACAACAACAACGTTGTGAAGCAGCAATGGATTACTAATAAAAACAGAATTGCAAATTATTAGCTCAAAAAGTTTTGCACATAATCTTAAAGTACTCGTTAAGCTGTAAATATAAATGGCTATCTGTGTATACAAATTATTTATTATTATCGTTTATAAGTAGATGACTATAATCAGAATCTCATTAAAAACTAAAATACCTTTTGAAGCTAGCAATCTTGGAGTTTGAATATTTGGCACTACGATTATAAAGAATATATTTATAAGTCGATTTATAACCCTATCTGTGATTATCATTATAATCGTAAATAAATAAGAGGAGTGCTCCTATTGCTTAAAATCTCATAAATAGCTGAAGGGCCTGAAGCCAAGTCTTTGTGAGCTTTCTTTATCCGATAGATCTGATTCTAGTGTTTTATTTAAAAAGATTAAAAGCTTTTGGTAAATGCTGGCAATATTATATATTTTATTGTACTCAGTATGCTAGAAATTCAACTTTTTTTTATTTATAAAATTCTAAACAACATTAAAAAAAAAAAAATGAATAATAATATTATATTATGAATTACTAAATCAGAGAACAATGGTATTACTTCAAACTAAATTGAATAATTTAGGTTTATTATTAGAAAATAATATATTTCCTTGAAATTTAATCTACATAATATTAAATATAATTTAATGTTGATTTTTTATTTAATTTTAGAGCTTTGAAAGGGATTGCTTTGAAAATGCAGCTTTGATTTTTTACAAAAATATCTATTGTAAATTTTTAATCAGTTTCTTACTATTATCTTTTTTATTTTAAATATAACTTACCTATATAAAGATTTTAAAATTATTAGATAATAGATTAATTGACTGTTTATTGTAGTTAGAGAATAGAAAATAAGAGTAAAATAGACTGATTTTAAAGCAATAGAATATATTTTAAGAAAGCATTAGGAATACCCCAATTATATTTTTTAATTTTTTTGCTGAAGAATCTTTTTCTAGAATTGGTTGATTATAATTAAAATTTTAAAAGTAAGATTAATTTTTAGTTCTTAATAAACTCATCCTGAATTCGAAGTGTATGTGAATTTTTCACGTTATTTACCTGTTCTAAGACTATGTTAGTTGTTGCTGTTGTTGCTCTTGGTTTTCCTGCTTTTTTGTTGCTGCTTTGCACTTAACATCAAAGCACTTGTCGACGTTGTTTGTCTGCGCCACAATGTGGCAAATGAAGAAATGAAATTATGCATACATATATGCAAATTCCAAGCACACTGAGTGTCAAGTTGTTGTTGTTGTCATTGTTGTTGTTGTTGTTCTGGTATATAGGTTTATTCGTGGAATTTTAAATGAGGGTTGTTGTACAGCATTCAAGGTCAATTGACATTTATTCGTGGAAATGCTTTAATATTATATCTGTTTATCATATTGAAAGATAATTTAATTATTCGGCCGTGTTGAGCTGCCCTCGAAACAACAAATTGGATTGATTTCTGTCACTCGCATGTCATTCCTCCTGGTTGTTGACGGGGCAAGGTGGCAAGGTGGCAAGGGAGCAGGATGATGTGGTGGCAAGGTGGATACAGTCATTTGTGACTGTCATTCACTGTCAGCAGCACTCTGGCTGAAATATGTATAGAGCTACCTTTATTTTTACCAAAAAGCAGCTTAACTTTGACATGCGGTCGGACAGACATTCTTTTTTTATTATGGAATGAAAATGAAAACCGCTTAATGAAACAGAAAGCAGAAAACAGGCTCTGTTAAAGCAATTCAAGTGTATTTTATCTATATAAAGTAAGTTCGATATAAATAAAATTACATCAAGTTGACAAACTGACAATGTTTCCTTGAAAAGGAAAGCATACATAAAGCCAAAAAAAAGAAAATGCCAAAATCCTAGGTAGACTCTGAATATAATGAACTCCCATTATCTATGATTTTGTGAAGGAAAAGGTAGAAAATTCCATGCGCTTACCTAAATATGTTGACATTTATAATAAAAGCAGAGATAAATTTAAAACGAGAACTCAACTTTGACTTGGACCACAAAATTAAATGGCCAAAAATGGAAATCACCTCATTGGCCAGACAATTTGTGTGTCCACGTGCTGATTATAATAAATAACAAACAGAAAGTGAGAGCTTAATCATGACGAAGATTAAATACCCTTCAGTTTAAAGCATAAGACCCACAAAAAAAGGTCAACATATTTCATAAAATGCAATAATTATAACAACCTTTTTGCAAGGGTTTAAAAGAATAAATGAATGCCGAAAAAAGGAAAATGCGACATGAAAAGGAAATGCGATAAACCTACAGAATACATACGGTGTCTCAACAAAGAGCATCCTTGCGAAGGATGTGAAGGATATGAAGGGAGTGAATTCGGTTCGTTTGCTACCATCTGAGATAAGAAACGCAAACATTATCGACCGCCAGATACATTACGACATGCGAGGTTTCAGGATACATAAAGTGAAAGGATGGGAGTGGAATTAGGAGCTCTTCTTGGTTTCTCTTGTAGTACACGGAAAGAAAAAATCCATTGCCGTATTCAAGTTTAATTTTCTTGATTTTATCAGTTTTTGTATTTAGGATATTATTATGAAATTAAAACAATATGCGGACACCAATTAGCATTATAATATTTATATATTTATTTGTTTAATGTCAACTAACAAACGCTTACCAAAAGTACTTTTAAAATTAAACTAAAATATGAATTAAATACAAAGTTTCAAATTCATCTGAAAGTGTAAAAAAATGTAATATTAAAATTAAAAAAAAAATACTGGGGGTGTTTGGAAATTAAAAACAAAAAAAAGTTTTGTATTTACAAAAATTAAGCATTAATTTTCACTTTATTTAAATCTTATAGAACTCCTATAATCAAAACATTTGCGAAGAATGAATTGAAAAGCTGAATAAAGTGTTTTGTTTTTAGTTGGATTGATTTTATGCCGGAGTTCTGGGTTTGTTTCTCTCTGTGTAGGTGTAGAAATTGGAGCTCTTTTTAGTTTCTCATATATTGTAGTTATGTATTCGAGGAGCACAAGTCAATTTCATTATGCGTAATACAATGAATAAACAGAGAGAGAAAGGAAAATACTTATGAAGAGCAGGCAACTCTCACAGGACAGATTTCTGTGAGTTTTTTCCCTAAATATGATGAACTGTCCAGAGTCCTTAGTACTCAGTCTTCAGTTCTTAGTTGGTAGGGTAAACAACAAACAGTGTCTCACGTACATATATTGCCTTGTGTATAGTATGTTTAAGTGTGCCAATGCTACACGGCACATACTAATTTTCTCACCATGAATGGCAAATGGTTAACTTACGTGGCTGCCAATTCACCCACCACCCACCACCCACAAAACCAGCCCAAAACATTATCAGCACCACCTGCACCAGCTCACTATGTGTAAGGCACATTCAAGGTCGTTTTAAGTGTCTCCTTGGGACACTTTTGTGTATTTCTTTTAATTTCCTTAGGCCTTACCTCAGCTCAGCTCAGCTCTGTTCACATGCCCATATTTTTTTATTTCCTTTGGCAACACTTGAACTCTACTCTGGCTGTGGCTCTGACTGTTTAAGGCCCAGTTAATGGGCCAGCAAAACTTTGAATTGTTGTTGCTTTTGTTGTTGCTTTTGTCTAGCACGTGCTTTGCCTTAACTGTGTTTGCTCAGTGTCTCAACTTAGTTCTTAATTTGTTGACTTCTCCAAAGGCAAAGTTAACTTCAAACGATAAATTGACTTTCAACTCTGCCTTAGAATCTTGCTCAATTTAATGTGGACAAATAATACAAGAAATACCAAATAAATTAAACACAAAATTAGGCAACTTGTAAAAGAGAAAAATAAAGTTATGATAAAACAAAAATAAAAACAATGGGCAAGCTAGATACAATTTTTTTAGATCATATATTTCGCGAAAAATAAACAAATTAATCCTTCAGTGAAAAAAGGGCCCAAATAAATATTTTTTAAATTAAATTTTCCTAAGTTCTGCTACGCTTTATTAATGCTTATTTTTATTTCTATAAATAATATTCCCAGTTTTTATTTGTCTTGTTTTGTGACTTACAAAAATATTCAGAGTTTGAATGAGTTGCCCAACTTTAAATTTGTTCTATAGCTAGCTATCTTTACTTTAGGTACTGTCTATCAGGTTTAACATAGCCTCTAAAAGTTGTTTCTAAAGATGGCAACTGAGACCTTTTTGGACTTGACCTACGAGCGGGCTAAATCAACGAAACGTCCTTTAAGACCAAAGCTGCTCAAGCTAACGGATGTTGCCACGCCTCATCGAAGTCGCAAGAAAACGAAAGTAAAGGTGAGTCTTAAAAATATGTATATTTTAAAATTATAACAAAAAAAAAAATTAATCCTAAATGGCTTTTTTGTACTGCTTTATTTTATTAAGTTGATGTAATTGTTCAATAAAAAAATTGCATTCTTTTACGATTTTTTGAATGAATTAAATGAATTGAATTACTTAAGCGAAGTTTGCAATAATAAGTACAAATAAAAATTATCCTTAAATGCATTTATTTATTATTTTCGTTAAATGACAAATCTGCCATGTCTTTAATTTATTTCATGTGTTTTCTTTTTCAAATTGCAGTCAAAGGACCGCTCGACTAATGTTCGAGATCGCATCTATGATGATCCGGCTTACACAGAGGACATTAGTCACCTGGCGAATCCCCTGCGACGCAGCAGCATTTCCGGCAAGTCATCGGGGGATTACAAGCTCAGCTCTGAACCTATTCCCAGCAGCAGTTCGTTGGGTAAACGCAGTCAGTTGACCAAGGATTTTCTCAAATATGCGGTCAACAAATCCCCAAAGGCCAACAACAACAACAGCAACAGCAACAACAAGAGCCACAGCAAAAGCAACATCAACATTAGCATCAGCAACAGTGGCGCTGTTAGCATGGACTATGATTTCGATTCGAGCAGCTCGGATAATGAGCCACCAGAGCCAATTAAAGATGCCAGCATTACAAGGCGAGTCCACAGCCTGGAGAGAAGTCTGGCTGCAGCGTCCGAGAAGATCGACAAGAAGACAACGGCACAGAGGTAACTTACAAGTATTCTAAATACATTTTGCAAAAATTACAAGAACATAGAAAAAAGCTACAAATTGATATTTAAATTTAATGAAACCAGAATACTCATTGTAGTACGAGTAAATTCAACTTAAAATAATATTTAGAGCTCAAAATTTAGAAAATTTGAAAAAAGTAAATCATTCAGAGAACAAGAAAAATTTACTTAAAATTCACTTCATTAAAATTAGTAAAAGTATAAATATTTACTTTAACTTCCTTTGATTGCAATTTTAAGTTACACTTAATATTTCAAAATAGTTTTAAATTAGAACGCAAAAAAAAAAAAAAACAATTTCAGTATTGTGTAACGTTGAAACCGTATAATATTTGATTTGAGTTTGGAAAAGGTTTTCAAACAATATTTTTTTATGTAGACATTTCTTGATTCGTCTTAAATTTTAATAACAACATTCTAAAACATATTAAGTTGCTTTGCAGAATTCTCCATTAAAATATTTCTGAACAATAGAAGGAAAACTAGCAAAATTTCGAAATCAAATTGTTTTTATTAAATATCGCAAATTTTTCAAATTTTTGAGTTCTATCCTAAAAATATTTTTTTTTTTTAGACTTTTATTTTTTATTTTAGTTTCATAGATTTAATTTTAAAGTGCTTTCTAGTTTTTTATAATAAGTTTTGTTGTTAGTTTTTTTTTAAAACAGTAGTTGAAAAAATAAAATGTACAATTTTTTTTTCCAATTTAATTCCAAATTCCCAATTTAATTTTACACAATTTTAAATGATCTAATAACATGATGGCTTAATAAGGTTTTTTAACTTAATCACTTAAACTAGATATACTTAGTAAGTATTACCATTGTATTTTTTTAAATTTCTTGCAGAGAATCAATCCAAAAACGCAGCTCGAAGCAGAAACGCAATCTGAGTCTGGACAACAGTCGAAAGGGCGTAAATCAGAGCAAATCGAGCTACGAATCGAGTGAATCGCGGAATAATCGCAAGGAGCGCAGCAATCGCAAGCAATATCTGGAGGCGGAACAACTGGAACTGGAACTGGAACAGGAACAGGAGCAGGAACAGGATGATATTTATTCGGTGCGCAGTTCGGCACAAAATTCGGCAGCAACAATGCCTGGAGGAGAGTCGACAACAAAGCTGCCAATTGGCAGACGATTTTTGCGTGGCGAAATTGGTATTAAAAGCTTTAACTATTATCTGCTAAAAGAGGGCTTAAAGAGCACCAAGAAGCTGGATAAACAGCGCAGTGCTGGTGATGCGATAAGCAGCAGCAATAGCAACAGCAAAAGCAAAAGCAAAAGCAACAACAGCAACAATATAAATGTAAAAAAATTACATACGCGCAGCGAGGAGAATATTTATGAGGAGATATTCTTCAAGGAGTTGCCAGTCAAGCAGGAAAGCAGTTTGGCAGCAGCAGCAACTGTTGTTGTTGTGGCTGAGGAAGCAGAGCAGCAAAAGAAACAGCAACAGCAATGCCTAACGGATGCTGCTGTCTATGCGGATTGTGAACTGTGCATGCAGCAATGCAGCAAGGAGAATTGCAAGTATTGTCTGCAACAACAACAACAACAGCAGCAGAGCAACGAGCAACCCACAGCAGCAACAGCAGCAGCAGCAACAGCAACAGCAACTTTGCCTGCAGCTCACATACTTGAGTTTCAGTCGTACAATCCGAACAATCCGGGCGTATATAAAATTGAAACGACACCCGTGGCCATAACTGGTGAATACAATCCGATACTGCAATTTCAGGCAGCAACAACAGCAACAACGCCCAGCGAACAGCAGCAGCAGCAGTTGCTGCATCAGCAACAACAACAACAACAGCAGCAGCAGCAACTTTATGCTGGTTTCTATCAACAGCAACAGCAAAAGACTTATCAGCAACAGCAACAACAACACAATCCTTATGCTGTGGGCAACAGCTTGTTGCTGGCACAGGTGACGCCACGACGACCACAGCAACAGCAGCAGCAACAACAACAGCAACAACAGCAGCAACAGCAACAGCCTGGTTATATTGTTGGTTATCATAATGGTTCAGTGCAACGCATGAATACAAAATCCTCATCGTCCAGTGACTCGTTGCCGTATCACAAATATAATACAATGGCCCGACTGGAGGCGAACGCATTGTATGCATCGCCAGCAACTGGTGACATTTATTATGCCATTGGCCAGCATCCACTGCATCCACTGATGTATGCGGCAAGTCGTCCCATTGGTGGCTCTCAGATTCTGCTCGATCAGTTCGATGCACCGCAAATGTATAAAAGCGATTCTCGGGCATCGATTCTCAGTGAATTCTCGCTGCGTAGTAGCGACAATTCTCAGCGTTTCTCCCATCGTTATCCGCATCGTTCGAGTCTCTTTGGCTCCGCACACTCGAATTCACATCAACGTCGTTATTTTGGCAGCACGGAAAGTTGTCGCATTCCGTACGATTGTCGGCGTTGCAGTTTGGATGGTGCGGCAACAGCAACAGTTGCTGGCGCAGGCGCAACTACTGGTGTCTACTCGGACAATTGTCGCTACGAGTGTCGCAATTGTGATTGCAGCTCCAGTTATTTTAGCTCCGATTTCGATGACATTTACGGCTCAATGGCACGCGGTGGCAGCAGCGGAATTCCACGTAAAACAGCAGCAGGAACTCTGCCCTCCAGTGGACCCACAGAACCTGCTGACTACGAGCAACCACTTGTAACAACACCACAGCAATCACAGCAATCACAGCCAGCAGCAGCACCACAAATGGATCTCAAGCAAAACAAATATGCAATGGATTTCTTTAAGCATGTCAACGATGTGAAGCGCAGCATTTATCAATCCGAAATGCAGCGCAACAATAGCCTGGAGTCCACTAGGAGAATACATCGCAGCAGCAATCATAGTAATTCGCATGCCAAATCGAGTCCCAAACGCGCCGTTTCCCAGCCACAAGAATCCTCACTTGTGGTCACCACGTTGCCACTGAGCAAAGGACGCAGTGCACCCACTCCGGCACCCCGCACCAGTCTACAACATTCAAGTGCCAGCGCAGGCCATGGAGGAGGCCACTCTGACCACGACCACGACTACGACCACGCCCACGCCCAGCAAGCGCAAGCCACAGCCCACGGAGCGAAGGGAATATCCATCGCTGGATCGCTTGGTGGCATCCACCACGGGCGCCATACCCAAGCGCCAAAGTCGAGCCACAACTGAAGAGGAGCAGGCCAAAACCAAGTCCAAGTCCAGGTCTAAGGAAACCGATGCACGCCGGGAACGCAGTGCACCTGTCGAGTCCACCACTGGCATTAATTTAAATTTAAATACAACCAGTAAGCGACATCATCGCTCGAGTAGCGGCAAGTCCCATGGAGGATCCACGAATCCAGCGGCGAATCTGCGTCGCAAGGACATTCCCGCACCGCCGCCACCCTCGCCGGCCACCTACTCCGATCTGCAGGTAATTTTGATATATCGATTGCTATTTCTTAACGATAAGTGATTAAGCGATTATTCAATATTGAAATACTGTCTGTGTTGTTATCGTGGGGTATGATATTGATATTTTCGATAAATCGATAGATATTTTTTATTTGATGTATTTTTAAGTAATATTTTTTTCAAACGAAAATTGTAATATCGTTATATTTTATAGATATCTCAATAGATATATTTTAGCGATACATTTTTAAGTAATATTTTGTTCAAACGTTGCTGTTTTAAGCGATAGTATATATTTTTAAGAGATTTGTTTTTAAAACGATAATATCAATATTGATATATTTGAGTGATTTTATTGTGCGCTTTAATGTTGACATATCGATCGATATTCTTTAGCGTCATATTTTTAATGTTTTTTAAGCGAATAATTTCAATATTGTGCGATATTATCGTTCGCTACTTCACATTTTTTAATTAACATTCGGTTGTTGATATAATAGATAGATACATATATTTTAGCTAAATATTTTTAAGTGATTTTTTTTAAGAAAAGATTTTTTTGGGCTCAAATCCAAATGTTTATTTAATTCATATTATTGATATTTTTTTGTCAAAAATATGAAGTAAATCTTATATTTTTTCATAACGATATATAAACGATATTGATATTTTTAAAATTTTCAACAACCCTATCTACAGGAACTAAAAGCCAACATGGAGGGATTACGGGATGACACCAAGTCGCGTTCTTTAGAAAGTGAAACAAGTGAAACGCCCACAAAAAAAGAGTTTAAAGCAGCCCTGGCACTGGCAACTGTAAAACCATCTCCACCCGCAGCACCGCCAACCCCTGAAATTCGTGCTGAAAGTGCTGCAGCGCAGGAAGTAAGTGTCAAGTGCAGTGCAGCAACAATGGCGCCCAAAAGTGCAACGGAAGCGGAAGACGATGACGTGTTCTACGATGCGAGGAGCGAGGATTCCGCTGGAGGACTAAGTGCCATGTCCACGCAGGCAGCAGAAGCGGCCACTGCCACTGTCATTAGTCAGGACAAACCAGGACCAGGACCAGGACCAGGACAGACAAAGGTATGACTGACATGCTAATTAGCTGCAACACTCACAGCCTTTAACCTTTTGCCACTTTACTTTTTACTTATTTCTAAGACCACAAACTGTTGCATGAAACGCAATTTACCCTAACAAAGGGTAGTTTTGTTAATGAGATGTGGCAGTATACATAAAGTATATATATTCTTGATACGTATAAATATATAGTCAAGTTTCTCTGCCCATTTGTTTTATTGTTTGTAAACTAATCTCTCAGAAAATTCAACTTGAGCTTAAACAACATTTTTCCATTTTAAAATTTCTCAACAAAACTCTCAGAGTATTTGTTTAATTTTCTCTTTTATATCCTAAACAAATTTAAATAAATTTGAACTACTTTTTAAAATACTAAAAGTAAAATATAGGGTTTTGAAAGGGGATCAAATCGTCGGCTGTGCCCAAGAACTCTATTCTACTCGATTTTGTACATTATTTAAATATGCTAAAGCGGAGGAATTTCAACACAATTCGTGTCCTTGCAACCCTTTGTCCTTTATGCCTTTAAGGAATCCCTATAACATCTAGTAGATAAATAAAAGCTTAAATACGCAATCGCTCATCATTTAATTATGCTATACTCATTTCTCCATAAGCAGACGTAATAATTTCTAACTCATTTGCAAAACAGCAACATAAAATGTTGCATGCTGCCTCCTTGACTTGTGTCCATTATTCAGGCACAAGATACAAACATACATACAAAGAGTATCTAAGTAGATGAAAAACGAAGACAAATGAAGATAAACACGAGTTTAATTTTATCAATTATTTTTACAGGATGTGTGTGTGGCACAGGCGAAGCGTGAGTTGTCCGGCATATTGACACAAGCAGCAGCAACGACCCTGACAAAGGATAACAGCAACGAGCAGCAACAGCAACAGCAACAACAGCAGCTGCCCAAGGACATTGTGGAAAGCGCAATGCCAACGGATGCCGCCTCTCTACATGCAGCAAATGTATCTGCCACAGGGAGTCAAGAGCCAACAAATGATGAACAAGTTAACAAAGCCAAAAATCAAGCAACAATAGCAACAGCAGCAGCAGCAACAACTGTTTCAGCAACAACAGCACCAGCAACAACTTTTCAGCAACAACTGTTGCAGCAACAACAGCTTCAGCAACATTAGCTGCAGCAACAACTACAGCTTTTGCCACAATTGCTGCTGGCAACATGAAAAGCTGCGACACATGTTGCGCAAGCGAGGCGGGAGAATGTGTACAACGTGACGGAGCAACAGTCAAAACAAACGGCGAATTAGCGAGCAAAACAAAACGCAATAATGTGACTGGTAATGGCAATGTTGACGCAACATGTGCGGAGGGGCAAGCGACCAGTTTGTTGCCAGCGACAAATGTTGCGCACAGCAGCAACAGCAATAGCAGCAACAGCAACAGCAGCACCAGCAACATTAGCAATAGCAACAACAACAACAACAATAACAACAGCAATAGCAACGTCAACGACAACGACTCAACAACCATTGGAGCAACATTGGAGCTCGAGTTCAGTTGCAAGTCGGAACACACGGACAGCGCAACGCTGGTGAACAGGTACGCGTATCCGTGAGATACTTTACACTGCCGCTAATCTGTAACTATGTAGATACTTATGTACGTAAGCTCGTATGTCTATGTATGTCTGTATCTGCAAGTAGTATATAAAAGTCAAACGCCTTGATTTGTCTGGCGTTGGGCTTTAAAACACTTGTTGTTTATTTTTGCGCGTAACGCGTTAATACATTGAATTTGCATCCGTGAGATACAAGTGTATCTTTCAAGTGCTTGGCGGTAAACCCCAAGCGAATTTAACCGCAATCGCGTTCGTGGTGATGTGTGTGTGTGTGTGTGTGTGTGTTTTAATTAAACGTGTATTACATGTGGAGTTTAAGTTGTTTCAACCCAACATCTGCAACATCGTGTCGAGTTTTAAAGTGCAACTGAAAAAAAGATTAATTTACAATCAATAATTATGCATGGGCAATTGAAAGTGAAACCATTTGTTTAAATGTACAGTTGGTTAACTAATTATTTTGACAAATTAAAATGTTCACATATTTGTTTTTTATTTTTGAAATTTGTTTTGAAAAACTCAATAAATTAAGTAAATTATTTTCTTTTACAATAATAAAATTTGCACACTCTTTTGATTTTGTCAAAGTAATTACTTAAATTGCTGTCCGGGCATTTGTCTTGCTTAGAAAACGCTTGACAAAGACACTTCATTAAAAACTGGGTCCAGCCCACGACATTAACTTCCAACCTGCTCTCTGGGGAGCCCGACTACACTTAGCGAAAGAGTTAAATAATTCGAAAAGAAGAAATAAAGTGAAGAGCTTAAAATAAGCTCAGAATATACTATGCAATTTAAGCTCAATTCAATTTTATTTGCAATTATTTTTAAGTTAAATAACTGCTAATTTCTTAAAGTGTATTTGTGTTGAAACTTGTTCGCCTCTTGTGAATTGTCCAAATCACGTGGCCATTGTAGCTGCCATTTCAAGTGCAACCCCTTAGTGCAACAAACTTGGCTATTCTTGGCCCATTGCCATGCCACAAAAACCCAAAAACCTAAGAGATGCCCTTGCAGCTTCCACATGCAACTCGTGGCACTTGGAAGACTAAAGACTAACAAGTGATATACATGTAATTAACACTATTGCAAGACAAAAAGGTCAACTAAATATAAAAGCAGGTAAACCTTTTGACCCCAAGCCTAATCGAATTGCATTTGCGCTTGGCCGCACACACAAGTGTTGGCCAAGTGGTGTTAACGGCAAATGCCACATAATACAGTATACTATAAATATACATATATTTTTAATTGTGGTCACATGAATAATCATAATAAATTGTAATAAATTGCACGGCTCTAAATATTCGCAGTACTCGCTGTTTGTTAAATGACTCTCAAATAACAGATGTTTATTTTAGACCATGCAAATTGCCATTTTGGCCATAATTTAATGGCCTTTTCCCATAGATGGCGTAGATTGTGAATATCACTGCTCTCGACCCCGTGTTCCACAAATAGTTGTTGAAATTGCTATATGAGTGAGTGTGTGTGTGTGTGTTTGGTGTGAAAACCGCAACCATAATTAATATGAGAGGCAACTGTTTGTTAGAAGCTCTTTATGGCCAATTTAGTGAAATTCTTTTACCCATAAATTCAAAGTTCTTTGTTAGTTACCAATTCGAATAGCCTAAAGAATAATTTTCATAAATAAATTTAACTCGTTTTTAATAGAAAACACGATATAAGAGTGAAAATGATCAATCTCAAGACAGTTGAAGATAGCTTGTCTTGACGAAGAATATTCGACTCATAGATGCTCAGTAATTGTGTCTTAACAATACTAAGTAAATTGAATAGTTTTACTACTCGTCGATATAATAAAAGCATAATTAAGAAGTCCAAAACGATTTATTATTATTATTTATCAACTGAATTATTTATATTTAGAAATTTAGCTAACAGATTTTAATTATATAAAAATAAGAAGTGTCTTAAAGTTCTTTGTCTTTCGACACTTTTCTTGTAGAGTAGAGATTAATACTTTAACTTATCTATTGGATTATATCCTTCTAATTTATTTAGTATACTATATTCAGGAAGAATTTATTGCTTCTTTTTTACTAAAAACAAAAATATTATTAATAAAATATATTTTAGCCAATTTAATTAGTTTATTTTACAAATTATAAATGTCTCATTTAGCATAAATCAAAGTATTATCTGCATAATTGTTTCTCTTAATTTTACTCAACAAATAAGACTGCCTAAAAATTCCATGAAATAATCAGAATGTATTCAGAAAGTTATCAAGACTTAGTTTAATAAAAATCGCAGCAAAATCTTGTAGACCGTTGTTTTGGCTGATTAATAATACATCTTGTACTGTCGGTTACAATTTGTGGCCTATACCCTGTCCAAAAAAAATGGCATATGCGCAAAGCATAAAAACTTGTCAGCATCTAAGATATGGGTCATCGATTGAATACCCATTAGCGTCAGAAAAATGCAAAAAACAAAGAAGGGAAGAAAAAATACGCTGAGACGAGCTAGAAGAAAGAAGCAAACAAAATGGCATAAAAGCACGCACAGGACGAGACAAGACATGTGAGAACAGTTCAAATCTCAAAATTGTGGCAGAGTTGCACGCTAAGCCGCCCGAAAGTGTGCTACGAAAAGCGCAAAATCATTGGACTGCCAATAATAATGGAGGTTACGCTACGTATGTATGTGTTGTACCTAGAAAGCCGTGTTAGCCATAAATGTGGCCTAAACTGGAAAAAGGAAAAAGGCAAAAGTGAAGTGCTTTAACGAAGACACTTGCTGAGAGTGTCGTGCCAATTTTTGATTGAGAAGTGGCAGCCAGAATGACGAGCTCAATCGAGACGGCTCTCAACCCCCAGGCTGCTCATTAAGTGCCTAATGCAATGCTGTTGTGGTGCTTCTGTGGTGCTGTGGTGCTGCTGTGGTGCTTCAGCTGTGGTGCTGCTTTTGCGGTGTGTCGTTGATGGTTGAGCTCAGTGATTAATCGCTCGAACAGCATGACCTGTCGCACTCGGTTTATTTGATATGTAAAAGTCTCAAAATTGCCATCTGTGCACTATGGAGCATTTTTTAAATTTTTCAGACATCAATTAATGACTGGAAAATAAAGCAGGGTAGTGTTTTTGATCTTTTGACATGTATGAAAATCTGTTATGTTTATCAAGATTATTATATTGTACTTAACTCCTGACATTTTGGCCAAAAATTATCCAAACAAGAGATGGTCAAGATACCGCCAGTTCAGCTGTCTTTTATTTTGATAATCTAGCTTGACTCTTGACAAATAAATCAAAATATAAGCTGTGTGCATTTAAGGCAAGTCCCACTGTATTAAAGCCAGCTCACTTTATAAGTAGCTTACGGAAAATGCAAGGCAAAAATGTTTTAAATTAAATGTCCTGGATTAGATGACAGCATTTTGTGGCTGCAGTTCAAAGAGGTATACAAACATAATGTTACTTTTCAAATAGGTATAAATAAATATATGTATATGTAGATAGAAAGCAAAGCTTAGACAATCGTTAAATATATATATATATAATAAAATACAATATATACATAGAGTATAAATAAAGCAGTACCATCAGCTTTGTATACCTGACTGTCTGTCACGTGCATTATAATTCGAGTATAAGCGAAAAATATGCTGAGAGGCACGTTTGTAGCTGGACCAAAAAGGAAATAAAAATAAAAATTAGGATTGTGGGAAACTGGAAGAAGCGAACAACAACCACAGCAACAGCAACAACAACGACAACAACTACATGAAAACAAAATCCACACCGCGCAGAGCACGCAATTATAATTAAAGCATGCAAATAACATTAAATAAGCTGTCGCAAAACCGTATTTCGGTGGGTCAAAGCCACCCAACCAGTTGTGGGTGTAAGTATACGACAGTATATATATAAATGTATTTATATATATGTATATATATGTATCCACTCATTGGCTCTCTTAATGATCTCTGTGCAACACGCACAAAGCCACTTGCGGTAAATTCCAAGTCAAGTTTTTGGGGGCGTTAAGGATTATAAAACGTTAGGCACGAAAAACGAAACGTTTTTAATGACTAGCCAAAATCCTTAGGGATTCCTTTTTGATTTCATTTCAGTCCATCAATATTTGAGAGTTGCACCGCATTTGTAGCTTTGATTCGTCTATTAATTTTTAGATGCCGCTCAAAGTGAAACTTGCTTCTGTTAATCATAAATGTTAATACGGTGTTAACCGCAGAATGTTAAAGGTGCCTTAAAGTCCTTTGGGATTGCCTCAGATTTGAGTTAAGAAATCTTAAAGCTGGAATGCGCAAATCAGTTTGTTTCATTTACGGATACTTATGCAAATGATTTTAAAATTTTTAAGAAAAAATTCTCTATTTTATCAACAAATGTTAACAATAACTTGTAGTTCTGTGAGACTTTGATTATACTTTTCATTTTAAAGCTATTCAAGTCAGATTGCATTCTTTTTGGATTCTTTTATTTTGAATTTATATAAAAGTTGTATTAAAAGATGCATTTAAAAATAAATAAGGTAAATACAGAGTTTTAAAATGTTAATTACTATGTTTTTTCCTTAGTGGTAATAACTCTACTTTACCAGTCTTATCTGTAAATGTATCAATTATAAATTAAAAAGAAAATGACATCAATAACAGAAATTTTCTTTTCAACGTATTATTCTTCAATCTGTTAAACGTTTTTCCGTAATTATCATAAGTGCAGTTCACGTTCTGTTTACTTGTATTGTAATTGATTCGAAGCCATTCTCATAAATATATAACGTCTCATTTAATTTGTGGCCAGATACAGATACAAATACAGACAAACAAACATTGATGTACGAGCATCAGGTGCCTGTCATTTTCCACACAAAAGAGAGGAATACAATGTGCCAAATGATAGATATCCAAACATACCTACTCACATACTCGTACATATGTAAATCAATACACGTACATTCATTACATTTATTTTATGGTTGCAACAAATTCTTTCCGATTGCTTTCATAGGTATTTTTGCACAACAAGTCGAAGAAGGATGCTGGTTGGTCGGGCTGCGTTTTTAATATAATTTTGGTAATCAATAATTTGCGGAAAATGCTTTTTTCCTCTGTCTTCGCTTCCAACTCCAACCCCACATAAACGCAGGCATTCAAAAGGCACACAAACACACACACACACACGCACACACACACATAAAGTTATGCAATAGTATGAGTTTGGCATGAATGTAAATCAATTTTTGTGCTTTTTGTTGCCGTTGCCTTCATGTTGCTGCTGTTGTTGTTGTATTCTATTTGCATTTCGGTTTAAGCACTCGCAACATAAAAATACACATGCACTGAGAAAAAATTGCTGCACTAAAATTAAGCTGAAATTAACTCAATTTAAGTATTTTTGATACATAACACTTGATTTACACTAGACGGCATATTTATTTTCAAGTTAATTTGATCATTTGGCGTCAATGGAAAGGTCACTTAAATTGGGTTTGAATGTTACAAAACTTTTCTTGACTTTTTGTAGAAAATATGGAAAAAAAGGTTAAAGTAGTAATTTTTTGCAGTTTTCAAGAAATTATAAAAAATACTAGAGAAGAGATTTCTGAAAAAAATGGAATTGAAATCTTGAATTAAGTAAAACTTTACTATTACTAGAAATGAATACTAAAATTCTTATTGTAAGTTAGGAACCCAGGTTCCACTCACAGATCCAGTTCATAAGATTTTATACAAGATCTTTAATACTCATATTCTTTTTACGTACGCTGACTTCGAATTCCCAAATGGTTCTAGTTTCCGAATTAAATGAGCTTGACTCAAGTTTGAAATGTATATTAAAATACTTAGATTTCATACTTAAAATATCGTTCTACAAATAATATCGAAACACTCAATTTCAATCTTAGTGAGAAATCAAGTTCGAAATGTACGAGATACATGGTTTTTTCTCTCTGTGTGACTACACATACCCACATATATATGTTGTATACACACAAACACACGGTATGCAAATAGCTAGGAATATGTAAGCACTTAACCAGAACTTTCATAGCTTGAAAATCGGTGAAAACAAAATAGTAACGAGTTTTATTGTTGTTAGCCATGTTGTTGTTGCTATTGTTGTTGTTGTTGTTATGAACGCGCATTTCATTGTTTTTATGTATTTTTGCGGTTTCCCCCATTTTGCAACTGCCAAACTGTTGTTACGCTGTTCAGCAAAGCAAAAGCAACAAAAAGAATCCTAAATAAATTCCCCCATTTTGCAATTCCTTCAACATGTTTGTTCATCGAGCTAAATCCTATTCATAGATGTTCAAGTGCTTCCTATAGTATATTCATATCGCTGTTAAATAGTTTAACATGTTGATGTTAAAGTTTTCTTCATTTTGACAATAACAATTGCTGGCAAAACGCAACTTTATCAAAGTTCACAACAAACTCTAATGCACACGTGTTGATGACACGAAACTGAACAAGCCAACTATTTTTTTTTTTTTTTGGCAGGAAACCAATGAAAGTTTTTTGGCTTTTCTTCGAACTTGGTAAATTGATGTTTATGACTTTGTTAAAAAAAAAAATTAGGCAAGAATTGGTACTTTTGTACGACTATAACTTTTAATATCCTGGGAATAGTTATGGCTATGGGTAATTCTAAGTAATTTCTTACCTTGAACTTGTTTCGAATCAATATGGTCGAGCATTTATTTAAATATATAAAATGATTCCGCTCATTTTGCTTAATATTTATTCATTTGATTTTTTGAAATAAATGAAGATTATATAAAAATTTGAACCATTAAGAAATATTAAAAAAAAAAGTTATATAAATTAAAATATTTAAGCATCATAACAAAATTATACCAGTTAAAATTGTGAATTTTTTTGGAATAGTTATTTTTAAAGTAATAGCCTTGACCATATAATACTTTTAAAAAATACCAACATATAACATATACAGTTATGGAAAAAATAATAGAAACGACAAGGATGCTCACATTTGAATCCAAATATTTCGTTTCTGAAGCAAATTTCATCCATGAAAACAAGTGTACTTGGTTTCAGGATAACAATCTCAAATTGGTTCCTTTTTGGGCTGCTTTTGTAAGAACTATTAACTGTGTGTACTGATTCGTAGAAAGACCATGTTTTTGACTTGGAAAAAATAAAGAAACGCACTAAATTTGATATTATCTTGTTTCTTAAAGATGAAATCGAGTTGTATAGTAAATTTTATGAACTAAAGATAGAAGAAGAATAAAATAATTATTTTTTGGATCCCGGTGTGCTTGTTGTTGTTATCGCTTCAGAATGGGTCGTGGGGTACATTGTACCGATATTGAAAGGAAACATATTCTTATTCAAAAAATTAAAGGCAACTCAATGTCAATATTGAAACAATTCCTAAATGCTTATAAACAAAACGTTTTTAGCGATTTAACCCAAATAAAAACCAAAGACACGCTGAAAAAAGCTTGCACCATAGGGAAAATTCGTCAACCTCCTTGTCTGAAAATAAAAAAAAAATCCCTTTCTATCATCGGAAGTCCAAAAAAATGATTTAAATGCACCTATCAGTAGTCGCTCTATAAGAAATAGGCTGATTAATTTCGGTTTCAAAGGCCATATGGCTCAAAAGGTACCATACCTTAGTAAAAAGAGCATCAGCAAAAGGGGAAATTTCGGGCAGATGCGTTTACTTCGTCCAAATTGAAAAAATAGGATGTGATCGGACGAAATTAAGATCAATTTGCTTAGATCTGATGGAAAACCACATGTTAGGAGCCCTAAGAATACTGCTCAGGACCCAAGGTGCTCAACTAAAACTTTTGAGCTTGGAGGTAGAAACACAACTTTGTAGGGATGCGTTTCTCATTCTGGTATTGGTCCAATACATTGGATAAGCGAAAAACTGAGTGCCTCCTAGTATGTCAATATACTCGACAGTATAATGCTACCTTATGCTGAAAAGGAAATGCCGTTAAAGTAGGAGTTCCATCAGGATAATGATCAAAAACAGTATTTAAAGATGGGCAAGAAATGCTTCCTTGACAACAAAGTTCCATTAAAAGAATGACCTTCACAGTCATTAGACTTTAATCCCATAGAGCACCTTTGGGGGATCTTAAAGAAAAGGAGTGGGGTCTAAAAACCCCAAAACAAAGGATTATTTGTGAAAAAAAAATTAATCCAAATGGTACTCCATTGATCCATCAATTTCTGCCGAACTGGTGGACTCCATGGGTCGTCGATGTGCCGAAGTCACTAAAACTCGTGGTGCCACAACCAAAGAGTATAATTAAAGTTTAATCTTTATGCCTTTGTAGGTAAATAATTGTTTTTCTTAACTTTAGGCGTGCCGTTTCTATTATTTTTTCCAGGCCTTAAAAATTAAAAAAAAATTTTCTGCTATATTAAGTTTTTTGAAAATTATTATTTTGTTGTAGTTTGTTACATCACTGGATAGGCTTTATATAAAAATTATGAAACTTAAAAAAAAAATTTTTTCATTGAACAAAATTTTAAAAAATACGAAAAAAAAATGCCGTTTCTATTATTTTTTCCATGACTGTATAAGCCAACTCTCACAATTATCGCTTTAGTCAGAGTTCAATGTGTTATAAGCTACACAAGAGAATCATTATACCCTCTGCCCACGCATAATATGGCTTTCATATAGTATTTTGCATAATGAAATAGAATTTGTAAGTGGAATTAAAATTACTGAGCGCTTACTTGAGGAGCTCTCGTTGTGGGCGTTTCAGCTCATCATAAATACGACTTTAAGGCAACATTAAAAACACAATATTAACCAAAACAAATTGGCAAAAAAAAAAACATGCGTTGACAAAGTTTAGGAAATACTTGTAGTTGTGTTGCGGCTAATTGAAAACAAGTTCAACAAATAATCATAAATAAATAATAAAAAATAATGAAAAAACGAGAGCTTCGCTTCGATAATAAATACGCGTAATTACAGTTGAATTTGTAATACGAAAACGAAATCAGGGCCAACAGCAAAAGCTCAACTACTGGCAAAAGTTTTTTGGTTAAACATTTTTGGCAATTGCGTCAATTGTGGAGTTAACAAAAGAGAAACAACAAAATAAAGAAGTAAAATCGAGCAGCTAATTGAAAATAAGTCTACATAAAGATTGCGCACAACCTTGAGATGCAGCTCAACGTATAAAAAAAAATATTGAGGAAAAATTGGCCAAGTTTTCAAGAGTTTTTTTTTTTTTGGCCAATTGACTCTAGGTACAAATGTATGAGGTTTAATGTTTGATTTAAAGAGGTGAAACTTGTTTTCTATGGCCCGCAACTTAATTTGGTCTTGGTCATTGGCTTTCTGGCGGCCAGTTGCAATTGCAGTTGCAACATCGAAAGAGACAGAGATGGTTTTAGAGAGCGAGATGGAGATAGAAGAGGCAGCTAGTTAAGTGACTCGGTCTCAGCTCGAAAGTGCAAGTTGAAATATGCAGGCAAATGCAATCGATTTAGCCAAACCCTCGACTCCGACTCCGAATCTGCGAGACAAGTGCAGCAAAAATACGAAGAAAAATATTATTGAAAACCAGTTTCATATGTGCTTTGTATGCTGTATGTTGCACTGTTGTGCATTGCTTGGTGGATGCCACATCGCACAGTGGCTCGTTTAGCCAAAGTTGGTGACAAAAATCGTAGTGAGAAATCTGGTTGAAATTTATATGTATGTACATTCTCAAAAGTTGAAAAAAATGTTGGAAATAATCATAAGAAAAGGAGTGATCATCTACGGTCAAACGCAAATTTTAGTATTTTTTACTTTTTAATATTCCATCAAAAATTAAAAAAATAAAAATTAAAATAACAACTTATCTTTTCCAGTTTTTATTTAAGTTTTTAGAAATAATAGAAATTTATTTTTAAAATAAGCCAGTTAATATAAATAATTTAAATATGCAGACTTAGCTCGATTCAAAAATATACAGCTTTAAATTTGCCCTTATAAAGCGTAAGATTTTTCTGTAGGCATATTTTCGGAAAATTACTTTGATAAGCTCCACAGTTTTCAAAAAATGTTCCAAAAATAGAAATCCTTTTACATAAAATACTTCAACCAATTTTTAATTAAAAAATATAAACAAATTTTGCCACGAGTTTTTGGAGAACACTCCACTGTGCATCGCTCACATCTCTTCGTATATGGCCCGCGCTTTGTGTGTGCTCGCATATTAGCGATTTTCATTTGAAGATATGTGGGAATAATGCACTTTTAAATGGAAAGTTTAATGCATTTTTCTGTAGCATGTTGCATCTTAGGCAACATCAATATATACTCTCCACCATTGTTGTTTATAAATGCTGTGGGCCAAATACAACAACAACAATCTTTAAGTCTTTTCCTATGGGAGTATACATTTTCATCTTCATTTCTTTTTTTTTTGTTTTTTAATGCAAATTGGGCACCTGTTCAATGCATTTTCTATAGTAACAATAATGTGCTTAAAAAGAAAGAAAGAAAAATATGTAAATGCAATTTGTAAAAGATGCAACAGAAATTTTCATTTTGTTGACTACTCAAATTATCTATCTAAACTCTTCCTCTCTCTCTCTCTCTCTCTTCCTCTCTCTGTGTATATCTCTGAGCTGTTTTAATGCTTGAGTTAAGACTTTCGTTATTATCCGTTTTACCTTCTCTTTTGCACTCATTAACGAAAAGTTCAAATTACATAGTAAAAAAAATTGTTATACAAATTCCAAGAATATGCAAAAAATAGAAGATACTTTGCTTTAAGCCATTACAAGGAGTTTGGTTTGACTAACGATAAAAAAAATGCTCAACTTAATTTCGCCAATGAACTATACTAAGGATAAGCATTTGTGCGTTAAGTGCCTATCGAAAAGTAAAGCAAAATTCTAGTCTAAATACCATAATCTGGAATTACTTGGCACGAGAGGTTTTAATCACACTAAAAGCTAAAACGCGGACTCTTTGCAAAAATGCCAGAAGATGCGTGTGCTGAAGGCAAACAAGATATTGCCAAAAGGGAATAACTCTGTAGATATACAATGTTCTATATATAAAGAATGGACAGAGAGAGAGAGAGTGAGATAGAGAGAAGGACAGCGAAACTGAGATAAACAAGTCAACAAAAATAATGTTGAGAGACGGACAGACAGACAATTGCATTCCTTGGACTATTAGGAATGCATTTGCAATCAACTTTGCTTGATGTCCCAAAGGTTTCTTTTATTTATTTTGCCTTTGTATCACATTTCTCAGATACAATAATAGAGAGAGAGAGAGATAGATTTGTGCATCAAATTAGGCATAAACTAAGAATTGGCTGAATTATTAGTGCATGAAATGCGGATCAACTTTTTAATTACCTACATGACAGACATTGCAAGTTGAGAAGTACATATATTTAAATATATACCTGCAATTAAATGGTATATTATATACCTTTTATTTACTATATATGCTATGAGGCATTTGATATAAAAGAGCGAAACTTGTCTGAAAACGCGTTCGCTTGTAAGCTCAAATAATTAACGCACAGCACTCGCAACGTAATCCCAATACACACACACACTTAAAGTGAGCGTGTGTATGTGTGTGTGAGTGTGTTACACTCATAGTGCATTCAGTGTCAAGCATTTCCTGTTTAAGACCAGACCAGACTAACATATCTGCACTTTCGCACAGTTTTCCGCAATTTTCATCCTTTCACTTAGAAATAATAATTACTTTGGCACATGTGAATCTGCAAATTGATAAACGGCTCATACTTGTCGTCGTGAGTGTATTCATGAGTGCTCAATGAGTGGCAATTTTCATTCATTTTCCGTTTACAATAAATGCATTAAAATGATTTTACATGCAAGCTTATTGAATTGACACTGAAGCAAACAGTCGTTGACCAAGCAATATCACATACGTATATAAGCTGTTTTTAGTGTTGTAAAACGAACAAATTTATAGACAATACAGATATACAAAATTATCGTTAGTTTTTGCATTTATTAAATTATCGCAACAAATATGGTCTGGGGTATGTATACAAAATTGGTCATAATAATCTATTTTTTGTGAGTTTTTCGTCACTACAAAATATAACACTTTTTAAAATAACAAAATACCCTAAATATATCCGAATATTTTGTTTTATTTGTTACTGCTCAAATATGGAATTTTTAAAGAAAATTAACAAATATGTTTAGTGCTGTAAAACATTTTACAATTTTAATTTATCTGCATTTAATGCTCAATTTGTTTATAGCTTGTAAATGCTTTCTAGACAAATGAAAAGCGCATGCAACAAATGGGGGAAGTCCCTTCAAACATTTCTCAACTACATAGACATTTCACTGACATCTAACACGCACAACAAGTGACTGTATAGACAGAGACACAAAAATACTGGGCAAGCATTATTCGCATAGGCCTCGGACAACCATAAATCATGAACAGAACCGACAAGACTGAATACAATAGGAAGTAACTATATATGAAGTGAATTCGGAAACTGTGCAAATCGTTTAAAGTTGGTCGGAATTGGTAAAGTTTATATGTGGTTGTTATGTGTATTGTAGGTGGACATTGGTGTGGTATAATTGAAAAAGCGCTTCAATCACCAAACAATATCTTAACTTCGACAGTCAGCACATGGCCCAAAAATAGCCAAAATATCATAGAACTGAAGATATCAGAAGAATGGAAAGATGAAGCGGGAAAGAGAGCGAGAAATGGTTTTTGGTTGCTCTGCAAAATGATGGATCGATTTGTATAGTAGATAGTGTGTGTTCTTCCTGTTTAGCTGGCTTGTTGTGCGATGCCCATCCATAACCATCACTGAAAACGGCAGACATGGACAGAAAGTGAGCCAGAAGAGACAGTGCCACATACGCATACACATGTATTTGATGTGCGTAAAATATATGTATGTACATATGTGTGTGCCACATGTTGAAAAGTTTGTAAAACAACCATCCGTCCTGTGCTCGTTCGTAAAAAACAAAAGCTCATTCAAGCGCATTTATATTTACTTAAAACAAAATTTCATTTATATTATAACACAACCCACGCGAAACATCAAATGAAATTATAAAAAATTAATATGAGATGAGTTGAAGGAAAACGGAAAAGAAATGTGATATATAATATTCAAGAGAATATCCTTGTTGAGCACATTTTCAATTTCAAATTGAACTTGCGCTGCATTTAATCAGTTTTAATATCTAATTAAATATGTCAACATAATCGGATTAACCCCTCCGAATGCACGTGCACTGATGTGCAATTTGAAACCCAATTTTAATTAATACCCCGGTACACTTTCTGCATAATTATGTATAATTAAAATTCACTTAATTACACAAGCGACCTTAAAGAAATTAAATCTATGTTGCTGTGAAGTTGAACCAAAAAATATATATATAGTTTTTTTTAAATATCACATCTATAAATGGAAACTAGACGCAACAAAGAATTTTCACCACAGTCAAGAAACAAGTTACCCAATAAGGCCAAATATCCAAGTCAAGTCAAGTTCGGTTGATTCTTCAAACAAGTTAAAGCACAAAAAGCATCCAATTAACTGCCGTAGGTGTTATATACATTTTATAATCATTTCTTTAGCTCTATATACGAGTACCAAATTTTATAGTATGTTTGCAAATTTATGCCACATGATGAAGTTATAAGTAAATAAAGTGATCTCTGAGCTCCCACACAACATTACATTATCATCATTGTCAATCGCTGACCATCAAACCAGTTGCACCCACGTCTTGACTACATAAATTGGTAGGCACTGTTTGACACTGTTGCTATACACTTGCAGAGGGTATTGTCACTGTCACGAAATATGGAGAGGAGATTGGTAAATTACATATATTTTTGATCCGAAAAACGAGTCGAGTTGTTAAAACCACGACATTTTGTAGGAAAAACTTAGCTTTTTCTTGAGATATTTCAGCCAAATTCACAGTTTTTGATATAAATTAAAAATAATATATTAAGTAACTGACATACCAATGATTGGCCTAAAATCAATCTAAGCCATAAAACACTTTTTTTTTAATATCTTAACCAACCTCACATTTTGTGTATTTGGTATTGTTTTTTTTTTACAGGCAAATAAAAAAAAAAACAAAAAGAGTATTGACTTTTATATTCAGAAGACATTTAGCAAAAGTTGGATAACTATGAGGAATATTAGGGTTTAGTATATAATTTTTTTTCGTTTTCAGATGTGTTCCTGGTTTTACTTTTTACTTATTAGCATTTAGTGATATGCATTTATTCACTTTGAATTTAGACTAAGTGCTTAAAAATTATTGTTTTTCACTTTATCGGACTTAAACTTATCAACTCAAAGTGATATCAATCCGCTGAATATAGCCGAAATGGTATAAGAGCAGATTAAAGAAATTTAATTCTGACAAATCTTATCGAAAGAGATATTCGGAACAGACCTGCTAATATTGGCCAACTTTATCATATGGCTCAGTTACAAAATCAATACAAGTGTATCAAGTCTTCGACGTTCCGAAGAAAACATTTCAATCTCTTTTTTGACTGCTCTTAAATATTAAAATGATGATTTCCCTTAACCATAGTTGGCATTTTGGTTGACAGCATGGAGAGTCTCGTTTATCGCTTCGAACTCGCACTTCTTTTGAAGTGCTTCTTCTTCCGTTGATTGCCCGCACTCAGCGAGTGGATAAAAACCACTTGATCCATCTACTTTTATACACATAATTATTAACAAGACATCAAAAAAGCTTTTTTTTTGTTTTCGGCACACGGCAACGACCACAAAAAGCGCACGACTGGAACAATAAAATGTCTATGCTTCTTTTTTTCTGCCATCAACAAAAGTTCAACTCGCGAGTTGAAAAGGAATCCAAATGCGAGAGGCAACAGTCTAACTTCAGCTTTAGTTCCTTCTCCTCTGCTCTCTTCTCTTCTCGCCACTTCTCCTCTCTGCTTACACTTCAGCGAATTTTACTGAATGCTCATACGTTGCAGAGACCACGCATAGAGAGAGGGAAAGAGAAATGGGATGGGCGGTTGTTTTGTGGGTGTGGCATATCTGCAAGTCTTACATCTGAGGAATAACTGCTGCTGCCAGCCGGCAAAATGTTGTCTGCTCCATGTTATCTAACTTGCCACGCCCCCAAAACAGCACAACAGCCTTCGTTCAGCATTTGTTGACTGCTCTCTTCTTTATTTTTGTTCTTTTTCCTAACTGAAACAGGCAGTAAAGTGTGGATTACTATGCGTGTTATTAATATAGGTCCACTCAACAGCTTTATTGAAGGATGTGTAAGGCTTAAGCTTTAATCTCAATTAACAAAGAAAGTATAATACTGTATGTATTTTAAATTATACTAAATAAATAATTTATTTTTCTTCATATGTGTAGTTATTGAAGATATCGAAATATATTTGAACTTGTCAAATATTGATCAATAATATTAATCAAGGTGGATAAGGTTTAGTTTCTTTTAACAGAATATAAAAATAAAAATAATATTCACACAAGGAAATTTGTACTATTTCAGTAAATTTGATTTTTTTAAAATAAAGAGTAAACTGATTTTTTTTTAATTATTTTTTAATTATTTATACATATGTCTATTTTTTTTATTTTATAATAATATCTCCTATAAGAATTCAGAAACTGAATCAATAATTTGCAAATTTTCGTCTTGAAACTTAAATTTTACACCAATTTAGTATTCATTAGTACCTATAAATATGCACATGACTGTCTTTATTCGTTGTGTTAAAGTGGTTGTGATTCGCTCCACTCACACACACTCACCCACACTTGTGTGTGTGTCTGATTGTGGGTTGTGACAATGTCAATGACATTTCAGAGCCAAAGTTGGTTTTTCAACAAAAATTAATCGTAGTGTTTTTTCGAATTCTTTTTGGTTGCTGCTTGTATATATTCAAAATATGTTTTCTTTGCATCATATTTGCACACAAAGCCACAGTAAGATAATGTTGCAAGCAAAAAGCTTCATCATTGCCCGCATTGCTAATGGACACCCACATGGAGAGACATATTTCTGAATTATTTAGCACCTGACAACTTGTAAATACTTGATGGCTAATGGTAAATGGTAACTGCTAAACTTAAAGCATGCCTTTTTCATAGACTCGGGGTCGTGTCTTCTTTTTGTCATACTCTAATTTAAGTTTTACGACTATTGTATAGACATCAACTAGTTATTAACAGATGGCTTTGTTAGCATGTTAATAGAGTTCTCTATAGTTTTTCTGTGTATGTTGAAGCCTGTATTTTATTCTGTATTGTAAAAATGTTGACTACAGCTGCTTTCATTGCACATAAAAGGTATTAAATGCTCAACAAATAGGCTTAAAAAGTTACAGGCATTGCGCATACGCCAGATTGTGCCTGAAACTTCTGGCAGCACTGCTACATACCCTGTAAAATTGTTAAATTGGGTATATCAGCAAACAGAGACGTCTGCAATTAAAAGATGGAATAATTTTAATATACTTTAATGGGTAACTGCAATGGTTGTAATACTGCACTATTAGCTGCACTTTTTGTTTAACCATTTGGGATACATTGTCTACCGTGTCATGTGCAACTAACAATCCTTTCAGTCCCCTCCCTGTCCTCCCTTCTTACCACCCTATCTATTTCCGCCCCAAAGGCGTTAAAGTTCCTGCTTGGAGGGTTTCACACTTGAAGCCAATTCCCTGTCAAGCACTCGGCAACAACATGCCTTCACACTTTGCAACTAGACAGGCAAATGTTGCATGGTTATTATTTCATTTGAGTAGGTGGGGCAAGTGCAAAACTATGTAGGCGGACATTGAACCGTAGCACACAAATTGCTGAACTGCATTTCGTTGTTTAAATATTTAAGTTGCACGTAATTAACCTCTAGTACTGCTATTTATATGCTGCCTCATGCGAAATCCGAGTAATTTTGTTAGAATTACAAATACAAATTCTATTTGACGTGGGTAAAATTTTAAGAGACCAAAAGAAAAATGCAGAAAAAAGAGAAAACAGTAATTAGGAATTTTACTATCTGAATACAAAAATTAAGAAAAATCTAGTTATTTAATATCCAAAAAAAAAAAAATACATGTTATTCTGTTGACTTTGGTTGAATTAAATTATAAATATCAAAATTTGCATTACGTAAGTATATTTAATTTTAATAAATGGAACGATTAGTCCATATTGTTATGGAGTATTAAACCATTAAATTTTTATGTGTTATTTTAATAAATGGAACAATCTTTCAAAAAAATCGTATCAAAAAAATATAACAGCATTAGAGAAAAGTGGTGTATTACCAAAATTTAAAATTATTCTTTATCTATAACTAGACACCTTTCATATGATACATTACCTGTCCTTCAAGGACGAATATCAAAGATCCAACTTTTTCTGTTATATTTAATTTTGTCTTCTACTTATATTCTGTTGCGGTAATATACATATGTATGAAGTAATTATGGGCAAAGAAAATACCAATCGATACTAAAAATAAATATAAATCATAAAAATACGAAAAAATTGTATCACATCAACTTTTATTTTTTGATTTTTTTAATAATAACTTTCATTTTTAAAATAAACAATAACTAATTTATTATTTTTATCGAAGTAATCAGAAGTAAGAGTTATTTTACAACTTTTATTTAAAAATTTAATTTAAACGATTATTTTTTACCTTTTAAATAAAAATTGAGAATAAAAGTTATTTTCTAAATTTAAAATAAAAATTTAAAAACAATTATTAATTTGCAATTTTTATTTTAAAACTTAGTAAAATTTGAATAAATTCTAAAAGATATCTTCTGTTTTTTTCTGTTTATTTGCAGTGAGCCAGCAACCGCAGTGCTAACTCGACCGGACTACACCTGCCTCGACTCGAGTGAGGCCCAATCGGACGATAGTCACCTGACCCGCGACTCTGTGACCCGTGAGTCCCAAAACGACGAGCTCTCCTCCTCGACACTGGACAAGCTTGATCTGAGCACGTTGCCGTTGCCCGCATTGCCGCCAAAGCGACGACGGACGCGCTCACGTGCCAGTCCCTCAAAGCATCATCACCAACAGCAACAGCAGCAACAGCAACAACAACTGTTGCAACCACAGCAGCAGCAACAACACAGTGAAAATGATAAATGCATTGCAACTTCAGCACAGACGTATCGCAGGCAAAAGCGAGATTCTTTGCAGGATACTGTCAAAGAAGAGCAATTAAAAGACAACAGCAATACCAACCAGCAACAACAGCAGCAGCAGCAGCAACAACAACAACTGCCTCAACAGCAACATCTATCGGCTTTTCAGCAATACGTTGCCAAGCGACGCGAAAGTCTTGAGGCCTCAACGCGCAACTTCAACGAGAAACTGGAGGCGCGTAGAATGCTTTACCACATGGGTGGTAACGGTGGTGGGGCAAGTGGTGCGCCAACAGACGGTGGTGCTAATGGTGTGCCCACCTATCTATTTGGCGAGCATTTCTATGGTGTGCCAAGTGCGCAATCCATGCGCAAATCCACATCACCCAACAAGCAGGAGCAGATCTTTCTCAACAAATCCGGTTGGGTTCAAGTCAGCAGCAAATTTAACTCCAACGCCAACGCGAATGAGAACAAAAGCAGACGCCTCAATTATGCCCATCAAAATGGTGGTGATAATGGAGGTGATAAATCACATGGTCGTCATGCTGCCATCCGTGTCATCCAAATGGATCAGATGCGTCGCTCGGATTTGGGCCATCGTCAATCGTTTGTCCATCAGCCGGCGAGCATGTGCGAGCGGGAACCAAAATTTGTCGGCTCCAAGGTGGAGGAGCTGATCCAACGCAATGAGGCACGACTGAGTGGCATGTCCTCGCGAGATCCTGCACTGCGTCCGGGCTATAGAATCCTCGATCCGCAGCTGGCAAGCATCCTCAACGAACGTCCCGGTTTTTTGCCCGTCAAGAGTCCCAACGATTTGGAATCGCCGCCACCTATAACCCCCATATTGTCACCTCCACCCGCTTTCCAGGACAACAGCAGTCGTCCGCCTCGTCATCCGGAGCGACGGAAGGTCACTCGACAGTCCCACACAGTGGTTCAACAACCACGAGCTCTTCAACCGCCGCCACCGCAACTCAACGCACAGCAGCATCATCAGGTAGAGTTGAAATTTTTATTTTAATTTGCTGAATAAGTTCAATCCCTCCTGGTTTTGTGAAGTGTATGTAACAGGCAGAAGTAGGCGTGGCAGACCCCATAAACTATATCAGGGACCGTAATCATTATGAGTTAAATTATAAAAATTAAAAAGTAATGATTATTTAAAGATTTTTAAGGACTTACTTCAATGATAATGATTATTCTTGAGCGAAAAAAATTAAGCTCACGAGTGATCATTATTTGTGATTTTTTTTCGCTCAAAATAAAACTCACTTTTAAAAAAATACTGGGTAAAAATCCTACACAAAAGTAATGACTTTAAAGTGAGTTTTATTTTGAGCGAAAAAAATAAAAATCGGAATTAATGATTATTTGTGAGTTCTATTTTTTCGCTGAAATTTAATCATTATCATTATTTTTTTGTATATGTACTTATTCTAGTCATTGATTTTTCGATGTGAAAAATTTCAATAATTATTATTTGCGGTTCCTGATACTAGTATATATTCTTGATATCCGTCTGTCTGACCGCCCGTCTGTCTGCATGAATGCGTCAATCTATAAGAGCTAGACACTTATAATTTGGTGTGTAGGTTCCTCGATACCGGGCGCAGATCAAATTTGTTTTTAAATTTTGATCGGACATCTTTAACACAGCAGTACAAACAAATTGATTATTGTTCAAAATATCTCAACCAATCTTACATAATGTGAATCTGGGATGGTTCTATATATCCTGAACAAGTTTGTTTTAAATCGGACCACAATATCATATTACTCCAATTGTATTTCTGTAAAAAATGTAATCGTATTTCAAAGAGAATTAAAAAATAGTTCATGATTAAACAAATAAACTCATTCGTTCATTTTCATTACCCGTTGATTTCAACTTTTTCAGAACGAAACGACTCAACTCTATCATCAGGTGAATCCCAAGGGCATGGTCTTCTCCCGCAGCTTTGAGTACGACACGAGACGTCCAGCACCCACCAATAGCTACGTGGAGACCTTCTCCCGCAGCTTCGATGGCAATCTGTCGGAGAGACCCACGCCAAGGCCATCGCTGGCCGTGCAGCGTGAACGTTCCCTCAATTTTAGCACATTGACCGGAAACTCGCCCAACTACTTGACCAAACGGGAGGGTGGCGAAAGAGGTGGAGGAGGTGGAGGATTACCTGTAACTGGACCTGCTGCTGGCGGTAGCAGCAATCGATCGTTGCGCAGTCGCGACAATTCACCAAAGTATCTGCAACCGCAGACGACGGCGTATCTCAATGCATCAGTGAAGGAGGCGCCGCCCGCCTACAGCGTCGCCAGCAGCAATTTGGCCAGCAAATATTCGCCGCGTTCCCGGCACCACGATCGCACCTTCGAGCGCTCCAAGAGTCACAATGTAATTGGACGTTCGCGGAAATCGCAATTCAGCCGCATGGGCAACAGCGGACCAGCTGCCGCCCCGCCCGTTGCCCTCGGCATGTCGCGCTTCCGCAGCCTCGACACGACCATCAACAACCGGCTCAATTCGTGCGACAGCGGTGCTCGTTCAGGTGAGTTCCGATAGACACTATTTAATATCAAAGACTGCAGTCGACCAGACCAGCCAGACAGTGAGAGACCCTGTACTTATTTTCATAAGACACAAATATGCATAACAATAAATTAAACGTACATTATCCGAAAATTCTGCTTTTATTATCCAAATCTCATTTAATTATTAGGACATATTGTAATAATGGAAATTATAAAAAGTGCAAAGACCCTATACATATTTTTCTAAAATACTTACCTATATTTATTCACCTAAAAATGTATTCTGCAGTAGCAGTAGAAATAAATTTTGGAAAACATTTTTTTTTCGGTTCGTAGTAGATCTTCGATTTTTCGGTAATATTTTCATAGTACAATTTTTTTTCGTTTCCGAATTCTTAAAATTTGTTGTCTCCACTAGTTTTATAAATTAAAAAATATTGTCTAACCAAATTTCGTAAATTCAAATATTCCAAAAACTGCATTAAATTCATCTATTTTAGGAGTCTGTCATGCCTCCCCTTGCCTATTACGCACATTTTAATTCTGACAAACTTATAGACCCTCTGTACTTTTTAAGTACAGGGTCTAAATAACAGTTCCCTCCCGACAGCTTCTCCCCAGCCTGCTGTTTCGTATCTTTCTGCTTTGCCAAGACTCAAATGGAGGGGAGTCGGAAAACATTTTGAAGTAATCGCTTCGTTTCACTTTTACAACGAATTGCGATGTCAGAATTCATTGAATCAGTGACAGAAGTTGAGTATTCAAGGGACACACACTCAAACACACACACGCAGAGCATAGTTATTGATCCACATCCTTGCCAACCTGGCGCTTGTTTTAACGTCCTTGTCATTGTCATAGTTGACTGACTGTGCATGAAAGGAAATTTTGTAATTCAGTCTGACGGACTGCTCGATTTTTCCTGCATGCGTGCTGTGTGTGATAAATATTGAGCCAAATTTTACATGTTACGCTTCAAAATTGATGCTAACACGTGATTACAACTCTCAGTTTATAGATTTTCAATTTAATACTAGCAAATGGAAATATACCTATTTTGGGATTTCACTTACTAAGTCAATTAATAAACAGGGATAAAATGGGTCAAAAAATCTTTAAAATTAAATATTTTCAATTCGAATGAAGAATGAATTTTGTTCAAAATTTTAACTTGGAAATTTGATTATTCATTTTGGCATGATTATTTTTCAAAAACTTAAATGTTTTAGAATGAATTTTAAGTTAACCTGTAGTCTTATACTAATTTACTGGGAATCCTTTGCTTAATAATCAATATCTTGAGGCAATAAATTTTTTTAGGGAAATTAAATAAATTAAATTTATCAAATTTTAACGCACACTGAGTTTTGAGCCCAAATCTTGATCTGAAACCCAATTAAACTTAATTCCGATTAGAAATCGGTTGAATTTTGGCCAAGTCATGAAATCTTCAAATTATGCTATAGCTTTACATATCCCTCAATATCAATTTTGATCAATTTCTTGCTCAGATCTCTCCAATGATGAACTGGACAACGAGGACGGCAGCTCCACGGAATTCCTGTCCGCGACCAACTATCAATTTCCGAATGTGTCCGCGGGCAGCGTTAGCATCTCCCCGTTCAAGAGCCAGCGACAGCGTTCCCTCACGCCCGATCGCAATGATTCGCACAGTTCGTCGAGCAGCTTGAGGAAGCAGCGTTCGTTGACGCCCGAATCCCGCTCGCTGACGCCGGAGGAGCGACGGAAGAAGGGTTCACAGGCATCGCTGATGAGTTCGCGACAGAACTCGAGTTCGCGCAGCAATACGCTGGAGCGGCGTCAGCGACACGAGGACAAGACACCGCCCACCATATCGAGAAGCTCATCGAGTTCCAGCTACAGCGGTGGCGAGTCCCACGAGCCACTGAATGGAAGTCCCAGCACAGCGGGAACAGCAGCTGGCGGTGCTTCAATGACGCCCAATTATCGCCGGGCCGTGGGACGCAGTGCAGCAGCCAAACAGCAGGCGGAACAGGAGCATCTGATACGAAGGTCCAGGTAAGTGACGAGGGCAAACAAAACAAGAGATGGGTCATTAAGCCATATCATAGCAGATCCCTTCAACTCAGCGAACGTTCGCCGAATCGCGGCCACAAATCTGTGGTCTGTGTGGGCGGAGGAGGAGGAGGTGCCTCCCCCCAGCAGCAACAACAACAGCAGCAACAGTCGACGGTACATTATCAACAGTCGAATGCGGCAATCTTTCCCAGCTCTATGCGTGCCCAGAAAATGCTGCCCAGCTCGAATGGCGCCTCCTCCTCGCGGCTCCGTCAGAGCGACGTGGACAAGGCGTGCTCCTTTGACTTTGACTACAACAACTATAATCGGGGTGGGGGCGGGGGCAACCATGCCAGCAGCGCACCCTCATCCCGTTCCGCCCACACCAGCGGCAGCGGCGGCGACAGCGGCAGCAATCAGAATCTACGCTTGGACTTTGACAAGAGTCGTTCCTTTGATGAGGATTACCGTGAGGCGTTGCTCAATAACAATGGCGCGAGCAGCAGCGTCGGCGGAGGACGCTTCCTGCAGCCGGGCAATGAGACGGGCGCTGTGGTAGCCACATCCTCCGGCCGTGGTTTGCGTCAATCCAACTCGCCAGTGGGTGCAACGGGTCATCATGAAAGGAACACCACACGCTCACCACAATCCTCGGGCTCCTCGTCCAACAATCTGCACTTGCCGTCGCGACGCACGAGCAGCCCCCAAAACTATGGCACCCGTCTCTGTGACCACGAACTGACCTACGACATGTTGCGCAAGTCGCCGATCATGAATTTCCGACGCGGCGACAGCGATTACGAGTTGCCCGTGCAGCTGCGCAATCGGGAGACCATCAACTCGGGCGGCAACAGCGAGTTGAATTTTATGAGTAACGAGACGCGAATTTACGAGCATCCAACGACGGTAATGAAGCCACAACGTTCCAATTCACGCGAGGATCACTTGTACAGGCAAACGGCAGCGCCACCTCGCGGCAGCAGCAGGTACTGAAGCACTTAACAGCGATAGACCGATTAACGATTAACGATCAACTGCTAACTCTGTACTAACTCTGTAAACATTTCAAATTTTAAAAAAAATAACGCACCAAGCAAGGCCTCAAACTGCAGGCAACTCAAATTCTAAAGCTAAGCTACAAAAAAAAAAAGCGACTAAACCTGATCAGAGCAAGCTCCCAGGGTGTTTATTTGTAAAAAGACTGCTTAGTGCACACTGTAACCAAAGTGGCAAATACTAACTCATAGATACTCATTAATATAATATTAAATGTTCAACTACTAACAAGGATAACTTAATTTAAAAACCTCACACAAATTGTAGTAAAAACAACGCACTGAGCACATGGCATTATTGGGTAATTGTCCTTGTAGCTGCCTGCCGCACATTTCTCACAAAAATCTTCCGTGTGTTCTCACATTTTGCAGTCACGAGAGAACGACGAGCGCCAATAAGAAATGTCGAAAGAGCCTTAAATCTTGCGACTATTGGCCCCGTTGCGATGCTTGCAGCAACAGCAGCAACAGCGGCAACAACTTGCAACATTCTGCATCCACATCTGCCGTGCAACAAAGTTTGTTTGCAATCAACAGACAAAATTCCATGCCTGAAGTTATTCAGGAGGCGCAACAACAGCAACACGTCTCCACAGTGGCCGTAAATGTGAATGTCATTAAACTGGACATGTGTGAGGCGGCAACTCCTCATCCTCCTCCTCCACCTGCTCCTGCTGCTGCCACACCCCAGTGGACATTATTGTGCAGCGGAGGCGTTCATGCACCAGCTGATGGCGTGCCACAAAATTCGCCTCAACTGCCCACAGCTGCCAAAGATCGTCGCCAGCCCACGGCGGTCATACGACCTCGTGTCATACCATTGGCTGCCAGCTCACTTGTGCTCTTAGGAGATTGCGATCTGGTTGCCAAGGCAGCGGCCGAGAGAACGGAAATTTCGACAAGGTAAGTTGACAGCTGACGATAGGCCACAATGTAGACCTTTCTACGGGTATTTGCGCAAAAACAATGCTAGTGAGAAGGCTGGAAAAGACCCTGTACTTATTATGTAAAGAGAAAATATGCCTCAAAGAATATAAAAGTACGTTTCAACTTAAGTATTCTTTATATTTCCCTCCTTAATTTCTAATTTTATTTTTTGTTCGTCATGAAATTTTCTAAAACGATTAAGATTGCCCAAAAAAAATTTCCAAAACAAACACAACCAATTTCCTACATTCTAACACTCCACAACACAGACCGACAAACTCAATAGATCCCTTCTACCTCTTAAGTACAGAGTCTATAAAGTATATACGCTAGATATAAACATATTTATTTATGTATGTGTAATTTTTGTTTCATGTCGATAGCAGCAAAAACATTACGAAAAAAACGAATACCAGCGAGCCAACAAATCATCAGTGCCAACAGCCGGCGGCAAATGGCAATAAACGGGACCTCGACGCCATATTGACAGAGGCAAACAGCAATGGCGACAACCGGAAGCGGCAACGCAGCCATTCACTGCCCGAAAGAAGTCCGACAAGTGAGCAGCTGCTAACGACCCAAACATTTGTGGGGTAAGTCTAATTTTCCTATACTACCAAAAAACTTCAATATCTACCCAAAAAGCAGACTTTAAGCAGAGTTCTTAAAATTGTCAGTTTATCAAACTTTTTTTTCCCCTCCAACTGACTTTAAAGCATATGCAAAAGTTGAGCAAGATAAGTTTTTTTTTTTGGGATAAATGCAGTGCATTAAAATTTATGTGGACGATAAGAAAGTTGTTAAATTTTGACTTAAACCGTCGCAATGGCGGATTATTAAAAAATGTATGAAACAATGCTTCTAAAAGACGGCAACATTTTTGCACCAACACTTCTTGAAACTTTCCGGTCTCGGCCAGGCCAAATGCAATTTTACTTTAGTTGAGAGTTGCGAGCTGTGCGAGTCGAAGCCCGTCTAAAAGACTTAAAGGCTATACGTCAATATGTACGACATGGACTTGGTACCAACTGTTTTCTGTTGTGGAGGCTGTGTGGAGGCTGCGGATGCCAGCACCCATGTCAAAAGGTATTGAGGCATTTAAAATGACTGTCAGTTAATCGTTAGTCGCCCGTGGAGTATTGTAATATTATGGAGAACCTGCCGATGGCCGGTGCTCAGCTGGCGGTCGACATTAGTGTCATCAGACTTTGACATATAATCAATAATATCCATTGAATTATTTTATTTTTGTCGTAACTGCGTACTTGACCCAACAGTATGGTCATTAAAAAACCACAAACAAAATAAGGGAAGATACACTCTTGAGTTGGCCTACAGCACTTTCAAGATGTTAATAACAAAGGTCAGCAAATGTTTATTCGTTCACACACATCATCATCAACATCATCATCATTAATGTCCCGACTGTGACTTAGCCGAGTTCACTGACCCACTGCTCAACTGCACTTTAAAGACATTTTCCAAAAGGTACAAGTATATACCTAAGGCATTTTTCCCTTATATCTATTCAGTCTCTCCGACAAACTGAAACAGACAGTCATAAATATATTATGACCCTCTTTGTTCTTACGTCAGTAGTAAAAAAGACCATATAAAACGGAAACTGGGAAAACTTTTGATGGAGCCACCTTTTATCAGAACAAATCATTTACTGGGTCAGTTAAATATCTCTTTGTACGTGCTGCTGGCTTTTGTGGCAATTGAACAATTACCAACAAATTTATTTACACAAAAAATCCAAATCACTGTGCGGAATATTTAATATAAAAACCAACCATAAAATTGTGTATGAAGAAGTGCCGCAATTGAGGCTTTATTGACCCTTGTCACCCACTCTACCACCCCTTTGGCAAATAAAGTGAGCCAAAAGATTATTTTGACAAAGAAATATTATATTGACATTTGATTTTTATTAACAAAATTAGTTAAATCCAATTGATCTCACAATATCAATACAATAAGAAAAAACTTTAAATGTGCATTTTATCCGTTGTCAAAAAAATTACTTGATAAACTGTAGCTATAAATTGGTAGCATACTTTTATGCTGCGCCCGAAATGCACCCGCCTGCGCATTTTAAGCACTGCGCATGACCAAAATGCAATACAAACTTCACTAAAGAGCAACAGTCCCCCTAAAATATATACATAATTTATTTTAATATATGTATATATTATTCTTATCTGCTTCAATCTAAGAAAATCTTGCAATAATTTTGAATTAAAACTGCCGTTTCAATGTAATGTTCGATAACATGACTCTGTTGAGTGTCCGATAGCCAGTGTTGCCAATTTGTAATTTTTGCGGACAGATCTATCTGTTTTGGAACTCCAATTTCCGTAAAATTACTTCTTTTTAATTTATTTTACTTTATCCTTTATTCATCCTTATCATCATGTTGTCTAATATATCCATTTTCGGACCGCCAAAAACATTTGATATATAAAAAAAAATTTTATGCACTTCCTGTGGAAAATATTTTACTGGCTAATAAAGAGCTAATACTTTTAATATTGAAGTTGTTTTTAAAGCTACGATATTATTTTATTAATTAATATTATTTGTATTAATAAGAAATCATTGCTTGCCCAGATTTTTTTGCACTTTAAAAAAAAATCTATCCGTTTTGTGTTTTTTTTGGGTTTAACCGGCCTTTTTTTGTGTAGCGGCGTTGGCAACACTGCCGATAGCATTGGCTTATGCTAACAGCATGTTAACAGAGCCATATTGAGTTTAGCATTGCCATTTTGAGTATGAGTACTCCGATAAATCGTAATTAACATTTGTTGTTGTTTTGTCAACGAAGAAGCGACGCGTCGGTTTTGTTTGCGCGTGAATACAAAAAGTCAATTTAAAAAATTAAGGTGCCTGTCTATAAAAAAACCTCAGTGAACATCGACAACTTATACGAATGCATTTTATATAAACGTGTATATATTTAACACACTTGCTTACATATCCATATGTATATTTCCTGAAGTGCTTTTATTAAGGAAAACAAAAGCAGCATATTAGCAAAACGGAATCTGTGTCAATTAATCTTATTTAAATCAAGTGCAGTCTTGCCGGTCAACCCAACAAAAAATTTGGTGCCCTCTTTGTATACACCAGTGTGTGTGTGGTGGGCGAAGGTGCGTGTGTGTGTGGGTGTTTGTTCTTGTTTCGCGGCATTTTGCCAAAAAATGTACATATGTGTGTTATAAACAAAGCGAGAAAAGCGCAATTAAATGAATTTCATAAGGCATTAAGCGGAAATCAATAACAAGCAGAAAAACAAGAATATTATTTGCAACAATACTGAAAAATGTCTACAACAACAATAAGTGTGCCGCAGTCAACGGCAGCCGATGAATTCCACGTCGTGTGCATTTTGGGCGTGAAGGATAACGATAACACGAATACGAATACAACGAGTACGAATACCAGTGACGAGGGGGCAGCTGTGGGCGGTGGCGGAGATAGTGGGCGTGCTTCGGCAAATGAATTTGATAGTGTAGGCAATGAGGATGCTACTGCCAGCGGCGCAGTCCAATTAAGGCCAAAGAATGCAGAAGGACGAGAACTGACGCCAACTCGTCGCAGTGGAACCAAAGAGATTGTCTCACAGACCAAATGGTATTTGAATCCCAGTGACGAAAATGTAACAACAATAACCACCACAACCACAATATGTCCGGACAACAATGTAACGGTGACAATGACTGCAGCAGCAGCAGTAGCAGCAACAACAACAACAGCAGCAGAGGCGGCAACAACAAAAACAGCGCCAACTGCACAGATGTAAGTTCACATTCGTATATTGAAGTAACTTTCCAAAACAAGTTATAAATTAATCAATTTTATTGATTAAACATTTTACATAAATTATAAACAGTTGATCAAAAAATATTTTTTTCTTATTTTATTTATTGCACTGTTTCTTAGAAACATTTTGAAATAAAGAAATCAATTGAGGTAAACAATTTGAAAGAAGCGAAAACAAATATATAATTATTTTTTCTTTATCTAAACAATTGTGGTTTTGCTAAAAACTGTTTTTCTTTAAAATATTTCATATTTTTAGCAAGCTAAAAATTTAAAACAAATCACAAATATATTAATTTCTTTATTTGTCGTTACAATTACTTGACATACTGTATCTACATATCTCTCCGAGTTTTCATTTCCAACACATTAAGGCATTAACATTTCGTATTCCCCTCTTGTTTGCTTCACACTTGGCCACAAATGTTACCAATTTTACACAGCATTGATAAATAATCTCCCCTCTGTGTGTCTCTTAGGCGTTTGATCTCTTCTGCCATCACGCTTTGTTCTTGTTTGAGCTCCAGACAATATACAAAACTTTTGGCATTCGATTTTTGGTGGTCTGTTGCCACAACCTGCTGCCAACTTGCTGCTGTTGTTGTCCCTTGTCCTTTGTTTGTTTATCGATTTAATCGACCATGAATAATTACGCGTTGACTTCCTCGTGACCTGCTCGTCAACAGGTTCTTCATTTTGATGTCCTGGCTCTAGGGCGGTTTAATGTGCCTTGACCGCGCTTATATATATTGCGCCCACGTTTGTTCTTCCCCCTTCTGCTCCTACTGCTGCTGCTTCTGTCCTTCACTGTGGCTCTCATTTATTATTGTCGATATTTTTTTGTTTGCCATTTTAGACGAGACATTGATTTGTTGCCCTTCAAAATAAAACAACAAAACCAATGCCCTCCTCCACCTTTTCCATCTCCTCCCTGTCAGTTCCAGGCATTGTCGTAAATCAGCCCCAAAAACTCGTATGTGGGTTTTATTAAAATTCGCTCATTTATTTTATTTCCTTAGGCTCAAATTCAACTTTAGAAGCGAATTCTGCAAGGTTTCAAGTATGTGTACACTGTACATACTTGACTATATGTATTTACTTATTTGTATATACATATATGTATTTTTAGATATGCAGGCGACATTTTCTCTCCCTGTTTTATTTTCGTCATTTCAAGCAACGACGACGACATTTCAAATGTATCTTCTGATGCTGTAGATTTATGTTTAGCATCAGCTGCGAATCGTCAAATAACTTAACGGAATTCCAAAGTATTTTTCTTCTTTATCATATATTTTTTTTTTAAATCAAGTAAATTAAAACTAAATTTAATAATGATTTTTTAAGATTTTTAGTTTAGACGATGTTACTGCAGTTTTTTGAGATTAATGATGTAGCTGCATGTATCTGCAGATTGATTGATGCATCTATGGAATTTGTTGAGTAATGCTTAACAGTTAGGGACCTTGGTATTTAAAGATAACAAGAAAAAACACTAACAACCACCATTTCCACATCCATTTATGGCCAACGTCTGTCAACTGCAAATCAGTGGCAAGTCCAGCCAACCAACAGTTGAAGCCACTTCACTGCATCATCTTGTCAACTTTTTTGTCTCTCTCGACTCTCGACTCGGCGACTCTTTTTTTATTTGTGCCAGAGCGTAATTAGTTGCAGGCGCTAGCAAAACTTTTACTTTCGAGCAAAACTTATGCAATAGCGTAGGACTTAAATGGCAATCTTAACGGCATTCCTACATATATACATATAAATAGCCCAAGTCTAAAAAATGACATAATGCGAACATAGTTGGCTGTAACTGTAGTTGTCATTGTGACAGTGCTTGATAAGATTCTACAATTTTCATAAAAACATGGCTAATTTATTAACATACAAAATTAAAGTAGAGCTAAAATAGAAGATAAAATACAATTTAAGTAGAATTAAATTAGAAAATTGTAAATTAAATTATAATGTTAAAGAATGAAATTGTACTACGTAATAATACATAACCGGCTCGTAATCAGGCCAACTCAAGTATTTCTTCAATCATATAAAGAATGTTTCATTTGATGACCCCCTTTAGTCATATTCCAGTGAAAACAACAACAACAACATGATGACAAAGACACCTTCGATGGCCCTTGCTGAACTTATCAGTTTTCGATTTAATACGAAATTTTTTTTGGTTTTTGGTTATTATTTTTTCGTCAGGCTACGTGACTTGGTAGTTTTTACAGTTGTTGTGTATCTGTAAGATACTTTTTGGTGACAACAGACAACAAATATGATATTGTGCGTTGGTTACGAAATCAAATTCCATAGCGTTATCTACACACACAGACACAAGAATTTCTAATTGCTTTTCGTGCGTGATAAGGGCGCAGTCAGTGTAAAGGGTTTACCTAAGAGAGTGAGAGAAATAGAGAGAGAGAGAGAGAGAGAGAGAGAGAGAGAGAGTGTGTATGTGCTGAATGTGCCCCTTTTTTTGTGGCACATTCAAATTTGTCACTTTCTTTGCAAATATTCAAATGAACCGAAAAGTGCATAATTTCAAGTCACACATTTTCATTTCCTCTGTCTGAATAACTCTCTTTTTGATCCACACTCTGTTACGTAGTATGTGGATGTGGCAGCAATAATTGTCTGGCCCCTAATCAGTGTTTCCTGTTGTTGAAAGTACCCTAGACTAACGTATGTATGTATCTCTCTTTGACCACATTGTATGTACTTAATGCGTGTGTCATATATAATTTTCTTGTTACTTGCAATGATATTATGGCGTGCTGTTACCACATGTAATCGAGGAGAGAGAAAACCTGCTGATGCCGAACAAGCCTCTTAATCTATCTGTCTCTCTCTTTGTTGGCCAAATCGTAGACTCTGTCAGACAGACTCTCTGTTTAACTCTTGTTAATTGCAGTTATTGCACTTATTGCTAAATTAGCTGATGGTCCAGGTATTTTTTTATAGCACGACAAGAGCTCAAGTGGGTCGTAAGGCGTTGCCTGCCTGTCAAGCTATACCCTGTACTCAATTATTGCAAAATATAAATAAAAAAGAAAGTAAAAATAATTTTGGTTTTTTTTTATAATTTTTGTTAAAAACTATTAAGCAATGTTTCAAAATTTAACTAATGAATGAACCGCATTTTATCATATTATTACAAAATTGGTTTAAAAATGTCAAAATGACTCACGTTTCTATTATTATTTCCTTATCTGTAAATGACTTTTAAATACTTTTTAATGATTTAAAAACTAGATTATCAGAATTAGGATACATTCTAAGATTTAATTATTATATTTATCTATTTCTTATATTTATATAATTAAAGAGATGTATAAAGACTTAAGCAAAAGCTTTTTTATTTATTTCTTCACAAACGTCAACAATTAATTTTTTAATTAAAAAACTAAATTGCTTTAGACTCTAAAGTTTAGAGTATCTGCTGGTCGTTTATACCCAACTACACATCTTTTTCACCAGCTCATCTAATGGCATTGTTGCAGGTGGTGCAACTTTATGCTTCATCGGACTGAGAATGTCTGCTTTTCTTACCCCAATCAAATCGATTTTAGTTTTTTTATTATTCGTAATTTTCCAATGTGTTTTTTTCGCATCGCTGACGCTTTCTTTGCTGTGAAAATCGATCATTTGTTATAATAATAATAACGTAGATTAGAAAAAGTTTCGAAAAACTGTGTCATATGGAAAGGTTAAACAGTTGAGAGCTTTTATGAGGAAAACAAGAAAAGCCATTTGGATTAAAGATTGTTTCCGCCGTTGCCGTTGCGTTGAAACGGGGCAAAAAAAAAACGGGGAAAGTTATAAAGCAATCGGCACATCTGTTGGCCATGCGTTTGCTCGAGTTATGTTTTCATTTCCATTTCCAAACAAATTACACAAAAAAAAAAACATAAAAATAACAGAGTGCAGTTGCATTTCAGAATTGTTAAGTTTAAAGTTCAAAAGTTCGGTATGCCTAAAATAAGAAATGCAAACAGAGAAGGGAGGAAGGAAGCGACTGCCAAAAGTTTTGTGACTCGCTTCGTTGCATCGTTGGTTGCAACTCGGGGAAAACTTGTCACAATTGAGGAGCATTTTTTATGGATGCCAATGAAAAATTCTACTTCTTCATCATCTTACTATTTTTGGGGCTAAAACTCTGAACGAGCTTTAAACTGACAGCTGTCAGAGTTTGTCGAGTATGTTGCATGTTGCATTCAACGAACGAAAGTTCTACTTTTGACGTCTTGATGCATTCCTAATGAGTGTGAATGGGCATGGGTATAAGAATGGGATATACTCAAAGTATTTGGGTTAATGGAAATAGAACACACACACACACACACACACACACACACAGGGGAGTGAGAGAAAGAGAGTGTTGTATCTATAGTTAATTACCTTTACCTGTCTTGCTCTGTCATTAATCTCCGAAACTCTCAACGTGATGACAATATTTGCTCATTATAACTTTATGTCAACTGATCAAAAACCATCAATTTTAGTCACAAAACTTGGCGAATATCCGAGCAGCAGCTGCACAAACCTAAAAACTTTTGTATGTTTTTTGGCCATAATTAGTTTTGTGTTGTTGTGTTGCCAAATTAAACGGAAATGAAAATTCCGCAAACAACAAAATACAATTTCAAGAATGATGACACAAAAGTAGTTGTTTAACAAAAGGCAACTAAACAATGACTAAATATTTCTCTCTTTTAACTAGTTTTATTTTTGTTTGTTTGTCAAAAAGAGATAAACATTTAATTGTGTAATTATTTCGAGTTGGTGAAATCCTTGAAAATAATTCTCACACAAAATTTAAAACCAGCTTTAATGGCTTAATCAGCAGAAGTTTGTTTTTCATTGGAAATGTGGAATGCAACTGGTTTTTTTTTTAGATCAATTATTGTATTGTGGCATCGCATTTCTTGTTTATGCCTCATCTTATGCGTATACATAGTACTTTTCTCAGCGTCTTTGCTGATTGTAATTCGACTCTTTTATCATCATCATCCTCCTCATCTTCGTCAGTCTTTGATTGACTTGATCTTTCTTTTCCGCATTTTGCATTCACTTCACAAGTAATTTGCTTAAATATCTATTAAGACATGATTAACAACTTTTCAGTTTCCGATTCTTAAATCTTAAAGTTGTCTGTTCTCTGTTTTCTGTATTCGTCATTTCATCTCGACATGTGGCCATTAAGTAATTAAGTCAGACGTGAGTTTGTCAGATTCCTGTTCCATAAATAATGATCGACTTGCCAAGTGTGTCTTGTGAGTCTTTATAATAAAAACCAGAAGCCTTTAGCCACAACTATTTAGAGATCTTTTATTTAAAGTAAAAACGACATTTTCTTTGAACCGCAATAATCAGCTTTTTTTTATAGCTAATTAACACAACCACGAACATGCCCCGGGCACTTTCGCTTTCAAGTCTCGCGACTGCAGTTTATGCATTTGGTTTTTTTTTCTTTTAAAATTTCCTTGTTTTTTGTTTAGTCCAATCAGCTGATGAGCCAAAAGCCGAAGACGAAACTAAAGCCGTTGACCAGCCAATGGGGAAATCGCTGAAATCGGCGGTTTTCAGTCAATTTTTCGAAATTTTAGTACTACAAATAAATGTGGGAGGAAGTTTTGATATTAATATTTATAAGTCAATCTGAAATTTGTGTTTTTCATATCATTTTCAAGTAAATGTATTAATTTTTAATTTTTTTTTTGCTAAAGTTTCGAAATGTTGAAGAAAGTTTTTTTTAATATTTATAAATCAACCAGAAAAGGTTAGTTAATTTAATTTAATTTAATTTCTTTATTTCGATTCCTAGTGCTACAAGCTAACGCTTATTATTTAACGCACTAGTCACTATTACAATCATTGATTTCAAAATAATTATTTTGATAAATGTTTTAAAATATCTTTAATTAAGTTTCAATTCGTCAATCATAAATCTATTATATTTTTGCATTATAATCTAATAATGATATTTGCATTACACCTTGAGTTTTTATAAGTTTTATTTGTTGTTGATTTGTTTGCAAATATTTTAAGAATACTCCAACTATTTTTTTTAGTTAGTTTTTTGTTTGGTTTCTGGTTTTTCTTTAAATTCTACACTAATTGCTTTCTGGCTGCAATAATTTGCTTATGTTTGAATACGAAACCGGTTTGCATTCCTCTTCAACCAGATGTACATAAATCAGTCTGCTTCTTTCGGTGGCAATGTCAGAGCGAAATCTCACACATCTTTTTGGCTGGCATCTCTTGCATCTTCTTCTGTGATCTGTGATGAGGTAAACAAAACAAATGTGATTCATGTAAATGTCGCGTGCATTTAGATGCCAGATGCATTCCAATTGGAGAAAGGCAAGTTGAAGTTTCCTGAGTGAGACGTCTGTCTGCCTCAATAAACAAATCGGTTGCAGTACTCACTGTTGTTCTATGTTAACTGCAAGTCAGCCCAAAAAGAACATGTTGCTCAACACACAAAGAATACAAAACACAAACCCAACACGAGCCGAAACTGTTGCTGTCTGTAAGAAGTTTTAGTTTATTTATCATACGGAATACAGAGTCAACTATTCGGGACTAGACACGCCTAGCTTCTTGTCTGTCTGTCCCATTCTTCTTTCTGTTTGTCTTATCTACAAGTTTGTATCTATGAACTGTGTAGAGAGGGGAGTCCTGAGGGGGCACACACATACGGGCGGGCAGTTTCCTCATACGCATGCGTAATATATTACCTAAAAAAAGAAAAATAACTTGTCGGCTTTCTGGCCCCTCAGTTCATTACTCTTGTAGTATTTCGTAAGCCAACTTCATCTATTTTGAATCTGATGGCCCAAAAGCTAAACGCAAGAAAATACCTTTTTTGTTTATATAAATTGTTTTTTTTGACAGGTGAATGCACTTTGTGTTGAGGTTGCAACAACTAAACATGGAATATAGTATACTACACCTTGAGAAAATACTTTGAATTTTTATTATTTACACTTGGATTTATGCCCTATGATTAAGAGTAAAAAATGGAAACAGTTATTTTAAATGAATTTTAAACTTAATTAAAATTATCAGCCATATTAAATTCAGTAAATAACTGTTTCAGACAAGCAGCATAGCTAGAATTGATTGAAATATTCTAAATAAAATTTAAATAATATTTGACTTGAAAATATTTTTCTTAAATTTTGCTTTTCTCTGGTTTATATAAAAATACAATATTTATATTCTCAGATGTGTAGCAACAAAATTGCCTTATCGCTCATTACATAAACATTTAGCTCTTGACCTTAACATTCGCAATCAGCTTTGCTTAGAGCTGAACTTGCTGCTGCCCTTTTTTCCCCGGGTAATTAAATGGAAATACATATAAAAATAAACCTCACTTCTATGTCACTTATCTCTTAGTCTATGTCAATCAAATGCTCCCAGCGAGACCAACATGCCCAAAAAACTCGATTTGGTTTCAACCTTTTTTCTTGTCTTGTTTTTGTTTGATACTCGTTTCGGTTTAATTAAAAGTTTAAGTCATTTAATGGTTGGTCAAACTTTTATAGCTCTCCACGCTCTCATATGTGGTACTAACTTTTATGCCTTTTATTGCCTTAACTCTTGCTTCAATTGCATAATTTATAAAGTGCAAAAAGACGTGTAAAGAAAATGTATAAAATTGTTAGACAATTTCTATTCGCACTTTCGTACTTTGTGGGCTCGTATCGTAACCCAACGCTGCATTTCATTTTCATTAGGCAACGCATTAAAATGTGTTAATTATTATGTAACACTTCCATGTGCTTGAATTACCTTAACAACAACAACTCATTCAGAGGTATGAATATAAATGCAATTTAATATTGATCATATGGCGGAGGTATGTAAGCACACACTCACCAAACACTCACTCAACACTCATACTCATACTTCCGTATTAGTCACATTTTAATAGGCCAGACCTCAGAGCAGACTGCAAAATAAAATGCGTTAATAAGCTTCAAAACTGCAATTGGCTAAAGTGAAATGCAATTAGCAACACCAATTTGTGTCAACAGCTTTCAATAATAACAAAAAATATGGTATGTAAACTGCATATAAAAATATATATTCAAACAGTACATAAAAAAATTCCAAACAAATTAAATTTCCCCCCAAAAAAAAAGCAAAGCAAAAACCGCAAATTGTTCAGAAATCATTGTACAATCCCGACAAAAATAAGTTCTGATTAAAGTAAAAAATGAATTATTTAAAATAACTATTGAGAGAAACTAAAAAAAAGCATAAAAGAATAAAACGAATTAAAAAATCGAAGCAGAAAAGTTTGCAGAACAAGAGCAAAAGTTAACAACAAAAAGCACTACATTTCATAATGTTCATAAAAAGAATTCTCAATAAAAATAAAACATTAAAAAACCATAAAGAATGCGAAAACCGGAACAGACCTTTGCTTGAGAGCTCAACATAAGTACATAAGCCATATACATTCGCATAAAAATGGTAAACAATTAAATTCTTAAAGCTCTTAAATGCTCTGGAAACATTAAACAATGCCATATCTTAAGTTCTACATGGAACTTATCGGACTACAAAATTCGCAAATTTTAATTCATAAAATGTTGTTTATAGATAAGAATTTAGTTCCAATTGAATTTGTATAGAACTTGAAATGTGTCACAAAAGTAAATTGTAATTTGTGACATTCAAAATTCGCGCTACAATTCATAAAAAAAAAAGTCGTTTATAGATAAGAGAATTTAGTTGGAATTGAATGAGAATTAGGCGGGACTTTGAACTGTGTGGCACAAAAATAAAAAGGCGATTGTAATTTGTGACATCCATTAGTGTCAGCACTCCTTAAAATGTTTGCCCTGTGTCCCTCTAAGTGAGTGTGTGTGTGTAATTCGAGTATCCTGCGGTGCTGTGGGTTCAACACACTCATCAGGTTTTTCATAATATTTCAGTCGGTTAAGATTTCCCGGAACACACACAGAGAGTAGTTGCATTTAATTACAATTGAAGAGGAAAGAAAAGAAGGAAAGAAACGATATGAAATGAAATGAGAGAAAACTATGCCATGCCCCTGGGCTAAAGCAATTTCTTTGTCTTTTTGGCTTTTGTCAGTTCAGTCTTCATGTGCGGTGCGTGTCCCCAACAAACTCGAACTCTCAAACTCTCCGCACTCCAAATTACTTTGCTGTTATTCAGGTCTTTTGAATGTCTTGCATGTCTTTTCTTCAGCTGCACTCGCATTCAATTAATTATGAATTCGTGAAGTGCCTTTGACTGCCTACACTCTTCCTCTCTCTCTTTCTACGTACATACATATCTCTTTTTCTGTCTGTCGAAACTCTCCCACAAGTTGAATGATTATGCATTCAAAATACGTTACCAAAACTCTCTGCTCATCATCGTTATAGTCATTGTGTGGCATGTTCTAAACTTGCAACAGATACTCTTTGCTATCTTTGGTAAGTATGTGTGTATGTCTGATGGCCCTGATATACCATCCAAATGGCGCCTGTGGGCGTACTTGGCCTCTTTGGTCTTACCGACAAGCGACAAGTTACCAACAACGCCAACAACAACAACAGCAACAAGTACTAACGTCAAAAACGAGTTGCTCGCCGGTTAGATGCCCAGTATTAATAACATCAACAACTCTTCAATTCTATCAACACAAATAAAAACAAATTAAAAATTAAATACATTTAAATATATTAATTATTGACTTTATAACAGAAACAAAATTTTAATTCGACTTTCAAATACTAAAAAACATAATTCGGTTACAATATTATCATAAAAAACATAAAAAATTTAGCTCAATTTGCAAAAGGCTTTTTTTGTTTTTATTTATTTTTTTCCAAAGTACAAAAACATTTTTCATTTAATAAAATAGTGTCTTTAAAACTTATATTTTTTTTTAGATTTAAAGGCAAAAATTAAAATAATTAATAATTGTCATTTTTAAAATAAAATAATTATTAAAAAAGAGCAAAAGTAAATGAGAAAATAAACATAATAAATATTTGTTATAAGCCAGCGGTACTAGCAACGTTCATACGAACACACAGACATTGTCACAAACGCATAAGCCTTTGCGCTATTTTGGGTACTGGGCTAACAACTCCAACACAATGGCAACAACAACAACAAGAGCAGGCACAGTGGGTCTTTGATGTTATTTATAGTTGCAATCGCATCATTCTAGCTGCCTGCAATTGACGTTGCAACTGCGGTGGCATCAGCAGCTGCAGTTGCATTTGCAGTTGCAGTTAACATGTGGGCGCAGACACAACCAGTCAACCAGACAACCAACACAACAAAGACAACAACAACAAGAACGAGAACTGCAACTTCAACAACATGGACAGATGCAGATACATTCGTCAGCAATGTTCCAAACTGAGCTGAGTGGCTGCTGTCGACTGACGACTGTCGACTGACTCCTCCATTCAACCACAAAAGCACATTCATTTCCCGCTCAATTCATTCATTAAATTCGCTTTATTTCAACATGTGCAAGTTGCATGCCACACCCCCCCCCCCCACTACCTCCCTTCTCCACCGCAATTACAACTCCTACATTGTGCGTCCTTCAGACTTATGCATATTCAAACTCATACTCATATCATGAAATGAATGCATACATTTGCATTCATAACTCATTTAGCATGATTCTACTGATAATGGGAGGGAAGTCTCACTCTCCCCCTTTAAATCCCACTGCACTTGGCCATTTTGCATAATTTTGACTCGTCAAGAGTTGTTTTCAGTCTTCTCTTCGTCCTCCCTCCTTGGCATTCAATTAATCAATGCCAATTAAGCTTTACATGTGCTACGAGTACTATAAGTACACTCATCCATGGTTCAGAGTTCATGCTGTTTCCTCTTTTTCCCTTTTTGTTTCTTCTTATTTTCATGCTAAATTGTCCTGGGCTGTTCGGGGACCTGACGAATGGAAAACGTCTGTCAAATGTCAATTTGTGTAGCTTAAATGGTTTTAAATCCCCTACCACATCTCTGGGCTATCCTTACACACATGTGTGTAAAACAACAACGAAGTACTTTTAAAATATACTCGTATATTGTACAAATTAAGATGGAAAAAAAATCTCAAATTTGCATAGAATTCACATATATTGTAACTGCCTTTAGAGTGCAGAAAATATACCTAATTCAAAAACAAAATACTTTAAATATATTGAATAAATTACGAAGAAAAGCGAAATAAATGTAAAATTAGCATAGAATCCTTATAAATCATAACTTAACTTCTTTTGACTTGCAAAAAAAAACACTTTAAACTAAGTTAATTTTTAAAAAATTCTATTTTTCTCCATCATTTTTTTCTGTGTACCATGCAGTCAGACAGTCTATCAGATTTGTTTACAATTTTGTTTCACTTTTCCAATTTCTATATATATATTGGTTTTTTAAAGTCAAAGTTCTATTGCGCATTTAACTCGTTCAGTCATATTTGTGTGCACTTCGCACTGATAATTCAATTGGCAACGTCAACTAATTTCAATACGTGCAGTTTGGAAACTTTTTTAAACAATGATTGAGCACTGTTTTAAATTTTCAATGAATTTACGTATAAATTGGATACCAGCAAGCCCTAAAAATGACACACATTTTTATGCAGTCACACATTTTAAATGAATGAGATATATATACATATATCTGTTATAGATGCTTTCTTTCTTTAATGATTAGATACAGATGACTTTTGAACTTTTAATGGTTAATTTCTTTATGAAATAATTTCTTTTGATCATTGATATTTCGAGTCCCTACTGATTTCATGGCTTATAAATATATTAAGTTTTTTTCACATATCAATTGATTTGCTTTGAAGGTTTCCACACTGAAATGTGAAACTGTTTATTTATATTTGTCAAATCAGCTGAAAGAATCTATAAACACTTAACTGTATACGATTGTTTACTATTTTTAAAGCATACAGAAAATTACAGAAAAAGTTATGTATGTTTTTTTATTGATTGCAAATAATTTTTATTGTTTCGGTTAATTTGAAGTAGAATTTCTTCTTACCTATAATAAAAAATATTTTTGTTATAAAGTAGCTTTCTGAAAACAAAAGATTTCTGCAGGTAACAATGGGCACAGATAATTATTCCAGCTACAATAAATGATGTGTGTTTATACAAAGATGTTTTCCTTAATAGATGATTCACTTTCTTAAATTAAGTGATTTTTGTATTGTCTGTTTATTTTGATGACTGTACACTATATGACTTCTAATTTAGATAATTCGCTTAATTTGAAATAATTTCTGTTACAGAAGTGTTTACTTCTCATATTGGCGGATTTGTCTGTTTACAAATGGCAAATGATTCAAATTACAGCTGAGTCTTCTCATGTTAATTATGTTTGATTTCTGTTGCTCATAATCCTTATAGATGATTTTTGCTTTGTAACTTGGCTACTTAGTGTCGTGTTAGCAACATAAAACTGGCACATTCAACTGGCTAGACCAGACGTTAGCTCCATTAACATAAGTGCTATTGGCCATCTGTTCACTGGCTTATAACAGGGTCATTCCGTATCTATGCGCAGATTTGCGTGTGAATCGCCAATTTCTGCAACGTTTCTGGTCCAGCGAATAAAGATGATTTTTAACTGGTCTCAGTCCAGTGATGATTCTATTAGTAGTAGAAGTTGGCTAATTAATTTAAGTTCCTTTCTTTCAGCTTCTCAGTTTGCTAAACATTAATTTAACACGGCAAACACATTTTCTGTTAATCAGCAGACAAATTGTGTGTGAGTTTTGGGACATTCCCTGGTAATCACTCACTCTCTTTTTTTGTAAATCTGTAGGATTAGTGCATTTTAGACACGCTCCCTATGTGGCTATCTAAAAAGTGGCAGAGTGGCCCACCCTGTGGCGCAGCTCTTGGTCTAAGTTGGCCAAGACGGCGACAGGTAGGGGACCAGGTCTTTCTTACCTGTCGGCGGCATTAAACAATTTTCTGTACGCACTGCAAAACCAGTTCGAATTCCAGAGATTGCATTTAGTTTTTTTTTTTCTCTTTAGACCTTGCAATTTCAAGGGCTTTAAAAAAACAGCGAGTACTGCAAAGCGATCTCACTCTCTTCTCTTTCTGCTCCCGCTGCTTATCAGCTGCCTTGGCCAAGTTGCTGTCGTTGCTGATGTTGTTGTTGTGGGCTCCAACCTTGAGCTAATTGCCAAGCCCGGCCCTGGACGACGTTCGTTCTTCCATTGTTTATGCTTCAATTTATGCAGATGTCGTCGCCTGTAAATAATCCCAGCAATTTCCAAGAGTATTTTCCATAAATAAATCTATGACTTAAGTGTTGCTCAACGTCGTTGTCGTCGGTCGTATTTATTTACTTTACTTGAAAGGACCGACAAAAATAGAAGCACATCTTGGGTCAAAATATGCCATGAACTGTCTTTCTGTCAGTGTATTTGTGTATGTGTGTATGTCGGTTAAGTGCACATCCTTACTTCCGTTTATCGTCGTCTATTCCATTTGCAGGTGCTTATCAAATTTCAGCGTCAAATGCATTTCCTTATTTCCTTGAGTGTGTTACTCTGGCCAAATCCAAAAGGAAAAACCTGTGAGCAGCTATTTCCTTTCAACCTTTCTAGCTATTGCAAAAGTGGATGTAAACATCTTTCTTTTGTCATTCCCAACTATTTACACAACGTAAAAGCAATATCTCAGGTCTGTGCCGAAATGTTGCGCACCTTTAAAAACAAAACAAAAAAATGTGACTCAATTTTCGGCGCATTTTCATGTTTAGAAGCGGAAATATTGCGTAGTAAACTGTTGATAATAAGCAGACAGCAGAAACGATGGGAAATGGAACAGTAAATATTGACATGAGGAACATGAAAATGAAATTTGTCGAGTGAAGGAGTCTTTATATCATATAAAAGCGAAAAATAGTTGTTGAAAAATGTTAAAAGACCGGAATTGGAAAACATATTAATGAAAAGTAAAAATATTAATTTCGGTTGAATTTAAACCAGCGGTGGGCATGAAATTTGAATTTGTTAGCAGCCGCTGGCTCCCGGAGCCATTGCGTGCCCACCATCGATTTAAACCATTAAGAAAGTTGTAATAAAAAAATTGCATGGAAAAAAAATATTTATGAAAAGTAACAAAAAATTAAATTCTGTTAAACTTAAACCTTTATGAGGGGATTAGCTAGTAAATGGTGGAGCTGGAACACTATGTAAATAAAATATAAACACAAATAATATACTGTTTCAAATTCTGAATTTCGACTTTATTTATTTAAAAATATTCATAAAAATAATGAAAGATTCTTGAGAGATGAATAGGAATCAGCTGATTTAACAGCTGTCAGCTGACACAACTAATCTTGATGGTATCCTGATGGTACCGCAATTCGGAACATTCCTTGTGTGCACAGGACAACGGACAATGACAAAGTATCCGTATTTCGTTTGCTCACTAGCAAAACAGCACACACGTGTTTTATGCGGCATTACGAAGCAAATGGTTTTGATTTAACGACTGAATAAAGTACGACAACGAGTTTGTAGTACCAAGTCGGAGAGATATGCTTTATGAATATTGTTTGCCACACGCCACAAGCAACTCAAGACGGAGAAGAGCAGCAAGGGAGAGAAAATATGTACATAACTCTGAAACACCACCGTGAACAGAACAAACTGGTTTTTGTGGCATGCCCCGACAACGACGGCACCGGCAGATGTTCCTGCCTGCTTACAATTTGTGTGCAGTTTTCCCTCTTTTGTTATCCTTGTTGCAATTGAGCCAAACAAAATTTTGAGTCGAATAAAAGCAGCTGCATTTCGGTTTTTATTCAGGATTCGAGAACCTGTCGCTCTTTAACAGCTGTCGAGAAACTTGTTGGCGTTTTCTAGTAAAAATGTCTGACTGTCTAAATGATCAAGGACATGCAATCATAACGTAGCCAGCTGTCGCAAAATAAAAATAGCAGAATTAAAAAAAAAAACAAAACAGCAATTCATTCAAATCAAAAGTTCAAAGCAGATGTCACGTGTGTGTTGCCCCAGTCCTCAACAAACTTGAAATCTCGCCCCTAAGTTGCTACCCTCGAAACTCAAACTTCAAAATCTTAGCTCAAAGACCTCACAGCAAATGCACTCAAAAAGCATTCCCTCTCATTTCCGCTGCCTCTAGCTCCCTGCCACTCGTTTCCTTTGCCTCTAGCTCTCCCTCTCTGAGGTCTTGCCTTGAATTTGAGCGTGACTTAAGTGAAAAATCCTATACGGGTTGGTTTTCTGTCTTTTTGTCTCTCTCTCCCGGAAACTCGGTTCGATCTTCAGTCTGCCGCTGTACAACATCGTGAGCACATCGTTATCGCTGTCGTGTTATTTACTTCGGTCGGAACTCATGGAGTTTACGTGTAATAAACCAAGTAGATGATGTTACGAGTATTTTACCCCATTTTTTACTGTGCTCCCTTTGAAATTTCGTCGAGTTTACGAGTGTTTCAAGTGATTGTAAAGTTTTTTCTTGTGTGTTGTAGTTGTAGTTTAATCAATTAACGATGAAGAAACATCGCAACATTTATAGAACGGATGCTAAAACGGAAAAGTGTAAATCGATAACCGTTTCATCGTTGCAAACGATGGCAAATAACCGTTTGGTGATTGGTGGAAAGTTTAATAGACGCTTTAATACCCGCACTTTACAACGGTAAGAGGGTCTCACAAATTTCGGGATGATTGTGCATTTTCTGCAATGGAAATTGAATGGAAATGGCAGCTGGCAATGTTCATTTTCATTTGATGCTTCATTTGGCATTTAACAAGCAGATGTGGAGCCCTAAACCAAAATGCCTTTCATGCTCTCTCTCTCTGTCTCTCTCTCTGTATTTCATTCTTCCTCTCTCTGTCTCAAGTCAAGAACAGAATCCATTTGGTAATTACGTGGCATCTGAATAGCAGCGGTAGATATCAATCACCTGTGTGTACCTGGAACTGCAACAGAAACAAGGACCATATGCTCTGCTCTTGCCACAAACTGCATCCTGCAGACACAGACGGAGACAGAGAAAGAGAGGGAGAACGAGAGAGAGAGAGAGAGAGAGAGAAATACTGCATTCCTTCACGCATCCACAAATTTAATCCGTTTTTTGTTATGAGCACACAATTTGCTGTGTTCCTTTAGTCCCGTTCCTGGGCCACATCTTGAGCTGCTATGAATAGAAAAATCTATGCAAAAGAAAAACCGAAGGGAAAACTAAATACATATACATTTATACAAATACTGTCTGTGTGTGTCCTTTTGAATGCCTTTCGGCTTGTTTGCCTTGCTCTTTGGGCCAGCAAATTCCAGGAATTTGCAGTGTTTGCTTACAATAAGCATCTGCAAATGTCTATATATCTATCCAATATCTATTGGTATTTTTTGGCCAACTTTGTCGACATTTTTGATTGAAATTGAGCTCCTCAAGGTGGATAGAATTTAGCTAAGCTGAACGCTTTTCTTCATTTCCGGTGAAATTTTGAAGCACTGCTAAAATTCCCATCTACCTGTGTTTTCCACGTTCTCAACACTTTCCCCTGCCGCATTTTCACACGCATAAGCGTAGCTGAAAAAAAAAAAACTCTTTTTCTTCAGTTTTACAACAAACGAATTGTATTTTTGTATTTGTTTTATTATTGTCCGTTGTACACGGCGGACTCCTGCAATTTTCATGTCGCCCTTTGTGCAGGTTTATGGTCCGAACATAAATGTTTATGGCGGGTTTTTGGGTGCGAGGTCACCTCCTGGATGGTCATAAATCACGCAATGTCTGGTAATCAAAGTCGGTAGAAAACGAAAGAGAAATTGAAGCTTGCTTCTTAAGCCGGCGCTAAAAGTTTAACCAATTGGCCCAAAACAATGGAAAAATGGGAAAAAGGGAAAACGGGAAAAGGGAACTCGAAAATGGCATTTGACTACCGTCTGCTAATTGTTCGCCGAAAATGTTCAATTCAATTAAAAGGGATTTGCAAATTTTCATAGTATTTTTACCTTTTTCTTTAATTGCAGTTTACCGAAAATTGGCAAGGATGACGTCAGCGTAATTGGCATCAGGTGTAACGGATATACCGAGTGTCTGGTAAGTAAATATTACAATATTTCGATTTGAAGACAGCTATTCAACTGATTCAAAGCTTGGCACTTAAGCTAAGAGTTTAGTAGAGTTTTTAGTCGCAAGAAATCTGCTGCAATTGAACAGCTGTCAATGCCAAGAACTTGGACAACTCTTAGGGATTGCAGCTGGCATTTCTCATAGTATCGCATTACACAGAACCAGAGTTGAAGCCATTTCCAAAGTGAATGCGATTGAATGAGTGCAACAGCTGCTGCCACACGAAGGGCAACTGATTAGTTTTTGTCACACGATTTGCCTCTTTTCATTTCGTTCTCAAGTGAAGCTATTTTGGAAAACTAAATACTTAGTAGAAATAGGAAATTCTAGATTTATATTTAAGCATGCTCCAAAGGCCAAGGGCATTAAAAGAAAACAGACAGATTGACAATTTTAAGCTGCTTTGATCATGATAAAGTAGAGACATTACTTTGCCATAAAATCCCAAAATGATCCACATTCAAATAGAAAAGTTAACAGAGTTCGTTTACATCGAATGTTATGCAGTTGTCAACAGAGTTCGTTTACATCGAATGTTATGCAGTTGTTAACAGAGTTCGTTTACATCGAATGTTATGGTGGTTAAATTGATATTTATATAACGAAAAATACGAAGAAGTGTATGTATTCTATTACACATTATCAATGCCACCACAAAAATAGCTTCGTCTGGTTGTCACTTACTTTCTGGAGACCCTCATAATGAATGAATTTCATTGCCCCGTTCGTTCGATTCAACATTATCCATGGCAACCACAGCAATTGAGAGTCACGCATGTGGTGTGAGCTGTTTTTTTTTTGCAGAGGAAGCCCTATCCAATCCCTATCGTTATGCAGTGAATGAACCTGAAATGCGATCCATCCCATTGGCCCAGTCGCCCATTCGCCCAATCAAATAGATTTGCCACTTTTTTTCAATTTGTGGCTTCTGCATAATGTCCAGTCGTCATGCAGATAACTGATAACCCTAAGTGCTAGCATTTTTCCCCACCAACACGCCATTGGCTTACAGTCATCTGAAATACATTTTAGTAGCACATTTCAAATTCAAAATTTACTCTTTTTGCACTATGTTGTGCTTTGTTTATACGTATTTGAATTCTGAATCAGTTTCTCTTAGACACTTGAATCAATTGAGAATAATCTTAAGCCCCAAGTAGTTTTAGATCCTGTGGCGTCGATACAAGAGCTGTCATTTCAAGGCTATATCTCTCAACTTCTTTTTTTTTTAAATATTTTTGTTTACATTTTGACTTGGCCAAGTTCACTGTGCTCATAAACGTCACTTTACACCTTAAAATAAAAGAAGAACGAATGTGTGTGCTTAATCGCTGTGGTATGTGTTTAGATTAAATGTGATTAACACTGGTTAACATGAATGGGTTTGTCCCAGTTCGATAAGGCTAAGAAGGTAACTGCGATAAGGCAAAAGATTTCGTAGCACTTGAAAAGCCGCCGACTAATTGTAATTAAAATGGCTGGCAATAAATGTAATTTCAACATTAAGAAATTATTTACAGGCACATGTAATTATATATATAGTACTATATACGAGATATGTTGCCACAGTTCGATAAGAACATGTCGAGAGTGAAAATGCAACTTGTGCGTGAAAATTAATGGATTTTTGGGGCACTTTTTACAGCTTGAAAGCATTTCGAAATAGATTTTTATGGCGCTGCGCTATAAGCATTAATCAAATGTGGCAAGAGGAAGAAGTTGACTTGAATTAATAGACTTTTTGTTGTTGTTGTAATACAGATGCGATAACTAAGTCGGAGGTAAAAAAGTAATCAAGCAAAACAATGCATGCCAGTGCGAGGTCAACCATAAATAGTAGAATGTCAAGAGTCAAAGTCAATTCAAGGAAGGCAGACGGAGACAGAGACACTCTCTGGTATTTTTTGTGTTATTGTGGAGACGGATGGCCAATGATTGTGCATTGTGAGTGTCGGCTCGTGCCTGAATGCAATGCATCAATGCAATGCCTCCTGTCGCTAATCTAATCAAGAGACACTTGACTCTAGGCTCCCCAGTCACAGCCTCAAGCACCATAGACTCGAACCTAGCGCAGACAATAACCAATAGAGCACAATCACAATGGCTTATCAAAATCATATAGACCCCACCTACAAACAAATATCGCCAAACAACAAAAGGGCAAACATACAATAGCAACAACAATACACGCATAAGCACTTGACGTCGACATCGACATCGACATTGCGACGTCGTCGTTGTCGTTGTCGTCGTCAGTCGCCAATCGCCAATCGCATTTGCAAATTCTCGACTCGACTCGCCGTTCAGTTCAGTTCAGTTATTATTTATCACGCCGACCGTTGTCACCTGCTCCGGCTGTGTCGGCCATGAAGAAACTGATAATACCCAGTCTGATGGATACCTATGGACTGATTAAGTTTTGGGACTTTGATGCCGGCGTACCCGATGGCTCCAACACTCATTCCCACTCGGGCAATAAAGGGCGTCCGGAATTTGGTTATTTGGCCAGTGATCCCATGCCCAGTGAACGACGCTACAAGTGGCGTGCTCGTTTGTTGCAGGTAATCCAGGTTTCCCCTCTCCTTCGTCTCCTTCTCTTGCTTCTTCCTCTGTCTGAGGTTACCTCAGAAATTGTTTAGCCTATGACTCAACTGAATTATCGGTCAAAAGTGTCGTGTTTTCTGTTTATTTGGAGATTTCTGCGCCTTTTTCCAGTCACATTGATAAGTGACAGTCGCAGAGCGGACAACAAAAATGTAAAAAATAAATGCGAGCTGCCGAAAATAGCAAATGCCGAATGTGTTGACTGAGTTTTGTATACCCTGTAAATAAACAAATACGTGTAAGCAGCAATTAATTATCTGACTCTGCGGTTATTAGAGCTAGAGTAATGAAATTTGGTATGTAGCTTCAAATATTGCATAACTAAGCTAATTTACTTATAAAAATCAAATAGATATGGCAAATTTTGAGTAAACATAATTTTTTATGTGCTAAAAACTAAAATTGAACTAATTTTGAACTAATCTCAGTGATTATAGGAGCTAAAGTTATGAAATTTGGTATGCAGCTATATGTATACCCTATAAATATACAGATTATTACAAAATGTGAACAGCTAAGCTTATTTATATAAAAAATGACAAAAAGAAATAGTAAATTTTGAGTTAAAATTTTTTATATGAGTTGAAAATTAAAGCGCAATATTGTAAACTACTTTATATAAATTATCAGTATATCTGCTTTTCTACAAAATGTTCTTTTTGATATTTTTTACAAATCAATTTAATTGTCAAATGAGGAAAATAAAAAACTCGATAAGAATTCGATAAAAACACAAAACACAGATAAACAAACAAACGAACAACAATTAGAAGCAGGAAAAGGGGTAAAACGAAAGCAAAGAAGAGTAATTAGACAAACTGTGAAAGAGAGAGAACTACCAATGGTCGATGTTGGGTTTTAGCCAAGTTTAAACATAAAATTCAACGGTTGCCAGTCGACGTCGCATACAGATAACATTCGATAATATTCAATTACAATAAATATATTAAAATAGTTTGCCAATTTGTTTTTTCGGTGCCCTTAAACAAAAATTCTTGTGAATCGTATGAAGAACCAAACAATACAGGGTATACAATAGAGTATTATAGTTGGTATTGTTGTCATTGTTTTTGTTAGTAAATCACACACTTGACATGATAAGATATTTGTGGTTTCGAGTGAGGAGGAATCAACTGAGGCAACTGGAGGCGGCGCACTACGTAAGCAAAAGTAAACAATAAACAGCAGTAGCTGTGATCTGAGATCTGAGATCTGAGATCTGTAAACTGTGATCTAAATCGATCTTTAACTAACTTGCCACACTTTTCCATTTCAATTTCCCTTGCAGTCACAACAAATGCGTGCCATTTCAAGTCCCACGCTGAGCGAGACGACGACGACGACGACGAAGACAACGCCACAGGAGAAGCCCCAGGATGAGCTGAAGCGAACAAATGATGCAGATGCAGCCAGTGCTGCCACAGTTGGTGGCAGCCAGAGCTTGGGTGTCTTGCAGAAATTCAAACGCACATTACACAATCTGAATCTGAACAATCGCAATCAATTGCAAATTACACCGCTGCCTGGAGCAACAACAACACCGGCTGTCAATGTCGATGGCAAGACGTCGCCCACGACGCCCATGGTGTCCATTACGGCACCACCGCCAACTGCAACTACAAGTGCCAGCAATGAGACGGAAACTGGTGGCGACACCAGCTCCGCCAAGTATCGCTTTGGGCCCCTGATTTGGCGCTCGTCAAAGGAGCGTCGAAAAACGAAATTCAATCGACGCGACAAATGCAATTCCGGCGATTCCGGCATACAAATCGAACTCGAACAGGATGAGCAATATGTGCGTGCTCTGTCTGGCGCGGCTGCTGCTGGTGGACATCGGTCAGGTGGTCAGCAGTCGGGTGGCATCACTGTCCGCACCAGCACTCCAAACACCGCCGAGTCCAAGGCACGCGCCATTCGGCGCACGCACTCGGCCAAGGCGAGCAGCATTTTGGAGCAAGTGGCGGGAAAGCCGCCGATCCACAAGCAACTGGATTTGGGCAGCGTCTGCAGCATCGAGCGGGAAGCGCCCGAATCTCTGCCGACCCGGTCACTCAGCCAGCCAAATGGCCTGGAGACGTATGGCATTAGGCGCAACGATGTCGAGGATAGCGACAGCGACAGCGTTGCCTCGCACGACGAAGGTGAGTTTACACTCGAAAAAATACTTTCAGCTCTCCAAATTAAATATTTATACAATTTTCAAGTTTTGGCTTATTTAATCCATAAGAAATGTTCACATTTGGTCCATTACTTCAAAATTTGTATCTACACTGCGCGAAATACCTTAAGCTTTTGTTGGGTTGACTTAATTTGTGACCTAATGAAGTTAAATACATTTTAAAGCAGCTCATTCTTGTAATTTGCTATTATTTCATATGCAAACTTACACTGAAAAATACCTTGAAATATTTTATAGGTCGCAAAAATATATATGATAAGAAAGAAGTTTTTTCAGGTATTCTACAACCTTAAAATAATTTCAAGTTATTTAACCATAAACAAATCTATTATCTGCACTCAGAAAAATGAAATAAATTGTTTTTAAGTAGATTACGCATATTCTTCAAATAACATAGCTTGTTAATTTTGAAAGCTAAGTCCTGTAATTTAATACCTTGAAAATATTTCATATATTTTTTGTAATTTAGTTACTTTTGGGACTTTCAAATAGTTACTGTCAGAAATTTGCTAAGAACTTGTAACATGAAAAATTGTCAGTGTACAAAACAATATAATGAAATTTAGATATAGAAAAGAGATCTAAGAGCTGTGTGTGTGGAAGATTTCGCCAAGTGTATGCACAACAAAATCGCTTCAATTGACTTCAATTGGTTGTCGAGACGAGAGTACGAGAGTGTCACTAATGGAACGCAACTTGTGTTTATTTCACAGCCAATAGCAGCTACTATCCGATTTATGCGGAAGTGCTTTATAACTTCACAGCGGCTGGACCGCAAGAGCTTGGCCTGGAGCGTGGCCATCTGATCGAGATATTGCGCAAGGAAGTGGGTCCCTGGTGGTTCGGTTGCATCAAAAAGGAGGATCTGATTGAGGATAAATTTCATCACGAACTGGGCTGGTTCCCCAAGGATTTTGTGCGCATCATTCACAGTCCTGAAACCGATGCCTTTTACAATTTGCAAAAGTCAACGCTGCAACGGGAGGAGGAAGACGAGGAGGAGGAGCCCGAGCCCATTTCCCAAGCAGCTGTTGATGTCGATATCAATGTCAATGCCAATGTTGATGTCGATGCTGTCGATGATAACCAAATGCCAGTGCCTGTTGTTGATTTGAACAGCAGCAGCGAGGAGGCCAACTCAACGATGACCATGATGGATCAGAGTAACATAACAACCATTGTGATTGAATCACCACCGCCCACAAACAATGCTCGGATCTCTGTCCCACTCGACAATTGCGATATTCTGCGGCGCAGCGCTGTCCGGGAACTGCTCGAAACGGAGGTCAACTATGTCAAACTCTTGGCCGCCATATGCGATGGGTAAGACAGTGATTTAAACTTTATTTGAAGAAGGAATTTTAATAAGTTTTCTATATTTGCAGTTACTTGCCAGCGATGAGCAAACGCATCGATATATTCTCGCCGAACAGCATTCGATTGATATTCTCCAATATTACGGCCATCTACAAGTTTCAGCGCAAGTTTCTGGAGGCGCTACGAATTGGCATTGAACAGAATCAACTGTCCAAGGTCTTTCTCAAGATGGTGGGTTAAGTTAATATTTTTAACTTTTTTTTTAGTTATAGATTTTTGTTTTATTTATTTTTCGATTCAAAATTTTATTGCTTTATTTAAGCTCAACCAAAATCAGTCTAATTAAATTTATTTGCTTATAAAAAAAGTTTACTTACAAGTATTAATTTTTGAACAATTTTAAATTAAAGACTGAAAATATAAATTAAAAAATGCAGATTGATTTGGAATGGAAATAAATTTGGAAAATTAGTTTTTACAATTACCAATTTAATTCGAATATTAAAATTTTTTATTAAAAACTCAAAAGACAAATAGTAAAAAAATAATCCTAAAATCCGACTCTTCAATTAGATAATTTTTAAAGTTGGTTATTCTTTAAAAAAAAATATAATTCTTCGAGTTTTAAAACTCAAGGAAAATGTAAGACAATGAAGAATAGTTATTCTTTTTGTTTAATTTAAGAAATGTTAGAATCAAATCTGATAGTTCAAAGGTTTTCAATTATAATCTTTAACTCATTTCTCATTCATTTTAATTTTAGCACAAGGGTTTCCTCTGCTACTCGACGTACTGCAATGCCTATCCTCGTGCCCTCATCGAACTCGAATCCTACGATCGCATTAAAGATGCACGCATCATTTTGGAGAAGTAAGTTGCTTTACATTTCTTACTACATAACTTTCTTAACAAGTTTCTTAACTCTCCCTCACAGTTGTCGGGAGTCTGAGAACCTTGCGGAGCTGCCACTTTCGGCTCATCTGTTGGCGCCCGTGCAACGCATCTGTCGCTATCCTCTGCACCTCAACGAGATTATCAAGACTGCTCTGAGCAGTAATAGCACCTCGGCCACTGATCAAGTCGACGGCCAAACAGCGGAGACACTGGACTATGAACAGCTTGATGTGTTCCAGCTGGATGTGCCCGATACTCATGACATTGTCAATCTGGCGCTGGGGAAGATGCGCGGCATCACCGAGGCAGTTAATGAGGGCAAACGCCATAGCGAGACTATAGCACGGCATCAGGCGAGTTTTCAGAACTTTAAGGGACCGCCATTGCATCTGCACAGCACGCGCTTCTTTCTCCAAGTGGATGCCACACGCCAGAAGCAGAATCTGTGGAACACCAGTTGCACGCTGTTTCTATTTGACAATCAACTGATCTATTGCAAGCGGGATATCATCAAGCGCAGTCACTTTATCTACAAGGGACGCATCTTTCTGGATCGTTGTCGGGTCGTAAATGTGCGAGATGGCAAAATGTTTGGCCATACCATCAAGAACTCACTGCGAATCCACTGTGAGTCGCGGGACAAGTGGTACGACTTTAGTTTCCGTTCGGCAAATCGCAAGCATCGTTTTCTCAATACGCTCGCCCTGGAGCGACAATTTGGCGGCAAGGCATTGTATGTCCAGGAGATGGCAGGATTTGAGTATAACTATGACGAACGACCGGGTGACTATTCGGATCAGTCGGACTATGAGCTGCCGGACTGTGAGAATGCACTTGGCGGTGGCGGCGGCACATCAGCCAGTGGAGACAGTTCTGTGCCGGATTCACCGGCCAAATCACCGTATCGCTCATGCGATACACTACCCAAAAAATCCCAGTCACGCGATGGCATTGCCACCGCCAGCAATGGTTCCGCCGCCCAGGCGCTGTCGACCACGTCAACCGGTTCGCTGGGCCGTCGCCGCATTGGCAACTGGTTCCGCAAGCCAAAGAGCACCAACTGCACCCCAAGCCAGTCGCCGACGCACAAGCCGGGCTTCGATGCGGATGTCACTCTGACTGCGGCCCGGGTGGCAGCCATCGAATTGGTTGAGGCAGCTGCCGCACACCAGCAGCAGCAGGAGGTGGACTCATCATTTGCTTAGTCACATACATAAACATTACTACTATTTATGCATAATTTTAATTTTAAAAGATTAAAAACAAATAATAGAAATCATCGCAATATCCATATACGAATACGTTACGTAGAAAAGTCGCATGGCAAAAATTGCTAAACATAATATTTGTTATAATTCGAATTATATAATATTTTAAGTGCATTTAGTAATTGCGACAGGTAAGCAACTATTCAAACATCGTTTAATTATTTTTAGTTTTTAATTTAAATGCGTTTTCAACTCATTTGTTACGGTGTGTTTCCAATCTTTTGTTGCCTTTTCCCCCGCTTGAATAACCAAAATCAATCAATCAACAAGTCTGTTATCTGTATATAATTAATAATTTGATTCTTGTCATAAGTTTAAAATAAATGTGTTTTGTTTCTAATCGTTTATAAAGTCTTTCTTTGTTTTGTTTATCATTTGTTGCACCTGTTGGAGCTCCAAGCAATGGAATTTATCCACACTGAGGATATTAAAACAACCAAGTCCAAATCTTAACTGAAGATTTATGAAATAAAATAAAACATTTGTATGACATACATATTCATATGCATACTTAATATGCGTTATATAGCCATAATTTATAATACGAGTAAAATGTAGTTTCAATGAGTTAAAAATATAGAGAAAACATAATTAGCAAGCATTATTCAATTAAATTGTTCCTTGTGAATTTGGTCATAAAAACGATGTAAAAATAAACAAAAAAAAAAAAACAGATTACAAATAATGTTAACATAAAAAACATAAACAATTTTCAAAACAAATGAGCGAATTTAATTTTTCTTAAGAAAACACACTCGTATATGCCAAAAAAAAAAAAATTAGTTACAAATGCAGCTTAAGTTAAAAAAAGAAACAATTCTGAAAGCAATTTACTATTTAATAGACTTTGTAAGGACCTTTGAAATGATTAGAATTTTATTGATTTTTGCAAAACGTTATTTGTGTGCCGTTCCCATCATTTGTATTTACCATTGACTGACGACACATGAAATCAGCTACGTTTTGAAATTCCAACATTTTAAAATTACTTGTATTGAAAAACCGGAATTCAAAAGTTGTCTGAATAAACAATTTGAACACACGTGAAACTATAAAATAGCGGGCGACATGTTCTAAAATGTTTTAAAATGAAAGAATATGATAATAAATAATTGCAAAAGTTAATACATAAATAATATACGTATATGTATACATATTACTGAATGCGTTAAATGTGGTTATTACTTGGTTACGACTGATTGTGAGCAATTTATTCGATGTAGGAAATGCCAGAAAAGTTTGGAAAATCAACCAAATAAATAAACAACACACATATACTTATGTTATGTACATTTACGAACAGAAACAAGTAAATAGATATATACATTAATAAGTGTACTATTAATGCCAAATAAATAAATATATATATATATATTTATCCTAAAAGTAAAAATCTTTAATTTTTCCTTGGGCAGAAAATCTTTTTAAATTTGTAACGGCGTTTCTGTTAACTTAACAGTGAGTAAACAAGTTCTCGTTCTGTTTTTATACGTACTTATCGGAGCAAAATTATCGGTTGCTCGATTCCTATGAACCAAGCCTGCCACACGTTTCAAAACTGTTTTGTCGAAGAAAATTCTGTTTTGTGAGTCAAGGTTGCCATCTTGTTTTCCCAAAGTGTAATTATGTTAATATTATTTAAAAGATTTTAATAAATAAATTTTGTAAAATAATGAAGCTAACTTTAAAGAAGAGTTTGTTGCACGTCCCCCTTCGCGTGGTAAGAAAAAAAATAGGAAATTAAATATGAAATTCAACAAAAAACATAAAGAAAATCCATAAAAATTTCTGTGAAAGCTTCAAAATTCTAGCTTCAAAATTAGGCAAATTCCATAATGAACTCATTTTTAAAAAACAAGTTAAATTTGGAAATTGAGTTATCCGTGAGGCTGCCACTTCTGCTTTTTTTTGTCAAGCTTGGCCAAGGCTGCCACTGCGATGTATCACTCGATGTTTGTCCATCTCTAAAGAGCTAATGTATCAACAAATGAGGATCGCGTTGTCCCACTCTCGCGCACATACACAGATGTTGATCATTGTAAAGTTACAAATTTGTTGTGCTTTTATTTAACACAAATATTTACAAACAGAGTTATGTTATTTGAGCGCATACGAGTGCTGCTGAAAGAGATTGCTTGCTAAAATGCACAGCGCTGCTGGAGTCACCACGGGGAACAGCAAAGTCGTCGCCACATTGAGAGCCGATGGCAGTGTGGCAATGGAGGCACAATCCACAATCAACCAGCAACAATTGTCCAATTTGTTAAACTATGAGATTGTAAGTTGTGAAGCATAATTGTTGCTGTATCGCATAACACAAACTTGCACTTGCAGCGCACCGAGAATGAGTTGCTGCTGAAGAAGGGCAGCGCACACGGGCCAACGACGGGCGTTGATTTGGGCAAACAGTTGCTGCAATGTGCGCGGGACAGCGATGTCTCCGGCGTGAAGACTGCGCTGGCCCACGGCGCACCCTTTGCCTCCGATTGGGTAAGTTGCAAGACATTCATTTAACAAAACATTGCCATCACTTAAATCCCTGTCACTTTTAGCTGGGCATGTCGGCGCTACACTTTGCCGCTATGAACAATCAACTGGAAATCTGTGAAATTCTACTGCAAGGTGGTATCAATATGGATGCCAAAACTAAAGTGGATCGCACACCTTTGCATTTAGCTTGCTACTATGGACACGAGCGAATCGTGAGCTTGCTGCTCGCCCTCAAATGTGCCGTGAATGCACGTGATATGGTGAGGCTACAGGAAATAGCACATTTCCCATCTTTAAACTTCATTTTAATTATTTAATTATCGTGGCACAACAGCTTCGCATGACACCCCTACACTGGGCTGTGGAGAAAAGGCACAAGAGTATTGTGCGAATGTTGCTCAAATGCCAGGCGGATGTAACATTGATATCCAAGTTTGGCAAGACACCAATCGCCCTGGCCGTATTAACCGAGCAGGCTGACATTTTGGCCGAGCTGGAGGTGGCGCGTCAATCGCAGGCCAACCGCAAGTTCAACGAGGAAACGGAGGTAAGTGAATTGGCAGCCATAAACTTTATTTTAAGCTTCTAGAAATTCAAATTATCCATACGATTTCATCTCATTATTCCTAAAATGCAAACCATAGCGCCAAAAGCACAACATTAAAGTATGTAAAGCTTAATAAAATTACAAATATATCAAATTTAAATATATATATATTCTTAAAACGGTGTTACTATTATTCTTTATTTTGTTTTTAATGGTTAGAAATTTATTTTTATTTTTAAGTTAAAATTGCAAAGGTAATAATCAAAATGTTACTTTTTAATTTAATATTTTTTTATTATTTATTACAATAATCAGTGTGTAATCAAACAAATTATTAAATTATAATTTAAAGTAATTTGTATCAAATTCACTCTTTAATTGCATTTCTCTTTCACATTTTCTTTTATATTCATTTTTTCACTAAAAAATTCCACAACTTTTTTTGTGGAGCCTTTAAAATCTTGAACGTAATTTGAAATTACTCTGACTAATGCTTTGTTAAATTTTTAGAAAGAAACCAGTGATGCAGTTAACTCAATAATGGATGATCCTAAGTCAACGAGAAGTCTTGATGATGCGGACATGTCCGTGGAGGATAAGATGGACGTGCTGGAAAACTTGCGAGGCCGTAAATTCCTTAAATTTATGCTATTATTTTTCAACTAAATAAGCTCTCATTATAGAAACAAACATGCTGGGAAATTCAGCATTGAATATGCTAAAAACCCACGGCATTGCAGACATGATGCAGGACAATCAAATAGGTATGAACTATAAATGTTATTCAAGCAATGCAATTGCTCAATATTGAGTCTTTTATAGATGATGAAGCATCGAAAAAGATGCTAAATACGGCACTACGAAATGGAAGACAATTGGTGCTCTCCGAGGGTGGACGAATGCTCTTGCATGAAACGAATCGTGGAACAAATGTGAAACAAAGTACAAATGGAAATATCAATAATAATTTAAGAAAGAACACAATCGGTTTACATCCCAGTACAAATCAAACTGCCCACAATCTATCACCGCAAAAGATTCGCATGAATGTCATCAAACAAAAGGAATCACCGTCACCAAGTCCTGCGGGTGGCGTTACAAAAAATAAGGTACTAATTCAAATATACATCTCAGTTAATGATTAGTCTAATATAAATATTTCCTGTCATTCAACAGAATATAAGGATTATCTCGTTGACCGACTTTAAGAAACTATGCGATCAACCCAAATCCATACAGAAAATACCTGCAACGCTAGCAAGGTGAGTTTTTTGATACCTTAAAGCAGAGGACTTCAAATAAGAGTTATGAATACTAAACTAAGAAAAATCAATGTGAAGAAAATATACTATAGTAAAATGGTATACACCAAAATTTCCTATTTCATTCGGAGCTATCGATATCAGCCAAAAACTTATATAAGATATGAATCAAATTTAATTCTTTTTTTTAATTTTTACTTAAAAAGTAAGAAATAATCGTTAAAATTCAATTTTTGAATAAAAGTTGTGAAATTACTTATAATTCTTTATCTGACTCGAATTTTTTATTTTTATTTAAAACAAATTAGATATACATAAGTAAGTTTTATTTCTCAACTTTTTATTAAAAATTGAGTTTTAATAATTATATTGGACATTTTAAATAAAAATAAAAAATTATTGTTATTTCGTAACTTTAAAATAAAAATTTTAAAGTAATTTTTAATTTGCAATTTTTATTTTAAAACTTATAAGTTACGGTCCCTGCCTTAAATAGATCCTTAACGACATCTGTCTCATCTTTTCTAGCTCTGGAGTTGTGCGCCAACTGGCCGATGGAACCAAACTGGTTAACATGCGACAGTTGCAGTCTCGCCAGGTTTGCTAACCCTTCCCTTTGGCAACAGGAAATGTATTTTATAAATTTGTTTTTCCTTTTCTAGTTGAAGCTGCCGACGGTGGCCAGAACTGTGGATAGCGTTAATCTCGAGGAGCAACAGCAATTGTTGAGCGAAGCCATGAATACAACGCCAACACTCAATCCCGCGACGACAAGCACGCTGCGTGGTCAAGTCGGAACTGTGCAGACCATACAACTGCGACCATCGCCAGCAGCGGGAGCTGCTCCTGTGGGAGCAATCAACAATGGAACTGCCAACAAAAATCCAGGCACTGCAACGATGCGTACGAATTTACGTGGCGGCAGTGAAGTGAATCCCACAAAGGGATCCAATGTGACGCCACTGTTGACATCCTATGAAGTTTGTCGACAGCTGCAGGAGCTGCGGCGGCACAATGAGGAACTGCGTCGGCGGGTGGACCTGGTGCAGAAGGAAAAGGAAGATATGCTACAGCGAATCGAGCGTTTGGAGCAATTGCTCCTGGTTCGTGAATCCGACGCGGAAATGGACTATGTGGACATTTAGCGAAGGCGTCGCGAATTTCGTAATTTGTAAATATTCATAACATTATGATAGTGAACATACTTCAAGTAGTGGATTAACTATACAATTGTACACCTAAGTTTCAGTTTAAGAGATGCGAGAACATTAACATTTATTTCTTAGTTGCTGTACTGACTGCTTCCTGCACATGTTGGCCTACATTTTGCTATTAGCAACATCATTATGAATTAATTACCATACGTATAATATTAAGCTAGATGTAAGGAGGCAAATCATTAATATGTTCAAGTTTAAATGTTACATATATATAACAAACAAATTTTGTATGAGATCCCTGGCATTTGCCAAATGCGTAAGGTACGAACGATTTTACAATATGTATATGTATATTTTTTACATTTAATAAAGTCTTGTAAACTGCAATTTTGGATTTATTGGAATTGAATTCCTCAGAGAGTCGCTGATATCAAGGTGGATTAAAAACAAGGTGATGTATTTGCACTCTCTCGGGGCGAATCTGTCAAAATGAATCTGTGAGAGAGAGAGAGAGATAGATATATAGAAAATGCTTTTGTAATGTGCCTCGAAAAAGAGGGAACGTCAAACGAATAAATCACCTTATAAATCCACCTTGGCTGTGATGTCATATCAGCCAAGGTGGATTAATTAATTCAGACTCATTTTGACAGATTCGCCCCGAGAGAGAGCGAATACATCACCATATATTAATCCACCTTGATCACAGCTTCCGGTTTCCTGTCTGCGCTCTCATAGCCTTAGTGACGTCATGAAGTTGCTCTCTTATGTTATCTTTTAACAGTAATCGGCACTTTTTGTTTATGGTTGACTGAATAAGTTCATTCGTTCATCTTAATGAACCGTTCAATTGAACTTTTTCAGAGCGAAACGACACAGCTCTAATATTTAAGTGATACGGTAACTCTTGGCGCGCTTGCACGTGTAAATTTTGTTACCAGTTGATTTTACTTAAATTCTGCAGAAATGGTGTGTAAATATGAAGTATTTCGTTTGCTAATTACTAATAACTTATTCGCAACTTGCAGCGTAAGAAGCAGGGCGAGGAAATACCCGGCTTCCCGTCGCTGGAGCAAGGCGGCGACAGTGGCCGAGGAGGCAACGATGACATTCTCAAAAGTAAACCCAAATCGAAGAAAAGCGGCGGCTTTCAATCGATGGGATTGGGATTCGAGCTCATCAAGGGCATCACAAAACGTGGCTACAAAGTGCCGACGCCAATTCAGCGAAAGACCATACCATTGATACTGGAGGGACGCGATGTTGTTGCCATGGCCAAAACGGGTTCTGGTAAAACCGCCTGCTTTCTGATTCCACTATTTGAGAAGCTGCAGCGACGCGAGCCCACCAAGGGTGCCCGTGCCCTGATCCTGTCGCCAACGCGTGAGCTGGCCGTGCAAACGTACAAGTTCATCAAGGAGCTGGGACGCTTCATGGAGCTGAAGACGATTCTGGTGCTGGGCGGTGATTCCATGGACTCGCAGTTCTCGGCCATACACACATGTCCAGATGTTATCGTGGCTACGCCAGGTCGCTTTCTGCATTTGTGCGTGGAAATGGACTTGAAGCTAAACTCGATTGGTGAGTAAGCATAACAAACAGGGATCAAAACCGAACAGAATATCGGTTTCAGTTATCAGTTCACATTTAAAAACTCTGTTATCGATTATGCAAACGTGTTCGTAACGGTGAACCGGTTTTTGTATGTTTCGATTTTGAAATACCGGTATGGATTCTGTTCACAAAAACCATATTTTTTAAATAGTTAAAAAAAATGTAATTATCATAAATTTCATACAAATTTAAGTCAAATTCAAGCGAAATCGATAATAATAATAATTTAAAAGGCATTACCTAATGCATTTTTCCACATATTCTCTTGAGTATGATGAAGTTGAATATTTTATTATTATATTTTAATATTTCATTTAACAATATTTTTTTATTTGCGCTTTTATCATGAATATCACAATTAAAAAATTCTAAATTAAACGTAAGAAAATTAAAATCAAAAATCAAAATAGAAAAATAGTGAAATGAAAAATAAAAAAGTAAAATTTTTTTTGATGTATGAAAAACCGAAATTAGTTACTAAACGGTTATTTCAGTTTACAGATATTCGGTTTAAAGGTTTCGGTCAAATTATTTTTCCGTTACGGTTTTAAATTTCAATCGGTTTTTACCGGTTACAGGTTGCGGTTTCGATTAGGGTTTTAATCCCTGATAATAAATATATAATTTTTTGAGTATAACAATTCACCTGCTTCCAATTTACAGAGTATGTGGTATTCGATGAAGCGGATCGTCTCTTTGAGATGGGCTTTGGCGAGCAATTGAATGAGACCCTGCATCGCTTGCCTTCATCCCGTCAAATGGTTATGTTCTCGGCCACATTGCCCAAGCAGCTGGTGGAATTTGCACGTGCTGGACTCAGTGATCCGGTGCTCATCCGTCTGGATGTGGAATCCAAGCTGCCGGATGCACTGTCTCTCAAGTTTCTATATTGCCGGCCGGATGATCGCTACACAGCTTTGGTGGTGCTGCTCAAGTATGTGATACCCAAGGAAGCCCAGACCGTTGTCTTTGCCGGCACACAACATCATGTGGAACTTATATCATTTGTGAGTGCATTCGAATAGAGATGTTAATGACACTCATTTCTAATCTTTATTAATTGATAGATACTAACAACAGCTGGCATATCAAACACTTCGGTGTACTCCAGTTTGGATGCATCAGCGCGGAAAATTAATACTGCAAAGTTTGCCAGCAAAAAGGTTTCCGTGCTAATTGTCACCGATGTGGCTGCTCGTGGTATTGACATACCCAGCTTGGATTATGTCGTTAACTTGCACTTTCCGGGCATACCGAAGCTATTCGTGCATCGCGTGGGACGTTGCGCTCGTGCTGGACGCACTGGTACTGCCTATTCTATATTCTCCACAGACGACACAGCGCATTTGCTGGATTTGCACTTGTTCCTCAATCGTCCGTTCAATATCAATGACAGCTCCTCGATTGGCACAATACCACAAGATCTGTTGGAAGAGGAGCATCTGAGTGTAACGGAGATCAAGAAGAGTCATCATATTGTACGTTATTATTATCAAATTCAAATATTTATTTATTTCTTAATATTTATTTGATTTCCAGGCTGGCGTTTTGCGCACCAGCGAGAATGCCTATAAGAAATATTTGAGCTCCCGTCCCGTTGCATCCACAGATTCCAATGCGCGTGTCAAGAAGATCAAATTCTTTGCTTTAAAGTCACTTGAGGATTTCTTTGATGCGGCACCCGTTTTAGAGCAAGCTGCCCAAATTAGTGGCCAAGAACTCAATGCCAATTCAAAGGAAAATGTCGCGGAAGCTGAGCGTAAATTGGAAGAGGAGAAACATGATATATTGGTCAAGATGCGCAGTTACCGACCGGGCGGTGTAAGTCTGATCTCTTAAATGTATCGATTAATATTATTCTTAAACATTTTAACATTATTTTAGACCATCTTTGAATTGAACACGACACAAAAGTCTACGCCTTTTGTGGTCATGAAGGAGAAACGTTCTCAGCACGCTGAAGTTATTGAAAAGTTTCGTTTGCAACGCGCCAAGGAGGATGTGGATGAGGCCCAAAGGGTGGAGGATGCCCAAAAGATTCCCGCTAGCTCTACGGTCGACGACGAGACCATTAAAGACGCCTTCAAGAGGGTCGTCGCGCCCAAGAAGCGACAGAATATGGATGCGCTGTATGCAGACAAATCCAAGAAAAAGAAGCGCAAGTTGCAAGTGAAGGACGAGGAGAACTATATACCTTACCAGTCGGCAGATAAACATACAGAGGATGGTCTTGCCATCCACAACAATTTCGAGAGACAGGCACGCAACGCCGAGTTCTCTGTGGCTGATCCAAGCCGAACGCAGGAGAAGCAGCATAAGCCCGGTCTCAAGAAATGGGATCGTATAAAGAAGAAAATGGTATCGGTTCAGGATCCACGTTCAAACAAAATACGCACCGAATCTGGCGCTTGGATACCTGCGTCATTCAAGACAGGTCGCTACACCGAGTGGAAGGAGAAGTCCAAGATCGAGGAGCAGCTGCAGCGTGAGAACGCCGATAGCGATGACGACAACTTCAAGCCCCTGTCCCACAATCAACGCTATCCCGTGGGTCGTCACGCACGCTACAATGCCAAATTGGAGCTGAAGAAACGCATCAGCGGCAATGACAAGGAAATGCGTAAACCGGAACAAATTGTCAAGTCCCGCATGCGTTTGGATTTCATTAAGAGGCGCAACGAGGAAAATACGACGAAAAAGGCCGAGAATCGCAAACGTAGCATGCGAAAGGATCAAAGGCCCAAAGCAGCTCCAAAACAGGCTCAAAAGACGGGAGGTTTCAAGAAGCCCGCTGGAGGTTTCAAGAAACGCAAATAGGCAAGAGAATAACTACACATATAATAAAGTCTAGTTGTTCATATATTAACAAGGGACTGTAATTGTTATAAGTTTTAAAAATAAAAAAAATTGTAAAAAAATACAATTGTTTTCTACCTTGTTAGTGATGTAAATCCAAACAGTAATTTTGTCCAAATATAAAGGCGCATTTACACTAGTTGACAAACTGGTAAATTTCATCTCAGTAGGCTGAAAATTGTCTTGGCAATTTAGTCGACTCTAGTGTAAGAGATGGTCAACTCTAAGAAAAAGTGTGTTAATATGGTAAAAATCTCAAATAAAAATTCAAAATTAAACATAAGAAAATTAAAATCATGAATCATTAAATTCGGTTTAAAGGTTTCTGTCAAATGAAACTTTTTCTTCCGGTTACGGTTTCAGTTACGATTTTAAATTTCAATCGGTTTTTACCGGTAAAAGGTTACGGTTTCGATTAGGGCTTTAATCCCTGGTTTTCATAAATGTTACTTGCCTTTGACACTAACATATATGTTTAATAGATTGAAAATTGTTAATATTTTGAGGTCATTTGTTGTCAGCTTGACCTTCCCTAAGTTCAATAAGTATGTGTATTTTATAATTCAAAACTATTTTCCAACATCCGGCCATGTGTTTGAGTTGAGATGAGTTGAGAAAACTTCAAGTGCACCGATGTGATGCGATCCTTTGTCTGTCAGGCTAAACTATTAGCGTGATTTTGTGTGGAATTGATAGACAAATAGAGAATGTGTGAACAGCTTAGGGCTGAGTCTGTTATATATGTATGTATATAGGAAGGTGCTAGGAATGCATTTGGCAACTCAAGAGGTTGCACGTGCGCCGTCGCAAGACTTGTTAAACAATTTACGAACTGTAAATGCGGAAAATGGAAATGGAAATGGCAGGAAATGCGATGTGGATGGTTGCGAGTGCTCAAGGCATTCCTATCCAATTCCCAATCCTCGTTTGTCTAAATCCCATTACCACACCAAGTTCGTTATGCACATTCCTTTTTTTTTATTTGGGATTTCTTTTGGTAATCTGGTTGACACGAATCAGCTCAAAGGTATGAACGTCGTAACGTGAGGTTAATAAGTAAACGACACGCCCCATTATGTTGTGTGTGGTGTGCTGCGGTGTTGAGTTCCTGCTCTCCGGAACATGACCTAAATAAGCACTCAGACAATGGGCCAGTGTGTGACACACGATTGACTGTCGTTAAGGGGTGTGTATCAAGTACAAACACACCGCAGGCCACACCATTCAACCCAGGACTCCGACTGCCAACTCGACCACACCTAGGCCCAAAAAAACCAAATACATAAACTCAGACACGCACATCGCGTACGTGGACTAGGACAAATTCTGACATTTTGCACCCCGTCGTCATGACTCGGAAAAAATTATAATTTGTAATTACTTTTCCTTTTATTTTAAATAGAGAAAATGCAGTAAACCGCTGTCACAATGATCTTACAGTGCACATCATTCATCTTGTGCCCCTTTGTACATCATCTACACTCAGAAAAATGCACAACGATTCTTTCTACATTAAAGAAACTCAAATTAAACTAGAGTCGATATAGAAGTTTTTAGAATCGATTTAGTCAGACTAAAAGTCTTTAAAGACTTTAAATAATAGTTATTTGAGACTTTTATTTTTTTCCTCCACTAATAAAAGTCTTTCGAGACTTATTTTAATCACAACTAAAAGTCTTTAGAGATTTTTAGTTCAAAAAATGTTTTAATAACTCTTATAATAAATTGAAAAATTAGACTTCTTTAAAAAATCAAATTTAATTATTATTCTTAATGGATATAATAAAAAACAATATTAATAATTATATGTAATTTTTATTTCTTAAAGTCTTAAATATAAGTTTATTGGCCGTTTGCAGAGATAATGTTTTTACAAAAAGTTTGATGTATTTTAAACAAAAATCGCATTAGTTGTTATATGTGATTTTTTTAGTTTGTTTAATCTCTAATTTTTATGTTTCTTGTTTAAAGTACAAGCTTACTTGCTATTTCTCTCAGTGTACATACATATGTAGGATGAATCAGCCCGCATAATAAGCACCAGATGTTTAAAGGCGTCGGTGTTAAAGTCACGCAGGGCCTAAGCCTATAATTAGACTTTAAAAATCCACAAAATATCAATCAACTCACTGTTGCATTTTGCCACCCCTTATACTTAGTCAATGCAGGCAAGCATGACTGTACTCGTACTTGTACAGTGCGCCCCCCTTATGAAGGGTGTTTCATGACAAATATTTGACAGACGCCAGGGTCACGTGGCATCATATACATTATGTACATAAACTCGTACTCGTACCATATGCATGCAGCAACCCTCTGGCACAATTTGGACTTTTGAGTCCCATGTCGGACACTCTCTTCACATCATGCTCATATTTCATTCGTTGTTGATTCTATTGCAGTCGCCGCAGGGCAGAAAGTCCCATTTTACAGCTGGAACACTCACAGTCCCGAAGAATCTCTCACACTGCTTTTGACATGCTGTTTACAGCTCAGCCTAATGGAAATTTTATAATAATTGCCATAGAAATTTGTAGATGTTTTTATTAAATTCGATGGGGTATTAAGAGAGTCTATGGATGGGGTATAATAAAAGTAGTTCAATTGGAGGAAAATAAATATAAGCAATGGAAAATTTAGTATTCAAAGTTTTAGAATTAGTAGTAGTATTAGCTGTAGGAGTTGTAGTAGTAGTAATAGTAGTAAAAGTAGATATAGTAGTAGTAGCAGGAGTAGTAGTAGTAGTAACAGTAGTAGTAGTAACAGTTGTAGTAGTAAATAATAGAAATAGTAGTAGTAGTGTAACAGTAGTAGTAGTAAATAGTAAAAATAGTAATAGTAATCACTCTAGAAGTAGTAAATATTAGAAATAGTAGTAGTAGTAAATATAGTAGTAGTAGCAGCAGTTGTAGTAGTAGTAGATATAGTTGGAGTAACAACAGTAAAAATAGTAATAGTAGTAGTAACAGTAGTAAAAGTAAGTAGTAGAAATAGTAGTAGACAGAATACTATTACTCAGAATACTAAAAAGTATTATTTTTAGTATTAAAAGTATATCAAAATTGTAAAAATAGTATGAGTTAGAAAAGCTAAAAATACCATACGAGTAGATTAAAAAATCGACAGTTCGATTTTTACGAAAGCGATTTTGAAGTCCATAACTCTATTACTCGAATTTCTCTTTAACTCGAGGTAAATGAGTGGAGGTAAAATCAATAAACTTAAGAGAAGAAGAAATTCATATAACCGTAAAATTATAATTTGATACTACTTACGTTGATTTCGGCTTCGAATAAACCTATTTCTACTTTAAGTTTTAGTGATATTCGACTGATAGAAAGAAGTAAGTAAGTAGTATGAAATTATAATTTTTCGGTTATATGAATTTCTTCAATCTATAAACGAAAGTCTGTTTGAAATTATTAGTTTAAGCTCTGTGCCAAAATAAATAGTCAAATAATATATTCTTAGGCATTTTCTACAGAATGAACACACTTTTTGAATACTTCTCTAAATTTTAAGCAACTTTTGATCATTTTGGACATACCAAAAAAAAAAAATAGAATAGATTGTGGATTTTTGATTGTAAACATGTGAATAAAGCAGACGAAGATCATTCGCAGTCAAGGAGCCTGTGAATGACAGCCTGTAAGTAGTTCAGGCACGAAAACCACTTGAGGCGCCTTGAAAATAAATCAAATTGCAATTTTTCTAGAAAAATGCGATTTACATCTGCAATATATCACAGAAAATGAGAGTGAGAAAGAGACGAAATGAAAGAGAGAGAGAGAGAGAGAGAGAGGCAGATTTCATTGCAAAATGGAATACAATAATTTTCATTGTTTGGCTAATTGGCTTTAGATCTGGCTGTGGAATCTTGTGGCTCACTTAGACCAAATCTAAAATATTTGCCTAATTAATTAATGTCTGCTCTAAGAAAGGGGGCGTGGCATGGCGCCAACAGAAGTGGGCGGAAATTGAGCAACAGACAACAGACAGTTGGCCATCTTCATTGAAAGCAAATTGAAATTGTCGATGGTTATCGATGTGGTTCCGTTTGTGATTACGAAAGTTCCAAAGTTCTTGTGGTGTTTATAGAGCTTGTGCAGCTGACAGGCATTCTCGAGGGCTGTTTGAGGGGTTCCACTTCTGAGGTCAGCTGCCAATTAATTGTTGGACTTGTCACGAACAATAACAAAGCTCTTTCTAATTGAAACTGCCAGCTCTGCTGGAATAGCATTAAATTATATTCTTACGTATAGTATAAATAGTCGCCCATTTGTGGGATCTCGACAGGCACACACAAACACACACCCATATTTATCTTATAGGATCGTATCTTATGGTCTGTTATTTTTAGCAACCCCAACACACAATTTTTGGAGTTTCGCGAGTAACATTTAATGGGGAGCTGCGACAAATGCGCAGGCAGTCCCCAATGAAGCGACAAGGCGTTATTTTGGGGGGTAAGTACAAAGACCAACAATACATAAAATAAGAACCGCTTTCCGTTTACCTCCTACTACTACACTGAAAAAAAAATCAGGGATAAAATTAATTAAAAACGGTGTACAACATGCAAAGTACAAGTACAAAATACTTCAAATCTTTTCGGCGAAATCGACTGTTTCAGAATTATTGATTACATGACTACTTCAATTTTGTATGAAAATGAGTAAAAAGTGCCTTATTTTGCTGAGTTCAAAATATTGTAAAAAAAGACTAGCAAAGAGATTTTTGAAAATCCAGTCACTATTAAAATTGTTTAAAGAATTTTTTGCATCCAAACACTGTGTGATCAATCACACTGTGAGATCAATCACCCGAGAAAAAGTTTAAAAAGTTGACTTTAACAGAAATTCGAAATTTTCAACGGGTACTTAATGGGTTAAGAAAAGTTTTGTATCATTCAAACGGTTCCAGGGCCCCGTACGTTATTCCTATGGTCGAATAAATAAAAACTTTAAAAATATATATATGAAACCCGCACTTTTATGGTGTCCGGTTTTCTTTGTGCGCTACTTTTGTAAATTAAACAATATTATTCTAAATTATAGACTTGAATATTAGAATGCATTTCTTTCTGTGTACTTCCCATACTCCTGCCCTCGTGCTGCACTTGTGCACAGCAGGAATTTCATGCCTTATAAACGATGGTCTCCCCCAGTTCCCAATTTACAGTTCCCAGTTCCCAGTTCAGTGTATTTTTAGGCCTGGCAAAAGTCTCCAATCTAAACGTTGGGGCTTACAGATGCTTCTGAATTGAACTTATTATCAAGAGGGGACGACACTTTGACTGCATCTTCTTTTGTTCTCCTCTATAGTTTTCATTTTCAGTTTTTGGGAACTTCTTTGTGCTCCACTTTAAGTGCTGAAAATATGTTTATGGAATTTGTGGCGCTGCGATTTATGCTTCTTCTTAGCCAGAGACACAGTAAACATTCCCCAAGCATGTATTTCACACATTTTGCCAGGTATTTATATATCAAAACACTTTACGAAATCATCATCATCATCGGCACACTAGGGAGCGCCTCTTAAGGCCCCACACACAATCATAAACACAAACACGAAGAAACATTGGATGTGCCTTGTTGTGTTATTGAAGCAATATTTTGAATAGCTGGGGAATTAATCGATCTTATGGCCACTCAATGAACTATCATTTCCACTTTCCTCGCTAGAGTTCTAATGGAATTGTAAGCATACCTGCTGAGACCTTGCGAAATTCTGGAATTCCCAAGTTTAAAAGCATCTGGAAACTAAATTAAAACTTAAATTTTCTTTAAGAATCTAGGTATTCATTTGTCTTGTGTATAAATCTTTAGTTGTACCAAATTTCAGCTCTCCACAGCTTTATTTTTTTTTAAAGGTTCTCTAGGGTAAATAAAATTAAACAGATTTTTATGATATTTGGTAAAGATCTCTCTTTATTATTTAGAAGTTATTATACCAAATTTCAGATTTATATGTAGCTTATAAGCTGAAATAACCTTTTAAATAAAATTCTAAACTATGCGAACTTAAATATTAAATCGATTTATATTGTATCCAGATTAAAAGCACTTCTTTTCTAAATTTTTAATGTTATTGCATTGCTTTCTTATTGGGATCCATTCCAAGATCCCCATTATATCTTACTTATTCCATTTATTTTTGCTAATTTTCTGGAATTTGCTGTAAAAGTAAAAGTATTACAAGAATCCCAAGTATTTACTGGAAACAATCTTAATTACCTCAATAAGTTGTTTGTGTTTCGAGTCCACATTGTTTGTTTTTTATCTATACCCACTAATTAGACATTAAATTGAATTAACTGTCATACATATAGTTTCTTTTTTCCCTGCGACTTGGAATAGTTTTATTTTTTTTTTTTTCATTTCGGGTATCATCCCTACTTTCAGGCCCGCAGGCCCGAATTGAAGCCTATAAAAAATACTATAAAAAATTAATTTCCTTTTGTGAGCTGTAATTTTGTCTTTTTTTTCGGTGCTGCCTCTGCCTCGGGTTACTTCAGTTTTGTATCGCTTTATTTTTCCCAGCAATCATTCAATGTATCTGTGTTGTTTGTGTGATAATTCTTCTGTACGCATTTCATAATTGATTTGATTAAATTTCATTTTATTTTCTCTTTTTTTTTTTGACTGTCTGAAAAATTCAATTTCTGGCTGAGATTTTTGGATATGCGGGCAAAGAGCAAATTGTTGTATGGAACTGCAAATTTAATGAACTCTTAGTAAATTCAATTGTAGCACAATTTTGACTCTACTCATGAGCTCCAACTCCTTAAATGGCATCCCAGTTGAGCTTCAGCTCCAGCTGCGGAATTTTTCATGCTTCTTTGGGCACAGATCGATATGGTAAATGTTTTCAGCTGGCAAACTGTGGCGAATATTATTCTAAAATCCATAACAAAAACTCCACCATGTTCCATAAAACTCCCTTTTCTCTCCCGCTTCCCTTCTCTGTTTTTTTTTTTCGTTCGACTTGCTGTGGGCAAATAATCTTGCATTTGGTTTTGGGAACTGGAATTTCCCCCTCGAGTGCGTGCCAAATTTAATTTACGACAAATGTTATGTTAGCACCAGGGGATTGGGGAATCGACCGAGATGATGTCGACGCCAACGCAGCTTATTGTACAAATTAAGGGTATATTGTATTCGTTGGAATGTATGTAACTGAAAGAAGTAGCCATTTGCGAATTTGTTAAGTACATATTTGTATACTAATTAATGTTTCTAGTTCGCAAGAACGTCAAGATCTCAGGGTAGGCAAGAGCTAGATGCACCAAATTGGCTATGTAGACTTTTTATATGTGCCTTAAAATCAAGTTAATTTGAAAAAAAAGCAAATTACAAGAGCAATTGTAGAACTAGACATGTTAAGTATCTTGAGATTAATGTGCTTAACAAATTTCATTACGAATGCAAATCGAATGACAAGCCCAAATTTAGGGCTAGATACTTCAGTTTTGGCATGCATGACAAGTATTTTGAGGTAGATCTGTCCAACAAATTTCATTACGAATAAAATCTAATTCAGAGCTATAGAATTCAGAGTTTTGGCAAACCTGATAAATGTCTAAGTACTAAGGGAATGAACCAGGGTATCTTGTAGACTAAAAAAGCATTCTTACTTAAATTGGGCTACAACAATGACTTAAACTAGTTGAAGAATGTCTCATAATATTCAGGCAACGGATGCACATCTTTTTTACTCCCCATTTACAGATTGTTGAACTGTCGCAATGGAAATTCTTACATGGCTGTACAGCAGTACCACTTGACGGTTCTCTGTCTCTATCTCTAATCTGCGCCTCCAGATCTTAACTGGTGTGTGTGAGAGTGTGTGTGTGTGTGTGTAAGTGTCAGTGTGTAAGTGTGTGTTATGCTTCCGAAACACTTGGAGTTGATGTCTAATTTGTAGAGGCTCAGCTCGAAGTCGATTGTCCGTCAGACCGTCTATCCGACTGTCTGTCCCTCAATCCCGCATGGTTTGACGGGCACTTTAACAATTTCACAATTTACTGAAGAATGCGTCTAAGCGTCACTTAAAAACGCATTATTCAATTTATGGCATTTGTTGAGAGATGCAAACTCTAAGAAAAGATAAATCGAGTGCAACGTCTCGAATACTATAAATATGAAAATAAAATATTTAACTGGAAAATAACTCATAAAAGTGAAAACTGGCATGCGAAATACTCATTAAAGTGCACAACTTGACTTATTTTTGGCATTTTACAACATCCGGCTTCAAAGTGATAAAAACAAAAAAAAGGTCATCCAGTCAATAGAACAGACAATCAATCAGTCAGTCAATCAGTCAATCAGCTGAATGAGACGGAAAAAGGTTTTTTCGGCCTTGTTGTGTTGTTGACACTGTATGAGTCATTCGAATATTTTCCGGGGTGCATACAGTTGTTCAAATAATTATTTTGACGAAAAAAAAAAATTAAGTTTAAACATGAAATTTGTTTGCTTTATCACATTAACTATTTTACTGCCTTGTCTTGTTTTTTTTTTGTATTTTATAAACTTAGCCTGGGCTCTTTAAAATTAATAAAAAAAAAATGATCCATTGTAATTACAAATTTTTTTTTTAAATACTTAACAAATTTGCAATTTCTTTTGATGCAGTCAAAACAATTACTTGACCAACTGTATGTACATAAGTACCGTCTCTTAGTTGCATGTTATTTTTATCAATGAAATGGCAAGCGAAAATAAATGTGCCGCAAATCTGTTTCACAATAAGCATAGTCAGCCCCCTTTTTCTTCTACTACTACTTACAGGGAAGGGGGTTCACCCGTCGTAGGGGGTGTTGTCTATATACCGACTTAGTCACTGTTTGGCACGTGCATATTCAGGGGTTGATTGCACCCCAAACAGTTTGCACACTACTATTCTCAGGAAGCGTTTAGAATTGATGACCACAATGTTTATCCAAGGATTCAATCACTTTTTGACATCCTTATAGCACTTAACGAGGCCTGTTCCCATTAATAGGATATTTGATATTTTCGTACCGGCAGTTGTTTAAACTTTTCATTGTTCGCCCACAATATCCAAACGTCATCCTTTCCTAATTATGTAAAATCATAAACAAAATGAAATTCATTTGCCTTACATTTACATTTTTAAGCTATTAACAATGTCACCTATTTTTCTTTTAAATAAATTTGAAATTTAAAATGCGCGCCTGGCCATTTGGCTTCGTTCGATTGACGATTGTGAGGCGGCTGACGTGTATTTATCGATAAGTAGCACGATTTTGAGCTCAATATATCGTGCAGGCCTGCCAAGGTTGCCACATGATTTTTTTTAACGTCAGGCAACCCCTTGGGCAAACGCAAAGCGAGCGAGTCAGTCGTCAGTCAGTCGGACGTAAGCGTCGGGTCGGTAGCTCGCTGTTTCACGTAAATTTGTTCGTTGAGTGTGTTTGTGGAAGAAAAACAAAGCAACAGAAATATACAAGTTTTTAATCGCACTACTAAACAATAGTATACGCAATGATAAATATAGCATATTGTTAATGTATGCAATATTAGTTGAAATTCTAAATAAAAGTTTGTGCGCGTCGTCTCCTTTTGATTTGATACGAGTATGTATGTGTATACATAAATACATATGTATTTAGGTGTGCCCCTTGCCTTGCCGTCTTCGTCTGCATGGAATAGCAAAATAATAAATAGTGCGCGCGACCACTTTAAACAAATATGTTAAAAGCAATCATAATAAAGCATTGATTAATAAATAAGCAAAATATTTCAAATATTGAATCAAGTGTTTTGTCTGCTGTCGTCAAATTGGCATTTTTGCAAAGAAACAGGCATACACACACACAAATGCACAAAAGTACGTGAACAACACACACACACCCATGCATACGAATGCTCACACATACATACAAGCATGGTTGTGTGTAGATTTTACCGCGCTGCCTACACTCAACGAAAGCCGTAACGAGATTTTTATTTTGCAAAGCCGCAATTCGTGTCTTTGTGTGCGTAGCGTGTTGTTGTAGTTGTTGTTTGTACTTGTTGTGCAACAACAAAAGCAGCAGCAACAATAACAGCAAGCAATATTATATTGCACTACGCATTTGCCACTTTTAATAAACAAAATTTGTTTTTGTTGTATGACCGCATAATTTTCACCTGCAGTTTTGTTTTTGTTTCGGCTTTGGCATGTGTGTGTGGGTGAGAGTGTGAGTGTGTGTGTAGGAGAGCGAAACATAATAATTGAAATATTTTCGCCTCGTTTGTGATTTCTAATAGCAATATCCAACGACAGCAACAACAACAACAACAAGTGAAAGTGTAAAAGTAACAACATAAATAGTTGTATTAATAGCAACAACTACAACTGTACACAACATTGCACAAACTGTGGATTACGCCGCAAAAACAGGAATTAATACTCGCTATCGTCACTCTTGCAACTGTTGCAAATAAAAAAAAGGTAAACACATAAACACACATACATAATTATGTATTCTTCTTTCACCTGCCATTCTTTTTGCCTGCCTACTTAGATTTCGCCTGAAAAGGGCAACGCAAGAAATGAAGTAAAGAGGAAGGGGCGCGTTTTATGTTGCCCTTTTTTTATGTTTATGTTTTGCTTTGTACGTTCGTTCTTGTTGATCGCGCCGTATGCTCGTTTACACAGTTATTCGTATGCACGAGTTATTGGTGTGCGTGGCTGTACGTTGTCCTTGTTTTTGGTTACTGTTGAGCTGGTCACCTTAATTTTGGATACCAGATAAAAAAGTATAGAAAGATAACAAAAATAAAATAAACTCAAATATCTTGTTGTATTTGTTTTGGTGTTGAGATCCCGATAAGAAATTCGTAGCATGCAAGCAGTAATAAATCAAATTGATCGCACCTTTAATTGACATGCCCTCTCTCATTCCCCTCTCTCTCGCTCTCCCTTCCTCTCACACACAATGCCAGTCCATTGACTTAGCCCTGAACCGTTTTAGCTTTGGCCAAAGAATTTAATTAGCATTCCAAATTGACACCTTGACGTCGACTTTGGCTGCAGAGTTTTATGCGTCCCACGCGAAGCGGAAAGTTCACTTACTTACATAAATATTTATTGCCCTTTTCGTGCCTTTATTTCCCATTTCCCAATGGGAATAGAAAAGGGCAATTATTTGCTCTTGATTGCCCGCCAGCTAAACGAAAGCTACGAACTTGCTTTCTTGTTGATTGCAATGAAACACAAGAAATAAAGACAGAGGCGCAACAATGTACAAATCAAAGGGGAACGTAAAACACAACCATGCATAAATTTGTACATATATTTATACCTACGGTGAGGCACGTGTCACACACAATCACACACACTCACACACGCAGTCAATGTGACATTTAATTTGAGTGTTGTTGTTGTTGTCGTGGAATGCGTGAACGAGTTGCACGTTTCCTGGTTTAATTGCTGGCCATTGGCCGCTTATCGATGTGTTGGTTTTGCCCCAGTGGCAGCTGCAATTTGCCCCCAACCCTTTTTTGCTCTCCTTTTCCCTCTCTCTAGTGCGCGATAAGCGTGCATTGACTTGCAATTGCATTCTTATTCGAATCTAATGCAAGCTCAACTCTCTCTCTCTCTTTCTCTCTCTCTTCCTCTCTTTTCCTGTCATCGTCTGTTCCCTTTCTTGTTTGCACTTTGCTAAAGTGAATCTTTGTTTTACTGTTGTCTTTGGTGCAAAGTCCGTTGACTTGTAACTAAAAAAAAAAAAACGCTTTGGCAAGTGCAAATGTAATGCAAAATTTGCTGTGTCAAGCCAAAAACAAAAACAACAACAAATAACAGCAGCCTTAAAGCAGCCAAAAAGAGAGCGAAGATGTCGTTGAACTTTTTCAAGCACAACAATAACAGTAACAATAATAACAACAACAACTTTAACCATAACAAAGTGCGAGTACGAATAAACTAACAAGGTGCAAACGAAAAAAGATGAAGAGGACAGCAATGGTCACAAAAACAACATAAACCACATAGACACACACATACACACTCTTACACAAAAGTACACATACATATCGTTACCGTTGTCTCTCTGCTAAGCTTCGCTTCAAAAGCTGACTGCGCTGAGCCATTAACCAAAGCTCGACTTGTTGTTATTGCAAAAGTTCCGCTTCTTTGGCGTTGCGTTCTGTTTCTGTTTCGACTTTTGTTGTTGTTGTTGTTATTGTTGTGGTTCTTGTTGTTGTTATTATTTCAGTTGCGGTTGCTCTTTGAACGCGTAATTTCGTTTTCATTTCGATTTTGGTTTTATTCGCTTGTTGTCTCCAGTGTTGCCATTTCAGATAATTCATAGCCAGTCTTAGCTTTTTTACTATTGCAAAAGTTTTTTGTAGCTATTTCTAGTATTCTTTATCAAATTAGTTTATTTAGCGTTCGAAATTCTGCCAACACTGTTTGTCTTATTTTGTTGTGCTCGAAAACTTTGCTTAATGATGTGATTTAGGAATTTAGCTACTTTGCATTCGTGCTCTTGCTCTTCTCCTTCTTCTTCTCTTTCTCAAGCAATTCTTTGTTTTGTTTGCAGTACAATTCTCAGGTGTTTGTTATGTTTTCCATTGTATTGAAGTTGGCAAAACATTAGCGGGAAATCAAGCATACAGTGCACGTTCGATATGGTGAATGATTGAAAATTGTTCATGTGACATAAGGTGCCACCTGTGGTAAAAAATAAAAATGTGCTACGCTTGCAAAACTTGAACAAATTGTTGTTCAACTGGTGCGACGCATCCAAAGCAGGAAAATTTCGCTAGATGGCCAAAACGACGCACAAGTCTAAAAGTAGCCACAAAAGCGAACCAGTTTGGAATTTCAACTAATCATTTCCGACATTAGAGAGACGCTGAATTGAGTTGCGTTGAAATAAGTTGAATGAATGTTTGTAACCTGTCGCTCTCCTCTTGGAATTCACCCGGTTTTGTCTATTGGCCACTTTTTAACTGGCTCCATTTCAAAAGATGAAAAAAGCTGCCAGACAATTTTTGGCATTCACTTTGGTTATTGTTTCTTTAGTGTAGCGGAAATTAAGATTGATAAATAATTTATTGACAAACTGAGCAGAGAAAAAATAACGTCTTAACAAGATAAAAGATACCGCTTGTCCGCCTCCCCCCCGCCTTGTTTGCTTCATGTTGCTGCAATAAAGCGTTGAAAAAAACACTTGTGAAAACAAGTTGCGAGCTTTTTTAATAGCATTGCCAATTAGCAAACTTAACAGCTGCTGAATATGGTCACTCTAAATGTAAACATACTGTGTTTGTAATTTCGATTGCCACTTTACCTATTGCAGTGGCGCGCACTGTGTGACCTACTGGGACGCTTCATTTGCACTTCTGCTTCAACGCAACGAATCTTATTCTCATTCCCGCATTCTTGCTTGACTACGCATCCGCTGCATTCATACATATTATTATTATTATTAGTAATGTTGTTGTTGTTGTTGTTGTTGTTTTTATTGTACTCCAAAGCAGTCGATGAGGCACAGCAAAAGATTGTTTATGAGGCGATAAAAATGCGCTGAGAGTGTAAAAAGGTTGGGGGTTCAAATTCCAATGTAAAGAACTTCTCTGGCACACATGTGCTGCCCGCAGCCACAAAACAACAAGCGATAGCCATTGTCTTGTCCAACAAAAAAAAAACGAAAAAATCTCTCACAAATCAATATTCAGATTCAAAAACTTAGAGACGAGGAGCTCTAGAAATCGTTAACAACCCAAAAGCAAGCTAAAAGCAAGTTACGCGATTAATATTTATTAAATTTAATATTTATTAAAATGTAAAATGTATTAATTAAAATTAAATTAATTTTTAAGTTTAAGAAAAAGGCATAAAAAATATTAAAATAAATATATTTATTTATGGTAATTTTATTAAAAGTTTCTAACGTACAAAATAAGATGCAATTTAAAAATAAAAGTTGTTTTTTTTTTTAACTGTAACTTAAAATTAATAAGTGCCAGATGAAATTCTGCGACATCGATATGTTTCAACAAAATTAAATCTCTGGTTTTTCTGGCACACCGACTATCTCTAGAGTTTTCTGAAAAACACCTGATGCAAAGTGTAAAGGAATCTGTTAACAACAAATGAGAATTGGCATCGTAAATTTTCTGAGTTGAGTTGACAGCCCAACCCAGTTGACATCCGACAAAACGGAAGTACTTTTTCATTCTCTCTTCCTCTCACACGCTCTTTCTCTTGTCTGCTTCCTTCTTTTTAGTGCAAATGGTCCACAACGCTACGCACAAAGCGTGCAAAAGTGAAAGTCTTGGCAAGGTGTTTGCATATCAACTTTTGGACATATATATGTGCTGCGTCTTCTGTTCCGCTTACGGCAGTTGTCAGTCAGGTGGAACCAATCTTCTCCTCCTCTGCTCCTCTTCTCATTTCTTATATAACATACTGATCAGAACTACAGGGAAAGAGAGAATGTTTTGTAGGTGCTTGGCCTCAGTCACACATTACATGCTATTATACCATGCTAATTACTTTTAATGCCTTTTTACTGGGTCATTTCAACTAACGGACTCACAACTTGAATATGAATAAACAACTGCAAAACAACAACACAAATACTTGAATTGTAGTAAGGCTTCTTTCCACAATTGTATCTTCTTTCAGTATTAACAACGGAGTTCTTTCAAATTAGCTGTATTTTCTGAAGGAAGAACTTCAATTTCTTTACAAACAAATCTTTGTTTATTAATATTTTATTTTTAAACATTTTTAATAAGACGCAATATTTTTTGGATATATTTTTGCTATAATTTGATCAATATAATATGTGCAAATTTATGAACTTCCTGAAATTTAACATATACTTTTGGAGAGGATAAAATAAGCGTAAATATCAAAACATTATTAAGGAAAAAATCCAGAATTTCCGATCGACGTTTCCGATATTTCCCAGCTGTTGAATATAGCAGCTGCAATTTGAAAATCAATTTAAATGCCGAGACTAAATGTGAAATGTATCTACAAATTATGACTTCAATTTGCGTTTTCTTCTACGCTTTCGCTGTCCCACTGGATATCGTCTATTGTAAATTGGTCGAGTTACTTGTTTGGTTTCTTTTAATGTCTTGATTTTTAGCAAAATGCGACGTAGATTATATGGACAGCGCGCAGTTCTGGCCAAGATGCGCTAATAGACAAAACTTTCTTTAAGATCAACTTTTATTTTAATTTATAAACTTACTTGACTCTGGAAGAGCTTCTTTTGACCGCTGGTCAGAGCATCCCAATAGGGAAGCGCCTCCTGCAGCAAACGTCGAATTCCGTAACGCGGATGTTTTCGCTTGAAATAGCGCAGAAAGTTGAGATAGGGCAGGGGTGCCACCCGATGTGGAAAGTCGACAATTTCAGAGGCACGAGGAGGAGACATACTTGGCTAGAAATACCACGAGATATGAATTAAATGTAACAGCAACTGGAATAGTTGACCCTTGAAACGATTACAAAATATAAGAAAAACAATTTTCGTTAGTTGAATTTTCATTCTGAGCATTCAACAAAAGGGGTAAATATAATATAATATTTGAGGCTTGCTGAGAAAATATTTCTGATGGAATTTGAATACTAGAGTATATATATAACGTAGTCGCCGGCAACCCAAATACATAAGGTCGAAAATATTTATGTAAATAGAAGCAGCGTCGCACAAAAACTATTTACATACTTCTAGACTTTGTCATCAAAATTCCTTTTCGTATCAACGCTGAATTCTTTTGCATACTCAACAAACAAAGACAGTAGACACAGAGAGAGAGAGAGAGAAAGGGAGAGAGACAGTGACAGAGGCAGTGATATAGACGGAGATAGCATCATCATTATTTTTTCAAGCTTTGCTTTTCAGATACGTATTTGCATATATACATTTTTTTAATATATAACGCCTACAATTGATACGCCACATCTTGACTTATTTATAAATGAAAATAAAAACCCGAGTCAAGCGATTATTTATGCATATTTTGTATTTATTTTGCTATTCTGAGTGTCTGAGTCTGAGTCTCTGAGCTACTGATAAGGCAGCTTCCATTTCCATTTCCATTTAAATTCCGTTTCCATTTCAAGACGCCACAACATTCTCAATTGTCGTGCCCAAGTGGCGACTCAACAAACATCTCTGTGACTGACTGTCTGTCTCTCTGTCTGTCTGTTTGTCGTTTAATTCATAATACAATACAAGTTTATCTTGTGCATCCTCAGGCTGATATTTAACAAACAGTTAGTTAAGTAAATATTTTGAGTAAGAAAACAATATACTTATTATTTTCTTCATTTTTATCAATAGTAAAATTTTATTGCTTATGTATAAATGCAAAAAACACCAAAACTTTTCATAAAATATTTAAATATTTTCCTGTGTCAATACAATTACTTGACTAACTGTAATATAGCAGAAGCGCAGTTGATAAATTCTCTCAAGCTTGTTGTTGCATGTTGTTTCCCCTCTTCCGCATTGCATGTGGCAGCATCAGCAGCTGCCGCATAATGGCGACAGCACCATGAAACTGCAATTTCCGTCCGGCTTACAAAATACACATAAAAAAAAAATACTCATACACATGCATTTCGGTCTGGGGCGTACATTAATTCTCTGCTTTATATATACATATATTTATGGACATTATTTCATTATTATTATTATTACAATTCTTATTGTTGTTGTTGTGAATTGTGACGCCATCGTGTTCACTCATCGCATATATTTATTTATATGTATATATAGTACACACATTTATGGGTATCGTCGGTCGACTTGTGTTAGAATTTTCATATTTCAACTGACGTGAATCGTTAGTTTCTTTTGTTAGCTTAAATCTGATTTTTCATTGAATTAAAATGCCATTAATAACGCATAAATAGATCATTTTCGCCAACCACGGACTTTGATCCGAGCTTAACGAGGAATGTTATTCACAATACTCGCAATTGATGGAAATTGATGAAACATTAATGGGAAAAGATAGAGACAGAAGATAGAGATACTTTTTGGGAGCTTAACATAGAGGTAACACTTGAAAAACTGTTGGCGATATAACAGCGCAGTAACATTTGAATATTTAGCATGGAGCTTATTACACCTATTTCCGATCCCCCATATAAATTAATGATTTCCCATCCAACTCCGCGGTTAATTCTTCGATAAATTATGAAATATGAGTGGAAATTTAAAGTTGAAAACTTCATTGATTACAGTCGGTAGTTACGCATGAGCTTTTATGTTTATACGCCTAATAAAACATGGAAATGTTTATTATTGCGTAGTCACGCTTTTCCCACAATCAGTTAGTTTTACATGAGCATTTCATTAACCTCTCTGGCGCTTTTCTTTCTTTCAACTTTAGGTTTTTTTCTGCGCCAATGCTTACAACTCTTTTCTGAATAAACTATATGAGAAATAAAGTCCAACATTCGTTTAGCGAATAAGTTTTTGTTTGTGAGTTACTTTTTGGTCGATGAAAGGAAAACACAGAGTTCTGTATTTACCTTGGAAATTCAACTCGTACAATGAATGCATTTGAAATTAAAATTACGTGAAGCGCAAAATACAAAATGTGCGCAATTAAAATAAATATTTGTGCAAGAGATTGAAATTGTGCTCCCTCCTCGTTAAATCACAAAGTTGTATAACTATACTTAACTTTCGCCTGAAACTTGGTGAAGGAAAACCAACAAAAAAAAAAAGAAAGAAAAAAAAATAAATACATGAAAGAAGTCAGCGCAAAGAGCTTATGTACTAAGTATCTGGTATCTGTATCTCTAACTGAGTGTATCTGTATCTGTTATGGTGTTTGTCAGTCATCTGTCACTAATTGAGGGTTTCACAATTTATGTTATTGTTTGTCAACAACAGTTGCATTTTGTAATGGATTTTAAGCTTTGTGTATCTGTATCTTCACTTTAAAGAAGGCGTGGGAAAACGTTAATAGAGTTGCTTATGTCAGTCATTAGTTTAAGGTTAGGGGTCCCCTATTTTATTTTGGTATAAATTCAACCGCAACACACCCACAAACAATGCCATTGACCTTTTAGTTTGCATCTTCCCTCCCTCTTTCTTTGTTGTGCCACACAACATGAACAGTTCGTTTAAATTTTTAAATTGTTTCATTTGTCCTCGCTTTGTGCACCATTGCTTATGTATCTACAGTGGCATCCTCGCCCACAGATACAGATACATTTGCAGACACATGTGGCACCCAACAATTGTCTGCCCCGAAGCCAGCCGACAACTGACAACTATCGTTGTTGCAACAACGAGGGGGGGACAGTGGGAAATGTGTGCACAATACAATCAGCAAAGCCAAGCCCAAAGTGCAAGTTGGATACGAGTTGTATCTAAGTATCTGAAGTAGCTGGCATTCATCCAGCATACTAAAGGAAACTGTCTGAGGCTCTACTTAAACTTTAAGCATCAGGTCCAACTCAAGTGAACTGTATAATTGAATGTCGACAATCAGAACATGTATCTTTTTATGGCAAAATACTTGAAAACAATTTTTGCTATCGTTATTATTTTTAAAAACAGTTTTATATGCGATCTATTTGTATCTATAACGAGTTTCTGTAGCATAAATAGCCTCAAGAGCAAGAGAAACACTTTAAAATGCCAATAGATTGATAAGAAGATGTGTTTTAACTCAGCCATGAATTTTGAGTGATGTAGTAATTAATTTGGTGTTGTAGAGAGACTTTATAAGCTTCGAGTGCATAACTGAACGTCGAGAGCCATATATTGTATCTTTTTCACGAAATATTTTGCAGAGTTGTTTGAGATACGACCTAGACGTATCTATAACAAGTTTCTGAAGCAAAAATAGTTTCAAGAGCGCGAGCAACACTTTATAAAATCAGTAGATTGATGATAAGATGCTTTATACTCACTTAATGTTCATTTTGGCGAAGTATCTTAAGATTAAATCAAGAGATTTAAGTAATTATAAGCGGTTCTTTAAATTAAAAATTAAATTAAACATTGCTTCAAACCAATTTTACTATTGTTATTTCCCTTGTCTATACTATGAATAAGCAATATAAATAGAGAAAAACGAGCGAAACACTCGATTAAATCAATAGATGAATGGAAAAATACTAAATGTTTGTTTTGGCAAAGTATCTTAAGCTTTGACGGAGTGGTTTAATTACTTATAGAGTTGTATCGAGACTTTTGTCAGACTTGAAGTGTAAATCTTGATCAATGAGCTGGCCAAAAGTGATCCCATTTCAACTGAAGTAATTGTAGCTCACCTTGCAGCCAATTGGAACTGTGAACTGGTCAGATTTGAAGCTGTATTGCACTTATGCACTTGCAGCTGCATCTGTATCGGAGATTGTTGAAAGTATCTGTTGCTGAAAATGCAAAATAGCTGACCGTAATCTTGGTTAATATATAAAGATTATAGTTCTGTAGCGATAAGATTGCCACAGGTGCATCCATCACTGGCTAATATTGCAAACATGACTCGCCACTTGACGTAATTGCGATTTCAGTTATCTGCTCTAAGCACCGTTTACAGAAACAGATACAGATACGCGAGAGAATCTAAACACTTTAGTACAATTATGCTTGAAGATACTTGGGAATACACAGTCTGATAACGGTAATGGTAATGAAGAGATTAATTTTAAGCATGACAATTAACACACAATGCACACTGCGAATTCCCAAGTGTGCTTCCTCCGATCACTTGGCTTCCCATTTCCCCAATCATCATTCAAGCGAAAACGGCCCTTGTTCGTGTTTTGCTATTGAAAAGTTATTCAACTTGATTTTTTTCTACTCGAGTACCAGTTCTCCAATTCCTCCCCTTCTCCATCTCCGTCTCCAGCTTGTTTCTCTAGTTGACCTTCATATTATACAACGAGACTACGTGTTACGTAGAATTTCACATCGCATCGCGTCTATCTTTGAGTTAGTTTTGCAAATGTATCTCTAACTGCGTATCTTGTGTATCTTTGGCGCCCGATAAAATTTTTTTTATTTTTTGTTTTTTTTTTGCGGTCTATCAACCGCAACCGTAAAAAGATACAAAAGTTACGACGAAATTTTTGCTTTCAGCTCTTTTCGAATTAATCAAATGTCTCTAGAGATTGTCTTTATATGGTAATCAGATATATGGACTGACTCGCAGATACAGCAGCAGTTACAGTTAAAGATACATTTACATACATCTATTTGCTAACAATTCTATAAAAAATAAGACAAAACTAAGATTCAAACTGCGCAGTCTAAAGTTTTTTCTTGCAAATTTGTTGGCAATTTTCACCTGTTCTTTTTTTATTTTTTTCTGTTGCAGGTGATAAAAGTTTTAAATTGAAATCGTATGTCGAAAGCAGATTTGTTTGTTGTTGCCACTTGCAAGTTGCAAGTTGCAACTTGGAACTTGCTGCTTGCCACGAGTCAAATGTATTCGCATAGTTTTCCATTTTCGTTTCGTTGTTTTCGTCGCTCGCTAGCGAAAGCCAATTGAAAGAGAATTGCGGATGCTGCTGCATCTCTCTCTCTTCTTTTACACACACTCTCTATCTCTCTTTAGCTGTGAAACTGATTGGAGCTGAGCTTGCAACTTGGGGAGACTCTAAAGCTGGTTGCAAGTTGCAACTTGGTGACTTCATATCCGCTGCTCAGTGAATGCGATGCTTGAAATTGTTGTGGAAATTTTGTGCTGCTTTGGCATTCATTCGCTCATTCATTTATGCACTCATTCATTCATTCACTCGTTCACTCACTAAATTTGCATATTCGAAACTGTATCAGCTTTGTTTTTTTTTTTTTGTGACCTAACACGAGAGCGGCGTGAAAGTGTTGAAAAATATTTGTGCCGCTGGGTCGAATATTTCACATTGTTGTGCCTGTTGTGTGTGTATGTGTGTGTGTGTGACTATTATACAGTTTTTCAATATTAAAACTCAAATTCGCTGTTGTTTTTAGCCACCAAATAAATGCAGATAGATGCTAATTAGCCCTATTACCAACTTGGCACACACCCCAAAAATTAAAAGCATCAACTTTTAATCCCCATGACTCCTTTGGCTTTGTACAGTAAAAGCCAGCTATAACGAATTGAGAGAGAGAGAGAGAGAGAGAGACTGAGAGAAGAAAGGAATATTTGCCATTTGCTTTTGTGTTTTTTTTTTGCATTTTTTATGGCACACTTTATATATCAACTTTACACTCCCCATTTATTTAAGCTGCTTTCCAGAATTGTTTCACATTTTCTGCCATTTATACATTTGTCTGTGTGTGTTTGTGTGTGTGTGTGTGTCGGCCACGCCCAGCTCAGCGCGCACTGAACAAAATGGGGCGCTGCGCATTGCATCCTCCAGCATCATCATCACCAGCTCTGGCCAGAAGAAGATACGCCTTTTAACGAATGCGAATTTATTAATTTAGATGAAGTTTATTTGAGTGTGCTTCTCTTTTCCCATCCCCATCTACATACAGATACATATGTATCTGTATCTGTATCTGCAGTACGAACGTGTCGCTGCGTGTTGTTTTCAATTATTTAAATTAATCGCTTGCATCTGACGTTTTTGTTTGCTCCGGGTAACTGCAATTGCTTTGTTTTGTTTTTTATACTCTGTTTTTATGGTATGCAGCAACTTTTGTGGTCTGTCTGTCTGTCCCTCTGTCCGCCTGCCTAGACCATCACTTTGCTTGAATGACAGTTTTAAATTGTAAAACATATATGTGGTTTGTATACAGACGCAAATTAAATATTTAGTACCCAGTTTGCAGTTGTCAGAATGCTAACAAGTCTCAAATAGAACATTAAACGCTGTTAACATAGCTATGTAAACGTCGTTTTAACATGTTTGCATATGTAATTTACTGAAAACTCATAAATTTTAAATAATGGAATAAAGGAATAATATGATTGTGTACAAATTTAAGTAAAAATTGGCAATTAGCAGCGAAAAAATTAAATTGAAATACAGTTAACTGTCCTATGTTAACATTACTTTAATATTATGGGGTCAACCTTGTCTTAAACCTCAAGTTTCAGCATTTATTCATTTGGACTCAAGTCTTTGGTCTCAAATGTTATTATAAACGCTAATATTAATAAAAACTTTATATTTGTTATGCAATATCAGATGTTAACAGCGCAGCTTAAGCGACACAAATAAATATGTTAAAAATTGTTAACAGTGGTATTTTAACGTCACTTAACACTCTGGTCGTTTTAACAAATTCAAGCCCTGTTTTGTAAACGTTGTTTGCATTGAAAATGCCAAGTAAAAACACATTCCATTGGAGGCAGACACATTTTTTTCGTATACTCAACTAAAGTATTTAAGAACAATCAAAAGCAATTTAGCATTCAACTGTTGCCTGCCACTTGCGGCCATAAAAGGCGCAACAGCAGCAGCAGCAACTGATGATGATGATGATGATGACGATTGCTATGGTGATGATGATGACAAACCAAAAGTGCAACCCACGCTGTGTGGGATTTTGAAATGGCAGCAACGAAACACAACAACAACAACAACCAAAAATGCTAGTCAGTAAAGTGAATGAGAATGTGAGTGACCAATTAGAGTCACAAGCAAGAAATGAGTTAAGATGAGAGTCTAGAGAGATAGAGAGAACGCTATGGCATGTCCCAGTTAATGGCATAAATTTCATAAAGTGGGCGCATTGTGGGCAAATGAAAATAACACAAAAAATAAGAAGAAAAGTCTGAAACCCTAGAAGAACTTGTGCCAGATAAATATGAGAGCATGCATATGCATATAATGATGATAATCATCATGAATCATGATGATGACGATGTTGAAGCACCAACATATGTATGTGGGATTATGGAACAAGATGCGGGGAGCATTTGTAACTTATTATGAGTGAGTGCAACAGCATCGTGGACAGATCTGCGCCAGCTGCCAGCAAAATAAAAAACCACCAGTCTGTTTTTCAAGTCGAACTTATGTAGAACATAAAAAATAATCATTTCAACTGCATATGTGAGTCTGTGTCTGAGTGTTTGAGGACTTGCAACAGTGTGAGGCATGTGCAAATGCTGCAGAGCATAAAATTATTATACTGCCTACTGCTAATCATCATCTCAGCCACATCATCGTGATAATTATCATTACTATTCTGATGAGACTATCATCATCATCATCAGCTTTAGCAACGTCAGCAGGCTCGAAGAATTTTCTAATTTATTGCAGCGTGGAGTTTGTTCTGCAACAACTTTTTTTTTATTGTTGTCGCTTGTTGTTGTTGTTGTTGCTGGCATGGCAAAAGAAAATTTCAGAAAATTAGTGCAGCATCTGCAACTCGCACTGCAATGCTCTGCTTCCTTTTCCCCCCTCTATTTGAGCAGTTTCTCTATGTTTTATACCCTGTAAAAATGTTATGAATTTTTGAAGAATTTTGTTTAATTTGTAGACCGAATTGGACATTTTGAAAGACGTGTAAAAGAATATAAAATATGTTGGAAATATACAATTATTTTGAATTTTCATTTAAATATTCCAAAGTAATAATTATTATAAATTTGTCAATATGAACAACGTGTAATTTTGAATTTCAATCATATAAATGTATTATTATAGATACATTTAAATGTAGATACATTTACTAGAGATAAAACTCAGCTGCTTACTTACATTTTATTAAAGAAAATAATCTTTTATTAAATCACAATTAGCTTACAAGTATTTACTGAGTATTTACCAGTCCATCATTAATATTTAAGCAAATATTTTCATGTTTTTTTTTATGCTGCGACCACTCGAAGAAGAAGTATGCTGAGAATGCGGCCATTCTGGCCTTGTCCCAATCGTTGCCGCGTCTTGTCGGGTATTCGTTTCTCCACAACGGGTACTCGTTGCTCGGTGCTCGATACTCGGCACTCGGCACTCATAATGCGCTCAGTGATTAGTGATTATGCAGCTGCAGCTGCAATTCAAAATTTACAGTTCATTAGTTGCATACAAATTAATTTTCGTACTCTCGAAGTCGAAGTCGCAGCTCAAGCAAAATTGAGTTTAGTTTTTTTTTTCTTGCTTGCGTTTATTTGTTTGTCGAGTTCGTTGCCACTTGGCAAACGCAAAAGCAGCTTGTGGGTGCATGCTTTTGTCAGGCACTATGCCCGTGTTTGCACTGCGCTGATAACATGACCTGCTGCTGCTGCTGATTGCGCAGTCGAGCACATTTCGGGGAGGTGGCATTCTATACCCTGGAAATCGACAAAATGCAAAGAAGGGCATAATAAAACTAAACTTATTTTTTAACAAAAAACAAAGCCAATCAAATTATAACAAATCAAAACAAGTTTTAAATAAAATAAGTATATTATGTCCATAATAAAGTTACTTAATGTAAGAGTAAAACATTTAGATTAGATTATTTTGGTTCTTTGAAAAATTTGTAAAAAATATTTAACAACAAAATCTTAAACTAGTATGCTTACTAAAAATAGTTAAATATTTAAATTAAGGAACTGAGAAAATAATATAAATGCAGCTCAGAAATATAATTTAAATAACGCCTTGTAAACAAAGTTAATCAATTAACTTTGATTAAATAAAGACAGTTGAGTGTTCAATACTATACAGGGTAACTACAAGCAGATAGTTCAATTTAGTCTACAGTTTTATTTAGCTATAGAGATTCTGCACAAAGCTTAAGCATGACAAACAGCGCAGATAACGAGCGCCTCTCAGCCCCAAAAAAATAAGAAAAACTAAGAAAAATATCTCACAAATTCGTACACAGCTGTGTGGCACCGAAAGTTGCGCAAAATCGCAGCTGTAGCCAAAAGTGCTGGGAACAAACCAAAAAAAGAGAGCTAGTGGCTGGTGCATGCAGCAGATAATAAAGGTGTGGCACACCTGGGCAACACGAATCCGAATTCACAAAAAAGCACACTGCAAATAATTTAATTGAGGCTACCAGATAAGACAAGACGGACAGACAGACAGACAAACAGTTTGGTTCAGTTCGACATGATGGAGTGCACTTTTCAAACATTTGCAATGTTTTTTATTTTCGCCCATTGAAATTGCTTTTCAAATTAATAGATTTTTCACTGGACTTTCTCCATCAGTGGAACTGTAATAAATAATAATTACATTTGTATAGTATTGTTGTCTGCCACTTTTATGTCGCCTGCCAACAACCGAAAATCTTTTTCACATTTTATATTACTATGCAACTTCCTGTTGCAGCTGCATACAGACAGTTTTTGGCCATTTATTATTATGGGGCTGTGAGTCTCTCCCTCCGTTTGGCAGGCTGCCCAGAATGCCGTGTGCCACGTCCAGACATAAAATTACAGGCATCGGTGCGCTCTGCTGATTTCATTCCCCACCTAAGGGGGCAGTCACAGAATGAGGAGGTGTGTGAAGGGGTTTATCTTGGCGTTGCCAGGCAGGGACAAGCTGTTATTGTTTGCCCTTTTTATGCAAACCTCATGTTTTGCTATATATTTGGGGACTTGTGACTCTTCTCATGCTTATCTTAAACTCTCAAGTAAATATTTTCTATATATTTTTTCGTCTTTCTTTGTATACAAATTTACAGCGTTCTTTTGTAGGAAGTTTTCCACACACTTCCTCTGCCACCTCCACAGCAAACAGCTACAGGAAGTTCCCATCTTTGTCTATGTCTCACATACATGTTCCGGCGCTTTCATTTGCATAAGCAAACTAGAAAAAAAATAATATATATTGTAACTTTTGATGAAATATTTATTTAATAAATGTTGATTTTGTTGCTGTTGTTAGAAGTGCATAGCGCGCATACAAAATTTACATTGAAATTCCCTAAGGGTGGTTTTCATTCTTGTTCTATAGCTTTTTCGGGGGTCTTTTTTTTTGGTAAAAAGTTGTGAGCCAAACTTTTAAGTTGTCTTTGCTAGCGGGACCTTTTCATATAACCAAAGTTTTCTCATACATGATGGCAATTGAGTTAAATATAGAATATAATAGTACACTCGACAATATATGAAACTAACGGATATTGAAAGAGGGAAAATAAAAGATGCCGCTTGGCATTCGGAACTAAACTAAAAGTCCAATCAACAGTTGTATTTCAGTCTCTCGCCAAACCTGTCAAATCATTGAGGTAACTAAACTGAAACTTGCCTTGATAAACGAAACGAACAATAAAAGGAGAAAAAGTAAAAAAGTAAATAAATAACAATGGCGAAGCATGACTTGAATAACTAAACAGAAGGAAGCTCTCGGACAGGTCGCGTCAGTCCATCAACTGATGCTATCAACGTAGAACGGGAAGCTATATATATACAGTACAGTACAGTACAGATAATACAACAAAATCATGACGAGAACAGAGAACAGTGGCAACAATAAGTAGACAGACGCAACAGGAAGTACGTACAACATAATCATGTTGTAATAATACTCATTTGCTTCAGTTGAGTTGAGTTTAGTTTAGTTTAGTTGAGTTTAATTTTATGTTGGGGTAGTTAGAAGGAGTTTTAGGAAGGCATCCTCAACTAGTTGATCAAGTTGGGTGTGACGCCAACTTCCGTTCAAATGGAGAAAAAAACGAAATGGCAAAACAAATTAATTCTTACAGTTTTCTCATATAAATTTAACAGGGATTTGCTTGGTTTCTTCCCCTTCCTCTCTCGCTCTCTCTCTTTCAGATTTCAGTCTGTTCTTTTATTTAAATTGTGTGTGGTGTGCCACGCAACGATGCATGCAACCACGCTGCATGTTGTAAGGTCAACTACAACAACAACAACACTCTTCGACTGAGGCCTGTTTCCCTCACCCTTCATCTGTCTGTCTGTCTCTTGGCCATGTCCATCAGGCTGCTGGCCCAAACGAATTGTTTTTGTTGGCAGCAACAGCACGACAAAAAAAAAGAACTTGTTTTGTTTTTGTCGTTGTTTTTGTAGTTTTTTCAACTTTTGGTGGCTTTTGATTGATTGCTGGCTACGCCTGACAAGCTACATGTTTAGATTTCCATTTGGGACTGTCCCAGGCTGTCTTTTTTCTTTTTCCTGTCGTGAGTCAACTTTTATTTTTCTCCTGGACAAGTAAACTGAATTTTTGTTTTTTGGACAGAGTTCGCTGACTCTAGACTTGAAATATTTGTACATAAATTTTGGCAACATAGTTGAGCTTTAGATCTAGATATAGACTTGACAGAATCTAATTAAATTTAAATTGGAATTTCAAACGTAGCAACTAAAATAACTATTTAGTTGCATTTTTTATTGAACTTTGTTGACATTAAATTGGCTCAAGTTCATCGGCAATCATTTGAAAGAGAAATCTATATATATACAATGTATATATATTTAAATTGCTTTATAGCATCGCGTATCTCTGAATTTTGTCGTCGCACTTGTTGCTCAATTGTCGGACGAGCGACCAACGAAATTAAACAACAACTTACAATTTAAAAATGGCCTTGGGCTTAGGTTAGTCAACAGCTCCACGCTCGACCAAGACGACTTAATGAACATGTTGTAATTACTAGACAATACGAGGGAACCAGACAGACAGACAAACAGTCAGAGAGACAGAAAGAAGAGAGAAAAAGCAAGTAAATCCGAAAATTATATCGTTTGGTAAGACTGTTGTAATTCAAAAATGATTAACAGAGTATCTCCGATTTAAGAGAAGTCTTTAAATTTGACGTTCTAATCTGTAATTGTCTGCTTAAAATGTGAAAGATGCAGAAAAACGCTTAAGAATTCTCAACTGATTCAAGTAGAAAAAGAACCAAGTTGAAGGAAGTTTAATTTGGCACAACTCTTATAAGTCAAAAACGATTTAAGAATATCCTTGATCAAAAAAACTTCAAATTTAACGTTCTAATCTATAATTGAATGTGCATTTGTCTGCTTAAAATGGGAAAGATGCAGATAAACGCTTAAGATTCTCAACTAATTCAAGTAAAAAAGAAACCAAGTTGAAAGAACTTTGATTTCTCAAGGCACTTGTAGTGCTATAAATGCAACTGTAGATCAAGTGTTTGTGGCCTTATGCTAAGTAGTAAGTTGACCCTGGAAGGACACGCTTATCCAGCGAAATACGAGACGAAACGAAGAATGGAGAGAGAGAGAGAGAGAGAAAAAGGAACAGGGAAAGATACGAGCTAAAGAGTCAAGTTGATATGCCTGCGTACGTATATCACATGCAATTACTGTTTGTGCCCCCGATCGGATTACACTCGAATTGCCGAAGAGTCATAAAAAACCATATATGAACACATATAGATATGTACAAATATGTGAGGAACCTTCCCACGCCCAAGCCCATGGGACGGAGTCTCAAGTGCAAACTGTGCTGCTTAGTCAGAAATGATGAAAAATCCATTAACAGATTTAGATAAGACTTGCCACCGAAATGCGATTACACATTAGTGCTTATCATTGAATTCTATTATGTTATTAACAAATAACTAAAAGAAATTCAAATAAAAAGAGAAATTGGGCAAGAAAAGTCCAGAGAAAAAGGCCATAAAATATATCATAATTTTCCGGGCGTGCGCGCTCTGATTGCGAGTGAATTATGAATGTTGTGTGAAAATCAAAAAGAAACGTGAAATGTTACATAAATCTTAATTGTTATCGCATAAAGCAACAAAAGACGATTGTTATCGTTCATCGGCCCAAAAAAAAAATAAGTTTATATATTTTATTGCTTGTTTGCCGGCATTTTGGCTCACAAAATTTGGAATGTTGGCGTGCCAAAGTCAAGGCGTGGCCCGGCGGACATTTGTACGGATGTATCAAAACTTTCGCACGTGGTGGCGATTAAAATGCCAAAAAGTTGGACGGACTCTGACGCACACTCTCGCATTGAATCGAATCGACTCCAGACGCGATGAGCATAGGGGTCAACAGCTTGTTTGAGGCACTTTTTTGTAGTTGTTGCAACTAACATATTTTCAAGGCCCAAAACGTAACGCCGCACGCCATGTGCTTGTTATGTTATTTTGGGAAATGAAAAATTTTGCACTTAAATTAATTGAAGGCAGCTGCTTTTTGACCCCTCTGGAATGTTATTGTTATTGTTGTCAAAAACAACAACAAACCGCCTCCCGGTCTCAATGTTAATTTCATGTTGATGTGCTATTTTTAACGAGAGGAGCTTTTTACATTTCTTTTTTATTTTTTGCGTGTGTGTTTTTTATGATAATAGCGTCACTGCGTTTATCTATGGGTTGGCAACCCAAACAACAACATCAACAACAACTTTGTGCCTTTCTTTGATTAGGTCATTGAGTTGGCAAGTGAGGTTGGCACACTATATATAATGTGTCTAGTTGGGGATTATTTAATTAGCCGTGTCATGTGTGCAGTACGTTTAATTTGCTAATCTGATTAGTTACCAACAGTTGTAGATGTTGAATAAAAAGTAAAACAAATGCACATGCGACACTAGCCGTGACCTCATCCAATAAAATAAAACAAAATACTCTAAATATATGATAAAGCGGAAATGAGAAAAATTTCTGAAAGATTTCATTTATATCTTTGCATTTTTTATATTAAATTCCTAATAAGTGTTTGACGTCTGGATGATTCAATCGACATCATTATGTCAAAGTTAATTTAATTTTTAAAATTTAATGTGCCTTGCTTTCTGCTGATGAATTCATTATTTTATTAAAATCCAATTAAAGACAAATTTCTCTTTCATTTAAAGTGTTTTTTCGCGGAAGATGAAGATAAGAACTCATTAAATGCTATGAATACTATCTGAATAAAATTAGAATTTCATTCATACATGAGTTATAGAGTAAAAGAATCTTTCAGAAGATTTTTAAAAATATTAACAAAGACTGCTTTCAATTTTAACCATAACAAGTGGAGATATTTATATATATTTGTTTGTCGAAGTTGTTGAAGTTTGTGTAGACTTTGAACCGGTTTACAGCCTTTCACTTTGGTAACTTGACCTTCAAAATTAAAGCCAAGTTGATTGACTTGGCCGCAGATATAGTAAATGTTTTTGGCAAACTCTCTGCTACGAGTGTGTCACGATTAAATTTGGCACAATCTGATCTATATCGAGATTTATTCTGAATCATATGAATTGTCTAGAAATTGTATTTCTATTTAATTGTCTTCTAACTTGAACTATTTTTAAGTGTCGAATTAAGTTCTTTGTTTGGGTTTTACAGAGTATGCCAAAAACAAAGTCACTTGTTGGATCAACACCAACAATAAAAACAAATAAACAATACGCCTACTTTTATTTACAACCCGTGGGGTTATTTGGCACATGCAGATTGTGCTTAGATTGAGGCTGTGAGATTGCAGTGAATGAATGTCAGGGGGATGGTGACAGGAGGGGATTGTAAAAAGGGGGCTGCATAATTGGGGTCAGCCCAGCAGCTCATAAATACTGAGAGAAAAACGGGGACAAGGTGCGACTCGTGTTGACTCACTCAGAGAGAGAGAATGGGGAAAATAGAGAATGGGGGGAGGAATGGGAGGAAGAGACATTTAAAAGACAAATTTTACGACTGTTGACTGCTCTCTAACCTAATCGCAAGTGGTCGACTTTCTCACGTTTGTTTCAAATTGTTTATTTATTTTTCTCTTGTTTTTTGGTTTGTTCGTTCGCCCAAATCGATAGTTAAAAGTGTCAACTAATCCAAATACTAAGAAAATTGGGTCAAGGCTTTGTTTGGGGTTCATTCCCATAGCAGGTATTCATAAAATCCAGCATAGTGCATTGGCCCTGTGCCTTGAAAATACTCGTATTTGATCATTGAGCGTGTTGACACATTGACTTGCTCAACGAGAAAATTCTGCAGAAAAACAATGACGAGTTTTGCATTGAGTGGGTCGTTAGCTAAGTCAATATGCATGCTAAATACAGTACACATGCTGTATGATGAACACCATTTTATTACTTGAAAAAAGACGTAGATTTTAAGCATAAATGATATCAATTATTTGAGTTAATTTCTATCTTAGTTAAGAACTACTACCGATTGTATTAAAAATTAATTTATTGCTGCTATTCAAACTATCGATAAATACGCAAATTAAGCAAAAATACTAATGTTGTTAGATTTGATGTCCTATTTAAGCATTGTTAAATTTTTAATCGATCTTATAAGGCAGCCTTACCATCGATTATTTTCTTAAATCGCGTTAAATTACTTGTAAAAATTATTGAAATTGTAGCTTTTATTAAATTGTTTCCATTTAATCGATTTAAAGCTTTAGTTTCGATTATAATTATTTTCAACCGAAATTTCGTTAGCATTGTTATCGATAGTATTTTTGTTTTGTATGCAGCTCGAGTTGACAGCTTTAAATGGCTACAAATAACTGGCAGTTCGTTATATACCAAGCAAACTGTATTTGTACACAGTATATAAGTTGATCTATGTATGTGTATGAGTACAAATATATATTAATATGTTTCACACATTGGAATACATAGACAGTGACTACGTCTTAATATGTTTTCAGGGCCACTTGACCGTCTAAATTTCATACGAACAAGATTTATTTATATATAAATTTTGCCGTCATTGATTTGCATTTGGTCATGTGCCAGAGATTTTTGTTGCTCATAAAAGCAAAATAAATAAATAGGAAAGCAAGCAAAATATTATAGAAAGAGAGGGACTAGCTGAGAATTTAGCAAAGTCTCGCCCCTGGTTAATGTAGAGAAAAGGAGAGGAAGGGGAAGAGGGTCTATGAGCCTATATAAAGCCATGTACGCAGTTTGTGTATTTCAAGGACACTTCAGTTGTCAGCCAGTTTTTATGAGGCAAAGGCGCCAGCCCTAATGAGGGGACAAAAGGAAGAATGTAAGGAGTCTCTCTCATTATGAAAATTCAAGACAAACAAAGATGATTCAGGGGTAGTTTGAAGTGGGTAAAAGATAGCTAAATTTCAAGTCAATTTGCTTGAACGCCCAAATAACTCAATATTTGAGGCCGCAATTGATTATAAATTACTAATTGACACCAATTTTCTTTGTTTTGTGTATTTGCAGTGAACCTGAACATGCCTCGACGAGTACCCGAGTGAATGACTCAAATGTAGAGCAAGAGCATTCATATTTATCATAAAGCAAAATGAGTAGTCAACAACAAAAACAGCAACATTATCAACATGGAAAGAGGAACTGCACTTAAATCAATGGTCTAAGAGAAAAGACTTAAAGACTCTCTCTCTAACGAATAGAAGACTCTTCTCCATTCTCCACTCTTCAGAACTAACACAAAATGAACTCAGTCATCTCAGCATTTAAAACTAAAAAGAGCAACAACTCAAGCAGCTCTGTGACCGTAACAACAACAGCAGCAGCAACTGTTGCTGCTGGCGCAACAACAACAGCAACAACTGGCGGAGGAGGAGGAGGAGGCTGCAACGAGATGAAGCAGAATGGTGGCCTAAACATTGCCAGTCGACCAGTTGGCGGCGTCACACGCAAAAAGCCCGTGGCCCAGGATAATGGCTATCAGTATCTGAGGCAAATCCGTGAAATCGAGACGGCCAACAAGTTGCTGTCACCTGTTGTTGTGGCCGTAACCGCCGATGATCTGCATGTGCTTAGCAAATCCTCCGATGGATTCCGTCCAGATGCCAGCTCAGATGTTGGCTGCGATATGGTCGATCATTGTGCTCCTGCCATGGTGCGTTTGTCCTGCACGGATGCCCACTCCGATTCCGATTACAACATGAACGGCAAGACGAGCAGCAATTTCAACTCGAATGGAAAGCTGACGCTTGCTGAGAATGGCAATGGGAACATGGACATCTGTGGCAGACACAGTCCTCTGGCGCCGGACGATGATGACAACTCGGAGCATTCGACGGCCGCTGGCAACAGCACGAGCAGCTCCAGCGAACACAGCAACAGCACCGTGGTGCACAGTCCAACGGTGGTTGCCGCACCCGCCTCCGCCCCGCCACACACGCCCACTTCCAGTTCCCGTTCCATTCCTGATTCCAGTTCCAGTTCGGAGCTTGTCGTCTGCACTGCCCTCAATGGTGACAGTGACAGTGGCAAGCAACAAACGCCGCTGGCATCGCCAGTGATGCTCACCCAGGGACATCATCATGAGGATTATGTGCCAGCTTTTCTTAAGGCCCCGCCCGTCACATTGCCCCTCAACAACACGGCTTCCACGCCCGCCATCAGCTCGGCGGCCAGCACGCCCAAGCATACACGCTACTCGAAGCCGCGTCTGAGTCTGAGTCGTGGTTTCAATCACTCCATGCCCTCGGTCCATGGTCGACCCACGCTCAGTGTGGCGCCCACAACAGCGGCGGGTCAAACAAATGGCCAGACAAATGGTCAGCCGCCCAAACGCATTTCCACGCACCAAAGGAACTTGAGTTTAGATTTCAGGTGAGTTTATAAACCTTAAAACGCATTAAAAAGTTTTAACAGGGAATTTACACAATAACATTACATTGAAATGTTAAGCGTAACATAGAAAGATTTGTAGCATAAAGTTAACAACATGAACTGGCTAACATTACAGGAAAATGTTAATGAATGAACTGCTTAAGTGTTTGACAGCTATTAAGCGAAACAAATCTAATTAGTTAGCAGTTTATGAAGTATTTTAACTTTACTTAACATAATACTTATCATGTTATTGGACGTACTTTTGTTTAACTATAACATATGTTAACTTTCTAACCTTTCCTATTAAGCTACTAACTTTTATTAGACTTGATATCGTGGGAAACCTCACATAAACCTCACACTTATAGCCAGCAATTACAATGCTGCTTTTTATTTTTATTAACTCTATCGACCATTCCGGGAAATGTTTCATGACAGGCTAAAAAGGCGTTGAAGCATTTTGGTTGGTCGTCTGCTGGCCAAGTTCGTAGTAATGTTCAGCCTTGGCATACGAAAAGCACATTTTTGTTTGTGTTTTATAAATGGAACCCATTATTTTTCTCGAACTTTGGAAAACGACAAGAAATTCTTAACTGCAATCGGTTTTGGGGGTCAGGTCAACTTTACCTAATGACCTTTTGGGTGTTTGTAATTTTCAAGCATTCTCTTTGCATACGAAGCATTTAACACCTGGCTGTATTTATCCCTTGCCCAGAATGAGTCAGAGAGTCACGAGCTTATAGAGTATTGTACAGGGTAATCAATGGGCGGGGCCAAAAGGAGGAGACAAGGCATTGGACTCGGACCTTAAAAAAGAGGCTTTTAGCGCTATTGAATAATTGACAGCGTCAATCAGTGGCTACGTTTCCCTACTCCCAGTCCGAGTCCGTCTCTTGGCTTCAATGGGAGCGTCTTTGGGAGTAGGTGCGCCAATGCGATGAGACTTAATGGCAATCATAAATACAAAGCACAACAACAACAACAACAAGTCTCATTAGTCTCCTTGCCACGTTGGTTGCTTTAAAGCACCTTCTACGACTCCATCAGAGTATTGTGCGAGTATCTCTTCGTTTTTTGACCATTTCCATTGGCGACCAAAACCGGAAAACTGACGCCGCTCAGCCGTGCACGCAAAGCAACTGTTTCCCCCGCCGCTTTGTGCCCTGCCTCATCCCTATGCCTATCCTAAATTGCAGCCTGGCGTCAAGCCCGAGTCTCGTCCGTCTCGTTCGTCCCCTCTCTGTGCAAAAGTTTCCCCACTTCAATTTGTTGTCGCTTTTCCCTGCAGAAATTACCACAATGGCGTCAAAAACTTTCAGCCTGTCGCGCCACACGTCACGTCATTTTGCTAGGCACGCCATGGCCCATTGACTGCATGCAAACCACACTATATATATACAGTATATACTGTATGTATTTGCCCCACACTCTTCCTCTTTCAACTGTTATTGCCACCACTGCATCCAATTGAATGCGACACGCAGGCGCGACAGGGCTAAAAATGCTTCAAATTGTTTATTGAAAACGATTTTTGCATTTCTGCCCCGTTTGTCGTTGTCATTTCTACTTCTACTTCTTCTTCTTGTTGTGGCAATGGCCCTCAATTTCAATTCAGTTTGGCTTACACATGTAACCCATTAACGTGCTGGCATACTATATACGGTATGTCTATCATTGAATCCAACTAGACATTTCAGTTTTCTTGGCTCTAGCCAAGTCCTTACATCGAGTCGCAACAATTTGTCTGATTTGACAGTTGAATTACTCTATGCATTTTTTATTTCAATTATATTTCATTTACAAAATTTTATTACAAAAACTTGAATTCTAAATCGTTTTTGTTTGAAGATTAATTAATACCTTCATCCTTAATACTACACCCCAAATAATTTCCACTTATTTTTATCTAATATCAATCGTTTTTTCACAATTCATTGCTGTTTCTAAAATTTAAATTTGCCAAAAATCCATTCGTTTTTCTTCAAATTTAATAAATGCAGTTCAAGTTAAGATCATATTTTCACACATTTTCCGTTGCATTCCACAATTAGGCGCAATTTGCTTTGAGTTTATTTTGATTAAAATTAATGAACATGGTGTATAAATATTTCAAGCTATAGAATTTTGCAAGTGCTTGCAAAATGTGCACTCGATTCCAAGTTATTTCTATACAAAGATGGGAAAATAAGGAACGGAGAGGATGCCGGGCAATTTATGGACTATTGCTAGCATATGTTTTGGGAATTCTTTTGAAATAGAAAAAAATGTATATTGGAACGGAAGCGGACTGGCAATCAGCATTTCTGTTGCAAGTTACAGCTGTGGCAGGTTGAGAGAATGGCCAGAAATAACGACAACGACTGACAACTGAACACAACGGACAATTCGATGGAAATGCGTCTGAAGCAACTTGTATTTATGGGTTTCCATTACAGTTGATTGCCCGGAAAATGTAACACAACTGTGGCTAGTATGTAGTATACGTTGATGGCTAACATAATAGAAACAATCATTTTTTTAGTCTTCTAATTTAAGCAATGTTTTAAAAATTAACAAAACGAGGGATTTCTGTACTCAGCTTTTTATCACATTGTTAAAAATGTGTTTAATATGTCGAAATGTCATTGTATAAAAATATACCCATACGCTTATATAGTCAAAATTGCATATAGCCAAAACTATGCAATTTAAAACGGTCTTAAAAGGAAACTGTGCAAATTCCGGAAAAGTGGAATTTCAGATTTGCTTAAGCAAAATGTCACACAGCAATTGTAGGAATTTGTGTGTGTGTGTGTGTGTGTTGTGTGTGTGTGTATCTGTGTCTGTATCCTGGTGTATCCACAGTGCCACACCCTGCGCAGCGTTGGTTGCGTGCGCCGCGCACCAATGCAAAAAGTGGGGGCAACTGTTTGTTGGCGGCTTGTGGCTGCCTCATGTCGTCACACCTTGACATAGGTACAACAACAACCACAAAAAAAAACAACAATAGGAAAAGAAGAAAAATAAAACCCGGACTTTAGCTGTCAGCAAACAGGATTTATGCCATTAAAAACTGTCACCAAAAATTATTTGGGAAAAACCGAAAACGAAAATAAATTTTAAGAAAATTCCCCGCTTAAAACAGAGTACAATTTAAGTAATTAGGAACCGTTTGGTATAATCCCCAAACGATTTGAAAATATATTCACAACTTTGAATGGTTTTTGTTTTTATGATTCGCCCACAAGAGGCAGCGATTCACGGGTCTCTGCGCACTCACAAAGTTCAATGGCATTTAACACAACTGGGAAATGCAAATGTGTGGTTGAGAAATAGATAGAGAGATACAGATACATATATAGAGAAACGAGGAAAGGGGAGACAAGTTGAGAGACACCGAGAGAGTTGAAATTTAATTTCGCTCTTGGCATTTTCATTGTCATTGCCATTGTTGCCGTTGCAGTTGCAGTTGCAAATTGTGGTGTTAACAGAGAATTTTATGTCTATTTCAGCCATAAAATGCTGTTGATATCCCTCCAAAGGCCACACAACTTTCCTGCAAATCCAAATACCAACTATAAACTCCCTTGAGCGAATAGTTAGTTTTTTTCATCGAAAGATACGAGACGAGTATACGAATGTATTCACATCAATATTGCGCGAGTTGATGAATGGACAGATTAGCAGTTGGTTCATTCACAGCCACATACGGAAGTTGGCCAACAAACTTTGTGAAATATTCATGTAATACTCTCGTACATTCGTAGGCCCAACAACCAAAAGATGCAACGTCATGTGTCGCTGAACTCGCCACATTTGTTTGTTGTTGTTGCTGCATATGAAAACACTAAATGAAAATGCCAGTGAAAGCGCATAGATAAATATACAAAAAATGGTCACAAAAGCTGTTTTAATAGCATGATCAAACAGATCGACCACAAAAAAAAATAATGAAATCAAACAAATTATGATTGATTATGCCGCAGAAGAAAGAAATGAAGCTTAAAGCTAATGAGTTTTGGCGCCCAACGATGTGAAAGAAGTAATCACAAAGCTAAATAAAATATAGTTATTGTAATTGTGTTTATTATTACTTTGAGGGAGAAATGTCTGCTGAGAAATATTTGTAAGATGAATAGAGAGACAGAGGACTAAAAGCATCTTAAAAAAGCTGCTGCTGTGGCGCCCAACGACTGCTTTGGAAACTGTTAAATAAATGTCTTCTTTCATTGCGGGCCAGCGACCTTCAACTGTGGGCAGACCCCAAAAAATTGCCCAATTTGACGGCTTTTTTGGGCTGCAATTACGTAAAGCATGGAGACGTGACTCGGATTCCGGTCGGCTGCAGTCGCCGCTGCAAATGAATGCAAATGTGTAAATAATTTAACAGCAAATGTGGTTTTTATTGGCATGTCTGGAATGTGTGCTCGCATGGCAAACAGCGACAGATACAGATACAAATTATTAGACGGCAAATGCGCGCACCGCATGCCAAGTGAGTTGCCATCAAAACTGAATAACTAATAATATATAGAGTCCGATAGCTGTTATTCGACTAAATTAGGAACAGCTTTAGATTTTATTATGGGACTTTTTGCCTAGATAAAAGATAATTGAAATGCAAACAGAGTTTGAATTCACGATAACAATGACTCCAATAAGCCAAGTTCCCAACCTTTTTTTGACCTTTTTGGTCACACTTTGTGCCACTGTCAAGGGAATGGAAATGGGAATGGGAATGGGAGTTCCCGGCTTAACGCTGCTTCCTCCCGTCTCCTTTACACTTGCACTTTCCACAATATTTTCCTTGTTTTCTTTTCCATTTTGTGCTGTTTTTTTGTTGTGTTGCCACATTGTTCACGGCCAATCAACTCGTGCACAAAAGAGCACGTAAAGGCTTCCACAAGGAAGAGAGAGTGAGCAAAGAAGCCGAATCGGCGGAAGGAAACAAAGAAAATGAGTAGCAGCACATGGATACACATGTACATACTCACAAAACATAGTATATATGTATAGTATACGTAAACGGATGTATGTGAACGTGTTTGGTTAAACGCTTGACTGGCAAATTGCCAGCAGACAACAAGGCCGAGATCTTGGCCAGAAACTGCAAAAGGGATGAGTCTCTGTGTTCCTTTGTTAGTTTCCAAATACAATTTATCCTTACTTAAGTGCACTTTAAAAACCAAAACTCATCCGCCGTCTTATCGAATGCAGTTGAACCGGAAGGCGGTCCGAAAACGATGCATGCAACATTCTCTTCCTGTTAGGAATAAACTAAAAAAAAACTAGTAAAAAATAATATTCTTCCACTCGACAATAATTGAATTAAGAATATATTAATTGGCATTTAGTTCAATGCGGCGTATACGCATTATTTGATTATCTTTTAAAAGCTACCACAAATCTGTATGCAAATCCTATAAATTACTCCATATTGCCACCTGTGGCGCCCTTTGTTTTGGCGAAAGGCATATTTGATCAACTCCAACCAAGGTCGACTGAACTGGCGTAACTGCTAAAAGTTATCTATAAATAGACTGATAAGTGGCTCGTGAATCGATTACCGAACTCACTTATCATGCAAAATTGTCATAAATTGCCATAGATAACATGATAATATGATAGATTCACAGCTTGAATGAGTGTTTTCAGTCTACATGGGGTTTTGCTACTTTTCTTGGTTTGTTTTGTCTTCGGGTGACACATTGTAAATTGTATTTTATTGTTATTTATTTGGTTTAAACAAATTATCAAACTAGTGAGCGGAAAAGAGAGAGGCAGAGAAACAGACGTCATGTCCGTTGGGCAAAGCTTTTAAAAGCTGCAGTATTAAAGTGCCATTTTGAGTATTAACATGACTGTTAGTTTAACATACGATGACTTGATGTTAACAGCGGCGGAACACACTGTCTCAGCTCGGACAGCGAGCGCAACTGTTGTTGCTCTCGTCGCTCTCTTACTTTGTGCACACGTGTGTGCGTGTGTTTCTACGTTTTTGCTTCACACGATTGGGGCATTGTTTTCTTGTGCTTTTGTTGCGATAGTTCCTTCAGCTGTTTACCTTTTAATAAATTTTTGCTAATTTAATTTAAAAGCCATTGTAGTGTGTGAAGAATATTGAGCGGATGCAATAAATCGACAACATAGTGAAAAAGTAATTATGTTTGAAAATGCTTAACTACGTTGTTTGTGAAGAGTGTTGTTCAATATGTTTGTGCTCGCTTTTATTTGTGTTTGTGTTTGTGTTTGTATTTGCAGTTGTCGTTGTTTGTTGGTATACAACGTATTGTTTATTAACTCGCAAATTTGATGACGACATTTCATTGATTTTTTCTTAAACTATCAAGCAATATTATTATTAATCATCGATTGCTTTTGGATTATTGCAGATCCATGGGCATATTGCTGCCGCCTGTGTCGCAGGTGACAAACACACGCATTAATCACACGCAACATCATCGCAATCGGAGTCTCGACAGTGCCCTGCAACGTATACCCGAGGTGAGTAATTTGTAAATACCCTGTGCTTTCTTTTTTTTTTGTTTTTTGCCAAATGTCAGTGCAAAGCATTTCCTCACCACACCCCAAACCACCCACGTTGCCCACTTTGTAAGTGATGGGCACACCTGAACCTGCAAAGTTTTAGATATGTGTGTATGTGGCTTGTATGTGTACTCAATATAATCAGTTCAATTATAATTTTTATCGCTATTCGCATTGTTATTCACATTTTTCGTTTCACACTTTTTGCTATTTGTGTACAATTCTGGTTATCAAGAGCGACAACAACAAACACGAACAGAATAACAAAAGACCAAACCAGTTATCCCGCTCGCACCCACACATTCAGGTGTCCAAAAAAAAAAAACCAAAATCTGGAGAGCTGAGAGAAGAGAGAGAGAGAGCTTTGGCATTCCATAACATTTGAGTTTCAGTTGTTGCAGCAAAGCTTTTCACATGATTGCAAACTATCGTGAGAGAGAGATAGAGAGAGAGTGCGAGTGCTCGTTTATTGTTTTCTTCTTTTTGTCTTTTTTCTTTGCACTTGACTTTTTACTGTAATTCAACTGCTGGCTGACAAGTTAAAATATATAATACGTAAAATTTGATTTGTTTAAAAGGTGGAAATCTCGTCGCCCAATGCAGAAAGCGAGACAACATTTTGCTCACCATCATCGATACTCAGCACGAATATGTGCTCGAAGATTGCAAATACAGCGGCCAGTGTAACTGCTGCACTCTCCACCTCCCCCCCGCCAATGCCAGCTGTCACATCGGTGGCGGCCAACAACAACCACACGGCGACGCCGCCAACAGTTGCCACCACTGTGAAACCAGCAACGGAGACGCCACCAATCAATGTGCACATACACGAGCAACGGAATTTGCTGCATACAGTCAACGGATCTGTGGGTGAGTAACAACCAATGGATACCCTGTAATCTGCAAGTTGAGTTTAATAATAAATGCATTTAACTTGATTTTAGTTGATTCGTGTCCCACGTTACGCATGCGTCCCAAGTCGAGTGAATCGATGTCGACGCGGGCACAGGACATTGTTGGTGTCATCGGCAGCAATGGAGGCTGCAGCAGCAGCAGCAACAGTTGCAGCAGCGCCGGCAGCAGCAAGAAACGCGAGGATTTGACTAGTCTGGGATCTGATGACTCCGGTAAGTTAAACTTCAACAGATATCTCAAACAACAAAAAAGACTTGATGTTCGTCTGATCGTTCCTATGGCAGCTATATGATATAGTAGTCCGATTTCAACCAAATTTTGTCAATATGAAACCATTCCAAATGCATATTCTGTCAGTTTGGTTCTCAACTCAAACAACAAAAAAGATTTTTATACTAAGACTTCATCTTCCACTGATCGTTCCTACGGCAACTATATGATATAGTGATCCTATCCAAAATCTAAACAAACTCTATCTGCGTGCATTATAGACGCACCTACAAAACAAGTTTGGTATCTCTAGATCTTAAAGTCTCTGAGATCTAAGCGTCAATACAGACGGACAGATGGACATGGCTATATCGACTCGGTTGTTGATGCTGATCAAGTATATATATACTTTATGCGATCGCCTCCTTCTGCCTGTTACGCACATTTTTTTTCTTTTTTTTTGTGACAAAGTTAATAGACTTGCACTTTTTTTAGGTACGGGGTCTAAAAATTCAATATCTTTGCCACTTGTGTCAATTTGAAGTTGTTTCTCTTATGTGAATATTATATTATGTGAGCATAACATTTATTTATACACTGCCATTGAACCTGTGTCTCTCTCGTCCTGGCAGGCATCATCTGTGGATCGGAGTCGGATCAAATCTCATTGAATCGCATATGCCACTCACATGAGTCTCTCGATTCGGGTGAAATGGATGCCGATGCGGATGCCGATGGGGATGCGGATGCCGAGGAGGAATGCATCGATATGATGGAGACAACATCCATGGATGAAGACTACAATCTAATGCAATCGGATTTATGCTTCTTTCCGCCGCCACACGCTGCCAACGATTTCGATTGTCGCACTTTGCGACCGTCTCGCAAACAGAAGCAACAGAAACGCGAACAGGCCAAGATACAACAGCAACAATTGCAATTGCAACTGCAAGAGCAACAACAGCAGCAGCAACAGCTGCAACAACAACTAGATGAGGAGGAGCAACTGGATGTGGATGATCGTGTGCGTTATCGTGTGATGAACATGTCACAGGCTGCCATCAATTTGGAGTTGGGCACAGCGCCCAATGAGATTGAACCCGTGCTGGATGAGGATGAGGAGGAGGAACCGAAGGAACAGGAGCAGCAACAGCAACAGATGGAGCAGGAAAATGAGAATCAGTCGTTGCCCACAACAACAACAGCAACAACGACACCAGTTGCCACGCCCACGCCCATTGCCACGCCCACGGAGAGCACCAAGAACGATCAGGTGCTGTTCAAGAATTTCTTTGGAGCCACCAAAATGGCCATCTTTCGCACCGCCCAGAGCATCATTGAGAATCACGAGAAGAAGAATGCGGCCAAGCAGCGGACAGAAGACACGGCAGCAACAACAGCAGCTGCAGCAGCAGCAACAACAACAACAGCTGCCACAGCCTTGGGGCATGCCACAAGCCAGGGCAATGCAACGATGGCGCCACAGGATCAGGTCAAGTCACCCACAGATATATCCAAGAAGAAGGAATTCTTCAGTCTGCTCACCTCGAATTCAAGTAAAAAAGCCGCCGCGGCGGCAGCAGCAGCAGCGGCCACGACTACGACCACGCCCACCACTGTAGAGGCGGCGGCGTCCACCGAGGCAGCGACCAGTGACTCCAATTCCACCTCCACCACCTGCGTCACGGAACATCATGTCAAGATCAAGGAGCGCACTTTGAATCTACGTTTGCCCGGTGCCGGAGAGAGTGATTTCAATCCGGATGTGATGCTGCCCAAGAGCTCCTCCATCAGTTCGCTGCACAAGCTGAAGCTGCCGGTGCCCGGTGTGGTCAAGTACTTCATCAGTGAACGTGCGCCCACAACAACTACAGCGTCGGGTACCGGGAACAGTGGCCAGCAGAGTGGGGAACGCGGTCCCAGCGGACTCTTGAGATTCTTTGAATCGCCCGTGTTCAACATTCACTTTGCTGTCCACTATCTGTTCTACTCCAAGGAACCGGGCGTGCTCAGCTTTATTGGCAACAAGATCTTTAGCTTTCCGGATCATGAGGTGGACTTGTATATACCGCAATTGATAGTCATGTATATCCAAATGGATGAACTGGCCGAGGTGTTGGATCCCTATTTGACCATTCGATGTCGCAAGTCTGTGGACTTTTCGCTCAAGTGTCTGTGGCAACTGGAGGCGTACAACTATCAGATGGATTCGCTGGGCAACAGCAGCAGCGGCAGTCGCAAGTCCAAGCTGGCTCTGATGAAGGAGATCTTCTCGAGGAAGGAGCACAGCAAACAGCAAACCAAATCCGAGTCCAGCTCTGTGGCGCTGATGAAGAAGACGCATCATCGCTCGCAATCGGATGCGACTGTCCTGCTCAGCGATTCCATGCGCAGTCCGCACACGTTGAGCATCAGCCATCGGATGTATCAACAGCCGCCGTACACGACCCAGACGTTGCCCACCACGCCCGCCAAGCTGTGCCTCGGGGATCTCACCTCGGGCCGGGCCTTCGACAACGGCTGCACCTGCTTCGAGACGGTGCGGGGACAGGTGAACGGGCTGCTGGGACAGCGCACGCTGTGCAATTGTGGAGCTCCCAAGACGGCGCCGCAGAAGGAGTTCATGAAGGCGCTGATCAATGTGGGCAAGAACCTGACCTCGCTGCCCTCCAAGGCGGAGAAGACGTCGGCGCTGAGGATGTTCCTCAATCTGATTAATAAGAATTTGCCCGCTCGCGTCTGGTTGCCACTCTACTCGGACATTCCGCATCATGTGGTGCGCATCACCGAGGAGAAAACGGCCGTGCTCAACTCCAAGGATAAGACGCCCTACATTATCTATGTGGAGGTCGTTGAGGTCTCGGATATTTACACCTCGCCGCTGATTCCCAAGCTGATGCCCTCGCTGCGGCACACGAAGAGCGAGGAGCATCTGGAGGGCTCCTGTCTGCACACGCATCCCAGCTGCAGTCGCACCTCCAGCTGCAGCAGCAGTCACCATGGCTCCAGCTGTCGTCGGCGCAAGAGTCCCACGGAAACGCTGGCCGAGAACGGCTGTGGCGACTCGGCGACCCACAATAACAATAACAATAACAATTGTGGCGGCGGCAATCTGCTCTCGCTGGGCGGCCTCCAGCTGCAGGAGGATGACGTGTGGTCGCAGGAGGATGACGAGATCACGGCGCAGTACCTGAACATGCGCAAGAACAGCGAACGGGATGCCATTTCACAGATGTCCCTGGACTCGTGCGACTCCAGAGATCAAGGTGAGTGGCCAGAATTGCCAGACCTCCTTATACACGCATTAAAATAATCGTAAGATTAGTTGAAAAAATAAAAATAGGAAATTAAAACTAGAAAACATATTTGGAAGGGAACTAAAAATATTTGCACTATTTTTCTTAAAATTGCTTTGACTACGGGTTTTCCCCAAAATTCGTTAATACTTTTCAGAAATATTTTAAAGAAAATATGAAAAAAAAGAAAATAATCAATACTAAGAAAAACTTTATTCAAAATCTTGAGAAAATTTAAAAATTAATATTAAATCAGAATCGGAAAAAATAAAGCTTACTTTTTCTAAAGTTAATAGTCCGACTTTAATTACAATTTAAATACAGATTCTTTTAATTTTTTATCAGCATTTCGTTTAAGAATTTTGACCAAAATAAGAATACCATTATTAGTTTTAAGTTAAGGCACCCAAAAAATTCAAATTTATGAAAAATGAGATCAAAACTTACCACAGCCGAACTTCCTTAACTGGAATCCTTATTACCCAAAAAAAAGGTTCGAGTTTTGGAGATATTCGACTTACAGAGTTCTTTTTCTAAAGTTTATTAATTTTACTGCCACTCATTGAGCTTAAGCTAGAGAGAAGTTCAACTTTATTAAAAACGGAATGTTATTCAGAGACGGAAAAATAAAAGCACTTTTTTTTTATTATTTTTGTTTTCATTGTATCTGAAATATCATTTATTTTCTCTTTATTTTTTTAAATGTTGTTTTTAATTCTAAAACGAATTCTTGCACAACTTTTGTTGTTTTCAGGTCCACCAGTTGTCTTCAACATTGGCGATGTGCGAACGCGACATTGCAACAACTTGAACTGCGAGAACACAAAGTCGTTCAGCAATGATCCCGAGGATCCATCGGCAGCAGCTCTAAAGGTAACTTCAAATCTCACTTGATGAATTCTGGAACTAGCTTATATACCAATCACATCTTTTCTTAGGAACCCTGGGATGAGAAGGAGAAACTGATACGGGAATCCTCGCCATACGGTCATCTCTCCAGTTGGCGTCTTCTCTCCGCTATTGTCAAATGTGGCGATGATTTGCGCCAGGAACTGATGGCCACACAACTCCTGCAGGTAAAGCCAATCCATTCAATTTAAGCTCCAGCAAATCCTTTAAATTCGTTTCTATATCCTTAACACAGATGTTCAAGATTATTTGGACGGAGGAGCATGTGGATCTTTGGGTGCGTCCGTATAAGATCATTTGTCTATCGAATGACAGCGGTTTGATTGAACCCATTTTGAACACCGTCTCGTTGCATCAAATCAAAAAGAACTCCAACAAATCCTTGCGGGATTACTTTATTGATGAGTATGGAACGCCAGAGGGCGAGAGTTTTCGTCGTGCCCAAAAGAATTTTGTGCAGAGTTGTGCGGCATATTGCCTGATATCGTATCTGCTGCAGGTTAAAGATAGGTGAGTCCAAAATTTAACTTGAATAAATAACGCAAAACTAACATAACTACTTTAATTCTCAGGCATAATGGAAATATACTCTTCCATTCGGATGGACACATCATCCACATCGACTTTGGCTTCATTCTGAGCATATCTCCAAAGAACTTGGGTAAGTTTTGAGATTGGTTTTTAAATAATACAAGGATTACTAAAATTCAAAGAAACAAATTTACGAAAAGAAAACTAAATATAGTATAGGAAATTAAAGTTAGGAAAAAAGAAAGAAGAAATAAATAAGGTAATGTCAAAATTAAAAATATTTAATTTAAAATCGAATGGGTTAATATATATATATACCACATATTTCAAAAGAAATTCAAACGGAAAAAATAAACTAAAAAAAGTATTGGAAATTATGCTTAGAAAAAAATTTGAAGTATAATAATGTAAGTAGAGTAGAAATTGCAAATGTTTTATTTAAAATCGATTTAATTTTACTATTTCAAAAGGAAATTCAAGCTACCTTTCATAAATTTTAATGAAGAACATGTTTTCTTGCTAATTTCTGTGCTCTGAATATAAAAAAATAAAGAAATTGATTTTAGGCAAACTCCAACTACATTTTAATTTTATAATTAGTTTTGCTTTTGTTTGGAGTATTTTCGAAACTTGCCCGAGTTGCCAAGATATTTATACTAATGTTCTGCTTATCTGATCTTCTTTTTAGGTTTTGAGCAATCACCGTTTAAGCTCACACACGAATTTGTCGATGTGATGGGCGGCACCAGCTCCGAGCATTGGCGTGAGTTCAATCGCCTGCTCCTGGTCGGAATGATGTCGGCGCGCAAGCATATGGATCGCATTATCAACTTTGTGGAAATTATGCGCAGCAGTAAGTGAACAACTTTAACCATAACTCTATTCAATATAATTAATGATTTCTTCTGTTTTTAGATGCTCATTTGCCGTGCTTCAAGAATGGATGTTCCGGCACCGTACAGAATCTCCGTAAACGTTTTCATATGAATCTAACTGAGCAGGAAATGGAACGCAAAGTGGAACAGCTTGTCCAGGACTCGCTCAAGAGTCTGTCAACCAAACTGTACGATGGTTATCAATACTATACGAATGGCATATTGTGAGAACGGTTTTTCATGAAAATCTAAACGAACGGCAAGCGGAAAAATTGATGAAAAACCAACATCTCATCAAACAACGTTCATAAACAGAAATCATCGAGCCGATCTGATAAAAAAGAAAAAAAACCAAAACTATGGACTGACTTTTTGTTTAAAAGAAAATTTATTATATATACACACATACAGATATGTATATATATATATATACATATAAACTATATTGTGAAATGTAGTACTTTAAAAGAAAAAGAAAGGCAAGAGAGAAGGTGGAAAGAAAGATAGAAAGAAAGATTGTGTGTGTACCAAACAACAACTTACTGTTATTGTAGCCAAAATCGTTGATTGTGCGTATTGGCATTGTTATTATTATATATTATATTTAGGCTAAAGTGTATGTTGTCTAACTTTTAAGTATAAACAAACAAAAAAAGCAAAAAACAAAAAAAAGATTGTAAATGTAATTATTTTGACTGTATTTCGTCTGTCTGTCAGTCTGTTCCGTATATCCGTGTCCTGTAATCGGTCCTTGCTGCATTGCATTTAGCAATAATCATATTTAATAATCAGCGACTTGTATATATTTAAGATCACAACAATACATTTAACGATCCCTCGATCCTTAAACATAACACATCTAAAAATAATTGTAATTTTAATAATTATTTCAAATATCTTGGCACCACTTTTTTTAAGCTCTAATCAATCGAACTGCACCCAGCTTTCCATTTTATATATTAATTCGTGCAACTAATTTGTAAATACAAATGAAAATTTATCGAATTCCAACATTTATCGGGTTTTATCGAAACTAAATCAACTTAAATACGATAACGAGTTCTATCCAACAATATAGGCATTATTTATAAATTATAAATAACATAATTACAATATCATATGTGGATCAAATGTGCCGCAACTCCCCAAAAAAGAAAAACATTGCATTCGCCCTTTAAATTTTTCACATATATGTATATATTATCTATGCCTATAGCTCTATACCTTTATCCATTGCTATATATTTATCTCTATATCTACAACTATTTCTAAATACATATAAACGGAACATTTTTTCTAACTTTATATAGTCTTAACTAAGCTACCAATAATAAAGGGATAAATCAAATTATACGCAAATGTACTAAAATTAATAGTTAGGCACTAAAAGTGTAAATTTCAAGCTTGTTTATGTGAAAAACAATATTATAATAACGTATACGCATGTACGTACCATATGTAATAAACATTAAATATTAAATTACATAATACAAACAATAAACAAACAAATAAAACACACGCAAAATTTAGCTACAAGTATTTGAAAAATGTAGTTTGCATTTTTCTACAAATTATTTAATAAACTCGATTCAAGCAACAACAAATACAATTAATGCAAATACAACAAATTTGAAATTCCGATATTACATACATACATAATAATAATAAAGATGAAAATACCCAAAAACATATTCCATTTGTTTTTTTTAGACAAATTTGGTGCACAATTTTTGGGGAAATCCTTCTAATCCTCTAAATGCCAATCGATAGTAGAGAACCCCAAGTAACTAAGAAATAATGTTGCCATGGAAAAGTAGACCCCAATAACAAATACATATTTCGACAAATTATTTTAGTAGAAACTTTAGAAAACATCGAAATGGATCCAACAAAATTAATCGGAAAAGTGTAAGTTACATTTTTATATATCTTAAAGATGTATAACATATATTTTATATAGAAAGGAGATGGTGCACATGGAGCATAAATCCCGTAGAAATTATCCCCATGTTTGGACAAAAATTGCAGAAACCGAGACGAATAAGTTTTATAACCAGGATGAGATAGACAAGCAGCTGAAGGAGAAACTGACATTACAGGGTATGCTTAAATTTGTAATCAATTTAATAGTTTAATTTATTATGTGTATTTTAGATGTCTGTCCCTATGAACACGATGGTAAGGGCGACTGCCACTTTATATCACCGGAAATGCATAAGAATCTCTTAGAGATTTGCCGCTGTGGTCGACAACGACGTGGCATTCACATGGGCAAGTGTCTGCAGCGGGCCATCAATCCAGATTTGCAGGAAAAACCCGGAGACACTGCGTATTCCAACAGCGTGCCACGCACCTCGAACTGTAAGTTGGAGTTTCCACCTATTTGGTGAGAGATTGAACTAAACAACTTTTTATTCTTCTAGCTAATATAGGTTTCCGCAGTGCTGCCTATAAGAAACTGGAACAGTCCATGCAATACGTTTCGCCCACACACTCTATGCCCGGTCCACGTGTAACTGCAGCACCATATAATACCATTATAATAGGCTAAATAGAATGTCTTAAACTGTATCTCAATTGATTCAAATCTTAACTGCATCTTAAAAGCAATATTATAGAATAAAATGTACTTTAAAATTCTATAATTAAAAAATAATTTTTAAATTAAAGTCTACTGGATTTTAACTAAACTTTTATAGATAAATAAAATTGTCTAAAATTCGTTCAATAATTAAAATGTTAATTGCATTTAAAAAGTATTATGATCGACCATTTAAATATTCGTAAATTCTATCTACTTATAATTAACTGAATCTTAACTGAATTTTAAATGATTATTATTGATAAATAAAATTGTCCAAAATTCTATCATAATCACTTTAAAAGATTATTATACAACTTAAAAGAAAGATAGTCTAAAATTCTATCTATAATTAAAATCTGAACTGGAGATTTTCCAGCGCTCAAGTTTGAATTTTTTTAAACTGTTGTTGTTTTTGGGGATGTCCCCACTTATTGCTAGGTTATCGCAATCAATCGATTGTAAACAACTTGAATCTCAACTGGATTTACCAGAAATACATCGCTGAAAACCTGTCCCACACCTATGTATATATAAATATATGTATTTGTATATATTAAATGTTAGTTAGACCTATTAACTATGAGCTAACTTGGCCAACTTGGACTCAGTGCGAGCGGAAACTCAGAGCTAATCAGTTGAACTCTTTAAAGTATTACCATATATTATGATGCACAACTATCTGCAATCATTGGTGTTAACAACTTGTGCTCTTATCACAAGTGCCCAAATACCTGGTCAGGATTTTCTGATCTTTGCAACCACAACAAGTTCAACGCCCACGATGGCACCAGCGACAAGGCCAACAACGGGTCCAACCGGGGATTATGTGCTGATCAACAATCGACCGGTGTTAGCCACAATGGCACCTTTCATGGCAGCCGCATCGGCACGAACGCCCCAGTTCCTCGACTGCTATGGACGCTGTCCCACCACGGCGGAATACAATCCCATCTGTGGCAGCGATCGGCAATTGTATCTCAACGAACAGAAGTTCAACTGTGCGCGCTTCTGTGGTGCAAGTGAGTTGTCAACATCTGATACACCTGTACCCTCCACTCTCCACCCATGACTCAATGTTTACTTGCTTTTTAGATGTGCAAATTGTGCGACGAGGCAGCTGCCAAGGTCTGTTTCCCATGCAACGCGGCTGAAACTACACTGGAAAAAAAGCACTCGTAGAATTAAAAATATATGAAATTAAATAATTCATATTATGAGTCAAAAAGTTAGCGGGAATATAGTGAAAACAAAATGAAAACAAAACCAAGGCTGCAAGCTACCAAAAACAGTTGGAAAAGGTTCAAACCATTGATCATGATTAAAGGCCCAGTTTGCAAAACGGTTCAAGGCTTGCTTCAAATATATTTTTATTGTTTTCCTAGATGTGTTGTACTTACTCAATTTAAGAATAATTTAATTCAATCTTATGATTAAAATACTTTTACTTTGTTTATTAAACATCTAAAAACCATGAGATTTATGTAATTATCTATTTTTTCAATTAAATAAAAGTTTCGATTTAATTTTTTTTAACTTAAAAAATGATGAAATGTACCTTATCTTTTCTCACTGTGCAGATGAACCATATATGTATAGATAATCATGCATACCTTCTGACATATATATTTTTTATCAGGTGTAAAAATATAAAATGTAAGACATAATAATTAAAGACACAATTAAATAAAAGTTTATATATATATATTAAAACAATTTTAAAAATCCCAGGGTTAATAATATTGTTCTATAATTAAATATGTTTCTTATTTATTTTGATTTAATTTTTTTAACTTGAAAAATACTGAAATTTACCTTATCTTTTCTCTGTGTAGATGAATCATATATGTATAGATAATCATACAAACCTCCTGTTGTATATGTACTTTTTATCAGGTGTAAAAATATAAAATGTAAGACATAATAAATAAAGACACAATTAAATATATAAAAAACCATTTTAAAAATCCCAGGGTTACTAATATTGTTCTATAATTAAAAATGTTTCTTATTAATTTTGGTTTCATTTGCTTACCTTAAAAATAATAAAATTTACCTTACCTTTTCTCTGTGCAGATGAATCATAAATGTATAGATAATCATACAAACCTTTTGTTATATACATATGTATTTTTTATCAGGTGTAAAAATATAAAACACAAGTATGACAACTGTTTCTTTATTTTATGTGTTTCTTCAGTTTTTTCTTTAAACTCTGTTGTCGATAAGAAGTTCACTTTCTACAGATGTCTATAAAATATACTATGTAATAATTAGAAAACTTGGTTGTCTCATGGACTGGACTGATAAGCGCAGTTGCCGTTACTTATCGTGGTCCATATTTTGCTTGAGTTGCCTTCAGTTTCATTTCGTAGTTCAAAGCGTTCGCACCACACAACGGGGAATCGAAAAATCGCTATCAAGATGTTCAAGTCTTATCAGTTGGCTGTAGCCATAGGTTAGATCTTATTTTTTGTCAATATTTGCTGTACTTCCCGCTTGACATTTCACGTCTCGTTTACTGCAGCTCTGCTGTGTATCTGCTTCAATCCCGAGGTGACTTCCTTTGCCCGCAACTTTAATCATCATCGCCCAAATGTGACGTACGGTGTGCCGGCCCAGAACTACCGGCCGGGCTATAACCAGAGCAGGCCCAACATCGGTTTCCATAACAACTACGCTGTTCCCAATCAACCTCAACCTAATGCCGGATATGGTTTCAACACCCAGCCAGTGTATGGAGGCAACGGTTATCGCCCGGCCAATCTTACAGCTATACAAGGTGGATATCGTCCACACAACAGCACCGGCATTTTTGGCAGACTCTTCAAGTTGTGGTAGAAACTGAAACCCCCATCAGCAACTATTCTCAATAAATCATATTGTATATTCCCCCAAGTAAGAAGCCAAAGTTGTTTTCATTTTTTCAAAAAATCATTTATTCAGCAGATAATCCGCAAATGCTCAACAGATTATCTGGATCATCGTGTTGAATTGCTTGCTTTCCGGTATTCCAGGAACCAATTATATAGTAGCATATTTATATTTATATAGAGAGAGTAAATGCAGAGATGATGATTGGCTCCAGTTATGGGATTGTTTAGTCAAGGGTGCGGTGGATAATTGTCATGTTAATTAAATATATATAAATACTGGGAGACGACGATTACGGATCTACATAGATGCCAGCCAGTATTACACGGCTTTTGATTGAATGTAGGATGGTATATCAGCTTTGAACATATGAATATTAGCTTTAAAGAGCCTGCCGTGTGGTGTTGCATGGGAATACCGAGACGATGATCATAAAAATAAACCAAAACCGACGAGGATCCCGCGCCGCCGTCAAGAAAATCCCACGTCGCCGTCAGGAGATCGATCCCACGCCGCCGTCCAGGAGATCCCACGCCGCTGTCAAGTTAATCCCACGCCCCAGTCAAGTTAATCCCACGCCGCTGTCAAGTTAATCCCACGCCGCAGTCAAGTGCTCCTGCGCCGCCGTCAGGAAGATTCCCACGCTGCCGTCTGCTCGATTCCCACGCCGCTGTCAGCAAACTCCCTCGCCGCCGTCAAAGACTCCCACGCTGCAGTCATTGCTGCCATCCCTCGTCGTTTTTCCGGTCCGGTTTGGATTCTATCCCACGCCGCCGTCAAATTGTATCCCACGTCGCCCAATCGAAGCTGTTGCCTATTTGAGTAGAAGCGTTGTCCCTAGCGCCCTCGCCTAACCGAAGCCCTAACAAATCCCACGCTGTAAAAACATGCGAATCCCTCGATGATGTCCAAAGACATTGAATCCCACGCTGCCGTCAATTTGTGGTGTCCCCCGCTGCATTCAGTTCTTGGTATCCCTCGCAGCATTCAAAACTTGGTATCCCTCGCTGCATTCAATACTTGGTATCCCACGCTGCCGTCGATGCATTCAAGTGTTGTGGTACGAAATTCAAGTGTTATACGAAAAACAACTGCGATCCTTCAAGAAAACTCTCTAAGCGCCTCTCAGAAAACGGTAGAAATCGACAACGGCCATATTTTGTAGTGGAAGATAAGCACCAAATACGATCTGCTTCAAGTAGATTATCCTATCCTATATACTCGTATATCCTAGCTGCCACCGGAGAGGCCTCAACTGCAGGGAAATGTGAGTGTGTTGCCAAATGCGAAGATTAAGCGGTGATTGATTTCGGGTTGGGCTGCAGTTGGTTGTCCTCAGTGTCCAGAGTATCACAAAACAGAGAACGAAAAACTATCACGTATACGTCTGTTGTGTCCCATGCCCATCATACGAAGAGCGGAACAAGTTGTGGTTGTGGTGGTGGTGCTGTGCGTGCGTGTCGATGAAAAATGATGGTATTTTTTTTGTTTTTGTTTTGTTTTCTTGAATATGGTTAGTAGTGGAGTTGTAGAGTAGGAGGTTGTGCCCTGGATCGGTTGATCCGCTCTCCTCGAGATTCGAGTCGATTTGCCTCGGACGAAAAGATGTGATAAAGATGAAGACGTATACGTTTCAAGGATGTGACGATTCTAAAGCAAGCGAAGTTCTTCCAGTTCGGTGGCAGCCTCATTAGATAAGGAAGCGGCGTCGAAACCGTTAAGGGATGTGATTGTGATGATGATCTCAGACTGCAGACGCTCCACATACCATCAGAAATGGGCAATTGAATATCAAGAGAATTTCAAGTGCTGCGACATCAGTTGAAGTCGAAGAACACTCAAAGTAGTGCTCGAGATTCATGGTGGATGCCACAAGATGCCCCACTCCCATCCATTATTTATGGTATGGCTGGCGAATTTGAAGAGGCGTTCACAGTTCAGCTCAAAGATGAAGCTACTTCTGCTCGGCCAATTTAGAAACGGATGCTCGTCTTTACTGCTGCCTGTAGACCGACCACGAGATACGAGAGTCGAAAACGCCCCAGGATTAAACACAAAGTCATGGATGGCCCGCCTCAGAAGTTGTAGAAGTAGTTGTCTCATGCAATTCCCTCGCTTTCGCTCTCAACATGGGATGAACATCATCCAAAAGGGGGGGGTAGGAGTTGCCAGCTGTCGGTTTCGGGTTTCTTAGCCATACGAATAAGTGTTGTACATGTCACAGTTTTAACAATAACTAAATATACAATCGATTGTTTTACAATAGTACTTAGTTGGGGAAATGCGTTGGGGAAACACTGACTCGGTATTTTACAATCATGTTACAAGAAGGAACAACATCGTGTTGTCCGTACATTCAATAAAAAAGTGGTGTTGGTACAATATACATTTAGCCACTATGGCCAGAAGTCTAAATTTCTCGAGTCAGATTTACATACATACTTAGAGGGTATGTTTGCTGAAAATACATAGTTTAAAAACTTACACAAAAAAAAAATAAAGATACAACAAAAAAATAGAAAGAAAGAATAGAGTATGAAGATATGTAGAATGTAGCGCGTGTCTCATGGATTCCCTTTGAGAACAACTTGGGCGTCGTGTGCTGGGGGAAGCGGGACGGGACAGTGCGGAGCGGGACAGACCGACCGACCGATCGACTGACAACCGTAGGGCCTCTCTGCTTTGCTGTAAGTGAATTAGATTGCTTGTTTTTTACCTGAAAAAAGCGTACATACACCAACAACAACAACATGGATAACGACGAAGACGACGACGTCGAAGAAGTAGAGCAACTTGTCATGGCTTGGTTTCCCTGCCTGCCGCCTGCCTGCTGCATCTGCAACTGCTGCTTCTGCTGTATATCGTATTGGGTTCCCTTTACGATTTGATATATGATATTGGACCTGGACATGGGGTAGGTTGCGCGCTTGGATGCAGCTGCAAACAAGCCAGGAGCAATTTAATGGATGATCGCTCAACTGGCCGTGTCTCCCATGTCTCCCTCTCTCGCTGTCTTTCCCGCTTTTGGGGCTTGTGTTTGTGTGTGTGCGCTGCTGCAGTACCACCTCGCAATTGTTTCCCTATTGCGGAATGTTGAACGGTGCACCAGGAGTTAAGCGCTCAACTGGCAATGGCGAAGCGTAGCGTAGCGCAGCACCTTCTCGTCTGACTTAGCTAGCCTCATTCACATATTTCGGGGTCATCGAACACTAATCGCATTTGATTCCCATTGCGATGGATTGCATTTACAGTTAACCGGTTACTCTCTCTCTCGCTCTGGCTCTGGCTCTGGCTCTCCCTCTCTATCTGTATCTGTAGCTATAGATAGATTTACGTATCTGTGCTAGGCTAAGAAGTGAAAGGTGAATGTATATAATTTACACATATTAAGGAAATTACAACCCGTTGTATCTCATCTCTTTTTCGCTGTTAATCTGCGCTAACTTGGCTTTTAGTTTTCAGCTCCGGTTGCTGTTGGATCATCATCATCTTGGTGCTGTCTTCTTCTTGATGCTTGAACACTAATCGCATTTGGTTCCCTTTTGCGATAAACGACGGAGGCACGAGCTGTTTAGGATCATAGCCGGGCGTGCTAACGTCATATACTACTTTTATACTAAGTATATATAGAGAAACAAGCAAGGCACATCATCATCATACAATACATACAAAATACATACACACATCAACACACAGGACAGAGACAACGTTGAAACTCTGTTGTTCCCTTTGCTGTTACTGCTCTCTCTCTCTCTTTCTCTCTCTCCTGTTGATGGCGACGAAGATGTCGACGACGACGCTTGGATGCCCGTAGCGTACTTGCAGGCAGCTGCCCGGTACCAAGGACAACACATCAGCTCGCTCGCATCTTTAAAACGTTAACGAGTGCTGGTGATTGTGTGCTGTGGCGGGTCTCGGTCCAAACGCATTTGTTTCCCTTTAGCGCGGACCGAGCGCATATTTCTATGCGGTGCAATGCATTACGTGCTGTCGGCTTGGCTTGGATTGGCTTAGCTTAGCTTGGCTTGGATTGGAGTAGTGTGTCCTCTGGCTATGGAGAGAAGCCCTTCGGATACATGTTAAATGTCTCGAGTGTGCAGTCAGTGTCGTCTGCTGTGCCTCGACTGGGAGCCAGCAGCCGTTTTAACTTGCAGCTAACGTTTTTTTCTGTAATATAAAAACGTTAAGTGTTTGATACACTATTACGAGTAGATCTACTTGGGATCTGGGCAACGGATATAACGTTGTTGTTTAACTCGTGTGACAGGTTGCTGATGTTGTCGTTGTTGTTGTCATTTTGGATGTCTAAATTTGGATGGACTTGATGTATCGTTATTGATTCCCTTTAACGATTTCTGTTGCTTTTGTTGTTGCTGTTGTTGGCAAGTGAGAAAGCTAGATTGCAAGTGCTTGCCAGGAGAGGAGGGCCGCCACCCTCCAGGATGTGTGGATAGATGGATCGATCGATGCCCCACAAACATTGCTGCAAAAAGGTGCAAGTGCATAGCAAATTATAAGACTAACAAATGTCTCACGCTGCCGTGTTTAATCCAGAGGCTTGTCCTCGTGCTATAAACCTTGGAGAGCTGAGAGAGATTGCTACCGCTTTTAATGATCATCATCATCATCATGGGTGTTTCTGCAAAACAGGTTTAAGCAATTCAAATAGAATTCATTGCCTGACCTTAACAAGTTTCGACATTTGCGACAAGTTGTCAGTTGAGTTGGTTGGATTTCGATTGTTGATAACGAGTGTTGTTGTGGTGTTTATATATTGCTTTCAAGTTGGCATTTGATTCCCATTGCCTCAAGAAATTTTGCTACATGTACACGGGGGGTTTATGTGTGTGTGGCGAACATCCTCAAAAAAAAAAAACTGCAATAAATTTATGGATATATCCTGGGAAAAATTAGCTGGGTAGGGTTAGCAGAAAAATACAAAAGGGAGAAGATAAACTTGAGTATTGGAAAATCCTTTTGCATTTCCCGCGCATCCGAGTTTTCATCTCTTCTCCCACTCTTTCGCTCTGAGACGCTTTTCTTTGCCATTCTAGGAAAACACAACTTGCAGATATGCGCAGGCACATTCAACTGCGATCATATTAGCTACAAGACACGAAGAAAGAAAGAAACACACAAAACGATTCTTTGCTCCAGAATAATTTGCAATAAATAATTTACATGAAAATCGGGCGCTTCCTTTTGCTGCCTATTCATTTCGGGGATTTACATTATTCCCAATATGCGCAGGTACCGTTCAACTGCGTCATATTGCTATAAAATACGAAGAGAAGAAAAAAAAACAAATTTGTTCTTTGGCAAAGCGGATTATTTACGCTGATTTTGGTCTTGGCATTCTCCACATAACATGGGATCATCCTCAGAAAATGTTGCCCATTATCAACTGTAGTTGCACCTCGCTGGTTTGGAAATCTTCGTTAGATGTTTAGTTAAGTATCTGTACTTTGTATCTACAAGAATAAAATATCCAAATTGAGGGGTAGAAATGTATAAAAATTTACGTTCTCCGGTTCGCCTGTATTTCTGAATAGTTGATAGGATTGTTATTCGGCTATCCGTTTTCGGTATTCGTTTATCGTATATCGTATATCGTAGCAAGATGCTAAAAGAGAATATGGAAACAAAAACGACATTTTGTTCGAGTTAAGAGTATGAGAAAACGATTTACGCTTTGCCAGTGGAAGAGTGAGTAGTTAATCTTGTCTGTCTCGTTCCCCTTGCGTTCTGACATGGGTAGAGCTCTATAATTGCGAAAAGATCTCCTCTCATCATACACTCTTTCTTGCAGATACACGCAGGCACCGTTCAACTGCGTCGCATCGCTAAAAAAAAATATAAACGAAAAATTGTCTTTGTCCTAAACTACAGGTTGGGAGTTTACGTGTAATCTGTTAATTTGGTTATCATTATTAGATAGCAGAACCTCTCTGGTTGATCATCATCCAATTGAATGTTCTGGCATATATAGATTGTTGCCGTCTGCCTTCCATTTGATTCAACCAGGACGCATGACGCTCACAGGCACTGTTCAACTGTGATGCATCGCTACAAAAAGATTGAAGCCCTCATATTTAGGCTGTACATTACGAATAGGGATAAAAACAATATTTCAAACTTGTTCCTTGCTCAGTCAGTGAATGAGCGCATTATCAATTCCAAGTATCTGCCTAAGGCATCTCAATTTTCCAATTTCATAGTTTTATGATATGTGCAGGAACCGTTCAACTGCATCATATCGCTAAAAAAACACAGGTTGATTTGATAGAGAATAAAAAGAAATAGAAGCCGAAGATGCTGAGAAAGTCCATTCGCAAATTCGCACTGCTTGGCACTGCTTGATAACTGGGTCTGCAATTCAAGTGTTAATTAACGAGTTAAATCCCATACGGCTTACGTGCCACCATTGGTCAAAGTGAGTTGAAGTAGACCGAAGTGAAGACAAAGAGAGGCGACCGACAAAGTAGTGATGATGATGACGACAACGACGAAATACCATCAAGATGGCTGCGAGAGAAAAATTATTTCGTTGCATCACAGGCACATTCAACTGTGATGATGACGTTGGTTGCTGTTGTTGTTCTTGTTGTTGCTGAATCTCCATTGATGTGCTGTAAATCTGTTTTAAAAAGCAATTTGTTGTTGCGTTCGCAGCTGATATACGAATACCGTGTGTATACAGAAGAGATAACTGTGTGGATGGGTGGGTGGCGTCAGCAACTGCTAAGCGCGCTGTATGTAGAGTAGTAGGTGGTGATATTGTGGTGGTGGTGGTGGTGGTGTTGTTGGTTGGCAAAGTAGGCAAATAAAGCACACACGCGCACGCACACACACACGTTTGCTGTTGAGCTGAAGCTGCTGCTGCTGCTGCCGCGCGCAATTCCGCCTTGTCCCCAATTATTTTTGTCAGCTGCTTCTGGCAATCTTGCATTTCTGCAATGTTTCTTTTGTGCTTGTTTTTTTTTTTGGTTTGGGCAAAGGAGACTCGGTGGTGTTTGCTGCTGCTGCTGCTGCCGCTGCTAAGCTGCTGCTTCGGCGAACTGTGTAGGATCGGCTGGCGCACAACAACAACCCGATGCCATTGCTGGTGGTTGTGGTTGTTGTAGAAGACGGACAGACGTGAAGACTCACTCAGTGTTTACTTAAAACAAAAATCTTGAAGCCAATCGATATATCAATCGATTATTTGATATCATTGCGTGTTTCAATTTCATTCTGTTTCGATCTCGATGTGTTGATGATTAGGTTGCTCTCTTTGTGGTTGTTTGTCAAGTGTTCCGTTCCTCCTCATCGTTGCCATTAACGTATCGAGGAGCAGGAAAACTGTAAAACAAAATCAGTTATAGACGAATTTGTATACGACAAAACAAGAGAGAAATGGGATATTGATTTTTTTTTTTTTGCTTGTTCTGAATTGTTAAGAGTAAAAAATAAAGGCAAGAGTGATTGATTTCAAAATTACATACAATTTACATTTTATTTATATTACATACAATTATCAGTTCCGTTAGATTTTTTCTATAATTACACAATCATTTTCTTTATTCGCTTTGTTCGCGATTGTACAAGCTATTATTTTTTTTTTATTTTGTTCTTCCTGCTTGTCTAGATTGTCATACGATTCAATATGAATCATCAAAAATTTTGTTTTTCTTGTTTTTTTTTGTTCACTAGCTAAATATCTCATACGAGGGAACGCACACTGACGAAAATAGAAATAGCGGACCAGTTTATCCAAGGTTTGCTCTTCATGCACATGAAACTAAAGAAAACACAAAGACACGTATATATGTATGTGCATGCTTGTGTGAGTGTGTCTGTTGCGAAGAGCAACAACATTTGCGAGTATACACAAAAGCACAGCACATGCATGAACATATACATACAGATAAAACAAGATGGCGTCGTTGATGTACGTGCCTTTGTGTACTACGCTACCTACCCTCGTTCGTTTTTACATGCTATTGTGAAATTTTCTTTTCTTTGTATGAAATATATAGTTGACTACTTCCAAAAAAGAAAAACAAACTATAGAGTTACAACTAATTAATAAGATAAAATTACAAACCGAGTGTGAATCCCGGACCAAAGGCTTCATTCTGATGAGCGTTGAATATATAGACCAGCAGTCGCCAATGACTCATACTGCTCTCGTTCACGAAGGCCATTTGCTCGTCCTCATCATCTTCTCACACTCTTCACAGCCTTCACATTTTTCATTACAATCTAGGTATAACAGGTTTGCACACGTTTTGCAACTGCAAATGAGAAATTTTTTTTCGTAATAAAACTAATTTAACAAAATGAAAGAAAAAATAGGAAACACAAATTAGATAGCTTGGCAGTTGAAGCTTGAACACGTTCTTCTCATCTCGTTTTTTCTCTCGGATATATATAAAAATCTTTGAAACGTAGAGTTGTCTCTGTCTAGCTAACTGTGCACTGAGATGGCGCAGTTGTGTTGGTTGTTGTAATTGTTGCTGCCATTGTTGGTGTTGTTGTTGTTGTTGTTGGTATTGCTGCTGCTGCTGCTTAGACTGCTCAAAAAACTGTCGAGGCCACTGAGCTCGCTGCTCCATAGATTATTTTCAATATTGCGTCGTTCAAATTCGGCCGTCTCAGACTCCACACTGGCCTCGCAGTTTCGCTGGTATTTTTCATTGGCATCGCTGGCACAATGCGTTTTTCCATGTGGGACAAATTTTGTTTGGATGTCAAGCCAACGACTAAAGCGTTCTTGTTGTTTCCTGCGCAGTTCATGCTCAGCGTGGAGCAATGCCGTCGACAAAATGGCGTTGACCCGAAGGCTACCCGAGCCTCGCATTTTACGACGCATTTGCACGCGTTTCATGCGAAAATTTCGCACCCAATATGTTAAGGTTTTAGGCTGCTCAACACCATCAAACTCATCATAAAAAGCCACCATTTTTATACGTTGCTTTGTAAATATAACTTTCTTTTCAGTATAGATATATTATACACACACACACACCTCTGCTGCTGCTTGAGTGTTGACCAGCGTGCTGACTTTTGTATTTCACTATCTGGTTATATAACTTTCCAGAAACTAAGAACTTTTGACTACTAACACGTCTTAACAGCACGACTTTACAAAGGAAAATGATGGAAAAAAATGGCACTGCTTTTATAGCTGCGTTCGCAGCAGCGAAACGTATTGCTACGCGACGCTGGCAAATGTAGTACCTGCGTTTGTCTCGATTTATGACAGCTGCACCCGCCAAGGGTTGCAAATACCGGTTTAGAAGATTCCAGAATTTAGGTAGGATGCCATCTTTCTAAGGTTTTGCAGATTGCTACCTGCTTACGACGGGAATAATCATGAGAAAATTGCACCCCATAAAGGTGTTCAGCAAAGCAGAATGGCTGCCATTTTTATAGAGATGCCAACTTGTTTTTGAAAGACCTCGAAACAAATGAAATGAAACATCGAAATCAAATGGGCAAAGTGGCGGCTCCGCGATAAAACGATAAGCGATGGCGATTATATTTAAGCATTTTATAAGCCATTTTGAGACAAATTGTTTACATTTTTTAAATAAATATTAGCAGCGCTGAATAAAGAGACATGACAACTTTTTTTATTCTCAAAATTTCATCAAAGCGTTCACCAGAAGACTATTGTCTTGGTTTCTTGAATTGCACTTAAAATATTATTAATTATTTAAATTTATTCAGACAACAAGAAAAATTGATCAATTTATGTCGTTTTTTTCCGAAAAAAGCATCGATTGCTTTATTTTTAAACATCGAAAACATCGATGGAGGGAAACATCGATGATTCTCCACCTTCATTTGTGATACATGATACACCAGTGTGAACGGTCACAATGACTGACCGATCATGAGTAAAGTATGTATGTGGCAACGCCATGCATTAACAGTTATTTTTCACTTTTCCAAAACGAAACCACGGTTGCCTCTTAAAAATATCTGATTGAGCAAAAAACAAACAAAAAGTGAGCCAAATTGATTGCAAAAGAGCCAGTTTTAGCGCAAAAACCCCAATTGTGGCAACCGTGTATCTACCATAAAGTTTATTAGTGAATAAAATTTAATTGCAAGATAGGTTATGGGTAAATCAAACGAATGTGCTATGAAGGGCATAAAAATGACTCAAGGCTATGCTGAAAATATGATAGCTTGTCGGATCAAGACTAACACTGCGTTCTGGGGTCCCGATAGTGATGAGGAGGCAGCAGAGTCTTCACTGAAAACGAGCTCAAATCCCTTTCAAAATGTGCTGGAAGACGATGAAGAAGAGGAAGAGCTGGAATTGGAAAATGAACTGAGCGCCGAATGTCGCATGAACAACTTTATACAACGCATTCAATCCCGCGAAGCAGTGCCAGAATATGCACTTGTATGTGTGAACTTGACTGAATTTGTAATTTTCTTTGACAATTTTCAAATCCCCTTTCCAAGTCCGATGCAGTGTTCAATGTGGATAAGCCCAGGGATGCAGTGGCTCTCGGAGTCGAATTGCCTGTAGTGACACTAGCGGATGATTACTTGGTTGGCAACCTCTTGATACTGGAGATCGTCGAGGTATCCTCTTCATGTTTTGTGTTTCACTCACTCCCACTCACTGCATTCCATTTGATCCACAGGTGTATAGTCCATTCCAGTTTTGGTTCCATGAAGACAAGGACACACAATTGCTGAACCAGATGAACAAACAAATCAAGTAAACTGTGAACTGTAACCATGGTGGAATGTATATAAGGTCGTCTCGTCGTGCATGCTTGCTATCCCTTTCTCTCGCACTGACGAGACCAACTTATACTTATTCCACTGTAAACCGCAACTGTCAGATGCAGCTCTTGTTGTTGTCTCTTTTCCATTGCAGCGATAGTATTGAATGTTCGCCCAGCGCTTCCTATTGGCAGTTGCCGCCGTACTTTATGAAGCCCGGATACATGTGCGCTGCCCGTCATAAGTTTAGTTGGCGCCGTGCACGCATTATACACGGACCGGAGACATACAACAGGAAGGTGTCTCTCTATTTCGTTGACTATGGCAGTGCTGCTGAAGTGCCGCCCGAGGATCTCTATTTTCTGCACAAATCCCTAATGGAACAGCCGGCATTTGCCAAGCGGGGCACACTGACCGATGTGTATCCCTTGGGCTACCACTGGCCCTCCGATGTGACGGAGATTTTCCGACAGCTGGTCAGTGATCGCCAGTTGCATGCATGCATCAAGGATGTGGATTTGGATGAACGCGTTCTGTTTGTCTCACTGTGGGACACCAACGACCATCAGGTGACACTCAGCTCGAAGATGATCAGTGCCAAGCTGGCGGGATCCAGCCGCAACTATTGCAATGACGTGCGCGCTCTTCACAGCGGACGTCGTTTGCGCTATGTGCGTGAACGCTTGCCCAGGTGAGTTCCACAAGAATTATTCCTCACCATTGATCACTTCATTGTAGCATTTTCCCTTTTAGCTTTGATATGCTGGAGTCGCAGTTGTTTGCCGCAGAGACGGAGGAATTCGAGGATATGTTCGATGATATCATCTATAAGACAGAATTCTTGCGTGACTTTGAACAGCCTGTTGTGAGAAATCCTTTTCGACGTGGTCTACAGGAAGCTCTCGTCGCATGGCTGGAGAAATTCAAGCCCGTGGAGTTAGCCTGGCGCAAACTGCAGCAGGAGTCGAAGAAAAACTAACAACAATTACTTAGCAATATGCAATTTTTAATAACTATACAATTACATACTGCGTATGTATTACAGTTGAATATTAATATAAACTTTGTTTCAAATATTAGTTGCATTACCTTTCTTAAATTGCGCGCCTTGTGCTTTTCAGCTCCTACAGATTGTGGCGGTCGGGCGATAGGCGTTTATAGGGTTTTCAGTAGTCTGCACATATTTATTTAAATGTTATCGATAGAAATTTGTGCGATAAGGACTGGCGCTGTTTTTGAAATGGAAATTAATATATTGAAGTAAAATGAGAAAGTAGTGAAATATGGAATTGAATAAGTTTGTGTTGAATATTTGCTAAGGTCGCTTTGCTTTCAAAAACAGTTTACCCAGTGTTCCTTAATCCGACGAAGAGCCCAATAAGCTAAAAAAAATAATGTTCAAGCGCAAAGGAAAGTTGTAATAAATTGTATTTTTATCGATAATGTCGAATCCTTATAAAATGAGCAACAAAAAAGAAACCTATACATAAATTCACGAGTGTGAATGAATAATCAGTTGGTATTTTAAAACAAACTTGCAAAAAAATATTCTCAGCTGGATTTAATTATCATTGCAATGTTGCAGAAAATTCATGATCATTTCTATATATGTACATATGTATTTTCGGAGCAACATTTGTCTGTGCATTTTGGGCTTACAGTTCGACAGTTCCCCGCCAACATTTCAGTACATTTTAGCACCTCGACGGGTGCAGATCGCGAATCGCGAATAACGGTAAAAGTGTTGTTGTGGCCAAAGTGAAGCGAGGTGAAGTGAAGGCGACGCAGGGAGCAGAGTGTTAAAATTTGCACGTACAACGCGATTTGAAAAACAATTCAATATTTTGAAGATTTTCAAATAAACAAAAGAGGCACACAGCCGTTGAAAGTGCTACGAGAGCAAAAAAAATAAAAATAAAAAAAATAATATTGTGGCAACAAACTTGATTGAAAGCGGATCGAAAGAGGGGAAAAGAGACAGAACGATTTGATCAATTGAGCTGGAGGGGGAGGCACAACATCTGCACAGATCAAAAGATTGATTGCAGGCCATTAGAAGCAGCTAAAGTGGATGGACATGAGCTGAAAGTAAAAAAAAACAGAACGCAAGCAAAAATTTTCACTTTCGATCCAAATGATTTGGCGGGATTCACGACAAACAGATTGCTTAATGGTCAATTGTGCGGCGAATTTTTAGTAGGCCACCAAAAAAAATTTTAAACAAAACGAAGAATAACATTAACAAGACGAAGATCAACAATAACAGCAGCAACAACAAAGTCAACAGACAGAAGTGGAAAGGGGCAAAATGGAGAATGTGCGCTTTTCCATCATCGTAAGTGATGAGATCCAAGCGAACCCCTCTCCCCAAGGGCGTCGGCAGGAGGGGGCCGTGGCCCACCTACATTCGCAAATAAGTGTTTTGAGAAACTGGATAAACTTTTATTTTCAATTTTTATTTAAAAATCCAAGCTTAAGAGTTATTTTTAAATTTTTATTAATAAAATTAAAAGTAAAAATTATTTTTAAATTTTTATAAAAATAATTGTAAATGAAAAATAATTCATTTTTCAATTGAAAATGAAAATAAAAAAGTTAAGTTATTTTTGATTTTGATTTTCTAATAAAAATTTAAATTAAATGATTATTTTATAATGTTTTTATTTGCATCGTAAAATAAGAGTTTTTTTTAATGTTTTTGATAAAAATCAACAAATAACTTTAATTGAAAAATTTGTGTTTTAAAAATTATAATCGTTACGGTTCCTGCTTTACATTGTTTAGCTTCCGAAGTCCAACCAGAGTAGTTTTTTAAACTTAAAAAAATGTGAAAAAGTATATTGGCCCCCGTTATTGAAAAGCTGCCGACGCCCTTGCCTCTCCCTCGCTCTCCCTCTCCCAGCCATTCTGCCTGCTTTATTTGTTTGCCTTTCGATAATTGGTTTATTTGTTTTGGCAGGAAAACGATCTGAAATGGCAGTCGGAGAGTGAGGCAGCCGATATGGACCTGCTGTTTGATAAGCGCAGCATCTCCAGCGAGTCCAACAGCGATGCCGTTTTCAGCAACGAGGCGCACGAGATTTTTGCGCGGCAACAACAAAACCAGGTGCTCTGGCAGCCACAAGAGATTGAGGAGACGCTCTCCGCCACGCTGCCCAATGCCATTCACATTTTGGAAATGGTCAAATCCGCCTGCTTTGTGGGTGAGTCAACACACACACACACACACAGAACATTATCATTATCATTATCATTATCATTATCATTATCATTATCATTATCATTATCATTATCATTATCATTATCATTATCATTATCATTATCATTATCATTATCATTATCATTATCATTATCATTATCATTATCATTATCATTATCATTATCATTATCATTATCATTATCATTATCATTATCATTATCATTATCATTATCATTATCATTATCATTATCATTATCATTATCATTATCATTATCATTATCATTATCATTATCATTATCATTATCATTATCATTATCATTATCATTATCATTATCATTATCATTATCATTATCATTATCATTATCATTATCATTATCATTATCATTATCATTATCATTATCATTATCATTATCATTATCATTATCATTGTTCTATTGATCTATTGTTCGCTGTTGTTGTTTGCAGAACTCTTGATCGAGCCAAGCGATTGCAATCTTGCTTTAATTTGCTGTGCCATCTATGGCTCCGTGGAGAATGTCATCTATCTGTTGACGCACTACAACGCGGATCCAAATTTCGCAGATGGTCGCGGTCGCACCTCCTTACATTTTGCCTGCTGTCGCGCCAATGCGCCCATTGCCAAGGTGCTTCTGGATCGCGGATCGGATCCCAATCGCTGGGATGCCAAGAAGGAAGTGACGCCGCTGCATTGTGCCGCCAGGTTATAACCCAAGAATATATAAATAAACAGTGCCTCAGTAGTTAACAGTAGATAGGAGTAGATACTTTTAATTTTAGACCAGCGGTGGGCACGCATGGACTCCGGGAGCCAGCGGCTGCTCTCAACTTTATATCTGCATATTCGTCTCCTTGAAGGCAGACTATAATATGGTTATTGTTGTTGATGTTTTTGTAACGCTCCCGAATTTAGACTTCGTGCCTACCGCTTTCATAACTTTGTGAAAACAGGTCTGATATTCAAACGGCATGTCATTTTAATTGGAATAGTAATTCAAATTTATTTCATTTAGATAAAATGATTTTTTGTCTCAAGATATCGATTTTGATAAAAAGGGTGCAACATTTTTTTGTCAAAAATAACTTTTTATAAAAAATTAGCTTTTTAGCCATTTTCAAAAAATCATAAAAAATACTAGCGAAATGATTTAAAAAAAATGTTTGCAGTCATTATTAGAATTGTTTGAAGAATTCGTTTGCGTCAAAAAATGTTTGGTTCAAACCTGAGGAAAAAGTTTCAAAAGTAGACCTTTACGAAAATGTAATGGGTACTAAATGGGTTAAGGAAAACTTTGTATCATTCAAACGGAATTTAAGTGACCTTTCCATTGATGCCAAAATGTAAATGAGTTAGATTTAAATTATGATTAGATTTATTTTTATAATGGTTGAGCCTATGAATTCATTCTGATTAAATGTTTTTTATAATTTCGAAAAAATTTTAAATTTAAAAGTTGTAGTTAGTAATCAACTTCTATCGTCATAATAAGCATAAAAAACCTTTAAACTTGATTCTGAGATGGTTTTATTTTTTTTGTAAAAAATCATGCCATACTTTATTTATTTATAATTTTTGTGATTTTACAAGTACAGAGTATCTCGCTGTTGAGCACACTTGACTTGCAGCATTCTATCTTGTTTGTTTGTTTATTTATATGTAAATCTCATTGAGGTATTCTCTTAATTTGCAGTTCAAAGAGCGTGGAGTGTATTTTGCTGCTGCTGCGTCGCAAGGCGAACATCAACATTGGCATTGAGAGGCGATCCGCGTTGCACTATGCGATCGACGGCAATGCTGTGGACTGTGTGGAGATTCTGCTCAAGTATGGCGCCGATCCGAATACTCCGCAGGTGTACACGGAGACACCATTGCACACCGCCTCCGCCTCTGGGTTCACCAAGTGCGTGGAGCTGCTGCTGAATCACAATGCCGATGTGCGCTCTCAGTTCGGGGAAGGCAAAGTGACGGCACTTCACTTGGGTAGGAATGTGGGAATGTGGGGGGAGCAGAGCAACTGACGCATGCTAACATTTATCAACATTTTTGTCCAGCTGCGGAAAATGATTATGCCGAGTGTGTGAAACTATTGTTGGATCATCGTGCCGATGTCAACTGCCGGAATGCCAGCCAACAGACGCCACTGCATCTCGCCTGCCTCTCCCAATCCATTGGCACCGTGGAGATTCTGCTGAAATATGGCGCCAATGTGAATGCCGTCTATCGGGACGGACGCACCGCGTTGCATGCCGCCATCGTGAAGCAATCGCGTTGCCTCGACTGCTGCAATGCCCTCCTCAAAGCTGGCGCCGATGTCAACAAGGCGGATGACTACGGATACACGCCCCTCCACATTGCCGCCCTCAATGAGTTCAGCAGCTGTGTGTACACCTTTATAGGCAAGTCATTTCGATATACGATTATTTTGTAACTTATAAAGAGTATCATTAAGAAAAATATTAGTCAAAATGGGAAGATTCGGAAAAGAAAATTAGAAATCCAAAATTAGGAATCGAATAATTGGGAATCTATTAAGGCAGAAGGAGGCGTGGCAGACCCCATAAAGTATATATATTCTTGATCAGCAACAACAGTTGAGTCGATGTAGTCATGTCCGTCTCAGAGACTATAAGAGCTAGAGACTTCAAACTTGATATGTAGGTTTGTCTATATTGCACGCAGATCGAGTTTGTTTTAGATTTTGGTTCGAACCACTATATCATATATGCCATAGGAATGATCAAGACTTAGGATGAAAAACTTTTTTGTTGTTTGAGTAACTTAAACCAAACCGACAGAATATGCCATACATTCTGACCAAATTTGATTGAAATCGGACCACCATATCATATAGTTGCCATAGGAACGATCAGACGAACATCAAGTCTTAGTATGAGAAACCTTTTTGTTGTTTTAAGATATCTGAATCAATATAATTGTATTTTAAGCAGTGTTTGTCTTTCCATAGGAATTACGAGGTGTCCGACAGTCGTGTATTCTCGACTGTAGCACAGTCCACTAATTTTTTTTTTTTTCTAATTTTTGTACTTAGAATATTTTTTTAGTTGAAATTTCATTTTACGATTCCCACTTGTTTATACCCAATTTTGGATCCCTATAATTTTATTCTTGGTTTCTTTTTCTTATTTTTTTAAAATCCCTTAAAAAAGTTTCGGAATTCGTATGGAGTACCGTAAAACTTATAATGCCTTTCCGAATCTGTCTTCCCTAATATACAGAAAACGGCGCAGATATTACCGCTCGAACGGATGGACACACATCGGCTCTCACATTTATAGTGCGTCGTTGCCCGGAGGTGATACCGAAGCTAATGCAGAAACTGGACGACTCCATTAAGGCGAATGATCACGAGATTGGCGATGTGGACTGTCAGATCAAGTTGGACTTTCGTCTCCTCGTGCCCAGCTCCTCAATGGAAAAGGGCGAGACGGAACTGATGCTGACTCTCATTGAGGTCGGACAGAAGCGTATTCTGATGCATCCGTTGTGCGAGACATTCCTGTTCCTCAAGTGGCGACGCATCCGGAAATTCTTTCTCCTCAGCCTGGCCTATCACACCTGCTTCGTGCTGCTCTTCACGCTCTACGTGATCGGCGTCTATGTGCGCTGCTGCAAGGAGGGAGAGACGTGCCAGGCACCTGGTTACGTGTCATCCGTTGGTTACTTTGTGATTGTCCTGAATCTCTTGTTGCTGGGCAAGGAGCTCTTTCAAATGGCGCACGGATTGCATGGATATGCCAAGTACTGGGAGAACTGGCTACAATGGACCATTGTCTTTGGCGTCATGTTGTGTGTGGTAATATTTAATATTTAAATTTAAACTTAATATATATTGGATTCATATGATAAATTATACATATTTATCTATTGCTTATGATTACAAATATTTTATTTATCTATAAAATATTTGTAATTATTTGTTTATTATATGATCAAGTGAAGAATGGTTCATCTACTCATCTTATTACAGACACCGGATATTCTTTGGACTGGCGATCTGCTGACGGTGCCCCTGTGGCAACATCATGTGGCTGCTGTGGTGATTCTCCTGGTCTGGCTGGAGCTGATGATGCTGGTGGGACGCTTTCCCATCTTTGGCGTCTATGTGCAAATGTTTACAAAGGGTATATTACACTAATAAACACGCATGCCTGTTAAGTAATGATTATTAATCATAGTCATTAGTAGTTAGATTATGTTTGCTTAAAAGTCGAGCTAATGATTAAACTACGATTATTTTCGGTTGTGCCCAATTATTTAATTATTGCGATTACCAAAAATCAGAAATAATCTAAAATTATTAGAATTATTTAAAAATAGTCAGAAATAATTCAAAATACTAAAAAAAAAATTTTAAGTAGTCTCATTATTTTTGATTATTTATTTATTTTATTTCATTTATTTAACATCCTAGTGCTATAAGTTGTAAGGAACTTATGTTTATTGCACTAGTCACAGCATAATACAATGATTTATTCCTATGATTGTTATTACAATTCTTTTAAAATAACTTATAATTATTTTTTTTTTTATTATTATTATTTCTGATTATTTTAGTTTTCTTTGAGATTATTTTTTTGACTATTTGGTGGAAAATAATTTATTTTTAACAAAATAGTTTATTACAAAAATGATACTTCTTTATTTTTTAACTAAACATAAAGTTCTTATACATATTTCAATTTTAAAAACTAGTTTTTGAATTTGTTTCAACTAAAACTATATTTTCAAAGTCAGAGAATGATTGCCGTCTAAGGCTATTAATAATACCGGCATGCTTCCTTTAAAATTCTATAATTAAGCCAAATATCTTCCGAGTTGTTTTTAAATGAAAAAGAAACATTTTTGTAATAAACTGTTCTGTTAAAAATAATTTGATTTTTACTAAATAGTCGAAAATAGTCAAGAAAACAAAAAACTAAAATAATCAGAAATAATAAACAAATATTCAAAAATATTTTTGAATAATTGTAAAATTTTAAATCCAATATTTTTCATTCTGAATATTTTCGAATGATTGTAAAATTTTAAATCAAAATTATTTAATCGTCACTAGGATTATTTCCAAAAATAATTTAATTGATTACAGATATGGTAACAAGTAAAACGATTAAACTTACTTTTTCCTTAAACTTCTTTTAGTTGCTGTTAACTTTGCCAAGTTCCTGCTGGCCTACATCTGTCTGCTGATTGCCTTTGGCCTGAGCTTCGCGGTGCTCTTCAACGATTATCCGGCTTTTGAGAACATAACGTGGTCGTTTCTGAAATCGTTTACCATGATGTCGGGCGAACTGGAATTTGAGGATATCTTTTATGGCGATTATGCGGTCAAGTTTCCAGTGACCGCGCACATAATATTCCTCTCGTTTGTGCTGCTGGTGACGGTTATCTTGACCAATCTGATGCTGGGTCTGGCTGTCAGCGACATACAGGGATTGCAGGTGTCCGCCTCCTTGGATCGTCTGGTGCGACAGGCGGAGCTGGTGTCGCGACTGGAGAGTTTCTTCTTCTCCCGCTTGCTGAGGAATGCTCCGCTCGTGCATTATTGCAAACGCAAAGCTTTGCTGCGAACCTCACGCGATAAGCTGCAGTTTACGGTGCGTCCCAATGATCCCAGGGATCGCTCCCAGCTGCCGGAGGATATCAAGTTGAATATATACAAACTTGTGGCGGAGAGAAGGGATCGCAATATGAGCATTCGAAGGCGGCAATTCGAGACTAATTATCACATGTTCAGTCGCAGTCTGCAGCGTCCAAAGGATCCGACGGACCAGAAAACCGCATCCTCATCCCAACAACAACAACAGCAAAAACAGTCACAACCAGAGACAAACTATGCAGCACAGGCACAAGTGTTCCAGATGAACGAGCTGCTGCGTCCACGATCGGCGACCAATGTGCCACAACAGTTGCGGCAGGAGCACGAGACAATCGTCAAGCTGAAGAACCAGGCCAACGACTGGCGTGCCGAGGTGCAAACGCTGAAGGAGCAACTGGCTCAGCTGACGACCAAATTCGACAGATTCGCTGAGAATGCGATGCGCAAGCTGAACTACACCGCCGACGAATTGTGCCGCATGAAGCAACAACAGCAGCAACAGGCGTCGCCCACAACGACGGCGGAGACACTGCGTCATCAGCGGCATCATCATCGCTGAGATTTATATGTATACTAACTAATTATATACGATCGATGTGTAATGGATTCCATATACGAATGTCGAAAAATTAGGGATACAAAATAAGGAATCGAGAAATTAGAAATTCAATTATTAGGAATCCCAAATTAGAAAAGCAAAAATGGGAAAAACAAAAATTAGAAAAACAAAAATACGAATCCGAAATTAGGAATACAGTTATTAGGAATCCAAAATTAGGTAGACAAAAATTATGAAAGCAAAAATTGGGAGGGAAAAAAATTAGGAATCCAAAATAAGGAATCCAAAATTTGGAATCCAAAATTTGGAAAACAAAAATTGAAGAAAAAAAATTGTGTAGACGCTTGTCTACCTCTTTTTTCAAGCCTATCTCCAGCGTTAATTTAAATAATCTTTCATTTGCTATGTTATTTTAAAAATTTTAATATTATTATTCGAAAGAATTTAACCAATGAAAACCAAAGATACTTTTCCCAATTTTTTTGTGCCTAATTTTTGGACATTGAATATTTATCTTAATTGAGACTCCTATTTTATGATTCCCAATTTTGAATTCCTCTTATTTTATTCCTGTTTTTTTTTCTTCTTTTTTAAAATTCCCTCAAAAAGTATCGGAATTCGTATGAGGTACCGTATAATGAACATAAAATATTATTGTAATTACAATTAAACAGCTTTATTAAGTTTTTACGATCCCGGCACATTGGTCAACCACTTGTCGTTGTTCTGATTCCAGGTCAGAGTATCCTCATCCGGTGGCGGATCATGGGCCGATATCTGTGTCCAGGTTTGTGTTTTTGGATTGTAGGCAAAGTTCTTCGAGTTGCCCGGCGGCGGTGGCGGAGTCAAGTCGATCAATGGTGGTCTGGTGATGGGCACCACTCGGGGCTTCTCACCTGGCTGCAAGCTAATGTACTCCACCTGCGACTTGGGATTGGAGTAATCAGCGGGCAGAGAAAGCGACAACGACAACGACATCAGCAGCAATACAACTAGTTAAAATTTATACTGTATAGTGTGATCTACTAATGATGAGAACAGTTTGAGAACTTACAGCATATGTTAATTGGTTTGATCATTTTTGTTTTTAGATTTTATGTGAATCTAAACTGAACAACGTTTCATTTGAGACTAAAATTGCGACTACAACATGAGATAAGACAAAGCTGTGCGACTGGGATTCTCAGCTTAATATGTTTGTTTATTATTATTTTCATTCAGATGTGCTGAGGTCATTAGAGTGAACGTTGAACTGGCGATTAAAAGAGAGAGTAAGAAATAGAAATACAGTTGAACTTCCATAACTCGAACTTCTATAGCTCGAAATTCTCTCTAACTCGAGGTAAATGAGTGGACAGTAAAATGAATAAACTTATCAAAAGAACTCTATAAGTCGAATATCTTCATAACTGGAACCTTTTCCTTGAATAATGGTGATTCGAGTTAGGGAAGTTCGACTGTACTAACTAAAACGCAGGGTATCAAATCAAAACGAATATCGGTCTCAGTTACGGTTTCGGTTATGCAAAATTTTTGTATTTGGCTATGGAATGGTTACCGGTTTTTAAATGTTTCGGTTTCGAAATACCGGTATAAAATATTAAAAATGTTTGCGGTATGTCAATTTGAAATCAAATATTCGAAAATTGTTTTAAATTATATTCTTTTTATTGAAATAGGTATGTATAAATTAGGGCAGAAATAAAAATAAAATGTAATTTTAAGAAACGATGATTAACCTACCTTAACCGATATGAACCGTTATGCATGAATCGGTTACTAAACGGTTATTTCGGTTTGAATTATTTTTTTTTCTGTTCAGTTATAACCAGTTTTTTTTCAGTTGCGGTTACCAATTTCAATCGGTTAATACCGGTTATGGTAACGGTTATGAGTACGGTTATGGCTAAGGTTTTAATCCCTACTGCTAAGTATTCTACGTTGTGCTGCAGATGCCCAAGTGTAGACGACGTACATCTAAGGATTCAATAATATTTTAAATATTTTCTTAATTTGTTTAAAACATACAAACTTACTTTGACCACAACGCACGGCACAATTGAAGCGACCTTCATTATAATAATTGACATTGTCGCTGCCACAAATGGGATTATATTCGCTCGTTGCTGGACAGGATTGGATGCAGGCCAGAACTCTTGGCGAAGCCGTCGTTGGTGCCGCTGTTGTCGTCGACACGCGATTCTCGATGGGGCGACCACGGATAAATGTATTTGTTAAATCCTCATCCCAACGTTGGGGAGCAGCATTTGCTCCAATGATCAAGAAGACTAGCAAAGCTGTAAGACTTTTAGTTATAAATTTGATAATGAATTGATTTATATTTTAATGACCCACCGAACATGTTTAAGTTTCCCATATTTTGTAAGGCTGACGAACTTGTCCGATCGACTGTGAAACTGAAACGCGTCTGAGTCTGTCAAAACTCCCGTCACGCGTTTATAAAGCGAAGGTCAACAAAAGCAAAACAGCAATCTTTTGGGTATTGATTGCTTATTCTGCGTTTTATGAACAACGTCAGAAGTATCTCTCATTCTCATTCTCTCCCTCTCTCTCACTCGCTCTTAGATCTCAGGGGAATGCCCACAATTCTCGTGAACTGTTTAACAAGTTGAACTACATGAATTTAAGCCATTGTGAGTCATTTGCAACTAAAGTTATTGAAGGCTTAAATATGGGAATTGCAGAATTAAAGCTAAGTGATACCCTGTACACTTTGAAAAAGGGTATTATAAATGGACTGGTAATAAAAAAGTAGAAGCCAAAAAGATATACAGTTGAACTTGAGCAGTAAAAATAATAAACTTAAAAAAATAACTCTATAAGTCGAATATCTCCATAACTCGAACATTTTTATTGGATAATGGTGATTCGATTAGGGAAGTTCGACTGTATTTCTTATAGTGGAGACTATATAAACTGATATAATATTATTATAATATTAATTATAAGATCATTCACAAAAAATATTGCAAGATCTTTAAATATGAATCTGGAAATAATACCACAGGTGAATTATTAATATGAAATTTATGGATATTTCCTAAAGCAAAGTACAACGCTCTTAGTACTCTCGAGCATAATCTACTTATTAATCTAGAAACTATAAATATCAAATTGAACAGCTTGACTTTTTCTCAAACTGATGTACAGGGCATTGCAAAGTCGAGCAAAGTCGAAATATATTTAAAAATCTAGGCTGCAAACAGGTTACATTCAGTTAAGCAAAAAAAAACAAAAAAACAATATGATTATCGCCTTAAAACTGAACGGTTCCATTTTATTTTCTTTTTGCTTATTTCATTTCAAGTTGAAATTTCATTAAATTCAATTTTTTTTCGACTTAACTTTACGTGTGTGCTTTACACAATTTAGTTAAAGAATATAAAGTAATGCAATTTAAAGGAATACAGAGAAAAACTTAAGTATATATAAGTTGAGCATGTACAAATAAATGTTGTGTTAATTGATGATGATTGAACAAAAGTTTGTCGGCGCTAATTTGAGCCCCCGGGTTAGAATCACAGGAAACAATCATATATGAATATATATACATATATTGCTTATAATTGGTAGAAATTTAATTATTATCCGTGCTGCGATGCTGCATTTGCGATATGTACGAACTGAAGTACTCTATATATACATAGACTTTTATATATATAGTTGTATAGGATGGATGCTGTTGCCTATATGCTGTTTGTACTGTAGTAAGTACACTGGGCTTCACGTACACGTAAATATATTGTCATAAAATTAATCATTTGACGATTACAATTTGTTGTCATTATTTTTTCTTTTTTTTCTTATTTTTTGTGCGAGGAAGGGGGCATCACAGAATTTTAATTTTTTTGGGCCTAAAAATTCATCAGATCAGATCAGATCGGCATTGAATATCCTTGAGCGGTATTCAAAATAGTATTCATTAATTTGGACAAAAAAAAAACATACGAAATTTGGGTTGAAGCGTCCGCTTCAGCATCTTGCAAAATTGTCAGTGCGAAAATTATATTGGCGAAATCTCTTTCAAAGCTTTATCTATTTTTGAGGTCTATTTTGGCTGCTTTTTTTTTGTTATTAATGGAGAGCTTAAGAACTGTTTTTGCGCAAAGAAAAGACGCGTTGTTGTTGGGGATGATGTTGTTGTTGCTGATGTTGTTGCTGATGTTGTTGCTGATGTTGTTGATGTCGTCGCTGCTGCTCCTGATTATGTTGTTGCTGCTGCTGCTGTGCATATTTCATGTGTACATTTTTGGCAGTTTTATTGTTATTTCCAGTCTGTTGCTGTTGTAGTTGCTTTCTATTATTGTTATCCTTACGTGGAGGCTCCATACTAGGTCCCTTTTGCCGTTGATCAGCAGTTAGCAGAAATCCCGTCAATTTGCCATCCCATATAATCAATCTGATGGGCACCACAGACAGCAATTGCAATTTGTACGGTGCCTGTTTCAAGTGACGCTCCGCGACCAGAATAAAATTGGGTGCATTGTGCGTATCGATGAGTACTCGCTGCATTTTATAATTAATGCTAATCACATGACCCGATTCCAGTGTCACCACATTCATCATATGCTGATAGATCTCCAGCACCACGGCACGCATATAAACCGCCTGTCGATTGCTCACGTAACGCTTGAAGAACAAGTTACTCGAATCGTCACCAGCCTGTTTGGCATTAAACTTTCGTTCATTTGCGATTTTGGTCAGCTTGTGCAGCTCCTCGGCGCTACGTCCGGGTGCAGGACAATATTTAAGTGCAGCCGCCAACAGACTACAAAACAAAGCAAATATATTAAATAATTATATTTAAAGAATATATATTTTAAAGACTGCTTACCGATGCACCATCACATCCGGATAGCGTCGAATGGGGCTGGTAAAGTGCGTATATATGGGTATGGACAGCGCATAATGCCAGAGATCTGACGGTTCCGTTTTTCCCTCGCTGCAGAAATAGCTACAGATGGGAAGAGACAATTTGTTGTATTATCAATTTCAGTTAGGAATCTTTAAAGTGGAGAGAAAACATTTGTAACAGACCCTGTACTTATTCCATTTTCAGTGAGATTTATAAACAAACAAGATAGAATGGTACGATCAAAAAAGCTCAGCTCAGAATGAAATAAGAGGCCAAACAATGATCCAATCGAATCTGTTTTGGCCAAGTTATGAACTTTTTACAAGTTAAAATCTTTGTTCATTTTGACATGATCTATGCCGAATCTGGAATCCCTATCTTTTAAATTTTCCGTATAATTTAGAAATGTCATTAGGGGTCGTTCAGGAACCTACATACTAAGTTTTTTGTGCCTAGCTCTTGTAGTATCTCAATTATCAAATTTATGGTGTCTAAAATGTCTGCTGCTTACCTAAGCTTAAATATTTACGAAGAACTCAAAAGAGCCTTTACATTTTTTTAAAATACAGGGTCTAAAGACATACCTACATACCAAGTTTTGTGTCTCTAGCTCTTGTAGTATCTGATATTTCGAACTTATGGTGACAAATGTCTTCTGCTTATCCAAGCTTACATGATTGACCAAAAACTCAAAAGACCCTTTGTTTTCTTTGTTAAATACAGGGTCTAAAGATATGTTAGAGGTGTATTGAACTCACGTGGCTCTTGCCATGGGCTTCATGAGCAACTGACTGAGACAGGCGCACATGGCAATGGGATCGGCGGCTTCCCTGCACAAACGCTGCATGCTCTCCTGCAGCGCCTTCGATGAGCTGTAGTCCAGTTCCAGGCCCTGCGTGGATAGTTTCTCTCGCAAAGCTTTCAGGGATTTGGTCAACGGTGGCGGATGATTGCGTAGCACGGCAATATTGGGATATGCATCGTAAATGAAACGAGCAACTGCCTGATTCGCCATCAGCATAAACTCCTCAATCATGTGATTCGCTTCGCGTTGTTTCTCCACCTCAAAGCCCATTGGTTCACCGGTCAGCGGATCCAATGTGAATCGCACCTTGGCATTATTGATAGTCAAGGCGCCGTTGTCAAAACGCTTTGATCGCATGTTGCTGGCAATGCCATTGAGCCAGGTGACACGCTTAACGATATCGTTCACCGTGAATCCATTGAGTATCGTGGGGAAATCATCTTCAGTGAAACTTTCGTTGGGATTATCAATAATTTTCTGGGCATGCTCGTAGGCAAATTGCGAGCACGAATTGATGACGGAACGTGTAAAATATGGCTTTGATAGCTGAGTTCCATTGCCATCTAAACGCCAAAACACGGAGAACGAGAATTTATCCTCGCCGGGCAGCAAAGAGCAACGGAAGCATAAAGTTTGTGGCAACATGTGTATGACTTCGTTGGTCAAATAAATCGATGTGGAACGCTCCTTGACAATGTTATCCAACTCGCTGTTCTCCTCCAGATAATGGGCCACATCGGAGATGTGAACGCCCACCTCGTACTCATTGTCCGCCAGCTGTTCGATGGACAGTGCATCATCCAAATCTCGTGCAGTCAGTGGATCAATGGTAAACACACAACTCTTGCGCATATCACGACGATTGATCAGATCTTCTGGGATTATCGCTGGCGCTGGCTGTGCGTACATCTCATTGAAGCGCTCCTCGAAGGGCACAACATCGCGCAGACTGTTGTGAAAGAGTATGGCCTTCAGTTCGTCATCCAGATTGCCCACACGTCCAACTGGTTGCACCAGCTCCGCTATGCAGTGGCCATTGCAATCGGTCTCGAGTACATGGGCCAAGTAGAGCAGGCCACAGACCTCGTCCGGCTGCTTGTTGCCAATGTGAACGGCGCAACTGGCCTGTGGAATGTACACCATGGGCATGCGCAGATCAAAGGGTCGAAACTTGTAAAAGAGCTCCTCATCGCAGAGCTTGGTGGGATTCGTGAACGAGATGTTGCCCACAATCTGGCGCAGCTCCGTTTGCCGCACTATTGAAATGACAAACGCCTTGGGGCAGTTGTCCGACGATATGACAACGCCATTCTCATCATCCGTATCCTGGGATTCCGTCTCCTCCGACAGCTCCTCATCTTCGGCTGAAAAGGAACCGTAACAATGAAATAAATAAATAAATATCTGTAAGCAATAGAAATGGGCATTTCAAGAAAAAGCTATTCAACTTATATATTTAAGCAATATTCGCTAGAAAACATTTAATAGGATGAACATATAATTTCTTCATTGCAATAAATTCACATTTTCTATATTTTTGCTCATTTTTTTAAATATCCACTTCCAAAATGGACCGTTTGTACTACAATATATTCTATAGATTACACTAAGTAAGAATGTTTAATTTGAAAAGAGTTTTACAAGCTGTTTTCAATATATCGAATAAAATTTGCTGAACAAATTCTTGGGTCAAACTAGGTGGAAATCTTGTCACGTTCGCGATGTCGCGAACTTGTAAAATAAATAAAATGATGGTAACATATAAAAATTATTTCTAAAATTGAAAACTGCATTTTTTTATTATGGCTTAAGAGTTTTTTTTCCAAATTACTCGCCACAATTTCACAAAATTTCGCATTTATCAAGATTAAGTCTAATGTGACTTCCTTTTTTCGTCGCGTTCGCGATGTATTGTTTTCTATAAATAATTTGAAAACGGCAAGTTTTCAAAGCGTGTCTTTTTTATTAAAAATAGGATTGATGAAATGGTTAAAACCAGGTGTGGCCAACAACTACAACAACCCTTTTCGCGTCTACCTACTTTGTCGATCAACCGCGAGACTTTACAAAAATGTCTAACTCCTTAACTCCCGGAGTACATGCATGCCCACCCCTGCATTAAACACGTGCATTAAGAGTACCGCATAACTCCCGGAGTACATGCATGCCCACCCCTGCATTCTCTTAAACACGTGGAAAAACATTTTTAAAAATGTCAACGTTTGCAATTTTATATATATCTGTAAAAATAGAGATGCGATTCTCAACTTACCAAGCGAGAGGGATGCCTTGCCGCCAGTGATGGTAATGGTGGTCACCTCACTTGGCTTGCTTACGGATGCGCCCGCATTCATCACAAAGGCGCGCACGGTGTCGCCCTCAAAGGCATAACGCCGGGCCACAGGCAACAGCACAATGCCATCCCGATCGAGGGTCTCGCGATCCGTGGACAGTGTTATAAATGCCTGGCGATTGTTCTTGCGATTCACGCGTATCTCCTCCTCCACAATGCGTCCATAGCCGGCGGCAACCAGGCGACGTGCATGCGCCTCCAGATCACCGAATTCACCCTTGAAGATCAGCTCCTGGGGCAGCAGCTGCTCGGTGCCAGCATATTGCTGAACAATCCTATTGATGTACGATCGCATCGCCTCCAGCTCGGTCTTCAAGGAACGTGGAGCGTTCTTGTCGTTGCGATTCTTCTTGCGATTACGATTCCGTTTGCGCGGCGATTGTGCGGAAGAAGTGCCGTCGGATTGCTGCATAGCAGGCGTGGCACTACTGCTGCTCGAGCTGGACATCTCCGACTCATGGCGGGCGCGTGCGAGCTGTTGCTGTTGTGCCTGGATTTGCCTAGGAGCAGGAGGAAATGCGCCCGAAGGCGGCTGACGACCCGTTAAATCCATGCCGCCATCAATGCGACGACCTTGGGGAACGGGCAGTGGAACAGTGACCGTGACGGGGGCGGATGCAGCACTATAATAACCAGGTCGACGTGGATCAGGAATGGCACTCGGCTGCCATTCCAGCTGAGCGAGCACCTCGTTCTGATTGATCAATTGCTTGACATACGCATTTACCTCGGGATTCAGGTGGCTCAATTTGACAACCAGCTCCTTCAAGGCAACAATTTCACCGCTGAGCACTTGGCGAGATTTGCGCTTCCTGCGCAGCGGATCTTGATGCTGCAAGGCGGCAGACCCATTTGAATTGGGTCCATTTAATTGCATGGCATATCGTATGGCTGGCGATATATATCGAGCAGGCATCGATACTTGCATGGGAATTGCAGCTTGCAATTGTCGTTGTTGTTGTTGCGGTGGAGCAGCAGCTGGAGGAGTAGCAGCAGCAACTATCGCCTGCGACTGCGATTGGACGACAAAGCTGCGCATAAATTGATTGGCCTTTTGTTCGATTAGCGGATAATCCGCTGTGGTTGCCAACTGGCCAACAGACATCTCCTTCTGCGTCTGCTGCAATCGCGTTGCCAATCGTTGCGTGCGTTGTCGAAATAACTCAATGGACGCCATTGGATTCGCATGGAAATCGCTTTCATTTCCTTGTTGTTGTTGCATATTTCGAATCGTTGGTTTCATCAGCGCTCCCGTTACAGCACTTTCTAAGCTCTCTATGCTCGACGACGTTTCTGACATGTTTTAAACAGTTATTATTGCTTTTATATAAAAACGGCTTTGTAACAAAAAAATAAAATAAAGTTCGTTTATCTTGCAGCTTATTTCACATACTATGACAACAAAAACTCGCAATTGATTCAAGTAGCGCACAACGTATTTCGCTCTCTCTCTCTCTGTGCGCATTACGTCAGAGCTTTCCATGCTTTATATTTATATATTTTGTCTTCGATCAGTTTTCCCACAAAAATAGTTTTATATAATTGACAGTATATTTGGAATTTTTAATAGCATTTTTTGTATGCATATTAATGCATAATTTGTTATATATAAATTTTTTTATTTAAAATGAAAATTTTGAATTTTTCACATTTATTTGTGTCGTCATGCGATCTGTCAAAGTGGCTCCCTCTATATTTCTATTCTCTGCAAGTCTCATCACTGATATTGCTGATCAAATGCCTAGTAAATAAAATTAATCGAATAATCGACTCACTCTCAGTATATCGATAGACAATACTCTTGCCGCCGCGCTAGCAGATGTAAAAAACATCCCCTATCCGTAAAAAATGTCTTTTTTTAATTAAATTGACTGTATGCTATCAAATATATCACCTTATTTATTAAATACAGCTATGTGTTATGTAATATATTCATTTGCAGATCACCGAATAACTTAGATATTTAAAAAAAAAATTGGTGCATTTCCTATGAAAAACATTTTATTAGCCAATAAAGAGCCAATATTTTCAATATTGAATTTATTTTTAACGAGAAGATTTTTGTCCAGATTTTTTGTCCTTTTTAAAATAATCTGTCCGTTTTCTATCATTTTTTAGGGTTTAACCGACATTATTTAGTGTAAAGGCGTTGGCAACCCTGCGTGCTAGTAGTGTTGCAAAACCTTCGCGCCAATTTTCTCGTATCTTTCACCCATTGCATTTGTTAATTAATTTCTCAAATTTTCTCCAAATATTTCAAATGCTTTCCAATCGGTGCAATTAAAATGCATAAAAGTGCAAGCAAGTAAACAGTGCTGTTGAAGTCAAAACGTTTTGCAATGCTTGTGTGAGAGCGCGTGCTTGTTTTGTGTATGTGTGTGCGTGTGCAAGTTTATTAAGAAAACGCTACCAAGGTACACAATTTATTGTTTATTTAATGTATGTAGCTTGCTTCTTGCCAGTTGTTTGTTGCAATTTTATAAGTTTGGCTTTGTATTTAACTCTGCTTGCGAACTGAACACACACAGACCAAACACAAATACACAACACTCGCACACAAACACACACGTTGACACGCACAGAAGACACACACACAAAAACTATGTACGAAGAATGTAAACGAGAATCGCTAGAAAAATGACTGATGTAAATTGTTTTACAAGTGAGCAAACAACAGAGGCAGAAATTACACCAACAACACCCACAAAAAATGTGTTGCATCCGTTAGCGTCACCGACATCGCCGTTTATATTGAGAGCACCGCCAAGCGCCAAATCCAAGTTGATATTGCAAAACATGGAGGAAGTGCTCAATTCGGTGAAGCAAAAGCATCGTGAGAAGCACAAGAGAAAGCGTGAAGAGAAGCGACGCGCAGCATTAGAAGCGGAACAGCAGGCACAACAACAACAGATGACACCAGCAACAACAACAACAAGCAATGGGGACAACCACGTGCCCGAGGAGGAAAAACCAAAGCCGCTGCGAGAGAAAACAGCACGAGAGAATGGCATAAAGCGTAAATCCAATAATGCCAGTCCCTTAAAGTCGAGCACACCACACGCAACGACGACGGACAAGCAAACGTCGATAATGAAACATTTTGCTAAAACTGAAACTAAAACCAAAACTGCCGCCACAAAAACAAAAACTGCCGCCGCTGCCACGAATGTCTTTGAGCTGATGATGAGTGCACGCAATCGTTCCCTGGGCACCAATGGAACCAGTCCACCGGAGCAGGCGGCTGAAGGAGCTTCTCCCACATCCACGACACCGCTGTCGAAACGCAAGCAATTGCTGCAGGATTGGAATGAACGCAAGGGCGGCGCCAAGCGACGAATGGCGGATGAAGCACGCGCCGATTACATAGACCATAAAATGGAGCAGCGTGCCAAGCGGTAAGATTGCTCTTTGGGAACACAACAATTAACCAGGGATTGCAAATAAGAGTTAAATAGGGTTGCTTGTATAATATTGATACATCGATATATCGATAGATATCTCTTGGCGATATATTTTTAAGTGAAATTTTTATAAAACGAAAATATCAATATCGATATAATTGAGCGACATTATCTTGCGCTATTTTTTACCATATTTTTTATCTTTTGCCGCCACTTTTTTCCTCACGAATTGAGTAGGCTTAAATTTATTCGGAAATGATAAACGACACTACATCTAAGTGCATTAAAATGGTAAAAATTATTGTTATCGATATTTTTGTGCCAAAAATATCAAGATAAATGATATTTTTTATATCGAAAAATTAACGATATTGATATTTTAAAAATTTTCAAGAAATCAAGCTTTAATAACAGGATAAACTTTAATTTTCACTTTTTATTTTTAAAATTAATTTTAACTCTTATTTTGATTTTTTTTGATAAAAATTGTCAATAAAATTAATTTTTGAATTTTTATTTAAAAGTTCAAAAATAAGAGTTATTCGCAATTTTTTTAAATAAAAATAAAAAATAAGTGTTTTTTTTTACTTTGATTATAAAAATTAAAAATAAAAGTTGAATTGAAATATCTTTTGATCGGGAGGGCCCATTTATTGTACGACTATAAAGGTATAATTGATGGGCCATGATAGAAAAGTAATGAAAAAAATAACTCTTATTTTTTATTTTTATTTTAAATATTGCAAATAACTCTTATTTTTAAACTTTTAAATAAAAACTGAAAAATAACTTTTATAATTTTGTAACGTGAAAAATTTAAAATAAGAGTTTATAACTTATTTTATAACTTTTATCATAAAACTTCAATTAATAAACTCAATTTTTGTAGGCTGAAGAAAATGTTGACACAGCCGGAGCTGGTGAGCAGCAGTAAAGCGAGCCCAAAGCAGGAAACTCTCAACTCGTCGGCGCCAGTGAAGCGTGCACGTGGTCGTCCACGCACGCGTCGCCTCAGTGCGGATGTGGATGTGGCTGTGGATGTCGTTACTCCAGATGTTGCTGATGTGGAAACTGCTGAATTTCTGTCCAAATTGTCATCGCCAACCAAGAAACGCGACAGTTTATTGGGCTATTTTCCCAAGGTGGAGTCGCCCAAGGAGCTGGTTGAAGCTCTAACGATAGATACGCCCAAGCGTCGTCCACGTAGCAGCAAAGTCTTGGTTAATACACCAGTAATTGTGGACACGACCACAGCAACGATATCCACAACAACGCCATCGGGACGACCACGACGCTCGTGTGCCTCGAAAGCGCGTTACGACTACGATTTGGAGCCAAGTCCGACCAAGTTGAAGCAGGCGGTAGAACCGAAAGCAACTGCAGCGGATAATTCCATAGAGATCATAGACTTGGACAACAGCAATTCGGCGGTGACACCCAAGAAATTGGCACCATTATTTGTACGGCAATTGCCAAAGCCCAGTCCAGATCCCACAGCGTTGCGTGCACGTCGCGAATTCTTGCAGTCTGGTGTGCCCGAGAAGATCAAGCAGGAGCAGAGTCGACAGCGCAGCTACGAGCAATATTACGAGGAGAACTACGAGCTATTTCCACGGATTGCACACGTGGCCAGCGAGGAGCAACAACTGCCAGAGGGAAAACCATCCATAAAGCTGCCCTATGCACTGAGAGAGGAGGACGATGAAGTGCTTGCAAGCAAATCCAAGCTGGGCAGCATTACAAGCTGTTTGACAACGGATTTTGTGGCTGGCAAGAAGCGTAGTCTTGGCTGGACGCCACTACCGCAGCTGGACAACAAGCGTGGCTTGGTGAAGCAATGGAAGAGCGTCTTTGATCGTTTTCCCACCTTCAAGTGCTACAATCAAATGCGTGAAAAGTATCGACATTTCAGTGCAATTGATGCGGCTCAGGATACACAGCCCATGGGCGAATCCTTTGTTGTCACACGACGCACACGTCGCTCCATGGAGGCACAGCAGTCGGAGGAGGACGCCAAGCCGCCAGCGACGGCGCCCAATGGAGAACTACTCTTCACGGAGAAGTACAAGCCGCTGCTGTTCGAACAGGTCCTGGTGAATCTGACGCCGGTGCAGGAACTGCGCGAGTTTCTGTCCAATTGGAACGGTGCTGGCAATCGCAACTCCCAAACTCTGGACGATACACTGGACTTTGGCAACGACTCCAGCTCAATGGGTGCCAACTGCAATACAATGGTCCTGTTGGGTCCTTGTTCCAGTGGCAAAACGAATGCAGTTTTTGCCCTGGCCAATGACATGAACTTTAATGTGCTGGAGGTGAATGCGGGCATGAAACGCACTGGCAAAAAACTGATTCAGGAACTGCAGGAGGCCACACAATCACATCAGATACGCAAGGATGCCAAAGCTGGCGCGGCACCAGCTCAACAGCTGCTCCAAAAACTGCAACTCAATGGATTGAAGGCGAAACGACAACAGGGCATTGAGGAGGAGGTGCGCAAATCTCTGATACTCATCGAGGATGCGGATATTCTGTTTGAGAACACTGATGCGGGCTTTACGGATGCCATCTATACGCTGGCCGCCAGTTCCAAGCGACCTGTCATCATTGTGGCCACCGATCCCAACTGTCCGCATCTGCAGCGTCTCATGCAACAGAATACGATCAAGTTTTCAGGCGCCAAATGCATTGAACATCTCACGGTTTCTCGCCGTGCTCGCGCTGATGGAGAACTGTCCCATTGAGCTGGACGAACTGATATCCCTGTATCTGTACAATAATCAAAATCTCCGCAAGACTTTAATGGAGTTGCAGTTCTTTATACAGAGCGGCGGCGATGGACCCAGCACAAGATTTCAACCTCAACCCAACAGCGGCAACAAATCGCCGAGCAGATCACCTAGGAAATCTGCTCGTTTGGCCACTCTGGATGGCGTCCATATACATCAGCGTCTGTTTGAGTATTACACTTCGGCCCAGAATGTTCAGCACTATGTTCCATTTCCGGTTAACTTTCGCCTGTTGCGCTTAAATTTGAATGAACTGATGCGGAACTCAACGCGGCTCCAGGAGCACAGCACGGCGCCAGCGGGACGTGGCAGTGGCACTGGAATTGGAACTGGAACTGGCACTGGCAAGCGCAAGAGTCGTTCACCAAAGAAGGCGTGGCTGAGCACAGCCACCAATCACAAATCATCGCTCGAAACGTTAGCCAATTTTTATGAGCACCTGTCGACGGCCACGTTGCTGGAACAGGAGCACGACCAGGTCGATGGACTGCGGCCAAATCTGGGCGAGGAACTGGCGCACACTTTGGTGGAACGCGCAGTCACCACGTGTCTGGCATCCAAGGAGTATGCCTACAATCTGTTCGACAAGTCCGAGGAGCGGTAAGTTAATCTCAGAATTGTAAAATAATAGTTAAATTTAAATGTTTTTTGAAACCTCATTCAGTACTCTTACATATTTTGAAAATAGTAGTCGGGTTCTGATTAAATTCAATATTGTATTACATACAATGATTTGAAAAAATTAAAGAAAGGTAAAAACGTTAGATAGTGGCTGATTGATAACCTTATTTTATGTTGAGTCACATTTTATCTAGGGTTTATTTTATTTTTGAAGAATGATAAAAAAATCGTAAATATTGATTTGTGGGTTTTAATTTTTTGCTCAAATGTAATAATTATGTGTGGGTTTTATTTAGTTTTTTTTTCGCTCAAAATTAATCATTATCATGAAAGAAATTGCTAAAAAAAAAATAATGTAAATATTCATTGCTATTTAATTTTTATAATATAACTTATAACTCATACGCTCCCTGAATTTCACTTAAATTTGTATGAAATTTAAGTGAAATTCAAGCGAAATTAAATTTCATACAAATTTAAGTGAAATTCAAGACAAAGCGATTTTTGAGGCACCCTTGTGAATGTTTTTTTATTTGAAATATAGGATTTTTTAAATTTTATTTTGAAAATATATTTTATCTTTAAGTTAACTTTTACAATGTCACTGCTTATTACAGCATCAATCTGACGGATCAACTGGGCAGCTTTTGTGTGCGCACCTCCTCCTCCAAGGCCCTGGATTATGAGCCAACGCTGCGTTCCATTTGCCGGAGTGAAAAGCAGCGTGCTGGACTCGAGCGTCGTTCAAGTCGTTTCTATCATTATCTGCGCAATTGTATGGTCAACAATGTGCTGACCAGCTTCTCAAGCGAATTGTATGATGTGGCATGCAACGTATTGCTGGAGGAGACGGAGCAAACGGAGGTCACCACAGCCGCCACGGAAACAACGCCTGGCAACTCCTGACCAACTAAATTAGTAGTCGAATAATAGTGCATTTAAGAGAGGAAGTTTATTCACATTGCGATACGCAAAGTTGATCTTAATTCTATTCGTATTAGTTAAATGACTATGATGTGAGCGTTGGATGAGTGTGTGTTAGTTAACTACTACTATAATTAATTAAATACTAAAACGACCTGAACTATATGTTAATAAACACAATAATTATTTCAGTTGTCAGTTAATCAGCGCTTTTTAACTCAACAGCAGCACAGAAAACTGGAGGATGTCGATGGCTTCATTGGCTCCTTGGGCGGCAGCTTCTCCTCTGCTTTTGTCTGCGGAATCTGTGGCTTTGCCGCAGGCTGTGCATTAATGGCCACCTCGCCAATTTTGTACTTTTTCAGATCGTTGACCGCATCCGATGAGTGTCCGGCGCTGTTGAAGGCTTTGGTGGCATCCTTGCCAGCTACCTCGAGTATCAGTTCAGCGCCACCAGGATGATCCTTTAGAAACCCCGTCACATCGTACACATTTCCCTTGTAGATGATCCAAGCGGGTTTGCCTTTTTTACCATTATTCTCGGTCACTTCAGTCAATTGATAGATCTGTGACATGACGAACTAAAACTATGTAGACGCACTTTTGGCAGTCGGAAATGATGTAGACTTTGTTTGGTATGCGATAAGATTGACTGTAATTGTTTAATGGCTTTTATGTGTAAAATTTATTGGCAACAACTTTCGCCACAGGTTGTTCTTCAATGAACCGCCAATGCAGCACTACTTGAACGAATTTGTTTGATCAAATATTATATATACTAAATAACTAACGTTATAAAGTTGGCATTACGATTAAAAACGTTTAGTCCACATTTGTTTTGGCGTGATCGCGATAACAGGAACACGTTCGCTAAGACTTTTGCACACTCGATAACGCATACGTGAGAGCGTTGTCGTCTACCAAACACTAATTCTGGAGGCACGCGTAATACTACAAGGATTTTTCATTAATTATATTTGGTCGATAATTGATCGTTCGATGCAAAGCAGCTTGGTAGTTGCTGTCTTTAGTGTGCTGCATTAACTACTCGAAAATTGTGTAATAGTTGTGCTTCAATTCTTATCAGTCGCAGATTACACAATTTAATTTTTCAACAATGAGTTGACAAATTTCAAATTAAACTGCCAACTGTCATGCTTGAATTTGGTCAATGAACTGCTTGCACTGCTTAAGTGTTCTCAGTCCAATGCTTGAACTTGTTCAATGCGCAACTTGAATTATTTGACAAACAGGTTAACCATTTTTTGTCTTTCAAATAATATTATTTGCTATTATTCCCAAGATCAGCCATAGAAATAAAAGTGTAATTTATCTTAAACTAATTTGGCAGTTAAACGATTTTTAATTTAAACCAACATCTTTGAACTGTTCCCATTGAACTGCTTGCCCTGTAAAGTGTTCCCAAGCATTCTGCTTGACCGCGTCTGTGAGCTGCTTGAACTGCTTATGCTCTGCCTAGAAAAAAGTAAATGCCTTTTAATGGTTAAAAGTAACTTTTGCCCCACTGTGCTGCGATTACCAAAAGTTTAGATACGACAAACGGATTATTTGTTTGATTTCAAATGTTATATTCATGAGACAACAACAATAATGAGTAATAATTTTAATATAGTATGTATTTCGTTTTTTTTTTTGGTTTTTTTTTATATACTGTGTATGCATTTTTGCTTTATCTCTGCTTTCGTTTGCTTTATGTGCTTTTTGTTTAGTTTCTTACTCTTTTTTTTTTAAATTTCGCTAGTATTTAGTTCAACTCTAACGGTTATTGGGCTAACCGTTATTTTGTTGATCACATGATTAAAATTTGAGCTGATTCCATTTTTGGTATCAACTGTGAACCGGTTCTTTTGTGTTGTTTTTTAAGAGATTGCTGGATCTTTTTTTTGTTTTGTTTTTGGAAATATATGTACATTATAAATATCAGTCATTATACATATCATGCTACTAAAATGGCTCGTAGGACTTGCTTAGTTAGTATTTATTATGTATTGTATTTATTATCATTATCATCATCATCATCATCATATTAACTAGTTAATGTTGTTTCGTCTCTATATAATGGATCGTAAGTATTGAAACCATTCAATTAATAATACGACGAATCCCCGTTGCTTATCGATGGAAGTTGACAATTACAAACTATATGCTAGATATATGTATATATATACATATATATACTATATATTGCATTTTTGTATATATGTATGGATAGATAGTGCCACTATAGTTCGAGTGCTTTGATTGGAATTGGTTGTGGTATTGCATCTAGATTCGATTAAATTTCAAATTCATATATGATAAAGATTATACTATATAGATTCTATACATACCCACATATCTTGTTCGTCTAGGACCAAAGGCAATTATAATACATACATACTTGTACCTATATCTAAATATATACAATGTCTGTTTTCAGTATGGGAATTATTCCACCGGGCATTCCCCTTGTTTTTAGAATACATTTAGTATTATTTTAAATGATTTATGAGATATTTTTTTTTGTTGCTTACATTCACACATAACGACGCCAAATATCTTGGTTTTTTTTTTGCTAGAAATCTATTTAATTTTTGTAATAATAAATAAATAAAATTGTAAGTTTTTTTGTTTTTTTTTTTTTTTGCTTTTTAAACGGTCTTTTATATTTCTGCAATCGATTGCAATTTTTGAGATTTGTGCTTAAAATTTACATTGCTGTGTACAATCCATACAATTTATATGTACATACATACATACATCAATATATGCTATATATATAGATATTTATATATATCTTTATTTAATATTACAATATGTTTAATTAACTTATAGCGTTAATTTTATTATCAATTTTATTTGCGCTATTTCGGCTAAACTAAATAATAAAATTTACACCTGCACTTCATGCTGTCGACCCCCCGCACACTTCTACACCGTCCCCCCTCACATGAGCAGGTGTGTGTGTGTGTGTGTTGGGGTTATTAAGGGTTAAGGGGCGGGTAGAGGAAGGGTGGGGGAGGCATTGTAAAATGCTTGAACACATAATACGGCAAATTTTGGGGTGGGAATCAAATCTAAATCAAAATCAAATTCTAATTCAAAATTTAGCTAACATTTTTCATTTCATTAATAATATTTACAACGTTTACATGATAATAATAATAATAATAATTCCCTTTATAAAATACAAGTATATAATTATATTAAATTTAATTGAACTAAAAGAATTTCTGTGTTCCAGCCATCATACAAAAATAAAAAATAATAATAATCATAATCGCAATAAGTTTCGCTTTCAATGCAATTTTTAAAGTTTAGGTTGATTGATTGTTTGTTTTGTTTTTGTTGTTGGAGGTGTGGTGGGGATAGAGATATAGATATATATGTATATAGATTTTAGTTAAAACTATAGTTATATATTCAAACTATAAAATACATAATGTACTGTACTGTACTATACATATAAATATAATTCTTTTTTGTTTTTTTACTTTGCTTTTCTTTTCTTATTTGTTTTTTTGCATGAGACAATGGAAATGATCTCCTTCGTGGGCTAGTACAAAACTAAAGTGTATGTGTGTGTGTTTCTCTCTCTCGTGTATGTGTGTGTGAGTGTGTGTAGCAGCAGAATTTTGTGGTGTGTGTGTGTGTGTTGTCTCCTCGCATCTCTCATTATCATTTGTTTAACTTGTTTACATATTAAATTCTGACTAATAAACAGTCTTTTCGTGCCAGCGCGAAGTTGTTGTACAGACTCGAGGATTTGGAATCTGTGTTAACGCTCATCATGCTAGAGTTGGAATTATTGCGTCTCATCCGGTTGCTGTTCCTGATCCTGAGCAGACAGACTCCCCGCTGCTGTTGTTGCCGTCGTGCTGCCAAAGCTGCAGGCGGTGCTTTTAAGTGTGGATGCATTGCAGATGGGCAATGCCGTTAGTGGCGCCGCTGCCAGCGACGAGGCCGATGAGGAAGCCGACACACAGGCGGAGGGAATGCCAGCTGATGAGGCCAACGAGGATGCCGACGAGGACATTGAGGCAGATGAGGCAAGTGATGAGCCGCCAGTTGCTAATGCAACTCCTGATCCTGTTCCTGCTCCAGTTGCTGCTCCTGTTGCCAGCGATGTTGGCGACTTGGGCGAACTGATGCGTGAGAAGAACTTTGTTATGGCATTCGGTTTTGATTTTGTTGTTGTTGCTGCTGCTGCTGCCTGGCCATGCGTTATGGCCAATGCATATGTCGAGGACGCGGCAACACCAGCGGCCAAAGTGGAGCAACTATTCGCCGTTGTCAGCCGATAATTGCAATTGGCGGCGGCTATTTGTTCGGGCACATCACGAACGGTTTTATTGGGCGGCGGCTTTGTATAGGAGCGTGTGATTTCCGATTGCTGCAAGCAATACAAAATAAAACAATCATTAGTTTAAGTTCATTTAGAAAACGAGAGTTAAGCAGGGATTAAAACCATAACGAACATCGGTTATGTTCGCATTTAGCTTTTCGGTTATCGGTTACGAAAAATCTTTGAATAATGATTTCGTAATGGTGAACCGGATTTTGTATGGTTTCGGTTCACAAAAAAATATAATTATAATAATAATAAAAAAGGCATTAATTTCTTAATCTTTCATTCACATATTTTTTTACATATTCTTCAGTTAAAGGTCGTTCAGTTACGTTTTAACAATTTTAATATTTCATTCAACAAATTTATTTGTATTACAGTCGAACTTCCCTATCCAAAGAAAAGGTCCGAGTTAGGGAGATATTCGAGTTATAGAGTTCTTTTTCCTAAGATTATTAATTTTACTGCCACTCATTTAGTTCGAGTTATAGAGAAATTCGAGTTAGAGAAGTTCGAGTTAGGGAAGTTCAACTGTATTTTTATGAATATCACAAATAAAAATTCAAAATTAAACATAAGCAAATGAAAATCCACATTAAAAATTAAAAATAATTTGGCTGTCAGTGCATGAAAAACCGAAAGTTACCCTTATAAATGAAACGGTTACTAAACGGTTATTTCCGTTTAAAAGTTTCGGTCAAAAGGAAACATTTTTTTCGTTTACGGTTTTAAATTTCAATCGGTTTTTTACCGATTAAAGGTTACAGTTTCGGTTAGGGTTTTAATCCCTGCAGATAATATGTATTACCTGATAGCTGCTGCGTATTTGCAGATGACGATCCTGTCCGTACTCGCTGTCCGGCAGTGGTACATGGTGTGGGCAACGTGGCGTCTGCTGTTGCTGCAGCTGATATTGGTAATGTTGGTGGTGATCATTGCTGTGGCTGTTCAGTGAGCTGCACGACATCGATGACATGGTTGATGATGTGCTGCAGGAGGAGTTGCTGCTCAGATCGCCGCCGCCTTTGTAGCTCCCGCTGCCCGTGTTGCCATATTTTAAGGTGGTTGCCTCGATGCCACCACGTGCCACATTGCTGCCACTAAATTGGTTAATACTATGCGTGTTGTTGCTGCTGCTGTTGTTGTTATTATTGTAATTTGTTGCACTGCCAATTGGCAGGCTTGTGTGATGCGGGGGCGGAGTTGTCATGCGTTGTTGTTGTTGTTGCTGCTGCTGATGATACAGATAATGTTGTTGCTGCTGCTGCTGCTGATGCTGATGGTGGGAATGTTGTTGCTTATTATTGTGATGTTGTTGTTGCTGTTGCTGATTGTTACTGCTGCTGTTGCTGCTGCTGTTGCTACGAATCACAGTTTCACTACGTGCGGCCAAAAGTTCACGTGCTTGGAGCGCATCAACGCGCATTCTACATCTAAATTGATCCCTGCAACCAAGGATTTACAAGATTAGTATCTATTCCAGTATGTGTGGTATTTATGGACTCTCACCTATCATCGGGTGGTGTGCTTAATGATGTGCGGGTCGGAACGCCAAGCCGCTCCATTCCCGCGCAGCCGGCCGACTGTACCGATAGCATCTGCAATGAAAAAAATAACAACAATTATAATTAATTAAATTACATTAAATACAAGTACATAAACTATTCAAAGTTACTTTATATAAGTGATGAAAATGTTTTATATTGTCAAGATAAAAGTAGACTTGTCAATAAATCGGTTTCAATACGGTTATCGAGTTAAAGTACTTGAAAATCGTTTTCAAAAATAGTTTATTTAATTATATTAAATTTAACTATAGAAGCAAATAAAGTTTACTTAATTTTAGAGATTTAAATTTAAATTTTGATCGAGATTTCAATAGAAATGTTAATAATCGTCAAAACAAACAACGAGTTGTCGATAAATCGGTAAAAGAACAGTTATCGAGTTAAAATACTTTAATTATTTTAAATACAATTATAAAAACTATTTAGGGTGAGTTCATACTAATGACTTAAATCCAACAATTTTTTTATATAGAATCCAACGTGTTAAAATCGTCAACATGTAAATTAACACAAGAAATGTAAATTCAAAACTAGTATAAGATTAGCTAAAGGCCGCGTTTTAAAGTTTTAACTGTAACCTTGCTACATATAATTATAATAAAATGTGTTTTGAATTTCAAAATTTTGCATTTCCTATAATGTTTTTCTAATTTTAGTTATCCAATTACAATTTTTCTTCTTTTCATTTCCTCCCTTTTCTTCATAATTTCTTATAGGAAACCAAAGTTTTTAACCTAGATATCAATACGAAATCGCTTATCCTGGCAGTCAGCGACCTCCTGGACGGTCTGGAAGCGCGGCATCATGAGCCAACTCTTGAGCACACACGGATTATAGTGGCCATCTTCGGTTGCCTCAATCAACTCAATCTCCATCTTCATTTCGTTGAGATTGAGACGTGACAAGTGTTCCTCCCGCTTCAGTGGCTTAAATACCAGTTGACCTGTGTAAGAGTGCTCGGGTCGCATGATAAATGGTTGCTCCACAAAGAGCACAGTTTGCAGCCACAGCGACTTGAGATGGCTGCCCAGCCAGGGATTACAGCTGAGTTTCTGCCACAAATGGGCGCGACTGAAGGTCACATCAAAGTAGAGCACAAAACACTCGAGATATCCTGAGTGCAGTGCCTGCAATTGGATCTCGCAGTCAATTTGCAGATCCTCCACCGTGGCGGTTCTCAGATCCAGGCTCATCACCTTGCGGGCGAGTGTCAGCAGCTGTTCTCCCTTGATCCGGGCATAACGTGGCTCAGCCAGCGAGTAACGCCGCATGGCATTCATCTTGCATCCGTAGACATCTAGCCACCAATTGCAGCGTTCATTCTTCAGCAACTGATCCGAGCCGCCCATCAAATAAAGCGCTCCCAGATCGGGCAGAATGAAACCATCGGGCTTAAGCCAAAGCTCACGGGCCTGGAGCAACTGCACCAGCTCCGATTCGTAGAGCAGACAGTGGCCCATCCAGTTGCAAACGATGCCATCCACCAGCAGTTGCTGCGATCGATTTATGTCCGCCACACGACCATGCAACACGGTTACAACATGCTCATATCCATTCTCTTTGACCACCAGCTGTGCATAATCCGTGACATTGGAATGGTCCACGGCATAGACACGTGCCGCGCCAGCACGTGCTGCCATCAGAGCCAGTGTTGCGGTGCCACAGCTCAAGACTAGAATGCTGCGTCCCACAAACAGATGCCTGTTGTCCTCAATGATGGACTCAAAGAATTGCATGTGCTGCTGATCCTTTTGCCGGATGCGCATGTTCTCCAAATGTGCGCCATAGTCGTGGCGAAAGTCGGCGGACGTCATGCTGTCCACCGACTGCAGCTCGTGCGGCACACGACGAGGTGGTGTCGGTATTCGTGGACACGATCGGACCCGCCCGCCACCGCCACATCCACGTCTGCTGAGCCGTAGTTTATCCCAATTCAAGGTACTAGGAGAGGTCTTCTTCTGACTATCATTGGATTCTGAAGATTTAGGCAGCTCCTTGGACTCGAAAGTCATTTCAGCAACGGAGCCCCACAAACTTTCTTTGGGAGTCTGGAAACCATTGCCTCCTGGAAACATTGGCAGCTCCTTCGACTCTGCAACGGAGTGCATCTGAATTCCATCACATCCGTGAGATTTCTGAGACTCCTTCGACTTGGAAGGACTTGCAGTCCTGATCCCATTGCATCCTGGCTCCTTCGACTCGGCAGGAACTTCAGCAACGGCGTGCATATGTGTGCCATTGCAGCCCTGAGTTTTATGAGACTCCTTCGGCTTGAGCTCCAAATTTGCTTTTGGAGTCTGGACACCATTGCAGCCCTGGGTTTCTGCCAGCTGCTTCGACTGCTGAGCAGCTCGTTTAGGAACTCCCTTTATGGCAACAACTGGCGTCGCGTTTTCTGCTTGAGTTTTAGCTTTCGCCGTCCAGAAGTTTTCTTTAAATTTATGCCCATCTTTTTCAACAAATTGATTGTGAAAATCACTCAGGGAAAATGTTTTGTGTGTCTTGCGGCGATGTTTGTTGTCGCTGCCGACATGTGTTGTGGCTTTGCTAAATGTGCCGGGCATTATTTGTACACAAATAATGTTATAAACAAATCAAAAACGTTGTTAAAAACACGCAAATAAAACGAGACGCCAAGTTTGCAATTAGAGCGGCAAAATACTAATGCAGCCCTGGCTAATCGAATCATTAGGTGGCAACGTCAAATATCCAATTGGCTCCACAATCGAAACTATCGAAATTATCCAACAATTTTAAAAATTAATTTTTTTTCTAATTGAAAATAAAATAACAAGTGTATAGATAAAAAGCCCTCAATATTATAAACATTCTAGACTGCAAGTCGAACGTGTTGTATCGTGTTCATAGCTGATGACACGATTCTGCATGTCCCACATTATTTTCGTGCAGCCGCTCAACCCGCGTTCACCTGGCGATTGATGTGTTCAAGTGAGCGTGACAAATGATAAATCTAGCAAATAATTTGCTTTTTTCTCAGACGTTGTTTCTTTACATCCCCCCATTTAAATTATACAAAATATGCAAGCGTATATCGTATTTGTTATGTGTATGTGTGTGTGTGTGTACTACAGACCGTTGCTAACAGAAGCCGTACATTATGTTAAAGATTAAGAATTGTAATTGACAATTCCGTACCAGTGGTGCCCGATTTGCTTTTTTCCCGTCAAATCTGGCATTTTTCAAAGGCCATTTGCTAGAAAAATTTGCAAACAGCGGGCAGCGGCTATTCTGGCTTTGATTTTTGGTTGAAAAGCTTTTTTTCAGATTTCTTTGTAAATGCCCGTGCTCAAATTGTTTAGTTTTTTTTTTCTGAGCAACTGATTTTAAACACTCACTCTTCCTCACTCGGGAGAAAATACAGGAATTAATGAATTGAAAAACTCGCTATTTGTATGGCTTTTTTTTAAATTTATTTTTCAGCTTTTTTGCATCGTTCCTCCCGTCAAAAACAGCTGTTCCGTACGCACTTAAATCCAACGGTAAACAGAAAATTTGCAAGTCAAAATGGGTGCTGCTTAAATTGGGTTTTACATAAAATATGAAATAATAATATTTATTCGCGCGTGCGTGTGTGTGTGTGTGTAAAAGTGTATAAAGCTAATTATTTTATTCGCCTCTGCGTTTGTGTCTGTGTCTAGTCTGTGCGTGCAAAACATAACGGTAATAATAAAATCTCCTGACTGTCGTCGTGGCGTCTGTCTGGGTTGCCAGCAAGTGTGATAGAGAGAGAAAGGGAGAAACGCACACATTTAATAATCAAATTGAATTATTCATTGGCTAACGGCGGCAAATAAAATTCGATTAAAACACAACGCTGCCACTGGCGACGTCGACGTCTGCGAAAGTCGTCTGTGGCAAACGCCTTGGGTTATTAGCGGCAATTGTGTTTCTTATTGCGTTGGCTGCTGCTGCTGCCGGCTGGTTGTTACGACACCCACGCACCGCATACGTTTCTGTTCTAAATGCTATGTCACGCAGGCATGCATACATGTATAAATGCGTGTGTGTGTGTGTGTTTATCTATGAGAGAGTGAGATGGAAGAGTACGTTGATTGGCAGCAAAGAGGATAAAGGCGCTGAGCAGTAAAAACAAAAGAAAATCATATTAAATCATACATTCTGTATGTATGTGTTTGTGTGTGTTTCTTATTTCTCATACTTAGTATGTATGTAGGTTTACAATGAATAATGAACAATGCTTGAGTTGTCAGCGCAGCAAGCAACAATTTGTCAAAGTTCTCCATCTCCATCTTCATCTCCATCTTCGTCGTCTTCGTTCTCTCCCTCTCTGTCGCTGTCTCTGTCTTCATCTGCGGCTTTTGGCTTTGGCGGCATTTGCTTTAATCTTGTGCAGAATTTGTTGCAGCAACCAAAGTCGTTGCGTTGCAGGCGTAACCATACTAACTTGGCTAACAAACGAAACCAAATCGAAAACGCTTAACAGCTTAAAAGGTGTGCACCACACAACAACAGCTGAGAGCACAGGTGCAGCTGACAGGGCTTTAATATTGACGAGTGATTTAAGCCAAATTCAATTTATTGTCATTACAATGAAGACATAACAAAGAAGAACGCTACAATTGAGCTGCTCGACTGTGAGATGCCCTGTATCTGTATTTAATCATCAAAAATTTTATTTAACAAAAAAAAAATTAACGAATAATAATAATATTAAAAAATAGAAAATATATAATTATTATTAGTTAAAATCTGGGATTAAAACCCGAACCAAAATCGTAACCGAAAACAAAAATTTTTATCTCCCTTAAAGCGAAACTCTATAAACCGAAATAACCGTTTGGTAACCGTTTCAATTATAAGGGTTAATTTCGGTTTCTCATACATCCATTATATTTTTTTTTGTGAACAGAAACCATACCGGTATTTCAAAACCGAAACATACAAAAACCGGTTCACCATTACGAAACCTTTATTCAAAGACATTGCTTAACCGATAACCGAAAACCAAAGTGCGAAAATAACCGAAACCGTAACTGAAACCGACATTCGTTTCTGTTTTAGTCCCTGCCAAAAATTATTGTCATAAACCCAACAGTCTCTGTACACCTAAAAATGACTGCTGAATTCGACCAGTAATCAAAATTGAATGGCAAGAGGCACACACACACACACACAGACTCTCATATATGTACACAGACAGATACATTTGCTGAGACACAGACACAGTCAGAGTCAGAGACAGAGTCAGAGACAGAGACTCCTCTCCTCAAGTCTCTTGTACTCAGACGTGCCATGCATCCGGCAAATACTTTGCACAATGGGCAGACGAGGCACGTCCCACGTTGTCTCGACATTGCATAACATGATAAAAAGGAACGTGAAAAAGCAGCAAAAGGCATGACAAAAAAAAAAAAAAAGGAATAAAATAAAGTAAAATAGGAAAACAGGAGCAGGGCACAAAAATTCCCAACAGTTTTAGTTATATAAGCATAAAACTCGAGTTTTGTGAGCTTGTTGCTTCAAGGACTTTTGCCCACCCACAACCCACAACTGATGACTTACTGTCTGTCCCACTGTTTCTCTGTCTCTCTGTCTGTCTGTCCTGTGGGCTTGGCCCAAAACGCAATGCAAAACGAGAATACACAGAGAAAGAGAGAAAGAGAGAGAGCGAGAGGAAAACCAAGTTGGAGCAAAACTTTTGACACGTGTCGTCGTTTGCTTTTGCTTTTCCTTTTGCTATTCCATTTCCATTTCCATTCTTTATTTGGCATTTGAATTGCGTGTTTCACACATATACACACATGATTTGGTAGGGGTGGGGGCTGGGCAACTTACGGGTACAGAATGTTCCGGCTCGGTTGACAAAAGTGTTGTGTTTGTTGTTGCTGGCGCTGTTGCTGTTGCTCCTGCTGCTATTGTTGTTGCTGTTTGATCTGCCTGTGTTGTTGTTGTTGTTGTTGTCAGCGTTAGTGGTAGGGCCAGAGCAACGGCAGTGCTACTCCCACTCCCACTCCAACCACTTCCACTACCGCTATTGTTGTCTCTGCTCTTGCCGCTGCTGCGTCGTCGCTGCGACGAGCTTTGTTGTTGTTGTTGTTGCTGTTGCTGCTGCTTGTGGCGTATGCTGCGCGTTGTTGTTGCAGCTGCTGCTGCTCCTGCTGCTCTTGCTGTTGTTGCTGCTGCTGCCGTTGAGCGTCGCAGCGTAATGACAGTCACCAGCACGCTGCCACAAACCAGACACACGGCAACACCAATTGCGATCAACAAAACGTGGCCTAAAATGCAACAAAACATAATAACGAAATTGTTAAATAAATGCTGTAGTTAATAATTAAATATATACATTTATATATTTAATCTATGTAAATAAAATGGTGTTCCAAATTTTATTACTAAAAAAATTGTGTTCTATATATTTATAATTAAAACCCAGTGGTTATTCTGTGTTTTCCCCAATTCTAACAACAAATGTTGGGCCAGTGTTATTTTCTCTTTCATTTCAGATTCCCCAGAGTTTTTAATTTTAGTTTATTTTTTAATTTACATATATATATTAATTAATTAATTAATTAATTGTTGAGTCGGCTGCTTTTCGCCTGCCAATAAATAAATAAACAAATACAGTCGAACTTCCCTAACTCGAATCACCATTATCCAAAAAAAAGGTTCGAGTTAGGGAGATATTCGAGTTATAGAGTTCTTTTTCTAAGATTATTAATTTTACTGCCACTCATTTAGTTCGAGTTACAGAGAAATTCGAGTTAGAGAAGTTCGTTCGAGTTAGGGAAGTTCAACTGTAATTAACTATTGTCTTTTTATTTTAACTATTTTTCAAAAATTCGAAAAACATCAACAAATAATTTTATGTATTTTATAAATCGTTAAGGGTTTACAGATGAACAACTTAGTAACAACACTACAATTGTTCACCAAGGGACTAAGTAGTAAATACAAAATTAAAAACTATTATAATAAACTGAACAATAGCTCTAAAGTCTAGACTGTTTCTTTTTTAAGAGCCAATTAAGTTACAAAGTACGTGGCGTATGAGTAATAAATTATAATTTCAATTTTTCAACAATTATAATTTATAATTAGCTTAGTTTTCTACATGTGTCGCCAAAAGATTTTGTCTTGACCAATGCCTTGAAATGGCTAAAATACCAAAATCTTTCTCTCTCTCTCTTTTTGTTATGCTCAAAGTCCCGTTAGGATATTTGAAATATTACAAATGGCACAAAAACAATGACAAAAAAAAACGTTCACATGCCCTCGGGGGGAAAATGAAGAAACAAAATATAAACAAACAGACCGTTACGAAATGTTTTTAAACTAAAGGTCTGCAAATATACAACAACCAAAAACAAAAACAAAAAGGCAAAATAATTTGCTAAAAATACAGTTGAAAATATTCGCAACAGTGCCACAAAGTGAAACAATGAAAGAACTCAACACGACCAGACGCAATGCGTACCGTTATATCAAACTATAGATACATATGTATATATTTATGTATGTATATCTTTCAGACAGTCTGTCTGTCAGTCTATTGGGCACATGGATACACATATAGAAATGCGTATGCGTCTAGACTAGATAGCAGACGACTTAAGCGATATACCAAGCACACATGCGCAATCGTCTGGCATTCGTAGATACTACTCATAGTATACGAGTACCCATACTTACACTCACATTCACATTCACATTCACACTCGTTCTACTTGTGTGCGTGAGAGTGTGTGTGTGTGTGGGCGAACGGGCGGAGACCGCCGATAAACAAAACCAACAGGCCCACAATCAGACAGACATGTTATACTTATGCTGGCCAAGCTATTTAGCCATGATGTATGCATGTGTGTGTGTCTGTGTGTGTGTGTGTATGTGTATGCCTCCCAAGATATTACTGCTCAAGTCTAGTCTACAGTTCCATACACAAAATTCTAGTATTCTTTTACTTTTTTTTTTTAATTTAATATGAACTTTATTAATTTTAAATCTATATAGTACAGTATAGTTTTTACAGGCCTTACATCTTGTATTTTATCAGTATTTTATAATGTTTGTATACCTTTAATTGTAAAATAGGAAAGTATTTTAAATTTTAAAATATTCTTATACATTTTTTTTAATGTTACTATACAGCTTTATCAATGATAGATTTGTTTAGTATTTGGTCTGCTCCGTATTTACAGGTCTTACATCTAGTATTTGGTCGGTTTTAATCTTGTTAATTAACAAGCAATTGCTTTCCATATAGAGTGGCTGCTAAGTGATAGATCAATATTTTTTTTATACAATGTAAAATCTCTAAAAATAGCACTAGACAATATTTATTCATCTATTTACAAGCAAATTCTATGTACCTATTTTTCAATATTATTTTAAGAAATGTACACTAAAAATACTTTTTCTATAAGTAATTTTAAGTAAATTTATTTATTGCCTCATAAAGTTTTTTCAACCCCATAATAATATTTTATTGATACAATAGTAGAGAATTTCTTTGTTTTTATCAGCAATATTATTTAAAAAAATTTACACTAAAAATACTTTTTCTATAAGTAAGTTTAAGTAATTTTATTTATAGTCACATAATAAAGATTTTTTTTCAACCCCATTTAAATATTTTTTCGATATAATAATAGAGAATTTCTTTGTCTTTATCAGCATACTAGCCTCAATACCAAAGTAAATCATTTAAAGTTCTCTCTCTCTCTCTCTCTATCTCTCACTTGCTATCTCTCTGTTTGAAGTACAGTTACAATGAAAATGACAGCAGACAGAGGCTAAACAAAATGAATAAATGGCGTGCATGACGCAGACAATGTCTGGCCAGATTATGTTATGATAAATAAAAGGGGGACGAGGGCAAGCGACACGGGATCTCAGACAGACAGTCAGTTAGTTAGTCAGGTGGTTAGCTTGATCGCGTCAATGAAAAGTGCGCAACAGAAAAGAAAAAACGAGTGAAATGTTTACGAAACAAACAATTTACGAATTGCAAATGCCAAAATGTCAGGTAAAATTTTATCAAATAAACAAAGCAAAAAAAAAAAATAAAAATAAATAAGAACAGCAAAAATGAAGTTAATCAACTAAAATTAAAATGTACAGCGAATATGTCAACAATGTGTGTGTGTGTGTTTATGCTTGCTGTCTGGCTTTAACTTTACAGCGTAACAACATCAGCAACAACAACAAGTGGCACTTTAGACTTTTGCGCATTCCCAGCCGCTGTCGCTGACAACGTTGCAGCAACAACAACAATGACAACAACAACATCAGACAGGTGACTCAACCGGCTCTTCGCCTTTGTCGTTGTTGCTTTTATTGCTGTTGGTCGGTTGCCTTTGCTTTTTTTCTCTTTCCATTGTTTTTTTTTTTTTTATTTTAAACAATTTTTTGTTTTAATTGTGCGCCACATTGTTGCTGTAATTTTTATTGCAGGTGACTGATTAAACGCGTCTGCGCCACAGTCATATCTATACACACACGTGCAGTGCTATACCCTACACAGTTTTCAACAGGGTCAATCACTTTGCTTGAGCTGTTTGCCCCTAAACGAGAGCTCATTGACATTGTAGTTAAGTTCAAATCAGAGCTTTCAGGCTTTGGCCAGTTTAAAGTGTTGAAAAACATTTAAATATAGTGTTGAGTAAATTAAAAATAATATAAATAAATAAACAAACTAATAAGTTGAGCTTACATTAATTTACAGAACCTTTATAAGGCTTTAAAAGCTCTTATTAAAGCATTTTTGCTTTTTAAAGTGTTGAAAAACATTTAATTCTGGTGTTGAGTACATTAGAAATAGTAAAATTAAATAAAAAAACAAATAAATTGAGCTAACATTAATTTACAGAAGCGTTATAGAGCTTTTAGAGTCTCTGAAAGCTCTTATGAAAGCTTTGGTCCATTTTAAGTGTTGACAAACATTAAAATACAGTGTTGAGAAAATTAAAAATAATAATGTTATTATTACATTAATTTACAGAAGCTTTATATGTTTTATAGATAAAAGTTGTTTTTAGTGTTGAAAACAAAGGTATAACAGTGTTGTATATATCACAAATATAGTGCAGTAAGTTGTATAATTACAATATTTTACTTCAGCTTTCAGGGGCTTTAATAGTTGGTATTAATTATCACACGGTATTATTTATTACACGGTAAATACGAATGGTGCAAAGTTGTGGCTTGTTTTCACTTTTCGACATAATGAATAATTGTGACACTTTAAGCTAATGTCATTATGGCATTAGAATTAATATTTATTCAATATCTAGACAGCTGTTTAATTTTGAAGCCACAGCAGGCAGACAGTTTGTGGTCTGCCTTCGATTTATGCGACTTAAATGGATTTTTGTGGCTATTTTTAGTTAGTGGCTCGCTGATCTTTGAGTGGGCAATAATCGCCGGTTGAACAGTTGGCGACTGCTGACGGGAGGAGTAGGAATGTGGGCAGCCCGTGTGTGTGTGTGTGTATGGAGGAAACTTGTTTTTCACCAATGCACAATCTTTTTTTGCCCAATCCAATGCTTGGCAGGTTCCTTGACCGAACCGAACCGAAGCGAGTCAAGCAGATAAAATACACAATGAACTGAACTGGGTACTACTGCTCAAAATGATAATCGGACAATTTCGAGGCTGGCAATTCAATTGATTCAAGTGAAAGGAGAGGCGCCTGAGAGGTGTTTTATCTGCTTATATACTAAATATGCCATATAGTATATAGTACATGTATCTTTTTGAATGCGTAGCACAGCAAATTCCTCAAGTTATTAATTTAATGATTATGATGGCACCGCTAATGACCGTCAAGTGCATTTGTTGTTCTCCTTTCTGATTCCATCACTATAAAACACACACACACTTGCTATTTGGACAGTTCACTTGATTATTATTATTTTTTGGTCGGATCACTGACACGTTAATTGATGTCAAGGTTAGAGAGTGTCGGTAACTAAGGCAAATGTCGCCTTCGCCTGAACCGAAAATCAACTCAAATCGACGCATTAGTATGATAATACACACATTTATTTATATAAATATATAATATAAGCAATATGTGAATGACATTGAACTTGAAAGAATTTGCGTGCTCTATCAAATAGTATAGTAAGATTTTGTTTTTTCTGAATGGAACTGTTCGATGTCTAGCTCTGAATGTAATGCTATTTTAAATACATTTAAATACATAGTAACCAATTTGTAATTTGTAGCTAAACATCTTTTGGCCAGAGATTAAAAAGGCGGGGAATGTGTTAAAGTCTAATAAAGCAGCTGTAGAGCGTCACGTACGTCGTACACACACGTACATATGTATCTCTCTGTACACAAAATTGGCATGGGAGAGACGTGGTGACTGATAAACAAACACAAAATGTACTGAAAAATTCAGCAACTGACGTCAGTCAAGTGCCAGACAGCAGACGGCGATGCAAAAACCGTCCGAATGAATGTGAATAAACAGTGCAAACATTCAAAAAGATCTTCATTTTAGCCATAGACGTCGAACACTCATAAAGCAATTGCATTTAATAACCCAGCTGGACTTTTGAGCGTGAAAAATGTGTAGAAAAGCACGACAGCAGCATATAAAATATCGAAATGTTCATCACGTGCTTTTTTTGCTTTGGCAAATAGTGAAAAAACAGCTAATATAGCTGCTACTAGTTCCTATTTACCTAAAAGAGGCTGGAAAAAGAGGGTGTAAATTCATGACATGCCTTTTTGCCTTACCAACTGATGATAAATCAGCAGATAATTATAATTACTAAAGAAGCAACATGAAATGCGACTTTTTAACCTACTATTTATTAAAGAATCATCTAGAAATGTAAACCAAGTCGTGCCTTTTCATTCAGGCATGCAAAGTGCAGTACGTTTTTCAGCACATGCCATTTCTCCTTACCGCTTGCTGCCAAAAGCAGCAGCTACTACCTAAAAATAGTTGTAAAAGGATATGCTCTGGGTATTTGTTGATTACTTATGGTTATGTAGCTTGTGGGCAGCTGCCTCATTCTCGGCAATTTGGCAAACACAATTTTTGGCAATACAACATTAAAAATAGGCAAATTTTCAATATCAACATGCACAAAAATTGAATAAAATGCAAGCAACAAAGTTGTGTCTCGCTGCTGCTTCCGTTTCCGCCACTGTGCGCAGAGTGAGAGAGGTAGACGGAGATAGAGAGAGTGAGAGGGTTAGATAGAGAGTCAACCCTTTTGATGCAATCGCAGACAGAGCAAAACGTTCGCTGGCAAACATGCAAATGAATGGCAAATGTAAAATGTGCAAAAAAAAAAAGTAAAGCAAAGCAAAAGCAAAAGCTAAACCGCAGACGACGACGTTGACACAGCTAGCAAGTGTGAGAGAGCGAGGGAGATGGAGTGGCAGAGGGAGACAGATTCAGTGGCGACTTCGCCCAGTCTCAGGCAGCGTGTCTGGTATGATGAGCTCGTGTTTTTTGCCGCCTGCCGTTACGACCTTTAGCGAGTGCATGTGTGCATTCAAGCAACAACAACAACAACAACAGCAACAACAAAAGCAAAAACAAGCACTTCAAAAAAATGTTGAAATTTTTTTCATACACATATATACATATATATATTTTTTTGCTAATCGCCTGCAACGTCATCAAGCACGCTGAATTGATTAATGGAAAATGCTGCTGCTGTGCGGCAAATTTAGCGACACGCGGCGTATGCGCAATGCGCACCAACTGAGGACATTGCGTATACGACATGTATTCACTGCGTTTTTTATGATTTCTCATATTTTTTTTGCGTTACACAATTTTTGCCTAAAGCTGCTGCAGAGGGCAAAGAGAAGAAAAGTGCTGGCTTTTGTTGTCATAATTAAGTTCACAGGGTCTGCAAGTCTAGACACGAATTTGCTTAAACTCGCCCCCGATTCCCTATTGTTGTTTTTTTGTTGTTGTTGTTGTTGTTGTGGCTGCTGTTACTGTTGATGATGGAAACCCATCAACGTTAAGTCGTGGCTCTATAGCAAAGCTTCGCATCCGCATTCGCATTTGCTTGGCTCGTTGCCCCCGTCGCTCTTCTCCTCTCTTCTCCGTTCCTGCCCCTGTGCAACATTGTGTCATACTTTGTTGATTTTAGCCGCTGCTGTTTGTTTGGCGCTTCTGTTCTGCTCTTGGACTTGCCAGAGAGTGGGAGATAGAGAGAGAGAGAGAGATGCAGAGTAAGAGAGGGAGTCTAGTCGACGGGTATCTTTTGTTTGTTTCCAGCTTTTGCCTCCGTCGTAGCTGCAAGCAAATATTGACAGAGGCTTCGAAATATTACGAAAAATTGCCTCAGTTATTTGCCATTTTTTATACATTTTTATGTGATGTATAATTGTATGTATGTATGTGTATCTTTGGATGTCGTAAAAGGGTTTTTGTTTTTTGTTATTTTTTTTTTTTTTTCTACCCGCAGCAAATGCTTTCGGCCAATGACTCATTGACCTCATTGCTGCCCCCGCGTCGTATGCTTCGAGTGGCGCCACAGTCGCAACATTTGTCGTCGCGTCTCCCATATGTGGGTCACTGGGCGTAAAAGCAAAAGACTGGGCGTGGCTGTCTAAACTAGTTTAACAGAGCAGAACAAAACCATCCTAGATGCAAACAATGCTTCCTTTCCAGCCAACACTTTCTGGCTTAGAGTGTGAATATCATGTCAGCTGCCAGTGTTGGTCTGATTTTGATTTTTAAAGCGCGTGCTCATCGCCTGATTGTCATCGTTGCGTATACGTAATATAAGAAAAATATTACTCATACGCCGCGTAACCATTGAAAACAATACGAATTGCGTGTTAGTTTCAAATTTCAATAGCACTTCTCAGCCCAACGTCAGCTTCAGTTTACAGTTTTCAGTTATCAATGAATTTGCGCGCTATTTTTGGTATCATTTTGGTCAAAAGAATGTGATAAGCGAAAGCAACGAGAGACGAGACAACAAACTGATGAATTTATTGCAAACAAAAGCCAAGACTCGAAATATAATAAAATATATATTATAAATGTATAATATGTATATTTATATTATACTTCGCAATTCGCACTTTCTTTGCACTCGGCCGCCCTTTGATCTGGCTATCTAACTGCGTATCTTTTCTACCTGCAAAGCGAGTTATTAGCGATGGGGTGGAGGGGGCAGTAGGTGTCAATCGCAGCTCGTGTATCTAATTTATTTCCAAATTTATTTCATTTTTGGGCCAAACAAAATGATTAGTAAAATGCTATTAATGGCTACATTAATACATATTCAGGGGTGCCACAGAAATCGTTTTCGCTTGAATTTGACATAAATTTCGTACAAATTTATGTCAAAGAGAGATTTCTGTAGCACACCTGATTAATTGATTAATTATTTTACAATTCAATTTATTTACAACACTTGTATGTATTGTAAATAAACATTTTTAATTTTAAAAGTGTTGAAACTAACTAAAATAAATGGCAGCAAATGCGACAGGGTTTCACCTCAATTGCAAAATCACTGCAAGTCGAATAATGTCTGACTCATCGAAATGGCAATCGATCAATCAATAGATTACAGCTGAAGAGTATTTACATAGTTACAGTGATAACTCCGTGTAAAAAACACTAAATAAATGGTTTATTTAAGAGCAAAGCTTTGCAAAATTTTCCATTATAACGCTTTCGATAAATATCGATAACTTTTATTATTAAAAATCAATTTCAGTGTAACATTAAAATTAATTTGCATTCAGTTTATATATTGATAACATAAATGTGTCAAATACTCAGCTTTTAGCTTTAATTTGTTCACTATGTTGAGTTTCCACTGTAACTACATAGCTGACGAGTGAAAAGTGCAGAGGATCGTCGTCATTCGGACTGAAATTGATGTGTCCGAGCGACAGGGTGCACGGCCGTGCCATATAAATACGAGATTTGTTGTTTTCTGTTGTGTCTAAGGTACAAGCAGACAGTTTAGACATTTCATTTGATTTCTGCCAGACATTCATCGGGGGAAGACAATAAATTTTGATTGCAATTTGCAACACTGTTGTTGCCCTCTCTCTCTCGCACACCCTTTTGTGTCTCTCTCGCTCTCTCACAGTGAGAGGCGACGGTTAAATATAAAATAAAATGCCGAATAAAGCGCAGACAAAGTAAACGAAGACAAAAGCCAAAAAAGTTTACCAGACGCCGACGATGCAATTTTTTTGTTGTTGTTGTTGTTGATGTTACACTGCACAAATCACAACAACAACAACTACAACAACAACAACAGCTGTCTAATTTTGTTGTTGTTTTTGTCTCTATTATTTTTTTTGTTTTTATTGTTTTGCGTGTTTCTCGCTGCTTTTTGCATGACGCGACAATTTGTCTATCTATTTTTAACTATTGCTATCCCGTTCCCGCTGCCTCTGTTTCGCAAAAACTACAAAAATTACCCATTCCATTCCATTCTATTCCGATCCGTTGCGTTTCATTCCCATTCCCATGCCCATGCCATATTGTCCCGTCATGCAAAGTGGAAACATGAAAATGTATTTTTTTTAGGCCTATGCGAGACTCTTTCTCTCTTTCTATTCATCTCTGCTCCCGTTCGCTCATTTGCTTTTTTTTTTGCAGACATTCAGTGGTCAGGAATTTTATTTTGATGGCTATAATTGTATGTGTTTGCGTGTGTGTGTGTGTGTGTGTAGTGTTCTGTTAGTTTGTTTCGCAGACAATTTGAATTTCAAATTTTTTCTATCTGTTTTTTGGCCAATGACCGTCAAAAAATAAAAATGGTAGATCAAATTAATTTGAAAATACACTTTTTTAAAGTCAACAAATTTCCTTATTTTACTTTGCCATTCTAATTAAAAATTACTTTTATTTTGTAACTCTTAAATATTAATAAAAAGAATATCAAATACATTTTTTTTTTAATTTTTAGTGTAATAAGTACAGGGTCTTTTACAGTCAGCTTCACTCGAGTGCAATCTTTTTTGCCAGTTTACTGTTGTCAAGAAGCTTCAGCATTTAATCAGCAAAAACGACAATCGACGTCGATTTCGAGACAAAGTTTCTTTCGTTTTTCCCGCCCGCGTTCGTCAGACACGCGTTTTATAGGTGAAAACGACATGACTGGAATGAAATTGGACTGAACTGAACTGCGGACAGACTGAACAGACGGGACAGACATTTATGCCAAATACTCATTCGCAACAATTTTGCCGATATCGTAACGTAACGACGCCACACAGTCACAGTCACAGTTCGTTGCGACTTTTGGCCTCGATTTTGACTCGAATTCGATTCCAGTCAACTTAATTCGACTCGACTCTACTCGATTCGACATTGGGGCGGCGGCACGTTTGTGGAATTTCCATAGCATGTTGTCTGCTTTGGGAGGGGAAAGAAACGTAATGATATCTCATGTCATTAGCTAGCTCAGCGCTTTCTGATGTAATCGAAACTGTCTGCGACTAACGGACAAAACGACTGACTGACTTCATGATTGATGGCCAAGTTCTTTCAATCAAACAAATTGTGGAGCGCAGACAAATTAGAAGTTGAAAATATAAAGTGGTCCCCAAAAAGAAATACAACAATATGAAAAAAATAAAAAAGAAATGAGTTACGCAATCAAGAAATTCTATTGACCTACATTTCGTTTTTTTTTTTTGGCCAATCAAGGATGTCTGCTCAAACACACACAGAGAGACATACATACACGGATACATATATATATATCGAAACACAGGAGACAGCCGAGAATGAGGCAACAACAACGACGCAAAGGCCAAAAGCCAAAAGCAGCCAAAGCTATAAAAGCAGGAAGTTGCGCATTTTGTGTGCCAAGCCCAAAGCGCCAAAAGGACGCAGACAAACACACACACACACTTGCATACATTAAACACTCCACACACATACACACTTGCATACATAATATATGTATTTTGTGTGTGAGCAACACGCGAAATGCGAATAAATCATTGATGGGGCTGCCCCGACGCCTTGGGTTTGAGAGATTGGGACGAATCCATCCATTAAACAACGCAAGGAGCAACTTGCTGTGTGTGTGTGAGTGTGTTTGTGTGTTTGTGTATTGCCAAATGTAGGCCACAGGCCCTTCGACTGTTGGCGGCTTTTGTTGCCTTGTTGCCCAAAAAGCGAACGAGACAAATTTCCGAGAAGCAAAGCGACGAGAAGAAACAGGAACAAAGCATTCGATGCTCAACTGCAGTCAGCAGCTACACTGCAATAATTACTATGTATAAAATAATAAAAAAAAATTTACTTAAAATAGATTGACAAAATTCTTAGAATTGTAGGAAACCGTCTTGCAATTTATATAAATTTGAATGTCATATAAAAGAGAAGAAAAAGTATAAAAACATGTTAAAAATGTTAAAAGAGATTTAATGTTTAAATTAAAAAAAAAAATATATATATATATATATATATATTTATATTTTATAAGCTATTTTAAGGCTAAGAAAATCTAAATAATTTATATGTATCCATAATTTATGAATTAGATAATGATTATAACTTGTTAAAAACAATTTTATATAATTTAGTTGTAGCACGTGTTAAAGTTTTTCAAAGCCAAGAAAAGCTAAATAAATTTGGACTCGAACTTCTATAACTCGATTTTCTCTGTAACTCGAGCTAAATGAGTGACAGTAAAATTAATAAACTTAAGAAAAATAACTTTACAAGTCGAATATCTTCAAAACTCGAACCTTTTCTTTGGATAGTTAATAGTGATTCGAGTTAGGGAAGTTCGACTTATATTGGTTATATTTTTTCTTTTATTTAAAAATTATTTTAAACAACATTGCACGAAAATATTTGGAGTGTAGTTAATTAAAGCTTTTTTTTATTTATTTTAAAGTTCCATTTTAATGTATTCATTTCTAAAAATGCTAGCTGATTTTTTCAAAAATGTAAATTTACAGATAAGTAGGGTTTTTCATTTTTGGCCGAGTGTAGAACTGAGAGTGTGATTTATGCATTGCTGTATAACAACAACAGTCGGTCTGGTCCCAATGGTCCCTGGTCCATTATCAAGCGATAACTCGTTTCCGTTTGCTATTCCCTCTCTCTCTCTCTCTCAATCTCTTTCTCTCCATCTCTCAGTGCCTTATCAGCGAGCGACACAGCTGCTAATACAGACGGACTCCAAGCTCCATTGTCGTCTGTCTGGGGCCACACACGATGCCGAATGGTGCTGAATGACGTAGCCAGACAGACAGAGAGAGAGAGAGACAGATGGACGACTGGACGGACCTTAAAAAAAACCCAAGCGATCTGCTTCAGACGGATGTCTCTTGACTGCCAACAACAACACAAAATATCTTTGCTTGTCCAATAATTGAAAAGTTAGAGCTCAGCACAGCTGAGCCGAGGCTAAGCTCTATGACCAGCGACAAAGTGACAGAGAGCAAAATACATAATATACTTAACGGTATATAGCAGACATAAGTACATAAGAAAGGTCTTTATCAAAAGTCCGATTTTATCTGTTTGCAGATTTGTTAATCATCATGACGCCCTCACAGTTTGATACACACACTCACATAAATATATATAATATCTATGTGGAATTTTGATTTACATACATAGACTGACCTTACTTTTTATTACATAATCAACGGCAGACTTTTTATTTTTGTTGTTTTGTTATTGTTTTTATTGGCGTCTAGCATTCGAATTTTTCTATAATTTTATTTTATCAATGAACATCTCAGTCTCTCTTTCTCTCTCTCTCTCTCTTTCACACACACACACACACACACACACATCCATCAAAATTGCCGTCTGTCTGGCTTTGATGTGTTTTTAGCCATTTTATTTTTTTCGATTTTGTTTTGTGTTTTTGTTTTTTGTTTTTTTTTTTTGTTCGTTTAAATCACATTTCACTTTGGTCTTAGGTCATACCAGGCTGACTAATGCGTTTGTCTAGCGAGTGTTTACTGTGGCCTGGGAACGTCACACAATGCTAAATCACACAAAGGCCACATGCCAACTCAATCAGTTGGCAATTAAAGTCGATGTCTAGTCTATGATTATGAATTGTGTGCATCTTGTCTAACTAGAAACTGAATTAGAAATAAAAAAAAAACCAAAAATTATTTTCTTTATACATTTCTTATTCCTATTCTATAAAACTTTAAATATTTCAGACTATCCATACTTTTTATTTATATCTTAATTTGAATTTTAAATTTCTTGTACAATTTTATTAATTTTGTTTTACCTTATTGCATATATTTAAAGTTTAATCATCAAACAAATATATATTACAATTACACATATCTTTTTTATATAGTTTTTACACCTGCCATGCCAAAGGAACGTGTTCTGCATGCCTTCTTTCATGCTTCCCTTTTCACATTAGTTCCTGACAATGACATCACAAAAGGCAACTCTATCAAAAATCTATACAAAATCTTATCACAGACACAACTTCGAACTTTGGCATTACAATAATTTAACGTCATTTAGTGTGGGGATTTGTCTATGTTTTAGTTTTGATAATGCGTATACGCAATATTTGCAAAGACAAAAAAATAAGGCAGCTGGTTTTAAACAAGATCATCTAAGCCAACAAGTCAACACAGACACAATGGCCAATGCCAGTTGGTTAAAAAAATAATAATAATAAGAAAAACAGCAACAAAAGCGAAATGGAATCAAATAATATAAAAAAAAAGTAAAAAATATTCAGACTTTGACCCAGACAACAGGCCGAGATTATCGTGCGATGTGTTGAGAGAGTGTGGGTGTGCGAGTGTGTGTGTTTGTGTGTGAGAGTGTTGAGTGTTAATGTGTGTGTGTGTGTGTAAGTGTGATATTCATTGTGAGTTTGTCTTGCGATTGGGCATTTCTATTGCGTTTCTATTTGCTCTGTTTTGTGTCTGCTTTTGGGATCGCTTGGCAACGACTTTAAGACTTTACACATTTTTCAGACATGTTGGCTACCCTGACAGTGTTGATCAGCATATCTTAAAAAAAATTTGCATTGTTATCCAGCTCTTTCTCTTATTTTGCAGCTCCTTTCCTCTGTGCCAGGTGATATCTGCCGAAAATGAACTATATGTATACATATATGTATACATATATTTTATATATATTTTTATATCTGTGTATGTATGTATTTCCCTCATTCTGAACTCAATTCCATTACACTCCATTGATAAGGACGGTCAGAAGCAGCCAGAAGCGACCAGACCCTTGATAAGCACCAAATAAAAAAGAGAACGAACCATGGGACCTTGACTATTTGTTGTATTTCGTATTGGTTTTTTTATTGTTTTTATTTTTATTTTATATTGTTGTTGTTGCTGTTGTGTCTCCTTTAACATAGTCGCGTCAGCTGCTTAATTAGCTTTCGATTCATTTATTATTGCAATTGCGTTTTTTATTTGCTGGTGTATTATTTTTTTCTTTTAGTTAATTCTTATGACTGCCCTCATTAATTTTTGCGAATGCATTTCCATTTCCGTTTACCATTTTCTCTTTTACTTTAAATTTAATGCCGAAAACATAAAAACTGAAATGTGCCTCGGTTTGTTTACACTTTGGCTTACCTTAAAGGCTGTCTTTAAAGTAGATGCTTAAAAAAATTAAAAGTATTTCAGCAACTTCTCCTGGAAAATGCTTTATCTTAATTCTTTTCAATTGTTTGGACTGTGAGTTTCTTTACTTAAGTGGAAAAGCCTTTTGAAATCTGCTCAAAAGTTGTTCATATCGAAATAAACATTTAAAATGGCAAATAAATGCAAGAAAATGTAATTCCTTGAAATAATGTCAACAACTTGGCTTATAAAGACATTTACTTTCATGGGTTCGGCTCTAGAAAGCCGCTGAAAGTTTACTTGTTAATTACTTCAGGGGTGGGCACGAAATCTGAATTCGTTAGCAGACGTTGGCTCCCGGAGCCATTGCGTGCCCACCGCTGATTTACTTTATAATAATGGTTAAAAAAATGTAAACAACTTTTGATTTATCTCCAAATAACTCCGATACAAAGTGTATTCCAGTCCAAAGTTAAATAAAAAAATTTAAGTGTACTTTACAGCTTTCAACTTTCATAACTTTGCCAAAACTTCTCAGATTTTCAAGCGGAATGTCATTTCGATCATGTTTTGTTCGCTACATTTATTCTGCATTTAATTTTTTTTAAATTAATTAATATTTTGCCTCGAATTTAGCGATTTTGAAGCAAAGCCATAAAATAAATAATTATCTAAGTAACTAAATAACTTTGATTAAAGCTGCCTAAAGCTTGTTTACTTACATTTAAAATGTAAACAAACAAAACAAATGAATGACGAATGACGTCAAATAAACAGGAAATGGCAATTGTTTTAAAATATTTCGTCATACTAAAGACAATTCTCGACTGGTTTTGAACGTTTTTTTTTAATATTTTAAATAGAATTAAAGTGCAACTAGAAGAGGAAGAGGACAATAGAAGGTAGCTGGGTTTTCTCACTGGTTTTACTGATTGCGACACACTCCACACTCCATTCCACACACACCACGCACAACACAAACACCTGGAAAACACCTCCAGCAACAACATTGAGGGCTCCACTGTCTAGCTTGGATGTGCACGTGTGTGTTAAAAAAAAGAGTGTGCGAGTATGTGAGTGTGTGTGTGTGTGTGTGCACATGTGAAAGGCAGTCAAGACGTTGTAGCATAAAATGCTCATAGCCATAGGCAAAAGCTAGAATCAGAGACAGAGACAGTGAAGCGGAGAGACAGGGACAGCTAGAGAAACAGAACCACGGGCAACACAGCTGGCTTACGCATGGGTTCATTGAACGGAAGTGATTTGCCTACTGCTGCTTCTTCTTCTGCTTCTATTTCTTCTTCTTCTTCTTAAGAGAGTGTGAGAGAGTGAGTGTGTGTGTGTGTGTGTGTGTGTGTGTGACAGCAATAGAGACTAGAGTGGGAGACTGTGACTTGGGGCTTTCGTTTAGGTCGAACTTCTGTCTTTTCCTCATTCTCTTTTGCACTCGCTCTTTATCTATGTATTCTATTTTTTTTTTTTTTGCTTTTGATTTATGCTCGCGGAAATTCAAAATGCGGCATTGTTTTTGTTGTGTTAGCCTAATAGAATCAGAAATGAAATGACAACTCTAGTAGGGTTGTCTAAGCAGCGCAAAAAAGGCTTGAAAAAGCATAGGCTGGTATGCTGTTAAAAAGAACTAACTTAATATTTTTTTATTTAATTACTGCTTTAAAAGTAATGTAAAACAAATAAATATTGTTATTTAATTACTGCTTTAAAAGTAAAATAAAATAACAACAAGTGTCTATTAGACACCTCCATACCATATTTATAGACTGGTATGCGGTTCAATATATATTCCATTTTCTATATTTCATTGTTGTCATAATTTGTGTGAACACGAAACGCCCCCACAACGTGGCACGCCCAAATTAGCTAAGTATGTTGATGAAAAAAAAAAAAATAATAATAACAACAACAACTCAAGGCATAATATGTTGTTGTTGTTACTATTTTTGTTTCTGAATTTTCGATTCCGAATATTTCGGTTTTTTGTTATTTATTGCTACATTTTTTATGACAGCCACAAAAAATATCTGAAGGGTTTTTAAGAGCTTGAAACAAATGTGTATAAACACAGATATCTTTGCTATATTGAAATCTACCTACATATGTACATATAATAACACATTGAAATATTATAGAAATATTTTGTATTTTAGTACAATATTTATCTATGGTTTGTCGAAAATGTGGCGTTGATTTCAAAATTTATTGCATTTATGTGGCCAGTGGACATTCATTTTTTTATATTTATTTAGCTATTTTTTCAACTGGATGTTGTGTGTTTGTGTTGACAGGAAGTCGCCGGAATGCGTTTTGTCTAGTATATGCGTATACTCATATATGTACATAGTATAATTAAGTATTTGCCTTCTTTTTTTTTTTTTTGCCCATTAAATGCCAATTTTCTACACTGCTGGCAAAAATAATGTGCATGGTCACAAAACACAACAAAAAAAAAAGTACAGAAGTAATAATAAAAAAGATTGCTCACCTTTTTTTGTTTGTTTCTTAATAATTATAATAATTTTTACGATGCTGCTGCATTTATTTAATTTTTTGTTTTTATATTAAAATTTCTATTTGTTTTTTATAATTAGTTAGAATTTGCTTAGGAATTGCGTTAGTTATTTATTTATTATGATATAATATGCTACAATATATTTGACACAGTTACACACAAAACAATTTGATTACATTTAATTGGTATTTTTGATATTACGCGAATTTATCTAACCACACTTCTTTACATATGTTATTTACTATGCATGTATATGTTTGTATGTATGTGCACTAACAAGGCTGTTGTTGTTGTTGTTGCTGCTGCTGCTGCTGCGCTGACGTTGTTGAGGTTCTTTTACTTGCAATGCTGCTGCTTCAGTTGTTGTTGTTATGTTTTGTTTTTGTTTTTATTGTAGGAATGATTTGAGTACAGGAACGCTAGCTACATATACATTTATGTATTTATGTATGCATGTTTGATTGTATTTATTCAGTTTATGTTTATATGTTAAAGTTATTTAGTTTATTTTGTTTTGCTGCTGCTGTTGCTGTAGTTGTTGTTGCTGCTGTTATTATTGTTGTTGCATTTGCTGTTTGTTATTTTCCGGCGTCTACATTTCTTTTTGCCTTTGTGTTGTAATATTGTTTAAAGTTGAAACAATATGAAACTTAGACGGAGAATAATATTAATATTACTACAGATGTAAGTAGTAGATTGTGTTATATGTGTGTGTTGTTGTTGCTGCTGCTGCTTTATTGTAATGCGACGAATTGCGCGCGGACAACGGCGACAACGAAACGAACTGAAACGCACGCAAAGTTACACTGCGGCGACTTGAACGTTTCATATGAAAGGTATGTCAATGCTCGAACAGTCGACGCTGTTCCTGTATTAGTATTAGTATCTGTGTGAATCTCTCTCTCTGAGAGTCGCGCACTCACGCTCTCTCTGCCTCTCTGTCTGTCTGTGCGCGCGCTGTAAATCAGACAACAATTGTTTTGCGCTTTTCGCCACAACAACAACGATGCGAATGGCGACAGCGGCAGCAACAGCAACAAAAACAACAACCACGATAATTATTAAAATAAAACGAAATTGTCGGTCGTGCTGTCCGACGGCTTTGGTAGACGAGAGACAGACAAAACAACAGCGCAGCCGCCGTCGCTATCTGAAAGCTTTACCATTGCTGCCGTTCCACTGCCAAAGTGTTCCCACTCTCTCGCTCTCGCTCTCCCTCTCTCTTGCAATACCAGAAGAGGACACACACAGATACAGCATGCTGTGAACAGTTCAAGTATGCGCCCATGCCACGGCAGCAGCAATAACAACAACAACAACAAGGACAACAAACAACAACAATAACAACAGCCAGCAGCCGGTTTTTGATGATTGTAGCTTCAAAATGCAAAGTGGTTTTGTAAGGGCAACTCGTGAACTTACATTCAAATATGCAGTCTTTCTTTTAATATTTAATGTCGTGTAATGTCGTTTATTTTTTACAATTATTAGCTAATAATTGAATTCGTTCTTTTAGCGCTACTCCAAACCCTCTCACAACTAAGTTTAAGCATTAACTAAATCGCTCTCAAATATCTCTGTTTTTTTTTTATTTGATTCTCTCCCAAACGTTTGGCGGAAAAAAAGCGGGACAGAGAGCTCTTCTTGTCTCAGCTGAAAACTGAACAGAGCAAAAATTGACAAACTACGCTCTCGCTCTCTCAATTGCTCTCTTTTGGCGAGAGCAATTTGCTGTTAACCGTACAGCGCTGTTAGCTGTTAACAGCGGCAAGTGTCTATGGCAGTGATGCCAAACATTTTCTGGAAAAAAAGAGAAAACGACCAAAAAAAAAGGGAAAATAAACTAAAAATCTAAAAAACAAGACAAAAAACAGACCAAATTTTTTAAAATTTTATTTTATAGTTTTAAGGTGTCTTCAATAATTTTTTCGCCGTTATTTTCTTTGTTTTTATTGTACGTCGCCATGGTGCCCATAAACTTAAGGTATTTGTCAGGCAAGTTGTACGAATGGCAACACGTTTTGTGTCAACGCAATCTGAATCTGCAGAAAATAAAATATACATCAGCATATAATTGAAAAAATGGATCATATGTATATTTTCCTAATTGTTAAAATAGCATTTAACGTCTATATTTCAAGACAGTTCCTTCGTTTAGTTTTAATCAAGCTAACTAGGCTGAAAACAGTGTCTACTTCAGCGTTTGACGAAGGCAACGATGAAAGAGTGAATACTAGCATGGCCAATTGAAACTAAAAAAGGACAGATTTTCGGATAGAAGCTGTTTGAGATTTTTCCCGGCTAAAACAGTTGAAAACCAGACACATTTATCCGAAAAAAGCCTATTGGGCATCACTGGTCTATGGATTTGTCAGTTGTTCGCGTTCCATTCCAATAAATACCGCCTTAATAATATCTGATTGAGCCAAAAACAAACAAAAAATTAGCCAAATTGACTAAAATAGAGCTAGTTTTGGCGCAAACACGCCAATTGTGGCAGCCTTGATACCAATACCGCCTACTTTACTGTGACTTTTATTCTAATAAAAAGCTTGGACAACAGACAGACAATTAATAAACATTTTTATTTGCATACTTATTAATTCTTCTGCTCACAGTTGCTGCATGTGTGTGTGTGTGTTTGATTATTTGTTTCACCCAGACGCCTGTTTAAATACAATTAATGCATGCAGGTGTCATTGTTGCTATTGCTGCTGCTAGCGCAATGAGTTTCACTGTCACTCATTTCTGTTGCTGTGGCTATCGACGTCGCTGTTGCTGCTGTTGTTGCTGTTGTTGTTGCTGTCTTGAGCCGCCGTGCAAAGTCCAAGAAATTAAAGTGTCAGACAGTCGTCGCAGTCGGCAGACGGATGAAGGGCGTCAAAGGGGGGGGGGTGGCAACAACCGCACGTTAATTAAGTTTATTTATGCAGCTTTATTATTTTTTTTTTTTTGCTGTTGCTTGCCGCCCTTTTTTTTATGTGGTTTATTTATATTTTTTAATGATATGAATCACACGTGACAATACTTTTTGTCGTTGCAGTTGTTTTATTTATATTATTATTGCAAAGTCGAACGTTCGATTAGTGGGTCGAACAGTCTGAAGCTTTTGGGGTCCGTCTGGCAGGTCCAAATTTTTATTTTATTTTTTTTGGTGCCTTTTGTTTATTTATAAATTACCGAAACCGGCTACTAAAATGTATTAGCAAGTCTAAAAATTGTGTGCGCATACCCTGTAAACCACAAGTGTTTAGAAAGAGGTATATTAATTACAGTAGTATTCAGGGATTAAATCCCTAACCGAAACCGTAAGCTTTAACCGATAAAAAACGATTGAAATTTAACACCGTAATCTTTAAGCCGAAACTCTGTAATCGGAAATAACCGTTTAGTAACCATTTCATTATTAAGGTTTAATTTCGGTATTTCATACATCCGAAAAAAAAGTGTTTTTCATTTTTAATTTTGATTTAAATTTTCTTACGTTTGATTTTGAATTTAAATTTGTGATATTGTGATCGAATTTTTTATAGCAATGAGTAAGTGCAAATAAAATAAATTTGTTAAATGAAATATTAAAATTGTTGAAATATAACTAAACTAAATCAAACTGAAAAATATGTAAAATAATTGTGTGAATGAAATATTAAGAAAGTAATGCTTTTTAATTATTATTATTATATTATTAATATAATTATTTTTTTTCAAACAAATGTATAATTTCATACAATGTAATAATTTTATTTTTAGCTTAATTTGTCTTTTAGTTTTGATGAATTTGTTATTATTTTTTTTGAGTTTATGGTATCTGTTAGTCAATCATTTTTTGGCTGTCTGCCTTTTTGACTACTTACTTTTGTTTCATTGTAATTTATGTGATATCGCCAATTTTCTGAGTAACACTCCGATTTGCCCCCCTTTGACCACAAATTGTTTTAGTGATTTTTTTTTTGGTTACTTTCTTGCTGTCACTGGTCAACAACAACAACGACAATTGAGACAACTTATCATGAAGTGCTAATTAACATTGTCTGGCCCGGTCTCACCATATACCATATACAGCACCTGTCTGGCGACCTACCTGCGGTTACTAAGCTCAACCTATCGGCACCAAACCCCCATCACCCACACCCCCACCCCCACCCTCATCTCCACCCCCAACCACACACAGACGAGACGCTGTCGTCAGTCGACAGTCGCAAAAAGCCGCAACTCACCCAAAACTGGCACTTGGTAGCGACGACGTCTGTGTTTGCTTTGGCGCACATTGCGACTGAGCCAAAAAACACAAAATAAAAAAAAACTAAAAAAAACATACATGCCAAAAAAATATAAAAAAAATAGTAGGCAAGTACATGCACTGAGAAAAATATCCATGTGCTTTTCACTATTAAAATTGCGCTAAACTGTAGATCATAGAAAATAGTTGTAAGAATAAAAAAGCTACTAAAAGTTTTATTTTCATTTTCAAAAAAATTTGTTTTGAATGTATTAATAATTTTTTTATTTTTGTGTTGAAGTTTGTTTAAGTTAAAATATATAATTTAGAGTTAAGTAATCAAAATAATTTGAGCATAATTGAGCCTTACATTGTATTTGACTTAAACTAAAAGTTTTATTGTGTTTTTTGCAGCTACACAATTTAGGAATTAAATTAGAAAATATTTGAGGCGACTTTTTATTTGACTTAATTCTAGCCGTAAGCTTTCATGTGCTTTTAAATCCACCTACAATGAATTTGATGATAATATGGCTTTAAGTGACAGAGCATGTCGTTGCACTTTGAAAGCATTTAAGTGTTTTTAAAGCTGTAAAGCCAGAAGATTTATAAAAATGCGATATACAACCAATTATAATTATTGTTTACCTTAATTTAACTTAACGGATTTAAACTTTTGTTAAATGTGTTTAAAACAAAAGATATGTAAATCGAAAATTGGGGTAAAGCTGCTTACAGCTTTAAAGCTTTAATACACTTTCAAAGCTTTCTTCCCACAATTTACAACTGTTGCTATCGCTAAAAACCAACTTTTTTTTAGAAATTGTGTTAATTGTTGTATACTTATTAACTGAATTTCCGCTCAGTGTATTGTGTATTTTGAAATGCGGCCACATGCGGCGAGACATTTGTTTATGTTGATAATTTAATAAGAGCAACGGCTGGAGGCAACGACAGCAAAAGCGGCACAAAAAAGCGGGAGAGACGGACAGGTGTGATATGACTTGATGTTATAATGCAATGTACAATGTACCATACATTTGTATGTATGTATTATGTACATATGTAATGTATCTCCAAACATCTATCATATCGTATCGTGTTGTGTTTTGTTGTGGCATGGCGTGGCACACGTGACGTATGCGCAACGTTTGCTTGCAACAAAAATCACAATGTTAATTTGTGAACGCACATAGAACATGCCAAGGTCGATTTTATGACGTTGTTGTTTTTGTTGTCGCTGCTATGGTTGTTGCTTTGCTTGTCTGTCTGCTTTATAAATAAATTCGCTGTGGCAAATAAATAATTAAATAGATATTGCATACATTGTTCGAGCGATCGGTTGTAATTAAAGGCGCGCATGTCGTATACGTAATTATACGGGCACAACCCCTTATAAAACCCCTTAGCCCCCTCTGCCCCACCCCCTCTTACTCTCCCTCTCTCTCTCTCTTTGCTGTTCAGCAAGCAACAACGAGACAAGACGGCAACAAGAGGCAATGATCCTCGGCCAAAGCACTCCTACAAAAAATACAACAAAATCAAATAAAATATAAAATAAAATAAAATAAAATAAAAATAAAACACCGCAGTCAACGTTGTTGACACTTTGTTGTTAGTCATTATTTATTGTTGTTGTTGTTTTTGTTGCTGTTTGTTGTTGCTGTGTGATAAGCAGACTGTGTCGAGACAACAAAAGACGCAGACGATTGCCACTTATGTAGAAAGTGCATGTGTGTGTGTGTCTGTGTGTGTGACCACATTCATACGTACAGTGTTGGAAATTCTAATAGAAACGACAGTCATTTTGACATAAAAAATAATGAAATAAGAGGTTTATGCTGATTTGAAATTGATGTTTATTATGAAAATATTTAAATAAAAGTAAAAAAAATTTTTGATTTATATAAATTGGAAATAAAAATGATGAAATATGAGTTTTTTGCTGATTTTTAATTGATTTTTATTATAAACATTTTGAAAGAAAAGTTTAAAATCATTTAAAACGTATAAATTGTAAATAAAAATTATGAAATAAGAGTTATTGGCTGATTTTAAACAGATTTAAATTATAATATTTTCAAATACATATATAGTAAATTGTAAATAAAAATTCTTACTGTTCCTGGACATAGTCCTTGTACAAATAACGTATGTGCAATTTTCTCAATGTCCCTATTTTTTTGTAGTTGTCGATTTATAATCGACTCATAGTTCTGATTTGCGTTCACAGAAAGTTCTTAATAATATAAAAATTGCTAAATAGGTATTAAGTTAATATTTTTTTAAAGAAATAAATCTTATAAGACATAAAATAATTCTTTCTATTATTTTTGAAATTGGAAGAAATAAAATAATTATTTATATTTATTTTGCCATCAACGTGTTTTATTGTTGCTTTCATATATATTTCATGTATATATTTTTAGCCTACCCTGTCACAGCTTCTTCTTCTTGAGGCAGCTGCAGCAGCCGTTGTCGTTGTCGTTGCACTGACACCAAAATAACAACAACAACAACAACAACAACAACAAGAACCACAACAAATGCAAATGCCACAACACAACAATCGCTACGAAAATCTCGCAATCGCAATCGGATGTTGCCGTTGTGAGTTTCTGCTGCCTGCAGGCCAGACAATGAGTCTAGTCAGTCAGTCAGTCAGTCAATCGCTGTGCACTCACTTTTATTCAAATTGCAATATCTTCCTTTCCCTCTCTCTCTCTCTCTTTCTCTCTACCTATTGCTGCCTCCCTCGCCTCGTGTGAATCACATGATGAATGACTTTATTCTGAACGCATTGAAATTCATTGATTAGGGCTCCATTTATAAATTGTTGTTGTTGTTGTGTTCCGGCTCCAAAAATCACTCGACGCACTAAATGTGCTGACAATAGAAAGTGCGAAAGGGAGAGAGACAGAGCGAGTTTGGTAGTGGGAGGGAGAAAGCAAGCAACTTGAGCAATCAATCATTTAATGTGGGAAGTCCTTTTGTTCAACTGCAAGGTTTTGGCCATATGTACAATGGATAAATTAGGCTATGTTGATGTTTAAAATTAAAAAGAATTAAAAAAAATGTCAAATAATTTAAGTATAATTTTCAGATGGAACTTTTTGAGATTTTTGATCAACTTACGCTACATTTTCCTGAGATATTTCATTATATGCTAGAAATAAAGTAGCAATTAGTTTCGTATAATTTTCCTAGATATAATACGGTTTTTTTAGTTATTGTAATCTAAAAATTTCTTCAAATATAATAATTATTTTAATCTAAAGATACATTGTAGATAGTGTATTCTGCGATAAGATAAATTTGTTTAAAATTTCGTTGTTATAGTGTGATTTTTTTGACGGGATTAGTTGAAAATTCCTTTTTTTTTCTGCGCATTATTTTTTTTGTTAATTGAGATTTCTTGCGAATAAAAATGTTCTTTTAATTTTAGCGTATATTTGTAAAGGACAAAGAAATAGTTCTTTAAGATATTGTAATTCCTTTAATATTAATATATTTATATTCAAGAGAGAAATAATTACTTTAGATTAGCACCCTCGAATAATTTGATAAACCCTTGAGATATGATAAAGTTCTTTAAGATATAATAACATAATAATAATTTTTAGCAAAGTATTCTTTATATTTTTTGTAGAATATGCAGAGCAATCAATTTTTTAAAATACACTTTCATGTTTTATCATACCCTACTTTAATATTCAAATTTACCCTTTGTCATAAGCATCTTTATTAACCCAATCCATTTGATATATTTAATCTATAAACCCCAATCCGGATACTTTGAATTAATTACCTTACTTGAAGTTTATTTTCTTTTTAATATAATCAACCCTTAGTTTGCTGCGATTTTCTTTGATCTTTAAATCAAATATTTGTTAGATAAAAACCAGGAGATTGTAAAATCATGTATTGGGGTTGTGCATGCTAATGAATTTCCAATTTGAACTCAATGGAGCTCATTAAAGCGATGAAAGGACAAAAACAAGCTCCTAACAATGGGGACAGTCATTGGCCGCCTTCGTCTCTCTGCTGGCCAACTCTGAGACGTCGTTGCAGTCTGAATCATAACTCATTGAACTTTTGCCGGCGGCGGCGGGCAACAATTGCAGCTAACAACACAATCAGGCGGCAACTCGGCAACCACAACATAAAAAATGTCAATCAGCGGCAACTAAACTGATTCCTCCTTCATCCGCCCTTCGCCCCTCTGCCTCTTTTGAGTCTCTTTCTCTTTCTCTGGCTGTGGCAATGGCTAAGTGCGACGACGCCTTAAGCACATTAGAAGCGACGCCAAGTGCTGTCAGCAGACGGCAGAGTCGTAAATGTGGTAATAATAATATGTAGTCGCTGTGGGCCCCATTCGACTGGTGGGTGTTGAAAGGCAAGACATAAATGTCGAAGCATATGTTTAAGAGATGTGCCAGAGAGTTTCCACTGTGTGTCCAGCAGACAGGTCTATTACCAACTGCCGTCCATATTATAAGACACCAATCACTTTTGGCCTTCTCCTCCTACTCCTCCTCCTACTCTTTCTCCTCCTCCTCCTGCTCTGTGTGTGGTCCAGACTTCAAGCATCTGCTGTGGGCGGCAATTGACATTGCCGCCTGCAATTTTACTGTTTAAAAAATTGTAAATCAATTCGAGCGACATTTGTTGGCTTTTTCAGTTTTTAGTGGTGAAAATAGCATGGGGTATGACAGACTGAATGAGTCAATATGCGCTGCATCATTACTGAGCTATTTTATTGTGAGTTTGGAAAAAAATTGTAATTTTCAACATCTTACTCAAGCATGAAAAACTCAACAATTTTTGAAATAAAAAATTAACTTTTGAAAATGAATAAAATTTAGATACGGAATTTAAAAATAAGTTTTTAAAGGTAAACCATGATCAAAATGACATTTTGGATGAAAATTGGTCAAGTTTCGACAAAGCTATGAGAGACCTAAGCTTTCGAAAAATTGGAAAAATCGATAATTTTTGAAAAAAAAATTAACTTTTGAAAATGAATAAAATTTAGAATCAAAATGAATTTAGAAGGCAAATCGAAATTATGTTTCGGATAAATTTTGGTCAAGTTTTGACAAAGTTGTGATGGATCAAAGTGTTTGAAAATTTGTAAAGGGATAACCATGAAAAAAATTGTAAATTTTCGAAACAAATTTAAGTTTTAAAATAAATAAAATACAGCATGAATTTAGAAGTCAAACCATGATCAAAATGACATTCCAGGTGAATTTTGGTCAAGTTTTGACAAAGTTATGAAAGGCCCAAATTTTCGAAAAATTATAAAATGTTTGAAAAATAAAAAACTTTTGAAAACTGAATAAAATTTAGATGCATAATATTTTAAAAAGTTAAACAATGATTAAAATGATATTTCGGATGAATTTTGGTTAAACTTTGACAAAGTTATGAATGATCAAAGTTTTCTAAAAACTGTAGAGGGAAAAATCAACATTTTTCTAAAAAAAGATTTACTTTTAAAAATGAAGAAAATTCGGTTACAGAATGAATTATAGGAGGCAAACAATGATCAAATTGACATTTCTCATGGAAATCGGGCAAGCTTTGACAAAGTTGGGAGAGTTTAAAGTTAATGAACAAATTTAAAAACAAAGTAAAAGAATCTCTTACTATTAAAGCTGCTGTTTGCTTATTTATTAGAAAGTTGCAAGGTCACTTTAAGCGAATGTCAAGATACGTAGCTGAGAACTAAGCGAAGAACAAGCTCTATTCATTAAATGATGACAAATGAATAAGAAGTCAAGACAGGCAGCAGTTGCCAAGAAGCCAAAGCGACAAGGTAAAGGGTTACCAGGATAAAGCAATGAGACACAGAGAGAGAGAGAGAGAGATGTGTGTGTGTGTGTGTGAGAAAGAGAGGTGCACACAATAAGGTGCTGAAAGTCAAAGACTTGTGCTAAACCATAATAGACATCGTGCTCATTATACAAATTGCACTGAGCCAGTTTTGAGACGTAGACCAAGAAGATGCTGAGGAAATCCAACCCTCACCCCTTGTCTCGAAGATGCAGCAGCAGCAGTCCAAAAGGTCTGAAAGCGAAGGCATTGATGTTGGCTCAGTGAATGGAAGCGTTGACGGAATGACTGAATACTAAAGTGAACCACGGACAAACCTTCGTCCAACCTTATGAATTCCAATTCAAATGAGGCTGAAGCAAAAGAATCTATTAAGATATTATCAGAGACGGAACGCGACGAGGTGCTACAAAATATGGATGCAGTAGCCAGAGTTGCCCGTTTAGCTAATTTATAGCTAGAATTGGGAATTTTATGATAGCTGTAGCTAGAATATGTGAAAAATGCTATTAAACAGCAATCTAGCTATTTTAAAAACAGATTTTAGAAAATTTTCAGATTTCTAGATAATTTTAATAAAATTAAGAAACTCCAAATATTCTTAGATATTATAAGATACAGGATGGGACGAAACACGACATGCTAAGAAATGTTGTAATTTTTAGCTAGTTTTTGCAATTTTGTGATAGTTATTGCTAGGAAATTTGCATAATGCTATTAGACAGCAATCTACCTATTTTTAAAATTGATGTTAGAAAACTTTCAGATATCTAGATAACTTTAACATATTTAGGAAACTCCAAATATTCTTAGATACCTTAAGCGACAGAATGAGACGAGAGACGACATGTCATTACTGGCATTTTAGCTAATTTATAGCTAGTTTTTGCAATGTTGTGATAGTTATTTCTAGAAAATGTGAAAAATGATATAAAAAAAGAAATCGTGGATGCATTAAAAATTGATTTGAGAACTTTTTTATATCAACTTAAAAAACCCGAAAAAGTTCTTTAATCGAAAAAAGTTTACTAAAAAGTTTTTAGAAATTTTTAGTTGGGGAAAAAAAATCCACTTTTTAGTTGGGGAAATTGTACAGAAAATTAATTAATACAGGTTTCAAAATTGACAAATGTCTGAATTTTCTTAAATTTAAAACTATTTAAATTCTTCATAGCAGTTTTAATATTAAAATTTATTTAATTTAATATTTTTATTGAAATAGCTTTTAAGCTCATGAAATTCAGTCAACACTATTGTAGTGGCAAGTGTTGCCAACCAGACAAGAGGGAAGAGAATAAAGTAGGGAGGGTTAGGGTAGAAAAGGAATCAGTGCAATTGTTGCAGACGTCGATATGGGTCGGGGAAATACACACACACACACACATACACACACACACACACAAGCACACACACACACGATGCTAGCCACAATTGCGGCCATTAGTAAGTAGAGGAGGCTGCACAGTTAGAGAGAGCGAGAAAGACGTTGAGGGGGTTTAGGGGTGACGAATCAACCCTTTTTTTTGTAGACATTTTTCGTATGACAACGACAAATATTTGCCGGATAATATGAATAACAAAGCAGGCGTAGACATAGACGCGAATAGCAAATGGGTTAACGGGGAAAAAGGGGCAAGAAAGGGAGAAAGGAAGGTAGGAAGAGGGAGAAAGAGAGAGAGATGCAGGCGGAAAAGGGGGACAGAGACTGCCTGCTGTTGAGTTCCTGACTAGGCAGTCAGAGCCAACGAGCCAACCTACTTAAGCCATGAACAGCAACAGCAGGCCCACTGAATCCGGCCCAAACCAGGCACAGACCTGGGCCAGACCAGACCAGACGTTGGCTACAACTTAAGCTAAAAGGCCGCATGGGCAACGTTTTTGGTTGTCGTTGTTGTTGTTGTTGTTCCTGGTTGTCGTTGTTGCTGTTGTCGCCCGGTGTCTGAGACGCAGACAACTTCAAAATGGAGCTGGGAACGAGAGAGAAGATGGAGTAGAGAGAGTGAAAGAGAGAGAGAGAGAGCGAGAGAGAGGGAGAGGGGGGAAAAACGCAGACGTAGACGAATTGCTGACTGACACAAAAGTGCTTTTGTTGCAAGCTTTAATGAAGAAGGGAGCAGGCAGCAGGCGGAGAAAAGAGACTAGGAAGACAGAGAGAAAGAGAGAGAGAGGGAAAGAAGGGGACAATAAGGGCAGCAGGATGAAATAGAAAATAGGGAGAGAAAAACTGAGATGGAGAGTGAAACGGAGAGAAAGGGAAAGAAAAAAAGAGGGAAGCATAGAGAAGGAGTTACAATTAGAGAGAAATCGGGAAAAGAATTGATAAAAAAAGAGAGAAAGAAATAAGTAATGAGAGCGAGATAAATAGCTCAAGAGACTAAAAAAGATAAATAAGAATTTTAAAGAGAGAGAGAGACAGAGAGAAGATGACAAAATAAGAAAAAGACAGAAAAAAAAAGAAAGAGAAAAAGGCAGACAGAAAGAAAGAGAGAGAAATGAAAATATAAAAAGAGTAGGACAGACCCAGAGAGAGAGTCGGAAAAAAAGTGTTAATAACAGAAAGAATAGAGATAAATAGACACAAACAAGGAGAAGCATAGAAAGAAGAGAGAGAGAGAGAGAGAGAGAGAATACTACGTTATTGAATGTAAATCGATCAGATAGGATTATCAAAACAAATTCTCCATTTTTCCTGTACATATTGCTATAGTCCCCATTTTCGCATTCTTCGACAAGCTTTCGTCACTAGCGTAAGCTGCCGTTCACAGTCATTAAACGATCTATAAAATGTTCCCTAGCATGAGCTTAGTCGACCAACATAAAGCTAACTGCTACGTCACTCCAAAGGAATATCCAAATTCAACAGATATTCCCAGTTCTTCGTCTGCCAGCGGTCAGCTAATCAACTTTTGCTGCTGCAGGGCATGTCAAAGTCTGCAACACCCAAAAAAAACAAAAAATGAAACGAAGCAACTGCAATGCAACATACACAAAAACAAAAAAGAAAAATGCATGCTGAGTCTCGTCTGTCGTCTGTCGTCCGTTGCCTGTTCCCGTGCCCTTTACTGCTCCTGTCCCATTTGCCATTTGCCATTCTCCTGCATGTTTTCCAGTTTTTGCCCTGCTGCTGCTGCTGCTGATGTTGCTGCTGCACTTCAGACGCTGCTTTGTTGCAGCCAAGAGCAGCGACGCCAACAATTGACGCACACAGACAGAAAACGTGCAACGGGTGCGGCAATGGGCTGCAAGCACTAACAAAAGCCAGGGAGGGAGGGAAGGGCAGAACGGCTGGGGCAGGGGCAGGGGCAAGGGGAGGGACAGGGGGAGGGGTGTTACCGACCCAGACCAGACCAGACCGTGGCAGACAAAACAATATGTTTGTTTGGATTATAGCATACATACGAGGTGTGTTTGAATATTATTCAGAATTTTCAAATTTAATACAAGTCTGGAATCTATATATCTCTTTTGAATATTTTGAAACACTTTTTTTAGCTTCAAATAATATAAAATGATGTATGGCCCAACATAGGAAAAATTTTAGTAAAGAATTATTATTATTATTATTATTGTAATTTTTTTTTGGAAAGAAACCTTTATTATATTTTTGCAATTTTTTTTTGAAAAATCTTAAGTCTTTAAATGTTGGTTAAAACTTAAACTTTTCAATCGGTATATAACTCGATCTGATCCGACAGTCGTAGCAAATTTTTGGAATTTGGCGGTTCCGCATTTAGGAATGTTTCCAATTTAAATTAAACTAATATTATTAATAATAATAAATAAAGAGGGACACATCTAACATCTAAATCTGATATAGGGACTCAAAATATATTTACACTATACTAAGAAGCTTGGAAATCTTTATGAGTATTATTGTAATTAGAATAAAAATGTGGTAAGAAAATTCAAGCGGAGTAAAAAAATCAAATCCTTTTTTTTCCCTTTTTTTCCTTTTTTTCCATTCTTTTTTTTTACTTTTTAAAACTTACTAAAATAACCGGAGCTCTTTTAAAGCTTTTTTTTTCCTAATATTAATGAATTATTTCATTAAAATGATTTTTTCGGATTTAAATTTTCTGAGTATTAGCTCTATTTTTTCCATCTTTTTTTTAGTTTTTATACATTTTATTTTAAGTATGTTTTGTTTTGGTTATAAATTTTTTTAATTCAAATGTTTTTACTTATTTTAATTTTCTGGCTTATTTAAGTTAATTTTGTTATTGTTATTGTATATAGAGGAGTCTACTATTAAGCGGACCTCGCGGAATTGAACTTTGCGATGCGATGCGACGCGACATGGACGCAATGCAATGCAACTCAACGCAACGCAACGACGCAACGCGACGCGACGCTTCTTTGTATGCGCAAACAATTGGAGCAGGCGGAAGTTGGACTGGCGGCGGCGGGATGGTTGTCCCGGGTAACCAGATGGTGAGAGTGAGAGAGGAGGAGAGAGGGTGAGAAAGAGAAGAGGCATGTACACAACTTACATATATGTAGTACATGCCTCAGTCTCTGTCTGAGACTCAGACTCCGACTCCGACTCCGACTCAGTCACGATTGCGTCTACACCCCAAAGGAAGAAGCACCTTGAAAGTTTTGCGCCTTTGCGCCTTGATTAACTGTCAGTGGCTGAAAAGTGATTTAATCAAGGAAGGAATTGCAGCATCTTTCAATTCTGGCTGCAACATGTGGACCATATGGCCAACTGTGAAGACCGCATCAATCAACTTGAGACTGTAAAGTGTGTTCGTTCGCTCTCCACAGCCAAAGCCAGCCAAAGCCAATGGCATCCTTTCAAGATGCGTCTCAGACCAAAAACTTGCAACTCAAGTGGACAAGCGACAATGGGACAGGAGACCAGGGAGAATGGAGAACAGAGTGAAGTGCTCGCTGGTTGCCGCTGGATGCCTGTCTCGAACTGCAGCTGGCAGCTGGCCACCTTACCACCTTACCTCAACATGTTGCGCGCGCTTTTTGGCGTCTGATCTCTCTCCCGTGCCCCGTTCCCGTCTTTCATTCAACATCTGCACACAGCCTATCAACTTTTGACAAGACAATCTCAGCTTCCAGTCGAAGAGGGGTGCCTAAACCTAAATGCAGTCAACAATTGGCCAGAGATCTCCCTGGAAGACCAGTGTGACCAGACTGGAGTCTGGGATGGAGCACAAAAGTTGTTGTGAAGCTCTAACTATCTACAGCCTTTCAATAAAGTTTGGATGCACCCTAAATTTTTCAAATTATTGTATTACAAGAAAGTTTTGATGCAGGTTTCTTAAATAAATCTTATAACCACTTAAATTATTTAATCCATTGAGTACCCATTGAAAACTTTGAATTTTTTGAATAGTCTACTTTTTCAACTTTTATCGTTGATTTAAAAAAAAAAAAATATTTTTATGGAAAAAAAATTTTCTTCGCTAGAATTTTTTTTTTATGATTTCTTGAAAATAGCTTAAAACGACTATCCTCCTTATGATACAAAAAGCTTTTTAGCAATTTTCAAAAAAATTTCAAAAAGTTTGGATGCATACAAACTTTATAAAGTGACTGTATGTATCTTTGGAATAGTATACATTAATTTAGATAAAGATATTGTTTGTCCAAAAAATAAAAAAAAAAAATCCCTTAAAACAACCAGAAGTTATAAAGAAATCTTTCGTCTATAGCTAATTGAAATATGAAAAATTCTAAACCACTTTAAGAAATATCTGATTGATAGCAACGTTTTATTATCCGAGAATTTTTGCAAGTTATAAGTTGGGGAAATTTGCTAGCTACCAGGAAAGCACACTGTTTGTTCTATAGTCAACATGAAGGACTCCGTTTGGCTTTGTCAACCGAGCTTTTACTAGGAACCTAACATAAGCCTATTTACTTATTATCCTATTAAATAAGCTGCCGAAAAAAAAGGACGACAATGACAAAAACAAGGACGAGTGAAAGGACAGAGTTGAAGTTGCAGCTTATGGCAAGGACTCTTATACCTGGCCTAAAGGATACACAAGTGTCTCATTAAAAGAAATAAAGACAAGTCCTTAAAGTCAGCCGTCACGGACCCGAACAACAACAATGCAAGCAAAATGCGAGAGAGATAGAGAGAGAGAAGCGAAACATGAGCGACTTCAAGGACAACTACAAAAAAAAGCAACAACAACTGCCAAAGAGTGCCAAAAAATCAACAAAAATGCGCTATTAAGGCAATTTGCAGGATCCCCAGACTCCCCCACACTCCAACAAACAGTTACCCCCTCCAATCTGTTAACTCTCCTCTGCCTCATTACAGCGTCTCCGGCTCAGACAGCGACAGGCAAAGTGGCTCAATGTCAGACACAGACACTGACGCGTCAAAATGATTCAAATGTTTACACACACACATACAGGCACACACAGGCACGCACTCTCTCACTGCCGCTCTCTTATCGATGTAGCTCAAATGCAGGCAAATAAAAAGCTCTCCCCAAAAAGGGATAGCGACAGTCGTTTACTCGGCGCTCTCGCTCTCTCTGTCTACTTGGCTGCGTTTGTATGTGTATGTGTGTGTGTGTGTGCAGCAGACGCAATGAAACAAAATACCGAAATTCTATGCGTGACCTTGAAAAGTATTCCTTGGTTGCTGTTGTTGTTGCCGGTCTGCGTCGGTGGTTGTTTGTGTAGCTGTTGCGGCTCTGCTTCTGTCTCTGTCTCTGCCTTCGTCTCCGTCTCTGCTGACGTCTCTGTCGGCTGCTGTCTGGTGTTTGTCGACGTCGCCGTTGATTTTGTTGTTGCTGTCTGCATTTTCCTTGTTGTCTGCGTACAATTTGAGTTGCTGCTGTTGTTGTTTTAGTTTTTGTTGTTGCTGTGTTTTAACGTTTTTTTTTATTTTCGTATGTTTGAAGTTGGCTTTTTTTTATTGAACGCGCCACAAAAATTGTAAAGGCAAATGCGACTTTGACGTCGACTGCGCGACATCCGTGTGCGTGTGTGTGTGTGTGTTGGCTGCATTTTGACGTCAGACGCCTAGGGACCTATGCACACTGGTTCCTGTTGTATGGGGAGGGCGGCCAAAAATACTTCTAGTTGACGTAGAAGCTTAAAGCTTAACACAAAATTTTTATAAATTTATAGTAAGATGTTGTATAAAAATAAGCTGGTTCGGGAAGTCATATCATATAGCTGTCATATGAACGATCCTTCTGAAATCAAGTGAAAAACTTTTTTGTTGTTCGAGACATCTGAAGCAAACTGACAGAATTTGCATTTGGGATGATCCCATACATCCTGATCTAGTTTTTTGACATTGGATCACTATAGCATATAGATGCTATAGGAAGGATTGATCGAAAATATAAATTTCCCTTTTTGTATCTAGCAAGAGCCTGGGCACCTATCGGCACTTGAATTTGACATCTCATAATGTTAATTAATAATATACAAAAAGATTTATTGAGAGGTGAGGTGGCCTTCATAACAAAAACTCTAATGAAACACAGCAAAGTCAAACACAGATTGTTCAAAATAACATACTTAACACAATACCGATTTGCACAAAACACAGCAGGAAGTACATGTACTTTTCGTTGTATAAATATAGTAAATGCCCTTATTTGTAATATTAATCCCTTTCATCGCACAATAACTTTGCGTTTTTAATTTTTTTATTGACTGCTCTACTTGCAAGCTGCTCACGCTGCAATAACAAAATAATATCATGCTGTCTCTTTCGATGATATTCTTGAAGAGGTCAGTTAGAACAAATCAAAAACAAGATTGCAGTTTACTAGCTAGACCAATTATAAAAAAGTGTTGATACATTTAAAGTCAAAATTTTAGCTTTGACTTTTTTCTGGGAGGAACCACTGTGCTATGGCAGAGGCAGCAACAGCGGCAGCGGCTGCGGCAGAAACAGCCAGACATGCAAAACAAAACAGATGAAAATGAAGAAAAGGGATGTGAACAACGTTTCGATTTATTTTTTTTTTGCTTTGTGCTTTTTGTGGGTTCCTCTGCTTCAAGGTGCATTTAAACAAAAAAAAGTATTTTAGTATTTAGTTAAAAATCCAATTGCAAAATCAACTGACGGAGAGGAAAAATTGAGAGAACAGAATAGAAGAGAGTGTATTGCAAGATGGTGGCATGCTGTTGATCGTCAAGGAAGTGCAAGCGAGATAGCAACCATATTCAAATGCATTAACTTCAAGTGCAATTTGTCGATAACAAGCTTTTAATCGATTGACAGTAAATAGCGCAATTTATAGCAACATCACTTATATACAATTTGTCTGCACTTATCGATATGGCATGCGTTTAATTGATAGACTGCATTCAATTTTTGTATGACCGATAACATGCATTTAATCGATATAGCGCTTAAGTCGATAACTAATTGTATCGATCAATCAAATACGTATTTCCTTGTAATTGCATTCAACTGCAATTGATAGTGCCAAGGCTCTTTAATCATATATTTTGTGATATGCAATCATTATGTTTAATAAATGCCAAAAGGTAGTTATTAGTTATGGGCCAACCAACCAACCAAGCAAGCAAGAAACGAAGCTGCACTTATTCTAATTGGCCGATCATTAAGTGAAACAGCGATGGGGATTCACGGTCGATTGCAGGAGGGGTGGGGAGGGGTGAATTATGAAATACTACTCGGAACGGGCAACACATGGCGGCATAACCAGTTTCCAGTCTCCTCCTCTTGGCCAGCGCAGTAAAGTCCTTGTAATGACTGCTCATCTAAATATGGATGTGGCAAGAGTCGGCGCGCATGCCCAGTAGCCAGGTAATGGGGTGGGCAAGGGGTGAGGGGAGGGGCCGGGGGGTTGTTATACCCGTTACTTAAAAAATTTGTTAAAGGGGATATTGTATTCGTTGTGATGTATGCAACAGGGAGAAGAAAGCATCTATAAAGTATATATTCTATATAGTATCCTATAAAGTATATATTCTTGATACGCATCAAAAGCGGAGTCGATATAGCCATGTCCGATCGTGTGAGAGCCTAGATCTCAGAGACTATAAGTGATAGAGCAACCAAATTGGGCACATGGACTTCTATAGAGATCAAGTTATTTTTTAAAATTTTTTTCAACGTCCGTTAATCGCACAGTTTTCATGATATTAGAATTTATTTTACTAATTAACGTGAGCTACTATTATTACCTATCATCCTACTAAATTGTTTCAAGATCGGACATATAGAAAGGTGGTAATGCCCTTTTTTTTGTGGTAATGGCTGATTTTTAAGCAAATGTAAGTGCCTCAAAGCATGCAATAAAAAATAATTTAAATTTATTTAAATTAACAACGGGTATCCTATAGTCGGGTGCGCGACTATAGCCTTTCCCACTTGTTACCAACCGGGATCGATACCGAGATCGGTTTGTTGTTGGCTACTGCGCTGCATGTTTATAATTAGCATTTTGCGATTGCCAGTCGCTTGATAAGCCATTGTGTGTTGTGTGAGACAAAATGCAAGATTTATAGCTGGACATTATATTGAGAGATTCTGATGCTGCTGCTGCCGGTCAAAGTTATAGGTTATATATAGGGGGATTTCCCCTCCCTCTCTGCTTTAGACAACATCTTTGGTCTCCACTTTGGGCCAAGACAGATGCAACATCCTGTCCATAACTTTAGTTGCTGTCGCTGAAAATTGCATTGGCATTGGCAACATGTCTGCGGGATTCTCTGATTGTTGTTGTTGCTCTTGTTGGGGCGTCACTGTTGCTCCACATGTTGCACGTCCGTGTCTGGACGTTGCCCCTGCCCCTTTCTCAGATGCAGCTCCGATTTACAAATGCACATAAATTTTAATGTAATCACATTCGCAGTCCACAGACACAGCTTGACCAAATGTGTCTCTCTCTTTCTTCCCTCTCTCTTTCTTTCTTTCTCTGCATCTGCCACGAATTGTGACTCCAATTGCGACTGTGAATCGGACTTCAAACTGTGACTGCATCGCATTCAGGGATTTTGCAACATTTCATTCAATTTAATTCGAGTTGAATGCCGTCGTCGTCGTCTTCGTCGTTCGATTGTTGGCCGCCGTTTTGATTTGGCTGCCTGTCTGCAATGTTGCAAGTCTCGTGGTTGCGTCTGACGGGTTGAGGGCAGCAGGTAAAGTCACACGTCTCCCGTCTCCTGTCACCCGTCTCCAGACTCAGTCGCAGACCCAGACTCGGATTCAGATTCAGATTCAGTGCCAGAGTGCTGGGGCCCTGTCAGTTGCTCTGTCTGGTCTGGGCTCGGCCTCTTTATCCATGCGATTTTCATACACTTTAATTGCTTGGGTTTTATGATTTTCTCAATCATTTGACAAAGTTTAAAATTTGACTTTATTTAAATGATTTAATTTTATTCTAGCTTTACAAGATTTATTAATATTTTGACATTTCATATTATTTTATATTTTGACATTTTATATTATTCTGTTAAAACTGAATTTTTGTTCTCAATTCATTTTTAAGACTAAGATTTATTATTTTAAAACAAAAATGTATAAAAATCGACAAACGAATCAAAAAAACTGCAAACAAAAACTGAAAACATAACAAGAACCAAAAGTTTTAGCAAAAAAAATTAAAGTTTTTTTTTATAAACCATTTAGTTTTATATATTTCCAATTTTTTTTTACAGATGTCTTGTTAAAAAAAATATTTAGGCGCAAATACTTGACTTAAGAAATAGTTCTTTTTTTCTGTGCCTTATTTGAACTTTTTTATGAGTTGCTATTTATATTTTTTTTTAAGCGTATTTACTGGTCGGCTTCATTTTAATTTTACCATTTAGTTGTTTTTATTTTTGCATTTGCAATGACAGGCAAAGCGAATATTTCCCTTACTCTTCTCTTCGTCCTGTTGGAGGATGGAGGATCAACTGCAGTCATTCCTCTTTCCTCCTTTACAAATCCCTCCCTGCCACAAGTCTCATAATTAAGTATCTTTGCTGGTTGCTGCCACAGCGTTGCAAGCTTAAAGGCCAGCTCAATACCATTAATTCTTTAGTTTTTTTTTTTTTTTTTTTTTTTTGGGAGCGCAATGTCCAAAAGTTGCTGCCAAAGTTGACGTGTGGAAAGGCGAGGCAAACTTTTGTGCCAACTCATGGCCAGAAGTTGCCAGACAAGTAGCTAAAAGTAGCGACACTTCTAGGACATTTTGTCGGGCATAAGAAGTTTCGGTTAGTTTCAGCGAGGCGCCGAAAAGTAGGCAGCTTTAAGTGACATGCACACCCTACTCCTTCTATTCAGTCACCCTAATGCTAGTTGCTGGCACTTCTGAGTGCCTTTATTTATGCATTTTGCCACTCTACCACTTGCCAGTTGCCAGGTTGAGCATTATCCTCATCCATGCTCAAGCGCAAAAAGGCGCACAAATTTCATTGGCAAACTTTTTGGTGAACAACAACAGCCAGTGAGAAGGCCACAGGGACAGGAAGTGATATACCAAGAGTTACCCTGTGAAGAAAACTGAATATCTTAAGTTTTCCAAATTTGAAAGAAGCAGAGCTGCCTAGAGAGTCTACATGCTCTTTCTGCTTATTCTAGCTCTTATAGTCATTAAGTTTAAAGAGAATATCACTCATAGATGGGGAGTTATAATTGAGCGCATTGAATCTAAAAGAACATAAACCTTTATTTATGTCACAGTAATTTACATACCAACTTTCATAGGTCTAGCTCTTGAACGAACATAGATTTAGCGAAATACGGAAAATGTGTCCTATTTTTTATGAGTTTCATATTTGGTAAATAAACTACACTTCAAATTTAATAGCTCTAACTCTTCTAGTTCCTACAGACTACCCGAAACAAACTGAGATATAATTGCAGTAGAGATTGATACCTGTGTTATTTGCCTATTCCTATTTCCAGTTACAGGGTATTATACGAGTACAACTAGATAGCACATTCCATATTATCTGTCTGTTTCACTTTTCAAGCATTTCTCCAACTCTTTCCAACTCTAAGCTCACCCATTTTTGACCATTTTGACTTTGAAAATTTGATTTGAAAAATGCGTGTGGATGTCTGTTCATCCATCTATCTATCTGTCTGTCTGTCTGTCTGACAGTCGTCTGGGATTTTCTACCCATCCAAAAATGTCTGCGGCAACAAATTAATCAAGATATTAACAACCCTCCAAAGTGACCAATGAAGTGGGCAGTGTCCGACGGTTGCCATTTAAAAAGAGGAAAAAATGGAAAAGGGTTTTCTGGCCAAGGTCAGCCAAATTGAGTTATGAATTATTAAATAAGTTTGACGCATGGAATTTGAATATGAATTTGCCAATGAATGGGGAAGGAGTAAAGTAAGAGAATGGTCTAGAGCAGCGGTGGGCACGAAATCTGAATTCGTTAACAGCCGCTTGCTTCCGGAGCCATTGCGTGCCCACCCCAGGTCTGGAGTCTAGACAACCTGTTGAGAACATGGAGTGTACTTCGAGATGAGGTTCATTAAAGGGGCTTTTACTGATTGGTTGCCAGTTAACACACATACACACACACACACACCAGACACATACACACACCAGACACACACACACACACTTAGACTCATTTTGCACACAATCAATGCTGTGTTGATTATGCAATAATACATAGAAAGCTAAATGCAGACAGAGACTTGCACAGTCAGACAAAGTGTTCAAAACTCGTACGTCGTTGTTGTTGTTGTTGTTGGCTACCCCCTAGTTAAAACCTACCCCCTCCCTTGCTGTATCCACCCGAAATGCAGACGAAACTGTTTTGTGATTGTGTCTCGACAAAACGCATGAAACATTCGCCCACTCAAGGGTCGCAGACACGTGAAAAGGGCGCAGCGAAGGGCAAGGGAGTCGCATGTGCATCAGACAAAAGAAGTGTGAGTAGTCTCAATCTCTCTCTCTCTCTCTCCTCTCCATCTTTCTCTCTCTGTGTTCCTCTTTGCCCAGCATGCTCCTTTGTGCAGGCAACAGAAAATAAAGTTTATGACTTTGACTGCCGACGGCGACGTCGCCGTCGTTGTTGCCCCCGTTTGTTGCCACTGCTGTCCCTGCTGCCCCCGCTGCCACCGACCGCCATCAAATGTCTGCACCGGCGTCGACGTTGGCGGCGTCTATTATTGTCGATTTTGCATTGTTACTGGTACTTGAGGCTGGGCACAGTGGGACGAATCACGCCAAAAAGTGATCAGTTAGATAGTCACACTAATTTGATTTAAGAAAAATAAAATTATAGTTCACTTTTAGAACTATTTAAAAAGCAGAACCAGGAGCTAGTTTGACTTTAGACAGTCAGTTTATGTGCATGCGTTTTTCTTTAAGCTTCCTCTACTGAGAGAAATAACTGGGCATATTTTAAAAAATTTAAATATGTTCATAGAGAGATAACTAAGAATAAGCTTTTAAGTTGCCTAATTTTTAGAGACATTAAACAGACCTTTATACAGAAATTTAAATTGTAAAGTAATTATGATTCATACACAATGCATTGTGAAATACATTCTATACTTTCAAAAATAATCTGGCGCTTGATATTTGTTATAAAATCGTGATGTGAACAACAAGACCGTGTGGCCTAATGGATAAGGCGTCGGACTTCGGATCCGAAGATTGCAGGTTCGAGTCCTGTCACGGTCGAATATAAAATTTATTTATTTTTTTTTATTTTAGACACTGACTATATATATGTATGTATGTACAATGTACATACGGCAGTCCACTTATGTCTTTATACACCCTAACATTGCCAAATTTTTGTATATTAAAGAATTAAAGATATGATGCAGATTATTTAATTTAATCTTCTATTTATTTAAATTCCGTGATAAATGATAAAAAATTTCATTAGCCCATTAAGTACCAATGGAAAATTTTAAATTTTTGTAAAAGTCTATTTTTAAATTTTTTCTCTGTCACAAAAAAATTAAAATTCCAAAAAAGCTACTTTTTGTATGAAAAGGAGGAAAAAGGGGTTGAGATGGTAACTTTTCGCCAATTCTTTAAAAATACAAATTTTTAAAATAAAAATACAAACATAAACAAAATGCTAGCGAAGTTCTTTTCTAGGTTCAAATGTATTTCAATTTGTATTTAGCTAAAATTAAACTAGTTCCTCTTTCCACTTTCTCGAATTTCAAATGAACTAGTTCCAGCCTATATTTCAATCATTTTACTTAAACATTTTTACTCAAATTGCTCCTATGTCAATTTTAGCTAGTCCTTGAGCCTAATCTTGTTTTTTACTTAGACTAACAGTAAACTAACAAACGCACACACACACAGAGACACTAACACTAGCGCACTCTAGCGGCGACATGGGCAAACACACACGTCGAATTGCCCGAAGGGCACTCGAAATACACACGACACGAGACGACAAACAAAGCCAAAAGGCGTTGCGAAACTTTAGCGCGTCATTCATCCTCAACCAGTCCAAATATTGCACCCTCGAGCAAATGCACACAGTGAAAGGCAGCAGACAGACAGGGAGAGGGAAAGAATGTGTGAGAGCGAGAGTGGGAGAGTGGGAGAGCAAGGCACATTTATAGCACGAAAATTAAGTGAAGCGTAAGCTGAAATGCACTCCCACTCGTCAGCCACCGAACCCAAACCCGAATCCGAACCTGAACCCGAGCACTATGAACAGTCGGTCGCTTGGTCGTTCGGTCGGTCCAACAAATGTCTTCGTCTGCCCGGCGAGCGCCCGACGCACTCCGTCTGGCTCATCGTCTGGCACTTGGCATTTGTTTCTCTCTCTCTCTCTATGTAATACGACTGTGTGTGTGTGTGTGTGTGTGTGTGTGTGTGTGCGTCGCTGCGCTGCTTAACCTTGAAAAACGAACAAGTCCAGTCGCAGTCGGCGTCGCTGTCACAGTTGCCGCCCCCTTCCACCCGATGACTGACAGTTGACTGGCGGCAACGGCAACAACAACGGCGACGGCGACGGCGAGGCGAAGCCAGTGAAGCCGGCAATGATTTTCGTCCTCGTCGTAAAATGAAATTTACGAAATATTCGCCGACTTTTTTTTGTTGATTTTGTTGTTGTTGCAGCTTTTAGATTTGCTGCATTAGTTGTTGTTGTTTTTAAGACCCTGTACCAGAGAGAATCACGCAATAACATAAAATCCTAACAACTTGTCTGTCTATATAAATTTTATAATTTTGATTTAAAAAATTTGAAAATAAGACTTTTTGGCTGATGTGGCTTCTTCGGTTTAAAAAATATTTCAATATAATTTTTATTTTCAATTTTTATAAAAAAATTTACAAATAATAATATTTGATATTTTTACTTTTCATAATCTACACCAGCGGTGGGCACGCAATGGCTCCGGGAGCCAGCGACTGTCAACGAATTCAGATTTCTTGCCCACCGCTGATCTACACACGTAATCACCTCCTGTTAAGAGACTGCCATCTAAAATCAAGAATTTTCGTTTTAATTATCTAATTGGTTTGAAATAAGTGGGATTACAAATAAGATGTTTTCTTAAATTTTAAGCTCTTTATTTTTGGTTCTCTTGAGATGAAAGTCTTAATTAGATGTTTTATACAAGTTTTTATATATGTTTATATCATAAAATCTTCTGTATTTCTTTCTAGTACAGGGTATCATACTGTCTAGTGTGCTCGACCTTAGAATTTTCTACTAGTTGTAGGCTGAAATTTGTAAAGAAGAAGCAGTCGCAAATGGAGAGAAAAGGCGCTTGAATTGAATAACTTTTGTTTGAGGGATAGAGCAGACACTTGTCAGTGGTCTGACTTTTGCATAAATGCCACTAGAGAGGGAAAGGAAGAGAAATGTGTGTGAGAGAGAGAGAGAGAGAGAGTTGTCTGCCAGACAGTCGTAGAAAGGGTTGCCAACATTATTATTACAGCAAATACAAGAGAGACGAGCCAAAAGGTTCTGTCACAAGTCTACCGAGCTAAAATGAATTACAAAACACTTTTTGTTGTCCTTGGGACTCGTTTTTGGGATGCCGTCATAATGCTGTGCAAATATCACAGGTAGCATAGGGAGCAGGGAAAGAATAGGGGAAGGTTCTTAAGAAATTGTTGTGCGGAAATGTGAAAGGTTGACTGAAGGCACAAGAGAAGTTGTAAAAGGTGCTCTCAGAGGTGCACGCGGTTTATTTATGAGTTTGTCTTGCCTCTGACAGCGCAGCTGCCCCAAAAGACACCACAACTTGCCAGCCGACATTTCGCAACTCTCAATGAGTTTTCAGTTGCTGCTCTGTCCACATCCCAATCCCAATCCCAATCCCCATTCCATGTCCATGTCCAGTGCCCACGTCAAAGCTGTCTGGCTGTCGTTTGTGCTCGGCGAATGCATCAATAATGCTCCAGAGCGCATCAACTTTTGCCTTCATCTGTTTCTTCTTTTTGGCCCTCATCTTTAACTTTAACTTCATCTGTTTCTCCTGCTTCTTTTACTTTTTATACCCGTTACTTGACAAAATAAGTTGAAGGGTATATTGTCTGCGTTGAAATGTATGTAACTGGGAGAAGGACCTTTTAAAGTATATATATTCTTGATCCGTCTGTAGCAGCGCCTAGATCTCAGAGACTATAACAGCTAGAACAATCAAATTTGGCAATTTGTATAAATTTTTAAAAATATTATGTCATATTTTTGGTGATTAACGTTTATCTATTATTTTAAGCTATCACACTACTTAATCGCAACAAGATCGGCCAAACGGAACTGTAGTAATGGCTGATTTAAGTCTCAAGCAATGTAAATGCCTAAAAGTATGCAATAAAAAATATTTTATGTTTATTTAATTAAGTAACGGGTATCCTATAGTCGGGAACTCGAATATAGCCTTTCGCGCGTGTTCTTATTATGGCTGTTGCTGTTTCTGTTGCAATTGTCTGGCTGCGTCCATCTGTGCCGCTTCATTTGGTCGTCGTTGTCGTCCTCCATCGTCATCGTCATTGTCGTTGTCGTTGTCGTTGCCGCCGCTCAAATTAATGAAAACTAATGCGACACTGAGAAATTGATGATTGCCGCCGCCGCCAACGTCTGTGCATCTGCTGACTCCTCCCCCCTTTTACCCGCTTCGTTCTCTTTGGCCTCCCTCTCGACTGATGGGCGGCTACGGACATTAAAAATGACTGCGTCTGCTCGCCATGCACTTTGGGGTCGTTTCGGGCTGCAATCAACGACAACAACGACAACAACAACAACTACGATGACGACAACGTCCCAGACTGATTGATGCCGCCAATAAAAATTAGCTGAGGATGGTTTATTCTCCCCTCTTTTTCGATTTCATACCATTTCGTCTCGTCATTTGAATGCCAAAAAATAAAAAGAAAACAAGAAACACTTTGAAACTTTGAAGAATTCTTTTATCATATGTCACTCACTTGGAATAGTAGAACTTCTTTTGATGACTTAACAAACAAACAAACAACCATCCATCAACAAATCATTTTATTTCCTGTTTACGTCACTAGCGTAGCTTGAGTTTATGTTTTGCTTAAGATAAGTACTTTGTCTATCCTTATCCATTTAAATTCGAGTATTTGAGCATTTATCGTATCGTATTTTACTCTTGTCACTAAAAAGAGTCTACACTTTTTCTAAATATAAAAATTGCCTCCGTCACTTCCCCGTGTAGTAGACTGTCTACTTACGTCACTAGCAAATGCCTGCTGTGGAAACCAGACATTGCTTTTTTATTTCTAAATATCTGTTTCGAAGATTGAAAAATAGATTTCGTCACCAACGTTAAATATTCTTTTATTATAATTTTTTTTTTTTTGCCAAAAATCGTCAAATGCATTTATCATTACATTTATCATTAGCAAAAGTTTGGCGAAGTTTTCAGAATGTTTTTTTAAAAAAAAAAAATTTTTACCCCCCCCCATTCAAAAAAAAAAAAAAAAAAATTATATATTTTTTTTTTTTCTTTTTTTTTTTTTTAAAAACCCCCCACCCAACACAAATCACCACCAAAAATCTCCCTTTTTTTTTTATTTTCAAAAAAAACAAACAAAAATAAAAATCTCTTTCAACCATAAATAAAAAAATTTTTTTAAAAAATTTTTTTTTTTTTTTTTTTGAACCAAAACAAAAATTTATATATTTATAAAAACAACACCCCCCCTTATATTTTTTATTTTTTTTTCGGAAAAAAAAAAACCAAAAAAAAATAAATTAAAAAACAAAATTCAAATTTTTTTTTATTTTCAAAATTTTTTTACCATAGTGGAATGTTTCTAATTCCGTAAAGCTTCCTTAAAGATTGCTGTAGACAAATTTCTTTTTCAACTTTAGTCACCAGCAAGTACTTATTATGCTATCAGAAGGATTTAGCTTTATTTGTTTTTAAAAATTGCTTTTTTCACTAGCGTAGTTTCTTTAATGTAAATTTTAATTTGTAAGCTAAGTTAGAATATTTTAACTTTCCTTTTACGTCTTGTCGAGCTTTTAATGCTTGACTAGTTCAGTTAGTCACTAGCGTGGCTTACGACCGTACATTGGGCCCTTCTCCCCCCCCCCCCAAAACCCCCCCAACAAAACCGGTTTTTTTTCCCCCCGGCAAAACCCCCCCCCCAAAAGTAAATTTTTCATATCGATTAATTAAAATATTAGGTAGAAGTTCAAGATTTTTACAAAAATGTGGATTTTGAGTGACACTTTTTTTCAAAAATAATAAAAAAAAAAAATAAAAAAAAAAATATATATATTTTTTCTTCCGGGCTCCGGCCGGGCCCGCCCCCCTCTCCCGCCCCGCCCCGCCCCCCCGTTTTTTTCGCCCCGCCGGCCGGGCCTTGAAGAGGCCCGTGCCCATCTCTAGTACATAGTAGTTTATAGCTAAAGTTGATGGTTTTTTGGTGGTCTGCTAACGTCACTAGCGTGGGCTTATCAAGGCTTAACAGTTACGGTAATTGTGCTTTTTACCTAGAACTGTAAGTTTTCAAACAATGTGTGTCTATGAGTCTGGCTGGGTGCTTATCTAGCCCACAATTATTTGCCGTAGCTAAACGAGGGCCTATTCACTGGAATTTTACGTTAGACACTGCACTGCGCTTTTTATTTGACTTATGACGAGACTTTTTCTCTATATATTTTTTTATACTGTTGGTTGTTGGTTCGTTGTTTGGTTCACCCGTTGTCGTTGTCGTTGTCGTTGTCGCTGTCGTCGCTTAACTTTTTCATTGCCAGACAGAGCGCAAACATTTGCGAGTATTAATTAACGCTTTGTTGAAGTTTGCGCTTCGATGTCGCCGACATGGTTGTCTCTGTCTCTGTCTCTATCTCTCCTCTCCTCTCCTCTCAATCTACCTCTGTATTGTCAAACAGTTATGCGGCACAAATATTACGTAGCCGCAGCGTTTACTATTTAATGTATTCTGATTTCAATAGAGTATACTCCGAGACTGAATAGATAGTAAGTAGGGGAAAGAGAGGTAAATATACCCATCACTCAATTATTCAGGCATAATAAGCAAATTGTTTTAATATGCATAAATATCTTGTACGCCATTTGGCAAACAAGTCAAAAACTGCCAGACAAGTTGGCAAGGCAGGCGAGACAAACGAAACAAGCTGCCACAGTGCCCCCCAAAAGGGTGGCAACAAGGTGTGCTTACATATATTTAACCTTCAAGATCCGCAGACTAAATATGCCAACGGCAACAAACATTTTCCTTATGCAATTTGTTCACGCTAAGGCGACTCAATTAATACCCTACACAGAGTTGGGGGAAAAAGTGTAGGAATAATGCTCGACCAGGTAGCACAGTGTAGTCTGCAATTTTTACAAAATTACGTTACCTTTTTAGACCCTAGACGGCAATAGTGTGAGTGCTTGTGAGTGAGTGTGTGTGTGTGTGTGTGTGGCAGCAACAATAATGGCAGCAAATAAAAGCTTAGGCCACAAAACAGCGCAGACAACTAACTACGCATAAAAGCAAGGACGCAGGATATGCGTTTCAGCAGCAGCAACTGACGGGGACTGATGTGACTGGGATGGATTTGAAGTCTTCAGAGTAAAAATAGGAATAAGAACATTGATTGACTAAGAGATACTCTATAAACACGTCATATAAGAAATTTCTTTAAATTGATCAACTTCTTACTAAAAATAAAAAATATTAAAGAAACTCCCTAAGTACAACTATTTTATACTTTATGTTTTACAAGTTTAATTTTTTCCTTTTTTTTCCTTAAAAAACAAAAATTAAAAATTAAAAGCTCTTTCCCCTTTTTATATTAGATGGATTTTGAAAAATACTAGTAAAAGCAGTAATATCGTTATCTAAATCATTATTTTATAGATTAAAAAACTTTTTTTAATAAATCAAGCAAATTGAGGGAACAATTTAATTTAGGAAAAAAATATTATCGTAATCATAATAATTAAAAAGCTAAAAACATTTTTGTGGTGCATCAGGCAAAAATGGGAAAATAATAAAATAATAAAAAGGAGTTCCTGAAACATGTTCTTGACACAACCGATATTGTACTCGAAAGTAAACAATTTGAAAATTTAAAGTCTTGAAAATAAAGAAATATTGCTTGCGTTCGTCATTGAAGTTTGAAAATTATTTGCTACCGGTCACCTACTGTCTGTTAAAATACCTTACAGATAATTTTCATTGGCAAATTTACAGGGTATGCAGCAGTAGCAGTCGTTAAGACTAAAGCAGCGCATTGAGGCGCAGACACGCCAAAACGGAAGAGGCTCTTGGGACAACTTAGTTGAGTCGGAAGAGGAAAGAGAAAAGAAGAGAGGGAGAGAGGGGGCTAACAGGACAGCTTGTAGGCTGTTATATACGCACATTAAAGCACACAAAACAGACACAGACACACATACACAGATGCATATATAATAAGCGACGTAATGCTGGCTCAAGGACACGGGACACATACAAAAAAAGGCAAAAAATAAAAAAGAAAAATCAGTGAAAAAAATATATAGAAAAAATGAAAATAAAAGAAAAGAAGATTTTTTTTTGCTGCCTACGCATATTTGCGCATATATAAGCATTAATTTTTGGGGTATGCGGCGTATACGTAATATGCCGGCAAAAATATAAAGCATACGCCGTGTAAGCGGCGGAAGTAGACAGCTGAAAGGAAGTAGACAGACAAAGAGACAGACAGCATTTTTTTGCGCGCTTCGCTTTATGCTATGCAAATATGTGTGTGTGCGTAGGTGTGTGCTGGATTTTCTATTTATTTAACACACACAAAATATGAAATATGATTGTAAATGTATGTGACGACAGCTTAGACATTTATGCGCAGTTAAGCTGATTGAAGATTGTGCGATTTCATTTAAAGGCCTGTCTAATATCAACATTAGCGTCGTTTTGGCCTTGAGTTAAATGCTTAACCAAATTGGTATGGTTTTTGGTATTGGCAAAACAATTAGGAAATATTTAAATTCGACATTTGTTTGAAACTTATTGTTATTATTATTGTTTTGTCAGCTTTTGCATAAGGCGTCTGCCTTTTGTCTGTGTTTATAGTTTAAGACACTTCATTAGTTAATTCAATCTGTTGTTTTCTTTAAGTCTAGTGTTTGTCTTTTAGGGTGAAATTATTGTTGTCAAAAAAATTACAATTAAAAATGTTTTCTTTAGAGGAAAAAGTTCCAAGAATTTTCAAATGTATAACAAATAAATTAAATCATTAAAGTTTCTAAAATGTATAACAACTTCTTCGTGGTTACTTTATTTTCAATTTTAATTACCTCTTTTAATTTACAGTTCTCTTTTATAATTGCTGTTTATACTTTTTAAATGCATACTGAACATTTTTAAACATAAAAAACATTTAAATATATATAATGTTTATAGTAAGAATTTGAAAACATATTGCAATAATTTTTGTGCTTCATATAATTGTGATTTTATTTCCTCACATATGATTTTCATATCAATTTCAGCTTAATAGCTCAATAAGAAACAGAGTTTTGCTGTCGAACCTGTTTAGGCATGCGAATAAATTCCATTTAAAGTAATTTTCTTTATATTGACTGTGACAAATGCGGAACGTATACGTAATATGTATTAATGTTGTGCGAATAAACCCAATGGCAGACAGACACAACGCATAGATAAACATGTGTATAGAGATGAAATAACAGAGTGAGAGAGAGAGAGAGAGAGTGAGAGAGAGTGAGAGAGACAGAGACAGGCACGCAGTCAAGCATTCAGTTTGGTTTGTTTCGCACGTCATGAACAATTGCAATTTGTATTTTATTTGATTTTTTTTATTGGTTTATTATTCATTATCAATGGCAGCATTTTGTACGCTGCTACGCTGGTCCGCTGTTACTCTGCCTGGTATGCTGTCTCTATAGAAAGTGAGTAAAATCAACTGTCGCGACATGCTTAAGCCCCAGGCAATCAATGGCTCATGTTCCTCATGCTCCAATGTTCATGGAGTGTCGCCTGCCCCAAATGGCGACGATGCCGCAATTAGCTCTGCTTAATCGACAAAGTGTGCAATAATACTTGCCCCCCCTCCCCCCTCCCCCCTTTGCCAATTCAATCACACACTCTTTTGATTACTCATGCAGTCAGTCATTCAGTCATTCAGTGCAGTTACTCAATCGATTTGCCTGGCCGATGAACTGCGCCGGCCCCAATGGCTTCTGATTGCAGTTTTACTCTGCGCACGTGTCTCATTCATCAACGTATTAATGAGAGGGGGCGTTACGGGGAGGAGTATAGTGTAGCGCGTGTCTTGTCCCATTTTATTCATTTGTAGATTGGAGCATAGTCCAAAGTCATCGGCCCTGCACTTTGCATAACTTTTCAACTGTCTGCGTGAAAAATGCGCAATTTAATTTGTTTTTTATTTGTTTTCTTATGTTTGTTTTTGTTTGTGTGGCTGCTCCACCTTCACCACCAGCAAATGGCGTCTCGACTCTTTGCCGTGTCCCTCTTATCGCCATCGATCGTTGCTCCAAAACAAAAACTCAGGCGACTGATGATCGACAATCGTCAGCGTTGCGTTCATTGAACGCACTTTTCAGTTCTGTTCTGTTCGGTTCAGTTCATTTCTTTATTATAATTTTGTCACGAAATGTGTAACGCAATAATGAAGGCAAGCGCAAAAGCTTTAAATATTATTTTATACACATATGGGCTATTCCAGCGTTGCGAACGATACATTTACACGCATGTTTTAATGTTAAAACTGATACAGCTCGCGACCAGATTGATAAATATTAATGGATTTTGCTGGTAAATGCAGTTCTTATAGGGTACTTTTGAGCCTATTTTAAAATAACAGCCTTACTATTTAAAGAAAATTAAGCTTGCTGAATATTCCGCAGCGAACGTTACATTATTTTAGCGAATTTTGCATAATATTCAAAAAATCCAATTACATAATAATAAGTGGATCATACGACCATATAAATCCAGTTTACAAAATAATGACAATTAGTCTCGTTAAATAGAAATTTAAATTTTCGTCTGTGGCGAACGTTACGTTGGAAACGTTACAGGCAGCACCCATTTTTACTTTAAATTATTAAACAATATTAAAATAAATTAAAAATCTGAAAAAGCTGTACTAAAGCAGTAACCATAATATATGTAATAAAAACAAAATTATAATTTATTGTTTAAAAACAATAATCAGCTCAAGCAAGCTTTGTAAATTGAATTTTCTCTGCTTCAAATATTGCAATATTTATTTTAAGACTTTGAACTTAAATGACACATTGTATATATGCGGATACATATGTTCAAGTATTATAGTTGATATCTTTTGCTTCATGCATTAAATTTGTGAGTGTCTTGCTGGTTTTTTTTATTTAGACACTTAAAGACAACAATAATTTGAGTGTGCGTTTAATACTTATGAAGCCAGGCAACTTTCAGCAAAAAGCAGGCAATGACCGAGTCGCGATCAATGCACCTTGGCCAAAAGGTGCAACGCCTCGAAAGACGCGACTCAACTTGACTTGACTTGAGTGTGTGTGTGTGTGTGTGTGGTGTGTGTGTGTCTCTCTCTCTGGCCATGCAATGACGCACAAAACGCGATCAACGCTGAGACTCAGACTCAAGCAAAACGTGGCTAACACTTAAAGACAAGACCAAAAGGGGAAGTTGGCTGAAAAGCGAAGCCGGCTAACAAAACTTGACCAACATGAGGCCATGGTTATTTTTAGATCAGCTGCAACTGGCACTGGCAATTTGGTCCAGACAAAGTTGCTGCTGCTGCTGCTGCTGCAGCCGTCTAAAAGTTCGTTAACTTGGCCAACACAACGCGATCAGATTTATGCCGCAAAATGTGTCCAAGTTTAACCCGAGGTCAGACAGCAGAAGGGGTGGGCAGTAATTACTCTGTGTGGTGCTGCAAGTGGTGCAGGTGGTGCAGTTGTTGTCTCGGATGTAACCATGTAACATGCCAATTTAATAGCACTTTTTACACACACCCACACACTCACACACACACACACACATTACTTTGCACCGTTTGGTGTCTTCAGAGTTACCTTTGCATCTTGCTTATTATGATTACTATTATTATTATTGTTATTTTGTTAAAGATGTTTTTTTTTTTTTTTTTTTTTTTTTTTTTTGTCGTCTTGTCGACATATTTATGAGCGTTAAGTGAAGGCCAATAAAATTCGCTTTTTGTCTGGACTCTTTTTTGGTGCTTCTCTTTTTCCTGCCGTTCTCTTCGTTTTTTTTTGTTTTTACAAGGCCCATTAACTTTTCTATCCTTTATTAAACTCCTCATATTTTCTTCAGCTTTTGATTCCCAAAAATAAAATTTTTTTTTTATATAGTAAGGTCACATATAAAATGAATTTCGATATTTCACCTTTCTACTTTACTTCTTCTGTTTCTTTCTCTCTCAATTTATCTTCTCATCTTTTTTCAATTCATCTGTTTTGCACTATGATTACCTTTCTTATTTAACAATCTCTTCATTTTAGTCCCTTTATAATTTTCTTATTTATCCCTCCATTAACTCTTTATTTATGCCTCCCTAAATCTCTCGCTCTCCTTCTTTCTTTCTCTCTCACTCTTTTTTTTCTCTCTCTCTCTCTTTCTCTTTCTCTCTTTCTATTATGATAATGACTAAATTCACATTTAAAATCTATTTTAAATCGATTTCAGCTAAAAACGCACAAAGTTACATTTAATTTGCTTTTAATTATTGTTTAAATGGATTCCCGTCATATAATAGATATGCTTAAATTTTGTTTTCAAAGGTCAGTTTTATATTCGACTTCAACATGTTGAAACCATTATTTTTATGGTGTTCCGTGGGATTCTTGATGGTAAATAATATAATATTAGTATTGTTATTATAATTAGTAAATAATTTATTTATTTTTCAGTGTATGGCCCATGTCACATTCACGAATCTCAGATGCACTGCTTTGAACGAGAGCCTCACAGAGATCAAACAGTGCAGAATCAAGGCCTTCAATCGCACCCACAAATACATTATGTTCCATTCAAATCTTAATGTGAAACCGATAAATAATGTTACAGTGAGTATTATGTCTTTTAATATCGACTATTTAGTATAAACTTTTTGATAGATCAACTTTAAGGTAATGCGTAATGACAATGGCTATAAACCCTTCTTCGTGGACATTACAATCGATGGCTGCAAGTTTTTGAAGAACCAAAAAAATCGACTTGTCAAGATGCTCTACGATACTATAAAGCATCACACCAATATGAATCACACTTGTCCTTATGATGTAAGTGAAATCTAATTTACAAATTCTATTTTCTAGAGTTTTCTTTATTTTAGCATGATATTATTGTGGACAGGTTGTGGACTGGAAATCAAGACCTTAATTTTGCCAAATATATGCCGATACCAAATGGAGATTTTGTCCTTAATACCACTTTTTATGTATACAATTTTGAGCATACCAGAATAGAACTTTACTTGAGAATAACACGTTAAGTTCAAAAATAATTTTGTTGAGCAAAAAGCAACAAAATGTTCCGAAAAATCAATGAAAGTCAAATAAAAATATAAATAATAATTGGAATAAAATATATATTTACAATACCGTTATTATATATATATTGACAATTAAATTTGAGTATATTTTTATGGAATTAAAGTGCTGACACCCCATGAAAATACTGAGGTTTCAGTTATGATAATCGTTTCAAAAAGTTTTTAAAAATCAAATTTTTAGCTTTTTGTAGCGTATTTGGTATTCCATAGGATATCTAGCAAATTTAAATAGTTAGATTGATTTTCAGTGCATGGCACATTTGACAATCACGAATCTAAAGTGAAATATGAAGGATAAAACTTTAGGGGAATATCAACATCGTTAGTTTAAGGCCGTAAATTGTATCCACAGATATATAGCCCTTTTTTTGAAGCTAAAAAACTTAATTGAACACAAAAGAGAGCTAAAAACTGAAATCATTAAAATATAAATGTGTTTAATTACCGTAAAATGGGATTGAACCATCAATAAACGATTAAATTACTTTATGTTATATTCGAATCCCAAACAAATGTTTTTTAGTTAGTTCTAAATGATATTTAACATGTTACGGTCATTATTTTTCTGGTGCTCAGTCGCTTTTCTAGGGGTAAGCAATGAATTATTATAGAATTTTTAATCCATTTGATCTTAAACTAAACAACTTACAGTGTGTGGCACATGTGACATTCACGAATCTCAAGTGCACCGCCTTGAATGAGACCCTTGCCGAGTTCACGCAGTGCAGAATCAAGGCTGTGAATCGCACCCACAAATACCTCATGTTCTATGAAAAGCTTAAAGTTACACCCATAAATAACGTTACAGTGAGTATTATGTTAATTTGATCAGTCTATTTAATATATAGTTTCTGGTAGGTCAACTTCAAGCTAATGCGCAATAACAATGGCTATAAGCCATTTTTCGTGGACGTAACTATTGATGCCTGCAAGTTTTTGAAAAACAAACATAATATAATGGCCAAGTTGATCTACGATACTTATAAACATCACACGAATATGAATCACACTTGTCCTTATAATGTAAGTGATATATATTTGACTTTGACATTTTATTTTCTTTAGAGTTTCCTTATGTTTTCTAGCACGATATTATTATGGACAAATTGTGGACTGGAAATCTAGAACTTGATCTTGTCAAATATATTCCGATACCAAGTGGAGATTTTGTCCTTAATACCACTTTTTATGTGTACAATTTTGAGCATACCAGAGTAGAAGTTTTCATGAGAATAACACGTTAAGTTGAGTCGGTATATACAAATATACATATATAGTATATATTATATACATAAATATATACTGTTAGTCAACTTAAATATATTTATACCCGTGTTTTATATTATTAAAATGTTTACACCCCATTAAAATACTGAGATTTAAGAGAGATCTGAGATCTCATAATCGCAATTTGTCTTGAAAAGGTTTATAAAAATTAATTTTTCAACTTTTTGTGGTGTATTTCATTGATCAGCATGTTGATATTATTATTCTTTTGGTCCTCAATAGGCTTTCTAGGGCAAAGTTGAATCACATATTCAGATTGATTCAGAGGTATGTTTTTTTTCCATATGACATTCACAAATCTATAGTAAAGTGCAAATTGAAGAATAAAACTTTGGGGGAATATCAAAATTATTACATCAATTTTTGGTCATTATAATATCTATGCGTTTAATTGCCGTAAAATAGGACTGAACCATCGATAAACGATTAAATTACTTTTTTATGATTTCGAATACCCGAAAAATATTTTGTAGTTAGTGTGAAATGAAATTTAACATGATGCGGTCATTATTTTTCTGGTGCTCAGTTGCGTTTCTAGGGGTAAGCAAAATTGTTATTTATTTGATAATCCATGTGATCTAAAAGTATGAAAATTTCAGTGTGTGGCACATATCACATTCACGAATCTCAGGTGCAGTTCTTTAAATGAGACCCTAGCAGTGTTTACACAATGCAGAATCAAGGCTTTTAATCGCACCCACAAATATGTTATGTTCTATGCAGAGCTTAAAGTGAAACCCCTTAATAATGTTACAGTGAGTATTATGCCTTTTAATATCGACTATATACATAGTATATACTTTTTGATAGGTCAACTTTAAGCTAATGCGCAATGACCATGGCTATAAACCCTTCTTCGTGGGCATTACAATCGATGGCTGCAAGTTTATGAAGAACCAAAAAAATCGATTTGTCAAGATGCTATATGATACTGTAAAGCACTACACCAATATCAATCACACTTGTCCCTTTAATGTAAGTGAAATCTAACTTACAAATTTTATTTTCTAGAGTTTTCTTTATTTTAGCATGATATTATTGTGGACAAGTTGTGGACTGGAAATCTAGACCGTAATTTTATCAAACATATGCCTGTACCAAACGGAGATTTTGTCCTTAATATCACATTTTATGAGAACAATTTTGAGCATACCAGATTAGAACTTTACATGAGAAAAACAAGTTGATTTTAAAAAATGATTTTATTCTGAAATAAATGTAAATAATAATACGAATAAAAAATAAATATACATATATTGCCAGTGAAATTTAAGTATATTTTTATGTTATTAAAGTGCTCACACCCCATGAAAATATCGAGATCTTAATTATGATATTTGAAATTCGTTTCGAAAAGGTTTATAAAACTCAACTGTTTAACTTTTTGTAGCGTATTTCATTGATAAGCATGTTGAGATCATTTTTCTTTTGGTATTCCATAGGATTTCTATCGGTTAGCAGAATTACATATTCAGATTGATTCTAAGGTTTGTTTTTTTTTTCCAGTGCATGGCACGTATGACATTCACGAATCTAAAGTGCAATATGAAGAATAAAACTTTGGGGGAGTATCAACATTGTTACATCAAATTATGATTATGATTGATTAAACATGAATTTCAGCTAAAAACTGAGATCATTAAAATATCAATGCGTTTAATTACCGTAAAATAGGATTGAACCATCGATAAACGATTAAATTACTTTATTTTATATTCAAGTCCCACAAAAATGTTTTTTATTCAGTTCTAAATGAAATTTAACATGATGCGGTTATTATTTTTCTGGTTCTCAGTCGCTTTTCTAGGGGTAAGCAATGAATTATTATTGAATGTTTAATCCATTTGATCTGAAATGAAATAATTTACAGTGTGTGGCACATGTGACATTCACGAATCTGAAGTGCACCGCCTTGAATGAGACCCTTGCCGAGTTCACGCAGTGCAGAATCAAGGCTGTGAATCGCACCCACAAATACCTTATGTTCTATACAAAGATTACAGGGAAACCCCTAAATAACCTTATGGTGAGTATTATGTCTTTTACCGAATTTATAGTACATACTTTTTCATAGGTCAACTTTAAGATAATGCGTAATGACCATGGCTATAAGCCGTTCTTCGTGGACGTTACCATCGATGGCTGTAAGTTTTTGAAGAACCCGAAGAATTTATTTGCAAAGATGATCTACGATATTGTTAAGGATTATACCAATATGAATCACACCTGTCCTTATAATGTAAGTGATATATATTTAACTTTGACACTTTATTTTCTTTAGAGTTTTCAATTTTTTTTAGCACGATATTATTATGGACAAATTTTATACTGGAAATCTAGACCTTGATTTTGCTAAATATATGCCGATACCAAATGGAGATTATCTACTTAATACCACTTTTTACGAGAACAGTTTAGAGCTTACCAGAGTAGAACTTTACATGAGAATAACACGTTAAGTTCTAAAAAAAATTTTGTAGAGCAATAAAGAACAAGATATCCCGAAAAATCAATATAAATATTAATTGGAATTAAAAAGATAAATATATTACCAGTCAATTTAAGTATATTTTTTTTGTTATTAAAGTGCTCACACCCCATGAAAATATCGACATCTTAATTATTATTATCGAAAATCGTTTCGAAAAGGTTTATAAAACTCTACTGTTTCTGAAGTACCAAAAAAATGAAATTATCAATCTATTCTACAATCCATTGAGAAAAACCACGAATTTAAACCACACCTGTCCTAATAATGTAAGTATATTCATTTTTTGAATATATAAATCAATATTCTTTGTTCGTTGTGGATAAGTTGTGGAGTGGAAATCTTCAGTATAACTTGCTTAAATATCTTCCTATACCAAATGGCGATTATGCTCTCCTGTTCACCATTTATTTCTACAATTATGAGTTTACGTCTATACATATTTATATGAAGCTAACTACTTAATTGAACCTAAAAATGAGACAATTAAAATATGCGTTTAATTGCCGTAAAAATGGGTTGAAATATGGTAAAACGATTAAACTACTTTTTTTATATTCGAATATCCAAAAAATGTTTTGTAGTCAATATTAAATAAAATTTAACTTGCTGCGGTCATTATTTTTCTGGTTCTCAGTCACTTTTCTAGGGGTAAGCAATGAATTATTATTGGATTTTTAATCCATTTGATCTAAAATTAAACAATTTACAGTGTGTGGCACGAATCTCAAGTGCAGCTTTAAAAATTCCACTTTTGGAGTGTACGAACAGTATCACATCAAGGCTATAAATCGCACCCACAAATACATCAATATCTATGCAAAACTCTATCAAAAACCTCTTGATAGTATTACTGTAAGTATTACGTTCGTTTCTAATTATTTTATTTAATTTATAGAATTTTTTTAAAGGCCAACTTTAAATTTATGCGTTATGATCATGGCTATAAGCCCTATTTCTTGATATAACCTTCGATGTTTGCAAATACCTTAAGAACCAACGAAATGTGTTTGTCAGCATGTTTTATAATACCATTAGAAATGTCACCAACATAAATCACACCTGTCCCTATAATGTAAGTTAAATTTTAATTTAAAATCTAAGCGTGTTTATTCATAATTATTGAAATAAATTTTTTAATAGCATGATATCGTTACCGAGAAGAAGCTTTATACTGGAATCATGATGTAGGCATTGCCAAATATTTGCCTGTACCCAATAGAGACTATGCACTATTATGTTCATAAAATGGAGCTGTGCACTGCGTAAATCTTTATTTGAGAATAAATAATTAAATATCAACTCAAGGACGACAAGAGTAGAAGGTCAGCTCATTAATAATAAATTAAGCATCATATTTTTTTGTTGTTTTTGTTTTTGTATGTCTTCATTCGCGTTTCACTCTGATGTTTTCCCTAATGACCCAGAATACGAAATTTGTCTTGGCTTCTAACCCATAAGCGTTCACTTAGAGAATCCCTGGAGCCAAGGCTGCTGTCTAGTCATCCAAAGTCAAATGGCAACTGAAACGGAAGCTAATCGTTTGGGTAAATAGTTTACCCTGGACAACAGAAGCAACATCTACCTAAGCTCCAACTCTCCGTCTGTCTGTCTGTCTGTCCGTCTGTTTGTCCGTCTGTCTGTGTGGTGATTTTGCTTAACGAGCTGAGATACAACCAGTTGCAGGATGTTGGGCTTTGTGGCTTTGTCGTTTAGCCTGTCGGATTATAAATGATATGGCAGGTGCTCAGTTAGCCAGGTCTAGGGACAGCAAATTTCTATTTGTGTTTGACCACATTTTAATTTAGAGTCAAAGAACTACAGTTGAATTTTAAACTGCAGCATAGCCAAGCTTAAAAGAAAAAAACCATTTATCGAAAATCATCATATAATTACTGATTAAATTTATGAAAGTAAGTATCAGTACAACATGAAAGTTTTAATCGGAAACAGGAACTGCAAATCAGACACTTAAAAATGACCTAGAAAAAATTGGTTTGCACCAAAATGTTTATTTTTAACAATATTTTTATTCAAAGATAATCTTTATTTTTGAGTAATTTTATAAAATTTACCCCATAATCATCATTTTTGATCAAAAAAATAAAACTCAAAAATAATGATTATGAATGAGTTTAATTTTTTTTTTTCTTTAAATAAAACTCAAATGTAATTTACGGCTTTTGATGTATTAATATTGATACAAAGGGACATCATAGTTACCTCACAACATAATTGTTTATCAAATTAAATAATAATTAAACAAATAAAAAAATCTAAGACCAAAACCGAAAATAAAAAATAAATATGCTGGAAGGTAGCTATTTATAAAAAGTAATAAATTAAAATGTAATCATTAAAATGTAATTTTTATAATATGACTTATAGTGATTACGACCCCTATGAAAACTTAAAGACCCATATTTTTTATTGAATAGAATCAATTCTTAAATTCTTAGTTGTAAGACAAAAGTTTAGTTTGAAGACCAAGATTATCATAAAAATGAATTGAATAACATTATCAAAATGACAGCACATTTATAGTTATAATTTCTATTTCATTTTAATTTAAGAAAAGACATTTTAATTAAAAGATATTTAAATAAAAAAGTATTTAGATGGGAATATAGAAAATATATTTTGAAAGATAACTGGATGGATAAATATATGAAGCGATTGAATTCCTACAGAAATTGATTTGAGAAAATAATAATTAGTGCTTTTTCTGTACCAAATTAATATGATATATGTATTTTATCTATATTAAAAACAATCTTCGAGCAACATATCATATCTCTCAAGAAATCAGTTCGAGTGAAACTTTATGAACTTTAAATATAGTAATAGATTTCCTATTATTTTTTGATTTGAGAATACAAATGACACATCAATTTTAGATATATTAAAATCAATGTTTTAGTAACAGATCAGTTCATGGAATGAGTTAGTACAAACTTTAGTTTAGATTTGTCTTTCTTAATCAATTGCACAATTTGAAGATAGTTAGACAGAAAAATAACTACACTAATAGATTTTCTATTATTATTTTATTTGAATTTGATTTGAGAAGACAAATGACAAATCTATTATATGTATATATGAAAATCAATGTTCCAGCAACAGATTATATCTCTCAAGAAATCAGTGAGTATAAGACTTATTAACCTCTGTCTTCTTCAATAATTAAGACAATCAATTGCACAATTTGAAGCGCTCGTTGAATGGATTAAATGAAGCGCAAGGAGATGGCCAGCAATGTCGAGTGTTCGTTCCATAAGGCCTTAAGGACATTCTCGCTGACAACTGTTGTAACCATATTGCGGCAAACTGTGGCATGTCCAAGCCCTTTTGCTTACTACCAACTGCCAGCGGCTTGTTAGACTTGGCTAAAAGAGAGAGAGAGTGAGAGAGGGAGGGGAAAAAAACAAAAAGTGCAAGCGGCAACTACAAAGAAGACAACGAAGATGGAGACAAACACGTAGAAGGAGAAGGAGAAGGAGAGGAAGATGGAGACGAAGAGGAAGACGTTGTCGTATCTGGTACACTGATAGGGCGGCAAACCTCACAGAGGTTGCAGCAGAAACCTCCAGTGGCAGCGGTGGTGGTGCACAGTGCACAGTGGTGCATAGTGGGTTGAAATCGACACTGACACACGCACACACGCACACAGATACAGATGTGTGTGTGTCGCAAGTTCGCTTTGAAGTTTTGAGTTGAAGTTTGAGCTGCGCTTTTCGGTGCCGCCATCGCCGCGTTTCGAATTGCAATCGGCGAAAAGAGGCAAATGAGCAACGAAGCGTTCCCTATGTGTCCCCCTTCCTCCGCTCCTGTTGTCACTCCCCAATAGAACCTGATGCCATGTGGGGAACAAAATACATACAGTTTTCAGCCGGAAAAATTCAGGGGCCAATCTACATGCCAAATTCCGATACGTCTTCATGGCGAGGCCCCTGAAAACGTAGCTGAAATTTTCTTACATACTTCAGGGGTAAATTTTGCAGTAAGAAAAAGAGTGCCTGCAGCTAACTTAACGTTGCCATATCGAAAACACTTTTTATCTATTTCTTTACTGTTCAAAGAATTCATAAGAAACTTAATATATTGATTACCTTATTTTATTTCATTTTTGCGCAGAAAGTGTAAAAATGAGGTAAGTTTTAATTATAAATATATGAATATATGTTTATTTTCATTCTATTTGTTACCTAATAGATAGCCTGACTTAATTGCCCGATGATGAAATGATAATATTAAAACATTATTTAGAAAACACAATTTTTTAATGTTTTTTTTTTTAACTTTTTTGCCGCCAATTTGGTACAATTTTCCGGTGGCCTACAGTCAGGGCAATTCAGGGCAATAAATTTCCCACCCCTGAAGCTCTATGTAAAATTTCCGTACTCCTTCAAGGGTACCCCCGGAAACCGTAGCAGAAAGTTCCGCTAGGTTTTCAGCTAGAGTATACACGAATTACCCCTGAAAGTTCAGCTGAAAATCTGTATACTTTTGCATACAAAAAGTGACACTGGGACGTTCCCTAAGTGTCCCCCTTCCCCACTCCTGTTGCCACTTTCCACTTTCTTTTCCCCCATCTGCTATTCGTTACCTTGTCACAGGTGTGTGTGTGTTAATTGCATTAAAATGTTTGTAATTGCAATGCGGCAGCTTCAACTTCATGTCCACAGTTGCCGCAGTCTTATCGTCAAGTCCAAATCTGTGCACCATTCAAAAAATTCCATAGATGCCGCCTCCTGATTCGTGTCGTAACTATAATTGCCATAATAACATAATATTGAAGCAGTTGTGCCAGCTTAAATACCAGAAGGACAGTTGTTCCATAGTCGAAACTCCACGAACCACAAAGACCAAAAGCCCAGAACAAAGCGAAGGTGTCGTTTATTGACGTGGCTCCAAAAGCCGCCGAGCAAATTAACTGGACGGCGGTTACACTTGAACAAATTTTATGACCTCAACTAGAAATAAAAGTCAACGACAGCTGGTGGGGCAACAAAAGTGATGACTTAATGCAGTCATACTAAGTGCTAGCTTAAGATTGATTAGAGATAAAAATTCAACAGAATTTTAGATTCTTATCTTGATATTATCAAGAATTTTTGAATAACATTTATATATAATTTTTGTTACAGTACAAATTAAATTTGCTGGTAAAGAATTTAAATACAGTCGAGCTAGAGAGAAATTCGACTTATAGAAGTTAGACCTATGGAAGTTCAAGTGTAGTTGTTTTTTTTTAGGTTAAACTCTATGCATTTCATTATTATTTCAGTTTCTTTATGGCGCCACTTATCGAAGTAAAGTGTTGGAGCTGAAAGATTTGATTAGAAACGGACTAAAATTATATATCCCTTATGGACGAGCCGGAGGTTGCTTCCTATTAGATTATATTAGGCCTACATCTACTATCAAAATATGCAACAATTTTATTTTTTGGCAGGATGGAAAAATATTGATGGGTTCATTCTTAAAAGCACATAGTTTAGATACAACTGACTGAATGACTGTTCATTTTTTAACATTTCAGGAATGGAATTTAATTCCGTTTTTTACTTCAAAAATAAAAGTTCCAAAATGGACCAATCATTTTGTGTTTAATTTTAAATTCTCCAGAGTTTTTAATTTTAATTTATTTTCTAATTTAAATTTGTATATTTTTTAATTTTAATTTTAAATAAATTGTTGTGTCGACTGCTTTCAGCCTGACAATAAATAAATAAATAAATAAATCTGGCAAATCAGAAACCAGAGACTTTCAATCTAACTTCAGCTACTAAATACTTATATTTACATATGTACCATAATTACAATATCTAATTCTTTAGGAGCTTTAGGTGCTTTCAAGTTTCATTATTTAAATTTACGTAATTTGTATGCCTATTGCCTATACTATTGAAAAAATTTTAAAATTTAAAAATATATTGAATATGTATTTAAATATTTTTTTTTTGTCTTAAATTGAGTTTATTATTTGCTCTGCTATCTTTGTGTTCTTGCTTAGACCGGAATTTGGTCTACGATTTCGTTGAGTGTATGAAACCTATTTCTATTCCTGGGCATATCTGCCCAATGCGGACGACGTCGTTGGGAGATAAATGCGATGCGTCAGCGACAGCGACAGCATCTCAGGTCTCAGCTCGAGGTGCCATTTTTCTCATGGCCAACGAAGCAAGGAAGCAACTTGAATTCAAGTGGGGAGAGAGAAGAGAGGAGAGGAGAGAGAAAAGGAGTTTGCTAACTGATGACAGGAGACAAGAAGAGAGAGAGAGAGGAGAGATGAGGCTTGGCCTGGCTGGTTGACTTTTCCGCATGTTTGGACTGTTTGTCTGGTCTGGTCTGGTCTGGTCTGGTCGACTGTCTGGAGACTCTCGGTTTGTTCGTCTGTTCGTTTAGTTCATTTCATTTGGAGTCTGTTTCGATTGCTGCTTGTTCACTAGTTATCTCTGTCTCTATTTGGTGCCTGTTGTCTGGCCTTTTTCCACCTCACCTCACCACACCTCAACTCAACTCAACTCACAACTCACCACGTCTCGTCCCGCTTGCCCGTCTGTCTTGTTTGTCAAAGAGAAACAGTTAAATGCCAGTTTACCAGTTAAATCGGAATCAAAGCGAAAACAATGACACACTGGCAGACCAAGCTCCCCCTTCCCCATACCCCTCTCTTTTACTCTCCCCTTGAGCTGAACTCGACCTGCAACAAAAACAACAACAACAGCAGCAGCAGCAACAACAACAACAACAACAATAAAAAAAATCGTCTAGACACAGACTAGACTCCATAAAAATAATTATTATCGGTTGCAATTTCTGTGCCTGTGCCTCTCTCTCTCTCTCTCTCTCTCTCTCTCTCTCTGTCTCTCTGTCTCTCTCTTGTCTACAGTCAATGTTATTCGCTTGGGGTTTACCCACTGAGGGAATCGTTGAATCGTCATCGCATCGTTTGATTTCATCTGCTTCACATTACGATTGCACTTTTTATCGCTACATTCTCTTCTTACTCATAGTGCTTTTCATTTCTTCCGCTCTTCCCTTTTTGTTACAGTGTAGAGCGAGCTTGTTAAACTATCAGTTACCCTGTACTCAGCTTTGGTTTGTTTGGGGTATTTTCACACAGGTTTGTTATGCTTTTCTCTAAATTGAAACAACAATTAAAAATTATCTTTCTTAAAAAAAAGATATAACTTCTATCTATTTATCGTTTTAAGCCTTAACTTAATATGAACTTTCGTAAATTTACCAAAACTTCAACTATTACGATTATTTCTTTAGGAGTTTGAAAAAATTTAAAAGCGATCAAAAGCCTTCATAATGCGCAAAATAAGCCAATTAAGAAACAGGTCCATGGACCTAATTTTTTCCAAACTTCAAATTTTTAAATTTCTCAAAACTATACCGATACTGCCGTGTTAGTCTATTTGGGGCAGGTCTTTAAGCTTAAACAATATTGTCAAAAAAATAAGGAGTTGAAATGCAATTTTGGATCCACAGCCAAGAACCCTTTCTACTTAGACATATTTTGTTTTTTAACTTATATGTGCATAGCAAGAGTCTTTTGAAGATCTTTCAATTTGATCTTACAAATTTTAGAAGTTAAGTTTTTTTCTTTGGAAAAATTTTGCGAATTGTTCTGCGCCAAAATTTTAGGATCTCTTCATTAAATATTCCATTGTTTTTATTTAGGGTATTCAGAAATTTTGATGTTTGTGTTATACTTATTATAGTTTGTTGTAATGATAACAAACACACAGAAACAAGTTTATCACACCAAATTTATTAAATATGACAACAGAAACTTATATAAAAACTGAATCAACAGAAACTTAAAAAGTTCACATCACTAGCTACAGTGTAATAAATTTATCACTTTATCAATTTAGTATAGTTTTTGAATACCCTAATTATTTTATAACCACATTTCGTATATCAGGCTAACACTGAAAAATTCATCAATAGTTAATTGGAGAGCTTAAGTTTATATTACCAGCTAAACTTGTGATTTTTTTTATATAACTCAATGTATTCAATTCCAAATGGAAAATTATGAAAATTTGAGAATCCAGAAAATTTTTAAAAATTTATTTTAAATTTAATTTTAAAATATATTCAAGTTTTAAAAATGTGAATTTTAATTTGTTTTTTTTTAACCTCATATTCGATTTTAGAATGTGCAAATTAGCCTAAAAAAGTGGTTTCTTAATAAAAAACGCATTACTTTTTATATCGCGGTATAAAATGGGTTAAATTACGTCACAAATGACAAGTGTGAGCGGCGTGTGGGTTTTCGGAGTGTTTTTTTTTGTTTGAAATGCAATTCGAAAACTTAATTACATTTATTGCAAAATACAAAAAGCACTAAATAGGAGTAGGGCTAAAAAAAAGAGGGTAAAGAGGGGGCATCGACAACGTTGTGGACAACGGACAGTGGACAATAGTTAGGCGCTTGGCTGGCTTGTCGGAAAGTGGACAGACGGACGGACGGACGGATGGACAGACGGACGGATGGATGGATATGTTTGATATGCTGTTGACACGCATCGTTGAGCATGCAACGCCAGGCAACTTTGACAGCGGCAATGTCGCAACAACAACAACAACAACAACAACAACAACAACCAACAATGTGGAGCAGGCAGCAAAAATATGCGACACTGCCGGTGGCAGAGAGAGTGGCACCAGGTAATTGCCACAATTTGCTCGTTGCGTGATTTGAACGGAAAGTGACACAGACACAGACAGACACAGAGGCCGAAAGGGGTGAAGTGAACAACGGACAACGAAAGGACGACAACTTCACTTCCGTCAATGCTTTTCGGCCTCTGTGGCAACAGTCAAGCCAACCAAGGGCTCAGCTGTGTGGCAGGGGCAGGAACACGGGCAGGTGTAGAGGGAAGGAGGAACTTGCAACAATCATATTTTTTTATATGTTTAGCCCAGTACTTAATCGGTACACAGGCTTATGGGTTTGTGACAATGACAAGTATCAAAGGCTTTCAAAATTTGTGCAAATAATTCCACATTCTAAACGGAATGTCATACTGATCATGGTTACATATTTAATTTCATTTGATTCATATTTTGCCGCAAGATATAGATTTTTAGGTTTTTTAAGCGAAAGGGTCCCCAATTATTTTTTCTAACATATGTCAAAGATTTTGCAAATTTTTGCATGTTACAATTTTTAAAAGTTTTTTCAATTTTTACAGTTTTTAACAAAATTAATTTCAAACATTTTAAAGCACAAAATATTTTAATTTTGGTTCTTACAAAATTTTAAATATATTGCTAATCAAATTGCGACTTGATTATTATTACTCAATGCCAAATGACAAATGTTGACTACATTTTATTTTCAATTAGTTATAATTAACAATTTTTTCACAAACACTATTTTTTTCAATGCTAATGAATAAAATGTCATTTTGCATTAAAATGTAATAAATTATCGTTAAAATGATTTTTTGCCTGCAAACAATACTTGTACTAGGCATTTAAAAGTCGAGCATCATGAATGTAGCATTTTAATTTGTGCTTTTTATTTCTAAATATGTATTTTTTATTTTTTTTGAAAACCATTTGAGCCGCCTTCTGTCATATTTGAGGTGCACATAAAGGCACTCAACGCCGCCATAAATCAACTGCCAACTGCAGTCTGTAGTCTGAGCTGTGATCTAAGGCTGTCAACCGCTGAACCCCGCTGAACCACCGCTGAACCACCGCACCACCAACGTCTTTAGGCTGCATACACATAACATTGAAACAGACGACAAAAACATACGTCGATGTGCGCTGTTTCACCTGAGCTTGTGTTGCATCAGCAGCAGCTAACTCTGTCTCTTTCTCTTAGCCCTCTCCATCTCCCTTTTTTTATCTTACCTCTCCCTCTTAGTGCTATAACGATTCACCCTTCACCTGGTTGTCTTACTCTTATGTCTAGACGACAGACGTTGTCTGCCTTGGAAGCAACAGGAAACAACACGACAACACGACAAGCAGACAACTGTGACAGCTCGTTGCAGCAACGGGGGCAACAACAACAACAACAGCAACAACAATAGCAACAACAATTTAAACAACAACAACTTATAAAACAACAACAATGTCTTCTACCTGTGTCCAGCATGCTCAAATGAGCCAACAATTCTCAGCTGTCAATAATGTCTGTCGTTGTTCAGACTTATCTCTCCCTCTCCCCTCTCTCTCACTCTCTCACTCACATCTCCCCTCTCTTTTCCTGCTAGTTCTCAGCTCCTACGCTAGCTTCTTCAAGTTCCTTAACTCTTTACCTTGTCTGGCTGTCTCTTCCTCTTCTTCACTCACAGTATGCACCTCAAGTTTCTGTCTCAACTCTTTTTTTATGTATTTTTTATTTTTATATTGTAGTTTATTCATATCTTATTCCTTGTCTAACTCTTCAGTTTGTTCTCATTTAACTTTTCTACTTCGCACCTTCTTATTTTATTCCATTTTTTGGTGTTTGCTTGCGTCACTAGCGTAAACTGCCGTCCACAGTGATTTTTAATCTGATTTTTAATTAATTGTTGTTATACCCGTTACTTAAAACATAAGTAAAAAAAAAGTAGTTAACTACTATAATTTCTTATTATCCTACTAAATCGTAACAAGATCGAACTAATGGGAAGCTGGTTATGACTGATTAAAGCATTTAATCAAGAGTATGCAATAAATGTATTTTAATTTATTAATAATATTTTATTTAATTATGTAAAGGGTATCCTAACCTTTTCCACTTGTTTTTATATTTATTTTATTTAAATTTTGTATTGCTTTTATTTCTAGTTATTCTTTTATCTATTCACTCTACGTAAACTCTACAAAATAAAAATTCCCTGAGATTTATTTATTTATCCATTTAATTGATTGAATTTTCCGCCTCTATTCTCAAAGTTCGTTGATATTGTCTTTTTTAACATTATGGACATCCCTGATTTGAATCATTATTATCCAATGAAAAGGTTCGAGTTAGGAATATATTCGAGTCTCTAGAGTTCTCTATGCTCCGATTGTTAACTTTACTAACATCATTTAATTCGACCGCTTACCGAGAATTTTGTGTTTGAGTAGATCGAGTTCGGGAAGTTCAATTGTACTTAATTAATCGCTTTTAATTTTCTGTTCCAAATCTTCCATGTTTATTCTAAAATTATCCTATTTTCTTTTCCAAACTATACTGTATGATTTTTACATTTCTGTGCTTTTCTTCTCTAACTAATTCTAATCAATTTCTTCCAACTTTTGACCATTCTTTTAGTCTCTTTCCAAAATTGCTATTTACATTTTCTAGCTCTTGCTCCTATTTTCTTTCTTTACTTTCTTAACTAACTCTTCAGTTCTTTTTCCAATTCTTCTATTCACTTTGCTGTTTTCTTCATATTTTTTCTCCAGATTCTTTTCCAGATTCTCCTCCTCTCAACTATGTTTCTAAATTCATATAAATCTTTTAGTTTGTTCTCTAATTTAACAAACTTCTTCATTTGACTGCAACTTTTCTCTCGCTCTCTCTCTCTGACTTACTGTCCTTTTTCCTCGTCAGCTCACTTGTCATTAAGCTGTTTTCCAAATTTCATTAGCAAAATTTCCAAACTGCAAGCAACTGCCAAGTTAAGTCCTTAAAGCTCCTTAATCCTTTGGAAATTGAGTTGCCAAATGGCAATTTTGTTTTGTCCATTGCGGTCCAGAGATTTGCAATGTCCCAATTGCACATGATAGGGTCTTAAAAAGTCGCCAAAGCAGGGAGTGACAGAGGGGCGGTGAGGGGCGTGGCGGGGGGTCAGTCGAGGCATTTGGCGTCCCGCTTAATTATTCAAAACCATGTCATGTCTCTGTATAATTTTATGCATTGGCCAATGCGAGCGTCAGTGCTGATGATGATGCTGATGATGATGATGATGATAATGATCAAGCTGATGATGATGATGACGCCTACACAGCCAGACGGACAGAGAAGGGAGGGTGACAGAGACAGAGACAGAGACAGAGATATGGACAGACATTGCAGAGACATATCTGAAAAAGCTACAACTGCAAACACAAGCGTCAGCAGGAGCCACATGTGGCAATCACGAAACTGTAGTGCCGTTACCCACACTTGCACACACACACATGTGTGATGTGTGCACATATATATGCCACACACTGTGGCAGAGTGAGAGCGTGGCATACCAGACAGTCTGACGCTGTTGGAGCCCACGTAGAGCGCAGCCACTCAGACTGTAAACTTGTTGTTGTTGTTGCTGCAGTTGTTATTGTTGTTGCTGTTGTTGTTGTTATTGTTGTTGTTGTTGGCCAGGTCTCGGTCTGTGTCTGGACGACAGCAACAACGTTGCAGACGTCGACAACGACAACAACGACAACGACACAGTCTGTGGCAGACCGAGACTATCGAAAACTCGAAATTTATTCGTTGGAAAAAGTTGATTTCAGTTTTTTTTTTATTTCTTTTTTTTTTTTGGCCCGTCTGTTGTCTTTTTGTTTTCTGTTTTTTTTTATTTTAATTTCTTGGTGTTGCTGCTGTTTTTTTTTGTTTTTGTTTTAGCTTTCGTTGTGTATTTATGCAGTCGAAAAATGAGTTGCTAAAATGCCCACGAAAATTATGTTAACCAGCGGCAGCTGTGTTCAAAATCCCACATTCTACATCTTCATAGCTGCTGTCCCCCAGTTGTGGACACCTTGCCCCCATCTGCATCTCCATCTCGCCCCGCTCCAGTTGCCTGACTTTTTCATATATTACTGTTGATATTTGACCAAGCGATTTAAGGTGATAACAAGTTAGATGAGTTCGCATTTGCGTTTTTGTTATCAGGAAATTGATAGAATATGATTGAACTATTCAAAAATTATCTGCACTTTGAGTTAATATTGATTTAAACACTCAAAACATTCAAAGTTTTTTCAAACAACTTAATGTTTTTTTAAAAAAGTAATTTTATGGAAAATTAATTAAATTATCTAGTTGGAATCAATTATTTAAAGATCATTTTGTTAAATAATTATTATATCAATAAAAGCAGCTCAAATTTTACATGACAGGGTTAAGGCAATATCTGTTTGAATTGAGCCCATTTCCTGAATGTCTAAACCTAATTGTTTAAGGCTTAAATATCGTATTAAGTTAACCAACTGAAAAACATTTTTATGTGTTATTTAACTGAGCTAGCCAAAATTGGGCTCAATTATATTGTAAAAATAAAACTGCTCAGTTTAAATTTATTTTGCACTATTTGCAGAAATATTGCGGTCTTCTCCTGTTGTTTGCATAATGTTAACGCTACATTAGCATTACAAGTTTTAAGAAGTCCTCTAACATTACACTGTTAAGCTAAACTGAAGCTTAACAGCGGCAAAAATTCTTTCTAGATTATTTTGGTAAAAAATATATAGAAATCAATTTAAAAATAATGCTCAGTTTAAATTTATTTGCAATATTAACAGAATTATAGCGGTTTCTCCTGTTGTTAACATAATGTTAACTTTACATTAACATTTAAGGATTTAAGAAACCTTTAACACAACACTGTTTAGTTACATTTAAGTTTAACAGCAGCTTTCACACCTCTGTTAGCTGCAGTTAACAGCTGTTAACCTCACCTTAACATATTACAAATTATTTCATCATTTTTGACAATTTTATAAATAAAATATAAAATAAATAAATTACCTACTCACCGTATTTCTGCCAAAAACTGCGACTGGGCGTTAGAACAAGTTTGGGCGCTGAATCTAATTCAAAATTCGTATCGAAATTCGAATTCTCTTCGTATAATTCGGTATAAAGTATGAATTCGATACGAGGGGCTGTTGTTGTTGTTGTTGACTGTTGTTGTGGTTGCTGTTGTTGTTGCTGTTGCTGGAATTGGAGTTGTTGTTGTGTTGGCGGTGTCAAAGGTGAATCGCTGGTCGCTGTTCGGACCGTATCACGATTAAAAATTCGATGCGCAGCATGCAGAGTGTTGACTGTAGTTGTTGTAGTTGTTGTTGCAGTTGCAGTTGTTGTTGGCACATGTGGCAATGTTTTAGTTGCTTGCAACAATGTAGCACGTTGATTAATTTGATATGGCTGAAACATGGACGCGACGGGCGATGCAACGGCAACGGCAACGGCAACGCCACCGTCAGTCGAGTGAGACGCGGCGCGACGACAACGACCACAACGACAACGACGACAACGACAACAACGGCGACGAGAACGGCGACAACAACGAAGGGATCGGAGTCGAGGACGATGTCTACCGACAGTTGTTGGCTTTAAGTGGCGATCCGCACTCGATGTTGGTAATTTATTATTAAGCAAATTTGTGGCTGGCAGCGTCGTTGTCTGATGTTTAGACGACACTTTTTTGCTGCGTTTTATAATTAAATTTAACTTATTATTTGCACTATTTACACTGTGAAAAACACGCGGCGAGTTGAACGCTTTATTTACACTTGACGCGACGTCGACGATGTTTCCAGTTAAATTTCGATATATTAGCGATGTGTTGTTGTTGTTGTTGCTGTTGTTGCTGTCGTTGCATGTCCGACAGTTGTTGTTGTTGCTCCTTTGCTCCGTATCCTTTGCTTGTGCACCGAGCGGTGCCCAAAAGTATGCAATGGTATTGTTGTTGCTGCTGCTGTTGCTGCTGCTGCCGTTGTTGCTGCTGCTGTTGTTTCTGTGCATGGGCACCGCGAGGGCTTGTGCCGACCACAATGTGATTGTTGCCAGAAGTAGCGTCAAATTGAACGCCACCAATGTGTGTGCTGTGTGTGTAGAGCGGGCCCCCGCGGCGCCACTGGCTGAATGCGTGGGGGCCACAGCGTCAACTGTCTGCGAATTGATAGTTCACTGCCCGTGACGACCGCAGTGACAGTGCAGTGCAGATCATTTAGGCTTCTATCAACAATCTGACCTTATCATCAGCGGCTGCAAAAGTCACAACAAATAAAGAGAGAGAGAGAGAGAGTAAGAGAAAACTGGTTAATTGCAGTTGAAACATTTTTTATTTATTTATTTATTTATTAATCTATACAAACTATAAGATATTGTGCTAGATCAACAACATTACATACACAATGAAAAATATGTAAATAAATTTCGTAATTTCAACTGGTTAAAAAATGCAGCTGATAGAAATTTTGTAATGGAAAAAAAGTATAACAATACAAGTAACTAAATAAGCCAAAATAAAACTTATTTATTATATTTATTTATATAATATTAGGAAAAGTAATTTTGAGTTGTCTGCCGATTGTTTAATATATTGGCATACTACAGTATTTATATGTAGCCACTCTTTGATTTTAGGTTATCGCTCAATTTTAAATCAAATAAATGATTTTGGGTTTATCTAACTTTTTCATACCAATAACAATATTTTAACTCTATTTTCTAATAACAACATACCTAATTTTCGTTCCAGAATTTTTATTTCGCAATTTTATTATCCTTATTTTATTATCCTTATTTTTTTATCTTTATTTTTGTTTCCAAATTTTAGCACTCGGGTGATTTTTAATTTAAATTTATTTGGTTTCAACTATTTCTAATTTCTTCATCTCAACTTTTTTTTTTAATTTTATTCTCTAAAATCAATGTACAAAATTTTTATTTCGGTACCGCACATTTCCTTGCTTTTTCCTAATTTTTATTTCACAATTTTAATATTGGTGTGATTTAAAATGAAACATTTTTGATTTTGGCTTGGCTCTAGCAAGTTTTGCCCCAAGTTTTCCATTTTTATTTTATTTTATTTTAATTAAAAAATAAAAATATTCCAAAGTTTTAAAATTTCTAATATGTAATTCCACACTACATGCTGCCTAGTTTTTTTTTGAGGATTGATTGTTTCCAAATCATGTTAACATTTTATTTCAAATAGCTTCAGATTTCTCTCAGTGCACTTTGCTGTGTGGTCGCCCACTTTTTGGGTTGTTTTCTTGCGGCTGCCTTTGCTTTTGTTTTCGTATTCTTCATCGTCGTCGTCGTCGTCATCGTCGTGGTTGTCGTCTGTCCTTGTTACACTGTTTCAGTCGCAACATAATTTCTAGCAAAGCGCCCAACCCCCTTCCCCTAAAAGGCAGGTGGATGGGGGACACAACAGCAGACGCGGGCATAAATAACGAAAGCATGTGTGTGTGCGTGTGTGTGTGCGTGCGTGTGTGTGTGTGTGTGTGTGTGTGTCGGCACTCTTTGCCAATTGCAGAAAGACAAAACAAACGAACGAACTAAAAGAAATAAATGAACAAACTCATAGTAGCACGGGACAAAGCACAAGCACACGGTGCGTATGTGTAATATGTTGCACAAATTTATGTTGCACTTCTTTGGACTTCATTTTTATTATCATCAACGTTGTCGTTGTCGTTGCCGTGTTGTCGTCGTCTTCTTTGTCGTACTAGACGCTGCTTACGAAACCAATTTTCTAAATATAATGCACAACAACGATGCACACACACATACGCACACACACATACGCACACACACACGCACAGACACCCCTTTTTTTGTTGTTGTTGTTGTTATATGACGAAAGATTACAAGCGACGACCAAGCAAAAATAGGCTAAAATTAAAGTAGCTAAATTAATGGCATAGTTGCAGTCGTCCCCTTTCTTTGCTCCCCTTCCACCCCTCCCCTCTCTTTCTACCACTCCCTCTCCCTATCCTTCTCTTTTCCTCCCGCTGACAGACAAAGGTGGAATGACTTTTGCATATGCCTCCTTCTTCTTCTGTCTTCTTCTTGGGTTAAATTTCTGTTGCCCGCTGCACTTTTTAGATTTAGACAATAACGGAATATTTCTTCCTCTGCCCTCGACTCACTCCCTTTGCTGCTGCTCCATTCAGTGGCTTTTTCCTTATGCTCACTAATTGTCTTTTTATTTTGATTTTATCTTGTTTTTGTGGAGTTAAAATCGCAGACAGACTTTTGTTTAATATATATATGGTGATATTTGACAAAGCAAATCACAATGTTGCAACGCAATGTGTCACAGACAGAGAGGGAGAGTGAGAGAGCGAAAGAGAGAGAGGCGGATAGCAGACACAGCGAAGTTTTAATAAAACGTTACGTTGATCGGCATTAAAATGCATCTTTTGGAAGCCAGAAGACAAACACTTTAGACTTCTCACTCTCACCCTCCCTCTCATTCACCCTCTCATTCTCTTTCTCCTTCTCTCTCTACAGGCCTCAAGTCTTTTGTTTTCTTATTGAAATTCCTGCCGCACTCAAGCTCAACATCAACATCAACATCATCATGCTGATCATGAATCATGATCATCTGGCAAATGTTATTGTCTCCTGTCTACCCAACCCCTCCCCCCTTCCCCCTGCCACACCTCCCGCCCTTTAATGTGGCCTCCACAATTAGCCAGAGAGAGACAGACAGCGTCAGCTACTGTTTCATTGTGGATCTGTTTGTGGATCTTCTTCTGCTTGCAATTTATTTGATTGCCTCTTCATTTATGCTCTGTCTTGACTTTTTATCACGTCACGGAGCTCTTCCATTTCTTTCACGGGGATCAACGTTAACTTGCAATTTATGTTGATCATAAAAACTCACTCAGACCCATCATTAATAAAAGCACCAAAAAAATCAACAACAACAAAAAAAAATGGTTATAAAATACAGAACAAATAAACCGCAGCTATAAAATTTGCTGACAAGTGCCAAGAAACTGAAACCCAGAGTTGCCAAGTGAGTCATAGTAAAGTTCTTATTTTAAGAGAAAAAAATTGAGTTAAATTTTTGATCAGCCAATATCGATATTCAAGGGTCCTACTTAAATAAAACAAGTAAATTTTTCCAGTGAGTCTTTTTGGAGTTTAGTTCAAATAATGGAAATCAGGTAACAGGTAAAACAGGGTACTTCATATATTTAAGAACTCTTTAAAAAACCTACGAGGTATAAGTTTATTATCCCACAAATACAAAAAAATATAAAGCTTAAATATTAAAAACAAATATTTTTGATTTCAAAACCCGGCTTTTTCGTCAGAATAGGATTAGTTTATTTTTATATTATATATTTAACGTTACCCAAAGACTGTAGACAAATAACTTATTTACTTTAAAAAACATAAACTTCAAAGTACAATTTTTGATTAACAAATATCTGTTCCATAATATATAATATTTTATACTTAAAAGATAAAAACAATCTATATTATATATACTATATATTACAGATCCAAATAATTTGATTACACTTTAGAAGTAAAGTAGCCAATATAATACCCATAGACGTTGAATTAAAATCCACTGCTGGAGAATTACTCAATGTGTATACCCTGTGATTTTCATACATGTCAGGGTAGATAGGAAACTTAGATTTCAGTTTTGATAAGATAAATCTTTATAAAGTGTAAGAAATATCGCTTAAGCAAATCTATAAAATCCAAAGAACTGAAAATATTTAAGCGAATCGGTTAAACTGTCAGTTGTTATAGAAAATACTCCTATTAAAGCCAGCTCTATGAACCTTACTCATCCATTAAAAGACAATTCTGTATATATCCTCAATAATTCAGTCTCAATTTTTATACAAGTCGTAGAATCTTTAACTGAGCTCAACTAATCCAACGCTGACCGGAAATACCATATTTCTTGAAAACATTATAAAGAATATTTGAAAAAAAAAAAACAGAATAAACAACGAACAACGACAACAACAACACCAACAACAAAAACAAAGGCATTTGGCCATAGGCGTTTTCAGCTAATTCAAACACATTCCAGTTTATTTTTAAACAAGTCGCTAAATTCTTTAATTTATTTTTGTACTAAAATGAAGCAGCAGCTAAAAACACAGGAATTTGCACAACCAAAGGGTGCGACGAGGGCAACAAAATGTGCAACGTGCTGCAGCGATAACTATTGTTATCGATAACAGCGAGAGTAGCATCTCTGGCATTTGTTAGGATTGATAATAGATTAATAGATAGGTGAAAACTGTATATGCTATATATAGAGAGAGTATGTATAAGAGAGTATGTTGAATTTTTTAAAAAGTGTGGAATGAATAGTAAATTTAGAAAATAGAGAACTTAGTTGGGCAATTAAGCAGTAAAGTTGCTAAAATTTTATAAAAACATAATAATTGATCAATTAACTAAAAAAATTCTTTCAAGAAATTGTTTGCAAATTTAAATTTATAGACAAGAAAATTTTATATTAAAAAAAGCTGAGTTTCTTCCAGTTTATTGACAATAATCTTCTAGCTTTAATAATAATAATAATATTTAATATTATTTATATTTGTGTTATGATGTTTTTTTTTATTTCTATTTTTTGAAATTTTTATTTTTAATTGCACTTTTTATTTCAGTTTAAAATTTATAATTAGACTAAAATTCTCAAACTAATTTTAATATAATTTTTCAGTTATAAATTTTAATTAAATCTCAATATCTCACAAATTTATCAAGTTTACTAGAGTATTTAAAATTCGGCAGGCGGAAGATATGGCTACACTAGACTTGATATTGTTGTTGGGTGTTGTAGTTGTAGTTGTGTGTAGTTGTGTGTGTGTTGCACATACCAAAGTCGAACGCCAATTTGACATTGAGCAAACGTAAATCGAGTAAATTCCTGCGTAAATCGATGGAAGACCACAAGACCGCAAATTTAACAACCGGCAACAGGCGTCGCAAAAACAAAAAATAACACGAGGTGCAATTTAAAAGGTTGCGAACCACAAAAACCTCGAACCGAACCGAAGCGAACCGAACCGCAAGCTAAACCGTTGAACTGTATTCAAAAAAAAACAAAGCGCAGTTTCTTAAACGAAGAATTTCACACCTGACAGCGAAGAATGTGTTTGCTGCTTCAACTTGCAACTTGCAACACACAGAAACACACACTATCACACTCGCACACACACACACAAACGTTGACTGTTATAGGGGAAAACCTTTGCACAGTTTTCCACTTGACAAAAATAAAAAAATTAAAATAGCTGATAACAAAAATATTATAATTTAATTTATCTTTTCGATAGATCTCTGAACTGATTTTAAAAATATTAATATTTATTTTTACTTGAATAGAACTCTTTAGTTTAATAAGTGGGGTGTGTGTGTATAAATTGCAGTTAGACGCGTCTTTTATCCGATATCGTTATAATTATATATTAAATTATAATTATAAATTATAATGCCTAATTGCAGTCTGCAGTTTTTTGAAAATGCGCTGCGATCTTTTCGCAAACCTGCGCCGCACTGAACTCGATTCGCGATTCGCGATTCTCGATTCCAACGCAGCTAAAACATAAAAACTTTTACCCCCGTTTGTCTCCAATAATTCACACGACGACCAGAGCATATATACATAGACGATCGTCTAAAAGATTTGGCTGAAAGAGAGGCGGCTAAAAGGGGTGTAAGGGGGGCAGCGGGCAGGGAGGCAGCCAGAAACCGACGACGACGACGACGGCGAACGACGGGCGTGTGTCGTGCCTTTATTTTTACCGCCTCATTTTTGTTGTTGTTGTTCTTCTATTTGTGTTTTTTTTTTTTTTGTTTTTATTTCTGTTGTCGTACAAAATTATTTTTGTACTTAAAAATAAATTGAAAAGCATTTTCTTCATCTGTTTGCTGCTTTTCTGGTTTTCTCTTCTCTGTCTGCTGTCGAGCTGTCGAGAACAACAACAGCCACAGGAAAATGAAGCGTGAAGCGTGCTACTTGCCCCCTTCCACCACCCAAAACACACCCCACACCAACCCCACCCCTATACCCCTTTTACCATTCTCCCCCTAAGTCACTCCCTTTTAGTCTTAGTCTCAGACCCGGTCGGTTTCTTGGCCAATTCGGAGTGTAACTGGTGGCCGCTCATGACGAGCAGGGCATTATCAGAGTTTTAGCTTTTTTTTAGTGTTGGCAGCAGCACTAAAAACAGTCCAAAAATACACGTCAAAAAATATTCGTAGAGAATGTGTGAGAAGCGACAAAAAAAAAACAGAACATAGTTTTTTGTTGAAATTTGCAGAGATCAGGAATGCGTGAGATAAACAGATGGAGAGAGAATTAATTAGAGAAAATGAAAGAGAAAGAGAGAGAAAGAGAGAGAGAGAGACTAGTGAAGCAGAGAGAAGAGATATATTTGCAGAAGAGTTAAATAGACTAAAATAAAGATAGAGTAGAAAGAGAGAAAGACAGAGGGACATAAAGAGGGATAGAAAGAGAGAGAGAGTCGTGTCGAGCAGAGAGAAGAGATATATTGGCAGGGGAGTTACGTAAAAATTTAAGAAGTATCTAAATTTGGGAGACTGGAGAAATCAAAAAGAAGCGGAATAAGCGGATATAGAAGAAAACCTAGAAAGAGACAAGAAAGAGACAAAGAGAGAGAAAAAGAGAGTGAACAAGAAAGATAGCGAGTGGAATAGAGAGAGAGAGAGAGAGAGAGAGAGAGAGAGACAGAGAAAGAGAAAGAGATAATCCTTACAGAATAACAAAAAAAGAGGAAGAAAGCTGATGAAGCTGAAGAAACAAAGTTGATGAAAGAAATAAAGTCAAAAGAAGCTGTGAAATACAAGGGAGCAGAAGCACGAAAGAGGTTGAAAAAAGAGAGAGAGAGCGAGAAGGAGAGATGGAGAGAGGGGGAGAGAGAGAGAGTGCATAGAAGGTAGGATAGTTACGGAAGGAGTCAATAAAAAAGAATTGACAAGAAAGAAGAGAGAATTGAAACTAGCGTAATAAAAATAATCGCGACTAAAAGTTAAACCAATTTAAAACCCAGCTAAGTTAAGAGAAGGCTTAAACTCAGTTTTATAAGAAATCAGTTATATTTATGGAATTTCCCGCTACGATGCGAGTACATGGAATGGAAAGGAAAACTCGGAAAAAGGGCTTAAAGAAGTCATGTGAAAATTGCATGCGAAATTGCATGAATTAAGTGGAAAATAGAAAATAGAAAACTGCAGGGCGAAATCCACTCAGACGAAAGTCCTTAGACTTTGCCTGCTTTTTGGCAAAAATAACACACACACACACACACACACCCAACAAGCAGTTGCAGTTGCAGACGGAGATGGAGCCGGAATCACAGACGTAGTCGTAGTTGTTGGTGTTGTTGTTGTTGTTGTTCCCAAGCCAAAATCCGGAAGTTGCCACTGCAAAACTGACGCCGGAAGGAGACAGAGACGGAGACGGAGACGCCACACGGCGACGATGGCTGACTAAGAACAATGCCCACCCAAAGAATGACTGCAAATAATGATGATCGTAATGATGTTAATGCTGATTATGAAGTGCAATAATTATAACAAGAAAGACTGCATTTCTATGCAACAACAACAACAACAACCAGGAGAAATGCAATCAGCAGAAACGAAAACAAAACAATTTTGAACGTTTAGGCAGAAATTATTTGCTCGACTAGTAGATACTCTAATAATCAAATCCGGTTAGTTAAAAAAAATTATTTATTAATATCAGGGATTAAAACAATAACCGAAACCGTAACCTTTACCCGATTAAAATTTAAAACGTTACTGTCTTAAATTTTCATTTATAAGAAATAATTTCGATTTTTCATACATCTAAAAAAAGTATTATTTTTCATTTGTAATTTTCATTTTAGTTTTTAATTTTCTTATGTTCAATTTTGAATTTTTATTTGTCAGGTAAAAATCAGAAAATTTACACTTGAAATGCAGACCAATTATAGAATTAAACATAGTAATAATCGGCTGTTAGCTCAAACATAAATTAAATGAATTTTAAATAAAAAATATTATTGAAACTTATTTAAAAAATGTAATAAAAATGTGTTGACCAACAAATACCCTAGCAAATTAAAAGTCTATCTGCTCTTTCAAACTAAGTAAAAATGCAATATTGATAATAGTGGGAAGTAAAATGGAAATCGTGAGTTTGAAAAGTTGAATTTAGGAATATTAAAATAACAAGGAAATTAAATTAGTTTTTGATTTTTAGTTTTGATGACTTTATTTATGCGATTGCCTATCAGTTATCCTATGAAAGTGATAATTAAAAACTAAATATAACTTAGCAGATCTAAATCAATGCTGCTGATGAAAATCGCTACAGTTTTGACCAAGTTAAGGAAGGTTTCAGGTCTAGGCTGAGCCCAAGGGAACTCCAATTGAAGTGGCCCGAATCACAGTCATTGGCAATTCCGGCAGGTGACAAAATAATTTAGCACTTAATGCAATCGGAGCAGTGGGCGGTGACCGATGGATTTATCCTTCCTTCCGAGGCGCCAAACCGAAGCGACGACAACAGGACACAGTCCAAGAGAAAGAGAGAGAGTAGAGAGAGAGAGAAAGAGAGAGAGAGAGAGAGAGAGAGAGAGAGAGAGAGAGGATAAAGAAGGAGGTAAATAGAGAGAGGGTCAGGCAGGTTTATGGTTTCCGCCAGCAAAGTGAGCAATTCTCATTTGACCAGCAACTTCAGTAGAAAGCATAGAGGGAGAGAAGAGGGAGGAGCAGAAATACGCAGAGGAGGAAATGGAGGAGGAGACAGAGACAGAGGAGAGGAAGGAGACTGAGGAGGAAATGGAGAAGGAGACAGACACAGAGACAGAGGAGAAGAAGGAGACTGAGGAGGCAACCCGTTGATGCTCTCTACATCATTAGATACAAGAGGCAACCAAATAGTGCAACACTCACACACACACAAATACACACATACACTGAGAGAAAAAAAAATTCTAAAATTCCAGTTAGAATTTATTAATTTAAGCAGTACCCTTTTAAATAAATATTGAGAATATTAGTGTTAAATGAATAATATGCGTATAAAATGCCAACCGCTCAGAATTAGAATAGTCGAAAAAGCCTAAAATATTTAATGCCACTGAGAAAATTCTTATAAATATTATTCTTAAAAATATAATATTTTCAGAGAATTATTTGTATTTGAATAAAGTATTTCGTACTCTCTTGATTATATATTAATTTTTATTTATTTAACGGCAAGTAAGAATAGTTTACCAAAAATTAATAATATGATTTTTAAGTATAAATTTAAATTTGAAATGATATGATAAAAATGCAATCTAATATTAAAAGTGTTAAATTCTGGTGTTGTTTAAAAAATTCTTAAATTATCCAAAATTTGACTTGGTTTAAGAAAATTCGAGATTACCAAACTTTTGACACCGTTTGAAATTGATTTGATCCGGGAATCGCACATTTTTTTCCTGTGTACACACACACACACACACTGAGAGAACTAGACTTGGCGCCAGACAACTTCCTTTTCGGCTGCACTGTCCACCACTGAGCACGGAGCACTGAGCACTTGGTGGTGCAGCAGCTGCTTGGTGGTGCTGCTGCTGGAGGTGCGCGTCATATTGATTGAAATTTAAAATGCAAATCACTTAAAGCGTTCAATTTAATCAAATTATTGCAATAACAAAATGTGGGAGAGGGAGAGGGAGACTGAGAGGGAGAGGGAGAGGGGAACAGGCATTAGAGCGCAACAACTGGCAGCCAACAGACTAACGGGTCTCCGTGACAAGAACAACAACAACAGCAAGCGAATCAGTCGAGTGCACTCGACAGTAATATACCCTGGGCCTAGTCCCCGGCACACCGAAGATTTGATGCCCATGCAATTCTTATACACAGAAAAAAAAAACCGTTCTAAAATCAAGCCTAAAATACTTGATTTAAGCCTGCATTTTTTTAAGTATGTTTCCAGGATTTAGCTGAACAATCAAGCCTATATCGGGATTGAAATGGGAAAATAAGCCCAAATTACTTTATTCTCTTTCGGCCTCTCTCATTTCAACTGGTTCGGTGGCTCAGTGGTTAGAGTCGCCGACCTGTTTGAAAAAAACCTGGGTTCGATTCCCACCGTCAAATAAAAAAAAAGGGTAAAAATAAAAAAAATGTTAAGGGGGTGGTTAGTATAACATAAACTGATATTGCCTGACATAATAAGAAGTCTTCATTCCAAATTTGGTGGTCCTAGCTCTTACCATCTCTGAGATCCGATCGTTCATACAGACAGAAGGCCATGGCTATATCGACTCAGCTGTTGATGCTGATCAAGAATATATATACTTTATGCTGTTGTTACATACTTTTGAACAAACTTAATATGCCCCCAGGGTATACCGACAACAGCAACAACAACAACAAAGTAGAGACAACAACAAGGGGGCAACAATGGAGCATAATGTTGACGACAACAAGTCATTTTCCACATTTCTGTTTGCGGTCAGTTGAGCCCCCTTTGCAGCCCCTCTCTTTTCTCCCCTCCCTCTCTCTCTCTCTCTCTCTCTCTGTCTCTCTGCCTAACTGCATAGGCTACTCAACCAGACGTGGCATGCAACAATAGCAACAACAACAGCTTGTTGTTGCCTCATAGTGTTGCCTGATGATGTTGACTGGACACACACACACACACACACACACACACATACACTGCAACTGCTTCCGCCAGTGGCGCCTCCTTCTGTTTCTGCTTCTTCTGCTTCACGTTCTCATACTCGTTATCGTGTCGGTTTTGTTGGCTTAATTAAATTGTGGTTGCAACTTGCAAACGAAGCGCGTACACAAAATCACACAACAAATGCAACAATGTGTCCGCTTAGAGAGACATACAGACACAGAGAGACAGAGAGAGAAAGAGAAAAATAGAGATTGTGTGTGTGGTTAACAACAACACGACACAGTGATAACCACAATTATGCACGCACCTGTTAAAAACTTGTCTAAATTGACTTTCCGCCTCGTCATTGTTATGATGGTTAAAAGAACTTGGTTTAGAGTTATTTACGAGTATATATATGTAATTTTTAGAGTGGTTATTCAAACTCTGCTTAAAATTTAATCAAATTTTAAGAGACTTTTTGCAATATACCGAATTTAATGGTAGATTAGTTTGTTAGGGAAGTGCATTGTAGTCATATACACTGAGCGAAACGTTTTTTCAAAAGAAAATGTTGATTTATTTAAATAAATTGTAGATAAATAAATAAAAAAATAGATACCTGATGTGCTGACAATTATTTTAAAATGTTTCTGATTTTGAAAAGTAGCTGACTTGCACAATTTAAATATAATTAAAAATTTAGTTAAGATTATAATCGAAACCAAAGCAAATCCCATACAAATTTTTTAACCCCGATTTGCCTAATTGTTGTTTTTTTTTTGTATAAAAAGATACAGTGACAAAATCAAAGTTTCTTCCAATGGAATCTAAAATAAAAAATACTTTAGATAAACATAAAAAATTAATTATTAGGGACGAATCAAAAATACCTTAATACAAATTTAATATTACTTAAGCCAATAATATTCTATGTATATCATAAAAAAATAATAAAATTTAAAGCTTTCATAAAAATAAATATAGATATTAACAATGAAATAAATAAATAAAAATGTTCTAAACCTTTGCTAAACAATTACATATAGATAGTATATTTCTCTCTGTCTAGCATTAATTTAAATGCGATTAATACTTGATATTTCATTTTTATTTACAATGGTTATTATGCTTTCCTAAAATTGCTTGTGATCGTGATCTTCTGCTTGATTACAATGCCTTTTCTCTCAGTGTATTTAGTTTATTTTTTTTTTTTTTAAATTTCCTATTTTTATTTAACAAAAAACATTTACAAACTAAGCCAAGAATCTAAGTCAATTTACTTTGTTTTACTTTATTACCTGATTTTCAAATTATTTAATTTCTTTTTTCACAGCGCTAACTTAGTTTAAACCCATACATTTCTCTCAGTGTACTTTTAGTGAGTAATAAAAGTGCAACTTGCTGCGTGCAGCAAACGTTTTAAATGTGCAACCAGGAAGCTTAACCAAATGAAACTATTTTTATTTGTGTCTCCCTCTGCTCACGCCTCGCTCTCCCTCTCTCTCTCTCTCTCCCTCTGCTCCTGAAGGAGCTCAGTTTATTGTCCATTTGTCCTTTGGCAAACAGAAGGACGCCAAATTCAATGCGAACCTTTTCTGCTGACGCTGCTGTAAATGCGTTGTAACTCGGAATGAATCGCAGCTGCAAAGCCAGCTCAAATTACACTGAGAGCAGTGCGGGCAGAGGGAGAGGATTCTTAAAACGTACACTGAAAAAAAAGCTACGGAATTAAATCAATTCCATGCGGTTTTAGGTGTTTGGTAATCTCGAATTTTCTGAAGCCAAATACGAAATACTGGATTCACTTAAAATTTTTCAATATCTTCGCCGCAAAAATTTCGATAATCGGTGCTCCATAGAAATTTTTTCAGTGCAGTTAAATATTTCAGCCTTTTTTATTAGCATATTTTTTTAAATTTAACCATTAAATCATGAATAAAATTTAAAATATTCGTATGCTAAAATCAAATATTTTAAACTGGTATTTTAGAGTGACTTTTTTTTTTTTTTTTGAGTGTACTCCTTGGAAATGGCGCCCGATGACCTTTCAATGCCCCTCGCATTGTGGCCAAGTGCAGCCTCTTTGGTTGCCTGCACTCCCGCTTAATTTGCGGTCAATAGAAAAGGAGTGAAAGGGAGAGAGAGAGTGGTTAAGAGAGGGAGAGAGAGAAGTAGAGAAAGAGTGTGCTGAATTTTTTGCTGCTATCACGTTGCCATTTTAAGTTGATTTGCTTTTTTGTTGAGCATAAAATTCAATCAGCTTTAGCTGCATTCAAAAGTTACGACGCACCTTCCCGCCTCAGTGTTTTGTCCCGCCAGCTCCTCATCCTTCTGCTGGCCAGACAGCCAGACAGCCAGACGTTTGTCCTTACATTGTCCTCTGGCAGCAACAGCAGCTGAATTCCTTGTCTTCTCCTGTCTAGACCGCTGCAGGGGTCGTTTCAATTGCAAAGAGTGCAGTGTCATGACAACCGCATGCGATTTATGCTCCCTCCCGCCCTCTCTGTCCACCCTTTCTCGGCCCTTGCCTCTCTCTTTCACACATTTTATACGTGCCACAAAACGACGCGTTAATATTATTAAATGCAAATTAAGCTTTATCTCGTTTCGTTCATTAGCGGCCAATTTACGCGGTTCAGAACTTTTAAAACTAAGGGTTGATTAGTCTGCTTAAAGCCCGGCCAAAAGAGACAGAGACAGAGAGAGAGAGTGAGACAGAGTCTGAGGCAGTGCATCATTTGGTGCAACGCATTCCATTCCAGGCTGGAGGCATTTGTTCTTTCCACTTCCACTTCCACTTCCTGGCGTCGTCGGCTAATTTGCAAACCAATTAAATGTCAATTTGAGGCATTGTTCGCCACACGGCCGCCGACACAATGTCTGCCGTGTCAGCGCGTTAAACTTTTGACCCCCTTCCTTCCTTCTCTGACATTGGTGCAACATTGTGTGGCAGCATTACCGCTGTTGTTGTTGTTGCTGTTGCATTGGTAGCAAAGTTTCTTTGCCACCGCCAAAGTTTTTCACTCGCTGTCTAGACGCAACTCAACTCAACTCCAACTTCAACTTTAACTTTGTCTCCGACTTTAGTTGTATTTGGTCGCGTAGTTTGCATAAGTTTTCCTCTCTCTCTCTCTTCCCTCTATGCCCTTCTCTTTCTTACGCCTTGAGCTGCTGCTAAGTGCATTTTAATGCCCTTGCAATTGGACAAAAAGGCGTGATTGAATTCACTATACGTGAATGTGTCGCACGTGGCGTATGCGCAATATTTGTTAATCAGCCTTTTGTATGGGTAAAATGCGACTTATTGGCCAAAGGAACTAAATTTGCAGTCTGTTACTAATCTATGCTTTTAGCTGAAACTTATTTTCACAAGTTTTTATATTTTTCATCTATTTTTAAAACTTTTACTTAATTGTGATGCATATTTTGTTTACACTCCTTCACTGAAAAATTCGAATTTAAAGTCATAGTAACATAAAAATTAAATGTTTATCTTAGAGCTCAAATTTGTAAATTTATACCTGCTTTATTTGTATTAAATTTTTTATTTAATTAAATACTAATCTAATAAAAATATTTAGCTCTTCATTTAATTTAAGAGTCTTTTTATACTTGATAGTAAATTTAACTATTTTAGAGAATTTACCCTAATTCTAATAAAAATAAAACCTTAACAAAGATTAAACTTTAAGAGCGCTGTAAAAACTGTGCAATTAAAATAAAATGACACTAAAAAGCAAAATGAAAGCTGTACGCTAAATCTTGGAGTAAAAAATAATTTCAATCTTAAGCTCAGCTTTAAAAGCGCCTGAAAGCTTCATACTAAAACTTAACTACAATGGCTATAAAACTTAACATTTTAGCTTTGGAACACTCAACTTTTCAAAGCTCACTTTAAGCGGAAAGCTTTTGAAAGCTGCTCTACACCGAAAGCACATTAAATGCAGCAAATGTTTTAAAATTTGAACGCGTCTAAAAGCCGAGCAAAATCCATCACTCATTATTTATGTCCATTTGGCAGTTTGTTGTTTTCTATGCAAATTGCGGCCGACAACAAAATGCCCAAAAGGCACGCCCACAAACGCCCACAAAAAACCGCAGCAGGAAAAACTGATTTTAATGCTACCAAAAAAATTTTTATGCAAATACGAAAGGAGCATGAATGAAATGAGAAAAAAAAAACAAAAAATAGATCCTTGCAATGGAATATGGCTGCAGGATACTTTCATGCCACAGACACAGGTCAGAGGGTAGGGAGTGGGCAGGCGGTGGGAGTGGGTTGAGCTGGGCAATGAGTTGTTGAGCTAAAAGTTGAATTGTGCATCGACAATTTCAGTGTCTCGTTGTCCGTGTGTTTGTGTTCGTGTTCGTTTTCGACTGTCTGTGTGGTATGCACTTGTCTAGACGTTGGCTAGACAGTGTAAAACCGAACAGCAGCAACAACAGCAACAAGAGAGTACTGCAAAAAAAATAGACAGAGAGAGAATAAAAGCCGAAAACGAGAAATAGTACAAGCCAACAACAATTACAGAGCCAAAAATGCCAGCGACAAAACGAAACGAGAATTGCAGGCAACATTTTGGCCACATACGTTTTTCGAGGTGCTCCAAAACTCCCATTTACACCCTCTACGTCTCTCGCTCTCTCTCTCACTCTCTCTCTCTCTCCCTCTCTCTCTGTGGACTCACGGCTGACAGAGACAAATTTTGACAAATTTCAGTGAATACAGTTTTTAAACATTTTGTTGAACATTTACAAAGTATTAGTATATATGCAACTAGCTAGAAAACTACAATAGAGTTTTGGCCTAATCCATGGCTGGATTTGTCTTCTTCTTCTTGTCCTCTCCTTCTCCTCCTCCTTCTTCTTCTTATGCCTCGCCATACCTCTTGCGAATGTAGGGCGGCGGCAGTGACGCCAGCAGCATTTTGGGTTGAATGCCGATGGTGACGAGCTCGTTATCCCCAAGACGACACGCCTGCACCATATACTGTCCAATTATAAAGAAAACAAAAATCAATTGAAAGTTAGAAAATGATTCAAGCAGAGTATTTCATGTGCATTTAAATAATCGAAATATTCTAATTAAAAAAAATTAAACAACAAAAAACTAAGAATAACATTTAAGGAAATGTATAAAAAAAGAAGCTTAAACTAGGACATTCAGAATACACAAAATTAATAAAAACCTAGTTCATAAATATTTGAAAAAAGTAGCTATGATTTTTGTTGAACTTTCCATTCAAATGAAAAGATATTGTTCTTTATATTTAATTTAAATGAAGAATGAAGAAATTTTTAAGTATTTCAAAGAATTTTCCTACACTGTTATAGTTTTAATTATTCTTAATATATATGGGCATTTACAGAAAAAGGTACAAAAAATGTCAACTTTTGAAATTTTTTTTCGTTTAAAGACGTACAAATGTCGCGTTTTTGATCCTGGAAATACCCATATTTATTTCAAAAATTTTATTCTGTAATTTAATCATTTTAATTCTCTTATTGCGTTTTTAATAATTTTTTATTGTTAATATTTCTATATTTCTTACTAACCAGATTCCCAGATTTTCCTCAATTACGAATTCATTTTTTAATTTTTCTTACTACTTTAAGTTTTGCAATATTCCTACTTTTGTAATCCCTATTATTTCTATTTTTATTAGAACTTTCCATTTAGATAATTTCAAAATTTGTTTTTCTAAATATTAGTTTTATATTAAGAGTTTCCTAGTCTTATGTTCTTAGTTTTGCTTTCCTTATTTGGGTATTCTTTCTATTATCAACCTCCTTCTTATCTTAAAGATTCTTTAAGCCGTATTCAACTTTCTACTTACCGGACGCCTATGCTGCGATTTTAGGACATAACAGCGCACATTTTTGAGGACCACTTTGGCGTTGACTTTTTTCATCCGCTTGGCCTTGTTTTTGGGCGACTTTAGGGCTTTGGGCTTCCGCTTATAGCTGCGCAGGACAAAGAAGCCGTTCTCGTTGTAGGCAATGACAATGTTTGGATTGCTGGCCTCCAAGATTAGACCCTTGATGCAATGGTTGCGTAAGCTGGGCAAAATATTTTTGGTTGACACACTGATAATACGACGTTCCTGCAGATTGTAATCCAAAAGGTATCCATCGGCATAGGCAACCACAAGACGTGGACAGGTCTCATGAATGGCCATGGCTGTGGTGGCGGCTTTATAACGTGGCAGATTCAGCAGATGCTTCGACTCCTTGCCGTCGAGCTGCCAAACGGCGACCGTATGATTCGATGTGGCCACGGCGACGTATTTGCCACAAGGCGACAACTCCACGTGGCTAATGGGCGACTTGAGTTCAGCACTCAGATAAACGCTGTACAGGAATTTAACGTGTTGCTCGGTCAGCTCAAAACAACGCAGTTGTCGACTCTCTGCGTGGATGAGAAACAGCTGGTTTGTCTTGGAGAAGATGATGTGCGTGGCCACCTCGAGTTCAGCTGGCAGATCCTCGGTCAGACGCTCCACGCCCAGAGGATTGAGTTGCAGGCGATTCAAACGCAACTCGTCAACCGTCGAGTAACAAATCCAAGAGCTGTCGGGTGAAATGGCAGCTGCCTGGATGAATTTACTGGCTGCCACATTGAGTTGCATCAACTTGTTGGGTGTCGCCTCGAGCTGAAGCATCTTTGCATCAACATTATTGGCCTCATTCAGTCGTTGCATCTTCGTCGCACCCAATCGCCACAAGTGCAGACTCTGCGGATATCGCAACAACATTAAATTGGCACTGGGTGCAAGGTTAGCGACTGATCCCTGCAGGAAGGGTGCGAATTTGGCGAAGAAAGCCTTCGTCTTGGAAATGGACGTGATGCAGAGCATACCATCCTCGCCAGCTGATATGATACTGTCGCCCACAACCACCAGCGACTTGACATAGTGATCGTGTGGCTCGCGCTGCATAAACTTGATCCAGCGATCGCAGACGGATTCCTCGCGCTTGATTTGTGTCTTGCTCAGCACACGGATCATCGGTGGCTCCTTGCCACTGCACACCAGCCGATCCTCCCGCTCGTTGATGGCCAAGGCAAAGACATTGGCGTCGAGCACTTGGTTGCTCTCCAGCTGTGTGGCATTGGCGCCATTCCACACGGTCACAAAGCCCGCTGAATCACCAGCAATAATGGTGTTGTTGCCCAGCACCAGCAGCGAGTGGACAATCACATCCTGGCTGGATAGTGTCATCGTGTGCAGTGTTGTGCCCCTGCTGACACTCCAAATCCGCACTGCACCCACTGAGCCAGTGATCAATCTCGTGCCCGGCTTGTCAAACTTGCAGCACAAAACGCGTCCCATTTGCTTGTTGAACAACGTCTTGTAGCTAATCTCGTCGTGCTCAATGCTCATGATATTAATGTGTCCCTCCTCGGAGCCAACGGCCAGCTCTGTCTCCGCACTGTTCACGTCCAGGCACCAGAGTGCATTGCCCGTGGGCGACTGTTCGCAGCGTGGCTGCAGGCTATTCAAATCCCATTCAATCAGTTTGCCGGACAATCCCACGGAGAACAGACGCTTACCGGCCCATGCCAAATCCTCCACAGCCGTGTCGGGCGTCAGTTGTATGACGCGCTCCAGATACGGTGCATAGTTCATATTCCACAGTTCGATGGAGCCATCCTCGCTGGCAATAATTGCAATTAATATCTTTTTATTTAAAACAAAAATCATTTTTAACTCACCGACTGAGCGCCAAGCATTTGATCGCTTTGCTATAGGCTAGACTCACCACCGCGCGTGGTTTTATTGTATAGAAGCGCACATTGTGCACATAGGCGCTTCGCTCTGACTTGCCTTCCATTTAATTAACTTAAAGTATTCTTTTTGTTTAAAAACACATTCGCACGTGCAGCGAGCGAACGAGCAGCGTGTTGTGTGGTGTTGCCACACTGCGTCAACAACGATGTAAACAATGCCATTCACAGTGCATGCAAACGATAAGCACTTGCTATCGATAAGTTATTAATCGTTTGCTGCTAAACAAAGGGATATGGGGGTGGTTTGGTGGTGTTTTTAAGAAGAAAAGAAAAATAGAAGGAATTCATATTTGCTTAATTGAATTAATCATAATTGATGAGTGTGTAAATAAGTAAACCACTTGCACGTTTCTAGAGCATGCAATAATCGGACAATGCAGTGCAGCAACATGGCCAAATCCATTTGGAGCTGGAGTTTACTTTTGTTGTTTTTGTTGGTGCTCGGTACTCCGGCGATTTCCTCGCGAGTTCTGGAGCTGAGCGATCGCTTCATCGATGTGCGCCACGAGGGCCAATGGCTGGTCATGTTCTATGCGCCCTGGTGTGGCTATTGCAAGAAAACGGAGCCCATCTTCGCACTCGTCGCACAGGCATTGCACGCCACGAATGTGCGAGTGGGACGGCTGGACTGCACCAAATATCCGGCGGCAGCGAGGGAGTTCAAGGTGCGCGGCTATCCCACCATCATGTTCATCAAGGGCAACATGGAGTTTACGTACGCCGGGGATCGCAGCAAGGATGAGCTGGTGGATTACGCCCTGCGCATGTCCGGTCCGCCCGTGCAGCTGGTCACCCGCACCGAGAGCGTCGATATGCTCAAGGGCTCGCACACCATCTTCTTCATGTTTGTGGGCGAGCAGCAGGGCGTGGTCTGGGACACGTACTATGCAGCCGCTGAGGGTTACCAGGAGCACGGATTTTTCTATGCCACCAGCGAGGATATTGCCGCTCAACACTTTGACTTTGAGAAACTGCCAGCTGTGATTGTCTACAAGGAGGAGCAGCATCACTTCTATCCCCACGGCCATGTGGCCCACGAAATGGAGCCCAATGATGTGAACGAAACCATCTTCCAGTGGGTGAACGTGGAGCGTTTCACGCTCTTCCCCAAGGTGACCCGCTTCAATATCCACCAGCTGCTGAAGACCAAGAAATTCCTGGTCCTTGCTGTGGTGCAAGAGGACAAGCTCAGTCAGATTGCCACGCACGAGCTGGAGTTCCGGGACATGGTCGAGGGCGTCATTCGCAAGCATCGTCCGCGCTACCACGACAAATTCCAGTTTGGCTGGGTGAGTAAACTGAACTAGACATTTACGCCGCCGCGCCACGCCGCCGACGCCGCCGATTTTTTGGGTTTCTGACGCGCCGCCGCCGAACCACGAAAATATCGTCGCGGCGGCGGCGGCGGCGTACGGCGTCCTTACATTTAATACAACTTAAAAAACAAAAAAAAAATTATTTTTTCATATTTCGTATGAAGTGGCAATATTGTTAATGAAAAATTACTGTTATTTTTTTTTTAAATCATTGCTTTATCTAATAATTTAAGGAAGAAGAAATGAAAACACTTACAATTGATTTATAAGTGCAAAAAAATGTCTATGAAAGATGACTGTATTGATTTTTAATTTTTTTTTTTTTTTTTTAAATACTTAGACAAAATTTAAAGAGCTATTTTTTTTTAATTTAGAAAGAAAAATTTTGTTTTTTTAACTCCATACGCCGCCGCCGCCGACAAATTCGAAGGCTTAGCCGCCGCCGCCGCCGGCTCTCCCTGCCGGCTGAGCCGCCGCCGCCGGGTATTTTTGGCCTCTACGCCGCCGCCGAAGCTAACACAATCGGCGTAAAACTCTAAACTGAACAAGTTGAGAATTCTAAATATATTTTTGAGAATTTAAAAAAAAAATAAAAGAACTTAAATTCAAAGTTCAGGGACTAAAATAAGGATTAAAAAAAGAGAAACCTACAAATAAACCAAGTAAAAATATACAGAGTATAAATATTAGCTCAAATCAATTAAGGAATAGACACTCCCTAACACTAGCTAGTTCGAAATAAGTTGAACAACAAAATAAAAAAGATAGCGTAAATTAGAAATTTAAACTATGAAAAAGATTAAGATTACAGAAGGAAATGGAATTAAGGAATAGGCACATCTTGATTTAAGATATTTCAAAAGGAATTAAAATGTTTTATTTTTGGTAGTTCCTTTTTAAGAGGAATTCTAAAAAATTTACTTAAAAATTAAGTACCCATTGAAAATTTCAAGTTTTTGTAAAAGTCTACTTTTTAAACTTTTTCCTCGGGCTCAACTAAAAAATGTTTGGATGCAAATATTCTTCAAACAATTCTAATGGTGACTGCAAACAATTTTTTTTAAAAATCTTTTCGCTAGTATTTTTTTTTTATAATATTTTGAATACTGCAAAAGACACTTTTTGTATGAAATTTAAACGGTTCCTAGGTCTCGTACGTTTTTCCTATGGTCTAATAAATAAACACCTTAAAAAAATTCCAAAATCGCTCTATTATGGCGTCCTGTTTTCTTTGTCCGCTACTGTAAATGTTTTATATTTTTGTTAGCTAACTTTTGTTTCCAAATTTTAATATTCATCGAATTCTTTGATGAAATTCAACACAATCCAAATAACATTTTTAAATCCGCTCCTTTGCAGATTGGCGAGCCATCGATTGCACATTCCATAATACTGGACCAATTGCCCACGCCGCATTTAATTGCACTCAACTCCACGACACAGCATCATTATATACCCGACGACGATCCCATACAGATGACGCCCCAGGCACTCCATTTATTCCTGGAGTCGATCAACAATGAGAGCGCCACAGTCTACGGCGGAGACACCTATTTTGTCCGTTGTAATCGGGCGTTGTTCGAGGTGAAAAGATCGCTGCGCGAGATGTGGAAGGGTAATCCCGTGCTGACGACTGTCATCTTTGGGCTTCCACTCGGATTTCTATCACTGATCATGTATTCCATATTCTGTGGCGATTGTCTGGTCTCAGAGGAGGAGCAGGAGGAGGATCACGAGAAGCGGGAGTAGAAAGTGGAAGAAAGGAAGCAAATTCATCTCATTGTTAGTGCAATTTTCACTAAGCCAAATCTAGTCTTATTTTAACCACATGAACGACATTTGCTTATAGACGAATTCGGAATTCCTTTCTTGGCTGTTAGCATCATTTTGTAAGAATTATAAAATATGTATATCCATAGAGAATTGATGATTTAAGAGCTCGATGTGTGGGTTTTTAATTTAATAAACAATAGTTGGTAATTACCATGATCTAAAGCACAAGTGTTTTCAGTGAGTGTGTTAGATTTATGTATCAGTTTTTAGTTGCAGTGTAAAGGGAAAACTTAAGATATCAATTAAAATTATCAATCGATCGGCAATCGGCAATCAGCAACCATAATCCTCATCATCATCGCTGTCGATGGCCGCACGGCGTCTGTCGTACTTGACGGTGGATTTACTCTGTGGCATTTGGGCATTCACGCTCTCCAGGATGCTGACGAACTGGGCATCGTCCAGCTTGCCACGCACCTGACCCATTTGGGCCATCCGAATGACCATGTTCTCAAACATCTGAGCCTTGTCCGGTTTGCTCACTTTCAGTGTGTTAACTGTAATGATCAGGGGGGTTGGAAAAGAGGTTTTTAATTACATTTCAACTAAATTAATTAATGTTCAAAATAATAATTTATATCACTTTCAATTTCAACCATATAAATCGTCTCAAATTCTAATTTTTTGTTTTGAAAAGCTGCCTAATTTTTTATTTATTAGAGATGCTTAATAAGATTTATTAACTATTTTTAGAAAATTAAAAATAAATATGTCAATATTTAATTTTGCCAAAAAAATTACTTTATACATAATTTAAACCATATTATTTGCAATTCTAATTTTTAATTTATGTATTTTAAATTGCAACAATATCGTTTTCAATTCTAGTTTTTAATGTGCTTTGAAAAACTGCTTAATTTTCTATATATTAGAAATAGTTAATGAATGATAGTTATCTAACTATTTTTAGAAAATTAAAAAACTAAATGTCAATTTTTAATTTTGTCAAAATAATTAATTTTTCCTTAGTTTAATTCATTTTTTTTCCAATTCCAATTTTTAATTTTCTTAGTTTTCTAATAATTAGGACAAGTAAATTAATTAAAAATATCCAACTGTTTTATAAACTTAAACAATCGTAAACAAATGTGAATATTTAATGCTGTCAAAAGACTGACATGACTAACTGTAGCGGTTTACTTACGGCGGGCGCGTGCTTGTTGGTCCAGCACTTGGGACAGAATCGAGTGCTTCATTTCCTCCTGGGCGCGCATCTGGTCCTGCTGGGCCTGTTGTTTCTCCGCATCGTTGCCACCGCCGCCACCCTGTGTGTTCAATGGAAAGGTATATCAGTCAGCAGATACCCTTTATCCTACAGGTGGCGCCAACGCCAAAGCCAATAGCCAACAACAACAAACACCATGAGTCATGCACTGTCATGAAGCACTGTGTCGAACCAAGCGAATGACATTTAGCCCATTTCCTTGTGCAACTTCCCAATTTGTTTTTTGTTTTTTTTGTGTCTATTTTTGGCATTTGGCGAATCACGAATCCAGCGGCATATGAACAAAATATCACATTGTCCCTTTTGTTTTGTACTTACAAATTGCGACTGCATTTGCGACATGCGCTGTGCGCGTAGTGCATCCAAATCTCCGTCCGACATATTTGTAAAGCGCCTTTTTTATTTATTTTATCAAGTTTTTATATAAAAAAATAAACATGCACTCCAATTTCTCCGGCAGGCAGTGTAATACAATCGTTATTGACGACAGACCTATCGAATATCAAGTGGCCATGCATATGTATAGATTTTGGGGTGAATGGTTAAAGAAGAAGATTGCTGTATATCGATTAGTTTCGATAGCCGATGCATTGATATTGGCGGGAAAAGAAGAAGAAGAGCCCAGAAACAATCAAACAGCTGTTTTAAAAGTCGCTCCTGAAAGAAAAAAGTAAATTGCACTAATAATATTGTTATATTGTTAAACAATTGGTGAAAATGACCTCACCTTTGGAAAATCTTGAAACTCAGCTGGAAATGTTCATCGAGAATGTGCGTCAAATTCGCATAATCGTCAGCGATTTCCAGCCCCAGGGACAGAACGTACTCAACCAGAAAATGTAAGAAAAATACCAATTTAGTATTTTGTTTATGCCAATAACAAGCAATTCTTTGTGACAAAATGCAGCAACAGTTTGGTCACTGGTCTCCAGGAAATCGACAAGCTGCGACCACAGGTGCAGGATGTGTACGTGCCCTTTGAGGTGTTCTTCGATTACATCGACCAGGACAAGAATCCGCAACTGTACACCAAGGACTGTGTGGAGAAGGCGCTGGCCAAGAATGAGGAAGTGAAGGGCAAAATCGAGAGCTTGAAGAAGTTCAAGTCAAATCTGCTGCTGGAATTATACAAGACATTTCCGACCGAGATGAACAACTACCGGGCGTACAGAAAAGACTCGATCTAGGCAATAATACAAAAGAAATGCGACACATTGTAGCTCACGCATAACGGTAGTTTTGTAAGCCTCATTAATATATTTTTTTTAAGCGAGAATATATATCATCGATGTACTTAGATAATTCAATGGTTTGGAGTCCTGAAACGGGTTTGGAATTGATTAAATTTAGTGCTATTTTCTGACTGTTGACGTACTCACAGTTCTGCATCCTGAATATGTAAGCCTGTTTTAGAGAGGGGGGATCCGGGTGTGGCAGGAATCGTGTTGTGTAATTTGAAATCGTCCATTTGGCAAAATTTTTTCACAAGGCTCCAGTGGCGCAATTGGTTAGCGCACGGTACTTATAATCAGTAACTGTGTATGAGCAATGCCGGGGTTGTGAGTTCGAGCCTCACCTGGAGCAGCAGCAGCGATTTGTTGTGGTGCTTACTTTTTTTTTGCAAAATCTAGTTTTAAACCATTTTTATTAAATTTGAAAATTGTCACACGCATACAATTGCATGCAATACGCGGGTAAATTGGTTTAATGAATAAATGCGATTTGCTTAAAATTGTTTGTAAGCCAGAGTGTTGCCAGACTGTCGAAACCATGTAGTCGGCCATGATGAAATCATATAAAGGTGACGTATTCGTTTGATGTGCCCTCTTTTAATAAGCGGTTGTATTAAATTCTCTGAAAAGTGTCCAGAGTGTGCAAAATACATATGTCGTTTGAACTCGAATCGTTTGGTTTGTGTTCCCTGAGATATTAAGAAGAGGCAAATGTGGATAAATGCAACAGGGACAATAAAAAAAACATGCCATTGCTTTTTGATTTGGTTTTATATATTGCACAGCGCACAAAATGAAAATAAGTGAAGAGTGTAGAAAACCAAACAAAACAAGTTTTCTATATATCCATCTCTGTCGTCTCTCACACGTCAGACAGCTTCGCCCCGAGAGAGAGCGAATACATCACCTTTTAAATAATTTCATCATGAAGTCGGCCAGCTGTTTTTTGTTTTGGCAGCTTGTGTAATTAAAAAAAATCAAATATTTATTTGTCACAAAATGCGCAGTGTTGTTGCTGCTGTTTTAAAAACTGGTTTTAGTGGAATAACACGTCCACCAGCGATCAGACGGACTATCCGGAATTGTAGATATGTGTCGCTGTCTTCCAAGATTATCTGCTGGAACTGCCAGAAGCCTGGAAAGCAAATGATATGTGAGGATTGTGGAAGTCTTCAGGATGTGGATTACAAAATTGCAAGTAACCAATGCACAATATACAAGTGCAATGCCATATTAATATTTGTAATTGTAGAACTACTTTGATCTGTTGGACTTTCCCACAACATTTGCGGTGCAGTCTCAAGAGCTGACGCAGCGATTTCGTCAGCTTCAAACACATGTGCATCCGGACAAATACAGCAACAAGTGAGTAATATTTTAAACAGACGCAACTCGATACTCAATTGTAATTGTAAACAGAACCTCAAGGGAGCAGACGAATTCGGCGGATTGGAGCTCGCTGATTAACAAGGCCTACAAGACGTTATCGGCGCCCGTGGAGCGTGGCCAGTATATGTTGCAGCTGGAGGGCGAACAGATGCCACAGGACAACAGTGCCTTAAACACAACTTTTCTCATGGCCATGATGGAACGCAACGAGGAGGTGGAGGAGGCCCAAGATGGCGCCACCCTGGAACAGTTACATTCGATAATTGCCAAGGAATTGGAGGCGAATGCACAGCAGTTATCGGCGCATTTCGAGACAAACGATTTGGCTGCTGTTAAGGCGACACTTGTGGAAATGAAATATCTGCATAGCATACAAAGCAGCATCAAAAAGAAACAACAACACCTGATGTCCCTCTGAATCGATTAGTAGTTGATCGGTCATCGATAAGTTGACAGCAACGCAAAGTTGGCCGCCGCAGACAGTGGACAATGAAAACAGCTGTTCAGCAGTCCGGGATGAACAAAAAGTCCAGTGATGATCGATTAAAAAAATATTTGTGTGATTTAAAATCACAGGTGTTGGCACCTGCTGCTGAATATTAAGTGGCTTAATTATTGTTGTAATAACTTGCAGTCGTAAAGTGCAAATGACAAGCGTAATGAACTAACGAGCAAACAAGTTTTTTTTTTCTTCTCCTATCTACCGGACTCAAGGGGTTTTCTAAGGCGCAACTCTAAGCTGGTCCAGAACGCGGATAAAAGTTCCCCGTTGCGAGCACCCTGCACCTGTGAAAATGAACATGAACATGAAATTGACAAATCATTGGTCCTGGTGATAGCATTTTAATCGGTGTACGAGACAAGCGCCGTGCACTGTGCACACACACACACACACACATACAGTTGCAATCACCTGTGACGTAAACACCCGCAGACCCGCATACATACACAGACACAGACACACACACACACTCAGATACAACATACAACACTCGTACTTTCGATAATACTAGTGTGGTATTTTTGCCAGATATTTGTAGTGCAAATTGAATTTAAATTGTAAACGCTTCTTGTTTCGCAATGTCAGTACGATTTCGTACATTGAGCGAACTGCGCACACATTGGAACCGACTGGAAAATGTCGAGGATACTCTGCCTAGGGGTGTGCCTAGCAGTTCTCTGTCTCACTCCCACTCCCACTATTGCCGATGTGGATGGAACTGTCTCGCCCATCATTGGCATCCTGGCACAGGAAGTGTATCCGAATTCTCTAAATGCCATCAAGTATAATGCCACCAGCTATATTGCGGCGTCATATGTAAAATTTGTAGAGGGTGCGGGCGGCAGGGTGGTGCCCATTTGGTAAGTGCTAAATTGAGATTGAGAGACGGACACCTGATAAGTGATAACTGATAATTCATAATCACAGACACAGGCTTATCAAATAGTAATGCCACTTTTGTTAAGATGTTATTTAATTTACTATCCGTGTGTCTTGGCTGCAATCGCGATAAGTCGACTTTTGACTTTGCCAGGGAAATTTTAATTGTGGAGGTCATAATTTAATAAACGTGTCCCCCTTCCCTTCTATCCCACCTCTCTCTATATAGGATCGGTCGTAATCAGAGCTACTATGAGAAGCTGCTGCAGAACGTTAATGGGTGAGTTGCAAATGAACTGAAACTGATTTTTTATTTTTATTTTATTTTTAAGTATTTCTTTAAGCATTGTTTAATTCAATAATAAATTAAGAAATATCATTTAAAAAGAAAAAATAGAAAGGAAAAATGTATACGAGATTCAAGTGCTGTAAATCAAAACTGCGAATCGAGTTTAATATAATTTTTTTTTTTTTGTAATTTAAATATATATATTTTTTCATTTTAGTATTAAATTTGTAAATTAATTGTTGTTTCGGCTGCTTTTAACCTGACAATAAATAAATAAATAAACAAATGAGTTTATAAAAAATATCACTATGTAAAAGCCGACAAAATTTTAATCGTTTAATGTGTATTGTATATAATTGTAAAAACAAAATATAAGCGGAATGCCATTTTAATCGAAGTTTAAATTCATTCCGCATTTAGATTTAATTGATTTGGTTAAAATAATTTTTAAAGTAAAGTTTTCTCCTTTGTCTTTTTTGAAAATGTAATCCCAAGCATTTCATCAACATATTTGTAAGCCAAAGTTTTACTTCACTTCAGACTGTAGAACAAATGTTGGAATCGCAATGAATCTGCTTACAAACGTTTCAACTATTTTCATGGAATTTTCTTATCGTATATTAATATACAGTGTACCAAAAATGTTTTCTTAGAACTTTTATACATATCACTGCAGTTTTTTTAAACCGTTTATTTTTTATATTAATCATCACTTATTATAAATTTAATTTTGTTTTACAGTGTACTGCTGCCTGGTGGTGGAACCTTTTTCAATGAGACCAACGGCTACGGCGATGCAGGCGAGCATCTGATCCGAATTGCCAGGCAGATCAACGATAATGGCACCTTCTTCCCCGTTTGGGGCACTTGCCTCGGCATGGAATTGCTCGTTCTCAAAATGGCCAATGGCACCGAGACGCGCATCGACTGCGAATCCGTGGGACAAGCGCTGCCGCTGGAATTTAAGCAGGGTAATTAACGAACCTTGAAGGTCTGAGATTGTCACAGCTATTAACGATTAACATTTATTTTGTAGATTACAAACTGAGTCGCCTGTTTGAGAATGCAAACGATGAGATTATAGCAGCACTGACTAATGAGAATATCACCTACAACTATCATCGTTTTTGCTACACCGAGAAGAGTTTTGCCGAGCCACCAATTAACAACTCTTGGCGCATAATGTCACTGAACCACGACGTGCATGGCGTTGAGTTCGTCTCCACCATTGAGCATCTGAAGTATCCGTTTTTTGGCGTGCAATTTCATCCGGAGAAAGCGCTCTACGAGTTCCAAAGTGCCAAAGTTCCGCACACAAACTCGGCGGTGAAGAGTTCCCAGTATTTTGCCGACTTCTTTATCAGCCAAGCGCGTCGGAATCCTCACAAATTCCTCAATGCCACAGAGCAGACGAGATCGTTGATATACAACTATAATCCGAAATACACAGCGCTTGTGGGTTCCAGTTACACTCAGACATATGTCTTCAACTTTGATGCTGATGGCTATGGCGACGAAGATGACAGCCCATATCCTCAGCCCTATCCTTATCCTCCAAAAGGCGACGGCGCTACAACGCAGACCATTGAACTTGCCACCGTTGTGGCATGCGTTTTCAGTGCGATTTACGCCACAACAACGCAACATTAGAAGTGAGAAATCACAGTTTATTTAAAAATTCTTTTTTTTTTGTTTTTTTTTGTGTGTTTATAAATAAATATGGCTATTACTGGTATTTATTAACTTGTCTAATAATCATTTCTTTTTGTTTTATCTAATCTTATCGTAAATCTGTTTCTTTCATTTAAAATAATCTTCGTTTTTAACAGCTTGTGCCACTGCATTGACCAATTAAATACAAATATGTAGAATAAAAATATGGTTATAAATTGGAAATAGATTAAGTTTATTAATTGATAAAAAGACAAAAAAGATACCTTGCAAAAATTTGATGATCAATTACAACAATTTTGTAATGCATCAATGCTTTTTAAATTATTTACCTTTTAGTTTGCAATTTAAAGCTATAAATAATTTATTTAAATTGTTGATCACTAATAATTTTTAGTTTCTAATTTTATGTTAAAATATTTGTTTGACGCCTGCTTTTTTGTTATTTAGGAAAAAATTTGTAATTTTATTTAACAGGCTTTCTGTTACCTTTGGTGCAACTTAATCTAGTTTTAAATTTGGGAAAAAACAAAAGAATTGGGAACTTATAACTAACATATTCCTATTAAAATTACATTATATACACTATATACAGTTTTATATTTAAAAAAGCATTCTAGTTAAGAGATCATATCCAATTTTTAATCTTCTTTTTCTCTCCTCACACTTTTTTCAATTTGAATTTTGTTTTTGCTACCAGAAGAATTACATTAAAGTACACTCCTAAAAGTATGCAGCACATTCTGCAATTTCTGCAAAGTCTCTCGCAGTCTGTTATGCCTGCCCTGTGTGTGTGTAAGTGAGTGAGTGTGTGTGTGTATTTATATGTGTGGAAGTGCAGCTCATGGGCAGTTCAGTTTAACGGCACAAGTCTCGATGGCTGCACGGTCGGAATCGATTCGAATTCCCACTGTGGGAATTCTTTGCATCGATATTGCCAGCACTCTAAGCAAGATTTATCCGGATGGGGTCCAAAATTACAGTTACATTGCTGCCTCTTATGTTAAGTACGTGGAATCGGAAGGTGGAATTGTGGTGCCGATTTGGTGAGTTTAATTCTTGCACTAATTGCTAATTGCATTAAATGGTAAATGCTTTGATGTGGAAGATTAATAAAAGTTTTCTATCAAGAAAAAGAAATACTTATAAGTATATAAAATATATATACATATATTTATATGTTTTTGTAAAGTATATCAATGCCAAATGTTTGCGAAATATACTATGATGAAATATACTCTATATATATTGTATATGTAGTCCTCATGTACACCGACTGAATAAAAGGACTGAATATGTGTATAAATAGTCCTCATAAAAATTGACTGCATATGGAGGACCCTATATATCTATGGGACAGTTCCATGAAACTGTAAAACAACTTCTTATCTTCTTAATGTTGAGATGCGGTCATCGTTTTCTCAAATGTACAACTTCTTATCGAACGCCCATGAATCATCTATTTTCGATATTTTATATCTTAAATGTGCAAGTTCTTATCGTAATTAATAGGTACCTATAATGTGTATATTTTTGATAGATTGAAAGGCGTCAAAAAAGCACTTGGTGAAGCCACCTGACTTTTGGGATGACCCAAGCTGGTGTTGATGTTCCATCAGAGTTTAAAAAATATCAGAGTTAATTATCTTAATTCCATTAATTGCAAAAAATGCAACTAGCAAAACATAGGGTATCGGCTAGTTCATTAGTGTATTTCAGTAAAAATGCTTTCGCTTTCAATCGCAAAAAGAAAGCAATTAAATTAATGATGCTAACAAATTTTTCGATTAATTTGAAGTGCTTGTGAGTTAATGCCAAAACAAAATAATGTTGAGTCTAAAAAAATGTTTACTCTATATTATATATTTTTTTATTTTTGGCCAATTGCATATTTATATTAAAACTCACGCACAGAGTCGATTATTAAACGAACGCAGCGAATAAATAATTGCGAACAATTATTCGAAATGCTTGAAAATCAGGGAAAGCGAAGGGAAGGGGAGATGAAAATGGAAATGGAAAGGGAAAGGGAAAGGGAAAAGGGGCAGAAGATTCCGCACATTGGCGTCATGTGCATCGATATAGCGCAATCGTTGGAAAACCAATTGGGAGCTGGATCTTGGCATAGTTATTTGCCGGTCTCGTACGTTAAACAGTTGGAATCGGTGGGCGCAGTCGTCATTCCCATTTGGTGAGTGACTTAAGTTGAGTGACTGACCGATTGCATAAACAACACGAACAGCAGGCAAACAACATCACCTTGAAACGTATTTTTAAGGGGAAAACAACAAACCAATGCAGTTGGCCAAATGCCAAAAATGAGTCGGATAGCAAATTCAATTGTTTGCAATTTATTTTCATTTCATTTTCATATTGTAGGATCGGCCGTGAACGTGGCTATTATGAAACGATACTGGGCCAGGTGAATGGCGTGCTCCTGCCCGGCGGTGCCGTCTGCCTGGACGAGGAGGAGTCCAAGAAGTATCCCACGTGCACCAACGATTGTGTGGAAGCCGCTCGGCTCATTTACGAGCTGGTCTTGGAGAAAAATGTGGCTGGCGAATACATGCCATTGTATGGCACCTGTCTGGGCTTCCAGCTGATCCTGATCAATGCGGCCCAAGAGAAGAAGGTGCGCACCGAATGCGTCGAGCCCAAGTTTAAGGCATTGCCACTGCATTTGAGCGACGATTATAAAGAGTCGCAGCTGTTCAAGGACCTGTCCGAGAAGTCGGCCAAAGAGATGTGCACTCAACCATTTGCCTGCCATCAGCATAAGTTTTGCATTACAGAAAGCAATCTGAAAAGCTCCAAATTGCTCAAGGACACGTGGCACGTGTTGGCCACTCAGGCGGATGCGAAGGGCGAACGTTTCATAACGCTCATCGAGCATCGCAAATTTCCGATCTTTGGCTCACAGTTTCATCCGGAAAGAGCAGCCTACGAGCAGTTGTTTGCCTGCCAGGACACCTGCCGCGAGGCGCACACATCCATCTGCATCGAGTTGGCCCAGCATTTTGCCAGGACCTTCGTGGATGCCTGTCGCCGCAACAACAACAGCTTTGACAGCGTCGAGTTGATGGCTCGTCATCTGATCTGCAACTGGCAGCCCGTATTTACTGGCAAACATCCCGAATCCCACTGGCTGCAGTGTTACATGTTCGACAAGCACGTGGATTATCCGGCGGCATAAATCTCAATTCCAGCAGAGTTAACAAAAATTTCATTCAACAAGCCTCGAAAAAAATTAAATTTTTTTAAATTACAATTGAAATTCAAAGTAAATGAAAATTTTTGTGTTGGCATTGAATAATTAAAATAAGCACTTTATATTTAAGCATTGACTATTTAATCTTTTTGTAAATGTAATACTTTAAAAGAATGGATTTTCAATTTAAAAATATGTCGATAAATGTTTAAAAATAATTAAAGCGTAAATAAAAAGAAATAAAAACGTTTAACATAATTTTTTGTCACAATCTCAATTTGTTAAAAAAATTAAGGAATACCTTTCAACCACACACTAAGAAATAAAAATAGACATTAAATAATATTAATAGTAATAATTTATGATAATATTATTGTTAGATATAAATTGTATTCAAATATTTAAATGACACAAAAGAAATACTAGATTAATTATATTAATATTATAAATGCTAACTGTTAAATTGTTAAATGTTAATGTTAATTGTCAATCACCATATATGTTTAAATTTAACTAAATAAGTTGTGACTAACGCGTCAATGTCAAAGCAGAAATGCTGTAGCGTTAGGAATGCTTAGAAATAAGTTAAATAAAATATAAATAAAATGCTTGCTTGACGCCTCTATGTATTTTTTGTTTAGTAAGTAGTTTTACTTTTAAATTAAAATTGTAAAGAGAGTTGAACTTCCATAACTCGAACTTCTTTAACTCAAGCTAAATAAGTGGCAGTAAAATTAATAAGCTTAAGAAATAGAACTCTATAAGTCGAATATTTACATAACTCGAACCTTTTCTTTAGATAATGGTGATTCTAGTTAGTGAAATTCGACTGTAGTTGGAAATTTTTTATTCTATCTAATTTAAATAAAAAGATAATGCACTTAATAAATTGTGTAAATATACTCTTGATATTTGTGCAAAATAAATGTATCTACATATAATAAGTATTGGAAACTTTTTATTTAAAGCAGTTTCAAAATACATGTGTAGGCAAAAATATCCTAATTGACAAATTCCATTTGCTGCTTTCAAAAATTTCCATTCCCGGTAATTTTCCGCTTTGCCGCTTTTCACTTGCAAATTTTCGTGTAGCTTTTGTCTCCTGCAGGAGGCTCGTCGAATGTGTGTGTGTGTGTTTGTGTGTATATGTGTGTGTGCGTGTGTTTGTATGTGAGGAAGTGAAGGAAGAGAGTGCGTGTTTTTGTAAGAGTTTGTGTGTGTAATTATTAGCCCTCGTTCCTAGTGCGCATTCGTCTGGCGCGTGTTTTTTTGAAGCTAAAGAAAACACACACACACCTGTTTTACAAAATAATAAAAATAATTGTCAGCCGTCTGTGTTTGTTGTTGCCTCTTTTACTTGGCCACATTTTATTGTCATTGTTGCTGCTTTGACTTGGCCATTATTGTTCGGGCCAGAGACGAGACGGTATTGTTGTTAGACATGTTGCGGTCTTTTTATATTTCCTAATCTACAATATGTAAAGAGACGAGTACTTAGGGAATTTACTAAGTTGTGGCGCTGATAGCGTCGTCTAGCAAGGACACCAAGAACATGGCTGAATATCACTCATACGACGCGTGCAACCAAAAGCGAACGCGGCATTTGACGCTTCATTTGCTGCGGTCAGCTTGGGAAAATATACAGTGGTCCACTAATGGCTTCATACATCATAACTTTGTCAAATTTGCTTATAATAAAAAAGTTTTTTATATTTACCTTTTATTCATTTAAATTCCGTTCATAGGATACAAAAATTTTTTTAAGCCATTAAGTACCCATGGCAAATTGTGAATTTTTGTAAGAATCTATTCTTCACTTTTTGTTAAGAGTGACTGCAATAAAAATAGTTTCAAAAATGTCTTCTGATTCTTTACAATTTTTTGAAAATTTGACTATTTTAACCCCATTTCCATACTTTTCATACAAAGAGTACTAGCAAAAAGATTTTTGAAAAATTTGCAGTCACTTTTAGAATTATTTAAAGAATTTTGTTGCATCTAAATATTTTTTGTTTGAAACCGAGGAAATAAGTTGAAAAATAGACCTTTACAGAAATTCAAAATTTTCCATGGGTACTTTACAAAAATTCAAAATTTTTCCCATGAACGGAATTTAAATGAATAAATTTACCTTTTAAAACTGCATCAAAACTTTTTTATAATACGCAAATCTGACAAAGTTATGGTGTATGAAGAGTTTAGTGGCACACTGTATATAAATGAGTGTGTGTATTAGGCACTGCTCATTTAACCCGTCTACTTATAGTCAGCTAAATTGCCGGTCTAAATGCCCTTGTGCCCATTTTACACATACACTGGCGCACATAAGTAAATGTTCACATGCGAGCATACTACGCATATTTTAAAATACACTCAAAGTAAGCCGCTGTCCATGTGTGTGTTGCCTGCAACACTTGCCACAATCAACTTACACACACACACACACATTAATATATATATATATGTATATAGCCTCCTTTTTAATGACGTCATAGGCGCTCGCTGCAAAAATTGAGCACAGCCCGAAAACCAAAACCGAAACTGAAACTGAGTCTGTGTCGTTTTCAAATCTGCCCCCTTTTTACCCCTTTTAGCCAACCTAGCAGCTCTTAACCTAGTTGGCGTGCATTGAACCAGCCTTCTTCTCTCTCTCTCTCTCTCTCTCTTATACTCTCCCTCTTTTTCTCTTACACTCTCCCTCTCTCTGTCTTTTCATTCTTGCGCAGCTGCGAGTCTCGGGCTGCAATTGCAACGTTCAATGAACTGCCTGCAAGGACATTGCAGTCACTTACACACACACACACACACACAAACACACTCACATATGCAGACCGGCTTTGCCCGGTTATGAAACAACAATAAAATTGCCCCCTTTCCCCCCCTCCCTCTTTCACAGTCTGTGGCGAACAGACGAACGAATTTGCGCCGCTTTTGGCATTTAACTACAAAGTTGAAGGATGCGACCCACTGTGACGACAGTGGGAGCAGGATGCTCCAAAGGATGCGACTGCTATAACCTTTCTCGATTCTCGGTTCTCGTTCCCCGCCTTCCCAAGGCGACGAACCGTAAATTGGCAGCACCCAGCGAGTGGACATTGCCACTTGCCACTTGCAACATTCGCGAACCTTCGTTCAATATTCGCTTTTGTTTTTGTTGTTGCCTACTTTTGAGCGCACACACTTACGAGCAATTATGTTGGGATGACATATGGGACTGAGCTTAAAATAAAACTGACATTTAGTGGCATCAACTTATGTGTCTGACTGTATGTGTGACGTCATCGGCTTTGCCGCTGGAAGGTCAGCGAACAAAGCAACACAAAACAACACACAATAAAACACAAGGCATCGCACCACTTGCCCCACTCGCACCACTGACACCGCTCGGCATATAAATAAGTACACCTATTTAGGTTAAGCCCATCTCAGTGAGATTCAATGCTGGCTTAGCTATTCGCAGCCTCGTATCCTTAATGGGCCATATCCTGCACATTAATCAGCGAGTTTTGGGTCGAGTGTGTCTCATGTGGCTCGAGATTCAACTCGGCCTAGCGATGAATATTGGCACAAATTTATCGATATTAAAAACAAAAAAAATGTTACTTAATAAAACATATTTAAAAGATCACATTATATATAATCTATTAATATCAAATTTGCAGTTTAATTAACTATTTGTTTTTATATTTAAAAAAAAACATAAAATATTAGTTTCTTACAACCTGTAAAGATTATTATTATTTTACGATCTTAGTGCGTTAAATGTAAAAATAAAATATATGAAGTCACCAATTACCATTTATTGGTAAATTCACCAATTATCTATATACCCATAGGTTGTTCTAAAAGTGCTCAACAAAATAAGACGAAATATTGAAATACGTATTATAGAGTGCCTCAATTTTTTTTCACAACTCATTTTCGTAACCTATGGTAAATTTTAAGATGTTTTCACCAAGAAACCATAGTTCTAAAGTGAATTCTAGGTTCGTGCTTTTGTGTTGAAAAATTCATTTTTTTTGAAAATTTATATCTTGGGTGTTTACGATCCGATCCTGCCAAACTTGGTGTCAATACTCTCGTTAGGACTAGGACTTTCAAAATTCTAAAGAACCAAAGGACAAAATATCCCTTAAACATAATTTTCATCCTAGGAAGGACGGTTTTGCGGTCTCTTTTTTAAAAATTTAGTCAGAATTAAAGACGAAAAATTTGTATTTCTTGTACATTTTCTGTTAATTAATTTTGGAACTATGGTTTCTTTGTGAAAACATTTTAGAATTGACCATACATTATGAAAATAGGTCCCCATATTTTAATTTTTTCGGGCCCATACAAATCGATGCACTCTAATGTATATAGAATATTACAAATCATGCAGCTATTTACTCAAACATAGCGATATCGATTATATTAATACCCATCTTTAGTTGTTGGCAAAACGCGTTAAGGATCCATGTGCCATGTAGTCGCATCCTTTTGGCCTTCCTTTGTTGGCTCCTCTCGAAATTGTTGCAATTGTTAGCGTGCTTTTATGTTTTGTCACAAGGTTGTTACGCCCTCAGATTGCCTTACAGATTTTCGCATTCAAATTAGTTGCATGCACTATTTATAGGCAACATGCGATGCACAAAACAGTGGAAGCAGTGAAGGGGAACGGCAAGGGAGGGGAGCAGGGGAGATGGGCAGCAGGAGGGCATTTGGATATTCGCTGGGTGTGGATTATGCAAGCCACACGATGGCCGCGAACCGACAGAATGTCGCCTTTTGTTTCGGTGTTTATTAATACAAAAAATTCAAAGTCCAATGCGCCAGCCATGTGCAAAAGGATACGACCAAAGGATGCGGTGTAAACGAGGTTTATCTAATGCACGTATAAATAAACCATTCAGCTAAAAACGTGTCGCATAATCAAGGCAGCTGCGTCACATATCTATTAAATTAGTTGAGATTCACATGACGTATACGCAATGTGTGACAAAGTTGCATTAATGCGGCACTGCTGTCTGTCTGTGGTTTTTAACTAACCTGCTCGTAAATAGTTTAATTTTTACTACTGCCTCCCCTTTCTCTCTATTCCCCTTGTGACGCTGCAAATGTTTCAAGAATGAATTGCACAAGGATGCGTTGCAGTCTGTCGACAAACGTCAACCGACGCCGACCGACGAAGCTGACAGCCTTGGCCCAGTTAGCATCGCAATTCGTGTGCTTCCGCCGACACACACATTTAAGCAAACACCCAAACACACACACACACACACACACACACACATGTGTGTGTATATTCAGCCAGATAACGACGTCACAATTTGAACCTTCAGACTCAGTTTGAACGTGTGGTCAACTCAACTCAATAATTTTGCCGTGTGGCTGGCGATTTTAAAAGCCGCCTTAACGTGAGCATATCTACAAAAATATATAGCACACAACTTTCCCTTTCTCTTACCTTTCTGCCTTCCTCTGTTTGTTGGTTTCACTCTGCGTATACGCAATAAACTGATTATCGAGTTTGTAAATCAATTGGAAGTCGCTGTCAACTTGCTGCCAATTTGAAATGCCATTTCGAACCTTTTTTATTTTAAGAGAGCGTATCCTTGCACTTTAGCTAATTAAAGACGTGCGTCATCGCTCAACTTCTTAAAGGAGTCAACAGAAACTCAAATATTTATAAATTATTTTTTTTTTGTTTATATTCATAATTAAATTATGAGTTAGATTGAAGATGGAATAAAAGCAATTTAAATATATCAAAATTTTGTTGTCTTGATAATTGCGGAATTATTGTATTGTGTTTTCTTTTATATATTTAAATTGTTGTCAAAATAGGCAACAGTTCAATGGCGCAAAGAAACTCAAATATTAATTGTGCTTACTTGTATATTTAATTATTTACTTATTAAATTTATATTTAAAATTATATTCATAATTAAATTTTTTATAAACTAAGAATCGAGGAAATATTTTAAAACAAATAAGAAAATAAAATTTTGTATTATTAGTAATTTCATTTTTGTTAATGTATTTTGATTATATAGTGTATTTTTTAAATTGTTCTCAATTTTAACTGAACTACCAATGACTAAATAAATAAATACATCACTTACATAAAATGTTTTTGTGTATATTTAATAATTATAAAAAACTGAAAATCGCGGAAATATTTTAAAACAAATTAGAAAATAAAATTATTTTTATTAAGTAAGGTCATGCTTTTTTTTGTATTGTTTTCAAATTTAAATGATTTATAAATGAATAAAAAAATAAATATTTAACTTACATAAACGCTTTTTGTATATCTTTTGTAATTAAAAAATTGAGATATATCTTTCTTTCCATCTGACTAACTGCAATGCATGTTTGAAGATTTCCATTTCCAGCTGCCTGACAGTTTTCTAATTACAAATATCGCAGTGAAGACCTTGACTCTCCTCGAACTGAGACTGAGACTGACCCAGTGTGAATCCCCTCGATGATGATGACCAGTTGACAGCTTGTGTGATGATGTCCTTGTTAATCGTGGGAGCAACGAAAATCAAGTTTGTTTTGGTGGTTGGCTCTTGTGTGGTTTCCCGTGGGTTCCGACAACGTCAACACGGCAAAAGGAGGTCGAGGTCGTTTGCTGGATGCTTCCGGCCAATTATGAATGAAATCCTTTAAGGACAACGACGCCAAAACAGGAGCAGCGACACAATTATGTTTGTTCGTATGGGATGCAGACAAAAAGTGGGTGAGTGGGTAAGTGGGTGAGTAGCCCGTTGTCGGCGTTGTCCGTCGTCCGTTGTCCGTTGCGGTGCCGTTGAAGGCCAGACAAAGGATGCGCGCGCTTCTCGTGTCGTCTGACGTATGACCTGATCAAGGATGCCAGGATGCAACAAACCCGACCAGTGTTTTTGGTACGTCATCGACAAAGACGCTGCGTTGTCCTCCAGTTGAAGCGTTAACCTTCGCCCGGCTGCGTTTTGTGAATGAACGTGAACAGCTCCTGGATGACTTGAGGGTTAACTGTTACTGTCCTCCTCACTCTCCCTTTGCATCTCTCACTTAATCTTCTTCCTTTCTCTCTATCCCACTTGTTTGTTTATGCTACTAAAAGGGATACAATTAATTAGGAAGGTCCTTGGTTCTGTCCCTAATCGTGTAATTGTAGCCTATATGACACTCTGCCTTTCATCCTTTTCTCTCCTGCTCTCTCTTTCTGTGAGTGCAAACGAGTTTTGTCACTTAACGTTTTCGTTGCCTACTTTTAGGCGCTGACCTCTCGTAATGTTCAAGTCACGTTCATTTGAAGCTAATGTGGTCGCAATGCGCAACATTATTTGGACCCTACAGTATTCCAGATAATGCCCTGTCATGCATTTGAAATAGGAAACATGTGAGATGGCTGCTATTAAAAAGTCAACGACTAGAAGATACCCTTTGCTTGATTATGAATATGACGACTGATAGACCAACAAATATCCTAAATTACCAGATTTTGGAATTTTTATTTTTAATTTTAATCATCTAAAAAATTAACGGAAATCTACTCATCTGCCGAGTTTCTAAAAGGTATTGATTAACTTATATAAAGTATATATATCAATAAATAACAAATTGAATGACTTATTCGACTAGCGGTATCTTTTTATTACATTTTAAGTTGTGACTTATTTAGAAACGGTAGGAACAAATGAACAACTAAAGATAAATACAAAAATGGATAAATAGTAAAATGTCCTAGTATCAATTGTAAAGATATGAATGATCATTAATTTTGTTATTTTCCTTTATTAAAAATTAATTTATTGATATTGATATTCTAATTCTCTAATAATGGGAAACAGAATGGTGCATTGTATTTATATTTAATTGGGAAATTAATTCTTTATATCTGATTACATTGCCAATGACTTGCAATTATATCGAATGTAATTTAATTAATATTATTAATACGCCCCGTTTCGTCTGCTTCGGTGAGTTTCCTTTACCTGATTCTTTCATTTGATTATTATTAAATTTATATTTATGCACTTAATTTATTCAAATTTCTAAATTTGCCATTTCAAACCGTTTTTTCTTTCTTATTTCCATTTTATTTTTATTGGCTATTTTTGTGTGTGTTTTTTTTTTTCTTAGCCTGTTAGGCTGTATTGCAAATATTGGTCCTAAACGAAGACATTTTGTTTTGCGTATTGACTTCAATTACCGACACATTGTGCATATTTTATGAGCTGTCAGTTGGACAAAGGCGTTTGGCCAATAGGGAGCGTGTAACACTGGCATAATTTATTATTTACTTAGCTCATGTCATTCTCTTGAGTTGGATTTGTGGGCAGGTCCTTTTGCCACGTTTATCAAGTGTGGTTACGTACACACACACACACACACATGTTAGCCAAGTTCTTTTGCCTTGTATTTGGGTCAAAGTACGAATTAGCATGCAAGCTGGGTGATTCGTTCGTTTAACGTGACGTATACGTAACTTTGCTTACAGTAGGATATTCTTAGCTCTCCATGACTGTGAAGAGGTTTCAATTTGAGGCAATAAGCGAAGATTTGATGCTCGCGTGGCAGCCAAAAATAGCAACGAACACTCGAAATATTTATTAAATGCCAGACTCACAAAAAAACTCAGACTCTCTCTCTGTCTCTGTATCTGACTTTACTCCTGCAAAATATGCAGCAATATTTTTGGAAAATGAAATTACAACCGAGTGCCATTAAAAGCAACGGAAGCAGCCGTAAAGATAACAAGTATGAGAAGATGTAATAAAAAAAATGCCTCAAAAAAGAAAGAAAGGAACAGACAGAAAGGCACAGTGTGATAAAGGTAAACAACGTACTAACAAATATTGACATACTCGCAAAGGTAAGGGGCAAAAAAACAAACTTGTAAACACATGAACATATCATTCATTCGTAATGACACCGGAAATATTCCAACTGGGTACAAGCAAAAGTCATCAGAGAATGCGTCGACTTGTACTTGATTATTTTCTTTTATTTTTTGTGCCTTGTTTATGGGCAAAAAAAGATTAATTATTGTGCTGTACTTTCTGGCTTTTTTTCCTCTCATTGCCTTCTGTTTGGTTGCCGCGGCGCGTGAAACAAATTAACGCGGCCTGCATCATAAAAAAATGCCTTTCGATGGGTGCCGAGAGTTTTCAGTGGTTTTCGGGCTGAAAGTAGACCCCTTAAATGTGCACAAAAATAATATTTACCCAGCCAAAATTAGTCGTTTATTAATAGGCTAAAGTTTCACATGATATGGAACTTTTACAGCAAACTGTTAAGCGACAATGGAGCATAAATATAAATAGACACAAATGCCAAAAATAGATGCAAAAAAACAAGAAAATAAAATGAAGAGCAGTGGCAAATTTAATTAAATGTTGTGGCAGTTAGCAAAAACAAACAGAAATTAAAAGGCAACAGGAGAGGAGAGGAGACATAAAGACAGGGGGAAAAGAGGACAGAAGGAAAACAAACTTGAAGGCGCGGAGTCTCGAGTTTTTGTCTTGAGGCGAAAACTGACTACGTGACTGCGGTTGCCTTTTGCGAAATATTATACACAATTGTTATTTTCCATTCGAGTGATTTGCCAACGAGGCAACGGGTCGTATGCGCAACAGTAGCAGGGGCTATAAAAATAAAAATCACACATACGACTAGTTGCCGGGCAACATTCGGATGCTTACATTTGTCGTCTGTCGTTTGTCGTCTGTCGTTGAGTTGAGGTTCATAAACTGTCAACGGGAATTAGGTCAACGATAACTATTTTTAGTCGCTCCCTTCCCCGCCCCCCTCAATAGACACGCCCTCAGGCGTATATAAAGCATACAAATTGGCATATTTGATGTCTGCTTGTCATTGGCTTTTCGACTTCTCGAGTTTTGGGCCCTGCGTTGACGTATTCCATCAACTATTTGTCTCTGAGTTGATGGAACTATTAAGGACATTTGATTGGTTGTCTGACTCGCTAATTTGTCTCATCTTCAAATGGTTATAAAGCGTATACGCAATGTGACCGAGTTAATTATTATTTGTGGGGCGAGACAATAAACTCAGTGTTTTGTCATATTTATGAGGTAATTATTTCCATATCAGTTCGTCTGCTTAGTCGCTTGGAATAATGTTAATCAAATCAGACCCCAGACGTCTACGTCAGGCCTCTTCTTAGCTTGTTATAAATTCAATGCAAGCATTTCAAATGTTCATAAATTTCCATACAAATTTTATGGTATTTGCTTGGCAACACAACATCCATCCATATCGATATCCATCAGCGACGAAATATATAAAAAATAGACGAGAAAAAAAAAACAGTAAAATTAATGGCTTTTCAATCGGTGACCTACTTTTTGATGGCTCTCCTTTAATTCTCCCACTTGTGACAGACGGGTATAAGCAACAAATAATCAGGCATAGATTGAGTATTGAGATTGTAGCACAGTGCGTATACGCAATGTAATAGAGTGCGTATACGCCATGTGTGTGTGTGTGCTGAAACAGATGATTTGGACCAAATCAATAGCCGTAATTAGCCTTGATTCATTCTAATTGCCATCTAGTAGCAATTTCTGGCAACTTTTCCAAACATTTCCAAGTGGGTCAGTCATCATTAGGGCATCATAACAAGTTCTGAAATTCATATATTTAGATTTTTATGTGGAAACTTCTTCGACGTCCTGGAAATAAAGATAACGAACGCATAACGATTTCTGGTGTAAATTATTTCATTTATTGAACTGGCTTCTGTGTGAGAAATTCCTCGTAAATCTTCAGTTAATCGGAAGAGTGTTACGAGAATATTTTTGGTAAATAGTTAACTTACGATTAAGTATATATTGTATAATATTATTATGTTAATCTGCTGTATATAATAATCAATTGTATTGCTTTTTTGCCATTTTTTTGTATGTATTGTATGCACGATATATGTGATGTAAACGAGACTATTTGTATATGTGGCATTTATGTTTTCTTTATTAGTATATATTTAATATAATCAGTTTGGCATTTCAATATTTAATTATTTCGACATTTCCATATATCATTTATTTGAAGCCCTACGATTGGAGTGCTGTGCAAATTAATTGAATAAAAAATGTACCAAGTGAATCTTAACTAAACGTATTATTATATATTATAAACATAGTTGAAGTTGACTTAAATAACTAACTAACTATTTAGTGACGAATTTTGATCCCATTACAGCAAATGAATCGAGTACGTATATGGAACGAGTGTCCCTAAGTAATTATAAGTTTTGAAGATTATATTTAATTTTTGTTTACGAATTTTGATCTATATTTGGGATAAAGGCACGAATGTACAATAATTAATTATTTATAAGTAATATTTATAAATACTTCAGTTATAAGCTACCAATTTTTCAACTTTAATTGAATACAAACATTTGTGTTCTGTTTTATTTTTTGTTTCCTTTTTCAAACTCCTCTTGACAGTCTTTTGTTATGGATGCTGAACGGAAAAGCGTCGTGTGAAATAGTTAAATATCTTTAATCTCTAGGTGCTTAAGTCTTGCAAACTTACTTAACATTTTTCTACATGCTTGTAATGAGTTTGAAATTTATTTATTTATTTTGTTGTCGCGCGGATATGAAAAGATTATTGTATCACAGATTTCAAAATGAATATTGTGATGTGATGGTTAATTTATGGAGAAAAGCTACTTGTATAATTTTATATATACGTATATCTAGGTTTAGTTGAACTATTAAACTGCTAGAACGATGCTACATGAGTCTATGCGGATTATGTGTAAATAGCAAGGCTACTACAAAATTGTTTCTGAATCTTAACTTTAAAAATATATTTCGGTTTTTTGTTGTTAAAGAAATGATTTAGTTAAAAATAAATGTTTAATCATAATAAAACTAATTGCTTAATTTTATTGGCATAAAAATGAAGAAAATCTTAAAAAATTTAAATAAAAAAAACAATTGGTAAAATAAATTATAATAAATAACTATCGAATTAAACCTGTTGGAATATTTTGAATCAATTTTTGTAACGAATTTTATTGGCATAAAAAAATTAAAAAAATGGTAAAATAAAAAATAGTAAATATCTATCGAATTAAGCCTTTTTTGTTTTTAAGGTTTGCAGCATTTTAACAATTTACCACTTGATTTTTAGAATTTTATTGGCAAAAGCAAAAATAAAATTAAAAAATTGGTAAAATAAATAATAATAAATAACTATTGAATAAAGTTTTTTAGAATATTTTTGAGGCTTACGAGTTTACTATTTTTTTAAATAATTTAATTTGTAGTGAAAGTAAAGCAAAAATAAATAAAAAAATTGGTAAAATATGTTAAATTGGATTGTGGATTACAATCCCGTCTAGAGTCTAGCGTCTAACGTCTGGCGTATTGACAGCAAACGGAGCTGCGGGGGACGCGTTGAGTCGGCAGACCGGAAATGCCCTTAAGATATGTATAGGAGACGGGCTGACGCAGAATGCGTTGTGGTGGCGGCTTTGACTTGTCCTTTTTGGTAGTTGTTGTTGTTGTTGCTGTGGTGTTGGAGGTTGCTGATGAGCAGGTCGATGTGGAGCAGGCGCTGGAGCTGCTGCTTGACTTGGAGGCCAATCGATGCTGATGATGATGATGATGATGATGTCGCTGATGCAGCTCGACTGTCGATGCCGATTTCAGTGCCGATTTCAATGGCAACGATGCCTGGTTAAGTGGTGCCTGCTGAAGTGTTGCTGCTGCTGCTGCTGCTGCTGCTGTTGGTGGTGGTGGTGGCGAGGGGCCGCTGCACGAGAGTGAACGGGATGTGAGCGAGAGACTCTCGAAGGCGCGACGCAGCGATGAAGTCGACCGGCGATGCAATCGTGAAAAGCTCGTGCGGCTCAACGATTTACGTTTGCCGTGTTGCAAGTGTTCTTGTTGTTGTTGTTTCTCTTGCTCCAGTTGCTGCTCCTCGATGTCGATGGTGCTGCTGGTTTCACTCGAGGCACACGACATTAAATCGAGACGTGCCGCTGCTGCCAAACCACGTCCCGCTGCCATCGACGATGAATACGAATCGGTCGATGAACTATTTGCATCCTCCTCCTGGGCTGCAGCTGTTGTTGTTGTTGCTGTTGTTGCTGTGCTGCAGCTATGACTGCCCTGCCCAACGGCATGAACTAGGTCATCAGTTGACCTCAGTCCAAAGCGTCGGCTCAGCTGCTGAAAGAATCCCATATTGCGTTCATATCGAGGCGTTGGCGAGATGCTCAAACTGGGCGAGTGTCCGCCGCCCCCAGACGATGAGCTGGGCTCCAATTCGAGCAGCCATTTTTTGGTGCAACTTGCAGTTGCATTAATGTTGTTGTTGTTGTTGTTGTTGTTGTTGTTGCTGCTGCTGCCTTGATCCAACGGCTGCAGTTCGTCCGCAAAGCAGACATGAGGTGTGCCCATTTTGATTTGCTTATCCTTTTTCACTTCCACTTCCACTTCCACTTCCTGATGCAGTTCCGCCTTTGTTGTTACCGGTCTTTGTCTCCCACACACACACACACACACACACAGTTACACTCACTCACACTGTTGCAGTTTCTTTTATTTTGTCGGCTTTTTTGTCGAGCGCTTCGTGTGTGTACACAGACGTTGTCCTTTCGCGTTTGAGTCGGCAAATTGAACGCCGATTCCTTTTATAGACTCACACGGCCGGCTGCAAAGCGGCAGCAGCTGTTCTCTCTCAGAGAGAGAGACAGACACAGAGCGAGAGAGAGCGACACAGCGCGAGAGAGAGAGGTAAGGGAAAGAAGAAAGGAACACTCGGCATATCCTTTTCTTTGTTTGGCGTTGGCCTAATAACAAAACAGGATATTGTGATATTTTGTTTACCTTACTAGTTACTAGTTCCACTGTTGACTCTACTGACCGCCAGGTGGTGTGCTATCAATATTTACACCACAACAACTCGACTGGTCGTTTTAATTGCTCTCAACCGCAATTGCAATTCGATTTGTTGCCATTTCCATTTCCGCTTTCCGCTTTTCTCTTTCCCTATTTCCGCAGTAACTCAACGGCGCATCCTTATTACATTTGGTGTTCTAAAAATAAAAACTTTTGATAAGCCTTTTCTATTTCTATTTCTTTTTCTTCTTATCTAATGGCTTTTCTTATATACGCAGTGGTTTCCTTTGTGTTGGGCAAATGTCGCCAGGAAAATTCATAAGCCGCAATTAAGTCTGTCAAAAATAGATGTCGCTTATTGTTTTCAGCCCGTGTTGTTGTGCTTTTTATTTAATTACGCACCAAATTGATTTTAATGCGCTATAAATAAAACCGACTGCCAATTTTATGCCTCGCTGATGGGTCTCTCAATAGTTGGAGCAGTGCGAGGGAGAGAGAGAGAGTGAGAGAGTGGGAGAGTGAGAGGGGAACTTTTTAATGCGCCCAATGTTAGAAGATTTAATAATGTCTGTTGTTGTCTCCTTAATGCCGCGTTTGGAGCGTGGGCAATGATTGCTCCTGTCGTGTTGTTTATCCTCCAATTAAAGGCGTAATTGTTGACTCCTGACGTCAGGCCATTAACGGCTTTTTCAATTAAAAAAAGTCCAGAGCACTAAATTCCTAAAATGACTGACAAACAACGCGTTTAGTTTTTAACTAAAAGTTACGAGTCGCTAAATACTCACACTGGTGATGTAAATCTGAACTGTAAACAAAAATAAAGTATATTTTAAATAATACCAATAAATCAAGTTTCGCTATTTTATTACATATCACACAAATTTCAACATTTATAGTAGCTTTTTTAACACTCATCCGATTTCCAATACCATGTTGATCATAGTTTGGCCACTAAATTTATTCTGCATTATAATTTTATTAAAAATTTTTTTGACTTAAATATTTTTTCACATGTGGAATGTTTTTAAGAAAAATAAAAAAAGATGTCAAATAATTATAAAATTGTTCAGAGCTGGAAAAAAGATATGAAAAGGTGGTCAAATTTAATAATATTTCCTTTAAAAATGGGTAAGCAAATAATCATTTGTTAAGTAAATATATTGTAATAATTTTGAAAATTTAACAAATAGATTAAAATTCTGAACAAATTTGCTTTTGAAAATTTTCTAAATAGCAAATAGCAATTATAAATCTGAATCAAATAGTTAATATTTTAATGACCACAAAAATAATTTTAATGTGGAAAATCCCATTTAAACAAACTTGCAAGAAGACAAATAAATTTAAATCTTTTATAGCTAGATTATCCTCTAACAATTTTAAGCAATTTCATAAGAATTGACTCATAAATTCCTAAGAAGTTTTCCAGGAATTTTGTTTAGAACACAAAATGAAATCTATATTTTGAGGTGTTTCTAATTGTCTCTAAAATATTTAAAAATTGTAAATGATAAGATTTGAAAATATATTGTATGATAACTTTTTCTGTAACAATCGTAGAAAGTGTTAAACATTTTCGGCAACAAGGATCGACAGGAATTTGTAATATCAAGGAGACAGCAGCTGAGATTTGTGGAGTTCAGTTGCATTTGCATTTAGCGGATTTGCGAGCAGCATGTGGCATGTGGCAAGTGGCAAGCGGTAACTGGCGATTAACGTCATCGTCGTTCTTAGCACCCAGTGCGATTACTCGTATTCGTATTCGCATTCGCATTGCAGACAGAATATCGTGCAGTATGTCAAAACTCTAAGGTCGAGTCCTTCGCCAACTTGAAATTGAGGACTTTACCTACATCATCAGCCGCAGCAGCAGGCGCAACATTTTCATGCACACATGAAACTGTTCCCTGGGCACAGTTGAGGCACTTGCAACTTGTGGCAAGGCGCAGGCGCATGTCCCACCAACATGAACTGCACCCCAAAAAGCTTTTAACGTACCTTCAACGTGTCCTTTAAACGACGCCAAAGCTTTTCCCACACAATTGAAACCTAAAAACCGTTAAGAGTTTTTTCTTAAATAAGTAATAATGAAAAAGATTTAGTTGTGATTTTGTTTTCAATTTGTATTTATTTGTATTGACAGCTAGACTTAAGGCTTAAGATTATATGCTCTAAAAATATATAGGGTATTTATTTTTGCTTAATTTCTAAACATTTTTGCTATACATTTTATTTTATTCTCATTTTTTATTTATTGATAAAAAAGTGTTTAGTGTTCTGTGTTTGAAATGGAAATAAGCAAACATTTTTGGCGACTTAAATTTGGGATTATTAAGTAATAACATCATAATATATATTCTTTGTTTGATTTTTGTGTACAATTTTGATTATTTTCTTGTAATAAATTCGTAAATTTGTCTAGTCAAGTGCCCATTGAAATAAGTGCAAAGTATAGTTAATTTTAGCAAATATTTTGAAATGGTTATTTTTCTCTTGTTTAATATTGGTTTTATCGAGCTTAGCTCCAAAAATTGAGTCATTTATTTTTTAAAAACTACTTTGGGAGATATGTTGTGTTAAGTTAAAGGGAGGGAAGGAAGGCTAAACGTAGTTAAACTAAATTTTAGCTACTATTAACTAAAAGTCCTTGTCGAAGCACACGACATAAAGCTAGATATAGATACGAGTTTAGTTTATTCGATTTTATTTCAGCTAACATTGACACATTTATAAAATATGTATGTTTATTTTAATCCAATCATTGTTGTACTCCAATTCTCTAGCTCTAGCTCTACACTTCTCCTGTTTCTCTCTATATATGTTCTTCTTGTTAGGCACTACATCACTTTGCATTTCACTATAAACTACCCACTACCCCGAAAATACACAATATTTGGCATTGGCCCATGCACGAATTGTCCTCGCCTCTTCTCGCCTGGTGCTGACTTTCTCCTTTCCCTGCTCGCGCCTAATACATGTGGTGCACGGTGTAGGGGCAACAGACCGCGTAGCTGGGCACTCTCGAGTACAATCCGGACATGCCCTTCATGTACACATATTGGACTGGAGGTCGCAGAATGCTCTGCTGTTTTTTATCCTTTTTGGCTGACTTTGATGAGCTGTTGCTGCTGTTGCTGCTGCTGTTGCTGTTGCTGCTGCTGCTGTTGCTGCTGCTGCTGGTGTTGCTGTTGCTGCAACTGCTGCTGCTGCTGTTGCTGTTCTGACTTCGGTTGCTGCTGCTGTTGTTGCTGCTGTTGTGCGCCGTCAATGACTTCTTTGTCATCGGCGTCTTGAGCTGCCGCAGTGGAGTGCTGCTGCAGGACAAGGAACGCAGCGAGGCAGTTGCCGTTGTTGCCGCCGATGCGGAGAAATGATGCAAGATGCGGCTGACCGACGAGGAGATGGAGATGCGACTCAGATGCAGTCCACTCTTAGCTGAACCACCAGTTCCAGTTTCCGTTGCCGATGCCGAGCGTTGTGGTGTTTCATTGTGCGGCTTTAGATGCTCATTCTCATTCTCATCCACAATCTCCTCCTCCTGCTCATCGACGCTGCTGCTGCTGCTGTCGTCGTCGTAATGCGGATGCAGTTGCTCCATGGCACTGCCAGCACGTTGATAGACAGTCTCCACATAAATGTGCGCACTGTTGTCATAAAACTCCAAGCCCGGCGAGTACGAGGCCGACGACGTGTTCTCCAAATCCAAACTGGAGCCGCCGTGCAAAACATTCTCGAGTCGCGATGCACGCTCGTAGCTCAGACTAAACGAGTCCGTCGAGGAGCTGCGTATGTCGTCCTGGCTGCTGTAGACCGTGTCGTTCTGATGGTGATGGTGCTGGAAGTGCCTGCCCAGATGCCTGCTGAGCAACTGCAGCAAACTGCGCGATCTCGACAATTTCTGGCCACGTTGTCGCTGCTTCGACGGCTTCGCTGGCTTCTCGCCCAGATCCACCGAGGAGTTGGTCATGGAGCTGCCGCTGGAGCTCGACTTGGAGCCATTGTTGGGTGATAGCGTATCCATTTTGACGGGAATTAAATTAGTTTAATTTTCTTGATTTATTCAACACTTTGAATCAGAGAGTTCTTTGAATGTTTTTCAAGTTTTGGGCACTTGGAACTGTTGGGGGAAACGCGTGTCGCGATGTCTTGGCACTGACTGCTGGGGCAGGCGACCGTGCTGGCACTTTTATAGTGGCACTCAATGTCGCCAGCTTCGCGTTTAACCTTCGTGTGTGTGCCGCAGACCACGACGATCCCTTCGGCCCCCCCCTGCGGCCCCGTCGCCACGACGAGGACACTTCGTGCGACAGATTGCCGAGCCATTCGAGCCGTGTCGACAGTGCGACAGCAGCTGTCGTGGCAGCCACAACGTGAGCAGGAATTCATCGCAGCTTTCCAACAGCATTTTCCACTCCCTTTTTTGACGAGACTTAGAATCAACCTGTTGCCCCAATTCAAAAGTGTGTGTGTGTGTGTGTATTTTACAAAGTGTTGTTTCCTTTTCATTTCCTACTTTCAACGTGACTCTTGCTGCCTGTTGTTGCCCCTTCCACCTGCCCACCTGCCACCTGCTCACCTGCCACCTGCTGAACAATGCGGCCCAAGAAAACCAAACGACAATGTTGCACTTTTTAGTTTTGAACCCGTTTTAACCCTTTGCTTTTGGCTTTTGCCTTCGTGATTGGGAACGTGACTTTTGCACGTCATACACAACATTTCCATGGAACATTTGCCCAACGCGCATTTCTCAGCAGGCCTAAGTTTAGCCCTTTATTGCCATCAAATCTTGGCCAGAACTTTCCGCTTCTTGTTGCATTGATGCGGCTGCCGTTGCTCACGTGAAATCTACTTGCTGCTTGCAACTCTGCCACTTGCCACTTACTGCAATTTAGTTGTTAGCCTTGATTAATTAATTGCCAGTTTCTCTCATGAATGTCTCATTAAGTTGAATTGTTCGTGGCTGATGGCCAAAGATAGTTGGCCTGGTTAGAGGACAGTGGAAATAAGAACAAGTGGGAAAGGCTATAGTCGAGCTCCCGACTATAGAATACCCGTTACTTATTTAAATGAATTTTGAAATATTTTTTATTGCATGCTTTTAATTTTAATCAGTTAATTCAACCTTTCTATTTGTCCGCTCTTGATCAAGAATATATATAATTTATATGGTCGGAGATGTTTCCTTCTCCCTGTTACATACATTGCAACGAATACAATATTCCCTTTCACTTATTTTTTAAGTAACAGGTATAAAAATGAGGTACGAGGTACTATTTATAAATGTCGCTTGCCTGAGTTTAAATTTCAGCTGACTTCGAAAATTATAAAGAATCTATAACACACCCAAGCGAGCCTTGATGAAGTAGAAGTAAAGAAGTCTACGAGTGTATTAAATTATAAGAATAAGCTAATAATAAATATATAAATGAATAAGGAAAAGTTCGCACTTAGAGATAAACTCTAGCTGTGCCATAAATTCTAAATTCTAAATTCTAAATTCGTTCTGCATTTAATTTTAAATATTTCCATTTAAATAATTTTTCTTCATTAGAATAAGATTTTGATGCACCTTGTGTTTTAAAAAATATTTTTTCTTAAATTTTACCTTGCAATTATGACAACAGTATGAAGCGGTTATTTTTTTTGTGTAAAAAATCATTCCAAAATGAAAATATTTTAACTTGTAAATTTGCTAGGTCAACTTGAAACTTTCATAACTTTGTCAAAGTTTAGCAGATTTTTCAGCGGTATCAAAATTTTTTCTGCATTCAAAAAAAAAATATCGTAGAAATAATTTTTTAGGCAGATGGAGCATCCTTAGCTGGTCAGAAAATTCACAATTTCAAATGCTAAGTTTAAACACATAATCAAATCAAATGTGGTCACATTTTCCTTTAATTGGATTCTTTTATTAGGCCAAACTAACTATATTTCAAAAAGGCTTATCGTTTAGAGTCTCATTATAATTATTCCCTTTCTCAGTAGAGCTTCACTTCTATTTAATCTTTTTACTTCTTTATTTAAAAAAAGTTCTACTCTTAGGCCATCTTTATTTCCAACTTTAAATAAGTGCTCTACCTTAATATACATTTTTCCTTTATGCCATTACTATTTTCAGCTTCTTTGGAACTTTTCTCTAAACAAATTCCAAAAAAATAGAGTACTCCCCAAAGGAAACCTATATTGTATTCTGTGGAAAAGTATTTGCCTACTTAGGGACGACCTTTACTTGTGCATCTTCATCAGAACCAAGTATCTGTATCTCCTATGTGTTGAAGTTGAAAGTGTTGTTCAAGGTCATAATCGGAAGCTGGGAAATGTGTAAAAATGTCACGTAGCAGCGATTTGGACACCTGTTGTTTGGTCTCTGCCACATTTTGTGGAGCTTAGCACTCGTTGTTGTGGCAAGCTGAAAACAGAGAAGCAGACAGGTTGTCAACGGTTTTGTGCCTCCTGTGACGCTGGGCAAATTGAAGTGAAACGCATAAGAGAATCTTATTTGTTGGGTTTATTAGTTGGCTACACTTTTCACATTTTCCCATTTTCAGTATGTCTGTTGATGGATTTTTGTCCCGCTGTGACCATCAAAGCAGAAACGGGGTTAACGACAATCCCCCGATGCCTCCGATGCCGATGTCGAGGGCTCCTCCGCCATAGCGATAGCCCGGGGAGTAGGGAGCTGGATAGTATGTCTGCGGATAGGGGTATCCCGGGGGGTATCTGCTGTTATAAGTGCCACCATAGTATCCACCATTGTAGCCACTACTGTAGTAATTGTAATTGTTGTAGTGTGGATCTGTGTGGGGATAAGCAGGATAAGCTGGTCTCGATGCGGCTTGCACTCCCAGTCCGAAGGAGACAAGTGGCTTGGCCTTGACTTGGCTGCCCAGCTGAAGCCAGCAGGCGACGAGGAGGAGCAACCGCTGATAGCCACAGGTGGTCATCAAGATATTAGCAAATGAATAGCAAAGATTGTTGCGGATTTGCGGGTTTGTTACTCACCCACAGATAATTGCGCATTTTCCTGATTCAAGTTCTCACTCTCGATTCCTGTGCTTTTCCTCACAGATAATTCCTCTTTATTTTCTGTTGCACCTTAAGACCTTTCGAATTGCTGCCGCTGAGTGTTCCTGTGGTTTAAACTCGCCACTGCATTCCTGCGGCCCTTTTATACCTTCTTGCCACATGCGTTGGGCCGGTTTTGAAACTTGCTCTGTCCGCGTTGCAATTAAGTAAAAATATATATAGCCTTTTTTGTTGTTGTGCTCGTGTTCTAAATATATTGCCAATCTATGTGGGGAATCTCTTGCTCTGTCCTCTGACTAGGCCTAAACTTGTTTGGGCGCAAATGAAACCGATACCTCGGACTTGTCCAATCTGCAACGATCTATATGTCTAGTTTACGATTCATATTAAGCATTTCTGATTACTTTGCATAAGGTTTCACTGGACACTCAACGTGAGTGCTGAACGGTTTAAAAAGATTGCCGACTAGTAGATGCTCTTTGATAAATGTTAAGGTCGAACAATTTAAGAGATGAATATTTGAATATTATGTGATATACATTTTCCCTTACTTTCAAATTAGTTGAGTATAAAATCTCACACTTTTTATGGAATACTTAATAGTGCCCGTTCCAAGTTTATTCCAAGTAGATTACTATTTCATTTTAGTTTATATAAAGAATTTATTTAGGGATAAGCTGAAACTATTTTAGTGAGGCACATAAAATATAATTATTAAAAAAAAATATTAATAATAATTGTAATAGTATAATTTATAATACATGTACCACAATTATTAAACTATTTAAGCTTATTTGTAAGCAATAATTTGGATTAATATTAATAAACTTTAGCTTGTAGCGCTGGGAATCAAAATAAAGAAATTAAATTAAAAATTAAAATAATTTTTTTTAATATTTATGTATTTACTTTTTAATGATAAATAAAAAAAATAAAATTATTCAATGTTAAGTTTTTAGTCTATCCCCTGAGGAAACTATCACTCGGTTTAAGGCTCTTCAGAAATAGTTGATAGCTAATTTTCTTTTTAAATAAAGATATGTTTATAATTTCTACTAGGACTAATCTGTCCATTTTAAACCAAATAATTTTTGGCTGATTTGATTCTGCAGTTTTGACTTTACTAAGTCAGTTTTTTATATAAGCAAACTCAGTGAAAAGAGTATCTAAACCATTTAAAATGTTGTAATATATTTAATTAATTTATCAGTTTCTCATAATTCAACTTTTGCCATTCGACAGTTGACAAACTGCATTGGAAAATCGTTGAATCCCATTGGATTGATTTGTGCGCTCCGCAGGGTATGAAAAGCAATCAAATATTAATTAATTTATGCGATTATATTAGCGACGTTTCCGTGAGCATTTGCGTACTTATTCGTATCGTCTCTGTTACCTTTTGGCTTTTACCTTTTGCCGTTTCCTTTGACTTCTTTGAATATCTGGTCCGAATCCATGTGACCAGTCGACTGGTCACGTTTTCAGTCGTGAGTCGAGAGTTGAGAGCAAAGCGCAAAAGTTTTTCCAATGCGAGAAAAATGTGGAACTCGCTGCGTGTTTAGTTTTCCGATGGATTTGTTCAATTGCAGTTGCAACTGTTTGGTTTCCATGTGCAACGCCCTCAATTTTCCTCCTTTTCCCCAAGTTTCCTATCTGCCATCAGTTTAAGTTTGTATTTAATTTCCGATTTATTTTAAATATACAGGTTGAAGGTGCATGGCCCAGGATATTTACTACAATTACTACTAGATGAACTGTTTTATATTATTTTCTGGCTTTTGTCGAGGCCAATAACTGAGCACGGGGTTCAATAATCCAAAGGTCATTATAGAAGGGAAACTGTTTTGACGCATGGACTGAAAAGACAATGACAATGACTTTAACGACAATGCATTGCTGGCAATGACAAACTTTATTCAGATTTCATGGCAAATGGAAAATGATTTCCCCAATATAAAGGCTTAGATGATACCTTAGTAAAGATACTCGTAGGTCAGGGGTTGATAATCGGTGCGATATTGTTGCTGAAATGAGCTGGGCGTCTGAACGCTGTGATAAACATGCGATTGAGTTGCCGGTGCCACCAGACGAGCATAGGCCAAAGGCACCACTGAGCCACCAGGGTGGTGGGCGTAGGTCAAGCCATTTGCCGTCAAATAGCCATAATTGGGCGTGTAAATCAACTCATGGCCCAAAGCGACACCGAGCAGACAAGCCAAGATAAATAACTGAAATGCAAAAGGAGTTTTCAAATAGCTGTCAACTTTGGTTTCCCTTTACTTACCAATTTCATGGTCGAGTTGAACTTCAGGAAAAGCGCACACAAACTGAATCCCAGTTGGAGTCGGAATCGGGCTTTTATAGTCGCCTCATCATCAGTCGAAAGCGGCGTCCACTTCCAACTGCCAAGGTCAAAGGCATTGCGGCAAATTGAAAGAAGTCTTTAACTCACTTTGAATGCATCTACAATTGCACTTCGATTGACTAGAAGTCAGCCAAGTACAAGCAGAGCCAAAAGGAGAATGGGTTCTGCCCAGTGTTGTGTTATCTCTACAAAAAAAGCTAGAATTTTTTGACAACGGCCACCAGCTAGAAATCTGTTGAATCTTTCCAGTCATGTTGATTTAGCCATCTTGTAGCTAAAACAATAGTTAACACAAATGTTTTTAGCTAGAAACCTGGCGATTTTGAATTTTAGTGTTGTCATTTTAAAACAAAAGAGAGAATATTAAAATTTTTTTTTAACTAGAAATCTGCAGATCTTTTTTATTTTTCGTTTGCTTTATATGTGTTAGTTATAGCTTCAATATATTACGCAAGAAAATCTATCAAGGGGGCCACAGAAATCGCTTTTTCAAACATTCAAATATTAGGATTAATAAATTTAAAATTTTTTAAAAAATGTTTTTTGAATTTTCTCGAATTTTTTATGTAGAGCAATATAAATAAGTAAATATACATAATGCTGCAAGTTCAATACACTTTCAAAATATTGCATTAGTTATAAATGATATATTTTATTTTATATAATTTACTGCGTTTTTATAAATATAACACTTGTAAAATTACACATTTTTTTAACCCATTTCAGGCTAATGGGTATTTAAATACCCAAAAAAGTGTTGACACTAAAAAAATTATAGCACGGGGAATGTGAGAGATATCGGGGAAAAATTTATTTGATAGTAAAGAGAAATAACAAATATATAAGTATAAAAATTGAACAGTTTAGTTATTCTCGGTATACCTGTAGTTTTTTACAGGTGAATATCTAGGTTTTTTTTTCCATAGAAAATGTTGACGAAAAAAGCTGAAAAATGTATGGAAATCGGAAAAATAAAATTTAAAAAAAAAAATTTTTTTTTTGTTTCTTTCAACTTCTATGGTCTTCTAGGCACACTTTTCAAAATTTCGTCAAAATCGTACCAGCCGATCTATAGGCAGCCTTTAATGGGTTAAATACATTTTTTTAATAATTTAATAATTTGATTTTAGATTACGACACTTTTTATGCTCTCAAATCTATTCGCACATTTTTTGATCACAATTTTAAATTTTTTTATTCAGCATATATTTTTTTAAATGCATTTTTAGCTATTTTAGGCCTTTAAATTCTGGCAGCGCAATTGGTAAGGAGAACCAGTCCCTAAGCGCAGTTCTGTGTCTATTTCCAGTTGATCGTCGTGCCACGCTGACAAGATAAGCTTCTCCACACAGCCTGCCACATAAATACGGCAAGACATTGTGGCACATTCAATGGGCACTTCATCTTCCCTCTTCCTCCTCCACTCTGTCACTCTCCCTTTTCCACTCTCCCACTCTTTGGGCATTTGCTGTTTACACATTTCCGTTTGTTTTGGTTACGTTTCTGCTGAAATCAACAATTAAGTGAGCTTTTGGCACTTCCGGTTTTTCTTTCCTTTCACAATGCTTTCAAGGTCAGCCTCCCAAAAATCAACAGTGGGCGTATTTGCTTTTCTGAACTTGAACTGAGCGAGAAATTTTGCGAAGTTTTCCAAGTGCGCAACGCCTTTGTTTTCCACATGTGGCGAGGGCGGGGCAGGGCGGGGCGGTATGGGAAAAGAGGGGCGTGGTTGCGTTAGACCCGTAAACAGAATCCTACGCACAGGGCAATTAAAATATTATGTAAATATTATTCTATTTGGTACACGATTTATCTGCGTCGCATTTCGTATAATTTTTTTGTTTTTGACCAGCTGTCGATTGTGGCCAACTGCGCAGCTTCTTCTTTAGTTAGTAACTTGTGAGTGGTGCTATAAAACCACAGCCAAGATAGCGAAACGACCCACTAGCCTCAAGTTTTGTGGCCTCTATGATTAGCAGGTAATTCTAGACAAATACTCATATACTCAAAAGTCATTCACTTGCGTATGAAATGCGAGCTGGCTAAAAAGAAGTGCAGCAAGGTCAGTTGCCAGTTGGCAGTTATATAAATGCGGCAAGACAATGCAGCTAATCAACGAGTCTTGTTGCAGCCACAAACAACCACACATCAACGCCCTCAACATGTTCAAACTGGTGGGTTAATACACTTTGCCTGTCATCTTTGCTTTTTATTTTTACTATAAATTCTATTCCTTTTATTTTTTGTTTGGCAGTTTCTGTTGCTATCGCTGTGCGCCGTCTTCGCCTACGCGGCTCCCAGTCTGTCTGGTCTGTCTGGATATTCTGGCCATTCTGGACATTCTGGCCATTCTGGTCTGTCTGGCCATCATGGCCACATCCTGACCAGCTCTTGGCCACAGGCTGTTCATGTGGTGCGTCCCATTTGGACACCACACACAATTGTGCGGCCCATTATTCACAGCAACCTGGGCCACAATGGTTACGGTTATGGCCATGGCTGGTAACAATAATAACGTGTATGCCGTCAATTGGCTGTCAGAGGCGGCAACCTCTCAGATCTGCCCAACTTCCATTCAACTGTTTTGTTTGGCCTGAAATAAAAAGCGTTGAACTTGTTGGAAAATGCCACAATAACTTTTTCTTCTATTCTTTTTCGGGCGGTATAAAAGTGGCTCGTTTTGGCCAACTCCGTTGCAGTTGGCTTACAGAGTTGCTGCAATATGTGGTCGTTTTTGGCTTTAGCCTTGCCTATGTTGCAGCTGATCTTTGCCCAACCATTGCAAGTGTATCTGCTGTCATCATCATCATCTCCACAACTGCGTAATGAGCTGGACAAGCTTAAAGACTCAAGGGATTTCCTACGACATCTACAGCAACTGGTCAGCAGCATCTTCCAGTTGGTTCAGCCATCCAATAATAGCCTGGAGTTGACTCCGGCCAGAGCCAAGAAGCACAAGAAGCCGCCCAAATATCCCAATTATCACAAGCAGACTTTCGACCGCCTTGGCTTTGGTAATTTGTCTTTTAATTTCGGATTTATGTTCAACTTTCAGTTGAGCAACAGCGTAGGATTCAATCGACAGCTGAGGGGTGTCGTTTTAACCCCAAGACAGCATTAAGGGTTAATTAATCTGGCCAATGTTGCATACTTTCAGGATGCAGCAAATTTACTTTATTTTCCGTTTAAGTGATTGAAATAAATAAATACAATTTTCTGTTTTTGTTTTGTTTGTTGTACATTTTTAAAAATGACTTTCAGGCTGTGGAAAATATTCTTAGATTAATATTAATAATTAATGCGATTTTTGGGGGCTTCGTTGGCGATTTGAGTTAGTGGACCGTTAAATTTAGGCAGCTTTCTCAAGATAATTATGAAGGGCTCATCTACTTAATGTGGTGGTTAATTAGGTAAATTTAAAAAAGTTTCCTTTGATAATAATCAATTCATTTATTTGTTGTTTCGAAGAATTTCTAGCATACTTTCAGGCTGCAATAAAAATCCCTTGCATTGGTTTAAACTGAGATTTTAAAATAATTTTAATTATTTTCAACTGTTAACTTTAATAAATAAAATTAATTTAAATGATAATAATTATTTTTATTCAATTTTGATTTAAAATTTGCGCCCTAACTTATATCCTAATTTTGAATTCGCCGTTAAAAATAGCATATGTCACATTTTCCAATCTTCTAGGGTGCTTTTCTGTGCTGCATTTTTTTAAACTTATAACTATTATTTGTATTCCCTGGTTTTAAATCTATTAAGCTTAATGAATTTTTCTAAGTACCCAAAACCAATCTGTAGTAAATTTGCCTTTCTTTGATTTAGTAATATAATATAAATGCAATTATTTGATTGCTCGTTTTTTTTCAACTTTTTATTGGGTAGTCAAATTTCAGCATCATTTTGTCAGTGGTGTTCAGAGTCCATCATCTACTTTCTGAGGAGCACGGGGGCGGTGTAGGCGGCAGCGTAGGGCGAGGCAACATAGGGAGATGCCACGTAGGGGGATGCCACATAGGGGGATGCCACGTAGGGAGATGCCACATAGGGTGAGGCAAAGTTGCCGTGATATTCGGTGCTGTAGACGGCAGCGGATGGGGCAGCTGCCACCAGTGGTGCAGAGTAGGCGAGTGGTGCAACAATTCCGGGCTTGGCGGCAACGCAGGCAACCAGAGCGAGGACAACGGCGGCAATGAACTTGAACATGTTTGTTTGGGTTTTGTTGTTAGCTGCTTGACTTGTCGAGGAACAAATGAAACTGATGCCTAAACAAGTGTCAAGCCGTTGTTTATATAGTACGCCCCGAAAAGCAGTTAACAAAATTGGTAAGACCTTGCAAGGTCAGTCCAACGGAATTCTGTTAACAATTGTCAGTCGCATCACGTACGTTAAGTCAATTTGGTCATAATAATCAACGTGGTTAACTTTAAGCAATTTCTTTGACTTGGCTTTTTGGCTTAGCGAATTAACGAATTAAAGCTGGCCAACACGGTTTGGCCAAGGCTCTGCCTAGTAGTGGAATTGGTATAAAAGGGCTCTGAGCCGGGCCAACATCATCAGTTCACTTTGTACGAACCAAGCAAAGAAAACCAAACCAAAATCAAGATGTTCAAGTTTATTGTCCTCGCCGTGCTCGCTCTGGTTGCCTGTGTTGCCGCCAAGCCCGGAATTGTTGCACCACTCGCCTACTCTGCACCCTACGTGGCATCTCCGTATGTGGCATCCCCGTATGTGGCATCTCCGTATGTGTCTTCTGCTTATGTGGCATCCCCGTATGTGGCATCTCCCTATGTGGCATCTCCCTATGTGGCATCACCCTACACTGCCGCCTACAGCGCTGCCCCACTGCTGCTGAGGAAGTAGATAAACCACCAACAACAAACCACACAACCACCAACAACCACCCGGAAAGATTGACACTCTGAATAAACATATAAATAAAAAATAAAAACTGCATAAAACTGAAATTGTTTTGTTTTTACTCGCACTGCAGTTTTATCTTCTTCGTTATTTTTGCAGTTTCAGTTGGGTTCGGTTCAAGGTCTTTGCCTTTCCATCTTATCAGCAGAGGCGGCAAAGCAGGAAGCGTCTCTCAGTTCTCTATCTCTCTTCATTCTTTTTCTTTTTCACGATTGGCTTCGGGCGTCGAACAAAGCTCAAAGATTTCCTGGTTTGAATTCTGTTATTTATTCAAATATTTTGCTTGATTTTGCATATTTTAACCCATTTATCCTACTTGTCATACAAAAATAATTTTTTTTTAGCAATTTTCGAAAAACCATAAAAAATAATAGCAAAAAGATTTTTGAACATTTTTTTTGCAGTAATTTCTAGAATTCTTTGAAGAATTCTTTTTCCATCAAAACATTTTTTGTTTGAGTCAGAGAAAAAAAGTTGAAAAAGTAGACAGTCACAAAAATTCAAAAATTTCAATAGGTACTTAATGGGTTAAAGAAATTTTTATATATTTCAAAAGCAATTTAAGTGAATATAAGATTAATTTAAGAAGCCTGCATCAAAACTTTTTTCTTAAGCAAAAATTTGACAAAATTGGGTGCATACAAGCTTTATTGACTGAAATATTTTTTTTCTTAACTAACTTAAATATTTATGATAAATTTTCCCCTTCCCCCTTTTTCTGTCTACTGATAAACATACAATCACTGCGTTGGTTAATTGTAATTTTCCATATCATACAAAGCTTAAAGATTTTTATTTAGTCAATTGGTTTTTTAATTTTTCTTGATTTTGTAAGCCTATTAATATATTAAATTAACATATACGTAACTTGTTACAAAATACAACTTAAGATAATGTTTTAAACTGTTACATATTCAAGTTACAATAAAATTATAGATGTGAATATTAAAAATTTTAGTTTTTCACTCTAACAAATTTAAGCTAAAATAGTTTTATAAAATGTTAGAAATTATATATTATTATTTTTTTTTTTTTACCAAGCAATCAAGTTTATTTAAGCACAGTATTATTTTTTAAAGTTGTTTATGTAATTTTAGTTTTTTGGCAAAGGAGAATGGTTTAGGCTAAGGTAAATACTTTGGATACTCTCTCTCTAAATTAAATGGTATTCATATTTTCTCTCGAAGATAGATAAAAGTTAATCTGGTTTTATTTAAATTTATTTATGTATTAATTGATTTCATATATCTGCTGGTTATTGGCTTACTTGAATAGGAGATTGACTTAGGCTAAGGACCAGCTAACTCTAGGTATTCTCTCTCTCTCTCTCTCTCTCTATATACATATATCTCTCTATCTCGATCTGTTAACTCACATAGTCAGATTGGCTTCCATTGTGGCATTCGATTGAAAGACGATGCTGCTGCGATCGTAGCGACCCGATCGTCGAACCTTGAGATATTTCAGAGTCACAAACGCGACAATTGCAATGAGAATAATTCCACTTATGGCATAGAAGAAGGCCTTCATCAGGGTCAAATGCAGCTCCAGGTTCTGTGAGTGTAACCGCAGTAGCTCCAGTTGAGTCTGCAGCGTCATCATGGATCCCTCCAGAGGAGCCGGCGTCTCTCGAGTTGAGTTTCTATCCGAATTTCTGGGCAGGCTGACACAGGAGACATCACGGATGTGCGGCGTCTCTTCTGTGTTGTTGTCGGGCTCAATGTGCAATGTGACCGAATCCATCAGATATGGCGAAATCAGCAGATGATGCAGATAGGAGCAATTGAAGCGATTCCTGGAGATGCCCAGTTTCTGGAGCAGCGGAAAAGCCTGCGAAAAGGTGCGATTGCCATGGAGATCACTCAGTAAATTGCCATCGACAAAAAACTGTTTGATGTTCGTCAAATACGGCACAAAGATATCCAAATTGAGGCTGGTCAAGTTGTTGAAGGACAAGTCCAATATCTCCAGATACTTTTGCTTGGAGAACATGCCGAATTCGAGTTCACGAATTCCATTCGATCGCAGATAGAGATTCCTTAGACGCTTCAGCTGGTCAAAGGTGCTCACACCCAAGGGTCCAATGGGATTATAGGAGAGATCCAGATGCAGTAGAGCCGTCATATTGGTTATATTCGCGATGCTGGCCAATCGATTGCCCCGCAACTCGAGTGTCTCCAGCTGCAAGGCTTGATGCAAGTAAATCTCACTGATATTATTGTAATTGGCACGCACAAAGCGAGTGGCATTAATGGTCAGATTGGTCAGATGATTATAATCCAAGTGTAGCTGATGGACGATGCTCTTGTCGGTCAAATGAAAGGCACGCAGCGAATTCGATGCCAGCAACAGACTCTCCAAACTGGAGGCCTCCGAGAACGTGTCCGGATGGATTTGAATCAACTTGTTGTTGGACAGATTCACCTCCTTAATGCGACGCATGCGATTGAAGACCTCGGGTTCGACATAGGTAAGAGAATTGGCTTCTAGCGAAACCGATTCCAGATACTCGTTGTCCTTGAAGATATCCTTGTGGAGCTCCCTCAACCGATTGCCATTCAACTGCAGTTTATTCAATATATGCAAGCCACAAAATGCATTCTCACTCAACTGCGATATTCGATTAAAGGACAGATCCAATCTCATCAGGGCATTGGCTCCAATGAAAACCGAAGTCTGCACCGAAGTCAGATTATTGTAGCTCAGATTCAAGTACGTTAAATTGCTGGCCGCACTGAAAGTATTTCTGGTCAGCTCCAAAATGCTCGTATACGACACATCCAATGTTTTTAAATGTGTAAACGTCTCGAACAGATGAAAGGGCACATAGAGCAACGTTGAGTCGTAGAATTTCATAAACTTGATCATATTCCCGGGCAGAAAGTTCTTGATGACCACATTCTGGCTGTGCGTCACAATGAAGCCCGTGACGGTGCAAAAGGCTTCGCTGGCATCCATGTACATGTGCTGCTCGAACTCATCGCAACTCAGATAGACATCGCCGGCAAGCGTTAAGTTGCTGCTCGCCAGGACCAAAAGGAGCACACTGCAAATATTACGTATACGCATCGCGAGAAGAACCGCCCGAAGCGAAGGCTTTTCGCAAACTGTAAGCAATTCTCCATAACATTGTATTGTGTTGCATGATCTAACAGAACGGCTTACAGAATTGCAAGGGATTTTATCAATGTCTTCAAGTATGTAATATATGATTTTTGTATACTCTTCCAGAGAGTATTTTATTTAGTCATGCTAGTTGTAACGCATCAAAAAAGAAAATATTTAAGTTCTTTATCAAGAAGAAAGTTTCATACAGATATCGTACAAATATAATTTAGTTTTTATTTTGAATAAAATTGGAAAAATTGTGAGCTTAAATTGTGAGTTGAAGAAATACTTTAAATACGTGTTTTTAATCTAAGTATCCAAGTATTGATGATCTTGAACCAAATTCTTTTTTACTTGAATTGAGATCTTGCGAATTTATACTGAGTTCAGCAAATTCTTGAAATAATTCTTTCCAATATTGATCCAAGTGCTCTGGTACTCGAATTAAGATCTTGCGAACTTATACTGAGATCATAAAATTCTTTCTTGTTCTAAGTTTTCTTGTACTGGAATAAAGATCTTGTGAACTTAAATTGTGAGCACATAAAATTCTTAAAATAAGTATTTGCAATCTTGATAGAAGTTTTTTGCACTCGCATTAAGATGTTGTGAACTTAAACTGAGTACATAAAATTCTTGAAATAAGTATCCTTGATCCAAGTTTTCTTTTACAATATCATTTCTGCACGAAAATTTTCCTTTTATTTTTGTTAAAGATATTTTATTACAATTGAATATTTTTGAATTGGAATGTCTACTTAGCGGTGCTCTACTAAATAGGGTGTATAATCTTCGGTGTACCATAGAATTATTCACTGTCTTGCTTTATATAATGCGAGTTGTTGTTGTTCGCGGCATTATTCGATAAGAAGAAATGTCGGTCTGCGCTCTGTTTTCTTTTTTACTCCGTTCGTTTCTGTGCTCTGATAACTGATAACTGATAACAGATAACTGCCAATTGGCAATGGTGTCTGTGGACAACTTTCGGCTGTCTGCGGTCCATCCAACCACGCAATCGTGGGCGTAATCTGTTGTCCCCACTTCACAGATCAGATTTGTGGCATAACGGAATCAAAAGTTGCCTCCGATTTCGACACAGTTGCAAGTCGAGTTGTATAAATAGCGACCTTGGCATGCAATCGGATTAATACGTGCAACATGCCACATGCCACATGCCACCAAATATACGTTCGAGTTGGCAGGAAACTCAGTTTAGCTGCAAGGGCAGGTCAGTTAGCCAGTTAGTTGACCGCATAATCAAATCAAAAATCAAAAATGAAAAAAAAAATCAACAGCTACCGAATTCAGTTTTGGGGGCTACCTTCAAAAACACGGCGACAATTTTATGGGCTCGCAATTTGGAAACGTGCTCGACATACGCAAGTGGCGACCTCAGTTCCAGTCTGTCCATCTGTCTGTCTGTCTTTTTTTCTACGGTTTCTTGGTGGTCATATTAACCTGGGCACGTAGCCAGAGCATTCCTCCTTGCCTTCTAATTCGTCGCTTTGTAGAACAATGAAACCAAACCAAGAGACGGACTATAAAAGTGCAGGCACTTTTAACTCCAGCTCATAGTCTACTCAGTTAGCTGCAAATCAAATCATTTCAAGATGTTCAAACTGGTGTGTAACTTTATTTTCGGGAGTCCTGCTAACAAGTTCGACTAATATTTCGATTCCTTCTTTAGTCCGCTGCCGTCTTTGTCCTGTGCGCTGTGCTCGCTTGCAGCCAGGTCGACGCCAAGCCCGCTGTGGTCGTGGATGCCGCTCCAGCTGTGGTCACTGCCACCAGCTCCCAGTATGTGGCACGCAACTTCAATGGCATTGCAGCTGCCCCAATTGTTGCCGCTGCCCCCGTTGCCGCTGCTTACACTGCCCCAGTTGCCGCTGCTTACACCGCCCCCGTTGCCGCTGCTTACACCGCCCCTATTGCATCCGCCTACACCGCCTACCCTTACAGCTACCCCTACACCGCTGGCTACACCACTTACCTGTAAATGATTCACTCGATTCATTCGGCCCGACTCGTCATTCAAATATAAATCAATTGCTCAACTAAAAATACACAATGTTTTATTTTCAATAGATTCGTTTGGGTGCTTAAAAGCTTCCTTTAGGAATAAAATAAGCAAAAGAGTTTGGGCTTTCACATAATTTGCTTGAGAAATACAAATTGAGCTCTTTTTGAAGGCTTCAAATAAAAAATTTCAGATTTTGATAAAAAAATAAGATTTTCGATAAATAAGTTGACCATCTGAAAACAAAGACATTTTTTATTTTTACACTTGCTTGGACCACAAATTTTTATAGCAGTCAGTGCTTCAGATCAGAGTTAAATGAATCATATATAAGAAAAGATGAACTTGATTAAATAAAACTAAATTTAAAATAAAAAAAATGCTTACTTATACTTATACTTACTCCTACTTTTAGCACTAGGAAATAGTCAATAAATAAATAAATAAAAAAGCAAATATAAATATTGCAGAATTTTTAAATTCGTTTAATAATATATGCTTTACTTTAAATTTTCTTGAGTGGTAATTTCTCTGCTAGCTGAATTATTAAAATGTATCTTATCTTTCAGCAAACAAAATTCGAAAATGCAAATCATGTGCCTCAACTTTGTTGTCAGCACTCAAAACTGTTGAATTCTATGACACTGATAGTGGGTTTTAAATTGAGACTTTGATAAAATGGATTTCTTTGACGCCTCTAACAAAGATATATTGTCGTTTAACTTTTGGGTTAAAAACAAGCAACAAGCAACATAGTCATAAATCTTAAATGAATTGATCAATATGAATAAAATAAATTTTGTTGTACAAACTAACCCATTGTCGATGAAGCACGGAAGTTTGCAGACTCTGATACACAGTAGGTATTTTAAAATATTTTTAAACATTTAAAACTATAATCTATCCAATTTTTCCGATATTATGAATAGTCTTTTTGTATAAAACTTGTGGTATTACTAACTAAGAATTAGGTCATGCCCAAAGCTTTGTGTATCTATTTATATAGTTAGATAAATGAATCAGAAAAATCGAATGATGTAAAACTTTTTTCCTCACAGTAACTGCGTCATTAAGGTTCCCGATAATAAACACATAATCATATTTATGTCGTGTTTCTTAAATTACATATATTTGGTAACATTCATAACAAGTTTTAGCTGCCTTAATTCGAACTTAACAACAACGAGGACAACAACGCGCATTGGCAATGACGTGCCCCTTGTCCCTTACTGTCATCACATCAGTGGCAGACACTGTCCACTGTCTGCCACTTGTGCAACATTTGTGGCTGGGCGGCGCTGTGGCCCCAACACGTTGCAAGGCGCGAATGGCGCCCACGCAGCTGGGCAGGATGAGGGAGGCGGTGCAGAGTCGACAAGAAGGACAGTTCTTCATCTCACGGCAGCAATCAAAGTTGCAACAACAACAACAAGAAGAAGAGCAATTGCAGCTGCAATCCAATTCAATTTCCCGATTAACTGGAATCTGTTTATAGCTGCCCGAATCTTTGGATAAGATCTCATCTGTTGATTTTCTCTTGAAACTGAGTAATTTCTTATACATTCTAAACGCTTTCCGGTTAACCAATGAAATGAAACAACAAGTGGGGCAGTTGCTCAGCTTTATTAACTCGGTCTGGAACTGAGTGGTTGTGTGGTTGAGTGGTTGAGTGGGTCACCAAACCCCAGACTCAATAATGATACATACATATGTGGTATGCGAAGCACGTGTTTCGAATTTGTTGATTCGTTTGTTTCGTTCGTCACGCTTTTAAAAATACTTATTTACGCCCCCTCAAATGAAACCAAAAGTAAAGTGCAAATTTTTTAGTCAAAGTCGAGATTCTCCTTGGCGTCAATTGATACGCGTCGCAATTGGCAGGCAAGAGCATCTATCAGTTCGGTGGTGTCTGGTGGTGCATAATAATTAATATATATTCATTACTTGCCTTCGTGTTCGTTTTAGGGTTCCATTAGTTTTGTATATAAGTTGGCGACTTTTAAGCTATAGGCATCAGTCAAGTTCTACAGAACAAACAGCTCAGTAATCCACAGCTCAAGCAAATCCTTAAAAACCACTTCAAAATGTTCAAATTCGTAAGTGTTAAATCAAGAAATTAACTGAAATTCCTTTGACTTTAATTGTAATTAATTTTAATATTATTTTTTTTATTTCTAGTTCGCTTTGTGCCTTTTCGCCATTGTCGCCTGTGTGGCTGCTAAGCCCGCTATTGTGGCTGCCCCACTGGCCTACAGTGCCTACACCGCTGCTGCACCACTGGCCGCCTACAGTGCCCCCTACACCGCTGCCTACACCGCCGCCGCTGCTTATCCGTACTCCGCTTATCCCTATGCCGCTGCCTACTCCGCATATCCCTATGCCGCCTACTACCGTTAAGGAGCCACTGAGCCACTGAAGCACCACTAAACCACACCGACTTACTTGCACCACAACTGGACCAACATATTTGCTATATTCTAATTCGGGCTTTCCTCGCTCAGTTCATCATATCCTTTCCCTAACTCGGCTTTTTGTTTCATCTGCTTCTTTTTGGTTTTTTTTAGTATTATGGGATGTTTTGGAAAGTTCTGCTGAAGGAATATTACAATATATTGTTTTTGAATAAATGCACTTTGCGAAAAACGTAATTTTTGACTCTTTTTAATATTTTTAATAATTTTTAAGATATTTTAATAATTTTTGACTCATTTTTCTTACAAGTTCCTTTGAAGGAATATTGTAATAAATTGTTTTGTTTTAAATGTGTTAGGTTTTTTTTAAAGATAATTTAAAAATGTTTGCATATAACATTTTAATGGTCTCTTTAGTTACATAGCTTCCCTATAGAGCTGCTTTTAACTAATATATTTTTAGTCCCCCAAGGATATTTAGCTTTCAGTTATTGACCTTTTAACTTCACCTTGAGCACATAAAGGGATGACTAACTGTTCCCTCAATGGATGATAATCAGTGTCTATTTTTATTGTATGCATCACAATTAAAATGCACAGCAAATAAATTGCACAGCAACTGTATCCCGTTAAAATGTCAGGCACGTAACGACTACAGTGGCTGCTAAGTCTGTGGACGATCTGTGCTGAGGATTGCGAAGTGTGGAATTATGTTAATCAAATATTCGCAAAAGGCAAAGATGATGACGCCAATGCGGAAATGACTAAAGAATTCAATATATAAGTGTGTAAGTATTCGAATTTGTATATCAACAAAACAAACAATTTGAGTTTCGATAGGATTTGTTAACCTTGTTTCGATCATTTTAAAGTTTAACCCTGATTTGTGCGTGCGTATTGCCATTATTTCAATTATTCAATGCGGGTAAAAGTTGGTTGTGGGTCATTTGTAGGCTATAGTCCGGTTAATGGCAGGTTTTGAGGCTATTTTTTAAGTGATCAAAACAATAAAGTCAAGAAGTTAAGTTAAGTGACAAAGTCAAACACAAATGTAAAGAAATGTTGATCAAGGGAGGCTAAGATGTTTATAAAGATGTAGTTTGAAATATTTACTTCACACAAATAACATCCTTTACTCGACCTTAGACCTTAAACCCTTGACTTCAGTTCACAGTTCATTCGCCTCATCGCTGACATTGAAACAACACATAATCCTCTGACACTGGCCGCGATGTTGTTTCCCATTGAATTTACAATTTTTTTATATTTTTTAATTATGCCAAGGAGTACTGGGGGAGAAAAAGGGCATATCAACTTCAGAGAGTAAATACAAAATTTTAGTTCTTATAATTGTTTGATTTTTTATTTGAGAAATTTGAATATCTACCAGTGACAAATTGTTGGGGATAAAAGAGAATGATCTAAATGCAGAGGTTATTTGAAAATAATTTAAAAAAATTTTTTGCAGCGTAAGATACTTAAATATTTACTAGTTGCAATTACTCAACTTCAAATAAATAACACAAATGTATATGAAATCCAACAACAGACTATGAAAAATGTACAATTATTTTTTACTGCATCTGCAGAATAAAGAATGCATTCTAAGAGGTACTTTAAATTAATAGATTATTGATTAGGAACTACGCATCTATAAGATACAAAATGAGAAAATAATATACATATTAATGAATATTTTGTTCAAATGAATGCTTTAATTAAATTTAAGCTACTCCGCTTGACTTCTCATATAGGGTATTTTCTAGTTCTGCACTCTGACGTTATTTTTAATTGAAATGTGGCGTATTTGTTGCGTGTGGCAGCCACAGCTGGTTGCCACCATTTATACAACTTGCCACATGCCTCATGCTGCTCTGTTTGCCATTTGCCACTTGCCACTTGTTGTTTCTTTTTTCCTGTTTCTAGTTTCTTGTTATTACTCTCGCATTGCATTTAATTAAAAGGCGCCACTCAAATACAGACTTTTTGCTAATCTCAACCATCAATAACTTGGACGCCCCCCAGTTGAATGCCGCACCGTTTTGGGGCAAGCCCCTTTTTTTAAGTCGCTGCATCAAGTGCATTAATCATACGCCGCGTGGTACCAACAATGTCTTAAATGTTAATGTCAAACTTGCTTTGCAAATTAAATCAAATGCTGATTTTACATTTCGAAGTTCTCGACTTGTCGAACAGTTTTCCCTTTGCAAGTTGCACATTGAATGTTGCACGTGGATCGACGCCCACAGTTGCAGTTGAAGCCGCCTTCGGTTAATTCAGTATTTCGGCTGCCTTTTGTCCATTGTGCGAAGCTCACGCCAATTTGTTCAGCCAGCCACGCCCCATTCAACGCCTTCATAATTGCCATAGCTCTCAAGTTTCCCAGGCAACTCGTTTATTATAATTGTTAGTCGATTGCACGGTTTTAATCAGTTTCCCGCGTGGATTTAAATTGCAATACTCTGACAGGGAGTATAATTAGTTTGTATAGGATTAATATCAAAGTTATAACACGAAAGAAAATATTAAAAAATAGTAAAAAATAAGTAGTTAAAAAAATAATTTTTTTAATCTGAGGACTATTTGTTTTCCATATCAATATTTTCTTGAAAAGAATTATTCTTGCCAAGACTTATATATTTGTAATATTGCATAAAGCGTTTTTTATATTAATTATATTAGTTAGCTTAGTACTAATTTTAATTTTGTTGCGGATTTAAAAAGAAGTTTTTTTGGGGATTGATATATGTAAGTAGTGTATACTATGACAATTTTTTTGGTTGTGGTTGATGGATCTCGATGAATACGTAACCTGACTCTTTTTAGCAGGAACCGAAACGATTATAATTTTTAAAATATAAATTATTAAATAAAAGTTATTTGCGGATTTTTAACAAAAAAATTAAATGAAAACTCTTATTTTTTAATCTAAATAAAACAAAGACATTACCCTCCCACCCCTCACCACCCCCTTGTGAACGAAATACACGTTTCTGTTCAAAGGACATTTGCATTCAATTTTTATATTTCAACTTTTTTAATAAAAATTGAAGAACAATTTTTATTTTCAATTTTTGTAAAAAAAAAATTTTAAAATAGTTTTTATTTTAAATTTGTAAAAATTGAAAAATAATTTTAATTGTAATTTTTAAATAAAAGTTGAAAATAAAAGTTTATCCAGTTTCTCATAACACTTATTTGCGGTACCTGTTTTTTAGTATAAAATATGAAATTGAAGCAGATGTAAAAAATGTTAAAAATGTTAATGTATCACATTAATCTGAATAACTAAGATTTGTAATTTTAATTACATGAAGCGTATATAACATTCATCATAATATAATTTACGCTAATTTAAATTTTGCTTTTTAGGCCTAAGTGCACACAGTGTCAGCTGTCAGTTAACGGCTACACTGCCCAGAATTGGGCAGAGCAGAGTTGCCTAACAAGCTGGCAAATTCAATTTGTTAAAACATCCATAAAGGTCAAATTCGAACCCAATAAATTGTAACTGAATTAATCGCTGCACTGCAGAAATGACAAAACTTTAATTGGCTTTAATTTTTTGTAACACTGTAACACAAGGGAAAAACCGGATTTGGCCAGCGTGTGATCTATGGGTAACAAGAGAGCCACATGGAGCCACTTGGAACCACTTGGAACCACTTGAGGTGGCCAGTGGATCGATCGCCCACTCGCCTTGATTTCCATACGAATTTGTATGCTAATATTTGCACTGGGCGTAAGTTACGCATAATCACAGTCCGCAATTAGCCAAGACAGCCTGGCCAAGGCTCTGGCTCGGAGTCTGACTCGCAGTCTGTGTGTCCATTGTCACCTGGGCCGCCTTTCCAATTGCCCCGAGGGGGGGAAGGTGTTGTCTTAGTCTCACAAGATTTACGCAGTCAATTTAAAGTTGCTCCGCAGGGCGGTTCAACTGGAGCAACAGTCTGTCAGGTGGTTGGGTTTTATCGTGCTTACGTAAGGTCTGACTCTATGTTATGCGTTGAGTGTGGAGTGCACAGTGTGGTGCACGGTGGTGCGACACGATGTGGCATGAAGTGGAGTCTGGTGTGGCAATCAACTGACGGCTGCAGCAAGTCTTAGAATTATGACAACAACGGCATTTATCAGCACGCAGTTGATAGTTTTGAATTTATGATTGCATTTAAATGTTACAATACATTTTTTATTCAATTCAGTCCAGTGGCATGCCCCAAAGGGGTTGCCTGGTGTCTGGGAACCCCCTTTGTTGGCGCTGACCTTGCCACGCCACTGTGCGAAGCTGTCGGCCTTTGGGCATTGTATGTTATATCGACAACTTACTGCCCTAGATAATGCCTAGATATATGTATGCGAATGCAGGTCCGGTTCAGGCAGACAACTTAACAATTGCCAGCCTAACAGCCACACTGAGCGAAAAAAGTATGGAATAAAATTTTATATTTTATTAAAATTAACATTACAAACAATGTTTAAATTTTCTTTTAAATTTTAACTTCATAATTGCCAGCCTGTGAGCTACACTCAGCAAAAAAAAAGTACGGAATGAACTTTAATATTTTTTTAAATATTTATTTAAAAATTAAAATTCATGTTTTTATTTTATTTTTAAAATCAATTAAAACTTCACAATTGCCACCCTGAAAGTTACACTGAGCGGAAAACAGTAAATCATTATTTTTTTTTAATTAAGTTGATTTTGTCTCTTCATTTCGTTTCTCTTAGTGTATGACAGACAACTTCACAATTGCCTGTCTGACTGCTACAGTGAGTATACCATTAAGTGGAATTTTTAAAATTAGCCGAAATTACTCCCAATATTAGATTTAACATTTTAGATTTTCATAAACTTTTTTTGTTGTTCTTTTTAGTTTATTATAATTTTTTTGGTGCTTTTTTTTCTTACTGTGCATATAAATATGGGCCCAGCATTCGGCTGCAACCAACGCTATAATTATGACTTAATCTTTAAATCCTAAATGCTCAATTTACGCACTGAGCAAGATAATTGTCCAGCATTTGAAATATCAAACGCACCACGCACCACTCCGTCCACCGTCTGCACCACCACACCACCACACCACCATGCTGACCAGTTCTTAAATGCTTTCGGAAACTCGTTCAATCGCAATCGCAGTTTGTTTATTAAATTTTCTCACAGATGCCATTTATCAGATACCCAAAACATCCGCATTTGCTTTGCATTTGTGGTGCGGCTTTGGGCGGGTCTCTTTTTATCGCGCACCACCGGCCTAGCACCACAGTGTTCCCCGTCCGCTGCCCCACCATCAACTGTTGCACTTTGCATGCACACGAAACTGAGTCTCACAGCCTCCAACAAAAGTAAAAGTGCTGCTCGATGTTTGGGCCATGATGCATTTTGGGCCTGACTCGATTTGGCTATAAAAGCGTTAGAGCCCAGTTCACAAGCATTATTAGACGTTGTGTTCTCGACTCGTGTAAATCAGCTACAAAATAATAATTTGCAACATGTTCAAATACGTAAGATTTGTATATTACAATTCACAACTGGTTTAAGTAATAGTTTTTCCATCTCTGCCCACAGTTGGTTTTGGCCGTCTTCTGCTTGGCTAGCGCTGCTGCCGCTCCTGGCTATTTGGGTGGCTTGCACGCAGCTCCAGCTCTATCTTTGGCCGCTGCTCCGGCCATCTCCTATGGCCATTCCTTGGCAGCACCGTCGATTTCCTCCTACGGCCTGGGCCACGGAATCAGCTATGCCGCTCCAGCTTTGGCCCATGCTCCTCTGGCTGCTCCGGCCTATGCCCATTACGGCCTGGCTTCCCATTACGCTGCTCCAGCTCTTGCCCATGGCGCTCCACTTGGCCTGGCCCATGCTCCTCTCGGACTTGGCTACAAATCCTACGCTGCTCCTGCTCTCAGCCTCGGCCATGGCTGGTAGAGGTTGAACTCACTCATCCAGATTCTTCGGCTTCTAATTGCATTTCATTCCATCTGAAGAATTTGAAATATATTTGAAAAAAATGCGCAATTTTAAAGTTTTTTTATTTCTCGATCGATTGATTGACTGTTTGATGATCTGTAGCTAAAAATTTGGTAAGGATTCTGCAGTTGTCTTGTGATTTATAAAAAAAAATTAAATGAGGTTCCCAAAACAAAAAAATTTGACTAGATATTTATTTGACCGTTTGATTGATTGATTGACTAGTTTATTGACTGATTAGCTCAAGTTTAAATTTGAGAATTTTTTTTTTTTTTCAATAACATTTCGTTCAAGATGAAGAATTTAAATTATTAAAAAAAAGTTTTTTGTAATGTTTTTTACTTGATTGAGTATATATATTTGATTGACTCACTGACCAAATTATTCATAAAAAATTGTCAAGATTCAGATATTTTCCTACTCGATTGAGCTTACATATTTAATTGAATAAATGACCAAATGATTGATAGAATTAATCAACCAATAATCAATAGTTGAAATTGGCTCAATATCCAAATTGTTTATTATTCCATTGAGCTAAAAATTTAATTGATTGATTGATTAGTGCCCTAGATTCGGCAGATTTCAATTGCATTTCGCTTTGCCTGAAGCATTCTAATTATATGTCAAAGAACTCGCAATTGTTTAGTTGTATTTTATTACTCGATTGAGCTACATGTTTGATTGATTTATTGACTGACTGAATGATTGATTAGCGCTAGGTAATATTTGGATTCAAAGTTGAAGGCAATGACTCGTTTGCAAACCTCTCACACGCTCCCAGGCTCCCTGTGCCTCAGTGAGCTCTCTACCAGCCGTAGCCGTGTCCATACCCATAGCCGTGTCCATAGCCCAAACCCAGGCCCAATCCCAGGCCCAGTCCATGTCCATACAGACCATGTCCTCCATAGCCGCCCAGGTAGCCGTGTCCCAGGCCATAGCCTCCCAGTCCGTAGCTCTTGCCGATGATCGTCTTCGCGATGATGGGCGTGCTAATGGTCTTGATGATGGGCGCATGGTAGCCCAATCCGAGGCCCAGACCGAGTCCATAGCCGCCATAATGGCCACCGTAGTGACCACCAATGTGGCCCAGGCCTAAGCCCAGGCCAAGACCGCCATGACCCAGATAATCATGGTCCAATCCAATGCTGGGCGCAGGAGCTGGTGCTGGAGCTGGAGCTGGAGCGGGTTCGGGGGCAGGTGCGGCAAGGCAGCTCGTCACGCAGAGTGCGGCCAAGAGAAGAAGCTGCCAGTTGGAGAATCGATTGTGTAATTGACTGCAGTTAAATGTAATCCTTTTACTCACTCCTTTATACATAGTCGCTAGCTCCTTGGACAGTCGGCTGGAAACTCTCGACACTTTGTGGCGTTGCATTTGCACGGCGCGTGCGTCTTTTATACGTGTTGCAGTTGCAACTAGGAACCAAATAATCAGTTGACTGACTGACCAAAATGGTCAATCGATGATCTAATGGATACTCCATTTGGCCAGCTTCAGTTAATCTACTTTACGTGTTTTTGGGCAAAGACATTTCACTCGAATCGAATCACGATATTGCGCATACGCAATGTGGAACTGACACGCATTCATTTAATTGGCAAAGTGTTGAATTAACAACATGCCACAAACGCTCTGCAAGTTTGTATCTTATTTTGTGAACCTGTCTGCAATCTGGGAACACATTAAATGTCCAGTTTTGGCTTGGGCGCGTACTTTTTAATTTTATTTTTTTTTGTTAACGTCATTGTATAAACATCGTAGCTGATTGGCCAGTTTTATGATCTCAGCGTGCCCCAAAAGTATGTGTTGTTGCTGACACCTCACTGTTGTGGGTGTAGCATCTAGAATCGATTAAGAAACAACAGTTAAAACTGATATTAAATTAAGGTCAACGTCCTCGGCCAGATGAACCCCTGAACAAACATTAAAGTCATGTGACGCAATAATTTATGTATAAAGAGCAGCAGATCAACAGATCATTGTCCCGTCTCGTCTCGTCACTAATCAATTCTCCACAGCTGAAGTGTCGATCATCAAGAGATTGGGCAATCATTAACTATATAAGACAATAAACCTTAAAAAATAAAACAATGGCCAACTAAGCGAACCGCGCGATCAACTAAATCTCATCACAATGAATGGAAAAGAAATAAGAGCATCATAATAAAACTAAAAGAAAACTATTGTAGCGTTTGCCCGACTGCCCAATTCCCTGTTACCATTGCAGATCTATTATCAAACATATTTTTTAAAAATATTCAAACTGTCATAACTTAATCAAAATTTTGCGGAATGTCAATTTTTTTTGGTTTGTAATTTGATTCTGCATTAAAAATTTAATAACACTTTTTCCAGACGTTTCTCCCTTGAGATTTTTCCAAAAAACTTTAACTTTTATAATTTTGTGAAAACTTTTCCGATTTCCCTGCGGAATGTCACATTCATTATTGATTGGCCTGTAATTAAATTCTTTATCCAAATTTTAGTCACTTGAAAATTAAATTTTTTTTTTAACACTCTATTTTTTCAATACATATATTTTAAAAAACTTCAATCTGTCATAACTCGCCACAATTTTTCTGTAATAATTATTTTTACAAAGTTTACTATCCGCTTTGTCGAAATTGTTGCAGGGTATCAAAGTAATAAAAACACATTCATAAGCTCTACAAAAGAGTCACTGACACTTTGACAAACTTCAGACTGTGAGACGACCACAGCAACAGCAACAACAACAACAACTACAACAACAGCAACAATGCATTAAACTTGAACTTGAAAACGAGTTTTGGGACGTCGACATCAAAGTGGAGTAAAAGATTGTTAACTGTGGGAGTGTGGAATTGTGGAGCTGTGGAATCGTGTGTTTGTTGCAACAGGTTCCCAACTCTGGCTCTGGAAATGAGAAACCGGTTCAAGATGCCACCAGCTTCTAACTGTACATGAACAGGCCCCAAAAGCCGATGAGGCAACTGAAGATGCAACTCAGTTTCAAGTGCAACTCAGTTGAACTGCAGTCGGGAAACTGAACGGATCAAAATGCGAGGACAGTTTTTCGTAGTCGTCGTGCTTTTCCTAGTCCATCATCAAATGGAGGCGGCCACTTTGGTGTATCATCAGCCCACGGCGCTTGTCTATCATCATCCGCCCGTGTCGCCGGAGGAGCAACAGCATCCGGGCTACACAATTGTGGCGCCTCTGACGAAGATCGCACACGTGACCTACGACTCGGTGCCCGTTTCCCACACGCCCTTCGAGCATGTGCCTCTGTTCCAGCGCATTGGACATGTGAAGGGCTTTCGATTGTAGGATTAAAAATTAATAGTGGCTAGTGCATTATTTTCTAAGGATGTCCTTAAAGAGCTAGGACTCCAAATAATTATTAAATTACATGAAAATTAACTCTAAAAAATAAAATAAATTAAAATAAAAAATATATTACTTCATTCAAAAAAGCAAAAGAAGAATTTAGCAATCGAAAAATTTATAATCCATATGATCCTGAGATTATGTAACCAATAATAAGATAAATTTTAAATTAACTGTGGATTTTCATTGTAATTCTTAATGATTAAAACACGAGTAAAATCAATTTATACAATAACAATTTATTTGCCAAGTTTACTTTCTAGTTGAGATTTGTTGCTAATAGGGAGATGGTTAAGTCTAAGTTGCTTGAAATCTAGAAGAAGTACGGAGCGGGTGCGAATTTGGGTGCAACAGCCAGAGGGGCAGGAACTGGAGCACCGAAGGGGGCGGCGAAGGGAGCAGCTGCTGGGAAGCCAAATCTGGCGGGTGCTCCGAAAGCCACAGGCGCAGGAGCAGCGAATCCGAAGGGCGTGGCAACTGGGGCGGGCAGAGGAGCGGCGAAGGGAGCAGCTAAAGGAGCACCCAGAGGAGCAGCAACTGGCACTGGAGCGGGAGCGGCAAAGGCGGGAGCTGGAGCCAGAGCAGGGGCAGCAAAGGCAACCTTGGGTGGTGCAGCAAACGCCACTGGAGCAGGAACTGGAGCAGCGAGAGCCACTGGAGCCACTGGAGCCACTGGTGGTGCTACTGGGTAGGCCACGGCGTGGTTAATCCGATGCGCATTGAAGCTGGAGGCATAGGGCGCCACCACGCCAGCGGCGGCCAGTGGTGCAGCCAGTGGTGCAGGTGCCGCGGCAAAGGGCAACAGACCCGCCTGGGCACCACCAACCACGCACAGAGCAACGAGCTGTAATTCAAGCCAAGTTTAAATGGAAATCCTTAAGTCCCTTTGTGACACAAACTTACCATCAACTTGGCAAACATTTTGAATGGAGTTTTGTGTGGTTTGTTTGAGTGCTAACTAAGCTTTGATGTTCAATTGTCCAGTGTGGTGCGTATTTATAATTCTGACAGGCATTGGTAAGCATACCAAAATACCTTGTAAGACTTTCTACATAAGCCCAAAGCCCATCATCGATCGAGTGGTGCGAAGGGCGTTGGCCGTATTTAAAAATCAATTGACCGCCTCTTACGTCAATTTATCGACAGACACTTTCATAATTGCACGCAATCGAAATTTGTACACCCGTAAATCCCTCAGCTGAACGACCACCTAACTAAGTAACCCACTGGCCGATATTCGTGGTTGGGTGGTGCGTGGTTGGTGGTTGGGCAAGTTTTCGTTTTCGTTTTCAGTTTTGTTTATAATATTTCAGTGGCCACGATTTATCAACCACAAATGAGACACCTTTATCATACGTGACTCTCTCTCTTTCTCTCTCTCTCACCCTATCTCTCTCTCTCTCTCTCTCTCTCTTCTCTGTCTCGTGTCTTTTGCGTGGGCGTTTAACATTCAATTTCTTCATTGCACTCGCCCCCTGCTGCCTTTTCCTACTCCCTTTCCCACTGTCATTTTCATGTGCTTGGAATTTAAGATTTGTTGTCGTGTGCCGCTGAACCGCTTATTTAATTATAGTATGTCTTTATGTCTAGCCGATCATTAAGTTTGTATACGGATAGTTAACAGACAATAGCTGGATAGTTTGTTTGTTATATGGAGACTAGCTGGTTTAACCCGGCTTTGCCCGTGACATTAAAACCAATTCGCAGTTGATCTGTTGAAAGATTACATTTTTCGCACAACGAGCCTTGAACCACATTCTTAAATGTAGAGACTTCAAGTGCACGTTTTCTACTGACTCGTTGAACAGTTAAAAATACTTTTAATCAATTAGTTAACTACTCTCTTTACATTCTTTATATACTTTTTTCCATTTTTCTTTTTACACTTTTGCTATATTAAAAAAAGGAAAAAAATATATATATATAAAAAAATTAGAAAAATGTTTAAATAATGTGAAGAAGATAACAAATTTAGTTTAGAATAGATTTCTACCATGCCATTCTGTTGGTAGCTTTTCAGTTCTTTATTTGGAAAGATCTTGAGAGTCAGAAGCTTAACGGATCATTAGAAAATAGTTTGTGAAAAATGGTTTACACTGTTTTTCCTTCAACAGAATATTAAGGTATTATTATTTATTTTTAATGAAAAAGAAAGGTTAACATTGTATTTTTTAAAATATACACTTGCACATTTGTTCAAACTTTGTTCGTACAATTTCTGAGTAAAAAGAAAAAATAGAACAAAATTTAATATTTAAGATTTAGAAAATAAAAATAATTTTATTTAATATTTATTTATTTAATTTAATATTTAAGATTTAGAAAATGAAAATAATTTTATGAGAGAAACCTTTACCCTTAGTTTTTAACCTCTATTCATTTCCCTTTTTAGTGCAAATATACAGAATCTTTGCATTATTTTGGTATTTCTCATATATATTATATTTAAATACATAATTTAAGATGTGATTTTGTACATGACTCAAAACGTCTTTGGTTCGGTTCAAAGCAGCTAATTAATGTGATCTACACTTCAATCTTGAGCTAGAAGAGCGAGTGATGATGGTGATGGTGGTGCGCCAGCTTCAGGGGCAGAGCACGCAGATGGGCGTGTGGTGGTGCCGCCAACAGCTTGGGGAAAGCATATCCAAAGGAAACGCGGTGGGAGGTGGTTTTGGGTCCGGGAATGGCGCGATAGCTGGAGGCGAAGGGCAACGCTTCCAGCACAGGAGGAAGCAGCTGGGTCACCGTGGGCAGATGCACCTCCTGGGTGGGCAGCAGATGTGCGTGTGGTGCAACCGGTGGCAGACAGGGAGCCGCCGCTGGCAGCAGTGGTGCAGGGGCTGGCAGCAGATGAGTGTGAAGTGGTGCAGGTGCGGGCCAAAGTGGAGCAGCTGCTGGAGCTGGCTGCAGTGGGGCAGGCGCAAAGGCAGCGGGAGCGGGTGCGGGCCACAGTGGTGCAGGTGGTGGTGCCGGGGCAGCCACAAAGGATTCCTGCAACTGCAGCAAGGGCGATGCATAGTCCACATGCTCGGGCAGTGGCTCAAAGTGGTTGAAGTGATGATCCTGGTGGTAATCCTGGTGGTGATCAAAGTGGTGCGACGGCTTCGCTTCGCTGGCCAAGAAAGCCAAGGCCAAGACGAAAGTCTGTAGGAAGGAAAGTGGCAGGATCAGATTGCAGTTCTACATTTTTGGACTCAAAAGACTTACCAATTTCAGCTGCCACATCTTGCTTGGTATTTTTTATTGGTGGTGGGTCGTGGGTGGTGCTGCTGCTGCTTGGCTCGAAGACGCCGCTGTCAATGTTTTGACCATGGCCAATGCAATTGAATTTATAGCGTGAATTTTGTGTAAATATCGCAACCACAATTGGCCAGCCGCCACTTTCGTTTGGCGCTTGCACCGCTGACACCACTGGGCAACGTTGCACCATTTATGGTTTATGGTTTATGTGGTAACTGTGCACTGTGGGGCGAAATCCGAACTATCGAATATTTATTAATAAATTTTAAAATAAACTAGATTTTTGAATGTTGTTTTTTTATTTACTTAATTTTTTTTGTATCGGTAACAAGTATGCTCATCATTTTTATTCCAAATAACAAGCTTGGACCTTTTTTTATTAGCAATCTAAAAAAAAATACTTGTTAAACAAAGAAAATTTTGTGCCCTGATAGATGGCAGTAAGCATAAAATTAAAAAAAAAAATTGGGGGCTGGGATTTTGACATGCCCACTGTTCCAAAAAAAAAATTATGAGGGTATACATAATACTCGAAAAAAAGGCGCATCAAAATATCAGAAGTAGTTTTCGAGTTATTAAAAAATACCTCAAAAACTGGTACCTCATAAGACAAGCGAGCAAATCAGCATTACAAAATGTTGAGGTTCCGTCCTAAAAAATGAATTGGCGCAGATTGAGTTCAATTTAAGTTACCTTTAAGTTACAATACCAATTTGAAAACAAGCTGCAAAAATATTGCAATGTTAATGCACATGTGTTTCGAAAGCCACAGCTGACTTTAACAGCTGTTAGGTTTAACATTAGTCTGTTATATAACATTTTCGGTACTGAACTTTACAGTTTAAAGTTTTCCTAAGATATTAACTCCAAAAAAAAATAGTAATATTAATGCTTTGATAAAATGTCTAAATATTCGATTTTTCGGATTTCGCCCCATTGTGCTGTGGTAACAAAACAAAACGTGACTCGAGTTTGAAATGAAATATGAAAATTACATTTGTTTACAAGTCGTCAGTGGTTTTTGGTGGTTCAACCACTTCTGCTTTGTATTATATAACCACCTTTGACATTTGTATTTAGCCAGCCAAGAAAAAAAAGGCAACTGTTATAAACTGTTATTATTTAGCCTGATTTACTATCGATTTAAAGATTTCACAATTTTCGTAGACTTGATTTTTATTTACACACACAGAATTGGCTAAGAAAACATTTTGAATTTAAACCACAACTGGAGCGGGGGCGGCAAAGTTGTAGGGGGCGGCGAAGGCAGCACCACCGAAGCTGTAGGGCGCGGCATAGGGAGCGGCGAATGGGTGGTGCAGTGGTGCAGCGGCATAGGAGGCGGCCAGAGGAGCGCCAAGTGGTGCGGCGGCGTAGGAGGCGGCAACTGGAGCGGTCAGACGGGCGGCCAGTGGTGCGGCCAGTGGTGCAGCCAGTGGTGCAGCGGCATAGGCAGCTGGAAGGCCGGAGACATAGCGGCTGGAATAGGGCGCGGTCAGCTCAAAGGGGGCGGTGGTGTAGGAGGACTGAGTGCCGTCGTAATTGTGGCGCACATCCACCTGGCTGCTGCCGCCGGCGGCATAAAGCGGTGCATTCGCATAGGCAGCGAGTGGTGCAGAGTAGGCGAGTGGTGCAACCACGCCGGGCTTGGCCGCAGCACAGGCAACAAAGGCGGCAACGATGAGCTAAAATACCAGGATCAAACTCAATTAAATGTCATTAAATGAATTGAAGTTTTAACTTACGAATTTAAACATGTTGTAGTGTTTGGTGGTTGGTGGTTGGTGGTTGTGAACTGTTGACAGTTAATGCTCATCCAGCACCACAGCATTGCCTTATATAGCCATTGCAGTTGCTCGACTTTTGGCCGCCTCTTTGTCGGCTTTGTCCACACGGAACGTGTTCAGCCTTTGCTATTGGCCAAAAATTAAATTGTAGGAAATCCAAAAGACAAGTATCCAAATTGATTTCGCAAAATTTGTTGTCGACCAATTTGTATGCGAAGACTCAAGCAACCACTGAGTGGGGCAATTGTTGGCAGTGCCTGTTGCCAATTTCAGGCTAAGTTGGCTATAAAATGCGTGTCGCATGGCGTGTCGCAAATGTCGCATTAGTGACGCTTTTAATGCCCAGACCATAAAAAAAAAAAACATTTCAATTTGTTGGCATCGTAAATTGGCCGTCTCTTCTCCCTTCCCCTCCGCTTTCCCCCTCGCATCCTTTGCTGACCTTGGCAACAGGATGTGAGTAAGTGTGAGTGTTTGTGTGTGTAAAAGTCAACAACTGTTTAAGCCATTATGCTTACCACTAATTGGCCAGAACTTGACTGAAAAACCGGCTCTTGGATTTAATAAGAAAATATTATTGGACTTTGCTTTGGTTATTTTTTTCTTGTTTACAGTCACGTGCTGCCAACGTCATAATCATTATGATGCCCCCCCCCCCCTCTACTCCCCTTCCCCTTTTTTAGCTGCCTCTTTAGATTTGATCTCAAGGCCTCTCAGAGATGAGTCTTCTCGAGTTGGCCGCGTCATGTAACTGTATCCGCATCTGTGGCACTTGACTGAGGGCAACCACCACCACAAGAAGAAGCCACCGCAACCACAGGCGGTCGACCTCTCACTTGAGCATCTCACTTCATCATCATTATTGTCATCATCGTCATCATCATCATCATCGGCTTCTGCGTCCAGCAGCTTGATCTTTATACGGAAATCTGTAAGCTGCCGCTCACTTCCTAGACGCCTTCTAGGAAGGCAGGCATGTGATCTACCTCGGGTATATACACCCATGGCCATAAAAATAGCACAGATAAATTAAATGCACAGTTCATTTCAAATTGGTTTTATTCACTTTAATTAAAAAATCACTTTTGTGACATATTAGGCACAGAAAAATAATATTAATTGCTAAAAAAGAATGTTCACAAAATAAAATGATAAAAATAAATAGTCGTACATAAAACACATATAAAATTTAAGAAAAAAAAAATTTATTTTAGGCACAAAAATAAAAATGAAAAAGAGTCTTATGACATGGTATTTTATTAAAAAAAGAAAAAAATATCAGTTCAGTTTTAAGAAAAACTTAAAAAATTTAAAAAAAAAAAAAAAAAATGAAAACTTTATTTACTCAAGAACATATAAATAGCATAAAGCAAATTTAATAGATTTTTTTATTTAATCATTAAAGTTGACTAATTATAAAAGAATGAAACTTAAATTGGGTTCAGTTTCAGAAAAAATAAAATTAACAGGTAAAAAACATATATATTTTCAGCCATGGTTTTAGGAAATTGTCACCAATGAATTAAAAAAGTTACAGATTATATAATTAATAAATAATTACAATGAGAAAAAGTTGAATGGCAAGTTTAATGTATTAAAAACGGAAGAAACTTTAAATTTGTATTATTTATTAGCATTAAAATTCTAGCGATAAGTATTTTTAAATGTTTACATATAAACATTTGTGGTGTTTGTATGATCTGTTTGGTATCTGTATAAATAAATATTTAGCACTTTATTATTTATCGAATGTCGCTTTAATTTGCTGTGTACCGTTGTATTTTATTATTGTCGTTGATATAATTAATTTGTGCTTTAAGTGCAGTTATTCCCGTTCTGAAAAGCGGTTTCTGCTTCAGCTGGATCAGTTTGTTCCGTTTGCTGATTAATCCACATCCGTTAAAGTAGCTTTCCATAATTATTGATTATAATCAATTGGCATCCGGTTAATTTAAGGTATTGGCAGGTGTAGGGGATCAAGTGGGCATTAATTTATATACATATGTGGCTAAATCAATGCCAAGTTTAAGGTCTTGGCTTCCATTGATCACATGCCAAACTGATCAGCTGCTCTCGGCCACTTAAATAAACTCTTCAAGCGCTTAAATGCAAATGAGTTGCTCATATTTTGAAGATTGTTCCCCCCAACTCTTCACTCCTCCCCTCCTCTCCCCCTTTGCCTAAGTAAACATTGCTCTTTTTGATTTTGAGTTTGAGTTGAGCTGAGTTAAGGTGAAAGGTGCGATCGATTGTTGTATCGATCATTTGATTTTGCTTATTTTTTGATGAAGACGTCTTTGTGGTGCGATCGTGACCTTCTACTCCAAGTCTTACTATATGCAAATGCAGTCCAAGAGAAGTCCAACACAATGATCATCATCATCATGATCATTATTATTATCGTAATCATCGGCAGTAACTTGATCATTTCAACTGTGTTAAATAAACAAAGTATTTTTCAAGTTGTTTCTACGATCGCTTCGTTTAGTTGGCAAGTCGCTTTTACTTTATTTACGAGTATTGTTCGAGTATTCACTATTCACATGCACACACATACACTCTCACACACACACTCTCACACTCACACACACTCAGTCAGGCTTATGAAATAGATTTGTTGCAACTCCACTTGAATTCTCCTATCGACGTTGCACGTGCGCTGTGCCATATGAGGTGAGCCCTGTGGTATGTGGCACGGAGGCATAAGGGGCGCCCGCTTGCAGTGGCAAATGTGCCACATTCAGTGGCATCACTCCGAAGGGCACCGGCAGCTTGAGGTTCAGCGAATTCGCATCCGCGTGCACCGCCGCCGAGTTGATGGCGCGACCCGCCGGCGCCGCCGCGGTCAGTGGTGCCGAGGCAGAAGCGGCGGCGGTGTTGCCACCGAAAACATAGCCACGACTGGTCAGCGCCTGTGTGAAGGCGGCGTGCTCCAGGGCAGGTGCCACAAACTGGCGCGCCACCTGCTGATGGCGTTGCTGCTGCTGCTGCTGCAGTTGTGTCCTCGGCACGGGATAATAGTAGTGGCCAATCTGCGAGCTGGGCGTGATCGAGTACTCCAGGTGGGAGACGTCCGCCCGCACCACCGCAACCACCTGCAGGACGATGCCCAGCAGCAAAAGTTGAGCCACAGATTTCTGAAAGAAACCATTTAGAGAGAACAACATTTAAATTAGTGATGTACAAATATTTAGTTAAAAAATCTATGCAAAATAATTGCATATTTATAAATATATATTTTTTATATATATATTTTTTATATATTGGTTCGATTTTTAAGTGCTCCTATAAATTTTATCTAATATATAGTTTAAAATTTGTTTATATTTTCTAAAGATTTTATGTTCAAATTCTTCTAAATATTTATGAAATACATAAATTAGATATTGATAGTGTCGTAAAACCATCAATGTATCGGTTTTTAAGTAGTTAATATATATATGAAATATGTATATGTCGTTAATTTGATTTTATTATAGTTTCATTTAGGTTTTCTCTTTAATTTGAAATTTTTATCCCAACTTTAATTCTTGTAATTTTATTTATATTTGTAATTTTAATCGCTTTCTTTTGCTTCGTAAATAAATATGGATTTTGAAGAGTCCTTATATCGACTTATAGAATTGTTTTAAATCACTAATTTAAATTTACACACAGACACACACACTCACATTGCAATACATTTCGAAATTCGATTCTTGTTTCTTGTTGTCACTTTTTGCACTCACGAGTATTCAACTGAGTGTTTTTTTTTAGGAATACGATTCGTTGTCGTTTAGCAGTTATTGTCGACGGGCGAAGCTTTTCGAGCTGATTAAAATTTGTGCGGCAGCTGAAGATGCTTTTTATACGAACAGCTGGAAGAAGAAGCAGCAGTCGCAGCAGCAGCAGCAGTTGAAGAAGAAGAAGAAGAAGCAGAAGAGGGAGAAGAAGAAGCAGAGACAGAGCCACAATTCGATTCTGGCAGTGAATAGACGACAACGACGACGACGACGACGACCAGGTGAGACACCACTCAACCAGTCAAACAGTCGACTAACTATTCGACCAGTCACAAAAAGCTGCAAGTGAGATTGATCGACTTAGCAGATACCCTGTAAACACTATTTTTACAAGAGATCTTTTAAAAATACCATTTATCATTTTTAATTTTTATTTATTTTATTAGCTAGCAGTAATATATTCCAACAATTAATTGGTCAACTTAAAAGATACCCTGTAAAATGGTATATAACATCAGTGACTGCTATCAAATTTGCCTCTTATTCTATTTTTGACACCCAACACATAAGCCACATCAAGTGCGAATGCTCGACTTAACAGATACCCTGTAAGCACATGTGACTATAACTTGACTTTTGAAATAGCCTGCCATCTTTATAATTCTAAGCAATCGATATGAGATTTAGAGTCGCTGGCGCTCAGAGTCTAGTACAATAGCCAATATACCCTGTAATTTGTTGTATTCAAGGTTAAATTAAAATGAGATTTCCAGCACTGCAAGAGTATAAAATTTCCATTCGCTTCCATATTCATAAGCTTAATGCATTTTAAAGCACATTTGTGCATTTACAGGGTATTAAAAACAGTAACAAAGATGCGTTTTTGCCGCTGCTGTTGGCGGCATTCAATTTTTGGCTTTCAGCTCAGCTTGTTGTTGTTGTTGTTGTCTCTGACGACATGGCTGTTGGCCAAAAGCCTTAACTTAACTTATTCATTCTGCTTCTGTTTTACAGTTGTTGTTGTTGTTGTTGTTGTCTCTCTTGAGGTTTTATTTTTTTTTGTAGTTGTTTTTATGTCGCTTTAATTTGATGCCGTCGTCGACTGCATTTGTTATTGTTATTGTTGCTGTTGTTTTTATTGTTGTTGTTATCTTGTGACTCTGTTTATTTATCTGTGCTAAGTTGTTGGCTTTTTTTATGAGCTGCTTTGCCATTTACTACTGTTGTTGTTGTTGCTGTTGTTGTTGCTGTTGTTTTGGCTGTTGCTTTAGCTGTTGAGCAGCGCCTATTGATAATACATATTTAGTTTGCCTTGCATATAAATCAATGTTGGTCATTTCGATTGGCATCCAAACTATGCGCCACGCGGCGATCAAATAATCTGTCAGGGTCGTCCTTAAACGGGGGTTATTTAATTGCTCAGGGCGTATATGTAAATGTTAATCTATTACACCCGTTACCCACTGTATTTCTACGGTATATAAACTTAGCCCTCGGGTTAAAAAAATGTATGGTCTCCCTTATCTTTTATTATAAGTTTAATATCTTCCAATTTTGATTTTCAAATTTTATTTTCCATCAAATAATTTTACAAAGTTTTTTCAAAAAATATGGTCACCACAATAAACTTATTTTAAGTTTTCATAATGCAATATCTCTATCTTTTCCTAATAGAACACAGTTTTAAAAACATTTCCTATAAAAATATGGTCACCCTATTCTCCAACTGAACTAGCAGCCTATTTATCTCTCGCATTCTGTATCTGAAACACAATCATGATTTTTTTTTAGAAAATGGGGTCACTCTAATAACAATATTTGATGGTTTGATGTTTTTACTTTCTGTAAATTTCAAGGATCGACTTTTTATCTAATAACTCGAAATCTTCGCAACTTTTCTGTTAAAATTTGGTCACCCTAATACTAGTTTCAGTTTGAAAAAAACTGGGTTCGATTCTCCCCGCAAATTTTAGTCGAACATGTGTTTTTAGGTTCTTCGGAATGAAACGCGAAAGTATATACTTCCCGTCAATTAAAAAAAAAACTGATTTTTATCAAGTTTTTATTATTCTCTCTTGCTTTGTCTAAAGAAAATTAATTTAGGGCTAATAATAAATAAATTATATTGATAGAGACCTTCTTTAAAGACATTTCAGTTATCTAAAGCTAAGAGTGTTTTATTTTAAATACTTTAGAGTAATTAGACCCCACCCAGGGTGTATATCCCCTTTTAGAGGAGACGCTCCTGCCAAACGATAAACAGCAACACAAAAAAATTAAACAGACAACAACTACAATGTCGACACCTTGCAAGCATTTGTGAACATTTGTGAGCATTCGAGCATTTGGGCTTATTAAACACAAATCATGTGTCATGTGACACCAGGTACGAATACCATTAGGTTGTTCCACACAGACGGCAACAGAGGCAGCGACGTTGACGTCGACGCTGACTGAGGCAGCGACTGCGGCAGAGATAAAAGCAAAAACAACAACAATAACTGAGAGCTCATTGACTGGCTAATAAGTTGAGTATTAATGTTGTTTAGGAACTTAATAGAGATGACTACCTGAAACGCAGCCCGAAAAAACAACAAACGCCAGAGAGTTGGCCGAGAGTGGCTGACCTCCCCGGCTTAAACATATTCAGTTATAATTTGTGGTAATTGAGTCGTCTCAGGCATCCGAGTCTGAGTCTGTGTTTTATGCAGAAATTGAACTGCTGACCCATTTGATGGATTTGCTTAACGCTGCTTGACAGCTTCAATATATTGTAGTAGATATCGCATTGAGGTTGGTCATCGCAACGATGGATCTGCCTTTTGTCTTTAGCCATTTGTGTATTAATTATCATTTTTTATTGAGTTAATATTAATTTGGTTGCCCACACTTGGCGGTGTTTTATTGCATAATTAAATCTGAGATTCTTAATTATTTATTATGCTGCGGAAGATGATCGTATCGAGTTATGAATTTCTTAAAGATTTATAGATTCTTCTTAATTAATTGCTAATTAATGATTAACATTAACATTGAAATTTAACACACTGACGATGATAATGATGTTTACCAGTTGCTGTCACAGGGCAGAGGAAGTTCAGCTGCAACGGGTGGTGCAACGGGTGCCGCGTAGGTGGCAATTGGAGGTGCGGCATGAACTGCGAATTTGCTATATGAAGGCTGTGGTGCAGCCAGATGATACGGGTAGGGCGGTGGTGCAGTAAATCTGGTTACAAAAGTGGCTGGCGGTGGTGCAGCATAGTGTATGGCTGGTGGTGCTGCGGAGTAGTGTACAGCAGGTGGTGCAGAATAATGCACAGCAGGTGGTGGTGCAGCATAGTGAACAGCAGCTGGTGGTGCAGCATAGTGAACAGCAGGAGGTGCGGCTGCGGCAGCAAAGCCGGCATATGTAGTGGTTGTTGTGGTTACGGGAGCACCGAGCGTATACTTGATACCAGGCACAGCAACAGGAGTCGAATAGCCAATATGATGTGCCGCATATTTAAACAAGTGTGGTGCAGGTGGTGGTGCAGCAGCATAGCTCACAGCATGTGGTGCACTGTAAACAGCTTCAACTGCAACGGGAGCTGGTGGTGCAGCATGTAAATAGCCGGCAAATGTGGTTGAGCAGAGACTAAGCAAAAGCAGAGGCAGCTGAGGGAGGAGAAAAAAGGATTAGAAAGAGAGTTACGGAAAAAGAAAGAGATAGGAATTAAGTTTACAGCGAATCTTCTTAATTATTTTAACGCAATTTTAACTTATTAAACTCCCAATTTTACTTACAATTGGCAACATTTTGTAGCTTCCGTCAGCGGTTTCGGTGGTTTTAGGTATTTATAATGTCAGACTTTCTCGTGAAATGAATTGATTTGGTTAAGTAATGCTCGTATTTATAGCGCATTGAAGATGGTCGATTACGCGTCAGCTGAAAAGTAAAACTCCATTACGGGAGCATTTCACGCAGCCAAAGGCCGTCGGCAACCACCAACCACCAACCGCCGACAACTACACCACCAACCACGTTCAATCGACAAGCAAATCGTGCGGCAAATGCACGCGACACGTTTCGCAATTCACTGCAAGTCACAAACAAATTCAGACACAGTCCCTGAAGACTCTGTATCTCTACCTCCCTCCCTCCCTCTCTCTCTCTATCTCTCTCTCTCTCTATCTCTCTTTTTCTTGCTGCCAATAAATTGGGTTAGAAGTTGGCCTAAAGAGCGGTGCGTCTTTGGCTTGCCCCACTGCAATTGCAAACACGTTCCACGCCTTGTGTCTGTGATTGATAGCTCATGTCTAAAATAAATGTCAAAATATCATTTAAAAATATCATTTGGCCTCCCTGTGGCCAAATTTAAGCTGCGCCGTGAAGTATACTCTGATTTTATGGAATACAAGCAACACTCAAAAGTAAGCAATGAATATATGTACAACAATTTAGTGATATATAATTATTTATTTCTTTATTTATTTATCTATCGTATTTCAAAAGTGGTCGACACTGCCAAAGAGTAAGGAAAAGACTGAAGCGCCACCACCCCCAAGTCCTCCTGGAACGGGTCTTGACATAAATTCCCTGAAATCCCACATTTATCTCAATATACCACTCAAACCTCTCATCTGTAAGTAATTTCTTTATGTAATTTTTATAAACAATTTTGTTATTGTTATAATTTTTATCATACAAATTGAAAATATGAATTTTAAAAATAATAATTGGAAATAAAAATTGATCCTGTTGTTGGATAAACCTTCCAAAAATAGCAAATGTGCAATTTTTTCAATGTCCCTGGAATTTTTTTAAAGCTTAATTTTTTCCGACTCATAACTCCTATTTGCAATCCTCGTTGAAAACTAAAAAGTAAATATAAGCCAAAAGCAAAGCTTTTGAATGTCAAAAATGTCTTGTGATATTAAACAAAAATTAACAAAAAAACATAAATATACAAGTGGGAAAGGCTATAGTCGAGCGCCCGACTCTAGGATACCCGTTACTTATTTTAGTGAATTTTTAAAAAAATTTTATTGCATGCTTTTAGGCACTTATATTTTTTAAAAACTTCAATTAGCCATTACCACCTTTCCATTTGTCCGCTCTTGTTACGATTTAGTAGGATGATAGGTAATAATAGTAGTTAACGATTATTAGTAAAAAAAATTATAATATCTTGATAACTGTGCGTGTGGTGGTTTTTTGCGATTTACAGAGGCGGAAAAGGCGTGGCAAAAATTTGAAACAAGCTTGACCTGCGTTGGGTCTATAGAAGTCTGTGAGCCAAATTTGGTTGCTCTAGCTCTTATAGTCTCTGAGATCTAGGCGCTCACACGGACGGACAGACGGACAGACAGTCAGACAGACGGACGGACAGACAGACGGACAGACGGACATGGCTATATCGACTCGGCTGTTGATGCTGATCAAGAATATATATACTTTATAGGGTCGGAGATGCTTCCTTTTCCCTGTTACATACATTGCAACGAATACAATATCCCCTTTTACTTATTTTTATAAGTAACGGGTATAAAAACTAAATTAATTGTTTTCAAATTAAATTGTTCATTACACTATATATATTCTAATATTTTTTAAAATTTAATTTGTTTGTTTTTTAAACTAAATTAATTTTCTTATCATGAGATATTTGAAACACCCTCGAATAGTTCTTTCATGGATATAAACACTCACATGATAGCCAATTAAATTGTGCCACAAATACCTGCCACGTGTTCCCCTCAAATATATAAAAAAAAGAAAGATGTCAACAAAACATGAATAAGTTGAAGTTGCAGAGAAATTAGCATAACGAAGTGGCCTCACAATCAAAAAACGTTACATGGCAATCTGAAATAAGTTCGCGAATTGTGTGCTCGAGTGTGGCACATGCCACAGCCCTTGAAGTCGTATTCGCATATGTAGCTTGTTTCGGCGGTGTGGCAAGGCACTTGGCAAGGGGCGTGGCAGAGTGAAGTGCCGCCGGCAACAGAAGCTGAAGCTGAAGCTGAAGCTGAAAGCACAGACAAGATGTCTTCTTCGCGTAATGCGCTCTAAATTGGCGCACGTGTTTCGCAAGTTCAACATGTTGCCAATCCTCCTACTCCTTCTGCCCCTCCCACACTTTCCATCGCCTTCTCCTGTTGCTGCTCATGCGATGTACCTTTTGGCAGCATCCACTTGCCACACACACACACCACACTTGAAGCACGCGCAACGCACACACGGCTGAAAAATCTGTCACGCATCGTTACCTTTTGATGTTTTTTGTTGCCTTCTCCCCTTTCCCTTTCGCTCTCTCAGCTTGTGTCTGAATACGTTTGGCAGTGACAGTTCAAAATGCTGCAAGGCAAATGTTACTCATACGCAACGTTGCCAGTCGTTGAACCCGCACTTGCAACTTGCAGAACAACACGAAAACATGTTGCGGCCTACAGACAACAAATCCCGGCTAATAACAACAATAATTAATAAGAATTTCTGACATTGGTTTTTAGCAAGACAATAAAATTCTTCAGTTTGTCAGAGGCTCTTAGATTTTCAAAATATGAAGAACAAATTACGTTAAATTCAAACTCCTCTTCTGTATGATAGGAGTTAATTACTTTATTTTCATTTATTTATTTTATTTATTTTATTTATTTTATTTATTTTTTTTATTTTATTTATTTTTTTTATTTTATTTATTTTACTTATTTTATTTAATGAAAAAAGATTTAAGTAACAGTTAAGCAATATAAAAAATTAAGTAATATTAAATTAATTAAAATTCAATTTAACAGCCATGATAAAAACTTAGAAAACTACGAAACTATTAATATTTGAACGTAATGTTTTGGTAAAGTTATTTAAGTTTGAAGCTCGATCAAGCTAAATTAATTTTATGTATGATTTTTAATTTTAACTGAATAAAAAAATAATTAAATTAAATTAGAATGGTTAAGAAGTGTTCAGAGCTATAAATATTTTACCCCAACTGCCCATATGGAATACATATGTATCTCAAAACGCAGTCAATGCTCTGAGCAAAATCAGTCCATCTGTGGGGACTGTGGGCGGATGTGGCAAGCACGCGTGTGCTTTGGTTGCATGCAACGTGCATTTCCTGCGGCCAGGATCAACTTGCAGCTGGTTGAGTGACCGACCGAATTGGATCCGTCGAGCTGGACCTTAATTAAGCTGAGCACTTGTTTTGCCATGTGTCCCGTTCGCTTGGATGATTGTTGCTATTCTCGTTCTCGTTCTCGTGCTCGTTCTCGTAGAGGAACACAACGAATTCAATGCCCTTTTAATTGCACCACCCACAACAACAGCAACACTCTGGAAATGCAATCAAGAGCAAAATCCTTGACGTGTGTGACGTTTGTTATTGTTTTGTTCATTGTGCTTGCGAAAGGTCCTTGCACTGTGGCCAATGGCCTGTGAATAATGCACAGTCCAGCTGCCTTAATTAAATGCAAATGCAAATGTTGTAACAAGACAAACATAAATAATTAAATGCAAATGCTGTTGCATACTTTTCAGCTGCAACTTTAACTCAAAGTTCGTGCAGAAACCGAAACCGAAACCACTCATAACAGTTGTGAGTGGCTAACAACAGCTGAGCTTTGGCTAAAAGCAGGTGTTTCAATTGCCAATTGCAGCTCATGACCTCACGGTGTGGGAAACTGCGACTGCGAGACACTGAGTCGACGGGAGGTAACTGTGCCACCCTCCCCTGTGGCACTCCGCCCCCCTTCTCCACTGAGTAGTGAGTGCAGTTCGAAGACAATGTTTCTGCTTGAATGAATATTCAATGCGCAAATTGCAAGCAAGTAGGAAGCAACCCACATTTGTCTATTGTCTCTCCTCCATCTGCCTCCCTCTTCTGTATTCATTTGGCTCGCAAGGTCGTTGCCAAATTGCTGAATGCTTCAGTGGCCAACTAATCCAAGCAAATGGACAATCGACGGGTGTCAACGTTGTTAATATTAAATAATAAGCAAAAATAGCAACTTCAACTAATCATAATAATAGAGTTTACGATCGTTTGTGGGCATAATTTATGCCGATAATGCGCATTGTATTTGTTATTGGCCATCTTGGCCATAATTGTTGTACATTCGTTGTTGGCTTGTCTAAGGTCGTTGCCACAATGCGGCATTGTTGTTGCCACCATTCTCTCGTGAATCGTATTCAACTGGGCACTCTATTAAATTTTAATAACCCAACTTGTCGCGCCACTAACTTGGCCAAAAGCAAATAAAGTGACACATTTAGCAACTAACAGACTTGTGTTTTTTGCTCCAATTTCTCAATTGCAAAAACGAATCAGCAAAATATGCAGCAGATAGAGAGACGGAAAGACGGACATGGACTTGCTTTAATAAATAATTATTTCAATTGCACCACTCGACGCACTTTCGTTGCAGCCAGCACCTGTCGAATGGCCACTCACCCAGCCAACCACGCCCAGTCCCGCCCCGTCTAGCCCCACTCGATGCTCCTATCAACATTTGTCAACAGGCACTCGCATAATTGCCAGGCGTTGGCATTTCAATTGGATTTGTTCAAGGAAAATTTCAACACTTAAGCGGGTTACACTGTGAAAAAATTCAGACTGAATTCCAAAAAAAAAAAAAATAATAGTAATTACAGCATAGACAAAGTGGTGACTTAATTGAAGTCAAAATTGTTTAACTTAATTTTACATTTAAAAATAAATTCTTTACACAAAAAAAAATATATATATATAGAAATAATCTAAAAATGAGTCGAAAATAATTGGTAAAAAGCGTAAGACATGTAAAATATATATAACTCATCAGAAATAGTTTCTATGTGATGAAGAAAATGAAGCAACACTGTAGAGAATAAACCAAAACTGATGTCTATATCAATTTTCGAATCAACTCTTAGAATTGTGAGTTGAATTTGTAACTAGGCCAGTTTCTTTACTGTAGTAAACATAATAAGTAATTTTATGCATTGTTAAAAATAGTAATCATAATAAAAAGAATGTTCTATTGTTTGTTTTTGTATATTTTTCTGAATCGTTTATTTACTTAAGTCGAAACCACGAGCATTGCACAATAACAAAATGTAATAATTAACAGCATTGACTTGAACTCTTGCTCTTGCTCTCTCGCTCTCACACTACTATCTCTATCTCTCTCAGCCTGTGTCTCTGTCTCCGCCTCCGTCTCTGTCTAATGGAATTTTGAACACGACTGCGAGTTCAACACTTTGACAGCGGCAAAATGTTGAACATATTGTACTGAGGAATCTCCCACAATCCAAAATCCGATGGGAATATGCAGATGTGGTTGTTGTTGTTGTTGTTGTTGTTGTGATGGTGGTGTCAAGGGTGGTGCAGGATGGTCGTCAACGAGAATGAATGGTCTCTGCTGCTTAGTGCAGATAGCCATGGCCATAACCATGTCCATAGCCAGCATATCCCAGACCATAGCTGGGGTAGCTGCTGTAGCCGCCATAGCCATGTCCATGGTAGGTGGAGGTGGTGTGCAGAGCGGGGGCAGCAACCACAGCGGGTGCGGCATGATAGATGGGAGCAGCGGCATGCACCACGGGATAGGACTTGGTGGCCACCTTGTAGGTGTTGGCATAAGAAGTGGCCACTGGATGCGCAATCGTCTTCACAATCGGGGCATGCACAATGGCGGGCGCAGCGTAGCTCTTGATGATGGGCGCGTGCGAGATGACAGCGGGGGCGGCATAGGCGCCATATCCACCATATCCACCATAGCCCAAGCCATAGCCGTGGCTGTAGGGCGAGATGACACCAGCATTGGCAATGGCGCACAGAGCGGACAGGACAGCGATCTGTAGTTCAATTGAAATGCGAGTTAATAGTTTGTCGCCTAAGTCATTTGTGGCAAGTTTGTCGCCCAAGTCTTTTGTATGCTTACCAGCTTGAACATTTTGATTGGTTGGTTTGCTTGCTTGGCTATTTGGCTACTTCTTGGCTGAAGAGTTGAGTGTGTTATGTTTGAACAACCTCAACGCTTGGCATATTTATACCGAATCAAAAGTCTGAGAAATATTCTGAAACGCCGTCAACAACAACAACAACAACAGCAACAACACGAACAGCGAATCAAAAGCGTGAACGCCCTGCCCCGTCCGAAACTTCGCAAAAAAGCCGACTTCAGGTTCAGTTTATGCTTCGGGTCGACGTCGACGTCGACGTCGAAGTCGGTGTGGTTTGGTTTGGAGCTGGCTTTGAGAATAGCATGCAGAGCTTTGGAGATACGATCTCGATCGATCTTGATGCAGTGCCACAGAAATCAGTCACGCGCCTTGTTGCTGTTGTTGTTGTTGTTGTTGTGCTTGCATTTGAATTTCCCAGACCGACGCGTCGGTAGCTATTTTCCCGCTAGATCTAGTGGGTTGCAATTGGCAAATGCGGAATAAATTGTAAAATAGCGACTAGCGGGAATTATAGCTAGTTTCCAAGCGAAATATTCGTACTTTAGCTTTTAAAAAACATTTGATAAGAGCTTTAAATTTTATTGTTTTTAACTATGAAATCAATTGAATTGAATTTTATACTATCACTAACGAGGTATGTGCCTAGGTATGGAAAATGCCTAAAATATATACAGTGATCCACTAATGTCTTCATACCCCCTAACTTTCTAAAATTTTTATATAATAAAAAAGATTTTATGTAGACTTCTTAGTTTAATTTTCTATTCATTTAAATTCGTTTAAATGATAAAAAATTTATTTAACCCATTTAGTACCCATGGATAATTTTTAACTTTTGTAAAAGACTATTTTTTAACTTATTTCCTCGGTCTCAAACAAAAAAATATTTTTATGCAAAAAAAATTCTTCAAACAATTCTAAAAATAGATTTTTGAAAAATTTTTGTAGCATCTATTCCTGTGAAAATCTGCACACAAGAGGCGGCAATATGTTTTTATATTGCCAAAAATTCATCTTTCGGCCCAATTGACCATTTGGGGTTGTTGTGCGGAACCAAAAACACTGGATTAAATCTATAAAAATATCGTTCTACTACTCTAGAGTTTTTTTTTTGCTATCAACAAAATTTTCTGGCTATTTCTAGCTTTTTCATGACCCGAATCGTTGGCAACATAGGTCGGTAGCCGAGTGGAAAACGCGAAAACCTCTTCGATCGCACACTGGCAATGATCAATTCAATTAGTTGACTTATTCGCACCGAAGTGAGTTGTCAGCCAAGTCGCCGAACTCAAGTCGAGTTTTGTTTTTTTCTGTGCCGGAAATCAAAGGCTAAAGCCGTTGCATGACTTTTCCACCATTGTTGCATGCAGTTAACATATTCTTGTTTTTGTTTCTGATTCTGCTTCTGTTTCTGTTGTTGTTATTGTTCTTTGTTGGTTTCTGCTTTTTTGTGGTCGCTTAATTGTTGTGCTTATTGTAATTTGCGGTTTACTTAACGCGCAATTAACTCGAATGCCGCCTGCAAATGGTGCGAGCTCTGGGCGTCAACCTGCCTGCCACAAATTGCGGCAAATATCATTACCTCATACATACTATGAGTAGTTTTTAGCTCCCACATTTAACCGACAGAAATACAAATACAGATTCCTTTCTAAAACTAAACTCACGCACTTGATTATCAATCAACATTTGTGCTGATTGACAGCACACTCCGTAGGCGTATAAAATCTTGAATCTAACTATGCAAATTTCGGGCTTTAACTCCTTCAAAACTACCTCACTCCCTCCCCCTCTCCCAACTTCATACTTACTGCCGTCTAAATACGCATATGAGAAATCGAGCTGCTTAATAACTGACAACAAATTGAGAGTGGACGTGGACGACGGGTGTCCAGTTCAGTGTCCAGCTGTTGCCAGTGGTCAACAGTGCTTGCCACTTTGTTGCTCGACGTTTTCACATTAATATTTGTTTTAACTGATTTCTTATCGTTGGCAACGGCGTACGCGGCGAATGCGTAACTTGCAATTCATTCCAAAATCAATTCGCATCGCAAACGCAAATAAATTACAAAAATAAACAAATGCAAATGGCTTTGTTGATAAAGGTTGTACTAGAAGATACCCTGTAATTGAGCTTAGTATATCAGCTTTTGTTTTTTTAGTTATAGTTTTTAATTTTATGCTTTAGAGTGTGATATGCACTTGAGTTTTTTCTTTCAATTGAAGCCGAAATTTTTTGAAGCTAAACACACTTTTTAATATTTATATTTAAATTGAATTATCTTTTACGTTTTTGTCAAACAAATCTTTTTTGCAGTTTAAATAAGTCCTTAATATTCTATTAGGGTATTCAGAAACTCTGATATTTGTGTTAATTTAAAAAGTGATATATTTTTTATTGACAAGAAACACATAGAAAAATGATTATTGTGACGAATTTTGTAAACATACTCTATATTTTTTGTGAGATTCATTTTTCTGGCACTGAGTTTGTTGGCACTACAAAATATATCACTTTTTAAAATAATACAAATATCAGAGTTTCTGAATACCCTATATATTTTTTAAAAGACTAGTCTCTTAGGGCTTAAAATGCTTAAATTCCACATTTTTATTTTTACAGGGTATCAGGCATAAAATGCAGCCCGTGTTCGCGTCATATTTGAGCACTCGTTTTAATGGCCTGCCAGATTTCTTAATGGCCATTCTTAATTTTTTGTTTCCTACCCGGCACTTTTTGCTCCCCTCTCTCTCTCTCTCTCTCTGATCCCTGCCTCCCTCTCCCTCTCTCCCCCCCTCTCTCTCTATCTCTCTCTCTTGCTGACCACGCCTTATCACTATCGGTTGGCAATCTGCTTAAGCAGCTGGGAAAACAGCGTCAAATTGGTAGCTGACCGCACAGCATAATCAATGCAACAACAACAACAATTTGTTGTTTGTTGGCTTTAACGATAAAAGGCGATTATACAATCGTATCGGGCGTAGGCCTGATGTTGATGCTGTTTCGGACTTGGGGCCTTGAGTGGCAGCTGCTTCAAAGCCTAAAGTCTTGAGAGTGTTTTGATTCTTTCAGCACACACAAAGCGCGCTTAAACTTTATGGCGCAAAAATCAATCGACAACAAACACAACACAAACTTAACAACAGTGGACAATTCTTTTTCTGGTGGTTTCCAATTGTCAAAATCTGCATATTGACGGCAACCCTTCACCGGACACCTCGTGGCAGCAATTTGCATGTGTTGTGGCTTTATCGATATGCAAATGGCTTCGATACAACAGAATTCGAGCGTTTGATTGACAAAAAAAAAAACAGGATACGAATTGCGTGACCCACCCACACCCACAATCACCAAACAGCAACCACATCTAGTGGTGCTACAACAATTTTGTTGCCCTCTTGTGGCCAGTCATTGTGGCCATAATTGCATTTTAATGGCTTCGCTGCTGGTGCATTGGGTGGATTGGGCAACGCATTGCTGCATGCCACAAATTGTTGCAACTGCAACACAAATCATACAAACTTCAAATTAAAAGGCATCAATTTTATGATTTGATATTGATTCAGTTGCTGGCTTGCTTGTGTGATTTATGGCATTTCTAGGAAAATACAATACGCGAGATATTTGCAAATAATTCGATAAATTTCTTAAGCAAAGAAATGGGGGGAATATTAGAGTTGTGAGTTTAAAAGTTGAACGGAAAAGTCCAAAAATTACAAATACTAAAATATGTTATTCAGGAATAGGGCATTTATACTATAAAATTCATGTCAACTGTAATTTGTGCTTTTAAAAAAACACTTATGAAAATATTTCAAATTTATTGGAACATTGCAACATTTGAAAAATCAATTTTCAATTTTAATTGAAAGCACAAAAGACCTAAAAAACAAAACATAAAATAAAAAATACATTTCTTTATAAATGAAAAAGAGTGATTTTATAATTTTGGATAAAAGTAAACAGATTGTATGCATTTTATTATTTTTATTATTACTACAATTTTATTTATTAGTAGTGAAGGGGAGTTAAGTGTGGTGAATGTAATGCTAAATTAGCGTACAGTATTGTCTTGCAAAAATTAATTTAATTAAGTTATAATTTGTGTTAGTTTTGCATAATTATATGGTGCGCAACGGTGACGCGGCCAACGAGTGAGCCAATTAAATATTAAGTATACCACATGCTGGACGCGGTCAAGGTCGCTTGAGCTGAATGTCGTGCACATTACAGCGACAACAACAACTATGATGACAACAACTAATAATAATAAAAATAATAGTAACTACAACTGAAAACTGTAGCAATGGCAAGACAATTGAAATAAATTAACTAGAATACCTTCAATTGACTGCAAAATAAACCAAGCAACTGCGACGAGCAAAAAACAAGCAAATTCGAACTGTCTTGGGGTTGTCGAAGCATAAATACCCTTTGTCATTTTAGTCACACATAATCATTAGTCATCTTGGCTTTAAGATGTATTTTATTATTTTAAAACAGTTTTACAGCTAACTCATATCTCGACTACAATATGACTTCCCCTAAATTATGCGCGTCATTGATCTCCTTGCGTCTTTTTTGATTAAACAAATATCCAGGAATGGCCATTATTCTGTAATAGTAAAATGTAACAAAGGGATCGAGTCTAAAATGGGGTATAAACTGAGTGTAGTAGCTCAGTAGCTTTTTATCATTCTTATCATTATCTGATTTTCTAAGCTGCGGGAAATTTATGCTGGTCGCATCGCTTGAGATTCGCAGTTGGACCACAATGAATAACAGCTGGAAAAGATTTTGATTTCAATTGTTATCGATTGGAATTATCAAATTGTCTTACCAAAAAACAAACGATAAACTTCATTGTATTTATAGAACTGTTTCCTGTCTTCGACTAAAGTTAGAATACGACTTTCCACTTGCTTTTATACGACTACTCCACATTATATGCCATATTTTAAATCGAATTCTGGTCGAATTCTTCCAGCTGACACAACTGAAATATACTCAGAAGCCTTATCTCGACTGTTAAGCTTAGCTTACAAACGAAGAAATGTTCGCCCATCGGAATTTTATTCAAATCTAAATGCAGCTATTTTATTAATAATTATAATAATCATAAAAGTAATTACTGATTAGCTTTTTATGTCTTTATAAAATGTAACGAGACGAACTCAGCTCTGTAGAGTAGTTATGCATATTTTATGAATCCGTTACATATTTAGTATGAGACTCATAATACCCTGCTGAAAGGGCATAAACTGTAAATGTTATTAATGAAATTACAACGACCTCCTGTCGTTGCTGCTCTGCAGTTGTCAGCGACAATTAAACGTCACCTTCGGTTTTGGCCGCGAGTTGTCGAGCTTGGCTTTAATGTTTATCCCAAACTCTGGTCAATCTGTCTGGGCCAACGCCTTTACCTTGTTGTTGTTGTTGTTGTTGTTGGCCATTTACGCTCTTTTTGGCCAACTTGTTGAGGACATTGTGCAATTACGCTTTTGCTAACTGACAACAAAAGCACGTAGTTTGACTATTTTGCTGTTCTAATTGTTGTTGTCAAAGTTGTTGTTATTGTTGTTGTTGGCCATGCATGTTAACTTTTGAAGCTGAGATTTTTTTGACAGCTTCAATGAGCTGCGTTCGGCGTTTCAATGCAAATTGCAGAATTGGCTTCATAATTAAGTAGTTTAACAGCCGCCTGATACAAATATCTGAATACACACGCATAGACCAATTTGTGCAGCAACAACAACAACAACAACAGCAGCAGCAACAACAGAAGCAACAACAAAAACCACAACAACGCCCCTAACTTATGCTCGTAAATTACAAATTTCAAACACCCCAACGGCAAATTGTAGTAGTTGCTTGTTTTCTATACACTTGCAAAGACTAGAGTATCATAATTATGTGCTGGAAGTTGCAACCACCATTGGAACTTATTCTAAATTTATTGTAATAATCGTTGAAGTTTTCTAAATAAAATGCTTTTCTGAATACTATCAATAATATAAAGCTGCGGTGCGCACGAAATCTGAATTCGTTAGCAGCCGCTGGCTCCAGGAGCCATTGCGTGCCCACCGCTGGTATAAAGCAAACTGAAAAGACAACTTCTTAATATTTAGAGATATTATTATTAAATTATATTTATTTAAAATGTAATATTATTGTTAAATTATATTTATTTTAATTTTTAGATCATTATTAAATTATATTTATTTAAGCTTAAAATTATATCGAATAATAATTTTAAATTTCGACTTGCAGGAAAAAATTGTTGATAAAATATATATCTGAAAATAAATTATTAAATATAAAACACTATTATAAGTATGTCATAATATTCATAGTCATAACAGACTTGCCTAAAATGATTCCCTTGCTCTCTTTATATAAAGTGCATTTTGTCTTCGTCAAACTGATTAAAACTCTATTTTGTCTGTTTCATTTTGTAGTTTGTCTGTCACCAAATTGTATGCAAATTGTTTGAGCGCATTTTTTATGCACACACCACACACACAACATCGTCGTCGTCGTCATGTGATTTATATGCTTCGAAAGTCCCACACGTCCCGAGCTGTTGATCAGAGTTTAGTGTTTTTTTAGTGTGACGATTATTGCCTTTTAATTGAAATTGTTCTACAAGTGGGGTGCAATTCCCCCCGTACCTTCCCTTTTCCCTCCTCCCTCTGCTCTAATCCCTCAATAAATGCGACTTTCACTTTTTGTTGTTGTTGGTCGTTGTTCTGTTCTAATTGCGATTGACTAATTCATGTGAATATCGTTCAATGAGTAGATCGAATACCCATGATTTGGGATTACTCACCCTGAACTTGGTGTATTGCTCATTATAAGATATTGCCAACACCTGTCGAAAGGTGAGACACACAGAGACACTGAGAGAATTCACCTGTTTACTTCTTTTTCTTTCTCATTTGCAAATTAAACTTTACTCAACATAAATTGCAACTTTTTGTACTCATAATTTCTGGCAGTGCAACTATTGTCACGTCCACAGAGCAAACGGCTGAAATAAGAACAAAAAGTGGCTATAAAAAGTCAATTAGACTTAATGATAGCTTCGGCTAAACTACACATTAAATTTATGTAGTACGTTGATTGAACCAAGCTAAACTATGGAAATAGACGGATCCGGTTTTGGGGCTAAGCTGCTGTAATCAAGGAAGTTGCCAAGAGAAATAATAAGAAAAAAAAACATGGTCAAATGTTGCTGCTGTTATTTGGCCAACAACTGAGAAAAGTCTGGCAAGCGACTTGGACAATTACAAAAAGTTGTAATGGCGCTATTACAAAACTAATCAGACAGTCGTTAAAGTTGTAACGCCCCAGTTTTGATTATTCCAGAATTAAATCAAAATCCATTTACATTACTACTTCAAGTGCTTATTAAATGACCGTTAAATGCGTTGCGTTTACGGGGCGTATGAGCGATAAACATAATCGCATTATGCGAACCAATCTGACTTCGACAACAGCTAATCACAACACTCGACAGTCAGTCGACCGAAAACTGAATAAAGCTAAAAAACTGAAGAAATATAAACTGAAACTGAAACTGTGCGATTTCTAACGCTAATTAAGCCGCATGTTGAGTCGAGTTGCGAATTCTTCTCCACCCTCTCCCCTCTCCTCACTCCCTTCCGGCTGACAGTCAGTCTCAACGGACAACTGCTTGTTGCCAACTTCTATTAATTAAACTATTAACTACACTCGTAATTCAACTGTCTATCCGTCAATTCTCATTGGCCGCAACCAATCAACAGAATTGTGCGTTTATTTTTTATTTCGATTTTTATTTAGCATTTGGCAGTGGCAAAAGTCGAATTACTGAATTAACGAGTTCATGGCTCCCAGAATTCGGAAGAAAATTAAGATAAAATTACAATCATCTTTGTGTGTTCCTTTAAATAGATAGCACTCGATTCCTCCAAGGTAAATACATAAATCAAAAATTGTAATATACATAAGACTTTTAAATGTTAGTATAATTTGCAGATATAATTAATAATTGAATTCTCACATAACATATCAACTTAATCGATAGTATTATTATAGTTAAACAAACAATTTTATTAGCGAAGCAAAAGTTGAATAGAAAAAAAATTACTGAATTCCAGATACTCTCATTTATATATAAATATACATATTTATATATATTATACATAAATGCAAACTTTTCAATAATCACAATATAACATTAGACAAATAAGGCAAATGAAAGAATGCAACTTAACTTTTGTACAAAGCTCCATAACATAACAAGTCTTTGGCTATTAACAAAATTGTTAACATATTACTCTAAGTAATTCCCTCGACAGCTTATGGCCATGTAAGCGATACAGTTCTTTTTTGGCTAACAACAATTTAATTAACTCTGTTCAAAAAGACTTGTTGGTCTTTCTTGGGTTAAGTTTTGCTACAAAGCTTAAGCTTAGCTTTAAAAAGCTTCGACGAAAGCTTTATTAACTCAATGCCTAAAAGTAGGCAACATAAATGTATAAATCAAATTTAGTGAAAAATTTATGAATGACAGCAAAGTGACCTCAAAGCGGAATTACACTAAAAATGCAAGTGGGTCAAGTGGTGAACAGTTGTAAGCTTGGCCAATTATAAAATTATAAGATCCACAATTAACACCACACCAAAAGCGAGCTTCAATTGAAAGAGACCCAAAAAATGTTCAACTTACACTGAGCTTAAGGCAATTAAAAATGGTTTCTTTAGGTGAAGTGGGCCAAAGTGTGGGGCAGAGTGGTGCTTAAAGTGGTTCACTAATTACAATGTTCAGCTGCTGTCAGTGCGTTGTTATGGTTCTTCACATTTGCGTGCTCTTAATTGAATTAGACCCAAAGGTCAGCTTGAAGTTGGCCAAAAGCGTAGGAGCTGAACGAAAAAAAAACTTAAAACTTGTCCCACGATTTGTGTTGGTGGTGCGAGTGGTGCCAGGAAAAGTCAGTGTGGCGTGGAATATTCGAACTACCTCATATGTCAGTATTTATGCTAATGCGAATTTTGCTGACTTCATTGTCTGGCAACTGGCAATTGGTAACTGGAAATTGGTAACTGGAACGTTGCAGTGGCAACTGGAGCCGTGGCGAATGCAGTTAAATGCAGCTGATTTATAGCCACAAGTGGCTCAGTCTGGTCTGGGTGGGTGTGGTGGGTTGTAGGAGTCTGTAGATCCATTCGTTATGCAGACAGAAGCCAACAAAAGTCCATAGCAAATATTCCATGAGAGATTTGCCTAAAATTGGAGTCAAGTTTTGGCTGTTTGCTGGCTTTTGCCTTGGCTGCACCACTTAGTCGCCTCAGTTACGCCCAAATGGGTCACTAATGAGGCGTCTTAGCTTGGGAAAAAAACAAACAAGACACAAACAAAGATCTTGATGGGTCGATTGTCTGTGCCAATTCTAACGTAAACAAACTACCGCCATTGTGAGCTATAAAATTGTGGTGCTTCTTCAGCATTAGCCACAGTTCCAAGTTGCTTCTATCAAAGCTTAGTTCACCAACGAATATAAAGAAAATGTTCAAAATTGTGAGTTCATCTATGGATAAATGGATAAAACAAACTTTAAATCATAATTCCATCTGTAGGTGCTCGTGTTGTGTGTGGTTTATGCCACTCTGAGCCAGGCACGTCCTCATCCCAGCTACCTGCCCAGCTACGAGACCATCGAGTATGCACCCACTGTGGTGGGTTACGAGTCTCTGGCACTGCCAGCTGCTGTGTCCCACCAGAGCTCGACGGTGGTGCACGAGAAACGTCCCTATTGGCGTCCCATTGTCGAACACGCTCACCACACGCCGCTGCTGAAGTCGTACAGCCCCACCACCTACCTGCCTACCTATGCCCACAGTGCACCACTGAGCTATGCCAGTGAGTGGTACGAGCCCGGCTGGAATGGTGCCGTCAGCTATCCCAGCATCTACCTCAAGTGAGAAGGCATTCAACTTGTGATGTAAATACGAATTATACATCAATTTAAAGCAGCGGATTTCAAAATTGCAAATTACACAACTGTACTTTTTTCGCTTAAATATTAAAAAACATAAAAATGTGATTTTAATTGGACATTGGTTAAATATACTAAAGCATTGGATTTACTAATTCTCAATGAAATCAGTTTATTTGAAAATACAACATAAATTTCTTGTTAAAAAAATAATTTTTAACTGAATACCAATTTTTGCATTTGTTAATGAATAAATCGAATCTATTACTATTCACATCAATATTTTAAAGACACTTTGCACTTTGGTTGTCTAAAAATTGCAGTGTAATTGTTTATTATTAGTTACACTGACTTTTGCAAAACAAATATTTTCCAATTTTAAATCGTTTGTTTTTATTTAAAGCATCGTAATCAATGGAAGCAAATAAATAATTAGTATCTTATTATTTGATGATTATTTGGAATTCAGCTGAATGTCCTTCGTTTCGAATTACCTAATTAAAAATGTATTAAAGTAATAACTAATATCAAAATAATCACAAAAGGAAAATTCGCACTAGAAAATAGCTAAGAAGAATAAAAATTCTTTGGTTGTTTTTATGGTTTACATTCGAGTATTTATTTATTTTTCAAAGGAGAAGACACAAGTCAACAACGGACATCAAAATCTTTCGTTCTCGTTTCCTACCAGGCGCTGGCCGCGTACGTGGTCAGTGGTGCGTGGTGCAGCACGGGGGCGGAGTAGGTGAGTGGTGCGGAGTAGGCGACCGGAGCATGGGCAGCGGCTGCGTATGTGGTGTAGGCAGCAGCGGGCAGAGCGGAGTAGTGGGACACGGGAGCGACAGCCGAGTAGGTGGACACGGGAGCCACAGCGGAGTAGGTGGCAACGGGGGCAGCTGCGGCATAGGTGGCAACGGGGGCGGCGGAGTGCAGGGTCGTCTTCACGACGGGGGCAACCACATCCTCAACCACTGGGGTGTTGTGCACCTGGGTGACGCTCTGGTGGGAGACAGCGGTGGGCACGCTCTTGACCACAGCGCCGACCTTGGCCAAGCTCGACTCCTGGACAATGTGGGTGGTGGGGGCGCTGTAGACGAGTGGTGCAGCCGCCAGATGACCTGGACGAGCAGCAGCAACGGCGACGAAGGCGGCGAGAACGAACTGTTGAGTATATATTGAAATTAGTTCAACTTGCCAAAAGGAACTTTAATTTTTTTGGGCTGCTTACCAATTTGAACATTTTTGTGGAGAGCTGTGGTTCTTTGACTTGTGTCGAAGGGTAGACTAAAGACTGTGCCTCTTGCCTCGACTGTCGCTGTCTTTTATACTTGAACTTCACTGTCAAGGCGCACGCACACACTCATGAATACAATGAATGAGTACTCGTTGGAGTACGTGCCTGAACGGATTCTTGTCGCTGGTGCAGACAATAAACCAGATTATTATTCGCGGCCAATTTCAGCTCAGTTACGCACCACACAAACCACCGCACCACTTAAGTACTTATTTCGTCGTCTCACTGCTGCCCCTGATCGAATTGTGAGTCGATGCCAAACCCACTCTTATTTTCATTATTTTCGAAACGCGGCTCATTAGTCGCACGTGAACCCGACTCCAATATTTGGTTTGCTTTGCCATTGACATTTGAAACTGAGCTCAATTTCCGACTCCGACTCAATGCTGGAGGCTTCCGAGAAAATTTCAGTTGTGGCAGCTGTCAGAAATTTTCCTGAATTTCATGCGGCATGTGGCACATAATGTGGAGTACTCGAAACTATAAAAGCAAGTGAAAATTAGTAGTCTAACTTTAGTACAAAACAGGAAACAGTTCAGTTAATACAATGAATTTTGTCATTTGTTTTTTGGTAAAACAATTTAATACTTCTAATCAATAACAATTAAAGTAAATACGAGTAAATTTTCCAGCTGTTGTTCTTGGTGCTGCTACTACGAATTTCAAGTGATGCAGCCAGCATAAATTTCACGCAGCTTAAAAAGTCAGACGACGATAAAAGCGATAAAAAACAACCGAGCTACACTAAGTTGATACCCCATTTTAGACTCGTTCCCTACGTTTCGCTTTATTATTACAGAGTAATGGCCATTCCCGGATATTTGTTTAATCAAAGAAGACGCAAAGAGATCAATGACGCGATTAATCTCATAGACTACTATACCTTTTTTAAAAGAGATTAGCTTGCAAAGTTAGTAAAGTTAAAGAAACAATCGATTTATTTATTCTCTGTTTCCCCGTTTTGAATCAGGATTTTATAACTTTGTGCAAATGTTAAAAAAATGATAAAGATTGCATAATGTTAAGCAATAAAAACTAATTAGATAAAAACAGAAAAGTTTCAATATATTTTTAAATTGAACAAATGAAAAAACGTTCTTCAAATCGAAATCATTTCAGATCTTAAAAAATTCATCCGTGTGCAAAATTACAGGGTATTTTGTAGTATCGCACAGTGATATCTCACTTGTTTTTATGCTCTAGAGTTTCAGGTTCATTGACCATTCGTCGATGCACTGCGTGTGCATTATTATTGTTGTCCTTGAACCTGCGCTGCAGCCAAGGATAACAATTCCTGCTTTCTATTTTATTTTTTCCGATAGCCTATGCACTAATCCAAACATGTGAAGGGGATTAACCCAACATGTAATGAACTTTACAAATTGTAAGCTGATGAGTTTGTAGTGGTTGATGTTTCAGTATTTAATTTAAAAACTTTGAAACGATCGATCTGTAAGTTTGGGTAACTATTTGGATAAGAACATTCAAAAATATTCAATTAATTCTAGCATAAACTTTAAAATTGTATAATTTGCAATATACATTTAATATGCACTATTTCTTAATTTTTAAAGGCCACAAAGTAAGTAAATAAAAATTTAAAAAATCATATTTTAAATATATTATTTTATTTAGTTTTCAATCTTGAAACGAATTTTAAATCGAATGTTAAAAAATTAAAATAATTATCTTAAAAAGAAAATTAAAACTAAAATCGTTTCTTTTATTTTTAGAAAATTGTTAAATATTTCCAGCATCGAATGTTAAGTTAAAATAAAAATATTAGCTTTTAAAAATTTAAGATCATTTATTGACTTTTCATTTTTGTAACGAAATTAAAAAAAAAAAAAACAAAACCAAATAATTGTCTTTAAAAAATATGAAACCTAAAATTTTTAAATAATTCCAACATTTGAAGTCGCCCTTGTTGATTTCAGGAAACCCTTGAGTTCTTATTACGGGTATTTTCTAGTTGAATATTCCAAAAGAAGTTGCACGTTTGTTTACATCCTTGTTGGCCAGTTTGTCACTTGGCCAGCTGGAAGTTGACGCCGAGGAGCAATGAACTTTAAAGGGATAATAAACTGCAGGTGGCTAAAACGCAAACAAAACTCGATCGATATTCAAAGGCAAAAACATGTATTTATTTATTTATTCAAAATCGTATCACAAGAGCCGTCCAACAAAGCACGTCCCATTATCAATCTGCGAGTCCTTTGGTGTCCTTACCACACGCCGGTGGCAGTGTAGGTCAGCGGCGAGGAAGCGGCCACATGTGCAACTGGTGCGGCAGCATAGACACTGTGCACCACCGGAGCAGCAGCGGCGTAAGTGGCATGCACCACTGGAGCAGCAGCGGCATAGGTGCTGTGCACCACGGGAGCAGCAGCGGAGTAGGTAACCACTGGCGTTGACTTGACCACGGGAGCAACCACATCCTCGACAACGTGAGCGGAGCTGTGCACCACCGAGTGGCTCTGGTGGGAGACAGACGAGGGCACACTCTTCACCACAGCACCCACCTTGGCCAGGACGTTCTCCTGGACAATTGTGGTGGCTGGGGCGGCATAGACCACTGGGGACTCATACAGATGACCGGGACGGGCAACGGCGACGGCGAGGAGAGCAGACAATACCACCAATTTGAACATTTTCGGTTATGAGTTTTGTTTTCTTTTGGTCTGTATTGACTGTTTGCTTTGAGTTTCTGGCGAGAACTGTTTGTGGTGTGGCAACTGCAACGGTGGTTTATATAGCACAGACAGCACCACCAGCACCACAAGTAATGACCTTCACTTCAAAGTAAGACCCAAATCAGACTCGATTCTCAAACATGGACAATATAATCAATAAGTAATTAGAGTCGGTGGGCGGCTCAGCCATAGAAACAACAATTGTTTGTTGACAAAGCCACCGGCAAGTAACCAGTTTACTCGTATTGACCAGCTTCACTCACCGTTTTGGCCATTAGACGCACTTTGGCTACTACAATATACAAGTCCAAATTGTTGGCCCTTCCTGCCTTTAACTTTAAAACTGCATTACTTGCACTTTGAGTGCGTCTGTCGTTGAATCTTTCAGGGTCATCGCAAGGTTTATGTCTCGACTTCACTCTCGGTTTCAGTTTCAGTTTCAGTCTTATATACCCTTGCGGAGGGTAGTATCGTTTTGTCACGCAATGTGTAACACATAAAAGCAGGCGTGTTATACACAACATATACTTTGATAAAAATAGATAAAAATAAATAAAATAAATAAGATTTTTATCGATCTGAAGTCAAAGTTTAGTATGAAAATATTTTGCTGTTTCTAAAGATACAAAAAAATTTCAAAGCCATTTTGCAACAGCCTTCATAATTAGAACATCTCAAACTATTAATGACTTTAAATTTTTATCTAAAATTTAAAAATTAAATATTAATTTGGAAAGTGTCGTTTTTTGACTTTTGTCCAATCTATATTTATTCCAATTTTATAAAAGCCTTTACTTAATTTTAAAACTTAAAAATAATAGATAAGCAACAAATTATAATCAAAAATGTCTGCCATCCAAAACATCAGTTTAAAAATGAATTTTTGTTTCTTTAAATATCATAGCTAATTTAAAAAGTTTTAATTTATTTTTGAAAGAAAGATATTATTATTAACTATTATTATTATTATTATACATTTTTAATATTGCTTAAATAAAAAACGTAGGGTATCAAATGGCCGACATCCTATAATAATTTTTCGCTTTTATGAGTTTTGATTTCGTTTTCGCTTACAGATTTTCCCCGTTTAATGTTTCCTCACGCACTTGACGCTTTTAATTAGACATTATCAAGCAGTCAGCTGCTTTTGGGCCACACTTTAATTGTATATAAACGCAGGCTTCGCTTTTGGCAATTATCAGTCAACTTCGTTCGCTAACAACAGCAACAACACAGACCAAAAACATTAACAAACTCCCTCAACATGTTCAAATTGGTAAGACTCCTGACAATTGCTTGATGCAGTGTATTATTATTAATCATAAACTTTTCCTATTTCCCATTTTCCAGGTGGTGTTGTCTGCTCTTCTTGCCGTCGCCGTTGCCCGTCCCGGTCATCTGTATGAGTCCCCAGTGGTCTATGCCGCCCCAGCCACCACAGTTGTCCAGGAGAACGTCCTGGCCCAGGTGGGTGCTGTGGTGAAGAGTGTGCCCTCGTCTGTCTCCCACCAGAGCCACTCGGTGGTGCACAGCTCCGCTCACGTTGTCGAGGATGTGGTTGCTCCCGTGGTCAAGTCATATGCTGCCCCAGTTGTCTCCAGCTATGTGGCAGCTGCATCTCCCGTCCTCTCCAGCTATGTGGCAGCTCCTGCTCCCTTCGTCAAGACTGTGGCCACCTATGCGGCACCTGCCCCAGTGCTGAAGACCTACGCCACACCTGTGGTCTACAACGCCGGCTGGTGAAGATTTCCGGGTCGAGAAACTGGACTAAACTTCTGATCTAAGTAGAAAAACAAAACAATTCTCCTGTATATATTTCTGATTCTGTTTAATTGCGAGTAAAATGTGATTGTTTAAAAAAAATGTGGTTAGTATCTGAAATTGTTGGGATATTTGTGGGGCATATACGTATATAAAGACTTTCCTTAAAAAAATTTCTTATTAAGTTATATTGAAAAGATACTATATACGTAGATTTTCTACTCTTGCAAGACTCCCATTCACTATTAGATGGACTGAAAGTTTTTTTTTTTAAATGTTGGCACAGATCTCTGATGAGCTAAAAAGCTCTTGGAAAATTTTAGAAATGGAAATCAAGAATAATTAGGGAAGAATAGCTATACAATAATATTATTGATAGGACGTTTCAAATGTATTGAAGTTTTTGTATCATGCTAACAAATTTTTAAGATATCTGGGATATTGAATGCCCACGAACTTTCGTGTTTGATCGAAATATGTGCCAAAAGTAAGAAAATTTTTAACATTTTCGATCATCATTAATATTTTTGAGTAGCCTTAATCGACTCGAATAATAATTTTATATCTGTCAGAATTTCTTTCAGCTCAACTTAATAAATAAGAACTTGTATAATTTATCGAACCTGATTCGCCTTCTTTTATTAATTCCTCTCTTACTTCTCTTAAGTAGGATAAAAGAATCAATTGATTACATTAACTAGTAAATTTTTGAAAATTTCTTTTAATAAAATATGTTTCATTCGTCAATCTAGTAACAATTCTAAAAGGAAGATATTTAATTAAGATTTTTGGGACATTAAAAGTCATTATTTAATTTAGAAACACCGATAAAGCTAAAAAAATATCTGTCAAGTAGCACCCAAAAAAACATATTTTTAATTATGATCTCATGGACTTTATTTACATCAGTCGAAATGGGATAATGGATAACAAAATGCAGGAAATATACAAGAAATTTGGCTAGTTATCATGCCAAAAAGAAAATGCGGAAAAAAGCAGTTGAGTTGTTGTTCCAGGCGAAGGATGGAAGGATGGAAGGATGTTTCGCCTACCAGGACGACTTCCAGCCGTGAGAGGCCCACGCGGAGGGCGACGACAGGATCGAGGTGTGCAGCACAGGAGCGGAATAGGTCTTGATGAGGGGAGCGGCGTAGGTTTTGATGACGGGCGCCACAATTGGTTGCACAATGTGCGCCGAGCTGTGCACCTGGCTGATGCTCTGATGCGACACCGACGTCGGAATGCTCTTCACAATGTGGCCCACCTTGGCCAGGGCCGGTTCATGGATGATCGCGGGTGCCGAATAAGTATGATACAGAGGACCTGCCTCCAAATAACCCGGACGAGCTGCAACCACAGCGAGCAAAGCAGACAACACCACCTATGTATTTGGAATAATGGTAGTAAAGTGGTGCAAAAGTGGTTGAATTTGTGGTTCAGTGGTTGCACTTACCAACTTGTACATTTTGTTTAATCCTTGCGATTCTGGGGCGTTGAAAATGAAGTAGGTCTGTGTTGACGCGTTGCCGTTGTCTGTTGCTAGCTGCAGATTTTAGCCAGCTTTTATACACAAAAAGTGACCACAGAAACCCACTCAAACACACACTCGCACACACTTATTACAGCACACACACACAAAGCAAATTCAAATTGTAAAACTGCGCCAAAAGTGCACAAAATACAATAATAATAATTTTTTCTCTTTTTTTTTTTTGCGCATACAGCATCGTTAAGAAAACGCCAGAAAAGCTAACGGGCGTTGTTCCAGTGGTGCAGCTGACTCGACAACAACAAACACCACCAACAACAACAACAACAACAACAATGCTTTCGTTAACAGTTTACAGACGGCCAAGTCGGACAATGTTAGCCCATTAAAAAACCAGTCAAAATAAAAGGCCCGACCCGAAGAGACAGACGACGATTTAGACGACGACCAGACTGACGATTGCCCCCATCAGCAGTTGGCCAGTTGGACAGTTGGCCACATTGCTGTCTGCTGCCACTTGCAACACTCGCAACAGCCACAACAACCACAACAACAACATTTTATTTCTTGTGTTTTTTTTTTGTTTTTTGGCTGTCATTTTTCTTGGCAATGTTGACCGTGAAAATGTTGTTCGTGGCGCACGCACCACCAGCAACCACCGCAACCACTACGCAATTGTCACTGCCAAGCTTAAAGTGGTTCAAGTTCAGTGCGTGACTTTTTGCTCACTGCCAAATTGGCTTAGACTTGTCATATACATATTTTTCAAACTCTTCAGGTTCATCTGCAGTCTCTAGGAATTAATTGTGGTTTTTTTTGGGTGGTTCAGTGGTTCAGTTTGTCAAACGCGTAGTGCCAAAAATAAGTCAAGTAATAACTTATTGTATTTTCCTGTTATGCAAATCTTTGCTAGACAAGTCAAAAAAAAAAGAAACAAAACAATACCAAAATCTGCCCACATAGAACTCGCTTTTGTCTCTTGATCTCTTGGTACTCCCATTCCATCTTTCTCTCTCTCTCTTGTGCTGCCTGTCTCTTTCTTTATTCCCACTCCCTCTCTCTGTCTGAATGAGTTCCGCTTTTGTAACAAGTCAGCAGTCGCCAGTTGTTGCCACAGAGATCGCAAAGCTGTCGCCGTTATGGCGATTTGTCAGCAATTTTTTCATGCCGTGATTAATGAATATTGCCAACTGGCGACAGATAATTCAGGTAGTTCTCCCCCCCTCCCACACCCTTCCAAAGTCCCCTGCTCAAATTTGTTTACAAAAAATATTCTTTGACTATTCAAAGTGCTTTTTAATAGATTTTTTTTTTTGTTTTATTTTTATTTTTGAGTCAATTTTTAGACCAGACAATTGTTATTTTCAACTGAATTCCTTTAACAATATCCGGGCTTGAGAGGGTAATGTACGCCTTATGGCCAACCCACACACATACACACACACACACATACTTGGGTAACTGGCTTCGGAACAGTCTTGTGACAGTTCTGTTAACTGTTGTTCACCTGGCTTGCATAACAACAATTGGCAACACAATGTAGACCATATCAATAGATCAGTTAACCAGTTAAGCAGCCAACCAACTATTTTATTATCGACTAACTTAATTTTGCTTTTAATTAAAGTCATTTAACTAGGAATTAGTTGAAGCAATTACAATATTTAATAATTACATTGGGAAACGTCGTCGTCGTCTGCGTCACCTTTAATCATTCTAAACTCAATTGAACTTTAATTCAGTGTCAGTTCACTTGTCTGTTCAGAGTTTGCTACAATTAATTGCCACGAAGGTCGTAAAAACTACTTGGAATTGTCTAAGATCTGGCCGAAAGAATACGGAAACATAATCAGCAGTTAGAAATTGATAAATACGGAAGATATGTGAAGCTTAAAATTATTTTTAAAATAGCTTAATTTCTTTTGATTGAAGTTTGATTAAGTTCTATATAAGAAATTCGAAAAAATATATGAAACATTTTGGATACTCTCTTCTAAGTACCAAAAGTATTTTATTTACTTAAAAGTATGTTCACATATTTGCGCCGAGAAAAATAAGAGTGGATTCTAAATCCTGACTTCATCTTTTTTTAACTAATCTTTTACGTATGGCTTTTATTATTTTAATTATTAATTTATAGTATTAGTATTATTTTTTTTGCACTAAGTCGTGCTATTATAATAAAAAAAAAATAAATAAGAAAATATGCTTTAAATAAATTATTTTATTTTTACTTATTTATATTACTAGAATTAATTCTAAATAAACAGGCTGTTTTTTAAATGAATAAATAAATAAATGATTTTTAGTATAAGACAGAAAAAACAAAGAAAATATAAGAATACCAATATATGTCTATTATTCTTTTTTATATATATTTATATAGATTTTAATATTTAAGAAATATTTTAATAAATTAAATTAATAAGTTTATCTGTCGTTTTCCGTTTGTTAACTTTTAATCAACTTGATTAAATTTATGTATTTATTTATTCTTTTAGTGTCTTATTCGCATATTTATCATGCAATGCAAATTGTAACTATTTATGCATTGATTAAGTTTTGGTCAAGTCAAAGTTATTTGTACGAACATTAAAACAGTCGCCCCACAATACAAATTTGAGCTGTCCACCCGTTGAACTGGCACAGTTCAGTCAGGTGTCAGTCATTCAGTCAGTCAGTCAGTCACTCAGTCAGTCAGTCAGTCAGTTAGTTGTGCTTTCAGTCAGCCGGCGCCAGGCTAAAAGAGTTTAGCCACAGTTAGCCAAAAGACTTGCCAAAGAGTTTGGGAATTGCGCAAAACTCTGAAAAGCGGTGAAAAAATGTTACGAATTTTTTATTTTTCGGGGGCTGCTGCAGCTGTGCATTTTATTATTTTGGGTGTCAGTTTTAGACAATATGTGAAAAAGAGTTGAATGAGTTGAAGAACGAGTATAATAAATGCATTTCGAATTGCCTCGTTGGCTCTAAGTTTGATAATTGCATTTGCACGCGAACAACGCGTCGTATACTTAATACGCTTTTTGGTCAAAACGTAACGAAGCGAACAGGTGGCCAAAGTTTAGTTAATGTTGTTGTGGTTGTTGTTGTAGTTGTTGTTGCTCTATGCTCGCGGCTAAGGTCAGCTGTGTCCATCAGATTTGTGGCATCGACATTTTCGTAGCTGGTCAGCGGATGTGATTTAAGACTCGAGTTTATTGTCATTTAATGCGACATAACATTGAAAATGTTATTGGCCTATGCGGCGTATGCTTAACGTTAATGCTTAGTTAATGCTGTTACCACTAACCCACTGAACTGAATCGAAAAGACTTGCAACACACAGACAATCGAGTGCCACACAGAGCCAGTTTTTCTTTTTTTGTTTTTTTGTGCAGCATTTCCTGGTCGAGATAAGCTTAGAGCTGCATTTGTTATTAGTTAGTTTACGGGTGTGTTTCGGGTCAAGTCAATTGACCAGGGACTGCAGCGAATTGTTGTGCAAATACTTGTAGTTTCTTATATTCAATTGCAGTCTGATTAATCAGCGCTTTTTGCTGACATTTCAAGTCGATGCAACAACTTCAAATGCAACTTCAACTGCACTTGTCGCATGTCTCATGTCTCATGTCAACAGCAGCGACATTCTAATGAGCATTCTAATAAATTCCCCTCACAACATCAGCTCAGTTGCTCACCCACCAACTGATCCACTCTGATCCACTTTGAATCCACTTGAAGCACATTGTTGTTCATGAACTTTCCTTAAATATCAAATCCATATGCAGTCACAGATCTTCGATTGGCCAACAGGCTGCAATAAAAATGTGGCAAGTGCATATTTCTCACACACACTCCGCATTCTCAGCCTAAATTCATATAATTGCTATTGAGATAACAAGAGTTACAACTAATTTCCACGCCAAGGAAAAAAAACCAAATCACAATTAAATTGGCTAGTGTGAATTTCCGTTGCAACTGCCAAAAGTTACCCAAAAAAAAAAAAAAAAAAAACAAGCCGAAAAACTGTAGAAAAAAACCAACAATAAAAATGAAAACAACAACAACAATTTGGCTGGCTGGTTGGTCAAGGTCGTTGCAGGCAAATGTAACAGTGGCATAAATTATGCTTGCCATGCAGCAGCAGCAGCAACAGCAACAGCAACAACAACAACACTCATGTGTTGCAAGATATCAACAACAATAATAACAACAACTAGTAGAAATAGTTGTTGCCATTAGTAACGGTATACGATGAACTAAAGGCACAAATTGCGGCGACAGAAGCGACAGAGGCAACTGGCAATTACGAATGGCAACACTAGTACAACAACAACAAACACAATAACAACAACAATAACAACAACAAAGGCAATCGCTGTGCCAAAAATTAGCCAAATCTAAAGTTACGCTTCATTGAGTTTCATAGTCTGTCTGAATATTTATCTACATAAGTGTTATGCCCCGAGGCTGTGAGACAAAATAGTTATCTAAGGATTAAGACAAGTTGGGATTATGTATGGAGGTACATAAGTTGAGTCTTTGAACTAAGCTCCATAGTGCATAGATCAGATCCAACAAGAACTGCTTAAAATAAAAGTTAAATAAACACTAAACAACATGAGAGAAGTATTTAAACTAAAACAGCCAAGACGTAATTTTAGTTGATCCAAAACTCAACAGAAAAAAAATATATTAATTAAATAATAATAAAAAAAATATAAAAAAATTAAATAAATAAAATAAATTGAAACAAAAATAAATTGCCAAATAATTGTGTACAATCATATGCTTTAAGAATGAAAATTAAAAATAAGCACAACAGAAATGCAAATACTATTAATTTTCAAGATACGAGTAGCTAAAAAGCTTATATAAAAAATGTCCAAAATTCTTTAATAACTCAGATGAACTACTGAATTAATAAAAGTAGATTTTAATTGTTAATTTAGGGCTAATTTAATAAAAGCCATTATTTTCTATTATTTTTGATTGATATATTACAAATTAAAATTAAAAATATATTTTAAAATAATTCATCTTTCTAATTAATACTCAAAGTATTAATGTATTACTCCCACTTATATGTTCACATTTGAGCTTAGCATAATATTAACAATAAATCTTGACTCTTGTTACCTAGTGTGAAAAACAATAATCAAACTCGGGGCAATTACAGCGTCTGCTGCAACTGCAACTGCGGATGCAAGTGTCTCTCTCTCTGTTTTTCTGTATGTCTCTCTCTCGCTCTCTCTGACGCTATCTAAAAAAGCAAATGCCGGCAGCGCGGATGTGGCAGCAATGTTGTTGCCGGTGGTGCTGCTGCCGGCGGTGTTGCTACTGCAATTGTTGGAAAAATAAAACATTGCATTGAAAATCGCGACAAACAATGAGAGCATCTGCAGCTGTTGGCAGTGTTAGAGTCGAGTCGAGTGGCAGCTGTTGTTGTCGTTGTTGTTGCCACTGCCACTGCCACTTGGGGCAACTGATGCAAGACGTTAAGTGTATAAAAGCCAAAGCGTCGTATCATGGTGCCATCAGTTGCAAGTCGCAAGTGGCAAGTTGACAAACATACAAAACAAGGATTACACCCACAACAACAACAACAACAACATGCTGAAATTGGTAAGCAAAAAGGGTTAAATAAATGACAACAAAAAAGTGGATCAATTGTATACCCTTTTCTCCTTTTCACTTTAGTTGCTGTCGCTCGTTTTGCTGTGCACCTTGGCCAACGCACGTCCTGGCTATTTGCATGGCCACCACCACCACTACCCGGAGTATCCACTCTTGGCCCACCACCACCACATTGAGCCACTGCATGTGGCCAAAATCGTGCATGTGCCCGCAGCTGTCTCCCATCAGAGCTCCACGGTGGTGCACAGTGTACCGCACCACATCATTAAGCCGGTGGTGCTGCCAACGGTGGTCAAGACTGTGGTGCATCCGCCCATTATTAAGGCTTATCATCCAGCGCCTATTATCAAGGCTTATCATCCCTTCGATCCTTATCACTTGCATCATCATCATGACTTCCATGATTATCATCATTATCACTAAGAGGTTGCCACTTGATACATGTCATCCGCTACTCTATACTCCCACCACCACCACCACCAGCACCACTCAACCACCCAACACGTTCTAAAGATTGCCTGCTGACTTGCTGTGTATGTATGCGTATGTGTGTGTCCACTTGTTGTCCAGAAGCTCGACAAAATATGTATTTCTTAAAATATCTAAATAGTTTTAATAAAAATGTATAAAATTACAAGAATTTGTTTTGGTTTTTATTTACTTAAATTTTATTATCAGTATAATAAATTAAGAAAAAAAAAAAAATTAATTTAGTAATTGTAATAATAGCAAAAATTTAAATAAATTCTATAAATAAATTCTTTAAACCCTATAAGAATGTATATAATAACCAGTAATTTGGTTTAAATTTACTTTAATTTTATTATCCAAATAATAATTTGATAAAAAAAAATTCAATAAAATTAATTTCTTAAATAGTTAATAATAGGAAAACTTTAAAAATATTTTATATACTTTTATTAGCCAATTAAAATGCATTAAATTATAACTAATTGATATTGTTTTTATTTAATTTAATTTTATCATCAAAACAATAAATAGGGAAAGAATTAATTTCATAAATTAGAAGCTAAGATTCAGCTTCAAAATATTCAAAGAATATTTCATATATAATTTTAATATTCAAACAATAAATGAATAAAAAAAAAATAATAGAAATAAAAAAAAAATTTTAAATTAAGTTAACAGTAGAAACAGCTTAAAAATTTGTTAAAAATATTTGACATTTTATTGTTTGCTAATAAAAATGAATAAAACTATAACTAATAGTTTTTGTTTTTATTTACTTTAATCTTATGACCGAAACGAAAAATGTAATAAAATTTAAAAGCATTAAAATTTAATTAATAGCCAAAAAAATTTTGAAAATTCAAAACAATATTGTGTTGTTGTTTTAGTTTGTTTATGCATAAAATCACATATGTAAGTAGTTGTGGGTTTTATGGCAAGCGGCGTCGCAGTTGGTTGCGTATACGCCGCGTAATCGATAGCTTAGACGCTAAATGACGTCAAATAACAAGAGCATAACAAGCCTATCATACAGACTGCTTTATACAATGCCTTGGCCAACAAAACAACAATTGTCTTAGTCGGAAAAATGGCCTATAACTCACTTTAGGCCGCTAGTGTTGGGAGATGGGCCCAAGAGGGAGACAGAGGGACAGACGCGTCTCGTAGGTGACATAATTAGCAGGTAATCAGCGAGTTATCATACGACACCATTAAGTGTCTGCCACACTGCCAAGTTGCCACATTTCCACGTTTCCGATGCTTATGAGAGACCATAGAGATGCCATGGAGACACGTGTGTGTGTCTGTGGCAACAAATGCAGTTTCTGTGTTATGCAAATGAGTGCATTAGCAAAAAGCGAATACAATGAGTGCCTGTACTTGTACTTGTAAATGTAAAGCTAAAGATAGATAAAAAAATAAAAAATACTAGCACACATTCAGTTAACACATTGTTGGGCCAGAGGACACGCTTACGAAACCTATTCCGACTCTCAGTTCTCATCTCTTAGTCAACATAGAACTGAATTTCAATTCTGCGTATCGTTTGCACAACTTTACATCCATGTTTGCATAAGCAAAATTATTCAAACCAGTCGTGAATCAAATTGCCAATTGAATCTGTAGACTGTCCGCCCCATATGTCTAGGCAAATCAGAGCCGTTTAGTCAAATTGCGTTTAACTAATTAGACTTTGTTGCAACTCTAAGTTGACAGCTTTTCAGTGGACATGGAACAAAATTGCAGTTAAATAACTTACAGATTTAACTCTTATTCACTTCCCTGTTTAATCAATTAAAAGCTAATCAAAATCAACAAGTCTTGAACTTAACCCTGAATTGAATTTTGGCCAGAATTTGGAGGGAGCGGCTAACGAATTGCACGACAGTGGGAGATCGAGAGGGGATCGCTAATTGCCAGCTACTTTTTGGCCAACGTTTAGCAAGGTGATTAAATTAATTATACCCTGTAAAAGGATTTACGATAAATAATTTTAGAAAAAAATTTTAACAAATATAATGAAATTTACTTTTCCCATGAAAACTTTTAAGTTTAAACAAATAAAACATGTCATTTTAAACTTTATTTAATAACTCTTAGCTTAACAAATAAAATTATAGGAATGCTAAAGCCATATAAAACTTATTTGAGCAATCATAGAGTCTACAATTTTAATTGTCTGTTTAAATGCATCGCATCGTTATTTATTTTATAACTTTTGAATTCATTAAATTCAAATTAAACAATCATTAATTGGTATCTGCAGTGTCAATATAACTCTCATCAATTACTTAATTTTATGGACACGTGCAGCTCAGAGATCTCAACACTATAAATAAATGAAGCTATTTAGTTTGGTATGTGAAATCTCATATACCCTGCACAATTAAGCATTAAACTAGATATTTGATAGAGTATTTATTTATTTAAAAAGAAATAAGTAAAAAATCATGAGTGACAAAGTTGTCTCTGGGAATTTGTTCGCACCTAGGCGAATTGCATGATGTGCAACTGTTGCAGAATTGCACAAGACAATCTATGACAATTGGCGGACAAACTGGCCACATTAATCAAGTGTTGGCAACAACTTTGGCTTGGGTTTAATTTATGCCAAGCCAAAAGTGCAAAGATCAGACACACAAACCAGACAAGACATAAGTAGTTGCAATATAAATAACTGTAAAAAAATAATCTGTTGATTTGTTTGACTTAACGCTCAATTGGACAGTGCAACAATATCAAGCATACGCCGCGTTGCACGAATTGATAGCTGACAATATGGTTAGCTGCATTTAGAACCAGTTAAATCATAAGCACAAACAGACAAAACAAAACAAAACAAAACCTGGCCTGGTAAGTTGAGAACCTGCCCCCGGAAGGGTTTTCAGAATGCATCAAGTGTCGCATATGTTTTGTTTGTTGTTAAGGTGGCGAGTGCAGAGGCGTTTGACACACACACACACACACACACACACACACTCACACACATTTATATATATAGCTATTTACATATATACACAGACTCTGATGCACTTGCAGTTGACCATTTAGAGCAAATTCTAGCACAATTGTTTTCCGTATAAATAGGCCAGTGATCAATGCAATTCTATGTCAAATCGTTGCAAACCATCGACAAAACAAAATGTTCAAGCTCGTAAGTAATAATTTATTAATAAACTTAACTTAAACAAGGCACAAATCAATATAAGAAAACATCAATTTTAAAATAATGTCAAGTTTAAATAATTCACAATTAATAAAGAAAAGAAATATTAATAATTTAAGGATTATTTAATTTGTAGCTTACAATTTTAATTATTAATATTAACATTAATAGGATAAAATAACTTATTATATTCATTTCCGATTTGCAGTGTGTCTTCGTTGCTCTGCTTAGCCTGGTGGCTGCTGCTCCCGCTCCAGCTCCCGTGCCAGCTCCTGCTCCTGCTCCCAGCCTTGTGGGTCCTACTCTGGTTTCGGCTCCTTGGGGACATCCAGTTTATGCTGGTCCCGTTGTAGCCGGTCCCCATGTTGTGAGCTATGTGCCTGCTTCAGTTTCTCACATTGCCGTCAGCCAGGTGCATCCTGCTCCTGTGGTCCTAAAGCATCTGTGGTAATCTCCTCCAGCAGTCTGACGACAACACACACATACAAACACATACCTACGCCGAAATTCGTTGCCACCAAACTTCTTCTCTCCACACACCCACATACATATGTACATCTTCTTTAATATTTTGAGTGCCCTGTTTATGAAAGAAATTCAACAAAAAATCACAAAAAAATGTCACATCTACAATAATTGTATGCAATAAAATGCCCAAACTGAATAATTCCTAAAGCGAACAAATTGAAATGTCTTCTAATTGCAATTTGCATTTATAGAAACCGCCTCAAAGTATGCAACACTTTTTAAGCAAGTTGTATAAGAGTTGCGTATAAGACTGCAAAGTCTTCCAACTGTTCGAAAAGAAACTAATTAAATGTGGAAACTTTAATGAAAACTTGTCAATTTTACTAAATGAAAAATATGTGTGCACACAAATAAATTAATTTCAAATGTATTTGTTGCCTTTTATTAAATATGATAAATGAATTTAATTAAATTTAATAATATTTAAATTAAATCAAATATCTTTCGAAATATTTTAACTTATTGCTTGGATTCAGGAACATTGACAATTGAGTTTGCTTTGCTTTGTCAGAGTTTTTTTCAAATTGACTGAAAAAATTAAAAAAATTAAATTTAATAAAAAAAAATAAAATAAACTAAAAATTACATAATGAAACGAAAAAGTTTATTTCAATAAAAAATCATAAAATTCTTATCACAATGGCAAAGTTCCTTTTCTAATTTAATGATGCAGAGTGTAGGCCAAGGGAGCCGTGTGCAACACGGACTTGATCAAAGGAGCTGAGTGCACCACAGGAGCGGTATGGACCGTGTGGACAACGGGAGCAGCGTGGACAGCGTGGACAACGGGAGCGTGATGAACGACAGCAGGAGCAGCATGGATTGTGGTCTTCAGAACTGGAGCGACCACTTGGTGAACCACTGGCTTGCTGTGCACTTGGGTGATGCTCTGGTGGGAGACGGCGGAGGGAGCGCTGTGCACCACAGTGCCCACCTTGGCCAGGACGGGCTCATGCACCACATGGTGGGTCTCGATGAGTCCAGCACTGGCCGAGGCAATCAACAAAGCAACGATAGCGACCTGGAATTAATATAAAATAAAATTAACTATTAAACTCCGTCAGGACAATAATGCTCAATTGAAAAACTTACGAATTTGAACATATTGAAGCGAGTAGATTTCAATTGAAACTGATGCTATTTTGTGGGTCCACAGTGGAGTTTATATAGAACTTGCAAGGGAAGTCAACAAACAAAACCTCTGACCTTCAGTGCAACTGATCATAACCCCGAGACAAAGTCAAACCCAAAGCCAATTCCAAATTAAACCAAACCCGAGCACGAATTCAACAAGTTTGTCTGAGACTCGTGTGTGTACAATAATTATTTCCGATTGCTGCAACTTCGTCTCGTTTAAAGTTGCTGCCGTCTTATCAAATGCGATTCAAGGTGGACGACCTGAGCAAACCGAAGCTGTTATCGTCTGACCAGCCAACGATTCCTATAAAAAGAGTTAGCGCAGAACCCAAAGGCATCAGTTCACATCGTCAGCTTCCAAGCACTACAATCACCACAACCACCACAAAAACCTACATCTCAAAATGTTCAAATTCGTAAGTTTAAAACAGATTATAGTTATTCCAGCTGATTTTTAACTTTTTATTCATTTACCAGGTCGCCATCGTTGCCTTGTTGATTGCCTCGGCCAGTGCTGGACTCATCGAGACCCACCATGTGGTGCATGAGCCCGTCCTGGCCAAGGTGGGCACTGTGGTGCACAGCGCTCCCTCCGCCGTCTCCCACCAGAGCATCACCCAAGTGCACAGCAAGCCAGTGGTTCACCAAGTGGTCGCTCCAGTTCTGAAGACCACAATCCATGCTGCTCCTGCTGTCGTTCATCACGCTCCCGTTGTCCACGCTGTCCACGCTGCTCCCGTTGTCCACGCTGTCCACGCTGCTCCCGTTGTCCACACTGTCCACTCTGCTCCAGTGGTGCACTCAGCTCCTTTGATCAAGTCCGTGTTGCACACGGCTCCCTTGGCCTACACTCTGCACCATTAAATTAGCACAAATTGATTTGATTGAAATTGTTATGTTTTACACGAAAATCAAATATAAATCATAAATAAAAGTATTATTGAAATTTAAATCTTATGATTTTTTCATTTAAAAAATTATCTAAATTATCCAGTTAATAAATTAACTGAACTGATAAAATTAACTATCACAAAAAAGGATTCTGGAGATTAGCTAATACTTCAAGGCTGCTCATTTTATTGAATAATGAATTAAATAATAAATTCGTATACACATTTTAAATAATTTTCAACATTTTTCTTTTTATTAAAACAAAGACAAACATAACCAACAACAATGCATAAATAACAATGCTTTCAACTTGCCACAAATGTGGCTCATCAACTCAGATGACGTCAGCAAACTGATCCACTGGAGAAACCACAGTATTAACAAAGCTTGCCACATTTTCTGTGGAGCACTTTAGACCCTCTCCAGTTGAGGCAAGTGCCACAAGACACGCGATTATAGCCAGGGAGTAAAGTAGCTAAAAAGTAAAAAAAAATAAAAAACATATTTAGAAAACTTGTAAAAATTGCAATTTAAATTAATTTATGAACTAACCGCTCGATGCATTGTGTTGGGTGGTTGAATTGGATTTAGTCTTAGTTTGAATTGGCCACCAGCAAACTCCAGTAAGAACTCATAACACATTAAGGCCTAAGACACGTTTATATACCAAAAATGTGTACCAATTGTTTGGACAACAATATATCAAAAATTCGTTTATCAAATGACAACTAATGACAACATTGCAATTTGTTTTGGTGGATTAACTGAAGGCCTACCATAACACAACAGATGGCCAACTGGGTCTTTGGGTGAAAGGGTAATTAGCCAAAATACACTCGAAATTCTCTATTCTGAAATTTTCGGAAATTTCTAAAGCAATTTCGCTGCAAATGAACGACAGCAGGAACCACTCAAAGGCTTATTGTTGGGTAGTTCAATAAATCGCGTGAAACCTGGCCAAAATGAGCAGAAATAGAATTCAGAGAACTTTGAAATTATGCAACTCTCTAAAACTAAGCTCCTATTTTCTGAGAGTCAAGATATAAACACTTGACTACTTACGTCTTACTGCTGTGTGGTTAATTATTCGGCTGAAAAATTGTCTTAATAAGATGGCAAATATTTCAAAGAATTTCCAAATGCTGCAATTATCTGAAGGATTTTCTCTGCCAGGCAAAATGAAACCACAAAATTGGTACTACTGTGCTCTTAATAATGCTTAAAAAACATGACCAAAAACTGAAAGATTTCTGGAACTATCTAAAGGAATTTTCGCAGTCAGCCCAGTTACAACTTAATCACTTAAATTTGCACGAAACATGGTCAAAAACAGAAGGCAAATTAAACTGCAGTTGGTACAACATAAAATTAGGATTTACGAGCCACAGACTCTCCAGATGTCACGACGCATTGTCCACCTCTTTTTTGTGTATTGTTTTTATTTTTTCGGCGTTTATAATTTTCGAAAAATATTCAAAGATGTTAATCTTAAGTACGTGTAACTGTCACGCCGTTAAGTCTCCCCTCCACTCTGCCCTCCCCTTTGGACCCAAGAATATAAAAAAAAAAATTATAAGATCTTGTCAAAAATTGTGGGTTAAGTACGCGTGGGGCTTGTCGTCCGTGGTCCGTGGTCCGTGGTTTCTGTTAACCTTGACATAGGGCCTGAGACTGTGAGCCTCTTAAGTGGTCACTTAACGGCGGCAGCTGCACTTGGTAGTTGGAGTAGTGCCACTTTTTATGGCTCCATCCACATACGATACGTTTCTGGTCTCTGGACTGTCTGTTGTCTGCTTGGCCATGAATCATGAAACAAAGCTAACAATAACAACAATAACAACAACAACAACAACAATCATCAACTGGATCTGGCCAAGTTAATGCCGTCTGTCGACTGTCGATGTTGCAATTTCGCCTCAATTTGAATGCTGCAGTTACAATTGCAATATGTATAATTTATTTCGTATTGTTTTGTGCCCATCCCACTTGATGAATAAGTGAATCAACGAGTGCACTCATCTTTGAGCCGTGTTCTCAAATAATGTCAATTGGGTCAACAGCTGCTCAACTGGGTCAAGTTATTGATTTGATAACCGCTCATAGGTAATCCACAATTTTTAGTTATTATTATCTGATTTTCTAGTTTTATTTTAGATTTAGTTATTTTTAAATAAATAAATAGTAAAACATTTTAATTTTTAATAATTTAATATTTATATTAAAATCGTATAGAAAACAAATTACAATATTAATATATTAATAAAATTTCAAATTAATTATAATTCAAAGATTATAATTTAATTTTAAGTGTGTAAGTGTTTCGTTTCAGGAATTTATTAAGATACTTTTGTGGTGCTTTCTATGAAACAGACACTTGGTATGAATTAAACTGAATCGCTTTCATAAGCTGCATTTCCAAGAAAAATTTATCGCAAGATCTCTTAACATAATACAGAGTATAAATAAATTCACAAGCTTCTAACGTGTTCAGCTTATCACAAAGTTTGTTTTAAAATAACTACACAAGTTTTTTTATTGTGAAAATGCAATAAAAATTATAAGTAAAAAATAAACAAAATCGAAACTAACTAGGTTTACCATAAAATGAAGCCTTAATTTCCTGTATGATTATTTTATAATAATTTACTTAAATAATAATAAATTGAAAATCATTATTTTAAAATCTTTAACTCAGCCTGTTAGTGAAGAAATTATAATGAACAATATTATGTCAGTCTCTTCATTTTCCACATCTTCAAAACTTACTTAACTTAGATAACTCGCTCTAAAATTACACCACTTTATAAATAGAATTCTTGATATTGGTTCAGACATGAAATATTTGAAATTCAACTTTTATGTCAGACTATAATCCAATTGATTAGAAGAATATCTTGCAACGCAATTTGTCTTGTTACGAGAGGCGAAGCACATAATTCAATTGTTGATGTAAGAGCCACAGAGTGAGCATTCTTCTTGCCACACTACGAGACACACACACACACATACACATCCTGCAACAGTCAATTCGAACTGGAGGCAACTCAATTAGGTTGAGTGAGTTGAAATTGTCAGCGAAGATGGCATTGCAGGCAAAGATAAAAAGCAAATGCCACCAAGACAATCAATGAGACTGCAGCACAGGATAAGCAGAATATAAAATGGAAACAACTTCCCACACACACAATTCTCAAGTCTCTCAGTTATCAATTATCGATTCACAATTCTCAACTCACACAATTTACAATTTGCGTAAGCATAAGGCCAATTACTGTTGCCATTGTCAAGAGTGGTTGACTGATTGCTTTGCCATGTTAGTGGTGGGTGCAGAGTCACATTAACAATAAGTAAGTACTTAGCTTCCTATCACGCATACATAGCCAGAGAGTTAGAGATACGCACAATGGCAAACCTAGGTCAGTTAATGAACTTCCCATTGGACTTTGATGGAGCTTAGAAGCTGCCGTCACATACAAACCAATAAACAAGCAAACAAACCGGTTAACGGCTCAAGTTCAGCATTCGAGTACTTAACTGGACGACAATAAACCAGAATTTGAAGCTGAAGTTGCCGAATTATAAACTGTATAAAAGCAGTCGACACATAGCCCAAACATCAACAGTTGCAGTCAACGCACATTTCAAACCAAACCACCAAACATGTTCAAATTCGTAAGTTGCAACAGGACAAATGTTAAATATATTTAAATATATTTTTATATTTTATATTTGTAATTAATTTATTTTCTTTACCTATCCCTCTTCAGGTTGCCTTCTTCGCCTGCATTGCCGTCGCGGCTGCTGCTCCCGGTCTCTTAGCCGAGACACACACCATTGTCCAGCCCGCCGCTGTGTTGGCCAAGACCGCCTACGTGGACACCAGCGCCTCCTCGGCCATCACCCACCAGAGCAATGTGAATCTGTTGCGCAAGGTGCCCGTGGTCCAGACCTATCACGCTCCCGTTGTCCACGCTTCTCCCGTTGTCCACTCCGCTCCCGTTGTCCACTCTGCTCCCGTTGTCCACTCTGCTCCCCTCGTCCACTCTGCTCCCGTTGTCCACGCTGTCCACTCCGCTCCTGTGATTAGCACCTATGCTGCTGCTCCAGTGGTCCACTCTGTGCCCGTCGTCCACTCTGCACCCCTGGTCAAGACTGTGGTCAGCGCTCCAGTTGCCTATGCCGCCTACCACAAGTAAAACAATGCAGTTACCAAAACCATCACAAAACCGAATCCTTGAGACATAAATGAAGTAATAAATAAACAGAGCAATAAATCAAGAATTATATAAAAAAATATTTTTTTCTTGAAAGCTATCTCTTTTTATTTTCAATTTGCAGAAAAATATCAGGACTATGAAAAAGTGGCTTTAATTATTTAAATTGAATACTGGAAAAACAGAGTCGTATGATAAAAATTAGCATAGTATTAAAAATGTATTTTATAAAAACCATTTCTTATATTCTTTAAATGTATTGGTTGGAAAATCTAGTTTCTATCGAGCTGCTCTCACGCAAACAAGCTTTTTATTTATCTTTTTTTAGTTATTTCCTGAGTGAAAAATGCGCCAATCTGCAAACCAATAAACATAGATTTCAACCCCTCATCAAAATAAATCCTTTGTAAACTAATTCCGCGGTCAAAATCGAATGCGTTGTAGCTCAACGTGGCTTCGAATTCTTTGCAAACTAAATCGTATACAAAATCTAGCCTTGATTACAACGACACCGCAGTATTAATAGATACTTTACAGGAAAAACAGGAAAAATACCTGTTTATAACAGTCGCAATTTCATATCCTTTGTGCACATTTCACAATACTACTTATAACTAACATAATATGTATCACATATTTGTCAAATAAATATTTGTAAGCACACACGCGGCTTTGTAAATGGGTTTGTCATTTGATTGTCTCGAATGCTTTGTCTCCTGTTGCTTAGAGAAAAACTCTATAGAGCATAAGATAATAGATAATGGAAAAGGAAAATGCCAAAGAATTGCATACTACAATATAGAAAATAAGCGCAACGCAAATTCATGAAATAAAACAGAATTCCAGGAACTTCATTAATAATAGAATGCGTAGTAAATATGTAAGGAAAAGACTTCAAGCGATGTGCGTAGAATAATTTAAGTAACTGTAACCATTATTTGCAACTCATGGTGAAAATACAAGTTTTTATCAAAGTCGTAATAAAAAAAACAATTTACCTAAATAAATGAAAAAAATAAAAAGTTTTGAAAAAAAATAAAAAGTTTTGGAAAAAAATAAAAAGTGTTGAAAAAAAATAAAAAGTGTTGGAAAAAAATAAAATTTTCAAAATGAATAAAGTAGTAAAATTAGAGATTGAGTTTTGAACAGGGAAGAGTTATGAGAAACTGGATAAACTTTTATTTTGAATTTATGTTATAACTATTGAAAACTAACTTTGATTGTTAATTTTTGATATAAAAAATGGAAAAATAACTCTTATTTTTTATAGAATAAATTAAAAAATAACTTTTATTTTTTTAGAAGAATAAATAAATACTTTTATATAATAAAAGTTATTTTTCCATTTATTCTATAAAAAATAAAATTTATTTTTCAATTTTTATTTTAGCAGTTGAAAATAAAAGTTATTTTTCAATTTTCATTTTTTTCAGTTACGGATTTAAATTTTAATCGGTTAAAGATTACGGTTTCGGTTAGGGTTTTACTCGCTAATTATAATAATTGACGCCCTCTTACAGGGTATAATAAAATGTTAGCTAAGTGATTGGATCAACATTGGTTCATTTATTCAAATAGTCAACAATCAGAGAATCGTCGATAAATATCTGAGTTTCCTAATGGTGATAGACATGGGCAACTGGAGCGGCGACGTGGCTCACCACTGGCACCACCGGAGTGGCGATGGTCTTGACCACTGGAGTGTAGACGGCCTTCTGGTGGATCTGGGTGTGGCTCTGGTGGGAGACGGCGTGGGGCACGGTCTTGACCACCGAGACGGGAGCCACATAGGTCTGGTGGTGCACGGCGGGTGCAACGAAGGTCTTGACCACAGGCACCACTGGCGACACATGCTTGACGACGGGCACAACGGGAGCCACATGATGCACCACAGGGGACACAGTCTTCACCACTGGCACCACTGGAGCCACATGCTGCACCACTGGCACCACTGGAGCCACAGTCTTAACCACGGGCACAGTCTTCACAACTGGCGTGATGACGGCCTGATTGTGGAACTGGGTGAAGCTCTGATGGGATGTGGCCAGAGGAGCAGCATGCACCACTTTGGTAACCACGGGAGCAGCGGCAACCACATGATGTTGCTCCACGAAACCAGGAGCAGCGGCAACGAACGTGGCCAGAGCACAGATAGCAAGCTAAAAAAATAAAATAAATACCATAAATCTCAGTCAGCTGATTCCCAATCCTCTCCAGATACTTACATAACGGAACATGTTGGATTTTTTTGGGTTTACTCGGAATGAAGCTGAGCTGTTGACTGATGCTGTTTTGGCGCAAACGTAACGCTTTTATACAGCCACAAAAAGTGTTTGGCCAAAATGTGTGTCCTTCGAAACAAATTTGGCAAACTTGTTTGTGCCAAAATACAAAGCATTGAACTTGAACTGAAACCTTTTTAACTGAAACGGATAACTGAGGAGCCAAAACTAATAAGTAACCTATTAGGCCTCTGACAAAGATTGAAACGACAAACAGCCTTCGATGAGGCTCAATTCAAACGTGGCCAAGACTCAACGACTCTACATAGGGCCGAAGGTTGCGGCAATTGATTATTGTGAAAACAAGATGAAAATGCACATTTATTTCACACACGCAATTAACGATTGAATTAAATGAGTTGGCAATATATGTACGTGTATTTAAAGTAAATGATATAAAAAAGACAGCTAGCTCCAACCAAATTGCCAGTTTAGAGCCGACAGCGATTGACCAAATAAGACCAACCTGCGATTAAAAATAAAACATAAAAGACACTTTAGAACAGAGAACAGACAATAATTTTCACGACAATTTCAACAACATAGAATTTTAATGAGGCGTCGGTTCAATCAATGGCACCAAATTTTCTAAATCCGAATCAATATCCGATAAATACTCAAACATATGAACATCTCTATAGACACGATAAGTGGCATTACCATTTTGATTGTTCTCCGAGTCCGTATCTCCATTTGTTGTCCATTGCGATGACCTCTCCCTTCTGCCGCACTTGAGGGGCAGGAATTCGTGGCCAATACTCAAGCAGGCCAATGAGGGATTTGTGTATTGGGCTCGCCAGGCGACATTACAGTTCTCGTAGTACTCCAGAGCGTTCTCTTCCATGGTAATCTCGGCGAATTCCAGCGACTTGAGCATTGCACCAGGCGTGGGCAGGTGCGAATAAGGCCGACTTGCACTAGTTGGCCACATCATTTAGGGCACAAATATATTTATTTAGCTTATTTCAATTATGCTTTCGAAAACGAAACTCAACAAAGCATTTATTTCGACAACATATGACAAAATTATGAATTTATAAAGTGTATTTTGTATATCTAGCTGTCAATATTGACAATTAAAGAATTCAAATTGGTTCAACAAATTGAAGTAGTACAAAGTAACAAAAAAAGTTGACTCAAATATTTATTTAAAATTTTTTGTTATGTTTTACAATAAGTAATTCAAGAAAAATTTAATTTTCCAAATTTATTTTATTCATCTATCAATATTAACATTTTTTTAGAAATTAAAGAAATCAACAAAGAAAATCAAAATAATGAGTGAAAAACGGTTTTTTTTATTAAAAATGCATTGACTTTTTGATGTTATTTTTTTTCATTGACATAGAACAACAAATTCAAATATATGTGCAGGCAGAAGACACAAATTTAAAATTTACATATATTCAATGCAAACAATATCTTAATAAGAAATGTAGGGATTTTTAATTCAAACTATTCGTTTCTTCGCATATTAATAAATGAGCAAAATGGAGACAAAATTAAATTATGCAGAAGAATTTTTTTAAAAGGTTTTAATTATTTTTATATAGTAATTACACTTTTTTAATAATTGCTTTTTTCCAATTGAACTAGTAAGAAAGTTAAACTTAATTTTTAATTTTCTGCAATTAAAATCTATAGAAAATCAGCTTTGTTGGTTTTTCAACAAAATACAATATGAATGAACACAGCCTAACTAGGAGTAAGAGTTAAAGTAATGATATTAGAATAGAATGCTAATTATGCACATAGACAGGTCGGATCTGCAACGGTTGATTCATCTCGCTGGGCGTCGTGTGAAATGTGCGATTGAGATTCGTGGGCTCCACATAGCCCAAGGCTCGACCCATCGGGGCTATGACGAAGCGTGTGTGAGTTTGCGAGGAGCCCTGGTAGGAGACCACCGAAGGTGCCGAATCTATGGCCAACTTGGCTGGCTCCGACGACGGCTTGGCCAAAACCAGAGCAAGCAAGCCCAACAACAACAACTGCAATGTGGAAAGTGTTGGTTAAAGTACTTGCAACTTGTGGTTAACTGCACTTACCAACAAATGCCGCATTGTCAGACAATCAGACAGTCAGTCAGTCAATCAGCTAGTAGGCTACAAGTACACGTGGGTGGTTCGATTTGAATTTGATTCCTCAGCCTCAATACACTACGCGAAACAAAGCGAGGCGAGTGGCAAAGTCAAACTGAACTGTGGTGTGAATTGCTGTGCCGTGAAATCACAGCTAAGCAATTGCTAACATCACCAGAGGCTTAGGCAAACAACGTTGAGAGGGAACAGACTTGGGTATTAACTTGGCAAAGACGCCTCTGACTTTTCGGTTATTCTGCAATTGTGGGAGTGTCTCAACTTGGCCGTTTTACGTAAAGAAATAAAAGCGAAATATAAATAAATACGAACGAATGCCGCAAATATTGTAGTAATAACAATAACAACGATAGCTCTAACAACAACTTCAACTATAACAACAATAACAACAACCACAACAACTACAAAAAATGAGTGTTGTTGCGAGTGGAAACGACGACGGATCATGCGCAACTCGCTGAAGGTTGGTCGCCTTACCAACCAGACAGACGCAGCTACAATTGAAGTCTTTAGCTTATCGATACCCTGTAATCACAGCAATGACAAGCAAGGGTATTATCTAAACAATTATTATTTATTAAAGACTATGCAAATATTCCTCGACTACAGCTAACATTTTTCATTAAATTTAAAATATATTAATGACAAAATTCTAATTAATGGCATTTTTAAATCTATCATTTTAATACCCTGTAAAAATATAACAACTGGTAGCGTTTATATAAAATATCTTTGATTCTATATTAAGCTATTATTATTGTTAGCACATTAAGCTACTTTTTAAATTAAATTAAAAACAATCTTTTCCTAACTATTTTAAAAATTTCCAAAAATCCGTGCAAATGTAAAAATAAATAAAATAATAACGGAAAAGAAATCATGAATATCTCTCATTCTTAGACTATTCCTCGAGTTCCCCTAGAAAATTTTTCAATTCGCTAAGTATAATATAACATTTATTTTTGGAATGCCCTTTATTTTTCCTTAAATATTTTCAAGACACCCTGTAATCATTGAAAATCAGATACTGTGTATAGATACTGTTTTTATAAAGTTTCTAGGACAACTCCTCAACTTTTGCACAAAATTTCCTTTTCCATTTGTTTACCCAAAGCTTAGAATACCCTGTAATTTACCTTGCCACAATTCTATTCATATAAATCATAAGCAGAAAATAAATAAATATTTTATGTAATTTAAAGGAACTTTAATACAATCAAAGAGTATCTCAAAGTTCAGTTTACTCAACCCAGAGCATAATATTTGTTTTTGTTGTCTACGCTAGCAACGGACACGACTCGCCTCTCTCTTCCCCTTCTCCACTTCTCTTGCCACCTTTTCCTTTCCTTTCCTTTCCCTTGCTTTGTTTTCAAGCTCTCCTCAACAATTAGCTTGAGGCGCGTAATTGAAGCTTTAAAGTGCGTTGTGGTTCGATTGAATCACTTTACATATATATATATATTTTTTTTTTGGCTATTTGATTAATTAATTAAGCATACAAGGGTTTGGTAATAAATCTCAGTCAGTTGCCTTTAGCGACCTTTAGCTGCACTTCATTTGACTCTCGAGTGTCTTTTGAATCCGATTAGCTACGAGTGTATAAAAAGCGCCCGCGGCGCAACTCAGTTCCGTTAATTAGTTGCACAGCTGAACAAATAATAATGCGCATCTCGGAGGGTCCTTTGCATATCCTGCTGCTCCTTCTGTTGGCACTTGAACCCGCCTGGACAGCGACCATTTTGCATCATGGAGGAGGCGCCATTTCCGTCTCCCATCAAAGCTTTGTGCGTTTGTCAACGCAACCCGCACAACAACAAATAATCCTGCCGCGTATAATCAACAAACAAACGACTGTTAAGGAACAACAGCTGCAACTGGAACTCAGTCCCGATATTAAGGACTCGCCCCACACTCCGGCACATCTCGCTTATGCCGCACATCCGGTGGTGCATCAAATGCTGCCAAGGATTAAACCCGTGCGGAATTTGAGCTACGCCTCGTTTATTCCAGGTCCGAGAAGCAGGCATTAAAACCACAGCCGGAACGGGAACTATTAGCCAAATTAACCCATTAAAATGTAGTGTCGGAACCGGAACTGAAATTAATTGTTCATAATGTATCCGAAACTGAAACTGTACCGCTAATTTCGGAATTTTTTTTTAAATATATTATTTTAAGTTACTCATAGATGTACATACATATATCAGGGATGAAAACCGCAACCGTTAAACTATTAACCCATTTAAATGCAGTAACGGAACCGGAACCGTAACCGAAGCGCAGTCCGCGCTAGTGACGAAAGCAGCGCAAAGGGTGCGAAAGCGTCGAGCATATATACACAGGAAGAATGGAAAATTAGCTATGACTGTCCGATCGGGTCGAGTTATATACCGATCGAAAGGTATCAATTTAACTTACAAATGTGCATACAAAGTCTTTTGGAAACTCACCTGGTTCGTGAGATTGGAGCAAATGGGGCCTTTGGATCCATTTTTTTTTTAATAATTCATATGTAAAATTAAAAATTATTCGTCACAAAATTGGATATCAGAAATTTTGGGACATGAATATGTTTTCGTCACTAGACTTTTAGCTCGTAAAGAGGTTTTTTTTTAAGTATTAAATTCTGTTACATATGGATGTATATTAGGGATTAAAACCAGTACCAGAACCGTTAACCGAAATTAACGATAACTAAAAAGTTTGTACCTGTACAATTTCATTTTCCATTTAAGATAAAAAAACAAAAAATTCGTTACATTTTTTCAAATAAATTTATATTGTATTTTTATTTATTTTTGTTTTTATTTTGAACATATTTTTGGCTTTAAAATAAAAAAAAAATACTTGAATTTAAAGTTAGGTTTGTGGTGATAATTCCTTTTAATATATATTTGTTATTTCGGTTTCGGGAAAGGCCAAAATCGCAATAGGACCATTTACCGAAACTGTTTTTTCTGGACGTAGTGAAACTAGAACCGGAGCCGATATTTGTTTCGGTGTGATTCCCTGGTCCGTTTATTACTGTGAGGCAATCACAAGGACACTCACACACATACTCACGTTCGCCCAAATTAGATTAATTTGATTTTCTAGTTTTCAACTTTCAATATTTTTGTTTTAAATTAAGTAAACAATTTGTAAAGCGTCTCGAAATTCAAGTGAGATCAAGCAACTAAAAAGAAGAAGGGAAAGATTTCTCTGGACAATGAACTCACCCAATATTCTCAAGCAAATCGCCAATCATTTCATATTCCGTTCACTGCACTACACACTTATTGCCATGCAGTTGAGAGAGGAGTTGGCCAAGACAACGAAAAGAGGAGGTGGCCAGAACTGGCAACCCTTTGTCACCTGGCTAAATCATGTGATGCTGACCTATGCAGGCGACATATTGGTTAATGTGCTGCTCGGCAAATTGCCACTGGAACCGCTCGGCAATTTCCAGGACATGGCACTGTGCACGGCATCGTGGTATCTCATCTTTTACAGTCCCTTCGATTGTGTCTATGCGGTGGCACGTGGTGTGGCATTCCACCTGCTGGCGGCACCCATAACGGTCATCAGTCAGGTGGTGCACATCGATAGGGTCATCCAGCTGGCGGGCAGGATGTATGGCCAGAATGCCCTGGTGCCCATCATGATAATTGGCACTGTGGTCGGCAGTGGTGCCGAGTTCCTGAAACCAATTGCCGCTCTTCTCATCAATCGATGCCAGGCGACAAATGCCGCCTATGTGAAGCTGAGCACGTGAGTCTCCACTTGGATGATTGACCTATGATTGATGATCATGATGATGACCTATACAGTAACTCCAAAGTATCTTTCTGCATCTCCGGCCTCTACTTGCTGCAATTGCAACAAAGTCAACTTTTAATCGGAATCAGTCGACGACAACTTCATAGTTATGTACTGATAACGCTTATCAGCTTCAAGTATCTATCGATGGTCTGTCGCATGGATCATCTCATTTGGAGACTGGAGAATCAATTGTGCTATGCTTTCTTTGGTGGCCTCTATGCAGATTTGGCCAAGTTTTTCAAACGTCTAGCGTCGTATTTGAAACTTGTTTGAATCTGCATTGTTAAGGCAAATATTGCATAAGCATCGACAAAGAGAGATGGAAATGGAGATGGAGAAGCCTCAGCTATGGCTACTAAGCGGCTTAACTAGCCACCCTAACCCACCCTGGCACCACCCGGCATTCAATCGGCATTCAATCGGCATTCAATCGGCATTCAATTGGCAGATGTTTCGCCTCAATTGAGGTACAGCTCCAATTACATAAGGTGCCCGTGTCACACGAGCCGCGATTGATTCAGAATCGTTAAGAGGCTTAAGCACTCGGAACTCGAACACGTATTCCATCCCGGGAGTAATTGGAATTGGTAGCACATGTTAATTAATACTCCATGTGCTGGCGAGAATTGCGCATTTTAAAATGTGGACAACAAATCAAATAAAAAACATCGTAAAAATTCCCTTTAAACTGTCACTTTTTTACTAGAGAATTTTACATCTCATTAATTCAGTTATTACTGCTTAAAATCTTACATTGATCGAATCATTAAAAATTCCTTATAATTATTGCGTCATTAGTTAAATTTATTGATCTACTTAGCCTTTATTTTATTGTTTAATTTATCAAGAATTTTTAATTTAAATATTCCTTTTAATTATTTCGTCATTTCACGAATTTATTAATCTACTTAGCCTCCATTTTATTGCTAATTCTTAAATTAACAATTAAATATACATAAATGCAAAAATGAAGAATATTAAACTGGAATGTTATCATAAAATAATTGTCACATCTACCAAACACTTTGGTCGATCTTGTGTTTTTGATTAAAAAATTACAGCAGAAAACAAAATTTAATGCGAAATATCGATTAACCTCTATGATGTGCCGGAATAAAAAATTATTTTACAGCCTACCTAAAGCAAATAATCAACCTTTTTATAAAAAGCAACATGTGATTTTAGTTAGATTTGTTTTATTTGCCAAATAACATCATATTATTATTTTCTAGTACAAGTAATTTTCAAAACTTTCACAATGTCGACCAAACCACAAGACTCTTTGGATAATCAGAAAATGAAGAAGAATTGGGTAATGTGCTGTCCCAAAGTCCTGAAAAAATCACCAAAATCTGTGCAAAAGCCACTGCCACCAATTAAACCAGTCAAGTGTGAGCCAATAGAGAATACACCAAAGAAGCCAAAGCAAAAGGATGAAGTTAAATGCGAACAGACCAAAAACTATCGATCGCCCGCCGAGCAGCGTCAACAACTGGAGAGGGAGGCGGTTCCCATATTGATGCAGGGCATGTTGGAGGTGGCACGTGAAATGCCCCAAGATCCCATCACATACCTCGAAAAGTTCTGGTTGAAGGAGCAGCATAAATGCGATATAAAGTTGCCTGATGATCTGCTTTAGAAATTTGATTGATTTTCTGTGTTATTTGTATTCAAATTTCAAAATATGTCTAAAATAAATGTTTCTGATTCTCGTTTGTCGCAATCAACGATGCATTTCTTGGCTCACTGAGGCGCATCTGAGAGTTGGGTATAAAAGCCAGGTTTTATTATGGCCACCACATCAGTCAATTAACAGCCTTCACCTAGTTTTCATAGCAGGAACAGACCAAAAGATTGAGATCGACATCATGTTCAAGCTGGTAAGTCTAATTTGAATTTTATTTGCTTTTTTTTAAGAAGTCAATTGTTTTGTAAGTAAAAATACATCGATTAATCGACAACGGGATTTTCGCGGAATAGATTTCCATGTCCTAAACTCGTTAATTGTGTTTTGCAATATATTCATTTTATTCTTTTTTTTTTAATTTATACATTTTCTAGTGATGTTAAAATACATTGATTAATCGACAACGGGATTTTCGCGGAATAGATTTTCATGTGCTTTAACTCGATAATTGTTTTTTGAGATATTTAAAATTTCTTTTTTAATACTATGAATTTGTTGAAGTAAAAATACATCGATTAATCGACAGCTTGATTTTTGCGAAATAAATTTTTAGGTACTTAAACTCGATATTTTTGTATGCGATATGTCGACAACTCGATTTTTTTTTCGATTTTAAAATGTTCTTTTTATTGTCATCTATTCACAATTAGCTCAATCTAATTAAATTGAATGCAATAAAATTTCAAAATTTACATAACATTTGTTGTACTAAAGATTAATATTGTGGAACACAACGAAAAACCGACAACTCGATCATTTTTTTAGCAATATTTATAATATAATTATAATTAGGATTTACTTTACTACAAGTTTCTTCGTTTCTATTCAGAGTCTAATTGCCTTTGTGCTCGTCTCGTTGGGGGCAGTCAATGCTGGCACCTTGGAGTGGCCAGCCAATCTGGTGGCTCTCAGCCAGGCCAAGTCCTCGCAAGTTGCGGCCCTGCCCGTCAGCGAGGAGTCCCCCGAGATTGAAGCGGAGAGCAGCGCCAGCGCCAACAGCGCAGCAGCCGAGCCTGAGCCTGAGGCAGATGAGGCCCAAACTGAATCCTCCTCCAGTGGCAGCTCCGATGCTCTCGATGCCCGTCTAATCTCTGCCGTTCCGGTCTCCGTGCCCCTGCCCCTCATTGTGGCCGCTCGTCCGGGACTTCGCACCGTGTTGACCATCCAGGAGCCCGCATTGGCCAAAGTGGGCCAGCTTGTGGAGCATGTGCCCACGGCTATCTCGCATCAGAGTCAGACAGTTGTCCACGATCATCGACGCCTGGTCACTCCGATTGTGGCACCTGCTGTGCGCACCACACAATTAGTGCGTCAGCAACCACATTTGGTTTGGACTGTTTCCACCGCTGATCCTCGCGTTGTCTATCTACGCAATTGAGCAAAAGATGCTCCAAAGATGGGACAACAACCACAACAACAAACAACGAGATACAACCAAAGAGAAAACAATCGTTAAATTACTTCTTATTGCTAACTAATCCTTTAAATACTCTGCCTTTTTAAACTGTAACTGCCTTACTCTACGCCATTTCTATGTCTCTATCTATCGACTTTTCTTTACTTTTCCATTCTGTTCTTTTTTTCTGAAATAAAGAATTCGCATTTGCAAATCCGCTGAGCGTTTTTTTCTGACTGCCCACTGCAAATCAATAAAGTAAACAAATAAATGTGCAATACGAACATTAATAACAGCTCGTAAAGCTACATTCGAGTGTGCTCGACTGTGAAATACCCGTGAGGTGGTATATATAAATTAAAATTCAAAGATTTTTCTGAAACTTAAATAATTGAAGGACCTAAAAATTGTATACTAAACTTCCAGATTTAATGTTCGAAGCTTTTATAGTTTCGAAGATCGACGAGTTCATATAGTTTGTTTGTTATAATTTTTTCAATGTATAGTTCTTATATACAATTTTTTTATATTATTAAAAACAAGACTCATTAAAATTAAATATACAATATTTTTCCTTATTTGCATAATAAAATTTAAAAAAAAAAGTTAAGCAATAATAGTTTTTTAGATTGTTATTGTATTTGCGGCATGAGCATTAAATATCTATTTTTAAATTTGAAGACAACTTTTTTTTACCTAGAATATACACATAAATATTTAAATGGGTTCGAAAAATGTTTCTTCTGTTACATACATTGTCACAAACTTATAACACCCTTGGCTCCCTTTGGTACTGGGTATATGTTTATATTGCAATCAGCGCTCAAGATGCGCGGAAGATTAGACCAGTTTAGAGAAGGAACATTCGCCCAAGCAATTGACTTGTCTCAAGTTCAAGGTGTCGTTCTAATGGGAATGTTCCACAATTTGGCAGCTATAAAAGCACATGTTGAACGGCGAAGGGCAAACAGTTCAAGTTGAAAGCCAGAAGATGCAGTTGCAATTGGTAAGTGAACTTGCAACAAGCACAACTCACACTGACTCCCATTTCTGTTTATTCCCCATCAGAGTTGCCTCTTTGTTCTGTTGACGCTTTTGAGTTTTGGCCACGCCCAGACGACGCTGATTAAACTGGTGGACGTAGAGATGGAGCACATACCCACGGCGGTGTCTCATCAGAGCACCACTGTGGTGCACAGCAGCGTGCCACCACGCACTCCACTGCTGACTCCCGCGGTGCGCACCTTTGTCCTCCCACTCCCCCTCTCAATCAGTCCAGCGGCCACCTATGTCCATCACCACGCCCCCTCAGCCTGGAGATACTTTTACACCTCACGCTCCTCCGCCAACTCCCATTTAAATTGAATTTCACATTTGCATATGTACAGATCTTAAATACATAGTAAATATGTACACCCACGACAACATAAAATCCCAATTCTCGCCTGTCTGCGTCCTCATTTCTTTTTCTCGGGAAGAAGGGGAATTTCATGCTCGCCTGGCTCAGGCTGCCAACCGAAGGATTAGTTGTTGCCCCAAAAAAGAAACATTGGAAATGCCAATTAAATTGTGCGCTACATTTCACAGCTGACGGAGATGAATGTGCTTGTGGGGCATTTTGGGGACTTGCTTCTGACGTCATCAGAGCAACATTGTGGAGCAATGCAAAGCAAATGAACCCTTAAAAAGTATAAAAAGCTATCATCGACATGCCGAAGATTTGATGTTCTTGAAGGCAACTGCAGAATTTGAAGCATTAAATACTAATTACAAAATAAAGAAGAACTTGTATTTAAATTGAAATGATTTGTATAAAAATAAAATATAGAAAAATTTGTCTTGGTCATATCATAACTATAGCTTTTTAAGAGACTAAGTGAATCAATAAATAATTATAAAATAAAGAAAAGTTTTTATTTAAATTGAAGTGCCTTGAAAAAAAACTTAAAAAAAAGATATAGAAAAAGAATTTTTATTTAAGTGCCTTGAAAAAAACGTAAAAAAAAGATATAGAAAAATTTATTTTGGTCGAATCATAATTATAGCTTTTTTAAAGGAGTACGTGAATAATAAAGTAATTATAAAATAAAGAAAAAATTTTATTTTAGTGCCTTGAAAAAACCGTAAAAAAAAGATATAGAAAAAATTTATCTTGGTCGAATCATAAGAATAGCTTTTTTAAGGGAGTAATTGAAACCCCGAAAAGTTGACCAATTAATCCCTTTTTTGTAGCTGGTGTCATTATATCTTCCTGTCAAGTGGCTGTAAAATGCAAGCAAAGTATTAATAAAATTTTAAATATTAAAAAGAATTCTGTCCTACCTTTGGTGACAATTGTTGTACCACCAGGCACCCGGGAAATATACAGCGCAGTTTTCATCGCCAATATCGTTATCGCGATCAAGTGTAGAAAATTGCATCTTGTAATGATACGATAAAGAATCGCCTGCTGTTCCACTAGCGTTGCCCAGAGTGTGTAAGATATATTGTTGCTCTTCGCTGCCAATTGCGAATTCCTCATAGGTCTCAAACCGTTCATTTCCTTCAAAATCTTCGAGGATGACGAGCAACCTGTTAATCCTTTCTGTCGTTAGTGCGTGTATTTTATCTAGTCCCAAGAAGAATTCTCCATTCAGATCTCCGAATCCATTTTGATATTCAGTCCAATTCCGATAAAAGTCCACAGATCCGTCCGTACGTCTCAAAATTATAGTCCATCCACCTTTGTGTGTTTCCGCATCGCAGGCAACTTTAAAAGGCTGACTACTAAATTTGGGAAGGAGTTCGCTGTAGATCGCACTGGTCTTGGCTGTGCTACAAACAGGAAACGAATTCATATAAAGTCCATCTATCAACTTTCCCTGTCGTTCCTGCTCGACTCTAAGAAATTGTATTTCTGCTTTAACAAATCCATTTATTAAACTTTCCTGTCGATCCAACTTTCCGTGCAGATCCTGAATATCCGATTTCTTAACAAGTCCATTTATAATCTCTTGCTGACTTTTCTGCTCCGCTCTAGGAATGTATTTGGTTTAAAGTATAACACACGATCATTTTAATATTTGAAATCTTACTTTAACTCGGATTGTTGGGACTTTATTGAGAGAACTAAGTTCGTCTCATTATATTCGGAAAGATGAATCGCAACGCAAATTGAACTTAATTTATATATTATAAGGAATATGAAAAGTGTTTTTAATAACAAATTGCGACCGAACATTTTGGAATGCCTGAGGAGACTGACTGAATCAACATTTGACTTGATGATTGGAAGTGTATTCTGAAACAATTATCGTGACTATATAGTATATTATATATATTCTCATATCTGTAACCGCCCACACTTGGCTTAATTCAGTCACAACTTCCTCCAATTTTTATTTGATAAAATGTATTCATAATTTTCAAAAACTTAGTCTAAATTCAAAGCAAACAAGTGGGAACGGCTATAGTCGAGCTCCCGACTATAGGATACTCCTTACTTATTTAAGTAAATTAATTTTTTTTATTGCATGCACTTACATTACCTTAAACCTTTGTCCGATATTGTTAAGATTTAACAGAATGATGGTAATAATTGTAGCTAACATTAGTAAGTAAAAAAAAATGTGCTAGTGAAATTTAAGGAGGCGGAAAGAGGAGTAGCAAAAATTTGATGGACAGACGGTCATGACTATATCGACTCAGATGTTGATTCTGATCAAGAATATATATACTTTATAGGGTCGGAAAGTCCTTCTCCCTGTTACATACATTGCAACGAATACAATATCCCCTTTTACTTATTTTTATAAGTAACGGGTATAATAAATACATATAACTAAATGCTAAAAAGTGAAAACCGAAACAGGCCTAATAATAAATTTTTACTTATTCATATTTATGAAAATTATTCTAAATTTTATGTTGTACATATTATCGATACTAAGCCTGAAATATGTTTGTCGGTTTGTCTTCTGAGATGGATTAATCTTAAGTATACATATATCTTTAAATAAAAAAAGATGAGAATTTTCTCTATGTCTCTCTCTCTCTCTCTACATTTTTCCTAGGTGCTGGCTTTAATGCATTACACATTTCATCACAAATTGATAATACTATCGGCAAGGGTATGACAACAATACTTGACTTGACCTCGACCTGATCAGCCATCGACCTGATTGCACCTTTCTGCCCCATCCCCCGCCGCATGTGTGAGTTTGCTTTTAATCGAGTGACAAGAAGAAGGTAACATCAGTAGGCCGACACAATTGTCAACAGTTCGTTGGTTGTACGTTGTACGTAGTACGTTGTACGTTGAAGCCAGGCCAATGCCAGGTGGTTGCCCGTCAGCGCTTTTCGGTAGTTTGGGTATTTCGGCTGCTTGTCTAGCTAATGGAGCAGCCAACACAGAAAGAAAGAAAATATAAAAGTTTCGAATGACAACAATGCAATTTATGAAATTGAAAACCTTGAACCTTGTTGTCAATACTTAGTCAGGGGCAAAGGTTAAACCAAAAAAATACAGTTTCAAAAACAGTTAACTGACCGCTGGCCACAAGCAATTTTGATAAAGCCAAGTTATGCAATAATAACTGAAGCTCATGCGACATCAAGTTACACATATTGATGCGAATACACACGCCATATGAAACTGACAAGTGCAGTTTTTGGTGCAACAAATTGTTATTGCAATTATTGTAATTGTTCTTATTGTGATTGTCTGATTACATAAAATGGCAAGAGAAAACAATTCGCATAAAGGTCGTAGCATCATTCTGATGCTGATGCTGAGCCAGCGCACTATGGGGCAAATCATTACTTTTTATTTATTTATTTATTTATTAACTATTTCCTAGTGCTACAAGTAGGGATACTTTTAAATTAGTGCACTAGTCACACTTGACAATCTCATACATATTTTCTAAAATTATAATTAATAGGTTAACATTATTTTGCTTATCAATTTAACATTAAGTTGAAACATGTAAATCTAATTCTTATATATGTATTACAATTTTTATCATTATTATTAATATTATTAAAATAGTTATTATTATAAATATGATTATTATTACTATTAATATAATTAATTATTATTATTATTACTACTGTCATTGTTATCATTATTACTGCAAATGAAGTTGAAGGTGTGATTTTAGCCTATAGCTAAAATTTGATGTGCTTCGAATAGTTTTAATTTCAATTGGCAACTGATTCCAAAGTCTTTTACTTTTGTATGACAACACAAAATATTGCACATTTTAAAAACCTCAAACTGTTATTCTTTAATATAATGCAGTTTTGGAATGCACATTTAAACTAATACGAATTAAAGAAAATAATTTAAAAAGAAAAATAATAATTCTAGCAGTAGCAGCTAACCGCTCATTAATTAGTGCCACAAAAATCGGTCAAATGTCCCATAGTGCAGCGCAAACTCTGACAATTATTGCTTCATATCGATTAGCTGACGCTTTTGTCTAATTCACCAACTCACCTTACCTCACCTCACCACATTTTGTGCTGTCTTTAGCTGTCATTTGCAGCTTGGGGTGCAGTCAGGCCAAAGTGATGCAATCGCTGAGCACAAAAGTATGCTACTTCAGAGGGCCTCTCTCGCTCTACAATTTTAAAGCAGCGCCTAAAAGGCTGCTACACAAAATGCCACTGCATAGAGTTCACTGAATTTGCAGTCGCAAATATCGTATCTATCTGCATATGTATCTATCTATCTATCTATCTATTTATCTGTCAGCTGCTGTGCTGATTAAACGCAATTATCACAGCGGGTGGTTTTATGGGTGGTTCTATGGGTGGTTTAGGTGGTTGGCTGCTTGGTTGTGTGGTGCTTTTGGGTGCGATGTCTGCCCACCGCTGCGTAATCGGTTTGTTTGTTTATCAACAGAGCGGCAATTTGAATGCGTCGTTATGCTGTCATCCCAGTGACTATTACTGTAAGGACTATAAGGATGCTATGGCCCTGACCATGGGCGGTCCAACGACATAGACAAAGGCCAATCTAACAAGTTAAGCAGACAAAACGAGACAGAGATAGACTGGGAGAAAGAGAGAGAACATTTTTGTAGTCTAAACAAAATATTGTCAAAGGCAATCACAACGCTTGGACAAAGTTTTACAGCTACGATTTTTCAGCTTAAACAGAACTCGACAATTTTGGTAAAAAATATCAAACAACAGCAAATTAAATAATTTATGTAATCTAAGCTGCGTTGGATTACAAAAACAATTACTAAACACAACAAAGACAAAACATTTGAGCTGCCACAAAAGATTAACAGCTCCCTGAACTTGCAGCATGGCTTTCACTGACGCTGAGCATTAACTGCCCCCACCATTCCCCACTTTTCCCCTTTTCCCCTTGTCCCTAGCCAAACTTTAGGTGTATTTCTCATGGCACCGGAAGCAGCGTGTGGCGCAACACTTTGACGTAGCTTTAGCGTTGTTTCCTGCCCCATTAATTGAGCTTGCAACTCTGAGAGTTACTCCAGAGCTGTCAGTGAAAGGGCAACAATAACAAACTCCATGTGTGGGAGTTGCAATTGTGCAATTTTTATTGTAGACTCGAGGCTATGAGTCACCATTTGGAGACCCTAAAACCATTTGCTTGACTGCCTATTTTATTTATTCATGCCGAGCACATAATGTGGGTGAATGACCTTGACGATTAACCAACTAATAAATACAATAATCGAATAGCAATAACAACGAGTGTAAAACTACATTTATTACATGCAGTTTCGCAAAAGCAAAACAAATGCCGCTAAAAAAACCAAAGGTAAACCAAAAAATGGATGGAGAAAAAAACTCATTCAAATTCCAGCTGCGTACACAAAGCTAAATCCAAACAAAAAAATCAAAAGAAAGAAGAAAAGCAACGCAAGCAAGCAAAACGAATCAAAATAAAATTCAATCAAAAACAAGAAATAAATTTTAGAGTGGTGAACTGAAAATTAAATACACTTACTTTATGTATAACTAAAAGAAGAAATCTTAATTTTAATGGAAAGGGAACTGATTTAATGAGATGATAATAAAAATCTAACAAATTTAAAATATTAAAAAGTCATTAGTTTTAATTTAAACTTTCTTACAAATATCACAGAAGACATTCAAGTTCACAAAGTAAAAAAAAAGATTTATTAACAGTGTGTATATTTATATTAATAAAAAAAATCAAGACAAAATTTAATATTAATTAAAAACAAAAAAAAAACAATTTTAAATGGCATAAAAATTGTTATTTTGTGATTTTGCATTAGTTAAGAAAGACTTTTGTTATTATTAGTCAAAATAATAAATAAATTACAATTTTAAATCAAACAAATTAGCAAGAAAAGGAAAAATATAAAAAAAATATTTCTAAATATTTAAAATTACTTCATAAAAGCTTAAGCACATTTCACTGCGTATCCAAGCTGCATAACCCCCTGTTAAAAAACATAATATTAGGGTATAATAAATCAAACAAATGAATCACAGGCCCCGAACTATTCGCTCTACACGAATGCATCGCGTGCCACAGTCGGCTGCATTTGGGTATTGGATTATGTAAGTCAGCAAACAGAGAGATACAATTACGCAGGCTGAGACTGAGACTGAGAGATACATAGATACAAATACAGAGGCCGGCTAAGCTGAGTGGCTTGCCTCAAAAAAAGCTTCGCTGGGGTTTCCCCAAGGCCTGACGTTTAACGACCGGCTCCGAGAGCTGAGAATTGGCTAGGCCAATTCAAGTACCTGAAAATTTTTTTGCTCTGTTGCATTGTACTCGTAGTTGCGGGCTTTTCCAGATTTTAAAATTTGTTACTTTGGGCAAATCCGTGGCACAGTTGCATTAACTTACATTGCAGACTTGCGGTTGCAGCTTTTTGCATTTATGGCCAAATTGGTGCCACAATTACTGTCACTTTTTTTTAACACTATGTAGTTTGCAAAATGGGGAAGCTGTTTTTTAAGTAACTTAAAAAAAGAAGAAGCTGCGTGGGAATCGCAGTCAGTTATTGAGCAATTGACACACAGAGCGCGAGAGAGACAAAAGTGAGACCTTCGATTGGGGAGAGACAAATTCGAAGATAAACGATTTTTGGACTTGGTCTGATCCATTGAAGATGAACATAATGTGGTTTTAAAAACTTGTATAATATATTATATTTATTTCCAGATGACGTCTAAAATTTAGAATCACAAAGGAGGGGAAAATCTCTTAATATGAAAAAGCTATGCGACTTCAAACGATTTTGGAAAAAATGAAAATTAATTTAACTTTGTTAAAGAATGAACTTTGAAGGCTATGATGAAAACGACTCTCCGAATTAAACATTGTCATGTTTTGTAAAGGGAAAATCATGGAAAAACAATAATTTTGGGAAAAATTTAACTTTTGGATATTAATAAAATTTAAATACAGAATAAATTAAGAAGGCAAGCCATGATCAAAATGATACTCCGGATGAAAATTGGTTATGTTTTGAATCTTCAAAGATTTTCAAAAATTGTAAAGTGAAAAAATCGACAATTTTCCAAAAAAATAAATAATTTTTGAAATTCAATAAAACTTTGACGCAGAATAATTTTGGAGGTAAAACAACAGTCAAATTTATATTCCGCATGGCAATTGGTTTCATTTACAATAAAGTTAAAAGAGTTTAAAGTTATCGAAATATGCATATTTAGTACATTTTTTATCTGTGGTATTTTTAATAGTTAGTCTCAAAACTTGTACGCTCGTTTATAAAAAAATTTAAGATACACTATGCATACGAATTTAAATTTTAGAAAATGTTATTGTTTCCTAATTTTAATTTAATATTAATGCCTTATGGAATGAATCGATTTGTGGCTTTGAAGTAGTTGTTTTTCAAGCACACTTTTTGCCTCGATCGACTTAAGCTTAATTCGATAAAATTGCCATTAAAAGATCAATTGAAACCCTGAACCCGAGATTACACTGTCACTTTGATTAGCCGTCACTTCAGTGCAAACAAGGTCCCCAGCTTAAGGTCAAGTTCAAGCGGTGAATATGGGGGAATTTACCAAAAATGCCAATAAATATTTAACTGAGTTCACACTAATTTCTAAAATTAAATCGGAAGTGCCTCCTTCAAACAAGCCTCAAACATTGGCTGAGTCAACGACGAGAAGAAAAAACCCGATGGCCAAAACATTGATTGATAATAGCAACACGAACCGCTGAACTCCGCAAAAGTGTTTGACAAAACAGCTAAAAGAGAAGAGAAATGATTGGGTTAATTAGCATAATTATCGTGGATCGGCCTGTTTACACATATTATCAGCTTTCTTGGAAATGCTTAACAATAAAATGACTTTAAATGCCGTCTGGCAATCGGTTGGAAGGTCAATCACACAAACACTCACACTCACTCAGAGTGAGTAGCTTACGAGTATGAATAATAATCACAACATCACTGACCACACACAATACGAGTAAACGGCTAACGAATCATCATCAGCATTTGGCACGCGTATCATTTTTTTTTTTTTTTCATTTTTATTATTATTTTTTCGGGAAGCTTGAGTCTCTAATTTTTATGAACTTCGGGTAATTCCGCTTTGATTCACAATAAGCTGTCGTCTACTCTTAAACTGTAATTGAATGAAATGAATGACCGACTGAGGCTTATACTGACATTGGGTTAAACACGAGCAAACAGTTTTGACTCTCTGTAAATTGACTTTAAAGTGTGCCAGATCCGGTTTGAGGCGATGCCCTTTATGAGTTGATTTTTATTTTTATTTATTAGCTCTTTTTTTGAGGCTTGTCGCTTAGTCAGCGCCCCAGTTGCCCCTCTTTGGGTCATTGTGACCCAATTAATAATTGCAAATTTCATAATCTATTACACAAATACACAAAACCTGCGCCTTTTACGGGAACTGAAGATGATATGAAAAGTTTATTTTTTGGACATTTATTCACAGCCCACATTAAAAATCATGAAGCATTAATTTGGTCACAAGAGTTTTCAACATAATTTTTTTTTTTTACTTTTTGATGAGACAACTTTTGTTTACAAGCGGCAGATTGCAACAACATGATCATTAAGCAAAAGGTTTCCGCTTAGACCTTAGCTTAGCCTTCGCTAATACGCAGAATGCAACTTAAAACTTTAAACTCAATTTAAAAAAACCCAAAAAAAATTGACCAAAAAAATTGTTTTGACGTCATAGCAAGAAAATGAATCCCGCCGCAAACTTGTTGCCAAACTGCTGCCTGCTCTCTGTTTTGGTTTTTTATTTTTGTTTTGTTTTCTTTTGAGTTAACAATTTGCAAAAGAGCACCACCAGCAGCTCCACCATCTGAACCACCAGCACCACCGAGCGCAGCAGCAGCGGCGTTGGCGTCGCGCATGCGCAACTTGCGTATAAAACGCGCAGTTCAGTTGAAAGCGAAATCAGTGAACGAGTCGACAACAAACGTATCAGACATACTACCAAATACAAAAAAAAAGTGACAGTGAAAGGATTAACTCAAACACTTACATAAGGATTACAACAAAATATATATATAAAAAATTGGAATATTTAAAACCACACAGCAAAAGGTTAGTAAAAGTGAGCAAGTGTAAAGTGCAAAAAAATAAATAGGAAAAAATTTGCAAGTGCTAAAGAAATAATATGAAATTGACAACAATTTTAAATAAATCACTTAAAGTGTCTCAACTTTAATATCCACTTCCAATTAGTGTTCGATTTGAAATCGTTGCAGTTTATATCCCTTTAAACTCAAGTCAATGAACCAAAACTTATAAAACTTTCACTGCTAAATCCAAAGACCCAACAAATTGACTTTATTTTCCCCAACTTGGGGCAATTTGCAATGCAACGTTGCACACGTCTTCCGTTTTGGGGGCGCAGCCTCTGCAACAAATCTCAAAAAAGGTGCTACAAATTTCGCTTTATATAACTCAAATTAAACGCTTTAAAGATCGCCAGACAGAGACGCAACCCACGCTTCAGAAAGAAAAGCACAATAAAAGTTGAGAAAGATCATTTACATATTTTAGTAATGTCGAAGATTGAATACTCTTGCAGACAAGTGTAGATTAAATAAAAAAATAATGGCTTTATGTAAAGATTATAATGGTTAAAATTTCCGTGAAAAAAATTAAATTTTTAAGCGATTGTTATTAGATTAGATTGGGATTTATCGTACAGCAACAAATCAAGAAAACGGGAAATTTTGAATTCTGAATCATAAAAAACTTATATTCCGATTTAGATATATTTTATTCACAATTTGTGATTTAGATTTAGATAATCTTAAAAATAAAAGATTCAATTTCAGTCCTAAAATGATATTTCATTTTCAAAACGTTACACATGTCTATAAAAAAACTACAGTACACTCATTAAGAGTACATAAAAAAATGAAAATGACATAACATACAAAAAAAGGCAATAAAGGGAGTGTAATTGGAGGGAATGAGAGTGGGAAGAGAGAGGGTAGCAAAAGTTACGAAAATGCACAAAGCGTAAAGTCTGCCTTGACAGCCGGGCAGAGATCAAATTGAGTGATCAGTTCGCCAGTTGCCAAATCTCTCAGCTCGGCTAAAATTACCTCATCGGGCGGAAGAGAGGGAGAGGGGTAGATCGGAGGCGACTCGGTCTGCGACCTCGAACGAAAGTAAAAGTCTCTTTTTTCCATGTTGAAAGACTCCAAACGATAATGGAGGCAAACCGAGTTGTGAGTCAGCGTGAAGATTTCAAGATGTGGCCATAAACCGGTTGTGATTGCCACAGCCAAAGACAGAGACAGAGAGAGAGAAAGAGAGAGAGTGCGAGTGAAAGATAGAGAGAGAGAGAGAGAGAGAGATGTGTAAATTGGCACAATGGCCAGCTGCTTTTTGGGGTAATGGTGTCAAGAGAAAGATTGTGTAATAACCAAAACTTGCTTCCCTCCTTTCTTTCGACTACTCCGCAGACACAACATGAGATTGAGAATGGGCTGGATATTAATTTTGGCGGCCAGTGTCACAATGGCTGCCGCCGACTGGGGCAATGAATGGGCGCCCATGGAAGCGGATGCCCATGCCACGGATTCCATGCTGAGTCGTCGCTCGGCCGAGCCCAATCCTCCCGCTGAGGATGTCCAGGGTCGCAACTATGCCGTCCATGAGAGCACACAGAGCAACTCCACCGAGATTGACACCGTCATCGATCAGCTGATCAACTCGCGACGCGAGGGACGCAATCTGGGTGAATACGATGCGGTCTATGCCGATGGCAACATTGATCAGGCCCTGCAGCAGGGCAACGATCTCCAGGCACGCAATCTGATCCGCGATAAGCTCTGCGGTCTGGGCCTGATGAGCTGCGATGTGGAGGAGAAGCGTCCGTTCTACTCGACCATCTATGCCCAGGGACCGCCACCACCTTCGGCCTTTGGCGGTGGACCCTACGGACCCGCCAAGCCAATGCCACCACCCAGCTACTTCAGTGGTCGTCCACCAATGGGCGGACCACCACCGGCCAGCTCCCTCAACTCCTTTGGACCACCACGCAAGGTGGGCTACGAGAGCAACTACAAGCCCATGAACAGTCTGTACAGACCTGGAGGCGGTCAGTTCGGTGGTGCTTATCTGGAACACCCGCCACCATCGGCCATCGATGGCTCCGACGGTGTTACCTACTCCAAGCCACCACCCGGTGCTCTCATCTACGACAGCAAACCACCTGGTCCCATTTACACCGGTGGCAACAATGGACCCGTCTACAGTGGTCCATCCAATGGTGGTGTTCCCCCCTACAGCTTTGAGAATCCCGAGAAGCTTCAAGGTGCCGGCTCCTCCGTCAACGGTTTCTACAGTCAACAATCGTCGTCTTCTTCCTCGTCAGCTGCCACTGCGTCCAGCACCAAGGTGGTTGTCGGTGCTCCACTCGATGCTGGACTCCAGCAGCATGTCCATCACCACTATCACCATGTGGAGGGTGAGGGCGGCCATGTGCCAAGTGTGGCTGTTCCCATCGGCGGTGGACAGACCATCAATACCGACTTCAGTGCCTTGGCCCAATCCTCAGCCACCTATACACCACAGGCTCAGGCCTCCAGCTCCGGTTTCACACAGTCCAGTGCCTTTAACGCTGGTTTCAACGGTGCCTCCCAGGGTGGTCTGCTCACCCAGGGCTACAATCCCGGCCAGAAACCCAATGGTGATCTGTTCAAGCCCACTTCTGGACTTGGCGGCTACGGCAGCAGCTCCAGCCTCTCCCAATCCAATGGTTTTGGCCAGAATGGTGGAGGATTTGGTGGCTCACCCAGTAGCAGCTACCACAGCCAGAATCCCGATTACTACAAGAAGGAGTTGCAGGGTGGCGCATCCGGCAGTTACAATGGTCTCTCCACCGGATACGGCAGCCAGAATCAAGGTGGTCTGTACCAAGGTGCCGGTGGTGGTGGCGGTTACGACACTTCCCGTCAGCAGATTGTGGATTGCCAGTGCGTGCCGATCTCCCAGTGTCCAGCCGCCGATCGCATTGGACGCAAAGAGGATCTGATTCTGGCCATTGATCCCAGGAATCTCGGCAAAGAGATTGAAGCACTGAGTGATGATGCTGTCAATGCCACCACAAATGCTGCCGCCAAGGAAACGAAGGAAGAGGAGAAGAAGGATGAGGAAAAGAAACGCACTCGTCGTCAGACCGATGCGGACAACAAGGAAGATGACACTGGAGATCTCTCATTGGATGCCCAAGGGGTAAGTCAAGTTTATTACTCAGTCGCGTCTAGAATCCCTAGGTGAAATTACCGCCCGACTAATGCAATTCACAACATGGCAAAATGCTCCCTAGTTGAGTGACTAATCTACCCCACACCCACTTACGCTAGTGATGTAAATCGTTACTAAAATGTGTATTTATACAGATCGAAGATGATATAGCAAAGGTAGATCCATTTGAATACTTGAATTTTGCGGCTTTACTATTTATTTTATCGGATTTATCGAGAAAAAATTAAGTTTCTGCCTTTTTATCAGTTATTTTAAAACGGTAGAACCGTCATGAGCACTACCGAATATTTAGTTTAGGACTTTCGCGCTATAAAACTCGCATTTTTGGAAATTACTGCTCTTAAAATATCATCCTCGAGAAAAAGTAACTTTCTGGCTTTATACAAGTTATTTTAAAACGGTAGTACCGTCATGAGCACTACCGAATATTTAGTTTAGAAGACGAGTGCTAGGAAACTCGCATTTTTGGAAATTAGTGCTCTAAAAATATTATCCCCAGTGATATATAGAAACGATGTTTTTCAATGTACAGATATTAATTTACATCACTAACCTAAACCACCCAACTCAACCCACATTTGATCAACGCTCCACGCTCAACTCAAACTCAAACTCAACCAAGGTCCACACTAAAAAAAAAACCAAACCAAAACCAAATCAAATCCTCCGCTCGTCGTCGTCTTCTGGTTGGTTGCCACCGAGGGAGAGATGGTCACTAATCCAACTGCCAATGCCACTGCAACTGCCACTAAAACCAACCTAACCACGCACGGGGTCAAAAGGTCGCACCAGATCCAACGTCCAGCCAGCCTAACTTCGTGTCCTTCGTTCCTTCCTTCCTTCCTGCAGCGTCAATCCCCGCTGGGCCTGCCAGCGCTTCAGGCTCTTGAGCTGATACAGCGCAAGGTGCTGCCCACCTATGGTGTCAGCTTTGGATTGCCTTATCCCACGTCGGGCCATCCAGGCGGCTATCCCTCGAATGTCCTGGGCGATTATTATCCAGCGCAGAATCCACACTTTGGCGCCTTGGGACCAAATGGCTTGAATCTGGGTCTGGTCAATGTCAATCCGCTTGTCTCGCTGCAAGTGAGCAAAACGGATTACGGCGAGAAGGTGGTGAAACCACTGGTGAATCTCCATGTGACGCCCAATGAGAATATCATTCAGAAAGTGGGCGATTTCTTCAAGAAGAAACCGAGCGAAGTGCACAACACGCATTATCATCATCACGATCACTTTAACGGGGATCATCACGATCACTTTGGCGGTGATCATCACGATCACTTTGGCGGCTATGAGCATGAGCATCCACCGCACCACTACCACTATAGTGAACCACATGGTTACGAGAGCTTTGGACCACCTAAGCATTTTGATGTGGAAATGGTGCACAGCACACCAATCTTTGAGTATCACAGTGGCCCCTCGCTACAGCCGGCAGTGCAGCATTATCACCACTCCGATCAACACTTTGATCACCACTCCGACCAACACTTTGATCACCACTCTGATCACCACTTTGAGCACCACTCCACCGACTCCTTTAATCCCTCTTTCAACTCGTTGTATCCCGGCTCGGCTCCAGCTGATATTGCACCCAGTGGCTTTGGCAGCTACGGAGATTATTCCCAGCATTACGAGCGCAGTGTCAACGTCAGTGAACCCGAGTGGTCGACTCCCAGTCGCCGTGGCAAGCAGCTCAATTTGGGGCAACTGCACAATATACCAGCACAAGCACCTGGTGCGGCAGAGGGCAGTGACTTTGTCACCTTTCCACATGATCGCAGAAGACGCAGCGTGCAGGATGAGACTGAGTTTGAGTTGAAAGCGGAGCAGGTAAACGTGTGGTAACAAAACCAATGGAGTTGTACAAAACAGAGCGTAACAAATCTAGCATTTACTACAGAAAAACAGACATGTATTCAAAGTATTTCAATAACTCGCATTCAATCCCAAATTTGAATCACTTGCAGTTCAAACTTTGCGAAAAGCAATAGCATGTGTGAAAAATCGAGCCTTCTAGATCTTACCGTTTGGTCTTTAATTTGATTGCCATTAAGTCAGAAAGGCCTCCTTTTTATATTGAAGATTAAAGCTACTTAATTTAAGATCGTTTGATCTGTAACCATATCTTAAAATCTTCAAACTTAAACTAACTTATTTATTCGTTTTCTTATACCTGCAGCGCGCTTACTATGGCAATCGTCCCGTTGAGAAGACTTGCCGCATCAACGAGGTCTGCTGCCGTCGTCCACTGCGTCCACAGGCGCCGCCCCAGCAGCTGGGACGTTGCGGCACAAGGAACGCCGCCGGCATCACGGGACGCATCAAGAATCCGGTTTATGTCGATGGCGACAGTGAGTTCGGTGAATATCCCTGGCATGTGGCCATTCTGAAGAAGGATCCCAAGGAATCGATCTATGCCTGCGGTGGCACACTCATCGATGCCCAGCACATCATCTCTGCTGCTCATTGCATCAAATCGTAAGTGGAATTTGATTGAGTTAAAACTTATCCCAGACTTATATAACTTACTACTTGCTACAGTCAAAATGGCTTCGATCTGCGTGTGCGTTTGGGCGAATGGGATGTGAACCATGATGTGGAATTCTTCCCGTACATTGAACGCGATGTTGTCTCCGTGCACATACATCCCGAGTACTATGCCGGCACTCTGGACAATGATTTGGCCATTTTGAAGCTGGATCATCCCGTTGACTTTACCAAGAATCCACACATTAGTCCCGCCTGTCTGCCCGATCAGTATTCCGACTTTACCAATGCCCGTTGCTGGACCACCGGCTGGGGCAAGGATGCTTTCGGCGAGCACGGCAAATACCAGAACATCCTGAAGGAGGTGGATGTGCCAATTCTGTCGCATCATCAGTGTGAATCTCAGCTGCGTAATACTCGTCTGGGTTATAGTTATAAGCTCAATCCGGGCTTCATCTGCGCTGGCGGCGAGGAGGGCAAGGATGCCTGCAAGGGAGATGGCGGTGGTCCTTTGGTCTGTGAGCGGAATGGCGTCTGGAATGTGGTCGGTGTCGTCTCCTGGGGCATTGGCTGTGGCCAGGTGAATGTGCCCGGCGTCTACGTCAAGGTGTCCGCCTACTTGCCCTGGATCCAGCAAATCACCCAGAGCTACAACAAATGATTAACCGATGTCCGCACAGAGGCGACCACAGTCACTGCCTATCACGGCGGACTCCGCCTGCCCCTGCAGTCCGACTCCGCCTCCAATGTTGACTCCGATGCCTCTGATGAATTTGTTTTTCACTTTTGATGCCCGCATTTTCAACTTGTTTATATAACTGTCCCCGTCACTTTTTGCTATTTTTTTATTTTTATTTCGTTTTTTATTTTCTTTTTCTTTTTGTAATTGTATTTATTCGATCACGTTTGTTAGCCCACTCGAATTACCGTTACCATTACGTACTCGTTAGCTATTTAGGCCTTTTCTTTATTTTCTTATTACCTTGTTACCTTGTTATTATGACTTATTGTTATGACCCACACACACACACACATATACTTATTTTTGTCACTCATTAGATAAGACTCGAGTTATGGCCGGAAATACCCGGCAAGTGCCTTATGTAGTCCATTCATATTCCAAAAAAAACCGAATTGTGTCGTGTAAAATAGTTGTGTTTATACTATATTAATTAATTTATTATTTATACTTGTAATAAATTAAAAAAACTATTTAAATAAATTAATTTATATGAAAAAAAAAAGTGTCTTTTCTTTTTTATTTATTATCAAATTTTATTTAACAATATATTGTTAAACTATTTAAATAAATTTATTTATATGCAAAAAATGCTGCATTTATTCTAATAATTTTGAAATAATTTAATTCATATTAAAACAAATGCATATTTGTTTTTATTATTATCAAAATGTAATTAAATTTATTATGAATATTATGACAAAAATAATAATAAAGTTTAAATATGTGTGCAAATAAGCAATTTTAATAAAATTATTGTTATATTTAAATTTAACAAGCTATTCATAAAATATAATATAATGTACAATTGATACTTGATTCAAAATTGCTGTTAGCTTTTATTATGTCTAGTTTTTTCAAATGATTTTCTTTTTGATCAAATAAAAACCCACTATCAGAACAGTATCTGATTTTATTTTCGTATCTTTTTCCTAGAATTCACTAAAAAGAGCACTATAAATAAATTCTAAATTTGTCACGTTTCCGTAGAAATACAAAAGCTGCCTTTGAAAATCAACGACTATCCTTCTTCTGAAAGTATACTACACAAAATTCAATGAAATTTACGATTAAGTGGACTTTGGAACTGGCCCTGACCCCCAATTCAAACCACTTCCCTAAAATTTGGTTATACAAAGTATAGCTGTCTATTTATAAAATATTTCCTCCGCTTTCCGCTCTCATAATTTAGTTACAGCTTGTCTGTTTTTAATTGATTTTTGAAAATATTCAAAATTGTATTCATAAATTTGAAAAAAAGTCGAGCATGAAAACCTTGTTGCAAGTTTGCTATTATAAACACTTTGGAATCAATTAAAGTTGGGCGCAACATTGAAATTGAAAATGTAAATTAAATTTTTAGGATTAAGCCACCACAACTTTGGCAGATTTGCACCACCCATAACCACTCAAAAGCTAACAGCCGTGGCAACAAAACATTAATGGATCCCACAGTAAAACCGTCGACTATATGGAAGTGTTTCCTTCCCGATGTGTGTGTGATATTCAAATAGCCAAAAAGAAATACTTATTATAATATTATAATCACATGTTGAACACCCGTTAAACTCAGAAAACCGCAACAAAACTTTCCGCACTACTAAAAATTTATGCACCACTGAAGTTTGCCACAACTTAGGGGCAAGTATAAAATTCATGGAACATATGAGTGCGTTATTTAATGCAGTTTTAGCAGCAGCAGTGAGAAGATGTACACCAAGGAATTTAGATGTCTGCTCTGCCAGCTGCTCATGGGTAAGAGGATTATTTATACAGTCATGGGCATAAGTATTTTGACACCATTTAAAGTGAATTCTACTCATAATTTTAACTAACTTCATGCAAAGTTGGACAAAAATGGAAAGGTCATTCGAATTCCTTTTGAATGATATAAAAATCGGTTAAGGAAATATTTGTATCACTTAAAAGCAATTCAAATGACCTTTCCATTGATACCAAAATTAACATGGAGTAAAAGCAAAGTACGAGTAGATTTATCTTTAAGTGTTGTGTAAATACTTTTGACCTTCCCTGAGTATAGGGAAATTCAACAAGGATTAAAGTGTGGATTAATTTGTTAGTGCTGCTCTGCGCCGAGGCCCTGGGAAGGCTGAATAAACGCAATGGCAACGGATTCTACTACCGACAACAGCATCCACAACATTCACAACAGCATCCACACGGCGGCTACTTTGAGCCCACATTTCCCGCGTACGAAGAAGTGGAAGAACATTATCAACAGCATCCACAACATCCACAGCATCCACAACAGTCGCAACACAGCAGCAGCTCCAGCTCCAGCTCTAAAAGTCACTCCAGTTCAGGTGGAGAAACTAGCAAGACGGGTTACAGCATTGGCAGTGGACTGCGTTCCATAGCCCAGGGATCGGCGGATCAGGCCTACAGTGCGGTGGCCAATCAACATGCAGCTGCCAAACAGGCGGCATTTATTGCCAAAAACACCTTGGCCCAGGCAGCATCGCAGGCGGCGGCAACGGCACAGGCCGCACTGCAGGGCAAGCAAGTGATTCTGCAGGAATTAGAGCAACAGGCAGCGGAGGCACAGCGAGCACTCTCCCGTGAACTGGAGCAACTGAAGGCGGCCAAGTTGTCGGCCAAGTTGGCACAACAAACGGCACAGTCGGCACATCACCACATCTCCGTCTTGACCGCCGCCGTTAACAATGCCAAGTCTGTGGCGGAGCAGGCGGAACAGAGCTCCACGGAGGTGTCCAACCAACTGGCATCGCAGGCCACAATGGTGGGTCAGGCCAAAAATCGCGTGGAGCAGGTGGAGGAGCAGCTGCATCAGGCGCGTGTGGATTATGCGGCCACCAAGGAGTCGGCGCTCAAGGCCTCGTCCTCGGCAGCTGCAGCCCAGGTAAATGCATCCAAGGCGGGAGCACATGCGACAATTGGTCTGCACGAGAGTGCAAGCCAACAGGAGCATCCCCACGAGGAGGAACTCGAGTCCTATGACGAACAGATCGATACAAGTGGCTCGGGACACGTGGATAACGATGCCATCGAGGAGCATTCGCACAATGGCTAGTCCACATAAGGTACTTTTAAATATATGGCGGGATTCTATCGATATCGATAACGATAATACCATCGATATTACTGCAGATCAACAGGTGTATATATTTATGTAAATTAAAGAAATATCAAAAAGCCAATAAGCCAATAATAACAAATGTACCAAAAATATAATAAATAAATTGAACTTTCCATTTGTTAATAATAAATTCTTTACAGAATCACATTACATCACAGTCAGTGGTTTCCCGTCAAATCTGACATTTTTCAAAAACCATTTGCTAGAAAAATTTGCAAACTGCAACTAATTTTGTGCGTCTCACTTTTCCCCTCTTATGAAAAATGGGAATTAATGAATTAATGAAAAACTAGCTTATTTACGGTTTTTTTTTTATTAATGTCAACTTTTTTGCATCGTTCCTCGCGTCAAAAACAGCATTTTTCTCAAACAAAAGTTGGCAGCACTGCTTACAGTCACTTTTTTGCAAGGATGACAAAAAGAGCAAATTGTAGCAGTTTAAACCGGCACCGCGTTGCCAACCAAGTAGAAGCTGGCGCGCCATATTAGCACAACATATGGCAACGCTGCACCTACACAGCTGTTAGACAAACAAGTGAATGACAATTGTGCGTGAAGCAGCACCACAACGGCACAAATTCTCAACTTTTTCCGAACTTTACGTATTTATTAATTAAAGCGAGTGTAATAAAAAGCACTATGAGTCAAAAAGTAATCAAATACATTGGCCGCACTACAGACTTTCGCGGCAACACGCTGTGGGAGCTGGTGGGCAGCCTGCCCGACTGGGGAGTCGGTCGCATGCTCATACGTAACATGTTTCAACGTTACCCGGAGCCCTGCTACATGCGCATCTTGAAAGTGCAAGCGGTGGACGAGAAGGTAATATCAAAACGAGTCTCAATTAGAAGCTAAACTGCTGCTACATACGTTTTTCTTTGTTCAACAGCCAAACGAGGAGCGCAAAGTACGCGTAACTGTGGAGAAAACTTGGCGCGGCATCACGCAACCAAAACCGGTGGAAATCTTCAGCACCAGCTACAAGGCCGACTACGAGCTGGTGCCACCCGAGGAGGAGCACAAGTTTCTGAAGAATACCAAAAAAGTTGAACCAGTCATATTGCCCACAAAGATTGAGTTTCCGCCACTGTTGCGGGAATACATTAAAGATGAAACCGGCGAGTCGAATCCCCAGATGAACGTGCACTTCAGGAAGACACCCAATAAGCTGGCGCGTCTAGCGCAACCTGGTGAAAAGCCCACGCTGCAAGTCTCCATGGACTTGGGCCAGCCAAAGCCAGTGAGCGCCAAGCTCTACGAGGGAGTGCTGTGAGAAGCATCTGTCCACTGTTTATACTGTTTGATTATTAAACTTTTTAATGTACACATTTAACTTAAGAACAATGTATTTGTTTAACTATATTTACATGCGTTAGAGACTATGGAATGGTATGGAATGGGGGGAGTCATTTGTTTTGTTCGTAATTGCGCAACTTGCGCATTAGATTGTCCACCTCCAGGCCCAGCACATCCAGATTCTCCTTGAGCGTTATATTCTTCAGCAACGTGTCCTCCAACACGGCCTGCAGTTTCTTATTGATTTCGAGCGACAGATCCAGGGACATGGCCTTGCTGTCGGTGCCCTTGACGCCACCGTAGATGGCAGCCATGACGCCATTCCCGTACTTGACCAGCTCACTCTTGTTCTGATCGCTCTTCGATGTGGTCAATGCGCCCGCTGTCTGATCTCGCAGCATATAGTGTTGCACCACCTTGGATTTCTTTTGTACCTCGGACACCAGAGCCGCTGTGTGATTCTCCAGGAACTCAATGCGTTCGGTCTGACGCGCTGTGGCCTGCTGCAGGCGAAGGATGCGCTCCACCAGCACCTTCTTGGACGGCACCGCCTGCATGTCGGGCAGTGATTGCAGTTGTTGTTGTTGTTGCTGTTGGGTGGGCGGCACAGCGGTTACGCTGCTGACCACCGTTTCAGATTCGGAAGACTCGCTGGCACGTCGACTGCCATTGTGAATGCTCCCATGGCTGCTGGTGCGACTGTGCGTGCGCAGGACCTGTGACTCCTCCTGGTTGCTGCTCCTGCAGCCATTTAGCGCCTGCTGACAGCTGCTACAGTAGCCCATGGGCTTCGTTTCCACGATGCCTCGTTTGTACTTTTGCAGCTCGCGTTGCAGCTCCTTGACGAGCGTCGCCTGTTTATGCTGCGTCGCCTCAAAGTCGCCCTGGACATTGTCCAGCTTGGCTTTGGTCAATTCGTACAGCTTGGTCTTCTCGGACAGATGCTTGGCCAGCAATTGGCGCTCTTCCTGCTTCATTGTGGACTCGGCACTCAGCTGATTCTCCAGTTCGCTGTATTTAATGTCGTATCCATGCTTCTCCTGCTTCAGCAATTTGTTCTCCGCCTCGAGACCTTGTGCCTGTAATAAAAATAGATTTAATTCTGAAATTAAGTATTTATCCACATCGGGGACACTGAGATTTCAAGGCCTCGGTGGCGCAGTTGGCAGCGCGTAAGTCTCATAATCTTAAGGTCGTGAGTTCGAGCCTCACCCGGGGCATGTAATTTTTTTTCTTTTTAAAATTCACTTTTAAATTCCAACTTACTTTGGATTCAGCTAGACAAATGTCGTTCTGCAATTGGACAATCAGCTCGCTCATCTCCTTGTTGATGCTCAACAATTCCTGCTTCTTTTGCTGCAGCTGCTCCAAATCAGCTTCATTTTCCTGTGCGGCTGCCTCCAGTTTTTGTACTTTTGCTTGTTCCTCGGTCAATTTCTCCTCGTTGCTGTGGGAATGAGCAATAAAAGGATTAAGTTTTGATGCCAACATTTATTTGAAGAAACTTCGTACATGGTATTTTGTGTGCGCAACAGTTGCAGCTCGGAGAGTTGGCCATGTAACTTGGCCGTTTTTAGGAGCTCATCGCTGTAGGCCGCCTCCACAGAGCTGTGCTGCTCCTGCAGCTCCTTAAACTCATCCGAAAGCTGGACATGCTGTGAAGAAATAAATTTATATTCAATTATAAATTGACAATTTTTTTTAAATTCTACATTGCAGGCTTGAAAATTTTTGATCTACTGTTTACAATCGAATAAATAAATATAAATATTAATACAAATATACATACAAATATAAATAGAAGTAGAAATATAAATATAGATATAAATATAAATAAAAATATTAAAACAAAAATAAATATATATTCAAATATAAATATAAATATTAATATAAATACGCATACAAATATAAACATAAATTTAAATATAATTATAAATATAATTTAAATATAAATACAAATATAAATATAAACATAAATATACATAATTATAAATATAATTTAAATTTCAACATTTATCTATTGTATCTAGAGTTCTCTTACCGTTGCATTAATCTCCTGCAATTGATGCTGCAGCTCCTTGAAAGCCTCACTCTGCTTTTGATGCTCCTTGGTGAGCTTGTCGAGTGCCTCAGTCTTACTCATAATCTCATGCTTCAAGAGTATTGTGTTTGCCTCAAATTCCATTTTAAGCTTCTCTGCAATAGAATGGGTTCAAAAATTGCTGTGTGTTTCAACATTTCCAGCTTACCATTGGCCTTTTCCTCCAGTTTATTGGGCGCATTGCGTTCCTCCTCCAGCTTGCGTTCCAGAGTCTAAGATTTAAAAAGAGCATTTTTAGATTTGAATGCAATTTAAAAATGTAAAGAAGCACTTACAGCCTTTGCCTCCACTTCAATGTTCAGCTTGTTGGCGTGATATTTCAACTTGGACTCCAGGTGACCCATTTCCGTCTTGAGTTTCTCGCATTCCCTTTGATATTTGCGCACCTCGTTGCACTGCAAGAGATGAACATTTAATTAAATAATATATTAATATTTTTTTATTATTAATTATGTATCCGAAAGGCTCTGCAGCTAGCGCTTTATTCTTTTTTAAATACCCCTTGTTAGTTTTACTTTTTAAGCTTAACTATCAATGTTAATAAAAATAAATAAATATTTTTAATTATATTATATTATAAAAATTAATTTAATTTTATTATTTTTATTTATTTTATTTTGAATTTTTAATTAAGTTTTAAAATTTCAATTTTATATTTATTTATTTTTTTTTTTTTGTTTAATTGAATATTTTATGTATTTTTCGCTGCTGAATACTTCACTTACCTTTTCATCTATAATGTATGTAACGCGCGACTTTTCTTCGCTGACCGCATGAAATCGTATGGATATATTTTTGATCTCTTTCCGGGCATCGGCCAGTTGCTTCTCCACAGTCTCCTTCTCCTTTTTGGCATCGATGAGCAGCTTCTCTTTCATGGCGAACTTAATGACCGTCGATTCCTTCTCCTTGTTGGCCAGATCCATTTCATTGCGAAACGCATGCTTCTCCTTCTCCAGTATGGCATTCTCGCGCTGCAGCAGCGTCATCATGTTATCCTTCTGGGCATTCGCAGTGCGCAGCTGTTCCAATTGGCGCTCATAGCTGCGACGCTGCTCCTCCAGCTGCGCCAGGCAGTGCACATGCGACAGTATATCATTTTGTTGTTGTGGCAGTGCATCCTTCTCTTTCTCCTCCTCCATTTCCTTCTCCTCCACCTCCCCTTCGTCCTGTTCTTTCGCTGTTACCTTTTGTTCGATAACGGCCATTTTCATTTCACTAAGTATAGCAATCTCATTAGTAACTTGTTTATTGTCTTGCTGTTTATCTTCCAGTTCGGTTTCATTCGTTGTTGTTGTTGAACATTCTTCTGCGCTTTGTACTTGTACTTGTTTTTCGCATTCCAGCTGCTCTCGCTCCACTGAAACTGAAGCTGCTGCATCCACGTCGCCGTTCTTTATTTCCGGCTCTATTAGCTCACTGATATTATCAGCACTTGCTGCCGAGAGAGAGCCCTCTTTATTGGATTCAGACGGCGGTTTTTCCGCTTCCATGTTGTATACAAATATAAATACGGCAAAAATTAAAACTGATTTGATTTCACTACATTTTCTCTCTTCTTTGCTATTAAAGATGCGACATTCGCATGGCTACGCCGACGCGAGCTGGCGCCACTACTAGTTGCTAGATCTGGCAGCCTTAAAAAAATTTGCTACTTTTTCTTCTAAAATGCTATTTATTAGTCACAAACATATAATAATGTAGCATTTTTTTTTTTGGCAATTTTCACATAATTTTTAGCTATTTTTAGCGACTTTTTTTTTTCAAATCTAGCAATTACAGCTTCGAAGATTCTGGCAGCACTGCTATTCGCCTTGGCATGCAACATATGTTTCTTATCGATAAGATTTGTTATCGGTCAGCTGAGTTTGCAATATTTAGAATTTGACAAATTAAAATATGGTTTGCGCGCTGGGCATTGAAGGGAGTGCCAATAAAATTGGCATTGGCATCATAAAAGATGGCAAAGTTTTGGCAAATGTACGACGCACCTATATAACACCACCGGGTGAAGGTAACATAACTGCTAACAGCTTAAACGTAACTGCATTAAATTGTTTACAATTGCAACAGGTTTTCTGCCCAAGGAAACGGCAAAGCATCATCGCGAGGCAATCTTGGCACTGGTGCAGGCGAGTCTGAAGGAGGCACAGCTGCAGCCCAGCGACTTGGATGTCATATGCTACACAAAGGGACCCGGCATGGCGCCACCTCTGCTGGTTGGAGCCATTGTGGCGCGCACACTGGCGCTGCTGTGGGCGAAGCCTCTGCTGGGTGTTAACCACTGCATTGGCCACATTGAAATGGGTCGCCTTATAACAGGCGCTCAGAATCCCATTGTGCTGTATGTGAGCGGTGGCAACACGCAGGTGATTGCCTATTCAAATAAACGCTATCGCATATTTGGAGAGACAATTGATATTGCTGTGGGCAACTGTTTGGATCGATTTGCGCGCATCATCAAGTTGTCCAACGATCCCAGTCCGGGCTACAACATTGAGCAGTTGGCCAAGCAGGGTAAACAGTATATAAAACTGCCCTACGTGGTCAAGGGCATGGATGTCAGCTTCTCCGGCCTTCTGTCCCACATCGAAGAACTGGCGGAGCCCAATAAGCGGCGTAATAAACGCAAGAAACCACAAGCGGAGCCAGAGCCGGAGTACAGTCAAGCTGATCTCTGTTATTCGCTGCAGGAAACCATCTTTGCCATGCTGGTCGAGATCACAGAGCGTGCCATGGCACACTGTGAGTCCAATGAGGTCAGTTGTGAGATTTGTTGTCTATCAATATCAACTAAACCAATTTTATCGACAGGTTCTCATTGTCGGTGGTGTTGGCTGCAACGAGCGATTGCAGGAGATGATGCGGATAATGTGTGAGGAGCGGGAGGGCAAACTCTTTGCCATTGACGAGCGCTATTGCATCGACAATGGCCTGATGATAGCTCATGCCGGTGCCGAGATGTTTAAATCCGGCACAGAGATGCCGCTGGAAGATGCATTCGTGACGCAACGATATCGCACGGATGAAGTGCTTGTCAACTGGCGAGATGACTAATCCATGGAGCTTACAGTATGCCTGCTTGTTTATTAAAGACTACCCTCGACAATTGTTTGAATTCTAAATAATTTGTTAATATTGTGTTGTCTGTATTCTTAGTTGCTCAGAGTGCCTGCTCCTTGCCCGTCCAATAGGGCTTCATGTCTATGGGCACAATGCGTTTGCCCTCGATGACATAGACGGCGCCATTCTTCTCCTTCTCAATCACATTCAGAATGCAGCGGGCAACATCCGTGGCGCTCTGTTTGCTCAAACGATCCAGAATCTTGTACGTCTCATCGCTCGTCTCTGGAAAGATAATCTTCTCCGTGAAGTTGGTAAACAAATCCGTCATGGTGGCACCTGGACAAACCGTTGCAAACTTGATGCCAGAGCGCATAAAGAACTTCTCGTTCTGTGTGTGGAAGCAGGATTAAGCAGAGGATTCTTAAATGGTTCACTTGGTTACTTACACCCAGGCAGCGAGTAAAGTTGATAATGCCTGCCTTGGTTGCGGCATAAACGGGAATAATGAACATCGGGTCCAATCCCACGACGGAGCTCATGTTGACCACAAGACCACCATTACCACCGTTCTCCTTGCTCATGTACTGCAAAGCACTCAACGTGGAATTGATGATGCCGCCCTAAAGGAGCAGGATATTTAATCTTAGACTATATTTGGATCTGGGTTTACTTACCAGATTGACGAGCAGAGTCCGCTGCACATCCTTGTCATTGAAGATGCCGGCCACATTCACCACCAGGTCAATGCTGCCAAAAGTCTTCTTGATCTCCTCGTAGCTGGCCTCCACGCCCTTCTTGTTGGACACATCCATTTTAATGATCATGACGCTCTGCGTGGGATGCGCATTGCGTAGTTTAACCATCTCCTCCATATTGTCCTGCACATCTATGATGGCAACTTTCTGAGGAAGCATTTAAATGGATATATTATTGTCTATAAAATATATGGACAGTATTTCTCTTACTCCAATGCCCGCTGTCAGCAGCTGCCTGGAGACCTGCAGTCCAATTCCGCCAGCTCCACCCGTAACCACCGCATTCTTGCCCCGGATAACCATTGTAATTATTGTTGAGTCTTTTATTTCTGTAGAGCTCCACAGTTATCTTCAATCTCTCCGGTTGCACTGAGAGCTTCAGCTACCTGTAAGCATCTTTTATAGGCGGTCGGCTTATTGTTATAATCGCAAAGGCAGTTATACGATATGTGGACTTAAATCTGATCTGTGCTTAACATCCATTGACTGCCAATCGATAGTCGAATCAAACTGCATCTGGAACTAAGATTATTATGCAAGCTATCAATTTCGATGTCGCGGACAGTGACTGCCACCGACTGGGTTAGTCTAGCGTTTGATCTGCTTCACACTGCTCTGGTTTTTTGCGAGGTTGGTTTCCACTGCTCCCGATCTGCTCTTCCCCCCTTGTTTACACCTGTATCTACTCTGCCAACTGTCATAACTTGATTACAACTGCAATGATTTTGTAGTGGCAAGTATTCATAATTTCAATTCGAGCTCAAAATTTATTTCAAATTTGAATTTAATTAAAAAAAAAATATTTAAAAAATATTTTGAAATAAAAACAAACAAACTTTTTGAAATTCGAATAACTCAAATTTTTTTTTTAAACTGAATATTGAAATCCCTGATCTACAATAAAAACAATATCAACAATCATAACTTTTCGAAAATTCAATTGATATCAGTGCGGAATGGCATTTTTTTATTGATTATGATAAGCAATATACTTTTTTTATATAATAAGTAATCCAACATTTTCTCCCAAAATTCCCAAATTTGTTAAATTAAATATCTTTTTTTTTAACATACGTTTTTCACTTTATTCGAATATATTGCAATAAAGATATATCTTTGAGAGCACAAATATGTTCGTTTATTAAATGTTTTTTTTTATATTTCTTTGGTATATAAGCAAAATTGTTGATCATCACTGTAAAGTGTATTATGAAAAGTTTGTGCTAATGTGTTAGCAAAAAGATTATATATATTTACTTATTTTATATATAACTATAAATATTTCATTTGTCGAGATATCAATTTGGATGTGTAAACATTTTTTTGAACTTTGGGCCGTTTCGTATATTTATGATTCGAAAAAAATAATACTTGGGGAATAAAAATAAAACAAAAATGATTTAAATATTAATAATTTATTTTAAAATAAATCACTTAATCACAACTTAGCAAGGAAAATGATACGCATAAGGAATATAACTGGTGCTACCGTTAGAGACAGATAGTAAATTATCTAAAAGATCTGAAGAGTATGAGACAAACACTGGGAAACAGTCGGAAAGGTGGGACTTATGAATTTATTATTTAGGAGCAGCGCCGTCATAGGTGTCCTTGTGCTGATAGCCACTCACATAGCCGGAGTCATCGACCAGATTGCGACGTCCCGCGATGCCTTTTCCCTTGCCGGTGGCATCGAAACGTTCCTTGTGGGAGCCCGTGTACTTGCTGGTGTCCGTCAGCCGATCCACAGCAGCGGCTGCCTTGCCAGCCTGGGGTTAAAGTAATGGTAATCAGTTGAAAATATGTATGTGGAAAATAATACACTGAGGGAAAAATATGTTATATTTTAGTTATATTTTTAAGACGAATATTCTTGATTTTAGAAATCGAAATCAATTGAAAATAACATATGTATGTGGAAAATAATACACTGAGGGAAAAATATGTTGAATTTCCTTTTTTTCGTTAATTATATTTTGAAGACGAATATTCTTGATTTTAGAAATCAAAACCAGTTGAGAATAGGTATGTTTAAAATAATACACTGATAAAAAAATGTTGACTAACGTTGAATTTTTTATATCACAATTCTGAGTTTTTAATTTTTCTCTCAACGACTTTTTTATTTTAAAAATTTATATATTTAAGACGAATATTTTTGATTCTATTCTAGAAACCGATTTTTAACCAGAAAACGAAATAATTAAAAATTATTTAGGTTCAAAATAATTCACAGATAAAAAAAAATGTTGATTATCGATGCATTTTAACATCACAATTCTCAATTTCATATTTTTCTCCTAACGATTCTAAATTATAAATTTATTTATTTAAGAACAGAATTCTTGTGTTTAGAAACCGATCTATTTTGCCAGTGTATGCTAAAGTATTTCTCACTTACCGAAACTGACACAACTCCCGGAGCACCACAGCCAGCCATCTTTTGCTTTATGGTTGCCAGCTCAACCTTTTTCGTCTTGGCCAAATCGTCGAGGAATTTATTGTAATCAGCCAATGGAATTTTCATGGCCTTGAATTTCTTAAAGTGTATGCCAGTGTCGGTGGTCGTGATTTGCTTATCGATCACCTTCGCCTGCTTCATCCACTTGTCGCTCTGGGAAAGCGTTATCAGCTTGCCATCGGACTTGGTATCGCCGAATTTGGAGAAGGCCTTGAACTGATCCGAGAACGTGACCTTCGGTGCGGTCTCCTCGAGCGCCAGCTCGGCCAGTTCCGCGGCGGGTGCCTCAGTTGCTGCTGCTGCTGTCTCAGACATGCTGGCTCTATGAAATTACATTTATAGTTGCATTTAATTATAAATGACAATTATTTTTAGTTATATATATTTAGCTGCCACCTGGCTCAAAGTTACACGCCATCTACTGCCCCTAACAAAAAGTGTGTCTGGCTTTTACGCAGTTTCTCACCTGTGACTGACGACGCTCAGTAACATTGCGTTGCCTCTTGGCTATCTGATTGCAATGATTGGTTTATTGGCTTTAATCTGCCCAGGGCGTATACTTGATATGAGATAGCTTATCTAGCTGCATATACTAATGGCAGTACATTCTTTATTCCAATGATATCATTCCACACTGAGAACCAAAAAAGCTTTCGCAACAGTTGTTGGTGCTAATTAAGTGCGGAAGGTTAGTCAGTTATTCACTTATTCACTTATTCGAATCTCGCTTTAAAGTGACGCCATATATTTTAAAGTTCATTCTCTCTCTCTCTTCACAAGTCGTTGCTTTGTTGTTTGTTGCGGACAATACATTTGCTCATTAGTGTTTACATTTGTATTCTAATCAAACAAACAGTTTTGAACTACACTCAGAAAAATAGTCGACCAACTGGAAGCCATTTAAATATAATTCAGGTACATGAACTATAATCCTTTTATTAGTTATTGTCTTAAACAAGAAAAAATACATTTAAAAAATCAAAAACTCATTTTAAATAATTCGTTTTTTTTATGTTTTTGAAAGAACTATTATATTTTTTCAGTGTTGCCTATTGTTAGCTATTTTACTGAGTAGAATAGCTTGCCTAATGACTATGCCAATTTCGCATCTCTTATTTGGCCTATTCCCTAGGTACACTGCGAAGAATAGTATACAAACTGAAAGCTCTTAAATGTAGATTAATGATTAATGATATTCTGATTATTGATATTTAAATTTAAGTAGTTAAAATTAAATAAAAGTTTTAATTAACATAGAAAAAAAAGGATTTTCTCGCAGTGTAACCTATATTTAGGTGAGCGATACAGAAGAAAAGTTAATCACTGACTTTGAATATCTTATACAAATTACCTCTTGGTTTCCATACACTGGAAAAAATTGTCTACCAAATCTGCGATTTTAAGAGCTAATAATTTGAAAGTTTTATTAAAATATGAAAAGATCAAATAAAAAAAATATTTAAATTATAATCAATTCCATAAGCTACAAATTTCTTGTTATTCTATGTGTATATGAATATTATCTACTTGTACATTTACTTAATTGGTTGGCAGTCTAGGGTTAACTCGTAAATCTCGTAGATATTTCAGTCTTAAAATTGCTTGTAGCATAAATTGTCGTCATGTTTACAGGCAACAACCGAAGAAGAAAATGGTAAATGGAAAGAGAGAAGATTTGTACGTGTAGGAGCAGAAATCGAACATAAACAGTAAATAAAACGTGAGATTTTGTTGTAACGATCATTAATTATGAGGTAGTTAAGATAGGGATATCAATGAGGATAGTAATACGAGTGCATACGCATATTTATGTGTGCAACTGTGGAAGCTGCCCGCGCATAATTTAAAATGCGATAAGCTAAAAAGGTTGCTCGGTTGAATCGGTTGATCGGCGCCCTGAAGGCAACCAGTTATGGGATACCACAAGATATCGATTGTGATGCTCGACAAGCGTTTACAAGCCGAAGCCCAAGATGACGCAAGGTAATTGAATGCGACGATCCGACGATTCGACGATAAGATTGCCCCTGGGTCAAGGTCAGTGTCATTGTCAGAGTCGCAGTCGCAGTCGCAGTTTCAGTTCATGCAGCGACCCATGGAGCGTAACAAATATAGTTTTTGGAATCGACAAACGACAATAATTATTTGCAAGTGCACAGTTAATGACAAGGGGGGGCGAATAAAGCTGAAGGGGTTTGTTGACTACATTCACATACTAACATATATATCGAAAGGCCTCATGACATCAGCACGCGTTGATTACGTCGCCTTTGTTTTGGGTTGTGTTTTGGGTGAGGCCAACAAAGTGGAACTAGTTTTGGCTGAAGTACAATTTTTTAAAGTTAACACTTTTAATTTTGTAAAAATATATATGTTGACAAAAATAAACTAAGCAAATATTATTTTAGGCATGTATTAATTTTAATTTAATTTAAAATGTTTGTACTTTTAAAAATAAAATCAAGTGCCTTCCAAACGCAAAATGTGTAAAAAATGTATATAAAAATTTTAGAATATTGTTATTTATTTTTTTTTATATTTTTTGTTTTATAAGAGATTAAAAACTTTTAACATATTTAATTTTGTAAAAATAACAAAATTGTATACCATTTATGTTAACAAAAATTAACTAAACAAATAATATTTTAAAAATGTATTAATTTTAATTTAATTTAATTTTTTTGGACTTTTAAAAATAAAATTAAGTGCCAAATAGAAACTTTCAAACGCAAAATGTGTAAAAAATTGATATAACAATTTTAGGATATTTTTATTTATTTATTTTATTTATGAGAAATTAAAAACATTTCACAAAAAATCAGAATTTAATATGTTTTTCAGCTCAATATGTTCTAAATAAGTGTTTTAAAAACGTACTTATTTTTAATTTTAGTGTCTAGTGAGCTGCTCTGAAGTGTATAGTTTAGTCTCTCTACATTCCATTAGCCCTTTCTGGTAATTGGAAACCATAAATACTCGAAAAACAAACTCGCAAAACATGACAAAAGGCAGCCGCAAAATCACTCCAGACAAGAAAGGCGAGCAAACTGGCCAGAAACGTGGCTAGTACAAATCAAAAATAATCCGATTTGACTGCAGACATCAGACACACATACATACATATATATACTCATTCCACAGATATACTCGTATGTATGTATTTATAATTTGTCTTGTTTCATCTCGCCACATCCGCATCTCAAGTTAATTTTGATGCGCGTGGCGAGCATCGCAAATGAGCTCTGACCAAGTTAAGATTTTTAATAAGTTTTTTCCCGTATTGGTAGCAACAAATTAGTATTGAAAGATATGCCCAAAAGGCGTGGCAAAAATCAACGGAAAATAATATGTTATTAAATTTATTTCATATTGAAATGCAAGCCAGAAATTTGGGTCACATCAAAAAGCGACTGCCTCAATGTGTAATCGAGTAAATATATGAAATATTTTGGCGCTTGGCTGCATAAATTAAGCGCTTAACAGGAAATAAAATACAGAACACAGTGGGGTGTCAGAATCAAAGGAGAGAAGGGAAAAAGTGGGGAAAAGAGGCCTCACACGCAATACAAAAAAATACTTGATATGTTGTGAAGCTTTGGGGTCAGTTATGCCTAGGCCTAAGCATAGAGAAGTGCGCCCAAGGGCTACACATATGTATATATATATGTATATGCATAAATATATAAAATGTACAGCAGCTGAAATATAAGATGACATCACGCTACCTTCTCAGTCCCATTACGATTTGGGAAATGAAAGAGAAACAGGAACTGGGAACGCGCAAGCGCCGCATACATACAAACGGATATCAAGTGCCAACTGCGCCTAAATTGATGCTACAGGGATTACAAACAAAAACTGTAGCTGCAGCGCGGGAAATTCCTTTATTATGGCAAACACACAATTGGGTCATGGAGCACTTGAAATAGCGCGAAACTCCCTTAACCACCCTCGCGTCGTTCCTTTTGTTATGATTTGCAGCGAATATTTTCTTGACTGCATTTCGAATATATTGTAAACAAGCTGATGCTGCTCTTGACTCTGTATCTGTATGTGTGTGCAGGTAAATTAATGTGCATGTGTGTGTATCTGTGTATAAATCTCAGCTACACTTTTGCTGTGATTTAACAAATATTGTATCTGAGCCAGGCAGCTTTGGTGTACACACACTTTTATAACTTACATATTTGCGTAGATTTCGAATTTAATTGTTTTCAAAAATTTTTAAATAATTTCTGTATTCAGTATTTTTAGTTTTGTTATTATGTCTATTTCTTTTTGCCGTGCTGCGCGCGTTTGCTGTCGTTGTCGAGACTCAACTGTTTGGACAAAATGCGCAGCGAATGCCAAAGGGGGCCAAAGCCCAAGCGGCGTATGAGTGATATTTGGCATTTTCAGTTGAGCTTTTTTTGAGTTGAGCGCATTTCTAGGGGGCACGCATAAAAAGAACAAGACGAAATGTGAGTGTAAATTGTGATTGACAAGTCAATACCCTGTTTAGAAATTATTTGTGAATTTCTTTATTTGTGATTTATTTAAAAAAAAGTATACAAGATAAACTAAAAATTGTATAAATATATATTAAATTTTAATAATAATCTTTAAAATTGTCAAGTTAAATATGAAAGTATTGCTTTAAAAAAAATGTGATTGTTAATGGTTTTTTTTACTATAATATTTATAAATTAGTAAGGAGAGTCTTCTAATTCACTTTCAAAAAAGAAAAACGGGCTTCTAACTTGTACGTAGATCAGAGATTTTTAAGATAAATTTATGGTCACATTTTTAGGTGTTCGCGCTATAAAAATCAGTGAAATTTGTGGGAAATTAAGCTGTCAGCTAAAATGTTAAATGTGTTTTAGACGTGCAGTCTAGATGTGTCCTCATAAATCATAACACACACCCTTTTAGGCTAGGCGCACACTGGGAGCGGAAAGCGGAGCGTAGAGCGGAGCTTATCAACTTGAAAAAAAACAAACACACTGCTTGTATGAAAGCGCGCACACAGAAAGCTGAGCTGATTTATCATTTTAGTTCTGAAATTATCAGCTCGTCTATAAGCTCCGCTGTACGCTCCGCTTTCCGCTCCCAGTGTGCGCCTAGCCTTACTCTCTCGCTCTCTCAAACAAACTCAACTAATGTTTAATCACAAAACGACCGCAGGGAACTTTGCAAATATATATTTATTTATACATATTTATACATATTCGTATATTATGTGTGTATTTTGAAGCGATGACTTCATTTGACTAAAAACAAAAATTTATAAATGCCAAGAAAAAACTAACAACAAAAGCCGCTCGCTAAAGCGGCGCAATCATTTATCAAAAGTGACGCCAGTTACCTTATCAACTGAGTTTCACTCGATTTTATGGTTTGTTTTGAGTGCAAAACTAAAACACTCAAAGCTCTGAAAGCTTTCAGTTAAATGAGGGGAGTGTTGGGGCAGGTAGGCAGACAATTTTAATGTCTATCCACAAAATGGAAAACGATGCGTGAAATTTGACAACAAAACAAAAAAACACAACAAGTGAGTCGAAAAGGGAATTAAAGAGAGGGAAAGAGGGGGAATAGTGTTACCTAAAGAGAGAGAGAGGGGAAGGTGGTGAGCTCATGGTGAGAGGCTACTCAATGGAGTAGCTAATAATAAGAATAGTATATATTTGATATGTAAATGACTTTGGTGGGAGATTCACTCGCCGATTACTAGACCTGAAAGCCCATGTCATTCCTCTTTCTATTTTTTGGAAAAAATGCGTTCTTTGAACTAGGAAAATTACGAAAATATGGGAAAGTGGTAAATGCTAAATGGATTTAGCTTCAAGAAGTAAAAGTCTTCATGTAAATCACGTAAAAGTGTCTGCACACATTTTGAGAGTGATTACAACTGTCGCGGCTAATTTGTCTAGGTTAATGCTCTATATAGTAGAGCTGTCTACCTGATTCACCTCTTCCCCACTCTTCCCTTGGTGAATGTAACCACGAAAGCTGGCAATGATTTATGCCTCTCTGACAGCGTCAAATATTTGGTCAACAGTGCGTGATGGCGTCATTTGTGGCCAAAAGTAAAGAATATCAGGAAACAGATGAAAGATAAATGAATGGGCTTTTGGATTGAAAGAAACCTCAAAACGCTTTTTGAATTACTTTAATTTAATTTTAAGCAATTTATATGTTTACAAAATAAAGAATACTTTAAATTGGCTTGATTCAGGAGTAATTTTGAATATCTCATACTACCAAAATAAAATATGATATTTGAAGAAACTTAAATACTCTTGAGATTATATTTTAATTAATTTAAATCAATACAGTAAAAAAAGGAGAATAATGGTTCCTTATAATTTCCTACAGCCAACATTAAAAAATGGATTTTGTGAAACCTAAAAACATTAAAGATTTTCCTGAAATTAATTAAAATGCATTTATTAAACATTCTTAAATGGAGAGTATTTTCAATTAGTTCGTTTTCTTACTAAAACACAATTTTAAAAAATTTCCTACAGCCAAAAAAAGGAAATTGAATTGAACGAAGTTAAAATACTCGGATTATTAGGTTTGATTAGCATCATAATTTTTCCGAGTATATACAGTATTTTTAAAATAGTTTTTCATACTTAAATGCTTTGCCCAGTTCTGGTCTTAGAAATAGTAGAAATTTAATTTAAATTTAGTACTACAGAGTAATATCAAACGATATGACAGTTTTCCATTTATAAATCACATGCAATAAATAGTCAGAAGTCGTACCAAGTTTCAGGTAGTTAGCTTTAAAACTGACTTAGTTCACATAGATAGTTGAATGGTCAGATATTAAATATTATATAATATTTAACAACATATTTACATAAGTTACCAAAAATTTATAAAAATCAAAATACCTCTTTGTAGGGTATTTACTAAACAAAACAAAGAGACAGATGATCACAGCAAAGATAGGTGTGTCCACAGCTGAGAATCAAGTAGAACCAATAATTAGCCCTCGAATGCCGCCAACTAATGATGCACAAATCACCAGGTGACAACCCACAACAAGTTCCCAACAAGTTAGTTGATGACAGGAATTTGCTAAGCAAACAACTGGAGGAGAATTGAGATGAGAGCTGGCAGAGAACTGACTGTGAACTGGGCTGACAAACCCGAGTAAATCAGTGTCCAGTTGCCAAGGAATTTAAAGTGTTTCAGAGTGCCATAAACACGCCCCAAACAAGATCATTAAGGAACTGCAATTCGGGACAAATTATGGCCAACAGAATTGGGCTTTGATTGGGAAGATGAAGTGGGGAATCGGAGTGGTGACATTGAAATGCACTTATCAACTGGGCCAGAATCAAGGGCATGGCGATAACTATTACTACAACTATAACTATAACTATATTTGGCCAATGCTATCAATCCTAATCAGACATGGGCTTGTGGCAACTCGTTGCTGTTGTTATTGCTCTTGTTGCAGCTGTGGCAGCGATGCGTGGCAAGAGATAAACTAAAAATAAACCAAATGCAAGGCAAGGCAATGCAATGGAAGGAAGGCCTTGGCCAGGCCAAGCTGGACAAATGTGGCCCTTGGCCTTCACTCACCTTGAAATGCCGCAATGCGAGACGCATTTTAAATCAGTTGCAGTTGCAGTTGCAACAACAGCAACAACAACAATTGAACAATCAGAGAGCGTGCCTCCAGTTCATGGCCTTGATCTCTGATCATCTCTCTCTTTCACTCTCCTCCAACTCTCCTAAAACGCATTAGTTTGGTTTAAGCTTTAAGCCAAGTTCTTAAGTGAGCCATGTTTGCAAATGGCATCAAAATCATTAAGCTGTGAATGCCACAATAAAGCAACATTGACGACCGTTAACGATGACAACAAGCTGCAAGTGAACAAGTTGCAAGTTGCACGCTGAAAGCGGCAAGCAATCAACTTGCAACTGCCTCGTTAGCAGCAGCTGCACAATGGTCAAATTAGACGATTGAGCGGAAATTAAATTTTTAAATTTTTAAAATTAAGAAAACATTTGAAAAATAAAAATTATTTAATTATTAAAAAAAAAATAAATAAGCTTTAAGCGGATATAAATTTGCTTGCTTTCAGTTGCGAATTCATAATGAATATTTATTGTCAGGGGTGCCACAGAAATCGTTTTCGCTTGAGTTTGACATCAAGTTCATAAAAATTTATTCAAATTGTTTATTTCTGGAAAGACAGTTTTATAAAGTTTAAGTAAATTAACTTTAAATAATTGCTGTATAGAATTAAGATAAAATTATTATGACTAGTGCATAAACTAATAAGTATTTTTATGCTGGTTCATTTAAGTTAAATAATAAAAAATTAGTTAACAAACAGTAGTTAAAATGGTCGTTCACTGAAAAAAAAATCCCCTATTCTGGGATGAAATCAATCCAGATGTGTCTGAAGCTCGATAATCCCAGATTTTTTAAAGCCAATTACAAAATACTCGATGTTCGTTTTTTACTTTCTTTTCCCCAAAATTTAAATTATCGGGGGCGTCTCTAAGCTTTTTTTTTTTTGTGAAATCAAACGATTTAGTCTATTTTTGCCTATTTTTTAATTATAAATGGATGTCTTTTAATTCCCGAAAACATACTTAAAAAAACATGCTGAATTGAAGAATTTTAAACTTGAATTTTAAAATGAATTTTCTGCCCTTCTTTAATTTTTTTTGTCCGCTAAATCAGCCAAACCAGCCACTGTGAGTTGGGGCGTATTGGCAGCATCTGAGTCAAAATCAGAATCAGAATCAGAACCAGCTTGAATCTAAACCTGCCCCACTCTGCCAGATGTGGTATAAAAGGACGTCTTCCTGCCACACCAAAGACAGAAAGAAACGAGGAGGCGAGTGCCCTAGACACAAGTCAAGAAAAGTTCTAGACGGAGCGTTTCTAAAGTTTAACTGCCAAGTTCAACATGCAAGTTCTGGTGCTTCTGGCCAGCTGCCTGGCTTTGGCCAATGGATTGGCACTGTATGCCCACTATCCGTACTTGTATACGGCTCAGGGATCGGCATTGATAACGCCCACGCAGCAGCAGTATCTCACCCAGGATGCGTTGGGTCAGTATGCCTATGGCTATGCCGAGCCGCATTCCAGTAAGCAGGAGATTCGCAGCTTGGACGGCACCACACGTGGCACGTACAGTTATCGCGATGCCACTGGCAAGTTGCAGACCGTTGATTACACCGCCGATGCGGAGGGTTTCCATGTGGCAGCCACCAATCTGCCGCACGCCGTCAAGCCACAGAAATTTCGCCCGTCAGCTGTGGAGGCCAGAAGTGTCAACGATGTGGCCGTTGGCCCCGTCGAACATCCCGTCGAGCAGCCCGTTCCCGTTGACTCCATTGAGATTGCCGCCGCCCGTCAGACTCATGCTCCAGCTCATGAGGAGGCTCGTCTGCGTGTGGCGCCGACTCAGCAGCAGTCCCAATCTGCCCAATTCCATCCAGATGCTGAGCTGCCTCGTCCCGTTGCCGATACCCCAGAGGTTGCCGCTGCCAAATCCATTCATCTGAAGCGTGTCGCCTCCGAGAAGCTGCGCAATGAGCTGCTCAGTGTTCCAGCTGTGCCCGTGGCAAGGAGCGCCCATGTCGTCGTACCGGTTCACTCGGTCTATGGCTACTCCGTTCCACGCTATTACAGCTCTCGTTACATTTACTAAAATCGCATCTTTGTAAATCTTAATCTTGAGCTAATAAACAGATTGACACTGCGATTGATTGTCTCATCACTTAGTTATTCCCCTAGAGAAATGGGATACCTAATACTTGATTTACCTCTAAATATTCTCAATCCATGCAACAAATGTTGGATTATTTAATTTTATTTACTGCTTTAGTCACTAGCGCGGACTGCCGTCCGCAGTGATTTATTTTTTTAATATCCCCAGTTTCTTGATTTTATTTCTTAATTTACATATTAATTTTTGTATTCTTTCAGTTAAATTTAAAGTTGTTTATAATTCCTATTAATACATTATTAGTATTATATTACATCATATCATTTTAATTTGTAAAAATTCATTTGGTTAACTGAATTTAGTTGACATTAAATAAATAACTAAAACTATGTATATGATGGGATTAGGGTATAACTTGATAACGAGCTTATACCTTCTCTAAAACTATGACCCTTATATATATAAAGAAAAAATCTCACAGAATTCCTGTGGCAAAACTATATAATCCATTGTCAATTTGAGTCTTGCAAAGAAAGTTTTCAATTTCTTAATTTCTTCTTAATTTCTTCTCATTTAATAGGTATGTGAACTTAAAAGATATTTGCCTTATTAACCAAGGACTGCAAAAAAGAGTAATGAATGCTAATTTTAACTAAATCAATGTGAAGGAAATTTTGGTATAGTAAAATGGTATACACCAAAATTCCTATTTCAGTCAGAATTATCATTATCAGCCAAAAACTTATATTTTCAATTTATAGGATATAAATCAAATTTAATTCTTATTTTTAATTTTTAATTTTTACCTAAAATGGCAAAAATAATCGTTAAAATTAAATTTTTTAATACAAGTTGTACAAAAATAAAAGAGTTATGTTAATTTTTTTTTTTAATTTACATATTAGAGCTCTTTTGTAACTTTTATTTATTTATTTTATGATACCATTTTTTGCTATTTTATTTTATTGTTTTTTTTTTGGTATTTTTAAAAACTAGCAAATTGTTTTCATATTTTTATTTTATTTTTTCTTTTTTGGTATTTTTTAAAATTGGGAAAAATATCGTCATATTTCAAATATTATAATAGGTTTAATTGGCTCTTTCTAAAAAACCATTGAGAAAGCAATGGAAACTGAAATCAAAGATACTTTGTCTCCTCGATTAACTAAGAATAAACTCCCGATCTCCAACTCCTTTGGTGAACTCTTTAAAAAGTAGCAGAGTTTGCTACTGACTAACGAACCTACCTCAACTTGTGGGGAAACTCACAAAAAATAATGTAAACTGAATTCCTGCGGATCCGTCGACAGCTTGTAAAAATTTCATAAATGCAATTGCAAAGTTTTGATTTCAATTAAATTTAATAGCGGCATAAACAACGAAACCCAAAAAGGAGAAAAGGCAGAGACAAACAAAAAAAAAGGTAGCATGCCCCAAATGGTTCCTTGACCTCACGGCGACATGGCCCAAACCAAACCTGGCCTGATTAAGTTCTCGATGAATTGGACAGGGCGAAGGGACAGGAAAGCGGATATACTGACAGATGAAAACAAATTGCGGCTTTTGTGTACAAATTTATGCTCAACTTGTTGAAATCGAGAAAATATTTATGTACAAACAGTGCAAGAGGAAGAGGCAACTGAAGACGGCACAAAGTGGACAGACAGACACTGGGAATATGAAAGTAAACTGGACGACCTTCCTGAGAACGCACGATATGGCTAAATGTATATATTTTTTTGGCAACCAAGGATTATAAAAGGCAGAATCGTGAGTTGAGGACAGCACAGAGTTCTCTAGAGCGAGTACTAGTCCACGACACTAGCAGCGCCCAAAAAACCGAACAGAAAATATATTAAAATCTCAAAAATCGACTCTAAAGAAATGCCATTCGTGATGCAGTTGCTCCAACTTTGCCTGTTGCTTGTGCCCGTGGTGCGTGCCACAGCACAGCTGGACTATGGTGCACCACCGTCGGCAGACACTGTGAGCCAGTATCACAGCCAGGATGAGCATGGACAGTATGCCTATGGTTATACGGCCCCACTGTACTCCAAGCATGAAACGCGCACCGCCGATGGCGTCACTCATGGCTCCTATTCCTATGTGGATGCCACGGGCAGCAAGCAGACTGTTGACTACAAGGCCGATCGCGATGGCTTCCGGGTCACTTCGAGCAGCTTGCAACAGCGCCCCAATCAGGAGACACCCGAGGTGGCGGCCCTGCGTGCCCAGCACTTGGCTGCCCATGCCGCGGCCAGGCTGCGTCTATCGCCTGGCAGCGAGGCGACTTTGCCGCAGGATACTCCCGAAGTGGCTGCCGCCAAAGTCGCGTTCTTCAAGCGCTTCGAGGCGGAAAAGCGGCGCCATCAACTCAAGGCCAGCAAGCCTGGAGTCCTGTCCGGCCAAACGATTCTCTCGCAGCCCATCTACGTGTATCAGCCGGAAAGTGGACTCCTCTACAAGTACGATCACCTGTTGCGTCAGTCAAGGGATTACCTGCCAGTTGCTTGATTGATTAATTGATTGATTGTTGTGTTTCTGACGCTGTTGAGCTAATAAACGAATATGTTTCCATGTATTACGCACAGTGGTGCACGGATTATTTAACTTAAGTCCAAAAAAAAGAAATTTCAATACAAATTTCATTAATCATTTGACTCCAGTTAGAGATCAATATCTGAAGTCGCCAGTTGCTATATTGGCAACGTGATCGAGTGATTGATTGATTGACTGCCTGATTGATTTATTGATTGATTGACTGACTGACTGATTGGCTCCCTGATTGATTGATTGTTGTGTTTTTGATGCTGTTGAGCTAATAAATGATTATGTTTCTATGAATTACGCACAGTGGTGCACGTATTATTTAATTTAAGTCTAAAAAAAAGTTTTAACACAAATTTATTCAATCATTTGACTCCAGTTACAGATCAATATTTGATTGATATACATATATTCTGTTGAGTCCAATATTGCTTTTATTTCAGGAACTGTAAATAAGAGATTTACAATAAAAAAAAATGCAAACCCAAAAAAAAACTAGTCGACGGTGCTACAGTCGAGCATACTTGACTGTCGGAGACCACGTACTTACTATGCAAAAGCAAACCCTGCTAAAAATAATATAAGTCGCTACAAGTATTTAATATATTTTAACCAAAAATAAAACAAAAAAAAACAAATATTGAATTGATGTAAACATACAACATTTATAAAAATGTAATTAAAATGTTCATTAATCATAAATCAATAAAAAACATCTGTCCAACGTGAGATTCGAGCCACGAGATTCTAAAAAGTCTGCTAATAAGAAATAATTTTTAAAAAATTTGTTTATGGTGGGAGTTGAACCCGCGACTCCCGATCATTGCAAAATTGACGGGAATTTAGCACCATAGGCACCCAAAGCCCATGGGCGGACGTGGCTAAAATACAAATATGTTAAGACTTCAGCGACTCTATATTTTGCAGTTACGAACTCTGCCAACACCCTTTTGAAATTGAATAGCATTTAAAAAAAAGGATGCCGATCATACTAACAAATTAATTGAATATAAACTAGTCGACGGTGCTACAGTCGAGCATACTCGACTGTCGGAGACCACGTACTTACTATGCAAAAGCAAACCCTGCCAAAATAATATAAGTCGCTACAAGTATTTAATATATTTTAACCAAAAATAAAACAAAATAACACAAATATCGAATTGATGTAAACATACAACATTTATAAAAATGTAATTAAAATTTTCATTAATCATAAATCAAAAAAAAACATCTGTCCAACGTGAGATTCGAGCCGCGGACCAATGTTCTAAAATGTCTGCTAATAAGAAATATTTGATTATAAAATATATTAACACAAATTAAAAATTTGTCTGTCCTAGAGTTCGAACCCGAGACCAGAACTCAGAGTTCCGACGCTCTGCACATCGCGCCACTGCCTGCCTTGGTAACCGATGGTCTTACGGTAGATTTCATTCTTACTAGAGTGTAAGCCAGATGCAATTGTTATCTAGTTGTGATTGTTGTTGTTGTTATTGTTGCTGATAAGACAAGGCAAATAAAGGAGATTTTAATTGCTTGATATCTTGGCTGTTTATTATCCGATCGCGATGAAATTTTCAGCAAATGTGGATAATAATGGTTTCTTCGTCTATGCCTTATTAGGAATGTCTATCTTTTAAATTGTCGCTATAATTAAGATATATCTAATTTGTGGGCGTTTAAGGGGGCGTGGCCAAAATCTAAAACAAACTCGATCTGCGTGCAATAAAGACGAACCTAAATACCAAGTTTGGTATCTCTAGCTCTTATAGTCTCTGAGATCTAGGCGTCAATACAGACGGACAGACGGACAGACGGACAGACGGACGGACGGACAGACGGACAGACGGACATGGGTATATCGACTCGGCTATTGATGCTGATCAAGAATATATATACTTTATGGGGTCGGCCACGCCTCCTTCTGCCTGTTACGCACATTTCTTTTGTGACAAAGTTAATAGACCACTGTACTTTTTTAAAGTACGTGGTCTAAATATATTAACAAAAAAAAAAATTTGTCTGTCCTAGAGTTCGAACCTGAGACCCGAACTCAGAGTTCCGACGCTCTGCACATCGCGCCACTGCCTGCCTTGGTAAGCGATGGTCTTACGATAGATTTCATTCTTACTAGAGTGTAAGCCAGATGCAATTGTTATCTAGTTGTGATTGTTGTTGTTGTTATTGTTGCTGATAAGACAAGGCAAATAAAGGAGATTTTAATTGCTTGATATCTTGGCTGTTTATTATCCGATCGCGATGAAATTTTCAGCAAATGTGGATAATAATGGTTTCTTCGTCTATGCCTTATTAGGAATGTCTATCTTTAAAATTGTCGCTATAATTAAGATATATCTAATTTGTGGGCGTTTAAGGGGGCGTGGCCAAAATCTAAAACAAACTCGATCTGCGTGCAATAAAGACGAACCTAAATACCAAGTTTGGTATCTCTAGCTTTTATAGTCTCTGAGATCTAGGCGTCAATACAGACGGACAGACGGACGGACGGACAGACGGACAGACGGACGGACGGACAGACGGACAGACGGACATGGCTATATCGACTCGGCTATTGATACTGATCAAGAATATATATACTTTATGGGGTCGGCCACGCCTCCTTCTGCCTGTTACGCACATTTTTTTTGTGACAAAGTTAATACTTTGTACTTTTTTAAAGTACGTGGTCTAATTACTTAAACGAATGAGAAAATCCATTCTGTTTTTAAATTGAAAAAAAATCTATAAAATAACATTAATGGAACTATTGTAATCATTCTATTCCAAAATAAGGGCATTGTTTTAAGACATGTATACATTTTTAACTCCTCCACGGAAATGAGAAAATTTTAGATGTATTCTAAAAATATAGTAATTTCCACTTTAAATTTTTATAACTTTGAAACTGAACAAAAAGATATCGTAAAAAACCCTTTATCAAATTATGTTACAAAATTAAACATTTTTGTTTTGACATTTATAAATTTTTTAAAATTTTTTTCGAGAAATAAATATTGTTACGGTCTCCAATTTATTCTTCAGACTTTAACAACTTGTTAAGAAAATTTCATCAGCTTTAGGATAATTTTGTTTTCTGATGGTTTTTCTTCTTCAATAAGTCCAAGTTTTAGGCACAGTGGTGCACAAATTGCATTTATTCTTAAGACTAAGGCAACAACAACTTGCAAATTTCCAATGTTTTTCAATCATTCGACTCCAGTTCCAGTTCCAACTCCATTTCTATTAGTTGCTCTGCTTTTGATTCTGATTCTGTTTGCTCAGAAGCAAACTACGACTGAGGGCCACGGGACGCAGAGTTCGGAGTTCGGTGGGCGTGGTCACACTGTACTTGGCGTTGGGCGAGACGTAGGAGTAATAGGCGCCAATGGGCACACGCACTTCCTGACTATTCCGGTCCAGGCGATCCTGCAAGCGATCGCTGAGCTTCAAGTAGCTGCTGGAGTTGATGTCCTCCAGTGTGTAGACCGTTCGCAGTCGCAGATCTTTGGCATCTTGGGCGGTTTGCAGACGTTGCTCTTGTTGTTGTCGTTGTTCCTCCTCGCGCTGCTCCTGCTGCACTGCATCATCTGCCGCCTGGGCATATTCCTCGCTCTGTGCCTCATCTTCTGGACGTTGCTGCTTCTCCCCATCCAGTCGTCTCTCCTCCAACATGGAGGTCAACTCCGCACGCACACGCTCCAGGATATCCGCATCCTCATCGCTGAGTGCTCTTTCGCTGGCAACTCTCTCCTGTCCCTTCTCCCGCTCCTGCCCCTTCTCACGGTCCTCGCGTTGTGCTTCCTCCTCCGCCTCCGCCTGTGCCTCCCGCAGTGCACTGAGATGTGCCTCTCGTGCCTCCTGCACCTCGCGGGTATCCGTCACGGGCAGCGGCGGCTTCTTGTCATCAACTGGCGCCTGGGGCTGATTGCTGGCCTCCGCCTTGAAGCCCTGTCGTCCACCAGCCTCATATTTGACCGTCTGCAATTTGCCATTGGCATCCACATACGAGTAGAAGCCACGAGAGGATCCATCACGTGTCGTGTACTCCGCCCTGGCTGCGTTCTCATCGCTGTAGCCGTAGGAGTAGAAGGCACGTGCCGTGTCCTGTTCCTGGTAGCCGCGTCTCAGCTCATCGCTGCGGGAAACGCTCAGAGTCGGACGAATTCCGGCAGCGGAAGCGACAGTTACCACAGCAATTATCGCAATGAAGCCAGTGAAGCAGTGCATCCTTAGTGTTGTTGTTTAACTTAGCTGTGAGCTTGAACTGATGCTGCAGTGGGTCGACTCTGGTTATTTATAATCCACCCAACCACCAAGTGGTAACCCAAGGCGGCATTGCCATCTGAAATCTGCGCAATGACCTCGGAAAAGAAATCGCGATCAATTTACAACCAGCAACAACAGCAGCTTAGGCTGCACCACTGCACCACAGCACCACCATCACTGGTGTTGTAATAGTCTGCACTTAATATTGATATTGGTTGCACATGGATAACGATACCCGATCACATATTACGCAATTGGCCCACGCACTTGTAGCTTCTTGTGGGGCTTCCCCATTTTGTAGTCGTTTTACGCCAGTTCCGGCGGAAAATAAATGGCAGGAAAAGTGGAATAACTTACACTTATAAAATTGTGTCGATAGGTCTACATAAACATGGAGAGATTTTAGATATATAGCTAGCAGATATATGAAATTTATTTAAATCATATACTATCCTTGAATTTTATGTATTTGAAAAATTAAATCTCTTGAAAAATGTAGACACATTTTAGTGATACAAATTGGAAACATTTTACTGGTCTACTATCTCTTATTTATCTCTTAATTATTATCTCTTAAATATTTTCTATTGTCCACCTCAATTATTTGTGTCGATAAATTTGGAAAATTTAAAGAGATTTTAGAGTCTCAATGATCTTTTTTTCAACAACTCTCTTATTTAAGTGAATATTCATAATGTTACCGAAAAGAAATTTAGAGAGGTTCTTATGATACTTTTTAAATTAAGATGCTCTATTTTTTATGTTATTATTCCTATTTGATTATCCATAGAAAATGTTCAAGTTATGGAGATATTCGACTTTTAGAGTTCTTTTTCTTAAGTTTATTAAATTTAGAATTAGAGAGAAGAAGTTCGAGTTAGGGAAGTTCGACTGTGCTCATATAAGCAAATCAAACAAATTGTTATAGATTATTTTGAAAAATAATAGCCTAACTTAACTAATCATAACTTCACTTAAAGTTAAAATTTAGACACGTATCTAAGATAGAGAAAATTCAAAATAAAATATAGAAAGGGAAAGACTTGTTCACTTATTGTGCATAATAAAAGATTGTCTACATTCATATAGTTACACTAACCTACGATAAGAAATTCTTATCTCTGTGACTTAATGTAGATAATGTTTATAAGCGTAATTAAAAAAAATGTTATTGTATTTAATAGCGACATATGATAGATAAGAGTCGAATTGAAATTAAAAAAAAGGGAAAGTTCCAAGAGTTACATTTCCAAAAGATCCCAAATAGAGTTACTAATTAGATAGTCACGATTAGATAGGCGACACTCGATGCTCCAAAAAAAAAAACAAAAAACACTCATTAATTTTATCTCTTTACCATCTCTGTATGAAACTTTATTCACCCCACTCTGATTGCTTTATTGTTCCCCAATTCAGAAATCCTCTCATAAAGCACAAGTAGAACACACAAGAGAGTTTATAACACAACACAAACAACGTTTAGATCCAAAGTACAAGGCAAAAATGATTTACTTAATGCTCGAAAGAGAGTAAAAAATAAGCAAAGATGTTGCTCTTTCCATTTGATAATAATAATGTGAGTTCTCAGTGAGCATATTGAGCATATACTTGGACCCCATGAAGTCAACGATTGATAAACAGTGTCAACGATCAGCGAGTCTGAGTCCAAGTCAGAGTCTGATCAGTTGAAAAACACAGCTGAAACGTTCAACAACATATTGTAACTGTTAACTGCTAATTGGCAATGGATTTGGCTGGTAAAAATGTCGTTTACCTCGGTGGGTTTGGTGGTATTGGCCAAAAAGCATGTGCCGAGCTGCTCGAGCGTCAGCTGCAGGTAAATTTAACTTGGCCAAAAACCAACAAATTACAACAGATTTAATTTTGGTTACTTTTTCATAAGGCGTTGGCCGTATTTGACTTGACGCTAAATGCAGAACTCTTGGGGGACTGGCAGTCCAAATATCCCAATTCCAAAATATTCTATCAGAAACTGGACATTACCCAAAGATCGGATATTGAGGCTGCCTATAAGGTGGCTGCGGAGCGTATGGGACACTTTGATCTGGTGATCAATGGCATGGGATTGTTGGATGATCGCCAGGTGGATCTGACCATACAGATTAATTTCGTAAGTCAATTAAATAAAATAATAATAAATTTAAAATAAAAATAAAAAATAATATTACAAAAAATTATTAACGGGCCTGTTCTGAAATCCGAAAACAAGTCGAAATGCCACTAAACGAGTTGCTTGCTCTTCCGCATTCCGAGAATTGACAGTAATTGTCGTTTTCAAAACATGTGCTGTAGAGTCGTAGGATTTGAAAATAAATGTCAGTTTAAGCATTAAAATAAGTACCTTAAATTATAAACTGAAAATTACAATAATGTTCAACATTTTTAGAAGTTTAGACAGTTGAAATATTTTTTAAAAGAATTTTTTTAAAAGCATCTATAAAACATTTAAAAAAAAAATGAAACCGCGCTATTCTGAATTCCAATTTAATTTATGAAATCAATACCAACTCTCGCAATCGAGTGAGAGTAGCTTCAATTGAAAAACAAAATTCGAACAACGAAGTTTTAGTCCAATTTACCTTCTATCTGCTATATTCAAGTAGAAATACTTAAAATGAATTTTCGAAACCGATTTCGAAAACTAAAAACAAGCCCATTTCCGAAATAGTACTTTTTGAAAACGTTCGGAATTCGGAACAGCCCTGAATATCAATAATAATAGTAAATTAATTAATTTCGAATTTTCCTTTAATTACAGACGGGCGTAATCAATAGCTGCCTAATAGCGTTGGAGTACATGGCCAAGTCAAAGGGCGGCAAGGGGGGCATGATTATGAACATCTCATCGGTGGCGGGAATTCAGCCCACTCCTGTGATGTCCGTCTATTCGGCGACTAAGCACGGCGTTACGGCCTTAACTCGCTGTCTTGCTGTGAGTTCTATACTGATTTGACTCTTCTGCTCTCTCTTAATTAATATGGTAATCTTTTGTCTTTAGGGTTCACCTAATTTTGAGCAAAGTGGCGTCGCCTTTATAACCATTTGTCCCGGTTTCACGGACACTCCGTTGCTTCATGATTTGAAGGGCAAGACAACCTTTCAATATGATATGGCTATGAGGACAATTAAGCGTCAGCCACCTCAAGTCTGTGCCCAGAATATGGTTAAGGTCGTGGAAATGGCCAAAAATGGCACAGCTTGGTTGCTGGACGTTGGCGAAATCAAAGAGCTTGAATTTCCCGTGATGTGGATTCCCCAGTTAGAACAATAATTTATAAGCATGTATCTCTTATCTTATTAAGGGTGTTTGTTATCTTAATTTGGTTGTATATCATTAATAAACGGTTATAAAATCGCAGACTTGTTTATTGACTTAATGCCATAATTAACCACAGCAAATTGTTCATATAAGTAACATTCGAGCAAACCACAAAAGAATCTGTATCTGCGCACAGATAACAACAGCTGAAAGTGACTTCTAATCAGGTTGATAGTTTGCGACATTTATAGCATTCAGTTTGAAGCAAATTAAAATTTTCTAGATACAAGTCATTTAATAAAATTTCTTTGTTGACTCTTTAAAAAAGATTAAATCTAGCTTCCAAATTGTATCTAAATAAAAACACTATATTAAAAGTAAAACTTTAAATTTCAATATAAGCATGGAAAAATATTTATTAGTTTTAGTTCTTTTTTTTGTTAAGGTGTGTAAAAACATTTTAAAAATGTTATGCTCAATTTAAAATTCAAAAATATAGTTAATATTAAAAACAAAATTTATTTTCATGCTGTTAAAAAAAAACATTATCAAAATTAATTTTAATTTTCTTATATGCTTTTTTGGGTGTAATTTTTTTGGAATGAAAAAACAAATCTGTAATCAAATTAATACCAATTCTATTAAATAACTAAAAGCTTTAAGATCTGCTGATTTCCCACAAAAATAAAAGGATTAAGAAATTGTGAAAATTCTATTAACTATTCTATGGTAAATCCTTAAGGCTTAACAGTAAAAATAATCCCAAATTCATAATCCCTTCACACACAACCATTAGTTTCAAATCTGTTTAATAACCTTTATTGAGAATTCTCACACACACATTGGATTTATCAATTTCTAATACATTTATGATTTGTTTTCATTTTTCTTGTTATTTTTTATGTTTAAGAAAATTCAGCACACGCAAAAGTAGTACATACATAATTCAAGTAACAGTTATAAACAGGACAAAGTATCTAATAGATACAGATACATTTACTGTGCGAGCATCTTCCATGATAAATTACTCGTATATTTAGTTATTATTATTATAATTTCAAAAACAATATTTGCTTATTTTTCTCGATTATTATGTATGCTTGTGTGTGTGTGTGTGTGTGTGTGCGTGTGTGTATACATTAGTATGTTAGTTAAGATTATTATAATAATACATATCTATGGAAATATAAAGACATTTGTTTGCTTTTTCCCATTAAACTGGGAGAGTAGTTCTCATATGTTAACTGTAAATTTCACATCATCACAATTTAAGAATCTCCAACTAATAACACACAAAAATTTCATGCTGAATATTTTTCTTCTTTTTTTTGTACATATATTCAAATACATTTGAATGGACATTTCCCACATATTTTTAAGGACTTATTTTTCATAGAGCTGAGCGTATTTCAAATGTATTGTGCCGAAGACATTGAATTTTAATGGGGCAAAAAGCAGAAAATCGTCACTATTTTTATTTTGTTTATGTAAAGTTGTATTGTCCTCGCCATAACACATTTGATGCATTAAGATGGAAGATATATAGTTATAGATATCAGAATGAGAGATCAACTATTGTAAGTCACTTGGCCTATTAATAGAAGCGCCCGATTTGTAGCTGCTTATGAAGCACTTTAGATTAGTTATATTCTGTATTGTATATGTTTAGTTTAAACTGTGGCATTTTCAACTATTGCAAAGTGTATTCCAGACATTTATTTATGAGTATTGTAATTATTATTATGATTTTTCACTAACCCTAGGTCACAAGGAACAGAAGCGTCTATCAAATACATAGGCATTTCTATTGTATATACATATACATTTATCTGTTAATTGAGAGCATTTCTCAGAGACATATACGTACTATTAAGAACATTATGTCGATTGTCTGTAACTAGTTACTGTTTAAGTTTAAGTTTACTTAATCATAGTTAACTTTCGGGTGGTTTCTTCATCGGGTGGTGGTATCATGTAAGTTTCTAGGTTTCATTTACGAGTGAATCGGCTCTGATATGTTCACAATTGTTATTAACTAAGTATAAATAAAAACGAACAGCACAAAAAAAAAACCAACTGAAATTCAATTGAAATAAATTTATTGGCAAAAATAAAATAAATAAAATTGTTGTTTTTGGGGTTAACAGAACTCGAAAATTGGCTTAAGATTAACATTTAGTAATAATACAAAAAATACGTGTAATACATATATAAATAAAATATTTGTATACTTTGATAGATACATAGATAGAATTTAGATGAAACGAATCAGTATTTGTTTTTCGTAGTTTAATCATTTTAATCCAGCCTCTGCTAGAAGATGAAATTCCTTTCAATCATACCTTTTTAATTTAATGTTATACAATTTAATAATTATAAGATTACAAAACTCAACTCAACAACGACAGTTATGAACCCATTGGGTTTAGACTAAAACTGCACCACATTCAGTTTGCCCAAGACCGAGAGGTGTCTTTAAGTACGCGGGGTACGTTGCGGATTAAGGATTGATGGATGATTGATTGATTGTTTGTTTCATTGATTGATTGAGGTGTTGTGGGCATGGGCATGGGCATGGGCGTGGCAACTGAGTGTAACTCTTGATGAACTCAAAATCAGTTTACAAACGTTACACATATTCATATTACAAATCTCATTCGCATTTTTTTAATAGTTAATCAGTTTGTTTTTGTTTTTTACTTAAGTATACATAGGTATTACATACATTTAATGCATCAGTTACTGAATTTAAATATATATTTTTATAGGAAATACATATATTTTACACATGTATTGCTTTCAATATTAACTAAACTCTGTCGCATGTTTTGGCTTCCCATTAACAACTGAGAAATAATTTACAATTACATAGATTTATAAGTTTAACAAACACATTCAATTCATTTTCAATGATCAATCAGTTATAGTAATTATATATGCAAAAAACGAACTTTCTTTTGCTTGCTCTTTAATGATAGGTTCTTGACTTTTGCTTAAATATTAGAAAAATCCATTGTTAGATTGCATTTAAATTGAAAGCAAACGGGGTATCATCTGACATTAATATATAATATTAATATATCAATTAAAATATTTAACGCATGTATTACATACGCACATACATACATACATACACAAATACATATATATATCTATATACATATTTAGTAGGGCTAAGTATGTATGCAAATTGTTTTAGAAGCCTTTTTTTTTGGATCTTGTACAACGAAAAGGGACATGATTTTAATTTATTTTCAATAAATTTAATAATATAGTACAATAGTTAACAACATCGCACAATAGCGTTATTAAAATTTCTTTAAGAAATATAAACATTCATCCACATACATATATAAATTATCAAACGTATGTGGGTCCCCCCTTCCCAAGGTGCGGGCCACACTTTTTTACCCCAGCTTTCTAGTACATATATATATATATACATATATGTTATCTTTCTTCTCTTCTTCTTTTTTAAACTTCTCTTTAGTGTATATAAAAATAGCGTTTCGATTTTGAAATAGTTAATAATTTAAAAATGATACAAAAAAAACAATATTATAGTATATAGTATTGTATTTAAACACACACAAAATATGGTTTTGAGTTTTCAATCGAATCAACATTTCTGCATCTATTTGTGTCCATATATATATATATGTATATAGTAAAAATCACGAACTGACCCACTGAGAGACTACATACATTATCAGCATTATGTAGAGCTGGGGTCTTACAATTACAGATGGTAAACAGCATTTTGGCATTTCAAATCTAGTACAATTTTCAGACATACTACTCTCGAGTTGTCTTTAATCGGTTGACATTGATTGAATCGGGGACTTCGTGATTTCCTGGAAATAACAAAATAAATCCAGAACAAATTCATCATCATTATCATCTCTCTCTGATTTGTAGATTTTTAGTCTTGCTCTTGATCTTGCTAGGGACCCCAGAACGTAATTATTTTGAACGGAAGTTTTGTGATCGTATATAGATAGTACTTTCCTGAAGATTAATAATTCATTATGTTGAATTCAATTTGAAATAACTACAATCTATGTTATTGTTGTTGTGCTAGTTTAGACATCAATTCTATATAAGTTTTTATATATTCTATATTCTCTATGTACGAGTTAATGAACAGTTTTCTATATCAAAACCGATCAAGCTACGAAATAAACCCCAAAAAAAATTAAATAGATTAAATACTCGTAGAACACGGACTAGTTCGGAATATCCGAACCTTAATTTAAATAGAACAACTAACATATAAGATAAGTTATATGCGACAAAAAGCGCTATACTATAGTTTCTAATTCTTTCCCAAACCCAATTTTATGTTTCTCATTTTTTGATCGAATAATGATCAAGTTTAAATTAGTTGCCACATTTTGTTTTTGTTTCGTTACTTGAAATTCTAGAATTTGAAGCTGTGTGCGGTGTACAAACCTCTAAAGTGTCCCCTCAAAAAAGACATCTGTAAAATGATTGCATTATGTTTCCACTCTCTCTCAACCAAAGCCTGATTTATTCCTGGCTCAATCCAACTTAATGCCGCTGTCATCTGGATTCGACCAGACTTCAACAATATCAACCAGATTCTTTTCCAACTCGATCATCATGCCGCTATCGATGCCACCCTCGAAACTATCCTCGGACAACAACTGTGGCTTCCTATCCAGCAACTGATGATGCTTCAGTCTTTCGTTGTTGTGGGACGATAGCGTTGCTGTTCCTCCGCTTGCTGTAGGATCGCCGCTGCCGCTGTTGCTCCAATAATTGCTCGATGCACCAGTCGCGTTCGCATTCAAATCGCTGTTCCAGATGAACACACTATCACGCCCAACTGAGTTCTGTGTGTTAAGGAGTTTAAACAATTAGTATGATTTCGATTGGGAAATATACAGGTGTGCTACAGAAGTCTCTCTTTCATTTGAATTTGGCATACATTTTTATGAAAGTTATGTCAAACTCAAGCGAAAACGATTTCATTACATCCCTGATATATAAAAATCTAGAGGTCTGCATGAATGAGCTAAAACGAATTTCGAAGCATTCATGTTCGAAAGGAATTGAAAGAAGTCGAACGATTGGGTGGAGTTAGTGTGTTCGTGTCAGACTCAGTCTCACATCGTTCATACGGAGTGTCACGAAGTGAATGAGTGAGAAAGCTACTTGGTTTTGAGTGAATTCGAGTTTTTTTCGAAACTCGAGTTAATTTTCATATTTTCTTTTTTGCATGAGTATTTTCTGTTGTTGTTTTCATATGCATAATAAACATAAGAAAGAAAACAATGAAGAGCAATATACAGCTTAATATAAATACAACTTATAAAATCTCAATCTAATTCGTTTTATTAATAAGAGTTTTTAAAAGTTTCGGTGGCAATAAAACAACGCTTCTCCATTAATAACACAAAATATTTATATGCAGATTGACCAAACCAGACAATCATTAAGTCCTTATTCCTTTGCAAAAAAGTGAAAAAATGCTGTCATTTGACAATAAAAATTACTAATTATTCGATTGAATTCGGCCACTTCAAATTTATTATTTTCACTTAGCAAATTCCTTCATTCGCACTCCTTTCAATGAGGAACTGTCATTTTAGAACTCACAGGAATTCAATTCAAAATGTGCCTCGCACTCACTCAATTCGAAATCTTTCGAATTAATTCATTTAAACTCAAATTTTGTGTGAATTCATGCAGACATCTATAAGAAACACAAGACAAGGAAGTTTTTAATCAAAACTGTCGTTCTTACCTTGCTGGCGTTTGGATTGACATTGTCATTGTGCTCGGGTTTCAGCCTGTCACTGAAGGTGGCCGCATAGCTCAGTTCTCCAGACGTTGTGCTCTTATCGCTGCCCTTTGAATCGTTCTCCATTAACCAATTGTTCCAATTGTTAGACGAGCGCTTGGGACAAATGGGACCATAACGACTATGAATGGCGGAGCCAGTGGGCACATCAAAGGTCGATGCATCGTCATCCAATATTGAGTCGGAGCGCACAAAGTTGGCCGAATCTTTATTGGGATTAGCCCAGAATAACAATGAGCTGCTGTTGTTGTTGTTGTTGTTGTTGTTGCTGTTGTTGTTATTGCTGTTGTTGCCACTGCTGTTGTTGTTGTTGGCAGACCTAAAAATGGCATCTGAATTGGCGACATTGTCGGTCAAGGGCTTGACCAGCTCCAAATTAACATTACTCGGCGGTTTCTTATCATAAAATGAGGTATCAGCTGTTTCGGGTAAAATGGTCGACATGGTTGATCGACTGGGATTCTTGCTGGACGGCGTTAGCGTTGCCAACTGTTGTTGCATATACGAATGCTCCCAAGGATTAGCGCCAGGATTAACGACACCCAGTTTTCCAGGCAGCTCAACATTCACTTTGCTATTGACAGCCGCCTCATTGTTGTTGTTGTTGTTGCTGTTGTTGTTACCAAAGTATGGCGAATGATAGACATCCGCTGAAAGCATGCTGCAGAAGCTCTTGCCATGATTGTGCAGATTACTATTGCTGTTGTTGAAGTTCGGTGGGTTGCGTTGTGGTGGCGCCGTCGGCGGTGGTGCACTGGAATTGCCTGGATACTCCCGGCCACCACTTCTCGGTGACGGGCCGTACAGATAGCGTGGCTCAAAGCGTCCGGGCGGTGGCGCCACCAGCGGTCCATTCAGCTGCTGTTGCTGCCGGGCAATGGGACTGTGATGCGGATGCATCAGTTGAGGATGCACTGGCACTGGACCACTGGGCGATAGACTGTGCGCTGTTGGAGGCGGTGGCTCCAGGTAGTTGCGATGCGGCGGTGGTGCTGGTGGTGCTTGCATATAGCGTATGGGCGATATGGGCATCATGGGGGGCACCTCGTTGGCCATGGACAGAGGCTTCTTGCCATTCGCTGGCATTGTGGGCATTGCCATGGGCATGGGGGATTTGATATGCTTGCCCCGGTTGCGGGCACGATAGCGTTCAACCTCCTCCTGGGAGTGGGCAAAGGTGCAACTGGCGCCACGTGGACACACGCGACGCACGTTTAGATCACGACACAGACTAATCTTATACTTGGTGTTGTTGCTGTTGGCTGAGCCACTGGCCAGACTGCTATCCTGTGGCTTGCGCACGCCATGATGTTGCAAGAAGTGCACGAGACCCATGACCGCATGCCGTACGGCGTCCAGCGCCTTGGACACATCCTCCCAGGGAGCCGCCTCCACGCACGGATCAATGCTGGCCAAATACTGCAGATGATTGTGCAGCTGCGACAGCTTGGCAGGATCACTAGTGCGCTGCAGGGCAATGACCAACTCCTGCACCGACTGGGCGAACGATGATGGCGTCTGTAGCTTGTCAATGATGCTCTGCATGTGGGACTTGTGCGCAATGTCGCCGTACAGCAGCGATGACCACTGCTCGGGTGCAATCCTCAAGCCCGCCTCGGTGGCAATTTGCACGATTTGGGCATCGTGTTCTCGCCTCAATGCATCGTAGGTGCGGAACTCCTCCTTCAACTGCATCAGGGATGAGTCCGCCTCACGTTTGGACACCTTGAAGCAACTGGCGCGATAGAGCAACTGCACCACATGGCCAATGCTCGTCTTGGAAGCTTGTGGAAAATGCGGCTCCAGTCGTTGCACCACAAACATGACCAATACCTTGCGGGACAGTGCAGAGCCCTCTTCCAGGGCCAAAAGCACAAGCTTCAGCACTTCCTCCTGCATGGCGGGGCCTAGGAACTGACAGCCACGTGTACGCACCGCTGCCCACAGATTGGAGCTTAGTTGCTGCGGATTCTGATGTTGTAGTATCAGCTCGGTGACGGTCCGCTCGCCCAGGGAGCGTGCCGCTCTCAGAGCACGGATGCGACCCTCCTCCTCCATCAGCTGGCAGTTGACCAAGGTGACCAGCTTGCGTTGCATGGGCCTGGTCAGCAGATTGCTGCTGTTCAAATTGAGAAATGATTTCAAATGCAATGCCAGATCTTCGATGCATTTCTTGCCAAGCTTATAGCACTTGAGATGTTCGGGTTGTAGTTTTAAAACACTTGGTGCTAGATCCGTCAGTTCCGTATCCTTTGTGGACACACCTTTGCCCGTACCGCCCACAACGGTACCGCCTCCCCCGCCACCTCCTCCACCAGCTCCATTTCCATTGCCCACCAGCTGCAGCAGCGCATAGTTAATGGGCAAGTTGTCGATTTCCGTGACAATCAGAGTCTACAATTTATTGGAAAAATAAAATATAATAATAATTTGTTTAAATTGCTTTCAATTAATAATTATTTTAAACAGCGAATAAAATCGTAATCGAACCCGTAACCTTTAAACGGTAAAAACCGATTGAAATTTAAAAACGTAACTGAAACCGTAACCGAAAAAAAAAGTTTTATTTGACAGAAACCTTAAACCGAAATTCTGTAAATCAAAATAACCGTTTAGTAACCGTTTCATTTTTAATTTTCTTATGTTTAATTTTAAATTTTATATTTGTAATATTCATAATCGAGTTTTCATAACACTGAATAAGCGCAAATAAAATCAATTTGTTTAATTAAAAATTAAAATGGTTAAAAAGTAACTAATCTAAATCAAACTGAAGAATATGTGATATAAATGTATGAATAAAACATTAAAAAAGTAATTCCTTTTAAATTATTATTATTATATTATTAAAATAATTATATTTTTGCAAAAAACATTTTTTTTTCTGAACCGAAACCATACCGGTATTTCAAAACTGAAATAACCGATAACCGAAACGCGAACATAACCGAAACCGTAACTGAAACCGATATTCGTTTCGGCTTAATCCCTGATTTTAACACTTGTCAAATTAATTGCTTGACACGCTGTACGGCACTCACCTGATCGAAGGGACATTGGCGATTGTAGAGGGTGGTCAGGCACAGCTTGCATATCGTGTGACCGCATCCCAGACTGATTGGTACACGCGTGCTGGCTGCAAACTCATTGCAGCAGATGGGACAGTTCAGAAAGTCTGTCCATGAGGGCGCCTGAATCGGCATGCTGCAATGGGGCAGGAAAAGTCATTCAAGTCATACACTCACACATAAGTTTACACACACAATCTAAAATACAACAAATAAAATTATATGTATGCATATGTGTGCACGGTATATAGGAAGAACGCTTTTAACTTGTTTTACGATTAACGATACCCCACCGATACCCCAATGTTACCCCATCGATACCCCAACGTCAGCTGTCGTTGAATAGCACACACACACACACGTACTCACAAATACATATACATGTAGCGTTGCATCTGTGTTCGTTGGTATTTATACAAACATGCATGTATATGAGTGCTTGCCACATACCTAATGTACGTGCATACATTTCTACATATGGGGGAGAGGATTTGAAACTCTTTTCTTTCAGCACTTTTCTGACCATCTTATGGTCTATAGATTGAAGTCGCAAGATGCACACTCATAGCTTTAGGCATAATTGTCAATTTTATGGCCCCCATATACAACTGACAATGACACAATGGAGAGAAACTTGAGCATTGTTTCAACGTCATCATCTCTTTGCCGTCTGCTTTCTTTTTCCTCCAAACAAAGACACGAATCTTTAAGATAGTCCCTCCTCAAAAGTTCTTGCTCACTTTTCCATCTCTGTGCTACGACGAGCATTCCGTTAACATATATACTTATTATATATATATATCAGACGGTCCTTGAGTCCACCAGGAGAGAGCCCGAAAAAATGAATGACAAGACAAACTACAAACTGGAGACAGTGTTACGTTTCACTTTTCACTTGCTGTTGTTGCACCTGTTTGCGTGCGTCAATCACTATTCACTGAATTATTCTTAACTCACCTTCAAATTGCACATATTATTGCATTAAATTAAAGGTACAAAGTTTTTATTAATTTTCATTTGGCGTTTATAAAAAATGGGGAGAAGAATGGAGTAGTGTTGGGTTGCTCATGAGTGAGTGAACAAAAAAGAGTTGCTCCCTGAAGTGAATATTTTTAAAAAATTAATAAAGAAAAATAATGAGGCTGAGGCACCAGCACCAAATGAATTTTAAACGGAACTTCATTATTTAAGAAAATTTATAATTGCTTTGGTTTTTTTAATTGTACTTTTATTGAACTCTTTAAATATATCTAAAAATTTTAGCAAACAGAAAAAAGGCACAACTTTGAAAAAAACAAGGTGGCAGCTCGTCGCTGTTATCGATAAGTCGATATCTTGTCAGCTGACTAATCCAATTTTGATTAATTGAAATTAGTTCGATTATCGATACAAAAGTTGCTAAGCAATATTGGCGCGCTTCTTAAATTAAATTTGAAAAATTATTTAAGCTTTTTGAATAGAAGTGGCCTTAATAAATATTAAAAAATTGATATTCCATTTAAAACATTTTTATTTGTATTATTGCATCATTGTACATTTAAACTTGTATCTCTAGTGTGCAGCCCTAAATATTTATTAAAGTTGTAATTTATTTCCAAACTGACATCATAATCCCTTTTACAGCCAAGAAAACAAATATAATAAATTTGGTAGCAAATAATTGGAGATAAGGACAGCTGATAAAAATAATCAGACATAATCCACGAATCAAAGTTACTTGTATATGTTAAATATGTATAATTGTGAGATTATCAGCTTGGCTCATTGACTAAATGGTTCGTTAACAAACGAATATTATATAATTAAAATTTAATTTGTGCTCGTTTTTATGTTATTTGAGCCATAACTCGAGCCTTTGCTGATCTGTGTCTTGTTAATCGCGGCTCCCATCAACCAGTAAACTGAAAAATAAATAAAATTTAAATAACATTAGATAAAGTCATCAAACTATGGTACTTGATTCAACGTACAAATTCCAAGAACAGACATTGCTGTAATTAGGCCAGCCCAATTCGCAGCCAGCAATGAGGTGATCAGGTAATAAAATATGCACGACAGCGAAAAGGTCGCCCAGCCGGCAAAGTTCAGAAGACTGCTGAGCCGAGGTTCAGTCATTACATATGGCACTTCTTTTACACCCGACTTCTCAAAGAAGCTGCCTGTCTCATGGAAGCTATCAATGATGCGATCCTTTTCGACAAATAGCTTTTGCAACCAATCGGCAGCTGCCTTCTCGTCCTGTGGTATCCGTTCCAGCGGAATGCGACGCATTAGCATGTAAGGATACACAGTCTTTCCATTTACCAAAGACAACATCGTTGGAGGTACCTTAAAAAAAGTTTACAATTAAGATAAGCTCCAGGAGGAATTAAGAAATTCACATACTTTCTCATCACGCTTGAATACCATGGTGATATCATAGACAACTGGACAAATGCCACGCAATGTGGGTAAACTGGCTGTGAATCCCTTTGTCCTCGGGATCAGATGATGCTTTAGCACAGTCATGCCACGTTCCTGGGCAAACTTAACGGAAGCCTCGTGTTTTGATTCCGTAAATCTGGTGCCCTCGGCATTCAACAATAGCCATGTTGGATCGGGATAAGAAAAGACAATCTTTAGCTGCTTGGCAATGATCTCCTTGTCCTTGTCATAGTCACGATTTAGGAAGACAAACTCGGCCAACCACCAAGCCCAGCCGATGCAGGGAACATATCTGATTGCCTTCTTGGCGTACGCCTTGCAATTGCCCAGGACACCCATCTTATCGGCAATCATCCAGCCAGCGAGCCAATCAATTTCATATTTATGATTCATTATCAGCAGCACATTCTCCCGGCCGGAATACTTTTTATAATCCTCCTCGTCCATATAAACCCGCATTCTACAGCCCGCATACCAATCAGCAACAAATACAAGCTCTGCAATTGGATTCAATTAATTAAATGCAATATATTAACAAAATATAATAAAATTACTTACGGCAGTAGAGGGAATAGCAAGTGTAGTACATCAATTTACGGAATAGATGTTTATTGAACGGCTTCAAGAAGATGTGGAGCAGCAGCTGGACGAAATTGATCGTCAAGCCGCTGGTGAAGAACGTGATGGCAATGCATAGATGGATCAGTCTCAGTTTCTTCAGCTCCTGTAGCGTTATCATGATCGTGCTCTATAAAAATAATAATTTAGAAATTTAGTTACGATTGTGTAATTTATAAAATATATGCTAAGATTCAGTTTGTCATAATTATGATTTGGGAACAAAATTTTTAAAAATTGCAGTAATAAATTTAATTAAATTTCTAATTTTCAATATTTTTAAAAGATTTAAAATACAAGTTTTTAAGCTTATGTAATTCAAAATATATGCTTAAATTCAGTGTGTAATAATTGTAATAAAAGACAAAAAGTGATAAAAATGTTGGGAATTAATTAAATTGAATTTCTAATTTGCAATATTTTTAAAAAATTTAAAATACAAGTTATTTAATCAATAACTAAATTTTATTTAAATCGAAAAATAATACTAATATCTTAATATTTTTACCAACAAAAAATTTATAAAAATTTGAGGAATAAATTAAATTGAATTTCTAAGTTTAAATATTTTTAAAAAATTTATTTATTTATAATTATTAGATACAATATAAAATATTATGCCTAATTTAACATGTAACGTACAAGCTGCTATGGCCTACGACGCCAATTTTTAAAAAATTGCTACAAGTTATTGAATGAATAACTGCACTTCATTTAAATCATGAAATAAAACTCTGAATATCTAAATTTTTCTATTAAATATAGAAATGTATTGCTTTATAGGAAGTCTCACACAAAATAAAGGATATGAGTTTTTTCGGACTTGATATCTTTTTTAACTTATAGCTCTTACTTGCGAAGGCTGCTAAATACCGATAATATATAATTTAAATACAGACTGATACGTTTTTGCGACCACCTGGCTCACTGAACAAAGTAGACTAACTAATTAAGCAAAGTTCCAGAAACTGAAACTGAAACTGACCAAGAACAAAAGTGTCCCACGGCAACTGTAGATAGATTGCGAGTTCAATAGATATAGCGACTTTATGTCGAGTGTTTTTTATTGCAGAGCGACAGAGAGGGACGTCAGATAAGGTTGCTGATTGCTTCTGGCGAATGCAATTGCTATATAAATATTTTATTGGCATGTGAACTGACCAAAGTCCGAGCAAACCACTTCGAGTCATCTTAAATACGTATATGTACAGTTGGTCAAGTAATTGTTGTGACCGCACAAACAATACACAAATTTGCATTTTATTTTTTTGATTAATTTTTAAACATATTAAAATAACTAAAACAATTGATTGGCAAGCAGTTACTGTACCCACTGTATATGTATGTATATATGTCAGCCTATTTACATGTATTACGTATAAATAAGATACTTTTCACACGCGTGTTTTGTTCTGTGAATGAGTGTGTGTGTGTGTGTGTGTGTGTGGGTGGGTTTGTTTGTAAACGTCAACATTTCATGGTAAAATTGCGATTAGTTACACTTTTATTATCATCTGTTCACTGAGGTTCAATGATCTTTTAAGTAATAAAAAAAACAAACACATTTATTTCCATACATTTATCTAGTTGGTGATTATTGAAGAAGGTGGACAAGAACGAACACGCATTGAATTTGTTATTCAATTTATTGCGTCTGCAATCTCAATTTTGAAGCAAGTTTGTGTGTGTGCGAATTGAATTTCAAATGTCTCCGCGATGCGAAATTACCTTTTGGCAACGTTTTTGTTCTTTTTGTGCGATTCAATTATTGTTTTATGTTGTTTAATTATAGTTATTTTCGTTTGTAGAGTTGTATCAACAGCCCTCTCGCTCGCTCGCTTTGCTTTTGCTTGAGAAAGTTGCCTGACGGTGAAAACAAATCATGTGGCAGGCTTGGCTAAGCTTAGAAAGAAAAAAAAATGGTGGCAACTCCTCAGCTAACTCAATTCCAGTAAACAGCTGATTTAACGAAATGGCGCCAATTTTAAGTTTGATTTGAAATGAGATGTTATCAACTGCTAAGTTGTTTGATATTTTGTGTATACTTTCCGCGGTAATTGTTTATTGGAAGACACTCTGATAAGAAAATTGGTATAAATTACTTCCAAAAATTTGAGACATTTATAATCATAATTGCGTTTATCTTATCAGCCTGACTCATTGACAAATTGTACTCGCTTGTTATCACTGAATTATATATCATTCGATATTACTTATAGTTTGGGCCAAAGTTCAGGTAAATACCGAATCGTACTTCACATTGAATTCTTTATTTTCAGATCATTATAAAAATAATTAAGTCGTTATATTTAATGTACTAGTCCCCAGTTCACAAAATGTCATATGAATTTTCTTTGTATCTCTGATACAATAATTAATAAAAACTAATTTGATTTTGGTTTTGCCCCCTTGGCTCCGTAGGCGGATGCTTTGCTGATCTTTGACATGTTTGACGCCTTTTTCAGCAACAGGAAAACTGCAAATCATAGAAAATAAATTAATTAAATTTTTCAAAGTTAAAAATAATAATTATACGTACAGCCACCGAGCACCAGAAGAACAGTTATGAAGCCAAACCAATTGGCCGCCAGCAAGGATGAGACCAGGAATTGAAGAATATACACGTTGGACACGAGAGCAACCACGCCAAAGCAAAGGAGACTGCTGAGACGTGGCTGGAAGACTTTGGAGGGAACTTCCTTAAATCCAGACTGCTTAAAGAAGCTGCCCGTCTCATGGAAGCTGTCCATGAGTTTATCCTTCTCGACATACAGCTGCTGCATCCATTCAGCGGCTGCCTTTTCATCGTCGGGCACCTGGCCCAAGGGGATTCTGCGGATGAATATGCAGGGCTCCAATTGATCTCCACTCAGCACAGCATTAATATTTGGAGGCACCTTGGCATCTTTCTTGAACACCAAGTTGACATCATAAATAGCTGGACAAATGCCACGCAGTGTGGGTAAACTGGTTGTGAATCCCTTTGTCCTCGGGATCAGATGATGCTTTAGCACAGTCATGCCACGTTCCTGGGCAAATTTCACGGATGCCTCGTGTTTTGATTCCGTAAATCTGGTGCCCTCGGCATTCAACAAGAGCCAAGTGGGATTTTGATAGGAATAGACAATCTTCAGCTGCCTGGCAATAATTTCCTTATCCTTATCAAAGTCACGGTTGAGGAAGACAAACTCGGCCATGCGCCAGGCCCAGCCAAGAATTGGCAACATGCCGAGAGCCTTTTTGGCGAATGCCTTTGAGGTGCCCAGCAGCTGGAACTTATCGAGCATCATCCAGCCGACCAACCAGTCAATTTCGTATGTATGATTCATGATCATCAGTCCGTGCTCCTTGCCCGCATACTTCTCCACCTCGGCATCCATGTAGATCCGCAATCTGGCGCCTCCATACCATTCGGTGACACATATCAGCTCTAAAATAAAGAAATTGCTGCTATATAAATTGTTAAAAATATGAACAGGTCATGTAACTTACGGGAAAAGAAGGCATAACAGGGATAATACATAAGACTCCGGAATAATACGGGCTTGAAGGGCTTCACAAATATAACGAGTAAAAGTTGTACAACATTACAGAAAATCCCGCAGGTGAAGAATGTGATGGCAATTATCAGATGGCATATTGTCATCTTCTTCAGCTTCTCCAGCCCAACCATGATGACCCTCTAAAAAAAAGATATTAAAAATATTTCACGTTAAAAAATTTCATGTATTGTTTTCAAAATAAATTATATGTTTTAAAAAATATATGTACAAGAAATAAAATTATATATTCAAAATAAAATGCATGTAAATATAAATTATATGTACTTTCATATGTATATATTTATTTGTAAAGAAAATTAGTTGACTAATCTGTATATTTCGTATTATTCGAACGGAAATTAAATGAATAAAAGATTAATATAAGAAACTTGCATTAAAACTTTTTTATTATCCTCAAATTTGATTAAGTTATGTGTATGAAGACTTTAGTGGCGCACTGTATACTGAACTTCTTTTCTGTTCACAATTTATATAAATAATAACAATAAACAAATATGCACATTTTTGTTGTCAAAACATTTATTTGACTAGCTGTACATATATTTGGAAAAAAATCCAAAATGAATACTAAAAATTAAAGCTAACTAAAAATAACCTAACTAAAAATAACCTATTAACCGTTTACCTCTACTTTAGTTACGTAAATTTTAAGCAATACTTGGGAAAATAAAAAACCCAATTAGTTTTTTATCAATTGAACTATGCTATGCGGTTAAAAATTGTACCCTCAATTAATTGGCTGCTTTTAATCACATTTAATTATCGTCATAAAACTGTAAGCTCACCTGTTAACTGTTAATTGTACAGGAGCGAAGAGATCTATAAAACGGAATATAATGCTTCCTGCCTTGCTTGCACCCATAGGCAGCTGCTGTGGTCAACTGAATGCCGAAAAACAACCGAATAACAGTTTGTTCTGTTTCCATTGACTTGTTTTGTGATAGTATTCGTGATTACCGTTATCAGTAGTGGGAGCCCTTGCAAGTCGATGCGACAAACGAACAGTCGCAATAGAGAAAATAAAGCACGCCTTCTTTATATATATATATGCACACATACATATATACATATATTTTAATGACCCTTCGAGGTGGTTATAGTTCAAATAAACGAATTCGAATCATTACACGCTATAAATATATGTCAATATATGCATAGACACACATGGGCGTGCAAATTTTTTGACATATATACAAAAATTTATATGTACTTATATGCATATGTATGTACATTAGAGTGGGTCAATTTGTATGGTCCAAAAAAAACGCACCTTGCGGGTATCAAAATCGTAATCTACGGTAAATTCTAAGATTTGCCCAGGAAACCATGGGTCTAAAATCATTTTCGAGCTTCCGATTTTTAACAAGAAATTATGATAATTTTTGGCTTTTCATACGATGCCCCATATTTCACGCTAAAAATCGGAAGCTCGGTTTTGACTTTAGACCCATGGTTTCTTGGCAAATATTAGAATTCACCGTAGATTAAGATTTTGATACCCGCATTGGGTCGAAAAAAATTGACCCACCCTAATGTACATACATACATACATAATTATGTGTGAGTGTCACCTAAGAATCGAATTCATCGTAATTTTGCAATTAAGCAAATAATTAAATGTTGTTTAGCCGGCTTTTTTTTGACAGTCATGACTCTTAATTAATAACACAATCAAAACAAAATTTGTTTGTTTAACAAATGAAAAAGCTTTCCAATAAGTTGAAATCTCGAAATTTTATACAATGCGGCGCTCTAAGTGGTGAAACCAGCTGACGCAATCTACGATAAATTAAACCATAGATGGCGTATTAATGTTTCGCAAAATGACAAAAGGTGTCGCCACAGTCTTAAAACGTGTGGCAGCTTTGGTTCCCAAAAAATGAAATTAATTAGTAACTCTAAAAAAAAATTAAAAAATCTACAAAATTATAACAAAAATTCCTGTCAAAGTTTCATAGCTGCCACCGTTACCAAGATTGCTACCCTTTTTTTTTGTCAATGCAATCAGCTGTGACAATATCGAATATTTTCTCTCTCGCTCTTACTTGCTGACTCTCATACACTTTCGATAGAAAATTGGTTCCATATAATATCTCTAAAAAAATAAATTATTTTTAAAAAATCAATTAAAAGTTTGTGTTTTACAAATTAAAAAATCAACAAAATTCAAAACTTTCTAAATTATTGAAGTTTATTTTAAAATTGGTTTGGTGCATGAGAATCTTCGCATGGTGAAGTTTAGTAAGAATTTCAAAAACAAAATTTGAGATTTGGAAAAAAAATTCAACAAAAATTCGAGTGAAATTTTCAAAATTCTAGCTTCAAAATTAATCAAGTTCACGCTATTTTATTGAGCTAAATAGGATTTTGAGTTATCCATGGAACCTGAAGGTTGCCACATTTTTAGTGTCAGCCAGGGCTGATTTTTTTTTTACCGTCAGGCAACTTCCTTAGGCAAAAGAAAAGCGAGCAAATTTTTTTGCAATGCAAGACAACATTTAAGAAGTACTAATTAATTTGTTTAAAATTGCCACTTAGGCTGTCTGCGTGAACAAAGAGACAAACTCTAGTGGGCTAACTCAGCAAGACAGTGTGAAAAGCGCTCGTGAAAAGCACTTTGCTGGCTAAAAGGGCCAATCGCCATTTCTGCCGGCAGACGCAGACGCTTTTCGGCAAAAGAGAAAGAAAAAATTGAATAGGTAAAAAAAAACAACAACGCGAAAAACGTGAGAAGCGCGTGAGTATAGACAATAAGCATGTAATTATATGATAGTATATGTATGTGCATTGTTTATAGTTAGTGTGCACTTTGATCATAGTTTGAAGCCATGTCGAACGTGGAAATTTACGACTCGTCAAACTCGAACCTGAGCAGCGATGAATACAGTCACGACGAGGACGACGATGCGCTGATGGACGCGGCTGTCAGCAGTCAGCAGCAGCAGCAAACACCGTCCAAATCAATCAAGTCTAACACAACGTCAGCGTCCACTGACACAACGCCGTCAAAATCAACCAGCAATGCAACAACGCCAAGTAAAACATCATCCTCCGCCGATGTGGATGCCGCTGCCACCGGCTCAAAAAATAAACCACCGGATAGTCGAGAGCGTACGCAGCGCCAAATAAAGCAGATGCAGCGCGACAATAAGGCAAATTTATATTTTAAACGTCGCAGCATTGTATGGTATGTTTTCATTTCTATCACATACGTTTTTTACGGAGCATTCGATAAATTTGCTATAATATAAAATTGACATAAAAGTCACAAAGTTGCCAGATGCTCAAAACTTACAAAAAAAAGTGATAAAACTGCTTATTTGTCATCAGCTGTTTAAGTATACGGTACACGGTACATTTTTATCAAAAGTTGTACAAGTGCCACTTTAAAGTAATCCTTGCTAGTCACTTGTCACTTTTTACATAAAGTCACTCAAAAAAGTTTGTATGCACCCAAAGTTTTGAGGCAGGCTTCTTAAATTAATCTTTTATTCAAAAAAAAAAAAAACAACAAAAATTTTTAAAAATCCCTTTGCTAATATTTTTTATGATTTTTTGTAAATTTTATCATTCAAAAAGAGGTTTAAGTGAATATAAGATTAATTTAAGAAACCTGCATCAAAACTTTTTTGTTATATAAAAATTTGACCAATTTAGGGTATAACAAACTTTATTGAGTGACTGTAACTTCGGGAATCGAAAAATGAACAATGTAATCCTTGCTAGAGTTGTTATCACATTTATTGCCTGTCAGAGTTTTAATCATTGACAGCTTCTCATAATTATTGAGATAGTCATCTTAAACATTACTATTGCTGACTGCATTTAATTGTCATTTAATTATGTTTAATTTGATATTTCTTAAAAATAAACAGGCTGAATCAACTAACTAAGAGACGTGATTATATGAATCAAATGAGGGATGTTCTGTCCAAGCGTCGGGAGCGCTCCAGACGCATGGCCGAGTATCGTGCCAACCGGGCCTATGAGATGGATCATCATCGTCGCTATGAACGCACACCGAGTCGCAGTCGCACACGGACTCGCAGTCACAGTCGCAGTCTGAGTCGCAGTCACAGTGAATCGTTGGAATTGATTTGCCTGGACGACACGGAGAACGAAGATTCGCCAGAGAAGCCGTCACGCAATGATAAACAAGCTGAGCAACTAATACAGCAGGTTGTCTCAAAGACCCCGACGCCGCCATTTAGTATGCAATTGGAACTGGACACGGAGGCGGAGGCGGTGGTGGAGGCAATGCCAGCTGAAAATGGATCTGTGCTGGATGAGTTTCTGACCCTCAAGCCGGCTGTGGCTGCCGAGCCAATTATTGAAGAGGCTGCGGTCTGTAATGACTTGAAGGAACAACCACAACCACAAGAGCAATCGAATTTGACTTTATTGTCCAGTTATAACCATAAGGTTGTGCAAGAATTTGAGATACCCTTGGAAGAGACGACGCTTAAGCGTCGTCGTTCAGTTACACCACCGCCAACTGAGCTAACTATTGATAAGCGCACAAAGACAATGCCAATTCAAGATTTGGATGATGACATTATAGAATTTATACCCAGTGATATGTCAATGACTGCAAAGCAGCTACCAGCACCAACCCCAGCACCAGCACCACCATTACCACCACCACAACCACAACCGGCACAGCAAGAAGCACCGCCACCACCGACAGCAACACCACCGCAAAAGGCATCCATTATGGAAAATGCCTTGGTTGCGTCCATTATGAATGCTGAGGCAGCCACTGTTCCCATTCTGAAATTGGGTTCACCCTATTCGCTGGCAGCGCCAACTGTCTTGGAGTACTATAACCAAGAGAAGGAGCCACAACCTAAACAAATGCAGGCAGAAAACTTGGCGCCCATAAGCTTTAGCTTAGAGACGCCCACACCGCCCGTGGAGCCAATGGAGATTGTCTATCCCAATGAAAAGCTGCCAAATATGAACAAGTCAAGTGGATCCGTTGTGGAAACAGTCAGTGCACCAGCTGTTATCCAGCAACAGGCTGTTCTGGAGCCACACACATTTGCGTTGCCACAGCAACAACAACCATTGCTGCAGGCATCGCAAGATCAACAGCAACCACAACAACAACAACTGCTGCAGACACCTCAACAACAACAACAACAATCAGCTCCAAAGCTGCGTTCCGAATCGACACAAACTGTGCCGCCTGGACGCAACAAATCCTCAGTTGATCTGAACAGCAGCAACAGCGATGCCGTCTTCCATCAGCGCGTCAAGGAGATGTACGTGGAGCTGGACGAGATTATGACTGATAAAGTGCGTGCCGTTAAACCGGAGCTCAAAGCCTTTGCCGAAGAGAAGCAACACATTGATTCGGACATCAAAACGCTGAACAAATTGATTGGCCAAAAGGAGGAGGAATACAATCGATTGCTACATTTGCGCTGCATCAAGGAGGAGCTGCGTGCTCGCATCGAGCGCAAGGAACGAATTCTTATCATGAAGGAGATACTGCCTTCGATCCTAAATAAAAACTGCAACACCTCGGAGATTTATGAGATGCACTCGCTGCTGATGCAGGAACAGAATGCGCCAATGCCGTCGCGTCATGGCCACACGGCGATGGAGCAGCTAATCAATAGAGTCGAGAACGGCCTGGATGATATTAAAATGCTACGCAGGTATGTCGAACAAATTTCTACAAGAATTTGTGTAATTGATGATGCCAAGATTCAAGAAAATGTAAAACAATGAAGAAAGAAATTAAACAGAATAGTAAAACTGCAATAAGAGAACGAAGGAAAATTTAATTTAATAAGATATTTAAATTGGGAAAAAGAAATTTGGTAGTTGTCTTTCGGGTTGAAAAGGCCGTTGTTTTTCATTTTAAAAATAAATTGTCATAATTATTATTCAAATTTTCCTCCTACGCGTTTTTGGAAAGACAGCTTTAATCGGAGTTGGAAAAATCACAGCTTCATTCGAAGGTTAGAATATTTAAATTGTGAAAACAAATTTAGAAATCGGAGTTGGAAAAATTACAGCTTATTTCTAACTAATGTTCATATATTTAAATTAAGGAAACCAAATTTGCAAGATAAACTTTAATCAGAGTTAGAAAAACCAAAGCTTATTTTAAATGTTAAGATATTTAAATTGGAGAAAACAAATTTGGAAAGAAAACTTTAAGTAACTTTCTAATGTTACGAAATCTAGTTTTTAACTTTTTTTACACTTTCCATATTTATTTTGGTTTATTACACTTTATTCTATGTTAATATTTTGTCTTGTGAAATTGCTGAAATGTAAAATATAAATTGATCTTTGTTTTGAATCATTCAGCGCACTGGGAATGCAGGAGAAGGAGACGTTGGCAGTTCCTCGACCGCCGCCACATTATGAGGGACACAGACGCAACTCGGTGCCGTCGATGCGTCCGCCGCCACCACCAATTGCAGCCGATCGTTCAGCTGCTTATGGACGCCAAGGAGCCGTGCGTGATGTGCGCGGTCTGATCGAGGACTTTCGCCGTGAGCATCCCGAGGAGCAGCCGCTGGTGGGCAAGCGCAATAAACTCCAGCCGCCAACGTCGTCGCGGTAAGTAACTTAACTTGGAAAAACTGTCTCAATCTGTTGATAATAATAAACAATGAATTTTGCAGTTACCAGCAACTGATCAATGAGTCCAAGCTGCTGACCAACTCTTCAATGAATCTTGCTGCGGCTTCCTCGTACCGCAATCAGTCCGAGATACATCGCAGTCAACCGAATCTGTCAAACAATCATTTTGATAATGAGATGCCAATCAAACCGTTGTACAACAGCAGTCCATTGGGCGCTGCCAATCAACGCAATCAGTCCCGAGCCAATTCTCATGTAGGTGGCAAAGTTGAAAAAAATATATAATTATTAATCTACTTTATTGTTTATTAGTACAACAATGATATGCATTCCATGTACTCGTCGGATCAGGTGCAGGAACTGGAGCCGATGGGACGAGCTGCCCATCGTATTAACAACAACAATAACAATAGAAGCAAACACATTGGCGCCACAACAAATGGACCCGAGGATCTGGAACGCCGTTGTCAGCAATGTCAACGCTATAAGGCGACCTACATGTGCGCCGGTTGCAAGAATCAATGGTACTGCAGTAAAGAGTGTCAGGTGAGGCGTCAGCTGGAAAGCATTTAATGTGATTAACTAAATAAACTGTTGAATTTTCTATTAATTGTTACAGCTGCATGCCTGGGACACACATTGGGAGACATGCTGCGATTAGGAATTAAGCGCTGTATCAGCATTACTACTACAATTAAATCAAATACAGACATATATGCATAGCCACGCCTACTCATAACCATAACCATCTTCTTTCTCCAATCTCCGAAATACAAAATTCATCATCACTGACAACATTTTTAAATGTAACGCATTAATATGTGTAATTATAATTTAAATTCAACAATCACACATTCATTCACTCTCTTTTAATATGTAATTGCAATATGTGAAACAAAACAAAACAACCTTTAAAATATATACTATAATGATAATAATAATAACTATACACATCTAAAGTATTTCCTGTGTTGTCTGCTCGCCTGCTATTTGATTGACTTTAATCGAGTGATATATTTATTGAGTTGATCTTGACATTGGGAGTCGCAATCAAAAACAATTAATCTCCACAATTATTATTTGTCATGCAATTATTACATTTTGTTCTGACTTTTGATTTCTAAGATGAATTTCGTTGCATACTTTTGGAAAGATTTAATTGAGAGATTTTAGATTTATCACTAAATATAAATATGATTTAATACAATATATTTTTATATTCTGTATAAAGCACGCTCCCAGTAATATGCTACTTTAATTTGTAAATCAACTAAAAACAAATAAAAATTAAATATACATAAATTATTGGCCAATATATTCAATTATCAAAATTTTATAAATATTTCATACTTTTTATTTGAGATTTTATTTCATTTATCCAGATAGTTGTTTTTCTTTTTTTAAACTTGCTTCAAAATTTATTATTGATATTATCATTGTTTATTAGTATGATAATTATTTTTATATGAATATTATTTAGTAGAATTTAGGATAAGTTAAACATAGTTTGTTGTTTTAAATAATCAATAAATTCATGAATTTTTCTTACTTTTATTTCAAAAATAGTGTATCTTAGATGCGTTCAGTTTTGATTTTTTTAAACTTGCAACTTTTATTTAAAAATTAATTATTGTTATGATAATTTTTACAAAATGATAGTTATATTTATGTGAATTTTATTGAGTAGAAATTAAGTTTTGTTAAACATAGTTTGTTGTTTTAAATAATGATTAAATTCATACATTTTTTCTTACTTTTGATTTAAAAAAGTACGTACATCATAGATTTTCTCGTATGCATCCGGATAGTTGTTTACAAAGTTACTTTTATTAATTTGTATCTATTATTTTTATTGATATGATAATTCATAATTATTATTATGATAATTGTTACAATATGATAATTATATTTAAAAATTATTTAAAAGTTTCCCAAGTGGTTGGTCCCTCAGTTGTTTGTGCAAAAGAAACTGGGCCTCTACTTGCTGTATCTGCGCAGATGGCAGATCATCTCGATGTCCGTGATGTGGAGACGCAGCGGCTCCCGGTTGGACCACCTGACACGTCGCAGTTTACGGATGCGCAGCTGTCGTTTGCAGTGTAGCTGGAACTTGAGATTCGGATTCCAGATGGCATCGTTGCTGTTGCCATTACGCGTGACACATTTGAAGGCGTATTGCCACCACAAGCGACTGTTTTGTTTTGTGCTGTGCTGCGATTGAAATTGAAATTATTATGGTCATAATAATTTGCCAAGTTTGCCAAGCATTTATGATCACGTCAATTGGTAATACACTCACCATATAAACGGGCAAGACGTAAAAACGTTTGCACTCCCGACGCCTAAAGTTAAACGCTATCGGATGCCGTTGCGTTGTCGACACCTTTGTCAGGTGCGATCGTATGGCACTCGCCTGGGTGGGTCTCTGGTGCTGCAAACGGGCCTGTCATCATTTTTATCATCATTATCATCATCATCATTGTGGTGGTGGTTGTTAGCCAAAACCGTATGGAAATGGTTTTCAAAATGAAAATGGAAACGAAGCGTAGCACGCGCATTGTTGGCACGCGCACGTACATAATTATTTAGGTTGTTTTTTTTTAAACAATTGAAATTTTGTTTTTTTTTTAAATCTTCTACGTCTTTTAAATACTTTTTCAGGGTGTTTTATAAATTCCTTAACACATATACAAGTGTATTCCGACTAAGTACGTGTATCTGTTTAGTTTTTCTGAAAATTGGACAATCCAACTTTGTGTCTAACCTATGTGAACTCAGCTTTCTGTGCAGCTAACTCAATGAAATTTGGTATAGGTATTGCTTTTGATGTTAGTTGGCTAGAATCGCTAAACTAACAACATAATTATCGTAGAAATTGTTAAGTTAAATATTGCAATTCCTTTGTTTGCACTGTTTAATAAGGAAAACTCATCCAAATATTTTTATCAGTTATATTAGATATAAGAAAGATATAAAATATAATTAGATATAAGAAATCTAAAAATGATTTATTTGAGCAAAAATTTTAATAATAATAATAATAAACTGTTAAGTAACATAATGAAATTCTTTTGTTCGCACTTTTTAATAAAGAAAACTCATTCAAATATTTTAATAAGTTTATTTTGCCGAATTTGCTTAAATTTCACGCAAATATATTGATCATATAATGAGAAAAATAATTATAAAGTCAATTTATTTGATTTTTTTATTTAATTTGAAATAAAAATTTCAGTTATTTGAGTAAGAATTCGCGCCAAATTTGGATTGCAAATGATTCAAAGCGAATTTGTCTACAACTGTTGATAAGTTCCAACTTCATGATGACAGTGATCAGGGTGATAATGAAGTTGCATGACTCCGAGAGTGTCGAGAGTCGAGAGTCGATACTCGGCAACTTGGCCCTGAACTTGCTTATCAAAGCGGCACAGCTCTTTGTGCTGTTCGTTGTTTACATAATTACTGTAAAAATTACAGTTGCAAGTTTTAAATTGTTTTATAATAGCGACTGCGGTTTAAGCAAAATGCAAACTGACAATCGAACAAACAGTTTGAATATTCCAAGTTTTCAGTCCAAGTCGCGACTCGACTCGACTCGACTCGACAGCTGAGTGCTTCGAGAGCAATTAAATGAGCTTATCAGTTTAGAGCTATAGCTCGAATTAGCACCCCATATACACACCTATACCTCTCGCTCACACACCCATACCTCTCGCTCTCGCTCTCGCTCACACCTGACTAGCCCAGCGTCCTCGACGGTTACAGCTGCGTCAGCCTCGACATCGTCATCGTCTCTTGACACTCGCTCGGGTTCGGCTCTTTTGGATTTGTGTATTATTATTAAACAGTTTTACAAGCCGCTAACATTCGAAAATTGTTGCTAATTAGTTGAACCGCGCACGCCGGCGCACCAGACCTTAAAAGCGCCCCCGATAAGCAAAAGCGAGGTGGGGGAATCCAGGTGCCAAGCAGGGTAGGAGTGGGGGAGAGGTAGAGGAAGGGAAACAGACTACGCCTAGGTCCAATAAAAAACGCTGTACACATCATCAGCAGCCAGCAGCTGTGTGTCATGCTCGACGGCAATACAAAAAACAAAAAACTAAACAACTGAAATGTTTTAAATTCTATGCAAAACTTGAATAACTTAAGAAAAGTCAAAGATATATCGGAGAAAAGTTATTAAAAATTACGTGAATTAGCTAGCAAATAGTTAAAATTTTGAAGAAAAAAAAACTAGGGATAATTATTTAAAACTCTGAATAATGGAGTATTCTTAAAAGAGCTGTAGAAGCTCAAGAAATATTGTTATATTTCTATAAAGTCAAAAATTTGATTGAACATGGTATCCGATTAATCAATCTTTTGAAAAAAAAAATACGAATAAAAAATTTGATAAAACTAGCTGAATTTTAAAACAAAAATTAAGAAAAAGTAGAACATTTTTGAATACATTCAGAATTTGGAATAAGTCTCATAAAAACCGAAAAATACATAGAAAAAACTGTGTATTTGAGAAATTTAAAAATGTTTATTATCTGCTAAAAACCTTCAAAAAAATCGATTATTGAAATATATAAAAACTAATAAAACCAGGTGATTAATCGATAAAGTATGTCATAATATTTAAAAAAAATCAAAATAAAAATATTAATTTTTAAAACAAACCATAATAAACAATTCTTTACTATAAAAAAGAAACCTCATTTTTCAATTCTTAATTAGAAAACGAGTTAACAAGCAGAAAGTATTGAATTCAATTAAAATTGAAATTGAAAGTAATAGAAGTCTTTCCTGTTGAAAGCTCGTTAGCATTTGATGAATTGAATGGAATACATATTGGAATTTTCCCATCAACAACAAAGGGCATTCCAGACTTTCGCTTATTTATACCATACAAATTAATAGAATATTTTTAATAAATTAATGTACATAAAAAAACGAAAGAAACAGCTCAACAAAATTGTTGTTTGCCATATTTTTGGAGAGTAGAAAACAATATTTCAAATAAAAAACTTTTTTTTCAGATCAAATTAAATAACAATTTATTTGATTGTGCGAAGCGTTTCTGACTTTTGATTGTTTAAGTGAATTGATTGATAGAGTTCAATTGACCCAAACCTCAAAGACTTGAAGAAAACGTAAGCAATAAATAAAACCAATATATTAAAGAAAGTTTTTGAGCTTTGTGCAAAATATAATGTTAGATATGTAAGGTTTTAAATTTACCAAGTAAATTAAAGTAAGTAAATTTATTAATGGAGTTTAATAAACTCAAATCTCATTGACTTTTCCAAAAAAAAAAATGAAAAAAAAATATGAATATGCTAAAATCAAACACTTAGACTTATTTTGAGTTTTTTTGAACTTTGTTTTTGAGCTTTCTGGAAAATAGACTGTAAAATAAGTGAAGTTTATTCATTATTTTCTTACTTTACAAAGTTTTATAAACTCAAAGCACAGTGACTAAAAACTAATATACTAAAATTAGAAATTTCGAGTTATTTTGAACTTTGTTTTTTTAGTTTTTACTAGTTTTATAATTTATGAGATAAATTACAGTAATTCAATTGATTTATAGAGTAACTTAAATCCTGTGACTTTTCCAAAAAATCCGAAAAAATACTAATATACTAAAATTAAACATTTTTGAAAAATCGACTGTAAGTTTATTGCTAGTTCTTAAATTAACCAGATAAATTAAAGGAAGTAAATTGATTTTAAAAGTTTAATTGACTTCAATTTCAGTGAATTTTCTAAAAAAAAATACTAAAATTTGACTTATTGAGGAAATTTGTGCAATATTCGAACGGAATTTGAACGTCCTTCCAAATATATACAATAAGCTATTATTATCTTATTTAAAGTCAAAATATTAAAATTTGTAAGATGTGTAAAGCGTTGCTTTAAGATCAACTCTGTTTATTTTTACTAAAATCCAATCTTTGAATATTTGGTATGGAAATGGGCAAATCTAATGCTTCGATTTGTGTGGTGTGTGCATGTGCGTGTGTGTGTTTGCTGGACTGTTACTATCTCTATCTGTCAGCTATGGAATATCTGCGATCGTCGTCGTCGTCGTTGTCGTCGCTCGTCGTGGTTGTGATTCAGCGAGTGGGTAAACAATAAAGCAAAACAACTCCCACAAGCACCACAATGAGTGTGGTTCTACGATTGCCATCCAACCAACCGAACCGAACCGAACAGAATCGAATCGAATCCGACGAACCCGACAACCGAATGGATTCCGTTCTGTTTTACAATTTGTATTTTTTTGTGGTATATGTCGTGTCAATTCGAATTTTACATTCGCTCGGTACGGATCGTGAGTTTACGGATTGTCTATTTGACTTGACTGTGGATCGTTCTCTGTCTGTCCATTCAGTCGCCGTGTAGTTCTGCGTACCAAATTCATGTTAATGAATGTTAATTTATACATTTTGTAAGAAACAAAATAAAAGTCAGTTGAAAGTGAATTTTTGTAACTCAACGAGATCGAAATGGATCCCGAATTTGTGAACAAATACAATCAGGTGCTGAGTCGCCTCAAGCTGGTGGAGAACTTTGACGGTGATCCCGGCAAGCTGCCACAATTTCTGCACAAAATCGAGGCTCTGATGCCGGCGATCAACAGTTTCGATGATTACTACAAGGCCCAGCTGATTGGACACATTAAGAACAAGTGCACGGACCGGGCGAGGGATGCGGTCTTCACCCGCCAGCTGAGTGCGCCGGCGGCCAATGGACCTGTCGCGGGCAATGGCAGTGCCCTGCTCCGTGTGGAGTCCTGGCACAAGCTGAAGGAGCAACTGTTGCACAGCTTTGCGGAACGCGAATCCAGCTATGCGCTGATCCACAAGATCAGGAGCGCAGTGTTGGACTCCAACATTGAGTTGTATTATCAGAAAATGGCCAAATTGAAGCAGCGTCTGTTGAATCGCAAGTTGACCCACAATGATACATTGTATGCCCTGGAGGACATTGAGAGAATAACGCTGCAAGTGTTCCGAGATCATTTGCCGGAGCCAACGCATTCGATGATCCTACGGCGGAATCCCAAGAGCATGGAGGAGGCCTATCGCTATATTGTGGAGGTGCAGCAACAGTTCTACACACAGAGTGGACCGCTGGGCGGGGAGCAGGGCGCCACCTTCAGTACGAGCCATAAGCAGACCTTTGGCGTCGGCATGGGCGGATTGGGCATGGGGGGCGTGGGCATGGGCACTGTGGGCATTGGCACCGTTGGCTCTGGCGTCGGCATGGGTCTGGGCATTGCCTCGGTGGGCTTATCCAGCACGGGTTTTGCCTACAATCGCCAAATGTCCGAAAAATCACAATTGGCCAATCACAATCACAATAATCATAATGGCCAAAAGAGCTATTATAATCAGGCAGCGCCCGCTGTGGGCGCTGGCAAAACGAATCCCATGTTCAAGAGCAATGTGGGCAATCCCAGCTTCAAGTCCAGCTTCAGTTACAATGGCACAAGCAACTCCGTTAACAGCTACACCTTTGGCAAGCTGGACAAGAACAAGGCTGGCAAGGATGCGGCCGGCAAGGGGCAACAAGTGAAGGGCAACAGCAGCGGCAGCAGTTGGCGCAAGTAAACGGAAGTACCAATGAGCTAATCCCTTCCCCAAGAGTAATACCAGCTCATGACCTAATCTCTTGACTTATTAAACTCTGACTAAGCCATCGCTCATCATAGTGTGAGTGCAATTTGCCAATTTGAAATTGCATGCCTCATGCTAATTATCCCATACCCCCCCTCTATCCACCCACCTGTCCCCTCCCCCCTCTAATAGTCATGATTATGATGATGTTGTTGCTGCAGTTAAATGATGCTGTTGATGATGATGATGATGATTGCACTCCCGACACTGAACTCGCCATGGCGCATGTTAATTATTAGATCATAAGTCTTAAATGTGTATATATATTGTATATGGAATTTCCCCTCCCATCCACCCATCCCCCCTTCCTCCCCAAACTACTCTAATCCTCTACTGAAATTTGTTGTTGTTTACAAAAAAAAAAAAATAAATAATAATAAAGTGTAAAGTCTAACACCCTGATGGAGTCTATAAGTCTAGGTCATAGAAACGGGATACAGTGGCAACTCGCTAAAAAGTTTGACCTTTTGTCTTATCTCTCTTTAGCGAGGTTTTACTGTGGTTGGGCCATAGAGTTTCTTGACAAACTATCTAGTTGCAAACTCAGCTCATTCATCTCTCATAGCGAATTTGTACTGTACTGCTTTTATGGATAAAAAAAAACCAAAAATATCCAAAGGTCTATATGTAGGCACAGCTTCACTGTAGTTGTATGAAAGAATTATGCCTTTGTAAAGAAACTAAAAACACTGCGAACGGCAGTCCGCGCTAGTGACGAAAGCAGCACGAAGGGTGCGAAAGGCGAAGAATGGAAAATTTGATATGACTGTGATAAACAATTTTTTTTTTAAATCATTTTTATGTAAAATTTAATATTATTAGTCACAAAATTGAATATCAGAAATTTTGGAGTATGAAAATTTTTTGGTCACTAGACTTTTACTTCGCAAAGAGGTTTCTTTTATTAGATCAGATTACATCGTGGCGATGCCTTATCATATATTTTGGCTCAAATTTCACCTAGCCCCATTAGCTTACACCATAGCGAGGCCTTACTGTAGTTAACCAAACTCTACTGCAGTTAACAGACTATCCATAAATTCTACAATCTATGTTGTACTACAATTAAAATTTTTTTTTTAATTACACCTTTGTGTAGTTTCACTGTAGTTAGTTAAATTTTTGAATGCTCTCCGTAGATTCTATACTATCTAGCATTAAGCAGATAGAATTTAAGCACTTGCATTTAGTGTTCAGCATAGTCATGCTTCACTGTAGTTAAGAAAATTTGACTGTAGATAAATAATAGACTCTACGTTATCTATAGATTCCATAAACTAAGTGAATTACGCGATTCGTTATTTCGTTGTCACCATAGCCAAGTTTTACTGTAGCTTTAGTTAAATAATAGCTCATTCATTTATCAGTTCATATCATACATGTGCGTCAAATCGAAGCTTCACTGTACTTGAGAAATGTTTACTGTACTCAAATAAAACACTCAGCTCTAGCTATAATTTCCACAAAACAATTATGAGGTGCAGTTCATCTTTATCAGTTACACCATAGCGAGGCTTCACTGTACTTGAGAATTTTGTACTCTACCTAAAGAGTACACTCAGCTCTAGCTATAAGCGCCACAAAACAAACTTAGGTCGCAGTTCACATATTCTATGTGCACCATAGCGAAGCTTCACTGTACTTGCAAGTATAGTACTCACCGCCTGCTGTCCGGCGGCCCGTGACGTCGCCGAGCTGTTGTCGTAGGTCGCATCCGGCGGCGGCGGCTCGTTAATCTCCTGGAGCTTGACGGCCTTCGACTTGGACTTGTCGCGATCGGGTTTCCCGAAGAGGCCACGACGCTCCGCCATGCTGATGAGGTACTTCTCATTGAGGTGGGTCAGCGACTTGCGGCGGATGAGGGAGAGGAAGCTGCCCGTCGTCTGCTGCTTGATGCAGTTGTCCTGATTGATGCAGATATCCGGCACAGTGTCCTGCACGAACTCATCGATGTCCGGCGTGCAGATCAGATCGATGCTATCGACGCGCGGCAATTGCACGACGGGCACAGCGGGCTCACCCGGCTCCCCTGGCTGTGATTTGCGCTTATCCTCGGCGGAGGGTTTCTCCTTCTTGCGCGGCGATTCCTTGGACATGGCGGCAGCCGGAATATTGGCCGCCTCGGCCTCGGCAATGGCCTCCAGACGCTTGACTTCCCTGTAGGCCTGCCTGTGCTTCTCCAGCGCCAGCTTGTTGATCACTTGGAGCACATGCTGCACCATATCCTCGTTCTCCGTGTTCACAATCGAGTGCGTCTGGTAGAGCACGAATTGGATCTGCGGCCGGGACATGGACATGGTCAGCGTGAGCAGCTGCTCCTCCAGAATGCAGCCCACCCGCTGTTTGCCCTCGTCACTGACCTCCGACTCCGTGAGCACCTCCAGCATGCTCAGATCTCCGCCCCGCGAGCAAATCAAATCAATCGGATCCGAAATGGCGCTAAACGAGTTCGGGGGCGTGGCAAAAACGCCTACGACAGTGCGGAAACGATTCGATTCCATGGGAAATGAGGTGAAGGCGTCTCCGAAAAGTCTTATATTGTTGACCTGGGTATAAGAGTGGAACTAGCTGAGATGCAGGAAGAAGAATTTAGGAGAATAAAGGGGAATATAGGAGAATAAAGGGGAATATAGGAGAATAAATGGGAATAAAGGAGAATAAAGGAGAATAAAGTGGAATATAGGTGGATATAGGAGAGAATAAAGAAGAACAAAAGAAAATATAGGAAAATAAAGGGAAATATAGAAGAATAAAAGGGAATATAGGAAAATATAGCGGAATATAGGAAGATATAGGATAGAATAAAGAAGAATATAGGAGAATAATGAAGAATATGGGAGAATTTAGGAGAATAAATGAGAATATAGGAAATAAAGGAAAATATAGAAGAATAAAGGGGAATAAAAGAGAATAAAGGGGAATATAGGAGAAAATAGAAGAATAAAGGGAAATATATGAGAATAATGGAAAATAGAGGAGAATAAAGGGGAATATAGGAGAGAATAAAGAAGAACAAAAGAAAATATAGGAAAATAAAGGGAAATATAGAAGAATAAAAGGAAATATAGGAGAATTTAGCGGAATATAGGAGCATAAACGCAGAATATAGAAGAATATTGGAGAACATTCTTACGCCTATGGACTCCATATAGCGACGATAGTCCTTGAGATTAGCTCCAGCGCCGTAGACATAGAAATTGTTGACGCGATTGACGGAGTAGAAGAGCGCGGCCAAATAAGCTGTGGATCGGGGTGAATCTATGTGGGTTTGCAGAATGTCACCTGGTTAGGAAGAGGGGGATTAGCATAAGGGGGTTGCCATCAAGGGGTAGCTTACCATACAACTGAAAGTAGTCCATGAGCTTGGACATTATAGCTGGTCCGTAGGAGAAGTTTTTATCCTGTAAGCATTTGGGTTCCGGATTAGCGTCTTCTTCTCTTTCTCTTATTTTCTCGCCGCTTTTCTTATCCCTCCCATTCTATTCTTCTTGTCCTTTTCCTATTCTTTTTCCCAATTTTTTGCTTGCTTCCCCTTTTCTTTCTTTATTAACTTCTTATTTCATTTTCTTCCATATTCCATTAATTTCTTTTCGTTTACTTTATATCTCCTTTTTCCTATCCTTCTTTACAGTCCATTCATGTGTGTTGCTTTTCTCACTTCCTTTTCTCTCCTTTCTTCTCCATTCCTTTAATTTTCCTTTTTTTCTTTATTCTTTTCCATTTTATTCCGCTTCCTTTTAATTTTTTCCTATCCTTTTCGTTCCCACCTTTCGCCATTTCTGTCACATTCCTTTTCTTTCCATTCCGTTCTATTCCATTCAATTTCATTCCATTCTATTCCATTCAATTCCATTCCATTCCATTCTATTCCATTCCATTACATTCCACTCTACTCCATTCCATTGCACTTAGTCCATACCATTCTATTCTATTCCATTTCATTCCATTCCATTTCATTCTATTCCATTCCATTTTATTATATTCCTTATTATTCTATTCCATTCTATTCTATTCCACTCCATTCCATTCCACTCTATTCCATTCCATTAATTTCCTTTCCCTTCCCTTTCCTCTAGTTTTCTTCCTATCTTTTTTTCTTATTATTCTACTTTTCTTTAATTTCCTTTACTTCGCTTTCCCCTGCCCGCTCCTACCTGCATTATGAAAAGATGCTTGGTCATCAGCACCGACTTGGTAAACTCGCTGCGATCCTTGGGTATCACCGAGATGACCAGCGGACAGATGTTGTCCCACTTGCAGTGCTGCTCCAGCAGCGGCTGCTCGTCATCCGGACCATGGACCGTGTAGCCCATTTCCATAAGCATCTTATCCGCCTCGGCCTTGTTGCTAAATGTCAACTCAATCAGAACTCTGAAAAGGTGAAATGTCTTGGATTAACTTACCGCACCAGGAAGGGATTTATCCAGCCGGTCACGACGGGGTTGGCGGCGGCAATGGCCACCTTTTCGTTCTGCAGGTGAATGGGCAGCAGCTGGGAGAGACGCAGTGCACCCACGCCGATGCGCATGCGGGAAATGGAGGCGGCCAGGCGAATACGATGACGCCAAAGCACCTCAGCCAGTTCTAAAGGCGACGGAGGAGGACTTTAAAGGGAGCCTGGGATTTAAGCAAGGATTCGACTTGCCTGTAACCTCGGCATCCTTGTAGAGCTGAGCCTGCTGCTCGTGCAGCTCCGAGTTGCGATTGCGGAAGTGGCGATCGTAAAGCTCAAAGAGCATCAACCAAATGCGCTGTTCATCCTTGATGTACTGAAGGGGAAGAAAGAAAGGGAAAAACGGAAGATTATTCCTTGGAAGAGACTGATTTCCCATAAGAAATTCGACAAATAATAGTACTAAAAAATACGAAAAAGACCAACATTTTGAATCAAAGGCAAACACAAGTAAGATACGTTTAAATTGGAAATATACTAAAAACAATAAGGAGACTACAATTTGAAATACTTTTTTAAGGAATTAATTTTTTTTTAATCTTAGCCCCTCAGGCCACAGGAGCCCACGATTTCAGAAAATTTAAATTAAAAAAAAAACGGTAAAGCAAAAATTTAGAAAAGTCGAAATCAAAAAATATTAAAATGAAAATCAAGCACTATTTTCAATTTTTAAACGAAACCCACAAACCGATATTATAAAAGCCAAAATAACAGTTTAGTGAACGGGCATAACGATTAATTTAGGTTCGGTCAAGCATAAAATTTAAATAAGTTAGGGTTTAATCCTGCTTTTCAAAATAAAAATGATTGTTTTTCTAATTATTACATTGATCTCAATAAAAAGATCTTAATTTTTGAAATTTTTGAACATTTTTTTTAAAATTTACATATCTTTAACATAATAAATTTTTTGTGAACTGAAATCATACCAGTATATCGAAAGCGAAACATATAAAAGCCCGGTAACCGTTTCGAAACCGATAAATAATATTTTTGCACGTTTTTCAATTTTTATACTTTAATTTAAGCATTCTACTTTTCATCCTTCTTTTATTATTATTAAAATTCTTTATTTTGGAATTTTTCCCTATATTTTATTCAATTCTCACAAAATTATTCCGAATTCATATGAAGTTCCAAGAGAGTAACTTTAAATAAAAACTCACCTTTTGATTTTCTTCCCGCTCAAAGAAGCCAATATCCGACAATGCGTTACACAACACTATTTTGTCTATAAGAAAAGTGAGGTTAGTTCCGCGCAATTTTGATTCTTGCTTGATTTACACACATCGGAAAACATCATAGATCAGCGAGTAGGCCAATCTCATCTCATGTTCGTTCTGAAAGATCACAGGCAACGGCGGTTTCCTCAACAGTTTGGCGGCATTGGCAATGGTGGGCAGATTCCAGCGTGCACTGGCCTTCAATCGAATCCTCACTGTAGTAGCATGACAATACTTGAGCACACGACTCCTTCGGCCATTGGGACTAACACCCGGTGAGATGATTTTGGTGATGCGTTCGGGATCAAAGACGGGCTTATCCCGTTTATCGATGTCTTTCAGAGATATATTCACATCGGAGGCTTCGTTGACCTGTCGCTGAATCTCGAGCAGCATATAGTACATCTTATCCTGCCATTGCTCATCGCTGGGCAAATAGATTTGCTTGGTTTTCCTGAGTTGCTCACTTCGCTCCTTAAAGATGGCCGGATAAACGGAAAATATGTCCGCCAAACTGAGAAAAAACAATTGATTCGACATGATTCGGGGAGCAGCTGTTGCTCCTGCTGCTCCTGCTGTCGCCTGCTGCTCTGTGTCTGCTTCCGTCTAGCTCCAATCGCAGTCTGTGAGTCGCAATCCAATGACAACTGCTGATTTTCATTTGCATTTTTCATTTCCATTTCGGTTTTTCATTCTCAGTTCGTGCTTAACACCAATTCAATGCTGTGTGTGAGCGAATCGACATCGACTGCCAGCTCCATGCAATACTTATCTATCTCTCATGGTGCAGTCCTTACCTCTCCTCTCCTCTCCCTTCCCTACCCATTCCCTACTCTTTCCTGCCTCCCTCTCTACCACAGTGAAGCCATGCAATGTGCACGCCATTGCTCACCACAAAGGACAAAAGCATTCAGAGCTCGTTACGTTACGCTGGGGCTTTTAGACCCTGTACTTACAAATTACACAGGGTCTATTCGTTTTTTGAGCGAAAAGTGGGGTTAAGAATGTGAAGAAGACAAATAAATATATACATTCTTCGATAAAACAATTTCCATTTGTCGAGTCAGTCTGTAGAAATCGAGATCTCAGTGACAATCAGAGCTAAATACACTAAACTTGGCATGTGGGCTCCATAATATTTTTCAAATTTAGTTTAGATATTTGACACGCCCACTTATGCCCTCATTTATAGAAATAAACAAATTTCTTCAGTTTTTTTAATGTCCAAATTAAAAGTTAGTGTATATATCTTAATTTTTAGACTCTAAAAATGAGAAAACCAACAAAAATTTTACATTTTTAATGTTGTCTTAAAAATAATAACTTTAAGAAGAACTTTCTTAGTATGACAAGCCATTCAATTTCTCAGTGTATGCCGAATATTCCCTGAAAATTAAAACATATATTTTGCATTCTTTTTTGTTGGTCATAATCCATTTTTTTTTTTTTTTAAATAAAGTACAGGGTTTCTTACAGTCTCGTTTACTGCACCGTTGTCCTTCCCAACGGTTTAAGCAAGTCAGGAGAGAAAGAGTGAGAGAAAGGGAGAAAGCGGTACGGATCTGGCCGATATCACACTTACCTTTTATTTTTTTATGGCCTCAGCACGCGGCCATAAATTCCGTTTGCCATATTAGACGTGCCTCGTCGGGAGGTTCGCATGATTTGCTCTGATTGGAACTCGTCTTCAATAAATTGCCAAATGTCACAGTCCAACGCCGTTGACAACCACCAAGCGGGTAGCTTGACTTTATTGGGTGGCTTTGGGTGGTTGGAGAAAACCACTCGCAATTCTTTTGACGTGTTTGCATTGATTGATGGGCGGGAAGGAAGGGCGCCATTTGATGAATCGCTATGATGGCTAAAATGTGCTTCAAATTGAGCACAAACATTTAGTCAGACATCAAATTAGTCGTCGATTATCTATAGTAAGTTGGGTAGTAAATAGATTGGGCTGTATAAAAGTCACTCTCTTTGAATAGTCATTTCTATATTGGCCTAGGTCAAATATCGATTATCGTGTCTATGGGGTCAGAATTGGAATTGAATGTCAATTTGATTGGCATTTCTGGGCTGAATCCAAGGGATTCTCTTTATTGTAAATTTCAAACCCCTCTATGTATTTTGCTATCTTTCCATTTTTGTTTTTATTTATAATCTTATGAATTTGTTTTAATTTATTGGGTACCATGTTCTCTGACTAATCGGTGTGACTAATCTATTGGCGTCTATGGTCAGTGGCCATTATCATGATAAAACAGTTTATGATTCGATTTATCTAGCTCGATCAGTGGGACTTCCAAGCCAAACAATGACAGGCAAGTGTGCTCATATTGGGAGTGTGAGACTAGAAGATACCCTGAAAAAGCCAACTTTTCGCTCTTAAACATTTTTAAAGAAATTGTGAGTACAAAATGCAAATCAGTATAGCTTCGAAATTTCATAGCTCTCCAAAAAGTGTTCCGATTTCAAAGCTAAACTTCATTTTATCTTAAATTTTTATTCAAAGAAGAATATATAGTATTGTATAAAATTTCCAGAGTATAATTTTGTGACTCAAAATATCGATTTTTATGCTTTGCTTTTTCGAAATTTCCAAATTTCCAGTTTGAATGCTTTCTACATTTCTTTAAGTCAAAATTAGTATAAAAAAGTTTAAATGTGATTCTGAGACATTTCTGTTTTTTATAAAAAATCATGCCACAATTTTCAAAATTTTGTACTTATAAATTTGATAGTTCAAAATTCAGATCAACTTCAAAACTGATTCAATTTTTAATCGAAATATTATTTCGAATATGGCTTGGTTTAGAAATTTGTTCTGCAATAAATTTTTAAGTTAATAAAATTTAAATATCCAATTTAATTCTGCTTTTAGACTTTAACGAATAAATTTCAGTGAATTGTATTAGAATAGATTAAATGAACTCGATTAATAGTCACAAACAAAATATTGTTAAAGTTAAAGAACCAGAAATTCGCTTTTGAAAAAATCAAGTTATCGAAATTTCAACAATTTCCGTTTTTACACAGATCAGCAGAAATGCAGTAGAGTTCCATAACTCGAATTCTCTCTAACTCGAGCTAAAAGAGTGGCAGTAAAATTAATAAACTTTAGAAAAAGAACTCTATAAGTCAAATATCTCCATAACTCCAACCTTTTCTTTGAATAATGGTGATTCGAGTTAGGGAAGTATATATGCACTTTACGAAGATATTTACGCTGCGTCTCGTATGCATTTTGCAAGCACCCTTAATATTACAGGGTATACACACCGTCTTGCTATCTGTGGTGAACTTGAGCTGTCACTGGAACTGTGTTGTTGCTGTTGTTGTTGTTGTTGCTGTTCCTGGTGTCGCTTTTGGTTATCGAAACTCTTGCAAAAAGATAATTTAATTATTCTAAGCATTAGTATGAAGCCTGTGCACAACTCGAGGCAAGTTATCAGAACTATACGTCAAAGATAACTCAAGTATCATAATTAATTTTTCCTTTCTGCTTTATTTAAGTGTTTCATATTCCATTTGTTGTTGGCTTCATTTCTTCTTTTAGCCTTCTTGATGTAAGCCACCCCAGCTTAGGTTATCGTCTTGTCTTCTGTCTTCTGTAAATCCTCCGTCATAAATAAAATGTATTTGCCTTTTTTTTTAGTTTTTTTTTATTAAGAAGCATATTTATTATATATAAGATGTATGTAATACAATAATTTTTTGTCTGTCCGGTTGGTTTTTGTTTTGTTTTTTTCTTTTTCTTTTGCGGTTTTATCCATTTTATATAATCATATAAAACACTGAGCAGCTACAATACAAATATTGTGATAAAAACTTACAACATAACCTTTAATACATAAAAATACTTGCATAGTCTACAAATCGTATCGTTTTGGAGATTGGAGAGATTCATTCTTCTAGCCGGTCTTCTCTCTCTCTCTCCCTCGCTCATACTCTTTCCCTTGCTTCAGCTTGTTCTTCTCCTTCTCTCTCTCTCGATTTCTGTCTCCTAATTTGTTCTCTCTTTGTTTTTATCGCCTCATTGCACGCCGTATTTGGCGATTTGTTGTTGTTTCGGTTGGTTTCTTTTAGTTTTCCGTGTTTTTCATTATTTTTACCCTATTAAAAATTTGTTTTTTTTCTCTTTCTTTTCTTCTCTCTTTTTTTGTTGACTTTGATTTTGTATCTTTTGCTCGCGGCATTGGCGGGTGTAGAATGGGAGTAGAATTGAAAGTGCAGTTGATGGAACAGCGAAAAACCGAAATCGAAAAAAGGAGATTTCGAAATCTCCAAATATTTGCATGAGTTTCTTTGTGTCAGTTTGTTTTATGATTCTTTCTCTTTTCATCTTAGATTCGTCTACTAAGTTTGATGTTATTTTTTCTTGTTATTCGCAGCGTTAATTACAATAGAAATTATGTTTAATTTTTTTTTTTATATAATATTTGCATAATTAAAATTAACTTTTATTTGTATAAAAATAACATAAAAGAAAAGACGAGACATAAAATCAAAAGCGCCTATTTTAAATTTTGTTTTTTTGTTTTTGTATACCAAAAATTATAGTTTAAATCTATTTAATTTACTTTATGCCGAGTATTTTTTGTTGTTTTTTTTTTTGGTTCGAATTTGTTTTTGAAAAAACATATAAAGCAACACGCTGGGCAATTTTAGAAGCCGATGCCCAAAAAAATGAAAATCATGAAAAACAATAATAAACAATGTTTCATGTTTGTTTTTATACACATCTTTATGATAAGGGCGGGGGGCATAATGTATATAATGTATATATATAATTATAAGTAATAAATTTTTAATATTTTTATTTAATTATTTGCACACATGAATAAAAAATTACTATTTGCAATCATATATAATATAAAAAATAAACTTAATTATCAGCAGCGGCCCCGTTTTTCATCTTTTCCTTTTCTCCTCATCTCCTAAGCTTCACCTACATATCATAATCATATCATATATATGTATATATATAATTATAATTTTTTGCCGCACATCCTTTCTTTTGTTTTTTGTTTTTACTTTAAGCTTAATAAATTTTGGAAGAGTAAACAATACCATCGAGTTGCAATTGTTGCTGTCTGTGTATTTATGTGAGTGACTGTGAATGTGTGTGTGTGTGTATTTGTGTTTGTGTATACATGGCTGTGTGAGTGAGTGTATTATATAGATCGCTTTAATGAAAACTAATGGTTAATGCGTATTGTATGCTGTTCTACACCTTTTTCTCACCCTTTTTCATCTCATCTCTTTCTCTCTAATTTCATTCTCACTTTGATTTACTTTTCATTCGAGTTCTTTAACTAATTTTTATAATTGTTTTTTTTGTTTCTCCTTCGTCGTCATCCTTTTCTCTTATACGTATAAACTTTTATAATTTTATACTAAATGTTTTTACTTTGTTTTGTTTTGTTTTTTTTTTGGAGATTTTCTTATCAATTTTTTCTTCCTCGTCTTGGTTTTTACTTTGTATATATATAAAAAAAGATGTCCAAAGTTTTTACGTTACGTTATTGTATATACGTTTTTTGTTTTTGTTTTGTTTTTTTCTTTTGAGTGGATCGTTCTTTTTCTTCTTTTTTTGTGTTTCTTTTACGTTTTTGTTTTTTTCTTGTTTTCTTGATCTGCCTGTTTGCTTTACAGTTGTCCTATGCTTTAAATGATTCTTCTGCCTTTCGAATTGTTATTATATATAAGTATGTATATATATATATACTATAGATATAGTATTAGTATCGTACTATGTATATATGTGGGGTGTTGTTGTTCTTTTCCATTCAATCTTCCGTCTCCTTTGCATATATATTTATATATATAGAGATATTCATATATAACTAACGGCGCTTTACTTTGTTTCCTCCTTCTCCTTGTTCTCCTCGGTCGATTCCTTCTCGTTCGACTGTGTAAGAGAGAGTGAGAGAATTGTAATGAGTTTCTGTTTTTGTTTGTTTTCTATTTGTATAGTTTACCTTGTCCTTCTCCAACTCCTTCTCGATTTTGTCACCCTCAGTGCCCTCCTGCTCATTTGATTTCTCCTGTTCGCCGCCCTCTTTGCCCTCCTTGGTCTCTGGTCTGAAAGATTAAGTAGAGAATAATTAGCAAACCATTTATATTGAAGTAGGAAACGTAACTCTTAAAAATTTTAAAATCAATATGGCAAATTAACAATAATTCTCAAATTTGTATTTTAAAGTTATTATTTTAAATTTTTATTTAAAAAGTAAAAATTAATCATTCAAATTCAATTTTTAATAAAAAGTTGTGAAATAAGTTGTTTTTGATTTTTATTTTAAAAGTTACAAATTAGAGTTATTCCGTAACTTTTATTTCAAAAATCAAAAATAAAAGTTTAATTGAATATCTTTTGAGCCAAGTAGTTTATTACCAAAATTTAAAAATTTTTTGATCTATGATTCGAGGCCTTTCATTTGATGCATTACATGTCCTTTAAGGACGAAATTAAGGATCCGATTATGTTGCAGAAAGAAATTATTGACAAACAAAATATCAATCAATACTAAAAAAAATACCAAAAAATAGTATCACTTTAACTTTTATTTTTTTTTTTAATAAAATTTACAAAATAACTCTAATTTGTAAATTTAAAAAAATCTAAAATAACCCTTATTTTTTATTTTTGTTAAAAAAACCAGAACTTAACTTATATAAAAAATGAATTTTAACGATTATTTTAGACTTTTTAAGTAAAAATTAAAAATTAGAATTAAATTTGATTTACATCTTATAAATTGAAAATAGAAGTTGTTGGCTGATATCGATAGTTCCGAATGAAATAGGAATTTTGGTGTATACCATTTTACTTAGCATATTTCCTTCACATTGATTTTCAAGTTGTCCCTGATTTATAGCTAGAATATAGATATGAGCAACTCACTCTGGCTTGGGAATGTGCGCATTCAGATCCAGCTTTGTGCAGATCTCATCCCAGTCGGGGAAGCACTTGTCCTTCATGCGCGACACGTGTCCAATCAAATTGGGGCACTTCTCGGTCATATAATCGCGCAACGGATACGCAATATCCTTGGACAGATAATGCAGCTGCGACAGCACCGCAAATGCGACCACATCCAAGGTGGTCGGCTCATCGCCAAAGAAGAACGGCTTGCAGTCCAACATCTCGCTGAGCACCTTCAGATCATTCTTGCCGAACTCCTCAATCTCCTCGGCGCTATGGACACCGATGCCATGCGCCTTGAGCTTTTTCGTACCCTGGAACCACTTTTTGTGTTGAATATATTGTGTTGTTTTTGGGTGCCATTGCAAATTGCAAACAATTGATTTGGTTTTTGGTTAAGGGTAAAATGCAAAATGCCAGGGATGCACAACGTGGGACGAGGTTATTTTTGTGGGGTGGGGTGGGGGGGAGTTGTTACACATACATTAACACACGTACAGTTAGGTGGTAGTTGGAGAAGAAACCATCGAAATTAACATAAAAATATATAAAAAATGAAAAAAAAGAGAAAAAACACCATGCAAGAGTTAGTGATAATGATGGATTGTTGTTGTTGGTTTTTTTTTTTAAATTTTTTTTTTTTTGTTTCTTAGAGTTGGAAAAACATCAATGTACAATCGATTGGTTAAAATAAATATTAAATAAAAATTCTATATTAAATTTATTTTCAATTTTTTATGCACAATTAATTTTTCAGATGCTTTCATTTTATGACAAAAATTAAAGTCTTATTTCTGACTATTATTTTTAAGTACGTTTTTGAAACAAAATTTAAGGGGAGTTAAAAAATTTTAATAAAAATCTACTTTTAATTTAAGCCAGTAGTTCAAAGGAATTTAAATATTTTTTAAATATTAATTTCTTCGACTCCACATTTTCTAATTTTTAATATTTTAACTTTTAAGCCAGTAATGAAATCAATATTTTCCAATTTTAAATATTTTTTAAATTTCAATTTCTTCGATTCTAAATATTTTCTAATTTTGTATTTTGTCTAATATTTGATATTTTCTGTTATGGTTGAACTAAAAATGATGATACATCGAATTAAATAATGTTTTCATTGAAAGCAATCGAATTTATCGATAGCCATCGATTTTCTTCCAGCTCAAACTTATTGTACTTCTATTGTTGATGTTGTTTTCTAGGGTATTTGTATATTATTTCAATTGTGGGTTATATGAGAAAGGTAGTGAGTGAGAAAAAGAGAGAAAAATCTACGTATTCGTCGCACTTGACGCTGAGCATAAACAATAAAGACGCAAAAGGCACCGTTATTGTTTATGCTCAACTTTTGATATTTACGGCTCTATAAAGAATGTTTATGTAACTGAGTTGTCGTTGGGTCTGGAACCATTTCTGGAAGGTGCAACATAATATGCCAACGTTTCCAATATTTCGCCTTTTGTTTATTTATTTACATTAAGCCAGAAATGCCAGCAGAACCATTAGAAACGGAGCAGCCGGAAAAGACAACTCCAATTTCCAATAAACAAACAGTTAAAGTGCCGATGTCGGAGTATTTACTTTTTTTTTTTTTAGATTTCAACTTCTGATTTCTCGATATTAACTACTTATCGATTGTGCGATTGCGACATATCGATGTCAAATTACCTTGCGACCGAATGTTATCTTAAAGAAGAAATTCAAAATGGAGTTGGGCAAACGCAATCCCAACGCATGTTGCAAATTCACTTTGTATCCCTTGAGTACATTATCGGGATACTTGGCGCGCCAATAGAAGATGATCCAGATCAAATGATTCTCCAACATGGCAATTGTCGCATACGACACATTGCGCTGCTCGGCAGTTAGAGCCGCATCCAGATTCTTCTCATACTTGGCCGACAGCTCCTTAATGATGATGGCCGAATCGGCAATCTCCTCGCCATTCAGCTCAATGAAAGGCAGTTGACCCTTCTTGGAACGGAAGCGCATCTTATGATCGACATTCTGTAAAAAAAACAATAAAAATATTTACAAATCAGGAAAAATTTACAAAAACAAGCAATGAGTAAGTTGATTAAGCCAGGGATGAGTAATGGGTGGGTGAGGCGCATTTCTGTTGATAACCCCACCTCCCCAATGAGTTATCCGCATTCCATTTCATGGCCCTTATATGAGTCTGAGTCTCTTTATGAGTGTGTGTGCGAGTGTGTGTGTGTGTACATGACTAATGTGCTTGTAATGTAGTTCAATCTGCTCCCACGCGAATCGAAAGGCTGCGTTTGTGGATGGGGCTCCGTTCCGGCCGCTAGATGTCGCTCATGACCAGGGGTGCCAGATTCGATTTTTTCCCGTCAAATCTGGCATTTTTAAAAGGCTCTTAGTTAGAAAAATTTGCAAACTGCGAGCAGCTGGAATTCTGGCTTTTTTTTCTTGTTAAAATGCTTTTTTCATATTTTTTTTTTATAAAAAAAAGTCATTTTGTGAAATTCCAAAATTAAATGAAAGGATCGGGATTATTATATAGTAATCAAAATCAGAAGAATGAGGACAACATTGATGAAAATATTCACATCTAATGAATAACAGAGCTGATGCTGCTCAAATTGTTCAGTTTCTTTCTGAGCAACTGATTTTGCGCGCTCACTCTTCCCCTCTCGGCTTATGGCTTTTTTAAATTCATTTTTCAGCTTTTTTTCATCGTTCCACCCATCAAAAGCTGGCAACACTGCTCATGACATACATAGGCCTATATACATACATACACAAATACATACATACTTATGTATGTATGCCAAGAGATGCTGCTGCTGCTGCCAAAACCAACCACTACAAAAAGCTGTACCGAAAAAGCAAAACCAACACCCAACTACCCCCACTGTGTGTTCACTCACACTCACACACACATACATGCGCACAGTGCTTGTAAAATTACACACACGAACGCACACACAAGAGGAAAACTTCCAATTGCCGCTATTTGAATTTGGCATATTCCAGTGCCGCTGTCAGTCAACGTTCCAGTGTGTACATGCACACGTACATATGTACATGGGTTATGGATATGTTGTATGCGCCGTTAGCCGTTACAAAAAAAGTGACAGTTATGTCCGGTATATATTTTTTGTATGCATATCATTTCTAATTAGAAATTGTCCACAACAAAAGCAAACAGTTATATCGGGGCGTCGCATATTTTATGCTTTAGCGCGGAGGGCAACAAACGGGCAGAGGGTGTGGTTGCAAACACACGCACACGCACACCCAAAGAGATACAGTAAAAGCAGCATAAGCAGAGAGAGAGCGAGAGCCAGGGGAAGCGAGAAAGAGAGAGAGAGAGATTATGCTTTCCAGCAGCAGCAGCATCGTCGCTGCCCAGGCTGAAAAGGGTGGAGTCGTTTTAATTCCAATGATCCACAAAAAGGCTGCTTCAATATGGAAGAAGCTTAACTCCAACGCACAACTGTCGCCGACAAAACAGACGTCAGGAAGGGGGAGTGGGAGAGAAGAAGAGTGAGGCAGCAGAGCCGGCGACGCATTGTCGCTGTACACAATGCAAATGTTTATTTTTTATTAAATCATTATGCCAATTAAGCGGCGACGGGGCTCAATTTTGGTGCAGTGTAGAGTTGAGTTTTTGCATTGGCAACAATTGAATGCATGTTAAAGACACGACAAAGAAGAACAAGAACAGGAACAAGAACGAGCAACAACAACAACAATAACAACATCAGCAGTCAACACGCCATGCAATTATGCAGCGTCTGCGTGCAAGTGAGAGTGTGTGAGTGGAAATCCACACCCTGTCAAAAGCAAAGAGAGGAGACTGTGAGCGAACGAGCGAGCGAGTGAGTGAGTGAGCAACAACAAAGGCAGTGACTGTCGCAGCCGGTTGCACTGTTATTGCATATTTCATATGTATGTATGCCCAGCCTTTGTTTTAACGCAAATATGCGGCTATTAATTAAAGTAAAAACAAAAAAACAGCAATAAAGAAATAAATATGAACAGAGCGAGAGAGAAAAACAAAAGCAGCGCTCAACGTTTGACTGCATTTGTCGTTAGCATTTGAAACAACAAAATGCTAAACTCCACTTCCCCTCATACATACAAACACACACACATACGGCATGCATATGGACACGCACACAAACGCTTCACACGTACAGTTGCATGCCTTTTGTGTGCACAGGGTTGCCAGACCGTGCCGACAACATGTCAATGTGTAAAACTTGATGTTGGCAATATCACAGCACCAGCACCAAAAGTGACGCGCCAACATTTGAAATTTGAATAATCAAAGAATTGTACGCTTTTGTTGTCGTTCTGCTTCTTTGCTGATTTGATTTTACGCCGCAATTTTTACACATTTCAATTGAAATGGAAATTTATGCGGCGCGTTGCTTTATTTGTAGTAATGCATATTGAAAATGTGAATTAATTGCACAATACATGTATGTACATGCACACATACACTTAACAAAAGGCAGTCACTTTGGTATGCCAACTATGCGGGCGGCAGCCTCGCCCAAATTGTTGTTGCTGTTGTTATATTGTTAATGCTTTCGACACGCTCGCTACGCTTGTGGTGTGAAAAAATATGCGTTTGGTTTATCACCCGGCCAGGAACTGTTGTTTATTTTGGGCAAGGCATATTGAGCGCCTGCCTGATAATGTATACAAAATGCAGCAATGCGTTTATAATAACAACAATCGGTTAGGGTAGGGGGGGGGAGATTGAGAAAACTCGATTACATGAGAGGAGGAGGAGGACGCGCCCCTGCAACGCTTGTGATTAATGAAAATGTCAAAGGTCTGTTGTTGTTTGGCCTTCCCCTGCCATCTCATCATCAGTTTGTTGAACTCTCCACACCACAGTGTCTCAAAGCTGTTATCACAAAACGGAACAAAATGGAAAGTATACAAATACTTCAAGTCTGCAGTCTGAAGTCTGCGGGCTTGACGGACTGTCTGTCAATCATAATTGCTTTTTGGCTTTCTTTGCTCTAAACCGAGTGAAATGCAGCCAATTGAAGTCAATGGGCGATAAATCAATTCAATGAGCTGTTGCAGCTGCAACATATGGCAAAAGCTGCTGGCGCATTTATCAAAGTGTGTATGTGTGTGTGTGTGTGTGGAATTTTCATTTGCTTAAGCATCAATTAACATTCCTAACATTCCCTTTCAATCATCTTTGCCCCTCTCCATCCCACTCTCTCCCTCTGTTAGCCCTGCACAGTGGCATTTTTTCATTAAGCAATGTAATTAATAAGATTAAAAACAACAATTGCGTTGTCGTGCGGGTGCCGCGACCGCACCCAGTCTATATGTATGTTGTATGTATAAAGAAAAATTATATGTATGAAAAATATGCAAAGCGCATCGCAAGCTTTCAACTTTTGGAGCGTCGTCAATGGACAGTGGACAGTGTAACAGGCAATTGTCTATCTAGCTACTACTTAAAGATAAGGCGCGACTTCACTCAGAAGAACATTCAGCGACAATATTAACCCTCTAATGCCCACGTAACAAAAGAAATTTGAACAATCAATGATTTTTAGACAAAGAAAATGTGTTGTCTCATCATAGAGCGGTAAAAGACAAACTGGAAAAACAATATACATTAAATTATAAATTTAATATAATTATGTTAGTTTTTAAAGTTTTAGCGGTGCTTTTTTTTAGCCCGCCTTAAGGCAGGGTTAGGCATCAGAGGGTTAAGAGTATTAAGAGTGGGAGGATACAGCAAGAGGAAACGAAAACGAAAAGAGTTGGGGGGGAGACCAACAACTGCAACAAATTTTTATTAAAAGCAATTACAAAACGGGTACAAACGGGGCTTGGAATTTTTTGTGCAAGGCAAAGGCAGACACTGAAAAAACTAAATGAAGCAGAGAGCTGCAGCAACAAAGACAAAGAGCGAAAAGCATTAAAATGGGAGCCCCTCCGAGAGAGCGAGAGAGAGCATGCAAGCGAGAGTGCCAAGTGCAAAATTTGAAGCACAACTTCAGAGTTGGGGAGTGTGGGTAGAAGAGGTGGGGGGAGGGGGGGAGAAGTGTATAAAGCACAACTCTTGAGAGAGAAGCGAGTTGACGATGACAACGAAAACGGCAGCTAGGCAGAGACAGAGACCAGGCCAGCGCAGCGGCGTCGGCGCACACACAAATTTTATGTATACGCTGTTTTATGTAGACGCACACACATACACACACACACACACACATATGAGCAGACAGGAATAAAATCCAGCAGCAGCAGCAACAACAAAACGCCTGGCTCGCTACAGGTTCAAATACGAGTACACACACTAACACACAGGCAAGCACGCATTGGAAGTCATGTGTGTGTGTGTGTGTGCACCGGGATAGAAAGAAAGGCAATGCTAAATGTATCCCTTTTCAGCATATGCAGACCTATAGGGCGCGGTGCGCGGGCAGGTCACACAGGCTTAGCACACAATCATGGCGGTTTTAATGTATGAGTGTGTGTGTGTGTGTAGAAAAAATCTCTACCGCAAAAATACATATGTACATATGTATGCTAGGGGAAAAAATGATGAAAAACCCGCCAGGGAATTTGGGAAATCAAGTAAAATTTAAATATGTTTTGATATAGAATATTTTTGGGAAAATGATGTGGAAAATTTACCTCATACTTGAGTCCCACCAGACGCAGCCAAGTCTCCACTTTGAGGCAATATGGTGAGAGAGACGGCAGCAGGGGGGTGCGCGAAAACTGATACAGATAAATAATGTCCTTCTCGAAATTGGTCTTATGCACATTGAACTTTTGTGCTGGCGCTTCTGATTTAGCTGGCGCAGCAGCAGCAACGGCGGCTGCTTCTCCTCCTCCATCTTTTTTAGCATCGGCTGCGGCTCCATCGGCAGCAGCGGCAGCATCTTCTTTGTTGTTGTCTTGGGCGTTGTTGGCGTTCTCAGCCACGGCAACGGCGACAGCGACAGGCTCGGCAGCAGCAGCAGGTTTTTCCGCCTGTTCGGCAGCAGCATTTTCTGTGGTCGCTGCTGCTGCTGCAACGGCTGGCGTTTCCTCAGCGGGTATTTGAGCTACTTCGGTTGCCATTTTATGGGATTTTTCTTTCTTTTTTCAAGTTGCGCTTTCTTTCAGATTCTTCACACTTTTCCTTGTTCAAATGCACGCACGCACACACATACACATACACGGATTCACTAACACTGTGAGAGAGAGAGACGAAGTCACAGTCGCAGTCGCAGAGTCACCACCACTACAGTATTTTAAAAAATGCACCACACACAATTTGCGCAAAGTGGAAATGGGTACCGCAACAACTAGACGCAACCGCTCACAAAACAAAACTGAACGGTAAATTTCCATTTCAATATTTTCCAGCCATGGCAACATTACAGAAGGGTTGCTGTTAAATAATAATCGACTTATCTCTGTTAACTTAACAGTCATTTACTCCTCACTCAGTGTTGGTAAACATAACACTTAAAAATTAAATTTAGCGCTAAATTTGAAATAAAAAATTTGAAATTTTCAAAAATCAATTAAAAATTAAATAAAAAGTGAAATTTTTATTTTAATTTTGCAAAAATACTCTCAATAATTACATGAATTTAGAAAGGATATCTTTTTAATGAATGTTGTTTGGTAGCCCTCGTTCGTGAATTTGTATTAAGTAATTGGGATTAAAAATTAATATATTAGAAACTCGACTGGACCTTTAGTGTTCAGCTTCTAACTTTGAAAGGAAAATACTGCCTGTTTTTGTGACGTATTTAAAAAATGCAGATTTTTCTGGAACCCAGCTGTCCCGACACACAAATACGCCACCTATGGTTTTGTTTAAAAGTAGCATTTTTGCGTCATAACTGACGTCATAGGAGTCAAACGAACAAGACGAACGAACAAAACAACTAGTAGTTCGCTTATTCAATTTGGTGAGTAGTTAAATTGAACTTATTTGGAACGTTTTGACAACTTACTCAGATTTTGCTCACTTGCTCAGATTGCTCACTTATATTGCTTATTAGCTCAGTTATTCACAAAGCCCCTCACCCAACTAATCGAAAATATCATACGTTGCATTTCAATTTAAATCTAATGGCTACTCAGGTTGATCACAATGAACAACTCAAAGATCATTATTCGAAATGGCTTCATATTTTGCTACAATTTTTGATAAGCGACATTTTGAATACTAGTCCAAGAATGTGTATTTTCAAAGAAAGAATCTAGAACTCTAAGAGGTCTAAAGAGCACAGAGAAAATTCGAGCAAAGTGCGCAAATACTAAATAAATAATATTGAGAAAAAAGAACAAGTGAGCAAAAAAGAATAATTTGGAAGGAACATGTTCACTTGCTCATTTCATGGAGGAACCTGTTTTTTGTTCACTCACTTCATGAGCAACCAACACTATCGCAAACAAAGTGCGTCAAGAGTGCAACAAAGAATTTCAGTAAAATAAATAACTAATTAAACAAAGTAGAGCGATACATAAAATATGGGCGCTGCATTGGGCCTTTGTTCAGCGGCGCAGGTGTGTATGAATTGCAGACAAATAAACTGTAATACGAGTGGTGTATAAACATATTGCGCATATGGCAAATAATTTGAAATCGATTCCCAGTGTTGGCAACTTTGGCGACAAAATGTTCAAGAAAATAGCTAAAATGGTTTTTATTTAATTGTTGCAGTGCGCGCTTTGCTGCACGGGCACCGCGGCCAGCATGTGCTGCTCCGCCTGTCCCACCTGCAAGAACTCCTCCTCGTCTCGGTTCATGTACGCCTTCATGTTGCTGGTGGGCACGGTTCTGGGCGCCATCGCACTCTCGCCAGGATTACAGGACACGCTAAAAAAGCTGCCCTTTTGTGTGAACTCCACGTCGACCTACAGCTCCAAGGCCATCGACACCTTCTCGGGCGGCTCCCTGCAGGTGGACTGCGAGTACGCCCTGGGCTACATGGCCGTCTATCGCCTCTGTTTCGGTCTCGCCTGTTTCTTCGCCCTCATGGCCGTCATTATGCTGGGGGTGAAGAGCTCCCGGGATCCCCGCTCGCATATACAGAATGAGTTTTGGCCCTTGAAATTCTTGATTTGTTTTGGCGCCTCCATTGCGGCCATTTTCATACCGGACGGTTCCTTTGGTCCGGCCATGATGTGGGTGGGACTCATCGGCGGATTGGCCTTTATTCTCGTCCAGCTGATCATCATTGTGGACTTTGCGCACACCGTGGCTGAGAATTGGATTGGTGAGCCTCTGTTAATGAGTCATGAACTTAAAGTTAATCTCTAATCTTGATTCTTGCAGAGAATGCGGAGAACAATCGTGGCTATTACTATGCTCTGGCTGGCGTCACTTTGCTGGGCTACATTGCCTCCCTAACTGGGATTACTTTGCTCTACATCTACTTTACTACAGTAACTACTCCTTAAATTGAACTGATTTTATTGATAGGGTTAAACAAGCTTCCCTTTCTGTCTGTCTCAGAGACTGTTAGGGATTACGGATTCACTATACGAAAACAGAACTAGGAAACCAAATTATAAAAAAAATCCGAACCAAATTTTGTATAAAAATTTGTTGATTGGCCTTTGCACTTTTTGCTATTCTTGTTTAATAATTTGGTAAAGTTTTAATAATAGTCTTAGAAAGAGAACAGAAAAAAGAAACAAACATTGTTTTAGGCAGACTTTATTTATTTAAATGCCTTTTTATACTTTTTACAGTATTTACATTTGGGTTTTTCTTCAAATTTTCTTTTGCAACTTTTCTTAAAGTTTTGGTAAAGTTTTAGAAATAACCGCATTATTTAGGCAAAAATAAAGTTGAGAGCTGTTGCTAGCTCCCGGAGCCCATGCGTGCCCACCGCTAATTTAGAGTCAAGAAGTGTCTTTATTTTTTAAATAAATATTTAAATGTTATAATGAAACAATTAGGTAAAGCCGAAATTTAAAATTAAAACGATAGGTGAATTTTTTAACTTTTGTTTAATATTTTAAAATATTTTTAGAAATACGCCTTCTAAAAAGCAATCAGTATAAAATCAGCAATTTGTCGTGTCATTTGTTTAAAATGATCAAGACTCAAGGAGTGTCCTTATTTTTTTAAATTTTTTTTTCATTTTTTAATGTATTTTTTTTTTTTTTTTTTTAATTTTTATTTATTGTACTAGGCACCTAACAGTCGAGCAGCTCGACACCAGGAGAGTCTTTATTTTTTGTAGTTTCTTTTCACATTTTTTATTGTACTCATGCTTTTTTTTTAATATATATATTTTTTTTGGTTAATTTTATTGTATTTATTTTATGTTTAATTTAATTTATGTATTTCTTTTTTTGATTTATATTATTTATTACTGGCCACCTAACAGTCGAGCAGCTTGATTGTAGTGTTCTTACATCTTGATTTTTACAAGTGATTAACCGGCTTTTAATCTATATTATATTTTTAGTCCACTGGCTGCGGCATCAACAAGTTCTTCATCTCCATCAATTTGATTTTCTGCCTGATCATCAGCGTTTTGTCGGTGCTGCCCCAAGTGCAGGAGCGTCTGCCTCACTCGGGATTGCTGCAAAGTTCGCTCGTCACGCTCTACACTGTCTACTTGACCTGGTCCGCAGTGGCCAACAATCCGGGTTGGTTTTCAAAACTAGAAAATAGCATAGACAGGTTTTAAATTGTACATTAATTGTAATGCATTCACAGAAAAGGCTTGCAATCCCGGCATGTTTGGCTTAGAGGGCTATGGCAATGCCACCACCACAATTGCACCACCGACCCACAACTCCAAAGTCACCTTTGATACGACCAACATAATTGGCCTCGTTGTTTGGCTGCTTTGCATCTTGTACAATTGTTTTAGCTCCGCCGTGGAAGTTTCCAAGATCAACAATGACAACAGCGAGAAACGTGGTACGTGCAACATCAACAACATTAACTTGCAACATCATTTGTCATGCACAAAAGTGTCACAGTTTCCATCCACTTTTCAATCCAATCACTTTTCATTTATGCTGTACATATTTCTTAAGCTAACAAAAAAAACTAACACTTTTTATACTATGCTTTATTTTTTATGCTTTAACCACTAACCAATTAACTAAACAAAATGTTTACCTTGGTTATTTGAAACGTGAAACTGTGTACAATTTGCCCGACAACACATGTCCTGTCACTAATCTAGTTTTAACAGAAGCTCTATCAGACACAGAGACGGGCCACGTCGAGGGCAAACCGACCACGGACAACGAAACCGAAGGCGTCACCTACAGCTGGACTGCATTCCACACCGTCCTCATTTGCGGTGAGTCAATATGAATACATTATGAACCAATATGAATATATTATGCATACATTTTAGTCAAGTCTAAGTACTAAAATCTCAAAGAATTTACAATAAATGAAATCCAAAAATAATTATGTTAAATGAGTGAGAAAATAATAATACTAGTATAATTGTAATTGAAAATTTAATCAAAGATTTTCATTAAAACGAATTAATCCCAAAACAAATTAAGTTAAATGAATGAGAGCTACATAAATGCTACATAAATATTATATTTAAAAAAAATTAAATTTATATTGAAATTTTGGATTTAGAAATTCAATTATAACTTTTCATTAAAACAAATCATTTCAATAATTAACAAAAATAGTCTTGAATAATTTTTATTCAAAATATACTTCATTTGCAGTGAGTCAACGAATACATTATAAATACCCTATAACAAACTAACAATTAACAAAAGTGTAAAATAAATAAAATCTGAAAAAAATTAAGTTAAATAAATGAGAGCATATCAAAATAATTATTGATCTAATTAAAAGAGTGTCAATGAATAGATTATGAATACCCCTTATTCAAATCACTAATCTCAAAAAAGAGTTACAATTTAAAACAAATTAAACCTAAAAGAAATTATCTGAAAGGATCAGAAAATACCAAATTAATTTTTGATTGAATTACTTAACTAAAAATTAAAATTATAGTAACATTGTGATTTAGAAGTCAAACTACAACTTTTCATGAAGAAATAACGTCAATATTAAAGAGAAATCATTTTAAATTAGGGCTGAAATTTTATTTAAAAAAAAATGTAAGTTTTTTAATAAATAGTATATTCATATATTCAACATTTATTGCAAAAATTGGGAAACCGCTTTAAAAAAATTAAAATCAATTTATTCATATTATATTTTATAATTAAGTCATAAGTTTTATTCAAATTATTCGACAAATTTTAAGTTTTATTTAAAATATATTTAATTTTTCCAACACTTATTGCAAAGATTAGGAAACTCCTAAAAAAATAAAATATTTATCAATTTACTTATATAAATAAAAATAGTTAAGCAATATCTATTCATATAAATAAATGATATATTTAATAAATTTCTTTTAATAACGAATTCTAATTAATATATATATTTTGGCAGCTTCCTTGTATGTAATGATGACGTTGACCAATTGGTATAAGCCCAATTCGGATATCGCGCTGATCAATGGCAACGAGGCTTCCATGTGGGTCAAAATCATATCCAGCTGGCTGGGCGTCTTCATCTATGGCTGGAGTCTCGTCGCACCCATTGTGCTCTCCAATCGCGACTTTAGTTAAATGGCGAGCGAGTAACTTGAAAAATGAAAAGAAATTAACCAAATATCAATATAAACACTTTATGTGTGTATAATTAACGGAATGTTAAAAATGCCAAAAGTGAATTTTGGGAGCGGTGCTTAAAATGCGAATGTTTTTGCCATGGTTTTAAAAATATTCTCAAACAAAAAAAAAAAAAAAAATCAAAATAAGTTTATTACTAAACACATATATTATATACTATATACACATACGTATTATCATACATAATCCAAACGATCAAAAACTGTCGTAATGTCTTTCCTTTAAATTAAATAAACTTTAGTCAAAGTCGATGCTCTCGCGTTGACTCCACTTTTGACTGCTTTTTAATGGTTTCCTCGAGTCGCTCCAGCACAACTGATTTCCCTAGGATTTCCATCATTTCCGCCACGCCAGGCCCTTCTTTTAATCCACTCAATGCAGCACGCAACGTCTTCATCAGCATGGGAAATTTCAATTGTTGCTTTTGCGCATAGTTTTTAAGATTATCGTTTAACGCATCCTTTTCAAAAGTGGCCAAAACTGACAATTGTTGCCTTAACTGTTGGAGTTGCTCGGGCGTCAAGTCGTTGAGCTCAAATTGGCTGGGTTTCACCCAAAGGAAACTCAGCTTGCTGCTGGTCAAGTCTTGGATTAGGGTTAAACGCTGTGCCGCCCAGTTGAGCACGTCCAGAATGTGCGATTCCCCCAGATCCAGATTGGAGCTGTAAGCGTTGTGTTCATGTGAGAGTTTAACTTGGATTAGGAATTAATAAATATATATACTGGCTTGGATACGCCTCCCTCACAAGCTGCTGCACAAGTGCAACTAAATGCGGACGCGACTGTTCTCCACTGAGACGCCTCTTAATCTCCAGCTGATTGTAATCATTGAGCAGCTCTGCGTTCAAGCGACTTGGATGTGAATTCACGCGTCCTATGCGAAACTGCTGAGCGAGCTCGTCCAGCGATTGCAGCTGTGGCCTCTCATTGGGTCTGTGCTCAAAGCCGCCGCCCGCAGAGATGATGTAGTTCATCAAGGCCCTGGGAAAGTAACCACGTTCCCGGAACTGTTGAATGCCAATGTCGCCCTGGCGTTTGCTCAGCTTCGTGCCATCGGCATTGACCAGCAGCGGCAGATGCCCAAATTGTGGTGGTCGCCAGCCAAAGGCTCTAAAGGAGCAGCAGGAGATAACAGATTAACAGCCAGTGGAATCACATCCTCTGTAGAATTCACTCACTTGTAGAGCAGCAAATGCTTGGTGGTTGAGATTTGCCACTCGACGCCTCTGAGTACATGTGTGATGCCCATATGATGATCATCCACAACGTTGGCCAGATGATAGGTGGGATATTGATCGCTTTTCATGATGACCGGATCACCTTCGGTGTCGCTGACATTGTGCTGCACGCTGCCATAGATGAGATCTTCCAGTGGCTCCTCGTGCTCCGTCAGCTTGAAGCGTATGCAGTGCGGCGTGCCCTTGGCCAAGAGGGGCTCCAATTGTGACCCTGTCAGATGGCGACACTTGTTGTCGTAGCGCGGCACTTGGCGGGTTCGCAGCGCCTCCTTGCGCAACAGCTCCAGACGACGCTCCGTGCAGAAGCAGCGATAGGCGCTGCCGTTCTGCAGCAGGCGTTCCACAGCCTCGCTAGAGAGAGAGAGAGGGAAAGAGTATTAACTCCACTCCATAACTTATAATACAATCGCTAACCTGTATAATTCCCTGCGCTCACTTTGTATATATGGCCCATAGTCGCCGTCAAATCCCGGCCCCTCGTCGATCTCTATGCCCGCCCACAGCAAATCCTCGATGAGGCGTTCAGTGGCACCCGGCACCAATCTAGTTTGATCCGTATCCTCGATGCGCAGCAGGAATTTACCGCCTGCATGTCGTGCGAATAGAAAATTGTAGAGCGCCGTTCGCAGTCCGCCAAGATGCAGGTAGCCGGTGGGGCTGGGGGCGAAGCGTACGCGCACATCACTGTGGTAGAGTCGCTGCCTGGCGCGGAGGCACTGCCTCAGCACAATGGCACGTTGCACATTCAACATCTTCAGTTATGAAAACGTTAAAAATTGCACAAAGTTTGTTTACAATTGCATCATTGCCGAAATCATTATTCACTGTCTGGCATCACTGTTAAAAGCTACAGCCACGGCTGCCACAATTGGCGTTTTTGCGCACCTGTTTTCATCAGCTCAGAGTCAGTTATTTTGCATTTTAGGTTGAAGTACATAATTATTTATATTTAATATCATAATCACAAAATTAAGATAAAAAATGTGAAATACTTTGGAAATACACAGATACTGTTTTAAGTTTTTGTGTACGAAATATTTTTTATTTCATTAAATATTTAATATTATTCCCGCGACTGCCTTCTGTTCATCGCCACAAATGGCGGGAAAATAGCTAAAATGGCAAACCTGTTACCAACACCTGCAACTAACAGCTGTTAAACAGCAGCTCAACAGCTGACAGTGCTGCCAGATATCTTAGTGCTACCACGCATGCAGTTCTCTTCCTCTTATTTATTGAGTCGTCAACTATTTCGCATAGCGTGCATCAAATAAGATCATTAAATTGCCATCAAAATGGTTGGAACAACTTTAAGTGTCGAGGAGAAGAAACAAATCATCACGCGCAACCTGCAGGAGACGCTGGGCGAGGATAGGCTGACCAAAGTGCTGCAGGAGCGCGACCTGAAAATCTACTGGGGTACGGCAACGACGGGAAAGCCGCATGTCGCCTACTTTGTGCCCATGTCCAAAATAGCCGATTTCCTCAAGGCCGGCTGCGAGGTGACCATCTTGTTTGCCGATCTCCATGCCTATCTGGACAACATGAAGGCGCCGTGGACGCTGCTCGAGTTGCGCGCACAGTATTACGAGCATGTGATCAAGGCAATGTTGACATCCATTGGCGTTCCACTGGACAAGCTGAAGTTTGTCAAGGGCAGCGACTATCAGCTGTCCAAGGAGTACACATTGGATGTGTACAAGCTCAGCTCGCTGGTCACCATTCATGATGCGAAGAAGGCCGGCGCCGAGGTTGTCAAGCAGGTGGAATATCCGCTGCTTTCCGGTCTCTTGTATCCAGGTCTGCAGGGCTTGGATGAGGAGTACTTGAAGGTGGATGCACAATTCGGTGGCGTGGATCAGCGCAAGATTTTCACCTTTGCCGAAAAGTATTTGCCACAGCTGGGCTACGAGAAGCGCATACATTTCATGAATCCCATGGGTGAGTCACTAAATGAGATTCTAACTAGTGGACGGTGCTTCAGACGAGCATACTCGACTGTCGGAGACCCCGTACTTACTAAAAGCAAACACTGCTTAAAATAGAATTATTTAAATCGCTATTGGCTCAGATATCTAAACAAGAAAAAAGTGTTCATATTAAAACTTTATTTTCGACTGATCGTTCCTATGGCAGCTATATGGTATAGCTATCCGATTTCAACCAAATTTGGACAGGAGGTATTAGAGATTGGAGATTTCTCAAACAACAAAAAAGTTTCTTATACTAAGACTTGATTTCGACTGATCGTTCCTATTGCAGCTATATGATATAGTGGTCCGATCAAAAATCTAAAACAAACACGATCTGTTTGCCATGTAGACGAACCCACATACCAAGTTTGGAGTCTCTAGCTCTTATAGTCTCTGAGATCTAGGCGACTGTTGATGCTGATCAAGAATATATATATATATACTTTTTTTTTGTGACAAAGTTAATAGACCCCTATACCTTTTTAAGTACTGGGTCTAATGAAGAGTTGAACTTCTAAACAAATTTCGAATTGATTGCAGTGCCCGGTTTGGCTGGGGGCAAGATGTCATCCTCCGAAGATGATTCCAAGATCGATCTGCTCGACTCGCCGGCGAATGTCAAGAAGAAGCTGAAGAAGGCCTTCTGCGAACCCGGCAACATTGCCGACAATGGTTTGTTATCCTTTGTGAAGCATGTGCTCTTCTCGCTGTTCAAGGAAGGCGAAGGCTTTGAGATCAACCGTGCTCCCGATAATGGTGGCGATGTTACCTTCCTCAAGTACGAAGAACTGGAGCAATACTATGCGGACAACAAGCTGCATCCGGGTGATCTGAAGGCGTCTGTGGAGAAATATATAAACCGCTTGTTGGAACCCATACGCAAGGCTTTTGAAACGCCTGAACTGCAGTGAGTAGTCTGAAATGCTGTCCAAGATCTATTTACAAACTCGAATTGCTTTTAGAAAACTAACTGCCAGTGCTTATCCGCCGCCAGCGAAGATCAAGGCAAATGCTGCGCCCGCAGCTGGTGCCGTTGTGGACGAGGATGCACCACATCGTCTAGACATACGTGTGGGCAAGGTCATTGAAGTATCACGTCATCCGGATGCGGATACTCTGTATGTGCTCAAGATTGATCTGGCGGAAGCGCAGCCGCGCACCATCATCAGTGGCCTGGTCAAGTTTGTCACTGTGGAGCAGCTGGATCAGCATCTGGTGGCCGTGCTCTGCAATCTGAAGCCCTCCAAGATGCGTGGCATTCTGTCCGAGGGCATGGTCTTGTGCACTTCCAAGTGAGCTCAGTTAATTTCCCAGTTGCAAACCTTTTGCTCATTCCTTATCTTTAAAATAGCGCGGATCACACCGTTGTGGAGCCAATTGTGGTGCCGGCAAAGGCCGCAGCTGGCAGTCGACTTGCCTTCGAGGGCTACAGCGGCACGCCCGATGAGCAGCTGAATCCCAAGAAGAAAGTCTGGGAGAAACTGTCTGTGGATTTCAAAACCAATGGTGATGGCGTCGCCGTTTGGAAGGACAATTTCCTGCTGACAGCGGACGGAGAGCAGCTCACGAGCAAATTGGCCAATTGCGCCATTAAGTAAATCACTGTCCAGCCTACCTGAGCCCTTGTAATACTTACAATTCACACAAATACTATCGAATTGCATTTTTATAGCTTTGCTTTTTATTGTATTTTAAATATAGATAAAAAGTTAATCGGAACATATCGATAAGTTTTTAGTTGAAATGCGTTTATCGAGTACTTTTGCAATCAGCGCTGCCAGTTTAGCCATTTAGTTTCTAGATCTGGCAACTTCAAAAAATTGACAATTTTCTTTTTTAATTGCTATTAGCCACAAATCTAGCAATTTTTAATTTTTCTTGAGCAATTTTCGCAATTTTATTTATTTGTTCAAAACAAAACATTTTACCATTTACCAATTTTTTTTTTGACAATTTTCACTTAATTTCAAGCTATTTTAGCAACTTTTTTTCCAAATCTAGCAGTTACTGCTTCGAAGATTCTGGCAGCACTGATGCCAATTGGCATAAACAGCTGATTGAGCTTTTGTTTATCGATAACCAATTCGATTGTACTCATTTTGTTTGAAATAGTTTGGCAACAGGTAATAAAATTAAAATAAAACCACAATAAAATGCCCGTGGTGGACACTAAGGAACTGGTGCTGCTGCAAGCGAAGCAGCAACAGGTGCGCAACATATGCATATTGGCGCACGTGGATCATGGCAAGACTACGCTGGCGGATTCCCTCGTGGCCAGCAATGGAATTATTTCACAACGCATGGCAGGTTTGTTATTGTTGTTGTTATTATTATTTCATGTTTATGCGAAATATGTTTAGGCAAGCTGCGCTATTTGGACTGCCGTCAAGATGAACAGGAGCGTGGCATAACGATGAAAAGCAGCAGCATCTCGCTTTATTATCAGGACAACAGAAATGCCGATTATTTAATAAATCTGATTGATTCACCGGGTCATGTGGATTTCTCCAGCGAAGTCTCAACGGCCGTGCGTCTGTGTGATGGCGCCATTGTTGTCGTCGATGTGGTGGAGGGCGTGGGAGCCCAAACACGTGCCTGCCTCAAGCAAATCTACGAGGAGCAGCTGAAGCCTGTGCTGCTGCTCAATAAACTGGATCGTTTGATATTGGAGAAGCAAATGACGCCACTGGATGCTTATTTCCATTTGACCCAAGTGCTGGAGCAGGTGAATGCCGTGCTGGGCAGCATCTTTGCCTCCGATGTGCTGGCCAAGGAGGATATCAATGACAAGGATAACTATGAATCTGCGCTGGAGCAAGTCGATGACTCTGAGCTATATTTCTCTCCTGCCGCGGGCAATGTCGTCTTTTGTTCCGCCTACGATGGTTGGGCATTTTCGGTGGGAGATTTTGCCGCTACCTACGCAGAGCGACTGGAAATGAAAAGATCCGAATTGGAGCAAGTGCTTTGGGGGGATTACTACTACAACAGCAAGAGAAAGAGTGCTACGTCAGGTGCCCAGGAGAAGGCCAAGAAGCCCATGTTTGTGCAGTTTGTGCTGGAGAATATCTGGAGTCTTTACGACATCATAGCCGTGCGCAAGGACAAGGATAAGCTGCCACTAATAGCCGAGAAACTGGGACTCAAGCTGGCGGCACGTGATCTCCGTGTCACAGATCCCAAGTTGCAAATAAAGACCGTGTTCAGTCAATGGCTGCCCATCGATCGCAGCGTGCTGGAGATGGTGGTGCGTCATGTGCCACCGCCCAACTGCATCAGCGAGGAGCGCGCCCAGAGATTACTGTATCCGGCCAATGTGGAGCTGAAATCCCTGCCAGCCCAAACGTTGGCCCTCAAGGAGAGCTTCAAAAATTGCAATGCGCAGAGTGACAATGTGATTGCCTTTGTGTCCAAGATGTCGCCCGTACATGTCTCGCAGCTGCCCCAGAATCGTCCCAAGCGTTTGACGGATGAGGAGCTGCAACAGCGTCGGGATGAAGTGCGTCGTCGCATCGAGGAGCGCAAGCAGCAAAGTGATCCGTTAAATCTGGACAAGCTGCTGGAGGGAGTCGAGCAGCTGAGCACCCAGGCAGCAGCAGCTGGCGAGGAAGCAGCTCCTGAACCCACGCCTGAGCCGGAGCGCAATGAATTCGAGTTTATTGCCTTTGCCAGAGTCTTTAGCGGCACGTTGCGCCGCGGCATGCAACTCTATAATCTGACGCCCAAGCATGATCCTCGCCAGCCCGCTCACCGTGAGGCGGAAACGGCGCCACATGCCACACGGGTGACCGTTGGAGAACTCTACATGTTCATGGGTGGGGAACTGCAGTTGTTGGACGAGGTGCCAGCGGGGAATATTGTGGGCATTGGTGGTTTGGAGACGCACATCGTCAAGACGGCGACACTGAGCAGCACCTTGGACTGCAGCTCGTTCAGTGAGCTGAGCATCATGGCCACGCCCATATTGCGGGTGGCCATTGAGCCAGTGCAGCCGCAGGATATGCCCAAACTAATCAAAGGACTGAAGTTGCTCAATCAGGCGGATGCATGTGTCCAAGTATCGGTGGCTCCAACGGGCGAGCATGTGATTACCACCCTGGGTGAGGTGCATGTGGAGAAGTGTGTCCATGATCTGGAGCAGAGCTATGCCAAGATCAAGGTGAACGTGTCCAAGCCCATTGTGTCCTTCAGAGAGACCATTGTGCCGGATGCCACAGTTGATATGGTCAACGAGGCGATTGTCAAAACCGCCGACGACAAGGATATCACCAAGAAGATTGCCGTCCAGCAGACGCTCAACAAACTGGGCACATTGCGGGTCATTGCGTTGCCATTGCCCCCGGCCGCTGTGAAGCTGCTCGAGCAGCACGCCCATGTCTTTCAGGAGTTGTCGGCCACAGCTCGAAACGCGTTGCTCTCGGAGAAGTTCAACGCCATGTTGGCTTCCATCAAGAGTCAGTTGATTGCGACGCTCGCCGAGCTGCAGTTCCATGGCCTGAGTAACCTCCAGCCTGAGCAGCTCGTGGAACGCATTTGGTCGATGGGTCCACGCAACTGTGGCACAAATATTCTACTCAATCTCAGCGACTATGAACAACCGGATTTTTGGTCTACACACTCCAAAAGCTCCGATACGGATGTGCGTCATCTGAATGATCCACGTCGGGATTTCAATAGCTCTCTGGTCAATGGATTTCAGTTGACCACGGGCGCCGGTCCACTTTGTGAGGAGCCCATGCAGGGCGTCTGTTTCGCTGTCCTCGAGTGGTCCGTGCAGTCCGAGGGCGAGGATTTAAATGCACGCGGATTTGGACCCTTCTCAGGTAAGTCTCTCTTTAATTCTCTTGAAATTAGCATCTTACATGCTCTCTTTTTGATCTTGCAGGACAAGTATTAACTGCAGCCAAGGAGGTTTGTCGTCAGGCCTTTCAAAATCAGCCACAGCGTCTGGTTACGCCCATGTACAGCTGCAACATCGTGGTCAATGCTGAAATGTTGGGTAAGTCCTTCCACTTATAGATATTCCAACTTTAACACAATTTATACCATTAAAAACTCGAAGGGTAGAGAATCTTAAAGTTTTTTTTGTAAATAACATATGTGGGGATTTTAGTATAATAATATAGCAAGGGTTTAAATGTCAAATATTCGAAAACTTGAAACTCCCAAAACTCGATAAATTTCCATGCGGAGTGTTAATTTGGCCTTCTAAATTAATTTTTCGTTTAAACTTTATTCATTTTCCAAAATTTGTCGAATTTTCCATGCCCTTTACAATTTTTGATCATGGTTTGCCGTCTTAATTCATTCTCTGCCTAAGTTTTATTTATTTTTAAAAGTAAATTTTTCTTCGAAAATTGTCAACTTTTCCATGTGTACCCCTTTACAATTTTTCGAATGCTTTGCATTCTCTTTACTTTGTCAAAACTTGACCAATTTTCAGCCGGAATACCATTTTGATCATGGGTTGCCTTCGTAATTCATTCTGTGTCTATATTTTTTCAAAAATAATTTTGTTTTCCAAATTATGTCGATTTTCCCTGCCTACTTACCCCTTTAAAACTTTTTCAAAACTTTGAACTCGCTTAACTTTGTCAAAACTTGTCCGATTTTCATTAGGAATACTATTCTGATAATAAATACACCTTGTCTAAGCTTTATTTGTTGTCAAAAATAATTTTTTTTCATAAATTGTAGATTTTTCTATACTTAAAAAAAATTATCTCTCATAACTTTTTTAAAACTTGACACATTTCCATGCGGAACATGAGTTTGAATATTCTTTGCCCTCTAAATGCATTAAGTTTTAATTATTTTTAAAAGTTGAGTTTTATCGAAAATTGTCAATTGTCTATGCCTCAGTTTTTCGACAACTTCAAAGTCTCAGAACTTCTTGCGAAATATCATTTTAATCATTGTTTACTCCCATTTTCCGACGAATAAATTCATTGCAATTGCATTTATGATTTATTTAGCTAAAATGTATTTAATAATTTATTACATATGCATTTTAAATTTGCTGTAAACAGCATGAAATTATTCTTGATTTATAAATAAATTTTGTTGCTTTCCAAATATTTGCGCGAATCTTTTGCTTTTTAACAATGATGATTTGTTTTTATAATTTAACTACTAGTAAATGCAGCTTAAGCCTAACATAAATAAGAAACTAAATATAAATATATTTTCATTTTGTAATGTAAATAATTTTTCAGTGTGAATTTCTTGGAACTAAACTAAAAATTGTTTTTTGTTTTGTTAAATATGTATGTTTAAATGTTATTAAATTGAGGCCATGTTTGGGTTACATGCAAAACAAATTAATTAAACAATTAGTGTGGGCGGGACGTGGGCGCGTAATTGTTTAATTAATTCGTAATTGTTTCAATAAATAGAAAATACGTACGAGTATTATTATTTAAATTAAGAGACGATCAAGCTTAAGATCAGAAAATGCCATTTCAAATGCTTAATGTTTAGGGATGCCTTATCAGCTAAATTGTAAGTACTTTACGTTACGTTACGCTACGCTGCATTACGTTACGTTACGTAACGCAAAAACCGCCTCTCACGTAGTCATTGATCCCGGTTAGTCAGAGATGAATCCTCCTTGCTTCAGTCACAGTACGTTTTTCGATTTTTTTATTCCAAAATTCCTGGCTTCGCTCCGAAAATTTTGTGCTAGAAAAGAATTTAACTACTCTAGGATTGCCTAATCCCAGACAATGGACTGTTGGAATTCCAGTACACGATCCCAGGGAAATTCTGGCTCATAGTCATCCGTGTCCAAGGATCTCTTGACCCGGCTCGTCTCCGGCAACTCTGGCGTCGTCAACTCCGCCGCCGGCGATTCGCTCAGTTCGAAGTTTGAATTTGAATTGGATTCCGCTTGGAGCGTGGTACGGGCCTCCAACTCATCGCTGGCCTGTGTGCTGCTGCTGGGCGTCTGTTCCCGCTCCTCGGCGGCTGCCTCAATTGGCGGCGCCTCGCCGCGTCTCTCATTGTTGCGTCCGTAGTTGCTGCCCGGAAAACCATTGAGTGTAAACTGATCCGGTCGGAAGTTGGGCGAACTGTGCGTATTATGTGTGCTCTCTGGACGATTCAGATATTGGTAGGAGCTGCTGCCGCCTCCACTCTGGAACGTTTGATCCTGTGGCTGATAGTTGGCACTGATGGCCGAGCTGCCCACCTGACTGCCCGCACCATAAATGGGTCTGCCATATGAATCCTTTTGTCCTCCAAGTCCACCAAGTCCACCAAGTCCTCCGCCTCCGCCGCCCACGCTTGGACGATAGAATGGTTTTTGCAGTTGATAACGCTTGGGCGGCTGGGCACTGGGCTTGCGCACCGAGTAACCCGGCTTGACGCACATCATGCCAAAGACACGTATTCCGGGCACACTGGCATAAGTGGGCTGATCATGGGCCATGGGTCCCTCTGTGAATGCAAAGATTATTATGATAATTTATTAATGTTAGCCTCAAATTTCCAAGTGCTACAAGAACACCAAATTAATGCAGTAGTTAAGTTTTCTAGAGTGTGGTTCTAATACCCATCTATATGTGTGTAAATTTACTGTCTAGACTCTGGTAAATATCCACAGACGTTATGCGACCTTATGACGGTCAAACTGAATAGGTTGGCCACCTGGGCCGATACATGCGGCTTAGGGGTAAACCCTGACAAGACGGAACTAGTTCTCTTCTCAAGACGTTACAAGATTCCTACCCTTATCCCACCAAAACTAAAAAATTCCACTCTATCCTTCAGCGATAGTGCTAGATACCTGGGACTAGTACTTGATAGGAAATTGAGTTGGAAACCTAACATACAGGAACGATGTAGGAAAGCGACAATTGCTCTACACACCTGTAGGAAAGCAATTGGCATAAAATGGGGCATGTCCCCATATATTGTCCGATGGCTTTACATAGCTATCGTCAGACCCATCCTATTATACGGGATTCTAGTCTGGTGGCCTGCCCTCTCAAAGGCATCCACTGCAAAGAAACTCGACAAGATACAAAGAATGGCAGAAGTCTGCATCACAGGTGCCATGAAAACCACACCTAGTGAAGCCCTCGACGCCATTCTCAATATACCGCCAATCCGGCAAATCAGCATAGAAATGTCCACCTTGGCGGCAATTCGACTTAGAGACCTAGATTATTGGAAGGACCATCTAACAGGTCATTCCTCCATCCTTATAAACAACAACACCATCCCATCCAAAACTGACTGCTGTATGCCGACCGAGCATATGACAACTCCGTTCCACACACAAATCCCAAACAGGGATGAGTGGACCTTAGCAACTCCGGGTCAACAAGGCGCCCTTTCCTTCTATACTGATGGTTCTAAGCTGAACAATCAGGTAGGTGGAGGAGTTTTCTCTCAACAACTTGGTATAAAACACTCTTTCAGGTTACCTGATCACTGTAGTGTTTTCCAAGCCGAAATTCTGGCTATAAATGAAGCTCTTAGTGCTCTGAAGAGCTCCAACGTTACTTCAGGCTCAGTAAACATTTACAGTGACAGTCAAGCGGCTATCAAATCAATAGCAGCGACCACCACTAAATCTACCTCAGTCTCAAAATGCCGCAGATCTCTACACGAGATGGCTGAGCATTTTGACATACACCTCATATGGGTACCTGGGCATCAGGATATCCTAGGCAACTGCATAGCGGACGAGTTAGCTAGGAAGGGTACGACTGATATCCTCCTTCCGGACAAAGAGGATACAAGTATGCCCCTAGCGACCTGTAAACTCATGCTCCAAAACCTCTCAAACCATAAGAGATCAGTACGATGGCAAAACAGCCTGGTGGGCCGGGTAGCTCGACAAACGTGGCCCTACATAGACAAGGCCCGAAGTAATGCCTTGTGTAATCTTAGCAGAGGAGAATGCTCCCTCGCTATTAGATCCCTAACTGGCCACTGGCTAATTGGCATTCATGCCCAAAGATTAAATTCCCCGTATAACGACTTCTGCAGGAGCTGTAGGGATGAGGAAGAAGTAGAATCCCCGGAGCACTTCTTCTGTTCCTGCCCAGCCCTAGGAAGTAGAAGATTCCGATTTCTAGGTAAACCCTTCCTTGACAGTCTAGGTGATCTAGCCTCTCTCTCACCACGTAAAATCGTTCAATTTATCCAGTCATCAAACTGGACCCCCTTCTAGGTTTGATATAGGACCCCACATGGAGATAAAAGGAGTTTAAGATCCGCGGGATCACAACGGGCCTTCTTGGCCTAAGTGAGTCGTTAACGGCACCCGCTCTAACCTAACCTAACCTACTGTCTAGACTGACTGACTCACTGCTCATTCTGAAACCAAAACGGTAAGAACTGTAAGGCTGGAATTTTCACATACCAAAAACACATATTACTTAAATTAGTACAAAGAAATAGATTACTAAGCAGCAATTAATCTATATTTTACCATTTAAAGACGATTTAAGTTGTCGATTTTTTTAAGAAATTTTTCAATTTACACTTTAGTTTTTTTATAGCCATTTTTTTCCCTATAGCCATATCTGTCCGTCCGTCTGTGTGAGCGCCTAGATCTCAGAGACTATATAAGCTAGAGCAATAAAATTTGCTACACAGACTTCTATAAACCCCATGCAAATTAAGTTTGTTTCATATTTTTGGCAAGCGCCTTCCCGTCTCCGCAAATCGCAAAAAGCCACCACACGCACAGTTTTAAAAATATTACATTTTTGGTACTTAACGTTATCTATTAATTAAAGCTATCATCCTACTTAATTGCAACAAGATCGACCAAACAGAACGGTAGTAATTGCTAATTTAAGTTACAAGCAATGTAAATGCTTAAAAGCATAAATAAGTAATGGGTAACCTACAGCTCGACGATAGCCTTTCCCACATATCTTTTCTGTTTTTGTGACGTTCCTTGGGTCGCAATTTAGATATGTTTTGAATAGTTTAATTGTTTATATAAGAGAGTTCGACATAGAATGCCCCATATTTTATTCGAAATGTTGCATTACCTATTTCTTAATCCATTCTGAGGATTAGTAAAAGTTGTTTCTATTCTACACTTACCCATCTTGAAGTGATCGGGACAGCGACAGATGACGAGGTAGTGCGACTTGCCAGTGCGTGTATTTTGCAGCGCCAACAGGGACCAATCCTTGGGGGAGCGACATTCGCGCATTTCAGTTGTTGCCTCGCAGGTTTTGGCCAACGTAATTGCCTGTTTTGGGTTGAACAGAATAGAGTAAAACAGTTAATATGTGCTGGCTACATGTGCACCGTTAGTTAGTCTGTCTAGACTTGGCTAATAAAATAGCAAGTAAGGCTTGTAGTAAAATAGGAGCTTATGGCTTCTATTGGGCTGTCAATTAGACATTCACTTGGCGGCGTCTGTTTGATTGCCTGCAGGGCGTTAAAGAAAGTTGCTAAGCGACCTTCTCTCTCTCTACCTCTCTCTCTCTATCTCCTTCTCTGTCCTGCTACTTTTCTATTGTCCATGTTGATATCATTGATCATGGCGCAAATTGAAAGTTAACATGCAACAGGCCACGGTGGTAAAAAATGCTCAATATTTTGGCATAAATTAAAAATGTTGGTTGTTAAGTTACTTGAAAATTTTTTGATTTTCTAAATATAAATACTTAAGAGAGTAGAAAAATAGGGTGCAATTAAAAAACAATAAAAGATATAAATATATGAATTCTTTTTTAGTCCTACTAAAGTTCAGGCTAATTTTACGTCTCTATAAATATTTCTATAAATATTTTACACTTTTTTCTCAAACGGGAGTTCAAAACGTCTGTCTTATTTAGATAAGGTTCACGCTAAATTTCAAGTTTCTAGCTTTATATTTAGCCAAATTTTTTGACTTTTTACCAGAACTGTAAATAAAAGTTATGATTGCTAATTTCAACTAAAAAAAATCAATGTGAAGAAAATAATAATTTTTTGATTTTTAAAATAAAAGTTACATAATAACTCTTGTTTGTTACTTTTAAAACAAAAATCTAAAATAACTCTTATTTTTTATTTATATTGAAAAAAATCAGAAAAAAGTGTTATTTCACAACTTTTAATTAAAAATAATTGTTATTTCGTAACTTTAAAATATAAATTGAAAAATAATTGTTAATTTGCAATTTTTATTTCAAAACTTATAACAGTTACGGTCCCTGTTTTTTTGACCATAGTGCACCAATTCTTTTCTTTTTTTTTGGACTTTGCCTTTGTTGCCAACAAGTAGCTGTCACTTACACCAAAGGCCTAGGGCGTTGGTTGCAGTTGCAAGGGGGATGCAAGTGGCAAGTGGCAAATAGGAGGGGGGCGTGTTTGTGCCACATTAGCTAAGCTGCAGCTAAAAATTGCACGCCAATTGCTGATCTGCTTTCAATTGGCTGACATGATTGTCCTTTAACAGATTTGTTTTCGTGTACCAACTGGGCAGCTACTGTAATTGTTGTTGCAAGTTGTTGTTGTTGCTGTTGCTGTTGTTGTTGTTGCTGCTTGTCAATAATTTGATTGACTTGCGGCGCTCTTTGCATGTGGCTGGCTTGGCATTTCCTTTCGCCCGCTTTTCCATTGACTGCCAATTGGCTGCCATTCAGGTTAATGTGACCTGCCAGTTAAGTTTTTCCCCAAGTTGTTGCCAGTTGCTGTGCCAGTTTTTCTAGCTTCTCATCATTTCTCACTACCCACTCTCTTCTCTCTCTCTCTTAGCTCTTTTGTCTCCTTTTGTCTGTGGGGCAGAGAGCGTTAAACGCATTTTCATAATTTAGCTTGTGCTTCTGGTACAGTTCCGGCAAGACATGATTTTTATCCCCCCAACTATAAGTGTGGCAGTCAACGGTAAACTTTGTTGTACAATAATTATGCATCATATAAGCTCCACACTCTCCTCTCTCCCTCTTTAGCTGCAGCCCACGCTGGTCCACCTGTCGCCCATTAAACTATTAAAAATGTGCTTTATTATTTAATTTCTATGAAGTTTTCCTTTTTGTATCAGGCCAGCGGCACTTATAACTCAATTATGCGCTCCATCTACTAATTGACTACGTGAGTTTGCCACACACACATGCCACAGAGTGGCACAGGGGTGCAGAAAGGATAGAGGGGAGAAGATGGGAGAAGAGGCAGAGCGGGCTGAACACACAAGCGGGGGATCGATTCTTGAGTATCCTTCCAGGAAATCTCTTGTAAGCAATCTAAGCTGGTCGTGCCCAGGCATAAGATCTATCATTCGATACCAATTACTTAGATATGAATTGTAATACACTGAGCATAATCAGAGAGAAGTGCGAAAAACATAGCTAGATTATAAAAAAGAGCCAAATAGCTCAGTTAAAGTCAGCTATTTGCTCTTAACTTGAATGAACTCCAAAATAATAACTTTTTTTTCAGCTTTTATTCATTTTCAAACATAACCTCCTATATTCCTTACTTAACCTCAAATTCTAGCTATTTATTTTGCTCATTTTATGTATTTTTTATATTAACTTTTGCTTTTAAGTGGTTTTCCAATTTGTTTTCAATTTTCTAACTATTATTATGTATCTATGATGAAATATTTCCCGAAATGAGTTCTAGTTTCTCCCGATTATATCGATATATGCACCTAACCTCACAAAAATGTATCAGAATGTTTTCTTATTTCATTTTTTTTGCTGTTTTTCCACATGTTTTCAACTTCCGTAATATTATTACAAACCTAAAGTAAAATTTTTTTCAAAGTAAGTTAAAATTTCATCAATGTATATATTAGAAATAACCTCACTTAAATGGAACTTAACCTCAAAACTTTTAAATTTCATTCTTTCTTTTAGTGTTATTTTGAATTTGAAGTTAAAAAAGTGTTAAAAAATTTAACTCAAATAAGTTTCTATTTGTACATTTTTTTTTTTAAATTTTCCAGTAACTTCCCTGTGATTCGCTCAGTGTACTTTCTGTTTGGATCACACGCCCCCTACTGTTAGATGGCAGATTGTAGAACAGATCTTGACTTACCTTCTTCTTATTATCACCGACCAATTTGGTAGTGTGCTGATCATCCTCGTTGAGGCTCGCCGAGCAGGGATCACGATATCTGCAAAGCAGGAAGAAATAAAAAAAATAAGAAAAATTGTGAAAAGAAAAGAAAAACCCAACAGATTGGGTTTAGTGTTTAGCAGCTGTCTGTCTACTCTATGCTATCTGTCTGTCTCTGAGGGGAATTGCTAGTGCCCAGTTGGAGGCAAAAGCAGACTGACAAGCAACTAAAACTGGAGCTGGAGCTGGGCTGAGGTTGGGGATGGGTAGTGATGCTCACCTTGATGGACAGGCGCACAGTGGTTGGGTGTAGTTGAGTCTCACATAGACCGCATTGCAGACCTGCTGAATGGCGCATTCGGGCAGCAGATAAATGTGTTGATTGTGTGGATAATAATGATATTTGGTGGGTTTCGCTGTCGCCGTTTTCTGCAAATAGAGTTAGAAAAAATACATGTAGAAAATCAGAACTTGATTGATGTGGCAAAAAAAAAATGAATAAAGGAAACTCTAATTAAACTCTGTATTTCAACAGTTTTTTTTTTTGGATTAAATGCAACGCCCTTTTTGTGGTAGAGGAAGAGAGAGAGGGACAAATTTCTGACTTGGCTTGTCAGTTGCAAATATTTGCCTCGTTTTCGAGCTTGTTTGTCTCCTCGTTGGCTCTCCATGAGCCATGTCTAAGTGTTGCCAACGCACATATTTGTTTTGCCTGCCAGCCAAAGTCTGCGTGTGTGTGTGTTAGGTGTGTGTTGTGTGTTTGGTTGTGTGTGTGCTACGCTTGGCAAGTGCGAAATTGACGCTCAGTTGCAGACGTAAACAGTATTTTTTTTTTTTTACAAGGTCCAGGCTAAAATTGAAAACGGTTAAATGTAATAAAAAGCCAAGAAGGCCAAGCATAAGAAGTCCAGAAAGAAAGATAGATAGAGACTCTGTCTGTCTGTCTGTCTGTGGCACTGGTTGCATTCAAAATAGCAGCAGCAGGTTAATGGCAAACGAGACCCTCACATAATGCCACAAATTGCTTGACTGCACTCTCGTTGCAATACCTCTTTGCACCCCTTATGCCCCTCTACAACTCTGCCAAGCGGAAGCAAGGGAAAAATGAAAAGTTATTAAGAAATTGATGCAAGGAAGTCTGTGTGAGTGTGTGTGTGTGTGTGTGTTACCCTTGGTTACTGCCAAACGCACTCTACAGTCTCAACTTATTTCACTCTTTCTATCTCTATTCTTCCCTTTTTTTCTCTCCCCTTTTTTGCTATTTACTTGGTAATTTGTGCGAAAAGTCAACCCAACCCCGTCACTTCCTTTCCATAAATGCCAGCCATTTCCCAGACATTGCTAACTTTTCCATCTAGCAAAACTTTCTAAATATGTATATTGCCCATTTGCCAGTAGCTGCTCCTGCTTCTCTCCATAGATATACATATATATTTTTGTCGTCATCAACATTTCTATAGCCCTTTTGTGACTTTTGTTTAGCCATTTAAATGTTTTCAAAAGTACTTTTTGCATACAGTCTTTTTTTTAGTACTCAACTCTTTGACTTTTTTCCCTGCTGAGTTGCTTCTTTTGTTCAATTCTGTTTGGCAGCTATCACACTGAAATTAAATAATCATTGGGCTCTTGTGTGCATGTAGAAGAATTCCTGAAACTGCACAGCTCTAATGAGTTAAGCTGCAATTAATTGAGGAACTTAATTGTAGGCAAACTGAGAAGTTAAAGCAAAGGCAAAGAAAGAGGGAAGTGTTTTTTCAGATCGTAGTTTTGATATTGATAATTGCATGTTGGGAAAAGTTATAATTGCTATGCAATGTAAATAACAATTTAAAAATTATTTTGAAATAACTTATTTAAAGAAATGTTGAATTAATACTCATAGTTGATCACAATTTTAGAGATAAATTACGAATTGCTCTAAAATTATTCAACAAATTAAAATCTCAATTATCGGTTTATTTACAATCAACAAATTTAATTTATTTATTTTCAAATACTTATAGATTTTATTAAAGATCTGTGTATGGAAATTTATTGTAGTATTCATTTTTAATTTATGTGCGTAAAATAGTATTTATCGTATCTTCCTTTTTATGAATCTTTAAATATGATCCAATATTATGATATTGATCTATCTTCTTATGAGAAAAAGTGATTTTTCTTACTTAAGTTATTTTTTTTTAAATATACAAATTAAAGAGCAATTAAAATACAAAAGAGAGTAATCTGCAAATTTGCAAACTCTCATGTTTTTTCAATGCATAAAATATAATATTTCGATTTATTAAGTTATAATTAAATTAAAAGTTTATATCTTATGAATTTTCAAATATAATCTGAAATTATGTTATCTGTCTGTCTTATAAGAAAAGTGTTATTTTTAACTAGTTAAAGTTAATTTTTCTTTATAATTATGAACAAATAACTGATAGTAATCTAAAAATTTGCAATATCTCATGTTTCTTTGATGCATAATACTTATAATATCTTTCTATTGCTTAAGCTATCGTTAAGTTTAAAAGTCCCCAAATTGAAGATGTTTAACATTGCTCATACGCCATGTTAGCTGTCATTGTCAACCACTTTGGGGGTAACTCTTAACTGAACTCAAGTCAGACTCAACTTGTTGTAATTGAAGTCAAGTCAACTCTCACTCAGTGTTGTTACCAATTTTCTTTACTAATTGTAGCCTTGTTGAATTGTTGGCTTGTTGGCTCTGTTGGCTCCTTGCTACTTAGCACGTAATTGAAGTTAACTTCTTTAGCTTGGACGAGAAGTCGTAGGGGAGTTGGGGAGTCTTTAGTCTCTTGGTTGCTGCACTTTGCCTAGAAACGAGCGCTTCCCATGCCAATCATTTGCATTTGGTTTGGTTTGCTTCGAGTTTGAGGCCCCGCAGCAATTCCAGCCTTCCCCCTTTGTGTTTTTAACTTCCTTCAGTGATTTACACTGACTGGCTTTATTATTGAGTTTTAGTGCTTAGATCTTTGGAGTCAGCTGTTTGTCGCATCTGTTCAAATGTGCAACTGTCGCCTCATCGCATTGTTTCCCGGCTCAAAGTTGACTTCTCTTCCCTCTCCTGACTTCTTAGCCAGGTTGACTCTGACTGCCTGACTGTCTGACTGCCTTGCTTGTCTCTTTCACTTTGGCTAAGTACATTTTTAAATATTTACCATGTTGTTGGACAAGCAACTGCCAACTGGGCAGACTGTAAATTGAAGGCAGCAGTGCCAGCAGCTGGCAGAGAGTGCGGAAAAAGCGGAAAATGTGCCTTAACTAGGCTTTAGTTGCAGGCATTTTCCGCGAATTGCAAATTAAAGCGTCGCGTCCGCTTTTTTTTGGGAGTTTAATTCGTATACCCTTGCAGAGGCCATTATAACTTTGTCACAAAAAAAGATTCAATAAAGTATATATATTTCTGAAGAGGACACTGAACTGCTTTGAGAAAGTCATGTCTGTTCATTTGCTGTAAAAATCTAACTGACTTCAAACTCTCATCGCTTTGTTAAAACTGATTTCTAAGTTCCATTTTGCTCATGGTTAGTCTCTACGTGGGGACTAACAAAAGTTCGGTAAGTTGACCCCAAAAAAAATTCGAAATATTTTTTTTTGTATTTATTCTTAATCTTCGTATTTTTTTATCTTCTCTACATAATCGTCATTAATTTCAATGCATTTCTTATGCCTATAAATCCATTTCTCAAAACACTCTTTAAAATCTTGCTTTTAAAGCTTTTTAATGGGTGGTTTGGCTCTTCTGGCGCTCCGTTCCTTAGACTACTGTTTGGTTTCCGGGTCGCATGTATTAAACCAAGTTTTGGCACCAATAACAATTTTAGTAAAGTTGCTGGACTTCCCATTTTCATATTTATTCAAAAGATATTGGGCAAAATGCATTGGAGCTTCTTTTTAGGCCTGATCTAAAATGCTTGGAACCCATCGCTTATACTTCTTCGGATTCATCAGATCTTGATGCAATATTTGAGATACGGCCATGGCATTCAAGTCCAGTTTACTAGCAATCATATCCTGGGTAAATCAAGGGTTTCCGGCAAGTTTTGCTCTAGCTAGGATCACATTTCTTTCGTCCCTCGAAGATTTTGGTCGACCTTCACAGGGTTCGTCCTTTACAAAAAAATGTCCTGTCTGGAATCTTTGGAAACATTTTGAAATACCCTTCAGAGTTGGTGTAATCGTTTCATAGGCATTTTGACATTCATCAAATATTTATACCGGCTTTAGTTTGCATTGAAAACTGAATAAACGGCTACAGAGAATTTCTGTTTGCGTTAGTAGTGGAATTTCATCTGAGGTACCTTCAGTTAATTTTTTTTTTCTAGTCTCTATTTCATCCGATTTGCTCAAAATTTACAATATAAGCTCGTAAAAGTATTGCGAAATGTTTGAAACTTTTGGAATTTTGAAAAACGATTTAAAAGTCGCCAACTTACCGAACTTTTGTTAGTCCCCACGTAAATTTAGTCTGCATTCAAATTGAAATAATTTTTTTTGCCTCAAGATTTTTATTAATTTTGTGAAAATAATTTATTGACCCAAGATATCGATTGACTTCTTGGAAAATTCTATAAAATTATTTTATATAATTCAAGTTTTAATTTTGGTTTTAAATTAAATTATTCTATAAAGTTCTATGAAAATTAAACGTCCTTAAATCAAATTTAAATTTTGGTTTTAAATTAAATAATTCGTTAAAATTCAGCATGCATTTAATATATATTAATAAATACTTTTAAGGAAAAAGTTCGACAATTAGTTTACGTTACATGTTTTTAAAAAATCAATCTCTTTGTGAGGGTATTAAATTTTCGGCGTGCCGTTGATAAACTTTCCTTCTTGTTTCTGTCTTTGCTGTGTGCATCGTTCGACATGGCACAGGTTAAAGTTCAGCCAGTGGCAGTTAGCCCTCTCACTCTTTCTCCCTTCCTCTGCGCCTCCTCTGCTTCCGTCTCCCTTTCCCCTTTTTTCTCAGCTGGCCCACCCAAAGTTGCCCACACTCAAAAATCGTGTTTCTGGACGCTCTTCAGCTACCTTTCCGTTTTGTTGTAGTTGTCGTTGTTGTTGTTGTTAGCTGTTTTTTTTTCCTACAGTGTCGAGAGTTGCGCGCTTCGTCGTCGTCGTCGTCGTCGTCTCGCCTCATGAAGTGGCACGACCTTATGTTGCATTTGCCCCGTTGATGCTTTTCGAGTGCCATGAATTGCGTTTTGATTGAAAAGAAAGTGACATTTCCGCTGATTTCTTTGCCTTGCCGCGTTGTTGTTGTTGCAAGTTCTATTGCTGCTGTTGATTTAGTGCAGCAAAATTTTTACCTTTATGCATGTTGCATCAAAAGTTTGGTCAATGTTTGTATTTTGTTCTACCTGCCACATCTCCAATGAATCTCGTGTCAAATGAAGTGTCAATTAAGTCACTGTTTGCCAGAAAAACTTTCGACAGCTAATTTTGGCTTGTTGCAACATGTGGCAAGTATGTGTGTGTGTGCATGCCACATGCAAACTTAAGAAAGTAGAGGTAAATTGAATGTAGTCAACGAAGCTTTTTGCTTTTTTTTAAATTGTTTTTCTACTTTCATTGATTTTGTAAGCCTATAAAAGTGTTTAATAACAATAATTAAATTTTTAAGGAATTTTTTTAAGATAGTGATTTATATTTTTGTTTTTAGTAATTTTGTTACTGTAAATATTTTTTTTACTCTGACAAAATTAATAAAACTATAGCTAGTAAAATTTCAAAAAAGTGTGCAATTGAAAATGAAAAATAATGAAAACTTGTTTCAATTTTTTTGTTGAATATTTTTTCACTTTCTAATATTAATACTTTTTAAGATAATGATAAATATTAACAATGAATTATTATTTTTTTCCAATCTTACAAAATGAATAAAACTATTGCGAGTAAAATATTAAATAGAGTGCAATTTAAAAAAAAAAAAGATTTTCCACATCTTCTAATACTATTAACTAGGAATCTATTGAAACAATCGGTTTTAGATATCTGTGTGATTCAATAAATTGTAAAAACATATCGAATGCTCTTTTAAAAATTTAAAATGATTGTAACAAGCATTGATATTTCAATTTCTTTTAGTTAAGAATTTTGTATCTTAGTTAAGTTGAACTGTTGTTCCCTTTTTATATTTATATAATTCTTTAAATTTAAATATTATCCTTGTAATTTTCTCAGTTTTCTTAAGAAATTGGTTTAGTCTATTGTCTGATTGCCGCTAATAGCACAAAATTTACTTTATACAGTGGGAGCTAATGTTAATCGCATGTAACTGACAGCGACTTCAGTTTGTTGTGTGAGAGAGTGTATCTTGAGTATCTTAAGCATCTTGAGTATCTTTAGTTGCCAAGTATCTCAGAGATGCAAACGCAACTTGTTATTCAAATTGGCTCTGGAGCAAATGTTACATGTTGTTGTTGTTGTTGGGCTTGAAACCAAAAAGCTGTTGATTCAATGCAAATTTGTGTATCCAACAATTTGGGGGCATGCCACACTAACCCCCGTCTCCACCCACATCCCCACTTCACGCCACAGTCTCTCTCAGCAGTCGAGTTACAATCTCAAGTGACTTTCTGTGTTACAATTAATAAATAATTTTCATTTCATTTTCATTTGAAATTTGATTTAATTACGTGAAAGTCTCGCTCTCTGTTGAGTTCACCTTCCACCTCCTCCTCCTCCTCCTCCTCCTCGTTTATTTATAGTGAAAAGAAGAAGAACACAAAATTAGTTGTTTATTATAATGTGAATGTTGTTGTTGCTGCTCTGGTTGCTGTTGTTGTTGTACATCACTTGTATTTTTCTTTGAAGGGCTTTTTATATTTGTTATTTAATTTGATGCGTCAAGTGAAAATGAAATTTGAAGTGTGTGTTTGTGTGTTGTGAATCGTTTATTTAATTGTTGTTGTTTCGAGCTTCAAGTTCTTGTCAGTGCTCAAGTTGTTGTTGTTGTTGTTGCTATTTAAAGAGCGTGAAATTTCAAGTAGATTGCCGCCTCACGATGTTGCCACATAAAGCAAACTAAAAGCTACCGAAAATCTCATTTAGCATTAAGATTTGGCTTGTTGTCGTTGGTTGTTGGTTGTTGCTGGTTGTTGGTTGTTGTTGTTGTGTACACATTTCACTTGAGCCAAACATTGTTGTTGTTAGATTTGGTTGTTATGCTGTTAACTGTAGTTTCTCATGCAAATCCACGCAGTTCATTTGTTTGTTTGCTTACAATGTTTCTGCTGTTGATGTTGTTGTTGCTGCTGTTGTGGTTGTTGTTGCTGCTGTTGTGGTTGTTGTTGTTGTTGCTGGCGTTGTTTGTTCAACGCTTTTTCCGGTTTGTTGCCCATTGATAGCCATCACAGTCCGACTACACAGCATCCATTGCCACTTTATGGCCCTGTTCAACATTTGACTGCGGGGCGTAATTAAAATGTTCAATAAATCGCCAGCTGATGTTTGTTGCAGATGCATCTGATGATGATGATGAGCATGATGATGGTCAGTTTCATTGCATCCGTTAGATACCTAAGTTCAAAGTCACGCTGAGTTCAAAGGGCATTCTTTTACTAGAGAGTATTTCCTGGAACTCTAAACCATAACTAGAAAAAGGCAACGACGACATAGTAATGCGATCTGGTTGAATCTTCAACCAGCCAGACTTAAAGGCATGTCTAAGGCTGTCCCTCTCTTTGTTGCTGTCCCTGTTCCTCTCTCTCTGTCTCTGGCTCTGCGTAACTGATATCCATCTTAAGCGGCGTTACATTTTTCCTCCTCTATGCACATACATATTTATCTTATAGTTTGTTTTTGTTTTTTTTTTCATTTTTATACCCTTGCAAAAAGTTTTATAATTTGGCCAAGAATATTAAATTTCTTATGAAAACTGTTGATTTTTTAATTACCTAAGACAAATTTATAAGTTGTGTAAATAATATAGTTATATATCCTGACCAAATCAGTCAAAAATCAACCGAAAGTATGAGATTTTTTTTTTTGGATTTTTGAAATTTTTCTAACATACTTAAAGATTATGAATCTGTCTTTGTCTTAAACATCTTTATCAAATTTTATTCAAATCGGTTCAGTACTTTTTTATAACTGTCATAGAAAGCATCGATCGAAATTCAACCTATAGTATGAAAAATTTTTATTGATTTTTGAGATATTTTAAGCATACTCAAATATTGTGTTGTCTAGACAAAATTTAATTAAAAACAGACTGATATTTCAGCAAGCTTGCTTTAATATGAAAAACCATGGTGTTTATTGTTTATTTAATATTGTTTTACATATCCTGACCAAAGTTGGTCAAAATCAGAATACCATTGGCCATAGCCATTATTATTTTGTCCAGATAATTTAGCTAAAGTAGCCAGTTTTTTTTTAAATACTTGGAATAATATTACTTAATTTTGAAAAATTTTTTTTTTTATCTACATTGTCAGAAAAGGTATCAAATCTTCGGAGTTTTGAAAGATAACTTTGATTTCTTTTTTTTTTTCATTTTTTTTATTTTTTGTTATTTTGCACTTGGCGCATAACTTGTCAAACAACAAACAAAGCCGGATGGGCCGGCATGCAGTTTAGTACCCAAAGCGCAGCATGTTGCAAGTTTGATCTTCTTCTGCCACAACCTCTACCTGTTGCTCTTCCTCAGTTGCTGTTGGTTGCACTGCTGTGATATAAGTGTAACGCGTTTCATAAAAAAAAAAAACTCGTCTAGTCGCCGTCGAAGATTGCATCAAAAATGCGCTAAACACAACGAGAGTCAAGTGGCAAGGAGGAAGGGGGAGTGTTTGGGGCAGCTGCACAGCAATTACATTATTTTATGTTACTTGCAGCAGGCGGCAAACTAAAATTGAATAATCCAATTGGGAGGAGCGACTTGCAACAATGGGGCATGCAACATTCCATGTTCGGACACTGAACGAAGCACTTGGACTCGTGTTCATAATTGTCACCAAGTTGCAATGTTGCCACATTAAATGTGTCAAATGTATGAGAAAAAAAGAGTGCAACATGTTGCTGCTGTTGTTTCGTGGTATTAGACCAACGTTAATTTGTTCTAATTTGTTTCTAATGCCTCCACAATGACAATGCCAAAGGCATTTTTGTGACTTGTCATAAGCTCACAATTGTTGTTGTTGTTGCTGCTGCTGTTGTTGTTGTTGTTACCGCTCTTATTGTCGCTGTTGTTGTTGCTTCAACTTGGACTTAAACTTGGTTTCGTGTTTAATGCTCAATGCCGTAATATTTTTCTTTATGCTTAGTACTTACATATTACTCATTTATGTTGTTGTTGATGTTACATGTATTGTTGCTGCTGTTGTTGTTGTTGTTGCACTCGCTGTTGGCCGAGTTTATTGTTCTAGTTTAGCCTTCACTTGTTTCCCCCCCGTCTCTCTTCTATGCCCCACCATTCGCTCAGTGGCTCTATTAACAGTTCTTTGGGATATCTTTTCTTTGCTTTTCGGGTTTGTTGAACTTTTAATGAGTTTATATGGTCAGTATTATATGATCTTTAACGAGCATTCGACTTGCATTCGTCTCTTGGGAGACACATACACACATCATCCAATCCAATGGAACGGATGCGTTCCCTGTAATGATCTTAACTTAATTTATTTGGCTCGAGGGCTAACAGAATGATATTACGAGCATGATCAGTGACTCATTGAGGAAAATTTATTAAAGCAAATATTGAACTTCCACCTTTAAAAAATATATATTTTAAAGGTGAGAAATTGTTTTGTTTAATTATTTCACTTTGTACTATTTTTGAATGGGATAAGAAAATGTATTAAGGGAATTATTCTTGTTCTTTCCTTTAGAAATATGTATTTTATAAATGAGTTTATTTCATAATTAATTATTACAATTGGTAGGATTTTTTATTAGAATATAAATAGAAAATAGAAAATTTTAATACTGTCTTAAAATTATTTTTATTGAATTTTAAGTTTTAAAAGACCCTTTAGGCAATTACCTGACAAATAACTTAAAAGATTACACAATAATAACCCAAAATAAACGATAAATTAGTATTTATTTACTAATAAAGCAATCCATAGATTCGACTTTATTCAGTTGTATTCTGAGTAACTCAAAAGTATAAAAAAGTTATGCACTGCTAATTATTTGGTAAAATACAAAGAAATATTTTTAAGTAATTGCCAATCTTAAGTACACAATGATCAAACTCAAACTAACGATTAGAGTTTACCAATAGAAACTAACAACTTTCGTTGGTTGTTTACAAAGTCATTTCCTTTCAGTTTGAACTTCCGACAGACAGTCGGCTCGATTGATACTCATAAGTAGTAGTTTCTTGAGGTAACACTACTGTCTACTGTCTACCGTCTAGTTTCTAGTTAACTAACAGACTCACTTTCTTTAGGCCCATTCTGCAGTGGAGCGTCACAGTTATTTGCTCGTTAGACAAATTCACTTAAATGGACAGGAAATCGTATATCTACGAGTATAGGCCAAGTTTGCTGGTCGTTTACCCCGAACAAAAGGCGTTACCCCAAAATGAGTAAATAAAATAAAATGGAAAAAAAAACCGCAAAGCGGTCAAAATGTTTACATTTTGTTTTCAACGCTAAATACGCACATCAAATCTAACGTAAACATTGAACTCACCACAGTTAAGCTGGTCTTTTGTTATTTGTAAAAAAGATTTCGGAGAGTTTACTCACGTACGATTTTGTGGTCATTGTTATGGCCAGATAGAAGGAGGAGATTTGAAGTCTGGTCTAAAGTCTTACCTGCAAAATGGAAATGAAAATAAAGAAAGCGAAATTAGTTTTTGTCAGAAGTTGGACGATAATCGCAATAACAATAATAATAGCAACAAAATGTTTAATATACATCTGGCAGTTGAATGTTGTTTGTCTGCCGCCAATTCGCATTTAAATAAGCCATCAACTTTCTACCAAGTTTGCAAGAGCAACATTACTGGCAATTTTTCATCAGGTCCATTACTTTTGATCTTGGCGAAAGAAGCCGCCGCAGTTTTCAATTAAAGTCCCAGCACAGAAAATGTTGCCTTTAATTTGCTGCGCCTAATTATTGCATTTGTTATTCGTTGTCTTTTTGTCTTTTTGTCTTTTTGTCTTTCTGTCTTTTGTCTTTTGTCTTGGAATTGGAATTTCTTTTGGCATGTCTTTAACTATGCATAGTATTATAATGTGCAGTTCTTTTTTTTCTTTCTCATTGAAGGCCTTGGAGCCAACACTTTCTTCATTGGACTTTCTTTAGATTTATCTTTTACAGCTTCGCGACCTGCGGCATGTTTTGTGTTTTCCAAGCTCTTTTGTTTCTGCAACTTGCCGCTTGGGTCGCTCTTTTGATTTTTTCGCATCGCGCTTTTCCAACGCGACTGAGACTGCGATTGCGACTGCGACTGCGACTCGAATGAAGAGTCGAAGCAAAATGTGCGTTAATTATGGGAGTGCCTTGTGGGGCCTTTGGGTCTCTAATGTCTCTATATCATTTGGTTTTGCACCAACTATTTAAACAGTTGCTAGCAGAAGGGAATAACAAAAAAACACCGTGTCGGCATTATAAAGTCGAGAGCTTGACCTTTTTGTTGCATTCAACCAAGGCTACTGCCATTAGAGATGGACGCTTGCAGTTTAAAAACGATTTGCAAATGTTTTTGAACATATTCATTTACTTTTGTAGATGTATTTTTTATGAGAAATCATGTAAGCAAAAGTTTCATTTACTAAAAATCGCGACTTATTGCGATTATTTATACCGATAATTTATCGATAAACGCGAAAATTGTTTTTAATAACTGTAAAGCCGTTTTATGCCATTTTAACTGCACTCAATTTATCTTTATAATCTTAATGCTGTAATTTTTACAGTGTCGACTTGATTAGGCTACAAACAGAATATCGATAAGCTTATCGATAGACAAAAATCTGCAAACTGAAATCGTTTGCCGTACTATTATATATTTTTTTTAGACAAAACAACTGTTCAAACGATAATTGTGTAAATTTAAGCGTTTTGGATTGATAGGGTTATTTGCAAAAAAATCGATAAACTTATCGAGATGCACTAAGTTTGCATTTCGATCATATTTTATATTATTTTGGGTAGATTTGCTTCGCAATGACTTGTCTTTTCAACTTTTGAGCAAGTAGTTCTTTTGTAATTTCACTAAGGAAACTATCGATCAATTTATCGAATGGCAGTAGTATGTTTTTTAAGATGTTTTGGTATGAAAATATCCCATATTACTTTCACCTTAACTTTTATTTTAAGTACAAAAAAATTTCGTGTTCGTGTCACGATAGCAAAACCAGGACACGAGGCTATCTCTGGCAGCGACACCTCGAATGGATTTGACCGGGCTATAAGCAGAGAATCAAAACCGTAGTCAACGATTTCGTCACAGTCCTTTGTCTCAGTCGTGACCGCAGACTGTGGCAAATTTTCACAGTTTACTTTCAGTGAGAAAAGGGGGGAGTGTAAAGAGAATTGAGAGGAGGTTTACCTGCAATTTGCGACAAATTCTGGCAACAAATTTCACTTGGCAATAACTAACTTTTGTCTGCCAGCCATTTGTGGGCATTTTGTACGGTTGTTGGTAACTTCAATTTGCATTTCGGTTTGTTTTGTTTAGCTTTGTTTTTTTTTTTTTTTTTGCAGTTTTCGACAAATATGGATAAAGACAATTTTGGTATCAAGAAAAAGAAGAAGAATAAGCATAGAAGATTGTGATTGCTATTGGCAGTTGGCTAAGCTTCAACCGTTTTGATTGCTAGCTGAAGAAATGATAGAAAACGGACTTGAGTTGAGTTGAGTTGAGGGTTAACTGTAAATCAATTGGCAGCAGAACGTATCTAATAGATACACAGATACAAGATACATCAGCATTTACAGCTATCAATCATAATTAAGTAGTATGATAATCAACAAATGGTCAGCATTATGACTGCAGTCCAGAGGGAGAAAGAGAGAGGGTGTGTGAGAGAGGGGGAGATGGAGAGAGAGAGATAGAGAAAGATATAGCTCAAGTTGGACTCGGTCATTGTTCGTCTTTCATCTATTATTAGAGATAATCATAAAGAGCCGCATCTCTAGCACCGTTATGCCGGTTAGCATAATTCCAACAGCAACACTGGCAACACTGTGAGCACCAGCAGCTTCTCTCTTCTCATTGTCTCAGTCTCAGTCTCAGTCTCGAGACTCGACCTCATCTCGTATGCAAACGCAAGTCGCATTCCCGCACTTTGAGATACAAATACAGATGAGACTGTGAATTGTTGTTGTTGCTGTTGCTGCTGTTGTTGTTGCATCTATCATTGGTATGGCAACTTGTGGCAAATTTAGCACGCCACATTGCAGCTTTCATTTTAGACCAGGTGACAGCCGAGTATGAGCTGCAGTTGCCTCTGCTGTTGTTGCTGTTGCTGCTGTCGCTGCCACATTAATTTATTAGTTGCACTTGCAATTGCAGCTCATGTTGCTGTTGTGTGTGTGTGTGTGTGTGTGTGTGTTTGTGTAAAAGATACGCAGACATTGCGATACCTACTGCAACAGCCACCTATTTAACTTACTACTACACGCTGCACATAGTTGTTGTCGCCTATCAAATTACGATTGCAACAGGGGCATGCCACATGCCCAGCAACATTGAAATCTCTGGCATTTTTGTTGTTGTAGTTGCTGCATATAGAAACTGTTGCTGCCTTGTTAGTCGTTTATTCGTTCAGCTTCAAAATTGTGCACAAAAATAATCATGAAGTTTATGCGTTGTGCGCTTTTCACGAATTTTTCTATAATTTTTTTGCTTTTTTTTTTGTAAAACTTAAAAGTTAAAGTCTGGAAATCGCATACAATTAAAGCTGGCATTAAGCTAATGCCAAAGTAACATGAACGTAATTAATCAACTTTTTACCTAAAGGCAGCTGAACTTTTACCTTGGGGAAAGCAGCTGAAAAATCTTTTACGTGAGCTTATTTAGTATGCATACTAACTTTAAGGTTAGCTGGCTTCAAAATATAAATAGAAATAAAAATTTAATCGTCTAGGAGTTTGGAAATCATTTGAAGCCTATTTAATGTCCTATTATGAGCAGTTTTAATGTCATGATCAACAATGATTACCAGGAGAAAGTGCAGAAAAGGCTTTAAGCTTTAAGGCAATGATAAACTTCGATGACTTTATGATACTGGTTTTCTTATTATTTTTCCAAAAAGAATACGGGATGCTATTAAAAATGCTCTCGCAGAAATTTACGATATTCGTGATAAATTTACATATCACAATAAATATTTTTTTACTCGGTTTTTATTTAATATTCAGCTCAAAATTTGTTCAGAATTACAGCAAGGATATTAAATTCATGGGTTATTTGTTGTCATTTATTATGAAATGTTTACCTAAAACGTTTTTGAATACACTTTTGTCAGAGTTTAGTTAATGAACTCTACAAATTACAGAAGAGATCATAAATGTCTAAGTCATTTAATGTCTAAGTCATTTATTGTCTGATCATGATAAGCCAACATCATGATCATTAGTTCTTGTTTAGATATTCAAGCACTTTTCTGACACAATAAAAGCACATTAAGAGTTTGTAGTTTAATGTTGTTTCGCCCACTTTATCACAATAAGTGTGTGCGCATAAACCTGCCACATGTTGTTAGCTCTCGTATTTTGCAACTTTGTTGCGCCTGCCCATCATCTGTACTATACACAACAAATGCGACTACGAGAATGCGAATCTATCCTATCTGTCCAGTGTAAAATTCGCTCATTAATTTTCGCGTTCTGTACATTGCACACATCGCCCGTCGTCTGACATTGATTGAAGATGCGGTCGTGTTATGGTTCCATGGGAAACCCATAACTAACCCAAAGTCCTCTCAGTTCCAAGTCTTGCAATTCCTCGAATGATTAATAAAAAAAAAATAAAGGGGAGTCAATTGTCTGTAGAGCAAGAGAACTTGAAGCTTTCCATTTTTCCATATGGTAACCCCAATGAACCCAATTAGTATTGTTGTTGTGGTCTTGTCTTTGCCAAATGACACATATTGGCCAAGTCAAGTCCAAGATTTTCATTTCAATGGGAAAAGCCTAAGCCTAAAGGCGTATTTGTGGCCACGCCCATTGTACACGCTTTTAGCCGACTAAACTTTTGCTTTTTATGGCCATGCGAGCCATGAGCGGCAATTGCCCAAAATATGATGGGCAATGATAAACTTCGATGACTTTATGATACTGGTTTTCATACTATTATTATTTTATTTTGCAGTGGTAACTAAGGAGTTGCCTAGACTCCTCTTTTTTGTTGTTGTTGTTGTTGCTGTTGTATGCGGTTAGAAAGCGCATTTTTGTGCTTGATTTTAGCCTGGCCATAATTGCCCAGTTTGCTGTACCCTTTTTGCACCATTTGCTGTGGGTTTTCATGCCACTTACCAAAGACTGCTTGCAACTGCCACACAGCTTCTTCTGCTGCTGCTTCTTTTGTGGCTTTGTCCATTTTGGTTTTTTTTTTTTTTTTTTTTTTTTTTTTTTTTTTTTGTGTATTTCGAATTGCGTTTCGTGCGCAATTTGTTATTTTAATGATTTCGATGGAATCTTCCCGCTCTTTGGTTACCTCTCTCTTTCTTTCCCGTTCTCCTCTTTCTCTCTCTCCCTCTCTCTAATTGCGCGGGTGTTGTTGTAGCTGTTGTTGTTGCTGACTTCTGTTTGGCGCTTTGGCGAGAAAGTCGCTAAAGTTGCATTCAAATGCAAGTCAAAGTTAAAGTGTTTACACGCCTCTCTGACAATACCCACACACACACACACACACACACACACACACACACACACACACACACACACAAATCTGACAAATGGCCAGACAACAACAACAATGAGCGCAACAACAAATGGCAATAGCTTACAAATTGCTGGCGACGTGCAGCACAGTAGTTGACAACATCAGCAGCAGCAGCAGCAGCAGCAACAACGACAACAAACTAACAACAACAAACTAACAACAACAACTGCCAACAACAACATTAACAACAACAATGCTTAGTTTGTATTGAGATTGTTGTCTTGTGTTGCCGGCAAACATTGCTCTGACCACAAAATTCAAAGCGCTCTGAAGTGTACCCAGTCTTGTGTCTGGCATTGTATATTATCGATATGCCACATACAATACATACCTGCACCTCCTCCTTCATTCCCTCCCCAAATACAAATCACAAAGCCATGCTAAATTAATATTTACTCTTGCCATTAGTCAGACTGCCTTTGCTTTAACTGCTTGTAATATGTGAATTCTATATGAAAATGCCTTAAATTTGCAAAGAGAATGTATACACAGACAAAAATACGGGATTACAGACTGAAATCAATTCCAAACGGTGTCCAATGTTTGAAAATTCTTAAATGAAGTACGAGATACTTGATTTATCGAGGCTCTATAACAATATTCACTGTGAAATCAAATGTTTTAGAATTTTTTCACTATTTTAATTCTTAATAATAAAAAAACAATTTTTTTAACTTGTTATAAGAATGGATTTTTTTTTATACTGTGCTCGATTTTTCAATAAATTTTCGCAATTTTTTTGACTATCAGGGCTCTATAAGGTTTTTTTTAAAGAAATAAAATATTGTTGGATTTTTTGACTATTTTAATGCTGTGTGATTGCAATTTTATGTGCATATTGTGTTTATTAATAATTTTCTAAATAAAAGCTTGCAAAATGCAAGACTGATATCGAGCATTTTAAGCTTGAAATTTAGAAGGGTTTTTACTGTGTAGACCGGACGAGTGGAATCCTAAACTATAGCTAGAGTATATAACTTGTTTGCATTTATGGCCAGTGTTAGACTCTTAGGGCTTTTTGTCTGTGCTTTGCTTTGGAGATTTTTCTTGCATGGAAATTGACACTTTTGCTGCACGTTGTTCGACACTTGGTGTAAAATTGTGTCAAGTTGTCAGCTACAATAACAACAACAACAACCACAACAACAAGAGACAAGAGTGACAACGGCAGCAATCAGCTGTCAGTGTGTCAGTTGATGGCCTAAAAAAACTGACCACACTTGCTGCAAGCCGAGTTGATGAAGTCGGTTAAGTCGACAAAGTCAAGTCGATAATGCGCTCGATATGTTGAAATAAATGAAAACGAAATTGGGCACACATGTGGGAAAAAGCGAGTGAAATTGCATTTATTTGCGTCAGTCATTGAGTTAAATGTGTTATCGATGGTTATCGATAGCAAACCAGTAGAAGCAGCGTAAATATAACAACAGCTTTTTTTACACGATAGCTATCAATTGAATAATAATGGAAATAATGTTATCGACTTAAATGGTATTTGGGTATAAAATTAAAAAAAAAATAATAAATGAAAATAGCGAAAAAATATTAAATATACCGATGATGTACTTAGAAATATGTTTAAAAATGTTTTTGTAACTGAAAATTATAGGATTTTCTACTATAATACTATGCATTTTGATATTATCGATAGGAAAAGTCAAGGCCAAATTATCGAATAAAAAAGATATAACCAATTAAATTAACGAAAGACTGTAAACGATATAATGAAGCTACAGTTGTGGCTACTTGAAAGCTAACGATTTTTGTTATCGATCATTACATGAACACATTAATCTCAGTGGATATATGCTACTGTCCTGTGCTGTCCTGTCCTGTGCTGCACCAGCAACTAATCCATTTTAATGTCTTGTCATAAAGATGGGGAATCAGTAAAAGAAGAGTCAGGCAAGGAACGTATGTAAGTAGTATCTATGCATTTATGTAAGCTTTTGAGTCGTTTGTGTATCTGGCAGATACACGGACAACACATTTGTAGCTACTCGTACTACAACAATTTATGCGCCCCGCCCCTAAAAAACATCAGATGAGCAGAAGTTTTATGCATTTTAATGGACAACCAGGTGGAGGACATGAAATAACAAATTCCCATGCATTGCGAATGAAACAAACATAAATAAGTTGAAATAAAAAAAACCAATAAACAAAACTAAAAGGATAGACAACAATAACAAATTAGCAATTTAAATTTACAGCAAAACTGTCTGCGATCTTTTTGTAGCAACAACAGTTGCAACTTGTGGCAAGAGAATTGTGTCAAATTGAGGCCACGCCCACTTGCCTGGCACTTTCTATGCTCTCAGAGACTTATAACGCCTTTATTAGTGCCACTCTCTAGTAAAAGTTGTTGCCACACAAAAATAAAAGAAGAAAAATATAAAGTCGGCTTGAAATTTTTGTAAACATTCCGATTTTGTTTGCCATTTAAAATGCGATTTTCTTGCAATATTTTTATACGTTGATTGCAATTGCAACTCTGATGACTGTCTTAAATGTTGCATGCCCCACAAATCTTTCCCTCTCTATCTCTCTCTCTTTCTTTTTTATTCTGTGTTTTCTTCTTTTTCTCGCTCTGTCTTTGATTTGAGGAAAGTTTGATAGATGCATATCTTTTCAATGGCCACGTTAATTGCAGGCGCGCATAGAAATTGCTGTATTAAGTTTTGCCCCCTCCGGGCCAAATCTATAGGTCAAAATGCAGCCAAAGAGCCAACTTTACATTTTCCTGAGTTGAACTTCAAATTGTTGTTGGAGTTGCTGTTGTTGTTGATTTCGTGGCTCATCGCATAATTTTTGTTGATTATTTTTTCAACTTTTTTTTTGATTTTTTTTTGGTTTAGAAAGTACAATAAATTTATAGACCATAAACGCTAGAAATAGCGGCAACTCATACAATTCTTGTTGCTTTATAAATAATTTATCAATTTTATTCTTATTTATTCTTGTTCGAGCGCAGCAATTGAATTAGCCATAGACAACAACAACAGCAGCAACAATGGCAACAAACTTTGTTTTGAGATTGGCAAATGGCAAACAACAAAGCGAATTGTGATTTAAATGCAATTGGTTTTTTGGTTGTATGTGTAGTTGTTGCTGTTGTTGTTGTTGTTGTGTGTGTGTGTCTGTGTGTGTGCTCTATGCACAATTACACGACCTAGAAAAGCAAAGCAGCAGAAAGTAACAAGAAGAAAGCCAAGAGACTAAGACAAAGTCAAAGTCAAAAAGACGAAGGATGAGAGTTTGTTTAAGCAGCGAGAGAGAGAGAGAGAGAGAGAGACAGTGCTCAAACTATAGGGCTATAATACCAAATAGTTGGCCAAGACATTTACAATTAGTTTTGCCAAATGCTGTGAGATCTTAATTTGGTCGTGAACTTGATCGTGAGGCAAGAAGAGAAGCTAAAACTTGTGTCAGCATTAATGTAGTTTGTTTTTCTCTCAACTTAACTTCCCCTTGCCTTGTTTAAAAACTCTCACTCGAGGCCGTTTAATGGAAAGTGTGTCTGGAGTGAAGCCCTCATTAGAGCATCAAAGTCAAACAGATCTCCACGTTCACGTTTTGGGCCAAAATGCAAATTAAAGATGGGACCACGCAATGCAGTAGTAGCCAAGTCATTGCCACAAATGAATTGCCCAATGAATTTGTTGGTAATACACGCAGATCGTTTTGGCCTATAATTATTTTTGGATGCCCACACGAGTTTCACTTTTCATTTTCGCAGTTTACCTTTTGCCCATTTTAAAAAACGCTAATGAGCTCGTCGTTTCCTCTTCTCCTATTTTTATAACATATAAATTACAGTGATTCAAGTTAGTTCTTAGTTTTGTTGTTTAATTGCAAGTAAAAGTTTTTGTTTCCCACTTTTCCATAAATCAACGCAGAATGTTGGAATCGCGTTAGAAAATAGAAATGGAAATGCAGCCAAAAACCCTTTCCCAAATCAAATCTTGGAAAGCCCAACAATAATATCAAGATACTAAGACATTGTCTACTGTCTACTGTCTACAGTCTAAAAGTCTGCAGCTTTCTTCTTCTGTATTGCATTGTTCGATTTTTCCTAATCATATGAATAACGTTTTAACTCTTTCTCTTGGCCTGGCCCTGTCGCTTGGTTTGGCTTTCTGCTTGACTGCTTTCATTTGCATTCGCTTGCAGCTTCCGCTAAGCACTTCAAGTGCTTCCCTGTCCCTGCCCCTCCAGTTGCCAACTCTTCTACCTCTTCCTTTTCTTCTTCTACTCTGTAGAATTGTAATTGCTTTTGGCTTTGATTAGCATAAGTTTTGGGTGCAGCTCTAACGGATCTTTACGATTAGCTGATATCAACACAAAGCAGAGATCAAGTTATACATTTAAAAAAAAAAAAAACAGATCTGATTAAAATTATCTGGACAAAATGGGAAAATGTCTGGTGTAAATACCATTTTTTTTTAAATTTTTTTTTTTTAATTTTTAAAAATATTTTTAAGATTTTCCCATAGTTTATTTGGGTTTCGGTATTTTTAAACTTTCAACTCTGGAACCGAATAAATACTTGTTTTCAAACTATAATATATGTATCTTGAAAAACTAACATAATTTAAAGTTATGTTTACATTTATTTTCCATTCTTTATAATAAAAAATGTACTTACAAATTTTGAATTTAATTGAAAAATAAATAAAAAATACCTAGAAAATCTTCATTTAAAAAAGTTTATCTAAACATATTAACGATTTTTAAATAAAGATTAAAATTTTATTATTTCTTTTTCTGTGAAAAAAGACCGAATTATCTGTACATAAAAACTTATATTTTACACAAGCGATTGGTCATAAGTTATGACTCTAAACATTTGACCTGATACTTCTGTATGCTTATTTCATGGTCAGCTTGATTTATGGCCAATTTGTCTGTCATTTTGTTTGCTTCATTGCTCCTCATCGGCTTTCCACCTGCCCCAAAATGTGCTGTCAATCATGCGGCAGCGGCAGCTGCAAAACTTCACAGTTTTCACACTTTTCACATTGATCACATTACTTGTTCCGGGAACTTGGCTTCAGCTTTAGAAAATTGCGTCTAGTTCTTTTTCTATTTATGTATCTGTTTATGATTTGTTGAAATTACATTAACTGCAATTCACTTTTGTTGGCTTTTGTTTTTTATTCAACTTATTTTTGTATGTTTCTCCATTTTGCTGCAAGCTATTATTATCTGCTCTATGCCTTGTAAAATTGTTGGTGTCATTGTTGTGAGGCAGCACGCGGCAAAAGCCGCACAGGTTGCCAGGGGTTGGGGTACTGAAAAAGCCAGTGAAAAAGCAGTGAAACTTCTTTTGTCTTTTGCCTTTAAGCTGAAAAGGTAATGCAAATGCAGAAAGCCATAATTAATTGCCAGCTACATGAAACCGTTTGGGGGCGTGGCCTTTCAGAGGCTTTGGAGCTGGGGCCTGGCGCATGCCGAGATGGAAATACTTTTTTCTATAAATACTCTGTGCTTACAATAAGTATAAAAGGTATTTTATAGATTTTTTTTAATACTTAAAAACTTTTTAAAATCTTTGTTTTGCATTTTAGAGTATTGAAATTTGGTTCATGTATCTTTTCTTTATTTATTTTATATACTTTCCGAAGAATTTCATAGTACATGCTTTAATGTAGGGTATACTGTGAGTTGGGTCAATTATTTAAAAGCTTTCTTAAAAATGAATTTATAATTAAATTAAAAATTAAAACCATTCTTTTGTATAACTTGACTAATTTTCCTGACTACAGGGTATCTTGTCAGTCGGAAAGTCTCATTGTTGCTGTACCGAAACTGTTTTGTATGCCAAGGATACTTCTAGTTTTACATTAACTCTTCCATAAGGCACATGAGAATTTATTAATATTCTAGACATACTTATTCTTAAGTACAGGGTATATAAGCAGTCGATCTCCTTTAACTTAAGTATGTGTATTTTATGAAACATGAGTATTAGTTCTCATCTCGCATAAAATTTTCTGGACTTTACTACTACTGTAGTCGATTTTTTAACAACTACAGGGAATGCTACTTGTCGACTATGCTCTAAAAATGTAATATTTCATTGGTTGTTTTTTTTTCTGATTCGTGTGCTGCCCACTAATTAAATGAGTTGGGAGCGTGAAAAAGTCGCATGCTGCTCATGTCTGTTGCATCATTCGAAGAATGAGAAATATAAATGAAGAAGGAGAGGGAGAGGGAGAAGAAGTGAAAGAAGTAAAAGAAGAAGATGGAAATGCAGAGATGCAGTCTGAATGCAACTCATGCCACTACTCAACGCCATGACCTAGGCATTGTGTGGCATGTGGTATGTAAATTCAGCTAACGGTGCCTCAACTCAACTCATTATTGCTACTATTATTATAAATATTATTATTAGTATTCAAAGAAGTTGCCCCCGATTGAGCTGAGTTGAAAGAATTGTATCTATCAAGAGAATGTTTTATTTGTTATTGTGCTTCCAATCTATTTGTCTGACACATCGAATTATTTATGATATTCGGTCTTGATTTGTGTGCCATTAGCGCCTTTTGAACTAAACCTGGTTCTTAGTCTTTTTGGCCTAATCTTTTCTTCGAGGGCTTAGAAAGCGTGTAAATAAAATGCGAGCGAAAGTTGTTTCTTCTTTCATATTATTATTTCTATGCAAATTAGCCAAGAGTTTTAAAATCTTAAACAAATGCGCTTTTTTTTTCGGAACAATTATTTTTTGTCTAGTTTTTGTATTTTTTCTTATTTCCCTGGCAAAAATATTTAAACAATGTGTTAATTACAGTGCGGTCAACCCACAGTTGAGTTCAGTAAATTATCACAGAAAAAGAAAAAAAAAGAAAAAAAACCGTAAAACAAATCTGTGCTTAATCGTTAATTTATGATATATTTTTGTAGCGGTAAAGTCAGAGATGGCCAGAGCAATCAGTTGGCCAGTTGGAAGTTGGCAGTTGGCAGTTGAGTTACCGCTTGGTTGATCATTCAACAATTATGGTTCATGGGTAGCTCATAAAGTTCTTAGATTTTACATTTGATTTGGAAAAACTATTAAATTTAATGTCATCATTTCTGACCTTGAATGCAGGGTGTAGATGGAAGAAAGCGAGAGAGATAGAGAGAGAAAGAGGTTGTATAGGTGCCTCAGTTGATTGATCAATCAAACCAAATAACTCAACTCATCTTTGATGCTGCCATGATTGGATTAAAACAATTAGAGACGCAGTTGTTTGTTGGCCTGTTTAGGCTTGGATGCCACAACGTATGTGACTATCAATTCAATTAGGCAGGCAGAAGGAAAAGATATGGACAGAGGGACAGAGAGAGAGGGAAGGAGTGTAGAAGTAGTGTTGGGCAGTATGGCCAGTACAGCATTTTTCACGCTAAATTTGGCATTTATAAAATTTGGCATCAATAAATTTAAAAATTTTTGCAATTGAGTTTTGCTTTCATCCGACTTTTTTAAACTCACTAAAACATATAAAAACTTTAAGAAATAACTTTTTTTAGAATTATTCTTAGTACATTATGATGAGTACATCGTCATATTTGTCTTATATCTTAAGTGTGGTTTCTGCTCTAGGAGTTGTTTTTACATTTTAAGATAAAGATATTCATAAACAATTTTAAAATATAATTGCTGTCTTCATTTTTTATTAATAATAATATCATCAAATATTTTTGAAATTGTATGAAAAAAGTTGGATTACAATAAAGTTGAAACAAAATCAAAGACAATTGCATTTGGGCTGTTAGGAACTTATTGAGCATGTCTGATAAACATTTTTTATTTATTTTAGATTTTATTTTCGATCTTCATTCCCAATGAAAAAAAGCTATTTTTGCCAACACTCTTGCAGGGTGTAAGGTCTTAATGTCAACTTCAACTAATGCATTTATTCTTTATTTTTATTTGTTTCTCATTGCAGGTAAGTTCAAAAAGAAGAAGAACTATTTGTTGTTGTCAACCTGTTGCTGCCACATCATCATCAGCTGATGATGATTATGTGTTTGTGTGTCACGTAGCCGACGTGCAACTGGCGACGTGCAACGTGCAACTCGCTCAACCTGTCGATACTGACTTGATATAGCCAAAGCCAATTGGCCAATGAGGAGGATGGCTAAAACAGTATGTGTGTCGACGAATATCGTCTCCATTCTTGCTTCGATTCGGTTAGGTTAGGTTCCCAGCTAACATACAAACTTGGCCAATTGGCAATCTCGCCTTAGCCATAAATTATGTCGTCTCGTTGCCAGGTTTCAGTTCGCTCCGTGGAGTCGCCACCGTCGTCGTCATGATCATACATGTTGTTAGCCAAGGCGCACATCAAAATTTATAGGTCAGTAGTGGCAACAAATTGCCATTTTTTTTTTTTTCATCTCAACTCAACTCTTGATGGAATGTGAGAAAGAAAAAAGCTTGGCCCTCAGACTCTAGTTTTTTTTCGGCCAAGATCTTTTTGTTTTTTTTTTTTTGGACACATGTGCAATGTCTTTTTGTCTTTGTCTTTGGAGTTGGATTTGGATTTTTGTTTTGAAAATTGACCCAGTCTTTTATAGAATGAAACTCTGGCAACATTATGACAATCGATTTGCAATGGAAAGCCAGCAACGATTGCTGTTTAAGCCTCAAGGCGCTCCATTTATAACAAGTGGTCGATCTTGACAACAACAACAACAACAACTAGCAACAACAACAACTAGCAACTAACAACAACAACGTTGTTAGCTTCTCTCTCTTTCTGGATAACTTTATACATTCAATTTTGGAAGTTTCCTTTTTTTTGTTGTTGTCTGTATTGTTTGTCGGTTTTGTTGACTATTGTTGTTGCTGTTGCTAGTTGTTGTTGTTGTTGTTGTTGCTGTTGCTGTTGGTTGTCGTCGTTTGCTGTTGTCGCTGTCAATTTTGTTTGCTCCACTCGCTGTGGTCGCTGTTGCTTGTTGCTTGTTGCCTTTTTTTTTTTTTTTTTTTTTTTTTGATACCAGTCAACAACTTGTTGTAGCAATAATTCTGCATTTGACATTGCAATTGAGCCCAAAACGGTTTTCCATTCTCCTGTCTCTCTCTCTCTCTCTCTCTCTTTCCTTTCTCTCTCTGTCTCTGCCTCCCCCAGCATTAGGCATTGTCTCTAAGCTTTTTGGCAAAGTTAACGCTAATTAAGCGTAAAATGTCAACAGCAAAGAAAGGCAATTGCCTGATTGCTCATTATTGGCTTAAATGTCTACACTCGGATTAAAATGAACGGAAAATGAGCGGAAAGAATTTCAGTAATTCGTGCCCGATTCGTTCGCATATTTAGACCCTGTACTTCAAATGAACAAAGGGTCTGTTAAGTTTGCCAACTAACAAAAAGTTATTGTCATTTTAAGAAATTTTTGTACTTTATATTTAAGAAACTAATTTAACTTTTACAGAATAATTACAAAGCTTTGCTTAACTGTAGACTTTTTTACCAGTTTCGTTTTCCAACTCTCAAATAATGTCATTTTTTTTTTTTAATTTTTATCGGTATTTTCCTGAGTGTACTTTAAGTTTTTTATTTAGAAAATTATTTTTTTTTTACTGATTCTGCACTTTTTGAAAGTCAATGATAAGCAAATAATTTGTGGTTATGATTATGATTTTTTTCTCAGTGTACTTGACTTGTGTTGACTATTTTAACTTGCATTGGTATTTTTCTGAGTATACTTTAAGTTTTTCATTTAGAAAATGATATGATTTTGTTGGTACCCTAATATTTTCGAAGTCTATGATATGAAAAACATTTGTGGTAACAATATGATTTTTTTTTCTGAGTGTACTTGACTAAAGTTGCCTATTTCTAAATTTTCTTTTGGTATTTTTCTGAGTGTTCGTTAAGTTTTCCATTAAAAAAGATTATATATTTTGGCTTGAACTTAAATGTTTGTCTAATATTTATGTGTAAACAATTTTAATCAGCACTATGATTATTTTTCTGAGTGTACTTGACTTACCTTATTATCCTTGTTGTTGTTGTTGTTGCTGTTGAGCTTTTGCTGGTAATATTCCTCTCGCGCATTCGTATTGAGACTGTCAATGAGCGCCGAGGCATTCACATGACCATCGTAGACAATTGCATCTGGAGCATTGCTGTTGTTGTTATAGTTGCTGGCAACGGGAGCAACTGCTGCTGCTGCGGCGGCGGCTGATGCTGCTGCTGCTGCTGGCGCTGGTATGTTGGCTTGTGGTGTGCGTGTGTAAAGTTGTTCCAGTGGCAAACCTGGTGTAATTGTGGCAGGATTTGAGTTTTGAGTGCTGCCTGCTGTTGTCAACTTTTGTTGCTGCTGCTGCTTGTTTGTTGTTAACTTCTGATAGTTGTTGTTGTTATTGTTGTTGTTGCCGAGCTTCTGTTTGCTGGTTGTTGCCGTATTTGTGGGCGGCTTTGAAGCCGCTGCTGCATTTGCCGCTGCGGCACTGACGCTGCTCGGCCGTTGTCCTTGTCGTTTAAGAGCCGCTGTCACTTTGTGGCCAAAAGGACGTTTTGTGGCTCTTATTTTTAGCTTGCCCATGGTGGTTAAAGTGCGTTGATTGCCAGCAGTTGTTGTTGTTGTTGTCGTATCTGCATCCGCAGCGGTAATTGCTGCAATATTATTATTGGAACGCGCTGCAACAAATTGATCATCGGCATCGGTGGCATCGGTAAAAGCTTCAGTTGTAGATTCATCGCTATTCTCGCTGTCATCAACATTGGTCATTTCCCGACTCTCGGAGAATGTTGTCAAAGCTGGCGCTGTTGTTTCAGCCAGTTCACTATTGGTAACATCCAAATTCAAGTCTGTTGTTGTTGGCATTTCACGCATCAGCGTTGTTTGGGCCGTGACCTCAGCCTGCAATGCCGCCTGCTCGTTCATTGTGTGTTGCAGCTCCAGCAATGTGGTCTCATCCAGCAGCAATGTGGGATCCGTTTCAGTTTCCGTATAACCAGTGGTAGGCACTGTACTCTGCTCTTGATTCTCCGTGGAAGAAAGTTGTTGAGTTGAGCTGCTGCTGCTGCCGCTGCTGCTTCTGGCCGATGTTGCCTCCTGTTGTATTAGCTGCTGTTCCTCAATGTCCAGCGTCTCTTTCAATCTGGCCACACGCTCTACGATTCTAGCCAACATATCCTTTTGCGGCTCTGGCAAATTTTTGGTGTCCAGCTCCAACAAACGATCATATTTCTTCATATTACGCTTGACCGTTTCAATATCCGCTCTGGTTTTGGACGCTGGCGGTGTTAAAGTGGGATTTGGACTAAAACTGGGTGTCTCCATGAAATGAGTGCGCGCTCGACGATTGCTATAGCCAACGAGCTCAATAACGCCAGGATAATCGGCCTCAATCATAGCCGGCAGCGTGGAGCAAAGGACAATGACAAGCGCCAGGACGCAGCTGCAGGCTGCATTTAGCGCCATCTTTGGCTCGAAGGACGCAACACAAAATCACACAAAAATTTAGAGAACAAAACACACGCGACGATTTAACTGAATTTAAATTAACACTCGCGTTACGTTTTATATACAGTTTCTATTGATTTAACTTTATTTAATTTATTTATTTAAATATATTTTTTTTATATTTTTGGCCAACGCATTCGTAACTCGTATTAGTGTCAACTAACTGTAACTCTGTTTTTTTTTTGTTTTTGTGCAGACTTCACGACCGAACACGTTCAAAGTTCCAAGACCCAGTCTCAGTTCTCAGTTCTCAGTTCTCAATTCTCAAGATCAAGACGCCAGATCAAGTCGAGTCCAAGTCCAAGACCAAGTTCAAGTCCAAGTCAAACTCCAAGTTGACTGTCAGGACTGTTGGCAACTACTAGTCTGGCTTTTTGGCCACCTTTTTTATTTCAAATAGCACTTGTATTTTCTTTTCTTTCTATTTCTACAACTCTTCTTTCGCTCTCTCTCTCTCTCTTTCTCTCTCTGTTTCTTTAACTCGCTCTCTTTCTATTTTGCTTAGTTGGACGCGTCTCCGATCGCAAGTTGCGTTGTCTTCTAACGTCTTGGTACAAATGTTTCGAGCCGCGTTGCGGCAGCGTCTTTTAAAAATTTTCAACCGGAAAACGCTGCCGCAGTCAACGTCGAAATCGCTGTCGCCGTCGCAGTCAGCGTTGCTTTTGCAGACTTTTCTCCCAGACTGCGCAGACCGGTTTGCAGTTGGCCAAAGCGCTAGCAAAAGAAAGATACATTTTAACAGTTGAATAACTAAGGAAAGAATCAAAATAAATCTATAAAATCCTTTTAAAAATCTGTATTTATTAACTAAAGCTATAAATCTTTAGATTTTCATTAGTAATAAACCCCAAATTGTTAAAAACTTCAAATAAAGCTCGAATTAGGCGCGCAATTTTGCATACGCTGTTAACTTAACAGCGACTGTTAAAGCCTCGAACATGTTTGATGCAACATGTTGCATTGAACTTTTTCAAACTCTGTTAAGTTGAAAGAAATGCAGTTAAAAAGTCAAATTATGTTGGTTGAATAAAAGAAAGAAAAAAAAAAAAATAAAGTTGTATGCAAAATTTTAATGTTGACCAAGAACTTGAAAGACGTTAGATAAATTTTTACTCTTTTTTAACTATTTAATTTGTCAAGCCACGCATGATATTCACTTTGGCTGTTTGACTAGATTCTCCGCATTTTGGCCTGATTCTTGATACTTGATTCTTGGCTTTCGCTTCCAATGTCAAACGACGCCTCGTTTGGCCTGTCATCGATCCATGATGATCCACATAAATATTGCAACTAACAGGTTAAACCAGACGCATGCTTAGACAACTCGCTAAAGGGGTAAAATGGGAATTAAATATACCCTTGTAGTGGGTATGATAATTTTGAAATTAGATGTGCAACGTGAATAAATATTGTTGTTCCAGATAAGGCAGAAATGCCTCAACATTAGTGTGTTCCATAAATGTTTTGTTACCAATTGATTTGAAGTTTATTTTTGACATTTGAAAGAAATTAAGAAAATTAGTTACATGACAACTAATTGTAGTAAATTGTTTTTATTATTTTTATTTTAGTTTATTATTTATGTGTTTTTTTTATTTTGCTTTTTTTTCATTTTATTTATAAATTTTTTATGTCTATTATAGCTTTTTTTTACTCTATTGCAAGCGTATTAAAAATTCGGTTTTGCCAAAAATATCATTTCTTGATGGTTCAGTTTCAATTTAGCTAAATGACAAACGCTTAACATAATTCTGTCGCGTGTTCCACAGTCAGAAACCTCAGTTAATTGAAGCGACTTCATTCTTCCTCTGTGCTATCTTGCCTCTCTCTCACTCTCTCTCTCTCACTCCCTTTCTCTGTCTAGTGCTGATCTATTAGTCTGTGCCCTGCAATCAACTCTTCTTGGCGCTCGATACGTGCTCCGTATGCTAATGATCTTTATTAGATTTCCATTTCTAGCGGCTTTCTTGTGCGCCTTTCTCATAAATATATACACATATGTATATATTATAAGTGTATTTTTTTTGCTATTGAAACCATGGGAAAGGCAGCAGCAACAGCAGCAGCAAAAACAATTGCAACCCTGCAACTTGGTCTTGAACTTGCAACAAAAGCAACTGAGCGTTAATTAAAAATGAAAATAAAAATGGCCATAGATCAATGCACCTGATAAATTGAGTCTCTAGGCGTACAAGAAATTTGTCTTTAATTTGTGGCATGTGGCACAGGGTTTATTTAGGCCCTAATTTGTGGCATAACATTGACATGACTTGAGGCGCTTCATTAGCAACAACTTGATGCCACAAGAATTGCGATTCTAAATATTCGCATTGACACACATGCAAATCGTGGGTGCTGTTGTCGTTGTGTCGTTGTGAGTGGGTGACTGGCTGGCGGCAGCTGTTGCTGCTGCGTGGCCAAAATGTTGCTGCTGCAACTGTGCAACTGGCAACTGCAACTGGCAACTGTGCAACTTTCTTCTGTCTTATCTTTATGCATATGCAACGCAATGGCGGCGGCGTCTGCATTCTTTTTGTGGCATAAAATATGCGATCATCTGCTAGCAACAACAGCAACAGCAACGGCAGCAGCAACATCTGCACTCGGAAAAATATGTCATCCTCAAATTAAGTATATAACTGAATTTCTACTGTTCTTAAAATTTGAAGATTGTTGTGTATTACTCTTAAATTAAGTATGAAAAGATCGGTTTAAGTTTGATTTTTCATGCTTTCGCCATGTGATTCTCAACTGGTTCCAGCTGCACAAAGGTAACATCAAAAGATATTAAAATTTAATGATATACAATTTTTTTTTAATCATACTGGTATATTTAAAGATTGCAACGAACTAGAAGATTTTCTACATTTTTTTTATGATTCCATTTTCTTTTACAGATTTAAATGAATCCCAAAACATAATTAAAGTTTTCCAGAAAAGTCGTATTTTAAATACGATTTTTGTTCTCAGTTTTGAACATTCTTTGCTTACGTACAAAATTCTAGATATTTTTCTGAGTGTACTTCAGGCAACATCATCAACTCTTGAACTTTACCAGCAATGAAAAGCTTGGCAGTGGCCCTTTTAGCCATGGCAACTGTTTAGCATTTGCGGCCAAGAGCAACTTTTGCATAGACCTAAACTTGATGAAAAGACAGAAAGAGAGAGAGAGAGAGAGACACAGAAATAGAGTTAGAGAGAGAGGGAGCGAGTATGCAGTGAAAGAAAGAGATGCTGCACGATGTTGCTGCTGCTGCTCAAGTGCCAATGGCAATCTGCCTTTTTTTTATTTTGTGTTGTTGTTCCTGCTGTTGTTGGAACTGCTTTTTCTTCTGCTGCTGTTGCAGTTGTGATTATTGTTGCTGTTGCTGCTGCTGCTGTTGTTGTTTATTTCCCTGTAGTTTGATCTTTTGGTCTTTGGCGGTAATTTTTGTTGCCGCTGTTACTGCGGCGTCTGCACTTTTTCCTAGCAATTGTTGCTGCCGTCGTCGTTGCGGCAACGCTTTATTGGCTTTCAGTTGTTGCTGCTGTTGCTGATGTTGCTGCTGCATTGCAAATTCTTATTTCTATTTTCGCTTTATCTACAAGTTTTGTCTTCATTTTTATTTTAATAGTGCAAATGATTCCGCTCTTTTTTGCAAATTGCAACTGATTTTTTTGCCAGCGATAAAAATGCATCAACAGTTGCTGCTGCTGCTGCTGCTGCTGGATCTACTGCAACTTTTACAATTTGATTTCGTTTTTGCATTTTCCCATCTTTATCACATAATGATTTCAAATAGTTGCCACTTTTATAGCTGGGTGCGAAATTAATTTGAATTATTACTATTATTAGTTTGTTATTTGTGTAATGCGAATGCTGCTGATGCCGCATCAGTTGCAAGTACAGTTACATGTTGCATGTGGCAACTGTTGTTGCTGCTTTTTGCTGCTGTGCATTATGCAAGATTGCAATGTTATCCATGGCAATGGCAGCGCAACAAATTTAGTGATAAGCTTAAGTACTGCAGCATCTGCAACTGTTGCTGCAATTGACAGCAGCAACATAACTTGTGCCTGCTTCAATTACCAATTGTTGTTGCCGTTTAAATGATTGCATTGTTGTTGCTTCTTTAGCCACATTTAAATTTATTAAAACTGCGCAACTTCTAACGGACAGAGAGAAGCTTGGAATGTTGCTGCTGTTGTTGCTGCTGGCGATCAATGACCGTGCAACACTTTGTCTCTCGGCCTTGTAGAACCTGCTGCACAATTAAGTCAAGAAGTCAAGCCTCCTGCCTCCCTCTTTTCTCGTCTCTTCTCTCTCTTGGCCCCGGCGCCTGTATTAGCCATTTTGCATGCAATTTGATGTCATTTGTCATTTGCTTAATTGTGACCAAGTTGCGTTGCGTTTCCTGCCACCAACCAAATGCAACTGTTTTGTAATTGTTGCCAGGCACGCAGCGGCAACTCGAGCTGTTGCATCTACGACATCGACGACTGTTGCCGCTGGGCCATTTAGTTTCAATTAATCATGTTGTCGCTGCACGCGTCTATTAGCTGTTTATGATGTCTCAAGACATGCCCCCTCGGGTGGTAACGTTGCACCGCTCGCTTGCTGCTCATTAGCGGCGCCCCCAACAGTCTGCCTATCTTCCTCTCTTTCCCTCTTTCCTTCCTCCCTCTCTCTCTCTCTCCTTATCTCCCTCTGCTGCTCATCCTTCAACCTCTGGGCGTTTATTAAATGCTCTCGTGGCAAATGCCGCTATAACCTCGAGCTGCTCTGACTTCATTTGTTGCCACATTTTATTTTGAGACCCTGTACTTAAAATGTACAAAGGGTCTATTAAATAACTGCATCAAATATTGGGTGGGTGAAGTCATATCCGGGATGTCACATACAATAATAGCTAGATACATCAAAACTCCAATGTAGGTTCTTATACCTTACGTAACCTAGGCATATAAATTTAAATAATAAATACTGAATATATTTTGGAATTAATTAAGAGTGATTAGTTGTAGTTCTGTATGCAAAATTCATGTCCTCTATCTCACCTACACCTCACCTATGTAGGTGATAAAATTTAATAATAAATTCTGAATATGTTTTCAAATAACAGTTTTCGCAGCAAACTAAATTTGAAACAATCAATTACAGTAATATAAAAAAATTTCAATTAAAAAAAATTTATGCACTGCTTTAAAAAAAAAACATTTTTTTTTCAAATGTTTTAATTTGCGTTGCATTTTATTACACTCAAGATTTTTATTACACTCAAGATTTTTTTTAAATAATATTTACATATATTATTTTTATTTGTATGAGTACAGGTTCTGCCCCAGTTGGGTTCTCTCCACTTAAGCCTTTCCTAGCACTTCCCTCTTTTTTTTTTTTTTTTTTGGGCCAGCTTTCGTAATGCTGAATGTCCAATGTGAAGTTCTTTTAATGCTCCATTTGGGTTTATACTTTAGTTACCGTTGCATGATTGTGGTTGCGTTGCGTTGTTGGTTGCGCCTCCCCGTTGATGGACAGCTTTTGCGCCCAGCTGTCACAGGTTCGTTGACTCGTCCACTTCGCTCAGTTCAGCTCAGTTCAGTTCATTTCAGTTGAGTTGAGTTGGTGTTGAAACAATTCAAGTCCAACCAGTGGCCATTTGATGTGTCTAACTCGTTGCATAATTCCCAGACAGATGGTTGAATGTGGTTGGTCAGTCTTTTAGCCTAAGTAATTGCTGAGCTTGCAAATTGAATCTCTCAAATTTAACTGGCAATTTTGTTTGCCTAGTTAAAGTGGCTTTAACAGAAAATCTCTTCCGACTTAAGGCATGCAATTTCATTTAATTCTATTCAAAAGTCATTAATTTTTATTTAGTTTTCTAGTGATGTAACTGTTACTTTTATAATGTTATGCAAATGGTTTTATTTATTTAATGTCAGTAGGCACATATTTCAGTTGTATATTTAAAATAAACTAACGAAAAGTAGATTTTTAATTAATTAAAGTTTTCAAATAAAATTATAAAATCATTTATATCAAGTTCATTTATAGAATTCTTGACTAACAACCGAACAACTATTTCAACAACTTCCATCTATCATAATTTTGCCAAAACTTAACCGATTTCCTTGCTGAAAGTCAATTTATTATTGCCTGACATCTGATTCTGCATCAAAATTTCGTTGGACAATATTTTTAAAAACTTTAAAGTGTCAAAAATATTATTTATTAAAATTTTATTAAACGCTTAAAACTGTAATTTAACATTTTACTTTTTTTATTTAACTTTTTACTTTACTCAGACTAAAAACGAAAAGAGAAATGTTATGTTATGTTCAGCTAAAGTTACAAATTGCGAGCAATGTTGAAATGCTTATCCGGCCAGATATCTGCTGTTCATTATTCATTTTCATAGTTCCTTGGCTTTATTTATGAACATAGTGCGTAGTTATCCGGTTTATCTCGATGGAATTAATAGATTTTCATAAGATAACTGGTATCCAACTGAACCAGTTGGTGAGTCGCTGAACACAGAATGCAATCTGTGCAAAAGATGAAGACGAGAAAGAGAGAGAGAGAGGAAGAGGAAAAGGAATAGGAAGACAGAGAAGGCGTAACACCCCCCACGACTAATTGTGCTCATTTCCATTTATCAGTTGGCTTCAAAATGAATTACAGGCACTAAAAGCAAATTAAAATCGTGCCAAGTGCTGCAGAATAAACATTTCAGAAGACACCCAATGAATGAGAACTGAGAACTGAGTGTGGAGACTACCTGGGGATCTGTGGATGCAACTGAATGTGGATGCCACTTGGATTGAGGGGCTGCAACGCATTAAGCTTTTAATTTAGTGTCTAGGCAGCAATTTTCATGCGTTTTACTTGGTCTTTCAGTTGGTCTTGGACTTGGACTTGAATTGTTCGCGGATTCGGATTCGCGTGTTGCGTCTTTTTAATTTTATTTTTAGATACTAGAATTCACAGTCAGCAACTGTTGTGTGTTGTGTGCTGTGTGTATTGTGGAGACTCTTGTGGCAATCTCGTGGCACTTGTTGCGCTCGTTTGCCAAATGCAATTAAATGTGTGTCGCCGCTGTTTGCCAATGTTGCTGATGTTGCTGGCGTGCTGCAACTGCAACTGTGCCGCATAATTGTGCCAAATGAATTTGTAATTATGTCTCTTTGTGTGTGTATTGCCATGAACTTCAAATGGCCAACTAGCCGGTTTTCCTGGCCAAGTCAGTGAGTGACATCACATGTGAGTGAGTGAAACGAAGCAGTCAACAAAAGGCAGGCAATGACATTACAGAAAAAGCAAGGCAGCCACCAAAACAAAATTTAATTAAAGCGCATGACGACAACATTCTCATCACAAACAACAACAGCATCAAGCAACTAACAACAAAAGTCACAATAGAGCAAAGATGACAAAAGAAATTGTTACGCAGCTTTAGACACGGTCAGAAAAGTGTCAAAGTCATTGCGACATATTTGGCAAGCTTCTGCCTTGAGAGGCCAATTAAATGGCGACACTCGATCGCATAACGAAAGCCAATAGCTCACATAGAATTTTGTACTATTAGGGATGGGAATACATATGATGATATCGATATTACATCAATAGAAATGATATTTAATTTAGAACAATGTCATAATTAATGTGATATGTATAATTAGAATTTTTCTTAATTTTTTAAGTCAAGAAAAAAAAAGTTTTTAATTTTTTAATCCATTTAACTTAAGACTATAATTTAATTACTTTTTTAAAAATTTATTTAAGGACTGGATATTGATATAAACATATTGATATTGATCCGATATTTAATTTAAAAATTAATATTTTTTTTTTAAAGTTTCATGAAAAATTTAAAAATTAATTATTGCATCGTAATTTTTGTTTAAAGGCTTGGAACAGTTACAGGTTTTTTTTTTACTTTTAATAGCCGGAGATCATAATTTATTTTTTAAAAAGTTTTGGTTTTATATTTTTTAATTTGATATTTTTAAATATACTGATTAACATCGATCTTAAAAAATTAATTGTTTTTTTGAATTTATATTTCAACATTATTATTATTACATTTTTTTAATGCCATTCCCATCCCTAACTTAGATAGTAATACTTAGAAATAACAAAAAGATGAAGTAGAAGAAGAAGAATCAGAAGTGTACTATGGCATTCCCCAAGTGGCAAGATACAAAAAAAAAATGGGTCAATGATGGCTTAAATTGTGCGGCATTGTTAAATGGTGCGAGCTCTCAGAGAACTCTGAGAGGTCTCCAAAGCCCTGACATCTGATCGCACCTCTGACTCTAGACGACTGATGATTGACTGCTAGATTGATGGATGAATGGATGGTTGAATTGTTGGGTGTTTGCCATTTTCCAGGCTCTCCTTTGCGGTTGACAGCGGCAACAGTTGCACAAATATTCAATTTATGATCTCTCAGTTTCAGTTTGTTTTGCATTGGCTTTTTGGCTTGTTGTTGCTGTTGCTGTTGCTGTTGCAGTTGTTGCTTTGGGTTATTGAGATGTTTGTTGTGCCCCTCATCGTCATCAGTCTGTTGGGTTGTCGGTTTGACTGTGTCTGCAACAATTTGTCTAATGTGCCAATTTGGTCGCTGTGTTGGCGGATGGATCGTTAGCTCAATGCTTGATCATGTTGATTTCTTTCTTCGCCTTGTATTTTCATTTTCCTTTTCTTCTTGCGGCCTATCAATGACAATGCAACACGAGACGAGACGAGACCCGATGAGATGTTTGCAGCCCTCTTTTTCCCTATAATTTCCACACCATAGCGTATCTCACTTGTCCCATTTATTTATTTTGTATTTCTGCTGCTTAAATTTAATTCACGATCTGCCAACAACTTTTGTTGACTTCGACTTTGACTTCGACTTGAAGTTGAGTTTTGGGGCCTCGCAAAAATTCCCTCGACGCGTTCGCGACGCTTTTGCAAATCTTCTTCAGCTTCATCACCATCTCCATCTTCTTCGTCTTTTTCTAACAAGACTTTTCTTTTGCTTACTTTCCGATTTTTCAAATAGACAGAGTCGGGAAAAATCTTTACGTTCGCGTACTTAACCGCAATAATTTTGCTCATTTGAGTGTCGTGGAAATGAGTTAAAGTTGCCTCCTGCCACTTGGCGGCAACTGCAGCAACAGCAACAGCAGCAGCAGCAGCAATAGCAGCAGCAGCAACAACAATAACAGCAGCAACTTCAGCGGCTGCCGCTAATGTAATGTGAGCATTACTTATTTCCATTTTTTTTCTTCATTTTTTTTTTTGTTTTTTCTTACCGCCAGCGAGTCTCTTAATTCATTAATTTCCCACAGACTGAGCTGCAGGCAGAGGGTCGCTGAGGGAAGCTGCAAAGCAAAGCAAAGCACTATGGGCAAAATATCCAATATTTTGGTATAAATTAGATTTTTTCTATCAGTAAAATTTTTTTTTGATTTTGTGTCAAATTTTTTGGAATCCATAATATTTGAAGTTTGCTTGGTCAGCTGATTGGGTGTTGTCATTTGAACTGAATTTATTTTGAAAACCTTATAAAAAAATATAAAGTTAGCTAAAGTTGATAAAGGTATTTAAAATGTGCTATGAAAAAACAAAAATTTAAATGCAAGTCAGATTCAAGCAAAGTTTTAATTCTCTACCCTTATAGTTAGATTTTATATTAGTATGTAAGACTTTTTTCCATTAATTCTAAATTAGTTTTACCAAGTTCCTTTTTTATGTTTATGCCAAAAATTCACCTTTTTTGCCCATAGTGCAAAATCAGCTTGAAGCCAATTTCAAACGTGAAACCGTTGAAAGTTATCACCTCCATCCACGACCAGCGAGTGACAGCGCTAAGAACGAGCTGAATTTTTTTCGGGGCTACAACCGCTAGAAGATTACACGCATTCTCTAGCAGTTGTCTTCCCTCGCCCTCTTCTTCTCCCTCTCTCTCTCTCGCAGTGGGTCTTGCACTGCTGCAACAGAGAATAAAGCTGTTGGCCTTTGTTTAGCGGGTGTTGCAATGCCAATTGCTGTTATCATGCCGTAAAGTGCAATTTCTATCTTTCCAACCTATACACTGAGCGATAACAATGCAATTTCTATGCAATAATTTAAGAGTCTAATGACATTAGCTGAATTTATTTAGTTGATTTTTTTGGTAATAAAAGCAGCTGCTGTGCGTGTTGTTGTCACAACTAGTGATGTAAATCCAAACAGTGAATCAGGCTTAATATCAATATGTAATAACTGACAAAAATTAAATCAAGTTGTCGATATATCTTCAGATAATAATAATAATCGTAATTTTAACCTTCAAAAGTCGAAAATCAGATTATCTTCAAAGTTTACCAAAAATTTAACAAAATTCCAAGCCGAATATCGATTGACCTCTTATTTCATTCTGCAATACAATTTTATAATTATAATAGTTAATATATATTTTTTCCCCAGAACGCAGAATGTATTTTTTTTTTTGTAATCTATCATTTAATCAACTTTTGTTTGCTATGCCATTAAAAATTCAAGTTCTGCCCTATATTTCTTTAAATAAATCATAAAAAATTATAATTTAAATAAATCATTATATGTGCAACCAGTTTCTTTTAGTGTATTGCCATTTTACAGTGGTTCGCGCACTGAGTGTGCCAGTTTTCAAGAATTGCGCATACGCACAGTTAGCCACAGTTGTGATGTCTGGCTGGCCAGCGTTTTTATTGTTATGCTAGCTGGAAATTACAATATGAATAGCTTGCAGGCATGATGATGAGTACCCGTAATAGTCGTAACGAGTATTACTCGAGTACTTTACTTATTTGGTTATGTAAAGCGCCAGTCAATGCAGTTTTCAGGTTCTATAGAGACTTGTGCGCTATATTTCTGGGTCAGTTGTTGTTGTTGTGGCTCACAGTTATGCAGAGAGCAGCGAAAAAAGGTGTCAAACGCTATGACTATGACCTACAACCCATGGAGAGCAACAACAACAACAACAACAACAACAACAAACCGGCAAATGAGAATCTTTTGTTATGTCTTTTTGGTCAAAATCTTTGTTGTTCTCTCATCTGCATTTTTGTAACTGTGCCTTCAACTTCAAGTCCAGCAACAACATTTTTAGTGTGTATTTTTTTATTTTTCGTTATTCTTCATTCGAATTTCAGTTGCTCGTTTATATGCTAATTAAATAATACCCATTTTCAATCTGTCTTATCATATTGCTCGATTTCAGTTCTTTTTTTTTGTATTTTTTCATCTGTTGCATTCTTATGCTAACAGGCAAATTGCTTTAAAAAAATTCTTCGGCTCCGCGATGAAAGTGTTTTTTCTGACCTCGATTCTCAGGCTCCAGCTTCAGGTCTCGTGGTTGCAACTGTGTCGCCTTTCATTGAAATTGGTCTGGTCTGGGTCTTGAGGCATGTTTCACATATTTCATGATTTTACTTTTATCATTTTTTTTTTTATTTTTTCATCTCTCTCTTTATATTTTGCATTTTCTGCGCATATTTTTCAAGTGCTGTTCAGTGGTTTTCCGTCATCCCACGCTCTTAATTACCCCCAGAGCAGACGCCTTCGCTTTGGAGCATCCTCCTCAGTGGCCACTTTGTGTATGTAGTGGAAACTTCATGTTGAGTGTGGGATGCTCATCTTCCTCTTCTTCTTCATACTGTCGATGATATTGTCGGTTTTTAAAGTTGGTGATTACTCGTCCTATTTACACACTATTTGCATAAAAAGTTATAATATATAGCTAGAACATGTGAAAACTGGTTTTAGAATATTTTTGAGGGTATCATTAAAATTTTACGCTATTATCAATAGTATTCATACTTATTTCTTCTGCCTTTTTATATCTTATAAACATAAGAATTTTATCATATAAGAATTATAAAGGCATTTTATATTTTTTGTTAAGCATTTTGTAAACCTATTAAAAAGCAAGTTAATTTAAAATTTTCATAAATTTTTCTGAAGTTAAAAGAAATTCTGTACATTAACGTTGTCTTTTTCTAACATTTCTATAGGGATTAGAAAACAATAGATAGCAAAAAAATCGAGTCTCCCAAATCGTTTTTACCTCATACTCGACAAAAGTTAACTTTCTTTTCAACTATACATTTTCTTTCATAATTTTTAGATATCAAAAAAAAAATAAAAATTATTATTATATTAGATATCAATTTAAATAAATAATAAAAAATTGTAGCTTACTTTAGCAATCTTTAATGGGTAACTGCTAGTCCCAATGCCTTTCTCTTTAGTTCTGTTGCCCCGTTCGTTCATCGTGTTTTTTGTGCGCTCTGTTTGTCATTTCAATATCCAAATGGATTCAGGAATTTATATATTTTGCATAAATACTTGGATCAATTACAGTTGGTTTAGCTTGGGAATTGACATTCTAATTACTTGCTTAATTCGATTAGGATTGTAGAAGTTAAGTTTGTTTAGGTTTGCATATGTTATTTGAGACATGTTGCAAGTCTCAGTGTAGACCACACAGAAATTGTCATGCAACTAGCGTCAACTTGCCACCTGGTTGCAATTCATTTTAATGATTTTAACGAGTTCATTAAAAATGTATTTAAAAATTGTTATTATGTTTGCCGTTGGCTTAAAGCAATTGTTATTGTTGCCATTTGTGAATATGCATTGAATTATTCAAACATTCAAGTTGAATGTGAAAGGGGGCAGAAGGAGGGAGACGATGGCGTGTTGCAGCAACATTAACTGCACATTCCCTGCTCTCTTTCCCTCTCTGAAACACATGTCACGTTGCAACAAGCAGTAGCAACAACGACAACAACAACAACAACAACAACAACACCCACAGCTTGCAACTTTGCCACGTTGATAATGTCATGGCAACTGTCGTTCAACTCAACTCTCAACTTCAACACCAAAAGTTGATGGGCTGCCAAGGCGCATACATCATCATCATCAACAACATTTCTGTCGAGACTTGCCATTGGAAAATATGAAAAATAAAAAAGAAAAATACCTCTCTGAGGATGCTTGATTTTCACTGCACCTAAATTATAATTTTTTGCCTTTTTTTCTCCTTCTGCCAAAGTCTCTTCTATTTCTTTTCTTTTTTCTTTTCTTGTTATTTTGATTTTCTGTGGATTTTATTTTAGGGAAATGGAAAGTTTTGCGCGTTTCTAGCGAATTTCTTTAGTTGTCGTTGCTGTTTGCTTGCTTAAAGTTTAAACAATTGTAAGTGATTATTATGAACAGGATATGAGTGTGTTTAACGCACAAATAGTTGCGGGTTATGTCTACTGTGTTGATTCAGCTAATTAACAACGAAAGTTTGCCGAAAGTTTGGCCAAGAGTTAAGCAAATAAAGACCAAAAACGTAGCCAAAAAGTTAGAATTGATCATGTGTTTTAAGCAAAGTCTTCGACTCACTGAAAAGCACGAAAATAAATTTTTAAAGTATAGGAATTAATATTAATAAATAAATACCTAACCTATATACTCTTCATATAATTTGTATTATAAAAAGGTCTTATTCACATCATAAATAAATGTTTGAAATTTAGTATTGTTAAGATAGTTATCACTCCATATCAACAACTTGTTTTCATTTTAAATTAAAAATTCATTTAGAAATAAAAATTATTTTTTTTTTTCAAAAAATTTTAAATTAAATAAAAAAATGTATATACAGTCGAACTTCCCTAACTCGAATCACCATTATCCACGAAAAAAGTTCGAGTTAGGGAGACTTCGAGTTAGGGAAGTAGAATTGTATGAAATTTGCCTAGTATTGCCAATCGATTTTGTTCGAGTTAGAGAGACTTCGAGTTAGGGAAGTTCGAATTAGGGAAGTTCGAGTTAGGGAAGTTCGACTGTAATTGATTTTAATTTAAAGACAAGTATAAATCGCACGTAGAAAACAATAATAAATCTATTTCAAATAATATTTTAAGTACTTAACTAATTTTTAAAAATATTCATAGTTTTATATTAATGCTTTTCGTGACTCACGCAAGTTTTTCAGCACTCACGCACACATCTCTGGGGCTGTGCGAAAAGTTGTCAAAAGGATGGATTTAAACTTGAAGCGTTGTTGTCATTCATTAATTACTCAGCAGGTCACTTGAGCACGCATTCAGTCTTAAGTTCAGTCGAATCTCAGGTCTCTCCGATCTCAGGGTCTCTGCGGGATTTTGACAGATAAGCTTTACTTTCTTCGGTCAACTGCTCGAAATTGGCAATGGATTTTTTGTCAGCTGCTGCTCCCCTTTGACACTTCTCCCTATCTTTTTTGGGCTCGTTTGTTTTCCCATGATCGTTTGTCTAGCCAAACCTCTCTTAAAAGGGGGGACAAAAACAATCAACGCGCCTTAAGAAGAAACGAATTCGCATGACCGAAAAAAAAACTCGTGCGAGATTTAAAGACTATTTGGACTTTTAGTTTTGCTTTGTTTCGCTGTTTTTTTTTTTTTTTTTTGTTGTTTGTTGTGCAAGTAAATACTTAAATATAGCACACTTACTCGTAAACAGTTTGTTGATATTGTTATAGCGAAAGTGAAACCTAAATTTGGTGTCTGATTCAGATCGAGACTCAGATCCAAAGTGCGACTTTTGTTTGCCTCTAATGAGAGTTAATTACAACATCAAAGAGCGGTTGTTTTTTCACTCCTTCTGTTTTTCTGCTCCCTCTCTCTCTCTTTCTGTTTTATAGACTGTTTTGTCCGTTCTGCCAACAACTCATTAATATCGCGATATAAGCGTGCCTCTGATCATCTCGGTCTTGGCCGGGGACCTCTCTGGCCAGATTGGGCACAAGTTTTGATTAGGCGCGGCCAAAAAGACAAGGCAACAACTGCAAAAACAAATAGAAAACCATTTGTGAGAACTTTGCGACTACGAGATACCCTGCAATTAGCTAAATTTATCTGAAATATATTTCTCAGATTCTAAAGAGTTATTTACCTATTGCATCTAAAATGAATATGGGCATTTCCACGGAAAGGTCCACCGCGGCCAAAAACGTAAAATTTATCAAAAACTCACATCTTAAGAAATTTGCTTCCAAAAATGTATTCAAGTTATTTATTTAAGCAATATACACTAGAAAAATTCAATAGGATGAACTTAGAGATTCTACATTGGAATAAATTCTATTTTTCTTTATTTTTGCCCATTTTCCTGAAAATTTACTTTCAAAATGGACCGCTTGTATATTAACGATTTCACTAAGTAGGACAGTAAGATTGTAACATAAACCATTTTAATTAAAAGAAATATATTGAAAGTTTAATTTAATAAAGTATTTCGAGCTGTTTTCGAAATATAATTTAAAATAGAGAAACAGAAACAACATAAAAATAGTGATGGTAAAAAATGTCCCGTGCGCGATGTCCCGTGCGAATTTACGTGAAATTGAATTAAAAAAAAAGTGCAAGTCATATTTGAAAAAAATCATAACCATTTTTAAGAGGCATCAATGCACAAGAGTTAAAAATAAGTTGCATTAAAATATTGCCTCTGGATTTGCTGAAATTGGCGTCTGAATTGGTTGACCTCACAAGTCACTTCCGTTTTGTGTCCCGTGCGAATCACTTGAATTTTTATATTATCTTCAAAATGAAAAATTATCCAAAATCAATCTTTGCACCAATGAAAGAGCTAATCAAATGCTATATGTTAAGCCCTTCATCAGAAAAAAAAACCGTTTCCTTTTTACCGTTTTTTTACTTTGAATGTGTACGAATGTCCCGTGCGCGAGTATGGAAATGCCCATATAGAGTATAGTTAAGGAAGTAATTATACCAAATTTCAAGAATATAACTTTTAAAAAAGCTGAGTTCTCAAAAAACTATCATCAAAAAAATTTATAAACAGTAATCACTCTACATCAACATATTATTTACATCTTAAATTAATAGTCAATTCATTATGAAAATATAAACATATAAAAATATAACATTTTTCAAATAGTATTCTTCAAATAACATATTAAGTAGTTGAACATTTTTTAAAAATTTTAAGAAACTTCTTAAATTTGTAGAGCATCAAGAACATAACTTTTAGAAATTTTAAGCTCTCAAAAAAAAACATACACATATATTTTATATAAATGAGTGCAGCTGTTGTTTTAGAAATCAAGAGTGCAACTTAAATTGCATATTTACAGAGTATCCGCTAAACGTTTGACATGTACCACATTTCTATGATGAAATTATAATACCCTCTTCAAGGGTATATAAAAAGCCAAAGAGGAGAAGAAGAAAAACCGCGTTTACCAGCTAAACTCTAAGTAGAGAAAGTACACGCGGTGCACATGTAAAAGTAACCAAAAAATAGAAAAAAAATAAATTTGAAGAAAAAAAAAGATGCGAATCTTCGCCTTTGCCTTTGGCTGGCTTTTTGGATTTGGATTTTGGATACGACTTCAGTTTTCTTTGGGGCCAAATTGCATGGCGCGCGCACTTTTACCGCTCGCTTTCGTATTGTATTGGATTGTTTAGCGTCTTGTTTTTTCGAGACTTACGCCTACATATATGTAGATGGGATGTAAATATTACAACATTACTGCTGGTTATCATCTATTCACTGTACATGTTGTATGCCCTGTCATTTGCATACTTAACACCTTCTTCATCATGTCCCCCTTTTTTTTTTTTTCTTGAGCTTCAGCTTTAAACTTCGTCTCCAATTGTAATTGAAATTGGAAAATTTCTTCAACTTGAGCTACGTTCGCTGACAGATTGAATGGTAACGCGGCATTTGCAGCTTCGAGACGAATTGAATGAGAAGAGTTTTGCTTTTGTAATTAGAAAATAATCGACTGCATCTCTGTTTGAAGAGGCCAAGACTCAGAGTCTTACTTTCAATTTCATCTGCATGTGCAAGCAGCTGGCATCTGGCAACATGAGAGGAGAGTGCAAAGGAGCGGATATAATACTACATATGTGTATATATGTATATGTGGATATTTCAATGGCTCTTTTTTGTATTTGTGTTATGCATGATTTGTAAGTCTGTCGCTTTCTTTGAGCAGCGTTGATGACTTTGCACTGCCTCTAGTATGCGATTACAATCAGATATACCCTGTAGAAATGTGCCAATAGAGCAGCTTGTAGTTGTGAAAGGTTTGAAAATGAAGAAAGACGCACAGATAGTTTGGTATAGCTGTTTTTCTGACTTAGGGACAATAGTTGATAGAATGCAGCGAATAATAACAATCCAAGCTGTCATTCTGAGTTCCGTTCTATCTTAACTTAGATCAGCTTAGAGTTATCTTCATGAAATTTAGTGTAGCTCTTAATATACATATTAGCTAGTCTATTTATAAAATTAAACTCATTCCCTACACTATATCGTAAATAAAGTCAATATTAAATAAAACTGTCCTATGTGAACTCAGCTCCCTTTTGACTTAATTTGCTGAAATTTAGTGCAGTTAGTGTCCTAAAGAACAGTTAGTACATATGTTAAAATCATCTTAATTCCTACACTGCACTATGGTAAATAAGTCCGATATTTTGGCATAAACTCAAATTGTATTTTGTTCAGTATCTTAAAAATTTTTTTATTTTCCAAATCTAAAAAGTCCAAAGCAACCAAAAACGATTTTTAAAGATTTTTCGGGACTACCCTTAGTGTTTTATGCGCGCTCAAAGTCAGCTGATTGAGCGTTGCCACATAAACTGAAAAAGCGCGGGAAAAATAATTGCAACTTTGAGAGCCAATTGTGTTTGTTTAGGAACCATATTACAAATTGCTAAATATGGATAAAGTTGATAAAGGTATTTAAAAAACTATAGTAGTAGTGATTTTTAGTATTTGTGTTTTATTGTGCAACTGTCCAATGTGTTGTTTATGTGTATTTTTAGCTAAAAACTAACAAATGTGTTCCTGTTCCGTTAAGCTTTACATTAGTACATCACAAAACAGTACGAGAGTTTTGAGTAAAGGTTATTAACTAAACCACCTAGAATCAGATGTTAATAATCCCCTTTGTTCGATTTTGTTCCTTTTCGTGAAAAATGACATGTTGTAGGTGTGAATTTTGGCTGAAAATTCGGATTTTTCTTAGATTCACATGGGGAGCGAGGTGAAAACGTTGTCAAATTAAAAAACAAACAAAATTTTAAATTCTACTTTAGTCTAATAAGCAAACATTCAAAGTTTAAAATAAATTGCTTTATATTTAAGTTTAAAAAATTTTTTTTAGTTTTTTTCTTAGTCGGGGAGGAAGGGAGGATGAAGACAAGGTCCAATTGAATAACAACTAAAATTATATATTTTTGAATAATACAAGTAAGCTTCGTGTTAAATTTCAAGCCTCTTGCTATATATTTAGATATTTTATCAATTTGATTTCACTTTTTCGCATAGTCTTATGGGGAGAGGGAGGTGAAGGCGTGGTCCAAATTAAAAATAAAAAAATCCAAAATTATAAATTAGTTTAACTAAAGTACATGCCAAATTTCAAGTGTTTATCTTTATATTTAGAGTTTATGCCAAAATATCGAGTTTTTTTACCATAGTGCACTGTATCGTAGATAAAATCACAATTCCAAATTATTGATAGGGTATTGAATCTTAAGCATTTCGAAGAAAGTAACACACTTTTGTTATGATTATTATTGTTGTTATTGTTATTGCTTTATTATTGCAGTTTATTGCTGTGGGCAATCAAGAGATTCGTTATCGCATTGCATGCTTCGAAATCCATTAAGTTTTTTAATGCCGATTTTCGCATATGATACCATCATAATACAAATACAGCCTCCAAACGTCCGGTCACTTTCACTTCTCGCCCTTGCTCCAGTTGAATGCCATTACGAATATTACACACTTTGCCATATTTGCCCAGCCGTTTATCAATTTGAATCAATAATAACAAACTTTGTGGCCCTCTAATGGCACAGATTAAAGTCTTATCATCCAAGTTTTGAACACTAAGCACAAACTCATCATCGGTTAGCCGGCGGGGAAGGCAAATTACAATGCGCCGTTAAAAATTTCACTTTCTAAGGCAAAAAGAAACAAAAACAAGAAGAAGTTACAATAAAAAAAAATGAGTTGGCATCAACAGGTGAAATCTCTCCCAGCTTCCTGTGCAGAGACCTGAGGAAGACGGCACCCAAAGATGAAACAGCTTTTGACTAAAGTAAAAAATAAAAAAATAAATATTAAGAATACGAGTAATTATTGTTGAGTTGAGTTGAGCCGGAAAAAATTGATAAGACCAAACACCAAAAACATAATGTTGTGCAATTAAATTCATAAGCGCCTCAACCTGTGGGGCACCCTAATTTTGCAGTTGTTTTCTGTGATTTCCCTGCTTACCGTTGCTGTATGTATTTCTGTGACTGCCTTGCATGTCAGCGCCTCAAATCGTGGCTAATTAGTGTAGTAAAAGTGGCCAACGAAATGAAGAAATTTTCATAGAACCAAAACAACATGCAATACGAAAAAGAAGTAAAAAAACAAAGATGAAAAAATTAAAAAAGATGGCCAAAGATGATGGGGTCGGGTCGATTCTATAAAGCGGATACTATTAGCTGGCCTTTTGTCATGTTGTTGTCTAATTTCTTGTTGTTGTTTCTAACTTTTAATGATGTGAAAGAAAGCAGCTATCTGGGCTTCTAATGATCCGTCGCCCTGTCAGTTATTGTACATCTATTTTTCAGCTGAAATGTGTATAATCTTCACTTGAGGAGTCTCTTCTACTACATAGCATGCAAATCTTCAGCCAGCGGCCATAAAGCAGCTAATCAATCAATATGCTTGGCATTAGCTCAAACTCAGTAGCCATAGAGCCAGGCTAACAGAGTCAGCCAAGAGTCAAGAAGAGTCAGAAGAGTCATTTCCAGTCATAAACATACTGTATATGTGAAGACAGCGCAAGACTTTGAGATAAATAATTAACCATCAAATTGTTGTTGCTTAGCCAAATGTGCAACAGAAGCTGCTATGGCAAAAGTGATTTAGCTGAAATTCAAAACTTTCGCCAGGCTATAATGAATGGCACCTATTGGCAGTTTGGCCACTGCCCAACAGACTTTAACGTGGCCAACAGCAACACACAGCGGGTGAGAAATTGAACTTGAAGTCAAGCCGAGTTCAAGGGATATTGAATAGATTATTGAATATCTTATGATAGTTGAAAGATGTAAGTAAACTCATAAAGCAGTCAAGTTCAACTTACTATCTATAGGATATTTTTATATTTTTATAGGATAGTAAACAGATTATTCTTTTATAAATATAATACTTTTATAATAATACTCTGAACTTAAATCAATAAATCAGTTGTTATAAATCATTCTTAACTTCTTTATGATTTTAAACTTAACTGATTTTTGTGCTATTTATATAAATGTTAATTAAATGAAATTTGATATTATTTATGCAATGTCAAGTAATTGTTTTTGACAAACATGATCATTAACTTGATTTTTCATTTTAAAACATTTTCTACTTTCACAAGTAAAACAAAGAAAAGAATTTATTTCGTGCAAAATAAAATTATTTACAGTTTCAATAGTTCTAATACTTTCTAATAATTCTTATGATCATAGCAACTTTTTGTACATTCTTATCAATTTTGAACAAATGTCTAAACACAGTTCTATATTATATATTTATACAATCTTTTCAGCATCATAATCTATAACTGTCTTTACAATTTTTACCTACTTCAACTAAAGTCCGCAATAGTTTTTTTTTGTGTTTGAGATCTGTGCTCATGTCTGAAGTTGTCAGAATGTTGCGACTTGTAACCCAATTTAGTTGGGCCAACAATGAATTATATTTCTTACGATCATTTTTCTTGTTAGTCGCTGCAATTTGGTCTCTCAAATGCGCGAAAATTTCATTTCCAACCGACTAATAAAAAAACGGTTATCCGTCGCGGCTTAAACTCTAATTAACGCCTCATGTGGAGGAAGAGAAGGTGTTGAGCCAAGTTGACTTGCCTGAGGAGAAGTCTCAGAGATTGTCCTCCTTAAACTCCCTCTGCCTCCCTCTTGGTCCCTTTCATCATAATGCTATAAATGTCTTGTGTCTTGATGCTGCCTTCTTCTACTGTGCTTATTCTGTCGCTGAATTGAAGATGGGGAGTTTTGTACTTTGGCTGAACTTTTATGGCATTTCTTCTCACCAATTAGACGCACTTTAAGGGGTCATTAAATCTATATGATTTTATTATTATTAATAATTTGAGTTTATGCATTTTAAAGACCATATGCCAGTGTGCCAACTGTAATTGCACGCTACAAAAAAAAAGTACTCTGACCATAAGACGACTCCTACCAATCTACCAATCTAAAGACTTGGCTAACAGTTCTTTTGGGTGTTCGTTTTTGTTGGTGTTGCTGTTGTTATAGTCGAGTTTTTAACGCGTTTAGCTTCCGGTTGAAGTCGTAAAAACAAAAACTGCTCCTCTTTCGACTATGTTAGCACTTGTTGTTGTTGCTCTCGTTGTTTGGTTTTGTTTGACTTTTACGATTTACTTTTTTTCTTCTTGTTCGCCACGCTGTGTTTTTACACCTCGTTTTTTACACTTGAAACTTTTTTATGTGCTTGTTTCTGGATAATTTTTTTTCATGTCCGTCGTTTTTTTATGTTTTCATTTTTTTTTTTTTTTGCTGTTGACGCATGTTAATTGAATTTGTGGTAAGACAAACTCCCACCGCCCACCGCCCCGTTTTAAACCAAAGCAAACTCCCCAGTTATTGTCTATTTGCTGTGCCATTTATTTAATTATATTACAGCTGACTGCCTTTCTAGCCATCTATTTGCGATTGGCACATTTGCTTGGCTCGTTCGTTTGGTATTCAATAATAATTTGCATTTTTCACCTGTTAATCATCAACGTTATATATTTTTTTCTTTTTTTTTTTTTAAGTTTTTAATTGCCAGGAAATAGTCAAACTTTGTGCTTGAATACCCCGCAGACAGACAATAAAGCCCAAGAATGAATTGTATGCAGAATTGTGTCTGGTTTTTGGCTTTATTCTTTTTCAAATTCTTTCTCTTATTTTGATTTCAAGTGCATCTTTTGCAATTGCTTCAATTTAAATGTTTGCCAGTTGGCGTAAGCTTAGCAAAGTTTCAAGCCATTTGTTGCGAGAAAGTGTTGAAAGTGTTTCAGGCGCAATATTTTTATTGCATACTTTTCGGCTGCCAACTAAAAATTTAATGTGTTTTTTTTTTTTTTAAATTTTAAATTTTTATTAAAATTCGAACAACAAGTATTCTGCTACTATATGGGAGCTTAAGCTAGTTTTACATCAAAGAAAATTTAATGTGTGAAGTAAATTCCAATTTTGATAGATTTCATACAATTTTGTAACTACTAATTTAAATTAAAAATCAAATGATTCATGCTTTTTGTGTTTCTCATAGAAAATAATCGCATATTTTTATGGAGATTATAATTTTAGAGACTAAAAATTCAAAAATATTTTTAAATTATTTAGAAAATTAATCTATTCAGATTTACACGAGCCCCTGGATCATTTTAACTTGAAATAAAAAATGCATTTTTTTAAATATTTATTCGTATTTGAAATATTTATTTTATATTTCGTAGACAATTTAAAATTTAGTCTTGCTCATTTTGGCCTTTATACAGAAATATATTTTTTAATATATATTAGAAAGTAATAAAAACACATGTCGACTGCTGGAAATATCATGCCTAATACTTGTAGAAGGAGTCATCAGGGGGAAATTTGATTACAATATTGTATTACAGATAAAATAAAAAGTAAATTTTACAATTGAAATATAATTTTACAATTTGCTTAATTTATTCGGTCGTTGATTATGATTATGATTAATTATACATTTATATATATATTTTCATAAAAATATTAAAGCAAATATATATTTGTTTTTTATTATTATTACTTTTTATTTTTGCCTTGAGTCGTTCTAAAAATTGCTGCTGTCTGTGAAACAGTTTCTAACTGTACAACTTCTCGTTAATTATGTTTAATTAAAACTGAGGGAAAAAAAAACATACATAAATAAACTGCATACTAATTTGGCACGCATCGGAGTTAGAATTGGGGGATTTGTCAGAGAACCTGCGTATAATATATACAATTAATTAGAAAGAGGAAGAGATAGAGAATATAGTTAGGGGCTGCTATGTTACAGAATTAAGAACGCGTTTTTCATAAATATTCATTACAAATGATTTGTATAACAAATTGCGCCTTAGAACTAATTAAATATTTATATTTTTAAGATTATTTTTTATGATATATGTATGTTATATATTATATATGACCAACTTTTGGTAGCAACTAAAAACATAAAAACCCTTACTCAACTTTACACATACAAAGCAACAAATTTTACACTCATGCACACACTCACACACACTCATACAGAATTGCTCATTTTTTTTTAGTTAAATATTTGTAGTTGTAGTTTCAGTTTCAGTTTAATTGTTAACTTGGCGAGACTCAATTGGCTCAGTCGACTTATAAGCATAGTCCTAGATAAAACTATATATAGCCCATATATTTATGTATTCATATATATTTAGTAGCTGTTTTAGTTAGAAAGGGAATGAAGATTCCATTCAAATTCAATCGTTGGCCATGCAATAACCCGAATAGGTTTGTATATTATCCTCCAGAAAACTCTCGCCCGCCAAGACACCCGACTGCGTATGATGGCTGGGACAGCGATGACCCTTGGGACATTGACACAAGGAATTAATGTTGACCTCGTCCAAAAACTCTTGACGTTTTCTTACTGTAAACAGCTTGCAGGGCTGTTTGCGTTGACAGCGAAGGCGCTATGAAAATAAATACAATTAGTTGGAGTTTAGTTGAAGAGATAGAAGGGAAACTTACCGTCAGCGGGGAGCAGGCAAAGCGATAACGATAGGCAGTGCTATCATTGGAGACAGGTTCACGTTTGGTCAGATACGTGACTGAATTCTTGGGACAACGACAGTGCACAATCTGCTCGGTGACATTCAACTCGGCAGCTGTGGTCAGAGTCCAGGTGTAATCACGAAAGTGCCTGAAGGGAGCAAGTGGAGAAAGTAATTAGTAAAGGATTTACTTTTTAAGAGGATAGGCTGATGAAAATGATTATTATAATATATATTGATATTTGAATGTTTTTATCTGATAATATCTTTTAGTTGAAAACACAAAAAGATTTTTATTTGAAAATCATATTAGTGTGACCATAATTTTAATTTAAATAAATTTTAAAAATTAAAAATAAGAGTAAAACAATTTTTTAATTTTTAAAATTTATTTAAATTAAAATTATGGTCACACTAATATGATTTTCAAATAAAAATCTATATAAATTTACAATTTTATAATTTTATATTTAGATCAAATATTTGAGCTTAATTTACATTTTGCGATACAAATCTAAAAATACTATGCATATCTAAGATCTATCTATTCATCCCAAATATATATTTTTTAAGTTTTTTTTTAACTCATAACTTATATATATCCGATTATTTATATTTAGATCAAAACAATGAGTTAACTTTTATAATAAGAGACCATTCATTTTCGATTTGATATTTTTTTTTTAAATTCTATTCTTCCCAATTCCTCATTTTACTCACTTGCAAATGGGCAACTTGTGCACGGGTTGACATAATTTGTAGTGCCGTGTTTTATCCGCAATCGTGTGTCCATCCTCGACACCCAAACTGCTCGGACAGCCGCCAATGAAACTGGATGTTTCCTTCAATCCCCGATGTCCCGAGTGCCGCAAATGGGCCGAGCCACGTGGCGGCTTTTGTGGCAACTCATTGTCCGCCAGATCCTCATAGCCTGACGCCATTGGCAAGGCTTCATTGTAGTCCGGCGAGCGTTCCAAGTAATCGCTCGAATGAAGTTGCAAATCATCTTCATAAACTGCGCCCAATTTCTGCATCAGTTTCTTTAGATGCAAACTCTCGAATTTCTTGTCCTGAAACTCGCCGAGCAGTAAACGCTTGTGTTGCATTAATTTCTCCTTTTCGTAGTAGTTGCGATATTTTTGTGGATGCTCATGATGGTGCACTATGACATTGTTGGGCATGCGATTCGATTCCGGGCAGCGACATTGTCTCTCAATCCAAGGTGTCTCATAGAGATCGATTTTGGAGCACACAGCATTCGGTGCACACACGGGCAAATCTTCCTCAGAGTCCTGAAATTCAATTAAAATGTAGAAATTTCGCAAGTGTTAATTTATTTATTTATCATTGAAGTAAAATTTTTATTTTTTTAGAATTTATAAACTATGTAAGAATTATTGCAAACTGATGACAAAAATGAGAAAAAAATCGAAACATGTGGAAAAATTGAACAAAATAGAGTTGAAGAATTAAAATTGAAATTCAAAATTAAGAAAAATTTAAACCCAAAACTATATTTCATTAAAAATAGCGCAAATTTTTATTTCATCTATTTACCGTCCACTTTTCCAAATTTAAAGCCATTTAAATAAATAAATTATCTATTTTTTTTTGCTCTGTAAAAATACATTAAAATACATATTTTTTTTAATAAAAGTCAATGAAAGTTGATATTTGATACGTGAGGACATTTTAATGACAGGCACAGAAACATTTTTGAGGCACTGTAAATGAGCGTTAATAGAAAAACATTTGCATTAATAAGTGACAAGTCGAGAAGTCATTGAAATATAAATTCATTCATTGGATTTGCTTGAACTTTTGAAGTGGCCATTCACAGCAGCATTCACAGCCTTTTCCCGTCCCTTCACTTTCCTCCCTTCATCTTTCCATCAACTGTGCCTATTCATAGAGATCATTCAAAGCATTAGCATGCTGGGTATTCCCCCACTTTAGACATGATTAACATAGAAATCCTATCTAAACTCTGTGTGAATGTTTGTGAGTGTTATTATGAGTGTTTGTTTGGGCTACTCTGTAGTTTTGCACAGATACTTTTCATTAATTGAATTCTCCTAACATTGAATTTCGCCCAAATTGTCATATATGTATGTTATGTTGTAGCTTGTTTACTTAATCCTTTTTTGGTCCTTTTGACACAGTTAACCATAAAAGCTTATGTTACTAGTTGTTGTTGTCCGTATTCCTGTTGTTGTTGTTACTGCTGTTAGCAATAAACATAAAATCCAACTAGCAACTGTGGACTTTTGTTTTTTTGTTGTTTTGCTTTCCTTTTCGATTCGCTTCGTTTTTTATTATGTGATGTTGTTGTGTCTTCTTTTTAAACATTGTCCTTACTCATTTGATTTTATTGTATGGCACTCTAGTGACAACAGCAACAACAACAACTTCGATAACAACAACAACAACAACCAAAAGCAGAACAACATTCACATCCACAGGTTTCCAATGAAATTATCGAAAGCAATCAATTTTTTAAGTGGAACTGTTTTCTGTTTTTCAACTCGTACCTTTTTGACATCTACTCTTCTTCTTCTTCCACTCGCTCTGCTTCTTGTTGTTGTTCTTCTTCTTGTTCTTTTGTTCGGTTTCGATTTCAATTTGATTTTGTGTGTTGGTTTTTTTTTTTTATTTCTTTCTGATTTGTATTCAAATTATTTTTATAATGAAATCAATAGGCAACGTTTTTTTTTTTTTTATTTAGTCTGTGAGATTTCACCTGCCTATTTTTTTTTTCCTGCTACCTGAGCGTCCTTTAACCTTCCTCCCTCCAGTGTTCCTTGTCTCTGGCCTGACTCGGTTGTTAGTTATCTTCCGTGACGAACCGGAAGTCCGGAAGTGATTTAATGCAGACGAGCCAGCGGATGTAAATAAATAAGTAAGTGCTGAACACACAGGCACACACATACTTATACGCATACTCGCACTCGTTAAATGTGTTTGTCTTTAAAAGGGATTAGCACTGTGTGTATTGGGCAGGAACAGGAAGTAAACCAAAGCCAAAGCCAAAACAGGTTGCCTGCCCTCTGACCTTTTACCTTTGCCACTAACTCATTCTCTCTCTTTTTTTCCCTCTCCTTTTTTGCGGAAGTAGTCTGCCAACTTTCTTGTTCTCTTCTTCCTTTTCTGCTTCTTCATCTATTTCTTTGCTGCCGCTCTTTATTAGTTTTATTTACTTCCGTTCCGCATTTACTTCCGCATCGCGCGTTTCCCACGCGTTTTTGACCTACTTTTTTCCGTTTTTGACAGGATTTCAGTTCAGTTCAGTTCAGTTTTGTTCGCAGCTGCACCTGCCCCTCTGCCCGCTGGTTGTGATCCCGCCCCCGCCCCGCCTCCGTCCCCGCTTCTGCCAACAGCTGCATTCTGTTAGCCAGTTCCTGTGTGTTTGTGTTTTGCTGCCCAGCAGGCAAAGGCTATAAAGGCTTATGGATTTGTGACCATAACTGTCTGATCTATATCAACTGTTTTTGTTTCCTTTTTCTATTTTTAATTTCTAATATAATATTAAAACTAACATTTTTTTATAAAAATATATAAAATCTTTAAATTGTGATCAAAAATATATTTCAACAGAAGACTTTTCGTTTGTTTGGTGGTCTAGGAGATTAATTAAGAGGTTTTATCGAGGAAAGGTTGTTTTCTTTTTTTTAATTATTTATTTTAATAGTTTTTGAAATTTTTTTCTCAATATATTTTTTTTTTTTTTGCATTTTTTTAGTATTTTGTGGTTGGGCGAATACAATATAACCGAGTACGAATCCAGGAATCTTCCTTTTTACATTATACTTTTAGTATTTTTGTGTACCTGTACTTATTTAAATTTTTTTTTTAAATTTTTTGTACTTCATATATATTTTTTTAATTTATAATGTTAATTAAATCAAACATAGGCTAAGAAGCTGCTGGGCACCCAACAGTTGAGCAGCTCGCCAGTTGCATTCTTACTTGCTTGTGAGCCTTAACCCTTTGTTGACAGTTTTTTTGTTGTTGTTTTTGTGCGCTGCACAGATTCAAACATTTTTCCATATTCCCCCCGCTCAGATATTTACAATTCCTAAGGATTCGAAGCGGGGGTCGGGGGTGGCACTTGAGGGGGAAACCTTTGTCATGCTAAAGGCAGGATATGCTTATGTTATGTTATGTAAGGAGCTGCCTCCTTGAGGAGACGACGACGCTGTAAGCAGCGTGGGAAATTCTTTGAAATTCGATGACGTCTTTTGTTTTTATACTATGCTAAGGGAACTGAACTGGAAGTGCCACTTGAGTGTGAGGGAGGAGAGAGAGAGAGAGGGAGAGTGGGGAGAAAAATAGAGATAGGAGATAGAGAGTTTTACTTATTGATAAGCCAATGTTTCCAGTATTTTAGACAGACATTTCAATGGCATGTGCTCAATTTGCAGTCCGTTAACCGAATCTTCAAAAAAGAGATTGCAGGAAGAGAGAAAAGGAAAAGGAAAACTGTGGATTTTTCTTTTTTTTAACATTGCAATTTGTTTAAATTGAGTTATAAATAATTTAACAATATTCGACTTTTAATTTTATTAATACAATTTTATTTATTCTAGAAATTCCTGCCCTAACTAATACTAATACTTGTATTATCACTACTACTAATAAATTTTGAGTTGATTGAATTTTTCTGGGTTTTTCCCAATCCATGCAAAAAATTACATTATATTTAGTAATATCTTTTTTTATATTATCAGTTGAAATTTAAATTTATACACAATTCGTATTAATTTAATGTTGTATTTTAATTTTTAAATTGACATTAAATAAATTTAAAATATAAATATAAGCAAGAAGAGAAGGGAAGAAAAGTGAGAAGAGGGAAGTTCCAGCCAAGAAAGTTTGTGTTAAGAAAACAGTAAAAGTTGCTGCTCAAAATAAGAAATAGCAAACACAGAAAGAGTAAGATAGAGAGAGATGGAGAGAGACGTTCACACCGGATTTCCGGTTTAACGCGGCAAAGAAGAAGCTGAAGTTAAAGGGGAGATGGGAGAAATGGAAGCTGCTGTTGCTGCTGCTGCTGCTGTTGCTGCTGTTGCTGCTGCTGCTGCTGTTGCTGCCACAGCGACACTTTATAAATTGCTCTCGCGCGTGCTCCACAAACAATTAGCCTCATGTGTCAAAGTGCAAAGAGGACAAGGTGAATGGGGGGTGGGGGGAGGGGTTAACGGAAGCTGAACTGAGCGCAGACAATGAATGAATGAAGCATTCATTCAGCTGGCCAACCAACTTGCAACGTGATGCGGCAAAGAGTGTGCAACTTTTGAATGACTTTTCGGAATTCAATTCCAAGTAGCAACATTGCTTTAACAACTGAGTGTCGAGTTTGGAATTGAATGGAATTGGAATTGAAATTGAGGAGGGGCTTTTTTAAGGGACAGCTTTAAGAGCTGTCAAAGGGTATTACGCACGCTCATTTAATTGAATCGAATTAACCCCCAAGAACCCCACCAACAACAACAACAACAACAACATTCAAAACAACTCTCGTCATGCCTCATGTGGTTGGGGGCATGTTTGGAATTTCGTGCGCCTCAAGAGATGAGGCACATGAGGCACCGGAAGCTGCTTGCCTCTCAACATGACAATGACTTGTACAATTTTTAGACTCTGTACTTATAAAATACCAAAGGGTCTATTAAGTTTGTGGTAGGGGAAAAAGTGTGTAGCAGGCAGAAAGTATAAAGTATAAAATTTCTTGATTAGTAACAACAGCCGATAAATATAGATATAGATATCGTTTTTTTTCAACTGTGTGTCTGACTGTTAAATGAGTACCAAGATCACAGATACTATGAGAGCTAGACGTACCAAATTTTATGCGCCTCTTTAGGGAAGGTTTTATAATTTTAAAGGTCTCTTTTGCAATGGATGCAGAGTTCTAGATTGTGAAAAATACACAATTGTTAGTCATCTTTCAGAATATGCAAGAATTGGTTTAAAAAAAAAGCTGCAAACTTAATGTTTAAAATTTTAATGCTCTATTTATTTTATTCAGTTTTTCTTTTCATAATATGTACAGGGTCTTTAGCAGTCAAGTTCTCTCAGATGCAATTTCTCTGCTAGTTTTAGTTCTTCTGGTAGCAGGGAGAGAGAGAGAGGGAAAGAGGAAAAAAGAGAGGGAGAGAGTTACTTGCAGCATAGGTGACATGCCAATGCAACAATTCTGAAGTCTTTTGTTTGCTTGTGCCCCACGTTAAGTTAGCTGCCACTCATTAGCTGTGAATGGAGATGGGGGGAAGCCTTTGATTGTCGCGTAATTTGAGCTGAGTTTGCTTAGGCAGTGCACACTGTACAGGGGAGTAACTAAAGTAAAGCAGTGCACCTGCCGCTATCAATAACCTAAAAACGCTTGACATGACCGTGCGCAAAATACAAGACAAAAGGACTTGCCACAAAAGGAATGTGTGTGAGTGTGTTTGTACGAGAGTGTAAAACTGTGTGTGTGCGTGTGTGTGTTGCCAATCAGTGACATAAATTTGTGAATGCCGGAAAATGATGCCATGGCATTCCAAAGAATGCCAGCAGCATTTTGTGGCAGTGGTTTCGGTTCCCAGTTCCCATGAGGGCGTTGACGCACAAAAGACGACGCACACGATCGACAGACGACGCAGGATGAAGGATGAAGGATGAAGGATGAAGGTAGGTGCATGAAGGATGTAGAATGGATGAAGGCAGCAGGACAGACGTTGGACGCAGGCTGCACATGCGCCGTTGAGGCAAAAGATGCTGCTGATCTCTGATCTCTGTGATTCGTTAGCTATCTGTCTGTCTGTGGCAGTCGCCTGGCACAAGTGTCTGTGGCAGGTAGTTGTAGTTGTTGCAACCTTCCTGTTGCTCCTCTCTCTCTCACACACACACTCGCCCTCTCTCTGCCTTACAACTGTTATCTTTTGTATGTGCGTTAATGATTTTTCTATACATTTCCTTCTGTTGTTTTTCATTCTTTTCTTTCTATTTTTTTTTTCACATTTTCCCCATGACTGAGAATTATGCAATCTGGCGTCGTTATAGCACATGTGGCCAGCGCTTAGATAGAGATAGACATGTGAGTTGGAGAAAGAGATAGAGAGGAAGAGAATCTATGGCAGAGTTCGAGGCGGAAGTGCTCTTTGGTCACCTCACGCTGTTTACACAAAAATTCAATTAAAATTGAAAATTGTTTTTCAAGCGGAAGTCGGCCAGAGTGAGACAGAGAGAGACAGAGAGAGAGAGAGAGAGTAGGACAGAGATGAAGATGAAGCTTCACAACTTCTCAGCTTCTCTAGAGCAGAAGCTGTTGTTGCTGCGGAAGTCACACGGAAGTCGTTTTCAGGCCAGCGCCAGCCACTTCCACTTAATCCTCATCCGCCTCAAAATGCTCTCAAATTGTTCTTGGTGTTTTTTTTTTTATTTATTTTGTTTCGGAACTATGAAATTCCAGTGAAAACATTAAACTGGGTTTCGGGATTTATACTTGGACTGGGACTTAAACTGGGCAGCAGCTATGTAGAGAAAGAGAGAGATGGTGTAAATGGTTAAACCGGAAGTAGGCTAATTCAGTGCTTGTTCTGACGCTCTGAATTTTATTTCGCATAGTCCAAAACTTGATGAGTTTTAAAACAATTATTCTCATTCCAAAATAACCTTTTACATATCAAAGTGTGTTATAAAATTCTACGAAATGAATCAGTCACTTTTCTGTTTACACGTTAAAAATAAATAAAGACTAAGACTAATTTATTGGACAACTTATACATATGATTCTCTTTTAAAAAAGGAGCAGTACAAATTTAGAGTCATAAAATTTTTTAACAGGCGAAAAGTTTTAAAAATTGGTTTTGACTGAAAACCAATAATGTTTTTTTTTATTAGAACACTTTATTGAAAAATTTACTGATATCAAAGTTAAGTTTTTTAAATGAATTATATAATGAACTATTTTAATTTATATATTAAATTTTTAAGTGGTTCTTTTTTTTCTTTTATTCTTTCTCATAGCTTTAAACTGCCTATAAAAATTTGTGGCAAAATTCCCGTTATCATTCTGTAAGACGATTTATAAAGTGGCCCTCGAAATATTGAGCCCAGCTTAGCTGAGTTGGGTTGATGATCTCGTGTTGATCTTGGGCAATCAATAAACACTAAGATCAAGTACTTGACACGGTTGAAATGTAATAAAGACTCTGCTCCCTTAAATGATATTTTTGCTAGAGGGCATGAGCTTTTCTAGTGCCAAATCAAATCAAAGAGTTTGAGAATTTTATAACAATAAGCAAGGTGAGCTCGCCTGTGGGATACCCGGTGATTAAGAATATCAATACCTTAATATTTACTTAGTTTACTTTTTATTAAAACTAAAACCTGTTATAAAATAAGTAAAAAATCCAAGAAAATTAATTTTCTGCAAAATTAAATATGTGAATGTTTAACATGCTTTACCACAAGTTAACATACCCTTTGTAGCGTTTGGTTACCGGGTCCAAAAGTTCTATCAATGATGTTAAGTGTTTGTAAAATTAGAATCAAAAACTTTTTTTTATGCGAAGAAAGCGTGAATATAAAAAGGAGACCATGCGAGTTGTACTTTGAATATTGTTTGGGCCACTATAAAAGGTGAACGGTTTGCTGGCCAAGTTAACAGTCCATATTCAGCCATAATGATTCGCGGTGTTTATATTTGCATGTTGTTCGCGATAGTTGTCGCAGCTGCTGCTGCTGCCTCCAATGATAAATTGGAGAAAATTCGTTTAATGGACATCTATGTCAAGGATCAAGGTGTTGCCAAGGGACAGCGGCGTTTCCTTGTCAACGGCAAGAGGTTGAATGGCAATAAGGAATTCAATGTGGCGCTCAATCAGTATATTGACCAGAAGCAGGCAATGCTGGAGCAAATGCGACCAATCACTACTGGTACTACACCTACTGGTACTGGTACTACACCTCCTGGCACTGGTACTACACCTACACCTACTGGTAGTGGAACTATTACTACTTCCCCTGCATCTCGCCGCAAGAACAAGAAGAACAAGAACAAGAAGGGCAAAAAGCGACCACAGATCATCAATATTCGTCCCAATCGCGGCTGAAAATATCAGCTATTCCAATTACCTCAACTCTCTATACTCCTGCATTCCCCTTCCCTCCTCCCGTCATTCCTATCTCCTCCTTCAAATATTAAATATTTTATAAACTTTTATAAAATTGAAATTAATGACTATTATAATAAAAAATAATAAAAACGTAATTAATAAAATTATAAAACATTGTTTATTACCTTTTTTTATTTTAAGCACTAAAAACAATTGGAATTATGTAAAAAAAGATTCGAAAGCTTTGAAAAACTAAACAAAACGTAATAAAATAAAAAAAGATAGAAATTAATGAGAAAATGCAAAAATAACTAAATTTCTTATACAATTTTAAGTGCAGCATTTCAAACAAAAAACACTTGAATCTAAGAACTTTTAATTCTATTAAAAACTGAATAGAAAAACGCTAATTTGAGTTTATCAAACTTTATTAAATCTATTTAATTTTTATGGAATCAGCTTCTGACATTTATCTAAGCTTTATCTATTATCGTGACACACTTATATTGAGCAGCAGCTAGAGGGAGATAGCTAGAGAAAAACAGAGAGTGAGAGAGATAGAGCCAATGAGAACCGGAAGTAAGTTGATTCAGTGTTTGTTCTGACACTCAAACACATATTTTGCATAGTCCAAGACTTTTTGATTTGAGCTAAAAAATGTAGCATGAAACAAGAAGGAAAAGGAAGCAGCAATGGGTGGGGCGAGGAGAGAAGAGTGGGGAGTGGGGAGTGGCACCTGGCCGTGCCACTTTGGCGCGCCTTAACGGAAATATGCCAACCTCAACAGCAGCAACAACAACAGCAACAATCTCAACAACAACGGTGCTGCTGCAAAAAAATAAAAAATTTCATTCATAAAAGTGCAAAAATGCCAAAAGGAAGCAAACGCAGCACAACAAAAAAAACAAAAAAAAAACGGTCAGTTGTTGATGTTGCTGTGGTGGTTGTTGTTGTTGTTAAAGTTGTCGAGTGAGAGATGAGAAAGAGGGGGAAAAAGAGTTTTGAATTGGTTAGGAACACGGTTGTTGACTATAACTGGTTTGCAGCCAATTGCAGGCAACCAAACAGAGCATGTTGTTGTTGTCCATTGTTATTGTTGCTGGCAGCAGCAGCAGCAGCAGCAACACTGGATTTTGCGTAGCTTGTTGATCGTCACAATTAATGAACGTCTCTACGCACAACACGGACATCCACTAACCACATCCACATTCACAACCACATTCACATTCACATTCATATCCACATCCTCAGTCAGCATGTTGCTGCTGCTGTTGTTGTTATTGCTGTGGCCGCAAAACGGAAAAAAGCAATTCATTCATTCATTCAAAAAAGGGGAGACAACAACAACAAGAACAACAATTGTAATTGTTGCTTTGGCCAAACCGCAAAATGTTGCTGCTTGCACTGTAAACATGTTGCTGGCTAAGCAACAGCAGCAACAGCAGCAACTGTTGCCGTTGCCTCCTTTTACGCTCAGCTAAATAAATCAATTTTGTGCTACTCTATTGTCGTTGTTGTTGTTCAGCATTTTTATGAATGAAAAGTTGCTGTGTGTATGTTGCTGTTGTTGTTGTTGTTGCTGCTGCTTTTCTCAATTTTTAATGAATGGTAACAGCAACAATTGCGCGTAGCTTTTGTTGTGGCCTTTTTTGGTTTTTGTTTTGGTGCGTCTGTTAATTACGATCAAGTTGCAGTTGCTGTTGTTATTGTTGTTGTTGTTGCTGTTGTTATTGTTGTTGTTGCTGCCGTCTCGACTCGTCGATGATCGCTTGTTGTTTTGTTTAATGAACACATGCGCACTTGCGGCTGTTGTTGTTGTTGCTGCTCACGCGCGGTTTTTATGAATGAATGAATCAACAACAGCAGCAGCAACAGCAGCAGCAACAGCAGCAACAACATCATCGACGGCAGCAATACGCGCCCCGTTTGCGTATTTATAGTTATTTATTTTTGCTGCCGTCGCCAGCCGTTGTAAACAATGCGCCTTTGGCACGTAATTAGCACACTTACAGATAGCAGCAGCAACAACAACAACAACAGCAACAACATCAGCAACAGAAGCAACCCAAATTGGAACGTGTCCGTCAATAACTGTAACAAGGTCTTGGCTGAAACGGAAACTCGAACGGCCAGCAAAAATATTTCCGTTCGATTTTCCCGAATGCGTTTTTTCTGGCAACAACAACAACTTGATCAGAAACTAGACAACACAGTTATTGTTGTTGTTGCTTATCACAAAAAAAAAATGTTACAAGTCTAAAATATATATAAAGAAATAAGATGAAAAAAAAGTTAACTTGGCGCGCGCGACAGCTCCAAACTTGAGTCGATTGCCTCGAGAAACACGACAACAACAGCAATAGGTGCAACAACAACAACGACAACAACAACAGCGACAACAACAGGGGCAAGAAAAAAAGTGGGCAAACTAGTTTTTTGGTATCGAGCATCCGTTGGCTCAGGTTGTTGTAGCTCTTAGCCAGTTGTTGTTGTTGCTGTTGTTGTTTTAAATTTTTTCTCAATGGAAGCTCTCTGAAATTGTGAACTGGAATTTGTTTTTTTTTAAGTTGAATAATTGTGCTATGTTGTAGTTGTTTTACGTTTTATGCTAATGCGTTAGACTTTAATAAAAATATATGTTTATTTCTACACTGCAAGAAACTGAAATTTATTGGCGAAATAATCAAGTTACTTTCTGAAATTTGTTCCCAAGTTTTCTCACAGTGTATGCCACTGTTAAAGCTTGTGTTGTGCTCTTAGGGCATTTGTTTTCGCTGTTGAATCACATTGAATAATTTCTAAATTTAGCATAAAAAATAATAATAAATTCTTTGGCGTGAAAGGAAAAAGAAAAAACGGAATAAAAAATTGAGAATAAAAATGCGACAAAGAAGAAGTTTAAATTTCAAGCTGAGAAATTGATCAAAATCTTGTGTTTAACTTGATGAACAACTTCGCTTTAGGGAGTATCTACAGTATGACCTTGCTGTGCTTGAGTTACAGATACAAAGATACAAGAAAAGATACAAAGATACACTCCCTGTTTGAAAAGCAGTTATGATGAAGCTCGTAAATTTTATGACGCGACTTTTTTATGATAAATGCCTGCGTTTGAAATTAGCATTAAAAAAATATGTGTGACTAGAAAAGTAGAAATAAAATAGGGAATGGAGAAAAAAGCTAGCGAAAAAACTAAATGTGTGTCGAAACTAAACAGAACACTAGACAATTGTGGGCATTGTTGTTGTTGTTGAGGGCGTGGCTTGGTTGTTGATAAACAACTTCTTATTTACTATGCGCACATACACACATGCATCTATTTTCACTTGGACATTGCGCATACGCACAGTGGGACTGGCGCTCATAGAAAAATAGTAAAAAAATTTATAAAAAAAAAATAGCTAGCTGAAAAATAAATAAAAATGCCATTTTCACACCTGGCTGAGCTCGGGCAGCGATAACAATAAAAGCACCCACGTGTCTGGGCCAGGCCACAAAAATAGAAAAAAAACGGAGTATACAAACAACATGACGACGACGAATACTTTGGACAAACAGACAGATAGACAAATGGACAGTTGAACAGATACATGTTTATGCTTGATTTGTTTATGCATTTTTCAGTCGATTGGAATTTCTAGCAGCCGCTTTGATATCTCGTTTGTATTTTTTTTTTCTCGAGCTCGTGTCATTCAATGTCTACTACATGCCACATGCCACATGCCACAACAGCAACAACAACAATCACAGCTTCGGCTTTTGACTGCTTTTAGCCATGCCACGCGCACGTTGACGTCTTTTCGAGTTGTTTAAGCCTAATATGCGTAGCTGATCTGCTTGTATATGGCTAACAAATCACTGATTGTTGTTGTTGCTGCTGCTGCTGTTGTTGTTGTTGTTGTTAACCATTCAAACAACATTTGGACGCTCTGTCGCTTTGCCATTCATTCATAGATTGACTTGCCCAACGAAGCGAAACGCTGTCGCTGTCGCAGTCGCAGTCTCTGTCGCTGCTGCAGTCGGCGTCGACGCCGGCAGCTCATCAGCGTTTACGTTTTCATTCATTCGGTCTCTGCCTCCTCCCCGTTGTTGCTCCCTGCCCCCTTCGTGTCGCCCCTTCTTTACAGTTCACCATTTGTTAGCTTCGTCGTATTTCATTCATGAATTTTCTTTCATTCAGCTTTGCTGCCAGTCAGTTCTGCTTCTCTCTCTCTCTCTCTCTCTCTCTCTCTCTCTCTCTCACACTCACTCATCTGCCATCTCTTTCATCTCTCCCTCCTTTCGTATCGTTGTTGTTATTGTTGAAAACATTTTTAAATACCGGAACTGAATGTTTAGCGCTTTTAAGCATGGGAACTTTTTGTTTTCTTCTTCAAGAAAAATAAAAAAAAAAAACTTTATCTATTTGCCCGACTCACTCTAAACCTATCTCTCTCTCTCTCGTTCTGTTCCTTCGATTTGTTGAGCCATTTTATGCGAGATCTTTCAAAAAAAATCTACAGGAATTTTTGGCTTTTTTTGTTTTTTGTCTATTTTAGGTGTTGTTTTTGGTTTGTTGTTTGTGTTTTTTTATGCCTTGAGAATTTATTGCAGACATACGGATTGGGAATTTATGTGCCATGCTGATGGGTCTCCCCAACTGTCCTCTTCCCGCTTTCCCTTGCCATTCGATTGAAACCCATTCTAAGTCGGCGTCTACGAGTATGCTGTGAAGATCCAACAAATGGGGTATATTAGCGATAATATCGCTAATGTGCTGTATGATATAAAAAAAAATAAAATAGTGCAGGAATGTATGGATTGGAGGTTACGAAATATGTTTAAGGTAAATGAGTCATAATAGATGTAAAAAGTAAATTTCTGGAAAATTTCAACAGGAATTCTATAATTTGCAAACAAATTATCAAATCTTATAATTTTAGGTCATTTCTAGACTTTTCACAATTTTTTCTTTGATAAAGAAATTTTCTAAGATTTTCTCAAAAGGAAAACATCTTTCAAATGTTTTTTTTTTTGCAATTATAAGCACTGTTGTTAATAGATTTGAGAAATTCTTTTTGAAATATTCAAAATCTAATATTTTTGTAACATTCTGGAATTTTCTACACCTTTTATATCAGCAAATTTTAGACATTATTTTCTCTAAAATATATTTTGTTAGCCCACTTTTAGTAATTACAGGGTATGCATTTATCCGTCCCTTTTTTCTAAAACTTGGCTACATTTTTTTTTGTCTCTAGTTGTTTAGATTGTCAATATTTTCGTTTTGATTGCTGTTGATATTTCACGCCAACGAACGAACAACAACAACAAAAACCAACTGGGGAGTGTTCACTACAGTGGACACTGGACATAATGGATTGCTTGATATACGAGACTAACTGAAAACTCGAGTTGCCTGATTTATGAGTGGGGAGTACAAAAGGGGGCTAAAATTTGATTGAACGCTTATTGAATCAACAGTTTTGTAGTTGAGTTTTTGTTTGACTTCGTGGAAAGATCGTATCGTGTGTGTGTGTGTGTGTGTGTGTGTGTGTATGTGTGTGGCAACAGCAACAACAACAACTGGGCTTAGTCATGCCAATATAGTTCGTGCCTCAACTGGTGGCACATATAAAAACATTGAACTCTTAACCCGCAGCGCTAATTGGTTTATAAGGTATCGCAATTGTTCGACGTTGACTTTAATTGATCAAATGCGACGACAACGACAACAATGTTGCTCAAATGACATGGAAAACGCTGCAAAACAACAAACAACTTTCATTTTTCATATAAAGCAATTGCTGTTGTTGCTGCTCCCGTTGTTGTTGCTCTTGTTGCTTTTGCTGCTGCAGTTGCAATTAAATATGCCATAAAAAAAAAAAACAAGAATGAACAGCAACTGAACCGTTTTGTGGGTGTCAAGTGTAATAGCTGTTAAGAAGAACGTCAATCTCTACAGGGCGGCAACTAAATATAGACAATGCCCATAAATATATGTGAATCGTGGGCCCAGCCCCAAACTTGAGTGTTTAGTGTTGAAAAACCTGATGTTGCTGCTGTTGTTGTTGCTGTTGCTGGCGTGGGCATTGCAGCCAGTTACAATATATGGCAACAACAACCATAAAGTTGCTGAGCAGGTGTCGCTGCATTATGCAACCGCCGACAAGTTGTTTGCATAGATCAATGCAGTTGTTGTTGCTGCAATGACAACAACAACAGCAACTGTTGCTGCTGTAATTAGCTGTGCGCAGTCTTATATATTAATTGTGCCTGCTGATTCGCCATAAGATTGTTGAAAAATATATATTAAAAAAAGAACACTATTGGGGAATCAGAATGATTTGTATATTAAATTTAGTTACGTTCGTCACAACATTTTTATTTATTTATTTAATTTTATTTTTTTTTACTTATTTCTAAGCATTCCTACTACTTTCGTTACTTGTTTTTTTTAGAAGATTTACATATAAACGAAAATAGATTTTTTCTAATTTTGTTGTATTCGTATTTTTTATCCAATTTTAATTTCTGTTTTTTATTTGTCTATGCTTTAAAATTCCAAAACAAATATCGTTGTCAACTTACCCCCACTTGATAGAGTATACGCAGATCCTTGCTGCCAGTTGCATGCGCATGCCTGTTGTTGTTGTTGTTGTTGTTGCTGCTGCTGCTGCCGGTCAAACGATGTTGCTGCTGCAACATTTGGCGCGCTCGTCGACTGGCCAAAATTGCTGGCTCCGTTTCCAACTGCTGCTCCGGCGGCTTTACACTGCTGCTGCTGCTCGTTGATGTTGCTGCTGCTGCAGCTGTTGTTGTTGATTTTGTTGTGGTTGTTGTTGTGGATGTTGATGTTGTTGGTGTTGCCGTTGGCGCACCTGTTGGCTCTTTGGCATCATAGATAGTGTATTCTAAGCTCTTGTGCTCATCGCTGTTGACCGCTGTTGCCGTCAGCTCGTAAACCTCGAGCGGTAAACGCGTGCTCTGTGCGCCGCTCGTCAGCAGCAGCAGCAACAGCAATGGCAACAGCAGCAACATGTCGAGACGGCGCAGCAACAACAGCAGCGATCGCAAACTTATGCTGGCCATTGTAATAGACACTGATGTCTGTATGTGTGTGTGTGTTTCTTTGGGTGTGTTGCTGTTGTTGCGGCTGTTGTAATTGACACTTTTTGCTTTTGGTGGTTTTGTAAGCAGCCTCCGTTGTTGTTGTTGTCGTTGTTGCCGTTGACTTGGCAAATCGAAACGTTGATTGTTTTTTATTTTTTTTTCTCTTCTACAATTTCAGGCAGCTCTCGACTCAAATTAGCATTGGTCAGCAGCTCTTTGCCCCGCCTTGTGTTCTCCCCTGGCCCACAACATGCTACAAGCAACCAAACAAACAAACAAACAAACAACAACAACTCGAAACGCGTTGCACGATTACGTACTCGTAGTATTGGTTAAAGCAGGTTTAAAAAAGCACACGATCAAAGCTGAAACGATTAACGATTAACTAGCAAACGTTTAACGATCAACGACGATTATTGATTATCGATTGCTGTCGCTGTTGCTGTTATTATTGTTGTTGTTTACACTTTAAATTTTGAATTTTTCTTGTAATTGTAGCACCAAAAACACGCGATTTGTGATTTTTTAGACTCGCAACGAATTGTGGCATGCGTTGTTTGTTGTGATTGCGTCTCGGTTTCAGTTTCGGTCTCGGTTGTTGTCGTCTGCTCTGGGCAACCTCACTTTTCGAACTGATCAAACAGAAAAACGAACGACGGCAACTTCACTCTGCTGCTGCTGCCGTTGCTCTCTTCTCGTCTCTCTCTCTCGCTCTCTCTCTCTCTGTGTCTCTCCCTTTGTATGTGTGTGTGTGCGTGTAAATGATTATCTGTGTGCTAAGACTTGAATGAACGTACACACATACTCAAAACTGGCAGCGACAGCGACAGCGACTGTGACGTAGGCAGCAACTGTTGCCTGGACTATGAATGAATGAATGAATGTTGTGAGCACGGCGACAGCACAGCATCCATTATGTGTTTGAGTGTGTGTGTGTGTGTGTGTGAGTATCTATGTGTGACTGCTTGCAGTTGTTTTTATACCCTGGGGTATTTCAAGTTTGTTCAAAAGTGTGTATCAGGTAGAAGGAATCATCTCCGAACACATAAAGTATATATATTCTTGTTCAGCATTAACAGCCGAGTCGATATACCCCTGTATGTCTGTCCGTATAAGCGAAAGGATCTCAGAGATGGTAAGAGCTAGCACGATCAAATTTGGAATGAAGACTCCATATTATGTCAGGCCATTTCAGTTGTTGTTAAAATTTTGCCCACTATAGAGGGCGTAATTAATCAAAAACTTACATCACCTTTGATTGTGGGTTTTAAGTTAAAGTTTTTAATTATTTTTGCACCAACATGTGTAAAAACATGCTCAGAATCTAATCTCCAAGTTTCATCACGATTGGGCCATAAATAGTGAAGATATTAACAATTTCGTCCAAGGAATTTTAATCGCAGTTCTATAAATATAATAGAATTAATAGTCCACGGAGTAGCTGAAGTGATAGGTGCTCGGCAAGCGAAACAGGAGATCGCGGTTTGAATCTCGGTCCTGTGAATACAAATGATTTTTAATTATTTCTTATATTAGTTATTTTTTATTTTTATTTTGAAAAGTGCTTCAAATCACTTATCATATTATAAATGTATGTAGCTGCCACAAAAACCATAGGATATTTAAGGATAATTATGAGAATTGCATGGGCATTAAATCTTCGGCGTGACGGGGACTAGGCCCAGGGTATATTACTGTCGAGTGCACTCGACTGATGCGCTTGCTGTTGTTGCTGCGGTCTAAGCCCGGCTCGCGTGCTGCGCTTGTCCGTCGCCTGAGGCCTCTGAGGCCGTCGCTGGACAACGTCGCGTCGCATCCTTTAGCCCGTTTTTCTGCGCACTCTCTGTGTGTTTATTTTTTGCCTCTGCTTTTTTAGTTGTTGATGTAGTTGTTGTTGTTGTTGTTTTTGTCATTTTTACTACGACCGGAAACTAATTCCTGCCCAGCGACATTGTTGTTGTTGTCGTTTTTGTAGATGTTGCTGCTGTGGGTTTCTTTTTCTTACGTTGTTTGTCGCTTGCTCCGTTGGTTCTTTAATTTCGCGCGCATGCCAAAAAATAAGCAAGAACAAGTAAGAAAACTTTAGACGAGAGTGCTCGACTAGGAGATACTCTGCGACGCGGCTCTTAGATGCACTGACTTACTTATGCACTCATGTGCATAAATAAAAGGCATACTAAAATGGAAACACCCCTAAATAAGGTTGCAACGTCAAAATTCCGTTCTTTTTTCATTGGTCCAATGTAAAATTGATTCTTGACTAATCAGCATTTGTTATCGTGCTTAAATTTTCTGTACAGATCCGAGCTTATTTATGTAATAAACATGACAAATCTTAAGGATATAGCCTTAAAATTGCTCCAGAATTTAATATCCAAAATTAGAAATAATAATACAAGGCTTATGAATTCAATATTTGGTACTTCTAGCTCTTAACATGGATATATTGATTCGGCTGTTGATACTAAACATGAATATATAACCAAAATGAAAAATAATAATATAATTCTGGTAAATACCAAATTTGGTCCATCTAGCTCTCATTATCTCTAAGTTCTGTCATGTTACAGACATTTGCCCAAATGTGTTATACCCCTTTCACAGGGTATAAAAACAGCGAAAACAACAAATACAGAACAATAACTACAACAAATCTGAGACTCGTCTTGAGCTTCTTCAGTCTTCAGGCTTCAGGTTGAGTGGCCAGTTCAAGCGAAAAGCGCGCGCTTCTCAAGAAAGCGCGCCAATTTTTATGGGCCTAGCGATAAGATTTCATTCGGTTTCCATTTTCATACCCTGACCAGTCTGACCATGGCGAGACACGTTAACTGGAACCTTTATGTGCGGATCATACGTCTAGAGGCTTGTTACCAACCGGCTTAATTCGATAGGGATTCAAATGTCAAATTGCATTGGCAAATTCCATCATTCTTGGCATTCCAATGACTGTCAATGCACATTCAACTCGTATCGACAACTCACTTCTATTTGAATGAGATTATTTGATAATATTAATCAAAACTTATTTCATTAGCTAAAAATTTAAATAAAATTTCTTATTTGTAATATGATTATTTACAATAATTTGTCTCATAATTTCATGCATTTTGTTATTCATTAATTTAATCTGTGAACATATATATCTTATCGTAATTTTTCGAATTCTCTGAATATATTTTATTGACACTTCCTTTTCATTTTTATTTGCCAACCTCATTTGAATGATCATATAATTGATAGATTATTTCCTTCTTCGTCATTTAGCTAAATCATTATTTCCTCTAAATAATATTATTATCAATTGAGAATTAAGACAACTTTGTAAATAATATGAAAAATATTTTGGCATCAAATTTTCTTATTTTTTTTAAGGGAAGACATTCGGTAACTTCTCTGTCAACATTTTAATAATGATTCTTATGTCGTATACAAAATTGATTTTGAATCAAACTCCACATTTTATTAAAAAATTTATTACACAAATCTTTTGATATTATTGGCTAATACTCCCATAATTTTGTATAATTTGAAATGTTAAATTTTGTGACATTTCAAATATACATACGAATAATAACTATTATTTGTTTTTATTTGAATTCCACTTTAAAATGTCTTAATTTCGAGGTAGGTTTAAAAACTAAAAAAATTGTCGCAACAATTCTATTATTTTTCAAATAATTCTTTTACACATATAATATTTTTTTTTATTAATAATATTTTTACCAATTACACTTAAATAATTATAATTAATAATAATAATTAATACAATAATAATTATAATTAATAATTGCTCTGCTCTCTTTATTTGACAGGTAAAATGTATGCGGTAATTGGACGACGTCATGGCAAAATTCTCTCGGGTGACCTGACACAGGGCAGTGGCAACTTTGCCGTGACCTGTCTGCTGCCGGTCATTGAATCTTTCAACTTTGCGCAGGAGATGCGCAAACAGACATCTGGCCTCGCCTGTCCCCAGTTAATGTTCAGTCACTGGGAGGTAAGTGCAAATCAACGCAGCTGTTACAGATGTTGTTGCTGTTATTGCTGGTTAATGTTGTTGCTATTGTTGCTGGTGATTTTGGCGCAAGTGCGCCACGCAGTCAGAATTGAAACCCTCTTGATGTTGTTGGCCATATGTCATGTGCGTGCCTTTTTTTCTTGCCTTTAACATCTGCAATATGCGGTCTCTGTTTGGTCAGCTTAAATCTCAGCTTACCTTTGGTTAACTGCTGCTACCTTCTGCTGAAGTCTTATAAGCTAAAACCACAGCAGCAACATCTATAGCAACAGCAGCAACGACGGCAACGACAGCGACAACAGTTGCTCTGAAAGTTATATGGTCCATTTGAGGCTACAGCAGCTGTGGCAACTCTGGCTGAAATTCAAGTAACTCATTCAAAAGCGGGCGGCCTTTCCCCTGACCTTGTCGCACTTCCAATCCCATTTTGTATCATTGCTAAATTGTTGATTTTGATCCCCACTGGGCAAGCGGATGAGCTAGAAAATGATTAATATGTATATAGACGCAATCCACCAAGCACACCACACAAAATTGTCGTTGAAGTTTTAATAATTGTTGAATAGATGGTGCAAAAATTGCTAAATTAACTCTTAAAAATGTCTCAGTTTTCTGCTTACTTCAAATGAAAGCAAATTGAGTTTTATTTTTGGTATATTATATCATCTGGCTTTTTATTATTATTATTATGTGCGAACAAGTTTACAGACTTCTTGGAAAAATACTGAGAAAACCGCAAAGCCAAGGAATTTGTTTTATTTTTATACTCTGTTGCGTAGGGTAGCATAATTATGTCACGTAGTTTGTTAATTATACTTGTATGTAAGTATAAGTAGTTGTATAAGTTTTAAATTCTTGAGGCAAGTATCTATTCTGTCTGTCTAACTTATTCCAACTAATTTAAATTTAAAGTTATTTATCTGAAAATTCGCACAAATGTTTTCTTTTTAATGTAGACTAAATATATATTGGTTTCCATTGAATATGTTAACATAGTTATAGTTATTGTTAACATATGTTATGAGAATATGATTTAAAAAAATTAGCTTCATCTTAATGTTGAGAGCTTTTTCACGTCAAATTTAAATTTAATTGCTCCTATACGTTTTAAATGTTGACTAGAATTATTTAATATTCATCAACTACATCCACATTTAAAAAAATATTTCTTTGAGCTTATTTTGCTGAGCCGAAGGGTATTTTTTTTTTGTATTTTGCTGGGTGTGCAAAAGAGCTTCAAGTGTATGTTGGTATTAGTAGGTATGCTCTATAAGTGTGTGTGTGTGTGTGTGTGTGTGTGTCTGTATTGTATATCGCCCAACCAATCGATAACAACAAGTTTTTGTATAATGACTTCCGGTGATTTTCTATTTCTCAGCTAAAGTTTTGCCGGCATCACAATCTAGTGTTGTTGCTGTTGCTGTTCCTGTTGCTGCTGTTGATGTTGTTGTCTGTTTTGCTGCTTCGTATAATTTCATACGCATTTCCAGCGTCCGTCTGAAAGAAGTGAGGGGTAAGTGGGGAACGCTCTCGACTTTCCGTGTGCGTTTTTCCTGTAGAAATTCAAACGGAAACTAGTTTGGAGTTGAGCGGCTTCAACAGAAATAAGTGCATTAATCAGCCAATGGAAAGCTAACTTGGTGCGTTTTAGCAATTAGAATTCGAAAATCAAAACCAACAACAATCAACGATAACAATCAACAACAACAATAATCAATGACAACAACAACAATGAACAGAAATCGACAACAATCAACTGTGATGTGTGTCACCTGGCTGTTGAAGTTGGCCAACACATCTTGAAATGCTGTTGAAATTTGTGAACAATTAAACAGTTATGTGCTACGCCTGCGTCTATTTGCCACGCCCACTAAAACGCCCATTTGTTGCATGCGTGAGCGTTGTTGTTAAAGTGACCGCAACGTGGGCGCAGTTGTCACGTGCCCATAATAACAACGAATGCAACGAATGTTGCCTCAAGTGGCAATAGTGTGAACAGTAGAGAAAGAGAGGGAGCAGAAAATGCAAAAGAGAGATAGAGACGGTTAGATGTGGGCATTTTACTTGGCATTTAAATTTTCTTGCCTCATCATCAACAACATGGCCCACAATAAGTTCGTTAAGCTGCTGCTGCTGCTGCAACATCAACAACATTAGCAACTGCAACAACAGCAAATCAACTAAGCTGTTAATTCAACGTCTCTTCTCTCTCTCTCTCTCTCTCTCCTAACACCCCTTCCTCTCTTCGCTTGACCCACGGGCACGACGACCTTTTGGCCCCGAGCAAACTTCAAGCTCATCCTCATCCATAGAACCGCAACAACAACAACAACAGCAACAGCAGCAGAAACTAATTTTCAGTTTTCATATATATTTTTCACTTCACGTAACGCATTAAGGCCTCACACACACACACACACACACACACACACACACAAATCACACACACTCATACGCACTGTGGTATGGACAGCATAAATATGCTGCTGTTGTTGTTGTTGCCGTTGTTGCTACCGTATTGCGCGCTTTTGTTATTATTATTTGAGTTGTTGCATACCCTGTAAATTGTTAGGGACATAGGGCATATTGCTCCACATGCAGAGTGGGTAACGTCATATAATTTAACAAGTATTTAATTTTTTTTGCAATTTTATTAAATTCTACAATCTTTAACAGTGTTATCGATAACATTTTTAACGACTTTTTGATGTAGGAAATATTTTTTCAAATTTGAATGTTTGTCTTTTAAAGAAGTACTATTGCTTTTTTTAACACGGATTACAGAATCTATTGCTTCTTTATCGATTATTTTAGTGGAAAATTTATATACTTTTGACCTTAAGTTTTTATAACTCGAAAAGAAAAGATTTCTCAATATGGACTACCCCTAATGTAGCTATCGATATATTTCTTTTCGATTATTTTCATCAGAATAGTGTTATTGTTTCAGTTGTCATGCTTTAAGTCAGAGGATACACTGTACCGACATTACTTGTGTCATTCTCTAATTTGGACTACCCTTAATTAGACTATCGATATTAGTTTAAGTGCTTTTTTTAGGGATTTGATATTACAATTTTGGGTCTGCCTTTATGAAAGAGAAAACACTGTACAAGATAATACTTTTGTCACTCATTCGAACTATTGATAAGAATTTGAACGTTTACTGAAACATAAGAAGTATTAAAGTTAGCTGTCAGCCTTTATGAGAGAGGTAACACTGTAGCAGGCATCATCATTTGACAGCGTTGCAAGTCCCAAATCCCCAATTTGAGACACACTCGCCCCAAATGCAACAGCAGCGGCTTTTGGCTACTGGTCTTACCTACTTAACTGTAGGTGGAGGTGGAGAATGTGAAGGTGGAGGTGGAGTTGGAGTTGGAGGTGAAGGAGAACCTTTCATTTGTTGTGGTTGCTTGTTTGAAGTGTTTATCATTAACGCGTCGCATATTATTGTTATTATTATGGCTGTTGTTATTGTTGTTGTCTTGCTTTGCATATGCGAGGCATAACTTCAGAAACTACTTGAAGAGCCAGCAAATACAACAAAACAGAGCAGGAAAAAAACAACAGAGTCGAGAATAGAAAGGGATGGAAGAAGGGAACAAGAGAATGGGGGGAAGCAATAAGAGAACAGCAGACGAAGACAAATAACAAATAATCTGATAACTCGTTTTGTACCTGAAGACAGAAGAGAGACCCCCAAAGGGAAAGTCTCCAATGGAGGAGGCAACCAGGAGAAGATGGAGACGGAGACGGAGGAGAAGGAGAAGATGGAGATGAAGATGAAGGCAACGTAGCCTGAGGTTCACGTTGAGGTTGAGGTTGAGGCCGTGGCAGTGCCCTAAAGTCTGCGCTGCAAATGCACAGACACATATACACAGGAATATGTTACCTACACACATACTTTATAAATATATCTATGCGAGGGTGAACTCATAAGTCATTCGCACATACTTTATTTAGTCAAATTATAAATTTTGTTGGATAGTGTTATTTAGAAGCGGCAGCTAAGTTCTGTAGGAGAGTTCTAAATTATAGAGAAATAAATCTTGTAAATAAATGAATACATGCACATTCGTAAACTCAGCTAAATAAGAAATTTAAATTTTTATTCGTTTTTCAATGCTAAAAGCCGCTCTTTAAAGAGAACTTAATTTTTTGTCTAGCAGTATACTTCAATCACTCATCTCGAAGCAACATCTAGCAGTCGATTTGCCAAAAAAAAAATAAACACTATGAATTGAAGACTTGTTTATACAGAAAATCGTAGTTATCATGGTAAATTTGTAAAAATATAAATACGAATTTTAATACAAAAATATTATCTTAATAAAATGGTCAATCTTATTATTTAGGAAGCATTAAAATAGTTAAAGAATCGCCAGATAAAGGGTATAGCTCTAAAAAGAAATAACCTTGAAAAAAAAAATTATTTTCCAGTAGAAAAGTTGAGTTTTCCTTAGCTAAATTTATGACTTGTCTTCTAAAAAAAAGCTCTACGAGATAAAAATCTTGTGACGAAAACACTTCACTCCGTAATTTCTGATATCCAATTTTGTGATGAACGATATTAATGTGTATATGTAAATTATTCTTAAAAAAGGGTGTGGCATTCGTCACTGCGCAAAAAAAATATTTTTATTAGGTATGAAGAATCGAGACCTTATTGCTGACTGCAGCCCATAGTGATCAGTTGACCCTCGCATACATATACTCGCGTAAGTTTGTCTGCAAGGTCCAAGCAAGCCGGCAAGTGCTTATCCAAGTGGCTGTGGCAATCCTTTAGCCAGTGGTTGTTGTGGTTGTTGTTGCTGTTGTTGTTGTTGTTATGGCTGTTGCTGTTGTTGTTGTGGCTGTTGCTGTTGTTGTTGCGCTTAAGTGGAACGTGGTTTGCATTGTGCGCGCTGTCAAAATGACGCTCGTCGAGGCTCGAAAACTCGGGGCTCGACTTTGCAGCGCATGCGCAACGTGTGTTGTTGTTCCTCTTGTTGTTGTTGTTGGTGTTGTTGGTGTTGTTGTTGCTGTGGCACTCTCTGGTCTGTAAAATGGGCTGTGTGGTGGCTGAGACACCGTCATCGGCACTGACTGCGGCTCTGTATCTGTCTCTGTCTCAGTCTGTGTGTTTGTGGCTCTGTTTCTGGCGCGCGATAATAATCTCGACTGCGCGTTTGGTTTTTTCTTTTTTTTATTATTATTATTATTTTTTTTTTTTTGTAGTCTTGCCCCTACCACAGCTGCCGCGTCAAGCGTATTTCGGTAGCTGCTGCGTAAATTACCTGCATGCGGACATACAACTGGACAGGTAAACACACTCCACAAACACAGATACACACACACACACAACAACACATTGTTAGTAGAGAGCAAGACAGAGAGAGACAATCGAACAACTCACGCGTCTGCGTGTTTATTAGAGGCCCCCTCATAAAGCCATGACAAATATGTTACGAACTGACTACGAATACAATATGTTGTTCTACATTTACTTTACTTCTACCTTACATCATGTCTAACTATGCTGATAAAAAAACAAATTCATAATTAGTGTGACTTTTAGATTTTTGCATAAAATATTTAAAAGTCTCTAAAAATTAAATTAAAATTCTGTGGTATATAAAATGTCTTTGATTTAATTTATATATAATTTTTTAAAAATTTCTAAGATCTTTGGTTTCTTTAAAATCTTTTCATTATGCATTTTATGCTCTTATTTTACCTCAACTCTTGAAAACAAAATGTTCTTATAAAAATATTGTATGTTGGACACAACACACTTTACTGCAAAAAAATATTTATTAACTTTTTTCAAACAAAAAAAAAACATATTTTGAATACTTCTTGTTCCCTGTCAAAAATAATTTTTTTTCATATGAGTTTTTCTTTCTGATCGGTCAAAATAGTTTCAGCATTTTAGTATTTTGAGTTGATTAAAAAATTTTAAAATTTCTGTTCCCCAGATCTTAAATATATAATCTGCAACGATTTGCAGTCAAAACTTTATACTGAATTTTGTAGTTTATTTTTAAACGAATTCTTTACAGAATTTCTTATTTCCCACTTTGCCTACTTTACATATGTTAGAAGAAATTAAAAAGTTCAGACATTCACTGTTGTTAAGCTAGAGCGTGATAAACTGGTGTGGATAACAACCTTCAAGTGTTTTTATGGGCTACCTTTAGCTGTTGTTACAACAAAACTCTAACAGTAACTATGACAATTTGTCAGAAAAGAAGAGAATTTAAAATCCATTAAATACAAAATCAAGTAAATCAAGGAAACGAACTCTAAAAATCTTTTGTGTTAACTTTATTATTATTTATCCCATTAATTACTAAAGTCTACATTTTTCTGTCAGTGTAGAACAACAGATTGCTGCTCATTTGTCTGGACCGGCTCAGACGCAAGCTTTGCGCACTTCTGGAGCACTTCAGCCCCAAGTCTTGAGAGAGGGGGAAGCACTCTTTTTTTTTATGTTGTTGTTGTTGTTGTTTTTCTCTTCTTGACGAACTGCGTTGTGCGTAGGGAAAGCAGCGACGACCCTACAGCTTCTCAAGATGATGATCATCTCAAGTTGTTGCTGTTGTTGTTGTTGTAGACATGTGCAAAAGGATAGTTGTTGTTGTGACATGGATTGTTGGAAACGGCTTTGGGATCGAAATCGGGATTGCCCTGCCCTGTCTTCTGACCTGCCCTCTCCTCTGTCTCCTGCAATAATCTTTGGCCGCGTGTCGTTGTCGTGATCATGCTGGCTACTGCTACTGCCTCCTTCCTCTCTCCACTCTCCACTCTCTCCCCTCTCCACTGATCCTTTCTGCAACAGCTCCTTGCTGTGCTGGCGTTGTTAGTGGTTGTTAAACAAGCGAAACGTTGTGCCCGATAATGATCTACATGGGGGAACTGAGCCGCAGTTTAGCGTAGTGCGAACAGATGGTGCAAAATGAAAAATAAAATAAAATAAAGTTTCGCCACAGCACGAAGTGAAACTGAAAATCCTGGCTGAATATACAAGGGAGCTTTGGTCTTAAAAAAATTCAAAATTGAAAATAAAATTAACTTAAAAATATCCTAGGTACACCAAATGCTTATGGAATATTCAGGAATATTATTAACTTATTTTTGTTTAAATAAATTAATGCAAACTCTTAGTTTCAATCGAAATAAGAAAAAAACTAAACTTAGTTTAAAATAAAAATTTGTTTTTGGAATATAATATATTTAATATTTGTCTACAATAAAAATTGAAAATAATTAAAAAAAAAAAAAATACACCTGCAGATTCAAAACGTATTTGCATTAAATTTGTATCATAATTTCATATATATATAATGAAAATTGAATATAAATTAATGAACAATTTTATTAAATACTTAACTATTGCTTCATATATATTTTTAGTTAGATCAAAATAATATTTGTATATAAATTTTTTTTTATATAAATATGAGAAAGTGACTTTCATTTCAAAAATTTGTATTTTTTTTGGTCCCTGGTATAAGCCAAATTTTCTTGGCATTGAGTAGACTTTGTTGGAATGGGATTCCACAGAAGAGAAGACAACAAGACGTCTGACACCCGCCCGCTGTGTGACTCAAGTGCGTGTCCTTTCCAAACAGAACAACAACAACAACAACAAAATAGAAAACAAAACACGAGACAAGAGAATCGAAGTCGTATTGAGAGAATTGAGTAGCGACACGTTGGCAATCATCAATCACTGTAAAAACTGTAGAAAGGAGCAAAAACTTCACGCCATTCAGGAAAAATAAAATAAAAATTCTGCGTATCCTGTCGTGCTCTATCACGCAATGAATGTTGTCCTTTTGGTTGCCTTGCCTTGTCTTTCCTTCCCCTCTCTTTGCTGCCCGTTGAAAGTCATTAAGGATGCGCACAGACATTTGAATGTCGACCCTCTTGAGTCTAACAATGAAAATTAAGATGTGAAAATGCACGCTTTCCACACGCACACACACACACACACACGCACAGGCTGTGAAAAGGACTCTAGTAAAATATCACGTAAATCCAATCACGAACCGTGAACCTTCCAGTCCAGAAAGAATTAAGAAGGATGAGGCTGAGGCGCAGGCGCATAGACCAAACGACGCCTTTCAATTGTCAATTCCAATTCCATTGTCCTTTCTCAAGTGGCCCGACCCCGCCCCCGTTGTGTCTAAATGAATTCCTGGAAAGCATAAACTCAAAGCGATCCTCTGCTCTCTTTCAGGTGATTGATATTGATCCCTTCTGGCTGCCCACAACCGAGGAGGAACTGATGCACTTTGGCGAGAAGGCCGACTCGGCGAATCGGGCCAAAGTCTACATGGACAGCGTGAGGCGTCGCAAGGGTCTCTTCGTGGACGAGCAGGTGGTGGAGCATGCCGAGAAACAGCGCACACTCTCCAAAAACAAATAAGCAACAACGGTGAGTTTAAAATTGCAAATGAAATATATTTTGAACTGTCCAAAAAGCTATTCAAATAATTGTAATATTTAATATGAGCACGTTTCTGCAATTCTGAAAATAGGCAGAGGCTATACAAAGATCATCAATCAGCTATTGTAATAATTTAAATATTTAATATGAACAACTTTCTGTAATTGTGAAAGCTATTTTCCCCCAAAATATGCCTATAATTTAAACAAAGAAAACTGTTTAGTAAAAAATAAAATCTTTTTTTATTTATAGTATTTCTATAATTATTCAGCGAATCTAACATATTATTGTTTTAAAAAGATTTTCATCTATCACAATCGTTAGCCATATTATTTAAAAAAAATATTGTTTTATTTTGTATTGTCTTTTCGCATGTCTTTTCTTTATATGTGATGTTTAATAAGTGTGATGTTTAAACAAGGAGAGCAGCTAGCTCTTTATTAGGTGGACTCCTGTTCCGTCTTTCTGGGCTGGGAATCTGGTATGGCCGACTCGCTGCTGATCAGTCCGCTCTCATTCTCCTCCACGATTGGCACGGCCAGCGAATTTCCACCCAGCACTATGTGGATGCAACTGTAGGGAAAGAGAGAGGGAGAAATAAAGAGAGATTACTTTTCGAAACAACTTTCAATTTCATAACTTTGCCAAATCGCATTCGACTTCTAAGCGGAATGTCATTCTGATCATGGTTTTGACTCTAAATTTAGTCTGCATTACAATTTAATTAATTTTGTTTAAATAAGAATAAGAAGAATATGATTTTTAAGCAAATCAAATTCAATCTTTTGCATTGTATCAACTTTTCATCCAAAAATTTACTGATCTGCAAATGAACTATTTACAATGAAAAATCTCTTACGAGCTCTCGAATTTTTAATAAAAAGTATTGAATTTACTTGATTAATTGTCAAAAAAAGAAACTAGAAGTTTCGCCTTTTAAACACTCATCAGATACTTACAGAATCAGCACAAATACGGCCATTTGGGTGCCAATGGTCAGGAGAAAGACGCCTCCGCCATGGTTAGATCGGAGCGTGGCACGATAGATTTGTGAGTAGCAAACGCCGCTGATGAAGGGCACCGCATTGTCGCAGACCGAGAGCAGGGCAAAGACCTTGCCCCGCTCCGACTGTGGCACAATCTTGGAGGTCATCGAGCGTATCATGGGACCCACAATGGGGCCCAAGCTGCAGACGACGGCGCCAGCATAGAAGAATGTTGGACCAGGGGCAAAGTAATAAAATAAACGGGCAATGGCATGTGCCCAGGTGCCAATAAAAATGATGGTCTAAACAGAAAAAAAACAAAAATCAGCAAAAATGATGACAACAATAATGAGAACTCTTACCGTATCGCGCCAGCCGAGCAACTTGTTCATCACGGGCACAGCCAGCAGCATCATGATGACAAAGGCCGAGGATTTGAAGGTCTTGAAGGTGCTGTAGGAACTCACTTGCCAGTTGAACTTGTCAAACGTGTACAGATACAAATAGTTGCCCTCATCCCGTTGGAATGTATACAATGCCATGCTGATCAGCAGGATATACAGGAAGCTGCGTCTGTGGCCCAAGCGGCGCTTGGCCAGGACACCAAAGGAATCCTTCACGTGCTGTTTGTCAAAGAAATCCGCCCAAATGCCACAGCAGCCGAGTTCCTTTAAGGAGCGCTGATTGGGCGTCGTTTGCCACTGTAGAGGGAGAGAAAGGGATAAGAAAGAGTTGAAAATTTATTTGCAAGTATTTCTTAAAAGATTTTTTACTTCTCAACTTTAATTAGAAAAAAGTTTCTTTAAGAAACAATATTATCCATTATTTTAATTTTTTAAAATTAAAATTATACTGAATTAGCTGAAATTAATTCGGTAGATCTTATTAAAAACACTAATCATTTGTAGAATTCAGTAATTTAATTTAATGTAAAAGTGCGTTGATATAAGCTTTAGATCTTTATCAGGGACCTCAAATAATGATTATTAAATTTTTTTTCACATCAAAAAATCAATAAATAGAATACATATACAAATAAAATAATGATAATGATTTGAGTTGGGCGAAAAAATAGAACTCACAAAAAATCATTATTTATGATTCTTATTTTTTTCGCTCAAAATAAAACTCACTATAAATTCATGGCTTTTGTGTAGGATTTTCAACCAGTATTTTTGCATATCCCTTTAAAAGACATATAAAACAATAAAATGTTTTATTTTGAGCGAAAAAATAAAAATCAAAAAATTATGATTACCTGTGAGTTTTAAGTTTTTCGCTCAAATTTAAACATTATCATTGAAGAAAATCCTTACAAATCTTTAAATAATCACTGCTATGTAGTTTTTATAGTATAACTCCTAATGATTCCGGTCCCTGATCTTTATACCTTATATTATAAATTAAAGCTCACCTTGAGGACCAAAAGTGTGTAGATAATTGCCAGGGCCAACAAGGAAGCGTTAACGGCAAACATGTTGGCATACGACTGATTGAAGGCGTTATAAAAGAGATATGAGCCCAAGGCAACTCCCGTTGGCATCGCCGTCAGGTAGACAACATCCAGTATGGTCACCCTAATTGTGCGCTGCTGCAGCGTCGTTATGTCCGATATGTAGGCAAAGCAGGAGGCAAATATGGCCACATCAGCGCCAGTCAATGCCGATGGCAGTGTGGCCGTGTAGATGATATACTCCACTGGCCAAGTGGGCATCATGGCGTTGACCACAACCATGGAGGAGTAAATAAACTTGCCCACCAGCCCCATGAGCAGCGGCAACTTGCGACCCCGTCGATCCGAAAAGGAGCCAAGAAAGAGAGCCAGAATGATGGGAAAGACATGGGCCGAGATGTTCTCCCATTGATGGAACCAGGCCGTGGTGTCCAGCGACTGTTTTTTATACGCCTCGTTCTTTGGATCATTGATGTTGTCACAGATCTCCGCGGTGAAGTTGTTGTTCACCCGGCAGGCCTTTTGCAGAAAAAAGTTCTGCTCGACCACGGATGTGATCATGAAGGCGAACATATACAGGAACATGGTGGGCTCCACGGATATCGAGGTGACGGCGTCCATCAGCCATTGGCCGAAGCTGCGACGTTCGGCTTCAACGGCGACGGCATTGCTGCTGGCAGCGCTGCTGCCGATACTAGCGCGTCGGGCATTTTGTGTGCCCTCCTGAAAGTATGCAATGACTTTGTGAAATCAACTTTATTGAGAGTTGTGTGAGCGCGAAGAGAGCGCGCATAAGCCAAGCGAGTGTGAATGGAAGAGGGAGAGAGAGTGGTTATCTTTGTCTCATCAGTCGCAGCTTAGCAGGCCAGCGAATCAGGCGCAGTTTTGTTGCTGTGTTGGCAATGACATTGACTGCCAGTGCCAAAGAGAGCGCAACACTTGAAAGCTCCGCAAATGAAATAAAGCTTTTTCAAGAAGCGGCAAAGCATGCTGCGCCGTAACAACACAAAACAGAACACATGTCATGCCGTCAGCGTCGTCTATTCCCAGAGTCGTCACTCGATGCTAATCGTTAGTATTGATATGAATAATTCGATTAGATTTAAAATATTGCGTGTGTTTATTATGTATTAATGCGATAAGCAATTTCAGTAGCCACATGATATGTGCATTACAAATATGTGTATGTGTGAATATTAATTTTGTTTACTTGTCTGCATACAAGTCAAGCTTGAAATTTCGAATTTTCTTGTGTTGTTTCATATGAATAGTTGTTGTGAAATATCAAGTGCTGCATACCATACGGGCTTTTGATAGCAGTTATTGTTGTTGTTGTTACTGCCGCTGTTGTTGTTGTTGTTGCTGCTGCGTTTGTTGTTGTTGTTGTTGTCACTTAATTCTTTGCAACACATTTAGCGCATACGCAAATCGACACCAAACAAAAAAAAAATAAATAAAGTCTGCTCACTATCAACACTTTTCCATTTCGTTTGAGATTCAGTTGATTTATTATAAATGATTCGATTAATTTGTACTCATTGAATTTAAATGTGGCTTGCCACACAGCTCACATGCTGTTCACTATAATTTAGTGACACTTTTAGTTAAACCAAACAATAAAAAAATAACAAACATAACAAAAAATAAAAAAAAAATGAAATTAAATGACAACGCCGCTCAAAAGCACTCACCTCCGTTGCGCTCATTTCGCGTTTGCGCTCTGCGGCGCTTTTTCTTGCTCTCGCTCGCTCGCTCTCTCAGTTCAATTCAGTTCAATGAAGGTGCTCTCTTGGCGTCTTGAAGTGTTGTTGGGCCAGGGGAAGTTCAGCGGGTCAGTGTTTAAAGCTTTTGCTGCGCTCTCCGAGCAGCCTGAAAGCTTTTTTTTGTACGTTACGAATTTGAATTTGCTGTTCTGTGTAGTTGATTTAAGTTTATTATAATTTTTTTATAATTTGCGTTTGTCTGCTTTATCTTTTTTAGCCACAATTGTTTATTTTTATTTTTTTGTAGCAAATTAAGTCTACTTGAAGCAGGTAGACTACACTAATTGCCGTTTACTAACATTTTATGGCACTTGTGTTGGGGTTTTTTTATAGCCAATTTTTGTTATCACGGCCTTAGGTATTTAAGCTTTTAGCGTTAACGTTTTGCTTAGCGTTATCCGCTTAGGTCAAGACTACGGCGTCGATAAGAACAGAACTTCAGCCAAGGGGACAGACATAGAAGTTTGAAGTTAATATAACATATAAATAATAAATGAATCTTTATGACACGATAACTGTTGCCTGGCATCCAGCACTGATTTGAGTGCACACATTTATGGCCCTAATCATTTGGCAGTTAGCCAAAGTACTATAAATAACTTTAGCACTGTTTGTTCTTTTGCAATCTTTGTTACTTTAGTTATTCACAAGTTATATAAGATGGTATCAGATATGGATTTGATTACACCCTTCTTCAATTATCACTATTAAACCAATAACAGTTAAAGGGTATCTATCTATTACAAGCCACAATCAATCGAGTATCTCGCGTCACGTACCTAAAGACAATAAATGTGAACACACTTTTTTTTCACCTTATAAAGAGAAATTCACTGCACGGAAAGACCTGCTCGGTCTTTTATCACGAAAACATGTGCATGCATCTATTTAAATTTAGTGTTAAAAAAAATAAGAAAAAACATGTATCATATTGCACTTTTTATTTATTATCACAGGCAATTTATTGGTTATTAGTTTAAATTGGCAACCCGCGCAAGGTGCTTATTTAGATCTATAATATATTATAGATTCTATTTGCACCCGACTATGAAGTGCGCGGTTTAATCGTGCTCATGCAACTGCCGACTGTCGGAGCTGGAGTATTGTTCTTATACACTCCTTATCAGCCATATTGACTCTGCTTTAAACTGAATGAGATACAAATAGAACAGAACCACATTTATTTATGTTTGTACACAGTATACTCCACTTTCATTTGATTGCTTCATTCGCTTGTCGTCTGTAATAAATTTAAGATTGTTATCTATGTATCCTATTTAAAAATAAATATTATTCTTTTATTTTCAGAGACTAAGACACCATACATTGTATAGTTGCTAGATGTCAACGGCTGCTGTTGATCTTGGATTAAATGATTGCGAATTATCATTCCTGGCATGAAGCATCAGTTGTTAAAAAAAAAATGTAATGAAATGTTGGCTGATTTTAAATAAATACATTTCTGATTTGCTTAAGTTGCCTGGTAAGGTAGCAGGACACCTGTTTTTGTAAAAACCATTTTGTTATATTTAATAAAAAACAAGAAAAGATTTTAAATAAAAATTTTATACATTTTTCTAATTAAGTGTATTCTTTTAGGGTATATAAGTAACGCAGTTTTTATTTTTATGGAGTACAACGACTTACGCGATACTACGGGGAAAAAGGCTAAATAGACACCACCCACAGGATCTGGCTAACAGAGTCCTGTCATAAGTAAAACTGATGTAAAAATTTAAATGTACTCTAAAATTTAATGTAACTAATTGTATATCTCACTGTAATTGTTGTCACTATTTTTATTATCTTTGATTTAAAACTAGCTTAAACTGGGACTGCTACTTTTCAAATAAATAAGAAACGTCGTTTTGTTTGGAAAATTTTTTTTAATATAAAATTTAATTTTGTACTTTTTTTGCTGCATACTTTCGTGCATATATGTAAATAAGTAATAGGATATTGTTTGGAGATTGTTGCATACTTTTGTGCTGGTTTAAATATGCGATATTTTGTTAAAAGCAAAAAATAAATTTTTTGCAATATTTTTTAAAATTCAATTCTAATATTCAATGTTGTTTAGAACGACATCACATTTTTTTTTAGAAGAACATCAATTCCGATCGATGCACCGAATTTAATTGTTTAAAAATAAGTTTTATTTTGCAAATTTCTCTATTCAAATAAAATATTGTTCGATTTGTTTGACAGCCGCATTTAAAATGATGTCAGTTATCATTTTGAAGTCTAGAAAAAATTGCCATAATTCTGAATTTTTTTCTGCCCATGAATTGCGAAAGTGCTGAGCAAAACAGACGAGAGAAAAAGTCAAGTCAAGCCATTGACGTTGGCTTTCCCGTTGCGGTAGTTTTCCCGTTTGGCTGCTTGGCTGCTTTACTGGATGCATTTGGCTTGGAGGGCTTCCCTCTGGACGGACTGTAATTCGAAACGTAGCTTAGACGGCGCCCCATCCGCTCTTGGCCTGGCCAAGAGTCGGGCGCTGAATAGCCAAAGATTCATATGCCACTCTACGAAAGGAGAGAGAGAGGGAGAGAGACGTTAGTTAGAGTTAGACATGGGCTACAGGTCGCTTGTCACTCAGACAGTCGCCTCAGTTGTCAGTTGACATCGAGCTGCCGAACGCGTCGGTTGCGCGTTGATAAAACTTGAAAAAGATACAGATACAATGTCAGATGAAGATAGCAGGCAGCTGTTGGATCAGCACGAGCTGCAAATGGTCTCGGTTGGTCAGGGTATGGAAATGGGAAGTGCCGAGAAGTTTCCCAGCGTGGAGACGACACCGTCGCGGCTGTCGAAGCGCAACAGCTCGGAGCGGAGTCTCCCGCTGCGCAGCTACAGCAAATGGTCGCCCACGGAGCAGGGTGCAACCCTGGTCTGGCGGGATCTCTGTGTCTACACCAATGTGGGATCTGGCAACAAAATGAAGCGCATTATTAACAACTCCACGGGCGCTGTTCAGCCGGGTTCACTGATGGCCCTAATGGGCGCAAGGTAAGATTCAGATCAAATTCAGTGGACTGTGAAGTAATTGATATGGCCAAAACTGGTTGTTTGGCCAGACGAAACAAGTAACAAGTTACGTGTGTGTACTCGTAAAAATTCCAGTGATATCTGGGTTACAGTTAGCATGATGCTCTTATCACACACAATCGGATAACATGATAAGCGAGGTGACAATGACAATTAATACTAAGTAGGTCTATTGCACGCGTAGAACTTAGACTAATCTTTGATCAACTTGCCATTCACAGTGGCTCCGGGAAGACGACGCTAATGTCAACGCTCGGCTATCGCCAGCCAGGTGAGTAGATGCTGGGACTGATAAGATTAGCCTTATTCCAGTTATCTGAGTAACTACTAATAACAACTTTGTTACTCTGCAGCTGGCACTGTGGTTCAAGGTGATATACTGATCAATGGACGACGCGTTGGACCCTTCATGCATCGCATCAGTGGCTATGTGTACCAAGATGATCTCTTCATTGGAGCACTCACTGTGCTGGAGCATCTCAACTTTATGGTCAGTATTGCAGATATTCTATATTAACCTTTAACCGCTAAAAAACGATTGAAATTTAGGAACCGTAACTGAAACCCTAACCGAAAAAAAAATTTTCACTTGACCGAAACCTTTAAACCGAAACTCTGTAAACCGATAAACCCGTTTTTCATACAAAAACTTACTTCTACAAATTAGAAAGGTCATAAAAAACAAAAATTTAAAAACAAATGTTTTTTAATTTTGAATTTTTGCTTGTGATATTTAAGATCGAATTTTCACAGCACTGAATAACCGAAAATAAAATAAATTTTTTAAATGATATAATAGAATTGTTAAAATATAACTAAACGGCATCAATCTGAAGAATATGTGAAAAAATTGAATTCCTTTTTAATTATTATTATTGTACTTTTATAAAAATTTTTTGTGAACCGAAACCATGCTGATATTTCAAAACGAAAACATGAAAAGATTTTAAGTAACCGATGACCGAAAATTTAAGTGCGAACATAACCGAAACCGGAACTGAAACCGATATTCCTTTCGGTTTTAAACCCTGATTCTACTTCATTTTCACTTGTTAACCATCTAAAACTCCCATCTTCTCTAGGCCAATCTACGCCTGGATCGTCGCGTGTCCAGCGAGGAGCGGCGTCTGATCATCAAGGATCTGCTGGAGAGAACCGGTTTACTCTCCGCCTCCAACACTCGCATTGGTAGCGGCGATGATAAGAAAGTTCTCTCCGGCGGAGAGCGCAAGCGTTTGGCCTTTGCCGTGGAGCTGCTTAACAATCCCGTGATTCTCTTCTGCGATGAGCCCACGACGGGACTGGACTCCTACAGTGCCCAACAATTGGTGGCCACGCTGCACGAGTTGGCACAGAAGGGCACCACCATACTGTGCACCATTCACCAGGTAAACCAGACAAATACACTTACTTTTGTACTTATGAATTTAAAATTAGCTAAAAGCAGTTCACAGAAAAATCAAATACGGTTTAAAATTAAATTTTCAATTATTATTGTTTAAAAGTTAAAATATATCCTGGTCTAACAATAATTCGTAATTTACAATACATAAGATGAACCATAAAGTTTTTTCACATTTCTTTACTTTTATTTGCTTATTTATTTATCAGCTAACAGCATTAGAGATTTGCATTTAAAATTATATTTAAAAATATTATTTTTAAGTCAAACAAATTTACAAATTAAAATTGTAAGACTACTAAGAATATTTTTCATACAAATACTGTCTATTATTAAATATACAAAGTTTAAAAATTATATTAAATAAAAAAAATAAAGAAAGAAACATTTTCTAAATTATTATTTTAAATACTTAAACTTGACAGCTTAGAAAAAAACGAAACTTAAAATTTTTGTAATCATAAAATCTACTTTATTCCTTATCCCTACTCTGTTTATTGCAGTTATTGTTATTTTTTTCTTTAAAAAAATGATTTAGTAAATATTTATTAATAAGCGTTTCATATTAAATTTAAAATTAATAAAAATGTATTTTTTAAATTTAATAATATTCCATACTCTTTGCAGCCAAGTTCCCAGCTCTTTGACAACTTCAACAATGTGATGCTGCTGGCAGATGGACGTGTCGCCTTCACGGGTTCCCCTCAGCACGCCTTGAGCTTCTTTGCGGATCATGGTTACTACTGTCCGGAGGCCTATAATCCGGCGGACTTTCTCATTGGCGTGCTGGCCACAGATCCGGGCTATGAGCAGGCTTCCCAACGCTCCGCTCAGCATTTGTGTGATCAGTTCGCGGTCAGCTCGGCGGCCAAGCAGCGGGACATGTTGGTCAATCTGGAGATACACATGGCCCAGTCCGGTAATTTCCCCTTTGACACGGAACTGGATTCGTTCCGAGGTGTTGCCTGGTACAGGCGCTTCCATGTGGTCTGGCTGAGGGCAACTTTGACGATGTTCAGGGATCCCACAATACAGTGGATGCGGTTTCTGCAGAAGATGGCCATGGCCCTAATCATTGGCGCCTGTTTTGCGGGCACCACGGAGCTGGATCAACTGGGCGTGCAGGCCGTGCAGGTAAAGTGGCTGGAATTCCTCAAGGATTGACTTACACTGTGTTGCATTTGCAGGGCACTCTATTTATTATGATATCGGAGAACACGTATCATCCCATGTACTCTGTGCTAAATGTGTTTCCCCAGGGATTTCCGCTCTTTATGCGCGAAACACGCTCCGGCTTATACTCCCCGGGTCAATACTACGTGGCGTACATACTGGCAATGGTGAGTAGACTTTCACTTATTTCTTTTGATACACAGGAAAAAACAAAATGTTTGAATAAAATATATTTTTTTTTTTAATTTTTTTTTACTATTGTTATCTAAATACGCAAATTTAGCTAGTTAAAAATTTTACCTGGAATGCATGCTTAAAAATAGTAATAAACAGATTGTAAATTGTAATTTAAAAATATTTTTTTTTCTGTGTAGAAGAAGTAACTACACTTAGAACAACATTCATTCGTAAATTTGTTTTTTTAAGTCAAGTAAGTCAAGTCTGCATAGATAAAAAATTGATTTGAAAAGGTCATTTAAATTCCGTTTGAATGATACAAAACTTAACCCTTAACCCATTAAGTACCCCTTGAAAATTTTGAATTTTTGTGAAGTCTACTTTTTCAAGTTATTTCCTCGGTCTCGAACAAAAGATGCAAGCAAATTCTTTTAACGATTTTAAGAATGATTGCAAAAAAAAAATGTTTAAAAATCTCTTTGCTAGTATTTTTTATAATTTTTAATTACTAAAAATTGAAATTGAAATTGAAATTTTTTGCAATTACTCTTTAATAGTTTGAACTTAATTGCTTAAGGAAGTTTTGCATCATTCAAAAGGAATTTAAACAACCTTTGCATTACAGTTTTGTTACTGTGAAGACTTGACTTACATACTTAGCTATTAAAGTAAAAAAAGGGTATACGAATAAGCGTTGGTCTGAGTGTTTAGTTAACACTTTCCCAATATTATTTTGTTCTATTTAAGTTGCCTGGCATGATTATTGAACCCTTGCTGTTTGTGGTCATCTGTTATTGGATCACTGGACTCCGTGCCACGTTCTATGCCTTTGGCATAACTGCAATTTGTGTGGTGCTCGTGATGAATGTGGCCACCGCCTGTGGCTGCTTCTTCTCCACGGCCTTCAACTCGGTGCCCTTGGCCATGGCCTATTTGGTGCCCCTCGATTATATATTCATGATTACGTCGGGCATCTTTATCAAAATTAGGTGAGGTCTCTCTCTCTCTCTCTGCTCAGCTGCTCAACTTCCCAAATTGCTGTTCAAATATTCGTTTCCTCATGCTTTACAGCTCCTTGCCCCTGGCGTTTTATTGGACGCAGTTTCTGTCCTGGATGCTCTATGCGAATGAGGCGATGACAATTGCCCAATGGTCTGGAGTGCAGAATATAAGTAAGTAGACAGCTCTCTCTATTCCTCTCCTTCAGTCCCATCTAAGTTATCCATTCACCTTAGCCTGCTTCGAGGAGAGCGAGGACTTGCCCTGCTTCCACACTGGCCAGGATGTCCTGGACAAATACAGCTTCAACGAGGCGAATTTGCAGCGCAATCTCTTGGCCATTGTGGCCATCTACTTTGGTTTCCACACCCTTGGATACTATTTCCTCTGGCGCCGCGCACGAAAAATCTAAAAATCTAAAAAAATCTCTTCGAAATTTTATTCACATTTATCGTGTTTATTCGAGTTCATTCCTGTTTATCCATCTGTGTTTGGCTGTAAATAAACTTAATCTCGTTATCAAATTCGAAAGTGCAAAGTTTTATTTATTTTTCAGCATTTGCCCATTTTATTAACACATTTTGCAACATTTGCGATACATTTAATAAACATTGAATTCAACCTTAACTGAAAACAGCAAACTACAATACGTTTTTAAACATTAAACATGATTTTTTTCACTTAAATTGACACAATTGTACTTGAATATATCATTATACACATAAATATACTATATATATATATATATATATTAGTCCTACGATAGCTGCTTTATTCGGTAGAAAACTTAGTTAAATTATAGTTAAAGTCTGCGCTTGACAAAGAGACGCTAGTTTAGTTTATTACGAGCGTGTTCCCAACTACAATTTCGCCTACAAATCGCCATCATTTACCATGTTCCCCACATTAGATTCATCTGTAAATCATCAATCTGGGAAAATATGCTAGAAACCGTCATGTTCTCAACTTAAATTTCTCCTGCAATTCGCCAAGTGAGCAAAAGTGTAATTGGGAACACGCCCGTTAACAGTTGTCGAGTTTTCGAGTTTTCCAACTAAAGCTAAGTTAACACAAATCACAAGTTTATAAAATAATCTATACATTTTCATTTTACAATAGAAATCACAGCAAGAATTGATTTTTATCTCTTTTTTTTGGTTTTTGTTTTTGATCTTTGGTTTAGTTCCGTTAAAGTTATAATATAATAATATGTAAATGTATATATATTTTAAATACGCTTTTTTTAAATATTAATTTAGTGTTGATTTCAGCAACATTGAGACAAATACAAATTCACACACACACGCCCTCACGCAGACACATACATACACACATTTTAACACACACATAAAGCGTTTACAACTATTTATTTTTTTTTATTAGTATATTTCATTGTTTAAATAAATCTTTGTTATTGGCAATGTACCGATTCACGCATTCGTCTCAGGTTCACGGTAATTACTATTTATTTATGTGAAATTGTTGCGAATGTGAAACTCGGAATAGCCTTTCGTATATTAGTGTATGCTTTTTAAACAGTTTTAAAATTGACAGAGACTTTCGATTAAATGTAACATATTTTAAGCACTATTTATAGTTATATGTATGTGTTACATGTGCTTGATCGACGTGGCATACCCTGTAATTTATGTATATTTCATTTAAATTCAGTTTCTCGTTCACTTTTCTGCCTCGTTTTCGTGTTGCCTCTAAAATCTAGATAGGAACCTTACACCCGTTCCCCTTTTGCCCCGCTTACAATCTAGCCAACTTGTGGTTGCTTGGTACCCAATTGTGGTGCAAATTGCTTTCGTACTTGCTTTGCGTGTGATATGCAGGTTATATATAAATATGTATACCCTGTACTCTCTTTTTCTCTACTAAAGGAACAACAACAATATGTTTTAAATGCGAGATCATACGATTAGGATGGGTGGGATTAAGGGGGAATCTCAGGGACCGTAACAATTATTATAAGTCAAATAAAATAAATTTAAAATTAAAAAAAAAAAACATCATAGATTTGCTGGTCTAAATTAAAAATATGATGCAATAATATTTACTTTTTTATTTTTATTTGAAAATCAAAAAAAAATATTTTTTTTTTCAATTGTATTGTAAAAAAAAAATTAAAAAAAACATGTTATGAAATTTATAGTGCGAAATTTTAGTATAAAATGTAATTTAATTTAATTAATTTGGAAATGGATTCAATAATTCAAATTTGATTTTATTTAGACCAAAAGAAAGAGTTAAAATTCTTTTTTTAAAATACAAATAAAAGTTTTCGGTAAATATTCCATTAACAAAACTTTTTTAACTTAGATTTCTTTCTTTAAAACTCAACTCTTATTTGGGATTCCTGGGGAATACTGATAGGATACTCTGATTGAAGGACTCTAGCTCTAACTTTGAGTTTACCTGCAATTTATACATATTTACACTCACATTTGTGAAGATCTCTAGCTCCTTTATGTGCTGACATCCTGGAGGAGTCCTTGTCGGGGACTCGTTGTGCCCGGGATGCTGTTGCTGCTGCTGCTGATGAGGATCATGCTGCGACTGTTGGGCAGCACAAAGACTTCGGTGGCGAGGCCAATGGGACTCATCGACTGGGATGTCTTGATGGGACTGCGGTTCGGCTCCAGGCTGCTGGTGCGTGGCTGCCAATCCTGGACCACAGCCTGACCCTGACCCTGACCCACCTGCTGATTCCTGATGGCGGTTCCAAGTCCAGTTGTGGTTCCATTTGCTCCAGCTGTTGTCTCCAGGGTGCCAGGAGCGGTTTGTGTGGAGCTCTGGCTGTCGTTGGACAGCAGTCGAGTGGTGCAGCTGCCGGTGGTGCAACTGGCCGCCATGGTGGTCACCGAGCGACGCTTCCGCTGCTGCTGCTGCTGCTGCGTCGTCGACGTCGACGTCGTCAGCGTCGTCAGCGTCTCGATGACATTGAAACTGACGATGGTGTCGCGTTTCCTCAACGTTGTCGTCGCCGAGCTGCAGGTGGAGGCAACGACTTCGCCCCGCAGATTCTGCTGCTGCTTGTTGCTCAGATCCGACAGACTGATGTTGTTCTTCAGCAGTATCTCCAGGTTCTCAATCGAATCCTTGAGCGTGGTGCTCTTCTCCTCCTTCAGCTCTGTCACCAGAGTTTTGGGCGGCGCCGTGGGCGTGGCACAGCTCTCGGAATTTGGATTCGCATTGGCATTCCTGAGCATCACGGGCAGAGCACCAATTGTGACGACACTCGAGCTGTTGGAGATGCTGGGAGTAATGCCCGTGGAGCTGACCGTGGTGCCGAACGAGGAGGAGATGTTGTGCTGTCGACACAGAGATTTCCGCCGCTGAGCCGTCAAGTTTTGCATATTCGAATTGAGATCAATGTCATCCTCGTCCTCGTCCACATTGTCATGGTTATCGTTGTCTTGCTCATTGGCAATTTCAATTTCGGTGGCCACTTCCGTTGGCAGTTGTGCTGCCATCAGTGGCAGACTCTTTGGCGGCTCCTGGTCCACAATTTGTGGTGTCTGCTCTGCATTTGCCAGTTGACCTTTGCCCTTGAGAAAGTAGGTTATCATCGAGCCCTTGCCCTTGACATTGACGCTGCCGCGACAGGTGAGCTCGAATCCACGGCACTCGAGTATCTGCTGCATCTCCTGGGTCACCTGTGAGTTCGTGTGTGTGAAGAAAGTGTTAACGATTTCATTGGGGAATTGAAATACAGTACAGAGGGCAGAAGAAAGAGCATATGAGAAAAGCTGATAACATAAATTCAAAGTGACAAGTTCATTGGCACACACACACACACACACACACACACACACACACACACACACACACACACACTCGCACACATACTGACTCTATATTTCATGATAACACTTCCCCCCTCTCCCCTTTTCGCCTGTTCCATTCGCTTAATAATTTATTTACTTTGCAAATTTTCGTGCGCTTCGCTTTTATCGGCAAATAAAATCAAATACGTGTCTGTCTGTCTGTCTCTCTATATGTATCTGTATCTTTGTATCTTTTGAGCTGTTAGTGTATGTGTATTTGTATCTGTGCGTGGGCGCCTTAATGCCATGAAAATTGTATGAACGCCTCACGCGGCGTATACGCAATGTGCCAACTTTTGTCTGCTGCCCTTTTTATTTTTATCCTGTGTGCTGGTCAGCCATCGATTGGGGACGTGGCAAGCACCAGAGATTGTGACAACTTCTTTTTAATTTATTTAAAGTGACAAAAGTTAACTTGATAAAAGTGCCCACTTGAAAAAAAGGAACACGACAGTCAACAAGAGCAGGACGATTTCGGATGCTATAAATAAACTGCAATCTATTATTGAACAGTTTCAAACGGCAAGTCGATTTGGCTTAGATTTCACTTAGACTTCAGAGTCTATAAGAGCTAGGAAAAGAAAATTTTGGCACACAGAACCCAAATAAGTTTATTTTAAATTTGTTAAACCCTCAAATCAATAAATGATTATCAGATAAAGAAAATATGTAAATCTCATCGTAGAGAGTTAAACATATTACTGGCTAATAGAAAATTTGGTTATTTATTTAATTATGCAAAATAAATTTTTAATATTAATAATTAATTGTAATTTATTGCTTTTAATAGAAATTTTTGTTGACCCCGACTAAGGGCAGGACTGAAGAGTTGAGGGTTAAAATAGAATGCTTATTTTGGGGGTTTTCACTTTTATTTATAAATTTATTTTTTTAGTTTATCCCTTGAGCTTACCTGTATGTGATCGACGAGTCCTGTGGAGTCCATGCGCGAGGCAACATTTACGGCATTGCCCCAGATATCGTATTGGGGCTTACAGGCGCCTATAACACCCGCCACAACGGGACCAATATTAATGCCTGTGGTAAAGGAAATAATCGAAAAATCAAAAAAGAATTTTTTATTCATCATGTATTGTACATTTATATAAATAAATAACAAGGTATTTACTTATTTCATTTATATTTTTTTTTATATTATAAAAAAATTAAATTAAAATAAATTAGATAAAATTATATATATTATATTGAGAGCTCAAAATTTTGAATTATTTGTAAAGTTTATGTTAGTATGGAAAAACAACAATTTTAGAAAAAAAATGTACTTTTGAAAATGAAAAAAATATGCACACAGGACGAATTTAGAAGGCAAACCATAATCAAAATTCTATTCCTGATTACGTTTTGACAAAGCTATCAGAATCAAAGTTTTCCATTAATTGTTTGGAAAAGTCGACAATTTTCGAAAAATAAATTATTTTTGAAAATGAGTAAAATTTAAAAGTAGCATGAATTAAGAAGGCAGCCATGGTTAAAAAGGTGTTCCGGATAAAAATTGCTTATCGATAAATGAAATAAAAGAATGTCAGCCTGAAGGCCTCCGCTGCTCTGGCTATAAACCAAAATTGTAATTTAGAATTAATTTCTAGGCTACAATATTATAAATAAATAAATAAAAGAATGTAATGTACTTATAAGAGATTGATCTGTTTGATGCTCACCTATGCGCATGCGAAAGTTGTTGAAGGAATGCATGTTGACCTCCTCGATCTTGTCGAATAGTTGCAGGGCGTATTCGGCCATGGCGGTGACATGGCTGAAATTCACCTGGTCGCAGGTGTTGACCGTCAGACCCGAGGCGGCCATGTATGTGGCACCTGTGCTCTTGATTTTCTCAATGCAGCTGCAAATGATGAATGATTAATCACAAGTGAGTGAGTGAATAATAATCTGAGGTGAGTTGAAAGCTGACGACGACTTACCGGAAACGTTCCTCGCTGAGCAGCTCATCGAAGTCGGCGATAATCTCGTTGAGCAGACGCAGACACTCGACGCCTTCGTTATTCCCCTCCAGCTCGACGTAGAACTCGGAGAAATTTGGGATGCTGGCAAACAGGATGCAGACCGAGTCGCATTGCTCGTGGTAAAGATCCTGTCAGAGCAGTCAAATGTGCCAAATTCAATTAAATACAAAGTAAGCAGTCAGACGAAGAGGTAGAGGTAGAGGAAAGATAGGGGAAGAGAGAGAGACAGAGAGCGACATTTGATGGGGCCAAAAAGTGTGTGGCTGCTCATGTGATTTGGCCAAAAGTTGTCGATTGCACACTTAATGTGCCACTTGCCACATTGTGGCAATGTGTGACCGCTGAGCATTGAAGCGTTGCAAGCCACAAACAGGCCAAAAGGGCATTCAATTCAAAATGAAGAGGAACGAGGAAACCATCTCGTCTACAGTTGACGTATTTTTTAAGTTCTTTCAACAATGTAAATGCGTTTGCAAATTTGCCAGTTGTCGTATTCCTCTCCCACTCTCACTCCTTCTGTTATACAGTTATATACAGTTGTGCTTATGCTTTCTTAAGTTGCTTAAAAATGTTCACGCTTATAAATACGATATGCAAATTTACCAATTATTTTAATTTTTTCTCCCATTTTCTGTTACACCTTTTAACTTTTATACAAACTTAGACTTATAAGACAACTTTTTTTCTTTCCAACAATTTAAATATCTTTGCAAACTTTCATTTAATTGTCTATCTCTCTCTCTCTCTCTCTCTCTCTCTCTCTCAGTTGTACTATTCAACTGTTATACTGTTATACACATAGGGAATATTTTTTTTTCTGAAGTTCCTTTTAAAGCACCGAAATCTTTTTACAAGTTTACCATAATCATAATACTCTCTCTCATTTATAAAGCTGAACTGTTATACTTAGCTGTTATAATTGCGCTTTTTTAAGCTTTATACACATGTTTGCTTTTCCTCTATCAAGTCAATTATACTGTTATACACAGCAGCTATATTGATGTTTGCTTCAGTTCTTTCAGAATATTAAATAGCTTTGTACATTTCCAAGTAATCTCCAGAATCTCTCTCTCTCTTTCCCTCTCAGTTATACACTTAAATCTGTTATACACTTTTGTTACATTTATTCATCATACTCACATCAAGGTGCTTTTCGCGGCTCAGAAAATGCTCGGCAACATGCACGGGCAAAATATTTTCGAGCAGTTTACGATTGTAAGCCTGTAGATGCTCCATATCCTCTTTCTCCTCTGCGAATGAAAAGAGCAGCAACGTAACAGAGATTCAGATATGACGAGATATGTGTGTTCAAATAACAAAATCAAAAAAGAAACAGACAGACAAAAACAGTAGAGAATAAAAAAACAGGAGCGTGAAATTGAAATATCAGTTTATCAGTTTACCGAAGCGTAAAGCGCACAGCAAAGAAACGAACACCAAAGCAGAAAAAATAAAAAACAAGTAGGTAGGCATTTGTTGAGTGTAATTGACTCTAAGTTACCCTGTAAGCAAGAAAATAAAAGCTGTGGATTCACTCTAGTTACCCGAATAACTCTTTAAGCTTTAAATTCTTAAATTTAAATAATGGAATAGAAACAGGCTTTGATTTCGACTTATCTATAAACAGATAAAGATCAAATCCGTAGGGCTATTTTCTTTTGTTAATTTAAGTTAAATTACTGAAATTATATAAATATATCTCTTACTCTTGAATTAAGTAATCTATTTCCATCTGTCTCATAAGCTTATAGTAGTCTAGCATACTCAATTCCTGCTTACAGGGTAACAAACGAGAAAAAAGCGCTGCATAAGCTCAGGCGCCAGTCAAACATGAGTGCGGCGATTGTTTGAGTGTATTAGTGAGTGCGAATATGTGCTGTGTGTGTGTGTGAGTGTGTGGGATTGTGTGGGTGCGTGTGTGTGTGGGTGCGTGTGTGTGTGGGTGCGTGTGTGTGTGGGCGTGTGTACTAATACTAATGAAAGGGCTTTTGTATCGGGAGAAAAGCAAACGGAAACACAAGAGATGAGCAGCATTCCGTTGGATAAACGAGTGTTGCCAACGTGAAAACGGAAGGGAGTGAAGGAAAGGAAAGAAGCTGATGTTGAGTTGTTGTTGTTGTTGTAACAGACAGACAAACAGACAGACGGACAGGCTGTCAGTCAGTTTAACGATTACAACTTTGCAGCGCTTTAACTAATTAGCCCAAAAAAAAATAAGAGAAATATGAAATGGAAAACAGCAGCAGCAGAAAAAGTTATGGCATTGTGGAAAATGAAAATGAAATGAAAACGAAATGAAAATGAAATGAAAATGAAATGAAAATGAGTTGAAAACTCACCCGTTGCCTGCAGCTTCCAGATGAAGTCGAGTCGGTATGTGGCCTCCGTTTGATGGCTGTGGAAGATTAGGGCGAGCATAAATGCAAATAGGAAGATTGAGTCAATTATGTAGCGCAGCAGGGCTTCCTCATTCCTGTGAGACGAGATGAAAATGATGAGATCCAGTTATTGCAGTCCATTAAAGCACAATGCAAACAGACGAGAACGAAAGAGAGAGTGGAGTGGAGTAGGAGGAAGACAGAAAATTGACTGTTAAATGAAGGCAACGCCAAGTGCTAAATACAATTTTAATGCAGTTTGCGGTTACTTTAAATGCATTTGCTGCATTTCAGCTGTGGCACGTGGCATGTGGCATGTGGCAACTGCAGCAAGTATAAGTCTGGCCTCCAAATTGCATTACAGCGTAATTCGTTTTCGTTTTCCACGTTGCTTCAGTCATTCTTTTGATAGTGCAATACTTACGCCAAGTCGGGACTCAATTCCCTGCTCCTGGCATACAAATACGAGGAACAGGCCATGTAACTGAATGCGGCTAGAAGAAGAAGCAGCAGCTTCAGCAGCAAACGCAGCACTTGGTACGTGGCACAGCACATCATCGATAGCAATGTCAGCAGCAAGAATGTCTAAGGAGAACAAAATATAAGACAAGAAGTTGATGTTACCAATAACGGAATAAATCACTGCAAACCTACGAGACTTTGGAGAATTATTAATAAAACTTGATTTTGTCTATTTTTAAAATTGTATTTAACTTATTCCTTACATTTTTTTGCTGGGACCATAACGATGATAACATGTTAAATAAAAGTTATTTCTTGATAAAATGAAATAAAAGGTTTTCTTTGATTTTTATTATAAAAATTGAAATTTAATTGTAGTTTTAAACTATTTTATTTCGATCAATATAAAAATCAATATAAATTATTAAATTCAAATTATTTGTTGATAAAATAAAAATTTAAATTTAATTGTAATTTAAAAATATTTCTTTAGATCAAGAAATTAGTTTTCTTTTAATTTTTTTGATAAAAAAAAAATTATTTGAAAGTTGTTTTTTTATTTTTATTATAATTATTATTTTTTATTATAAAAATAACAGTTATACTATGCTTTTAAAATATAATTTTAAATATATTTTTAATATGCAAATGATAAGGGAAATTATTTTTCTTTCGATTTGTTTCCATGTTTCTTAAATTTTATAAGACAAAATAACATAGGATAAAATTGTTGATGAAAATATATTTCTACACTATTAAAGAATCCATGATTAAAATACAATTTAATTTTTTTTTATGAAATTTAAACAAAATCTCAAAAAATCGCTTAAAATTGCATGAAGTTTAAAAAAGTTTTTTTAATGCGAAGCTTGTTTCTTTGAAGAATCGTTAACTTACATTGTAGGCCAGGTAGAAATCGGAGCCAACAGTTGTTGTCTGATCATGATTCATCTGACTGCTGTTCCTGTTCACGTGCAGCCAGAGAAACTCATTATGCCGCAATTCCAGTAGCCGCATCGATTCCTGCAACTACAATTGAGTGTTAATTAGCCAGGGTTGGCAACGCACTCTCAGTTCTGGCCATCAACATAAATGTGGCTCAATGAATAGCGTAAGCGTCTCCAAAGTGCCATTAAAAGTGGCCCAAAGTTGACAGCGAAATGTCAAAGTGCCGTCGGGTGCTTTGAACCCAGACAAAGAGTCAGACAGACAGACAGAGAGAGAGAGAGAGAGTGTGTGGTAGAGCGAGACGTTGTTGCCTTTGGGGCAGGTAACAAGTAGCACATAAATGGCGCACACTTCATGTATGAAACGTGGCTCGCATTTTTTGTTGCTGTTGTTTTCTCTGGCCAACTTTAATGGAAAAACTTTTGTTTAGACGCGTCCCAAGCAACAACAACAAAAACAACAACTACACATTGGCAACAAATGATAAACAACCAAAAACACCCTCTCAAAAATTTGTATTTTGTTGAATGTAAATTTCATTTTTATTTTTTTTTTAAGTTTCATTTTTAGCCAAAAAGCCAAAAACTTTTAACGGATGGCCAAGAAAATAAACGTTGACAGAAAAGAAGAAGGGAAGTTAAATGCCTTATTGCCATAGAATGAGCGCAAATTACGGACTTACGACAGAGAGAACTTGACATTTCCAGGGAACTTGTCATTGTTTATGTTTTTCCAACTAAAAGGCGCACATTACATACCAACTGAAACATTTGAACGCGTAATCGTACTTACCATGGCCAGCAACGTGGTCAAAACAATCAGTCCAACTGTGGCCAAGGCAAAGAACTGCGACAAAGTCCGATTGCTGTGAATTCGCAGCGAGAAGCGCTTCATCACGATGGGAAGCTGAAAAGAAAATATTTGACTTGAATTACAATAATGCATAAATAGGAAATTAAATTTAGGCAAAGTACATTTCAGTAAAAAAGTCAACAATTTTCGAAAAAAAATTACTTTGAAAATAAATAAAATTTACGTGGAGAATCAAGTTAGAAGACAAACTTTGATCAAAATGGTATTCGGAATGAAAATTGGTCAAGTTTTGACAAAATTAAGAGACATCAAAGATATCGATAAATGGTTAAGGGATGGAATGGAAAAATCGACAATTTTCAAAACAAAATTTATCTTTGAAAATGAATAAAATTATGATACAGAAATCAGACCATGATCAGAATGGTATGTGGAATGAAAATTGGTTAAGTTTTGACAAAGTTAAATTCGATTATTTATAAAACGGTAAATATATAGAAATCAACAAATTTATCGATAAAGTTCTAATTAACAAAAATCAAGATCTTATTAACTTTATACTCTATTCTTTTGCCTGTATGTTTACCTGAAAATTGATTTGATGACAGGCCACCAAAAAGACGAGAAACACCAGCAACAACAAGGCTCCAATGGAGAGAACCAAACACAGAACGGAGCTGCAACAGGAAAAAGATACAAATAAGAATTCCACAAATTGTAGGGCTAATAAAAGATGCAATTAAGTAATAGATGCAGTAATAAAAGAGCAAGTATGATAGCAAATCTTAGACAAAACTCACCTTTCAAAAACCGCAAATCGCATCACAGAAGTGCCGAGGAAAACCAAGAGACTGCAGTAGAAGTAAACGCAGAGCATGCGATCCGGTTCACTGGCATACTTTAGAGGGTATTCAAGGGATTAAGAGTAAGAGGATTCGGTTTGGATTAGATTGGAGAGAGAGAGAGAGAGAATTCTCACCTTACGCTCCAGGGCAACGCTCTTGAATCGAAGTAGGAGCGACTGACAATGCTCAGCACGAAGGTGATCGATACTCCGGGCATCGATCGCACGCATCAAGTACTCGTTGACCTCGTCCTCGGGATCCTTGGCACTCTCCGCGCTGTCACCAAAACCGAATCTGCCAAGGATTAGAGTTTAAAGAAAATATTCAAAAATATTATGGTACAAAATTTAAGATTCTTGGGATGTTAAAAACTTAAAAATCATCTTTTTTTATATATGATTCTTAAATTAAAGAGTTCAAAATTAGAAACTAATTAAAAATATTAAAAAATAAAGATATATGTAATGTAAAAATAAAAATAATAAACATATTTCGAGATATTGAGGTTTTTTTTTTAATTTTGTGATATTAAAATTTGTTAAATCAGATCAAAGCTGATGCTTTTAAAAAAGTTGTTAAATAATAAAAAACTTACTTGGAAAATAACCAAGATGTTAACCTGACAATAAATAAAATAAACATAAAAAGAAAAAAGTAAATAAAATGTATAATAATTATTTAAAAATATAAAGTTTATTTGAAATTTAGGAACATTAATTTTTTAATGAAACCAGTGCAGATCCCAAGTTCTAAGAGAATATGTGACTTACTTGGAGGTGTGCTTCTGTGCTGTTCCATGCCCCATCATTCGCAGTTCCTTTGAAATGTTGCCATTGACTTGCAACCGATTGCGCGACTTTTTGTGCTGCAAAAGAAAATGAACAAAGCATAGAATGGAATAGAATAATTTAGAAAATCAGTGAAAATGAAGCAAGTTCACTTACGGGTCTGTAGATGTCGCCTGGCACAATGAGATACGTTTCAATCTGATGATCCTTGAGATAGGAGTTGCGATCGGCGCCTTTGCCCACTTCCACCTCGTAGTCGCCATCGAGACACTTGAGAGTCTCCTTCGTGATGTGCACGCGACTGAGAAAGAGAGATGTAGAGAGTAAGCGAGATAGAGTAGCTAATGAGGCAATAAGGTTGTGGCAAGATCTGCTTGCCAAGTGGCAACATGTGGATGTATCAGGAGTGCAGTTATTGTGGGCAACCATTATGCCGCATTATGTTGCCACTTGCGTCACTTGCTACACAGCTGCCCCCTTGGGAGGCCACTCGGTAAATGTTTTTTAATGCTTTTCAGTGGCTGCCACAACAGCAGTGGCAAGAACAACAGCTTAACTCGGGCTGCTTTATTAAATTGTCGTTTTGCAGGCAGCTTGCCACGTGGTTGTTGCCGTGGGGCAGCAGCAGCAACAGCAGGAGGAATTGCAGCAGTATCAACATCAGCAGTGGCAACAATGGCTGTGGCTGTGGCTGCAACAAAACTATAAACTGTGTGCCACGTTGTTGATTCTATTGATAATTACACGGCGCTTTGTTATGAATTGCCACGGCAGTGTTGCCGCATTTGGAGTCCACTTGCCGCATTTATAGTGTTGTTACTTGCCACAGTTGCTGATGCCGCCGCTAACGTAGTTGTTGCATGCCACACAACGTTGAGCGCGTCTTGGGGCAGCCAAATTGCAGCTTACCAGGCAAGATAAATTTCCCTTCATCCTTTTTCCCTCTTCCCTCTTCCCTCTTCCGTTCCTCTTTTGCCTCATTTCCTTAAGAGGCAGTGCAACTATTTGCTTTTAATTTCACTTGAGACTGGCTAAAAAACGAGCTGATGTTGCCTGCCTCTTGCCACTTGCCACTTGCCACTTGCCGCTGACCCACTTAGACTCAACAGTTAAGTTTAAACTTTAAACTTCTGCCACAACAAGAGGCACATAAATATATGTGCATACATATGTATGTGTGGTTGAAACAAATTGCAAAAGTGTTGCTTAACTGCCGGCCAGTTAACTTGGTGGGCGTATGGGGGCGTTGAGGGGCGTGGCATGCAACAACTCCATAATCGACTCAGCGATTGAGCAATGAATGCAGCCAAAGGCGTCCGCTCAGTTCAGTTGCCAATAACTTGCTGCACACACTGTAACCACACACACACACACACATCTATGTACACACTCTGTGTATGTTTAAGTATGCAAATTTGTGCAACAACAACTACAACAACTGCAACAACTACAGGGGCAATAGCAATTACAGCCATTATAGCTATGTATGCCACCATTTTAAAACGCCTCAAAAGTAGCGACACTTGGCCAAGTGTTGAGAGTTTAAAGTTCGCTCCTTGAATGCAAACAAAGAAACAGGAGCGGAATAGGCAAAAGAAAGGGCGACTATGGACGAATAAGGACAAAACTCACTAGAGAACGGGCAATAAGTAAAAGAGTAGTCAAACAAAATAACAATAACAACAATAACGTAAATTAATAATAAAAATAAAAAAATCACTTACCATCTTTACCTATTAAGAAATCCACTTCAGCTCCAATTTCAACTGAGCTGCGAGAGAAACTGATGCCCGCTGCCTTTGTGAACTCTATTACACTCCCACCCACTCAATACAGCGCGCTCAATTAATAAGTGCAGGCTGAGCTGCTCTAACACGCACACACACACTTACGCACTCACAGCGAGTCTAATTGGTCTCAGCTCGCTTAGACTCCGCGCTCTCAATTGATCTCAGCTTGCGCTTGCACCAGTGTTGCCAAAAAAAGACCGGTTAAACCCAAAATAAAGACACAAAACGGACAGAATTTTTTTCGAAGGACAAAATATCTGGACAAACAATTTTTTTTTATTATTAAATTATAGCTACATAAAATAATATCATAACTCCAAATTCATTTTTTTTTTAATTTCAAAGCTATTCAGCGATCCTAAAATTAATAAATTAGATGACACACAGTTGTATAGGATATTTTCTATGAGCGATTTAGAACCATAAAACAGGATGAATAAAGGATAAAGTAAATTAAAAAATTTTTTCCGGATAGCGAAAGTTTAAGATTTGTTCAGAAAATTTAAAATTTTTAAAAAGGGCAAATGTGTGCGCAAAAGGACAAATTGGCAGCACTGACGACAAGTCTTTGAGAAATGCTTATCAATATCAGAAAATCAATATGCTGTAATTGATAAATTGTATAAGTGACTTAACAATTAAAAAAGGATGTATAAAAGGATAAATAAAATTAAAAAGCATTTTTTTCGGATAGGGTACGTTAAAAAAATTTTCTGGATATCGCAGTTTCAAAACGGACAGATCTGACCGCAAAAACATCAAATTGGCAACACTGTCTGGCACACGCACTTGTGTGCCTAAAACGAATATCAAAACAAAACAAATGGAAATTTCTTCGAAATAATTTATCTCTTGACCCCAACAAATTGCTATCAGTTTGCTCTCTCACTCCCGATCTTTATGTTCCACAACTGTGCATTCTCTCACTCATATCTGCAAAGCAACAAATGTACACACATGTACATGCGATCCACTGTGGACCTTAATTGCAGTGCGCTCTTTCAGCTGCACTTGTTTTAAACAAGATTCGACAAAATTAAAAAGTCCGCTACTGTTGAGTAGCTGTAAACAGCAGAACTGTGGTTAGACCGAGTCCCAAAGTTGGCTTTAATTGCACCAACACTCGCCCTCACTCGAGGGGTCTGTCAAAACGGAAATGAGACAAACTTGTCAGCGGCTTTTGTGGGCCGGCACTTGGAGTTAAAGTTTTGCAATGCATTGGATTGTGGGCGTGGCGTGCTGACGCCCACTCGATGCGATAAGAAGTGAACTGCTTTTTATTGGGCGAGCAAGGGAGGATGTGGAGAGGAGCGGAGGGGGGTGGGTGGCACATATCAAAGCGGGTCAAAAGCATAATTCTCAGCTGTCGTAAAGTGGCACACAGGAACTAACCGAGCCACTGACCAAAGTCTGGTGGTTATAGCCCACACAGAGACTCTTGTAAGGCGTCCAACTTCAACTGTCAGCAGGAAAATAATCAAGCGAAATGTGTTTTGGGCAAAAGACAAAGACAAAGCCAAGACAGTGGCCAATACGAGTATGAGGTTTAGAGAGCGAGACAACGACAAAAGGCGAAAATCCCTAAAAGGGGCTCAGCTTTGAAGTGGTTGTGGCTCCTGTCAAGCCTCGACTCTCTTTGACTGACACTAAGTAATTAATGCGAACACAAAGTGAACTAGACAATTTTGTCGCCTGGACATGAACAGAGAGAGAGAGAGAAGTACCGAACGATACTTACCCTGGAATGCCGCCGCTCTCCATGTGATTGGCCAGGGTTACATCATTGGACCACACATCGAATTGCCACTTGACCAGGCCCAAAACGCCGCAGTGCACCCGTCCAGTGTGGATGCCAACTCGCATGTTCACATTTACGGCCATTACCTCTCGCACCAGACTGCAAAGAGCACAACAACAACAGAATGAGGGAGTGTGAGAGAGGGAGAGCGTAAGAGAGGGAGCGTAAGAAAAGCCACACACAATTACAAAGCCACAGATGACATTGTTTAATCGTGTGTGTGTGTGTGGATGTTGTGTATTGTGTTTGTGTGAATGTGGATGTTGTTGTTCTACTCACGCTATTGCGTCTATCATATCGAGTCCCATTTCCACAGCACAGTGAGCGTGATCCGGCCTCGGCTCTGGCAACCCGGAGACACAATAATAACAGTCGCCAAGCAGCTTAATGCGCAGACAATGATGCTCAGCGGCCAATCGATCAAAGCTGCAACAACAAAACAAAAAATGGCAATGTAAAGGGGTAAAAAGAGTTAAGCTAACAATGCTTAGATCAAAGTGTATTTACTAACAAGGTGACGTCTTCCGATGTAGCGAGGGTACAATCTCTACGCTTTTTATTGTTATTTGCAAGCATTCTGACAAGCAATTTGGCCCCTCGAAATAGAGCAGCTGAGGTGAAGACGTCACCTAACATATATGGTAAATACACCTTGGCTTAGACAAAGGTGGACTGCTTGAAACTTTAGAATAAAGGTAAAATTTAGCACATCGCAGCTTAACCCTCTAACACGTAAGCGTGTCTCAAGGCACTTATCCGTTAAGTCTCAATAACTAAAAAAGTATTCCGTTTTTTAACATGATTTTCTATCTATTTTTTAGCTATTGCTAATAAACACAGCTTGAGATTTGCAACAAGTTTTAAATCACTTGGAAGCTTTTAATGGTGCTTTTATTTTGACTAAGTCACGCCATGCGGCCCAAATTAGAAAACATAATTTTACTTCTCTTCGTTTATTATTTGCAAAGATAGCCTTAGAGGGTTAAATATATTTGAAATTCAATTTTGTTATTATATGAATACATTTTTTTATCTCATAAATTTAATTATAAATTTATCGCACCCTTCGTGCTGCTTTCATCACTAGCGCGGCCGTTCGCAGTGATTTATTTAATGTCAACAAAGAGCAGTTAACCAAATGCTTAAGAAATTTAAAGAAAATTATAAAACTTAATATAGTATTAAATGAATGTAACTTATATATTATTAAATAATCTATATTAATATAAGATTACGATAAAATATTTGTGTTATTAAGTACACTTTTTCAAAATACGCAATGCCCATAAAAGCTGGTACCAAATATTTTAATATATACTTTCGTGCTTACAAGTAATAAAATTCTGTTTAAAATCCTTTCCAAAGTACTGCACATTTAAATTGGAATTTAAAAAGTTAACGAGCTTAACGAATGCCCGAACAAAGTGACTGCCAACTAAATGTCTGTCATTAGTATAACAGAAATTCTCAAAGGATTCTAAACTGAATATTTACTATTTACTAAAACACTCACACGGACACACAACTAAAATAGTCAATACATCCGTTCCAAATGCAGTTTCAATAAAGTGTCTGACAAACAACCCAAAAAAGGGTGCGAGAGCACGTACATACTTGCAGGCACTGTACTGTTGTTACCACCTAACGAGCCTAAACTGGGCCTTCTGGCCATGTGCCACTGGGCTGCTGTGTTGGCCAAGTTGCCACTTGAATGTGCAATTAAATTGAGCCAGCAGCAGTCGCCTCTGGTCAGTGTACACTGTACTACACATCTCCATTTGTTAGACTCTTTGACATGTACCAAAAGAGACAACAAAAACACAGTTGGGAGCACAACAACAATAAGATAACAGAGGCAGAGACAGCGACAGTGTCATTAACTCGACTTACCGTGCAAAAAGCTCGTTCAAGAGACGCACCAACTCCTCGGCCGTGCACTGATCCGAGAGGCTCGTGAAACCGCAGATGTCTGCAAAGAGAATGCTGCAAAAAAGGACAGAACAACGGAATGAAGAAACCCAAATAACAATTAGAGTAGTATAACAAAACAGTCGAGTGAACCAGTACTGTGGCACACCCTGTACTTATAAATAAAGTTTATGCTTAGATCGTGATTAAATTTATGGCGCAATTTCTTCTTTTTTATGAATTTCCACCGAAATTTACAAGTGAGTATGATTTCCTTAGAATAAACAGTAGCGTGCACGTCAATTTTGGAGTCTCTAGCTCTTACACTGATAAAGACAATTTTTGTTTTCTACGCATTCGACAAAACTCCTTAATGAAAAATGTAATTCAGACTGTGTGTTGATAAAATTTTAAAATTTTTTTATTTTGGGTTGATTTTTGTCTTCTTAATTCGAATTTAAATTTGAAGATGAAATTTGTCGAAAACCCAACATTTTAGAAGTTTGGGTAACATTTTCATTGTAAATCCAAATGTTTTTGTATTTATATATAATATTTTTCTCTCATTTACATAAAAAATATATATTTCTAAATTCGACAAACTTAATAGACTATTTGTACTTTTTTATTAAAGGGTCTTAAAAGAGTTGAGAGATGAAGTGCAAATGTTTCAAGTGTGTTTTTGTGTGGAGTCAAGCAAAGTTAACTAAAAAATTTTTTGTTAATCTTATTATTCAGTTCTGTTCCATTTCAAATTTCGTGAATATATTCAACTGACTGCAGCATTTTAATCAAACCTTATGCTTTAAGTGGCAAAAACTGAAATGCTTTGAGTTGTATTATTTGAAATGTTGTTCTGAGCACCTTGGATCCCAGATGGAAGGACGACATCGTGAGCAGCTTAAGCGCAGCTCAGCGCGTAATTTAATACGGCAAAGACAGTGGAGGCAAGGAGGAAAGGAGGGAACCGAAGAAGACAGTCAAAAAAATAAAAACGAGCCAACAGGTGCGCGCCCAAAAGTGTGCTTTATGTTTGTAAATAAATGCGCGACTTTAAGTGTATTTATGTGTGTGTGAGTGTGTGTGTGTGCGTGTAATTGTGTGTGTGACAGATGGTAATGTGAAGTTGTTGCTTGACATATATACATAAAAATTCATTGGACGGGTTACGCACACACACACACACACACACACAGCCAGACACAGAGACATGTGAGACAATTTATTGACTTTACATGCAAATAAATTTATGCACTGAGAGGAGAGAGTGAATGAGCGTAAGTGGGAGTGGGAGAGGTGGGGTGGGGAGGTCAAAGGTAAAGGCAAACACTTACCTGACATTCTCATGCCGCTGTATGTAAATCTTATGAAACTGTGTGTCACGTGGCTGCCCCGCAATGTCGTCCTTCATCTCCATGGCAACGTGACGCGGCAGCACCGAGAGCAGCAAACGCTCCTGCAATAAGGATAAAGGATAAACATGTGAGTAGGAGACAATCCAAGAGAGAGCGAGAGAGGGCCAAGGTTAGTTGGCAAGTGGCAAGTGGCAAGCAACGGGGGCAACTGCCAAAAAGGCGACGCCAAATTATGCTATGCCAAATACGAAATGTGGCAGGCAACAAGTCATTGCCACGCCCCAATGCCCACAAAAGCTATCGCCTTCTCTATCTCTTTCTCTCGTCCCCTCGCTTTCTCTTTCTCTCATTGTTTGTTTGCAGTTTATTTGCCTGTTGACGGCGTCACTTTGATGATGAACTTGCTTTGACTTTTGAATGCTCATAGCGTTTGCCTTTTAGCCCCATTCGCATCTTAACTTGGCTAAAACCCGAGTGTTGACACTCACCTGCTGTTGATTCTCACGCTGTGTCCGCAAACGGGCCTCAATGCATTGCCGCGTCTCAATGAAGGCCTTTCTCTGGGCCTTCTCTTTGGGCCAATGCGTGTAGACGCCAGTGAGATTGGCCAACAACAAGGCAATGCACGTGCAGAGCAGCTGAAATTAAATGGCATTACCACATAAGCAATTATATCTATATAAACACCTGAGGAAAACTTTGAATTTTTTGAGAATTAAACAAAAAATATGATTTGAAAATCTATTTCAGAGATATTTTATCAAGAAACATATTTAACACTTTGTCGAAGTTTTTTATTATTTGCATTTAAAAAAGAAATTAAAGATGTGCTTTTTAGTTAAAATTAAAAAAAAATGTTTATTCAATTCAAACTAACAAAAATTAAACAAATAAATATGTATAACAAAAAAATAATGACTATATGGCGATATGATAAAAACATTGAAAAAGCATAAAATGTATTAAATTATTCAATATATATATAAACCACATTTTTTTATTATAAGAAAAGAAACAATTTTTAAATTTTTTTAAACTTGAAAAAACACAAAAAATTAATTGAATTACGAACCATATTGGATGTAAACAAATACCTACGAAAAATATCGCTTTACAATTAAGAATTAAAACATGCATATTGATTGTAATTTAATAAAGAGAGAGTCTCTCAACATAATTATATTACTTTCATTTGAAACAAAGAGAAAACGCATGTAAAAAGTTGGTCAATTCGATACCTATTTAAATGTCCACAAGTGTATGTGGATGAGTGTAAGTTTAAGTATTATGAGAGTCCAGTTACGAGCTGGACACACGCAGCTTTTCTTCTCGATTTCATTCAATTTTGCGTCAATTTAATTTCATTTATTTGGTGTTTTTCACTCGCAGAGTGTGTGAGGGAGTGTGTGTGTGTGTGGGAGTGTGTGTGTGTGCGCGTGAGTGGAATAACAGTATTTATTGTCACGGACATGCCACATTCCCATCGACATTCGCTTTCAGAGTGGCAATATTAAAGCTCGAAATTCTGAAATTTCAGCAATTCACTTTAAACTGTTTTGTTGTGCGGGGATGTGGGGTAAATGCCACGCCCACTCGCCACAGGGAGTGTTGCATAATAGTGAATTTTGTGGCTTTGTCTACGACAAAACCTGTTGATAGATGTTGCTCGCCACACACACGATTTGTGGCAGCCACAAACAATGATTTACCTCTTGCCACGGCAATGTTGCCAGTTGTTGTTGCTGTAGCTGTTGCTGTTGTTGTTGTTGCAACAGAGACTCCGATGGCAATGTGTCCTGCAGCGAGGCGTATTGTGTGTGGAGGCAGGTGTACAGATGCGTGCCACTCAGCAGCATGCCACCGATGAGCGACTCACGCAAACGCAGCGGCAACATCGTGTACGTCATGTAGATGAGGACAATGCAACACGAGCTGCCATTGAATGATTTGCTATCCACAAAGCGAAACAGATAAAGCCGAAAAAGAGTAAAGCAGAAAAGTAAATAACAAGAATTAAAGTTAGTAAAGACAATTTTCTTTTGTTTGCCGTTGTGTCTCGTTAATTGTTTAACTGACAGTTGTTGCGTGGCCTTCATTGTCATCCAGTTCCAGTTTTTTTATTGTTTTTTTTTTTGGGGGCAAGAACGCAATTAGCGTGCCACAAGCTGGTGGCATGATTAATTTGTTCTCTTTCAGTTGCCAGGCAACAGCTGTGTTGGCCACGTTAACACCAACACCAACTTCTACTACCAACCTGGGCTGCATGGCACAGCTAACGGCTATTTCAATGGCCAGAAACGTGCCCAAAATGACATAGGAGACGAGCACCAGGAAAATCTCATTCATCGCCGGCTTTGAGAGAATGCACAAGAGAACTGCCAAAGAGGGAAAACCAAGAGACCAAGAGTCAATTTAAAGAATATGCAGAGCAATTGAAAACGATTTGTGAAAATCATTTGCACTCCGAAAAATGTTTTGTTTATAGTTGAGATAGTTGCCACATAATTTAAATAGCCCTAAAATTAAAAGCCCCTTTCAGATATTGGACTTAACTATTTTTTAAACTAAATTTAATACCATTACAAGATTATTAAAGTGTTATTTTTGTATTTTTATTGATTTGGGAACTATCTTATTTTTCAATTAGTTTTAAATTTAAAATTATGTATAATTTATTTCAAGTTTTTAATTAAAAATATTGCTTTCTATGATTTTAAAAATTTATGAAAATTAAATTTAAAACCATTACAAAATTATTGAAGCAATTTTTACTTAATTTAAAGAATATCTTTAGCTTTAACTTTTAGCTAAAAATTTAAAATTATAGATAAGTTATTCATATTGCTCATTAAAAATTATGCTTTTTAATTGACTTTTTAATTAAAAAGAAATTCATTTTCTATTATACTAGTACAGTGTAAAACGCATTAGTTATTATTATAAGCTGTCATAATTCTCGCAATATTTTTTTTACTTATTTTTAAATGCTAAAAAGGCTTTTATAAAGGCGATTTTATAGTAAAATTTTATTTTAGTGTAGAGTCATATGTATATATGCGTGTGTGTGTGTGTGTGTGCAATACTCACATGCATAGACAATGGCACAGATTAGCATGACAATGAGAAAAACGAGGACAGACTCATCGATTTGCGCCATCAGTGCGAACAGCATGTGAACATAATCCAATGAGGACTCGAAATTATCCGACAAACCAAATAGTCGAGTTTTCTCCTCCTGTTCCTCCAGCTGCTCCTCATTCCCCTCCTTCCCCTCGACTGTTTTGCTTGCGTTGTGTCCATCAAACGGCGTCAGATTGAACACTTCATCACGTTGACTGTCATTGTTGTTGTTGTCGATGTTGTTGCGCGTATTCGTAATGCGTTTAATACCATCAGCAACATCCACAACATCAACATTATCAACGGCAGCAATATCGACAATCGGTTGACGATGAGGCAGCTTCTGGCCACGTTTATATCTGGAGAAAGGGGTCAAAAGGGAGACATATCAATAAGCTTAGCATTAACTGAGCCTAACTCAATTCACAAACACACAAACTATCCATCTTGACTGCATAAATCGAAAACGAAAACGAAAACACAAATCAAAATGGAAATGGAAATCCACAAATCGAAATGTAAATGGAAATAAATTTCAATGGCAAGTTTGTCTCTTCTTTATTCTTATATTTTTATTATTATTTTTATTTTTTGATGTATTTGTCGACTGCTGTTTTTATTGCTTTGTTCTTCAGACAACAAACAGCAAATATGTGTTAGCCATTTTCATGTCTCGCATTTCAATTTGTTATTGTGCAGTCGTCTAATTTTAACTTCAAAAACAATTCGTAGCATACTTTTATGGGCAACTTGTTGGTGATTGAATTTGGCACGTGGCTAAAGGGGCGTATGCGTAATGCGTATACATAATGCGTAAATGGCCTAAAGAGTCTCATGGTTTGGTTTGCTTTGCTCAACATGGGCTGTCAAAACGCCAAAGTCAAAGTTTCCAGTTGCCACTTGCCAAATGCCACTTGCCCCATTGCACTATGGTAAAAAGAATTCAATTTTGGTATACAATCAAATTTTTTAATGTTTAGATTTTCTCTATCTAAATACTCAATATAGAAGAAACCTAATTTGTTTTTAGATTTTTGGGAACTACCCTCAATTTTTATAACTCACTCAAATTTAATTAAGAGTTGCTATTTAAAGAAAAAATACCATTTGATTTTTACCGGAGCCAGATGGATAGGGGGTTAAAAACATGGTCAAACGATAATGAAAAAATAAATAAATTGTAAATTTTACTTTAGTCTAACTAAGGTACATGCCAAATTTCCAGTTCCTAGCTTTATATTTATGCACAAATTTCGTGTGTTTTTCCCATAGTGCATTGACTCATGGACTCACCTGGCTCGATGCTGATGTGGCTTATAGCGATGCTTGTGCTGGCGTCGATAATGTTTACGCTTTTGACGGCTTCGACCCGATTCCGATTCGCGGTAGTTTGCCACATTATCGTGCCCCAATTCGCTGCCATTTGCAATTTGGCTCAGTTGCTGTGGCAACGTGGAAGTTGAAGTTGGCGTAGAATGTGTCAAATTCTCCGTTCCAGTTCCATTTCCATCCAGAAAAAGACGCTCCAATCTGATCGTTGCCGACTGGCCACCAGCGGTGGCAAGTGCGTCCAAGTTGCGTCTAAGCTGCAGCGTGGTGAAGACAACTTGTGTGCAGGACAAGGCCAGGACGAGAGTCAGCAACAGGGCCAGGATATGCGTGGTATTACTCTGATTCATGCGCAAAAAATAACGCTGATATAGCATTTCCACCTGCACAAAATAAGCAGTAAAAGAAAATGGGAAATGAAAATATTGCCATAAGTTGTTGAAGCAAATTTGCAAAACTGTTTGCAAGGGATTTAAAAAAAACAATTTGAATGTCTCGCAATACAACTCACTTAAATTTTCCATTTGAACTAACTGGAAAAGCGTGGAAAATTGTCAATTGTGAGTTGTAAGCAGCTTACCTGCAAATTCTTAAACTGATGCGTCGAACAGAGTCGCAAAATGATGCGATTCAAGCGGTACCAGAACGAGATGCTCGGACTGGCCGGAGTTGTTCCCGCGGTGCTCGGATTGTTTGCTGCCTCCAAATTGTTGCTGCGACCATCGCCACCATCAGCTTAGTGTGGCAAGAAGAAGAAAGAGATGCGAGAAGGGAGAAGGGAGACGGGGGTAGAGGGTAGATAAGTTGTAGCAAATTGTTAAAGTTTCATGTGGTAAAATTGCACATTAAAATGCGACAAGAGGTAATTGCTATGAATTTGTATTATTTATACTTTGATAATTATTATTCTTTTACTATAATTAATCGACAAATATGGAGACAGTCTAAATAAGGTATGTCCTTTTCATTTATAGAATAAGTTTATAAATATGTTTGGTAATTAAAAAGCTTACTATTTTTAAAATTGCTTCTTTAGTTTCATAATTTTTACTTAATTCTTATTTATTAATGTTTGCAAATTCAACAAAACAATGGAATTCTATATAGATGCATCAAGATGTCTGTCATTGTAGACAAATTAAAAGCAATTGAGAATTCTAAATTAAATGAGAAAAATGTTTGTTTTAGATTTTTTACGGAATATAAAATCCAAATGTCTTAGCTCATACATACACAGAAAAAAAAGCCGTTCTAAAATCAAGCCTAAATTACTTGATTTAAGCCTGCATATTTTAAGTATGTTTCCAGGCTTAAGCTGAATAATCAAGTATCGGGATTAAAATGGGAAAATAAGCCCAAATTACTTTATTCTCTTTCGACCTCTCTGAAACCTGTTTGAAAAAAACCTGGGTTCGATTCCCACCGTCAATTAAAAAAAAAGGATAAAAATAAAAAAATGTTACTAAAAAATAATAAAAAAAAAAAAAACTATTAAAAAAAAGTTGTAAATAAAAATAAAAAATGAATAAAAAAAAAATTAAAAAAAAAAAAAAAAAAAAAAAAGTTAAAAAAAAAATTTAAAAAAAAAACAAGTTTAAATGTCACAAAAAAATTATTTTTTTTTAGCCTGAATTGAAGAATTTCAGGATTAAATTCGGGATTGAAAAAATCAAGTATTTCGTACTTGATTTAAGAAAATCCGAGATTACCCCACTTCTGACAGCGTTTCGGCTTGAACTCGGGCTAAATAGCCCGGATTTTTTTTTCTGTGTAGGCATAAAGCAGAATAACTTTAGATAGGAAAAACATTTCCATTTCTTAGTAAACTTAAAAAAATTTATTTTAAGTTAAATTAAAATATAAAATGATACATTTTTAATTCGAATACAATACTTTATGTTTATGTAAAATGTCTTTTACAATCGTTTCACACATTTAAGTATGTATCTTTCTTACCAAAGTGTCGTCTATTCAATTTTAATACTTTTTTCATTTAAATGCTAAATGTAATCGAGTATGAGTGTATTCACTCTCACTATTATGGGTGTTGCTGTAGCCATTCAATTTGTTGTAGGAATTGCCACCTACACACTGGCAACTTGCCACAGTGAACCTTAAATGTTTTTGCAAATTGCAAATTGAAATTTCAGGCATTGAATTACATTTTGCGAGGTTAATTTTCGCCTGCATTTGGCATGTGAGACTAGTTTAATGTATGGAAATTATATTTGCAACTTGTAGCTGCCACAAATATGATTCAGCGTGCTGCATGTGTGTGTGTGTGTGTGTGGCACATTCGCTTATCGCCTTTTGCTTTTCAATTTATGTTCGGGGGGATGGAAAGAGAGAAAGAAAAACTCGTTGTGAATGCAACACACAATGCCATAAAATGTTGTAAAATCGTTCAACTGACCCCCATAAACCACAACAACAACAACAACAACAAGTTGTGTCGCCAGCATACAATGTTGTTGTTGTTGTTGTTATGATTGTTGTTGTTGTTGTGTTTCTTATGCTCACATGCATCAATAAATAAATGCCAAACGTGATTATGTAAATGTCTATAGAAATCTGTGATACGACGAGTATCAGAGAAGCAGCAAAATCAGCCATGCCCCACTCAATATGCCACTGTGTGTGGCATGCCACACACACGCACATACAGTCATGGAAAAATAATAGAAACGATCAGCTGAAATTGCTTTAGAAAAATTAATTTATTTCAGTTTCATAATTTTAACTAACTTTAAATATATATATATATATATATATATATATATTTTTTTTTTTTAAATTATTTTGGAAACATTTATATTTTTCACTTTCATAATTTTAACTTATTAAAAAAATGTGACACAACATATTATTAGAAATTTGTTAGCATTGTCAAAATGACTCGCGCTTCTATTATTTTTTCCATCACTGTAAATAGGGCGCAGATATTTATACTCGTAACTAAAATAAGTAAATGTGGCAGACGCTTCAGCTTCACATGGCAGTCAGCTTCCAAGGCAACCGACAAAGCTGCTCACAATGCTAAGCAGCTACAAAGCTACAGCACGAGCGGCATGTGGCACGAACATGTGGCAAGGGACACGGCGCAGGGACATGTGCATAACATACTTGAAGGCTGAGAAGCTGCCTCGTCAAATTCAATATGACAATGACAATCAACTTGTGACATTTGTGTCCCCTTCTTCTTGCCACATTCCACATGCTTCTTGTTGCAAAATGCACATAACACACACACACACACACACACACCCATTTTTATTAGCTGCTATAAGACTGTGTCCTGCAAAGGACATCACATTATCAACGTGACATTGTTGTTGTTGTTACAGTCGTTGTTGTTGCTACTCACATTGTTGCAACAGTTGCGTCTCGTCGCGTTGATAGATCATTGGGCTGTGGCAGGTTGAGCTCGAGTTGGTTGAATCCATCGACTCATCAATGTTGCAGCGTGTGATGCCAGCCTGTAAATATATAGAGAGAGAGACAGAGGGAGAGAGGGAAACAGTTGTTAGTGTTGTAAACATATTAAGCATACGCCACATTGACTTGCGCTTTGTTTATTTAACATTCAAAACTCATTGATTCTACTACTACTGTGTAAGTGTCTCTGTGGCATCTTTTAACAAATTGCCGTCCATTTTCTCGCCACAAACACACACACGCACACACACTCTCCGCACTCTTCGCACTCTACTTGCCACATGCAACCCACGCAAATGACCGAGAAGCGTCGCCTCGAGTCGCTTTTTGTGCCATCAACTTTTTCAATTGACTCTCGACAACTGGCGAGCAACGTGGGCAACTTTAAATACACCAACACACATTCGTACACACACACACACACACACACACACACACACTCAGGTTCACACTCTTGTAAATTGCTCTCTGGTGACTGCAATACAATATGACCGTCTGTGTGTTTGTGTGTGTTTGTGTGTGTCTGTGTGTGTGTGTTGCAAGTTGCTTGTTAGCTAAGCCAAAGGTGTTAACTTTTTGTCAAGTGCCTGCACTTGGCCAAGAGAGTGGGTAAGAGCGTAATAGAGAGAGAGAGAGAGAGAATGAGAGAAACAGACAACAACTTAGACTAACAAAACAAGACTTTTACCCTAAATTGCTGCTTGTCTTCTTTATCTGCCTCTTCTTCCAACTTCCACCAATAACTGCCATCTTTCCCTTCCTTTTTCCGTCCTTCCCTATTTTAACTTTATTTTACATCTGGTCACATTTCCTCTATTATTCATTGTACTCTGCTTTCCCTCCTTCTCCTTCTTCACTATACTCCCTTCTTGACTGTCTAATTCTAAGTCCTCTCTTTCTTCTTACATGTCCCTATCGCTTTCTTCTCTCCATCTCTCACTTTTAAATGTGGTCTCCTTTCTTCTCCCTTTCTCTTACCACCCCTTTTTTCCTTATTTCCTATTTTTTTTCTCCACTTTTCCCTCACTTCCTTTCTTCATTTCTTTTGTACTCCATTTCTTCCAACTTAAATCTCATCTTTCTGCCGCAATTCTTCTCTCCGTCTTTTTCTTCTTTCACTCTATTTTTTTCTCTCCCTTTCTCTTTTTGTCTGTATCTTATTCTCCTCTTTTTTTACTTTTCCCATTCCTCTCCTATCATTTCTCTAAACATTTTCCATTTCTTGCGTTTCCTTCTTCTTGTAAGAAATTGTATTTTAATTCGAGCAGCCAAGTTGTTGGTCTCCCGCTGCTTATGGCCAAATCAAATTAAATATTTAAATCGAAAATGGTAGAGCTGAGAGAGGGAGGCAGAGCGAGTGAGTGAAAGAGAGAGAGAGAGGAAGTGGGAATCTGTCGATTGGAGCTGCCGGTTTTTATCTGTCCATTAGGTGGGCAAATTAATTGATGGCAATTCGGCAGGTCCCAAATCAATTGTCAGGCAAAAAGGGGAAGCAGAGAAAGAGGGAGTGATAAGGAGAGAAAGAGAGGGGAAGAGAGGAAGACAGGAAGAGAGAAGTCTCTAATGAATACTTACCGCAATCAGGCTGCTGCTCACCATCGCCTTGCCTCCCTTGGCATTCGTATTAAAATGTTCGATCACCTCCCAATTGGATTTCTTTGGCGTCGATGGCTGTGTCTGTGCTTGCCCCACCTGCCCCGCCGGCGACGCCGACCCCGACGAGTGTCCAGGCACATGCAATTCCATAGAGGTCTGAGCACTGCCTCCACTCCCCGCCTGCTTCAAGGAGGCGGATCTGCTGAAGAACTTGCGGTGCTTGCTGGCCCCACCACTTGCACCACCAGTTGCACCACTCTCCTGCAAGTTTAAATTAACAAGTTGGTTACACAATTCTGAGAACAATTAAAAGTTTAAGAATACAAATTACTAGCTAAATATATTTAAAATATATATAGAAGTGATACAAAACTATTTAAATGAATAATAATACCAAGTGGATCTATGGTAAAAAAAATTTAACATAATTTATATAATCGATACAACAAAAGTATTGAACAATTTTTATAAATGATTCTTGTAATTAGATTCGAAATGATTTTAGTTTAATTCTATTAAGCATAGTTTTCAAATAAATCGCAACAAATTAATTGATTTATGAACAAAATGTCAAAGTCAATACAAAATAATGAAATTTAAATTTAATAAAAAAGTATATATTACTAATAACAACATTTAATTCGAACAAAAAATTTAATAAATTTTATAAGTTGTTTTTGCCATTAGATTCGAAATGAAAAGAAATTTCTTTAAATAAATAAATAACATCAAATAAATTTACATGTGAACAGAATATTAAAATAAATAATAATTCTTGATTAGATGTAATGAAATTTAAATTTCAGTAAGAAAGTTAAATTAATAATCACAAAATTTAATTCGAAACAAAAACATATTTAAGCACTTTATAAATTTTTTTCATTATCAAATAAGATATGAGTTTAATTTAATTTAATTTAATATCATCATTTTCATGGAGTGCTTTAATGTAATAAAATAAATCGAGACAAAAAATATTAAAAACTTTCAAAATGTTTTTTATTATTAGATGAGGTTTGAGTTAAATTTAATAAAATTTATATATATAATTGTAGAAGAGTTTTTGTTTAATAAAATAAATCAAAACAATTTTTTTGATGTATGAACAAAATAATAATAATAATAATAAATAATAATTTGCATACAAAAACTAAAGTTTGAAAAGATTTTTCATGTTAAATATTGTTACAGAATAGAAACAAAAACGAAAAAAATGCTAAAAACTTAAAACAATTGCCTTGGATGTTTGTTCGCTTACCTCCTTGCTGGTTGCCAATCCGGCTGTGCCACCGCCATGTCGCATGCCACGCAGTGACAGACGCTTCGACCATTCTCGTTTCTGGCTCTCCGATGACAGCGAGCGAAAGATGTGCGTGGCGCCTCCCCCTCCTCCTCCGCCTCCACTTCCACCTCCCAATCCCACTCCGACTCCGCTGAGGCTGCCGCCGCCGCCCGTGGCACTCATTGTGCTCCGTGTGGCAGCCACAACTTTAGCTGCAAGCAGAAAAGAAGAGCGAAAACATTTTTCTTTTTTTATATGTAAGTAGGGTAGGAAAATTGATTTTCATTTTGCATGCTAAGGAAGCGCGCTAATTTCTAAACAAATTGCCAATTTTTGGAACGACAGCGACAACAGAATTGGCATTAAAACAATAAATTCGATTTTAGCCAAAAACGTTCGACAAACAACAAAACAATAGGGACAAAAAACAACGCCCTCGCACAGAGACTTGGCCCAATAAATATATCGTATCAGAGTGTATCGTATTGTAAAGTATCGCATGGTATCGTATAAAGTATCGCATAGTATCGTATCTACTTCGGGGTCGGCCCACTTAAGTCTCACGAAATGCGCGCCAGACACGCGAATTCACAACAACAAAAACAATAAGAAAACAACAGGGAAGAGGAGAAAGATAGATGGAAGAGAAGGTAACAGAGTGTGCTGAAGAGGAACTCGACAGGTAACGGTCTAAGGATTTGGCAACAGCTTTAAAAGTAACAACAAAACCAAATAACATTTGAAGCGAATTCAAAGTGGATTTCGAGGGAAAGGGAGGCAAGTATAAAAAGAGTGAGAGGGGTAGAGAGTTTGAGTTAAGCTATGCGAAATTGTGTATAGCCCAACAATTATAAGCCATTTTGATTTATTTACTTACTTAAGTGTAGTACGAAAACAAACTTAATGAATAAACTTGAAATACTAAATATTTAAAACTAAAAAAATTAAAAGTGAAAAACACTGCACTGGAATATTCAATCTTAATAATTAGATAAAAATATCAAAAAATGCACTCAATTAAAAAACATTAAATATACAAATTAATTGAATGTCAAGAACATAATCAATTAATTAAATATATAACAATTCTATAGAAATATCATAATGTACATTGAATTTAAAAATATTAAGTTTAAAATGGTAAGTTAATCTATTTGAATAACTAGTCCATTTTCTTCATTTATTCATACTGCAAGAAGATAGATATTTTCCAATAAATAACTAATTTTCATTATTAGAAAACAAATCAAAAGCGAAACTCAAATGTTGATACAATTAATTAGCAAATTACAAACAGAATGCACACAGCTAATAAAACTGGGTAAACCTTAAACTAGTGCAATCTAGGATAAACAATGTAAAATAAATGTTTACCAACTTTCGATATAAAAACTTTGCTTATAAATGCAAAGCAATGAACATCAATTTAATTAGCTAACTCTGGGAAATTTATAAAATTTATCACAAATATGTAATTTTCATATTAACAATTCAAAGTAAAGTTGAAATGAAATGTATTGTAGATTATTATTAATTTGATATGTGCACACTGAAAAAAACTTAGATTATTATTTACGAGCATAAATAAATAAAAAACTGTTTATATTAACAGTACCACAATGTATGGAATGTTTTTAAGTAATTGTATTCACACTGATAGAAACTTTGAAAATTCATTAATAATTAATTTAAATATTTACAAGCATAATTCAATTAAAATCTACTTTTCATATGTGAGATATATAAATTGTAAACAGGAAAACCGCAATATAAACACATCTATTTAATTGGCTAATTTCCGAAATTTGTTGTGTACACACTGGACAACCTAAACTCGTAATCCAAACATATTTCATTTGGTTAATCCGCAACTTCGGAGTAGTTTGGACAACTGTTGCCCCATACATATTGTATAAGCTGCAATATGCCTCAGTTTTATGGTGCAAAAAAAAAGTCCAAGAACTTTTCCTATAATAACTTCTGTGCAGCGTACAACAGTAAACTGTGCCACAGACAACAGCAACAACAACAACAAAAACGCCGAAAACAACAACAACAAATAAAGCCAAGAGAAGTTTTGGGCTTTTGCTGGCAGCATTACTGGGCCAAAGTCTTAGGACCAGGCTAAGACCAGGACAGAGGCGTTGCTTTTTTTGGCTTTTGTTTTTGCTGTTGCCGCAAAAAAGGGGCGGTGCTTTTGAGGGGGCGTACAAGTGCCGGCCGCCGGCATAAATATGTCAAAAGCAGCGCGCTATAAACAAATTGTTTTGTTGCCAGCAAAAAAGAAGAACACAACTGAAAATTGAATGGCAAAATCGAAAAATCGAAAAGTGGCAAAAATAAAAAAAAAAAACAAATCAACAAGAACAACAACAACGACAACGAGGCACGTCATGCTGAGCAGTCTAAAAAGCAGGTGATATTATATTACAATTGTCTGAGTGTGGGAAGTAAAAAAGTGGAATGAGGGTGAGTGGATGATAAAGAGGAGATGGTGTAAATTGCCGCCGTCTATGGGAAATATTTGACAAATGGCAGATTAGTTACGCGGGGAAACGAAACGAATTTCGCCAAAGAAACCTAAAGGAATGCCATTCAAAAAGTGCGTGTGTCTTAGTGTGTGTGTCTATGCGAGTATGTGTTGGTGTGTGTGTGTGTGTGTGCTACTTAGTCAGTAAAGTATTTCAACAAACGCGCACAACGACAATATGTATTTATGTATTTATCCAATTAAAAGTTAAAAGCACAACGAAAAATGCGTCTCTCTAATATAAACTAATACAAGTTATGGCAAAATATGCACAATAAATTCGTAAATATGAAAAATAAAATACACGCACTTGAGTCTCTCGACACAAGGTCGAATTTCCGACCCCACAAAATGAAAAATGAAAATTCGACTACTCACAATATTTTTCCATAAAAACAGTTTATTTTATTTCATATACATAATACTATATTTTCTGTTGATTTAAATGTTGAAAGCTGTCGGTAAAAATTAAACCAAGTGCCAAATGTCGGACTTGCAAAAACTTGAGGGAAATATTAAATTTGGTTTGTCAAATGAAATATGCAAACGAGTTTTTCTTTACAGAGCAAACTGCTGCTGCATATGAAGTTTTGCGTTCACAAGTATTTTTTATGTATACTATGTAAACCTTGGCCAAAAGGCAGCAGGTAAAAGCCAACAGAAAGCACGCACGAATGCTGCAGAAAACTTGGCTCAAAGTAAGTGGCAAAGTTGAAGGCGAAGCGTTGAGAGAGAATGAGCTTAAAGTCGACGGTATTTAAGCCAAGTTAAGAGCTGCCTACTATTTAGAGTAGTTGCCAGCATACCTATATTGGTAGCTGACTTAAGCCAAAAAGTGTTTCTCTGAATTTTGGCAACAAATTCAGCTGTCAGCTGCTTAACATAATCTGAGTATAAGCCTCTAAATGACGGCTACAAATCAGGAAATCAGTCAACTGTTTTAATTAGCCAGCAAAAGTGTAAGAGAAAATAAGAATAAAATTTTAAGACTTAAATTCAAGGAAAGGGGTTAAAATTCATATTCAAGTTGTGTCTATTTTTCAGAGAATGTGCACTGAAAGGAATAAGTATTTACTTTGCTTGTTGAACTATAAAAATTATTTTATTTGTATTTTTATAATTTCAATACAATAACTAAATTAATTTTTTTAAACAAATAAAAAAAAATAATTTTTATTTCTAAATTAAAATAAAAAAAATTATATTCGCTACGGTCTCCGGGTTTTTCGTAAAGTGCTTGAGCCATTACAGTTCGATGGCAATTCATTAGATTAATGGCGCTAATGGGCTGGTAAACATTATTGGAACAATATCAACAGCAACTTTATTGTTGTCAGCATCGACACTGAGCGCGCCAAATATTAATAATATTAACAAAACAAAACAAATTTGATAAGCAGCAGAAACAGACGAAATTAATGAGACCAAGGGAAGCAGGGGGAGATGGAGGAGGAGGAGGAGCTGCGAGTCATCAGAGCCATCAGAATTATCATCGACCACCCGCAGCGACACTCAGCAATACCCTCAACCTCTCTCCCTCTTTCCCTCTCGCCCCCTCTCTATGCACACTTCAACACAACTGCAAACAGTCATGGCTCTCATGCATATTCATTCATTAACTGGGCTAAAACAGCTGCTGGCATTTGGCAACAAAAAGAAAACAGAACTCAACTCGTTTTCAACTCTTCTATTCCCTCATCTATACATATATATAGAAAGTTCCTATATATATTGTACATACATATTTTTAGCCTGTTGTTGTTGTTGTTGCCTGCTATTTATGCTGCCATGTGTTGTTGGCCTTGTTTACGCGCCGTCATCTTTGTGTTTGGTTTGGTATTTGGTTTTTTGCCATTTGTTTGCATTTCATTGACGCAAAGGTGTTGCGCGTGAAATGAAATGAATTTGCAAGGGAAATTAATTCATATGCTCGTTGGCCAAAAATGTTTGGGAATAGGAATAGGACGGGCTATGAACATGAGTTCGGAATTCAGGTAGTAAGTATTACCAATGTGGCCATCTATCATCGAAATGCGTGTAATGCACATTTGTCCCACGGGTCGTATGCGCGATGTTGTGCACTGTTAGAGGGAGTAGCAGGAGGAAGTCTGGGCTTTAGACCACCTAAAAGCTTTGAGCATCCAGCCAAATCGCTTGGCTTAAACAGCAGCTGTTACCGTGTGTGTATTCGAGGGAAAATTCAAAACTTATTACTCATACGCATAGTGCGCCCACTTATGCAAATGTCTAGCGAAAACAGCAGACTCACATTCACATTCTCTTACTCATTCACTGTATCTCCCTTGCTCTTTCTTATTTACTCTTTCTCTCTGTTTACAGCTACTACAATGGGTGGCAGGAAAAATAAATATTTGAACTTTGTTGCTCTAATCTGCGAGTAGCTGTCTTAAGTTGCCAGTGAATTGTATTGTTCTGAAATTCATATAGATTCATGCATATGAGTGCCTTCATAAATTATTTATTCAATTCGTAATAAAACTGGAAATTATCATTTATTAACGCTGTCATTAGCAGAGCAAGGACAACAAGTAAAAAGACAAGTCTTTAAAGCCTTTTTTGACGGCTGGCCTGTAAATTTTGTTTGTCAATTAGTTTTGCAATAATTTAAATAATTAATTATAAAATATGGTATTGACTAGCATTTGTTGCAGTCACTGTCAGTTGTCCTTTAATCCACAGACAGCTGTTAATTTAACGCTTCACTTAACAGAGCAGAGATAAAATCAGAGGAATGATGGCATCTTTTCACAGTTTGTCTATTGATATATTTAAAAAATATAATAAATTATATTTATTTTACTGGACAGTCATTTAACATCGTTAGTATGTTAATTTATTAACAGCTGTTAATTTACTAACATATGTTAAGTCAAGCCACAAACAGTAGAAACTAGTGTTTAGTACTTTTATCGACAGCTGCAACATAAAATAACATGAGCGGTCTATTAAAAGAATTGTACAAACGGGAATAACATTTATTATGAATAGCTATTGATTGGAACAAAATGCCCATAAGCGATAATTGGTTTATTTTTATTTAGCACAAGAAAAAGTATTAATAAATGCTTGGCTGAAATCTAAGGAACAAGTTTCTAGTCGAGCTATTTAAATGTATTCTTTATGTTGGGATAAACATCAAGGTTGCTGACCACAATTCGACCACAAGACCAACCATATTTCTGTTAGTTGGATATTTGAAATACCAGAAGAGCGATTTATCAAATTAAATTCACAGCATGAATAAAAGGGATGAAATATGAAAGCATGTCGAACGAATCAAAGAGGGGAAAATTGAGAAAACAATGCAAAAGCAAAAACAACATTCAGAATTAATAACCATACTGAACAGAGCTGAGCATTTTGTTTAACTTATAAATTTGTTAAAACAAATCAAGCCGAGTAAAGAAAACAAAAATTTGCCAAAGAAGAAAATTTTGAATGAAAATCGAGTGTGATGTGAACGAAAAAAATGCCAGAGATATATGAGAGCAATAAAATAAGGTAAACACATTCAGACTGAAGCCGAAAGTTCAGGTCTCGCCATCTTTGATGAGGTTTAATAAAATGCAAATTGCTGGCAATTTAAGAGATACGAAAGTATCTCAGATCAGGAGCAGGTTAAGCTGCAAACTGTAGCTGAAGCTGAGGCTGGATGACTTACTAATTTGTGACATGATAACCAAGTTAACCAAGCCAATGACAAACAAGCGGCTCAAACAGTCCCCAACACACAATGGGGCAGCAGCAAGTGGCAAGTGGCAAGTGGCAAGTTGCACGTGGAGCAAGGAAGGAAGGAAGGAAGGAACAACAAGGAACAAGAAGCGAAGCAAAAACGTCATCTGCATTTTGTTGTTGTTGTTGTTGTTGTTGTTGTGTCTCATAGCCAGTCGCCGTGGGGCAAAGTTAACCTCACCTGACTCGGCCATATCCTTCTTTCTGCCTTTTAGCCCTGGTCTTCTGCCAGTTAGCCAACTGCCAACTGCCAACTGCATTGTTGTACTTATGAATGCATTGTGCCATAACAAAAAAAATTAAAAATAAAAAAAAATTACTGGCATTTCTTGCTGCTTATACCCTGTAGCTATTAAAAATTGCACTGCAGGACTTTAAGCACTTTATTATGGCTGCCAATCAACAGATTTTTCATCTTACAAATGCCAAGAGAAAAGGTCTGCACATTTTTTAGATAACCGAACACATACCCTACAATACAACGATTCGGTTTACATTTTTTTTATTAAATTAACTTAATTTTTGTAAAGGGAATCTTTAAGTGCAGCATTTACTCATTTTAGTGACATTTCTTGCTGCCGACACCCTGTAGACATAATAATGAGAAGCAAAAGAGCAAGTTCTAAGATGACTTGTATTATATACATACTATACCTCTTAGTAGAAGCTTTTCGAACCAACTGCCTCAATTTAAAACAAGTTTATTATTGTAAACAATTGTAAAAGGGTGTCTGCAAGTATGGATTGACTTTAAATTTGTTTAATTATTTGAAACTAATTATTTAATAAAAAATAAAAAAATAATTATTTAATTTTAAATTTAATTATGAACAGAAATGTTAAATTAACATTTAAATATTTATTTTTATTTTTATATTTAAATTTATTTAAAATAAAAAAATATAAATAATTATAATTCATTAAAAATGAATAAAATAAATAATAATAAAAATAATGATATATAAATTTAAATTAAAAACTTAAATGTGAAATTGTTAAAAAATATTAAGTCTTTTCTCGCTTAACAGCATTTCAAGAAGAGAAGAGCTAGAGGTGTGAAAATTGGTAATATCAACAACTTGCCTTCAAACTGAGATTGAAATCTTCTTAAATTTCCCATTAAAAATACTGCACATTTTTCTGCTGGGTATTTGCAAGTGCACCATACTCGCTTCTTCGTATTCATTCCCATTGTTTCAATTGTTTGTTTGTTTGTTTTGTATGTTGCGGCTGTGTCTGTTTTCTGTTTTCTATGCTCTCTCTGGGCGATGGTTTAGCTTTAGGTTCAGTTTAGGTTTCTGTGAATTGTTTTTGCTTTGGTTTTTGCCATTGCTTTGGCTTTTGTTTGTCCTAAGTCCATTATCCTTTATGTTCCATATGCTGGGCACAATGCGACTTTACTCTCCCTCTCTCTCCTGCTCGCTCTCTCTCTTTTTCTCTTCCAGCAATTTCTTGTTCTTTCTGCTGGCATTTCTGCATTTGACTCTGCATATTTAGTTTGAGGTCTGACTCGGCCAGACTTGGTTAAAGCGGCAACAATATGAATTTAATTAAAATTATGCACAACTCGTGCTCTCTCTCTCACTCTCTCTCACTCTCTCTCTCACTCTTTCCCCTTGTGTTACTAAATTGCACTTAAGTGCCACACACGGCGGCTGACGATGGCTGTGTGTCCTTTTGTCCTTTGTGCCCTCGACAGGACACTGAAAATGCTGCAACTGCAACTGGAAACTGCAAATGCAACTGAGAGCAAGGTCTGAGTCTCAGTAGCGACCTGAGACCATGTCAAGTGCTGATTTGGCATTCAGCCAGCAATGAACAGAGTCCTTTCTCCTTTCACCTCTCCTTGCCCTCACAGTTCTCAGTGCCATTCGTCAGTCTGTCCAAGTTGAAGGCAGCCGAAAAGCTGAAAATGACTCGTCATTGATTTTTGTTTTGCCATTTTCAGCACTTTATGCCGCACACACATTTTGCCAATGGCATTTAATTTAGTTAATGCCGACTGACCCACTGATCCACTCACTGACACCCGGAACCAAATCGAACCAAGCCAAACCGAACTGTTCTCATTATTATGGCCAACTCATTTGCTTGCATTTCAGACAAAAATTCCATGTAAACAAAAACAAACAAACAAACAGACAACAATTTTTCTGTTCAATGTCGATTTTAATTTCGATTTTGTTTAATTTTCAGCTGCGATTTTAAATATTGACTCGCTGCAGCAGCTGCCACTAATTTTGTTGGCCTGCATTCTGGCCACAAGTCACGCGCCACGTTGCCACAAGTTCAAGGACATCATGGCCCAAAAAAGGATTCTCCTTAAGTTGCAACTCCAGTGGGTCGCATGTCAAATTCAGGCAATATAGGAATTGAGACTCTGTCTGGGATTAGACAAAAACAGATTGGAATTGTGAAAGTGAAAGTGAAAGTCGAAGTAGAAGAGAAAGTAGTGCGTGTTCTGAGTGCCAAATGAGCCACAATATTTGCCCCCTTCTACCAATGCTATTTAGCTAATGAGGCAAAGCCAAAGTTGTTGGTCAGGAGGTAAAATTTCATGAATAAATTAACGCACTCAACAGCTGATTGGATTTGTCCTTTTAAAGCACAATAGCATGCTGTATATTCAATTAGTAATTTTAGCAATTCGAATACCAATCCCAATATTATAATACATACTTCCATTGAATATATTGAATATGTTATCACTGCTACAACACAACACAACACAACATGACAGCCACACACAACACACAACACCCACAACTAATTAGTGGCATGTTCTAACAAATTAGCCACAGATTAAACACACAATAGTCGGATGATAGAGCACATTCATTGATTGGAATAAAAGGCCAGAAACCAGGTGAACAACCAAAGGTTTCCAAGAATTTGAAAGGGAATCTATTATGTGGAAGTAATTTACATTATCCAGGAAACATGTTTTTGAAATAAATGAGATAGTGAGGTATTTGCACTTAAGTTCACTTCCTAGTTTCCTAGTTCGACTCTCATACAAATTAGTATATGGGAATTAAATTCAAAATAACTTTCAGTATTTATTGAACTGATTTTTATGCAAAAAAAATTCTTCCTATAATAATAAAAATAAAACTTATAAGTTCATAAGTCAAAAATCAAGTAAAATTCAAAAGATAAAACTTTTAACGCTATGAGAACGAATATAAAAGGTTTTTCCAAAATTCAGAATTTTAAATATTTGCCTATTTATATTTTCAGTAAAAATTTAAATTCACATTTGCTTCCAAAACCTAAAGTACAAATCTAAATTTTTAATAATCAAAAAAAGTTTGCAAAAAGACTTATAAGATTTAAAAATACTTTATAGTTGAAAAATTTATATAAATGGAAAACTTCAGTCGATTTTAAATGTTGATTCTACGAAGTGTTTTTAATCTGCTTCCAAGCACATGTGAAGCATATCTTATCGTCTGTTTTAAGATGGTTTATAGCACAAACATTAAATTGCTTTCGGCTCTTTTGCTGTTCGACTATTATTTTATTTGGGTTGATTTAAGCCTTGCTAAAAGTATGAAATTACCGACGCCTTTTGCCAACTTTTATCCCAATTGATGCACATTAAGTTGGCCAAAACTTTCAGCTCCACTTGGCACACCTGGCAGCACAAACATACAAACACACACACTTATATGTGTTTTACATGTACATATATGAGTTACAACTGTCTGAAGCTTTGTAACCTAATACCCAAAATATTCGCAGTCGGATAAAACCAATTTAGAAACACACACACACAAATCCAAATCGTGTACAGCCAATGCTGAAAATGCCAGTCGCTGCATATACATAAGTATAAACTTTGTGTTTAACTAATTGCTGACTACAGACCGCAGACACTGCCACGCCCCTGCGCTTCCCTGAAAACCGCTGAGCTGTAAGTGAAACTTGTTTGGTTGCAGTTTTTTCATGTGCTCGTATTTTTGGCAGCGTACAAACTAATTTAGTAGCTCATTACGTATACTTAATAATTTATAGAATTCATATTAAGCATACACCGCGTTGGCCGCAAGAGTCGAGCAGCAGCAGCATCACACACACACACTCTAACATGCCACAACTGACATTTACCAGGGCTGACAACAAAACCGCAACTGACAAAAAATTTGGTTACACTTTAACCTAAAGCGTCAAGTTTTTTTTTTTTTTGCCACGTTGTGCCACAAAATTAAATAATTAAGTGCTTTGATGCAGCTAATGAATAAACCAAATGCCAAAAGACTGAAACCACCCTCGGAATACGGAACAACACCTCCAACCAACCACCAACGAAGTCAACTTGACCCACAGCTGAAATGAAGTATGAGAATTTATGGTATGTGCGGCGTTTCTTGGCCTGTTTACCTGTTACAGTGAAACTTTCAAATATGCAGCTTCTTGTCCAGTTTGCTTTTGCTGCTTCCTCAGTTTCTCCTGCTCCTTTTTGATATGATTATTTATTTGTACATTTTATACATTGAAGATTTAAGTGCGAAGTACGAGTTACGGACTTGCAAAATTTGTTTGTTTTTCTTTGCTGCACGACGCCGAATGAAATGCGCGTTTAAATGAAAAATATCTCAAATAATTATAATAAATACTTGATGGGGTCTCTTTACCCAAACACGTCACGCCCCCTCTCTTGCAACGCCCCTTTTGGCGACGACGCCAGGCGAAAGTGTTTTTCTTATTTGTTGCTTTTTTGTTTGTTTTTTTTTTTGCTGTTTTTTTTTCTTGTGGGCTGCGTGACGACGGCAAGACTTTTCCTTTTACACACACACACACACACACACGTTGCTTGGGAAAAAAAAGGAAAATTTAAATTAAACTGATTTGTTGCTGTTGTCGCTTCAATTTCTGCGGTGGCTGCTGCTTCTGCTTGACAGCGTTTTTCCTTCTCTTTATTTTTTTTTATTTTTGTGGCTTTGCAGTTTTTTATTGTGTATCCTTTTTTTTATTGTTGTATTTCAATTTATTTTGCAATGTAAATGGTAAATGCCAGCTGCAAAATTAACGCGTATTTTAACAGCATTTTCGTGTGAAGTGTCAATTTAAGCCATGGCCTATTAATATAATATAAATCATACGCAACGTTGGACATTGTCGTCAGTAGCAGCAACCTGATTGTCGCAGCAATTACGCAAATCAAATTAATTAGTTACTTATTAGTTTGACCCACTGTCAGTGGCAAATTGCAGCCAATCAAAGGCTACATGGGTGGAGAGGAGTGGGCGTGGCACGAGACACCAAATTAGTTGCAATTTGCATACGAAATGTGTCTTGCAATAACAGAAAATTGCAGAAACAAACGCTTGTTTTCGCAGTTTGCTCATAAACATGCCAAAAGCCCATCAAAACAAACGCCCTCTCTCTCTCTCCCACTCACTCACGCCCTTCCCTCTCTCTCTAGCTCAAACAGTCAATCAGGCATGTGGCTTCAAAGCAAAATCAGCGCAAATCGAAGCTAAATTAAAATTGCAAAAAAAAACAACAAATCAAAGAATGAGAATGAGAATCGAGAGTTGAGAATTGCAAAATTAACTCATTTGCTGGTTTTGATTTCGCGCCTGGCAAATGAAGCGCAAAATTAGAAATATATATAAACAAAAATAAGAAAAACATAATAATAAAGTACAAAATGAAAAAATATAAAATGGGAAACAATTTGCCGTTTCGATTTGTTGTTGTTGCTGCCACTTGAGCCGGAAGTGCGCCGAGCAGAGCAACAATGAATGCCGCAGGATCTTCAAGGATGCAGCCAGATAAGCCAGAGCAGGACAACAGCCAGAGAGTGAGATAGAAAGGTAGGCAACAACGGGGATGTGGACTGAGTTTGAGTTGCCATTGTTATGACTGCTGTAATACGCTTTGCGAGCAGATTACAATGTCTGATTACTTTGTTATTAATAAATACAAAAGCGTACAATACACACATATACAAACACACACACACACACACATAGCGACTTAAACACACACCTCCCGCCCGCGGCCAACAGAGCGTATACGCGTTTTCATTATCTATTCTATGTGCTGTGGCATTGTACTCAAAACGTTTATTAATAAACTGCGGTGTGTATAGGTGTGTGTGAGTGTGTGTCTGTGTTTGTAGTGTATTCATGTTTGTAAAGCCGACAACACATAACAAACAGAAACAGAAACAACAACAATAACAACAACAAAAAAGGTAAATGCAGTTTGTTGCTGCCAATGTAAATATACAATAAATTGTATTCAATTTCTAAGCCACAAATATAATATTGTTATTATTATTGTTATCAAATGTTGTTGTTTCTGTTGCTGTTGGCATTGAGGCGATTTATGTGTATTTGAAATGTAATATTTAATTTGATTTGCTTTGCCAACATTTTGCACAATTTAATTGCATTTTAATTGCTTTTGCGAAAGTCCAAATCGGAATTCAAAGTTTCAATTTAATTGAGCGTAAAATCTTTTTATACTTATTACTTGTACACTTCTTGTAATAAACCGTTAATGGACACAAGTTATGCGTTGCAATTATTATGAAATTTATTTTGTTTACTTTATTTAATTTAAATTTTTTTTCTCAATTCAGTTGCATTTTAATAAAAACTTGTTTATTATTTTTTTAGAAACATGTTTTTTTTTTACTTTGTTGTTTATAAAATTGTCTTTTTTTCAAGTTTATTAAATTTTTTTAATTATCAGTTACATTTCACAATAATATTATGGTTTAAGAACTGTGTTTTGCAATTTTAAAACTCTTTCTATTAATTAAACTCTTTGTTTATTTATTTGTTTTAAATATTACTCAATTTGTAAATTGTTTTCTGTTTTTGTTTGCACTTTCAAGTTGATTAATTTATTGCTCTCAATTTACAAACAATTTGCTCGATCATTTGTCATTTCTTGGCTCACTTCTTGCCGCACTTCCTCGCCCACTTGTGCCCTGCCCGAGGGAAGGGGAAGTTTCAGTTGGTCAGTTACACATTTTAGGGGCAATTTTTAGGTATATCATTTGTATCTATTGCCACTTGAATGATTTGTTTCTTTTTGAGGCTCTACCTTAATTTCAAAACGCTTTTCACTTTTGTTTGGCGTTAACGTTTTCGTTGGTGTATTTTTCCCGCTTGGTTCGCATTCGCTTTCGGCCACGTTGAAACCGCAACTGAGTTGAATTTTCCGAAGCAACGGCCTTTTATGCGCTTTTCCTGTCGTCTTCGTTGAATATTGAACGGAAAAGCGACGACGCACACGGAAAGCTTTAACTGAAAAAGCTTTTCACATTCAACTAGTTCTTTCAATGTGTCCGTGTTCAACAATTGCTACTGCTTACAGGTGTTTGTTTTGGCCCGAATTCATTTTATTACGGCCATAAACAGGCCCAGTTTCTCTGAAGGGGGAACTGCAGTAAAAGCTTATTTCCTTGTTTTCCTTTTATCCTTTTTCTTTTATTTTCCACTTTTTTTATTTGGTTACTGTTCGCTAACTATGCTTCTGTGGTCGGAATGGCGTTTGTCGTTCTAGCCGTGTTGCAGGCTACTGTTGCCACTTGTTGCTTGGCTTTCAACTTGGCCCAAAAGTAGGCAACTGGCAACTGCTAAACAACTTGCCCAAGACTTTAAAAGTTTGATTTTAGATTTATAAAAATTATAAATAATTCAAGAGTTGGCAGAAAAAGGCAGTTTATACAATTTTATGACTGGGGAATGACTAGAGGGAAACTAAAGAAATACTCAGCTATTAAATTAAAAATGTAAGAGAATTTATAGAATTTGATTAAACAATTAAATGAAAATTTAATTTAATAAATTTGAAGAAAGAAACGAGAGTTTTTCCAAAAAATTCTAATCAAATTGAGTTATTTTAAACATCAATCATAGCTTTAGTTTAGACCAGTTAAAGCCACACTTGACGACAAAATGACAATGGCCAGTTTAAAACAACATTAAAAAGGAGCTGAAAAATTAATGGAGCAATCGGAAAATTGCTGAATTATTGAGATCGAAGGAACGGAAAAGATGGAAGATGAAGGCAGTGAGTAGAGTAGACTCCAAACTTGGCTAATCAAAATATATGTATATAAATGCGGGCAGGGAACAAGGAAAACAATAAAAGGGACGACATTGTGTCAACAAGATGTGAGTCGTGACAGTCGCAAGGATTGAAAATTGTAAGTGACAACAGACAACGGACAAATCAATTGTGTAGCCACACGAGAAAAGGACGAAGGAAGGATGAAGACAGCGCAAGGACGACATCAAATGATGATGATGAGGAAGCTGATGTGTATGTGAATGATGATTATGATGATGATGATGAGGGGACAGGAGAACACGAATTTTGTTGTGTCTTGGGTGTTGTGTGTTGTGTGTGCGTGTCCGTCGTCGTGTGTGGCAAACAGAATGAAAACATTTTTCTAATTTCCTGTCATCAATATCAAATGAAATGTTATAACCACTCACACTCCCCCTTTCCACCTTCCCTTTCCCTTCAGTTCGCTTTTTTGTCTGCCCGCAGACAGACAGCTATCTAATTGAGTTGATGCCACATTCAATGTGGAAAGTGTGCGAGTCTCGCGGGTGCACTGAAAAAAAAGAAATTGTATTTAATAATCAGCAAAAGGAAATCAGAGTAAAGATACACAATTGGTTTATAATAATTTTAGGTGAAAAATACATTTATAAAAACTATATTTTTCAAACAAATTATTTGCTTGAATTTTTTAAGAATTTTTAGATTTCAACTAGTAATGTAAAAATATATCAAAACATAGCTGATAAAATTCGATGAATCTATAGAAATAATGTTGTGATCATAAAAAAAGTAACTCTTTATAATTTTCAAACATTTTTTATTTGTTTTCTATTTTAAAACATTTAAATGAGTCCCAATAATGGCATATTAATAATGTCCAAAAATACATGTTTTTCAACATCTGACAATTGTTATAGAAATGCGATGAATAGATAAAGCTGTCTAATTTTTCCCAATGAATAGACAATTTTAAACATTCATTCACTATTTTACAAATTAAATATAAGACTCAATGTTCTTTTTATTTTAAAAATTTTAAGCATTTTTTAGACGAAAACTCTTAAAATGAATATATAATTTTTAACACACTATACTAAGAAATTTCGTCTGGAGAAACAAGTTGTTTTCAGTGTATTTATAGAGAATAACTTTATTGCAAGCCTTTAGATGATTAAGTGTATGTTGTAAAGTGGGGTGCGTTTTTGTGGTGTGCGTGTGTGTGTGCGTGCGTGTAAAAATAAACAACAAAAGTTGGTTAACAAAATTCGTAAATTTGTTTTGGTTTTTGGCTTGTTTAGAGTCGCAGTCGTCGAATGGCGCGATAATGATAACCATCATCCAACAGGGCGGCGGATTCCTCGCTCTGTGGCAACTCCTCGGCAATTACCGCGTTGTCAACGAGTGGTGGCAAATAGGCCTCAACCTGTGCGGCATTTGGAGTCAGATCCGGCACGATCTCAGGTGTCTGATAGTGATAGCCATCATCCAGCAAGTCGCCAGCTCCGTGCACAATATCTTCATGTGTCTCAATATCAAGAGGCGCCTCCGTTTCCGTCTCTGGCTCCGTTTCTTCCTGTTTTTCTGGCTGTGGCGCCTCCGTGGGCAGCTCTGTGGTGGTTGCCACCTCTGTGGTGGTTGCCTCTTCTGTGGTTGCCTCCGTTGTTGTTGTTGCTGGTGGCAGATACTCGTTGCTCGGCTTTGGCTGCTCCACCTTCTCCTCCTCCTCCACAGGTGGCAAGTAATCGCGTGGCGGCTGCAACACTTGTGGCAAGCTCGCCGCATGCTGCTCCACTGGCGGCAAATACTCGCGACTCGGCAGCGGTGGCAACACCACAGGTGGCAAGTACTCTAACGGCAAATGCGATACATCTCGTTGCTCTCGACGAAGTGTTGCTGCATTGACAGCAACAACAGTTGCCAGCAGCAGCAACAATTCAACAGATTTCATCTTCAAGTGCTAAACAATTGAAATTAAAGTTCAACTTGAAGTTTTAGATACATTTGCACTCAACCCAAGATACAGATACTTACCATCTTTGTGAGCTGTTTAATAATTTGTCGAGTTGTTGCCGCGTTTCGAAGACGTTGCGTTATGATGTTGCTGTTGAAATATCGTAAACTATTTATATGAAAAATTAGCAAGTTCCCTGATTGCCAGCCAGCCAGCAAAAGTTCGAAGTTAAAGCGAACACGAACATTGCAATCGAACCGGAATCTTAATTTCAGTTTCGGTTTCAGTTTCAGTTTCAAATCCAGTAACAATTGTTTTTGTGATTGTTGTTTGTCTTTCATTAAACACACTTAGCGACACCTTCCGCAATGTTGTGAGGCGGCATCTTCAAACCTGTTGCAAGATCCAAAAAGCGATCGTCGTGTTGTGTTCGATGTTCGATCGTTCGATTGCTCGATTGTTTGTTTGCCCGTCTGCTCGACCTCTAATCGCGTTTTGGCCACTTCAATGCCATGGTCAGTGGCATCTCGGTGAAGACGTTGGCTAGAGATGGCCATTGACATGTTGATATTTGATTTGGGCAGCGATATTTAAGTGAATAAAAATTTATTTATGTTTTCATTATATTTTTTTAAATATTTATTTAAATTTAATTGTAAAGATTTTAAATAGAACAAACTTTTCACAAAATGTTAATAAAAACACCTTTTTAAAAAGTTTTCCTTTAATATTTATGGGACTTTGTTAAAGAAATTTTATTTGATTATGCTGTTTTTAATCATATATTTATATTGAATTCATTATTTCGATCCAATCAACGATCCAATGATATAATTTTTTTTTTTTTTTTATATATATATATATATTTTGTTTTTTTTCTTCTCATATTAATTTAAATGCTATTTTGACATTTCACATCCCTAACAGTGCCTTTAGCAACTGTTTATCTATTTATCTTTTGCTTTTGCTCTGTTTGTTTCTATGATTATGTATTTTGTTTGCCTGTTTGTTTTACCCGAAGAATATTTCGCACTCAATTTAAAAATCTGTCAATATTACTTTAATTATTGTTGTTGTTAGTGGTTGTTGTTAGTGGCTGTGTGTGTGGTGTTAGCCACATTCTACAAACACGTCGTTCGATCTGTGAAGACCGCAGCGAACTCAACTTAAGTCCATTTTCAATGCCCCGCAGACAATTGAAATTCAAAATCCAAAAATTCAATGTCAAATGTAATTTTGTGTGCAAGGCCCAAAAACAAAAAAAAAACGACAACAATTACAACATTTTAGATGATGCAGCACTTCTTTGGCTGTTGGCTAAGAACTGTCTATACAAATATGTATATAAATGCAGCACGACGTGGCAATTAAACACTTATCACACATACGCCACGTTGTCTACCAGTCGCTCTTTCTTGCTCGTTCTCTCCTTCTTTCTCAGTCTTTCTAAGCGGCTTAAATGAAAAATTTAAAATCATATTTCAAGAAAAGTTAGAGCAACACAATGCACACATTTAAGCCAAATGCAACAAGCCAATCTAAGCTGTCGCCAAATCCATTTGTGCCAATAAAAATATTAGTCCAGCACAGATACACACACCCGTTCATTGATCAATAGAATTCCTAACTTATACACATACAATTTCTCATTTACTTATATAAGTATATATATACATATATAGTATATGAAAACCTATATATCTATATCTTTGTATGATCTCCGACTTTATTTTCAGCGCGTGGCGAGCAAACAAACAAAGCTGAAAACAAAAAATAAATATAAAAAAATGTAAAAAATGTAAAAATAAATCCAAATGATAGCAAAAGCGTATACCATTTTTACAGTACTTCTTCCACGTTCTGCCCGCCTCCCTTCTCGCCTTCTCTTTCCTCCCTGCTGCTCACATTTCCCGCTGTGTTCACAACGTAGTCAAATTCAATGTAATATCTTTTTCTTTTCGCTTTTTCTCTTTTTTTTGTATTTTGGGCTGGATTAGTAGAAATTGAAAATGCTGGCGCAAAACCGAAACCCGAGTTGAAATTCTCTACCTGCCGCTAGCTGTCTCCCTTTACCTTCTCCATCTCCCTCTCTTCTTCCCTGTCTATCACTCTCTTTACTTTTGCTTAATAGAAAAGCAAAATATTTAGTTAGGAATTTTAACTAAATAAGCGGCGCTTTAGCATCGACATGGATGCTACCACCGATTGACAAGGAAGGGAGTGGAAGACGAGGGGAGGGGGAGAAAAAGGGGGACAGAGGCAGACTAAAAATCCATTGATTCCGAAATCGAAACGAATTTTACAATAAAATCCGCGATGGATAAACAAGAAGTGTTTGCCCAATTGCAACAGTTTCCAACTGAACAATAGAAAAAATACCCGAAACGCATGCAACTATTGTGATATAGAAAGAGATGGAAAAAGGGGGAGAAAAGAGGGAGAATGTGATGCACATCAACAGAAACAGGAACAGCAAATATGCAGGCAGTGTGAATGTGGCCAAAATCAAATAAGGACATGCGACTCACTGTGTTCATTTGCATTTCGATCAAGATCAATATTTAAGGTTCCGGCCAAAACAAAATCCCCAAATATTGCTTGAAATATCAAAAATATTTCATTTGTAAAATGCAAATTCTTATCTCATTAAATTAAGTACATTGATTATTTTTTTTTTTGTTATTTTGTCTAAGTATTGCATCAATTAATTAGAATAATTGCTTTTCACATAAAAATTATTTGCATAATTAGATCTTTGTTAAACATGCTTTTATTTAAATTAATTTACTATCGGAACTATCTTAAATAATTCCATTAATAAACATTTTGCAATTAACTAATTAAGAGCTACTATAAAATAACCTATAATGTTTGATAAATAAATTCAAATATTAATAATTGTAAAATATTTAATTTATTGTACATTTTCCAATTAATTAATATAGAACTATAATAAAATGAGCTATAATGACTAATGAATAAATTTAAATATTACTAATTATATTTTTATTTTTTTCCATTTTATTATTTAATTAAATTTTTTATTTTATTTATCGGAATTATTTTAAAAATTTTATTTACTCTCAAATTAACTATAATGCTTGATGAATAAATTAATATTTAAAAAAATCTTTCTTTTTCCTGCGAAATTTGTAATGTTCATACTTTAGTAAATTATATTTAATTTAATTTAATGATTATAAACAAAATCAATTAATAAATTAAAGTAATTACAATTCTTAGCCACAATTACTTAAGTAATTATTTAGCAATAACTAAAATAAATACAATTCCAAACACGACAATTGACTTGTTGACTCTTATCAGGTACAGATATGTATGTTATTAACTGTCCACTAAGCAATCTCACCTGTGATTTGCATTGTCCTCAGTCCCAGGCATCATTTACATGCACAGCGGGACACTGTGTAGTCCTTGTGCTCCTTGCACTCCGTGTACTCCTTGTAGTTGTGTGGCATGTACGAGTTGTAAGCCAAGCAAAATGTAATCACTTCATGCAATATGCAACAGTTGTTGTGGGACAGTCGGCAAACAGGCAGCAAATTAGACGCAGTTCACCTCTCTGTCACCTTAACACATTACGCTCCAATTACGCGTCCATCTGCTCAAAGGAGGAGTGAGTGGAAGAGAGGGAGGGAGATATAAAGGGGTGTGGCATGTGGCACGCGGAGTTAAAGTTGTGAATACATATGTGTGTCTTGTGTTTCGCTTGATGCATAATAAAATCAGTCGCAGCTTGTCGGCTGGTCATAGTTGAGTAGCTGACTGTTGATTCTCTCCTTCTCTCTTTCTCTCACACACACACACTCTCTCTTTCTCCCTCTCTGCCTCCGTTGCGACTTAAGCTGCCTGCCACACACACAAAGGGGGCACAAAATGCAATGCATACTAAACAGAGGCAAGAAGTTTGTGCCTCGTGTGTTCAGTTATTCAACAGCTGCCACATGAGTTGCATCCTCAGCTTAAGTCAAAAGCCATTTGCATGACACTCACACACACACACACACACACGCACAGTTTAAGCTGCCTACAAGAGAGAAATAAACCCGTCACATGAAATTTAATTACAACTTAAAGGTTTTCCCCAGACACAAAGCAAAAAAAAAAGGGACTCCAAAAAATGTTCCTGGCTGCCACAGATTATTTATTACAATTTCGGTTGCCGTTGCCGTTGATTTGCCGAGCTTCCCTTTTTGGCTCGGCATTTTCACGACCCATTGTCAAAGTCAATTTAATTGTCTCAATTACGCGCTAAACGCCGCAAAACGTCGACAACTTTTCAGCGCGTAAACCGTAAACAGTCAAGTAAAGCCGTAAACCTTAAGAAACCCAAATCAAGCCAAGGTCAGAGCCAAGGCAAGACAACAGTCTTGGAACTCCATTGAAGTCCTTTGGCACCTACCCAAAAAGATAATCAAGTGACTTACTAAAAATGTTAACGCAATTTTGTGGCAACTTGAAAAAGTTTCAACTCAACTCTTTTCGCCTCTCAACTTTATTGTCTTGTCCTGCCCGCCAACAAATTTTCACGCACTGTTGAATGCACTTCAAGGTGCCAGGTTAAACTGTCAAATGGACACCCTGTATTTCAGCGTTAATTTCAGCTTTCAACTCGGTCGCATTTACTCAGCTGCTGTGCCATGCGGCGTATACGTAATTTACTAGCTGTTAATTAAAAACCAACAGCAACATGGCACACACAGCTTAGCTGAAACACACACACACACACACATTGCACAGTTCAGCTGTTATTTTGATAATTTTACACTTATTTGCGCTTTATTTTCGTCATCAAATAATCTCAAATTCCCTAGCAAAAATTGAGCAACGCATGTAAATTTTTCTCATATTCAAAATGCAGGTTTAATGCGAGGAAAAGGGCTGAAAATATAAAGAGAGCGAGAGGGGAGAGGGGCAGACAGAGGGAAAATTTTGTAGCGTGCGCTCAGAGCAAAATTTTATTGTGCAAATATCGGAAATTTGTGCAAATATTGAACGGAAATATCCTGCGGCTACGGGTCACCTTATTTGGCACGTGCTGCACGCGTACACTGAAATACAAAATGTCTGTAGTTGCGATATAAAATAATAAATTAAAATAACGCGGTCAAAAGTTCGGCAATCGAGGAATTTCTGAAATTTATTTCGAAGTACTTAAATAAAGGTCCATTTTACAATTTCTTCTATACAAATACAAATAATTTAATATGACTATCGGAACTATTTAAGAAAATTTTTTTATTGAAATCAACTATTTAAGGCTTTTCAAACTATTTTAATAATAAATGGTTGTCATTTTAACAATCACATCCTAAATATATACTTAGAGAATACATGCTAAAATCAATAATTTTACACTTGAAATTCGGAATTCCGGGATAAAATCAATCCGATGCAGGGTCAGAAATTTGCTAATCTTGGAAGTGCGAATTACTTAATTCATATATGATTTTACAATTCCCGCAAATATTTTGATTATAAGAATAATAGGTTTCTTTTTTTTTTTGTTGTTACATTAACTTACATACTTCAGAAATATATGCTAAAATCAAGAAATTTAAACTTGATATTTTTCCTGTGTAGCTGAAGCAGTGGGCGTGGTCTCATAGAGGTAGGGCGTGATTGAAAACCGCGTGGAGTGACTAACTAACTGACAGCTAGGGCAGATTTAATACCCTGCAGTTTGTTTGTGTATGTGTATGTGTGAGTGTAAGTGAGCTCTTGACCGCATGAAACGCTCATTTTACTCCTTTAAGCCACAAAAGCTGCGCCCAAGGACGACTGTGTGTGTGTGTGTGAGTGTGTGTTAATGCCAGTGGTTGACGTTTATAATTTTACACCGAAACTAATTATATTAACTGAAGAGCAAAATGCGCTCAACGGAATCAGTTTATGTAATGCATATGTAAGTGCTTTGCTGTATGTATGTGTGTGTGTGTATGAGTGTGTATTATTGTGTGTGGGTGTGTGTGTGTGTTTGGTTGAGCTTTTCTCTGCTAGATAATAACAACAATGGTACTTGGATGTAATTTCCAATTAAGCTCAATTTAATGGGCAGCGAAGCAAGCACAAAGAAGTTCAACTCCAAGTGGACAGTGGACAGTGGAGCTGAAGCTGAAGCTGAAGTAGCACCTAAGAGTGGGCGTAAAAACCGGCAGCGGCAGTGGGCATGGCTTGGGAATGGGCCATAATTGGAACTAGTACAATACAAGACAACGACAAGACATGCTCTGAAAATTGGCCAGACATTGCCATTTGCCATTATATAAGTATTTATTGTATTGTCTTCCAGGGCACAAGTTAATTACACTGCAAGAAATTACATCGCAGAAACAATACCGAATGAACAACCTTTACCTTGTAGACACTTTAGCTACTAACTTTAACTTTAATTGCTATAAATACAAACTGCCTAAAAAGTTTATGGAATGACTTTATTGGCATGGTAAATAAACCACAGTTACCTATTTGCTTTCTGTGAACACCCTGTATGCACCCTTATGTATATTTTTATAATAGTACTACGCTTAGTTATTACTATAATAATAATAATAATAATAATAATAATAATAATAATAATAATAATAATAATAATAATATAATATATAATTATCTCACCGAAAGACTTGTAAAAAAAAACGTAGGCACCCTGTATGTGATTTTGTAGCCCATTAAAGCACACTTTGAATACTACCAAAAAGCACCCTTTAGCCACAACTCGAAATAATGTCGCAGTAAAACATCAATCTTGAACTAACACATTTTGTAGGCGTCCTGCGCACCCTATATGCGGTTGATATACACCCTGCATCTATTTTTTAGCTGCCAATTATTATGACTGAGTTATTTATAAAACAAAAATCTATGTTAAGCAGCAAGTATGTTTTGGACACCCTGTATATACCCTGTAAAAAGCGAACGTCACTTTGCAAACTAATTAAATTCGACAACTGGTGCTAGGCTACAATTTTAATTGAAAGCCATTTGGCTTCTAGCAACTACAACAAACAAACCAACTGACAAACAGTCAAACAAACAGTGAGATTGAGAGAGAGAGAGAGAGAGAGAGGGAAGGAAGGTAGAAAGAGAGGTAAGAGTGTGCCAAGTGTTGTCCTGTATGTCCTTGCTGTCTGTCTGTTAAATTGCCACTTAAATTGAATTCGAGGCAACGCCGCCGCACGAAACTCATTTAAGCGGCACGGCAATTGTTATTTGTTATTTGTTATTGTCAATTGTTGTAGTTGGAACAATTATTTCATATTATGTATCAAAAAAAGAACTTAAGTTAGAGTGTGAAAGAGAGAGTGTAAAAGGGAGAAGTGTAAAATTGTAAATGCAAACAAATGGCGAATAATTAAAAGTAATTGAAGACGAAATATAAAAGTGAAATTCAAGACGTCTGCTTGATTTTGGAAAATGAAATTGAAACCTAATTAAAAAGCATAAATCGTTGAATAAATCCCTAGGGGGGAACCCCACCTTTTCATTCCTCTCTCATTGAAATAAAGTCATTATCCTGTCTGTGTCCTGTTCATTGAACTTTGCCCAAGTTAAAAAATGAAAATGAAAAGTTTACTTGCAAGTTGCAGCTGTCGAGATATATTTTTTTGTATACGTAAATTGTAAATTAAATAGCCAGAGCAAAGAAAAGTTGCCTCAACAGGTCAAACTAAGGGTCGTGCTGACCCCTGCCCCCCTTTGACCCCTCTGAGTCTTTCCCTTGTGCTAAGCAAATAGCAGAAATAAAGCAAACAAACAACTGACAAATAACGAATACATACACAAAACTGACGAAAGCGTCCAAAAGCAAACAGAAATCAAACTGTTATTGTTGTTGCTGTGGCTGTAATTGTTGTTGTTGCCGTTGTGGTTTTTCCTGCTATTGCACAGAGAAAAAAAACTACTCAATAATAAGTTTATGTGTACTCGAATTAATGTATTTTCAATACTTCAAATTAATACTTGATTTAAGTACGAATTATTGAAAATGAATACGTACTAACAATCTTAATAAAGGAAAAACGAATCTCTTATTAGAAATGAGTTTTAAAAATGTTAATATAAGTTTGTGACTCAGGTTCGACTCACAGATCAAATTCGTCAAATTTCTTTTTTTTATATCTTTTTAGCGTTCGCTAACTTAGAATTCCCAAATGGTTCTGGCTTGTCTGTTATGGTATCACTTTAAGTGGCACTCAGAGCCAAAGAATATATTTTACACAATAATTTCTGTAACTAAAATCTTTTTAGCACCCATGCTTATGACTTTAATATTTTTATTAAGTATCGTGAGCTTTGGCTTGATTATCACAATACTTATTTTAATAATATTTTATACATGTACAAGTACCATGTTCATAGCTTATTTAAATATGATTTGGTGGTCAGTCTTAAAATTAAAAGGACTTGACTCACGTATGAACTGTACTTAAATTAAGTAGCTTTTAAAATAAGATCAAAATACTTGACTTTAGTGATTTGAATATTACTGTCTACAAAATAGAACTTGATTTTTTTGCTCTGTATGTTGTTGTGGTTTTTCCTGTTGCTGTTGCTGTTGACCCTCGTTGTGCTGTGACCGTTTTTAGTTGGCATTCCTTGGCATTTTTCTGCTTATTTGTTTTCATTCTCATTTCGTTCTTCTCTTTTCAAATTGTTGCAACGCAGCCACATTTTTAGCCCCTGTTGCAAGGTGTCTGGGGAAATTAACAGCGCCTCAGGTGCGGCCACATGACCCCTCCCTCCCCCACTCTCCACTTTCCCTTTTGATTTTTAATGAAATATGACTTTGTAAGGCGGTAAAACAGTGGGCCATCAAAGTCAACCGCAAGCAGTAGAAGAATATTGCGCATACGCAACGTTGAACAGCTTGAAGTCAACGAGAAACAAATTCCACAACGAGTTAATTATAACAACTGACTGCACAGCTAATTGGAGTACCGTTAGCATAGAGCAGAAGGCTAAAACACCAAAGGCCATATTCTTTGTGCCGTTAACTCCATCTCCCTTATTTCTCTCCCCTCTCTTCATGGCATTTTCTGTCATATTTTAAGCATTTTTAATTTCTTCTTCTGGTTGCCATTTGCATCAACGCACTTCCAAGCTGTTCCATAAATAGACTGCAGATAATGACAGGACATTGTCCGTGTCCTTGTTCGCTTCGTTTAAGCCTCTTTTTCATAATTGCTTAGCTTCGATTTTATTCGTTTTCGTTTTTATTTAACACGCATTTTCCGACTGCGTGAACTGAAATTGAATTTTAAATATCCATAGACACAACACTTGAGCCGCTTGGGCGGCTGGGAAGGTGGGCGTGGCTGTAACAGAAACCTTGGCAATGCCATCGATTTTCGGCTCAATTCAATTCCATTCCATTCGATTCGATTCAATTCGACTCGTTGCGTCTTTTAAAGTTTATAAATATTTATGAACCCATCTACAATTTTCGTTTGCTTTTGATACAAAAACCAAATGTAAGTTTCTTGGAACTGCGTTGCATTATGAATGTTGCAAGCTCTGTTGCAGGCAGCATACTAATTATTAGTCAGCCCTCCATTTAAAATTCACTTTAACAGACTGTATGAAAAGAAAAATAAAGATGTACTTTTAACTGATTTTAAAGACTATTTTACATTTAAGCGGATTAACAAACTTTTTACAATCGCTTTACAGTTTTTATTTTAACTTATATTTTTTTTTAAACCTTTTTTTAGGTAACTTTTAAAATAATTATACTTTCCACTACAAAAAGTTTTAAGTTCTTTTAAATTCCCTGAAGTATTTATCTCATCATTATTACTTACTTAGTAAGCGATTTAAATAAATCATATTTAAATAAGTAACTTAATAAAAATATAATATTCTTTTAAATCTATGACTTAAATCTTCTCAAATTATACAGAAAATTATTGTTTAAATTTAAACTGACTTTAAGCAACTTTAAGTGTAATCTGTGACAACTTTAACTCGTCGATATGCAAATCACATCCATTACTTCAATCAATCAGAAGTGTAGCAATCTTAGATATAAATTTATAAGAATTTGTGTCTAGGCAAGAGCGTAACCGGAAACGGAAACGGCCTGATGGCATTTGCTGCCACACAATTTTCAATCACAATTTTTGCTATTTATTTTCACTGACAGCTGCTCAAAAAAAAAGAAGAAGAGAAATATGAAGAGTGAAGAGTGTGGGGAAATATTTATGGATTTATGTACAATAATATGATGATGATGTCAGGATGTGTTATTATTGCTCCTCGCTCCTACTTAGCTCATCAATTTTTCAATGACTCTGTCAGCCTAAAGTGACTTGTGGCACATTAGCTGTCATTCTGTCTGTCTGTCTGTCACATCAGCAGCAATTTTGAGGCGTGTTAACAAGCCGTGGCTTAATTATAGCTTTCACTCACACAGGTAACACTCAGATTGAGTTCTAGACCTAAGTGACATTCGGAATGGATTTAAATGGAGCTGTCAAGTCGCAAACGGATGAGAGGCAGCGTAAATTTATAGTCCAATTAATGAGTCAACGCTGCGTATGCGCAATGTGACAAATTGAATGATGGCAAATGCATGTCCTTAACACAAAATTCGTTAACCGCACAAAAAGGATTCTCATGTAGCAGCTGTTTTTGCGTCTCTTTCGCAAAAGAAGCAATTTAAAATTCGTAAATAGATTTAAGCAATCGATACGAAAGCGAAAGGCAAAAAAAAAAGCAAAATTGGGAAACCCTTTTGTCAAGTTCTGTTCTCTTTTTGTTGGCGCTCCTTCTTTACTTTGGCCGTGCCTATTTAATATATATAAATATTTTAACTTAATAAATGCGGCGCCTACGGCAACTGCCTACAACTTGAACAAGTGCTGAGCACACACAAAAGCTACCAAATTTGCATAAACTTGGGCCTCAAACTCATTCCAACAAGTTTCAAGTCCAAAGATTTGTTTTCCTTTTTGGCTGTCCTTTGGCAAACATTTGGCAACTTGTAGCCCGGGCTCAGTTGGTTAAAGAGTTGGCCAAGACAACAACCGAAAATAAAGGAGCGTCTAGAAGAGGAGCTCAGGTTAACTTTACAGCGGCTAATGGTCGATGAGCCTTTGGGAGCTGTTCTTTAAGCTGTTGCCCTTTAGCGCTTCAGCAACAACAAATCGATAAACCTATCGAGTGGCTGTTGTCTGCCACACTATGCGGAACATGTAAATTGAACCTCAAACTGAGCATCACAATAACAACAACAAACAGTTTACACACAACAACACACACACACAATTGAGCGAGAAAGTTTTGTGGGCCGAAAATGGCAAACAAAAAAGAAACATACAAAAAATTCGCTTTTAAATAAAATCACAAGTCAAGAGACGCACAAAAATCAATGGGGCACGCACAATTTATGCCACAAACAGATTCAAAGTTGTTCTTACTGGTGCTTATACCCTGTATATAGAGAAGAAGCTAACGAGCTACACACACTTCTCATTTAGAGATTTATTAAAACCCAACAGAGTCATTAGCTTTTATATTATCAAATTTTAATGTGAATTTAAATTAAAACTAATTTATTTTTAAATTAACCAAAAATATGGGCACTGCAAATTAAAAATTTGAAATATAAAAATGATTAAAATTCTAGTTTAAAATATAAAGAATAAGCTAAAAGAATTGTGAAAAATTACAGCGTAAAAATACTATCTAATATATACTAATATATTATTGTATTATTAATTTTATAGTATTCAAAATAATAATAAATTCAACAATTTTTCTTTCCAATTGAATGTATTTATAAGTATAGATCAGTCTTAAACACAAACTGAAATAGACAAAAATAAGGAATTTTGAATATTTTTGCAAGTAAAATAAATAAATTTAATATTAATGCCGCATTAATGCATTTTTAAGTACCTCTTCAATTTTATTTTATTTATTAAAATTTTGATTATTAAAACAGGGTAACTGCTGGTCCTACATTTAATTGTTATGCCTGTACTGGGTTTATACTATAAATTATGCTCGTGCTCAAAAGCCTAGACTCATAAAATACAGCACACGAGTGGCTTTTAGGCGGGGCCAAGAGGAGAGGGCTAAGCAAATGCCAAATGAGATGCTCAAAGCAGCAGCAGCAACAAGTCGCAGAGCAAAAAATGTGTTGCCTATTTGAGGCAGCAAGTAAAACGCAAATGTGCGTGGCAGGCGGAAGTTGTTGCCGCCTTTTAGGCAGCCAATAAAAAGAAGAGAGCAAGAGAGAAGAGTGGCGGACAGACATGGAATGATTTACAAGCAGCTCTTACGCGTTTATTAGATTACCCGGAGAATTATGTTGAGCAGATAAATGGGGAGCAGGAATAAAAAGAGAGGATAGAAAGAGAATCCAGAGTAAGTGAAAGTAAAATCTGCCAACAACAATTCATTTCACTTTAGAGCTGCCACACAGCCACGCCCACAAGTCAGCCCACAATTGGCAATTGCCATTTGGCCAAAATAAATTGATACAGTTCATTAACAATGCAACAAAAGCCGCAGCAAAATGCGCGATGTCCTCCTAGTATTATTGCCGAGTGTCGAATTCAATTTATAAATGGCCTGTGGTAGTAATATTTATATATATGCGTGTGTGTGTGTGTGTATGTGTGTGTGTAATTATGCTTATGACTATTTAATGAGTTTGCTGTGTATTGTATTTAAATTCAGATTTTCGACAGACAGCCAACGCTGACTGGAAAAGCGTAATCAATAATTAATTTCCGCAACAAGTTTCTGATTGCAATTTGATAGCCGACAGCCAAAGAGCCAACAGATTTGCATGGCATATTGGCCAATGTTATAATTAGTTTAAATTTTAAATGAGCTGGAAAAAAGAACAACAAAAACACTTTAGTTTTTTTTGAAAAAGAGGCCCAAAAATAAGTGAAGTACTTCCGCTGCACTTGAGTTCTCGAGTGGACAGCAAATTAACACCTCAACACTGAACAAAATGGTAAGCAAAATAGATGGCCAAAATAAAAATAGAGGCTTCAAAGGTCAAGCATGACAACGTGCTGGACTTGACATTGCGCAGACAATCAAAAACAACAACCCAATGCAAGGCAAAAGGCAAAAGGCAAAAACTTGATAGACTTTTGGCTAAAACAAGTGCCACTTCAATGCCCTAAAAGAAGCCAAAAAATATATGAAGACGAGACACAAAAAGCAACATTGAAACTGAAACTGAAATTGAAATTGAAACTGGAGTGTTTTTTTAGACTCAAGTGTTTTGGCGAGCTGCAAAGTTTTATGGCTATAAATTCATCGGTTTGCCAGAGCAAAGGCATCAAACAGTCCAAGCAACTTTTAATTGCCAGACGCCTTTAACCCAAATCAGCAAAAAAAATTAAGAAAAATGGTTAGCAGAATTTTTGAGCAACAGTTGGCATATCCAAATAATTTCTTTTACTTTTTTATATTTTATTTAAATTTTGTAGAAAATCTTCTCGCTTGGAGGTATGCTCACACTTTCGGCCGTGGCCAGCGCCGCTTTGGCCGCTCCCGCTCGACTGGCCCGTGATGTCTCGGAGCTGGTGATGGATGTGGACATGGATTATGTGCCACCTGTAACGGAGTATCTGCCTGTAGATGGTGCCAGCACCGAGTTGCCGGCCGCTGTGCGTGGCGATGATGGCTACGAATATCGCACTGTGCGTCGCTTGAAGCTGCGTCATCGCAATCGTCGGGATGTCTCCCATTTGGCCACCCGCTACTTGCCACCAGCACCCAGCAAGAACTACTTGCCACCAGCAGCGGCTGTGGTGCCAACACCCGCAGCTCCAGCTCCACTGCCACTCGACGACACCGAGGAGGTTGTCTCCGCCGTCGAGCCGAAACTGGCGCGTGAATATCTGCCGCCAGTGGAGGAGCCTGTGGCCAGCACCGAGGCACCAGTTGTAGAGACCGAGGCACCCGCTGTCGAGGCGGAGCAACCGGAAGCGGATGTCCGTGTTGTGGATGTGCCCACAGCGCAGCTGCGTGACGATGGCTATCACTATAAGCAGCCCGAGGAGATGCCCGTCGAGCTGAAGGAGGCGGAGGTGCCCAAGGATTATTTGCCACCTCTGGGTGGCGACGTCGTTGCCGAGGGACCCGCCGATGGCGAGAGTGCTCTCCTCACCAGGGATGGCTACCAGTATCGCGCCATCCGCCGCTACAGATTCTAATTGTCACGCATTTCCGCTTTATCATTTTGATTTTTACATTTTTTGAATTTTATCTTTTGTTGATGTTTTTTTCTTGAATAAAATTACAACTTTTATTGGAATTGAAATCATTTTAATGTGAGATCTCTATAAGCTGATTAACTTCTATTTATTTCTATAAATCAATCTAAGCAAAAGAGTCGGAAAAAGTAAACAGTGTTGGAAAAAAATTATATTTTCCAGATAAAAACATTTTAGAAAAAAATGCACTTTTGAAAATTAATAAAATTTAGATACAGAATGAATTAGGAATATAAACTGTAATAAAAATGATATCTAAGATGAAAATTGTTCAAGTTTTAAAAATGTTATTCATATGGAAAAATCGACAATTTTCGAAAAAAAAATTTATTTTTGAAAATTAATAAAACTGCACAATAAATTCAAAATGCAAACAATGGTAAAAATGATATTTTTCAAGAAAAGCGGTCAAGTTTTGACAACGTTATGACAGTTTAAATTTTGAAAGAAATCTCATTGAGAAGGATCATAATTTGTGATGCAAATTAAAACTGTTAAGCGCAGTGCTGCCAACTTAGCTTTTTTCCCGTCAAATCTAGCTGTTTTTGAAGACCAATTGCGGGAAAAATTTGTGAATTGCGGGAAGCGGAAATTCTGGCTTTTACAGAAATCCATTTGGCTTTTTTCCGCTTTTTTTAATGCTGCCACCAATTTTATTTAAATATGTAGCAATCCGGTTGCCACCTGTAAGAAAAAATATATTGTACCAAAAATATACTATTTTTGATAGAGCTGTGGAAAAAAATGTTTACTGACGCGCTAAGTTTTGGTAGAAATATACCAAATGTGCGCATAATGAATGGAACATATTTTTCTATGCCAAAAGAATATAAACAAAAGTGCCGTGATGCTTGGCTAAAAAGCGGAAAATTGAAGACACGGCTTCGCAGGGATGACACGGACGAGAGACAAGACTACATTTACTGCAAAGCTAACCACTTCCAACAAAAAAAAATAAAACAAATCGAGAAGAATTTGACGATCTGCTGAAAACCTTATAAATAAAACACATAAATTAATACCATAACAATGCGCTTTTTTTTGCGCTTTTTTCGCCATATTTTCAGCTTTTTTTTCCTTCTCTCCAGTCAAAAACAGCTTTTTTTATTGGCAAAAAGTTGGCAAAAATCGTCCATGAAAATCTATTTGATTAACTCGATGCATCCTCGGCAAGTAATCGAATAAAAGTAGTTGAAAAAAGCTTCCGCGAAAATCCATATTCAATACTCGTTGGAATTTGACAGTTGTGCAGACTTTAAAACTCTTTTTCCAAAAAAAAAAGGAAAGATAATTAAATCGGCGATATAAATATGAAACGGATACTCAGAACAGTTTCTCATAAATTTATAATGCATGCGATAGGAAAGAAAAATGAATAAAACATTACACACATTCGCAGTTTTCGTAATAAAAACCAATTTGCATGTAATCAGAATTTTATTTTACCATTACAACACATAAAAAAAAGTGTTTTATCTACCGCACAGAGAAAGTTTTTGAATCATTTTGTTAACTTGCAGAGTAGTTAACTTTTATATTTAACATTTTATGTGTTTCACATTACGTATACGCAATGTGTGCAACATACTTTCTAGCTTCCTTTACTTTAGCGGTCACTTGTTACTCAGTTTTATGAGTGGTCTCTGGCTGTCCACGGCTCAAGTTATTGGCAATAAAAAGCGTCTTTAAATGTGGCCACCAATTAGTGCAATTTCTCCTTCCCACTTCCCACTACATTTCGATCTGTGAATTCATGGCGCAGTTTCTGGCATTTATTATATTCATGCGTCGGGACTCAAGTGCCACATGTTGCCATGGTTGCCTTAAAGGCTTAATTAATGCACTTGCGCGTTAATACGATTCAACAACAACAACAACAACTGACAACAACATTAAGTCAGCACTCAAGATAAATTACTTGGCTTATGGCCGCGTTGCCTCAGTTGCCACATCTGTTGCTCCTTTTTTTTTGCGTCTGTTGCAGTTGCCGCTGAAATATTCCGAAAGACCGAACACAGATAATGAAAAGCTTAACGAATTTTCCGCAGATTTTTCCAGATTTTTTCCGCGTGTTTTAATTATGAAATCAATTGCATGAAATTCAATAAAATTAGCGCATTTTTAAAAGTGCGAAGTAAAATCGTATTGAAATTGCCGTTGTACAGATTTCATTTCAATACGCACGCAACGCAATTTGTAAGTAATGAAAGCCACAAAAGTTAATAATACAACACACACACACTCAAACACACACAGAGAAAGATTCGGAGTTATTTATGTAGAAACAAACGTTTAACAACAAAAGGGAAACACACAGAGAGAGTAAAGAGTAGATGAATTTGATACAATTGACAAGGAAAGTGGAAAGTTGGTTACATTAAGGGTATCTAAAGAAGAGGGTAGAGTAAAGCGGTCAGAGGGGAAAGAACTGAAACTGACAGCCCGCTTATTGCATATTAAATTGCGTATGTCGCAAAAATGTCAGAACAACAACAGAAATCAAAAGCAACAAGCAGAGACCAACAACAACAACTTATAACAATGACAACAATAATAACATTTTCAACAACATTTTCAGCAATCATTTGAGGACTAGCCGGAAGGACTTTTCTGATTGGGTGACAATCTCTGCATGTGTGTGTGTGCAAATATACTTGTGTATGAATTTTAAAGTACAATATTAATACAAATTTTGTAAATATATATAAAATTGTGCGTTTGTCCGGCAAATTGTTGAAATTGTAGTTGCTGTATTTTTATTGTTTTCCCGCAATCGAATTTCATTAAAAAAACAAAATAAATAAAAATGCAATTGATTTATGTGGAATTCCCTTTGCATACTTTCAGGCGACCGCTTCAAAGTGTTGGAAAACGCTTTGTGGAATGTCATCGTTTGTCTTTCACTGTCTTTGATGCAACGGATATGGTATTCAACTTGTGCACATTCTGTTGAATTTAATTTCTGCATTATAGTCTCAGCATGTCACAGACATGAGTAGTATTAAAAATTCACACACACACACACACTTATGCAGCTCTTTAAAAAGAAACAAAAATCACTGCAGGCGTTTTTTCTGTGCGTGGGTGTGTGTGTGTATGTGTTTGATTACACTCGTTATTCCTCATCTGCTTTTATACACAAAAATTTATTATACTAACAGCGGGTGACTAAATTTTCTCAGGTCATATGTGACTTTAATCGTGATGAACTACGTCCACTCGTTTAATACGGAAACTATTTTTTATGAAACTGGAAACAATTCCAAGTACTTGTAAAGTTTATAACTAAGTCAAAAAAATAAAACTTCCAACTTTTTTAACTTTAACAAAACTGAACCAATTTTAAAGTGAAATGTAACTTTGATCATAGTTTGTCTTCCTAATTCAATCTTGATCCGATTTTAATTAATTTATTTATTTAATGTCAACTAACAGCAGTTGACCAATTAAGTAAAAATTAATATAAAAATTAAATTTAATATTTATAGTTATGTTACAGGTAAAAAGTTAATCAAAATAAAAAATTTAAGTTTAAAATCTTCGGGTACTAAAAAATTATAATTCCAAGCGTAATATTATTTTACTCATGGTTTGACTTCCAATTTCATTCTGCATTTAAATTTATTTGAATTTCTGCCCGCTTTTATTTGTAGGGTATCAGATAGTCGTTTAACTTTAGTAAGATCTGTATTTTTTGTTTTTAGGTGCTGCCGCTTGAGGTCGCTTTAGAGCTCAATAAGCCATAGAAAATATATACGGCGTACTTACGCTTTAAACAAGCTTTGTGCTTTAAAATACGTTTACGAGACACTTGAGTGTCGCCTTTGATGGCTGCACGTTAATCAGTGGCATGCAAGGGTCTATTTTGCAGCCTGCCTCATGCCACATGCGACATGACGTGGCAGCTTTGAGTTTCAGACACTCTCAGTCTGCCAGCTAATTGGACTTACAAAAAAAAAAGAGAGCAGCAAACATAATGAAAAGAAAACAACAATTTGTTCATAATTTTCAGAGCTCTTGTTGCTTTTTGCAAAATGTCTCTATTAAGCTAGGACTTGCTACATTTTGTGGCAAGCTCATTTGACTGGTGACATGCAAGGAAATTTGACAAAATTAAAACATGCATAAAATTAAAAAAAAAAAAAATAGGAATTACAAAAAAAAAAATAATAATTGCAAACTTTCTATAATGGCATAAAAACAACAACAACAATTGCAACAACTACAGCACCAACAGGTGCAACAACAACAAAGGTTTGTTGTATTGTAAATGTCAACAAACATTTTAACTTAATTAAAATTAGACTGAAAAGCACAAAAAAAAAAAAATAAAAAAAAAAACATGAGCAAAAAGTTGTTGTTTTTTGTCATAATTGTTTACCTCTAGTTTACCCCAACCCCCACCCCTGCTTTCACATGTGGCATGCTACAGTTGTTGTTGTTGCTGTTGTTGTTGTTGTACACAGCCTAAATCCAACCACAAATTACACAATTTTGTGGCCAAGCTATTAATTTTAAAACGAACTGGGCTGTAAACTTCCAAAAAATGTGTCGAAATGAAAAATTGTGTGTGGGCTTGCCACATGTGTGTGTGTGTGTATGTGGCAACAGAAAATGTGTGTTGCTGTGTGTGTGTGTGTGTGTGTGTGTGTGTGTGGGTGAAAAGCAAAGCTGAAGCCAACATAGTGTCAAAAACCAATAACTTGTTCAATTTTCAGTTCGAATACCAGTCTTTCTGCCTTTGCCTTGTAATTTAGCCAGTTTTCATTATTTTTGGCCACATTTGCTGTCGAGCTTTTTGAGCCGCAATTAGTAACCGTAAACTGGATTTCAGCTCAACTCAAGCAGCTTTTGGTTGACCAATTAAGTAATCCAAAACGTAAAATTTTAACTGAGCATTTTCTTTGTTATGGCCGCAAGCAAAATTCTTTTGTTGTTGTTGTTGTTCTTGTTGGCCAGGCTCAGAGTGGAAAGCCTAATAATTAACCAATTACCAGTAGGAACTTCAAAGCCAAGGCCAGCTTCTATTTACACACACACACAGTTCAGCAGCTCAGCTTACAGGGAATCTGTTACCTGTTACCTGTTACTTGTTACCTTTTTGCCTTTTCTGGCCCAAAAATCGTGCCTTTTAAAGGAGTTTTTCTACAGGGCAAAGCAACCTTCATTTGCAGCACCACAAAATTGCTTATTCATAGCTGACTGCCGACCAAATGAGCGGCCATTAACTTAATCCACGGCTAAAACTATTCGCCCCGAAATCCTTATGGCCAACATGAACCCTGGACTGGAATGGAATGAAATGGAAAGAGTTCTGCAGCAGACAGACAACTCCAGGACCAATGGCCCTATTTCAACAAAGCTCTTGTCGAACTTACAGAAAAGGGTATTTTAAGCTTGTGAGAATTTATGTAACAGACAGCAGAAGATGTTGAAGATTTTTTAAAAAATTGAAACAAAAATATTTAGCACTTAAACAAACAGATCTCAGAGTTGACAAGAGCAAGAGGCACCAAATTTAAAATTTAGACTCTTTATATATGCAGGCAGGTCAAGTTTATTTTAAAGTCTTAAATTTCATACATAGAAACGAATATTGAAATTTTTCACGTCAAAAAATTCAATGACTAGAATACATATAGTATACAAAAAAATAATGATAATGATTAAATTTGAGCGAAAAAAACAAACTCACAAGTAAGCATTACTTGTGAGTATTATTTTCTCGCTCAAAATAAAACACACTTTAAATTGAGGGCTTTTGTGTAGGATTTTCACCCAGTATTTTTGCATATGGGCTATTCCGGAAATTTTTAAACCAAGGGCGAAAACTTAATTTTGTCAAAAAACTGCATGTTTTTTAAAAATATTTGTTTTCTGTTTAATTAAAATATATTTTTGGGCTTCAAATTACAAAATCGAAAAGGTTTTACGGTGGTTTGGTTTTTCATGGCGAAGCCTTATCAATTAATTTCTCTTTTTGCCTCTTAATTTCAATATTTCTTGTAAAAAAAAGGGTATTTTCAATGGCGAAAAAAGTTGGAAAAACGGTCGTCTGAGTGTTTAGCGCTTAGCTCCTCTTTAACTTTGTTTCATTTTCTTTTATTTAAGATAAAAACTGTATCGAATAGATATTTAATATATATTAATAATTTGAAAGAAAGTGTGAGTGTAAAAAGTGTAACGTCCGCAACGTAACGTCCGCAACTGACAAAAACTAAGATTTATAGTTAACGAGACTACTTATCTGTATTTTTGATACTGGATTGATGTGGTCATATATTCCAGTTAATTTGTTGTATTTGGATATTTTTTGTTTATAATGCAAAATTCGCTAATATACGCGCAAATGCACGTTAACCTCAAATCGACTTCCATTTTTTGTAACGTCCGCAACCAAACTTTCAGCACGCCTAATTATTTTCCAAAAACAGTTAGGCTTTTATCTTCAAATAGGTTTGATAGCATTCTAAATGAAATGCATTTTCCAGAAAATTACATTTAAATTCACCGATCTGAACGCGAGCTGCAACAGTTTAAACATAAAAATTTGCGTACAAATGTAACGTCCGCAACCCAGGAATAGCCCATATGCCTTAAAAAGAAACAGAGGGGACCCATAAAACTTAAAAAAAAATCTCTAAAATAATTGCGTGATTTTTTTTGAAGTGAGTTTTATTTTGAGCGAAAACAATAATCACAATCAATGATTACTCGTGAGTTTTTTTCGCTCAAGATTAATCATTAACAAAATCTTTAAATAATCATTACTATGTAATTTTTATAATATAACTCATAATGATTACGGTCACTGATAAAAACAGTTTTAAAGCTACAAACATGAGTTAAGGCCCGTATACAGTTTTATCTATATTGAATCAGCTCTGAAAATTTCAATACCATTCAAAAATTAATAAGTACAGTTTTCAAGAAACGATTTTCGAAATCATCGGATCAATAGAAGAAGAAGAAAAGGCTAAAATTATGCGGAAAGTTTTTTTTTATTGTGCTTATTTATTTATATTTTATTAAATTATATTATAATTTATAATTAATTTTAATCCATGTGTTTTACTAACTAAAAGCAGGGTATCTCGCAGTCGAGCACTTTTTGCCAAAACTTTCTCACTTGCTTACACTTGAGAATTGTAAAGTTTTGCGGTTAAATTTGCGCGCCAACAAACAAAACAAAATCTGAATATGTTTTGTTGCCAAAAGCACGCCCTCTTTTTTCTAAGGGGGCGGCGCATAACAAAGCTGATTTATGCACTTGTTTTTCAACTCGTCGGCTCGATGGCGAGTTCATAGTTTTGCGGGTGTATTAACCTAATGAAAACGCTGCTGGAATGACCCAAAAATGGCGACCAAAGATAACAACTTGCTCTGGGCTTACATATAAACACGTACACAGTGAGCCCCCCCCCTCCCCCTGTTCCATCCTCCAATAGGACTCTGCTGCCGCCCAACAGGGGGCGCTTTATGTCTTAGTAACTATAAAGCACTTTGGGATACAGACAAATTTAGGCACAGGCAAGGAAGTCACGTGGACAACGGGGGAAGGGGCAAGGTAAGGGAATACGGGTCAAAGTTGAGAGTTGCCTTGACAACAAACAGTGTCCAGGCGAACAGCATCAACTACGAAGTGAAATAAAAAAGCATATTGCGTAAAATTCCATGTCAAAGGGCGGAGGCAAAAGTCAGGTGTGTGCGTGTGTGTGTGTGTGTGTGCGTGTGCGGCACTTATGAGTGGCACTTAGATCAGCTCTAATACGCATCATTAGAACATTTAACAGGAAGCACGTGAGGGCTCAAAATGGTACAATGGTTACACAGTTTTCCCTCAACCAAAAAGGATTTGTCAAGTTAATTTTAAAGTCATTTAGCTGGATTCCAAAAAGGTCAGACTATCATTGAAACTTAATACGGACTAAAGGCAAAAGTATCAAATATATTATGTTTAACGAGGTTTGTTAAACACACTTTAATATGTGTTCAAATATATTGCATGAACTTTTTATTCAAAAATAAGGCAATTTATCAGCACATTTCGTATTTTTCAAGCGCTCAATGACGCGCCAACTTTCACAGCATTGCCAGATCAAATATTGAACGAAGCATATTTTGCCAGTCACAGCGCAAGGCTTCGTTGTATATATCGATAGCAGCGCAAACGATAGTTCGCCGGCGGCAATAAATCGAAATTCAAATTCGAATTTGAACAAATACTAAGCAAATTTCTATCGCTAGCACAGAAAAAGAGCCGAATTTTCTTAGATTCGTTTAATTACATAGTTTATAAAGCTATTTAATTGTTACATCTGTAATTAGTTGTCACAAGCAGAGTTTAAAAATTAATTGTGTAATTAGAAAAAGGTAATTCTGTGTGTGTTTGTGTGTGTGTGTGTGTCTAAAACATATCGCTGTGGTATGTGTGGTATGTGCTCGTTAAAAAGTAGAAAAATTTACAATAATCGCAATCAATACTTTTTCCCTCTGTTTCTTTGCTCTCATCATTTTTGGTACGAACTTTGTACATTACAAATTACAAAACTAAAAAAAAAGCAATTGTTGCAAGATCTCTAATGCATTAAGTAGACAATGGCAGCCATCAGAGCTGTGGCCAGGAGTGAAGCCTGTCCAACAGTCGCTCCAGATCGGCAGTAATATTCATCACAGTTTGCCTGGGCAATGGTCTTGTACTTCTCCAACACATCCGACCAGTTGCAGAGTCCGACATTGCACCAGTCCAACTGCACGGCATTCTGATTGAGGAAGAACACGGCCTTCTCCTTCTCCAGATCCGCCGGGCAATCGTATTTCACGGCCACAAAATTGCCCGCAAATGGACCCAACAAACTGGTCATCCAACGGCGACTTGTCATCGAATTGTAGTTGTCCGCACGCAATGGAACATCATCCTTGTTGATGCCCAGTGCGGTTAGCAGCGTCTGCAATCCCGTGGAGTGGGCAAAATAGGCAACCACATGGGGCGACACGGGACTACTGAGACGGGTCAACATATCCTGCACGGCACGGCAGTTGAAGCGTGTGTTCTCCTCAAAGCCATAGCCGGAGCCATAGTAATACTTGAGATCCTCGGCATACTCCAGCACGGTCACGTGCTCCGGCAGGAAGGCGGCACACCAGACACTCGTCCGATCCACCTGCCAGGCCTGCTCATAGCGGCACATGTCGAACATCAGCCTGATGTCCTCGTCGGCCAGCACCTTGAAGCTGCAAACAACATGATAAGATTAGTAGGAATCTTTGAAAGCTAATCTGAATATTAAAAAATTCTGAAAACTACAAATTACAAAAATAAACCAAAAATAAAGGAAACAAAGAATGGAATCAAAAGATAGGAAACACAAATAATTGCAAGTTAAATTAATTTCAGAGAATTTCTGACACTTATGCAAATTACTAAAAATTATTTAAAAAAAAAAATACAAAAGCTCAAGAACAATAATATTTTAATACAAATTTTGCGGCTTAAAAATGTTTTACATCTAATTCCATAATCTTAGGAAAATTAGAGTATAAATTTATTTTATGCACCTTTTTAAATATTATATTAAAAATGGCGCAGGTATTAAAAAAATTTCATTGATTTCAGATCTTTGTAAAGATTTCCAACGCAAATACATAATTGCAAAAATATGGAAATCTCATTTGCGTGTATTTCTGAAACTTAAGCGAAATATTAAGAATTATTAGAAAGAAATGCAAAAAGCCGAAAACATAAATATTTTATTGAATATCTCGCAACTAAAAAATATTTTACATTTAATTGCAAGCTCTTAAAAAAATTAGAATCTTTATTAGTTTAAGGCTCTTCTTTAAATTCATATTTTTTTATAACCGTTGAAGACATTAAAATAATTTTTTTTGATTTTATTTTGTTCTAAATTATTTTTATAAAAATTTTTTACATCCTCATCAAAATTCATTAATTGAAGGCAGTTTTTAAACATTTCTTTTAAAAATGCTGCAGTCATAAATAAAAATTTCTTAGATTTCAATAATTTCTATATTTTTCCAACTCAATTTTTTTTTTAAATTGAACTTGTTCATCCTTATTTTGGTTCCCTTAGTTTTATATTCAAATTCTGAGTAATTTAGATTTATCCCTACTTTCAATTAGATCCTCCAAGTTTAATAAAATTAATTCTATTTTTCAATATTTATATTTCTAATATAGGAAATTAGGCCAACAAATTCTTACCCAAGACGACGTGCAATATCCGACATGGTCTGATTCCACAAGGCAGACGATCGATATTTTTGGTACTCGGAGCCGACGCCTTTGTAGTTCTTGTCTTTGAAGTCGGCGCAGTAATCGTAGGGACGCAGCAGCAGATCCTCGTCGGGTATATCAGCTGCGGAGGCCAACTTGCTTTCCCCAAAGAGACCCTCGGCGAAGCCTTTAAAACTCTCCGTTGTGCGCTGTGTGTCCGTGTGACGGAACTGCAAAGAAGAAAGTCAAATATAAGAGAGACTATTTTATTATAGGGTATTATCAGGTAGTACTTACCAGATAGTAGGTATCGTTGTATTTGCTGGGCAGCACAGTGGGATAGTAGCGTTGATATAACTTGGCTGTGCCGCGCAGATCCTCGTATCCCTGACTGGTCAGATGCTGCTCCATGTCCACGGTAATGCTGGCATTCCATTTCCACATCCTTATGGCAAGCAAATCCTCCGTACATAGAGCATCCGTGTCCGGCTTTGTCCTCAACACGCGATAATTGTTCACAATCAAGTCACGCAGCTGTAAGAGGGAAAATAATATTAAAGGTTGTACATTGAATTTTTATTTACTGTGAATTGAAACATTAAAAACTAAATAAATTAAAAAATCAATGTAGCAAACTTCCAAGTTTTTGGAAAATAGAGTTAGAATCAAAGGTTTTGCTTTTGAACCAGGGCTAAATTTTTAATTGAAAATATTTATTTAACTTTGCAAACCAAGCCAGATTTTTTTATTTTATATGACTTTAAAAAAATACCTTACTCTTAGAATTATGCATACTATTTAAAAGATACAATATAACAAAAGAATAATAAGTGGATTTATTGCATTATTGCATAAAAAGTAATATATTAAAAAAAATTATATTTTTGAAATGTGTAATATTTTTTGAAGCCAAAATATTTTTGAGTAATTAACTTTTTTAAATAAGGAAAAAAAAAAAAAAAAAATTCCAAACAATTTTAAATTTTTGGTACAAAAAAATATTGTAAAATTACAATTATGAGCTAATATTGACTATTCAAATTTAGATGAATTTTCAAAATTAAGATAAAGATTAAGAATAAAAAAAAGTGGACTTTTCATTTATAAATAAAATGAATGTCAACTTAATACAGCTGACCAAAAATTAAAATAACCAAAAATGTAACTAAAATAAGGCAATATAAAAATTAAGATAAAATATAGTAAATACATACAGTAGAACTTCCCTAACTCGAACTTCTCTAACTCGAATTTCTCTGTAACTCGAACTAAATGAGTGGCAGTAAAATTAATAATCTTAGGAAAAAGAACTCTTTAACTCGAATATCTCCCTAACTCGAACCTTTTCTTTGGATAATGGTGATTCGAGTTAGGGAAGTTCGACTGTATATTTAAATATTTAAAAAAGGAGGTGAACTTACATCCTCCAATCGTGGCGCCTCCTTGATGGTGTTTACCGTGGGCAGTCGGGTGCCATGTCTGTGGAATATCCACATCTTCTTCGGCTCACAGTTGGGCACCTGATACTGCTTATCAATGTTGGTGCCCTTGACGATCTGATAGGCGGTCTTCGAGCTAAAGTGACGTGTCTGCAATCGCTCCGCGTCCTTGCCAAAACAGTAATCAAGATCATCCTGTGCGGCCACACGTTCCCAGCCCAGCAACGTGGCCAACAGCGTTGTCAGCAGCAACAGACGCATGACTGCAAGAGAGAGAAAGAGAGAGAGAGAGAGAGAGAGTGGAGAAAGTGAGAAAAGGACATGAAATTTAAGTGGCCCAGCCTTTAGTCGATATCCTTGAACTGTCGTCCAGTGTCATATGTATGTAAAGGGCAAAGAAAGGGGGGAGCAAAAAAGGGGGCAGGGGCGTCAATAGGTGTGGCATTTAAATTGCTCTGCCAGCGTCTGCCAAGGAGTTGACTCAAGACAATAATAAAGGAAGGGCCAAGTCCCTTGACTCGATTCTGGCGATTCTAACGAAATTTCCGCACCAGTCAAATGCCAATACACACGCACACACATATATATAAACACATACATATACTGCCTTGGAAATTAGGCTAATGATTTAGCGACTGACAAATGACTGCAGTTTTATACCAGCTTTTGGCTGTTTTACCTGCTGTCCTTAGTCATCATAAAAGCCACCTCGAATCGGGTCAAGATAGTCCAAAGGGGGACAGGGCAAATACGATCATAAAAACCCATGTAATGGTTCAATTTTGTAGCCCGCATCCTAAATTGATTCATCATCAATAATACCCTTCATTTAATTGACAACTTTTATGTATGTAATTGTAGTTCAAAGCAAGCCTAGAGTTTATTCAACTTGCCACAAAATAATTGAATTTGAATTTGAATTTATGTTGAAGAATGAATTTCAAAAAGTTGCTAGTTTTTTGTAACCTGACCAAGGGTCAAAAAGAAATGGCCATGGCCTTGTAAGTATGACACTTGATAACCAAGTTGGCAACTAGACTTTTAACACATGCCACGCCCACATGGCCACAGTGCGCCCACAGCTGCCACCTTTGGTGTGGCAGGTGTGCTGACACTCATCTACTTCACCGACTGGCGGGCTGTCACCAACTACATTCCCCTCTACAACACCAAGTACCCCAAGGAGGAGAAGAAATAAATCAGCCAATGGTAAGTGCCACAAACATATACATATTTTTTAAATTCAATCTAATGTTTTTCTAATAAATCTCCCCAGTTGTGGCTTTGTTTTCCCAATTTTTATGTGTGTGTTTGTTATCATTTAGACGACGTTTTACTTGGCTTCTTCCAAAACTCATCAAATAAACAGTCGAACTTGTTCAAAAATATACAGACAACTGACGCGGAGAAAATGCATTTTGGAACCACAATGCAAAAATAAATAAATTGTTGCCCAAATCCAAATAAACAAATTGAAATTGAACACAGAAATCGACGGAACAATAAATAGTAGACAACAAATAGCATTTAAAATTGTTGCTAACAAAAATAGCACAAAAATTGGTTGTTTTTGATACGTAAATACCCTAGAAAAATGCATTTAATAGAAAAAAAAACATTTTAAAGTCGAATTTTTTTATTAAATAATATGTATGTCATGTACCAAATATATCACTTTATAAAATAACACAAATATCAGAGTTTCTGAATACCCTATATATATGTTTTACTTGATGAATCAGTTTAGTTTTAAATTTAAAAATTATATTATGAAAAAAGCAGCAACTGAGCCAAATTTCATCAACATTGCTCTAAGAAGAGCTGAGTTCACATAGCAGAAATGAGCTAATTAATGACATAATGGGCTTAACTCATTTATTCATTGTTACATTTGAAGAAAGGAAGTTTCGACTTGCATATATCGTAACTAGACCCAAAAATTTCAGTTTTGTCAAATTTCGGCAATGATTCAGCGCTGAGTTCACACAGTAAAATCAGCTAATTGACAAAATAATGGGTTTATCCTATGTATTCATTCCTTTATACTTGAAGGATCAGTTTAGTTTCCAGTTTATTTCTTAACTTAAGCAAAAAACAGCAATTGTACCAGATTTTATCAATATTACTCTAAGGAGAGCTGAGTTTACATAGTACAAATGAACAAATTTATGATATAATGAGTCTAGCTCAATTATTTATTATTTTTATGATCATTTTAATTTTAAGATAAGATCTTAAAATAAAGTTCGGCTCACGTTCTTTAGAAATTTATCAGATTGTTTTATTATGCCTATGGCAATGAGATTAAATTATGTTTTTTTTAAGATATAAACTGTTACTTTCAGCAAACATCAAGTTGTTACATGTTGCCTATGGCAAACAAGCTACCCTGCCTTAGCAAACACTTACAGGGTATGCCAATAGTCCGTGCTGAAGGCACATCTGCTGCGGCAGCTTCACATCTCCTGTCAGCGCATTGTTGTTGTTTACAACTTTGCATCATCTTTAAAACTCAACGTTAAATGCAATTGTGCAACTTGTTGCGCCAGTGACGTCAGCATGTGGCATAGGGAGAGCAACAGAGAGAGGGAGAAGAACAGAGAAAGAGATAGGGAGAGGGACAGGGACAGGGACAGAGAGGCGCCCTAAGTGCTGCTGGCAGCCGCAATTAGCTTAAGCAATTTTCTATTTTCAATTACGCACAGATCGCACAATCAACAATCAACAGGCAGCTGTTTAATCGACCCCCCACCCCTCTTCATCCCCTCCTCACACTTATACCCCTTCCCCAATATATATATCTCAAGGCCAGCTGCTGATCTTGCGATCTTGCAATCTTTCCTCTTGCCGACTTTTGTCGATCTTCTTTGTATCGAGAAGTGAGTTCCAAGAGCGTCGCATCCATTAGATACATTCACAAGTGGGCGGGGTCTGTAATTGCTCAATGTAAATTCGCACGCTATTACCCCCAACCCCCACCCCCTACCCTTTTCGTTTTAACCCCCCTATACCCCCTTAAATGGCTTAGTCGTGCAATTGAATGCGTCGCCTTTGTTTTCTCAATGTGAAATTAAAATTCCAATTTGACTGTTTGTTGCCCGTTTGCTTTGCTCACTTCTCTGCCACCCACCTACCCCTATCTTTCCATCCCCTATTCCCACCCTCACCCGCATCTATAAGACTATATTTTATTTTTAGTTGTACGAAAATTTTATTTATTTATTTCATTTGATTTATGATTTTATTTATGTTTTCATTCTTGTTCGCATTACGTACGTGACATTCGCTAATTTCTCGACTAGTTTTGCTCGGTTTCTCAGTTTTCAGTAATGTGAAAATTTGTGCGCGTGTTTTCTCAAGCGGAAAGTAAATCAAATACAGATTTTCGAAAAAATGCCACACCAAATTTGCACACTTCATAAAGAGGTTTGGGTTTAGAAATAAAACTGCCCAGTGTCCAAAAAAAACCAACAAAAATTTAAATGTAGAGTGTGCTTGACTAGGCGATACCCTGTACACAACTCTGAAAATATTTTTAATGCCTTTATACAAATTTAAATTGAATTTATAGAGAATTTTAAGTAATTTTAATGCAGACTCAAAAAAGAGACCTAGAGAAGAGAAAGAGCAAAAGTTAGATAAATTTACAAAAGAACAAATTTTCTTTAGAGCGTTTCATTCCCAAGTCCATAATACCCTTCTATCTGTTAGATTTACTGGGCATTAAAAGTCATATACAATCATAATTAAATTGATTTGTTCTGAATACCCACAGATTGACCCCAAAAACAGACTCCGTTCCAAATAGATCATTGAATTGTGCTCTGAAATTTTGCAGCGTTACGCAATGTTGCAGATGCCTCAAGTATTTTTTTGCTGTCCAAAAGGTGAATGACAAACACGCAACAGGCTGGCACGCGTTTCGCGAGCGTTTTGCTGGCGTTTTTAAACGTCAAATTTTGAAGCAATGCACCGAGAATTAACAAGAGATTAGAGAAATCATTAAGTATATGTATAACCACGACTATTTAAAGTTTCGCAAGGTAAACAGCGATAAATGATAAGCTCGTTGCTGGCGGGCGTTTCTAACGCGTTTCGCTGGCGATTTTAAACGCCAGATCAAAAATTTCAGATTCTTGAAGTATACTCGAAGTAATTATAAACATTATCAGAGTAAATAAGAATTAAAGACAATAGAAAAGTCTTATATTAATAGGAGTTTCAGTAAATAATGTAAATTATTTTTAAATTTTTTTAATCATATATTATAAAATTAGACATGGACAGCTGGCGATTAACCCTCTAATGCCCATGTAAAAAAAGAAATTGGAGCAATCAATGATTTTCAGACAAAGAAAATACGAAGAGCAGCAAACAAAAAAATCTTACTGATGGTAAAATAAAAAAAAAAAAATAACCCCCCCCCGGGGAAATAATAAACGTAAGAAAAATAACTCTATCAGCCACAGAAATCGCTTTCGCACAGCTCAGCTAAATAACTTGAATCTTTTCTTTGACAATGAGGATTCGAGTTAGGAAAGTTCGACTGTATATTAATTTAGTAAGTTTTAACTAAGATTTTTTAAACCGCGTAAAGGCAGTGCTAGGCATTAGAGGGTTAATATACATTTCAGGCGCATTTCGGACGTGTTTTTCTAGCGTTTTTTAAACGCCCGTTCCGAGTAAAAGCTGCTCAATTGTCGGGGGTCTGTCAAAAATCTCAGCTAAGTCTTTAGAAACTACTTATATATCTTGTGTGATATTGAACATTACTTTGCACTTGAGTGCAATGCATATTAATTAGCGGAAATATGCAAAGAAAAGTAGAGAGGGGGAGATGGTAAGAGAGAGGGAGAGAGAGCGGAAGTGGAAAATACGGGGAGGGAGACTAACTACTGACATTGCCCAGTGGGCAATTAGCATACTAATGATGCTCCAAGAGCAATTCACAAACATGGAATAACACACACAATAAAGACGCGACCGGAACAGTCTCTTATTATTTTCGGGGCGATGTCTCAGTATAGAGTCTAGACGTAGAGAGTTGAGAATTCGAATGTGTCTAGTTAATATGCAAGACGGGGGACGAGGCATCGTAACCCTTTGGGAAGCAATGAAGAACTTTGCCTTGCGCATTTTAAATTACAGACAACGTCAGACATTTCCCAAATGATCAGTATGATCTTCGGTCCGGGCATTAGACATTTAATTTATCACTTGTTTGAGTATTTTCATTGATAGGCCCAGCAAGAAGAAGATTAAGAAGAAGACCCCCCTTTACCGCATTTCCTTCCAGACGCGTTCTCTCTATTTAAAATTATGTGCATAGCTTTGACCTTAAGGGAATATACATAAAAGATAGCCGAAAGAGTGTGAGAAAGGGAGGGAGGTAGTAAGTGGAGAGAGGGAAAGAGAGAAACACTGAAAATTTCTCAACACATATTTTGAGTGCTGTTTGGAATTTTGTAAGAGTTCTTTTCAGACACATTGGAATTCGTGTTGATATTATGACTAGAACTTGAAATACATTTTGGCAAACAAATCCGACTGCGTGTGGAAAATACTTAAAAATAATCAAAGACAAGAAAGAAAAAACTAATAGAAAAACTACTTTTTGGCCGGGTTGGTTTTTAGATTGGGCCTGGTCTTTGCCATGATATTTGAAAATTAAGTAATTCACATTAAAAGTGGAAAGCACTGTCGAATTGTTTGACATCAAACGCTATTTTTGGCATTATTCAAAAATAAGATCTGAAAGAAAGCTATGCCATGGACAGAAGGGGAGAGTATTGTCTTTTGGTTAAGGTTAAGTGCAGCAACTGCTAACAGAATCTATTGCCAAAAAAATTATTTTGGCAGCGTGGCCAAAAAATACTCATATCATAATCATCAAGATCCGGCGAATTTTTGACAAATTTTGCAATTTATTAAATTTAGCTGAGTTGTGCGGAAATATTAAATATTAGATAGTAAATATTGAATACTAAATATATATGTTTTGAATGACGACAAATGGGAAAACTATGGAGGCTGTCCACAAACATTTCAAGGAAGAGGAAATTTATGATGCTCAGCTGCGAGACGATCTTTAATACTACTAAACTTTCTTAATTTTAAGGGTATTGCCACCAATTGTTAACTAAACTCAAGTTTGGTTATAAAAGAGCTTACATACCAAATTTCAGCACTCTAACTTTAGTAGTTTCTGAGTTCAGACAGTTAGGCATCAGTAAAGATACTATGCAAGCAATTTGGTAAGCTGTGTAAACACTGTAAAGGTGTAAAGTTGTCGGTTGCTGCCTATTACAAACAATTGAACAATATTTACTAACTTAGACAGATAAAAAAAGAGAGAAGATTTTAACATTTGCTAAAAAAAAAAAATTAATAACTATGGAAACAGTCTTGAATAGTGGCATAGTATATATAGAACTTCTTTACCACCTTAACTAAATACAGGGTATTTTAAAAAAATACAGAGACTCACGCTTAAGAAAACCAAACGAAAATGGAATGTGAAAAGTCACGCCTATTATACAAAGTTATTATACCAACTCAACCGAGTACAGGGTATAACTACAAATTACAGAGTGGAAAATAAAACGAACGTTGAAGAAAAACAAAGTCAATACACGGGCCTCTAACCGGTTTTTCCAGCACCTACACAAGTTGTTTTTCATTTCAAACAAATTTTCAGTTGCCGTCCAAGTTGGCCCAAAAGCGGGTCGAGATCAGGTAGACGAAGTAGACCGACAAACGAAGCGTCAACGCGAAGTACAAGAAATGTGTGTGCGACATTCTTCAAGCTACATATTTGGTTGACTTTGGATTAGCATGACATTATTTAATGAGCCACAAAATGGAGCGTGTTTAATTAGTTAAGCTACCCAACTAAATCTAAATCTGTTGCGGTGAGAGTCGCGTGCCACAAACCCAGAGGCGAGTCATAAATCTGAGAACAGTTTACCGGGTTTGAGTTGAGAATACTGAAATGAAAGTCTTGTTGTTAATGCGATTTGCAAAACGTACTAACTTATCTAGTTGTATTTTTAATTGTAAGTATTAGATTTGAAGATTGCAAGTGGGTTTTTAGTGAATTTGTTAATTCATTTGAGTGCCAGCTAATTATTTGAATTGCGAGTCAACTTTTGGCGCGTTTTAAAACGCGTGCAAAACGCAATCAGTCATTTGCATGATTACTTCAGTTAGCTGAGGTGAAAAGGGGCTGCAGGTGGGGGAAGGGCGGCACTTTTAAGACAAGCAAATTGTACAAAAATGTTACGTCAACACAAGTCTTGACAATTTAGACCAATTGTCAGAGCAGTGAACTCTGAATAAAAGAAGCGATTTGTGTTTTGGATTCAAAACTTTCCAAGCTGAAATCGGTTCACACGCTGCGTGGCTAAAACAATGCAAAGAAGATGGAAGCAAAAAGCAGAAACAACTAAAATAAAACGATTCCCAACTGATTAATGCGGCCTCCCATCAAATTTCAGCGATTTTCATTCATATGCAAAACCGTTGGAAAAGTCGCAACTTAATTTTTGTTGAGCTCATCACAAAAGTTGTTTGGGTCGTTGTTGTTGTTGTTGTTGGTCAAATCAAATGTCATGTCAATACGATTCTAAGGTGTATCACGTTTATTATATAATAATTTTTACACGATTATTAACATAAGTCAAATAAAGAGCGCAAACTGGTTTTTTTTTTCATTTTCTGTTTTTGGCTGACGGCAAATTTTTTTTATAAATACTCATAAACAAATGTCGTTTCAGGCTTTGTGAATTAATTACAATTACAAAACAATAGATGGAATTAAACATATATAGTATGTATAAATTAATGTGTAATTCAATTAAGCTGTTTGCACTTGGCGGCTGATTGGAATATTTAACGGCAAATTAAACTTAAAATAAAAACTACTACACAATTATTGAAATATAAATATTTATATGATTATCATGAAGTATATAAGTCCACACAGACCTATTGAATATTTGAAATGCACTTGAAAAAGCGTCGTTTGTTTAATGGATTTCTTAACCGTTTCGCGCAAAGCTTAAACGGTAAACAGTTGACGACAAAACGGTTAAACTAAACACGGCACAGCGCACTCTTTTTTTTTAGGCTGAACCGCACGCGAACGCATCTGCCGTGAAACTGACGTGACGAACGAGTGGCGCAAGCGTTTATAGCCTGATGTGCTGAGAGAGGGAGAGTGAGAGTGTGAGAGTAAACGAGTGCGCTCTCTCGAAGAAACACTTGTGTGTGCGAGAGTCTGACGCGGGCAGCGACGCGACTTCAGTTGCAGGAGTCGACGCTTAACTGTTGTCTTGATCCTAAATGCAAAGTTCGCCAAGACAATTAATGATTATTATATTAAACATATATTAAGTATAATTTTAGTGCTGATAAGGTGAACAATGACATATGAGAGAGAGGCAGACATCAGTCTAGCCTTACAAATGCTATTAATCACAGTGATTGTCAATATTATTATGTATAGTCATAAGCATAAGTATTTTGACAAACTTTTAAAGTTAAATCTACTTCTTGCAAAGTTTGGCATCAATGGAAAGGTCAGTCGAATTCCTTTTGAATGAAATAAAACTTTCCTTAACCCATTAAGTATCCATTGAAATTTCCGAATTTTTGTAAGTTACTTTTTCAACTTTTTTCCTCGATTTAAAAAAAAAATGTTTTGATGCAAACAGATTTTTTAAGCAATTATAATAGTGACTGCAAAGAATTCCTTCTTGAAAATTGCTATGTATGATTGATTTTGTATGAAATTGAGGAAAAAGAGGTTAAAATAATAATTTTTAGCCATTTTCAACAAATCATAAACAAAATACTAGCGAAGAGATTTTTAAATTGTTAAAGAATTGTTTGAAGAATTTTTTTGCGACATAACATTTTTTGTTTAAGCCCGCGGAAAAGAGTTTCAAAGTAGACCTTTAGAAAAATTTTAAATTTTCAATGGGTACTTAATGGGTTAAGGAAAGTTTTGTATCATTCAAACGGAATTTAAAAGACCTTTCCATTGATGCCAAAACGTACATGAGGTAGGTTATAATTATGAGTAGATTTAACTTTAAATGTTGTCAAACTAAATATGCCGACCAGTGTATGTTATTTGTTTTTAAAGGCACTTCAATAATTATTATCACAGATTATTTTCTGCGTAATGTTTTGATTGGAATACTTTGGTACTTGACATTATCAGAAATTATAAATATTACGTTTTCTTATTTTAAGTTATTATCTGCGTTGTGGTTGATTAGGATACTTTGGTTCTTGACATAATCAGGAATTATAAATTTGAAGTTTTCTTATGACATTGTTACTTGACAGAGTGTTGGCGTCATAGAAGCTTCTATATCTATCTCTAACAATATATATAAATATGGTATTTTTTTTGGTTTAGGCAAAGGCGTCATTTGGTAATTCCTTATCGGACTCCATACGTAGAAACTGTTCCAGTGCAAGTTTAAAATTCCAGTTGGCCTCCTCTTGCACAATCCGTGTGCACCATCTGGGACGCAGGCCAGTGATCTCCTGGAATAGCAGCAGTTTATGCTCCTTGACATCCACAGAGTCCTCCCCCTCATCGTCATGCTCTTTGGCATTCGTTTCATTTAACAACTCGCAAAACTTGAAGGCATCTCTTTCCTGCTTACTTGTGGGATTCATTATGTTCAAGCGTTCGTTGATGATCTTCAAGCGTCGCTCTCTTTTGCCAACGCCCTGTGAAAAGGCGAGAAAATTAAAGTTAATGATGAAAAAAAATATATATTATTTTTATTTTTAATTTTGATTTTAACTTTCTTATGTTTACTTTAAATTTTTATTTGTGAATAAGTGCAGTTGAAAAAAATTAAATTTAAAATTTAATTCAGGGATTAAAACCTTAACCGAATCCGTAACCTTTCACCGATAAACACCGATTGAAATTTAAAGCCGTAAAACCTTTAAACCGAAACTCTTTAAACCGAAATAACCGTAAAAGAAAATAAATTTTTTATTTTTAAGTTTGATTTTAACATTCTTATGTTTAATTTTGAATTTTAATTTGTGATATTCATGATCGAATTTCCAAAGCACTTAATAAGCTCTAATAAAATAAATTTGAAATTATTAAAATGTAACTAAGCATTAAACTGAAGAATATGTGAAATAAATGTGTGAATGAAACATTAAGCAATGTCAAAACCGAATAGATTTTGCGTAACCGATAACCGAAAACCTGAATGCGAACATAATTAAAAAAGATATTCGTTTCGGTTTTAATCCCTGGTTAAAGATACACTTATTTACCAATCCTTCTGCTTCCACTTTGAGCACAAATTGTCGACTGAAAGCCAGAAAAAGATCAGGCTCATCACGCATCATTCCTGTTACATTTATGATGGCCAACTTCGAGTCGTAGTGCATCACATCCGTCTGGAGCGAGACATAATCATGGGTAACAGATGGCAGCTGCATGAGCACATCCATAATATCATTGGCACCCACACTTATGCGGCAGGTGTCTAGCGAGTTCTTCTTGAGGTTTCTGCTGTGATAATTATACTTATTGATACGCTTGTAGAGCTCGCTCGAGGGGCGACTGCAACGCTTCATATCATAGCTGCACGTCAGCGTAAATAAGGATTGATCTGTATAATATCTCATCATATTGACACGCTGATCCGATTGCTCGAATTCACGCAGAAAGGGTTTGAGAAACAGCTCGCCAGTTAGCTCATAGGCAGCTGTATCGCATAGGAAATCCTTTTGGGGCGCCAATCCTGGTCTGCTGTTCAGATCCACATCATCCAGCTTGAGCAGAGTGGGAAATATCTTCTTTACCGCCATGATATACTCGCTAGCCAGGCTATACTTGCGACACACGGGATTTCCATGGAGACGCAACGATTTCAAGGGCACATCACCAAGTGAACTTATTTCGGACAGTTCACTTATCCAATTGTGACCCAAATCCAGCGCCTGAAGGCTGCTCAACAAGCTCAATGTGCGCAAGTTATTGGCACTGACAATCTTATTATTACCAAGACGTAAATCTATGCAATTCCCCAGGAACTTGCGTGAAGACATTCTCAGAATGCTGCTGAGCACCTTGGGCGAACTCATGAGGACAATCATATTCTCCAGGCCTTCAGTCAACTGGAATTGCTCCAAATTGAGCACTCGATTGATGGCATTGAAACGCTTTTGGACTGCCTGCTCGATGCATTGCTTGGGGTCGATGTGTCCCTGCTTAAAGGTGCTCACATTCATGCGCAGGTAGTAGGGAATGGAGCGATCGTAGTTGATCTCCTGCACATCGCCATTGGTCACCAGCTGCGGTATTTTCAACTGCAGATTATGCGTCTGCACCAGATGCTCCAGTTGATCAAAGCAATTGCGCACCAGAAAACGATGCTCGCCTCCATCGAACTGCAAGTGGACAAGCATTTAATGAGATGTTCATGGTTTATGCTAGTTTTAAATATTACAAAAAAACTACAAAACAAAGGCAACATAAACTAAAAATAAATTTAAAAAATCTTGTCGACGGTACTACAGTCGAGCATACTCGACTGTCGAAGACCCCGTACTTACAAAGCGTGAAGTTTGTCTACATGTTGACTATAAGACCAAATTAGCTTAAAAATCGATATTTTTATAAAAAAAAATTATTTGAATGAAATGTATTAAATTTCCCTGCAGGATAAATTAGGAGGAGGATTAGAAAAAAAGTTTTTCATAGTACGACTTCATTTTCGACTGATCGTTCCAATGGCACCTATATGATATAGTGGTCAGATCTAAAACAAACACAATCTGCTTGTAATATAAACGAGACTACATACAAAGTGTGCAGTCTCTAGCTCTAATAGTCTCTGAGAACTAGGCGCTCTTACAGATGGACATGGCTATATCGACTCGGCGGTTGCAGCTGATCAAGAATATATCTACTGTATAGGGTCGGAGATGCTTCCTTCTTTCTGTTACATACATTGCAACGAACACAATATCCCCTTTTACTTATTTTTTAGGTAACGGGTATAAATGGACAAGTTTCCTAGTTCTATATTCCTACTTTTTTCCCCAAAATTTTGAATTTGGAATATTATTTAAATGCTCACCTTGTAGTAGCAGGGATAGAATTCGCTGTGGCCTGGATGCAGCGAAATGGAGAAGTAATCAAAGAGCAATTCCTTAGCAATCTCGCGCTCTGTATCAGGAATCTAAATATGAACATAATTTTTAAATACAATTACTAAGTCATATTTGAAACATGACTCACCAGAAATGCATGCCAGTCCTGACTGTCATTAAACTTCGCTAACTCAGACTTATTTGTCCAGTCAATCCTCGTGCCATCGCAGTCCACATCAATCTCATAATTGAGAGGTGTATATGTCTTGTACAGCTTGTCGAAAGGAACTCCATCCTGTGAAGCATAATTCAATTAATCATTAGATTTCATTTCTATTTAAATTCTTATCCTAATTCAAATTAATGTAATTATTGTAAAATCAATAATAAATAAATGTGATCAGTGTCAGTTGATTCATAATTAATTACCACAATTTGAAAGTTATTTTTCAAGGGTTCCAAGCAGTCGGGATATTGTGACTTCTTGGTTAAAGGATTATCAGCCAGCTTCAGTTGCTTGGCACGAAAACGCTCCAGATCTGTGCACAGACGCTTTGCGGAACTCAGCTGCAAAGTGGAAACACTTAAGGATTAAGATAACACTTTTAGACTTCCTGTAACTCACTCGATTTCCACTGAGATCCAACATATCGTAGTCGACATCTCCAAAGAGTTTCAGCGGTGCCAGATCGCCAATTTGATTCTGGGCCAAACTGAAACCTTTCAGAGCACGACGTCGATCGTCGTTGTTGTAGATGGTTTTGCACACCAACTGCAAGGTGGCCAAATTGGACAGACGCACAATGAAATTGCTGAAAGCAGGATTGGCACCAAAATTGCTCAAATTGAGCACACCTTGCACACCATCATAAGTCTCCAGATGGTCCATGAGACGACCTATTACCTGAAATCATTAAATGCCCTTTTAAATTCTAAAAAAAAAAATTAAGTAACTTAATATGATATTAAATTAATAATATTAATATTTAAATTCTAACTAAAGAAAATAAGTGAAGCCACGAAGAGCAAAAATAAAAATTGATTTTGAACAGATTTAATCCTGGCATGATGGGATTCAACTATATTAATTCAACTATATTATGTTGTGACTAGTGCCGTAATCATAAGCAACTTAAACTTGAGCACTACTATGTTAAATAATTAAATAGCAAAATAAAATAAAATAAATAAAATAAAATAAAATAAAATGCAAAGCGTAATCAGTTGTGCATGTAGGTAAGGATAAAGTCTAGTAGTTTCTAGTAGCTCTACGGGGGACAAAAAAGGAAACTTTAATCAATCTCGCCAATAATAAATTTATGAAGAAAAACAACACCAAGAGCATATCTACGGTTGATTAAAGACGAATGATTGAGAAGTCTAAAATATTGGACTGCTTCCAGTGCATATTGGGGCGGAATCAATTTTTGGACAAGGTCCAACTGAAAAACAATTCGACTTCAGCCTAACTAAGATTCATGCCAAATTTTAAGTCCCCATCTTTACATTAAGATTTTATAAAAATTTATTACACATATTTGTCATAGTCCGATGGGGAGGGGCACATGAAGGCGTGGTACAAATCCAAAACAAAAAAATTCTAAATTCTAATTTAGTCTAACTAAGGCTTATGCAAAGTTGCAAGTCGCTAGCTTTACAATTAGACTTTATGCCAAAAAAAAAGGGATTCTGGCCTGTGCTGCGGAGGGTATAATGGTTTTGTGAAATGTCCGTAACGGGCAGATGGAGGCGTGGCAGACCCCAAAAAGTATATATATTCTTGATCAGTATCAACAGTCAATTCGATTTGGTATGTAGGTTTCTGTATACCCGGCGCAGTTCAAGTAGATTTTTGGTTTGGGATCGGATCACTATATCATATAGTTGCCATAGGAACAATCGGTCAATCAGTCGCTTGTGATTTAGCTCGTTCAGTCCTCGCTCGTTCTTTATCCGTCAATTTCCAGTTTTTAAACTCATTTATGAACAATTGGCGACAGTTTTTACCTGTGAAATGATCACAGCTGGCGAAATTTGACTACTATTGTATTGAGCTGCATTTAGCGCAATGGACAAATTGAGTGCGATGCCGGAAACAACCTCAATGCTCAGGCGGCGTTGGAAGAGCTTGTCCAATGCCGGTTTACAGGCACGTGCCAGAAATGTGTCCACATGTTGACCGCGCTGCAAAGTCAGCAAAAATAAAAATAAAAGTTTAAATATGAAACCCAATAAATTGCAACACTAAAACTCACCTGATAGTTAACGGGAAAGAGCTCTTCACCCTCGATAGCTTTGAACAGTGCATCCAGTATCAATTGCTGCGGATTTTCACTGAAATTGAGAGCGCCCTCATGTTGTACACAAAACTCGATCCAATTTAAGCCGGGATTTCCATCGTACTGTTTGCATTTGAAGTACTTTCGTGAGTCCCTAAAGTCGACCACAATCGGTTGCGAGCGATCGCATAAATCGATGATGCGTGCCTGTGCTGCAATAAATCTATTAATTATATGTTCATTTGCAATTTTTAATTAAAATTCTCACAGCGATGTCTGTTGGCGTGCATTTTCTAACAGTGTCCGACGATAACTAACTGCAGTTGACACAGTTGCATCGAAAGTCAAAATCGATTTTCAAAATCAAAATTTCGCAAACAGCCACAGAATTTTAGTCGAATTTATGATTTTTAATTGAAATTAATACGAGCCGCCCCCAAGCATTCACTAAAATTATCACAAATATTTTTATCAAATTTATTATTTAAACGATTTTATTTACCTTAATCTAAATTAAAAATGTGTTGAAATATTTTTAATAATTGCGCGTTTTTTACCAATTTGAGCTCGCAGCGATCGTTAGATTGTGGCGGTCGGCCAACTAAAAAATACTGATATATCGATTCCTTATGAAAATACCAACACTTGTATTTAACACAATATTTATTATTCTTAAATGGCTAAGAGGAAACCAGAGTCTTGCTCTCTTCCTTTGGAGATATATGTATTTATTTCTTGGATGTCTTCTTCTTGGCGCTGCTCTCCTTTTTGCCCTGATACAGACCCGTGTAGTATCCCGACATGTACCAGGCGGTGAGCATGGCGACAAAGTCTTGATCCGGCTCGTTATCCGAGATGCCACCGGATGGACTGAACATTGGCGGAACCAGCGGCATTGGCGGCATGGCCAATCCGCTAAGGCGTGATCCAGACGCTGCTTGCTTGTGTCCCTTGACGGCCACAGATTTCTTGCAGACCTTGGCGCGTTGTTGCTGCTGCTGCTCCTGCTGCTGTCCTCCGTCCTCCTCAACATCTGCCTGATTGGCGGATAATTCCACCTGTTCACGGCGCGCTTTGGCGCCCCACGAGGGCAGCAGATCGGATAACGGAATCTCTTGCTCGTTTTCATAGCCCACATAGCGCAGAACACAGGTGGCTGCCTTCTCATCAATCGACACTATTGTGCCCTCGTAGTCCACGCCGTCAGTGTATGTGGCGCGTGCAAAGGCGCCCACTTTGAATGGCGTTTCCATGTCCTCCTCCATGTCCGGTTTCTCATTATCGTCAGCCGCAATTTCCTCACGGCGGTTTGTCGAGTCCGCAATGCGATGGGCCAGCGTTTCCCGAGTTAAATTAACTGACTCATCATATGCCTTGATCAATAGGCTATCGTCCCAGTTATCTTGATTATTCACAGACATTTTATTTTCAGTTTGATTGGAGTTCTGCTCGTGTGAATTGGTTTTTGAAATGCAAAAATTGCATATGGTTTGGCGTCTGCTATCGATGCCAGCAAATCGATAGTATCGATACTTGTACAAGAGTTGCCAACGTAATGAAGAACATTCGCAGTGATTGGCAAAATAGAAGAAGAAGAGCAAAAACGAAAATCATTCTCAATACGCTCGCTGCTTGTGTTTTGTTTCAAATTATAATTATTGTGTAAAAAATGGCTACAGTGGAAACATTGTTCAAGGAACTGACCGTCGAGTGGGCCAAGCGGCCACCAAATACGCCCAAATGCGGCCAGTTGCTGGATCAACTAAAAGTGGCACTCGTCAAAATGTCATTTCTGCCCACAGACGGCGCTGCCGAAGCCCAAAACTCAAAGAAACAATTGTTGCTGGCACGTTCCGTGCTGGAAATTGCCGTGGAATACAGTGTGGTCAGCAAGGATCTGCAGGCCTTCGAGCGCTACATGTCACAGCTAAAATGCTACTACTACGACTATGCGAAAATCATCGGTGAATCGGACAACAAGTACAAATTGCTGGGCCTCAATCTGCTGTATCTGCTCTCCGGGAATCGTGTCTCTGATTTTCACACTGAACTCGAGCTACTTTCGGTTGACATCATACAGCATAATCAGTACATTAAACCGATTCTTGCTCTGGAACAATATATCATGGAGGGACGCTACAACAAGATCTTCCAGGCTAATTCGTCAATGCCCGCCGAGGTCTATAATTATTTTATGGATCTGCTGGTGGAAACTGTGCGCGATGAAATTGGCGCTTGCATTGAAATGTCATACGAAAAGATTTCGGCTAAAGAGGCCGCTAAACGTTTGAATTTGCGTGTGCCCGATGAGATCAAGGCGTTTGGCGAGAAACGCCAATGGAAACTGGAAGACAATGGGAACTATAGTTTCACAGATAGAAGCATTAAGCCCAAGGAGCTGCTGCCATCCGAGGAACTGGCCGAGCAGGTGCTCAGCTATGCGCGCGATCTGGAGATGATAGTTTAAGTGCTAATCATTGTAATTCTAATAATTAATAAAGTAAATCAAATGAATTGTCCAAGTTTTGGATATTTGTGTTCAGCGTTGCCAGATTTGCAATATTTTTGTATTTTGGCAAAAAATATTCAAGCGTTGCCAGACATGCAATACTCGTTACCATACATCGCTTAAGGAATGTGTTGTAAGAATCGATGCTCACATCGTTTAATATTTCGATATGAAAAATGGCATTTTAATTAATATTTTTAACGACAAAATATCGACATAAAAAAAAACTGGGTGCGAGCCACGGTTGCCACTTAAAAATATCTGATTGAGCCAAAATCAAACAAAAAATGACCCAAAAATTTTGTTTTGCAGTTCATGTTAATTTTGCATTTCATTAAATAAAAAATATTTCGTTCAAAAACTCTTAAAGCAATAACTCATATTTCCAAAGTATTCTACATTTTCATCTTAATGTAGAGATATGTTATCAAATGAAAATATATATGTACCAACCTAAAGCTACACAAAATGGCTGATTCTGAACTTAAGAAAAAAAGAGCCAGATCGAAAAAATAAGTGCCATTGCGCCAACATTAAAAGAAAGAGCCAGTTTTGGGCGCAAAAACGCCAATTGTGGCAACCGTGATGCGAGCTTAAATCGGCTGTTTTTCCAATTGGTCACGTTACTACTAATTTTGTACTTTCTTATTGCATTAAATCGACTGAAGAAGTCCCTACCAAGCCGCCGTCGAGCAGTCACCTCCACCATGACCACACATATCCAAGAAACCCACAAATTAAAACAAACAAACATTAACAAATTAAACATTAATTAATTAATATTAACACACATTAATATTACCATAAGTATTTAGAATATAAATCTTATATAGTCGTCCCGTCAGCTTAATTAATTGGTCTATATCAGCGGTGGGCACGAAACCTGAATTCATTAGCAGCCGCTGGCTCCCGGAGCCATTGCGTGCCCACCGCTGGTCTACATTATTCTAACTGAATGAAGGGATCTCCTTGGGGGAAATTCATTCCTGGATGAGTGAGTGCTAAATGAGCAATTTGGAAGGAACATGTTCACTTGCTCACTTCAGGGAGCAACTCTTTTTTGTTCACTCACTCATGAGCAACCCAACACTAGAACGAAACGGGTGGAAAAAAGCTGCTCGCTCGCTGCGATAAATAATAAAATTATTACGAGGGCAAACGCAAATTAAAGAAAAATCAAAGCAATGGCCTGCAACGCAAGCAAGACGCCTCTGTTGCGCGCTATCTCCGTAAGTTGAATGCTTTGACTTAACACAACTTAACCAACAAATCGCAGGGCAATACAAAATTGTCCAATTGGACGAATCGTGTTACGTAAAAACTAAACTTGCAATTTTATTGTTTTTGATCGATAGAAACGGGGATATGCCGTCTGCCCACGACTCGTTGGCGATACCTCGCCCATCAGCGTCAACGTTCTGGACAATAAGTTGGTGGTGGCCACAGCTGAGGCTTCCGTGCCCGTCTCGCGTGTCTCGATCGTGCTCCGGTGAGTTGTTGTTGTTATCGATAACGATAAGTGGAGTTATCACTTATTGGATCTGATCCCTTGCAGTGCTGGTGCTCGTAACGAAGCCTACGATACGCTGGGTGCTTCGCATATGCTGCGCCTGGCGGGCAGTTTGAGCACGCAGCGATCCTCCGCATTTGCCATTGCCCGGCACATTCAGCAGGTGGGCGGCACCTTGACCGCTTGGGGAGATCGCGAATTTGTCGGCTACACGGTGGAGACAACCTCGGAGAATGTGGAGACGGGTCTCTGCTATCTGCAGGATCTTTTGCAGCCTGCCTTCAAGCCCTGGGAGGTGAAGGACAACAGCAAGACGCTGCACAATCAACTGGATGCAGTTACCACAGAGGTGCGTTCTATTGAACCAGTCAATCCCTTCAAGGATTCTATATACTTAGATTAAGAAAATTCGGAAAATAATTAGGAATTCAAAACTAGGAATCGAATTATTAGGAATCCAAAATTACGAATCCGAAATTAGGAATACAGGAGTTATTAGGAATCCAAAATTAGGAAGACAAAAATTGAAAGCAAAAAATGGAAAAACAAAAATTAGGAAAAGCCGAAATACAAAATATTTTTGTTTCAAATATCGCGATTTTGCATATATATTTTTGATTTCGGCTTTTTTCCAATCAGCAAAGTTTTTAATTTGTCGAACCATTTATTTTAAAATCAGGACTTTGATTGTCAGCGCATTTGATATTTATTCGGTCAGGGGGGCAAACCATTTATTTCAAAATCAATAGGGTCTACATGCATATGTTGTGTGCCACCTTATATCAAAATTCAATAATATTTTTAATTTTGTGTTCCTCGCATGATTTGAGTAATAATATTAGAAGGTTGCTAGTTGCTTACATATATATTTTCCCTTTTTTTCAACAAAAACAACCGGCATTTCTAGCACTTAGCTATTTGAATAATTAATATTCGAAAGAATTTAACCAATGACAGCAAGCCCAAACCCTTTTTTTCCCCCTTTTTTTGTACTTTGAATCAGGGACTGCAAATAATGATTATTTGTTTTTTTTTTTTATAATCAAAAAATCATTCACTTATAATAACTTTAAAACACCGAAAAAATACCAATACTCTTCTTTATGACTCATTTATGCATTTTCATCATTATAAAATTTTTTTAATTATTTCAACATTTTTTTAATAACACTTATAATGATCACAGTCCCTGCTTCGAATATTTTTCTTAGTTGAAATTCCTAATTTATGATTCCTAATTTTTCTTCCCAATTTTGGATACCTAATATTTTATGCTTGGTTTTTTTTTTCTTCTTTTTTAAATTTCCTTAAAAAAATTTCGGAATTCGAATGAGGTACCCCTTCAAGAAATCAATTCACTTTTAAATCTTACAGCAACGCGCCATTGAGCTGGTCCACAAGGCTGCCTTCCGTCGCGGCCTGGGCAACTCCATCTACATACCTCGTTTCCAGCTGGGCAAGATCTCCAGCGAGAGTCTGCTGCACTATGTGGCCAATAACTTCAATGCCGGCACAGCTGCCGTTGTCGGCGTGGGCATTGACAACAACACCTTGTCCGGATTTGCCCAGAATCTGCACTTCCCCAGCGCAGGTGGCAGTGGCAAGAGCGATGCCGCCCACTATTACGGCGGAGATGCGCGCAAGGACACGGCCGGACACCGTGCCGTCGTGGCTGTGGCTGGCGAGGGTGCTGCCGCGTCCAACCAAAAGGAGGCTTTGGCCTTTGCCATTCTTAAGCACGCTGTCTCGGGCCAACCCACCAAATATGGCAAGCCATCTGGTGTCTTTGGCGAGGCAGCCGCCAGTGTCGGCGGTGCTCCCGTCTCGGTCAAGAGCCTAAATGCCAGCTACTCGGATGCGGGTATCTTTGGCTTTGTAGCCGCCGCCGATGGCAAGGACATTGGCAAAGCCGTTGACTTCCTGGTGCGTGCCCTGAAATCGGGCAGCATTGCCGACAAGGATGTGAACCGCGGCAAGGCGTTGCTCAAGGCACGCATCATTTCCAACTACGCCTCCGACAGCGGTCTGATCAAGGAGATCGGTCGCCAGGCTGCCCTCAACCGCAACGTATTGGAAGCCGACGCTCTGGTGTCCGCCATCGATGGCATTTCCGTGCAACAGGTGCAGGCAGCGGCCAAGAAGGTGGCCGGCTCCAAGCTGTCCGTTGGCGCCATCGGGCACCTGGCTCATGTCCCATACGCTTCTGAATTGGCTTAAGTAGATAATCGAGTAACCTGTAAATGTAATTTAATCCATGCTGGAGATGTCTAACGAAATAAACCTGTTGGAATTAACGATATCGATGCAGTTTCATCAGTTGTCAGTGTTGGAAAACGCTTGGGACACTCATTCAAAGTAGCAATGGAGGACGAAATGAATTGGAAACTAAGCCAAAAAGATATTGACTTTAAAAATTAGTAAAGGGATAGAACAGAGAAGTTTTCAGTGTTGAAAAATGCTTAAAGAAGATATTTAAAGTGGCAATGGAGGACGAAATTAAGTTTGAATTCCTGTAAAATAATTTTACTTTCACAATTTGTAGAAGGCTGGAGTAGATTTAACAAACATAAACATTTTCGAAGGTCTTCAGTGTTGAGAACGGCATTTAAAGTGACAATGAAGGACGTTAAAACAGATAACTGGGATAGACTTTTAAATCATATTAAAATGTAGGCGTGTCCAACATTTATTCAACAGTTTGGCGTATTAAAATCTCGTTAATAAGAGGATTATTATTAGAAATAGATGGGGTCAATAATCGACTGTATATATATTACAATATTATTTGGAATCATTCAGTACATTATTTAGGGAAAATGTACAAAACGGTCATATAGACAAATATATAACACAGGATATATATAAATATATGTATGGTATATGACTGACAACAGATTCCCTTAATCCGCTAGATCAAAATGGTCACCAGAATGGCGATAAAGAGGCCAATGATGACCAGCCAATATCCCCAGGTGCTGTCGGTTCGATTTATTTGCCCGATGCTCTGCGTCTCCCGCTGCAAACCGTTGTCCACCCGATCCATGGTATTGGACAGATTATCCAGTATATTGTTTTGAGTCTCCACCTCGTTGCCCACCGTGATGGCCATGTCACGCTGTCGGGAGATTGTCGCTGATAGCGCCTCAAGGCCACGGTTCTGCTGCTCCAAAATATCCGCCTGCATTCGCTTTAGAGACTCCACATCTGTAGGTTGTCGTTGATTTGTTGTTGCTGCACCCGCATTTTGCCAAACTGAGCTGCCAGATGGCGCCACTTGATTGGCCCGCGTGCTGTTGGTGAATTTCAACTCAAACTCACGCAGCTGTGACGTGAGTTTATCGAAACTGATGCGTCTTTGTTGCAGCTCCGTCTCCGGACTCGTTTCCCATAGGGCGGCGTTGTTTAGCGTGACCTTGAGACGGGTCACGTCCTTGCGCAACTGTTCCAGGCTCGCCTGTATCCCGGTCGTCAGCTTTACATATTCCCTGGAGGTGGGATTCGGATGCGTCTCCAGCTGTTGTCGCTGATTCAGCTGCACGAGCAACTGATGCCTCAAACGCTCGCAGCCCTCGTATTCGATATCCCTGTGGAAATTAGGGTGTTAAGCTTCACACATTGCATTTATTGTTATCGCAGTTGGCGCATACCATGAGTCATGATCCACCAGCGACATTTTCGTTGCGAATCTTTATCGCGCAGAGTTAGAACATTTCTTAAGCGCTTTTGGGAAAAATGCGTCGTTTTTTCTTTATTGTTGCATTCACAGCTGTTGACGAGCGATTCAGGGCTGCACAAGCAAATACTGTATAACATTTAGCTGGTCATTAACATTTTAGGGGTATTCCTGAAATTAATATGGAATTGATTTCGTGAGAATACAATTTCGCGATTAACTGTAACCTGCGTCTTCATAAATAATGTGCTTTTAAAAAAACTTTTTCTCTTTCCACTTTCAATAGTGATGCCAACTTTCGTTTGGAAAAAAATGTGTTTTTGACGGGAGGAACGTGCAAAACAGCTTAAAAATTAATTTGAAAAAGCAATGGCAATCTCAGACAGGACTGCAAAAGTATTTTTGCTCCCAGAATCCTTAGAGGAATTAACTTCAATTAAAAACTTTGCAGTGCTGTCATTATTTTGCCATTTCCGAAGTGCATTTTTTAATTTGACCTATATTTGGGCATTTACAATAAAATCTGAAGAAAAAAAATTTCAACAAAACAATAGCCAGAATTCCCGATGCCCGCTGATTAAAAATTTTTCTAGCAAATGGGCTTTGAATAAGTCAGATTTGACGGGAAAAAAGCTAAACTGGCACTACCGCAGTCAATCAGCTGTTCGGTCTGGTTTCCGGCATACCCGGATTGCATTTCGCCTTTAACATACTTACCACAACAGCGCTCTTTTTGCGTTAACAGGCCGTGCCGGCGCCATCTGACTAAACCCAAGGTGAATTTACTATATATACACCTTGCTTAAACCAAGCATTGTCCAGCACTCTCAGTCAGTGAATAACCAACCCAACACTGCAACCAAATCATTATTTACGTTATAAATAATTGCGTGCTGTGCCGAGTTGGATACGTTCTCGGTTCTTGGAAAGAATTTGAATTGAATATCACCGTTACACGTTTTTGAAATTAAGGCAGTGGTCTGTTAAGTGATTTGGTCTGTTTGTGAGCCGTTAAATAATAAAACGATATTGTTACGTCACATGAAAATTTCGGTGCGGAAAAGTGTGCGTTGATTTGTATGTTGATTTCACACAGTGCAGCATAAAAGTCGCTACCATTTATTTTTATAGACGACGCGCGCTGCATGTGCAGTGAATGCACACACACACGCACACATACACCTACAAAAATACGCACACTACGTATGTATGTATGTATAGTTGAGTGCATTTGTAAATGTTGCTTGTGTGACAATATTTGGTGAGAGGACATAATCAAGTAGTCGGTGCGTAAAAATTCATGTGCAACTGTCAACGTTACTTTTTGGTAGGCCTCTCATATTCACTTGTAATTGTGATTCGTAGGAAGTAAGATCTCTAGTAGTGTAAAAATAAAAATAAAATAGTGTAATTCATCTTAAAAAATCGGAACGCAACATAAGACAACATTATTAAACAACAACAACAACAGCAAGACACCCACAACCAACTGAATTGACAACATTAACCGTTAACCGTTTAACCGTCGCGCATTTGTCAACAATCATCAACGTTAACCGTTCAACGTATTGAGTAATAATAATAAGCAAATAACGTAACCGCAACCACGTTACCCGTTTACGTACTAAAGAAGGCGCCCTCCCTCTCCAATTGTGCTCCCTTTATATGTGTGTGTGTGAGTGCGAATGCAACAGCAACAAGAATTTCATCAAAGTTTCAAGCAAATGCAACGATTTGGATGATAACGGTGAGTGTGTCAGTTACTTTTAATTTTTTTGGGAATTGCTTTTGGGATTGGGGCAGGGGAAAGAACAGTGTAGCAAAAAAAATTCTATGCATGCAACTCGTTTTTCCAGAGTTTTAAAGAACACGCAGCACACACACACACACGAGGCATGTGTGTGTGTGTGTGTGTGTGCATCCAGCGGAAAACGTGTATTTGTAAGAAAAACCAGAAAATCGAAACCGGGAATTGGGTCAGTATGCCAAACGCGCTAGAAGAGAGCGGCTGAGAGGGGAAAGGTGGGTGTGTTGCCTGTTTTAGCTCTAACTTAAATGCTGGCTAAAACGAGTTGTTCACCGATTTGTTCTTTTATTCCATTTAGTCAACACTTGACGCTAGAACAAGCAGACAAACCAACAACAGACCAACCGACCGACTGTCCGTCCGTCCGTCCGTTCGTGTGTCCCCCGAAACAGCATCCAAATCCGACTACAACACATGCATACATTCGTTTGTGTGTGTGTATGTTTGTATGTCTGTGTCTGTGTGTGTGTGTGTGCCGCTGTCTGATTGTCACTCGCGCGTGGTTTTTCTTTTGCCTAGCATTTCGTTGCGCTCGCTCTCCCTTCGCTGCCTCACTCTCTTGCTCGCTCATTTTGTTTTTTTTTTCGGCCACTCGCCTCAGTTGATCTTGCATTTACCTTGAGCGCGCCTGCACTTGTCACGTCGCTCGCTCTCTCTCTCTCTCTCTCGCTCTCTCTGTCTGTCGTTAGATTTTCTTATTGGATTTATAGTAAAACTTCTGAAATGAAGCCAACACCTTTCGAAACACTTAACTTGGCCAGTTAAGCGCTATTGCGTCCGCTTTTCATGTTTGCTAATAAAATTATTACAATTTATCCAACTGCTGCTAATGCGTTTTAAGGTCGAAATCTGTTGACTACTCGACGCTCTCTTAGCCGCTCTGCTGACCCATTAAAACCAGTGGTGCCAGATTCGCTTTTTTCCCCGTCAAATCTGGCTTGTTTTAAAGGCCATCTGTTAGACAAATTTGCCATCAGCTGGCAGCGGAAATTCTGTCTTTTGCAGTCCTGGCTAAGGTTGCCATTGATACTTAATAACAGTGTACTTGGTATTTGTTACAGGTACAGGTAATTGGTTCAATAGTTTGCTAATTAAAATGAAAATAATATATTTTGTGCTGAATTATAAATTGTGCGGCTACACATATAAGCCTCCCAATAAATTCGTACGGATGATAAAAACCGGATTATTATATGGACAACATTGATAAAATTATTCACATCTAATGAATAACAGAGCTGCTGCTGCTTAAATATTTCAGTTTTCCTCTGCGCAACTGATTTTGTTCGCTTCCCTTCTCGTGAGAAAATACAGGAATAAACGAATAAAAAAATTAGCTTTTTTATGGCTTTTTTTTAAATTAAGTTTTCAGCTTTTTTGCATCGTTCCTCCCGTGAAAAATAGCTTTTATTCAAACAATTGTTGGCATCACTGATTAAAACGTCTTTCACATGATATTCGTCGCTTACATTTCGCGGTCCATTTAACAGCATTCACTGAGATAAGAGAGAGAGGGCTGGCTAGTGAAGAGGGGGGGATGTCTTACTGTTGATTTCATGATTTATTCTCAAGTTATTTATTATACAACCTAAGCTAAATCTAACAAGTCAACGACTTAATCGACTAGCAAATACTCTACATTAGATTTCGCTGTTCCTAAGATCGCCATATATTCGTGTACTAAATGTTATTTATAGACTCTCGTTGCCGTCTCCCTCCCACTGCCATTGCACAACTTTATTATGCCCTTTTCCGCCATGTACAAGTGTGGGATAGAGAGAGGTATAATAACACGCAAGGCAAAATTTGCTCTATTTAAGTTTTGCGGGCTTCAACTAGGAACTGCTTCCTGTCGCCCACGCACATAGCAAAGCTCTCGCTCTCACTGTCTCTCAGTTGTTCGTTCGCTGCTGTGTTCTCTTAAAATAAAAGAGAGCGAAAGCTGTTGGCGCTGCTTTTCCGAGGGACTCGGGTTCGGTCTATGATTTTTGCACTTAAGAGCAAAAAGTGGCTCTGATTTTTTGTGATTACACTGTTGTTGTTGTGCAGGGAGAGTGAATAGGAGTGGGAGTGGGAGTGTAGTGGGAGTGGGAGGATATGCGGCACACATTTGCATGTCGCTCTCCCGCTCTCTCTGGCCAAGCATGCGGGATACGAGCGAAATGTTAACCTATATAATTTTTTGTTGCTAATACCAGAACATAGCCTGCCACCCCCCACCCCCACAATGAGTATGTTGTTGGCTGCTCTTTGTGCTGGCAGTTGAAGGTTTTTTTTATTTTTTTTTGTTTTTTATTATAATTTAAAACATTTTTTTTAGGCGACGACGTGCCCGCGACAGAGGAAGCTTTTGTTGTTGCTTTTGAGTTTAATGTTAAGTATACGCATCAGTGAACTCAATTTAATTATCATGATTGTTTTTCTCGCTGTCTTCTCTCTCGCTCAACGCTAGAAAAAATCAAATTCAAATTTTCCAACTTCACACACACACGTCCGGCGTTTTTCGTCGTCGCTCTCAGCCAGATTTCCATCATCGTCGCTTATGTAATCGAGAGCTTTACAAAAAATGAAATGAACAAAAAAAAAATAAGTGAAGTTGATAAAAGCGCTGGCCATAATTACGTGAATACGTTTTGCGTATGTGTGTGTGTGTGTGTGTGCACGCCCTTCGCCCATTTTTTATCAGCACGTTATTTATGCGCCTACGCCATGACAGATAGAACTACAGCAACAACAACAACAATGAGCATTTGAAGTGCAGCGTAGCGCAAAGAGAAAATAAAACTGCCAGTTGCTGCTCTTATTGTTATTGTCGCTGTTGTTGTTTTTATAGAAGCCAAAAGCCCAAACGAAAAGCAATTAAGTCGCCATGGCTCATTGCACAATAAGCAAAGAATCAAAAACTGAACGCACGGCAAACATAACTGTGTTTGCTTGCCCAGCCATAGCGTGCGAGTAAGAGAGAGAGAGAGAGAGAGTATGGGAGAGTGGGAGTCGAAAGCGCAAGAGTTAAAGCGGCTATAGTTATTGTTGTTGTTGCTATTGCTGCTGCTTAATAAATAGGCCAAATATGTAATATCGCTAAAATGTGCTTATTGTAATCTTTTTCACACACACACACAAACATGCATAAGATTCTCTCACACGTGCATTGCATCCCTCGTTGGCGCACTCTGACAACAAAAGAGCGCCAAAAAAGAAAAGAGCGCGAGAGAGAGCACAAACGGCAGCAAAAGCCGAACGTGCTGCGACTGCGAGCCGAGCATTAAACGAACAGCATTATTGCCCATGATTAAATTATAACAAGGTGATGTATTACTTCTCTCGGGGCGACGTTTTTGCCGTCAGCTCTCAGAGAGAAACGACATAGATAGTTATATAGAAATCTTGTTTTATTTGGTTTTCTATACTCTTCTAAATACTATACTCTTTTAAATAAAAAAAACAAACGAATTAAATTTAAAAAAAAAAATTCAAGTTAAAAATTTTTTAATTTAATAAAATCGATTTTTCCTTAAAAAATCTAATTGAATCGACGTTTACTTTTGTACTGACTGTCGTCGTCCCGTAAAAAGAGGGCACGTCAAACGAATACATCACCTTGTTATAATTTCATCATGGCATTGCCTGCTTGCTTGCTGCTGGCGTTGGCGTCGCTGTTGTGGCTGCTGCTCTGCCTGCTGCTGTCGTCGCTGCGCGCTTTGTTGGTCGCGTTTTCCGTCGTGTTTGGCTGAGTCGTTGTTCTACCGTCGTGATTGCAACACTTCTGCTTCTGCCACACACTCTCGCCGTCATATAGCCGTCGCAGTTTTTCGCAGTCGCCAACGATTTTCACGTTTTTGGTTTTTTGTACAAGAGTTCTATACGTCAACGTTAACGTCAACGTCGGCGTCGCAGTCAACAGCAGCAGCAACTCGTACGTTAGACGACATTTCAGCGTGTGTGTGTGTGTGTGTGTGTTTATGTGTTTCTCAAGCGCATGTGTGTGTGTGCCAGTTTTCGTGCGTTCTGTGCTGCAACAACAAGAAAAACAACAACAACGACAACAGTTAGCACACAAACAACAACATCGTGTTTAAAAATATAAACTGCGTTTTTTTCGCCAAAAAAGCCATAAAAAATACATTTTTTTTAAAGCATTTAGCCAGGTCTACACAGGCCAAACAAAAGTCGACGACAGCAACAACAACAGCAACAAAAACAAGAAATAATAATAATAATAAAAAAAAGTTCTATTTCGGCTTGGTCCGACATAAGTTGGCCCAGAACAGAAACCCAGGCAAACAGTTTTCGTCACAAATACAAATACAAATATACAAAAAAAAAAAATAAATTCACATAAATGCTTGTATGAAAATTGTGTGTGAACTGAACGTACTTGATTTTGGGTCCATACTCGTAGTCATTATTATTGTTGTTGTTGCAGTTGCCATTGTTGCCGTCGGGGCTGTTGGCAATTTTCGTTAGAAATACCAAAAAAAAATAAATAAATATATGAGCATAGAAATAACACGAAGGCGGGAAATAGGAAATAAGGAAAAGCTGGCTAAAAGGAATATAGAGAACGCATAGCTCATATTTTATGCGTGACACACAAAACTTGGTTGTTTTCAATTTGTTGTTGTTGTTGAATTGAAACAATTTTTGTGTATACCAAACAAGCCAACATCCATTCCTCCCCTCCTCCCTATTGGCCAAAAAACGTTCGCATTCCCCCGGCATGGCAAATAGTCACAGAGCCATCGACGGTTCTCTTTCTCACTCCCTCTCTTTCTCTCTCTCTCTCTCTGTCGTGGTCCTCGTCCTAGCAGCTTTGTCCCTTGTGTGTTGCCATTCGTCGTACACGTTGCGTATACGTAACGTAATGGCCATAAACAACAACTATATACAACACACACACATACAAAGACAACTTGGTATCCATTATACCCTTACATTTAAAGAAGAGCTCTCCTCTCTCTTTCTCTGCTCTCCTACCTCCCTCTCTTTTTCTGCCCCCACTCCCGCTTTCTCTCTTCAGCTCTCTCTCTCTCGCTCTTTGGAGTTTCTCGCATAGAAATTTCGTTTATTTTCACGTTGGCATTTTGACTGCCCGCCTGATGAGTTGATAAACGAGCCCGAGATTAACCCCCTAGCGCCCGCTCTTAACCCTAACACACACACACACGCACACACACACATAACTGACCCACAAATAAGTGTGATAAAATGAGAAATATTATTATTTATTCAATTTTCAACTTTAACGTTTTTAAAGCGCACGCGTTTCGGTACAACTACAATTTAAAAAATAGAAAATAATAAATAAATAAATTATAATAAACAAACAAGCTAAAAAAAAGGTGCTAATATATTTGTAAGCAGCCAATAAATAGTTGGCTCAAATATTTGATATTATTTAGAGCCCCCAAAGAAAAAATATAAAAGAAAGAATAGAAAAACAAAGTGTGGAAAGTTTCTCAACTGCAACAAAGGAAAAGCCAAAAGGAAAAGCATCTAATTCAACGACATCAGCGGCAAAAGAAATAAGGTAAAAATGTGTTCTAAAAATATGTATATTTTTAGTTGCATTCCGTGTTGAAATACGCGCACAAATCAAAAAGTCGCATAAAGTCTTAAGAGCTAAAAACAAAAACAAAAAAACCAAAAATAAATGATAGAAAATAAAAACGCCAACAGTTTTCAGTTCAGCTAGAAAATACAAAATAACCCACGCGGTCTCAACTCAACTCGACAACGTCAGACGACATCATCAGAGCATCGAGAAGAAAATCGAAATCTTCTCACTTGCCCGACTAAATGACTGACTGACTTGAATGTCTGTCTCCCTGTCTGTCTGTCTGTCTTCATCTGCTTCTTCTTGTTGACTAGGAAACGTGTCGCCAGGGACCCCGGGCAACGTTTTCTTCTCTCCGATGATAAGGGGTGTGTCTGTCCCAAAATGAGCTCAAATGTGCTTACAATTTGGTTTTTTATAGATTACTTGCTTGCCGGGGACAGAAGTGAGGGGTTGAGATCTGATTAAGAGATGAGAACTTAGCCAAAAAGGTTTTCCGCTTACAAATTGATTCAAGTTATGACAATAAAAGCTGTTTTTCAGGGTTTCAAAATGGCAGAGACTTTGTAAATATAGCAAGATTTAAATTCTTATAAAGTTAATCAGAAGGTAGAATGTTGTTAGAACGAATTTAAAAACGAATTTTATCATCACGACAATTAAACAAAGTCCCTACAAATTAGTGATGTAAAATATCATAAAAAAAATCGACAAATGGACAACTCTATCTCGAGTTTATTAAATCGTTTTTCATTGCAATTAATTAATAAAATTATGCTCAGTTATTTATATCATAAATAGTTGATTAAATGAAGTTTAAATTATTGTTTAATACCAATTTTGACATAAGTGGGTTAATAAATCATTCAAACTGGAGATTTTAATTTTGAATTTTCACGAAAGCCAAGGTGGGACACTTTGCTTAAAAATCTATAACTTGAGGCAAAAAATTTAACGAAATTAATAAAGTTTGCCTGCAGAATTTCAAACCATGATCAAAATGATATTCCGCTTGGAAATTCGATCAAAATTTTTGACCTAGCTACTTTACAAGACAAAATACATTTGTCTACATTTTTGTTCATTTTTAAATATTTTACAAAAAAGTAACTTTCAGAATCAATTTTAAAGTGTTGTTTTATACTAATTTGGGCACCAGAGGTTGACGAAAAATTAAAGCTTGAATTTACAAATTTTGAATTTTCCGAAATGCAATGGGGGACTTTTAGCTTAAAAATTTATATTTTTAGGAAATGAATCAATTTAATTATGCCACAATTCAGATTTCCGTTTGGGCTTACTCGAGATTTTTAAAGGATCATTTGTGTATTTGCGAAAGTTGAAATGCTCGTTTTGCTAAGTATTCTCAAAGCACTCGTTATAGTCACACCTGCTGAGAAGCACCCTGTAAATAAATCTAAAATTAAATGCGACGCTCTGCGGTTGTCTTCAATTTTCATTGCTTTTTCGTTGTTGTTGTTGTTGTTGCCGTCGCGTCGATTCGCTTTGGTTTTTTGCATCTTGTCGCTAGGCCATAGCGTCAAATCTGTGTTACTTTAGAGATTTTCTAAAGTACTTTAGGTATTTGAGTGTGTGCGAGTGTGTGTACCATATATGTTTTCATTTAATTTTGAGCCAAAAAGCATCTTTCTTACTTATTTTGTGTCTTTGCGCTCGTGCCAAAAAATAAGTCGTTGCTGTTGTTGGCTGAGAGTTTTGTCGTCGTCGTCGTCTGCGGCGACATTGGCGACAGCTGTTGGGGCTGCCTTTGAGAGTGAGAGAGAGAGAGAAAGAGGTAGGGGGAAAAGGGGCACCGAAAGGGGGCGTGCCCCGGGAGCTGCCTGTGCTGCCTGCTGCCTGCTGCCATTTGCGCCCGTTGGTCATAAAAATAAAACGACTTCGAGCTGTTATCGAAACGCTTTTTGGGGGCCATATTTGAACAGCCACGCAAAACGGCATAAAACTTGTGCACAATGTATGAAAAAAAATATGTGGAAAATAAAGAAAATCTGTGCCCAAAAGGCAAAACAACTAAGAACGCCACAGTGTCGAGCTGCTCAACTTTTAGATACCCAGTATTTGTACTAGTCGCAAAAACGTTCAGCACAAAAATTAAATGTATTTAAATTATCCAACACACTCCATAGAAATAAAAGATAATTGTTAAAATGTTACGACAACTCTGTTTTGTTTCAAACTCGATTCCTATAAAAAATTTTTCATCTCAATTTGAAAGTTTTCTATTTGTCAATTGTTTTTTTAATATTTTCGAAATAGTTTTTGTAAAATTATTCTCGGTTAAACCTGCATTCAACTAATCAAAAAATCCTACCAGATACAAAATTTATTGCTGCATTTTAAAAGTGTTTTCAAAACTCTTTTTGGATTCGAGCTCATTTCGAAAAACAAATTTTTGATCCCAATCAATTTTTATTTTATTTTCCAAATACAAAACCAACAGATAAAAAAAATACATTTTTAAATGTATATTTCTAAATTTTCAATACAAGTTTTTGCAATATTTTTTGTTAAATTAAACATTGTTAAATCTACGTTCAATTAATGAGTATTTCACATGGTCACAAACCCATCAGCCTGTTGTCCCTTTTCTTTGCACTGGGCTAAAAATGTATGCCTAAAAGCGTTTTAGATATGCGACTTGTTTTTGTACCGTTTTGGGGCATAACTTTGACTTTCAATTGCTGGCAATGATCCAGGAAAAAAGCCAATGCTGCTTTCCTTATATTCTCCGTTCCTTTCTATCTTTCTGTGCTACTACTCTTTCTGTTCTGTTCTGTTTCTAAATGTGCCCAATGAACTTCAGCTGCGCCCACATGCAAAATATGTTGTATTGAAATGGTCAGCAACTGTTTTCAGTGTAGCGTGCAGTTTTCTGGTCTCTTTTCTCTGGTGTGGGCCAACATTTGGACCGCATCAGTTGTACCTGTACCTCTATACCTACTAAATACACCCACCTGGGCCAAAAGAGCGACCTAATATACATTTAAAGACCATAAATAGACCGTTGCACGCATTGCGCTAGTTTTGATTTTGATATTAGGTTTATAGGCTCTGCAGGTTTTTATTACGGGTCTAAATCTATAGACAGCCCAATTACAGCGCTTGAACCCGTCTCTTTCTATTCAATTCATTCAGTTTTTACTACACAACTCTCACACACACACACACACAGTGAAACTTCATTCATGCATTCAAACAAAAAGTTAATATTAGTTATCTGCATATTTTCACGGTTTCGAATCGCGCTGCCCACCAGCGGATATACACACACACACATACTAGTTGCCCGTTGATGTGTGTGTGTGTGTTGAGAATTGTGGCAGCCACCTGACCAAATTTTCAACAATGCTTTTGTGGCAACGTCAACTTGGGATTAGCAATAGATGAATTGTCTGTCCAACTGTTTGTCTATAAAACAGGGGCTAAAAATAAAAACTAGAAATACTATTAATGTGAAAATTGGGTTATATGTTAGATATCGAACTTAATTCGACAGTTTTTTTTTGTTATAAAATCTTCAATTTAAAGTTCTACAAATTCATCATTTTATAAAATCAGACTAATGCCCTATTTATTGTTCAGTTTAGTCAATTCATTTAATATTTACAATTCTTTCCAATGTTAATAATGCACACTAGTTGTAAATTGTACAGATAAAATATATTGAATTTCTTATTGACTTATGCTATATTTTTTCCCATTTATTTTGATTTTTTTTATTTAACACACATTTTCACTATATATTCCTTTATTTGGAACCTACACAATATATATTTTATTATACTAGTAACTAAATTGATAAAAACGTGGAAAACGTTCGTAAACTCCCTATCAGTTTATTGCTTATCTCGAATCTCAAGTATGAATACTTCAACTAAGTTTGATGTTTTAACACATACACTCGGCGTTGAAATAAAGATTTCTCCATCAAGTTTCCCAATTAAACTCATAATTCTTGTTTCAAGAACATTTAAGCAGCAGATTTAATGCATTAAAAAAATATTGGCCAAAAAGTCTTAATGCAAGTCAGTGGCACACTTGTTTTAAGATTGATTTATGTTCGAAATAAAATCATTTTCTTTTTTACCTATAGATAAATACGAATTTCCGTTCGCGTAAGCATTCTCTCTCTCTCTTGCCTCACTCTCTGTCACTCTCTATCTCGCTTTGCCAATTTTTAATGTTAAATATATATATTTATCTATTTATTGCGATCGCATCTTTTAATCGTTCATTTCTCCGTCTCTTTCTTGCTCTCCTATTGAGTTTCCGGTTATTCACGGTATTCATAATTGAGTTATTCATTTGGCGTTTGTTATTCACGATATTAACCAGCTGTGCAAACGACAATCATAGATCTGAAAATAGATGGAAATTGTATGAAAAATGTTCTAGACGCGTAATTAACTCAGTTTTTCACATTGTTTACTCGATTTGTGTGTTTTTTTTTTTTGTTGTTTATTTTTCTTTTTTTTATTGAAGAGAATTTTATTTGGTTTCTGGTTTGATATATTTGTATTGATATTAGATATGTATTCATATTACAGTAGGTCAACTAATTATTTTGATAAAATATACATTACATTTTATTTAAATTTGTGAAGAAAATTACTTACCAAATTCATCCAGTTAAAAAATAGATTTTTTATTTTGTGGATATAAAAAGTCATTAAAAAATTACCAAAAAATTGTAAAGGCACGGGCAATGCTGCCTTAAACCAGCTGCTTTAAATTATAATAAGCATTTAATACAATATATATGCATATTTCAACTTCACTTTTTTATGTTAGTTTTTTATGATTTGCAACTTTTCGCCCCATGTGGGTGAGTAGAATGCTTTTGTGCGTGTGTGTGCATTTCGAGTCTTTCGAAATGAATTTTATATACATACAGTTTGTCAAGAAGTATTGGCACAGCAAGAATTTTGGCATTTAAGGCTTACTTGAGCCGTTATCGTTAACATATTGGCATTAATGAAAAGGTCATTGAAATTCCGTTTGAATGATATAAAACTTTTCTAACACATAAAAAAAATTTTATAAATTAATTTTGTTAGTATTTTTTTATGATTTTTTCAAAATTAAAATTAAAAATCGAGGAAAAAAGTTTAAAAACTAGATGTTTACGAAAACCCAAATTTTTAAATAAGTACTTAATACTTTTCTTATTTAAAGTGAAAATATTAAATTTTTTAGGGTGTGTAAACTGTTTCTTGACAAACTGTACATATATTGTAGGTATATCTGAAACAACATTTTTGCTGTCGTACTTTGTAATTAGATTTATTCGCCTCTCTGAGCAATTTCTTGCCACAAATTCGCAACGATTGGGCCAAAGTCGAAAAAGGCGGACAAACCGAAGGACAGACAGACAGTCGGACAAATAACTTGCTAAATAGTTGAATCGCAAATTTGTAACGAGCCAAAAAACGATGCCATTTGTTGTTGCTTCTGAAACAAAAGCGAAAATGTTGCAGGTGAATTTCGAGTGGCATAGAAGAAAGGGGAGAGTAGGAAAGGGGAACAGGGAAGGGAAGGAGAGGGTAGCTGGGTGGGGAGACTTGTCTATACATCAACGAGAGTTTTTGGCTGAGATGCAAATGCGATGCAAAACTACAGATACAGTTAGAAGCAGGCAGCACAGTCGCATTTCTTGATTGAAGTGCAAGCGGAAAATGCAAAAGGAAAAACGCCGAGGAAGAGAAGAAAAACAGAAGGGCAGCGAGAACAAAAAAAACAACAACAAGAACTAGAGACGCTTTTGATGACGTGCTCAGCTGCGCTTTTTTCACTTTTACACACGCATACACCCACAGCAAGTGTTGCCATTTTAGCTATTTAATAGCTAAACTTTGTAATTGCCAAAGTTACAAGTTTTAAAGTTAAGCTAATAGCTAGAAACTTAGTTAAATAAATCAATTCGGAGATATTGTGGTGTTCAAAAATGTTTATTGATAAATAATTTTGAAAAACTAATTTAGTCATTTCAAAATTATCCTAAATATATAAGTTGTAAGATTTTGAAAATCGATTTTATGAAATTAGAATTTTTTAATTGGTTTTTTAAGCTTTTTCTAGTTATCTTCTTCGATCAAATTAAATATTATAGCTATTACCAACAATAGTCACAGCTCATCTCTTTTTTCTGTTTCTCTCTCTCTCTCTTTAGCTCTATTTCTCTGTCTCTCTCTTGCATTTTTGCATTTTAATTTTTTTTTGCCTGGCCCTAAGAAATGAAAGCTCAGGCACAAAGCCAGGCAGCTGAGCCTACAAAAAAAAATAGTTGGCAGCCCTTCAAAAGACAGAGTTTCCCACCCTTAAATTACATGCTCACCCCTTCCCGCCTCCCCTCACGAGCTACGCAACTCGCACAAGTCACACTTTTAGGCCATTTCTTTTGGCACTTTACGTTTGTCTTGTTGTCGCTTTTGCGTTGCTTTTTCATGATTGCATTTCCAACTTTTTTATATAGCTGTCCCCTCAACCCTCAAGCTCCCCAGACGCTAATAAATTTGCATATTTTGCCGCTTTGTCAGCCATATTACGCATACGCAGCGTGTAACCCGAAAAATAAAACACTACAAAAAAAGAAAAAAAAATATATAAAAAGTCTGAATCGAAATTGTTTTTTAATGACTTAATTTGAAGCAGCATTTAATAGTTGTCCCTGGGTATATCAAATGCCACTTGAATCCTTTAAAGTGCGGTGGGATTAGTGAGGGAGAGAGAGAGAGGTAGGACAGAGAAGGACAGCTAAAGCCATCGCTCATACGCAGCGTTGTCTCTGGCAATAAATCATCTGCCAAATGCTTGGCTAACTTTTCAACCACATAGACCAAAAAAGGGGGGTTAGGGCGTGTGTGTGTGACAGATTTTTGTGTACATTTTGCTGAATATATTGATTCAGTCGGAAGCCTTCTTAAAGTTGCAATGCTGTGCAAATATTGGAAATACCAATACAAATACGACAAGTTGGACACACACAAATGTGACACACACCCCTCCTCCCACACACACACACAAACACAAACACACATCAAATAATTTAACGCTGCAGAAGAAAGAAAAGTTTCATTGTTTTTTCACATCACATCAACTTTGCGCTCGCGCTTTGTAGTTTGTCGTTTCCCTCTTTGTTGCTGCTGTGAGGATTATGGATTTTTGTGTGTGCCACAGAAAGACACACACACACACAAGTAGGGGGTGTTGTAGGTAGGGGAGGGGCTGATGTTACAAGCAGCCTGGCAGGCCATCAATTTTGGCCCGCTTCTGTTGCTGTTGTTGAGGCATCGTCAACGTCTCGTATCTCGTGTCTCGCGTCTCCATCAAGAAGCCTCATCATGATGATGTTTGTCTGTTGGTATGTCTGCCACAGCTATTCCTCTCTCTCTCTCCCTCTTCCTCTTCCTGCTTCACCTCTCCCTCTCTCTATCTGTTAGCTACAATTTCCTTTCACTTGACTGACACCCAAAGCAGCAACGTCCTCGTCCGCGTCCTCGTCCTCGTCACAGACACACTTACAAAAACATATACTACATATACAGGACACACTCACTAAATCACACTCACACCCACAAGCATCTCAAGGATTGTGTAACATATTTCTGGTCCGCTTTTGTTGTTTTTGTATTTCGCCTTTTTTTTTATACCCGTTACTCATTCAGTTAAAAGGCATTTTGTATTCGTTGCAATGTGTTTAAGAGGAGGGATAAATATAAACTATGTATTTTTCATCAGTCTCAACAGCCAAATTAATCTAGCCATGTTAGACTGTATGCAAATCTAGATTTCAGGGCTAGACGCATGAAACTTAATATGTAGTTTCGTGCATATCCTAAACAGATCAAGTTCTTGTTTACAAATTTGAGCTTTTTCCAATTTTTATCAGAAATATATATATTTTTGATTAGCATGGCAATCTTGAATTTATGGACTATGAGAGCTAGACACACGAAACTTTGTATGTGGAAGAAAAATTTCTTGCTTTCCCTTTCCACAAATCGAAAATAACTTGGACACACTCACAGATTTAAGATAAAACACTCTTTTTGCTGTAAAACATTCTTTTTTATTATTATTAGTAATGCATCTTAATCCCGACACGATCGGATGAGTTTTTTTGTAGTTATGCCTATTTTTTATTTCTAAGAAATGCAAATTTCGATACCTAACGGGTATCTTGTAGTCTGACCATTGGATAAAGCTTCTTTACGTGTGGAAGGGAGTGTTAGGTGAAATGGCAGCCACTTCCGGCGCGCTGTCAGTCGGCATCTCTGTGTGAGTGTGTCTGTGTGTGTTTATGTATATGTGTGCCATTTTTGCGCTTTCTCACATTACACTTGACTTGACTGCTTGCCTGCCTGTCTGCCTGGCCGCAACTTCAATTGACCTTTGACTGAGTGCACTGCTCAACCCTTCGCCTGCCTCATCTTCAATCTCAGGTCCACCCGTTTTTGTGTTGGCCCGCATTTGTTGGCCAAGTTATGCGGCAGCACGCGCGCTTTCTTTGCCAGGGATTTTTGCTTTTTAGCTTGTTTGCTTTTAGGGATTTTGGCCCGAAAAAGAGTTGAAACTCTTGAGCTTTTGGCTAATTGTTCTTATGTGACTTACATACGCTTATCAGCTTGTCGCCAGTTTCCGCTCCTCCTTCCTCTCTCACCTTCTCCCTCTTTTACTCACGTTTCTTCTGCCTTTCCTGCTTCCTTTGTTGCGTTTTTGAGGCGTTGCTTCCTTTTCTCTTTACTTTTGACGTTACGGTTTCTGTGTCAGCATTTAAGCTTTTATCAGTCTTTGACTATCGCTTGCCTTGGGTTTTTCTTTACCTGTCTTTCTCCCTCTCTCCCTTTCTTTTTTTTTCTCTCTGTCCTCTTCCATCTGTGCTTGCTTTATTTTGGCAAGGACACACGCCGTCGGCACACACAGGTGAGCATTATTTCACTATTTTTATCTAGTTTTGTTAGTCTCGTGTGGGCAGTTTTAGCTTTTATACCCTTGGGGAGTTTTGCAAAATGGGGTTGAGGGAGCTAAGGGGGTTGAAAAGCTTCTCCAGTTCTGCCTTTTACCTCTGCTATCTGTGTTAACTCAAGCGCCCACATTTTTGCAATTTTTTTATAGGTCAAATGTTGCACTTGTGCTCTTACTTTCTCTCTCTCTCTCTCTCTGTTTGCTCCTTTCTCGCTCTTTTTTTGCACTTGTTTCCTTGGTTCTTTAGTTCGTTTCCCGTCTGGTTATTCAATAGTTTGACGCTTACTAATTGCATTGCCCTAATTGCCCAAGTTGCGCTTGAATTGTGCCAAAATACAAATTGAAAAAAAAAGAATACGAAATGAAAAAAATAATACGAAATGGAAAACTTACGAAAAAAAAGAAATGTTGGCGCTTGGAATGTTTAAAATGTTGTTTTGGGGCAGCTAACAGAATTGTTGCATGGTTGAATCTGATTTCTGTTCCCTGCAGCCAATCAAATGCTGCACATGAAGGCTAAAATGCCTTGCCCGTGTGTGTGAGTATCTGTGTAAGTGTATCTATGTGTATCTCTATTCGTATGCATGAGAAAGATGGAAGTTCATTTAGATTGCATTTCCGAAATAGTTTTTTGATGAGCACAGGATTGTGAATTGTGGAAATTGCGAATGAGTCCCGTTCATATCGATATGTTTCACTTTGGAAAATCGATTACAAATGTTTGGCATTTTATTGTTTCTGCAAATTGTTGAGTTTCATTTCAAAGATTGTAATTACTGTTTGTAGTATCAATTATAATTTTTATTCAACGCTAAAACAACGTTAGCTTGCCAAAATATATTATAAAAAAATCACTATGGTGGATCTTTTGTTTATCTTGTGGCCCGTAGTTTGAACTTTTCCAAAATATTTATTAATTTGGCTTGTCGAAGAAATCTATTACTTTATAGTCAATCGATTATTTATATTTACCATTTAATATGAAATGATTTCGTCGATTTATTATTTTCGGACATAATAAATTTGTTCTATTAATGCATATACTGGTCGGCATATTTATTTTGACTAAACGGAAATTTTAGCATCAATAGAAAGGTGATTGAAATTTCTTTTGAATGATACAAAACTTTACTTTACTTTACCCATTAAGTACACTTTAAAATTTTTTGTAAAAGTCACTTTTGAAGCATTTTTCCTCGTGATTAAACAAAAATTATTTGTATGCAAAAAGTTTCTCCGAACAATATTCCCAAATTCTCACCTATTCTTTACCATCAATAATCAATCACACCTTTAGCTCTTCCAGAGGGTAAATCATAGTCGTTCATTGTGCATATATATATTTGCAATGTGTATGTTTGTTATTATTAAATTCTTTCGTGGTTCGTTTTCATTGGCATTACGCGTGCAATTTTCGCACGTGGAATTTTGCAATAATGTCGAGTGCTGGTGTGCACGGTGGGTGGGGAGAGGGGAGTGGAGTGGGTCAGGTAAACAGAAAATGAAGGGGAGTTAGAGGTGGGGGAGGTAATGGAGTTGGTCGCTTGGCTGCTGTAGATTAAATTCCGTTGATAGCATTGACGTTGTCATGTTGCTGTGATTTTCCGGTTGACCTCTGCCAACGTTGCAGTCGCAGTCGACGTCGCCGTCGCAGTCAACGTCGCAGTCGCAGTCGCTGATGCTGACAATTTCAGGGCCTCTGTTTGATGGGCATTTTAATAATGCAGTTGCTCATACAATTTAACGACTGTTCTATGAATAAACGAGAGGGATGGAGAGAGGGGAGTGAGAGAGATAGCATCTTTATATTGGCCAGAAGCGTAAATGAAGTGCGCTTCAAAATTTCATAATATTCTTTGTAAATAATTAAAAACTCAACACAAATCTTTCTAATCTCTCTCTCGTTCCCCTTTCCCCTTCGCTTTTGCTTCTTTTTCTATGATTTATGTCAGGGGCACTTAGAGCAAAGCGTTAGGAAAAAGCTTTTTACTTGCCATAGTTTTCACTTTTTTCACTTTTTCTCTCTCTCTTTCAGCAAATATTAAAATGTGGGTGTGCGTGGGTGTGTGTGTGTGTGTGTGTGTGACAGAACTGCTTGAGTTGTTTTCAACGGTCTAAAAATAAAAAACATATATGAAAATGTTGAAAAATACATTTTGGAAATGTGACGCGATTTAATGATAGAAAAAAAGATACACATATATATAAAGATATCTTTATAGCATTAGCTTATAGTTAAATATGTTTATATTTAGTTAGATTTTATGTTTGATTTATGCGAATTTATAATTTATAGTTTGGCATGCATTTTTGGCAAGCTAAATTGGCTCAAACAGTGAGACATAATCACGTGTAGACACACATTAGATAGCTACAAAAAATATACAAATATGCATGTGTACAGTTGGTCAAGTAATTGTTTTGACAAAAAAGAAAAACTTTAAATTTTTTTTCTCTAATTTGTTATTTTTTGAAAAAGAATATATTTATAAAAATTAAGTAATAAATATATTAATTTATATCTTTGACAAAATAATTATTTTAATAGCTGTATATAAATTTATCAACATTTTTGGAGTATTTGTAATCGATAAAATGCTTCCAATTTGGACTTAAACATTGTTAATGAAAATATAATTATGTTTTCATTGGCATTTTGTGTGATACACGGTACACAATACACAATACACGATAAGCGATAAGCGAGGCGCCCTCATGATAATTCAGAAACGTGAAATGAGGGGCGTCAATTGGGCGTGGCAACTAGAATAGGTTGAAACATGCAAATGCAACATGCAAACATGTTTGTAGATACATCAATTCCTTGGGCCAACATGTTAATGCCTCGACTAATTGAACTCTCTCTCTTTCTCTGTCCGTGTATCTATAGCTTGTAGCTGTGTAGCTAAAGTATCTGTTGTGTTGTGCATCCATTAGATACATTATTTTGGCCATTTCATTGTTGACAGTCTGCTGCTGCTGTTCTGTTGTTAAATTTAAACACACTCTGTGCTATTTGGTCTCAGTTGTTTTTGCTGCTGCTGCTGCCTCTGAAGGTGAATTTATGGCGCACATATGTGTCGCTAGAGACAAGGAGAGGCAAGAAACTACCTCAGTCTCAGTCTCTCCGACTCTCCGACTGCTTTGTGTTTGCCTCTCGCATATGTGACATATGTCGGCCCCTGGGACAAAAATAGATGCATTTCGTTATGTAGGGGGCAATTTTACACAGGCACACAAAGATCGTCGACTCTTCTCTCTCTCACTTTACTTAACTGTCGCTCTTTCATTCTCTCTTTACAGATTTGTTTAAAAATATAGAAAAAGTATATTAAAAAATATAGAAGAGCAGGAAGACGACGCGCCTGGAAAAGCGGAATAAAATAGAAGAAAAGACGTGACATTAGTTATAATCATTAACTTTGTTCTACATGCGTGTGTTAGACTAGACAAGGAGACGATTGCGCACCACTAAAAGCAACACTGAAACACCACCAGCAGTCAGCACCATCTCCACCAGCAGTCAGCACCACTGCACCACCAGCAGGCAGCACTGAGAGGCTTCTCTAACTAAGAGATAGCTGACAATTTTTTCGTGCTCACCCAAGTGTTTGGAGAACAGCCTCAAGATTCTGCCCTTTGGAGCCAATTTTCGTCTGGAGACGACACCAGCCGAGATGCACAAGATCGCTGCTGCCCCGCCGGCGGCCACAGCGCCAGCTGGCACACTGGAGGCGCCACTGGCAGCGCCCAAATATGGCACACTCATACCCAATCGCATCTTTGTGGGCGGCATTAGGTAAGTGTTACCCTTCTTTACTCTAGATAAAAAAGAAATTCTGGGATTTTAAAACGCTTTAGTCAAATATGTAATAGAATTTTGGTTGTGTAAAAACGTTTGTGATATAAATTTTAAAGCTAGTTAACAATTAATTTTAAAAACGTAAATTTCATCTGCTTAAGCAACTGTGAAAATTACAGACTTTTAGGTCTTACCGTTTGGCTGTTGGTTGCCATCAGCAATGCCAGTCAGAACAAAGTCTTAAATATGTTTAGTATATAAAAGAGGGTCTAGTTAATTTATTTCGGTTTATAATTTATACCTAATTAGCAATGTTTAATATTTAAAAAAATAAACTGGATTTTATGTTCATTATCAGACTTTTTACATATTATTAAATAATTGGTTCCGTTTTTAAATCGGATAATCGTGTTTAGTTTTCATACAAGTCTATTTATCAATACGCAATTCACATAAAATTTTTATTAAATTTCTTTATAGTGACAATTGTCAATTTAAATATAGTAAAATTATCTCTTTGCTTTTAGTAATCAACGATATCAGCTAGAATATTGTTTTTTTTTGGGATTTTATTTTTAATAAGCTGTAAGCTGTTGGAGTTGTCATATGTCATGTCACACGAGCTTTTAATTAGTTTCCCTCCGTTTTGAAGCGTAAGGAAGTTTTTTTGATAAAAAAAGCTTATCATTTTGAATTTGCGAGCTTAATTATTTGTTTATTTTCAAAGTACTTGGTATGTATTTATAGCAAAATAAATGAGTGAATCACCGTTTTAATTAAACTTTAAAATTTCATATTTATTTTTAATTTAGTTTCTTGTAACATCTATTGTTTTCAATCAAATATAATTGGTCTTCTTTCGATTTGCAGCGGCGACACCACCGAGGCGGATCTGACACGCGTCTTCAGCGCCTATGGAACTGTGAAGAGTACAAAGATCATCGTGGATCGCGCTGGGGTCAGCAAGGGTTACGGATTTGTGACATTTGAAACGGAGCAGGAGGCGCAAAGACTGCAGGCGGATGTGAGTACACACTGTTTACGCTAATGTTGCTAATGTCGCCTGTGTTCTTAATTTATTTTTACCATCGATTTATCGATTATTGTTTTTATATGATGCGCTTTGTACCGGAAAATATCAGACAAACACACACACTCATACTCACAGTTTAATCACTATACTACAAAACACACTGAAAATATGAAACGCTATAATGTGCTCCGATCTTTTAGGGCATTACCTGATCCCCTGTGTGGTGTGGTGTGTTGAGGTGTGATGAGTTGTGATGAGGTGAGGTGTGGGGAGGTGTGTGTATAGCAACCACATCAACCTCCACTCAGTCAACCAGACGTCGTCCACACACCCACAACAACTGCTGATCTATCTCTGTCTCTCTCATATATATATACATATATTATATATGAGTACATATACAATCGATATGTGATTTATCGATGTATTTATCGACGGTACGGACGGCACTTGTAATTCTTATGTATTTCTGTATTCTTCTAATTGCGTTGTTTTGTTGAGTTACGTTTCTCGAGTTACGTTTCCGTTGCGTTACGTTACGTTACGTTACATTCTTATCATACATATGCCAACACACACACACACACACATACAATCCACACACACACACACACAATCACTTAACATAGTTTATAGTACGATTTCAATTGCAAGTCCTTGTAAATGCATATATACATACATATACATTATATATATAGACATACATATATATATATATAATTGATAGCTCGCTTAATTGCGAGGGCTATCCCATTAATTTCTTGTATTTGTTGTTGTTGCGTGTGTGTTTCAATAACACCTCCATCATATCGATGTTTATCGATAAGCCAACAACTGATTTGATTGTTGCAAAGTTGAGTTTACATTTTTTTGCACCGTTTGTTCTTCTTTTTTTTAATACGTTTTCTTTACCATTGTTGCCGCAATTAAATAAAAACAAAATAACTAAATTAGCTAATTTTAAAAATAGTTCTATATGCCTCAGCTCGGTTCTAGACTTAGACCATAGTGCATTTTGCTATTTAACTTTACGTATATAAAAATCTATTCATATACATATATACAGGTTGTCAAGTAATTGTTTTAATACGGTAAACAAAAATTCACTTTTATTTAAATATTATCCCTGAGAAAAATTCCTTTTTTTTTTATTATATATTTATTATTATATATTTTATGGCTCTTAAACAAATTTAAAATAAAAATGAGCTACATTTTTAAATTTAAAAAAAAATGTGGATATTTTTTAGTTGGTCAAAACAATTACTTTATTAGCTGTATATCATTTTAATTGATTTCTCTAATTATTTTAATTTTCTGATTATCTCAGGGGGCTGCCATAAAAGTTCATTGTACGCGAGGTCTTGGGGGAATATTTAGCAGTCAATCAATCCAATCGCTCCCAGTTGGCTAAAACCCACACAACCCCCAATGCTGCTGCTGCTGACCAAGTTGGGTTAAAACGGGTTTCGTTCCAGCCTAAATAAAGTCAAGTTCTGGGCTCGGCTTTGGAAGCTCTCTAAACCTTATTAGAAATGAACTTGTGTAGCTCAAGCTGCCTTTTTGATTAAGCGCATTGCATAACACACAGCAGCAGCTGTCTCTTTCTCTCTTTCTCGCGCTCTCTCTTTCTCTCAGCTGTAGGGCAGCTCCTTTTGTGTGGCATACATTAAGTGAAAAAGTTTTCCACTTGTCATTAAATGTGCATTGTTATTGCGCTGCTGGCATTTTGCACATTTCTCTGTGTGTGTTGCACACACACTCACACACACACACTTCTGAATTTCTCTCAGTGTATGTGTTGGTGTGTGTGTTTTGTGCTTGTGTTCTCAGCAAACGCCTCTAGGCAACAACAACAATAAGATTTCTGCACACAATGCTGCTTGCTGTGCCACAGCCGTGGCAACGTTTAACGAGATTTTAATGTGCATACAACACACACACACACACCCTTACAATACACACACACACACACACACATGGCTAAACATTTGCACTAATTAAATTTCGGTTATCAAAAGTTTCATTTGTTACCAAGTTTTTAAGCCACAAACTGCCAAATACAAGTAGAACAACGTCCAAGTCCTTTACAGTGCCTCACAGCAGTGTCCATATAGTTGAGTTTACCTTTTGTGCTATTCTCCTTGCACCTTTGTAGTAGTTAATTAGCGTGCTATTTCACTCACACACACACAAGCACACTCAACTCATCTATTGACATCTCTACTAACAATTGTGTATACTCGTATGTTTTTGCTGGCACTATAAATCCACACTTTGGCATTTACAGTATGTCAAGTAATTGTTTTGACAAAGAAAAAAATGGCATTCGTTTATTTATTAAAAACAAATATAGTAGCGATAGGAGATTAAATAATAATAATTTATAGGTTTTCTTGTATTTAATTTTTTCGCAATGAAAATTTAATGTAATAATTATCACTAAAAATATACATTTAATTTTTAATTTATTTTTTATTGATAGTTTTAAAAAAAAAGGTATTTTTACAAATACTTATTCAATAATAATGATTTTATCTAATAAAAATTGAATAAAAAAATAATTATTATTTAATTATATTGTTCATTTTATGATCATTACTATTCCGGGTTAAGCCTTATTTCCTTTTGTTTACACTTAGAATATGTGCAAATTATTCTTTGTCAAAATATATAAATGATTAACTGTACAATTGACACACACACACACACAAATAGACACACACACCACTGTATGGCATCACACATCAAAGCCTCGACTCAATACCAAAATTGAAATATAACTTTGATTTATTTTTGGGTTAAGATGCGTTTATTAATGCTCATTGCCAACTGACCAAATGTCCCTAGAGGTGATGGAATAGGGTAGAAAACAGGGAGGTGGGGTAGCCGCTTGTTGTCCATTTTGTGCGTCTGTATGTGTGTGTGTGTTTGAAACAAAAGGGCCAAGAATATGGAAGCACTCAAAGGGTTCTTAATTAAATTCACCCAAGACAGTGGAAAACAGAAGTGGGTCTCGGGCTGTGGGCCAAACCCCTTCAGTTCTCCCATCAGCTGCCTTCAGTCCCTCATTCTTGGGTCTTGCTTCAGTTCTCGTTTCATCACTGTGGGTCTGTTGGACGTCTTTTGTTATGGACGCCTTATCCTTGTGTGTGGACGTCTTTTATACTTTTTAAGGGCCGTCTGTTTGCCCTGCAGCGGTCAAAGGATACGCCAGTATGGGCTAAGAGAATAAGAAAATAGAGAGAGAAATGAGAAGCATGAAGAATAGAAAGAAATGTAGGCCTCGAGTCGTTTAAAAACTTTAAGGAACAGGCAGCAAACGTAGCAGCATCTGTTGTTGTCGTCCGCAAACATTTGCTTAGGACATTGAGAAAACTTGAAGAGGCCAATGGGGAAAAAGGACGTAGAGGGGGAAGAGGGGGCATGTCTTTGTGTTGGCTTTTCATGCATTTCAAGTGCAAATCGCTGCGGCTATCAGCGTCTAATTGCCAATTAAAGATAAACTGACCCATGTACACGAGCATCAAACAGACAGTTGCGACAGCTTTTAGATTGGCAAGACCGTTAAATGCCAGACAGAATCGGCGTATAAAATTTGAGATGGCACTGTACTTATCAAAAGCTATTTTTTTTTAATAAATCGCAATTATAATAATAAGAAAAAAAGTCGAAAAGCTAAGACTACCGATAGTATTTTGAGCCTTTGTTGGATACTTAAAATGATTGTTAGGTTATTTACTAAAAATGCAGGGTTTTCGACTAGGTGGCAACGTCTTTCAATAGATTGTTAATTCTATTTAGAATGCGATTAAAGTAAATTAGGTACATATAATTTCAACTAAGTGGTACATTTTGTTTTAGATGCTCTATCATAAGATCTAATTAGAAAACAAGCGCTTTTAACTAGGTGGCAACCTCTGGCAAGTACAGTAGTCCCTTTAAATGACACTTGTTAGATAAATTGGGGTTTATTTTGGTGGTAACCTCAGTTTGTCAACTCCTTGAACAAAGTTCGGAATCGTTAAACGTTAAATTACAAATCCGTTAAGATATGCAACTAACAAGTGTCATTACCAATTTTGGAAATTACTTTTTACACAATTTTACTTTTGTTCTAACTGTACATTTAATTTTTGGTGTTGGCGTTAACAAATTTATGATTATATTGAAGTTGTTATTCGGGTGTTTGTGTTTTTAATGGAAATACATTGATAAAGCGAGTGCAAAAACTGAAAATAAAAATAAAAGAAACATTAGCTTGGCTTAAAACGCTTTTCCTGAGTTGATTTATTATTATTCAAGTTAAATTTTACATTTTTTATGTGTTCTTTTTATGAGTTTTGTTGTTGATTTGTGTGACGCGGGAAAAAAAAACATAAAACAAAAACCAAAGCCAAAAAAAAGCAAATAAAACATTGTTCATTTCGATTTCGATTCAATTCGAGTTGCAGTACATGACATTTCGTAATAAACAAAATATATAATTACACACACACACACATACATACCTTTAGATAATATACACAAACACTTACATAGATACATAATCGTACTTTTTTGGTAATGGTATTTTGGCTTGGCACGTGTTTTTCTTCAATTTCTTTTGGCCAAGAAATTTTTTGGGCTCTGCCGCTGCCACCAAAAAAACAAAAGAAAAACTGACAAAAATTCAAGTAAATGTTTGCAAAAAAAAAGATGCCTTTTAATTAATTTTGGTTTTTTTTTTGAGAATTTTATTATTGATGCTGCTGCGTTCGATTTTTGGATTTGAATTTGAATTTGAAATTTTTCCAATTTGTATTTCGTTTGGCATTGTCTGTTGATAATGGCACACACACACAAGTACACACAATTTACACACACACACTGAGAGACAAAGTTTTTAAACATATATTTATATACTACTTTTCCTCTCTCTCTTTCCCTCTCTGTGTTGCTGTCCCTCTCCCTCGCACTCCCAGGGTGAGTGCGTTGTGCTGCGTGATCGCAAGCTGAACATTGCGCCGGCTATCAAGAAGCAGGTGAGTTGGGTAAAAGATACAAATTAAACTAATGACTGGATTTGAGATACATCGAGTGCATTTTTAATTAGCCAAATCCGCTGCAATCGATTGTGGCCACAAATGGAGCTGTTTATTACACAACCACACCGCCGGCACCGATCAGCAATATCCCGATGGATCAGTTCGCTGCTGCCGTTTATCCGCCAGGTGAGTGTTATCGATTAATCGCGATCTCATCTCTGCCTTTAGGTTTGAGTTTTAGTTATTTTGAAATGAGTGAGGCCTAAGTTCGATTTGAAATCAATATTTTCTTTTTTATATATTCCATTTTTTTTACTCTCTTTCTTCTCTTAACACAACAAAAAATATAAAAACATCATCAACTACTACAACAACAACAACAAATAAACAATCTTTGTTTCGCCGGACAAATTAATCAACACTAGTTACTGACTTTACAGCCGCTGGTGTGCCAGCCATCTACCCACCTTCAGCCATGCAATATCAGCCATTCTATCAGTACTACAGTGTGCCAATGGTAAGTGAAATATCATTATGAAATCATATATTCGATGTATTAATTGGATTGACTATAAAGAGGTTTGACTATAGAGAAGTTTGACTGTAGAGCGGTTTGACTATAGAGAAGTTTGACTATGGAGAAGTTTGACTATGAAGAAGTTTGACTATAAAGAAGTTTGACTATAAAGAAGTTTGACTATAGAGAAGTTTGACTATAGAGAAGTTTGACTATAGAGAAGTTTGACTATAGAGAAGTTTGACTACAGAGAAGTTTGACTATAGAGAAGTTTGACTATAGAGAAATGTGACTATAGAGAAATGTGACTAGAGAGAAATGTGACTATAGAGAAATGTGACTATAGAGAAGTTTGACTATGGAGAAGTTTGACTATGGAGAAGTTTGACTATGGAGAAGTTTGACTATGGAGAAGTTTGACTATGGAGAAGTTTGACTATGGAGAAGTTTGACTATGGAGAAGTTTGACTATGGAGAAGTTTGACTATGGAGAAGTTTGACTATGGAGAAGTTTGACTATGGAGAAGTTTGACTATGGAGAAGTTTGACTATCGAGAAGTTTGACTATCGAGAAGTTTGACTATCGAGAAGTTTGACTATCGAGAAGTTTGACTATCGAGAAGTTTGACTATCGAGAAGTTTGACTATAGAGAAGTTTGACTATAGAGAAGTTTGACTATAGAGAAGTTTGACTATAGAGAAGTTTGAGTATAGAGAAGTTTGACTATAGAGAAGTTTGACTATAGAGAAGTTTGACTATAGAGAAGTTTGACTATAGAGAAGTTTGACTATAGAGAAGTTTGACTATAGAGAAGTTTGACTATAGAGAAGTTTGACTATAGAGAAGTTTGACTATAGAGAAGTTTGACTATAGATAAGTTTGACTATAGATAAGTTTGACTATAGATAAGTTTGACTATAGAGAAGTTTGACTATAGAGAAGTTTGACTATAGAGAAGTTTGACTATAGAGAAATGTGACTATAGAGAAATGTGACTATAGAGAAATGTGACTATAGAGAAATGTGACTATAGAGAAATGTGACTATAGAGAAATGTGACTATAGAGAAATGTGACTATAGAGAAATGTGACTATAGAGAAATGTGACTATAGAGAAATGTGACTATAGAGAAATGTGACTATAGAGAAATGTGACTATAGAGAAGTTTGACTATGGAGAAGTTTGACTATGGAGAAGTTTGACTATAGAGAAGTTTGACTATAGAGAAGTTTGACTATAGAGAAGTTTGACTATAGAGAAGTTTGACTATAGAGAAGTTTGACTATAGAGAAGTTTGACTATAGAGAAATTTGACTATGGAGAAATTTGACTATCGAGAAGTTTGACTATCGAGAAGTTTGACTATCGAGAAGTTTGACTATAGAGAAGTTTGACTATAGAGAAGTTTGACTATAGAGAAGTTTGACTATAGAGAAGTTTGACTATAGAGAAATTTGACTATAGAGAAATTTGACTATCGAGAAATTTGACTATCGAGAAATTTGACTATCGAGAAATTTGAGTATAGAGAAGTTTGACTATAGCTCTCATTTATTTTCTTCTTTTTTAACACTTCGGAACTAATATGAATTTGTTTTTAATTTCATTTTCAGAATGTACCCACCATTTGGCCTCCAAATTATCAAGGTAATTAAAGCGACGTTAACACTCTCCTTCTCCTTCTTCTACTTCCTTACCACCTTCTGCTTCTTACACTGCCTGTGTACAACACCACCGCTTGCATCCCTCTCTCTCTCTCTTCCTATACATATATCTATCTATCTCTGTCCTAAAGCTTGCATCGCTCGCTCGTAATTGTCGTTAGTCGTTAGTTTTACCTTTTATTATTGTAGTTATCCACACACCTCTTTGTATACGCTTTGTTTTCTTTTCTTTCATTCGTATCTTCGGTTCTTGCTGCACTACAACAACAACAACAACAACAACATTGAACGCTGTTAAAGGTTAAATAATACCATACAACAACTAGAACAACTACAACAACCAGAACAACAACTACAACAACAAATAAACAATTTTTCGTAGTCGCCAAATTTTACGTTGAGAGCTGCCCGAAACAACCACAACAACAACTATAACAACTACAACAACCACAACAATCATCATTTGAAGCACCAACAACAACAACAACAACAATACAGCTGCCACAATAACAACAACAAAGATGCTCTTCGAACTCCCCTCGCTGAAAAACTCGACAGTTGCCCAACAACCACAACAATAGAAATAAAACAATTAATTAGTTTTAATTTAATTGCTTAATTTATAATTTATAATATTAGTTTTATTTTAATTAAACACTCACTCACACACACACACACACACACACATGCGCACGCTCTAGGCGTCAATTATTAGTGAAATGCCACGCCCACATACGCTTTTATCATAGGCGCTGTGTTTAGGAGAATCTATTTTTTTCTACTTACATATTTTGGTTGTATTTTTTCCAATCAATTTTAATTATTTATGTGACAATTTTAATTAATTAATTAGCTTGTTGTAACTGTAGCTACCACACACATATACATGCATATGTAGTAGACACACACACACACACACACACTCAAAAACTGGCAGTATTTGTGGCTGTGTTTGAAATGTTCTTCGACTGTTTTCTTGTAGGCATTTATCCCTGTTAACTTTGAGGATGCTGCAACAACTACAATAGCAACAACAACAACTATGACAACTACAACATCAACTTAAAGAACAACAACAACATAGTGATGCTACTAACTACAATAACAACTACAACTACAACAACAAAGCATTAATAGAATTTATATAAAATCAACAGCAGCAACAAAATTGTAGCCACATTTTCTATAGATACTCGTATTACACACACACACACACACACACACACATGCATATGTAGGTGGAGAACAACCAAGGACACACACACACACATACACACACACACGCAGTATAAGCAGCTTATGTTTTCAGTTGATAGAACACGGCCAAAAATAAGCGTATGAAGGGGAAGGGCGGGGTATTTTGGAGGGGGCGGGTATCTGGGGGGTTTTTAGGCTGACTTTAACAGTCGAAACATTAAATAATGTGCAATTAGCGAAGGTGGGTGACTGTAGAGCGGGGGAAGAGGGGGTTGAGGAGGTGGAGTTGCAGCTGGGAAATGAAAGACAGAAAGAGATAAAATTGTATTTATATTGTGTGACGGAAGGAGAGCATATTATTTATTAAAGCAATTCACTAAGAAAGCAGAGAAAGAGAGAAAAATAGGAAAAGTGTGGTTTATTAAAAGGGGGATAGATAAAAGGGGGGTATGAGACGGGCAGCAGAACGAAAGTTAAAGACATAAATTATGCATAAATATTAATTTATATGAAATACACACAAATACAACACACCCACACACACATACACATATATATAATATACATAAATGTAACTGTAAATGATAACGGTAACTGTTATACACACACATACAGCAAAAAGCAAAAAAAATTGTAACTAAGTTTCAAAAAATATTTGAAAAAATGAAGAAAAAATATGCGAAAAATACCACAAATACAAAACGCAGCACAAAGCATGCGCACACACACACACACACACATACTAATACAAACATATATAAATAATTATATATACATATATATGAATAAGTTAAATAGAATGAAATAATTGTAAGCCAAGCAAAAAGAGAAGAAAGCATATAAAGTAAAACTGAACGAAATTGTAGTCTTAAAGTAAATACTGAAAAAAAAGTAAGAAATAAAAGTAAATAAAGTGAAAAAAAAAAAAAACAAATTGATAAACTAGCATAATGAAAATGAAATGGAGAAATGGAAAGAGAGAACGAAAGAGGGAAAGAAAGAAAAACAAACCTATACAATAAAGATATTCAAAATATGCTAGCTAAATGAGCAAATAGTATGAATGAAAATATATACAAAAAACCCCACACACTTATACATATACAAATACATATATATACATAAAATATATATATTATATATACTAAATATATGCCTAGTATATAGCGAGACTATTCACAAAATGAAAGAAAGTAAGAGAGAAAAAAAGTAAAAGTAAAAAAAAATAACTAAAGCAATACATAGACACTCAATAAGTGTGTGTTACACCGAGTATTTAGTTAAATACCTACATATTTATAAAAACAAAAGAAAAAATACTAAATAAAATACTAAAATACTAAAACTAAGCATACAGTGAACGAAAGAAGTTTAAGTCTAAAAACAAACAAACGAAAAAAAATCTCCAACAAAATGTTTTGTTTTTTCATACATTATGTGAAAGTCTTTTTCGTTACGAATCTATTGTTAAATCTTGGCATTAAAAAAACTACTACAAATTATTTTAAAATTATGCGCAACAAGAGGGGCGGAAAATTAAGGGGCGTGGCAACTATAAACTGAATATAAAAAAATTGGTGCATAATTTGGCAACGAAAAAAATGTGAAATACAAATGAAATTGTTTAAAATTGTATATTTGTATATTGAATTGTGTCTTTGCCTTAACAACAATTATTTGACAACACACACACACGCATACATACATACTCAACACACACACATTCAAATCAAACCCAGCGGTTTCACAAATGACCTGCAAATTGAAGCAGCAAACCAACAGCTACCCATCCCTTTCCCTCTTATGAGTTGCCACGCCCCCGCACCGCGGCAGTTGCACTTCGACTTGTTGACAAATTTGTAACGTTACAAAACTAAATTGTTGCATTGTTAAAATTTAAAAAGAATGAAAATTAAATAAATTTTTAAATCGAATCGTAACAATAATTAGAGAAATGACAAAAACAAAACAAAAACAAGAAAAGAACGAATGAAAATAAAAGCAATAATTAAATAATTTATATGCTCTAGTTGAAAACTACAAAACCAATACACAGATACACACACATGGGAGTGTACTTAAGCCAGTCGAGGGATTTTAGTTAGTTTAATTATTCAGGTTTGTTTTAACTGAAAAGCAAAGCAGACGAATGCAAAATACAGACAGACACACACACAGATACACACACACATACACACCGACAGGATAGCAACTAATAAATCCAAGGCATAACTTAAGATATATACGTGATATTTTGAAAAACAAAAAGCAAAAATTCATAAATAAATTGTTTAGGTTAAAAAGTAAAAACAAAAAACAATAAATAAAATTTAAAAATGATATGTATATATATATTTAAATATATATATACAAATGGCATAATTATTATGAACATTTTTGCTGACAAACGTACATACAAAATGAATAAGATAAAGATAACGATAAAGTTAAAGTTAAAGATAACTTGTAAACTGTTTGTAACTCAATTTATTGTCGTGACTCGAGGGAAGGTTCTTAAGTTTTTTTACTGCGCGCAGTAAGCAGATTGTGTCCCATCGTCAAATCTATTAAGTTTATACATGCATAAAAGAAATGAAATATATATATAGTAAATATTTATATTGTATACTACATATACATGCATAAATATATATATACATATAAAGAAAACGAACACAAATTAGTCAAAAGCAGCATAAAAGCGAGAAAGAAAATGAACAAAAAAATAAAAAAATATATATCATAGCAAAAGGCATAAAAATAAGTAATAAGTAAAAAAAAAATAAAAACAAACAAATATATATATACATATATTTTAAACTAAAAAAATCAACTGATTAAAACAAAACGTTTTCTAGTGCTAAGTAAAAACCTACCTAAAAACAAATTAAAAATTAAATTAAAACGCAGCTCTATATATACATATACACACATATATATATATACATACATATATAAATAACAAGTGAACAGCGACATGATCATCACAATTATTTAACAACTATATAAGACACACACACATTATAATGCGAGAAAAGAGCTAAAAAGATAACTAAGAAAAAACAGCAAAAAACTAGCAGCAACAATAAAGCAACAGCTACTTAAATAATTTTTAGCAAAATGCAAAAAAAAAAAAAAACTACACAACAGCAACAATTGTATTTGTATTATTTCAATTTATTTTTATTTATTTACTTTATTTTTATTTCTGTTTTTACGGGCTTTTAAGTAGAAGCCCAGCCACCGATGCAACATCATGCTCCGCCGCATGCCGCTTGGGAATTTGACGATGGCAGCAACAACAACAATCGCGGCAACAACAAGAGCAACATTTCGGTGACCAATTGGCGCATGTCCATGTAGACAACAAACAACAACCACTCAGCTAGCAACAACACCATCAACCACATGCAACAGATACAATAAGACAAAAGAAGACTAGCAACAAAAAAAAAGATGAAAATGTAAAAAAAAGCAGAGAAGAGAAGAAAACAATTCGCAGACATTCTACAGATATGCGTCCCTCAAAGAGAAGTTGGGGATGATCACAGAAACCAATTGGCATGCACACTTTAAAAATAGTTCCTTGATTTTTCGTTAATTTGTTTACGAGTTCAAATTGTTCTACAGTTTTCGTATTTCGTTTCTATTGTTCGATGTTTTCCGTTTATAATACTAGAATTTCAATCGGGCTGCAGTTTGAGTTGCATGACGAGCAACCAAAAAATAAAATCCGGAAAGGCAGAGTAACAAACAACAACAACAGCAACAGGAGAAGCAACATTAGAAGAAGTTTTATAGAAAAGAGTAGGACAACGTCGTTTCCCTTCAAGAGTGAAGATTACCAAACTAGAATGGGGGAGAAAAAAAACCAAAACTAAAAAAATCAAAACCAAAGCATATCCAAACTTCTTCAAAAATTCTTGAAAAAAAAAACAACCAACAGAAATATTCAGAAATAACCCCCCTAAAATCACCATCGCCATCCAGACCGAAGTCTTGCTCAACTTTGTCCTTTGCTTCAACTGTAGCCCCAATGATGAACATAATTGTGTAGTAAGAACCAACAACAAGAGCAGCAAAAACAACAACCGCAACAGAATGGACATACCACAAAAAGAGAACGTTTTGGCCAAATGTTTCGGGTTCCGGTTCCCCCTGGCGTGTTCCGATTAGTCATTTTTATATATCTATAACATATATATATCTGCACATATGTAAAAAGGTCTGCATTCAACATTGGGCCACAATTTTCAAAATTTTTAACGTTTCTTATTATAATCTATGTATTTTTTCTCACTCAATCTTTTATGGCCAGAATTGCAACAAAATTACGTTTCCCATTTCCTGTGTGTGTATGTGTAAAGAGGTTTTTTTCCCTAAATTTAAAAGTTACCAACCAATTTTAATTCAATGTCAAACAACAAATAAATAGTGAGCCCGAAACGAAAATTCCACAATTTGTTTTAATTTTATTTCTAAGTATATTATAATTTAAAAAACTTATTGGTAAAATGATTTTATTTTAATTTTATTTACAATACACGCACACACGCTGCGTATGCGCAATATGCAAATTACGTATACGCTGAGCAGCAATAAAAAACTGTAGCATACTTTCAGGATTCAATTTAAATGAAACGCGCAACGAATCTTTTGTGTAGCATGCAACAGGCTGACAAAGAGTCTAGTAGCAATTTCAGAGAATTATACGATTTAAATAGTTGAATTATAAACGGTTGTGTCAAATTAGCTCTAAATATTACTTCAGAAAAACACTACTAGAATGGAAGGAAAATAAAAGCAATGAAATGCAAAAACAAAAATTACTCTTGCAGATCAAATGAAAAATTCAAAGCTGAACTAATTATTAATTATATTATTATTATTAGTCGTGACGACCCGCTGCAAGGGTATTGAGCATGCTGTCGAGCGCCTACTTAGCACCTAAAACATATGCATATAGACATAATTGTAAATGTACATATACATATACATATTTATACAAATATATACAAATATCTGAAAAATCAGCCTCTATATAATCTGAATGTAGTTCAATTATAATTATTATTATAATTTATTTGCTAAACTCGTCTCTTAAATTCTCAGAACTCTTCCGACAACCTAAAAAAAAAAAATGGATATATAATAGATCTACATATAAATACTAATAATATATATGTATGTATGCGTGTAACAGAACAATATCTCGATGGCGTCGTAAAAAGACAAACACAAAAATTTATATACATAATTAATGAAAAGTAATTAAAAAAAAAAAAATACAAGTCAAATCGTTTTTACATAAGAAAAAATGCATTTTTTAAAAAAACGTCTACGTGTGAATTGAATAAACCTTATATACTTCATATACACATATGTACTCGTATATGTATATACAGCATATATATGTATATATATTATATATACAATATATATGCATTTTATTAAATATACATACAAACATACATATGTCGAGCAGCAGATTTTTTGATAACAAACAAAACGCGCACTTGATTTAAGGAAGTTGCAACCACCTTTGACCCTTAACACCCCACAGCCCCCTTCACTACCCCTTGTGTTGAGAGTGTGTATGTGTGTGTGTGTGTGTGCGTCGTTAATGCCTGTGTGTGTGCGTTAAAACGTTTTTTGAAGTAAAATTTAATTTACACAAGACTGACGCTAAAAAAAAAATAACTAAAAAAAATATTAATTAAAAAAAAGTGTTTACGAATTTTTCAAATGCCACACACAGGTGTGTTGCACGTGCAGCAATGAGGCGGAAGGGAAGAGGGGAAGGGAGACACAAAGGGTGATGGGGGTGGAAGGGGTTTTTCTGGTGGGGGTGCAAGCAGTCGAAAGTTTGTTAAGTGGTTTTAATGATGAGGAATTTTGATTTCGGCAAGCGCGTTTATATATATGGTTATATATTATATTGTATTTAATAAATGGAAAACCTGAGATATATATTATATATATTTATATTTACAGAAGAACAAAATATACAGTGTTATTTTTATGATATTGTACTTATTAGTCGAAAACAGCATAGTTTAAACTGGGCATTAGGAAGCAGCACATAATTATAAATAATAAATATGAATAATAAATAATAGATAAATAAATAATTACTATAAATTAATGCATACAAATATAATAGAGCAATATTATGATAGTAAAAGACACCCACACAACACAAGAGAATGTGATTTAACACACGCATACACACACACACATATTCTGAGTTTGTCCTAATCAAATATTGTAAATTGATTGGAGACTTTCGAGAGATGACGACGAGAGACGCTAAACTAAGTGAATAATGAATGAATTGAATTGAATACGAGCACTACTTAATTGACTCGTTTGAATATGCATATGAATTAAGTGACTGGCGCTCTTCCTCCTCTCCCATCCCACTTTCACAATACAGAATACAATAATAAACGTGCAACGAACTCTATAAGAAAATATTAGATGAGGGCAATGCAAAATATACCCATTAAATATAAAAAAATCAAACACTCACAGGTGCATTACATAAGTATATATAAAAAAAAGAGGCGTAGGTAGACACATGGAAGGGGGCGTGGTGCATATTTTAGACGCCCCCTTTCCCAGAAGTAACCTATTATCATATTAGAAAAATAAAATCGTTGTTAGTTTTAGTTGAAGCAAATCCCACGCACAACCCACTGAAAATAAAAAGAAATGTTTCATTTTTATACAATACGATTTTTTGGATCATTATATTTATATATATTGTGTCAGCAAAGGAGTTTTTTGTTTTTTGGAAAACTTTCTCTACATATTTTAAATATGTACAAATGTAGGCAGTTCGGGTGTGGCAACAACAACAACTTAAACAACAACAACAAAACATATGGCAAATGGTGAAAGCAACGTTAAACAAAAAACAAACAAATAATAAATATATGATTGATAGGTTGCAAAAAATGGTTTATTCTTTCATGTTGCCAGTGAAAAAACTGTGAACAAAATACAAGTACATAAAACATATATAAATTGTAGCTAAAATGGTTTCATGTAAACGAAATTGTTGAGTATTTTTAGTCAAGACACATATGAGAAATACTTATATACAAACAGCAACAAACAAGAACAAAAAATATGAAGAAACACGAAATGAATTTATTATTATATTTATTGTAACATTTGATGCGATTCTATATACATTCTGGAAAATTTGTCTTAAGCTGAAAACTGAAAAAAAAAACTGAGCTGCCGATTGCAGATTATATATACAAAAAATATATGTATATACTTTTAAAATGATTCTTTCTTGCCTTCTGCTGACATAATACTGTTCCTAGATTAATTTCCAATTCAAAAAGTAATTAATATCATATGGAATTGAAATATGGATTGGTTATGATTTATATTTGTTTCTTATTAAATTTCTCCAAAAAGTATGCTATACTTATTTAAACGATTTTGATGTGAAATTGAAATATGGAATGCGGTTCTGTTTAATATTAGTTTCTTATGCAAGCTATAACTCAGTGTTCTCATCTATGAAACGTTCAGATAAAATGCCGAATTTTTAATTTGTAAATCCAAGAAATTTGCACACTGTGCAGCTGAAGTAGAAACACACGCACACACACACAAACACCATCACACACCGCATACACACTCACAACTAGCGCCCAGTTGAAGTGCTATAAATGGTAAATGCAAATAGAAAGATTAGCAAAAATATAACTTCTAGATAAATTATACCGTTTAGCTAAAATACAAAAAAAGTAAAAGACACGAATGAACACGAAAAATGTATCCAAATTCTTCCGTACGTCAGACAAAAAATATATAAAATTAACAAAAGGTCTAGCTAAAAATTTACCACACGATAAGAGTCTATATATACAAAAGATGCATACATACAAAAATAAAATACATACGAGTACATAAGATATACATATACATAAAAATATATATATATATAATTATACCGAGCAGCATAAAAATAAATGTAGCGACATGAAATACGTAAAACATATGAGAAAATCAACCCAACACTTGAATAAACAATAACAACAATAAGCATAGAAGAACCAGTTTAGGTTCAGTTACAGCTACAGGATCGACAAAAAAAAATAAATAAAAATTAAATAAATAAAGAAAAATCAACTAGATCTTGAAATATCACAACTGATCTCTGCTGTGTTCTATGCTAGGCAAAAAGATACAGAACTAGAGGAGTAAGTAAAAAATAAAAAATAAAAAAAATAAAATTTATAATAATAAATATAAATAAATAATAATGGTAAACAAAAAGTATTAAAATTTCGAGCTGCAATATTTTTTAATCAAAAAACCAAAATAACAGAAAACAAAAAAAGCAAAGATTAAAGATAATAATTAATATATATTTTTCTCTTTTGAGATAAACGAAAAGCAAACTGTTTTCAATGTGTGAATTGAGTTAGGCAAGACAACAACAAAAACAACAACATCAACAACAAAAACAAAAATACATTAAACATATTCCAAGCATTAAAAAACCAAAGAAATACAAATCTAAATAATAAATAACAACAAAAAAAAAAGGAACGTCACAAATTTTTTGTGTACTTTTTTTGCGGTCTTTATGTGTACAAGTCTAAAATTCCGTGTGCAAAACTTAAAAACTATAAAAAACAAAAATAAAAAAGTAAAAATAATGGAACGAAAAACAAAAGAAAACAAAACTACACAAAAAAACAAACTACACTACACAACAAAAGCAAAGCCAGACACTAAGCCCAACTGAAATTGTCAAATATATAAATAAAAATACAAGTAAAAGTAAAAAAATCTATATGAATATATATTTAGATAACTATTATATATATATATACGTATAAGTATATATATATTATATACATGTGTGCAAATTATTCAAATACATAAAAAAGGTCTCTATATATATTTAGTAACAATTATAAAGAAAGGCAAAAAACGGATACGTAGTACAATGGCAAGCGAAATATGAAGTATAAAGTAAAACATATTAAATTAAAATATAAAAAGATAAGAAGAGAAGATGAAAATGAAAATGTGTAAGGATGGCAAAAAAATAATTATTTATAAAGGCTGTAATTTTAAGTAAACGATTAATTACGATACTTAAAGACAAGTAAAAATTAATATTACATGAAAATAAAAACAAAAACAAAACAAATACAACGTAAACACATTTCACCCACGAAGAGAATAATTATATTAACTAAATGCTAAAAATACCATACAAATTAAGTACGATCGATATCTAAAACGAAATTATAAACCTAAACATGAGAAACACACACAACAAATACGAGTACACACAGATACAGACATACAAACATCATACACATACAACACACACACATACAACAACAACAAAAATAAACCATAATTAATGAAACCCAACAACAAGAAGAAACATACAAATAAACAAATGAAATATATATGAGAGAACTCAATGTATGTAATAAATATAAAACTAAATAAAATACATAAATAATTAAAAAGAATATAATTTGTGTTTAATTTGCAGTTTTTAAAGCGTACAATAATATGGGGTAAGTATATAGAATTTTTTAAAATATTGCAATTTTCCGAATTAAAAAAATTTGAATGCAAAATTAATTTTGAAGTCAAGCTAGTATGGCAAGTATGATCAAAATAAACAATTAATCAATGAACATTACAGGTCCAAATTTTTGCCATGATATTTTACAAGAAAAATTAAATGGATTAGAAACAAATGGAAAATTTTTAATTAAAAAAAACCGATATCTTGAGGAAGAAAGTTATTTGAAAAAATTGAATAAATTTTAATTCTGAATCAATTTAGAGGTCATTTTTGTTAAAGTTATGAAAGTTGCAAGTTGTTGGTAAAAAGTATGAAAATAATCGAAATATTTGAACAAATATAAATTTCACAAACAAAAGGTAAAAGCTGGCTTAATTTTAGAGGTCAAGCTATGACGGAATTAACATTCTGCTTGGAAACTGTTTGATTTAAATTAAATTTCTGATATTTCAATATGAAAAAAAAAAAACCAATATATAAAGGAAAAATAATCACGAAAAATATCAAAACAAAAAAATAAAAATCAGGCCTGTTCCGTATATTATTTTCGATCAGAATTGTCGGAATTGAATTTATTCAACCTGCTCTAATACCATTTTGGCTATATTCAGCGGATTTACATCACTTTGTCATATGACTTTAGTCTAAGTTCAATGCTACAGGTCTGTATATATGTAATGTCCCTCTATTTCTTTTTATATCTTTCTCTCTTTCGCTCTCTCTTTTTCTCTCTCGCTCTCTCTCTCTCTCTCTCTTTTACTCTCCCCATTATTTTAAACCCCTTTGGCTTGCACAGAAATTACGCAATTGACTTGTTTTTCTTTCACTTTTAAAAACTAATTATATAGTCTCGTATTTTATTATTTTTTTAGATGTCCAGGCGACGCCTTGTTTTCGTTTCTGTCTGCCACTTGTTGTGGCAAGTGTTGCACATTACATACAAATTGCAAGTGCAACGTTCACATTGATATAATACTTAAATATTAGAAATTAGGAACTAGATATATGTATCTCAGGCCTCCATCTCAGGTGCTGTCTATTTGTTGATAAAGCTGCGATTATATTTCTGCATTCGTACGCTAGGTGGCGCCACCGTGCTGCGATCAAATTCGCACGTCTTCTTCGTTTTGAGCATGCGGGAATTGGGGCCAGCGGAGGTGCGCCAATAAACGGTTTGAACGGCATTACGGCCAGCAATGTAACGTGATGTGGCACCAACCAAATAGTTGACTTTATTGGCAGCAGACATGATTGTTGTTTTTGTTTGTTTGTTTGTAGTTTGTTGAAGTAGCTCCAAGTACTCGAATTAGCGAGATATGATTTAAATTTAATTTGTTTTTTTTCACAAACTGTGTTCAGCACCTTTGACGAATCGTAACTGAGTTTTCATTTTCCAGCAGCGGCCGCTTTTATACTTGGCTCAACTTCTTATCAGACTCATTTTTGGTTTAGCTGCTTATCAATTTCAAGTTATTGTTGTCGTAATTAATTGATTAGTTGATTTCTTGCGACTTGTGCAATTGCGACTGCAACTTCTCTTTTGTTTTGACATTTGGCAGACCCCACAATTGTTCAACTGTACAGGGTATCTAGATGGCACTGCACTTTTTGCTAGACTTCCATGTGCGCAGCTCAAAGTACAAAGTCGTCATAAATGATGCAAATTAAAAATCTATATATATTCACTTAGTATATATTTAGGTTAATTCTGACGTCAGTAAATCGCGCAAGATTGACATCATTTAATTTACGCGGAACGCCAACTCATTCACGCGATAGCCAAAGGTCAAGCGTCATCTCGTAATCGGAAAAATCAAAGGGACAGCTGCACATGCTCGACACATGTCCAGCCACATCTTGAGATCCTTCTACTGATTGCCTAATTAGTCTAATAATCACTGCCAGTTGCTGGACTTGAAGAGCTTTAATCTAAACACTATAGGTAATATCTGGAAAAAAAAACTTTCACTTTAAATTCCATATTTCTGTATCTTATTTTATGGTATAATCAATAAATCAACTCATTAAATAAAAATAGATTTACGTTTGTAAATTATTAAAAAAAATTTGTATTTGTAAATTATAAAAATAAATAATTTACATTTACGTTTGTAAAGCATAAAAAAAATAATTTACATTTGTAAATATAAAAAAAAAGTGGTAACCATCATTATCGGATCTTTTATTAATAAGTATCTTTTCATTTACATTTGTAAATTTTTTTTTTTATAATTGACAAATACAATTATTTTTTACAATTTACAAACGTTAATTTATTTTTGCATTTGTAAATTATGCAAATCTATTTTTCCCAAAAATCATTGAGTTTTGAATATGAAAAGACATTTTTTAATAAAAAAAAATCAGATAATAATAGGTACCATTTTATTTTATATTAAACCTACGACTAATCTTGATCTTGATCTATGTAACCCAATTCCATTAAATGGTCTTTTCCCATTCTAACTTTCCCACAGAACAAATTATGTAGTCAATTTAAAATACATTTAATTGCTAATTCGCTCTGGCTTTCAAATCAGGCCACTTTTTTAACCAATTAAATATGCAATTTCTGATCCTCGACTAAAAAAAAATTCCAAGATATTGATTTAAATTAAAAGACATATTGTCTTAAATTTGAGTTGGAAAATTGTGAGACCAAATATTGTGATTTATTTGTATGAATTGCCTAAATTATCAGAGTCTTAAGCCGCATACAGATATTTAATCATTAGCTTTAACATGTAAATAGACCAATCGAAACCAGAAAATCGTAGCATCAAGTCATTCTATGACCTAACCCATAGATCTCTAGTAAACTCCCCGGACAGCTGAGCACGGCGTGCTCTAATGATGCCTTGGCTTTGCTTTTGTATATTTATATTTTCTACTCGTATATTTTAGCTGCACATGTGCTGTCTACGTGTGACGCTTTGTTTTTGTTTGCCTGCGCTTATCAGCAGTCATATGTAAGTACATATGTACATATATGGAGTGGAAGGGGCATTACAGGCTAGTAAAGGGGTAAAGGCAGCGATTCACTTAGTCAGTTTTCAAAATAAAACGTCAAGAAAAAGCGCAACTAGAGCGTTGTAAAAACTATAAAGCGTGCGCGCAAAAAAATGCCATTAAACAAACAATAATAGGCACCATAAAAAAAATGGCGATAAAGAAAAAAACAAGAAGAAATGGAAATTATTATAGGGTAATCATAACAACAATAAATGCTGTTACAATTGCCAGGCACTTGAAGTTCAAGGGTGCAAACTGAATGCATCCCCTTTGCCAGTCGAAAGGGTGTGATGTGGGTGTCTCAACTGATAACGGATAAGTGACAACGGCACGTTGTCTAGTAGTGCTCGGAAAAGGCATCACTATGAGATTACAGCCTGGCGAAATATATTTGAAACTTTCCACATGCAAAGCAATTCGTCTTGTTTACGAATCTTCAGCGGAAAGTGAATGGCGTTAATAGGCCAATCAATTGACTGATAAGCTGGCCAAAAGTCGGGCAACTCTCAGACGGAACATTCCCAAAAAATCGAAATAAAAATTAAATTTGGTTTAGGTTCGGCTGTGCACGACTAGCGGCTGCCCTATAGACAAGAGGTTTCATAATTTACAAGGTGGCAAACCATGATATACATGATATTTTTAAAAACTATAAAAAAGAATTTATTTGTTTTTTTTATGATTCAATTTTGTCTTTATATAATTTATTTCAAAATTAGGAAAAAATCCAAAACAATTACTAAAATCTAGGTAAAATCTCAGCCAGCTCTCTTTACAATATTTTCCGCTGAAGGGTATAATTTATTATCAAAGAAAGTCAACAAAACGCACTCGAAAATGTTTGCAACTGCTCGCGTGTGTTTTGATACTCGACGATAAGCTAAAGATTGTATAGATAATAATCTCAACAAAAGCAGACTCTGCTCCAGCTGTTACCTGGCACTGATAAGCGCAGCTGTGGTTTGATAAGCCCAATCATAATCATCTGCTAATGAACACAGTGCGTTTAAGTTGCAAGTAAAAAGTTTAAAAAAATCTGTTGCCTGCTTTTAGGCGGCCGTGGGAATTAATTGCCGAGCATAGAATGTTGCGTAAAGCTTTTTAAACGAGATGTTTGTCTAGAGTTGCTAATTGAATTAAAAGCGCATTTAACGCCTACAAGGCATTAGCCTAAGCTAGTCTAGTCATACTTATAAGGGGTGGAGGGGGTTACAAAACTAATTGACTTTAATTGAGAAAAACAACAAGAACAATTAAGGCACACGAGACGAAACGAAACGAAAGTTGACTTGAGGTTTGGTTAGCAGTGTTTCATTTGTATTGACCGAGAGTTAAATGCTTAAGTAAGTAAATTATTGATAAATTAACATAGAATATGGCTGGAATATGCGCTTCCTTTCGCGTTCATTAACTTCGTGGCTGCCTCCTCACTGGCGACGGCACCACAGCAGCAGCAGAAGCAGCAGGGAAAGGGGGAAGATGCCCCCAGCCATGGCCAAACTTGCCGCAGCGTTGCAAACCTTGCGAATGGTCTCCACATAGAGACCGCGACGATTGAGCAAACTGTGAATGCTGCGCAGCTCCTGAAAAAGTGGAAAAGAAATAAAATTAAAAGGAGATTTTAGATTCAAGTGATTGATTTTTAAAATCAGCCAAATTTTTCTTTAATGTTTGGTTTTTGAAATAAGACAATTTTAAAAGAAAAAGATTCTAAAATAAGTTGTTTTTCAGCTTACATTTTTTCTGTACTTTAAAGAAAAATTCTTGAAAAATAAAGAAAACATTAAATTATTGAATTTTCTTCTTCTTAATATTGAAATAATATATTTGATTCTGGACGCATTTTCTTGACTTTAATTCGTAATTTTAAAAATTATCCGAAATACGAAAAAAAAAAATATTTAAAAATACAGAAAACATTAAATTTTTAAGTATTCACTAATAAATAATGTATTTTGATTCTGGACGCATTTTAAAATTAGTCGAAAACCAAAGTTTTTTGAAAAATACTCAAAGTATACATTTTTTTTGCCTAAAATTCGTAAAAAAATAAAATAAATTCGAAATACAAAATTTAATACAAAATATTATATTAAAACTTATTGACACTATACCACGATTTGCCCTCTATTTTTCATTTAAACTTGTCTTATTATTAAAAATATAAAATATTTAAGAAGAATTTTCATTTCTTGATTTTAGAAATCGATATATTTTTCTCAGTGTATGTAGTGTCTTTTTATACTCACATCTTCACTCAATCCCAGGCGATTGCGAGTTAGAACCACGGTGTAAATGGAGCTCTTGACATCGTTGCCACAGAAGGTCAACACCAAATGATCGTTGACCGCCTTGACCACCTGCACAGTGCCCGTGAATTGGGTGTACGAGTTGAGGGTGACAAGGGAGCCGCGCTGATCCCCGATGTTGGACCAAACACCAGGGGCATCAGTCGTATAGTTGAAGGTATATTCCAGATTATTATCGCGCTCGCTCCAAACGAGACGCAGATACTTTGTGCGCTGCTGCTGCAGTAGCTGTTGTTGCTGATAATCATCACGATCCAGATAGGCGTGAGGTGTGGTCGACACTCGTCCGTAATTGTTTTGATTTTGATTCTGATTTCGATTGTTGTAGTTGTTGTTATTATTATAGCTGTTGCTATTGAGAACCTAAACACGCAAAATTCACATTTGAATGCGTTTTGATAATAATATTAGCCCATCCCCATGCCCACAGAGATGCCAAGACTCACCTGCTGTGTTACATCTGTCAGGTGGATAATAACACACGAATCGTATTCATAGACTCCAGGAATGTCTTGACTGTGTATGATGATCTCACTGCCATACCAAAGACCCATTATCTGTGCATACAAATTGTTCAGTTAAATGCTAAATATATATACACTAAGGGTTATCATCGATCTAAGTGGTCATCGAATGTGTTTGTTCTATCTGAACTAGATGCTTTCAAGTGTTATTGGTAAATTCGAATAATTTTATTGCATAAATTCCATAGTTTCTATATATATATATATATATATTCTATAGTTTCCATAGAAAAAATAATTTTTAACAATAATATATGCAAATAACTTGACAATTCTTTCTTATAGTTAGTCTTGCATCTATCAACCAACTTTTTCTAAGACTTTCCGACTGAAATTCAAAAATATTTTGTTCTGATACTAAAGATATTGTTATTAAATTTATATAAACTAAGTTATCTATAAACTAAGTTACTAAGTTTGCATACACTGACCTAATTCGATCAAAATCAGGTGACTATATCTTCATAGAAATGATAGTATTCAGGGAGAGTTATCTATTGATTCTGCAAATATGTATTTCGATATGATTATTCTACAAAAATTTGGTCAGCCTGGGAACTATAAATCATAAGTTTACTCACATTTTGCTTAAATGATTTCAAAGTTTGTCCAATTCTGTAAGTAACTCAAATAAAATTATTCAGTCTATTCGAATATCGAAATAAATCAGGGACCGTAATCATTATGTTACATTATAAAAATTACATTTAATTGATTATATTTTAATTTTTTACGTTTTCTTTAATGATAATCATTATTTTAAAGTTTTATTTTTTTTTTTTCAAAAATAATGATTATGCTTTTAGTTTTATAAAATTACTTTAAACTAAAATTCATAATTATCATTGATGAAAAAAGTAAAAATCCTAAAAATAAAAATCATGATGGAAATACATAGATTGTAAAAAAATAAACATTTTGGTGTAAGCCATTATTTTCTAGGTATTTTATAAGTGTGTAATTTTCTTATTTAAAAAAAAATCATTATTTGCAGTCCCTGAAATAATTCGTTTTGTTTACTTTGCATTTTTTTATAAGTATGCTCTCTGTTTGTTGACAGATCTTGTTAAAGATTAGCTCTCTTACTAAATGCTAATGAAATAAATTTCAAGCCTCATCAGCTATTAAGTGAGCATCTTATATTTGTTGATTAAACAAATATTTTGACTTAATGCACGACCTATCCACACCTGATATTCTGGCACTGCTGAACTACTTTGGATCCACAAAAGCTAACATTTATATGTGGTATATATAAATGTACGATCTAGACGATAAATGGACACATGTATGTAATGTTCTATTCTACATTTTCAGCAATTTGGATTTGCATACGAATGTGAAAAGTACTCGGTTCAATTAGATGCCCGCATAATGCCGACTGACGGACAGACAGACGCTCCTCTTAACAGCTCAACTGACTTATTGACTCATTGATTGAATGATTGACGAACTAACTGTGGGAAGATGACCCAACAAACATTGACTTTCGCCCCTAAAGCTCAAAGGGGTTAATTAATACAAATGAGCTGGAATTGCCTAATGTGTTGACTCGAAGATTTCCCAACTCAAAATATTCCTTTGTCTTGGATGACTCACCTGCTTTAGATCGACGGAGTTTTGCGGATGAACGTTAACACAACGGGTGGCGGAATTCATGCGTTCGGTTGTTGTGCTCGCATCATAGCCATAATGATCATAATTATTGCCAGCACTGTAGCTCCAACAGATGCTAAAGATCACAAAGACGGCAGAGAACTTATTAAACATGTCGTCTAGGATTTAATACAAATTATCACTGATTATAAAGCCTTGAACCGTTGACCGTTGGAGCTGAGACTGCACTACTCGGAATTAAATTCCGCACGCGACTGCAAAACTATCCCTGAGCATCAACTGAGCTGCTGCTGCTGCTGAGAAAGTGCTCAAGTGAAGAGCGAGCACAGAGAGCGAACGAGTGAGCGAGAGTGCAAGTAATTACTCAATTGAACGCCATCTTTTAAATGCACTCTTTTTTCTGCTGTCCAAAACAAACAACAACAACTAGAATAATAACAAGAACAATAACAACAACATCAACAACAACAAAATGTGTACGTTGCGTAGTCGCGTTGATCATTACTTAATTAAATTAATTGTTTGAGCTTTTGATGATCTACTCACGCGTGCAATGCCCGCACAATGCGAGCGTTAACTCAATATCCACCCAACTCTCTCTCTTTCGCTCTCTCACTCCTTTGTCAATTGAGCGAATGTTCATACAAATTTATGCATGTGTGTAAGTGTGCGTTTTGTGTTTTTAGCTTAAGCTGACCATCAATTGCCTGAGCCATCGAAGTCAGTTAAATTCGCTCGCCCAATCATGGTGCGAGGGGGAGGGAGAAGGCGAGAGATGTGTCAGCAGTCGGAACTTGTGAATTAAATTTGCTTGTTATTGTTGTAATGGCTGCGCGTTTTATTAGCATTGATTATGCGCTTAAGCTACACTGGCGTGCAAAACAAACTATCACTTCACAGTAAATCTATATCTTATAAAAAAAACCTCTTTACGAGGTGAAAGTCTAGTGACGAAAACAGTTTTATGCCCCAAAATTTCTGATATCCAATGTTGTGACGAATAATATTAAGTTTTACATATAAATTATTTAAAAAAAAATTTTGCATTCGGCACATTGCGCTAAAATGTCTCAATTCTTTATATCAAATAACACTCACTGTTTTGCGCAGTGCCGAATGCAAAAATTTTTTTTAAATAATTTATATGTAAAACTTAATATTATTCGTCACAAAATTGGATATCAGAAATTTTGGGGCATAAAACTGTTTTCGTCACTAGACTTTCACCTCGTAAAGAGGTTTTTTTTATAAGATATCAGTAATTTTTGAACAAGACATCAGAAATTTTTAAATTGCAATAAATTTTTAGAGTATAACCTTGTTAAAAGGTGCTTCTTGTTTGTACAAGCTAGAACGAACTGTCTGACAACACTGGTTCCCTTTACAAACACACATGCTGCTATGACACTTTGCTGCTGCGGTCCTATTCCAATTCTAAGTAAAATGTATACATTCAGTTAAGAAGTAATATCGACTAATATTCGACTAAATCATGTATAGTAACCCTAAATATATACCGATATTACTCTAATCGCAATTATAATATGGTTTTTCTGCCGCAAAAAGAATTCACCACTTGCAAGCAGTTTATTTCCGCAATGCGCTGCAAGCAGTGTACATACTGCATATGTACATGCAGAAGTGTGAAGTAAAAGGTATATTCAGTTGATAGGTAATATCTTGCCCAAACGCATTTTGAGAGATATGTTTTATATGTCAAAAAACGCGGAATTGAATTGTCTACAACATATATTATATTAAAAAGTGATTTAAAGCACAGATTTTTCATAAATTGAAAAAAAGTATAAAAAAAAACCTTATTTCACCTGTAGCTTTTTACCTGTGTTCTTTAGCAAAAAAGCTTACAGCTATGCTTAAAAGCCCTTTAAAATACCTTTCCAACGATATATAAACCACATCTGTAGCTTCTATAGTTTGGATGCTAAAGGGGTTTTAATTTTAGCGGTTTTTAGCGATTTCCCGCTAAACTAGCGTTTTTTCGAAAAAGTCGTAGAACAAACGTTTCTAGATTTTTGATCGGGAACAAGTCCTCATTCAAACTTTTAAGCTAAATCAACGATTTGATCCAAACAAACAAACAAACAAACAGACAAACAGACAGACTGACTTTTCATCTCGTTTTGAGAAGGGCACCAAAAATTTCAAAATTAATTATCTTTTTAACCAGTGGTCGGATTTTGATGATCGAGGTGTCATTCGACGCGTATTTTTGATAAGAACAGTAAAAAATTAAAATACATTTCAAAAAGGCTCCAATGGCTCCAGTTGCTCCAATAACTTAAATTTTTCCCCTTCCACTAACACCTGTTTATCTCACGAACCAGGTGAGTTTCCAAAAGTCTTAGTATGCACATTTGTAAGTTTAATTGATACCTTTCGATCAGTATATAACTCGACCTGATCGGACAGTCATAGCAAATTTTCCATTCTTCCTGTGTATTTATGCTAGTCGCCTTCGCACCCTTCGTGCTGCTTTCGTCACTAGCGCGGACTGCCGTCCGCCGTGATATATAAAGCTCTTTGTCCTGACTCACTGACTCACTGACTGACTGACTCACTGACTGAGAATCAACGTGGAGCCCAAACGGTAAAAGATAGAAAGCTGAAATTTTCACACAACATAGGTGAGATAATTTCATCGTGCAATAAGACGGCGTTTTGCGAAATCGGATGCAAAATAACCTTTAGTATGAAAAACTTTTTTGTTTCTTAAGATATCTCAACCAAACTCACAGAGTGTATGCTTGGGACTGTCTCTTACATCCTGACCAAATTTGGTCAAAGTCGGATGACTATATCATATAGCTGCCATAGGAACAATCGGATGCAAAATAACCTTTAGTATGAAAAACTTTTTCGTTTCTTGAGATATCTCTACCAAACTCAGAGATTGTATGTTTGGGACTGTTTCTTACATCCTGACCAAATTTGGTCAAGTCGGATGACTATATCATATAGCTGCCATAGGAACAATCGGATGCAAATTATTTTTTTCGAACCAAAAATTCTGTTGTTGTATGAGATATCCTAACAAAACTCATAGATTAGCTCTTCTTGCTAAATTTTGACATTTTCCCCAAATTTAGCTTTTTTTTCCGCCAAATTTAGCTTTTTCCCGCCAAATTTAGCCTTTTCCCGCTAAATTTGGATTTTTCCAGCTGAATCGATAAATCGAAAAACATTAAAACACTAAAGTTAAATATTTGCGTTTTTCGTCAAAAAATGCTATATTATATAAATTTGTTAAACCGGACTACTTAAGATTTTCTTTTTAATTTTGCGAGCGCAGCGAGCTGGGGGTAGGCGAGCGAAGCGAGCAGTATTAATTTGTTAAACCGGACAACAAAAGAAAATCTTTGCAATTTTGCGAGCGAAGCGAGCGTGGGTTGGCGAGCGAAGCGAGCAGGGGGCGGAGCCCCCTAGTTTATAAATAAAATTCTAAGATCAATTTTAAAAATTAAATGCTAAAAATAAAAATTAAATACAGTTGAACTTCCCTAACTCGAACTTCTCTAACTCGAATTTCTCTGTAACTCGAACTAAATGAGTGGCAGTAAAATTAATAATCTTAGTAAAAAGAACTCTATAACTCGAATATCTCCCTAACTCGAACCTTTTCTTTGGATAATGGTGATTCGAGTTAGGGAAGTTCGGCTGTAAATGATTTAAACTTACAAACAAAACGATGATTTTTAAAAACAAAAATTTCAAGTTTTATTCTGAAACTTGTATTCAAACAACGCTTATTTTCAATTGTTATAAATAATAAGCAAAAGCAGATTTTTGTTAATAAAAATTAAAAATAAAAATTAATTTCCTGTTTTTATTCAAAAGACATTTCAATCATTTTGTCTTAGCATTTTATTGCCTACGTTTAGGTGCTACATTTTATTTCTGAAAATTGTTGAGTGAAAGCTTAAATCAGTAAGCTTAAAAGGGGGAAGAGCGGTCACATTTGTTTATCAAAAGCGCAGCAAGCTTTGATTGATCTTCTCGTAGATCCAATCAATATAGTGACAGACGCGCACATAGACGCCAGGTCGATTCTGATAGCCGCAGTGTTGTCCCCACGATATGATGCCATACAGCGTCTCGCCATCTGCAAATGGTTCAAAATTGTTGAGAGCCAAGTTACTCCAGTTGTAGATATTCCGTATTCAAACTTACCCTCATCGGAGCAGACAAGCGGACCGCCCGAATCGCCCTCGCAGGCATCCACGCTCTCATCCATGGAGCCGGCACAGAACATGCCTAAGTAGTTGCAAGAGACAGTCAATCAATCAGTCAACCAATCAATCAAAGCCAAAATGTTAGACTCACCCTCAGTCATGGCATCGCCGTAGACATTTAGCTGCTTGCAGGTGGCATCAGGTAAAATGGGCAACTGGGCTGCTCTCAATTCCTGCGCAGGAGCTGCAAATGGAATTAAATTATTTGAAAAAAAAAAATAATTTAAAATATTCAAATATATTTATCAGGAAGAGGGACTTAAGCCCTTCCCAATACCGTAAGCCTTAACCGGTAAAAACCGATTGACATTTAAAACTGTAACTAAAACCGTAATCTAAAAAAAATTTCATTTGACCGAAACCTTCAAACCGATACTCTGTAAACCGAAATACCCGTTTAGTAACCGTTTCATTGAAAAAAATTATTTTCATTTTATATATATATTTTTTCTAATTTTAATTTTTTTTGTGCAATTTTTAATTTTTATAGTGATATTCAAATAAAATAAATTTGTTTCAATCTAAAGAAAATGTGAAATAACTAATTGTGTGAATAGAACATTAAGAAAGTAATTACCTTTTAATTAATATTATTATATTATTAATTATGTTTTTTGCAAATTATTTTTTTGTGAACCGAAACCATACCGGTATTTTAAAACCGAAACATACAAAAACCGGTTCACCATTACGAAACCTTTTACCGATAACCGAAAACCTAAATGCGAACATTACCGAAACCGTAACTGAAACCGATATTAGTTTCGGTTTTAGTCCCTTAAAAAATATATTTTCTTTTCCCATTTTAAATAATACTCACTGGATACGCCTGATTTGATGGAACCCCAGCCGGAGATGGTGCAGGTGCGATTCTCCGTTAGAGGTGCACCGCGTTCCGGCAGACAAATCGGCTGCACATAGTCGCTGAACTTCAGCGGTGTCTTCAGCACCACGACGGCAATGTCGTTGTTCATGTGCGTGGGTTGCCGGAACTGCTCGTGCGTGTACCAGTTCTCGATGAACGAGTCCATCTCGGAGTTCTCCGCAATGTTGGCATAATGATCTCCCACCCGGACAAAGTAGGCGCCCTTCGGATGACCGTAGAGACAATGGGCAGCGGTCAAAAGATGTCGCTTCGAGATGACGACAGCGCCACACCAATGACTGGAGATTCCGCCGCGTCCGCGAGTGCGAATGGTTGCCTGCCAGGGATGGCGACCACGTCGTGCCACGCTGCCCTTGACCACACGCTGCTCGGGATGCGCAAACTCATCGATCAGGTCGTCCTTGAAGATGCCACAGCGTCTCGGAGTGCGCAGCGCTTTGCTCGATCTCTCCCACAGTCCAATGTCGGAGAGACTGACGCCACTTCCCGTGCCAGACGTGCCAGATTTATCCGCTCCCGTGGGCTGCAACCTGGTGCGCAATCTCTGCTGCCTTGGACGTGGTCCGGCGGTGCAGTGCAGACTCACGTCCTCCGTGTGATTGCAGTTGTGCTCGCCCCAATTCCAGTGACTGCACTTGTCAATGCTCGTCTCGTTGCCGTGACACATCACTTGATCCAGCCAGATGGGTCCCTTGCCGGGTCCAAAGATATTTGCCTCTACTTTCTGTGTAGGATCGTATCGATTATAATTTTTAAAATATAAATTATTAAATAAAACTTATTTGTTGGTTTTTATCAAAAATATTTTAGGAAAACTCTTACTTTTCGATCTAAATAAAAATACTATAAAATAATAATTAAATTTCAATTTTTATTTAAATATTATAATTTAACTCGTATTTTCAATTTTTATTTTAGCATTATTATAAAAATTTAAAATAAAAATTGTTCTTTAATTGCTTAAATAAAAATTGGAAAGTAAAATTTTTTTTTGTAATAGTTTTTATTTTTAATTTTTATCATAAAATAATAATTAAATTTAAATTTAAATTATAATTTACATTGATTTTTTAAATATTATTTTAGCATTATTATAAAAATTTAAAATAAAACTTTTTCTTCAATAAAAATTGTTCTTTAATTGTTAAAATAAAAATTGAAAAATAATTTTTGTTTCAAAAATAAATTTTATTATTAATTTTTTTTTTTATAAAAATTGGAAAATTAACTTTTAGTTTTAATTTTTATAATAAAAATTTAAAAATTATTTTTATTTTATACTTTTTAAATAAAAATTGAAAATAAAAGACTATCCAGTTTCTGACAACTCTTGTTTGCAGTTTTGAATCAAGTTTGTATTTTGGCTTCTCTCTAACAAAGCCAACACTTACCGGCGTTCCGTAGTAACCCAGGGAATTGCAGGCCACCTGCGCCGCCTTGAGATTGAAGTCATCATCACAGACGCTGCCCCAGACGCCATGATACTTAACCTCCAGTCGTCCCTCGTTCGGACTGCGTCCGCCCTCCAAACGATATTCAACGGGTGCCTGCAAATTAAATTTTGTTTAATATCTATCAATACAATTGCTTTTGTTTTGCCAGCAACGAAAGACGACCGAAAGCGTAACGAAAAAATTGTGTGTGTATATTGCCAATGTGCGCCAGAAGCTTACCAATGTGCATTCTCACACACTTTCCATATCCTACGTGCAAAACAAAAACAAATGTGCGTCCCGTGCATAGGCACTGGGCACCCCTGCTATAAAGTATATTCATATATTGTTGATTAGCATCAACAGCCGAGTCGATATAGTCATGTCATTATTACCTATCATCCTACTAAATCGTTACTAGATCCGACAAATAGAAAGGTGGTTATGGCTGATTTAAGTTTTTACGCAATATAAGTGCCTAAACACATGCAATAAAAACTATCTTAAATTTTTTTAAATAAGTAATGGGTATTCTATAGTCGCGAGCTCGACTATAATCTTTCCCAACTTGTTTAATCTCTATAAATTCCCAATATTTTGGAACATTTAGTACAATTTAATATTAAGATTTCCCCGTTTCGAACTCACCTTGCAAACGGCATCGCTCTCGTCCGATCGATCGCCACAATCGGCAGTGTTGTCACAGACAAAGGCGGGCGGAATGCACTCCTTGGAGGTGTGGCACAGCCACAGGTTGTTGGGGCACTTCAAGAGCGGTACCTTGCAGACAACACCAACGACCTCGTCGACTCCACAGTTGTGAACACCCCAACCCTTGAAGTCGCAGTCCTTCAGCTGCGTCTCATTCCCTCGACAATTGACGCCGTCCATGGCATAGTTGAAGTTACGCTCGGTGGGTTCATAGAAGGAATTTCCACGCACCTCCGCAGCGCCCATCTTGAAGCCCAGTTCGTGGCACACAACGTCCGCATCGCGCAGTCCAAAGTTGTCATCACAAACGTAGCCCCATTGACCATTGACTGCGTACATAAAAAGATAGAACTATTACATTTAGTCCAAGTGACTTTTTCAGAGCATCTCAAACCGGTACCTCATACGAATTCCGAAACTTTTTAAGGAAGAAAAATCCAAGAATACAATTTTAGGAATCCAAAATTGGGAAGACAAAATTAGGAATTATTAATTAGGAATTTTAACTAAGAAAAATATTCAGAGTATATAGGATACCCGTTACTAATTTTAATGAATTTTGAAATATTCTTTATTGCTTGCTTTTAGGCACTTATATTCTTTAAAAACATTAGTTAGCCATTACCACCTTTCTATTTGTTCGCTTTTGTTACTATTAAGTAGGATGATAGGTAATAATACTAGTTAACGATAATTAGTAAAAATTCCAAATATCTTGAAAACTCACACGGACGGACTGACGGACATGACTATATCGACTCTGCTCATTGGGTAAATTCTTTCGAATATTTATTATTCAAATGGAACACAAAAATGAAAAAATTATTGAATTTTGATATAAATGGTTGGCCCCCCTGACCGAATAAATATCAAATGCGATGGCAATCGAAGTCCTGAATTTGAAATAAATGGTTCGGCAAATGTTGTCTTTTGCTAATAGAAAAATCCCGCGATTTTTATTAAAATATTGTTGATTGTGGCTTTTAATAATTTTTGATTTCCCAATTCTTGTTCTCCAAATTTTTGTTTTTCCAATTTTTGTCTTCCTAACTTTGGATTCCTAATAACTACTGTATTCCCAACTTCGATTCGTAATTTTAGATTCCTTAATTTTTGTTCCAAAGTTTCGTATTCTGAGTAATAGTATTCGACATATAACTCACCCTTGACCTCAACGCGACCCGTGTGTGGACTGTCGCCGCCTGTCAAACGCAGCTCGTAGCCCAAATGTTGACACTGCTGTTCATCCCTGCGATTGCCGCAGTTGTTGGCGCCATCACAGACCTCCGATTGCTTCACACACTTGCCGGCTCCGCAATCGAACTCACAGGGTTCAACGAAGCCGCTGCGAAAATTAATGCCAAGACTCTGTGGCGTGGTTGCTTCAGCATTGGGATTGGGCAGGAATTCTTCATCCGGTTCCTGCTCCTGTTCCGGTTCAGGTTCTGGTTTAGGTGCCTCCTCGAAAGGATTGGGCAGACTGGGATGCTGACTGTGAAAGCGACGACTGTGTTGGTGATCGTGCTCATGTTCATGGTGGTGATGGTGGAAAGGATGATGGGGACTGTGATGATGTTGCGGCCTTTCAAACGGATCGGGCATATTTGGATGACGCAGGTGGAACTCACGACTGTGACCCTGCGTATGCCAATTGTGTGGATGCGGATGCGGATTCGGATTGGAATTTGAATTTAGTTGGGTGCTGCTCTCGACATCCACTCGACGGGTGCCCCGCTGAAAGTCAGTCGTGTCATAGCCGGAAGCGTACGTTGTGGGATTTAGGGTCTGCTCAGTGCGCGCCGTTTCAACCGCACCTGGAACAACAGAGTCATCGTCAGTATCGTCCAAGCTCGCCTGTTCGCCCGCCACAATCAGCTCAACGTCATCGTCGGGCGAGTGCCGATTTCGGGGGTTTGTTGGACGGGGAGTAGTCGTTGTCGAAGTCGTTGTCGTTGTCGATGTCGTTGTCGTTGTGGGTGGTTTACTAATAACCGAAGCTATAGCCGACTCGGCACGTTGTGCCAAGTCTTCCGGCGCATTGCCGCTATGATTGAAGTAGGGACGCAGCATAAGACGCAGTGCCTCCCCCAGAGCTACCTTTGAGGGCGGTTCCTCAAGGGGTTCAGTACTCTGCTGAGGATTGTAAAACTCGTGATTAAATGGCGGTGGCTTTAAAACACTTTTCTCCGTGCTTGTGCTCAGAGATGGCTCCGAGTCCACATCATCAAACTGCTGCTCATCATATTCCTCCTGGGCAATAAAGGGATCGGGTGTACGAGGCGGCACCTTATGCCAGGAAGCATTACGGGAGTGTGCAACCTCCGAATAGGGTGGGCTATAGTGGGGGTACTTTGGCTGCTGACCTGACGGGGAATTACCCAAGGCTGGGTATATGGGAAAAGTACGCAGATTGGATTGGGTTGAAGTAGTCGTAGGGTTTGTCGTTGTCTCATGGGCAGACGGAGGTCTGGGTGGCTGCAGACCGCCATAGAGATTGGATTCATCCAAGGGAGGTTTGAAATTGGGTTGCTGCTCTGACTCAGTAGGTAGCTGATCCTGACGATCAACAGTTGTTGTCTGCGGATCGTAGTCAAGGTCTAGAGAACGCTGTCCTGGCAGGGAGGGAGCTAAGCCACCTAGGGCATGAGGCTGAGGCTGCTGCTGTTCTCGATAAGTAGGTCTGTGATTCGCCGGAATAGAGGGTTCATAATCAAGGTCTAAAGGTCGCTGTCCGGGAAGCGAGGCAGCAGGGGTTGGAGCTCTACGCGGCGGATACTCCTCGTCATATTTAGGTCTATGATTACCCGGAATGGAGGGCTCGTAATCAAGGTCTAAGGGTCGCTGTCCGGGCAGGGTCGAAGCAGGAGTTAGCGAAGGAGACTTTTCACGGAAGGTAGGTCTATGATTAGCCGGCAAGGTGGGTTCATAGTCAAGGCTCAAAGGTCGCTGTCCGGGTTGGGCAGAGGGGTGATGTGTGGAAGGCAATGGACGCCAATCATTTGACGACGAACTGTCATCGATTCGCCGACTAAAGTCCTGACGTGACCAAGTCTGCGGCTCATCCACGGGCTGGGCATAGTAGACATTGCCCGTTGTCGATGCCATTGGAGCGAGAGGTGCTTTATAGATTGTGTTTGTGGCAGGAGACTGTGGATAGTTACGCTTCGGCTGCAGAGATCCCTCCACATAGAGCACACTCTGTGTGGGCGCCTGGTGATTGTAGGAGCTGCCCACGCCGGACCAACCACTGGGTTGGGTCTGGGGTTGCTGCTGCTGAGGATGGCCAAATCCAATGCCAGGTGGACGTTGCATATTCATGCTACTCCAGCGATCTCCGCCGTTAGAAGTCGTCGTTTTAATGCCGGATCCACTGGCATATTGATCGTAAGTCTTTGGCTCGCGATGATCTGCAAGGGTTAAAAATCATTTAACAAGGGGTTGGCCTTCAATTAGTAGGCTGGAATGTTAGTAACCGTGACGCAGATCTATCCAGCCATAGGAACCCGAAGTTTCCTCAACAATCGGATCGCTCAGCCCCGTCGGAGGCACACAGATGCGTTGGGAGATGCTAAATACCATATAGTTGGAACACTCAATGATCTCGGCCTGGGCCTTTCCGGGGGAACAGCTGATGTACTTATGGGACAAGGTTGGATGCTGATAAATGCCCGAGAAGCCAACGGGACAGATAATATTGCGAGATCCTTCATGGAGCTGTTGCCACCAGTCATAGAAGATCTTCAGCTCGCTGCTTAGGTAAACGCGATTGGATCGTTGCACTTGCCCCGCCGGTTGGCAGCTACGTTGCGATAAACTGAAGTGGTATCCTTGGGGACAGCTTTGGAGGCGCCCCTCACCCGCCTCGCAGCTCAGATACTTTGTACAATCGAAGGGATAGACGTAATTTCCCACAGCATACTGCGGGCAGGTTGCAACTGTAATGCAATTAGATCGAAGGGAATCAGGCCTGTGGACTCCATCTGTTCTCTCAGCTAACTCACATGTGGACTCTCCTTGACCAGAAATCCTGGTCACGCGATCAGTAATCGGTACAAGCTCTTCTGGCATGCAATAACCACGGGAGATACTGAATACACTGCTCGTTGGACACTTCCTGATGTCTGATTTACCCGGTATGCAATAGAAATAGCTATTGTCATCAAACGGATGGGCATAAAGGCCATAGACATTGGGGGGACATGTCAGGCCTTCATTGGCTACATAGATGCCTTCAGACTCCCGATGATCGTAGGAAAACTCGTGTGGGATCTCCGTCAGATACTCCACACGATCATAGGCGGTTTCCAACTGATCCCTGGCCACACAGTGACGCTGGGAGATGCTGAAGACCTTGCCCTGTTCACAGCTCTCGATCGAGGTCTTTTGATCGCGACAATTCAGATACTTCGTACAGTCGAAGGGATGCAGAAAGTAACCCTGAGCATTCCCAGGGCAGGTAATCGTGGTAAGATCCTGCATAAAGGTGTCTAAAGGAACGAGGATCAGTAAGGATCAGTGCACAGAGTGAGATGGCGATCAGCTTACTGGACAATTGGACACTTGTGTAGGAGTAATCTAGGAATTCGTGCAGGGCAAGTTGTTGACCCGTCGAACAGCTGCGTTTGGAGAGACTGTAAAAGAAGCCTCGTGGACAGGACTCCACTTGTAGTAGTCCATTCTGGCAGAGCACAAAGTAAGCCGCATTGAAGGGATAGGGGAACTTCCCCTGCAGACTGTGTGGACAGGCAGAGAGTGAAGATTGGAAGGCCTGACTATCCGTATAGCTGTAGGTGGAAGTTACAAACAGTTCCGACAAGAACTTGACACGATCACTTCGAGTCAGTTGCCCAGCAGGACGACAGGCGCGTTGACTCAAGCTGAATGCCCAGTCCTTATCACAACTGAGTACAGACAACGATCCTCCGGCCGCACAGCGAATATATTTGCTCGCATCGTAGGGATACAGGTGTAAACCATCGGTGCCCGCCGGACAGCGGGTGAGAATCAAAGCTGCGAAGGGAGCAGGTCAACACTGAGAACAGAGATCGGAGATCTGAGCGCAGAGTCACTTACAGTACTCGTAGCTGATCTCTGAGACAATGTAGGCCACATAGTCGCTGTAGATCAATTGCGATTTGGGTTGACAGTAACCCATCGATAGGCTAAAGACCTGGCTGGGAGCACAGCTCTGGACGGCCACCTTGCCAGATCTACAGTTGAGGTACTTGGTCTGATCGAAGGGATGCACAAAGAGACCCTCGACACCGTCGGGACAGAGAAGGTCGCTCGTTCTAACAGCTAAGAGGAAGCATTAGGAAAAGACAGGCAAAGGAAAAACAAACCCAGCTGAAAGCGAATGAGAAGCAAAAGATGAGAGAGCAGGAACCCAAATGAGAAGCAGATGAACCAAGCAGAGCAAAGATAAGAAAAAAGGAAGCTCAACTTACAGGAGAAGTGCGCTTGGTTTCCGCTAGAAACACAAGTCAAACTGTGGCTATCGAATACCTCATTCAACTGGCAATCCTCCACAATGGGTTGCACCCCAATTCCACATCTCAAGTACTTATGGGGATCATGGGGATGGGGCCGAAGACCTCGAGTTCCTGGCGGGCAACTCAAGCCCAACGTTTGTCCTGAGAGTGTGTTAGTAAAAGATTCAACTAACTAAATCAATCATACGCACCGTTGTCGGTTTCAGCTCCATTAAATTGGTTATCACCGCAATCCACTTTATGCTTAAAGTCACATATTCTCTTGGTGGGACTAAAAGCGGTGCCAGGTCCACAGTCCTGTATAAAAGTCTGTCCATTGGCGCAGTTCAGGAACTTGGTGCACTCATAGGGATGTGGTTCCAGACCATTTACACCTGGCGCACACTTCGGTTCCCCGTTCAGCTGCTGCAAACGTGCGGAGCGAGCGGGTTGGGCAGCAGGTCCTCCACAGGGCACTTTGCTCTCATGGTCACACAGCAGGGTTAAGGGATGGAAGGCGGTGCCCGGACCACAACTCTGTATCACAGGGCGTCCCTGGCCGCAGTTGATGAAACGATGGCAATCGTGAGGATACGGCTTGAGTCCTCTAAACTGGCCAGGACACGCCGAGTCCCGCTCATAGATCGGCGACTGTTGTTGTTGTTCTTGAGCTCTCGAATTGCCGCCGTAAGTCGACGACGGAGCTGCTGATAACCCGCTGTCATGGTAGCCTCCAGGTTGATGATGATAAGCGCTCGTCACATTTAGCTATTATTTTATGAAATACAAATATATTTGTAATTTTTATAGTGCAAATTAATTGTTTTTGTGTATAATTATTAAAGATCGTTTTGCATAAACATATGTACGCAAGTACGAATTCAACATATTTTTATTAGAATTAAAGAAAAATAAAATAACTAAACTTTACATAATTAAAAAAAATTATAGATGAAAATGTTTTATTTATTTTACTAATTCCGATTTCCCATCCAAAATCTTAAACAAGAAACGCTCAGAATTTCCCTCTTTCGAACTGTCTAATAATATTCGGTCCTGTTCTAATTAAACTTGTATCTGCTATATTCAAAATGAAATACTTAAAATGGATTTTTAAAACGTTTTCGAAACCGAGTTCAAAAAGAAAAAACAGCAAATAGTAAAACGTTCGTTTTCGTTTCGTTTTTACCTTTTGAAAACGTTCGGAGTTCGCAACGGGCCTGATTTATTTATCTCTTTTCTATTTTCGATCCGAGAATTGAAAAAATTTATTTCAAAAACACGCAATTTCCCCCTACTTTTGAATTCCCTTATAACAATATTACTATAATTTTTATTTATTTTCAAATAACATTCTTCCCAGTTTTGTAATGAATTCTTTTTATTATTACTATCGATTGTCGAAATTTCTTATAGGCATCTATAGATCTGATAAGGTATATTTCAAGTCAAAATTAGAATGATCAAGTTGCTTCCTGTTTTCCAGGAATTGAGCCGCAATTGAAATCAATTAAGCATGAAACTCAAACTTACGATCAGCACCAGAAGAAGCGCCGATCCCAGGCACTTAAATCGACCAATCATTTGCTATATGTATATATATTATTTTTATATTATACACATATATGTATATATTTTCACTTGAACTGATAGCAATAATAAAAAGAGATTATGCGCGCGAATTTCAATTTTTCGTTGTTCTACCGCTGAGGTTCAGACCTCGACTGATTCAACTTTCCATTCAATGCTCGGGTCGAGTCTCAATCTCAATTGGACTGATAGTCGAGCCACTGAGTGTTCGTCTTCGCTGATGGATGCTGCACAGTGAGCGCCAATTGAATGACGCCTTATCGGTCATAACAATCTCTAGACCTTTTCCAGCGCTTATCGTTTTTGTTTTGGTTCCATTTGTTTACACAATTACGCTGTGTGTGCATTGTGGGGGTTTTCTCACAAATTTATTACTAAGAACGATGAGTCGACTTGACATTAATTTACAATAGGGCAGTTGGTGGACTCGCTCAAGACTTGGACTTGGACTAGCTTCTAAACCAGCGGTGGGCACGCATGGGCTCCGGGAGCTAGCGGCTGCTCCCAACTTTATGTCTGCCTATTCGGCGCCGGGTTGTTGTTGTTTTTTTAGTGCTCCCGAATTCAGATTACGTGCCCACCTCTAATCTAAACATAAATCATTTGCTTCATTTGGTGGCCGTCTTATCAGCCGGCGTCTCATCCAAAAGTCTCGCGCGCTTTTGTATCTTTATCCACAGCTGCTCGTATGGCTGTTCCAGCTCCGTGGGAGTTTTGGGTATGCCCACCGCACGTCTGACTTCCGGCGAGAGCAGCAGCAGATTCTGTGCCAGACCAAAACTGCTGGAGGCCACCCAATAGACGCACAATGCCGAAGGCACTGTACAAGCCACGGGCACCATCACAACACTGAGGCCACGAAACACATTGTTGGCAATGCTCTGCAGACGCGTTTGCGGACGTGTACGCGTCATGGACTGCACCTCAATGATGGCCAGATTGATGAGGCCCAAGGTCACAGGCAGAATATAGGAACTGTCGACAACTGTGAGATTTGGTATCCAGCCAAAGCCACCAATCGTCAATTCCGTGGCCGTAATTTGTGCCTGTAGTGCCAAAGGATCCGGCAGCAAGTAAACCAAATTGCGCAAGGCAACCGACTGGAATATCCACAACGGTATTTGGCCCCACAACACAATGATCGTCTTCATGGGATGACAATTGTCGCGCACTATGAGATTTTGCCACTGTTTCTTGATCTGCAAATGAAAGAGGAATTAATGTTATGTTAATGTAATGTAATGTTAATTGTGCCACTACAAACCGAACGCCTGTAGACGATTGTCGTTTGTTTGTCACTCCATTTGAATTTTTGCTTGGCCATTGCCGCCTCACGTTTTAGTTCCTCCACCAAAGCGGGCATTTCGAGCGCTATCATCTCAATGCGCGCCGTTATCTTGTGCTGGTAAATGGTCAATGGCAGCGTGACGACGCTGCGAAACAGAAACGTTGACAGCACTATCGATGCCCACCAGGGCAAGCCACTGTAGTCATGGATTTGGGTGAGTGCATCCTGCATATACGCCACAGGCGTGCTGTTCGAAAGTGTTTGCCAGAAACCCACCATGCCGCCGGCATTCGATAATTGTGCGGCTGCCACTTCTGTTGAGGCCTGGCGACGTTCCTGCCGCCAGTTGAGATTTGTGCTAGCTCGTAAATAGCCATTTCTACAGGCTGCAGTTAACTGAGGTCGCCCGCAAGTCGCGAGTAATTGCAACATTATTCAAAACAGCTGTTTATTACGGCATTGTTTACAGTGTGACCACACAACAGTTCAGAGAAACTGATTCTCTAAAACAGTTCATTTCGTTCACTTGTGAACCAAAAAAACTACCAGCTAAATGTTATCTAACAGTAATGTTAATGGCAGTGTTGCCAATTTGTTCTTTTTGCGGACAGATCTGTCCGTTTTGGAACCGCGATTTTCGGAAAAATTACTTAATTTTAATTTATTTTACTTTATCCTTTATTCATTTTTTGATTGTTCTAAGTCGCTCACAGAATTTATCAAATACAACTATGTGTCATCTCATATATTCATTTTCGAATTGCCGAAAAACTTTGAAATTAAAAAAAAAAAATTTTACATATCTCGTGGAAAATATTTTACTGATTAATAAAGAGCTAATACTTTCAATATTCAAGTTATTTTTAAAGCTATATTATTTTATTATCAATAAGAAAACATTGTCCAGATTTTTGTCCTTCACAAAAAAATCTGTCCGTTTTCTGTCTTTTTTTTTTGGTTTATCCGGCCTTTTTTGTGTAGAGGCGTTGGCAAACACTGGTTAATGGTGAAGTGCTTAACAGTGCTGTATCTTAACTGGTCGATGTTGCGTCGTATTGTTGTTCGGTCGCACAAAAAATAGTAAAATTAACAAGTTCTCAGTAAATCAAAACGGATTTTTTCGGGATTAAATAGTTATAGTTATGAATATACCCCAGTGGCATACAATACCAACGCTGGTACTAGAGCAAATCTTCGACTTTCTTGACTCGCGAGACCGCAGAGCTGCGGCCAATTGTTGTTGGGCATGGCGACAACATTTTTTTCAAAGACGGTAAGCGCACAAAGTCAAATAAATATAAATATAAAATGCATACGTTTATATAAAAACAAAAGTATGTGCATAAAAGTGTATGCATAAATCAAAATCAAACAAATAAATTTGTTTGTGTGTCGACGATTTTCGCTTTTTGCGTCTCAAACAAACAAAATGACGCACAGCTGTTCCCTTTTCGCTGCCCAGCGGTTTGAGCGAGGTGACAATTGTTTGCTTTCCTTTTCTTACTTTTCTTTTTTTGGCAAGCCTTGAAAGACAACAAAGCATTTATTTATTAATACGTGTAAATAATAATCAAAGCGCGGCCACTCACACAGCTGCACAATGAAAATGTTGCTACACACACACATGCAAACGCATAAACAGTTGTACATACATGCATACATATGTACATACCAAGCACACAGCTGATATTGCTGTCGTTGCTACAGTGTGTTCAAAAAGTTGTCATACAAGCTAAATAAAATTTTAATTTTTAAGTTGTGTAAATAATTGCATTGCCCAGCCACAAATCAAATTTAATATTGATAAGAAATGTAGTGCACATCGACTTTTCATGCTCACTGTACGTTGAAACAGATTTTATATTGTTAATGCCATTTGTTTGACTTTCGCCACGACACAACAGCTACTTTAGGAACTTTCGCTTTCACATCGACGTGGCACAGGATGACCAACTGTCGTTCTTCCACCACAGCATGTCCAATCTGGCCAAGGAGCTGGTCATAGTCTTCGATTTTCACAATGTTTTTCACATTCAGAAGATACGTGGGCTGCTCTACAAGTAAGTTTATGCCTATACAGTTGGTCAAGTAATTGTTTTGACCAGGGATTAAATCCGAAACGAATATCGGTTTCAGTTACGTTTTCGTTAGGTTTTCGGTTATCGGTTACACAAAATCTTTGAATTAAGTTTTTGCAATGGTGAACCTGTTTTTGTATGTTTCGGTTTTGAAATACCGGTCTGATATTAGAGATCAAAACACTTTAAAATTTTTCGTTTTAAATTATTTAAAATTGTATTTGAAAACTTTTTTTAAATTTTAATAAATGACCGGTTCATACTAAACGGTTACTTCGGTTTACAGAATTTTACGATCAAATGAAAATTTTTTCTTAGTTACGGTTTCAGTTACGGTTTTAAATTTCAATCGGTTTTTACCGGTTAAAGGTTACGGTTTCGGTTAGGGTTTTAATCCCTGGTTTTGACAAAGTTAAAAATGTACATATTTTTAATAAATTTTATCAATAATAACTATTTTGTTTAAATTTTTAATGAATAGAGCGGCGCGCTGTGATAATATTCGATCCTTGCGTTTCCAAACCAACAATGTGGGCCTTGTGGCTCCTGGGAATACACACAGCGAGCTGCTGGTGGCCATAGAACAGTAAGATATATACAATGATTCAATTAAGATTACTTTCATTTAATGTATATAAATTTCACTTTGGTCAGGTGCTTTGTGGAGCCGTTGAAGATGTTTCTAAGTCGCAAGAATCAGCCATGTCAGACATTGGATCTGGGTGCCATTGAAGCGTTGACCTATTATGGCCATGACTTTCTCAAGGCCATGGCCAAGCCACAGGAGCTGCTGCAGCTAACGTTGGCCAGCATTAAATACGATCCCAATCATTATCCCATACTCGAGCTGGACACTACGCTGCTGCAGAAATGCGCCTCGCTTCAAGTGCTCTCCCTGGACTACGACACGCTCAGTGATGAGCTGTTGCACACCATTCAGGTGCTGCCGCTACATAAGCTGCTCATTGTGGTCCATGGATTGGATCGTGATGAGCATGCGGGCGTGTCGGATGCTGCCTGGGAAAATTTCTCAATGCATTTCACAAATATCGAACTGGTGCTGACACTTGTCTATGCCTATGAGGCTGTTGAACTGTTGGTCAGTCGCATCGTTGGCGATCACATGCCCGTCACGCACATACGGATTCTATTCTGTGAGTTCATGAGCCACGAAGCTGTCGACGGCATGTCCATTGCCAACAGCGATACATTGCGCAGCATCTATTACATTGACTCGGGCAACAATCGCGGCCATAGCAATTACTTGAGCAACATCCGTGGACAGGATGCGTTTGTCATGTTGGCCTGGCGCTGCAAACAGCTCGAGGAGATCGTTGTACACGGCCATCCAATGGATCCGCATAATCTTCTGGGGATTGCACGCTTGCGCAGTCGTCAACTGCGACGTGTGGAAGTGTCGCAAATCAATTGGCCAAATGGTGAACCGCAGTACGCCTTCAATGATGTGAGTATGTGAATTAGTTGCCAGAGATTTGGATTAATCGTCATGTATTTTGCTTGCAGGAAATGTACAAGCTATTGGGACAACGATGGACTCTTCTGAAATACGATCAGCTGCCGGCCGCTCTTGGAGATGGACCTGTGTATTGTGAGGAGCGTGATAAGTTTGTCTATGAGCTATTGCGTCGGGATCTGACTCTATAAAGCACACTAAAAAGTAAAACCAAAAATCGAATTAAGCAACGTCATGTGACAGGCAACATCAGCAGCAATTACAACAAACAACATGACACGTGATCAAATCGAGCGCATAGAAATTTGTAGCGTTTAGTAGACTAGTTAAAAGTTAAACAAAACAAACAAAACAAAACCACAACTAGAAGAAAAAGTGATCAATAGACTTTTCGGTTAATGTATAAAACGATTTTGATATGCAACATTCAAGAAACTTATAATTGGCGAGCCTTTATACAACTTAACAATATTATTCTTGACTATGTTTAACTATGTAAACTAGAACTTTAACTTTTGTTCGGCCACACAGCAAAGTTTGAAGAAATGCCAGAGTAAAAAGCAGATAGAAAGAAAGACTTGAACACTTCAAAATGCAAATTGTAAGCAAACAAACAAAACGATCTGTTTGTTGTGAAAGCAAAGTAGAAAAACGAGAACAACTAGCGAATATTGGGAACGAGGGCTATAGGGGAGAAAGAAAGAGATAAACATCATTTTATAAGCAACAACAACTGTGATTTAAACAAAATGCAAGCAAAGCAAACGCAAAGCCAGTTACAGCAGCAGTAGCAACAAAACAAAACAAAACAAGAACAACAGCAAAACAATTGTTAAGCAAATTGTCTAGTTAGCTAAGTAAAATATAAACAAAAACATAAATGTGTTGAAATGTTTGTAAAACCAAAAAAACAAAACGATAAAATGACCAATGTCAAATTGTTAGCTCAATCAATTGGCAGAAATTGTTAACTTTTGTAATATGAGAAATATGTAATGTGAAGTTGGCGCTAAATTGTGATATAAAAAACAAAAAAAAAACAACAACAAATGTAACAACATGACAAAACGTACAGTCAGCCAATATCAATGCAATTTGTCTTAAATCGTACGTACAAAGCGCCATCATTTGTGTAGTCTTCAAAGTGATATTAGCAGCTTAAATGTGTAAAGCAAACAAACAGCATATTGTAAACAACACACGTCGATATACATACATGTATATCTAAAACTATATATAAGACAATTAGCTGACGTGTGTTGTCAACTTGATGATAAAACGAGACATGCGTTAGCCAGAAAATCTAAACAATCCAATTCGATCAATGTAAAACCGATTCAATCAATCAATTAACCACTTGAGTATTTTGAAGCAAACAGGCATTCATTTTTATACAATCAACTATACTATATTTTACTTATTATGTTTGCACAACAACTGTTGTTGGGATAGTTGCCTCGAGCACGAGAACAACAACAAAAACAACAACAACAACAAAACGGTACCTGAAGATCACTTTGAGCATTTAGCTAACAACTCACAAAAAAAAATTATGAGAAAAAATTGCTCAAATTAAGCTATCTAAAAAAAAACAAATCTTTAAAAAAAGAAAAACGAAAGACTGACAACAAAAGCGTTGCAATCAATGCTCATTGCTGGAGCCGAGGCAACTATTCAATCTAGAACAGCAACAACAACAAACAACAACAGCAGCGATCTCAATGACAAGTCTTTAACACTATCCAAAACAACAAAAAACTATGCATGTATTTTTGTTATTAACTTCAATAGCGAATATTAATTTGTAAACAAAACGAAACGAAAGAAAAAGAGTGCAAATCATGTGTAATAAGAAGCAATCTTAATGTGTGTCTATATATACATATATATGTGTGTGTACATAGTTTATAAAGAAACGAAACAACCAACAAATGTAATTAAGTTAAGCCTAGTACATACCAACAACAACAACAACAAGAAGAAACAAACCAACAACAACAACTAAATGTGATAAACGTGTCATGCTGCTTCCAACGACAACAACAACAAAACCAACAAACACAAGAGAAGAGCACCAAAGAGTCCCTAAAAACGAAACGAAAGTTAGAAAGACACATGAAAATTGCTAGATAAATAAAAACGCAACTGTTCCAAAGCAGTTTCAATTGGCAAATGTCTATAAAGAAATCAATTATTGTTTAACAATCAATTCAAAAGTATTACAATTTATTCAATGTTATAACTGCAAACACTTCCAACGCTGCGTATGAGTAACGATCTTTTTTGTATACTTACAACAACAACAGCAACAAGATATACATGTATATATACATATATATATTTTATATGCCATTTATTGTATTTAAATTTCAATGAAAACAACAACAAACACAACACACAACTTTTGTAAATCATTCCACACAAATATGCAAAAATATGCTAACGTATGTATTAAAGAACAACAACAACAACAGAAGATGAGACGATAAGGAGAAGAGGAGAAGGAACAAAAGGCATGTTAGTTAATAAAAAAAACAACAACTAACTGAAAGACAGACAGCCGTGCATTAACAAAAACAACAACAATTATTAAATATATGCAAGTTATGCTTAAAATCATAAGAGCAAAAAGTCGATGAAAGAAAGCTGTGATAAAAACAACAACAACAAAAAGGCAAAAAAGAAAATCAACACACAAAGAAAGAAAAAGAGGAAGAGAGAAATTAAGTAGAAGATAAAGAAACAGCCAATGCGAAACATATGCGACCAACCAAAGGTTAACAACAACTTTTGAAAAAAAGAAATTAGAGCAAAACGTTTAAGAACGAGAATAGAAAGAGAAATCATCAAAAAGAAACGTTTGACGCTGATTCTAGGGCTAAAGCAAGTTCTAATATTATTCTATTGATTATATGTAGTATTTAGCTTAGCAGAAGAACTAAGAAAGACAACAAAATGTTGAGAAACAAGATAAAAAGCACAAGCAAAACAACTACAAGCCAATGAAGTGAAGTGTTTAAGCAACAACAACTTAATAAATTTTATGAGAAATTTGCACATTAAATGAAGAAAAAAATCAAACGTAATTATTTTATTCAAACTGAATAACTAAATAAATTTACTATTTTATTTGCTAGCTTTTTTAAGTTGTGCAACATTTTAAAGCTTCGATGGAAAAAAAGCCAACAGAAAATTTGTGGCATATGCAATATCATAAATTTAAGCAAGTTACGTGAAAACAAAAAATTAAATGATAAAAACACAAAATATATATCAAATGTATAAAAACACTGAGAAAAAATGAAGTGAATTTGACAGTAGTAATTGAAATGTATTAAATTAAAGCTAATAAAAATCAATAATCACGTTTCAAACTTAATAAATAATCTTGTTAAGGTTTTATTAAAGGGTAGCGGGATTTAAATTTATTAATTGATTTGCTATGCCAATGACAAATTATAAATAATTTTTATAGCTTTAGAGCTCCATTTAGATTGTGATTTTTAACAAAGCTTACTTCTTTACAAAGTGAGTAATTTCGCACGATTGTAGTCTCTCCTTTTGATAGTGTACCTTGATTTTGCAAATTTCTGAGAAAAGTAACTACATTTTCAATGCGATATTCATAGGAATTCAATCGATACATTACATTACGAGCACCAAAAGAAGAAGTGTTATAGCTTTCATATTGCTTGACAATCAGAACTTTGTTTAGTCAATGATTGTTCCCAGCAATCGTTCTACATTTTTATACATTTCTCATTTAGCCATATCAAATTATTGCATTATTTCAAATGCAATGCAAAAAGATTACTAAATAATCTCTAAAAATCAGTAAAATTCAGAGTTTTTAATAAAAAGCAAATTTAATTTTTGAAGTTATCTACAGTGATTTGCAATCAATAATTAACAATAAATAAATTAAAAGATTCTGATTAATTTGCTTTTGTCTAGAACTATCGCTTTAAAAAGAAAACAAAAAAGGAATGCTATTTTAATATGTCTTATTTCAACTTATCTTTAGATAATTTGCATTGTTTGAGATACGAATATAATTTAGAATGGGCAAAGTAATTAATAATTTGGGTAAACTCAAATTTCATGTTAAATAAATTTGTTATACTAAAGTAGATGTGAATAAGGTGAGGGAGTGTGTGAGGGAGAGAGTTATGACGAGGCAAGGATATTAAATATGAGACACAATATGGCCTCAAAGCAACGAAGCAGACATATCAATTGATGTACTTTATTATTGAGGGCGCCATCAGCAGCTGTTACGCAATCAAAACATCAACAAAAGACGCAACCACACACACACACACGCACAGAGAGGAAATAAATACTTCCGCTTGTTGTTGCTTTGCGCAGACGCACAAATTGCGAGCTTTTCTCTAGATGCTAAAAGTCCTTGAACCTTTGACCTTGTTTTTGTTGCTGCCACTGTTGTTATGTAACATAAGTGGCAAGCAGCTGCGTTATGCAACACAAGACAGAAGCTGCACTGCAACATTTCCAAGTGCATGTCAAACTGTAAGTACTTAAGTATTATGTGCTTAGCTGATAAGACGTTTGTTTTAATTCCCTCATGGACTTATCTAGAAATTGGCCACAAATTCTTTAGAAAGACAACAGCAAAATAGCAAGGGCGTAGCCAGGTGTGACCAGTGGGGGATTGTCTGCTCCCTTCTTTATTCGAATATGTAAAACATCAAATTAAACATTATAACTAAATATTTGTATTGTTTGTGCTTGTATGGTTTTTTCTCATTTCTGTTTGCCTAGCATTTTTGCTGGTATTTTGGCTTTTTTTGTCCCTGCACAGGGTGCAGTCGTAGCACAGGGTGTAGTAGTCGAAACACAGGTTGTACCAGTCGTAACCAGTGCTGCCAACTTAGCTTTTTTCCCGTCAAATCTGACGGGTTTTGCAGACCAATTGCGGGAAAAATTTGGGAATTGCGGGAAGCGGGAATTCTGGCTTTTTTAGAAATGCATTTGACTTTTTTTCCGCTTTTTTTAATGTTGCCACCAATTTCATAAAAATATGCTGCCACTTTCAAGAAAAAACCATTTTTGATAAATCTGGCAGCTTAATCATGCATTTTTTTTTATCGATATTTGCCAAAACCACCACTACGGCAAAGTATCATCACAGTATCAAAAGTGCACGAAATTGGCGGGTGGTTTACAAATATTTCGCTATGCCAAAGGAATATACCAAAAAAAAATGTTTATTGCACAACACACAGCTATGGCGCAAGTTGATCATTTGGGAAACATATGCAGCAAACACTTTGATAGTGCAACGCCCGGGCGAATGAAGCTTCATCGCACAAAATGCACCAGCATTATTAAAAATGTTTTGGCGCGTCATTTTTATGAAGACTTGAGATTGAGCGTGTGTTTAGCCAACTTAATTTGGTAAAATCTAAGTTAAGAAACTCAATGAGCCTAAGCACGACTAACAGCATTCTTACCATAAGGTAATATTTTATTGTGAGTGAATGTTACCCATTATTATACTATTTTTTTTCAATATGACATACAGATATGGATTGCGAAGACTGGGAAAATGCTGCTACAATTACGAAGTGCCTTCAAATTATCTTCGCATGATCGGTACAAACATGTCGTACGATTTCGAAACAGATGCTAGTCGCAAAGAACTAGACGACCTGATGAATATTTTATAAATAAAACAGAAATTAAGAAAAAAAAAATATTTTTTTTTCCGCTTTTTTTTGCGCTTTTTTCAGAATATTTTCCGCTTTTTTTTTCCTTCTCTCCAGCTAAAATCAGCTGTTTTTTTTGATAAAAAATTGGCAGCACTGGTCGTAACACAGAATGTAGTAGTTGTATCACAGGGCGTAGTTGTTGTCTCACAGGGTGTAGTTTTCGTATCACAGGGAAATTTCAACTCTTTAAGTGAATGCTTGAACATTTTTTTGAATAAGAGGTAAATTAAAATATTTTACTCTAATGCTAAATTCTGAAAATAAAGCTATTTCAGTGAAAAAAACACCATTTAATAAAGTTGATCTTCCCTAACTCGAATCACCATTATCCTAAGAAAAGGTTCGAGTTATGGAGACACTCGACTTATAGAGTCCTTTTTCTAAATTTTCTTAATTTTACTGCCACTCATTTAGCTCGAGTTAGGGAGAAATTCGAGTTATAGAAGTTCGAGTTATGGAAGTTCAATTTTGAAATTTGTTTTATTCTTAAAAATCTAGTCTTAAGAGTGACATTGACAACATCTATGCTTATCTTTTAACATGTTTTAATGAAATACATTATAACTTAAATAAGTAAAAGAGCATATTAAATTTAATTACTAAGTATTATTCTAAAAAGTTTCAAGTTTTTTCTTTATTTTTTTTTAACAAATCCTTAGCCCAAATACATATTAAATTTTAAAATTCAGAACCCCTTTCAATTTTCATACCATCTACTTCCTTGCCAAAAAAACAGAGTCACCATTCACGTAACGAAAATTTGATACAGTTCTGAGAAAATGTAAGTACAATAATAACTGCCAAGAGTTTGCACTGCATTGACGTCGACAGTTTGAGAGCCACTCAGTGCAGCTCAAACTGCGCTGCTATTGGAATTCATTTGGCCAGTCTTTAGTTGACTTTGTTTGCATTCAGCTATGATTGATAGACAACTGCACACACACACACACACACACATATACTGCTGCTTACGCATATTCTAAACATAACGTAAGCGTTGTGTGAGTAATAATGCCTAGATATCAAGAGTATAGCTATTATAGAGTATGTGACAAATCTCTAAAGAAAAGCTCGAATGCAACAGCAGCTAAAAGTGTGAAGCGAGCAAGGAGAAGAGAGAGAACGTTCATGCGGCGACGGCGCTCTCTTCTGCGTGCGCTCTCTCTTTCTCTCTCTCTGCCTGTCTGTCTCCCTCTCTCTCTCTCAGTCTGTCTCTGTTTGGCCGTCGCTTTTGGCGGTTGAGCAGTCGATTTTTGCACAGTCGAAAGCAAACTTGGGGAAACACCAGAAAGCAGTGCAGTGAAAAACCTTAAAAAACTATACAAAAATCTAGCAAATTTTCGGCACATTTTTGCGTGTGTGCGTGTTTTATATTTAGCAACAATTTTCCAGTGACTACAAAATAAACAAATACGAAAATAGCAATAAATAAAAACAACTAACGAAAGCATTTAAAAAGCGAATTCATAACATTTTGATACGATTTACGAGCATCCCTTAGAAAACTAAAAATAAAAAAGTAAATTAAATAATCGAAGTACACCTCCGAACTGCAACTGTAACTTTAAGTGTAAGCTGTGAATTTGAGATAGATTTTCTAGCACAAAAGGTGAGTGCACCCAAAAGTGACAAGTTGTCAGTTGCGTGTGTTGCATGCAACCAAAATGTCTGTCAACCTTATGATTGCTTGCTCTCAAAACTGCGTGACGTAACTGTCAGTGTGTGTGTGTGTGTGTGCGGGTGTGTACGTGTGTGTGAATGGATGAGCGTGCTTTTCACATTGCTCATACGCCATGTGAACCGCATGTGCGATGCCAAGAAAACAAACAGCAGCCAAAACTGCCCCTCAGTCTGCCCGCACCCGTATTCCTATTCCTTTTCTTATTCCTGCCTCTTTCCCTGTCACGCCTCACATATTTATTTATTTACATTATTTATTTGTATTTATTGTGTGCTGTGTCGACCCAGCAATTAAGACTTAAACTTCATCAGTTGAAACAAATATTAAAAAAGAAAACGTTAGCATTACAAATAAAAATTGTTCTCATTTATTTATTTACAGTCAATTTTATAAGAAAAATAAAATAATTAAAAAAACTTTAAATAAATTTTGTATTTCATAATTTAAAATTTAGTACTACAAATAAAAATGTTACTCATTTATTTATTTACAGTCAATTTTATAAGAAAAATAAAATAAATAAATAATGATTTATTTTATTATCTAATTTATTTTTAAATTACAATTTTGGCTTGCCTTCAATAATATTAAAACTCAGTTCGAAATACGTAGACTGGCGCCTTTTAGAATTGATTCTTTTAAATATTTGTTCCTGGTTTCTTTCTTTGGTCGCATTCATCGACTATATTGCAAATCAATGGCGATCTCTGGCAAATTGCCCAGAAGTCTGCTATACTCACGTGTATCTTTATATGTATCTTTTTTTCTATGAATTGCATTTTGGTTATTTAATTGGCAACCGCTTCAATTCCTCTCGCTCTCTCTCTCTCTCTCTCTCTTACACACACACGCATTTACCCTATCGCAATTGTTTATAAATAAATTGTGCGCAACAATCGAAAAGATAGAAAACAACAAAAAATGCCGGCAATTTCAGCGCTACGAATGCCAAACAAATGTTCAACTAATTAATTTAACTGACTGTAACTTGTATTTATTTTCTTTAAATGTTATTGTTTTAACTATTTGCTCTATTTAATTCAGTTGCAATTGCATTGGAATTTTCCTTAACTTAGTCATGGCTTATTCTATTATTAAACTGTTTTATTTGTCTCATTGCAGCAAAACAACAACAACAACAGCAATAATTAAAGATGTTTGCTTTGTGGTATTTGACGTTCGCCGTTGACGAAATACGGTGAGTAGATAAACAGTTTGAGAGCAACTGCTGCAAATACTGGGCGCATAACTGTTGCCTACTTTTAGGCAGCGCACAAAATATGGGGTGCTTAAGGAATGAATGTAGGCGGAAATAAGAGGGCGTGGCAGGAAGCCTTAATTGATTTAACAAAATAAAAAATTAACAATTGATTTAAGTTTTTAAAAATAAATTTCGGTCTTAGCGACCCATTTAATTAATTTAAACATAATTTAATTTTAAGGTTTTCTTGTCAAAGAATTTAATTTACAAAATATCAGTCATCTTTTTACTAAGGTCGCTAAGTAAATGTGGAAATTCGTTAGTTGAATTTTAGGCTACAAATCTTTTCGCCCTTAAGCAAACCGAGACATTGATTTATTAGAAGATTAAGTAAGTGCCTTAAACCTTAAGCCTAAATGATCTTATGCTGTGTATTAAAGGGCTTATCGTTGTATGTTTTAGATAAACACATAATATTATTTGCTGCCCGAGTCAGAGTATTAACAACGAACATTTCCTCTCTTTTTTTTGCAAAATTAATGCACTCTCGTTTTTGATAATAAATAACAAACGTCAAGAGCTGCAAATTTCTAATCTAATCGCTTGATCGTTGTAGACAACTCAAGTTTTTTTTTAGTCTGAGTTTTTGGTCAGTTACCGGATTTGTGGTTCTATTCATATGAGATTTCGTGCATTTGACGACAGTTGCGTTGCTTTTCAGTATCACATGATGATTATAAGGCTTGCGTTTCCGCAAAAGTCCAAAATAGTCACAAAAAAAAAAAAACAAAAATAGTAGAAAAGTTATTACCGAATTGTTGATGCCCTTGCAGATTTTAGAATTTATTTAAGCCATACAAACATATGCTTTTTTCGAGATTGGGTTTAAAAACAAATTAAAAACATAAATAAGAAAAATAACAAGCAAATGCTTAAATTTTAAATGCCTAAATAAGGTATTTGATAACTATTGAAAAGAAAATTTTACTTAAAATGTATAGAAATTAATGTCAAATTTGTTAAAGTCTATTTAAATTAACTTTATATGTACATTGAAAAAACGGCAGTAAATTAATTAAACGAATTTTTTGACTAGCACTTGGACACTTGGTTCGGCCTGCCACGCCTCTTTAAAGGCGTTACACATTTTGTGACACAGCGCAAATACCCATTGAAAGGGTATAGAAAAGAAATCGACACACAATCTCAAATTATCGGCTATGGCTCTAATAGTGATAAGTGCAATTAGCAACGGCAACAAACTCACACACACACACAGAGACAAATGTTAAGGCCACACAAAATTTGCAAATTTGCTAAAAGAGCAATAGCGAAATTGTGTGTCTTCTTTTTTTATTTTCTTCTATTTTCATTTCATTTGGTTTTTGCTATCTAAGCTCTTGCCGTTGCTTAATTAGCGAAATAATGTGATAATTGAAGTTTGAAGCGATCGCATCGGGTCATTAACAGTTAACAGTTTGGGGAGACCTGCTCAACGTATGGGGCGTATGCGTAATATTCTGTACTCTAGGTACTTGGCGTTCACATTTGTTTGCTTATCTATTCAATGTACACGACTCTTTCTTTTGGCGTACGTGACATTCGAAAAGCTTACAGTTAACGTTAGAGGGAGAAAGGCGTAGGATTTATGGTCAAAGAGAAAAAGATTCGTTAACACTTTCCTAATGCCAACTGGCGTAAATGTTTTCCCAGTAAATTCAACTGTTCTCACTATCAGTTAAGTATACAGAATATCAAATGCAATACAATCGCTGGCATTGTCTAAATTACTGTTCACATTTGGAAAATTGGCTTGCTCGGCGAAGCGTTAACTCATTATCTGCTTGATGCATTTTAATTATAGTGCAATTTAATTGATTTTCAGCTTAGACCAGTTTAAATTGGATCAGAGTCAAAATCGATGTGGGAACGCTTTATTACTGTTCCCCTTGAAAACGCTGATCTGGCAACTCCCGTTCATTTAAGCACTTGATACGCTCTATTAAAGGGTATTTTATATGTATGTTTATAATGCGCATCAACTGATACTGTAACAATTTAAGACTTTGGTTTCTGCTTTGAAATTTAATTATTTCTTTTATTGGGCAAATATTTTGAATAACTTTTAATTTGCCACATAATAAACTTTTATTTGTGTGGTCGCACTGTTTGTCCTGCAACAGTGTTTCATTTATTTGGGGTCACACTTGTTTTACTGTCTTTCTTCCTTTTCATCTGTTCGCCTTGTCAAGTTCAGTTCGCCAAATTTGCGCAGTTAAAACGAAAGTAATTTAATTATAACAACTTTAAATTGTTTAATGACCTAGGAATTGTTTTTGTTGTGTGCATTTTAACTAGACAATTTTGGGTGAGTTGTTTTTTTGCAAAGGGAACGAGTAAAATCAAATGCAAAGCATTTTTCTCGAAATTTCGATTGTCAAAAGAAGAGACAAAAAATTGCGACTTTTATTTCGCTTTGCGTGTTTTCTTTATATCTATTCATTCTTGATTGCATTTATCGTAATTAAATTGTTTGTTTGCATTTGCTTTTGTTGCATTTTAGTATTTATTTAGTTTGTATATTATTTATTTGGTTTTCTTTTTTATTTTATCAATTTTCTTTTGTTGCTTTTTTTTTGGTTTTTCGTAGCAAACGTTTGGTGTGGCTTTTTGGTCCCAAGCAGCGCGCGCAACCAGCGATAGACAACAACAAAGCAGTGCCTGCAGTTGCTCCTAAACCTGCTCCCGCCCCTGCTCCTGCGCCCACCCCTGCACATTCGGCTGACAAGGAAAATATCTCGCCACCTGCGCCGAAACCTGCAGCCGCTCCCGTTAGTCCACCGAAGCCATCGACGCCTACGCCGCCAGCTCCAGCTCCTACTGCAGTCGTTGCTCCCAAAGCAGCTCCAACACCTGCTCCAGCAGTTGCTCCCACCCCTGCAGCTACTCCCGTGGTTACACCCACTCCTGCACCTACTCCCACTCCAGTCGTTACACCCAAGCAAACAGTTACTTCCCCTGCAACTGCCAGCAAAGCAGCCGACAAAATGCCAATTCCATTGCCCAAATCATTGACCGAGGCCAATACCAATACCAATGGCAATGGCACTGCCACCAATGGCAATGGCAACAACAACTACGATGAACGTGAACTGGATCAGAAGCTCTTCGATGGCCAGCTGCCGCCGAGCAAAGTGGCAAAGGTGGACAACAGCGAGCAGCTAAAGGATGCCAGCAATGATTTCATCAAAGGCGAGGCCAATGCCTTTGTGCAGTCCATCAAGCAGGCGCAGCAGGCGGGCGCCACACGGTAAGACAACACCACATTTTAATTTCATTTGGATTTGTTTTTATCACATTTTTGTTGCTTTATTTTAAGAATATTATTTTTAAAGTTAGTTTTCAATTAGTTTGTGTTTGCGTCGAGAACTTCCGCATGTGAACAAGTTCTCGCTGGGAGCCGGGCAGTGATGCCAAATGTTTTCCGAAAAAAAAGACAAACCGAAGAAAACAGGGGAAAAAAAAGCTCAAAAACTAAAAAAACGACAGAAAAACTAGCCAAACTTTTTCTGACCACTTCTGAAAAGGGTAACAACCTAAAATTTTGACGTATTTTCAACGTTCCCCCATTTTAAGAGGTGAATTTTGATGAACCGGGAACGTATTTTCGCCTTTTTAACGTTTCCATTTTCAAAACGTTTTAAAACTGGCTGTGAATAGAGAAAAAATCCAGATTTTCGGATAGAAGATGATTGAGATTTTTCCCGGCTGAAGCAGTTAAAAACCAGACAAATCTATCCGAAAAAAGGTCAAATTGACATCACTGCATATGGGAGCTGGGCGACGACTGCTTGAGTGGCGAGTTCAACGAACTTGGCTGACTTCTTGTCGCTAAAATAGTTGCCATGTGGCGACAGCCTCAAGCAGTTGCACTTCTTGCTGTTGCAAAAATATGCGCCTGTAATAATGTGCCGCTCTACTGTGACAATAATGATCATGTTCCTGATAATGATGATGACGCTGTTTATTTTAGTCTCATGTTCTGTGCTTGGGCGGACAGCTCGTGCCAACGTGGCATCAACTGTCGTCGACGTCTCCACGGCGCTTGCAGTTTTCTTCTTCGCTGTACTGTCTCCCAACTTATACAGAATTTATGTGGAAAAGTTGCCTTTAATTGCGTGCATTTGATTTTTCATTAATATTCATGCACACAAAAATTAATTGACCTTGCACGCAAGCCTTGTCCTTGCCAGGTGTCCCAAGGATGTGCCTGCTCCAAGACCCCTTAATAAAGTCCAACAACTTTTTGGAAACTCGCCCACACTTGAGCTTCACATATAAGATATACTAAAAGTTAGTCACGTAATTGTTTTGACAACTTATTTCATTCTCTAAAGAAAATTACAGTCGAACTTTCATCACTCGAACTTCTATAACTCGAATTTCTTTATAAGTCCAGCAGTAAAATTAATTAACTCAAGAAAAATAACTATAAGTTAAATATATCCATAACTCGTACCATTTCTTTGGATAATGGTGATTCGAGTTAGGGAAGTTCGACTGTAATTAATTATAAATAATTTAAATGTTATTTTATCAAAGTAATTACTTGACATACTGTATGCAAAGTTAATGGAAAATTGTCTAAATTATGCACTGCTTGTGCTTGTGCCCCCTACGCACACCTCCTGGTGGTGGTGCGCCTTACGATTTAGTCGACTGCTTGCTGGCCTGCTTGGGTCACATGATCTCCCCCATGCCAAGTTTATATTTAAACGTGCATGTTTGGAGACAGACGCAACAACTCTCGACTCGACTGTCGCTGTCATACAGAAAATTCACTTGGATTTATTTTATTTTAGTTATTGCTTTTCTTTCTTTTTTTTTTGTTTTTTTTTTTTAGTGTGCGGCAAATTGGCTGTGCAACGTTGCAGGCAGCGCCTTCCTGTGCGGCACTTTTAGCTAAATATAAATATATGTATGTGTATTAAGTATTATATATTATGTTCATTTAGTACATATGTATGTTGGCGTCACGCCTCATCTCTAATTGTTTGAGTTTGCTTTGTCCGCATAACGCAACACTTTTCTAATATATCTCAGGCTGATGGACAGCATCCCATCAACTTTTTTGATACCTAATGCCTAAAGGGTATACTGTATGTTTCTAAATTAAATGCAAAAGTGTATAATGTGTAAGAATCTTTATCTTTATAAAATACATTAACTCCTGCAAATCGATCTATAAACAATTATAAAACCTTATTTATTTTAGTACTCCACTCAGAAAAATTTATAATTATCCCACATATTTTATAACGATTGAAAACTAAACAGCTGTTAAACAAGCAGTCCAAGTTGCAATCGATCTCTAGCATACACTGCTTGCAAGCAGTTTGTGCATTGATAGCAGAAACTACAGGGCATCTGTCAGTTGATCACTTTATATTTGAAACTTTTACTTGCTTAGTCGATGCTGTAGAAAATGTCACTTAACACAGTGGTTGGCTGATTTGGTTTATCTATACATCTATATAGATATATAGAGGTAATATAAATATATCTACATATACATATTATTGAGTTGATTTTTGGTTGACGCGTGATGCAAAATTGCTTTTGGCAAGCGTCGCTTTTGAAGTGATGCCAAAATATTGTTTAGCAAACAAACAAAGCGAGCGACAACATGCGCCGAGCTTTTAGCAGGTAGTGTGCCCACAACTATAGATGTATAGATAAAGATATATGTGGATATATTAACTACATATAGATCTATATATGTTGCAGACTGGCTCAACTCTCTTTCCAGGCTTCAATGACTGCTGAGAGACAGTGCAGAAACTTTATTGAACTCGTGCTTGGTTGCCCGCAAATTGAACTAATTAATAACACATTTTTCAAATGATTTACTAATTTTTTTTGGCATATTTACTTCCCATTTTTGCCACAACGAAACTGAAATTATATGACCAGGCAAATTGTTGCCGCATTTTCATTCACTCGAATGACTAACTCAACTGTCGGTTATATTAACTAAAGTACAAACAAATTATTCGCTTATGCAATTCGAATTTCAAGTTCAACAAGCAGTGTGTGTGTGTGTGTGTGTGTGGCACACCCTCAATCACCCAGCGATACTTTTGTGCGTGATAAACTCGCTGAAAATAGCATTCACTTTGGGTGAAAAGCATTTTGCCCGTGGGCATAAACCAATTAATCTAATCATTTAATGTTTAACGCTTTTAAGCACACATTTCACCAACTTTTTATATATTATATTGTATATCTTTTGTATTTGCTGTTATCTTTAAAAAGCAATCACATTTTTCACACGCAATTTCAATGTTTAAGCAGAATTTTGATTTGAAAAGCGGTTTAAAGTTATCACATCACATATCTCATAGAAGTTTCAAGTTTGTTTCATTATATTTAAATTTATTACATATTTTTACGAGAAGTTAAGCACCTAAAGCTTAAAGTACAATAAAAAGTTTATAAAAAAAAAAAAATAAATAACTACCTTAACTTTAACTATAGGAAATTATACAGTTAAACTTGCATAACTCGAATTTCTCTATGACTCGAGCTAATTGAGTGTCAGGAAAATTTAAAAACTTAAGAAAACGAACTCTATAAGTCGAATATATCCATAACTCAAACCTTTTCTTTGGTTAATGGTGTTTTAAGTTAGGGAATTTCTCTCAATAATGTTCTGTTTTTGTTTCAAATATTATTTTTGTGAAACTATCTGACAGAGAAATTCTTTTCAAAATAAGTTTGTTTTAGAGCGTTTTGATAGTACTGCCCTTAGATTTGTGTATGCTAAGTGCTTTTTTAACTGTGTACATGTCAACAATGCCAACCACAAAACTTTGTTGTCCCCGTCAGTATTTTGTATTTTGTTTTTGTGTTTTTCAAGGTCGACGTCAACCCCTTAGCAAAAGTACGTGTACATATATATTTATATTGTATATGTATTTGTTGTTTTGAACAATAGATACTTTTGCGGGTAGCTCGCAGATTCTCAAAGCACACAAAGAAGAAAACAGAAAACTGCTTGGATTTACGTAATCTCAGCGCCACTCGAAGATGTCGATGTCGGCAGAGCGATGACAACAACAGAAGCAATTGAAAAGCGAAAGTAAATAATTGCAAAATTGAAAATGCCGGGAGAAATTGTTTGTGATTATGTAAGGGAATGAACATCCTGCCACAGATTTACTGCTTGCTGCCACTTGACATTGCAACCACAGCGAATGTCAGCTGAGAATATCAGAAAAAAATATTTTATATAATTAATTTAAATTTGTTTGCTTTTGATAAATGTGGTTAATAAAAAAAAGGAAAAGTTCTTTTCAAAATAACAAAAAAATGTACGACAGATATATATACTATAAAGTATATAGCATATTTATACATATTTTTCTTGTAGCTTGAGAATCGTTCTTTGTTTGTTGCATAAAATTCGTTGGCAACTATTCAAAAAAATATCTATGTGGATATTTTCATATATATTTTTGCTTAAATAACAAGAAGAATGAATATGTTCACTTCGATATTCAGAACTGTCTGTTTCTGTATCTAATGTTTATGATCAAGCAGGTTGCCTTACATACTATATACAAATATAATATCTTATACATCTATCTGCATATATTGTATTCAAAAACAAATGTTTATGGCTATTCAAAATCAAGTTCAAGAATTTAGCTAAAAGTTTTTCAAATATCTATAGTAGTTGTACTTTTAGATTGATCTTGTGTCATGTCGCTCTTTCTAAGAAATTGAACAAACCTATCTATACATTGTACATAAAAACGATATCATCTGTTATTTTCCTTTATACTGTTTTATAATACCATTTTATTTTCGAGATTTCATTATTTTATGTGTGGTATTAGTGCCAAAATATATGACCTGCGTTTTTGGTATTTCGTGTTCATATTTTTCAAAAATGTAGAATGAATAACTTGGGATATGGCAAAAAATTTAATACCTTTACAGAGAAATATATAAATTTAACAAAATGTGAAAACTTAATTCTCAGTTAACGACATTTAATAGAGTAATACGATGCTTTCTGCCGTCTGTATTTATAAGAATGCGACAGCTGTGTAAATTTTCTTAGGCTTAGCAACAGACAACTTTGGTTAAAGATACCGATTTCAGTCTGGAAACTGATCAGATATGCTCTGTATGCCCCACAATTTTATTATTTCTTATTTTAACTTGTTTGAAGAACCACAATAAGAACCACTATAATAAAGTTAGAAAATAATAAGATAAAGTTTTTATCAAAAAATAAATGTGATTACTTTTCTATATCAAATCAATTGCTTGATGCTGTATGCCAGCGATGGGCACGAAATCTGAATTCAGGAGCAGTCGCTAGCTCCCGGAGCCCATGCGTGCCCACCGCTGCTGTATGCAGATCAACGCTCTAAAATTTATACAGTGGACCACTAATGTCTTCATACACCCTAACCTAAAATTTGATACAGATTTCTTAATTTAATCTTCTACTCATTTAATTTCCGTTTAAATGATACAAGAATTTCTTTAACCCATTAAGTACCCATGGAAAATTTTGATCTTTTGTAAAAGTCTATTTTTAAACTTTTTTCCTGTCACAAAAAAAAAATATTTTGATGCAGAAAAACAATCGAAAACAATACTAGCAGAGAATTTTGAAAAAAACAAATTTTGCAGTCAAAGATTTTTTTTTTGAGATCGTGGATACTTTACAATAATTTCAAATATTCCATGGGTACTCAATGGGTTAAAGAAATTTTTATATCATTTAAACGGAAATTAAATGAATAGAAGATTAAATTAAGGAATCTGCATCAAATCTTCTTTATTATAAAAAAATTTGACAAAAGTTAGGGTGTATGAAGATATGGTCCACTGTATAAATATTATTTTTTTTATTAAGATTACTCCCCAATGGACTTAAACTCCAGGCAAATGTATAAAGAAGTTCAATTTCTCAGTTTTACTGTGCTTCAATGTGATCGTTTGCATATGTGAGAATTCTTCCACCCTCTTTCTTCTTCCCCATCACTTGACATTTGTTGAGCTTTTTTTGCCGTTGTCACACATCGCAGCTTGTTTGCATACTGCAAATATTTACGCTTAATTCTACGAAAGAATGAAAAAAAAGGAGGAATAAAGCAAATAAATAGTTGTTGAACTACTAGTTGCGCCAGGGGAACAATAAATTTCGATTTACTTTGATTAGTTTCTTCAGCAGGTTCGTTATGAGTAAGCAGTTTTCTATATATGTATATATGTATGTAACTACCCCACAAACACATTGCTCTAGTCGAGAGTGTCGTTATAAATTAAATACACACAACGTGTGTTCCTCAATAATAATTAAGCAATGTTTGTGCGCCTGCCCTTTTTTTTGTGTGTATGTGTGCGTATCATGTGAGGCACTGTTGGCTCTGCTCGATTACTAATACCAATGCAAACGCCCCCACACAGTAGTAGGCTTGCCATATAATCCGCTGCAGTCGCTAACTGTACATAAAGTTGCATATATGTATGCAATTAGTTGCAAGCCGGCTCTCTCTCCCACTCGCACGCTCTCTCTCTCTATCTGTCACACACACATACAAGTGCATTTCTTCGCTTCTGAACACTTTCCTTTTTCGCATACATTTACACTGCTTAACATGGGCATTGGTCACACTGCTTGCACAGTGTGACAAGAGCTTTTATGTACAGCTCGTGCTCTTTTACGCTCGCAATATAATTCCAAAGCTTTGTGAAACGTCACGTCCTACGTCAATTGGCACTGCCAACTAATACACATGTAAAACAACGGACAACAACAGCAGAGCAGCGAAGGCAACAGCAGGCAGGCAGCGCAGCAGGAGGCAGGCCTCACACACACACACACACGCATACCACACTCGATATATGAAAGCAAAGCTTTCTGCCATCTCTCTTTCTCTCTTGCGCGTATGTGTGCTCGTTGAGTAGTTTGAAAGTGAAAGAAGAAGGGTGCCGCTGCTTCTGTTGGCAGCGGCAGCAACAGCGACGTCGCCTCTGCCAGCCTGCCGTCGACTGCAGCTGAGCTAAAGAACAACATTTTCTGATCATTGTAACGTTGGACGTTGAATTCTACGGTTGCAAAGGTGAGCCGTTCTCCAAAACATAAAACCATAAGACAAATATTCTGTGCAAATAATTTGTGATATGAAATTTATCATAATTATTTTAATTTAAATTAATATTAAGTTAAGTGAACCAAATCTATACACAAATGTATCCCAAGTGAGTAGTGTGGATGCAAGCAGTATGTGGGTGCGCGCGTTTTTGTGTGTGTGTGTGTGCAAGCAGTTCACAATTCTGAAAAGCGACTTTTAAAGTTGACTCACTGTCCCAACTGCAGTTTGCAATTTGCGATTTTCGCAACGAAACCGGTTACCGGCAAACAATATATAAAAAGAGATACCGATAAAGAGAGAAGCGCAAAAAATAAAAAAAATGAAAATCAGCCAACGCTTTTATATAGTTAGTATGCGCCTGTATTTAGTTGGCCAATTGAGTTTGCAAAACTTGTTTTTTTGTCGCTTCCCTTGTTGCAAGTATCTAACCGAACTATCTATTTGCCGATAAGGTGAAAACAATTGTTAATAGTGCCAAAAATGATAAGCAGCAACGTTCGGTAGACGACAGCAGCTGCCAAAAGTATTTTGCCAACACTTGGCACTTGTCGGTCTTCTGGCCACACCCACTGTCGCTAACTGTCTACTTGAATTACACATTGCCTTGAACTTGTCTCTTCTATAAGTACATTCACACTAATACTAATAATTGCAAATAGATGGCGGTCATTGCCAAGTGAATTGCATAATCGCTTATCGTACACTGGCGACCAAAGATATTAGTCATTATGGAGCTGTCTAGAAATATACACAAATATAAACAGTTGAATGAACTCAATTCCAGGTCTGTAATTGCATTCAAGCAATTATAGGCAATGGTTAAAAACCTATTACATAATATGGCCTATAGTTTGAGAGTCCCTTGGAATTTCGACGACTGTCTAAATTTAGTAGCAGCTCTCTCGGTCGATTCGTTTCGTTTCGAGTTGATGATATTAATGCCGGCTGCTAAAAATACGAGCAAACTCAAATAAACAAAACAATCAAGCAGAGCGCACACACACACGGGAAAGAATCAATACCTGAGCACAATATATTTATAGCGCACTGTAAACTTATATCCCAGCTGACAAGCAGTTAACACACACAGCTAAATAATGAATAGAAATGCAAATGGAAATGAGAAAATGCTTAGAACTGTTTTTTGTGTCAGTTTATTTATCTCTGTTTATTTCCACAACAAATCGTGCAAATTTGTTGCCCCTACAATGATCTCTTCTTGTTTCCCCCTCCATCTCTATCTCTCTCTCTCTCTCTCTCTCTCTCTGTATGTCGTTGTCACGTTGTTGTTAATTATTCAATTGAAATCCATTAAAGCGCAAAATGAATCAAAAAAGACGAGAGAGCAGAGAAATAGACAGCACAAAAATGCGAAAAACAGAAAAGTTCAACTAGAAAAAAAAAATTGTAATCGTGAAAAATTCCATTTAACAGTTTTTCCTATAAAACCAGTTGACAAAGCAACGCCCCCATTAAATCGGGGCGGGTCAAACAAACGCCCATTGTCTGTTGTCTGTTGCAAGCAGTCAAGTTGCATAATCGCCAAGGGGTTGGGCACAGTTTTTCAGTCAGTTTTCGCATCATTTGGCTAGACAGGAAATGAAATTACACACACACACAGATACAAACAGCGAAAATTGCCAACTAGTAGAAATACTATATAAAAACACAGGCATGCATGTGTGTGTGCTGCCTGCTTTGATATACAATTCATCGGCGTTGGCACAAAACAAATAAACAAACTGTAACTTTAGGCGCAAAGTAAACAAATCAAATAGCTCACACTATGCACTATATTTTGAGCGCGACTGTGGCAAGCAGGCACAAAAGCTTTGCCTCCACAACTTTTGCCAGCTACAGACAGCAGCTGTACAGGACGAGCTTTCACTGGCCGACTGAAAGCTTGTAGCGACTGCTGTTAAAGCTAACGACATTTAACGACAGAACGGTTAACAGCAGTGCTGGACTTAACAGCAACTGCATTGAGCGTGCTGTTAACTGCAGTTGGTTGCACTGCTTGCTGAGGTTTGTGAATGCTTCTGTGTGTGTGTGAAAGTGTTTGTTGTTGTAGCTAAATGACTGTCGCACTTATTCGTTGATTGTCTTCGCAGACAGAAGAATACATATTAAAAAAAAAGGCAAATGAGAAACAAAGTTAAATCAACGACATCCGGGCAATGAGCGCAAAATTCTAGTGAAATTTATACTCAAGTTGAAAGCCATCATATTCATAAGTCTCAATGGATCTTCCCTCTGTCTCTCTCTCTCTCTCTACAGTTTAATTGAGCATTTGCCAAAAGAATTTTAATTAAATCAGCAGAAGACTATATAGAAAATATACGAAATATATATGATATGCGGGTGCCCGCTCCCTCTTGCTCTATCTCCCTTGCACACACTGTAAAAACTTAAACTGCTTGCTGGCTTCATCATAAGCCTAATCCCAATCAATTTTTGTTTTTGGTTTCCCGCATGAGGGTTAATTTAATATAATAATGAAGTGAAATTTTTGTAATTATTTTTAAATATTTGTTGATCTTAATTTCCTTAAATATATTATTGCAATTTGCCGTTGCATTTAATCACGTTGGCGGCATATCAATGCCAATTTTTGTAAGTTGGCTGTTTTGTTTGTTAACTCATTTCGCATTTTAGCCATGGCCCGAACTGTCTGCCAATTTCTTTGTGCAATCGCCAAACCAAAATCGCAGCATTTCGTTGTTTGTATGCAATTAAAGCGCAGTTATTGCAACACACATGGACAGCCAAGCAGGAGGTAAGCAGTAAGGGGAGCAGGTGATGGTGAAACAAGAGGGAAACAGGGGAAGCAGTGCACAGTGGGTCTTTTAGATATTCTTAGACCGGATTAATTCAAGATTTTTTCAAGTCTTTAAGCAAGTTAGTGCTCTTAAATAATGAATATAATTTTACAAGGACAAATAAATTTGGTATTAGTATTTAATTGATTTTAAAACTACTTTTGACCCTATATTTGAAAAACCATAAACGGTTTCGATTTGTCCGATAAAAATAAAATTCCTTAGGTTAAAAAAAATGTATATAAAATGTTTTCCTGCACAAATAAGTTTACAGAATACAAATCTAAGAAAATTGTTTAAAAGTTATTAATTAAGCGCAGCTAAAATGGCAAAAATGTCCACTGTGCGTTAGCTGTTAGTTCAATGACTTGCGGAAAAAATGGCTATGAAATTGTTTGAATTTCCAGTCGTTGCGATTCTTGGCCAGGCTTTCGCTTTCAGTTGCCTGTCTGCGTGTGTTGCCAATTTATAACGACCAACAACTTGTCGTTAGAAACACAAACACAAGTGGAGAGATACAGCTAATGTTGAGTTATTACTTATATTATATGTATGCCAAGTTATTATCTTATCCGTGTTTGCCAGCTGTTTATAGTTTGTAAGATCAACTTTCAGTTTGTTTCCCCGGCAACTGCAACATGAAACTTGAAGCAATTTTCTCTCTCCTTTTCTCACTCGCTCTCTTTTGGCTTATCAGCTAACTAGCTTTTGACCAACTCTCAGTTACTCTCTCTCTCTCTGTCTGTCTGTCTACTTGCGTCTCTTTCTTAGGCTGTCTCCAGTTTGTTTGCAAAAAAAATTAAAATCGCGTTCAGCATTCGCGTATCAAAGTTAACCGTTAACGGTTGCCAATTTCGCGTCGCGTTTTTTTAGACTCGGCTATAAACTGAAGCCTCCAATTAACTGTTGCATATCAAATTGACGCTAATCTAGGAAAACTCTAGATCAAAAAAGTATTGTGACGCGTGTGTGGGAACGAGATTTGAAAGTGTTTTGCAGCATTGCAATTAATTTTGAAAAAATTCAAATATTTTAAAACAACTTTAAAGCATCCTTTTAGTTGGCAGGGTTGTCAAGTTTATCGCTGCCTGCTGCTAGCCTTTTGAGGGTTGTCTATTAAAACTGTATCAAAAAATGATTTTAAATTTTTTTTTTTTAATTTCAATTCATTTTAAAAATTCGTATATTGGAAATTAACTTAAAGGCTAAATTTTTAACTGTCAGGGTTGTCACATTTAGCGATGCCTTTCGAGGGTTGTCTAGGAAAACTATATATTGAAAAGATTTTAGTGTAATTAAAAAATTACAATTGATTTTAAGAAATTTTATATTGGAAATTAAATTTTAAGCATAATTTGTAATTGTCAGGGTTGTCACTTCTAACACTGTCTGCTAGCCTTTCAAGGGCTGTCCTGAAAAACAATATCAGAAACAAGTTGAATGTGATTTAAAAAGTTCAATTGATTTAAACAAATTCCAATTGTCGTATTGTCAATTAACTTTAAAGCATCCTTTTTTTCATCGCCAGGGTTGTCATGTCTTTCGCTGCTAGCCTTAAGGGTTGCTAAGGGGTGCAAAGGGAGAGGGATGAGGAGGGAGGTTTTTATACCACTATAATGAAATCAGTTTTTCAATTGTGCCAAGTTAATTCGATTTGCGTTGCTTTCAAGTGCCGCCCTATAAATGTGAGAGGACACTTCAATATCTTTGTATACGTGTGTGACATCAATTGTTGAGTGTGTGTGTGTTGTGCACACTCGAGTTAATTGATTAGTTTGCTTTGAAGAGAGAGGGAGAGACAGAGTCAAAACAGCCATTTAGAGCCTAACCATTGTCATATATAATGTATATATAGTTATATATACATAGTTGTATCAGCATTTAGTGCAACATTCACTCAAGTGGGTCGTTGTCGTTGTCACATCACAATCACAATCTACAAGTAGAACCACAGCTAAAGCTTATCTTTATTAGCAAGAAAAAAAAGTACACTACTCTCTTAAATGACTTTAAATTTTCCGCAAATGACACAATGTTAAAATCAATCTGATAAAAATATATACTTGCCAATTGAAAGCAAGTTTGTCAAACTCAGGGAATTTGTTCCTATCCTAAAATTGTAGTTAAAAACAGATTAATTTCGTGGAACTTTTTAAAATGTCTAATAATTCAATTGTATTCTGATCGAGTTAGACCAATATAAAATTTGATCACATTAACGAAGTTCTTAAAAGTTCCCAGAAGTATGCTCTGCTTTTTTAAATAAATCCCTGTGAAAGTCAAATTGGGAATAAGTTTTAAAGTAAAAAAAAAAACTAAAAAAAAAGTTGTGCTATGCTTGTATTTTTAAATTGTTTTTTATTTAGTTCAAAATTAAATTTCTAGCATTTATTTTTCAAATATATTTCTTATTTAAAGCGAATACTAATGAGCTTGCTTAATGATAAGATCTTGAAAATTGGAAAATTCAAATTTGGAATAGGAAACTATCTGTCTGAACCGCTTCATTTGTGCTGATACCCTAATTAACGGCAATTCACAAGAACTAATTGTTAATAAAAACAAATATGCTGAAAAAGATATAGAATTGTTATACATTTAATAAAAAAAATTAAAAACGTAATATACAAAAATAAATTGACATTGCCGAAACCCGGGATTGAACCGGGGACATTTAGATCTTCAGTCTAACGCTCTCCCAACTGAGCTATTTCGGCTGTTGTGCTAAACTTAGCAAACTTGGGATCAAATACGAAATAATCAAATCAAAGATCAAATACGGATAAGATAAGAATACAAAAATAAATGCAACTGAACAAATTTAAAAATTTCTAATAATAAAGTCATTGAGTATTTCCGGAAATTGAGAAATAAAGTCTTTAGTCAGCTTAGCTAGACTTTTCACCAGTTGTAAGTTATTCCGGAACAAAAAGTCATAAGCAGTAAACTGCATTACATTCATCATGAATGAGGCATAAAGCGAGTGGTTTTTTTTTTCTGTTTGCATTCAAATTGTTTTCAATTTCAAATAAATATTGCAGTTGTTATTACTGTCTTTAGAGTTAAGAGAGGGGGTAAGAAGTGGGGGGGAAGAAAGAAATTGGAGCTTAGTCACTTGGGGAGGCGGCAAAACAATTAGTCCGAAATAAAAAACCCGAGGCAGAGTCTGAGTAATGAAATTAGGCAAACACAGCAGACGAAATGAAACAAAACAGAAAAGAAAACGAAAAAATACAAAAAAAAAAAACAGTAGCTTAAAAAATGCGACGAAATGAAATTGCAGGCAAATAATAATGTGGCACAGACATGCAATGTGTGCAGCATGCCACCTTCCTCTCCCTCTCTCTTTCACTCACTCTCCCTTGCTCTCGCTCTCGCTCTCTCTTTGTGTCTGGTTACACGTCTCAGTGCACAGGCGTGAAATGTAACTCGTATCTCGTTTCGGGTGCACGTGCACTCAACGTTGGGAATGCCGCAAGCTGGCCGTGATTTTCAGTACCGTTTGGCTAACCTTCACTCCATCTCCTTCTCCTTCGCTCACTTAAGCTTGCCTCCTCCACGCATGCCACACGCCAGCACTTGAGGCGCCGCACAAGTGGTCGAGTAGTCAGCCAAATCGTCAGTCGAGTAGTCAGTCAAATCGTCAGTCAGTCATGCCATTAGCAGCCCTCATTTCACACTCGAGCCGTCACTTGAAGTTGACTTGACCAAACGAGCAGCTCCCATTCCCCTGCCCTTCCAATTTCACTCCCTTTTCACTACTCCCCCGTTTCAGTGCCCTTTTCATGCCTCTTTTTGAGGCGCAACAAGCCTCTTTATTTTTTTTTTACAGCTGCCAAAGCCGCCGCGTGCCATAAATTTTATCGATTTAGCCATGCTTGCTGTGACTCGCTGGTTGGTGGTTGTTCCTCTCCTTTCCTCTCCTCTCAACTCGTTGCTGCACGCACGCATCAAATAAATATATCCTTCCTTCCGCATTATATTGCGCTCTCATACGGCAACAGTTTTTAGACCCTGTACTTGTCAAGCTTACAAAATAGGAATTTGATTTTGTAATCAAACAGCTTTTAACTAAAAAATATTATTTACTTACTGCTGTCTTTAAATTTTGTATTTTTATAATTATTTTGTTACAATTTTTGAATGTTTTAAATTTTACTATATTTCCAATGAATTGCAGTTAAGTTCATTAAAGATTTATTAGTTAAATGGGTACAAATAGTTACAAAAATCCAGCTTTCGTTTAATTTTTGCTAATACTGATGTGGACTTAGAATTCTAACTACCACTAAAATTTAATATGTTTTTTATCGCTACTTAATAATTAGTTAACAATGTTTACAACCACTAAATAATTTGTTAGGCATTCCCTACATATTGTAACTTACTTTTTATCTCAAGAAGATTAATAAAATAGTGGAAATTGGGTATATTTTAAAATCAGATAAGTGCTGGAGTCTTGAAATTTGAATCTTAGTTTCAACAAATTGCAATACGGTCGTAAAAAAATTTTGAAAATTATTCAAAAAATTAAAAAACATAAAAACGTTTTTTTCAGAATGAGTACAGGGTTTCTCCCAGTTGGGCTTTCTCAACTGTAGTTCGTGCCTATTAGTATATTTTATTTTGTCTCTGTCGCCGGCGCCTGGGGCGACTGTTTGTTGTTGTTGCAACCCTGCTGCTGTTGGGGTTGGCAACCCTGAAAAGTCGCGCTCTCTCTCTGCACCTCTCTCTGTCTTTCGCTTTGTGCTGAATTTGTTGCCGGGAACACACTGTTCATTCCGAGCTCCTAGCTCAGTATCCTTTTGAGAGACGACGTAAAACGTGCGCGCCAAAAACTCGGCAAAAACCCGAAGCGCATCCAGCACCCAAAAAAAAATCGAACGAAGCGAGCGAATAAACGAACGAAGTTATCTTCGTGTGAATTGCACCCTGTAGTCTGGACTCCATAGTTTGCCGATTTTATTGAGCCCGGGCGGCGTGTCCTGTTTCTGTTTCTGTTTCAGTAGTCAGCAAGCAGTCGAGCAATTCGCAAGTTCTCGCCAACTTTGAGCCGCTCCTTAAAAAACTGCTTTGTAGCCTAGTCTTTTTTGTAGTGTATACCTTTGGGCGCGGCAGCGATAAACGCGAGAGAAACCCAGCAAAAAAAAAAATTAAAATTTACTTAAACAGGCAAATTTCGAAAACGACGAACAGACCACCAAAAAAAAAAATATATATATTAAAAATAAAACAAAAGTATTTTCAAAATCAAAGCATAAAAAGCAATACAATTTAAGCGCGTGTGTGTGTGTATTGATGTGTGTGTGTGATCTATATAAATATATATAGACTATATACTTGTAAGAAAAGCTGCATTGTGATTTCATTTTTACCTGCAAAAATCAAACGGAATCAACGCACCTTTTTTTATACACAACAACAACAACAACCAAGAAAACTTTTGTGACCAAGCCAAGGCCAAATTTTATACAAAAACTAAAAAAAAAGAAAAACCAAAACTTTACAAGTAACTAAATTTAAAGAAAAAGCATATATAATAAAATAAAGATGGGTTTGTGCGCCTCCAAGGATAAAAAGGAGAAAGTGATCGAAGGCGATGGCGGCGCAACGGCAACGGCAAATGGGGAACCAAATGGCGGCACTGCCACATCCGCTGATGGGGCAGCAGCTGCCCAGGATGGGTGTGTATATGTATACTACCTATGTATATATGTATGTGTACTTAATGGGGCTTGTCATAGGTCCTACAAGAACATGGACATAGGCCAAACATTGTCTGGTCAGAGTCTCTCTCTCTCTCTCTCTCTGTGTGTGTGTATCTAATGCTGACGTCAGACTGCCCAAAAAAAAAAAAACACTTAAATGCCATAAAAATATTATTGCCCTGGTCTCCGTTTTTGGGTTCATTTTGAGCCGGGTTTCAAAAGCCAAGGCGCATGTGCGGGTGAGGGAGGGGGGCGTGGCAGGGCGTACTCACTACACTGTATGCGTATTCAGCGTGCAGCCGGCAAAAAAAAAGCACCACCACCCATTATTATGGGCAAGAGCACGAGCCACCACCGAAAGCTAAACTGGGTGTATATTCATGTATTTAGTTGCCTGAGAATCGCACAGTTGCGTGTTTAGTTTTTAAATAAAAACGATGTCAGCTAGACAATTTCACAAATTCATTGCCTACTTTCAGGCGCCACAATTGCCAAGAGATTATAAAGCAATTAGAATTATATTGTATAAAAACATATAATATTTGCCAACTTTTGTTAATTCAGCAAATGTTGTAGTTGTAAAATAATTGTGCAAATTTGGCACATGTTGAATTAACAAGTTGAACTGTTTATTAAATACTTAAAACCTCTAGAAATTTACTGACATTTTATCTACTCAACCTTTTTTAATTCATTTGAAACCTAGTTGATTTTTTTTAGAATTTTCCCTGCCACAACAAATATTTGTTGTGATTTCTACTTTCTACTATTGGAATTCTTAACTCAGCTACAAAATTTGGCTAAAAACGGACAACAATATCATATAGGCTTCAATTACTGAATGATTAAAAAAAATATAATTTTTTTATTTTTGAAAAAAGGCAACAAATGTGGCAGTAATTTAAAAACCATCTTTTGAACTCAAAATATGCCATTTTTTTATGCTTATTTATTAATTTTGAACCAAAAAATGTTTTTTTATAGTGTTAGACGGTTCAACTTTCAAGTTGTTTATTAAGTCATTTATATTTTTTTGAAAGTCTAGTTTTTTGTTAGTTGACATCACACGTTTGGTGTTTTTATAAGAATATATTTGATTATCTAAATTTACGCATTCCAACTTAGCTTTAGTATAAGCAAATTATATCAACTTATTAATATTAAGAACTGAAAATGAAAAACAAACTTGAACTAATTTATTTGTATTTATTTAATTTCTGAAATTGCAGCAAACAAGACACGATGGTTGATGCCGCTGTTCTCGCTAAATTGGAGGAGGGTTATGCCAAGTTGGCTGCCTCCGACTCGAAGTCGCTGTTGAAGAAGTACCTGACCAAGGAGATCTTCGACAACCTGAAGAACAAGGTGACGCCGACCTTCAAGTCGACCCTCCTGGATGTGATTCAGTCCGGTCTGGAGAATCACGATTCCGGCGTTGGCATCTACGCCCCCGATGCTGAGTCGTACACAGTGTTTGCTGATCTGTTCGATCCCATCATTGAGGATTATCATGGTGGCTTCAAGAAGACCGACAAGCATCCAGCCTCTGATTTCGGTGATGTGAGCACCTTCGGCAATGTGGATCCCACCAACGAGTATGTGATCTCGACTCGTGTCCGTTGCGGTCGCTCCATGCAGGGTTATCCCTTCAACCCCTGCTTGACCGAGGCCCAGTACAAGGAGATGGAGGGCAAGGTTAGCAGCACTCTGTCTGGCCTCGAGGGTGAGCTTAAGGGCAAATTCTATCCACTGACTGGCATGGAGAAGACCGTCCAGCAGCAGCTGATCGATGATCACTTCCTGTTCAAGGAGGGCGATCGTTTCCTGCAGGCGGCCAACGCTTGCCGCTACTGGCCATCGGGTCGTGGCATCTACCACAATGACAACAAGACCTTCCTGGTCTGGTGCAACGAAGAGGATCATTTGCGCATCATCTCCATGCAACAGGGTGGCGATCTTGGTGAGATCTATCGTCGTCTGACCACCGCCGTCAATGAGATCGAGAAGCGTGTGCCATTCAGCCACGATGATCGTCTTGGTTTCTTGACCTTCTGCCCCACCAATCTGGGCACCACCATCCGTGCCTCTGTGCACATCAAGGTGCCCAAGCTGGCCTCCAACAAGGCCAAGCTCGAGGAAGTCGCCGCCAAGTACAATCTGCAAGTGCGCGGCACTCGCGGCGAGCACACCGAGGCCGAGGGCGGTGTCTATGACATCTCCAACAAGCGTCGCATGGGTCTCACCGAATACCAGGCCGTCAAGGAGATGTACGATGGCATCACCGAGCTGATCAAGCTCGAGAAGAGCTTGTAAATTCGCTCTATCTCAACCCAAAATAGACAACACTCCAACAACAACAACCAGTTGGCGTTGTAACCAAAAACAACACGTTGGATAAATCTTCAACTCGTTGATCGCCTTCAACTCGATCCTTTTTTGGCGTCACGGGTTGTGTTTGCTTTATATAGTTTGTAGTCTGGGATTTTTGTATTGTAGCTGCCGCTGACACTCGGCATTTGTCGTCTTATTCTTTGAGAGTCGCGGCTTTAACCAAACAACAACAACCTGCAATACAAACAAACACCAATAACAACAACAACACCTAACTGCACACTACCAACCACTAGAACAACAACAACAACAAACAACAACAACAACATTTGAAAAACTATTTCAACAAAAAAATATTTGCTTAAAAAAGAAAACAAAAGAATGTAAAACATTTTGGCATTTGTGTCAAGCAAAAAACAACCAACAACAACAACAAAAACTTTAAATATTTTTATTTTAAGTCTTAAGTTTATAAAAGAATTAAAATTATAAAAAAAAATAAAAAAAATACAAAAAAAAAGGTTGGTTAATTTATTTTAAAAGAGAAAGATGAGGAATATGGATTTTTACTGGATTACGATTAAAAATTGTCCAAAAAGAACTTAGATTGAGAAGAATCGAGGAAACGAATGCTACAAAATGAGTTGGTACATTAAATACTTATTCAGGCCTGTTCCGAATTTCACTTTCAATTAAATTTGTCGGAATTGAATTTCTTTAACCTGCTCTTAAATCAATGAAGAGTTTAAATCCGATAAAGCGAAAAACGATCATTTTCAAACACAGTCTAAATTCAAAGTGAGTAAATGCATATCACTGCTAAAAAGTAAAAAGTTAAAACCGGAGAAAGCCTGATTATTTCCGATTTATAAAAAGCTGCAAATCATAAAAGAAAACGCTTTTTTTCCTTATCATATATGTAGATAGTACCCGTAAAAAACAAGTGGGGAAAGTCTATATTCGAGCTACCGACTATAGGACACCCGTTATTTAAATTTTTTATTTTATTGCATGCTTTTAGGCACTCAGCCATTACCACCTTTCTATTTGTCCGATTTTGTTTTATTAAATTAGGATGATAGCTTTAGTTAATAGATAACGTTAATGACCAAAAAATATTCTAAAAAAATATCCGCTTTTAGATGTTTTTTAAGCAAAGGGTATAAAAAGAGATAATAAGACTCAATATTGAGAAATAATGCTTAACTTTCGTTTCCATAGCTTGATAAAAAATTAAAAATGCCATATAAATCAAATTTATTCACAATTGAACGATATATCGATAGATTGGGTAACATTGCCGATATTATCGATAACAATTGAAATAGACTTTACTAATAATTTCATCTCTTTATAATTCTTAAGAACACCTTCAAAAGTTATAATGCTTAAGATAAAATTCTGCTTAACTAATGTATGCAACTAAATTTAAATCAGCTGTAAGTCGAATGAATGCCGATAGTACCGTTAACAATTTAGAAATACGTATATCGATTTTTTGCTGAATAATTCATATTCATAATACCCTTTTCTTTTCCTAATCGCTCTTGTTAAAAGAATCTGCATTGTTCTTTTCACATTTGTCATCTTTCTTCGGATCTTTGGGCTTATCAAATTTACTAGCCAATGCATTGGCATTCTTCCTTTGGTTTTTCTTTGGCTTAATTTTTAGCTTTTCGCTCCTTTTCCGCGCTCCTCTTGCACTCGGCATTGATCAGGGCTTGAACACCTTCATACATTTCGCTGACCGTTTCATATTCGGTGAGTCCCAATCGCCGTTTATTCGAAACGTAAATGATGCCGCCCTCGGCATCCGCGTCTCCCCCTTCAATTTTGCGCAACTGTAAATGATATTTTATTGCGACTTCCTCGAGCGTTGACTGATCGTTGGCGATACTGGGCAACTTCATGTGCACTGAAGCGCGTATCGAGGTTCCCAGATTTGTGGGACAAAAAGTCAAATAACCCAAACGAGCATCATGATTAAACTGCAATTGATGGGCCAAAGATTCGATGCCAAAAATCATCCGTTCATAAGCTCGCCCCACATTGCCGCCCTTCTCAATAGAAATGACCCGGACGTGATCTTCCTCATTCAACCAGAACAATAGGGGTAAACCCTTCTTATTTATCCAAATGCCACGACCCAAGGGCCAATGTCGCATAGCATTCGACTCGTCCAAAAATGAATTGTAATCTTTAAATAGATGATTCTTGGCTACCAATTTCTGCTTGGTCTTCTCATCCATCTGACAGAGGGGATAATATTTTCCGGCATGTTCGCCACACAGATTTCCCAGCGCCTTCGTCACCATCGTCTGCAATTCGTCGTAATCGCATTGTGTTAAACACGGATTGAATGGAAAATTCTTCACAGATCTGCCGCAACGAAGACGTGTCGACACAATAAATTTACGTTCTGGATCCAAATCGGGGAAATCGGTTCCGTAACCGTAGCAAGTGGCGGGATGCTTATCCGCCTTTTTGAAACCATGATATTCCTCAATAATCGGATCAAAAATGTCCGCAAATGTTGAATACGCCTCTGGATTTGGTGCATTTATTCCAATCGTCGAATCCAAATTACACAATCCGTATCGAATACAATCCAACAAAGTGGAATTATAAGTAGGCGTCGTTTTATTTTTCAGTTTGTCGAAAATTTCGCGCGTCAAATGCTTTTTCAGCAACGATTTCGAGTCAGAGTAACACAATTTCTTGAATCCTACTTCCATTTCTTCCATTACTTCCTCGGTAATTTCGGAGCGTCCTCCGATACTTTTGTTCTTGCTGAAAATGTATGTGAAGGGCAGCAGCTTCTTGGGCAACAGACGACGTATTCGTAGCGATAACATGTTGAATTTAATTTACTATAGAATTTCAATTTAAACAAATAATTATGTGTATATATATATATTTTTTTTTGATAATTTTGTGTGAAAGCCTAAATGAAAACTAATGTAAATTTATTTAGCTATATAAGCAAATTGAGCCTACTTATAAAAAATAAGACGATTCAGTCTAAAAAGAATAATACATTTATGTTTCTACAATTGAAATAAGTTCAAAATGTCACGATTTAACAATACATCGATAGCTTAGGGGCTAGCATCGATAAAAATTTTAATATACTTTATTATTATTATTTCACTTCATAATTCTTAAGACTGAGGCAAAGTTACAAGGCCCTAAGTTACATTTCTTCTTAACTGATGTTTTAATCCGATAGGCTTTAAATTTGGAAGTAAATTGAAATCTGGTGTAAATCGAATTATCGATATATGTTTATCGTTTTTCTCTGAAAATTCCTGAGGAATAATTCTGCTTTACTCATTTCTTTTTCTTATCACTCTTGCTAGAAGAATCTGACTTGTTCTTTTCACATTTGTTCTCTTTCTTCTTTTCACATTTGCTCTCTTTCTTCTTTTCACATTTGTTCTCTTTCTTCTTTTCACATTTGTTCTCTATCTTCTTTTCACATTTGTTCTCTTTCTTCTTTTCACATTTGTCATCTTTCTTCTTTTCACATTTGTTCTCTTTCTTCTTTTCACATTTGTCATCTTTCTTCTTTTCACATTTGTCATCTTTCTTCTTTTCACATTTGTCATCTTTCTTCGGATCTTTGGGCTTTTCACATTTAATAGCCATTGCTTTTCTGTGCTCTTCTAGTTTCTTTCGGTCCTCTCTCGCCTTTTCTTCCTTTGGCTTTTCTTTAGGCTCATTTTTAGCTATTCGCTCTTTTTCCGCGCTCTTCTTGCACTCGGCATTAATCAGAGCCTGAATACCGTTATACATTTCAGTGATCGTTTCATATTCGGTGAGTCCCATTCGCCGTTTGTTCGAAACGTCAAAAACACCGTCCACGACCTCAGAGTGTTCCCCATGAGTTCCGCGCATCTGTAAATGATATTTCCCTGCGATATCCTCTAGCGTTATCCGATCGTTGACGATACTGGGCAGCTTTATGTGCACGGAGGCGCGTATCGAGGTTCCCAGATTCGTGGGGCAGAAGGTCAAATAACCCAAACGAGCATCATGATTGAACTGCAATTGATGGGCCAAAGATTCGACGCCAATAATCATGCGTTCATAAGCTCGCCCCAAATTGCCGCCCTCCTCCATGGCAATGATCCGAACGTGATCTTCCTCATTCAACCAGACCAGAAAGGGTAATCCCGCCTTATTTATCCACATGCCACGACCCAAGGGCCAGTAGCGTAAAGCATTCGCCCCCTCCAAAAATGGATCGTCCTCTTTAAATAGATAATGCTTGGCTACCAATTTCTTCTTGGTCTTCTCATCCATCTGACAGAGGGGATAATATTTTCCGGCATGTTCTCCACACAGATTTCCCAGCGCCTTCGTCACCATCGTCTGCAATTGGGCGTAATCGCACTGGGTTAAACACGGATTGAATGGAAAATTCTTAACGGATCTGCCGCAACGAACACGCGTCGATACAATAAATTTACGTTCCGGATCTAAATCGGGAAAGTCGGCACCGTAACCGAAGCAACTGGCCGGATGTTTATCGGTCTTTTTGAAACCATGATATTCCTCAATAATGGGATCAAAAATATCTGCAAATGTTGAATAGGCCTCCGGATCGGGCGCATATATTCCAACTTGCGAATTAAAATTATACACTCCCGATCTAATGCAATCCATCAGAGTGGAATTATATGTGGGCGTCGTTTTCTCCTTCAGTTTGTCGAAAATTTCGCGCGTCAAATGCTGTTTCAGCAACGATTTCGAGTCGGAGTAACACAAATTCTTGAATCCCGCTTCCATTTCTTCCATCACTTCCTCAGGAATTTCGCCACATCCTCCGGTACTTTTGTTCTTACTGAAATTTAACTTAATTGGTACCAGCTTGGGCAACAGACGACGCATTCGTAGCGATAACATGTTGAATTTAATTTACACTGCAATTTCAATTAAAAACGAAAAATATGTGTTAGTATATATTTTTTTTGTTAATTTTGGTAAGAAAACCTAAACGAAACTAATGTAAATTGATGACATTTACATCGACGTGGTAGCACTGTCACTTTGATTAGGAGCGAGCGGTTGACTAGACGCGCTATTTTGTTAAGTAAGAAAGTTTTTCCAGCTAGGGTCGGAGTCTCAGTTCGCCCAGGGTCATTCTTAGAAAATTTGAAAAGATCTGGACTGGAGAACAAGCTCCAGCGACGCAAGATCGGCGATATTTCTCTCGGCTTGGACTCGTGCCGCGCCCGTCGCACACTTTGGTCCAAAGCTGACGATCCCAGTCGATCCATGAGACGAAGCTTTTGAGCTGCCAGCGTTGCCAGTTGCTGCCTTCGCCGCCATTTGCTCCTTTTGCGTTACTCGCGTCGCCACTTGCTCCTTTTTGCGCTAATGATGTTGCCAATTGTTCCTTTTTGCATTGCCAGCGTTGCCAAGTGCTCCTCGTTGTCAGTTTGGAATGTTGACTAAACATACTTATGTAAATTCCAAAGGAAACTACAAAAGGGACAGCAAAGACAGAACAACTCTTTCCATCGATGTGGCAATGCGAATAATGCTTTACTATAGGACAGTTTAATAACGAAGGTACAACTATTTCTATTTATATGGCCACGCTGTCGCTTTGATTTCACGCTATGGTACAACTTGTTCCAGCGATGTGGTAGCGCTGTCAAATTCGATTACATGCGAATGGTTAATCAGTAGCCGACAGTTTTATTGTTTCTGCTCTGGCGGCACAAAGTTCGTGCAAAAATGGTACAAATTTGGTTTATGGACAACGATCAAAACGATCAACGACTGGAACACAAACGCAGTCCAGCTGCCTACCTGGAATTGTCGGAGCTTTACAAGAAAACCGGCGTGGAGTATTTTAAAGTAAAAAACTCAGCTTGAAACGACCTTGGACAAAGACGAGCTTATCTCCTTCTCCCTTTCACTTGCAGATCAATGCCGACGACTATTTGAACGATAAGCAGCTAAGTGAACTGCGCACTTCACGTGGTTACACCTATGAGGATGAGGTACGCAAGTGATATCGTATATCGAGATATTTATAGTAGGTATTTCCTTAACTGCAGATCACTTGCTCGGAAAAATGTTTGCCGGATTATGCCAACAAGTTGAAGACTTTTTACACTGAACACTTGCATACAGATGAGGAAATACGCTTGGTTTTAGACGGTTCCGGTTACTTTGATGTGCGCGAGTAAGTTTACAGCTGGTTTGCACCTGTCGTCATATTGTTAATCTCCATTTGCAGCGACGACGACAATTGGTTGCGAATTCAGGTGATTAAAGGCGACCTGATCATTATTCCATCTGGCATCTATCATCGCTTTACACTGGACACCAATGTAAGTATCCAGGTATTCTGAAATTAAGTATTTTAATTTAATTTAAAACATTTAATTTATAGAACTTTATTAGAGCCCGTCGTTATTTCATTGGCGAGCCTGTTTGGGCGCCACACAATCGGCCAGCTGATGACATGGATTGCCGCAAAGCCTATTTGCAGCATCTTGGCCAACTAAGCAAAGCTTGAATGTTTGTTTACTATTTTATGTTGCAATTAAATGAATTATATTAAAATCCAAATTTTAGTTTGTTTTTAGAGCACGCTCTCAGAACCTGTTTGATATAACACAACAGCTGATCGTGAAGCTGTTCAAAGCTGACTGATATAACATGCATCAGCTGATTAACATAAATTGATTCGTTCTAGTATGTTATTTACACATTCTATCAAAAGCTGTTGCTTCAGTATTAATAAAATTCCACTGAATTGGTGGAAAAATTTTTCTAAATAAAAGAAAATTTTATACGATAATGAAGAGAATCTGCAATTAAACAGAGCAGTGTACCCACACCACGGTTGCCACAATTGGCGTTTTTGCGACAAAAATGGCTCTTTTAGTCAATTGGCTCATTATTTGTTTGTTTTCGGCTCAAAAACACTAAAAATTGGTTAACAGAATGCTTACATAACATTAAGAGTAGTATTTTATGTTAAAAAGGACACAAGTATCGATATTAACTTATTTAGCGCCAAATCTGGTATTTTTTCGCTCACGGTATAGTATTGGGATTATATCGTTATTTACCCTTATATCGATAAGCGACTTTTTTTTCTTTAATATCGATAATATAGTCGTTTTACAGATATTATTAAATATGCATAAACGCACTGCGACCAGATTAAATCTATTGTGCAGGCCAGTAAGATAGGGAAAAGCCCAATTTACAGATATAGGGGTTTCCTAAAATTATAAAAATACTGGAAACTTTTCAAGAATTAAGCTTTCAATTGCAGCCGCCAACACCAATAAGGACCTAACTAAATTTTAAAATATATAATGGATTAGGGCACGCAATGGCTCCGGCTGCTAACGAATTTAGATTTCGTGCCCATCGCTGGATTAGACGTTGGCTTTCAAGCGTAAATTAAAAAAATGTTACTTAAGAACAGAACACGCGCCAATACTTGCAGAGCTGGAATGACCGAAGCCAAAAATATCGATAAGCTCGAAATCTTATCGATATTATTCCAACACGATAGTGTACGGCATGAAGCAATAAGTATAAGGGCTCTCGTCGGCTGCAGAATCGTTTGGATTTTAGTCCCGTCACGTTCAGTGCGGTGCTCTCTATCCCTTTCTCTCGCATTGATTATTAGCATAGTCAAGGGACTGCTTATTGCCGACGAGACCTCCTTATGTTATTGCTTCATGGTGTACGGTACCCTGTAGCGATATTTTTAAATGTATCAGCAACATTTACAAAAACAACATCGAGCGGGTTGGACGCGCTGAAACGTTGTCGGAGAAAAGCACCGTTTAATTATTTTACAATTACGATTATTTGTTTACAAACAAAGTTAGCATTAAAAAAATAATGCTGCACGCGAGTGTTACAGGTGAAATGCAATAAATTTGCAAACGGTTTCGGTTGCTTCTTGTCCCACGTCCGTGTATATGTATGTATATAATTTAATATGCATATGTGTCTAAAGCTCATCGCATTTTCGGAATAGTAAACAAATTCTACACCAATTAATTGTATCAATCAAACAAACAAACGTGCAATATAATAAATAAACATAAAACCATTCAACAAAAAAAAGGCGATTTTGTGTGCGTGTAAAAAATACAGCGAAAAAAAAAATAATTTGAAAGAAGCAGAAGCAGAAGCAGTGCGGCCAGCGACGACGCAGCAGCAGCAGCAGCGCGTTCTGCAAGTGTATTAGTGTTAAAGGCACACAGTCTACACGCGTATGTGCATGTGTATATAACAGATAAATAAGCAATTGTATATACATATGTACAAGTGGGTGTGCAAGTAAATAATAATAATACAACAACAACAACATCAGCATACAAATAAATAATTATTGGTTAAGGAAACCACAAAAAAGTGAAATTTCTCAATTATCGTGTAAAGCCAAAAATTATACAATTTTTGTGCACTTCTCTGTGTACGTGTGCTTGTGTGTGTGTGTGAGTGAGTTTTGGAAAATTAGCATAAATTCCAAGAGGCTGGACGCCAACGTCGCCGCAGCAACAACAATAGCCGCAGCGCCCACAACAACTACAACATCAAGCAACTTAACGGATTTTCTACTCGTTTTTGCTCTCTGCGCGGTAAGTTTGAAACCAAAGTACGATTCATAGTCATCTCATTCCATTCCATCCCATCCCATCATCATCACGCTAAAATTTTCATTACGTCGAAGAAGAAAAATTCAATATGTATGCCTTGGCGAGTCAGGCAGTTCCCCCTTCCCCCGTACCCATCGCATCTGCTGCTTCCCCTATCCAATTTAACCTCAACCGGTCTGCTGCTGCGGCCGGCGTCTGCGTCGCATGTACATGTCGTTTGTGTGTACGTATGTATGGGTTGTATGTTGAGTTCTCGTACTAGTGTGCGCTTGTCACTCGGCTCCAGTGATGCCAGATAAGCTTATTTCTGGCTAGATCTAGCATATTTGAAAATGGAATAGCTTATCAAAATGGCAAATGGCAAATAGCTTATAGCCTGCAATCTAGCATATTTTAAAGTTCATAGCATATTATAGCAATAAATAAATATTTTATAAGTTTTAAATGGTTCTCAATGATTTCATTGATGATTTGAAATCAAAAATTGATCAAACTGGTCTTTTTGAATGGGAACAGATTAATGACACTGTCAGATTTTTGTCAGAGGTGCTTGCCTACAGAGACGGGACGCGTTTTCAGTCAGATTAATATTTCTAAAATAAATTGTGCAACAAAATCCACTCAAAATGCAATATTAAGCAAAAGGTTTTTTTAAATCATAATTATTTCTTTTTTAATTATTTTTTTTTTTTAAATTTATACCTACAAACACACACAAAAATATGTTGGACTTATTTAACAATAGATAAATATTTAAGTGAGAAAAAAAAGAATGATGAAACCGATGATTTGCTAACTTGTTTAATTTAAATAAAAACTTAATGATTTTTTTTGGCTTATTTTTACCCAGAATCTAGCTTATGAGAGCGGTCAACACCTGGCAACACTGGTGCGCTTGTCACTCGGCTCTTTAAAAGAGCCTCCGTCGCTGCTTTTGCTGCCGTTGGCGTCGCCGTTAACGTCGACGTCGATGTCAGCGGCTTCTTCGACTCTCGCGCACATTATTTTGCAAGCTGTTGTTAGCGTAGACTTTTTTTCGTCTCTATTTTCTATATTGACAATTTTTACAGCTTTTACCGTGTTTTTTGTTTTTGTTTCTGTTTTTTTTTTTTTTGTTGTCTGGTAGGGGAGGAGGGTGTCTTGCTGTTGTTGTTGTTAGGCGTGCGCCAGCGGTCGACGTCTCAGTGACGCCATGCTTAGGCGCTTGCTTTTATTATCTGCTGCTACTTTTTTATTTTTTTCAGTTTGTCGCTTGGCTACGTTTTTATGTTTGGCGACGGGGTTGCCGTTATCTATATACACATTTGTGGTTGCCATATCTCAGGCCGATGTGGGTGTGTGGGTGTGTGTGTGTTTGTATGTATGTGTATTAGAGTTGAGATTGCGTGTATTGTCGTCATTATGAATGGCAGCCAAGACTCCTCAATATTTTAATTGTGTTAATGAACTTTATTTGGTTTACACCAACACAAAAATACACACACATATGCATAAACTCGAAGAAATCTTTTCGTATACAAGGAATATCGCTAATTTGTTGTAGGCATTGCTTTTAGCACTTGAAAAATTTCATAAGTGACCCTTCATACTGACATACACACACACACGCACACAAACATACATGCATGTGCTTACGACACGCATGCACTTGTTCGACCATCCTCATCACTCTCTCGCAATGCATTTGGCTCCTCTCCCCCCACCCATTCTAACTCTCTCACTCTGTGTGTCTCTCTTTCCTTCTCTTGTGCGGCTTACGCAGGCCGGGGAACAGAGCGCAACGAACGCATTTGCCAAAAGCACGAAAAGTTGCATGCTCCAAAATACGCACACACACACATGCACCCGAAATGAAATTCACCTTGCTCGCTCTCTCGCACTTTGCACTTATTATGCTGCCTGCTCGCACACGCACGCAACGGTCTGTCGTTAGTTTTAAACTTATTTTGGCGTTCTTTATGTGCTTGCATTCTCGCCGTCTCGTCTCGATGACGACCCAGACCCGTATTTTCTAGTCGTTGTGTGTGTATCGGTATTGGTATCGTTTATTGCTGCGTATCAGCATGTATGTGTGTGTGTGTGTGTATGTTTAAGTTGTTGGATATTGTGGCGGGGGTAGCAGACGAAATGTTCATCGTTTTTTTTTTTTTTTGTTTGTGCAAGTGGAGCACGCAGTCGCCGCGCACCTGTTTTGCCTCACACACCTGTCCAGTTTTGAGTTATCGAGACAGGCAAAGATTTTTCTATTTAGGTTATGACGCTGTTTCTTTTGACCCAACTTTTCGTTTCTACATATGTAAGTACATATTCCCCCCCTTCCACCCCCTTTTGGGTGGAGCTGCATTTTAGCATTGCCAGGACAGTAAAATGGGGAGATGGCAATCTCAGAAATGCACTTGCAATATTGCAGTTGTTGATTTCTATTTCGTTAGCAAACGAATTGTTGAAATAACAGAAACCCACTCACACACAAACTATATACGATAACTCACACACACACTCACATAAAACGAAACTCTATGTGCAGAGGCTTTACAACAACAACAATAACAACAACTACAGCAAATGCAGTTTAAAGCGCAACTAAAACTAAACACAGAGAAGAGCGTCAGTGGGTTGTAGGGGGGGATGAGGAGGAGGAATGTATGTAGAAATACATATATGTGTGTATATGTGTGTTTGTGTTTGCATTTCTATGTGTGCTGAGTGGATTTTATATCAAAAGTACAGTCGCTTAGTGCTTGTTGTTGTATTTCATAGTTTTATATGGATGTACATATGTATGTATCTGTGGTATGTATATAAATTGCATGTTCATGCTTCAATAGTTGCATGCAGTGCTACATACATATAAACATATTGTATGCATTTCTATATATGTATGTATGTAGTCCAAGCCTAAGCTGCTGCAACGAGCGCCAAACATTGTTGACAACTAAAACAAAAGCCAAAACGAATAACAGCAGCAGCAGCAACAACAACAAAAAACGACGATCCATTAAATGATTTCGATTTCAAGTCAAAGAGAGACAAAGCGAAAGAGAGAGAGAGTGAGTGAGTGAGCGAGCAGCAGCAAGATTTAGTTGTCGCTCTCTCCACATATTTCTTTGTTTGTGTGTGTGAGAGTGAGTTTGCTTTGCTTAGACTCCTCTCGCCAACAGCTTTCGCAACTAAATCTAAATTGCACAAGTATCGAACTTTATGCGATATCGATAACAATGTGTCAAGTGTTGTTATCTTTAATTGTCACGATCTTGAGAGAAGAGAGAGTTCAAGTGCCAAAGTTGACCAGTAAGTGTTGCAAAGGATCAGTATTGAACAGTGCTGCCAACCGTATAACTCATTGTTGACTTTATTAAACTCTCTCTCTCTCTCTCACCCTCCTCCCACTCACTTTCCAGCATGCTGAGCGCTGTTCTTGTTTTTATGCCATTTTTTTTGTTCCTCCTCTGTGTTTTTGCTTCGCTTAACTCTGACAAGGCGTAACTGCTTGCTGTGTGTGTGCGGAAGCGAGTCGGCATGCTAACAGTGCTGGCGAGGGGGGTGGTTGGATAACTGGGGCGGGGGATTTGTTGAGTGCGGCAAGTGAAAAAATCGATTAAAAGACATGCAAGTCTGCTATAAACTTTAATTTCTGGTTTTCGTTTTAATGTTTACATATAATGATAAAACACAGCAGCGAATTGAGTGTTGATAAAGAAAAAAGTTTTGAAAATGAAATTTATTTATTGATTTTTCTAGGGCTTTTTTTGTTGATGGGCGGGGAAGGCGAAAAGATGGCGCCGCTTATGTATCAAAGTTTTTCGGCAACAGCAACAGCAACAACAACAACAACAACAAGAAGAAGAAGAAGAACAAGAACAAGTAAACCAACTAAACCCAGTCGGGCTGCTGCACTAGCTGAAAAGGGCAATGGAAGAGGAATTGGGAGAGTAGTGGGTGTTGTTCCCAGGGGTTGTCGTTTTTGTTGTTGTTGTTCTTGTTGTTTGTGTATTAGGTAGCGTTGTGGCTGTTGTTGAAATGCAGACGTTTTGCATTGTTGTGTTGTGGGTGGCTCTGTGGCTGTAAAGTGCCCCCGAAACACGGCACACACACACACACACACAGAGAGAGACTCTGTCCAGGGTACAGCTGTGTACATGTGTACATAAAAGTGCCACACACACACGCACATACAGTCGCATGCAAAAGCGGATACAGATAGAGATACATATATATATATACACTCGTACATATACAAAACAGCAACATGAAGGCAATTGGAGAGTGATCGGGGGAGGGAGAGGGGAGACTGGTCCGAAATGCTGGCGCTTCCTTCCTCGCATAGTTCAAGTATGCATATAATATCCGGGACTCGTCGGTGCCGAAAACGAAGCAGCTGCAGCAGCGGGTGAGAGAAGAGGTAAACCGAAAGAGAGAGAGGGACAGAGGGAGAGGGAGCAGAAGCAGCAGCATCCCGACAGAGGCCTACGGCGAGTTGCAGGTGGGTGGGGGTGGGTTTTGGTGTTATTTGGTTGGGTTTGTATGCTTGAGTGGAGACTGTTGTAGTTGTTGTAACTGTTGTTGTAGTTGTTGTAACTGTTGTTGTAGTTGTTGTTCTGTGTGTGTGGGTGTGAGTGTGATGCTGGTTGGGTGGACAGTCCCTTTTTGCTTTTTGGAGTGGCACAAATGTGTCGCGAGTCGAGTTGATAGTGGAGAGGGGAGGGGAGGGGAGGGGGAGTTCAAATGGGAACCTCTCTCTCTCTCGCTCTCTTTCCCTCTCCCTCTGACAGCCACAGGGCACATTTAGTGGGTGTGGATGGGTGTTTAGTGCAATAGTTGCGTAATCTATGCGATGATATGCCACTGCTCGTATTTTAGCCATTGTATCTATGTGAGTATCTGTCTATGTCTGCATCTCTATGTGTGTGTGTGTGTGTTTGGTTGAATATGCTTGAACTACGACCCATGGGCGGTCATAACGGTTTTGGTTGGACTACGCCTGGGCCCAAATCATCAGGGCCTAGTGCCTGGGTCGTCAACGGGGTTGTTTGTCTAGTTGGGCTGAGTGCAATTCAACGCTCTATGGTTGGCTTAGAAACACAAAACAACAACAACAACAAAAACTATGCCCAAAATGCAAATTTGGAATTGTAATGCACACAATCCGAATGCAGTTTCAATACAACGAATGACATATGGACATTTCCACAGAAGGCTTCAATTTGACCAAAAACTTAAAATTAATTTAAAAAACAAAAACAAAAAACAATACATATTCTTGCAGAAACAAAATCTAGTTACCAACCAAAAACTGCACATTTCAATAACTAACATTTCCAATATCATTAAATTTTTCCTTTCAATTTCAAGATTTGTCCAAAAATTTCTCTTCCATCTTCGAAAAGTTAATAAAAACACTGAGAAAACCTAAATATTGATTAACAAATTGCCATATTGAAAACCAATGGGGTTATTAAAAGTACATTTAAACAAAATTAAAAAAAAAAAAAAAACAATTTGAATCTGTTAATATTTTAGTTTTATATTCACTTTTTGAAATATATCAAATATTTTTGTAATTTATGCGAAGTTGCTAAAAGTGATAAATAAATATTAATGAAAACAAATGAGTTTTGGTTTTGCTTTAATATTTTGACTTATTTTGCGTTTATTTAGAATAAGAAAGTATCTATCTATCTATCTATCTTATATGTATGGTAAAAGATACAATCTTAAATATTGCTGCTTTTGCTGCCATTATAACGCTTGTTCACTGCACGAAAGTAGCTCGGGCTCAACTGCAACAGGAAATTAGTTTTAGCCACAGTTACAGTTTCAGTTGCCGTGCCCAGTTGGGCATTAATATTACGAAATTTTAATGAAAATGCCACGCCAGGACAATTAGCGGTACTCGAGGGAGCAGAGAGATTGGCAAGTGATGGGGGTGGGGTAGGGGCTAGGTCAAAGAGGGGACAACTAAATGCAAATATATATATATATGTATATATTCTCAGTACATATGTATGTATATTCGACAAAAGCTGCGTATTAATTATGAAATAGCTCCGACTAACTACTCCGACAACTATGAATTGCAAACGCAACTGTACCTGCTGCTGAATGTTTTGGCATTGAATGCGGGTGGGTGTGGCAATGTGGAGAGAGGGGGGTTAAATGGGGGCTGAAACGGGGTTATAGCAAATAGGAGTACAAGTTAGGGGGTGGGGGTTGGATTTGGGTTGGGCTTGGGAGTTTCACAGTGTGTAGGGTTAGAGCTCAGTGACTAGGCTACGAGAGCGCTGTTTGTATATGTATATGTACATATATTTGTATTTGTATTTGTATGTGTGTGTGTGTGTGTGTCTGCTTGGAACTTGGCTTCGATTTTGCGCGTTTGGCAATTATGTGGACATGTGTCTTGACACCGCCTATTATATATGCATATGTACATACATACATACATACATATATACACAAATGCATGCAGGTGGAATACGCCCCCTTCCGCCTTCCACCTCCTCCCCAAAACATGCTATTGAAATGCCTGCTGTTGCCTCTTCAACCCCCTGCCCCTGCTCTCAACGTGTTGCCTGCATAAAATATAAATTTCTAGATACACAATTTTTTGTTAGGGCAACAACAAACACAAAAAACAGAAGAAAAAACAAACCGTTACCCAACAGCGGGCATATAAGTATGAGTGTGTCTGTGTGTGTAGCCCTTAAAGGGGCGTCTAGCAAAAGTCCAGCAAAATGCTAAAGCTGCTTTAAAGGCAACTTTAAATCTAAAATCGCGCACACCTAAAGCACAAGTACATACAATATATACACACATACTCACAGAAACACTTCCCAGCAAACATTTGGACGATTGTACACTCGAAGATGAATCCTCCAGGCGTTTGCTTAGAGATAGAAAGCTGTCAATCGAAGGAATAAGAGAGAATAGAAGGAGAGCTCTCATAAAAGGAAATTGGTACCTCAGCTCCCAAGTTAAAGTTGCTGACTTGTTTGTGCTATAAAGCTGTAACATAATCTGTGTCTTAATAACAAATTAAATAATTAAATTAATACACTATCCACATTTTTTTTTTTTGTTAGAAAGTTTACGAAGTGACGCGGAAGTGGCTTAGGAGATCAAAAAGCAAGAAATTGTTTGCTGGGTAATTATGTAGCTGCTTATAATAAAAGTTTTGGCTGAGTTCTGCGCTTAAAGTACCTTGTGGAAGCTTTTGCGGATGAGCGGGGAGGGAGTAAGAAAGACGTCAAGCCCCACAGCTGTTAAAAAGTAACGAACAAGCAGGCAAACAACAAAAACAACAGCGTTGCCACTTTGTCTCACATTGCATTCGCTGTCTTTGCTTATGTTTATAATTTGTGCTGCTCTCTTTTCTTTTTTTTTGCTATTTGTTATTGTTTTTATATGTAGTTAAATTTGGTGTGATTCTTTGAATGGTGGCCACATAGCAATCTACACACACGTATACTATGTACAGCGCTTTCCTACTCACACACACACACAAATACTGGGGGCACTCTCTTATTCTTTCGTCGCTCTCTCCCGCTCTCTTGATCTCTTTTGCTCCGCTGTGTCTGCTAATTTATGCACGTTGCTTGATTTTGTGTGTCTGTGCGAAAAAAAACTTTTTGGTGATTGCCCATTTTATGCTCAATTCAATATTTTATGTGCATATTGTGTGTGTGTGTGTTCTCATTTTAAAGCGAGAAATTAAAAATGTTCGGCATTGCAGCCGCATAGTCAGAAAGTCAGCCGTTACTCAATTTCATTTAGTTTTTTTCATTTTTCTCTCTCTATTCGTACGTTTGCCTTTTCGCTTGAGGCAATTGACCGTTTAAATGAGTCGATTGTGTTGTTGTTGTTGTTTTAGATGCTGTTGGCACGTTGAAAATATTTCTTATTTGGTTTTACTTTTTTTTTCTCTTTCTTTTGTACATACACACAGTTCATCTCGCTAAAGCTGAACCCTTTTTACCTTTTGTGCGGATAGCCGCATATTGGATAGTGTTGCCACCTTACGCTAAGCGTAGACAAGTTTCAAGTTGAATCGCCATGCAGTTTACAGTTCTTCCTGTTGTTGTTGTTGTTACTTCCTTGTTTGTCTGCCCCGTTGTTCTGTCATTCTCAGCTATGTACTCAAATATACCTATATACAGTTGTGCATGTATGTTTACTTATGTAACTGCGTCGCGGTTCGCCAGGCAAAGAATGCGCAAGAAGTCAGACCCCCAACACCAATACAGATACAGATGTCTATGTGCAATACATGGGTATATTTATATACAGTCAGCGCAATATTTATTCGCACACTTGGTGTTTATTTCTCTAGAGATAAAATGAATATTTTATTTATAAGGCTAGCGTATTATAAAGTAATATAACGCAAAGTAGTTTGTAATAACGAATGTACGAATAAATAATGCACTGACTGTATATGTGTATCGTTTTCTTTATGCCTTTTACATACTTGATACATAAGCAAAAACTAAAAGTCAAGCATTTTTGCATTGATCTTTTCTCTTTTTTTTTTGTTTTGTTGATTATTTTGGTCAATTTTCATGGTCGCTGCATGCTGACGTTGGCTAATTATGATTATCATTATTAAGTCAACAACAGCAACAACAACAACAAAAGCAATGTCAATTTACTCAATAATCGAGCTTCATCTTTCGCTGTCAATTTCACGCAAAAACAAAAGCAGGAAAAAAAAGCAGCTTTGCCACTTTTATAGTTGTTGTTGTTGTTGTTTTCTTTTTGGTTTACCTTTTTTTTACCTGTTTACTTTGGCATCTCACTCGCACACACGGCAAAGCTCTTCCCATTGTACACAGATACATACACACACTAGCATGCATATGTATGTATATGCTCTCACACATACACACACATGTACTATACATAGAAACGCACACAAATGTAAACACGCGCGCGTTGGTTACACGTCATTAAGTGCAAAATAAGAACAGCGTACAACAATAAAGTAGTATGTAGTAAGGTAGTACTTGTTGTTGTTATTGGCAGTAGAAAGACCAACGATTACCGTTAGTTTAGTCAAATTTGTTGCTCTTGCGCGTTGTTCAACACTTAATCTCATAATTCAAATTTAATAAACAGTCGTTAATCCATATGAAGTGTGATTCATATGCGAACAGCGAGAAATTTTTAATAAAGCAACTTTGCGAACAATTGCACATAACATGTACATAAGTATGTGTATCTGTATTGTAAGTGCCGTCGCTTATCAGCTAGAAATGCTAGAAAAAAAAATGTTTTCTCTTTTCGTTGTCATTTATTTTTATACACTGTGCTGTGCATACATACAAACATAAGTATATACATGCATGTATGTATGTAGCGATTGGACATGCAGTTGGCAGTGAAAAACGCATGTAAAAATATTATACAGGTGAACACATACATACATACATGTGAGTGAGTATGTGAGTGTGTGTCTCCAGTTGAGTTCGCGTAGTTCAAGGCTAAGAGCCACTTTAATTATGTTGAGGGCATTAAAATTGTGCCGCATAAAAGACTTAAATGTGCATGCATAGCACCTACAGTTAGTCAAGTAATTGTTTTGACAAAATCTGACATTTGCAAATTTCATTTTACGTTTTTACGTCAATTTAAAAATGATATGAAATAAAGAGAAACAACTAATATGTGAATCTTTTTCTTCGGCAAAACAATTACCAGATACACTGTACATAAATAGTTGTCTGTGTGTATGTATGTTTTATTAATTGTAAATGAAATTGAAATCTAACGCTGAGAATTGAATGAATTTCTGTTTTCTATTTTATTACCTCTTTTTTTTTTGGCACTTAACGTTGCCGCATCGCATTATAAATGTCAAATGTGTGTGAGTGTGTGTGTGTGTCTCTGACTGTAAGCATGTGTGTGTAAGTATCGGCTAACTGGTTTTGTTATTCTTTTGCCTTTTGGTTGGGCGGCGTCGACGCTGTGTCAGGCAGTGCTGCCAGTTTAGCCATTTAGTTGCTAGATATGGCGACTTTTAAAAAAATTTGCGACTCTTTTTTCTAAAATGCCATTAGCCACAAATCTAGCAATTTTTAATTTTTCTTTAGGAATTTTAGTGAATTTATTACAAAACTAGACATTTTTTATTTTTCTTTAGCATTTTTGAATTTTTTCATAGCGTTTGGGACTCGGGTATTTAACTCAGTGGCTCAGTGGGAATTTTCAAATAATTTTTAGCAATTAGCAATTACTGCTTCGAAGATTCTGGCAGCACTGGTGTCAGGGCAAGTGACGTCGACGCTTACGTCGCTGCAGCGTCGCTGCTTACCTTTTACGTGTTACTTTTTGGGGTTATTCTTAACAGAGCGCGAACTTCGCAACGGCAACGCGTGCGAGGAGATCGTCTCATTTTCAATTTGTATTTTTTATTTTACTTTTATTTTTTTTATTTTGATGTTTTGCCAACAATAAAAACAGAAATGAAAGGTAAAGCGCAAAGCGCAAAGCCTAAAAATAGCCAAGCATAGCATCGACGTTGACGTCGACAGCGACGCGTTGGTAATTTGCTTGATTAAGTGGAATTTTTCCACACAATCAATGCAGCCGAAAACCGTTAACAAAACTTTGTTCTTCACCAAAAGCATCGACAAAGTGAAAACATATACATGAATATGCATGTGTGTGTGTGTGTGTATATTTATGTACATGCAGATAGATGTGTGTACATTAGTACGTGCAATAAATAGATTGTTGCCTTGCCGATTATGTTTGTTGTTGTTGTTGTTGTAGTTGCGTTTTTATTTTTTGCTGAATGTTGTAGTTGTTGTTGCTAGTGGAGGAGACTGGCAGGCAGTAATACATACAAACATTCAGACACACATACATTTATACAGTTGCAGAGAAAGACGCACGGTTGGATAGACAAAAGCAGCGAAGAGAGTAGTGGAGAGGAGAGAAGAAGAGCGCAGCGCACTCAGTTTATGTACAAATGTTGTGAGTGAGAGAGCGGGAGTGTGAGTGAAATATGTACGGTACTTATATATACATATGTGTGTATGTATATACAACAATAATAACAACAACAAGAAGAGAAAATGGCAAAAGACAACGACAAGAGCTTTTACAAGCAATTGAGCTGCGCTCTTTACATGTACATATGTCATTATGTACATATGTACATACATACAGTATTTGTATATTAAGCAAATATGGAAATTGTCATTGCAAAATTGTGAAATTTGACCGTCATTGGAATGATGTGTCAAATTGCAACCGTTTTCCGTTCATTGTATTTATGTAAATATGTATGTTTAATCTTAGCATTTAACGACCTTAAACTATGCACATACAGTTAGTCAAGTAATTGGTTAGATAAAATGGAAAATAAATACAACTTGTTAATTTTATATTTATTTTATTATAGTCGGTCAACTATTTTTAATCATAAGTAAATACAAACAGCTGATATTTTCCTTGTCAAAATATTTACTTGACATACTGTATGTCCATTATCAGCATCATCATATTTTATTGCTATTTGGGAACAAAGTAAAATAAAAGCAACACAATTAAAACCAGTTTGAAAGCTATTACTCTTGTTGCTCTTATGTACTCACACATACACACCTGTTGTATATACATTTTTTTAGTTGGTCAGTCTTAACCAACTGCCAAAAACAGCTGTAAAGTTGCTAGGCTCAAAACTCATTTGCCATCTCTCCTCATTTCACTATACAATATGTGCCTGCCCTCTGTCCGTCTCGCTCCCCCTCAAGTCAATTGTCAATTACTCAGCGTTGCCATAAAAGACAGTGCAAATATGTCCAGCGATAAGCAGCAAATCCGACAACAACAAATACAACAACAACACGTCACACATTTATAGTTGCAGAGACTGCGCTGCGACAGCGACGTCCGCAGAGGCCAACGACTACAGGCAGCGACGGCAACGGCGACAGAGAAGCGACGTTTTTTTCGTTTGTAGTGCGCGCAATTAATTTGTATTAAGTTGTCCTCATTGTTGTTGCTGTTGTAGTATTTAGAACGTAACCCATTTTCTAGAAATTTATTTATATATAAATTGTGGTGTTGCAATTTTCCCAAAGCTTATCCTTATCAGTGCTATTAATAAACAAGCATGCTTATGTACATACAAACATGCATATATATACAATTGTATGTAAACATACACACATACATACATATGTAGGTGCTGAGATTTGTATTAGTTCACATCTTTGTTACATACATACATATGTATGTAATATTTAACTGCTTATGTACATAAGTAGATAAGAATAACTGTATTAATGGATCAAAATGACTTAACACTTTTGCGGTTGGTAAATACAAATATATGAGCAAACTTACACACACACACATGCATATGCAAATGAGCAGGTAAAGCTTACATTATAAATTATGACTCTTAATTCTTGTTTGTAAATTTAGTCAAGGAGTTGCCACTACGTTGAAATGTCGTCCGACTATTTTTATTACTGTTGTTGTTGTATTGGTTTAAGCAGCTGCTGACGTCACTAATAAATTTCAAGAGTCGAAAAGGCGCAGCTTAGATTTATGCGCCACTGCATTTTGCAGTCGCCCACTTGACATCCCCACCCACCATACACAGACCAACCCCCACCCCCAATTTCTACTCCTTCCCCCAATCCACCATGGGGACGATGGTGAGTTAATACATATGTATAAGGGGCCCATGTACAAGTCGGCCGCTCTCACTCACTTGAACGCGCTCTCAGCAACAGCAACAGCAGCCCACCGCTCTACTGCTTGCTCCTCTCTCTCTCTTCCGCTTCGTTCGGTTTGCTGTTGTTGCCTTATGTACGTACAATGGCAGGCCATAAGATATGCGCATTTCTTATACGACTATATATGTATGTATGTATATGTATTCATGTACCTACTAATGTGTGTGCGTGTATTTGTATTTATGTATGTTTGTTTATTTATTTGTCAGTTTGTGTGCGAAGCTGCGACTTGTTTTGATAATTTTTTCATTTTATTGAAATGAATTGAATTATTTTGCGCATATAGCAAATTAAGGCAATTGCAATGCCCTTCGATTGACAGGCCTTAAGTTATATATTTTCATTTAGGGCGGTGGTCAGTTAATACTATAGTTACTAATATGCAAATCAATAGGTAAATCTGTATGTCTCTTTGGGTTAAGGTGTTTCTCCTTTGCATGTCGATGTCGTTGTGGGTGTTGTCGCTGGTGGTGGGGGGTAATGGGTGATTTCTGTGCTTGGGGTGGCCAGACAGTTTTCAGTCCCCCACCCTCTCACTCACTCACTCTTCTAGTATACTCCCAACTCTCGGTCGCCAACTGCCGTCACCGTCTGCCTGCCCGCCACTCTCAGTTTGCTGTTTGGCTTTGGCTTTGGGCTCGCGTATGTGTGCGACGCGCGCTCTCTCTTCTGTCTTACTCTCTCTCTACGTCGGCTGCTGCTACTGCTACTGTTGTTGTTGTTGTTGTTGCTTTTGCTGCTCACCGCAGCCGCACTCAAACACATTTCGCTTGTTGGTTGCTCTTCGCTTTTGTTTGTGTTGTTGTTGTTGGTGCTGTTGCTGTTGCTGCTGCTCGCTGCGCTATGTACACAACTGTACTTTTGATTTAACCTTATTTCTTTGCTTTTTTTGCGTTTGTTTGTGTGAGAGTGTGTGTGTGTCGCTGTAGCTGTTGTTGCTCGTTAGTTGTTGCTGTTATCGCATGAGATGACTCTAATAGTACTTAACGAGTCCATCCGATCCGACGACTCCGGCTGAAAGTCAAGGCTGACCTCCTGGTAAAAGTCATCGCTTATCGGCAGGCGGTCAGTTAGTCCGTCCATTATCTCTCCACACACACTCTCTCTTTCTCTCTCTGTAGTTCATTCTAATGGCTGTGGTGACATTTGGCTGTCTGTCAGGCAGGTGCCAATGAACGTTGTACCCCAACTTGAACTTGTCTGGCCATATGTATATTACACTCACACACTCACACATATGTACATTTAGTCAAGTAATTATTTTGACAAAGACAAAAATTTACATATGGGCAGAAAAAGGTCCACCTCGCCCGAAAACGTAAAACTGATCAAAAACTCACATCTTGTGAAATTTTCTTCCAGAAATGTATTCAAGTTATTTATTTAAGCAATAGGATAAACATTTACTAGATTCTACATTATTTTAAATTCACTTTGTCTATATTTTTGCCCATGTTATTAAAAATTTTCTTCCATGATGGACCGTTAGTATTCTGACGATTACACTAAGTATGATAGTAAGATTGTAGCATAAACCATTTTAATACATAGAAATGTATTCAAATTTTAAATTAAAACAAGATTCACAAGCTACAAATTACTAATGAAACTTGTAAAATAAATAAAATGATAGTAACATATCAAAATTATTTCTTAAATGGAAAACTACATTATTTTATTATGGCTTAAGAGTATTTTATTTCAAATTACTCTCCATATTTCTCAGCCTTTCGCATTTGTCAAGATGAAGTCATAAGTCTGTAAATAATTCGAAAACAACAAATCTTCAAAGATTGTCTTTTATAATAAAAATAGTGTTGATAAAATGCATTAAACACGTGAAAAAATATTTTTGAAAATGTCAACTTTTGGGATTTTTTTTTAATTAAAAGACGTACAAATGATCCTGGAAACACCCGTATTTGTGTTTAATATTGAAAAAATAATAAAACATAATTAAATAATTAAAAAAATAAATTTACTTGCTAAATCAAATATGCCCACTCTTTTGTTTTTGTCACAACAATTATTTAACATACTGTTTATTTATGTCTATGCACTGCATTAACATTAGCCCTATTGACACACATACACACACACAAACATATGCTGCTAAGCTTTAAGCGCTAATTGAAACACATTTAGCGCTCTATTAAACACAATTATAGCCATACGAATGTCAGTAAAGCAACAAAAACAATTGAATTAAAAAAAATCCAGCGCCAACGCCAACAAATCGATATACAACTTTTTGCGCTGGGGTTGCCAGAGGGGCGCACACACAACGCAACGCGAGGGAAAGTGCGGCCAATGTCGAGTTCGCTTATACAAAAAGCCGGCATTTTATTTATTTAAACATTATTATTATTAAAGCAGCTGTAAAAAGCTAAAATGTTTGGATTTGCTTTTAAATGAGAAACAAAATGCGGACAACAATCATTAAACAGACACTCACACACACACACACACAAAATACATATCAACTTGGATATTCTCACGCTCGCGGCACAGTGGGTTGTGTATTAATAAAAATGTTGCCATGAAAATCCCAAACTGAATCAATTGTGATATTCAAATTATAATCTTTGTATTTGTATAATTGTTTAATTGAATATGATTATTTACAAATATATTTGCTGATAATTAATTGAAATGCCTGTTGCATTCATCTGACAGCTGTGTTCCACAGTGCAACACGGCAGCACAATCTGATGACGGCACAAGTGCGGAAAGTAACGAGACGTTGCCGACAGCTGCTTTGTGGGGGAAACAAAACGAACGAGTGAGCGCGCTATACATATGTATGTATGTATAGTGTGATGCACGTGTGTGTGTGCTTGTGAGTTTGTGGCTGCCAACTTTCAAAGCGAGTTAATTTATAGCACGTTGGGGACGTTGTTAGCCAAACAATGCCTACATGTCAGTATGTACATGTAAACAGACACACACATGTATAAATAAAGCATAAGTTTTGCTCGCGTTTTCATAATTATGATTCTTTGCTTTTCTTTATTCTATTCATGCGCTACATCAACACTTCTTAAGGCCATCGCGTATATATATGTATGTATGTATGTTTGTAAGCTCAGCTCAAAGCGTTGCCATACTGTTGCAAAAGATTAAAGCTTTTTATAGTGTGTGTGGCTGCATTTATTTCATTTTAATTGGACTGTTATTGTTTGAGTTGTTGCCGCTTGTTGAAATTGCTTTTTATTGGTTCGCTTTCAATGTGACAAGCGGGACAGGTGCACGCTGCTTGTTGTTGTTGTTTTAATTATGCATACATGTGTCTGTTTGCATGTATGTATGTGTGCACATTAAGCAGTGCAGTTTCTGAAAAGTTTATTCACCTCTCTCGCTCTCACGTGTCTTGCTCGTGTGCATGTGTGTGTGTGTGTGTATCGTGATTTGAGTTTTTGCTAGTTCTGTGTTCTGTTTTGCAGCTACTAAAACATTTACCGATTTGCATGTCCTCTTTTGCTTGTGTGTGTGTTTACCCCCTTCTCTTCACAAACCTATTGGCCACTTTGTTTTCATGTAAATTTTCTCGTTTGTTGCCGCTCCGCTTTGTATGCGAAAATTTGATAAAACGAAAACGTGACTTGCTTATGGAAGCAACTTTGCTTCGTTCGCTCTCTTTTCTCTTTTCCAATGCTCCATGCTAATGCTGTGTTTTGTGGCGCTTTGGCGCATACTAGCACACACACACACACACTCACTTCTACACATACACAAATATCCCAGCAAACAATTTCTATCGCGAGAGAGTCGCAGGCTACTCGCTTTTGATCTTCTTCCTTTCCACTTTCGCGACTTCGAAAAAAAGACTCTTCCGCGTCTTTCCTGAAAAAGGTGTAGGAGACCCTTCAAGTATTTTTTTTTTGTTTAATTTATTGTCATTAAGACAATATTAACACAAGACGAGAATCGAACCTCAAAATATAAAATTTTGAGTATGATAGGTCGGCAATTCTAACTTGTAAGCTACGGGACCAATTATTTTTTTGAGAGCTCTCCTTTTGTACTCTTTCATTCCTTCCATTGACTGCTTTCTATCACTAAAAAATCGCCTGGAAGACCCATTTTCTGTTAATCTCTTGCGCGACTGACAGTACTATCGCCCAAATGTTTGCTGGGATTCGACTCTTTGCTTGTGTGTGTGTGTATCTGCGATCAAATCTTTCGCTTTAGCTTTGTGATTTAGTGCAGCTTTCCTTTTGTCTGTCGTCTGCCACAATCGAACGAACTGCGTCTCGGGGCTATCAGTTGACTATCGGACTCAACAAGGTCGTCGCCTAAATGAATTTGAAATCAGGATATCTTTATGATTTCCTTGCACGACAAACAAACCGTTAAATCATTAAGGGTTAGTCTCTTGTAAAGTGAATAACCAAAGAAATGGCAAAAACAGCAGCAACAACAACTAACGGTAGCAACCCTTAAGTGCAATGGCAACATTGGCACATTGGGTAAACATACAGTAAACACTCCATAAAGTAAACGCAGTTAAGTTAGGAATACAGTACATCAAGAAAATGTTTTGACAGAGTAAAAGAAACAAATTGGTTCTAAATTAAATTTATGCAATGAGTTTCGTTAAATTTTGCCTAACTCATTTTAAGAATTGTGTATTTTCTCTATAATATTTAAGCAGATGATAAGTAAAGTATTGATGAAAGAAATTTACATTCAATATTAACAAAATTAAATAAATCAAATTTAGACAAATTAAATATACACTGGCGAACATAATTATTAGCCATTTAAATTTCGTTTCAATAACATAAAACTTTTCTTAACCCTCTAAGTGCCCTTTTAAAATTTTGAAATTATGTAAATTTTTTGATGTAAAAAATTCTTCAAACCATTCTTCTTTTCTCGTTGTGCTAGTATGTTTTATGATTTTTTGAAAATTGCTAATAATGACTTTTTTGTATGAAAAGTAGGAAAAATGTGTTAAAATAGATGTATACAAAACGTATTCATTGTATCGAGCGTGCACTGTACTTAAACAAGCACATTAGATTGAGTATCAACTAATGAAGATTTTCTTTCGCATGTTCATTTTATTTACAGTTAACTCAAGATACGTAATCACGACGACGCGACGCGCGAAAATGGCCAAAATGGAGGTCGACGATGTGGTCGACTTGAGTCTGAGTTCTGGCCGAGATCCGGCGTTGACCATAACGCCGACGCCGACGCCAGCGACGGCGGCGGCAGCAGCAACAACAACAACAACGGCGGCAACGCTAAGCAATCGAGATTTGCGGGCGTTGACAGCGAATAATACGGGACTGACAATAACGCCAGCGCCGGCGCCGACAGCAGCAGCAGCAGCAGCTTCCAATGCTGGAAATGGCAATAGCAGCAGCAGCAACAACAACAGCACAGTGAACAGCACAACAACAACATTAGCAACAACAATAGCAACAAATAGCAGTAGCAACAATAATTCCGAAGGAGGAGCAGCAGCATTAACGGGCAGCGGAAGTGGGAATGGAAGCGGATCCGGAAGTGGCGTCCAGGATGAGAATAAAGTACAACGTCGCGTGTTGCGTCCACGCACCGAACCCAAATCCTATGCCGAGGCCCCGGATATTGTTTTGCTCCCAGCGCGAACGAATGGAAGGCAACAGAATGGCAACATTGATTCGGAGACGGATGATGAGGAGATGCCGCCGTATGTGCCCATCAAGGAGTTGACGCACGCCGAGCTCAAGGAGCGTGAAAAGAGTTTGCGCAAATTGCGACAGGATTTGCGCAATGAGGAAACTAAATTGATGCTGCTCAAGAAACTGAAGCAATCGCAGCAGGTGATGAAGGAGAATCTGGTCGTAACGCCCACAAGTGTATCGCCCAATAATCCATTGGCGGCGATACCCAGTGCTTTGACCGCCAAGGGGTCGCTTAGTGTGACGCCCACGTCGGCGATGCCGATGCCAGCGCATAGCAAAGGGAGGAGCAGTCTAGGTGGCAACACTGCTGCCGTTAGCATTAGGTGAGTTATCGATAACACACATATATATCGATATTTAAATTTTGTTACAAATTTGAACTAAATTGAACCATTCAGTAAAGGAATATCGCTTTCGATTATGTTCCATTTCGGTTTTCGTTTATCTTTGGGTAAAGGTTTCGTAACAGTGAACCGGGTTTTGTATGTTTCGGGTTTGAAATACCGGTATGTTTTCATTAAAAAAAAAATTTCAAAAAAATTTCAAAAAAATTTAAATCAAAAATCAAAGCTAAAAATTAAAATTTTTTTTTTTATGTATGAAAAACCGAAATTTACTCTTATAAATGAGACGGTTACTAAACGATTATTTCGATTTACAGAGTTTTGGTTTAAAGGTTTCGGTTAATTGATAAATTTCAATCGGTTATAAAAATAAAGAACTGTTTTTATACAAACTCTAATTGAATAAAAATTTTAAAACAATATTATATTAATTGTATTATATTCAAATTAATTCCAAGCTCCAATAAAGTAAATAAATAATATTAGCTTAGCATTAACATTAAAATTAACGTTAACGTTGAAATTAACATTAACTTACCATTAACAATAAAATTAACATTAAAATGAAATTTATCATTAACATTTCATCTTATTTTTAACAGCGCCACCAACAGTCGCAGTGTTAGCTCCTCGGCAGCAGCTGTTGCTGCAGCGGCAGCGGCTTTAAGCTCATCCTCGCAGCGCAGCAGCCACAACAACAATAGCAACAGCAACAACAACAGTCACAGCCTCAGCCACAACTCGTTACTCCCGCCACCTAGATCATCGCTGACTGCGGGCGCCACGCTGGCCAGCGGCACAACAATAACGCCTGCCACTAACAGTTCGCATCGGTCGAGCGTTCTGCCGCCGCGCACAAATCTGCCGAATCTCACGATAACGCCATCGGTGACCATAACGCCGACGTCGGCGCCGCCTTCCAGCCTGAAAGCACGCAATGTGAGTTATTGTAATGTAATCGTTGCCGTAAGCGCCGAGTTTTATTTCCCAACTAACTATAAATATGTAATCATAATTTTAATATTATTGCAACAAAAACACACACACACAAAAGTATTTTTTCTTTTGTTATTTGGTATTTTATTGTTTTAAAAATACACTAATTACAACAAAACTCACGCTTACCAACACTAGACTCTTGACAGCATCGCAATTATCGAAATTCAATAAGCTTAAGTTGACAGGATTTCAATTATCGAAATTCGATTAGTTAAATCTGACAGCAGTTTAATTATCGAAATTCGTCAATTGTTATGCAATTATCGAAATTAGTTTTATCGTTTTGCAACACTGAAAACACACATACACTTGTCAAAAATCACTCACACCTGTCAATATTTTGAAAAGTTAAGTAGGCTGACGTCTCCTCATTAGTTTTTTTTGCCAATTTGTCAGCCATAAAACAATTAAAATTTCCTTATTTAAAAGCCAAGTTAAAGCTTGGAGCAAAAGGGGTAGAAAAAGATAAAGGAAGTTTGACTAAAGCTTAAAACGCATTTCTAATTTGTTTCATAATTCTGTATGCTAAAAATTCTTATGCGAAAATCCAAAAAAAAATATTGTTAAACATGCAGCCTAATATTTCGGATAATTCGAAGGTACCTGGGACCATTAGCAATTCTGTTTCCATAACGCCGGCGCCGCCGCTCCAACAATCGCATCAAAACCAGCTCAACGATTTAAAGGTTAGTCTATTAATAATATATCAAAATAAAATGATTTGTTAATTTATAGATTTTTGTTTTGCAGAATGATCGTAATGCGGCACGGGAAGAGGCTCAAACGCCGGCACAGCGTCAAGCGGCAGCTAAAATGGCCCTAAGAAAACAGCTGGAAAAGACTTTGCTACAGGTAAGAGAGATTTAAAATTGAAAAAAACTCTAATCACCATTGTCCAAAGGCAAAGTTGAGTTATGAAGAATTTGACTTATGGAATTCTATTTTTTTATGTTCGATTTAGTTCGAGTTAGTGAAAGTTCTAATTATACAAGTTTGAGTTGGTGAAATTTGACTATATTTGTAAATTTGTCAATAGCGAAATGTCCTTAAAAGGCCAAAATTCTCATAATGAATTCAAGTGCAAATTTTTCCAATTTAATTTTGTAATTTTAATGCAAAATCAACTTATTACATGGTTGTTTTGTTCATGTTGACTAATACGGAAAGTTTACTTTTTCTTTCACATGTAAATTTTTAGCGTAACATCATTCCTAAATATTAATATTAATCGACAGAAGTAAATCAATATAATTAAATTATAGTTGAGTAACTATAAAACTTTTATACGATGTAAAAATACAATGAAAACTTGATTTTAGCAGATTTATTTTTTAAGTAATCGATATACATATTTCTTTTCAATATTAATCGAGTTAATAAAATAGATTTTCATCAAAAATCGACAACTTGCAGAAAAAACAAATGTTCATTGTAGTCCATTTGCAGAATAAAATTCAGTTTATTTAGACTGGAATTGATTAAAATGCTAAAACTTGAGATTTTTAAACCTATAACTTGAGGCAATCAATTATTTTAAAGAAATTAATTATTTTAAAAGGCAGAATGAATTAAAAGAATGAATTTAACCATGATCAAAATGAAATTTTGCTTGAAAATTTGTAGAGTTGTAATTATTGACTTATTTTATTTAATTATTTTAGAGTCATAATTATTGAATTGTTGAATATAATAAGTGCAGGGTCTCTCAGTCTTTTTAAGCAATTGGAATTTGAATTATCGTAACTTTGTCAAAACTGAACGAATATAAAAACTCACAAAACTCTCGTGTGGTTCTTGTTGTTTTTTGTAGATACCGCCACCGAAGCCGCCACCACCAGAGATGCACTTTATACCGAATCCGAGTAACACAGACTTTGTCTATCTGCTGGGACTGGAGACCGTTGTGGACTATCTGACGGTTAATAAGAAGGCCAATGCGGTGGCAGCTCCATTCCGTTGTGCCCAATGCAAGATTGACTTTACGCCCGTGTGGAAGTGGGAGAAGCAAAGTAAGCAGACAATCGAGAGTCAAAGAACATTAACTAATAAGAGATTCATTCATTCCATAGCCAACAAGGAGGCCAAGGTCATTTGCGAGCAGTGTGTGACCTCGAATGTGAAGAAGGCGCTGAAGGCGGAGCACACGAATCGACTGAAGCAGGCGTTTGTCAAGGCGCTGCAGCAGGAGCAGGAGATTGAGCAGCGCTTGGCCAGCCAGAGCCAGAGCAGTCCATCGCCCGTGGAGGCGCATGCCTCCTCCTCCTCGTCCACCTCCGCCACAAGTGTTGCACTGACCGCCTCCAATCTGTCGTCGTCGTCGTCGTCGTCATCGCATCAACAACAGGCTATGCAACTGCAGCGGGAACGTGAACGGGAGCGGGAACGTGAGCAGCGGGAGCAGCGGGAACAACTGCAGGCATCGCATGCCTCGGCAGCAGCTGCTCTGGTCAACTTGCCGCCATCTGTGACTGTAATTCCAACCAAATGCCAGACACCGACACCAGCACCGCGTCCAACGCCACCGCCAGCCGCACAGAGCCAACAACCCACGCCACCGCCCGCCGGCAGCACATCCTCGTCCCGATCCTCGCGTGCCGCGGCCACAGCGGCAGCGGCGGCCATTGCCGCCCAGCAGGCGGGCATACTCAGTCCTGGCACGGGACCAACGGCGGCGCATCATCATGAGCCCACAACGTCGTCGTCATCATCCTCGGCGCGTTCATCTCGTGCCGAGCGCGATCATCATCATCATCATCAGCAGCAGCAGCAGCAACGGGAACAACAGCGGGAACAGCAGCAGCAACAACAGCAGCAACAACAGCAACAACAACAGCAGCAACAACAACAACAGGCGCAGAATTATGACAAATATTCAGCTGCCACATTGGCAGCAGCTGCTCATCTAACGGCACTCGGCGGCATGGGCGGCCTGAATATCAACAATCTGGCCAGCTTGGGCAATCTCAGCCAGCTGGGCAATCTGGCAGCACTCGGCGGACTGGGCAACTTTGGCGGCGCCTCGACGGCAGCCAGCAATCCCGCCGCCGCCGCCATGGGCAACACTTCGCCAGCGGCAACAGCTGCCGCCATGCAGGCCTTCCAGCAGCAACTGTTTAGAGGTTCGCCCAGATACTTATCTTTATTCATTTTAAGTAATTTCTACTAACTGTCCAACTGCATTCAGTTAAACCAAGGCCCGTTTTTCGTAGTTACCTGAGAGATATATTTTTTATTTGGTTTTTATATATTCTCTATTGCTGACTTTATTTAGGCCCATTTCTGAAATTTGTTCAATTATAGCTTGGACACGTTTTTTGCAATTGAAATTACTTTCTATAAATTTTGCATTTTCATTAATTTGAACAAATTATCTAAATTGATTTTTGTTTAATTCTATATTTAAAAAATTCAAATTTGATTCTTTCAAATATTTTAACGTTTATTTTATTTGTTTAGTTACTTTTACTAATAATGTCCATTATTTTGCATTTTTTTCGAGTTGAATTTATTTAGGTCCATTCCTTACAAGCCCAGTTAAATTTGGACACCTTTTTAGAAATTGAAAATTCGTTCTGTACATTTTACGTTTTAGTTCATTAACTGAGACTTTAACTAGACATTGAATTAAATTATCTAAATCGATTTTTTTTAATTCTATATTTTAAAATTCAAAGTTTGATTCTTTTAAATATTTCACCGTTTGTTTTTTTTTATTTGTTTACTTTTACTAATGTTCAATTAAACTAAATAATAAGTTCATTTAAATTATAAAAAATACTAGCAAAGAGATTTTTGAAATTTTTTTTTGCAGAAGTTCTTCAAATTGTTTCAATAATTTTTCTGCATCAAAATATTTTTTTAAAAAGTCGAGGAAAAAAGTTAAAAAAGTGCCCTTTTTTAAATTCAAAATTTTTAATGTGTTAAGGAAAGTTTTACATCATTAAAACGGAATTTGAAAGACCTTTTCAAATATACTTTTTTACTATGATGACTTGACTTACACAGCTGTCAAAGTAAAAAAAAGGCGTACGAATTAATAGTGGTTTGGGTTGTATAAAAAAATTAAATAATGTTTTCTCAGTTGTAATTAATATTTGACAATTTTTATTTGCAGCACTTGGCCAAGGATTGGGCGGTAATCCGCAGCACATGATGCAGTTTGCGCCACTTTTGTACTCCTACCAAATGGCCATGGCGCAGGCGGCCCAAGTAGCAGGTGAGTGTTTTGAACGCTGTTTATTAACTCTTTTTGCCATACTTATAGCTTCTGGTTGTTTTCTAGCTTTCAACAATAACAACAAGAAGAGCAGCTCGGCATCCAGTTCGTCAAAGAGTTCCAGCAATGCCACCAGCTTGGCGGACATTCAACGGGCCGCGGAACTGCAGCGTCAATATCTGCTGGAGATGATTCCGCCACAGCAGCCAAGTGGACCTAGTGGAAGTCGTCAGAATAACTGGAAGGCCTAAACAATAACAATAACAACAGCAACAACAACAACTAATAACTAACTTTATGATTTTCTTGATTAGGTAATTTTATAATTTACGCAAGCAAAACATAAATTGTACAACGTAAAATGATTAATCTATTTGTAAACAATAATTATTACATAATTAATTATACATAATTATACACAAAACAAAAACAAAAAAAATGGAAAGCAACAAAACGCATCGTAAACATAATAATTGTTAGTAGTTTGTTTTTTCCGTTAATAATACTTGTCGTGTTTCTCATTTTAAACAACAACAACATACAAGCAAACAACAACAATTAAATAATTAACAATAGCAATTCACAGAAAACGATAAACAAACGAATACAAAACATTTTTTAAGCTCATATAGTAATTGAAATATTATTATATTATGAATAATAATAATTAATGATTGTAGCCTGTAAGGAGAGATAGACCCATTTTTTAAGGGCCAGCCCAAAATCAACACAATTCCCAATCCCCCAAGTACCCAACCTCCCGTCACTCCTTTGCGTCCCCCCACAAAACTGAGTTATTCGGGGATGTACAAGTTTAATATGTAGCTAACACACACACACACACACACACATACATACATTTATTATTATATTATATATAAATATTTTGTAATCAATTTTAAAATTATGCATAGTTTTTAGTTGTATACAAATTTTTATTAGGGCTATATATAAATAATAAATTGCAGCAAGAATTGCACAATACTTTTTTATTTTGCCAGGCTATATAATAATCCATTTCAATACATTTAATTATTGGTAGCATATTCATTGATGATTCACACTAGACTCAATTAACCACCAGCCACATTCACTTCATCCAAGATAGAACTGTTATTTAGTTGATCATTAGACTCGTTAAAACCCCCAATTCGAATAAAAAAAAAGGAACATCAAAGCTTAACTTATTGTACATAATACATACATTTACATAAAATTTATAAGTACATACATAAATACCAGAAAGCAGACATTTATCCGAAATTTATCCACTCTCTCTCTCTATCTCTATATCCATTCAAAGTGCATACAGATTTTTGTCTATTGATACGATTTGGGAGTGGGAAAATATATTAAAGAAAAACATAATATTGACTGATCATTAGCGTATTTTATAGTAACTCAAGCAAATGCATGATTATAACTAGACATTGAGACATGTATGTGGTACTTTATACGGCAGATAGGCACGAAAAAAAAAACATATGGAAAAGGGAACAGGAACAGAAGGTTACATTCAGGCGAATCATTCGGAACACAAACCAAATTCATTTTGGGCATGCGAAATCAAATTGTGATCAAAATAAAAACGTAAAAAAGAAAAAAACGTAAAACAAAAGAGTTGAGTAAAAACAAACGTGAAAAAAAACCATAATTATTTTTAGCAAACTAAGTTTAAAATGCATTGTAATTCAAATTCAAAATAATAACAGTCGATAAATATAAAAAAAAAAAACAAGAAATCAGCAGCAGCATTCACAGCAACAACAGCGTTAGTTTCAGTGTGTATGTGTTTTGAAATTCTATGCTAATTATAAAAAAAAAAAACAGTATAAAAAATATGCATATAAAAACGTTTTTAAACCGAAAACCTGCAAAAAGTTTTATTCAAATTTTAAAACGAGGGCGCGCGCTAAATTTGACGAACTTATCGGATTTACAGACGTGCGATGCTTATCGATTTGCTGTTGAGGTATTACAGCTGCAATGTTAACCTGAGCACTGTTGAGTGAGTTGTTCACTCTAGTTCAGTTGAAGGATTTAGTTCAGTAGTTCAGTTTTTGGTAAACGAACTAATCGGTCATTTAGTTCAGTAGCTCAGTTGCTTAACATTTGGTATTAAATTTAACATCACCTCTGTTCTGTTCTGTTAAATGTATGTTACTCTCCTCTCTCGCTCTTTCGTTTCTTTGTTTTCTTTGTTTCTCGCTCGCACAAACTCGATAGAAATTTTTGGTCCCATTTCTAGTTTTTTCAAAAATGAATTTAAACTATTTTAAAACAAAATTCAGAAAAGCAACAAAATCCAAAATTTGGTAATATAATAAACTTTATTTTAAAATTGGTTTATTGCAATTCGCACTTAGCGTGGTGAAGTTGGGTAAAAAGTTCTGAAACAAATCTTAACAATTCGAGATAAATTAAAAAAAATTTGGTAAAATTTTCAAAATTCCAGCTTCAAAATGAAGCAGACGCTACTTAAAATCTAAAGATCGCACGCTGTTTCAAACGAGCTCAACTTTTGCACAAACACACAGTTGCAAGTTAGAGTAGAGCAGAAGCGTTTTGCGTTGGGAGCAAGCGAGCGCGCTGCAGTGAAAACTACTTCGGTTGTTCGTTGTGTGAGAGCGGGAGCGAGAGCGCTGCTGCAATGGATTAGCGGCGCTGCTCACGTATGATAATGGCCGCCAAGAGTATAGCTAGCCGCATCAGTCACACACCAGCTGCAAAGCGCTCTCGCTCTCTCATAACGTAGAACTTTTCGCAAGGTTAATAATTTCTAGTGCTTCCCATCGACGGGTTAATTTAGCCAAAAGAGAGCTAGCTTTCAGCCAACAAGATGATAAGCTTTCTGTTCATTGTCAATCGTGCCTTCAGTGCCAGCAGTTCGACGATGTCGCAAGCTATTAATAATGGCCCCCGGCCCCTCGTTCTCTGCGGTCCCTCGGGCTCCGGTAAGAGCACGTTGCTGAAGCGTCTATTCGCCGAATTTCCCGATAAATTTGGCTTCAGTGTGTCGCACACGACACGCCGACCCCGCGAGGGTGAACAGGACGGGGTACACTACAACTTTGTGAGTCGCCCGGATATGGAGGCGGCCATGGCCAATGATGAGTTCATCGAAACGGCCGAATTTACGGGCAATCTGTACGGGACCAGCAAGGAAGCGGTGCGCGATATCCAGAGCCAGGGGCGTGTCTGTATACTAGACATTGAGCAGAAGGGCGTCGAGCAGATCCGGAAAACCGATCTCAATCCCATACTGATCTTCAACAATCCACCGACCATCGATGAGCTGGAGCGCCGGCTGCGTAAACGCAACACGGAAACGGAGGAAACATTACGCAAACGTCTAGATGCCGCCGAACTGGAAATTGCCTATGGATTGACTCCGGGCAATTTTCATAAAATCATTAACAACGTCGAAATGGATGCGGCCTACAAGGAGTTTCGTGACTTTGTCGTGGACGAGCTGAGAAAGCAGGCGGAGCAGGGAGTGCATTTTAATTGAGAGCAAACTAAAGCTAAAAACGGACCAAATCATGATGAAATTAAAACAAGGTGATGTATTCGTTGGCCCGTATGTGCAAAGTATGTGGATAAATCCAACAGAAACAATATATATTTATTTATATATTGCAAAGCGAACAAAACCAAAATAAGTGAAGAGTATAGAAAACCAAACGAAACAAGTTTTCTATATACTCATCTCTGTTGTCCGTCTCACGTCAGACTCTCTTTGAGAGCTGACAGCAAAAACGTCGCCCCGAGAGAGAGGGAGAGAAAGCGAATACATCACCTTGTTATAATTTCATCATGGACCAAATAGCTTGAAAGAAATGAGAAGGAAAGAAGCGGGTGCAATGATATTACTTAATTAATGGCATTTATACTTATTTATTGTAATTTCTGGTCGAGAATCCTTGTTGTATTTGTTGTTGTATATTGTAAGCATAAATTTGTTGATTAAAGAGAAACGACGACAACGACGACGACAAATTTGATATTTACGTGTCGCGACAAAAACAAACAAAAATAAAGGTCAAAATGTTATCAATATCTGACGACGGGTTCCTTGACATCACGCAAATATTCCATTCGAGTCCTTAGCTGAAAACGACACGCACGCCCAGACGCCAATCCTGTTCCGAACCTTTTGTGGGATTACGATTGATACGGATTCGTTTTATAGTCATGATGCAGATGAACGCGTGCTTGGTAGCTTGTGTTACCCGTTTCCATTCCACCGGATGCACGATGCACAACTCTCGCCGAGCCATCGATTTTGGTCCGACTATCGGCGCTGCTCCACAGACCCGCAATGGCCTCCAATGCCAGCTCTGTCTCGTCATCCTTATCGTTGTGATCCGCTGACAGAGTCAGATCAATTTGACGTCGATTTCTTGGAGCACCGGAAATGCCCAAGATCAGCAGCAGAAATAGAAAGATGTGTAGCGTACGCATGGCGAGAGGAAACTGAACAATCAACTTATTGACACGATTTCTGCTCACATACGAATCTCACGCTTATCAACAAACACAATCGCAAGCTGTTGTTGTTTTTGTTTTTTAATGGCCTTTGCTTTTATTTTGCTGTCATTGTGAGGGAGGGGAAAAACAAACTATAGTTGTATTTAGACCTTAGGCTCCAGGATTTGCGCTGGTGGCCAATCCCATTGCTTGGCGGGCACGGGTTGCACCAGCTTCTCCCACGGCTTCCAGCCCAACATCTTGCGCGCTAGAATCAATTCATTTTCAGCCTGAACAATAAGCTCCTCCACCTGCCCGCAGCCGACAGCCTTCTCCAATTCAAAGATGTCCTTATTCTGCAAGCGAGAAAATATGATGATCATTAGAGTACACTCTACATCAGTGATGCCAATTTGGACTATTTTCGGATAGATTTGTCTGGTTTTTAACTGCTTCAGCCTGTAAAAATCTCCAACATCTTCTATCCGAAAATTTAGCAATTTTCAGATTCAATTAAATGAAATCCAAAGAGAATTTTATGTTGCCAATTTTGGAACTTTTTCAAAATGGAATCACCAAAATTCACCTATTAAAAGGGGAGAATGTTGAAAATATGCCAAAATTTTGGTCCGAAGCAAATTAATATCAAAACGCTGCAGGCAATAAACCTTTTTATAGTAGTGGTCACTTTCGCTCTGACCTTTCTACCCTTGACATGGTCAAATGCAGAAGTAGAGAGGGTTTTCAACCAAGTTGGTTTGGTAAAAACTAAATTAAGGAACCGTCTAGAAATAGACACGTTAAATGCTATTTTGACAATTAGGTAAATGTATAATTATAAATTCTTTAAATTATATGCTTATGTATGTTTTATCTTCTGCAAAAAAAATCATTGAAGATGCCTCAAAACTTTTAAATTAAAAACAAAACAAATAGGGAAAAAGTTTGGTCTGTTTTTCTGTTCTTTTTTTTAGTTTTCCAGTTTTTTCCGAACATTTTTGGCACCACTGCTGAGGATGCTAAACAATTTTGACGTACTCTCTCGGCTCTCAGTCAGAGAGAGAAGTTGGAAGCTGTGATCATACTGTTAAAATGGCTACCTCACTGTGGGCAGCACTGGACATCCTGATTTGGATCACTTACTTTTGCCACAGCGTCCGCTCGTTGTTTGACCAGCACTTCGGTGTTTCTGCGATAGCTCGCATCCTGTGGCATCTTGGCAACCGCACGTAGAATCTTGCCGTACAGGGCGCTCAATGTGTGGTGCGGATTGGTGGCCACAGCCAGACCAGTTAATCCTGTGGACTGTGGGCAACAATTGGAAAGCGTTAACAATTTTTCCGAATGACAGTCGATGACATAACAATAACAAACATGGCATGAAGTTAAGCGCACTCAATGCAGTCAGCGCATGCAAGTTCATTACTTCAATTAGCTTCGTACTCACCGCTTTTATTATCTTTGCCATTTTATTTATTAAAGTTGCGTAAAAATTAGTTAAATGTAATAGCAAAAAATCAACGGCAACTATTGCCTTAGATCAACAGCCAGGGTTGGCAAACAAATCAGTTGGCTGGCAAATCAATCGTCCACACAGGGCTGTTTAAAAACAGTCAGTGTTGCTTCGATAACAGTGCTGTTAAATGATATTTATCGATACAACGATATATCTGACGGCTTTTTCCCGCCCAATTCAAAACAAGTTTTTTTTAACAAAGTGCAAGAAGGTGATGGCTTTTAATTCAATTATCACAATAGAATTATTACATAAATATGGTAACAGTAAATTTTGTGCAAAGTTGTGAGTATTTTCCTAGACGTAAGTGTGATGATGAATTACAGATGATTTATTCGAGTAATTAAACGCAATTACGTTACGTTGTCGCCACTGGCGCTCGTTCTGCAACGCCGAACGCTGATATTAATACATTGACAACGGTTACAATAAAAATGCCAATGACTGTGTAATTGTTGATTTTGTTCGCACGACAGATTTCCCGCTCGTTCTTAATATTGTATCTGCCATTCCAAATAAGTCCGACGCCGACTGCAATCTGTATATCACAAAAAATGAGTAAGTAACTGATCTACCAATTTTGGCAATATGCAAATGAGTAACACGTACCTGAAATATGATGCTGATTGAAATGAACAATAAACTGGGATAAAAGTATGGATGTTCCTTATTGGTCTCCAGAACATAACGCAACTGATTTGCATTCGCCGAAAGCAGTGCCAAGTCCATCATACCCTGTGCCAATGTCTTCTTATGCTGATAGGCATTCACATCTGGAATGGGCGTCGATACGCCATCGATGTCCACAAATCCAGGATAATTAAAGCCGGGCAGAGAAAAACTGGTGCGTCGTCCACCGTTTGGCATGGGCGCCTTGGCATCGCCTCCACCTCCGACACTCCCACCGCGACCATCACGACTGCCAACGCCTTCGCCATCAGCTAGAAGACCGTCATCGACGCCAGAGTTATTGCCATTGATATCCGGACGATCATCGGATTCATCGTCAAGTTCGGGAACTGCAGGAAAGTAATTATGAATGTTAAAAAAATGTATCTATGATAAAATAAGGAAAAAGGAAATAAAACCAGGAATCGTAACGATATGATTTTAAAAATAAAACATACCAAATACAAATTATTATATTTTAAGGATTAAAAAATAATAATTTACAAAAATAAGTTTTATTTATCGATCTTAATTAAAAGATTTTAAAGAATTAGAATGATGTGGTCTAAAATTAATTTTATTCAAAATTATAATTTTATTTATTTACAAATTTTATTTTTAATTTTAAACAAGAAATAAAACATTTTTTTTTCTTTTTTATAAATATATTTTTGAATAAAAATTTTATTTTTTTAATTCAATTAAAAACTTAGTTTTATTAATAGATTTAAATTAAAAGATTTACAAAAATTTTAATTAATAATTATTAAATGCATTTTATAGAAAGTTTTAAATTAATTTATTTACAAATTTAATTTGCTACTAAAAATTAGAAATTAAACCTATTTTATTATTTTTTTTGTTTATAAATACATAGTTTATTTTTAAGCTCATATCTCTTATTTGCGATTCCTGATAACTTTCAAAAGATTCTTACATAATTGTTTGGTTGAAGTTGGATTTTTGTTTGTATAGCGGATGCAGTTTGTTAGAAGACATTAATTTAAAGCACATATAACATTGAATGAATAAGCGTTTTATTGAGTGTAACATAATTTACTAACCTGCTCGCGGTATGCGAACACTGCGTCCATCAATGTCGTCAATGGCCTCGTTGTGTATACCCTGTAAAAACACTAAATTAATTAGATTTTATCGAGTAAGTATTTAAATTAAGCATGTTTTATTATAACCATGATAACATTTCCTTGTTTGCAAATGCAGTTAAAGCCATTGTAATCTAATAATATTATTTTACATTATTATGCACCACAGTTTCCGTCATGAATTCTGATTAATCTTACATATACATACATACATACATATGTGATGAAAATATATGTATTTATGCATGCGTAAGCTCAAACTAGAAAAAATACCCCAATAAAATTTAAACTCATTTCATAATTGTATCCAGACTATGACTAATCTGGGATTTTTTTCCTCTTAAATTTGCGACAAAGATACAAAGATACTTTCCCAAAGTTAAAACGGCTCTTTCCTCTGTTTACACGGCAATTATCGTCTAAGTCTTTACAAACAAACATACATAAATATTTAAACCTATACTAGCTAGCCTATTGTATATAATAAAATTTGATTGACGTTCTAGTAGCTAGCGATAAAGCAAACAAAAAGTGCTTAATTAATAAATACTCGACGAGGACATACTCTGTAAAATGCCTCAGGGAAATAACTATATGTGGATGAAGTTAATAAAAATATATACTTTCAACAAATTTTTTTTAATAACATCATCCACATATACTCATTTCCCCGAGTGTACACAGGCGTACTGCTTGATAGAAAAAAAGTCCTGCAAGCAGTGCACTGCTTGTAATTCGTTTTATTTCAAAGTTTCGTTGTTAATTCATTCTCAACTCTCCAAGCTTTGCAGTTTTCGTTTTAAAATATAACAATTTGTTGATTAAATTTTAGATTTGTTTATTTTGTTGTAACAAAATATAGAACTGTATAAATTTACATTTTTTAGGTTTTTTTTGTTTCATATATTTTGATTCGTAATTTTAAAGCTGGATGAGTTAATGTATGTAAATGAATGTAAATATGTTTCTTTGTATACACTGTTGTAAAGCTAGTTGAACTTACTTGATTTCTCGCTAAAGATTTATCATTTTCCAGCTTATCCATTTGAAGTGTAATATGGTTTGGGTCGCTCATTTTACAATTAAAAAGTAGTCTTTAATTGAGAATGCCAAGAATTTTAATGAATTGTAAGAAAAAGCCACAACAACCTAAATGAACTTCTTTGTTTCTATTATTCTTATTCGCTGTTCTTTGTGTATCTTTTTTGTGAAACACACTTGATATTATCACTTGAAATCGCAAAAGGGAGACGAAAACTCGTGCGCTTTAACGACCGCTTCGCACGCTATTGACCAGACAACTGACACTGAGCGCTGAGTGACGGAGACCGAAACCCCCAGACCCAGATCTCTAAACTAACCAAGATGAAACAGCGCTGAAATGCTCTCGCTCTGTTCCTCTCTCTCTTTTGGCATTGGTTAATCAATGTCCAGTTTGTTAAAGCTCTCGCAGTGTAATGTCTATGTGTTTGCTCTCTCACACTTGCTCCTCAAAGTTTGTGCAATGCTCTGACTGAAAGCTCTCTCTTAAACTCGCTCCTTAGCATGCTAAGTGCAAGTCCCAATAGCAATGCAAACACACGTATGTATGTATGTGTGTGTGTTTTATAAATTTACAGAACATTAGTTTGCAGAACATTAGTTTGCGTGTTGCAATTTAATGGGATACATATACATATTCTAGGAAAATTTATTTTAAATTACTTAGCAGGAAAGTGTCACAGGAAAATATGTGTGCATTTTCTATACCACAAATAGAGCTGAGTCATCAATGGGAACGTTGAGGCTGCCAAAATTGATTGCCAAGTTCAACGGCACAGAATCAAAGAAAGGCAAACTAAAAATAAATTCAATATCAGCGTTCTTCTGCTACACAAAAACCGGTCTGGAGTTTGTATGTATGAATATGATGTATTATCAAACAATGCATACATATTTATGTTTGCATGTATGCTGTTAGTTTTTATTTTAAAAAGTAAAAAGACTGACATTCATCAAAATATTGTTTAGATTTGCAACAGACGACATACATTTTTATAAAGAAGAAATTATTGTTTACAATAAAAACTAAAATACGACAGTTACAACCACGGTTGCCACAATTGGCGTTTTTGCGCCAAAACGGGTTCTTTTTTAGTCAATTTGGCTCATTTTTTGTTTGTTTTTGGCTCATTCAGATATTTTTAAGTGGCAACGATAAAATATGAACCCAGCGGAATGGCACTTATCGATCAATTCAGATGCGCCAGCAAACGTTCGACAAACATCAACTTTGCAGCACTGCACACTATCGATCAAGCCGGTTTGTGTGATCTGCTGCTATCGATAGTGCATGATTCACATCTTTAGCAATTCGCAATAAAGAAATGTGTTGTTTTTGGGATTAATTAATTAATATTAACACACATTAATATTACCATAAGTATTTAGAATATAAATCTTATATAGTCGTCCCGTCAGCTTAAATTGGTCTATATTATTCTAACTGAATGAAGGGATCTCTTTTGGGGGAAATTCATTCCTGGATGAGTGAGTGCTAATGAGCAATTTTTAAGGAACATGTTCGTTCACTTGCTCACTTCAGAGAGCAACTCTTTTTTGTTCACTCACTCATGAGCAACCCAACACTACAATAAATAAAGAAATGTGCTTTCCCGTCAAATGTGAAATAAAAAGCGTGACTTCCCATCAATTGTGATCATTATATCATTTGCAGTTCAGCCGAATAGAAGTAAAGATGACTAACAACAATACTGAAGCTAATAACAATGCCGAAGTGCCGTTGCAAAGTGTTGCGCGCAGCATACGCGAGGTGCAACAATCGTTTGCCGAGTCGCTGGGATTTGGTAATCAGATCATATGGGATTTGTAAGTATTTTTCATACTACGCAACAATTGTAATCAGAGTCGCAATATATGTACACGTGTATGTTTATATAGACTGTCAGATGGACAAGCCCGCATATTGAATACAAAAATCGGATCGCTCATACCAAATCCAAGCGAGCCCACGAATTTGCCTGCTGGGGAAATGGAAAAGGCGACGGAAAAGTGGATAAAACAATGCGGCGTGTTTGAGATAATGCGCGAGACTTTATTCAATAGCGTTTGGGAGCAGCGTAAGTTGACTCTTTTATACCCTGGAGGTATATTAAGTTTGTTCACAAGTATGTCACAGACAGAAGGAAGCATCTCCGGTACTATAAGGATATATATTCTTGATCAGCATCGACAGCCGAGTCGTCTGTCTGTCGGTCCGTATAAGCAAAAGGGTCTCATAGATAGAGCTAGGAACACCAAATTTAAAATGAAGACTCCCTAAAATGTGAGGCAGAACAAGTATATGTGAAAATTTTGCCACGCCTACTGTGGCGGGCATAATTCATAAAAACGGAAAGCATCTTTAATTTTGGGTTTCAAGTTAAAATTTAAAATTTTTTATTCATGCCTAGAAACTAATAAACAACTCTCAACACGATTGGGCCATAAATACTGATTGGCAGAGTACATATGCATATAAATAGAATTAATGGTCAATTAATTCATTTTAAATCAGTCCGAGTTGTGGAGTGGAGATCGGGGTCCGAATCCTCGGTCTAATCCGTTGCAGATAAATTTTAATTATTTAATATTTTTCGTTTTTATTTCAATTGTCAGTCTAATGTTAATTATTTTTACTTTTATTACATTTTTAAAATTGTGCCGAGGACTAGGCCCAAGGTATTTTACTGTCGAGTGCACTCGACTGTTCTGCTTGTTTATGTACAAACATATATAATCCTTAAACTGATTTTCGATCTTGCAGGCAAATACAGCAATCGTCAGTCGCTAACATCGATCTTTTATGTGCTGGTTGCGACCAACGAAACGGATCACAATTTGGCAGAGGATTCCAAATCTTGGTCTTGTCATCCCGTTTTCCGTGCACGTCGCTGTGTTTGTAATATACGCCATAGCTAAATAATCTTATGAGTTCTGATTACATGTTGTCCACTTTTTGATTACAGCCGATAGCAATGGACGAAGCAGCAACAGCTCCGATTGTTGCATGATTTATGTGGATGAGAATGGACGAGTTTATCAGAACTGGGCATCTTATCTGGCGGAGAACGAGCTGCCCGAGGGCATTATGGTGGCTCCCCGTCGTGGAGTTTACAATTTTAATGCAAGGAGAGATGTAATATTGGAATCATGGCTAACACCGGCGGCGACACCTAGTCGTAAAGTGCTCGGGGCACTGGACAAGACGACGGCAGTTGCCGGATTGACGGCAGCTTTTGTGCCGATCGCTGCACTCGCTGTGACAGTGGCTGCACCTGTGATGCTTCTGGCTGGCGCTGTGGGTCTGGCCTCTGCCGGCTATACCACGGTACGTTCGGGCGCCCAGTTGGTGGATCGCAGTCTCCACGAGCAATCGATCAATGTCACCGATCGCACTGCCCGCAATCATTGGCTGGGCGTTGTTGCCGGCGCTGTGAGTCTTGGTGCCGCTGGTGCCACCAGCGCCATGACGGCGGCCACAAATGCTGGCCGGGAAGTTGGTGCCGTGAGTTTATAAAACTAGTTAATAAGCTTAAGCCCTGTTTGACATTGACTTGTTGACTCGACAGATCACCCAACTGACCGTCAATAGCATGAACATCTCGTCCATTATGATGTCTGGCACTGGCGTTGTCAATGGCGTCATCGATTTGTTTCTGGTAAGTTTCTTGTTTACCTAATCTTTATAATAGTACACTGTCAAGTTTAAAATGTTGCAGAAATTCAACGATGGTGATGACATTGGATTATCTACAATTGTCCACCTCGCTATTTCTGTTCACGCACAGCGTCTGCAATTTCAAGCTGGCTTCGACAATCATCAACGACACTTCCAATCAGCGCATTGGCAGCTATCGCGATACCCTAAGCAATCGTCAACGGTGAGTTGCTTAGCTGATTGTCATCTATCTATATACCTATATAAAACTCTTTATCGTGTCTGACTGACTGACTCACTGAGAATCAAAGTGTAGGCCAAACGACTAAGCATAGAAAGCCAAAATTTTCACACAACATAGATGTGATAATTTCATCGTGCAATAAGACAAGGTTTTGCGAAATTCGATCTGTAAGTGGGTCAAAGGTCAGGAAATTCCTTAGTATAAAAAACTGTTTTGTTTCTTAAGATATCTCAACCAAACTCACAGATTGTTTAAAACTGCCTCTAACACACTGGCCCTATTTGATCAAAGTCGGATTCCTATATCATATAGCTGCCATAGGAACAATCGAATGCGAATCAACCTTAAGTATGAAAAACTTTGTTTCCAAAAATATCTCAACCAAACTCACAGATTATATGTTTGGGACAGTTTCTTACAGCTGCCATAGGAACAATTCTCTGTTGTTGTGTGAGATATTCTAACAAAACTCACAGATAAACTAGTCTTGCTAAATTTGGACTATTTCCTAAGTTTAGCTTCTCCCCCGCAAAGTTTATATTTTTTCCGCCAAATCTGCATCTTTGACCAAATCACTAAATCGGAGAGCCCTAGTTACTTATACACTAGCCAGAAAAACTATGCGTACAACCTTTTTTTTAACTTAAAAAAAAACCTAAAAGATTTTAGAATTTTTTTTTTTGCAGTCACTCTTAGAATTGTTTCAAGAATTATTTTTGCACCCAAATTTTTTTTTTTTAATCGAGGATAAAAGTCGAAAAAGTAGACGTTTACCAAAACTAAAATTTTTCAATGGATTAAGGGAATTTTTGCATCATTCAAACGGAATTTAAAAGGAATAAAAAGTTTTAAAAAGGTAGTTATTCTGGCTAGTGTATATTTTTATATTCTATTTCATTATGATGTTTATTTAATCTTTTGCAGACGCATCTTCGATAAGATGGTCAAGGAGACAACTCGCGTTAGAGGCGTCAGGCAGGCCAATATGGACATTATACGCAATGTGAACGAGATGCCGTCTCGCCAGCAGTTCAATGATCTCTATAAGATCAACAAGAACCTAAATAGGGAAGGTGTTCGACCCATGTTTGCATCCAATGGTCAGGGTGTTGCCTTGAACGATCAGATGGTAATCAATACCGCTGAGCTGCGTGCCAGCGTACAGCATAATGTCGGACCCGATATCCTTGGCCAGGTGACAAATCCCATTCCAGAGACATTTAATGGTGCTCGTGCCAACAATGCTGGAGGCATCACAGGTCGAGTATTCAGTGGGTCCGCTGGATTGACGGAGCCAACAACATTGGATACGCCGGAATCCACAAGCAGTTGGTCCGAGGGCGTACTTGCATTGCGGTGTAGTACTCTCATAGTCGCAGGTGTTAAATTAACGCTCTCCAAATACGGAGATCTCCTTTTTGAGCATATCATTAATGCCGACAGCTTCGAGACTGTGCTGCTCTCGTTGGCGGACAATCTAAAGAATGATGTGATGAATTACATCCTCAATTTGACGGAACTATTTATGAACATGTTTTGGGAACAACTAAATACGGTGCTAAGGGTTTACATTACCTCTGAATCGGTGCTATATAGAATAGGTAAGCATATATTGGATAACTATCGTCATTTGACTGCAGAACAGATTGAACGCTATACGGAACAAATCTTGGATGCTGTCAAGGACTATTTCATGTCCCTAAATCCCAACAATTTCCCGGATCTGCTCACATTGTGCAAGATCTGTAATGGTTACTATAGCATTTGCGAGTTGTAATTTACAACTTGTAAATAATGAGCACAAATAATGAACACAAAATTATGTTTTAAAATAAATATTAAAATGATCATTTCTGTATTTTTTGTAAATCTATATAATAAAAACTTAAAAGATACATAAATACGCCAAACTAAACACACATACAAAAACACATAAATAATAATTGGATATTCGAATTTAACGGACAAATACAGTCTACAGTATGTCAAGTAATTGTTTTGACCATGAACAAAAAAATGCACATGTTTTAAATACAATTTTTGTTTCTATTCGAAAACTATTAGTTGACATGACTGAATATAGCAGGGATATATAGCTGCTATATAGCTATAGGAACAATTGACCGAAATGTTGTTTATTTGTTTTGTTTGAAGGTGTATTGTTATTAATTTTCAAATCTTTCATACTTGCTTTTCTTTTTATTATATTTCACGAAACACAGACAAAGATCCAAAATATATATGTATATATATATATATTTAGATTTACATACATATATGCATAGATATAGTATGTATATGTTGTTGAGTTCTTTTGTAACTTGGGTTGGTTTTCTTTTCCATTCCTTCTTCGTTTATCCTGATGTGTATCTATGTATCTTTGTATCTTTAAGTCATCTATGTATCTTCAAGTCTGAGTGTGTTTGTGTGTGTGTGTGTGTGTGTAATGGTGTTGTTGTTGTGCGTTGGCGAATTTCCTGTTTTTATGCTGTTCCGTAAGTTTTGCGCGATTTTTATACACGCGACAATTGCTGGAGAAGATTGCACGGCCAGAATGCCTCGATGCGCTCCTTGAGCAACTGAATCGGATACAAGATCCAGGTAAGTACTGTTTGTGCCAGCAAACCCATTGGCTCCGGATACTGATGCGTCAACAGGGCCAACAATGCGGTAAATGAGCATAATCCGGCCGTGAATAAGATGAAAAATGGCAGCTCCTTTTTCGGATAAACGGAGACCTCATGAAATGCCGGCAAAAGTTCACGATCGGCGCACTCGGTGCACGTTGGATATGGATAGAAGAGATGACCCCGCTCCAGCGGATATGGCAGCATACGAAATGTGCCCTCCCAGGTGCAGTGCAGCAGATTCAATGCTCCTTCGACCTGTTTCCAGTGCTTCAAATGGAAGAACGCATAGGCCAAGGCCTCGGAATCGCCACGTTTCAATATATGTTCGGGTGGCAATATAAGTGGCTTTGTTTCCAGCAAGTATTTGGGCACATGCGGATTAAATTCCACTGCCCGATGTATGGCCTCCACGGCGCTCATCTCGGCGGGACTCAAGCCACGCTTCGAGGCAATATCCGGCGAGAATTTATCGGCGACCGCACGGGCCTTCAACAAGGCGGCCGTATAGCAAATGGTCGCCGATTTGGGCAACGAGATGTCATCATATTTGGCCAATATGGCATGGCAATCGGCATACGCCTGCATCTCCAGCAGCGTCTCGATGAGATTCTCATGAATGTTCAGCACACTCATGATCGAGGGTATCTCCTTGGTGAGATCACGAAACATTTTGGCCGCCTCCTTGAGCTTGCCCAGCTTACGGGCGCACATGGCCAACCGTCGCTTAATATAGATGAGGACATTCGTGTCCCGCCTGTGAACGCCATCGGCAATTGCGCCCTGATGCTGTGTGGCCTGTGATTTGCGATAATTAATTTCGGCCACCTTCAGTGCGGTCTTTAGTATTTTCTCCGCCTCCAAGATGGTCATAGCCTCCTCCTCGGCCAGCAGTATATAAGCGGGCGCACATTCAGCATTGATTTCCAGTGCATTGTGTGCGGATTTGATGCGCTGCATCGGATTGCGTTCACGCCACGCCGTCTGCATAATTTCATACTCCTCCTTGCGGGCATCGCCCTCGCAGGTGAAGAACGTCTGATGATCCTGGGCACTCAGATTCATATCATAATAGGTCAATGGTTCCTTGCTGGTGGCCCAAAAGAATCTTTGATATTCGGCGCCGCGAAATAAATTCAAGGGATTGCGCCAGACTTTACACTCGGGTGTTCCACTGCTGGTGGTTGAATTTCCATTTGAATTGGCGCCACCATTTGCACCCCCACCCCCTGCAGCACCCCCACCTCCTCCTGCGCCGCCGTTGCTGCTGCTGCTGCTGGAGCCGCTGCTGCTGCTGCTTCCGCTGCCATTCTCGGACTGCACATCATTGCCATTAATCCACGGACTAATATGATTGATCGATACTTGTTCTGCAATTAATTCAATTTTAAACAAAATTGTGCCTGACTTTTAATTAGCAAACTCACCGATAAATGAAGTGCCGTATTTGCGAAAATACCACCATTCGAATATTAATATTAAACCCGAGATGAGACTCGAGGTGCCTGTGAGCGCAACATAAAACTTTGGCGTCAATGTGCTCAGAAACATTGACGAGTCCCACATCCTGTTCCCGTTCCCGTTTCTGTTCCTCTCACTGCCAAAATTGTGTATTTTTTTTTTGCTTGCTTGCTTACTTTTCGCTTTCGCGTTTATGTTTGATTGTTTGTTGTTGTCGCCGCCACGACCGAGCGGTTTATTGGAACTTTTCGCTTTGAGCGTCTTTTACTAAATGCCTGGTTATTTTTATGTGCAGACGATTTGCTTAAACTTTTGCGAAAATAAACAAAATTCGCCTTTTTTCTTATCAGCGTTGATCCTGCTGCAGATGAGTAGTGTTGGGTTGCTCATGAGTGAGTGAACAAAAAAGATTTGCTCCCTGAAGTTAGCAAGTGAACATGTTCCTTCCAAATTGCTCTTTATTGTTCACTTGTTCTTTTTTGCTCACTTCTTCTTGTGTTTTGCTCAGTTGCTCAGTCTTGTTCCGTTGTTTTTTTTGCCATTATTGCTCAGTTTTCGAATTTTTGCTGGAATTTTCTCTGTTCTCTTTGACCTCTTAGGGCATTTGGTGTAGATTCTTTCATTGAAAATTCACATTCTACGGATAACTCGATTCCAGATTTAACTCAATTAAAAAAATTAAGTTAAATTTGAAACTTGCATAATTTTAAAGCTAGAAAATCGAAAATTGCACTTGAATTTTTGATGAACGTTAGCTGGATTTTTTTTTTTAATTTTCTTACTAAACTTCATCACGCGAAGGGTGTCGTGCACTAAACCAATTTTAAACTAAACTTTATTAGTTTGAAAAATTTATAATTTTCTTGGTTTTTTTAATTTATAAGTACAAATTTTAAAATAATTTTTTGAAAACTATAAATTTTATTAGAGAAATGACATGGGACTAATTTCTATCGATAACCCTAATTTTTTATTGAAGAGAATATCAATGGTGTTTTCTACATCTGACGTCTATCGATATTTGTGTAGAGTTACCTCACTTGCAATGTATCAAAAATATGCTTATCGAATATATACAAAGCAGACAACGCTCATCACTATAAAATGGCCGCTGCAGCAAGTGCAGGAAAAAAAGAATTATAGAAATTGTAAAAACTGTGTGAATTTATATAGAAACAAAACCAATTGAAAGGCACTCTTGACATGGCTGAAGAAGCTGCAAATACTAAATCAGATGAGCAGCAGCAGCCGAAGGTTGCAGCAACGCTGAAACCCGAAATAAACATCGTAGCGGCTAAAGAAGAAGCAGAAGAAGAAGAAGCAGAAAAAGCGGGCGCATCAGAATCTAAACATGAGGAAATGAAAACTGACGATGCAGACAAATCCACAATTGACAAATTAGATGAGTTGAGCTCATTGGAGCAGGAAATAGCCAAAATGCATAGTATACAGCATTGTGCAGAGTCGGAGGCGGTGGAAACCAAGGCACTGGCAAAAGACGCGGGCGGCAACAAATCCGAGCATGGAAATGGGAATAGCAATGAGCAAATTATGGACGAGCTGCCGAAACGTTGCACACCCGACAATAAGCAACCGTGTAAGGAGCAAACAGAAGCGGTAGCTACATTGGAGGAAGTGGATCTTATAGCGCTCTTAAAGGGCACCGATCAGGAGCAGGAGCAGCCAAAGCCCGCTGCAGTCCAGTCCGCAGCTGCTGAAGAGAAATCCAGCATTGAACTGGCGCTCGCCGAGCTGGACAACGTGGGCGTGACCATAGAGGGCGAGGGGCAGTACGAGATCATGGAGATTGACGATGGCGACAATGCCAGCGGGCCAAGTCCCGAATTGCATCCTGTATCCAAAACGGGCACCAAGACACAGGGCAAGACAAAGCTATCGCCGGAACAAGCACGTGCCGTGGCTCTGGAGCAAATGGCCGATCTGAAAACACAGACGGCACGTCGCAAGGAGGCGGCGGCCAGGCAACAACAACAACAGCAACAACAACCGTTGGACATAATCAGCACACTGAACGATGATTGGAATGAGTACGACAGCGGCAGCGACAACACCTGCAATTCCACATCAAATTCCATTTCGATAACAGCGCCACCTGCCACCAAGAACAAAGCCAAAGCCGCGACAGACTTGCAGAAACCGGGCAGTGTCAAGGTGTTGGTCAAGTCTCTCCCGCCCAAACCAGCCACCGAGCAGGTTAACATCCATACGGAACCCATGGGTAAGTCATGATGATTCTGTATACGAATGTCGATACATATTACTCAGAATTCGGAACAAAAAATGAGGAATCCAAAATTACGAATTCGAAACTGGGAATACAGTTATTAGGAATCCAAAATAAGGAAATTTGATTTCGGCTTTTTCCAATTTATTAGCAAAAAGGCAACATTTGTCGATCCATTTAAGATTTAAGACGGTTGCTTACCCTTTCATATTGTGATTGGTTTTTTTTTCGGGCCTATCTTCAATGGCAGGAAAGCCAAAGATACTTTTCCCAATTTTTTTTTCCTAATATTTGTACTCTGAATATTTTTCTTAGTTGAACGCTTGAAAAAAGACAGATTTAAATAAACAAGCTTTGAAGAAATAATATGAAAATTTGCTTATTATTTCTGTTAATTTATTTCTACCTTTGCATCCTAATTTAGAAATAAAAAAAAAAGTTTGCTAAACAGCCCAGAATTTTTTTTTTACTTTAAAATTTGCTTATCCGAATCTGTCCTTTTTAACGGACTATTTCTGGCTACACTGGTTGAAATTTCTCATTTATGATTCCTAATTGTTTCTTCCCAATTTTGGATTCATAAAACTTTATTTTTGGTTGATTTTTTCCTCTTTTTTAAAATTCTTTTGATTCATTTAAATTATTTTAATTTTCCACTTTCCATTGCAGGCTTTAAGCGTACGCGCGTTATTAAACGCAAAATCATTTGGGATCCCGATGCGCCAGAGACACAAAGATCATTTGCGCAATATGCCAGTGCCAAGGGAGCGGCAACAACAACCGCAAGTCCAACATTAGTCGCCAGTCCAACACTAGAAACGGGAGTAGCTGCAAAAGCAAACGCAATAAACGTGGAAACACCAAAAAGAGCGCGTCCATCGACGCCGAAGGAGACACAGAAAGTGGCAGCCAAACGTGCGGCGACGCCATCAAAGCTTGTGGAATCGAATGCAGCAGCAACGCCCAAGCGTCGTTCCCAGACACCGGGTGTGCCCAATGGAGCCAAGAAGAAAAAGATCAGCGAAATTGATCGTCTGATGGGCGACGAAGGTGCCGCCAATATGATGCAGGCCGTGGAGCGCGAACAGCGGGAACTCAGCGGCGGAGAGCTGCCCAACAAGCCGCTGATGCGCAAGCGCTCGCTGACCATGACTGGACGGGTAAGCCTCAAGATTCACCCAAAGGAATTATTTTAAATTATTAAGAGTAGCAATATTGGGGGAGCACGATTCTATATTCGAATGCCGAAAAAATTGTGCGATTTTTAATTTCGGTTTTTGCTAATTTTTGTCTTACCAAATTTTGTTTTCCCAATTTTGGTCTTCCTAATTTTGGATTCTTAATAACTGTATTCCTAATTTCGGATTCGTAATTTTGCATTCCTAATTATTCGATTCCTAATTTTGGATTCCTTATTTTTCCGAATTTTCGTATTCGCGTGATTTTAAATGAAATATTTTTTATTAAAGGGCACTTCAGACGAGCACTTTTTCACCGACACTTTTTGTCAAAAAACGACTTATTCTTGTCCGTATCGCTTACCATCGCTCACCGATGGAATAGAACGTGTTCTATTTCGGGTCGGGTTTTCACTGACGCGTTGAAATTTTGTGTGGTTCAATTATAAAGAAATGAACTTCACGTGAAACTCAGGTGAAAGAGATTTCTTAGCACACCTGTATATATTTTTTAATTTTTACCAACAAAAACAACCGATCGTTCTGGCACAGAGCTATTTGAATAATGTATAAAACTATTCGAAAGAATTTAACCAATGAGACAGGAAAATCAAAGATACTTTTCCCAATTATTCTATTCTAAATATGTTTGTTAGTTGATATTCTTAATTTATGATTCCTAATTTTTTCCTCCCAACATTGGATTCCTAAAATTGTATTCCTGTTTCTTTTTTTTTCTTCTTTTTTAAAATTCCTTAAAAAAGTGTCGGAACTCGTATGAGGTACCGGGGGAGAACATTGGGTACACAAAACTGGGAAACTTGTAGTTGGAATTATTATTAACATAATAATCTGTAAATTTGCAGCAACCACAGAAAGCAGGAGCAGCGATTGCAGTCGAAGTGCTGCACGCAGCTGCCAAAAAGGAAAGTCCACCGAAGGCCAACAAGCGAGCAGCAGTTCCGGCTAACAACAACAACAACAACAACAACAATGCTGTCGTGGATGCGGTCTTTACAAAGGCAACCAAATCCCAGGCAGCTGATTCCTGGGACTATGTGTACAAGCAACGCGCCAGCGAGGAGTCGATGATAATGCGACGTCGCTCCAACAGCTCCTACTCGAGCAACGCATCCGTTAGTCGCCTGTCGCTGGATAATAAGCCCGCGGCAGTGGCCAATCTATCGGACGATGCCTCATCCGATGTGCCCGCCAATGATCCGTCGTTCAAGTTCCTGAAGCCAGAGACAAAAGCGAACCAAAGAAGCGATGGCGCCACACCGCAAACACTCGCCAATGATCTGAAGCGATCTGGTGCACAGCAGCAACAGCAGCAACAGCAGCAGCAGCCAAAGGCAATGGCAACAAAAGCGGAGCAGCTGGTTACACTGCATAAGCTGGAGAAGGTGTCACAGCTGGTCATCAATACGCAGCTGTCGAAAACGGGACACACGTACAAATTGCAGCTGCTGCAGAAGCTAACCGAAATGTTAAACAAGCTGGCCAAGAGCAACGACTGCAACACGGTGCTCCTAAGCGTCCAGGGACCGCAATTCTGTGAGGGCATCGATTGCCAGGAGCTCATTTCACCCAATCTGGAGAAACGCAAGTCCAGCGCCCATCAATTTGCCTTAGTTCTCAAGTAAGTTGTACTTAAATTGACAGCTTATAAATTTATATATTTATATTGATCTATTCTCCTTCTTTTTTAGAACATATCTGCGTACATTGGTTACATATCCCAAGCCTCTGGTGGCTGGCATTGTGGGCAACCTTATGAATCTGGGCGTTATGCAATTGCCGCTCCTCGACTATGTGGTGGCCGCCGAGGATTGCAGCTTCGAGACAAGCTATGCCAAGCTGGGCCAACTGCCAGAGGGTTATGCGCTCTGGCACAAGCATCCGAAGGTTACCAGTCAAGTGGTAGGTGGAACATGATTTCCTATAGCAATTTTGAAACTATTTGTTAAGAATAAAAATAGTAGAAGGGCAAAAAACTAACTACAAGAAATTAATGAACTATTGAATAAAAACTATTTGAAAAAGGTACCAAAACTCAATACTCAAGTAATTTTAAATATTTTCAAATTAAAGTTGATTAAGATTGTATTTTAATTAGTTGTAATTGAAGCTTTTGATTAAAGTGGATTTTTGTGTTGGTTGAAGACTGTATATGACTTAATAATATCTCTAAATTTTAATTTCCTTTAGCACACGCGTTTGTTTTTGCTTGGCGAGCGTTTGCAGACATCGGAGATTGTCCAGTCGCCAAATAGCTTTATTGACAAGTCCTGCAAGGCGCGCAGTGTCAACGAGGAGGCGCTCGCAGTTGCCAAACTCATTTCCAGCAGCACAGCCGAGGTGAGTCTCCACCTCCTCCTCCTTCGGTTGCCTTACTCTCTTGCTTAAACTAATCTCTTTCTCCTTTACTTTACAGCATTATCGTGCACTCAAGAAGCTGAATCACACGGCGAATACGGCATCTCTGCAGCGTCTAGAGGCGGAATTCAAAATACTGACGGAACAATGGTCGTCAGCCAACTTTCAGGCCAATTACAAGCGTTATGCGAGCGATCTGAACATTTAGGCAATTACCACGACCAGTGGTAGATACTTCTTTTAATCAAAAAAAGGAAATAAAATAAGAAATACGAAAATTCGTATTTTGTAAATTGTTTTTTTAAATTTTCCTTTTGTTTTCTGTTTTTACCAGGGATCAAAATAAGAGTTTTGATTTGAAATCCCAGATATACTATTTTTGGTTGGGATATCCTGATTTGATTATAAAAATCAAAAAAAATAAATATAATAATAAGATTAAATTTTTATTTAGAAAAATTTATTATTATTATTAATTTAAATAGAAATTATTATTTCAAATTTTTTTATTAGATCAAAATAAAATAAAAATAATTAACATATAATTATATATTTTTGTATATAAATTATAATTGCTACGATCCCTGGTTTTAACAGACCAAAACGAAATGTTAACTCTTTGAACTCTTTGACAAATTTTCCAAACTATATTCCTTGTGTGTTTTTCTAGGTAATTTACTTGCATTTCAAAATACAAGTTGAAATTGTTATTAAACCGTTTAATGGGAGTGTCTAGAAAAGGATGTTTATTTATAATATACAATCATAATTGATAATGTTTAAGTGTAATATTAGTATATGCAACTAGCAATTTAACTACTAAGTACCAGAGATGGGCCCGATTAACTACTTTAGTAATGCATTTGTCATTTCATTAGCATTGGAAAAAAATAGTGCTAATGAACATTTTTTTTTTAAATTATAATTGAAAATAAAAAGTAATTAAAATTTCTCTTTTGTCAATGGTGATGAAATCTCAATTTAATTAGCATTATAATAAGTTTTTGAAAGAATTAAATCTAAAAATGTTGTAGTTTAAAGATTTTGAAAAAAAAAACAATTTTGAAAAACGTAAGAAAAATTTTAAAAATTTCTTCTGATGTTAAAAAATTTAAATTGTAAAACTTTAGAAAAATGTTAATGAAAACATGTTAAAAATTTGAAGTTGTAAAAATTTTAGAAAACTTGAAAATCTTAAAAATTTTGATACATGTAAAATAAATGTTTAAAATTTAAGATGTTTTTGCTAAATTTCAAAGATTATCAGATTTCTAAAATTTTTAACATATTGTAAAAATGCTAACTGCTTCTTAACATATTTTCAAAATTATTAATTTATAATATTTATTAAATTTGCTTTCAAAAATTAATTATAATGCGAATTGAATTGAGATTTCATGATTATTATCATTATCATAAAAGCCAAATTACAATTACATTTTCTTTTCAATTATACAATATTCCCTTTTACTTATTTTTTAAGTAAAGGGTATACAAATTTCCATTAGCATTACTTGTTTTTAATGTTAGTGAAATGAAATTTCATTAGCATTACTTTTTGCAATGATAATTAAAAAGTAATGGTAATGACAATAGGCACAACTCTGCTAAGTACGTGTTATTTGGTGTCGCTTAAATGCACGTTCCTGTTTCCTGCCTCTGTCGCTGTCTCTCCCTCTCCCTTCTCCTCCTCCTGCTCCTCCTCCTAGTTGCGCTTTTCCTGATCGTAGTAAGCGGGCAACTCGGACTGGAGACGCAGCAAACGCACATAGCTAATCAGTTTCCAATTGCTCTCCGGATCCAGCTCATCGGCCGGCACAAAGGTGGACATGTAGGAGACCAACTCCTGTGATCCATCCATATCGAGATCGGCGATCAGCATCGAGTTCTCCTGATTGATCAAATCCGGCTGGCAAATCATTTCGTTGCGTTCGTTGTTGTTGCTGTTGTTGTTGTTGTTGCGACAGAACTGGACAATGTTGCTCTGCGAGGTGTTCTCGATGCGTGTGTCGGCGCCAATGAACAACACCAGGATCACCGTCTCCGTGATCATTTGCATTTTATAGTTCTTCATCAAATGGCCAGCGTTCGCTTTGCTGCGATTCTTGGCGGGCACAGTGAATGTGTCGCGCTTTTGTATGGGCAACAAGTGCTCCAAGTTATCAAACTCCTCTCGCTCGTTGGCGGGAAACTCGTGGGTCAGCAAGGAATCACGTTTCAAGCGTTGCTGTTGTTGCTGCTGCTTCTTTTGTGCTGCCTTGGAGTAGGACTTGTCCTTGTCCTTAGCCTTCTCCTTCTCCTTGTCCTTCTCCTTGATGGCATTCATCTGATGCTTGGAGGAGGAGTTGGAGTTGGAGCTGCTGTTTGTATAGTTGCTAAACTTGTCAACGCTGGATGGTTGCCTGCTTGTTGCTGCTGCTCCTCCATGCCACTTCCAGAACTTCATCACAAAGCCGGACATCTTGGACTTGGTGTTCTTAAAGTGCCACTGTGCTGGAACCATGCCGTACATGGCAGTGTTGGTAAAGTTCCGCAACGTGAACCGTTCGCCAGCACGGGATTCCGTCAGCACCAGCGTCACATTGCAATCGGGACACTTGCCCCGGTTCTCCACAATCAACTCCCGTCCGCTCAAGGAGTAGACATTGCGCTGCGTCTCCGTATCCTTGCGCTGCCCGTGCCGGCGATGCTGTGCAATCTTGGAGACGGGCAACAGACGTCGCCCCACTATCGATTTGTTCGTCATCAGCCTATAGAGCTCGGCCAGCGACTTGGAGCGCTGCACTTCCGTATTGTTGTTGCTCCGGCAACTGTAGCTGACGTAGCTCATCGAGCTGTCCGTGCTGGAGGCCTCCAGTTGCAGTCGGGATAGATGCGTGCAGTCGTGCAGCCGAAAGCCATCGCCAATGGGCAATCCTTGGCGTCCCGACAGCAAACGCAGCACATTGCGGGCTTCCACTTGAGCGGCGCCAGCTGATCCCGGCAAGAGATGTTCCTGCTGCATAAAGGTCTTGGTGCGCTGCTCCAGCGATATGCTGGATATGAGCAATATGTCCAGCACATTGTCGCCATCCAGATCGGGCAGTATCAGTGGAAAATCATAGGCATCCAGTTTGCGAGCCGCACGCTCGATGAAATGCCAGTGCCACTGACCACTGGCGGAATTGATGACGCCCAGTTCGCCGTACTCCTCGATGACCAGACAATCGGGCTTACCATTATTGTCCACATCGAGCAGTGTACAATCAATGGCCACCGGCTCATCCACCGTCTCATCGTACCAGGCCACGGCGCCCGAGTTGCCAATCAAAGAGATGATGCCATTACGCTTATGATTGTTGGCTCGGAATTCCGGAAAGAAGACATCGCCGCGATAGAGAAACACCAGATTGTTCTCCCAGGCCCTCAATCCGGCGACAACATTAACGCCGCCACGCAGCTCGATCTTGGTATAGTTATTCAGCCAGTTGTGCGTCTTGAGGCGATCCACGGGCGCTGGACAGGCGCCAGTGCCATCCGCATTGCCACACGGTATCAACCAAACAAATCCAACGACGGCAAATAGACATAGCAGCAAGGAGGCAATGAAACAACAACGTCGCTGCGTTGACATGGGCAGTCGGCGTTTGGTGTCCTCCATGTGGTTCCCCAGTATGGCAACATTATCCGCAGTCGCATTCGCATCGTAGTCGCCATTGAAATTGGAGAACTCCACGCCCACATTGCTGCCCGTGTTGCTGCCCAAATCGCTGAGCATGACGGAGCGAAAAGTGTTTTGCATGTTGGTGGTGTAGCTGCTGGTGTTGCTGTTGTTGATGTTGCTGCTGTTGTTGATGTTGCTGTTGTGCTCGGGCTTGAATTGCAACTGTTGTTGCTGCTGCTGCTGCTGCTTCACAATACGTGTTGCTGTGCTTCGTGTGTGTGGCGACTTTAAGGCCAATGTATTTGGTGGTATGCGACTGCGATTGCGTTGTTGTTGTTGTTGTTGCAGTTGCAATTGTTGCTGTTGCAAGTGTTGCTGCTGTTGCTGTCGATGCTTGCTGGCGTTGTGTATCTCAATCTCCTCATCGGACTCGGAATCGGTCATTGCCTGACTTAGCGGCGTGTAAATGCCTTGATGTGTGGGCAATGATTCCGTGTGCAGCATTTTAGCTGTTGGATTTGAAAAAATCAATAAAGCCCATTTCGCGATATGCGCGCAAAACAGCGAAACAACCGAGTGCCAGAATTATAACAGCTTACCTTCAATTGTTGACTCAAACAGTTGCTTATTGCTGGCATCATCCACATAGCTACAGTTTAAAGACTCTTTTTTTTATTTTTAAATTGAATTAAACATTTAAGGAATCAACGTTCCGTTGCAACCGTAAAGGCTAGGGGGTAATCGGTGTGCTGATATCGATACTGTATCGAAACGTAGCAACGATAAGGCAGCATATACAATATCGAATATGAAAAATCGATTAAATTTGTTTAATTGCTCTGCTAAATGGCAGAATTTTGTAAATGTGATGGCTGGAAATTTCGTTTAATGGACTATGGCTTAATGTAGCTTTTAAGTCATATTTAAACATAAATAATAATTTAAAGCTAACTAATTAATATCGATACTGTCGCTATCAGCCAAGTTTCCAGTCTTATCGATTCTTATTAGTATTATTTTCCACTGCATAGGGTAACACTGGCCACCATCACTATCATCCAAAAACAACAACTGCAAGATTTACGTGCGTGAAGAATTTAGTTAAGTTTTTGGAATAAAAAACAGTATTTAGCATCAACGAAAACAAATCAAAAGTGTTCTGAATGCTGCAACAAACGAGCAGGCAATCAATAAACGGCAGCATATTAAGCAGCACTGATAAACGAAGTGGTTTACAAAAGTGAAAACAGTGCCAAAAAGCCAACAGCAAAAGCAAAATCAAAAGCAAACGCAAAAAGCAAACGCAATAGCAAAAAGCCAGCAGAGAAGAAAAAAAAAGCTAATATACATCGCATACATGCATATGTACATACACAAGTGGTGCTCGCGGTGCACTTGACGCCCTGTTCAATAAGTTATTTTACTTGATTTTCCTGTAGTGTGTAGCCCAAAAAAAGAAACGTTGCAATTCGTGCAGCTGCTTACCACAAAGTCAAACATTAACCGCACTCACACACAGCCACACTCCATACTCACACTCGCACACATTCTAATACATTACGTTGTGTATATTGCGTATTGATAGAAAGAAAGAAAAACCTGCAACAAAAAATCACTCCAACAAGCGTCAACGTCAACGCCGACGCAGCCTTCAATTTGCACCTATACAGCAACCACAACACACACATACATAGATACATCACGTTCACATGTCGTACATGATGGCCAAGACTTTGGAGGAGCAGAGCTTGCGGGAGTGCGAGCATTACATTCAATCGCACGGCATTCAGCGCGTCCTCAAAGACTGCATCGTCCAACTGTGCGTCTGTCGTCCCGAGAATCCCGTGCAATTCCTGCGCAACTACTTTCAAAAACTGGAACGGGTAAGTACTTTTTTGTTTGTTTATTAATTAATAATTGGAACTGAAACCAGATCAGATTTTATTTTAAAATTGTTTCTAGTTTGTTGTAAATTTTGGCAATTTTCAAAATTAATATGTTAATTGTATATGGGCAATTCCAGAAAAAGTTCCACTTTGCCCAAAAAAGTAAAATTGATCAAAAACTCACTTCTTCTTTCAAAAAAGTATTCAAGTTATTTATTCAAGGAATATACGCTTAAACATATTCAATAAGATGATCATATACATAGATACGACATTGGAATAAATTCACTTTTTCTATATTTTTGCCCATTTTGTTAAAAATTGACGATTACACTAAATAGGACAGTAAGATAAATATATTAAAAGTTTAATTTAAAACAAGTTTTAAAAACTGTTTTCAGTATATCGAATTATATTTAATGAGCAAATTCTTGGAACCAACTAGGTGGAAATCTTATCGCGTTCGCGATGTCGCGTTATAAATTACTAGTAAAACTAGTCAAATAAATAAAATTATTGTATAATATCAAAATTATTTCTAAAATGAAAAACTACACTAATTTATTATGGTTTGACAGTACTTTCTTTAAAATTTTGTATACATACCCCAGGGAATATTTGTTGTGATCATCTTTTTTCTGTGTGTTTGTTGTCATTACAAAATATATCTCTTTTTAAAATAACACAAATGTCAGAGTTTCCGATTACCCTAATTGTCTCTGAATAGTAAGAAATTCGTTATCAAAATTCTCTGAAAACTGGGGAAATCTAGTAGACCTAGACTAATATATTTCAAGATCTAGCTGAAAATTTCATTCAATCTACAGCTTGCAAGCTGTAAGCACCAAAACAAAAAATACGAAACATATTTCAACGAAAATAGAAATTTGTCGAGCTTTTGAATTGAGATTCGGGTTCTTTAGATTCCAAAATGGAGACTCAAATCCCAATGTTGATCACGAAGAGCGCTTACTTTAACTTCTTGCGCGAATATTGGCTAGGAGAGAAGAACATGGACATGCCGGCGCGCACTTTGCTGGCTGACGCCGCTGTGGCCTGGCAAGACCTGCAGCCGCACGAGAAGGCGCTCTTTGAAGAGGTCCCCAAAAGCAGTTTATATAATTCCAATAACTCTAAATAATCCCAAATCTTTGTAGGAAAACTATATAGGTACTCGTCTGGCTTTTGATGTCTACGATAGCGATAATAAACTGAGCGAACACCCAAAATCGCCGGCCAGAAAGCCTCGCAAGTCGAATGTTATGAAAGGTCGGGTTCAAAAGAGGAAGCCCAAAAAGAAGGTTGCTGTTTCCAAATCACGTGCGATTAAACGTGCTATAGGTCCCCGAGCACGTGGCAAACAGACTGCCAAGTCCCGACGACGTCTTAACTAGAAGACGTTCCACGTCTTTTAGTACATTTTTCAAATCAAGATCGGTTTTCAATTTGTTTAGCACTTTAATACACACACACATACAAACATCTCTAAATAAATTTCTCTGAGGGAGCAACTTATGTGCTGAAAAAGTGAATGTTCTTGCTGATTAATCAGATTTCTACAATGGGTTTAAAAAATTAATTAGAACGCTTTTCTCTGGCAAATGTTTCACTTATTATTATCTCATTATCTCTCTTTTTGCGAATAGTTCCTTTTTAAGTTGAAACTTTGTTTTTTTTTTTTACTTGTTTCGTTGTTTAAATTTTTAAAGATATGCAAATTTGATTATTGAATGCAGAAATAGTTAATTTCCAGCATTTACATCATTTTATATTGCCGACTTGGGTTATAATACTGTTAATAGCAATTGCCTTTTTTTTATAGAATTTTCTGATACATTTTCCCGCCCTGAAATCAATTATCCACACTTACCTTATTAGCAGTATCTAAATATACCTTTAGCAATATATAAAATATAAGCTCCATTCTGTAGTAGACTTTTCAGGTTCATGTTCCAGCCCTGAAATCAATTAACCATACCAAAAACAATTAAAAATATAAAAGTTAATCCCTAAATAAAATTTTTTATACCAATACTGTACACTTAAGAAAACCAATAGATTTCCGTTAGCAATATCTGAAATTTAAGCTCTCCATTAATATGGAGACTTTCCTAATGCAATAGTTTTCTTGTTTTGTAGACTTTGTCAGGTTCATTGTCCAGCCCTGAAAGAGCGACGTTCGATGCAAATCAATAAACCATAATGGGGTTATTTTTGGGGACACTTATCGTACACAAAAAGTGACCACGACTAGAATGGGATGGGGACGGGAAGGGGGAATGGGAATGGGATTTCGAGGGAACTCACACGAGTAGCGTGTGTGTGTGTGTGTGAGTGTGTGTGTGATGCTGAATCGCTTCAATGGTTTTGTAGACTCACACCAGTACGCAAATAGACACACATGCATGTAAATGTGTGTGTGTGTGTGTAAATGTGTTGCAACTGCGGCGATTGCAGCTTATGGGCGTTGTAAGCTCTGCAAAAGCTTGCAATGATTCCTGGGAAAAGGCTGCCTGCCCGCTTTGCACTACTGCAAGTTGCAACCTGTGGCCTCAGCTCTTCTCTCTCGCTCTCGCTCTCTCACTCAGTCTCACTGTCTCTTTGTCAAACACACACTCCTACCCCTCGCTCGCTCTCTCTCTCTCTCTCTCTCTCCATGTCACTCTCCCTTCCCCTTCCCTCTGGCTGTCACTCTTTGTCGCTTTTGCCTGTTGTTGCCTGTTGAATGCCGTGAGTTGATTTCAGTTTGATAAACATCCTGTCGCCGTGCAGAAGCAACACAACAAAAGCGGCTCCTCTTCTTATTGTTGTTGTTGTTGACGTTTTCTCTCTCTCTCTCTCTTGTTTTTGTGTATTTAAGTGGCAATTAGTCGCGTATTGTATATTGTATTGTTGTTGCAACGCCCGCGATGGGCAATCAGCTGAATAGCGTGAATAGCAGCATTCAGGATGCTTTTATCGATCGCTTTAAATCGGTGGCTTTAACCACCGATGAGAATGGCCAAATGCGCATACGTTCCTTCTCGGAGGTCGGTGTCAACTTCAACTCCAGCCCGCATCATCATCATTACCATCATCAGCAACATGGCAGTGGCTCCTTCAGTGGACGTGGCGGTCGCATTTTACGCGAGAGCAGCATCGATGGCGGCGTTGCTGTATTCGATGCCATGTTGCGGGATGACCACGAGCATCGGCTGAGTCTCGATGCCATGCATCGTGTGCGGCACGTGCGCACCTCCTGCACCACCATACCCGAGGAGGATATAGTAAGTGTCGCATCCCATCCCAACACAACCCATCCAATTCAATTTGATCGTTGTGGAAATTAAACAGCGCATTGCATTACAACAACAAACAGGCTGATGCCCTGATTTATGGTCAACCTAAAAGCTTTTACCTGCTGAGAGCGCGAGAGTCTTTGCGCGCTCTCTCTCACTCTCTCTCTTACTTACTCTTGCGAAAGCTTTGATTTTGTGAGTGTTGATAAATATACTACAGTTCTAGCCGCAGACTGAATACTCTTGCTGAAAACCTAACATAAGTGCTAACAATAGACATAAGTGATAACAAATGACAGCTTAACAGAACATATGTAATAACATAACAGTGCAACGAGATCATTCTTTTGTAAATATTTCGAACAACAAAAAAATAAGCAAAACAGGGATTAAAACCCTAACCGAAACTGTAACCTTTAACCGGTAAAAACCGATTCAAATTAAAAACCGTAACTGAAACCGTAACCGAAAAAAAAAATTCATTTGACCGAAACCCTTAAACTTTTACTTCGTAAACCGAAATAACCGTTTAGTAACCGTTTTATTTATATGGGTTATGCAAAAAAAAAATATTTTTAATTTTGATTTTTATTTTCTTATGTTTCATTTTGAATTTTTATTTGTTATATTCATGTTCTAGTTTTTATAGACCTAAATAAGAGCAAATAAAATAAACAAGTTAAATAAATGAATGAAACATTAGAAAGGAATGCCTTATTAATTATTGTTATTATTATATTATTAATATAATTATATTTTTCCTACATTTTTTTTTGTGAAACCGGTTCATCGTTAAGAAACCTTTATTCAAAGATTTTGCGTAACCGATAACAGACAACCGATATTCGTTTCGGTTTTAATCCCTGATGCAAAGTAATGTTTATTTTTCATATTCATGTGACTTCCTTACGTAACATAAAAACTGGCATTAGTCATAATTACATTTTATTAGCGCATAACATAAATCTTAACATAGCTAAGGTGGCCACACACTGTTGTTTCGTTTACATTAGGTGCGCGCTTACTCTCTGTTTGCTCTCCCTCTCCTACTCAAAGAGCATGCTATTTATGTGTGTGTGTGTGTGAGTGTGTGGGTGTGTGGGTGTACATGCCTGCCTTGTCTTTCACCCTACACAGAGGCTGCTTGCAGCTTTTGCAAGTTTATGGCAATTTTGCACTTGAAAACTCAACTCTCGGCATTCGGCACGCCACGCAAAAACCGAAATCAAAGCGCGACTTGTTGTTGTTTTTTTTTTATTTTAGCTTGCCAACAAAGCTTTTGCCAGGCGCCCTTTTTGCTTGTGCTTGTTGGTGTTGTTGTTGTTGTTGTTGTTATTGCCTGATGCTACTTCGGTCGCTGCTGCTACTGTTTGTCTGTGTGTGCGAAAAGTTTTCTTTTTTTGGCCACTTTCCTTGGGCTGTGCGTGTTGGTGAAGGTCATCATGTCGTCGTCGTCGTCGTCGTCGTCGTTGTTGTCGTCGTCGCCGTCGTCGTCGCTGCGGTCGTTTGTCGTTGCTGTTTACCGTTAGTCAGTTTGCCATCGTCGCTGCTGCTAACTGCGTGTGTTGTCTTTCTTAGTTCTCGCACACATTTACAGCTACAGTTACAGTTACACACTCATCAAAGTTACAGTTACAATTGACGGTTCGTGCCGATTTCATCCTCTACGGTTATTTTTCGCATTTCGTGCTTTTGCCAGTTGATTGATTGCGTTTATGGCACGCCTGGCAATTGTCATCATTCTCATCGTCAAATTGAACATTTAATGGTTGCCGTTACCGTTACCGTTACGTTCACCGTTCCAGTTGACAAATACGCCAAAGAAAGTGCGAGTGAGAGAGGCTAGAACTAGAGCTAGCGCTAGAAAAGGAAAACAATAATAACAACAAACAGCGACAGCTGTCAGCGCCTTGTTTATTTACGCCGGCCTGTGATTAGTGATAGGGCCAATAAATAGTTGGCCAAATCGTGGTATCATCATATATTGTTGTTATTATTGGTTACGTTGACCGCTGTATTGCCACAAAGCAACTGAGGGAACCGAGCAAAAATTATGATGGTGTGTATTACAATCTAAGGGTACGAAAAATGTGAGAGGGAGTGAAAATGGAAGAAAGATACAGTACAGTCAGATGGTACAGTAGAACTTTTCTATGGTACATTTTTAAAAAACTAAAATTATGATGTTTAAATAAAAACTTAAAATTAAAAAAAATAACAATATTAAAGAATATACAACTGATTATTTAAATAAAAATTTAAATTTATAGAAATTTTATTAGTCAGAATTCCGCTACATTAAAATTTTTATAGTTTAAAAAAGCGGTGTAGCTAAAATTTAATTCATATTAGTGAAAACTTCATTATATCACTGTAAACTGCAGTCCACGCTAGTGACGAAGCATGACGAAAACGGCCGAAAGGAAAAGTTCACTCCAGGGAGAATCCAGTTAGTGGCATGGCTGTTTAGCTTGTGCTTGAACCACTTGGGAATTGTAATTCGTGTGGGTAATTTATGCAACAGCTTACCGTCATACCGCAGAGACTTACAGCTTGCTCTCGAATTTTAAAGGCTGCCTGCTTCAACATGCGTTTTGTGTATCTTTACGTACCCAATTTTATCCCTCTCTCTTCCTTTCCTGCCTTTTTACTCTTATTGTGTTTTTCCGCTTGCCTTTTTTTGCCTGCATAAATAAACGTTTTTCATTTAATGTTGCCAAAAGTGTAGAAGTTCTTTTGGGCCAGGTTTTTGTTTTTATCGAGAACCGAAATCAATGTAAAACTTTTATGTAAATAACACACACAGTTGTAGGGCTGAAGGTTATGGTTCAATCTGTAGAAATATTCGTGTATCCAGCGGATGTGGCGACCTTTTGTTTGGCCATCCATTAAGCGGCTTATAAGCGCCGTTCACAACAACAGTCTGTGTCATAGCAAGAGAAGACAGAGCAGAAGGAAAGACAGGGAACGGGAGAGATAAAGAGAAAGAGGGAATATTGTAGCAAGTTGAGAGGGACGGAAGTTCATGAATTTTTTAGGCAATGAACGTTTGAAAGAGAGAGACTTTTGTCCATGAAATGCAACAGCTGAGCAGGACAATGGCCAACATGGCGTATGCATAATGTGTGGCAAGTACACAGGAAAAAAAAATTATAAGAATTTTGTACTTAAATTAAACTTTTCGGCTTACTAGACTAGGAAATTTTCAATTTATATTTTAAATTGATTTCTTTGTTTAAATGTGAGTGTGATTTCTTTGTGTGTAGGATTACGCGTGCCGTCTAATTCCATTTTAGACTTCTTAGATACCTTTATAACTTGCGGCTACATACATTAAAAATAGCATGATGTCGCACGCATGACGTCAGTGACAGAAAGAGAGACAGAGAGAGACTTACTTGACATGTGACAACTGTAAGGACTAAACAGGACACTAACTGACCAGTTGACAGCAATTCAAGCATCGATATGGACTCTTCTATCCCTTTTTGGCCCGAATAATTTTTAAACAAAAACAGCAGTCGCAGGAGAAGCAAACAGCAACAACAAAGGCTTTTTTTTATTTAGCTGCCACACAGTAACGGGTTAGGAGCTAAGGGGCGTGTGGTGGGCGTGTCACGCTGGCGTTTACCGTGCCGCACGCTCCACTAAACGGGGCAAAGGCAGCTGGCAACAAAAAGTTCACTGAATTGGAAATTTCGCTTAACAAAGCAATGGTGTAGTCCCCCAAAGGAGGGAAGGAGTAAAGAGACAGAGAGAGAGATGAAGAGAGGGAGATGAAGAAATGGCAAATGCAGCATGCGGGCAGTTGGCACAGTGTGCAAAATGCTGCTAAAATTGGAACAAAATTGTAAATTGCAAAATATTATCTTAGCTTACATAATTTCTCTCAGTGTAGTTTCAGCTTTTAAAAGGGCAGCTGAGGGTTGTCGCCACAGGCGATGTGAAAAATTTTAATTAATTCGATTATAAAACGCATTCACACACACACACACGCACACTGACGCAGGAAAAGTGGAAAAAGGTGGACAAAAAGCTTTTCCGCAATTTGTGGAGAGTTAGGTCAGGTCAACCCAACTCCCAATTTCCCACCTTCTTCTTCAGTTACGCAGCTTCTCACACCTCTCAGCTCGGCATGGGTCTATCCAACTGCACAAGCAGCTTAATTTTTGAGCACAGGACCAAAAAAATAAAAATATTTTTGGTTCTACTAAATGCGATTGGAACTGTGACCCAGTTTAAATGAGTCAATTTAGTGATTACAATTTAAGAGGTCTTTTAGAAATAAATTACAAAAGCTGACCAGGCAATTTAGCAAATAATTTGCAATATTTTAAGAATTCGACTTAAAATAGTCTTTAATAACTCCATTGAAATATGGAAGAAAGAAGTGAAAATAAATTTTAGTAATTATTTCAAGTCTGATTTTATAAAAGTCCATTTTACTCATTACTAAAAAAACAAATAAAAACAATTATTTTTTTTTAAATCAGTCTCAAATAATTCTTAAATATATTTGATATCATAAAATGCCTTAAAAGTTATTAAAAGACACTTTTTATTTATATCTTGCGCCTCAACTTTGTTGTGTGAAAAATTTAGATTTCTGACTTTAACGGTTTGGCCTTTAAGTCGATTCTCAGTCAGGCAGGCCAAGAGTTTTTATATAATCTATCTATCTTTCTCTGTCTTTATAAGTCTTTGCTCTGTTGCCTCTGTCTCTGACCCGTTAAACACTTCAGTCTCACCTGACAATTGCCTCTCTACGTGCACAAGGTCTTCCTTCTGCTAAGACCGAGCACTTTTTGCCCCTTGGCCACCTCTTTACATATTCATTTTTTACTCTTATTCTTAATTTGTGCTCACTTTGTCTCTGTCTTTCTCTCTCTCATCGTATGTTGTTTGACTTTTAATTATCACATATTTTTTACATTGAGCATACGTCACGTGGTGCACGAAGAAATCACAAAAATTTTGTATCTAAGTATAATTATAATAGCAATAGATACATATGTATATGACTGTGTGTGTATCTCTGTGGAAGTTAAGCAAACAAACTTTTATGGCCACATAAAATTATTAAGTAGTTTTGTTGTTTTTTAGTGTAGGTTGAGCTTGGGCAAATAAAACGCCCACAATTCTTGAAGCTGCCCTACGCCTACCTTAAAAATTGATTTGTTTTACCTTTCAATCTTTCCATTTGCGAAACTACACTTCACATTTGCCTATTTGCCCTCTTTTGCCTCTCTTCTTCTTCTTCTCTTGCCTCCCTAGGGGCAAACAATTTCTTGGCTACACTTTTGTGGCCATCATTTTATGTTGTTGCTGTCGTTGTTGCTTTATTAATGTTTCGCTCATTTTAGTTGTTGAGCATGTGTATTTTTGTGTCGTGTTGTTTTTAGATTTTGCTGGGCAAAATTTTTGTTACTACACTGCAAGAAATTTTAAAATTGTTTTGCTTTTGTTGGCAATCAATTCAATTGTGACAAATTGCTGTCAATTTGTTTGTAGAAGCTCATAAATTAAAATTATCGCATATTTAAATTGTCGTGTAGATTTAGATTGAGAACTTTGGTTATAATATGAGAGCGTAAATGAAGAATTTGTTTTTTCAATTCACTTTGACTCGGATTTATTATAAATAATTCAAGTAAGAGTTACTCAATTTTATGAGTTCTAAATAAGAATTTGAATTTAATTATTATATCTAAATTTTTTTATTTAGATCACAAAGAAAGAAATTACATTACTTAAAATTAAATTACATAAAATTGTTTTTAAATATTCGCTTTTTTAAATTTCTAAATTCTTGTGATTCTTCCAAATTTTTTTATTCATACAAGTTTTGCTTTTACTTTGATTCAACAAAAGATGAAGAATATGGACTTGAATATGAGCAACAAATGGTATTTTGAACTTTTATTCTTCTTTTCTAAACTCTAAATTCTTCTTAAACTCTAAATTCGATGAATTTTTGCCATTTACACTATTCGCATTGGTATTCACACCAAAATCTCAACGGTTCTTTTTCTCACGGAACCTGGTCACTCTTAAGACAGTTTTATTTCATGCACACTCTAATTTTGCGGAAAAAATTGATCGTCTGCACTCAGCTTAAAGCTTTAACTCAGCTGCTTCTTCTTCCTTTTTCACCAGTCACAAAGAAAGAAAGGAAAAAAACTCATATGTACGTGATGCAACAACTATTTGTAGCAGTGCATTTTCTTAGCCGCCCACCGCCCCCACACTAAGACGTCGCCGTGTCCAGATCTTGGGCTACCTCAAGTACAAACCACACACACACACACACACACCCACACACACGTACTGAGAAAGAGAGTGAGTGAGAGAGATATACAGATGTATGTATGTGCGTCCAAAGAGGGAACTGGAAGGCGAAGCCAACGTTGACGCTGGCGCTGACGTTGACTGCGACTGCGGCTGCGACTGAAAGCGAATTCGAATTCAGTTTTTAGTTTTGTGTGTTATTTTTTGCTCACTTGAGTTTTCAGTTTGTGTCGCGCCTCCGTTTTGTAAATAACACGAGAAAAGCAAAGAAAAAGGCACAATAACGGCGACAAAAATTGCACGAGGGCAACGTGAAAAACGGGACTAAATAGCGGTTAGACAATACAAACATACAGAGACACCCACACAAACATATACTATATGTATATGCATGTGTGTGTGTTTTATTCATATGCAGCCTCAAGTATCTGCAATTGGATTAATTAGACAATTATGGCACAAAAAACAGAAACAGAAACATCAAAAAATTAAATTAGCTAAAATCAAATTAATTAATAATCCACAACAACAACAACAACAACGATAAGAAAAAGAGCAAAAACTATAATAAAAATTGAGTGTGTGACGCACGCGTTAAGCAAATATAGAAATTTATAAATATATATACAACATACTTATACTACATAGTTATAATATATATGTATTATATATAGCAAGTGCCTGATATTTTTATATAATTTCTTCTTTTGCATTTTGCGCCAATTAAAAATTCTTTTTATAGAAAAAAAAAGCCCGCATAAGAAATTATACTAATTTTTAATTGCATATATTTATGATTTATGCAAAAAGCAAATCCGTTTGAAAACACTTTAACTTTGTTGAAACAATGTTTTGTTGTCTTTTTTGTACACATTTTTTTCTTAAAAAAAATCATATTTTTTTTCTTGATTTTTTTAAATATTTATTTTTATAAAACTTTGACATTGGATTTGTCATTGCTTTGTGATGTTGTTGTTGTCGTGCGTTACGTATACGTAATAATTTTGAGCAGCTTCTGTTCTCTAAGTTTGCAGTTGAAATCTGTGAAAATTTACACAAAATTCCATTAACGACAAGAAAAAACGAAATGAAAATTTGTTATATCGCCAGTTTCGTCAGTTGTTTTCTTGCTTCTCACGTTGTCGCGTCGCGTTGTTTTGTGTATTGTTGTTGGTTATTTATTTGGTTTCGTGTCCATAAACAGCATTTGTTGCAATTGCAGGCAAAAACACACACCAGCCACACACACCAGCCACACACACACACACAGCGAAGCAGCTGAAAGCAAAAGCTTAAAGAATATGTCAAAGGTTTGCACTGAGCGTCGTCTGTTTATTTATTGTACTTAATTTCAGTTGTGCTTTTTAGTTTGTAATTTGTTCTTATTATTTATTATTGAATAAGCATTCATACAGTGTTCACTCATTCACTTATTCGACACACACTCATACTCATTCGCTCAATCAGTCAAGTCAATCATCACGCATTGCACTTTTCATTGCGTGTCTTTAAAGCGAAGCAGGGGGATGAGTAGAGAGAGGGTAGGTAGATAAGTTAAAGATGCTTTATACACCAAACTGAATGTACAACTTTAAGTTTACAAGCTATATAGTTGAATAGTCACGCACTTGTTGTTGTTATTGTTGTTATCGCCTCATAAAGCGAGCAGCTCTTTTATGGCACATTGGCATTGACTTATTCAATATTACACTGTGAGAAAAGAACGTGCCTCAACTCATGCACATCCAAATAGAAAGTTCACAGTCACTTGAGGCGTAAAATTCTTTATTACACATTTCATTTTTATGGTCTTGTTGTGAAATGGTAATTACATTTTTACTTGTTATAACTAAACATCGTGTTTTAAGATGTATTTTAAAGGTATAACTAAAATTTCTGTAAATTCGTTTTGAATAACTTAATTTGCTAAATCGACAAGTTGTTTTCAGTTCGAAGGTGAAGCCAGAGCTTAAAGGAGTAGATGTCTATCAATAATATCTGAAATTCATTTAATTAAGTTAAGACATTTTAATTGTTTTTGAAAAATATGTTTCGTTTGTAAAAATCTTAAAGATCTGAGCTGATAGTACTATAAATATAAATATACTAAAGTGAATAATTTAATTGGCTTTCAGAACGGTAAAACTATCAATTATTCTATTGTCCATTGTAGAACTGTAAAACGTTTCTAGAGATTTTGATCTTAAAAACTATTGAAACTAAAGAAATTGTATTACTATCGGTACTATTAGAGAAGTTAATTTAAGTGCAAAACTATCTATACTACTATCGATGATACGGAAGTTCTAAATTATATTTCTCTTGATAGTTTATAGTGCAACTGTGTTATCAGCAATAATACGATCGACATCAATATGGTATCATCGATAGTAAATATATCGATACTTTAAGAACTACGAATGTTTAAAAAATACTATAAACTTTAACATGGGGCTATCGATAGTTAGAGATAAGTGAAAAATCAATAAAACTATCGTAACCCTCTTAATGCACTTAAGTTTTTCTCAATTTCAATGTAAGTTTTAATTGATTTTTGTCGCGGCAGCAACGAACAGCAAGTGCAACAAGAAAAACAAGTGCATTTCGATAAAAGTAGAGCGTCAATCAACAATAATCGTCCATCGACAATTGTCAGTCGAGTCATTTAATCAGCTGAGTTCATTTAATGTTTTCATAATGACATTAAAATTTTTTGATAAGCGTCTCATTGTCAAACGTTTGTCAAGATTACACACCTAGTTAGTTATATAAACCACACCCACACACACACACACACACACACACACACACACACACACACACAAACGGACATACACTATTTCCATGTAGTTTACGTCAGTAACTGAATTTGCAATGCGAAATCGATTTCCGTTTAATATGTCGCAGGGAACGTCGCCAAATGCTAACAAATCGCGCAGCAGAGAAAGAGAGGGAGAGAAAGAGGAAGTGAGAAAGAGATAGAGAGAAGGGAAAGTAAGTTGGGGAGACAGTAGTCAGGGCCATGGCTAGCTGACTGGGCGCCGACTCCGCGTCTGCATAAAGTTCATGGTCAACAACTTGGGCCCGGCTCAGTCCTCTGTGATGCCGCCTCTTTTCATTACCTCCTTTCCCACTCTTTCTCCCTTTTTCTACAGCTGTTCAACAGTAAAAAGAGTTGGAATTTTCAATTCAATTTTCTGAACAAGTTCAATCGTTATTCATTTAGTTTAGTAATTGAATTGGTCACTTAGTCATGAACTATGGACGATGAATAGAGTACAACTGTTTCTTATTAGGGGAATGTGAAATGTTATTACGGGAATGTAAAAGTTTTTAATTAACATAAATGTGAAATAACATTTTAATATTTTTGTTATAGAAAAGATAGATATTTTAAGAAACAATATAGTTTTAAAAGAAAAAATTCTCAGTTATGTTGTGTGAAAATTTCAGCCTTCTAAGCTTAATCGTTTGACCTACACATTGATTCTCAGTTATTTGGTCAAGACATTCACATTGTTCGAAACATAAAAAATATATAAAATAGAAACATTGTTACATGCAAGTAATGAAGAATTTCCACTTAATGCATATTTCTCAAATTGTGCTGTAATAAAGGCCAAATTATATAAAAGATAATTAAATAAAAACTGATGAAAATGAACGATTTAGTTCATGATTGACTTAAAAAGTTCATTCGGCCAACTCAATAACCCGTTGATTTGAACATTTTCAAAACAAATCGACACAACTCTGATAATATATAGTATGTCCAAAAGGGCGAGAGAAATTTGCAATTGCTGCGTTTGTTGTTTGGCCAAAACCAACCGGCAACAACGAGTCGAGTCAACAGGCGGCTTTGACTTGTCCGCTTTTGTCTTGTGGTTGGGCGCAGCCTTACATTTTTATGGCTCTCTTGATAATGTGCCGCATTTTGTGGCATTTGTATGCGCCACGTTGCGTTGCCTTTTTTACACTTTGATTGATGTATTTCGCGGTTTTTATTGTGGGTGGCGTCAACACCTCAACTCGAAACTGGCAATTGGCCCAGAGAATCCTCATTATCATCATCAGTATCATGATTACATTAATCGCAAAGTCAATTCTTATCAGCGGCATTCCATGATCATCTGGCAAATTGCTTGACTTATTATTATTGTTTTTGTTTCTGTTTCTTTTTGTTGTTGTTTTTCTAATTGCGTTTTCTTTTTGTTCACTTTTCTATTTGTTGCGTTTTGTGTTTACACTTTTCACGAGTCGAGTCAATTCCCGGCGTATTTTATTCGCTTCCACAAAATGCTTTTCTTTGGGCCATAAAAGTTTATGCATTTTGCCCATTTTCGAATCTTTGTTGCCGTTTGTTTATTGTTTATTGACAGTCAAATGGGTTTTTGCGGGGCGCTGCTTTTGGCCGTGTTTATGAGCTCTATGATTATTTGGCAAGAATACTTTTGAGGTGGCGATAAGCTAAATTGTTGCGGGGGTTCTTATAATGATTTGTAAGCAACTAACTAGTCATAAACGTTGGTATTAAGGCTTATAGATGCGATTGAACAACTGTTATACAATTGATATTGGTTTTATACTTAGGTACGGTTGCAATTATTAGCCTAAAAATTGTTAAAAATACTTGGAACACATTAAAAAAAAGTGTTAAACAGTTCTTATTAATCTGCAAAAGAACTCCAACTGTCACTAATACGATGGAAATGACTGTACACTGTTTTAAACAAGTGTTATACCACTGTTATACATTTGTTTAAACCTTTGAAACTGCTAGGCAACATACAAATTGATAGTAAGCTTCTGTAAAGATGATGTAAGGATTTTCGCTTAACTCTTATACTATAATAATTTGTGATTTAAATCATAAAATTGCTAGGTAGCATAGTGTAAAGATTTTTACTCAATTATTTCTCAGCAGTACAAGTTGACATTTAAACGGACGCTTCAACACCTTCTAAATATTGTAAACAAACTTTTGATAAGTTTAAAAAAAAAAAAAAAAAAAAAAAAAATTTGTATACAAACTGTTATACAAGCTGTTATAACGCGCATTCATACAGCTGTTGTGCACATTAAATAATAATCAATTTATTTTAAGTCCCTTTTCAATAGCTCTCTTCAACTTATTGAATGTTATACAATTATTTATTATGCACTTTTATTAGCTGCAATGCTCTTTTGGCATTTCCTTCAGCTCTCGAGTCCAAAATAATGCCACAGTCACTTGTGAGTGAGTGACAGTGAAATGCAACTTAATCTGATTAAGTGCTGGCTGTGCAACCAATTGTGGGTCCAGTTGTTGTGGCGGGTTTTGACCACATTGACGTCATGCCAGCAGCATTAGTCAGAAGTGATTAAGATGGACATTGCGTTTAACTAGAAATGCAGTTGCAGTTTATGAAAAGGGGCGTCACAGTAGCTTAATCATATTTCTTTTGTTCATTTTTACAAACTTTGAGCTGCCAAAAATAGATAAACGCTCAACTGAACTGAACAATTGTGGTAGAAGCTTTCCGTCCCACTCTATTTTGGTCCAGGGAGCCGTTGACTTTTGACATATGAAACACGAAGTTGGCATCCCTGGAATGACGCACATTGAGTTAAAGTGGCGGTGGAGGTGGTGAAGTTGCTGCTGCTGCTGCTGCATCAGGTGGGCGGGCAAAGTAAACGCCTCCTCCAGTGCGTGGGTTTGTCGGCGAAAAGCTCCTGTTACACTTTTAACATCTATATCTATATCTATATCTATGTTTGCCATCAAATGGCGGGTGGGTGTTGACTTTTGTTCTAGATGCTTTATGTTGCAGTTGGCTAAAATAGCTCAAAGAGGACGGTTATCTTCAGTTTGCAATGGTGCTATTAAAAATTGTCTTGAATTTTCAATAATTTAGAAAAACTGTTATACTGTTATACACAACTGTTCTACAAAATAGCTTAGAAGGCAGTTATATTAAGTTGCTATGGTGCTTTAAAAATTGCCTTAAATCTGCAGCAATATATGTTAAAACAACATCGAAAAACTGTTATAATGTTATACAAAACTGTTATACTATTATTTTGTGTTTCAATAGTTAAGAAACGCTAAAATACTGTTTTACAAAACTGTTATACACAACTGTTATACTAATATATTTTTTGGTTTCTTTTCTTCATTGCAGGAACAAGTTAAACTGGATGCCAGCAAACAGGTAATCAGCCCCGACGATTGCGAGGATCTCAGTCCAATGCCACAAACAGCCGCACCCCCAGTGCGCAGGCGCGGCGGCATCTCCGCCGAGCCGGTGACCGAAGAGGATGCCGCCAACTATGTTAAGAAAGTCGTACCCAAGGATTACAAGACAATGAATGCCCTGTCCAAGGCCATAGCCAAAAATGTCCTTTTCGCTCACTTGGATGAGAGCGAACGCTCCGATATATTCGATGCCATGTTTCCGGTTAATCACACGGCGGGCGAGAATATCATACAGCAGGGCGACGAGGGCGACAACTTCTACGTCATCGATGTGGGCGAGGTCGACGTGAGTATCCAAAAACCACTTTTGTAAATTGGGTGTCAAACTAGAACAATTACCGGTATCGGTTGCGGTATCGGTTATGTTCGAATTATCGAATCTTATCTGGAAACCAAAATTCTTTGATTTCAAATAAGCTTTCTTTCAAATTAAATATAAAAATGTAAAATTAGTGTTAAAAACGACGATTTGCAAAATTAAATGTAATGATTTTTTGAACCGAAATTAACCGTTATGCATGAATCGGTTACTAACGGTTATTTCGGTGTTTCTGTTTAGGCATAATTAAAAATGTTTTTTTTTTCGATTACGGTTTCAGTTACGGTTACCAATATTAATCGGGTAATACCGGTTAACGGTTACGGTTTTGGTTACGGTTTGATACCCCGGTTCTAAATCAATTGAATTTGCACTTTAATTGCCACTTTCTTCCTGTTTCTAGGTATTTGTCAACTCGGAGCTGGTGACCACGATCAGCGAGGGCGGCAGCTTTGGCGAGCTGGCCCTCATCTATGGAACACCCAGAGCCGCCACAGTGCGCGCCAAGAGCGATGTCAAGCTGTGGGGCATCGATCGCGACTCGTACAGACGGATTCTGATGGGCTCAACCATACGCAAGCGCAAGATGTACGAGGAGTTCCTGTCGCGTGTCTCCATACTGGAGAGCCTGGACAAGTGGGAGCGTCTCACGGTCGCCGACTCTCTGGAGACTTGCTCTTTCGAGGATGGTGAGACCATTGTGAAGCAGGGCGCCGCTGGCGATGATTTCTACATCATCCTCGAAGGCTGCGCCGTTGTCCTGCAACAGCGCTCCGAGGTGAGTGTCCTGCGAATCTTTATTTATCTCATAATCTGTTGAAGATAATCTGGTTATAACAGATTTTGTGTAGTATTAAACTCAGCTTTATCTTCTTCATATTTAAATTTCTTATTTATTTTTATTTTTTAAATACCGCCATATGTATATGAATAATATCTTTTAAAATTTTTAAACAAGTTTATTTTATAATTAAAGTTTGACTAATTGTCTCTTTATTTCATATCTTCTTTTTTTTAATTTATGACAATTGTTGTCTTATACAATTATTGCAACAAATTTAGATTAATTCCAAACATTCTAGTTTTACATTTAAAATTATAAATATTTTTGTATTTATTTTAAAATTTACACTTTTTTGTATTTGGTTTTCAAAGTACTTAAATAATTGCTATTATATAAATTGTAAATTTTGGTTATATTACAAATATTCTGTCTTATTTGAAAAGAAACTGCTGTTTATTTTCTATGAATTTATTTATTTTTTTTCAATCTCTACATTTAACATTGCAACAATCTGTACATAAAAAATTGCTATTTAAAGAAGTTTATATTTGTTTTTTTTTTGTATATTGTCTAGTAGTTGAAAATGTGCTATTTATATTTAATAAATTGTTTTTTTTATTCCATAGTAAAATTAATTTTTTAAAGAAACAACTTTTTATTGAAAACTTAATTTTTAAATATTCTCTGCTTTGAGGCTAATTAAAATATAATGCTCTCTCTCTTTAATTTTTTCAGCAGGGTGAGGAACCCGCCGAGGTGGGTCGCCTGGGCTCCAGCGATTACTTTGGCGAGATTGCATTGCTCCTGGATCGGCCCCGTGCAGCGACTGTTGTGGCCCGTGGCCCGCTCAAGTGCGTCAAGCTGGACAGAGCGAGGTGAGAGCACAAAAATAAACTAAACTAAACAGTAACTAAGCACAGCTAAAATTAATACATTTATTTATAATGCCAACAGATTTGAACGCGTTTTGGGTCCCTGTGCGGATATTCTGAAGCGCAATATCACGCAGTATAACAGTTTTGTTTCCTTGTCCGTTTAAGTCGCAGTCACAGCAACAACAACAACAACAAGCACAGCACATTATCAACAACAACAATAACGCAGCTCGCATGCCAACAACAACAACTACAACAACAACAACAAACGCTCAGCAGCATCAAAAAAAAAAAAAAACAAAAAACTTAAATTTAAATGTGTAAAGAGAAAACCAAATGAAAAAGAATAAGAGAAGCCCCATTTAAGAGTTGAAAGAAGAGAGTCAAAAATTGAGTTGAGCTCAATGGCAAAGGGATGAAAGAGAAGCAGGTAGAAAGGAGAAAAAGGCAAGGAATGGAAAGGGGGCAAAATTACCAATACCAATAACAAACAACTATGTTAAATTACGTATATGAATTTCTGTATGTCGTGCTGAAGTTACATATGGATTTGATATGTGTAATGTGTGTGTTTCCTTTTTGTGTACAACGTTGCGGCATGTTCCACAGCAGCAACAACAACTATTACTACAACAAAATAGCTGCAACATGTTGCACTTTCAATTCTTTCAATTTAACAATTTGACTTTTTGAAACAAAACACAACAAAGCGAAATGAAACGAAACGAAAACTGTATAACACATTTAACGATACTTTCTTTTATATGCGGAACATGCTGCCAAAGCAAAAACAAAAACAAAACAAAAAAACATATATGTATAACAATTAATTAAAAACATTTCATTTTATAATCATTGGAGAATCTGAATGTTTTTTACAACAACAACTACAACAACATCAAAGCAACAAATACGTATAAATAAATACATATAAATGTAAAGTTAGCTATAACACACACACACACACACATACACACACACGCATGCTGAGTTAACTGTTATACAAAGAAGAGAAAAAGTTCAATTTACTCTGTATAATTTGTTTGTGTTGAACAAAAGAGAGCAAGAAAGAGAGCGAGAGAGAGATAGGAGAGCGGGCAACAACAACAAAAAGCAGAAACTGAAGAATATATTGTTTAATATTTAGTTAAATTATTTTAAAAAAACTTTCGCACATTGAAGTCAGAAAATGAAAAAGGAACAAAAATATATAAACAAATTGAAAGTGGAAAAACAAAATGAAAATGTGTGCAATTTGTTTAATTGTATTAATTTTGTTTGCTTAACTCAAATTGTAATTTTTAAAGCCTGTGCTTATTTCGATAGCTGCAACAAAACTTTTATATAAATGCGCCCATATCCCATTATTTAACTGTTATACTCTGTTATACTACTACTACTATACGCCGCATAACCAAAATGGCATTTTTTCTAACAACTGCCAGCAAAAAAAAAAAAAAAACAAAAAACATAAACACACAACAAAACAAAACAAATTGTAAAATAATACAAAAAAAAAAGAGAAATGAAAATGAACTAAAAATTAATGCAACTAATGCTTGACAAGTGTGTGCGTGAGTGAAAGTGTTATACACACACACACACACACAGACACGCAGACAGACAGTACAGTTAGCTACAGGTCGTTTGTTTGTATTTTTAAAGGCGTGCCAGCCACGCCCACTTCGCCAGAGAGCGTTGAGTGCACCCGCCGGCGGGTTAGACTATAAAGAGAGCAAAACAAAGAGAGAGCCAATTAAAGAGAGAGCGTGCATAGCGACAAAAAGCTAAATGTTATAAAATGTTATGTGTACATTAAGCCAAGGCAAAAGCAAAAGAGAAACAGAAATAATTAAAACCAAGACACGACAGACAGACAAACAACAGAACAGAAAGAGAAAGTGTAAGAGAAGAGAATACAATTTAAAAATAAATAATATTATCAATGTAAAATCGTATGTACTATAAAGAAAAAAAAACAAGTAAAAAACAAGAGCTAACAAAAGCCGAGCAAAAAAAAAAACAAAACAATACCAGTAATAAATACATTTACGTAGATGTTGCAAAACAAAGATCGTTCAAAGATCGATCCAAGTTTTGGTGGAAATGGGAAAATTGGCGATTTCGGGGTATTCTATTCTCAAGGCTGCAAACTGGAATTCTTAATTTCAACGAACTACATAAGTAACTTAAGGAACTTTTAAAATTGAAACTTTCAAAACCACAAAAACAAACATGACTTGAAAAAAGGTACGTTAAAAAATATATGACAAAATTTATTTTATTTTGAATTTTGAATATTGCAGAATTATAGCCATATCACTAGTTTACGATCCTTCAAAGATTGAAATCTTTTTTCAAAATGTGTTAGATTCTGGTTTTCGGATACGTAAAATCTTAGTATATCGGTTTTGTAACGGTTACCGGTTATTAGTTTTTTTCGGTTTCGAATTTGTTAATTTTTCAATGGGATTTATAATCAAATTAAATATAAAAATTCAAAATGAATTTAAAAAACGACTGATTAAATCGAAAGCAACCGTTTTGCCTGAATCGGCTATTTCGGTTTGAATCATTTAGTTTTTTTGTTTAGGTTTCATAAAAAAGTTTTGTTTCGGCTACCTCTACAATTACGTTTACCAATTTCAATCAGTTAAACCGCTATGCCTGAAACGGTTACTAAACGGCTATTTGGATTTAAATCATTTCGCTTTTTTGTGTTTAGGTATCATGAAAAAGTTTTGTTTCCGTTATGGTTACAGTTACGTTTACCAATTTCAATCGGTTAATACCGGTTAACTGTTACGGTTTTCAGTTAAGATTTAAATGCCTGGTTTGCAGCCTTGTTTCTAACATATTTGACATGACATACAAATTTTTCGTCACATTTTTGTAGTTTTCGAGTTTCGAGTTGAAATCCTAGCAAGCTTCTGCTCTAATGTTGCTGGACGCCATAATTTGGTTGCCCACACTTTTCACGTACATTGTGTTTCTGCTCATTCTGATCATACTGTTCTTCATTGTGGCCTATGTCAGCCACAAGATCTACATCTCCATCTATGACAATCTGCCGCTGCCAGCGGCGCCCGTGTCCCGATCCACACTTGCAGCCAGGGAATCCACACGATCCGATTTCTTTGGCACTCAGACAAGTTCACGCTCCATTTGGATACACAATCGTTCCCAGATCTTTGACTCAACGGTGGGTAAGTTGGATATCCAGCATGTAATTAAATTTAAATAAATGTAATGCGACTGCAGTGCGAATTACGCTCACCCTGGAGCCGTGTTATCTGGTCAGCGTGGGTCTGGACATCTTTCAGAATCCCCAGCAGCCAGCGGTCAGCTTCATGTGCAATTGCCGGGAGAGCGTGGAAATGAAATGTGCCGCTGCCATGGAACGAGATGTAAACAGTTTGCGCGTACTCAAGTACTACGATCACATGGCCAAGGTGCCGCGACTGAAGCTGCTCCTCAGATGCTGTGAGCGGAACAACATGCGACTCGTCCTGGACGATGTCATCAAGGATGTGATGGAGGCACGTTGCACGGACAACGCGACAGCGTGTCGGATGCCAAAGCCGCGATTATCCAAGTCGGAGCAGAAAGAACAAGAGTGACAGAGGGAGAGAGAGGGGGAATAATAGAGTAAAGAGAGACAGCAATAGACAGTGCATATATAAATAGGCTTTTATTTTGTAGAACTCGTTTGTATTATTGAGTGTGTGTGTGTGTGTGTGTACTGGTTATGCATATTATGAAAAAGTGGTTGAAAATAGAATAAAATAAAAAACTATGCTCAAGTCGCTTCTAACTAGAAACAAGGTCGCTGGCAACTGAGAACTGACAACAGAAAACCGAAAACTGTGTCGTCTTTGGAGCACTTGCACTTGAGCAGCACTTGAGAAACGTTATCTAAAAATTGGCTTACACCTGGCAGAGAACCAGACAAGTGCCTCTTCTTCTTATTGCTTATCTTAATTGGAGGGAGCATAAAAAAAAGTACCAACAAAAATAAAAACGCGCATTATCAGTCGCCTTTTTTTCAGATAACGATTGCCGAATCACAACCCACGATGTTGATGGCGATAGCATTAAATATATCTACAATTCCCCCAGCAATTTAGAACCGTAACCAGTCAGAAATAATAAATAAATGCCAGACGACGCTATTCCAATTTAATTGCCTAGCTGTGTGTCTCGTTTATTCTCTCTCTATTCATTTCCATCATTAAAGCAAAAAAAAAATACAATCTATAAATGAACGACCAAACGATTGGTTGGATTCATGAGAATGCGTTTGGCATTCATAATATTTAATACCCTAGGCATATTTTGAAATGCAGACAAGTGGAGTCTGGTAAATTGTCAAATTGAATATGCAGCTGAATAATGATAATTTCATTATTAGCATTTTTAATTTATTTATATATTTGTATGCTGCAATCTCTGGAAATTTAAAAGTTATCATTGATAAATTTTGTATACAGCTATATATTTAGCAAACTCCTCCCCATATGCCTGCAAATGTAAAGAAAAACTAGTTTTAGTACCCTGTAACCTAAAAATTATATAAAAAAAAAGTTATAAAATCTTTTTAGTTGACTACAGGGTATGTGCTAGTCGAATATTCACATGGAAGTGCTGTGAATTACAAATAAAACGATCAGCAAGCTAAAACTTAGTCGAAAACGTTGACATTATGCACTTTCATTTACTACAGGGTATCTGCTAGTTGGTTATACAAGTGCAATTGTTGTGAATTACAAGAAAAACTAGTTACAAGCTGAAAATGTAGAAAGACGAGCAGAAACTGTGAACTTTAGACTCTCTACCGGGTATATGATAGTCGTTCAATCATCTTATTTGCTTGTCAATTACAAGAAAAACTAGTTACAAGCTGGCAATGTAGAAAGACAAGCAGTAAATGTGAACTTTAGACTTTTTACAGGGTATATGCTAGTCGTTCAATCATCTTGATTGCTTGTTGATATCATAAAAACAAGTTATAATCTAAAAATGTAAGAATATTTTCAATAATGTTGCACTTTCGACCGCCTACAGGGTATGTGCTAGTCAGTCACTGCAAACTGTGCTTTATTTTGTTTGTTTTTAAGTGAAAACTTGCACTCTGATCAAACTGTGGATTGAGATGCAGAAACTTCGACCTGAACCTGGCCAATAATAATACAAAATTTAGTTTTAATTGAAGCACAGAAAAAAAGAGAACACAGAGACAGAAAATAAGCGAGCTTGCCGCATTCCCGAGCTTATCACAGACGGCGCTCAACATTGCGTATACGTAACAAAGTTCCATTTCGCTTTGCTAGCGAACATTCTGTAGTCTAGTCTAGACTCAGTTTCAGTTAACACTCAGGTGTCAATGCATACGGTACGGCAAGTCGGCAAACGTTCGCAACAGATACAGATATAAGTATATATAGTATACAAAGTATACTTAATTATATACGGCATTTAATTAGCATACGCGCGCTTCCATTCGGTTCGTCAGTTCGTCGCACTCGTTCTTTGACTCTGACAACAAACAACGCACAACTTCCTCACTCAGTTGCCCAAAATTCTGTCAGTCTCTCAACAACAGTGTTGCTGTCACAAAAACTCTCTCTCTCTCTGTATATATATATACATACATATACAAAACATAAACAATATTTTTGTTTCGGAATATACAATGTTGGATCCCATTTCGGATACGCCGCTGGTTTTGGCCTATGTCTTTATGTCGCTGCTGGTGCTGATTGTCTGCTTTATCGTATTCAATGTGGTGCACAAAGTCTATCGTGGCATGTCCACCAAAGAAGCTATCAGTGTCTCGGGCGTGGGCGTGTCATTGAAGACAACGACAACATTGCTGGATGTGGATGCTTTGAAAACCGGTTAAAAAGCAGCACAAACACAACAACGAACTGAAGACGACGACGAGCTGCGATGTCGACGACGCTGGGGAGAAACGGAATCGAATCTCAAAAGCAGGAGGCCACAAACAAATCCAAAACGTTGATGTGGTTCAGCGACGGCAGAACAGTAGCAGTTACATTGTACATAGATAGAGATACATACATACACACTTAGTAATTAGCCTTAGTCTGTAAATACTAGTACTTAAAAACCACTTAAACTATAATCTATCATATAACATATATATACACATATACAACACGCACTATACTGTGGGGTCGATGGGTGGGCAGAGTCACTAGTCACTTAAATGTTAACTAAACCACTTCGTCATGCCTGACATTGATATTGTAAATAATATAAAATAAACTGAAAACAAATACAAATACAATTCGTACTAAAACTCGATAGGTGCCTAATTATTGCATCAAAAATGTCGCCTGATCGAGTTAATGCCTCCTTATCATAATTGAACTTGTTGTTATCTCTCTACCCTGGGGTGTATGTGTCCCGGAATGTACCAGGCGGACACAATCAATAATTGGTTCCATTCCATTCCATTGATTAGAGAAGCCGACGTCCAATGACGACGCTCAGGTCTTTAGTCAATGATTCATTTAGATTTATACATAGTTTATTTAAAATAGCAATGTTCATCATCTATAAATTTGCAATTCGGCGCTTTCTTTTTTTGCTGTTCTTCTCTTTCTTCTGTTCTGCTTTTGTTTTTGTTTGCTGGAGTTGCAGTTGAGTTGGATTGTTGGCCCAGGGCCTGGTTTTTATTGCGCCCTTGCAGCATTGTTATTGAGGGTTTTCAATCCGTGGGATCACTGGAAAAATAAGATTAAAATTAGCTTGTTTACTCAATTGATTTCTGGTCGGGTTCTTTTCATTTCTTACCCCGAATAGGTCTTGGGATGCTGTGACGCCAAGTCATCATCCTGACTGCCCAGCGCCTTTTTCACATACTGCAATTAAATAAGCACATCCAAAAAACCCCATTAAATTTTTAAAAAAACCAAATTTCCCTTTTTTTTTTTTAAAAAAACCTTTTTTTTTAAAAAAAAGTAAGGCTTCAATTTAAAATAGGTTTAAGAGTAATCCCAAAGAATTGTATTTTTCAGTAAATTTCGGTTTAATATGCAAATATCCGTGCAAATGGATCTGCCCATATAGTATGTATAATTTAGTTGATTGACTCCAAGATTAGTCAAAAATCAGACTAACTTTCAAGCTTTGTCAAAACTGAACCGATTTTTTAGCAGAGTGTTATTATGGTAATGGTTCTGCATTTGAATATATTCTGCATGAAATTTGACTGTAGATAAGTTTAATATATTTACCATTGGATTCAATATGATCTCCTCCTCCATTTTGTTGATTTGTTTAACCAAATCGAGCACTTGCGTTATGTTCGTTTGCACATTGAGGAACATGTCCGGTAAGTTGTATTGCTCTGGATCATCCTTGAACAGCACCATGCCATCCTTTTGATTGATGCTAGCAAAGATTTCGCCCGATTTGATCTGTTTGTCCAATAAAAACAAATGTTAATAGATACATTTGAACAATAGTGGGTTCTTTTAGAGTTAAAGTCAAACCATGTTTAGAATGTAACGTTCCGCTTCAACGGCACTGGGCAGCTGGACACGACTGGCGACATCGGTTAGGGACAGAGTTAGAAAGGTTTTCGTGAGACGCTGAATGTTGCGCTTGTACAGAGACGTGGCCACCTGCTTGGCGAGACCCATGTTGTTATCACGCGTAAAGGTTTCACTGTATTTGAGTATTAAGATGCGCAGCTCCTCGCTCGACGAGTTGCCATACACATTGACCAGGTCGTGATAATGACTTGCCATCGGCTTCATAAAGCGACCAATGACTTGCGCGTTCTTTGGTATATACGCAATCTAGACAACGAAGTGGCATTAACAGTCATTTCTCTCAGGGAGTTGGAGTTCTTACCTTGCCCTCGACAATCAGTGAAACCATCAGAAACTTTTTATATGCCTCCAGCATAATGTGAGACATGGCCATGGCTGGCGTGGTAATGCACACCTCGAAGAAGTACAAGGCACGCTCATAGTTCTTAACAGCCGTGTAGATCATGCCGCCGTAATAATAGTACAACAAAAAGTACTTGGCATCGTTGTTAGCATCCTAAAAAGATTTATATATATGATTAGAAAGCAGAGATTAAAATAATAACCGAAACCGTAACCTTTAACAGGTAAAAAACCGATTGATATTTAAAAAAGTAACTGAAACCGAAACCGAAAAAAACAATTTTTCATTTGATCGAAACCTTTAAACCAAATCGCTGTAAACTGAAATAACCGTTTAGTAACCGTTTCATTTATAAGGGTTAATTTCAGTTTTTCATACTTAGGAAAAAAATTTTTCTGTCATTTTTGATTTTAATTTTCTGAATTTTTGTTTGTGATATTCAAGATCAAACTTTTATAGCCTGTATAAGCAAAAATATAATAAATTTGTTAAACAAAATAAACACACCACACAAAAGGAAAAATTGAGAATGAACATAAGAATGTAATCTTTTTAATTATTATTATATTATTAAAATACAGTTCCCTAACTCGAACTTCTCTAACTCGAATTTCTCTGTAACTCGAACTAAATGAGTGGCAGTAAAATTGATAATCTTAGGAAAAAGAACTCTATAACTCGAATATCTTCCTAACTCGAACCTTTTCTTTGGATAATGATGATTCGAGTTAGGGAAGTTCGACTGTATTAAAATTGTTGAAATGAAACTAAACTACATCAAACTGAATAATAAGTGAAATAAATGTGTGAATGAAACATTATGCAAGTAATGCCTTTTGAATTATTATTATTATGTTATTAAAATAATTATATTTATGCAAAACAAAACTTTTTTGTGAACCGAAATCATACCGATATTTCAAACCCGAAACATATATAAACCGGTTCCCCGTTACGACACCTTCATTTAAAGATTTTGCGTAACCGATAACCGCAAACCTAAAAGCGAACATAACCGAAACGGTAACTGAAACCGATATTCGTTTCGTTTAAGGCCTGCTAGAAAGTTATGCTTGACAAGTTGGACTAACCAGCGTATGTTGTGGCTGCTGTTGCTGTTGATTTTTGCACTCGGCAGCCACCGTGGAGATGTCCGTGATATCCGTGTCCAGATAGCGCAGCACCAGATTAAAGTTTTTCGCCTTAAGGCTCAGCTGGCAGAGATCGGCGTGTATGGGCGTTAGCTGTGTGTCCAATTGTCTAATTTGTTCAATCGCACGCGTCAGCACTTTAATGCCCAGAATGCTAACATTTTTCTGCACCAAAAAGTCCGTAAACAAATGGCACGTCTCATAAACTAAGTAAGGGAATTAAAATTCTATTAAATAAAACATAAATAAAATAAATGGCATATTTAATTACATACAAGGACAGACGGCAAAGCGAAGTTGTTCAGTGTTGCTGCGCTGCATAAAGTCGCGCATTAATTGTATGATTTGTGCCGGCTCCGGATTTGATGAGGCCACACTGTGCAGCTTGCCGAGAATCACATAGAGCACGCCCAGTGTGTGCTGTTGCATGTCCAGCGTCTCCAGCACATTGTCCAATATGCTCCAATTGCGCACCAGCAGCGACAGCGATTCGGGCAGCTCATCGGCCAACTCCCGGTAATTGCCTAGTAAAAAAACAAACAAACAATGGCAATCAACAATTTTGCAACAATTTGCAAATTTTTTTTGAGACACCGGTTCACGGCAATTTACAACTTACCCGTTGCGCTTAATGTGCGCACCTGATTCACATAGTTCTCTAGTGCGCTGCCCATGTTTGCCTGCAAATGCTTGAAAAGTCCGAGACTATAGCGCTTTGATTTGATTTATCGCTAAGAACTAATAAATTAAATAAAATATAAAAATCTTTTTTTTTCGCGTTCGCGTTTTCCTTATGACAGTGTGACCGTAAGCTGTTGGCAGCTAAATACATGCATACTGCAATTACATTTTTGCAAGGTGGCAACGTTGCTATTTTCAATGAATTACTTGCGAGTGATGACAGTATACAAAATAATCGTTGTAATTTGTTGTTTATTTGTGCATTGTATCGGGGGTGCCACAGAAATCGCTTTCGCTTGAATTTGCAGGCCCATTTAGAACTTTTGTTGCTCCTCACCACGGCTGGCAGAATTGGCGTTCTTGCGCCAAAACTGGCTCTTTTTATTCCTGTTGGCGCAATAGAAAAATTTTTTCGATTTGGCTCTTTTTTTCATCAGTTCAGATTCAGTTATTTTGTATAGTTATAGGTTGAAGTACATATTTATTTTTATTTAATAACATAATCACTAGATTAAGATGAAAATGTGAAATACTTTAGAAATATGTGTGAACTATATTTAATTAAATGCAAAAATAACATGAACAGAAAAAAAATTTGTTGGCTCTTTTTTAGTACATTTTTTGTTGGTTTTTGGCGCTAACAGGAAAAAAAATAGCCAGCTTTGGAGCAACCGGAATGCTTCATATTTTCATGAAATTGGTGGCATTATTAAAAAAAGCGGAAAAAGCAAAATGCCAGAATTCCCGCTTCTCGCAATTGACAAATTTTTCCAGCAATTCGTCTGCAAAAACAGCCAGATTTTTCGGGAAAAAAGCTAAGTTGGCAGCACTGACCGTGGTGCTGTTGAATGAACAGCTGACTGTCGATTGACTAAAATCATAACATTTGCCGCTTGGTGAAACTTGTTTAATTTATTTGTTTAAAATGGAGTTGCCGCCGCGTATTGTTTACGTGTGCAGCTTGTGTCTGCGACAATACGATTTACTGGAGGATCTGCGTGGCCATATGGTATACTTTCATGGCTATCAGCCGCTGAAAACTGCAGTTAAACAAGAAACACAACACAATCAATTGGCGTCCCGCACAGTTTCCCCCCCGCCAGCGCCCGTTGAGCTGCAACCGCTGCCCTTTAAAGATTTTCGCATTGCGCTGCGTGTGAATATGCAAGTGCCGTAAGTGAGAGAGAGTAAGAGAGAGTGAAGAGTGAAGAGTTTTCAATGTTCCTTTTGTCTTGCAGTTGTGCTGAGAGCAGCGGCTGCATCTACAAATTCGAGAATGTCCACAAACTGATGCTGCACGCCAAGTGTCACAAGGGGGAGGGGGGCGAGGGTGGTTACAGCTGCAGCGAGTGTGGATTGGAGTTGAGCAGCTGGCGACGCTGCTCCGCGCATCTCTGGAAGATGCATCAGCTGGATGTGGATCTGTTGCAATGTCCGGTCATCGGTTGCGACTACAAGTCCGCGATCTCGGCGCTCGTCTGGCGACACATGCGTGTCCACAAAAAGTGGCGTTCCCGAGTCTTGCGACGCGAACTGTTGCGTCGTCGTGCCCAGAAACAGCAGGAGGAGCAACAACAACGACAACAACAACAACAGCAGCTGGACGAGGCAACGAAGTCGCAAGTGACGCCACAATCGGTGCCAGTTAAAAAGAACAAATATTATGCGGAGAAAACCTGTGAGATTTGCCAGCGGAAGTTTGTCAACGGCAAAACACTGTCCAAGCACGTGAAGACGGTGCACAACAAGATCAAGCCGTTCATATGCAGTGTGTGTGGCAAGAAGACAGCGCGAAAGGCCAGTCTAATAGTAAGTAGTAGTAAGTAGTAAAAAAAGTAGTAAAAATAAAATAGTAATAGCCTACTGAACCAAAAGCTCGTAAAAAATCTCGCTAACGATACTTATGCGAAACAACAACGTGCAAAACTATCGAAAAAGCACTCGCAAACGATCCGCAAAGTAATCACCCGTCGCTCAGTTTGTGGCAAAGAAAGTTTCTTTCTCGATAGCTCGCAGAAGATTCGATTGCGAGCCTTCTTTGATAGTGTTTGCGAGCCTTTTTCGATATCTTTTACGACTCAAAGCAAAAAAACAACAACAGCATCGGTTGTTTCATTTTTCCCCCTATTAATGTATCCCATTCAATACGATAGTTTTACGATACTCTCGTTTGACACTCGCTTCGTGGTGCAGTGGGAGTAAATAAGAGTAGAAGTAGTAGTACACACGAGTAAAAGTAGTTGTAACTAAAAGTAGTAGTAGGAGTAGTAGTAAATAGGAGTAGAAGTAGTAGTACACATGAGTAGAAGTAAAAGTAGTAGAAATAGAAAAAGCTAAAAATGTACTAGAAATAATATAGTAGTAGTAAATTGAAGTAGAAATGGACAATTTCTAATGGTAGTAAAAAGGAGTAATAGTTGTAGTAAATTAGAGTAGTAATAGTAGTAAATGTAGTAAATTTAGTTAAATGGAGTAGCAGTTGTAAATTAAGTAGAACAACAGTAGTAAATGGGAGTTTTAGCCCATTTTTTGATTCAAATCAAAAAAGAAGTGACATTTCTTCTGATGGTAATAATCAAAATGCTTTTAATTTAAAACAAATGAAGTCAAATTTGATTGCAATCATTAATTAATCCAATCTCTGTTTATTTAAATGTTCTTTAATAGGAAATAGTTTTAATCATTTTAGACTATCTGCAATAAGTTTAAGGAAAATCGTTGCAATAAGTTTTGGTGAAAAATAATTAATTTTCGAGTTGTTTTCCCAAAAAAATTGTAACCCATTTTCGTAATCTTTGGTCATTTCTAAGATGCTTTCAACTTATTTTTTTCATATTTCGGGCCAATACAAATCGATGCACTCTAATGAATATACAGATGAGCATTTTAATAATTTGTTGAGAACATAATGAAATCAAATTCGTAGCAATTGAATATCACACTTTTTTATACATATTTTCATTATTAAACCAATCCAATCTTCTCCAGATCCACATGCGTCAGCACACGGGTGAAAAGCCGCTGAGATGCGAGCACAGCAACTGCAAGTTTTCCACGCGTGATCCCAGCTCGCTTTATAAGCATCGTCAGCGGCATGCCAAGGAGCAAGTGGCAGCCACGTCCTCAGACGTGCCACAACTGAGTTGAGAGTTAAAAAACAAGACTTGAATTTAAATGTTCATTTATTGAGTTTACGTTTTCCATTTAATATTAATATCATTTTAGAATCTGATATGATTTTGGGTTTTTTTTTGTTTTGTTTTTTATACAACGTTTTGAAATTTAGCTTATATTGATTTACGTTTTCATTTATTAATTGTTTTATGTTAAAACTAGTTTTTAGTTTTTTCTTTTTCTTTTTATATTTATATTTTAAATTGTATTTTTAAAAATCTAACCTCCATCGTCATGTGGTCTGTGGTCTTTGCAACATTCTGAGCCTCAGAAGCCAGCTCAGTTTCTTTCAGTGTACGCATTCCAGTTTCTTGCCTCAGTCCATTTTTTATTTTTTTGTGAGATCGGCGCACATAATATAGTATAATTCATATTTATTATATATATATTTGCCTAATTGTTTTAAAATGTAAACTGAACAGAATTTGTTTAATATGTTTGTCAATTAATTAATTCATTTAATGTTAGTTTGATTTTAATTGATTTTAAGTATGCAATCTGATCCGATTCGATATCAAGATTCTTAGTTTAAGTATGTTTAAGTATGTGTATTTTTAGCTGTTTATTTATGTTTCAACTACTCGATTATTCATCTTTGTTTCAAATCAATAATGTGTATAAGAGTATTTTTGTAATTTTTATTGTCTGAGTTTGATTTATGAATATCAAAAAACATTTGTCGCTCCAAATCAGCGGTGGGCACGTAATGGCTCCGGGAGCCAGCGGCTGCTAACGAATTATGATTTGGTGCCCACCGCTGCTCTAAATGAAAACATGTTTGGAAATAAAAGTCTCTGTGCAAAATTGTTAATACAATTAAGTTCTCTATTTGTTTTGGTATTTACAATTGTTGTTAAATGAAATATTGTAAGAATATTTGTCACTGTTGTCATTGCCATCGATCCCTGATCTCAGTTGTCTCTTCGGTGTCTGTTGTCTGTTGTTGCTCCCCATTTAGCCTTAGGCCTTGGTCTCAACGACGACGACATTACGCGCTCTCTTTTCAGTTATACAATTCGTTTCAAAAGAAAGAATACAGAAATAGAGAAATTATGCAATTTTAATTCCATCCCAGAGCCAACAAAATTTACCATGCAAAAAAACAACATTTTCAGGGTGTGAGAGGAGGAACTTGAGCTAAATGTGAGGCGATGTGAGCGAATTGTGCACATTTTGATTGGATTTCTTTTTTTTTTTTTGTGGAGACAACGACAACGAGTACAACAAATGAGCGTGAGATTGACATTGAAATTGAGATTGAGACAATGATCTCGGATCTTAACTGACACGATCAATCGTTCAGTTAATTATTATACGATATTATGCTGATATAATGCGTGTGATTAGTCTACGTTCTATGAAACAACTAACTTTATTTTTCCAGCTAGCTTTTCTATATTTATATTGACATATTTTCTCTCGACTAAATACGATCGAAGCGATCATTTTTATTATGTTTACGATGCATCCATCAAATCTTAAAATGTAAAACATTCTTTTACTTATTCACTTACTTTCTACTTGGGTTGATTAATTCTCTTTATTTTATTTAATTTAATTTAATTAGTTCACTTTTATTTTGTGCGCCGCATAATAAATGCTGTGGGAGTTAGACCCAAAAATAGAACCCAAAAAAAAAAAAAAATAGAGGACTACGAGATTCTGCTCTCTGCTCAAGCCTAACTCCAGTTAGAAACAGAGAGAGAGAGTATTTTTTAGTCATTGGCTAGTTACGTTTTTTTCACTTAGAGGCTATTAGGAAACAGTTGTATCTACATAGGTCTATGAGCGTCTTCTGTCTTTCTTTTTTTTTTTCATTCAGTAATTTAATTCAGTTATAAAAAACCTAGTGGAAGTTTTTTTTTTAGCATCTTTCATGATCATTTCTTTTTTTTTTTGATTGATTGAACTAAATTCTACACATTACGTCTGTCTGTATACTTATGTACAGTGTGTGGAATAAGTATTCCGACCGTATAACAACTGAGCACATCTTAAATCATATTTGAAAAAACACACGTATGAAAAATTATTTTCAGGCCTAGAAAAATTGCTTATAAAAATTCCGAACACCTCGCAGGATACTCCTCAAGTTCTACCAAATATATGTATGTAAATATTAATTGTTGTATATATTAAAAACCAGAGTTTAAATACGAAATTAAAACCTTTGTCGTTTTGGTTTCATTTTCTTCTCAATTTATCTTGTCTTTTTTTTTTGTTGGTTTCTCTTGTGTTTAAATGCATTTTAAAAACAGGTGAACGAGTTTGATTTTGGTATTTTGATTCATTTTTTGATTTGGTTTTTGATGCCATTGTTTTGTTGCGTTTCGCATTTGCTTCGATATCGGTTTGATTATTTTCTGTTTGAGTTTGAGTTTGATTTTCAGTTTCAGTTCCGGGGCACAATTCTGCACGTTAGGGGCCGTCGAGCATCAGACCGTGGTCACACGATCGATCTCAACATAACGCACAGAATTGTCGCTTTGTCAGCAAATCACCTCCTTTTCATCCAACACCGCCGTATCCATGGAACTTAACGATTTCAGACGCGTCTGCAGCACCGAAGAACCGCGCAGTTTACGTTTGATTTTTCTGCAAAAAAAAAAAAGAATAATCGATTAAAAACTTAAGGTAAAAATCAGATAATTAAAATAATAAAATTTATTTAATTAAATATTTTAAATTTAGCTGATTCAAGGTCTGAATGTATTTATTTTTGTTTAAACTTGCCTAAAGTTTAATAGTAATTTCACGATATTTTAAATAAATGTAACATTAAAATATATGTATAGAATATTTTATTATATTCTTTTTGTTTATACTAATTTAATTCAGTCTTAGTTTTATGATCTAAATAAGAAAATTGTTATTATTTCACAATTTTTAAATTATTTTCAAGAAATAATAATATAAATATTATTTTAATGTTAATGAAACAAATTTTATATAAAAAAAAAATGAAAAAAAAATGTTATTTTCCATTTTAATAATAGCAATTTAAAATAAATAACTTATAATTCTGATAAAATTCCAAAACAGAAACAGGAACTAGTATATACAATATTTTAATTAAAATAAATTTATTTTTACTCTAAATGTTTTTTTTTAAATATGCATTAATTGAATTTTAATGAAAAAATGTTATATAAAATAAATTGAAAATAAATGTTATGTTTCATTTTGATAATAGCAATTTATAATGAATAATTTATAATATAAATATATTTATAAAAATGGAAAAAACATTTATTTTTAATTCAATTAAAATTAAATTAGAGTAAAATCAAATCTATTAAAAAAAATAAATTTATCCTGTTGCGATTTCTGTTTTGGAATCTTGTCAGAACTCAAATTGGGGATCTCTTAAAAGATTTCTGCTAGGTGAGCTGAGTATCTAAGTCGAGCAGTCTCTAAATTTGCTCGAGCTCTAAACTTACTTGTAAGCAAAGGCGGCAAAAGCACAACACGAGAGCACAAAGATGAGACAGAGTGTGGCAAGTATTTCGGCGGGCAGTTTCATCAGAGCCGAGCACTGGAGGAAGGCCTCATCATCCCCAGAAGGACAGTGACGGACGCCATCGCACCAGACGCTCGCATTCACACAGGCGCCCAGTTCCGCGCACTTGAACTGGCAATCCTCTAAAGAATGCGAAACAGATTAAACATAGGAAATAAAGTGGATAATAAGGACTCACCTGCTATGCTCAGAGTTGGCCTCGGCACCAGTTCCATCCAGTTGAAGGTGTACTCGCCATTGCTGGGACGCAGAAACTCCACGCTGATGGCCTTGGAGCGATTGATAAGCGCAAAATTGGGACGTTCATTCCAGCCGGAACTGAAGATTTCCACAAACTCATAGGCATTCGAATCGGGACTCAAAGGACAGGCGACAATGGTGAGACCTAAATAAAGATAAAACTCTTTATAGTTGTGTCTATTTATATGCACTGAAAAAATACCAAGTACTTTAAGTCTTGAATAAGAAATGTCAATTGTTCAAACTTCACTGATCCTGAAATTCTAAATTTAAACGCGTTCTAGAAATTCTAGTTTCTCCATTAAGAACTTCTATGCTCAAAATAGGGTCTAATTTATTTTTGTAAAGATTAATATTTGTAAATTATATGCACTGAAAAAATATCAAGTACTTTAAGTCTTGAATCAAAATTATTTGTTGTTAAAACTTTAATGATCCTGAAATTCTAAATTTAATAGCGTTCTTGAAATTCTAGTTTCTCCATTAAGATCTTCTATGCTCAAAATAGGGTCTAATTTGTTTTTGTACTATATTAATATTTGTAAATTATCCCGTTATATTTATACAGTTTTAACTTCTTAGCGCTTGTCGAAGTGCTTCTCATAGCAGACTAGCCAGAACCACTTGTGAATTCTAAGCAAGCGAACGCAAAAAATATATAAACATAAAAGATTTTGATGTAGGATTTTTTGAAATTGTTTAGTAAGTTAGTTTAGAGCTCCAAACGTACTTAATGATTATTTTTGATCAGGATTTAGCTTCTTTACATTAAAGAACGAAAATGTCTTAACTTTCTTAAAATTGAGGAACGAATCGTTCTTTTTAAAATTCTAAAACAAAACGAAATAATTTTAAAAACATCTTTTTTTTATCTAATTGTTGTGCTTTTTTTCTAAGTGTGCTTACCCTCGGATGTGGTGAGCACAGCTCTGGATTTGGTCTCGCAGCGCCAGCTGTTGGTCTGCAAATGTGTGGCATTCAATGTCTTCTTGGGATTGTGCTTGCTCAGAAAGATGGCCTTGAGGCGCACATAGAGAAACTTGTTGCCATTGGAGGGTTCTATCAGCCAAGGCCTGGAGCGGCATTCAATCTAATAAAAGATTTAAGAGATTAACAATTGTAGACTGCAGTTAAAGAGTTTTCTCGCGTACATCACCAAAGGTCATGTCTATGGTGCCACTGGGTCCAAACTTGCGCCTGCCATCCTTGCAGCTCGTTGGCGCCTTTACAAACTCAAACATGCCCTCAAAATTGGCAGTATCGGGATCGTCCAGCGTTGTCATATTGTGTGCTATGAAATGCACCTCAACATCTCTGCCAGTCGAAGTGTATTCCACCGGCAGATGCGTCTGATTGGAGGAGTTGCAAACGCAGCCGCGATGCAGTAAAATCGAATCTGGATAAGGACGCTCAAAGATCTGACAAGAAAAGTGATTCAGTTTAATAAATAATAGAATTATTTAAAGTATTTGTAAAGTATTTACCTCCACTCGCACATTGGTATCGCCGAAGCAGAAGGAACGATTGATGTCCTCGTCCAGACGAGCATAACAAGGACGATTCGATGTCGTCACCTTGCGCAATTTGATGCGAACTCGTTCGCCGCGCAACGCCTCGAAGCGATAGACGCACTTGAGATGCCTCGTGCCACCGCGTCCAAAGAGGAAGATGTTCCTCACACTGCGAAAGATGGCCGGATCCTTGCGATCCATCAAACTGCTGACGAACTTGCGATTGCAATCCAACTCGCCGCCGCCCTGCGGCAAACCATCCTGGTGCAGATCAATGAACTCGTACTTTAGCTTAAAGTCCAACGGTCTGAAATAAGGACAAGGAAATTAATTAATTTTTTAAATAAAATAAATATATATGTACATATCTCTTTAGATTGGATGGATATTTATTTTATAATATTTGGTTTCATTACATTGCGTAAAATGTAATAATATGTTTGCTTTTATTTTTATTTTAAAGAGAACATTTAGTTTATTAAATTCAATAGAACATAAAGTCATCTAAAATTAGAATCTTTTAAAAAAACAAAAACGATACTAAACTTTATTTATACATTTTTCTTAAAAAAAAGTTTGCACTCCACAAAAAAGATATTTTATTAGGTAGAAAGAATCGGGAACTTTTTTCGCAATGTTCGGAATGTCAAAATTTTTTTTAAAGAATAATTTATACAATATTGTATCGTTTGTTAAGTGTTAATGTTTATAAATTATCATTACTATAATAAATTTCTTTTATTATGACACCAAAAATTATTTTAGATAAATTGCAATAACTTTAATTTTTTAAATATAATAATAAGACTATTTTGCACGTTGTGGTAACACAAAAAATACGAGATTTTGGGGTAAAATCAATTGCAGACGATGTCAAACATTGATTCATTGAAATCATTGACATAAGTACGGTTTTTAATTCCTTGCTTTTGAAATATTTTAACTATCGGGGCTATTAAAGAATTTATTCAGTGAAATGAAATGTTTTTTTTAAATATTTAAATAATATTCTGTTAATTTCAGAATAGTTTTCTAAATACATCCTTAAAAGATAAATGCTAAAATCGAGAATTTACAATGATTTTATTTCTTTTTTTAGTTTAAGTGTAAACTTACCTGAGCACAGTGGACTCTGTGTTGCGCAACTCCAGGGTGATGGCATCGCTGCTGGACACGTAGCTCTCGGAGATGGTGCAGGGCCGGGCGTAGGTCTCATTGATGTTGGACCTGTCGCAGGTGCGTGGAATTGTGCCGCGACAGAAGCGAGCAATGACATTGGTCGTGTTGTGGGCATAGTGACCCAGTGCCGAGTAACTGCTCGTCTCGCTGATGCTGCAAGGCAACAACTTACAGTTGGATATATTCTAGAGATCTGGGGATCTAGTTCACTCACCAGTTGAGATCCTTGCAGACGGGTGCATCCCGAAGTGTGCCATCCCAGATGCGCAACATGCCGCTGCAATCCTCCTGCGTCTGCAACACGCCAATTGCACCCACCGAGGTCTCATCGATCTGCCCGAATTCCGGATCCAAATTGAATTTCAGCACAGAGATCCACACCTTAAAACGGGACAGGGGCTGATGCAACCCCGACTGGCTGTTGGTCCGACGCGATAAACTCAGATGATCGAAGGTCTTGAAGACGCCCATTCCCTGCAGATGATACAGACAGGTGGAGTTGGGCGCCAGTGAATGTTTGGGGTTCTCCAAAATGCCACGACCTGCTCCACGTATCCAGAACTCGCAGGGTTTCTTGTTCTTCGAGTACGTTGGACTTTGTATGTCCACAAATTGCACCTCAACCTACATCGAAATAACAAACAAATAGTAAATATAAATAATCAGTATTGTTTTATCGTTTTAATTTTAAGAGATTTAAAAATTAATATAAAACACTGATTTAACTTAAAAATAATTAAATATCAATTATGATTTACTTATTTATTCTCTTTTACAGTCTATTAAAATCAATCGACGAAGAGAAATTTCTTAGAATTTAAAAAATGATTAAAATTAACAATTAATAACTTTAATATTATAAACTATTTTAAATTTTACATAAACTTAATAAAACTAAAGTCCAAGACACTATAAATATACAAGGTGTTATATATTTTAGCTTTAAATCAATAATAATAATTATACAAATCCTTATTCTATATCGTTTTATTTAAATGAAAAATATACAAATTAAGAAAATAAACTTTTAATGGGCTAAAAACTACTTGAACGTCAATCTTTATTTATTAAAAGTAAATAAATAACTTTTACAGTCCAATAAAATCTATCGACAGAATAAAATTATTTCGAATTTTAAAGTATATGTATAATAAACTATTTTTTATTTTATATGAACTTAAAAAAACTAACGCCCAAAACGTTTTAAATTTTTAAGGTGTTATTTATTTTGACTTTAATTTTAATTTATTTATTCATTAAAAGAACTTATGTTACACATATAAGTCACATTGTGATCATACAGTGATGGAAAATATAATAGAAACAAGAGTCATTTTGACATCTCAAACGAATTTTTAATAATATGATAAAAAGCTGCTCATGAATATATGAATCTTGGTGTCTAGTTAAAATTGGCAACATTGCTAAATAGGTGTTAAATAAAAATTATAAAACTGAATAAATTAAAAAAAGAAAATATATCGTTTCTATTAGTATTTCCATGACCGTATATAATTTAGAATCTATATCTAGGAGTAAGAGAGATTGTGAGTTACTCTATGTGATTAGTGAGAAAGTGTGTTTGGTCTTACCTCCAATTGGAAGCCGTAGAGGGGCAGCAGCTGTGACGAGGTGCCCGTAAAGGTGCCAAACGGCGACGTGCTGAACTCGACCAGCAGCTCGGGTCCACTGGACACGGCCGCGGGCACCGCTTGACCTCCGCCGCAGAACTTCAAGATGATGGGGTCACGTGTGGTGTAGCCATCGTACACGGTCACGTAGTCCTGCGGCAACAATCGAGAGAAAGAGACAACGAGCGCGCGAAACAGAGAAAGAAAGTGCGAGAGAGAGAGAGAGAGCGAGAGAATGCATGAGGAGAGAGCGCACGAAATGAATGAGAAAACCAAAAAAAACCAGACGAAACAAATGTGAATGGAAATGTTGTTCCATGTGCTGTTACTAAATACCAAAAAAAGGTCAGCTAAAATGGCTAAAAGGCCGTGCTGCCAAAATTGTGTAAGGGCTTAAACATTTACTAAAGAGAGAGAGATAGAGAGAGAGGGAGAGAGAGAGAGTTTGCTAGAGAACTACTGCGATTAGGAATTGTCTTCAAGTGCAGCTGGTGAACTCTACCATTAACAGTCGTGCCCATAGATTTAGAGACACTTTTTTGTGCCTTTTTTTATATTACTGATAGTGTAAAACAGAAATATCACTTAAAAATATATATATATATATATATATATATTGGATTTACTATAAAATTCAACAAAATTCTTATTTAATATTTAAGAAATCAGAAATTGAAATTTTGAAAAACTTTAGTTAAGTTTTATACTTAACTTAACTTTAGTTAAGTTTTATACATTTAAATAAAATGTATAATTATTTATTTATTTATTTTTATCGAATTTCACCTGCCCTATTTGTATGACCATGGCAGTATTTGTTGTTTGTTTAGGGAATAGTTGCACGCATTGCCCTGAGGGCCATTAGGCGTATACGTGATGTTCTCTACCAACTAATCTCTGCCAAAAGGTCAAAGTGGCTTCACTATTTAAAGCTGATTTTAAGTTTAACCCTCAAAATGCTTTTATGACCTTTCTTTATAGCAGCAACAAAAGTTTGTTTTCCATTTTGTGTGGCTACTTAATCGTGATATCTTTGAAAACACATTTTGCGTATCTGCAAAAGCTGCTGATGTTCTTGAAATTGCGCTGCACATAAACGTAGCTATAGTATTTAGGGAATTGTCAAATGGGAGTGTTTATAGGCGAAGAGTTTCATAACTTTTATACACACGTACACGGAGTTTTTGGTCTGTGTTTCTATTTCTTATAAAAAAAAAGTTCTGACTGCAACTTTAAAAATTGAAGTTGTATTTGTATTCCAGAATTTTTCTTTTTTTGTAAATCATGGTCTGTTCTTTTATGTGCACTTATTTAAAAAAAAAAAACAATTTAAATTAAGAATTTTAATATAATTTTAAAATTAAAGTCACTTGGTCAACGGCTCTTAGTTAACTGCTGTTATAAGCTGTCATCCTATTAAATCGCAACAAGATCGGACATATAGAAAATTGGTAATGGCTAAAAACGAAATTTCTTTTATTTGGTAAGTGTGGAATCCGTACATACAAATTAGCAACATAACCAAAACAGATTTGGTATAAATAGAATAAGGACCAAACCTCTTGCTTAACGCAAAGGACTTGCTGGTAATGGCTAATTTAAGTTTTTAAGTCATGTGAAGGCCTAAAAGTATGCAATAAGTTTTTTTTTTACATATATTTAAGTAACGCATATTAAATGGTCGAACACCGATTAGATTTCTCTAGAATAATAAAGATGTTCGATTTTCCTATAATTCGCCACACCAGTCTATGTTTGACATTTAACTGATGTTTTCATGTACAATTCATGTTATCTCCCGTCGCATAAACGTGTCATTAAATGATTGTGTGTTTTATTGTGGATGTGGTTAAGTCAAAGCAATGATATTTTTGCATAATTTCATGTATTTTAATTGAGTTGGACTCCACTCATGGTCAGTGGCAACTGGCAACTGGTAACTGTGGAATGTGGCGTGTGGCATGTGGCAAGTGGCACAGGTGGATGAGAGTTGGTTGTTGGCCGTGTGTTCAAACCGTTTTGGCCACGCATGACAAATTAGTTTTGTGGCTGGCAACTTTAGCATTAATTTAGCTGAGGTTACAGCCTGCCACGTGGGCCATGTTGTTGCATGCCACAACCGCAAACAGAATCAGGTAATAGTGGAACCGCAAATTTATTGAAAGCCATGGCAGCGATACGTATAAATTTCGTGGAAAGAGAGCATATTTTAAAGAGAGGAAAGAAGCTAAAGGGAGTTAGGGGAGTGAAAGGGAGAGGGGAAGTGGAAAAGGGAAGAGGGAAGAGGGAAAAAGAGAAGCTGGCAACACATCTGCATTCGTTGAGGCTTTTCCTTTGCCACTTTCCGGCGATTATTCACACATGCTGCGGCCAAAACTGGCCAGCACTTTTGGCCCATTCTTTGCTTAGACCACACACAGAAACAAAAAAATACTGTTAGCTGGAGGACAATTTGTTAGCAGTCGAAGGCGTAAAGAGAGGGCGTGGCGTGGCTTGAATCCTTGCAGCCATTTGCAGTCATGGCCAAAAAGGGTTTCGGCCACACGGCGAATTTGCACAGGCAACTCACGCTCTGCGGGCACAACGGGCATTTAATGGCCGACACTCACAAGGAATTAACGCGCGAGGGTTGCCCAAAAAGTCGACGTGCCGTGAGCAACAAAGTGGTTTACACGAGGGTTGTCAGAAAACTTTAAAGCAGCTCTTTTAGTCTTCAATTTCCAGTGAATTTCTTTGTCTGAAGCGTTGACTTCTCAAACTGCCCTCGCAAAGCAACAAATTTGTATTAACGAGGGTTTTTATGAAAGTTGTGCATGTGTTAGTTACTGAGTATTTCAATCAGACTATAATAGCCCCGAAGTTTGTTGTTTAAGTTGGAGTTACACGCACCAATTAATGTTTAAACGACCCTCGCATACACTTTTCTTATCTTTCGACAATTGCAACAAATTTCTTAATCGAGTATAGATACAGATGATTTAAATTTTCATTATTACAGTTACTTCTCTAGCAGCCCTCGCTTCCAGAATTTGTAATTTCTTGTGAAACGAGTGCTGCCACAACAGTTATTAATTTGAAATTTTCTTTCTTAGTCAGCTTGGCAACTTTTCGAGCGGCCCTCGCGACCTGCCTGGCGACAACACACAGCAAAAAAAGGACTTTTAACTGCTCGGATGCAGCTCTTGGTTCGCTGGTCGGCAAAACATTTTAGTGCTAATTCAAGGCAAATGGCAAAAGGGAAAAGAAGAGGAAGGAGGAGGAGGAAGAGGAGCAGAAGGAGGAGGAGACGCCACCAAGTGGCATGCAACAAAGTGAAGGCAAGGGGGAGGAAGTGGGCAGTAACTACCGGAAGTAGAAATACATCTCTAAATCTATTCATGAGCTGAATTCAATTCAAGGCGGGGACGGCTACAGGATGGGGGCGTGGCGTGTGTCCTGTATCCTGGCGTGCATTAGATGAATTGTCCTCGTGGCAATAAATTTACACACAGCATTTACATAGGCTTTTGGAGCACGTTCATCCACTTGTGGACTGGACATGAGAGAGGGAGAGAGAGCGAGAGATGCTTTCTCTTTTACTCCCACACTCTAGAAATCCCTCAACGCTTTTGTTGTGCGATTTATGATGTGCGTGTCGAGTGCTCATTAATATAAATCCAATGACGAATTCCTCCTCCAATTCCATCCGATCCTTGCCCTGTTCCCCCCTGATAATGAATACATTATCTTGTCCATAGACATTCAATAAATTGACCTTTTGTGGGTTGTGCGCTGGGTGTTGATTAATTGTGGGCAATAGCTAAAGATGACAAACAATTGTTGCTAAAAAGATTATCGCTAATAGATTTGTGGACAAGGGTATCCAGAAGGGAGGGTGTTTAGAGTGGCAGGTGGAGGTGTGGGAAGGTGTGTTTAATGGGATGGTGATATTATAAATATACACATATTTATACTTAAACTTATTTAACGTGCGACGCTACGACTAAAATAATTTCAGTGTCTATTATGTAAAAACATAGAGTTGTATTTTGCATTTATCGATAGTTTTTGTTTTTGTTGGGTTTACCGTTGATTTCCATTTGGGTTTTACATTTTCCTATTAGAGAAAATATACACACATACAATATATAATAAAAAATAATAGCGATATGTACAATTTATTTCTATATATTCATCTGCTTAATCATAGTTAGTTTTAGGTGCAATCGATCGAAAAATGAGGTGTCGACGTTAGCAAAAAGCAACTACAGAATGATTAAAGACTTGGGCTGAGATCAAAGGTCGTCTAGCAATCTATATAGACAAGGATATAGCAGTCTAATTGGGCGAACAACCTATAAACATTTCTATCTCTGTTCCGAGTCTGAATTGTTGTTCTTTAGATCTTAAAAACTCTTCTGAACTTAACAAAACTCCCACATTTTTAGGTTTGAAAAATATAAGAATATTCTTTATTTACTTTTTTTTCCTTTTCCTTTTTTCATAGCTTATAGTTTTTAAATTTTCGTTTTTTTTTTAAAGCTTTTTCAACATCACACATAATGTCTTCAGTAATTTAAGTGTTTTTCAATATAAAATACTAAGTATATATTAATTCGGCATTTTTGTATTCTGAAAAAAAACGAAATTTGTTGACCTCCCATTTAAATATTCCATTCGAAATTTCATAGTTCTCTGTAATATACCAAATAATATCCTCTTTAGAATCTATAATTTAAATGCCTAAGAATATTGTGTGAAAATTACAGCTTTTTAGGCTTAACCGTTTGGCCTACACGCTGATAATACAGTCAGGAGAAATAGTTTGAAATATATATAGATACACTGCAATCTTAAATACAGAAATTATCCAACTCCTTTTCTGTATTTAAATTTTAATTTTCAACTTTAATCTTTTAACAATCTGTCATTTCTTCTACAGCTCAGTTCTTTAGCTCTAACAGTTTGTATATTTTTTTCGCATAATCGTACAACTGACTAATGAAAATTCCATTAATTTGCCATCTTTGTTGTGCCTTTTCCTGTGTTTGTCTTGTATTCTTTTCAGACATTTTCTTTGCCTTTTGCACTCATTACGGTCTCTGTCAAAAGCAACGTGTTTCAGCTTAAAGTTTATACTCTCGTATAAGGATGGACTTTTCGCAGATCCTTGCCGTGGTCCTGCCAGCATGTCCAGCCACATGCACAATGACAAACAAAGAGGCTACGAAATTAACACTTCCCACAGATTCAGCATCATCATCATCATCTCACACTGAAGCTGAAGCCTATCGAAGCTCAAGGCAATGTCGGAATGTCGGACGGGTTAGACAGGAGACGGACGGACGAGATGAGGACACGTTTGGATAGCTGGGAGTCCTGGATCTGGGCCACAGTCAGAGACACAATGCCAGGCCGATAAGAAGGAGACAGAGACTGAGACTGAGAAAGGGAAATGGGAGCTGGTCAAACAACAGATTTTTCCCCAGTACTCCCCAGTATTGTCTCATTTCATTTCATTTCTTTTCATTTTCAATTTTCTGTCGTCGTTTTTTGCGCAGTTTCGGGCCAGTTTCCAGGACTGTTTGTTCTGTTTGCCGGCCATTGGCCAGCAGAGGAAGTAATTTTTATGCCATGGCGCTCGTTAAAGTTGTTGGCATTGCCTTCAGGGGCGATTCACCAAAGACAGAGAGACAGACCGACAGACAGACAGACAGAAAGTAGGAGGATCAGGAGATGTTCAAGACAGAGAAAGAAATAGAAGAAGAACAAAGTAAAATGCATTTTAAAGAGCAGAGATTTAATTACCTGAATGTAATCGCAGTCATTCCATGTTTTCAGCTTCGGTTCAAATTTCTTATCCTTATCCCCAGAACCGGATGGCGATGGCGACATTTTGTTGCTGCTTCCAGCCATTTCCTGTGTGGAAATCCAAACCAGATTCCCCTTGGGCTGTTTGACCAATATCAACGCATGTTTGCCATGGGGCACGTCGTGCTGTCGTGTTGCAAGTTGAGCACACAATTAAATGCAAATTAATGAACTTATTTTCAAGCATAAATAAAACCAACTGCATTACAACATGACATTTAATTGGAATTTAGTATCTTGAATGTTTTCAATGAGATTCTAAAAAAGTTGTATGTGTAAATAGGAAATATGGGATACAATGAAGTTGTAAAATGTTTGATTGGGGACTTTGCTAGTTGTCTTGATAATAATAAAGTTCTCTAACCTGATTTTATTAAGCCGAATAATATATACTTTCTCTATACTTTATTAAAATCATTAAATATTATGACTTAATTCAGTTAATTATATTTTTCTAATATTAATAACATTCTCTTTCTTAAATTCACTTAAAATTATGACTCAATTCAGAAAAGTATGTTTTCTCAGTCCATTTAATGGATTACAGGATATTTGAAATAGCTCAGTACAACCTGTTCTAATTTTTAGATATCCTGCCACCAACATAACCTCAAAAATCTTAGCCTAATTATAAAATAATCAACAATATCCATCATAAAATCCAAATTCTCATGATTAATGTATTTAAAGCAAAAGCTTTAGTTTATAGAAGACAACTCCTAAAAAACGGTAACTCTCATTCTCAACATAACCTTAAAAATGCAATGATTCAACATAACCTTAAAAATGTTGGTCTAATTATGAAAAAATCCTACAATATTCTCAGTTTTTTTTGATTATTGGATACAAAGCAAAAATACAACCTGCTCTTATTTTACTAAAGTCAAATCATAATAAAAAGCGCTATTTCTCATGCTCAACATAACCTTAAAAATGCTATGATTTAACATAACCTTAAAAATGCTGTGTTAATATTTAACATCTATTGTAATAGCCTACAGGACATTAAAGCTAAGCACATGTTGTGCACAAAAGCGACTTTTTATGACTGGAATTGCATTAGAAAGCTTCTTAAATCCTGGTCGAGCATATTTCGCCAGCATTTAGTTAATTATAATAAAAGCGCCTTTGTATTTTGGAATGTAAATTGCTTTTAAATCGACTTGCTGACGCGACTTTTCAACTTTGTCAAACCCAAAGACAATTTTTGCGTATAATTTTTTTCATTTTTTTTTGTGTGGCATTTTTATGAGTTGAGGATAATGGGAGGAGAGACAAAGAAGGAGTCGTAATGAGTCGCTAAACTTTGACAAGCGTCTCTTGAGGGGATTAGGGCTCTTTTATGACATAGTACAAGGGAAGGAAGGTTGGCGGTACCTAATGACGGTTTTGGCCTTACCTGTCGCACCGCATAATAACAGGTGAGATTGCGGGGATAAATGCCCGGATAGTTGGGCGATTGCAGGCGACACGGCTTCTTGTCACAATCGCTGAAGATGCGCGAACAGTAAGTGCCCGGTATGAGGTCACCTGTCAAAGGGTCAAAGGTCAAACAATTGATTTGGGAATCTAATTTGTTGTGCTTACCCAAATAATATTTGGGCTCCGTGTAGTTGTGCTCGTCCTTGATTAGCGGTTTTTCCAGCGAGTCCATGAAGGTTTTATTATTCGCATAGGCGCTAAACAGACTAAAGTCTTGGCCATAACGATCTGAACGAGCGCCGCTTGAATTGGTAAAATCCTCTTGACCCGATTGCTGTTGTTGTTGCTGCTGCTGCTGCTGCTGTTGTTGTTGGTTGAGGAAGCTGCTGCGATTGTGCCACTGATTTAGCTCTGTGGGAAAGGCAAAAGCAAGTCAAAGCAGAGTACAATCCTTTTGTGGCACAGGGAAATGGACAAGGACAAGAAGGATTTACCTGCCAGCTTAATGCCGCCATAGCGTGTTACGGAACTGTCCTTGGACAGCACCTTGTACCTAATGCGAAAGTCGAAGTTGTAACCGCTTTGATCCCTTGCCAGTCTGCAAAGCAAAATTACACATTACATTAGTTAGGGCTCTGCTACAGTAGACACTCGCAAATGCAAACCTATTGGTTGTAAAAATTCCAAATTTTGTTAATTTATTTATTGTTATAAAAGGTGATCATAAATTTATCGCAGAAATTTAAATAAAGTATCTTAATGTAATTAAGCAATTATGAAATGTTATTCATTATTTGAAAAAAAATGTTGAACTATAAAAAATGCTGACGCATCGTGAAACTTTTTGAATAAATCTATTTAAAATAAAATAAAATAACATTTTTGAAAGTGTTGTGTTTTTAATAAGAAATTTATGTTTTTAATGATGCGTTTTTAATAATTTTTAAAAATTCCAGGGAATTTCAAAAAAATTATTTTATATGACTGTACGCCTTACATTCATGATTATTCATCAATAAGACTTTATTATAATGGATAGATAATTTGCGTAATCTCCCTTTTATTTATTAACATCTTGTAATACCGTCAAATATTCAAAGTTTTTAAATTCTCAAGACATTTCTTGGATTTGTCATTTGTGAGTCTTCACTGTACTGTCTCTCTCACCTGTTTAGCTTGATGGTGAATATCAAGGAGCGCGTCTCGCTGTAGAATAAAACTGGTCCCCAGGAGCTGCCGCACCACATGCCGCCAATTGGAGTTCGTGCCGATTCGGCAATTTGCATGAAACCATCGGGACAACCCTCATGCACATAGCTCGTAAAGCGTCCAATGGTGAAGCTGTCCAATGTGACCTGTCAGGCAAAAAGGGCGATTAAAAGCATTCATCAAAATACATACAAAAAAGTAAGTGAGTGAGTGAACAGAGAAAAGACAATAAATAAAAGAAAAGAAAATGCGGTATTTTGGGTTGTAATAAAGTTGAATTTTTTTTTTAGATTTCTTGGTCAGTGGCGTTTATCAGGTGAGGACAGGTGAGTATATCAGTGCAATGGTTGGTTGGGTTTCGGTTGCTTCGCAGGATGCTCTCAGAAGGCACTCGAGCGTGGCAAAGCCTTTGGCTGAGACAGAGACAGAGAGGGAGGGAAACTGAGACTCCTTCTCTATGTTTTGTAGGTGTGAAGTGGCGTTATAACTAACCAAAGTCCGCATCCTAAGCAGAAGCGTACACTCGCAAAAATAAATGAAGACTTCCGCACTTAAATAGGGAAACTTATAAAATATTTTGAAATTGATTTAAGTCTGTAAAAAATCGTATTATATCGTTTCGTATTTAAGCACACAAAAGTCATGAACTTATCCCAAAATGTACTTGATTTTAGTACAAAACAGTGTCAAATCTAAGTTACTTTCAATCTTGAAATAAACTAGTTTAATTGCATAAAAGAAACCTCGCCAAATAGCAACATTAGATACCGTTTAAAATTGGTATCTATTCAGCTGAACATTTAAATTTTAAAAAGAGTCTAACTTGATGTCATCTTTGTGCGCCTAGAACCAGTTGTGAATTATAAGGCGCATGCATGCAAAATAAGACTAAAACAGATCGTTTGATGCTTAATTCAAGAGCACAACAATTTAAAAATGGTAAGTACTGATTGATACAAATTGAAGTGCAGACATACTTAATTTTTGGCTGACTTGTGTATTTTGCTGAGTGTAATAACTAACCGTGGCCAGCAACCTAAGGAAAAGCTCAGGAGTGGGCGGGGTCGGGGGAGTATCTTTTAACCCCGTCAGTTGTAGTTACGCTTCGTTTCGTTCGCACGCCTTTGGGGACTTGGGATTTATTCGCTGCTCTGCTGAGTGGCTTTGAAATCAATATTGCTCACACTTTTCTATTTTTTTCTTGTTGTTGCTTATCTTTTTAATGGCTTAGTTTATCCCACTTTGCAAAATGAATTGTGAAAGGCAGTTGAAAGAGGGGGTGGGGTGAGGGTAGGAGGTGGGGGGGTGGAATGGTACTCACCTGCACTACATCACCGTGTTGTCCGCCAGCTGCCGTGAACGTGAGCACACACACAAACGGCACTCGATCCTGCTTGGGTCGATGCAGCTCCAGGGCATAAGTTTGTCCAATATCCCCGTAGTAGGTGCGATTACAACCTGAGAGGAACAAGAGAATACAAAATTGAAAGGGCGCCGAAAACAGTTGTTAGCTGCTCCATGTTTAATGCAATTAACTCTAGTTGGGCAATTATGTCTGTATTTAGTTTTATGTGTATGCCGCGTGCTAAACTGCCTAGGCAACCAAGGCAATTTCTTTCAAGCAAATAAACGCCAATTTTGTTATTTAAGCGACGGCTATAATGGCGATTCAGGCGCCATTTTGTTGCACGCCATAAATAACAAAAAGCTGCTAAGCAGCTGTTAATTAACAGCGCCTTGGTAGTAGTTTAACAGTTTAACTCAATCGATCTGTAATCGATATCTGTTGCTAACAGCGCGCTCTTAATTAACAGGGCTTTAACATAAGCGACTGTCTGGCAATCCTAATTATTCAACCGATCAGTTATCGATAACAGTTGCTTATCGTATTGCTCGTGTGTCCTTTATGTTCTTATTTGTATTCTTATTGGAATATTTATTATTTATTTATTAAATGTGCAAATGTCCAAGTGAAAAACTAGCTTAAAAATATTAAAGCACAAAAAACTATTTCACTTTGCCTTGTCTCTTTTGCATTTCTCTTTTCCACATTTACCGCTACTTTACCAAGGCAAACAGTCGTTTGTTTGTGTGTGTGTGTTTGTTTTTACATTTGTTTTTGCTCTTATTGGTAAACCTAATGAAATGATGTTGTAGAAAGAAACCCAAACAGCAATTCAATTTGCATGACAATTGTTGTAATTGCTTGTGAATTGTAGTTGTTTAGTTGGTTTCTCAGATGCCATAACAATTAGTTTTATTAAAAATGCATAGAGATTATGTTATGTATGGACAAGAGACAAGATTCGATTTCCATTCAATTTGCTTTATTACCTTTGGATTGTTGTTCTTGTTATTGTCAATCAAATTGAACGTGCATGAGGAATAAATCATCAATACTCAATTAGATAATTATGCGAATAATACATGCATATACAGATCCAATTGGATTTACACACACACATACAGGCAATTTAGATATGTGTGTGTGAATGCAACAACAAGCATTTAGAAGCTTTTAAGCTGTCAATAACATGACGAAAAAGCTCATCCGCACATTAAACGGTAATTGCTTCCATTGTTTTTTATATTTTCGGCTGCCCATATTGAATGCATGATTGTCCCAGTGAATCATCAATATTTACATACTCATGGATTGCTTCGTTTTTCAATTAAAACCCAAACGCGTTGATCCTGTGGCTCATTGAATGTCATTGAAAATACTTAATTAAATTCATCAACGCTTGACATGACGGTGCCCATGACTGGGCAGGCCAACTGGAAACTGGAAACTGGAAAACTGAAAGGTGGAGTGGGAAACTGAAGCTCTGCTCTATGGGCAGCCAATTGGCAAAGTGAGAAGTTCACTTTGCCGCCGTTATGAGGGCGCTGCGTTCTGAGTGTGTGTGTGAGTGTGTGTGTGGGAGTGAGAAGGTGATTAAGTGTGTGTGAGTGTAAGAAAGTATGTGTGTCAGTGTATGAGTGTGCTTAATTACATTTACACATGGCAGACTGAGAGTGAGTGCGATAAACTGACTACCGACTACACTGAGCCAAAAAAGGAGACAGCCCACGAGAGCCTCTTGAAATATATACAACTAATTAGAGCTTAAAGGCGACACATTGTCAATTTGTGGTCAGTAAGCTGAGCTTAAGTGAGCTTTCGAAAAGCTGGGCAAGAAATATTCAGATAATCAGATTATGTACTTGACTTGAGATTTCTCTCAGCTTTTGTAAACGTTGAGTGCTGCCGGGAATGAGACTGTGAATGCTGGATATTTGTGGTCAACTCAAGTTAGTGGGAGAAACTAGAGTTTGAGCAAATAGTGGGAATTTAATTAAAGTTCTTTTATTTTTTTAAAGTTTGGTTCCAAAACTTTAACATTAAATCTTAGGTTCTTATAGCTGAGACATTAATATATTTTTATTCAATTTTTTAATTTAAAATTTCGTAGCTTATTTTAAATGCTTATGCAATTCAAGCACTTTAATAGCTTTTATCTAGCTTTTTTTTTAACCATTTTTAGAGTTTTTAAAAGCTTTTTTATATAGCTTTTTTTTAATTCCCTAGCTTATTTTTAATGCCTATTTAGCATTTTTAGACCCTGAAGCTGACAGCACTGACGCTTTAATAGCTTTTTATCTAGCTTTTTTTAAATTTTTTTTTTTTTGATTTCCTAGCCTTTTTAGACCCTGATTAGTTGACAACAATATAGGGGAGTTAAAGACCTTGTAAAGAGTGTGTGAGGAAAAAAAAAGAGAGTTGCAAAAAGTTCAACGACTGATGAGCTCATCAATCTCTGTCTCTCTCTCTATGCCTCTCTCTTTCTGTCTGTCTGTATATTGCTCTCACAAATTAAGCAAACAAAAGCAAATGCTGTTGCACCCACAGGTTTGTCGTTCCCGTCTCTAATCTCTTATGACAGCTTTGCATAATTGGTCAGTCTCCTCTTCCCCTCTTTCCCGCTTCCCTCTCTTTCCCGCCACTCTCTTTCTCTCTCTCTGTGTACACTTGACCCTTTACTTACGTGTGCAGAAACGCGGCTCGTCGCTGCCATCGCCGCAATCGTTGTTGTTATTACAAAATTTACTCAGCGGCACGCAGCGTCCATTGGAGCAATTAAACTCGGACAGGGAGCAACCAGAGTTGCCACCATTCAGATTGCCAGGTTTGCCTAAGTTGGATGTGGAAGAGGAAGCTGAAGTTGAAGCTGCTGCTGCTGTTGCTGTTGCAATTGCTGCTGTTGCAGCCAGCGACAGCAGCAGCGTCACAAATGGATGACGTTGACGCAAATGACAATGGCTGCTGTTGTTGTTGCTGTTGTTGTTGCTGTTGCTGTTATTGTTGTTGTTGTTGTTGCTGCAACTGGAAGCCTTAATTGCATGACATTGTGTTGTTGCTGTCCTTGTCCTTGCCGTTGTTGTTGCTGTTGCTGTCCTTGTCCTTGCTGTTGTTGCTGCTGTTGGCAATTGCAACATTTGTGTGACAGTTTTGTGGCGTTCATTTGGCTGCCATTTGCTGTGGTGACCTCGCCCCTCTGCCATGACCTCCTCCCTCAGTCTGTATGTATTTTTTATTATTTTTTTATATAATGTTGCTGTTGTTGCGGCAGTGTTTGTTGCAATTGTTCGTTGTTGTTGCTGTTGCTGTTGCTGTTTCAGTTTCTTTGGCCTTTTTCTGGTTTTGTATTTCTGACGCCATTTCAATGTCATTATTGTGGTTGTTGCATCTGCAAATAAAAAACGAAAATAATTTACAAAATTAATTGAAATGCCATAATTTAACATTGTTTTACAATTTTAATCAATTTGCAGCATGTAAATGAAGTTCACTTTGTTGTGCTAATTATTAATATTTTTACGCCTTTTGCACACAATTTTATATGAATATTCACGAATCATACGAATGGTATTCAAATGCATAAAACGGGTTTTCTTGCCGCCTCACTTGACGATATTTTACGCCAAATTTATGGCCAAATATTTATCGCTGGGCATATAAATTGAAATAAACTTGGTGTCCCTTTCCTGCAGCATTGTCTCTCTCTCTCTCTCTCTCTGTCGCAGCTGGCATCATAAATATATGCAGCATAAACAATTTATATATATTTTTTTATTTTTAAGGACGAATTTTCACGCGCGTTCCACATTATGTTTGGAAATGTGGAAAACTTTTTTTTTTTTTTTTTTTTTTTTTTTTTTTTTTTGTTGCGTGCACCAAGCGTGTAACGGTACTTTTACAGTTTTTGTTCAGTAGCACAATGGGATATATGTGTGAGCAGAAACCAAAACAGAGCAGAGCAGAGCAGAAGAGAATATAGAAAGCAGACGTTGTAGGGGAATTGATTAATGTGCTTTTTTTGTTGCTCTTCTCTGGGAAAGAAGGGTCAGAAGGGATGGAAGGGATAGAAGGTGCTGCTGTCGATTGCAGCAGTCCGTGATAACGATGAAAATGTATTAAAAACAACAGAAGCAACTACAGCAAAGAGAGCGAGAAAGAGCATACTCTATTGGGCTCTCTCTCACTTGCGCTTTGCTGATGATTTATTAGCGTTGTTTGGGGCTTGCAACGCGTGACCCCAAAACAACAGCGACAACAACAACAGCAACAACAACAGCAATGAGAAAAGTCGGTAAGTCAATGAGTAGCTGTGGGAAATTACGGTGTCCGCGGGGAAAATGCAGCATGCGCAAAAAATACAAAAATAAAGAGAACTAAAAAGCGAGCTGAAAAACAGTTGCATAATTTTAAATTAGACGCACAGACATGGAACAGACGTGGGGACTACAGTTGGAGGACGGCTGGACGGAAGTGCGGAAGTGGACAGACAACGACGATGGCGGCGGCAACGGCAGACAGCAGCAGATGACGTCGACAAAGAACAACAACAACAACAACAACGACTGAGGCACGGAAAATGCTGCTGCTTTTTTCTGGTGCTGCGGCTGTTGCACAAGACAACATGAAATTGGTTCAGACTCTGACGGAGCGTATCAAAAAGGTCCAGTAAATGCCCTGTAAATTATAATGCAATGCAATAAATAAAGTGTATTCATTGAATTTACTCTTAAAAACAATTGTTTGGCATTTGTAAAAGAATTGAAACGAATGCAATTACGAAATATATAAAAAATTTTAGTAAAAGTTTATTTACAAATAATTGAAGAGATTTTTTTCATAGATGAAGGTCTAAGAATAAATATAAATTAGATTTAATTAACTAATTTTAAATTGAAAATAACTTTAACATATTAAATTAAATAAATACTAAAATTAATGAGCTAACTGCAAATTAGCAATAGCTTTACCATTATGTAGAGTTAAAAATACTTAAAAATAATTCTACTTTATTCGTAAAATAATAATAAAATAGTGTACAATCCAGAGATTGTAATGATTATAAGTATTTGGATAAAAATTATGATAAAAGACCTAAGCCGATTTTTATAAAAAAAAATTAAGGAGAAACTCTTATTTTTATTTTTAATTTTTATAATAAAAATTGAAAAATATAATATATAATAATTAGAATTTAAAGTTTTATTTTATTATAAAATTCAAAATCAAAGTTACAAATAATTTAAAACATAAAAATTTAAATATAATAATTGCTCCTTTTTCTGGTAAGTCCTTCCGAAAATAAAGCATGTGCAATTTTCTCACAGTCCCTATAATTTTTTAAATGTGCTCAATGTCGGATTTTCTTCCGTCTCACAACATTATTTGCGATTCCTGGTGTAATCATAGGGAGAGTTAAAATTCAAAATCCACATGCCACAAGTAAATTTACAATGTTTTAGTAATAGATTCTTGACTTTTGTATATAAATTTCATCATCATTACGCAGCTGATATGCCCCACATGAGAGTAGAGCATGTAATGTAAGTAAAAACATGTTGTTTTTAACATATCCAGAAGCCCGTGGCTTCTTGTCGAATCTCCCTCCATCCCTGCTTTGATCTTGTTGCAACTGTTGTGGCGTCTGGCGTCAGTTGAATTTGCCACGAAATTGAGGAGCCTGCCACGCGAGGAGCTGACAGCAGCAGCAGCTACAGAAGCTAGAAGACGAAGAAGAGACTGGACTCTGAGGACTCTCAGGACTCTGGACACGTTGTTGCAATGTACTCCGTCCATTCCGTTCTGTTCTGTTCCGTTCTGGCGCTGACTAGTCGTGCATTAAATTGCTAATAATTTTTGATATGCCAAACTTTGTTTTCGTACAACGTTCTAACGTTGAATCGCCTTTGAACCTGCCTTCGTCGTCTCCCCTCTTTAATGTCAAAATCTGAGAAAAGTGCATTTTCGTTATGGCCCAATATAAATGTGGCTTAAAGACTTTTGGCCGTGGCCGGGCGGAATCTTGACTAAAGTAACAGTAAAGTAAAACAGCCAAGTAAACTTGAAAACAAAAGCAAAAGCAGCTGCTGGAAACAAAGACAAAGAAAAGTACATCAGACAGGGACGGAGACTTAGAGACTGAGACTTGGAGACTGAGACTGAGACTGAGAGTTCGATGGAGCAATGTCAAAAACCTTTCAAATTTGCACTTGTGCTGCTTCTTCTCCGCTTTCTTCCTCATTCTCCTTCACTTCTTGCTGTTCTTCATCGTCTCTATTGCGGTAGTTTCAATAACACAGCAGCAACAACAAGAACAAGAGTTACTTGTTTATCGTGGCGTTTGCTTGCTTATCAACACTAAAACACACACACCCTCACACCCCAGTCACACACACACACGCACACACACACACACACACGCACACACATAAGCTCATATCTGTTTACAATGGCATAAGAAGAAGCAGAAGAAGAAAACGACGACATGAAAGATGGTGGTGTAAATGATGATGGTAAACTTAAAGAAGCACTGAGAACAGCCAGCAAGCAAGCAAGCAAGCAAGCAAGCAGCGTCGACCTTAATGGCGCCCAACGTGTGCCGCAGATGCCAGTGTAATGGCGCCCAACGTGTGTGGAGTAAAGGCATGTCAGACACCTAAATACATATATATATATATATGCACAGAGAGAAAAGAATACGTACCATTTATTGAGTATTTGCGATTCTTTAAAACCAAACTTGATATATGTAATTAATAATTCATGAAATTGAACATAAACTTTCATTAACCATTAATGATATAAAAACAAGTATAACTCTAGAGTTACTGAACATTTTTTTCAGCAGTTACTCTAGATTTTTTTTATGAATGTTTTTGCATTAAAATATTTTTTTTTTCTAAATCAAGGATAAAACTTAAAAAAGTAGACTTTTACAAAATTTTAAATTTTAAATGGAATAGAAGAATAGAATATTAATTTAAGAAACCTTCATTGGAACCTTAATGTTATAAAAATATTTGATTATTGAGTGGCTCTATCTTTTTTACGTTCGCTTGCTTAGAATTCCCAAATGGTTCTTGCAAATCTGCTATGAAGTACAGTTCGAGCATCAAGTATCATATTCCTATTTTAGGATGTTTTTACTTGAATGAGTTTTAATCTTAAACTCTCTATTAAGTTTAAAATACTGGAATACTTAAATTTTGTACTTGAAATATTGTACTTGAACTAAGTTTGCCATGCTAAATCCTAGTGAGTAATCAAGTCTAAAATGTTGCGTTTTATGTACGAAAGTCTAGATCTTTCGCTCAGTGTATGTACGGTTTATACCTATCAGTTACCGCTGCTGCGTTGAAATATATGACCTCCATACCTCGCCAGTCATCGCAACTAAAGCAGCAAACATCAATATCCAACAAGCTCAACCGCACACATTGCAAACCACACACACACACACACACACAAGGTTCACAACTTGGTGCGTGTGTGTGTGTGTGTGTGTGTGTGTGTGTGTGTGTGTCTATATTTGCCATATGCAAAATAGTTGCACATAAAAAGTGTTGAAAGACATGTTTGGTTGGTTATACGTTATAGCCAGCGGCATTGCCAGTTGTTTTTGTTTTGTTTTTGTTTTTTGTGTTGTCTCCATCTCACAACTGGCAAGTTGCAAGTCATCATCGTGCAACTGCATCACTAGCATCTACAACATCCAGCATCATCACCATCATCATCATCAACTGGCAACCGGAAGAGAACTTGACTTATAGTCAGAATGCTGCCAGTTGCCATCTGACGACTTTTACCATTTTCTAGCTAACAAACTTCTGCACTGGCAAAGACGCAGCGGAAAGGGAAGTGCAGTTAACAACTCTCTCCCTCTCTCTCTCTCTCTCTCTCCCACTCGTACTCCCTTTCTGCTACTTCTTGCAACTTCCTTTAACCCCATCGATGTGTGTGTGATGTGACTTTAAATTCAGTTGAAGGCGTTTTAGCTGTAGCTCAATTTATAGTATATGAATGCACGACTTGTGTCTTGTGTGTCTCATTAGCGCTGAAAACGGCTTACAAGAATGCGGGCCAAAAAAAAAAGAGAGAGAGAGAGAGAGAGGGAGGGGGAAGTAAGCAAAGAAAGAGAAGATGCACACAAAAAGCAAATGATAATTGCGACAATTTGCCAAATATAAACCGAGACAAATTACTTGTATCGCGCCAGTCGAAAAGTTGTCAACCCAAATTGCTAGCTGCATGTATTTTCCGGCTGCCTTGAGCAGCTGGAGGAGATTGAGAAGGGAAGAAAAAAGAAAAAGGGAGGGAAAAGGCAGAGAGGTGAAAGTAGCAAGCGAAAAGCGAAGGCGCAATTCTGTTAGATTTTGGCAATGAGGCGAAATTTGTAACGAGCTCAAAACAGACACATGTACGAGCACTTGAACTGTGAATGTGTGTGTGTGTGACTGAGTGTGCCTATTTGGTGTGTGTGAGTGTGTGTGTTGATTCCCCAGTTGGCAACGAATGTCAAATTTCTCTTGGCCCTGTCAACGTGGCAGTCGTCAAAAGTTTCTTTTCGCTTCTGTTTCAGCGTGCAATGTAAATGGCATTAGAAGCGGAAATGCCGCACACACTCAGATACACACACACACACACACACACTCACACACTCACATGTGCACGCAATAAGGGCGTCAAAGTTATTTAAACGCCAACATTGCTCCATCGACAAGACAGCTACCACAATTGAGGCTGTGCTTCTTTTCAGATTGCTTAGTTTTCTTCTTTTTGCTTTTTGCTGTTTTTTCTATATTTATACCTATTACTTAAAAAATAGGCAAAAGGGTATATTCTATTCATTGAGGCATATGTAACAGGGAACTTCCATAACTCCAACTTCTATAACTTGAATTTCTCTCTAGCTTGAGCCAAATGAGTGGCAGTAAAATCTTAAAACTTAATAACTCTATAAGTCGAATATCTACATAGCTCGAACCTTTTCTTTGGATAATGGTGGTAAGGGAAGTTCGACTCTATATTCTTGATCAGCAGAAATCAACCAAATCTGTCATTCAGATTTCTATAAACCCCACAAAGATTAAGTTTATTTAAAATTTTTGCCCCGCACCCAAAAAGCTTATTATAAGATATCATACTTATAGGACTTGTCTTAAAGCGCTAGGAACCAAATAAATAAATAAATAAATAAATAAATAAATAAATAAATAAATAAATAAATAAATAAATAAATAAATAAATAAATAAATAAAAATAACTAAATAAATAAATAAATAAAAAAAATAAATAAATAAATAAATAAATAAATAAATAAATAAATAAATAAATAAATAAATACCTAGTCGCATCAAGATCGGTCAATCAGAACATTAGTAAAGACTTAATTACGTTTTTAAGCAAAGTATGTGCCTGAAAATATGCAATAAAATTCTTTGTATGAATACAGTCGAACTTCCCTAACTCGAATCACCATTATCCAAAGAAAAGGTTCGAGTTAGGGAGATATTCGAGTTATTGAGTTCTTTTTCCTAAGATTATTAATTTTACTGCCACTCATTTAGTTCGAGTTAGAGAGGATTTCGAGTTATAGAAGTTCGAGTTATGGAAGTTCAACTGTATTTTAAAAAATTGACGGGTATCCTATAGTCGTAAACTCGACAATAGCACTTCCTACTTGTTTTTTTTTATTTTTTTTCTTTGTTTGTTCTCTACACTCTTTTGCACATTTTGGCAAGGACTTTCACTAAGCCGCTTAAAGCAGGCTCTGGGAAATGTGCGTGCCAGCAACGATTTTATGTGGCGTGTGTTTCGCGATTTCTGTATGTGAGTGTGTGTGTTTGAGTGTGTGTGTGTGAGTGTGTATATGTGTGTACTTTATGCAGTTAATGAATTTTGAGCGTTGTTCGCATTTTAAGCATATTTCTGGCTATTTCACTTTGGCTTTCATGTTGTACTTACGAAGGATAAAACAACTTTGTTATGCTGTTTGCTCAACAAAAACTTTAAAACTTTTCGATTGAACTTAATTTAAGTTATACCAGATGTATGTAAAAGTACTTGGTAGAGTAAAGAATAGTTTAAAGAAAATTAAGAATATTCTTGTCAAATATATATACTTTTCTTTATTTTTTTTTATGATTAAAATTTTGTTAGATTGAACAACATATTAAACTTATTCAGTATCGTTTATAAATATCAGTCTTTGCTGTCTCGATAAGTTTTTTCAATGAAATTGTTTTAATGTCTTATTATTTTATTTTTATTATTTTTCTACTAACTTAAGTGTTCATTAAACTAATAATTGTTTGAGATATTTATTAAATTGAGCATTTGCTTAATAGAAAGAGTATTAAACTTGTTGGGTTTATTATATATTTTAAAGAAAATACCTTATTAACTTCTCTTGGTCTTTTACATTACGTTCAGTGTGTTTTATTTTCACTCTCACCTCTCGGCTCTTGAGTTTACTTTCAGTTACAGTCGCTTTACGCAAATTAAGTTAATTTAATGGCCATTACAAATGCTGCTTTAATGGCCCCTGTAATTAAAGCACACGCAACACTTCAAACTTAATTTATTTTTGGCATTTCGGGCGTAAAATGTTAAACATTTTTTATTGCCTGTCAGTCGCCAGTTTGATTTCCATTTCCATTTCCATTTTGCAGGGAAAAATGTCCGATGTGGGATTCCATTGTTTAGCCTTTGATTCATTGATTCATTCATTCAGTCAACAGCGCTCTAAAGTGTATTTTAATTTGATTTCATTGTTCGCTGTCATTCAATGGCATTCGCTCGGATTTCAAATGAATATGAATTGAATTCCCTGTCCTGATAGCTGCAGATTCGCGTCTAGCTGCTTGGTTGAGTTTTGGGTGCAAAAAACAGGAGAACGTTCATTTTTTTTGTCTCCTTTTTGTGATTTGGGCTTTTTGAGGGCGCGTTCATTCATGACATTTATTCGATTAGTGCTAGAAAGGGGAATGAGTCGGTAAATGAGTCTGAATGTCTGAATGTCTTTCTGTCCATGATGACATGGCATTTTAATTAGTTTTTCAGCAGACAACTGGGCAACTGGCAACTGGCAACTGGAAGAGTGTGAACTGGCTAATTAATATGACAGTCACAGGCAGGAAAATTGCAAAATTTCAAATTCATTTGAAATGTTCAGAGGTCAAATTAGCTCGAGAAAATATAACAAAATGCGTTTGATTTGGTTGTGACTGGGTGTGTGTGTATTAAATGCTAATGGAAGTTATGCGGAATGAATCAACAATTAGTATGGGAGAAGAGGACAGGGAAAAACCAGAGAAAGAGAGAGAGAGAGAAAAACTAGAGCTATTAATTATGTGGAAAACATGCAGAGCTTACGTCTATTTTTCAAGGAATTCTCTCAAGTTCAATGAACTCTTTTCGCTATTTTGAGTGTATTAAATATGTGGATAGGGTATTAGACAGCCGACCTTACCTTTTTTTTATACAATAGATCATTTAAAATAATTAATGTCTTGAATTAATTTTTAATAATTTATTGGACAGTTTCCCCACTACAAATTAATTTAAAGGGTACAAAAAAGTCAAGCATACCCTACTGTTTTGCCCATTTTATTGAAATGGCAATATATTTATGGTTTATTATTCAGTCGAGCATACGTTACAATTTTAATATAACATATTTTAATTAAGCATCTATCTTAAAGTTCATTTTGATAGCATTTTGAACCATATCCCACCCAAAATATGTCTAAATAGTATTCAATAGTTCAGCATACCCTGCAGCTTTGCCTAGGTAACCATTTAAAATAAATACGTATCTGTAGAATAAACATATTCAGTGTTCATTGGCTGCTGTATTCCCTTTGAGTGCTGTTCACATAACAAATATTACGCATACGCAACGTTTGCCGAACTTGAATAATGGTTGTATTTTGATTTTCTGGTAATTTTCGGTGTTTTGAGTTATTTATGCGCATGTGAAATGCATTCCTCGAGTAAATATTTAAATTGTGCATAGCAAATTGCCAAATTGCCAAGAGAAACAGAATTTGATTGATGTGCTATTAAAGCGATTGAATTGGTCAGAGGGAAATCGAAAATAAACATTGAAAATCGAAATATGTACAAATGTAGAAAGGGAAGGCAGTTGAAGGTGCAGAGGGAGCATTGAAAATAGAATAGACAAAATGCTGTCAGCCCACAGACATCAAACCGACGATACAGTCATTAATATTAATGTTTTATGGAAAATATGTCTCAGTGAAAAAGAGAAGAAGAGGAAGAACATGCTTGTCCTCTTCACTCCTCACTCTCTTCTTCTATCTCTCATCTCTTTCATCAAGATTGTCGTCTTGACGTACAAATATCATCTTGAGATTCTTCAGGCGCAACGCTTGAATTATTTTTGCTTTTGTTAAAAGTAAACACAGTGCAGGACGAAAAGTGGGGAGAGAGAGAGGGGAACAAATGCGTATGTGTGTGTGTGTGCGTGTGTGAATTACAAACATGTATTGAGAATCAACAGAGAGAGCGAGGCAAAGGGAAAGCAGTGAAAAGAACACGCGACATATTTGCAAAAACATTTGTCACATCCTGGCAAATGGAAAGCTAAAGATTTTCCAATCCCACGCTTACACACACACGCACTCACACAGAGACATGCACACACACATGCTAAATCTCATGTGAAACGTTTTGTATCGTTTTATTTAAAATCTAAAATGGGTTTTGCTTCTGTAATTTGTTTTCTATGCAAATTTCTTTGAGAAAATTCCATCTAAAAAAAAGGAAAGAAATTACTTGTTGTTTTTCTTATTATTATTATTGTTGTTGTCGTTGTTTTTAAAGCAGCTTAATCTGCCAACTGGATAATGCAATTACAAATAAATGAGGGAAATTTGTTGTTCGATTGCCCAATAAAAAGTGTGAATAAAAATAAAAATCAAGTTAAAATCCAAGTTGTTCATTTTGTTGTTGCTAGGCTTCAACTTTTTTCCCCTGCTTCCCTTTTTCCCCCTCCGCGACTGTCGTCATTGCCATCAAGTGGCACTCAACTTGTACTCGACTCTCAAGCTAAAGCGGCGCAAAGTGGCTGCTCCCTCTCCCACTTGCCCCCTTGCCCCTTGTGCCTGGGAATGTTGCAACAAATCGAAATAGAAATTGAAAGAAAAAAAATGAAAAAATCAAGCGTGAAAGGTTATAGTCGATTTTCCGACTGCAGACTACCCGTTACTTATTTTAATAAATATAAAATATTTTTCATTGCATACTTTTGGGCACATGCATTGCTTAAAAACTTTAAGGAGCCATAACTAACGTTCTGTTTGGTCGATCTTCTTCCGATTAAGTAGGATGATACGAAAATGCTTCGTACTGCCTATTAGATACATTTCAACGGAAACAATATACCCGTTTATTTATTTTTGAAGTACCGGGTGTAATAAAAAAGAGAAATCAAATTTCAAGTGGCGCTTCGAAGGCGCTGCAAAGAGGCGTGGCAGAATGAAGGAGAGCTCTCAAGAGCTATTTGCATAATGCGGCTGCTGCATGAATAAACCATGTCTCGATGTCCCTCTTTCTCGCCCTGCCACCAGTCTCCTAACTCCTCTCTTTGTGCAACACTCACCCACAAGGCTAAGAAAACGTTTAAATCAAATCAGCACAAGACAGCGAATTGAGAGATGAAGTGGGAAGCTGGAAATATATATAGATAGGTATAGAAAAGAGGAGGCAAAATACAGACGTTGCAGCTTATGCCTAGACAGAGGGGCAGGGCGGAGGGAAATCCATGCTTCATTGGGCAGCCAACGTACTAAAGAAAAAAACAGATTTCTAATCTTTTTTTTTTTTTTTGGTAAAAGAAACATAGAATTTATGTTGAGGCTTTAAGGCATTTGCCAGAGTTGCAACAAGACAAGAAACTGTTGTAAACTGTCTCCAACTGTCGTCTACTGTCGCTGCCCTCATAAGTATGCTATGAAATGTGTCTTCCCCCTTCTCCTTCCTCTGTCCCCCTCGTTACTTCCGCCTTTGCATATCAAATGTCAATGACAGTCGGCTGTCCACGTAAAACTATTTTGCCGGGGAAAACTCATAAGCCAGACCAAATATGAAATAAATCACTGGGCGGGTTATTGACACGTAAGCAAATATTTGCAGCCCACACACACACACACAGACAGACAGGTAAAGGGACAGAATGGGGTGGCGGGGGAGGGAGAGGGAGAGGGACTTGTGGCAGCTTGAAATGTATACCAATGCTCTTTACTGACACTCTGCGAAAAAATCAAGTATTTCATACTTAAAATATGATATTTCAAGCTTGATTTTTCATTTAATTATATTAATCCTTTTTTTAAATCAAGAAAAGTTTTGTGTGCTTAAATGATGAAATACTTTTGCACTCAAAAGTGGTTTAAGTAAAATTTAAATTTGATTTAAAATTCATATTTTAAATATGATTTTTCATAAAAATATAATTATCCTATTTTAATATAAAAAATATTTTCATTTTCCAACTTAAAAGTGCGTGAAAAACGTACTTTAAATGGAGCACTTTATTTCAAGCACGTTTTTCACTAAATTAAAATTCATCTCTTTAAAATCTTCAACGGAGTTCAAATTAAAAATTTAATAATATAACAATGATTTAAAAATCTTTTTAGTGATATGAACATTTTTTTTTTCATTTTATGTAATTCATACTTGATTCAAGTAAATATTTTCAAAATGACAAATACTTAATTTGAGTTTTTTTTAATTTTATTTAAGTGCGTCTCATTTTCTCTTAGTGTACCTGCCTTTTTCATTTTCCTCTATCATTTTTATAGCATGCAAAGCAGCGCTCAAAACTCTTAAGAACTTTTCATGCAGACCTGGAAAAATCACCCATCGCCCCACTCCACTCCACTCGACCCCATCCCCTTGCCTTGACAGCTACGTCAACAGCAAAGTCCACTTAATCCGAATTCTGTAAAAATAGGGGTAAAGTTATGTGAGGTGGGTAAAAATAAAACTGCTTCAATGTTAGTTCAACCTTTGCCAAGTTGACGATGACGATGACGATGACAGCGCGGCAATGTCACGACTGCTGATGTCTGTGTGTGTGTGTGTGTGTGTGTGTGTGTGTGCTGATGTGTGTGTGTGTGTGTGTGTGTGTGTGTATAGAGTTGTGCTGTCATCAATTTCGCCTTGAATTTGTTTACCCTTTCAGTCGCTTGTCATATGCCACGACTTTGACTTCATTTCACGCAAGAGATTTTATGTGAGGAGCACGTTTAAAAAAAAGGGTTGCCGCTCCTTTTGTTGTTATCTAATGTACAGTGAACAATTTGTGGCTCATGCGTGTGGCATCAACAACAACAACAAATATGTAGTAAACTTACTGTTTATCTACAGCTAATTATGTGCCCAACTTTGTAGAAAAGGTACAAGATTAGAAGTTGACAATGACTTGAAGATGCTGGTCAAATGTTTGTTGCTAACAAGGGTTAAGATGGCTTAGTCTTAGCCCAGTTAACATATGTGTATGTGTGTGTGCGTGTATGTGTGTATATGTAATTTCATGCCCTATCATTGACTGAATTGCATTTGCTTCCATTTCTTCCATTTTCTGTCTTCGGTTTGGCTAAGTTAAGTGATTGCTGTCAATCTATTTGCATAATTTCTACAGATTTCTCAATGCTTGTCTGGAATAGGGATGCTGGAATTCTGCTGCTGCATAATGCGGCACCACAGGCAGCTGCGTTTTATTTTATTCCACCCACTTGCCGCTCCTTCTTCTCCTCTTATCACCTTCTACTTCTCTTCTCTTCTCTCACCTGGCCACACATGTGTTGGCGAACATGCCAGTTAAGCGTCGACACTTTTTACATACGAGCTTTTCCTTCTATTTTCCTCCCATTATTTTTTATGCCCTTCTAAAAGATATAGTACTTTTATTACCAGATGTGAGACGCCTTCAAGAAGACCTGTAAATTACACGTGTCCTTTATTGTGCTGGTAAGCTGAGTTCTTTTTTATTAAAAATGGCCTTTCTTTTTCTTTTTTAAAAAATGGCATCTCAATTTTAGAGCTATATAGATGCAACTTGAAAGATACTTCTATTCAAATATAGTCAGTAAATACATGATTTTTTAATACATAATTTAGATAATTTTTAGAACATTTATTAAAAAACAAATTAATTTTATCTATTTTTATTTATTTTTTTTAAATCATTTTTTATTACTTTTTTTTTTTGTAATAAAAGAATAGTTATTTTCTGTGGTTTGATAGTACCTATCTTCAAATATTTTTTTAAATATATAATAATAAGAATTATCTTTATATGGTCTGAAATTATTTAAAAAAAAATGTTAAACATGTTTTTTAGATATTTTTTTTAACAAAAAAAAAGTATTGTTTTGAAGTTCAAATAATATTTTCAATAATATTTTTTATGAACTTTCTTTAGGATATTCATCTTCGATACAGGCTTTAGTATACTTATGTACATTTTAAACTTCTTCGCCAAATTTTTTAAGCTTCGGATAATTATAAATATATACATTTGTGATATAGAAAGAAACAACTTTTATTATTAAAATTTTAACATAAATTCTATAATGATTGTTAGTTATTTAAATTCTTAAATTATTAATATAAAACTATTTACTTCCTTTTAAATTCTACTCCAAGAAATCAAAAAGCTCGCTTGACTAGGAAACTTTTCCTTCTAGTCTTTCTCGTCTTATTTAACTTATTTTTAAGGTATCATGTGTGCGGTTTCTCCAAGAAAAACTTTGTTTATTTCTATTCTCTCTGCTTGATTTTTACGATTTTGCATATGCGAATATTTTATGCAGATTTATGTCAACTTTTCTGCTACGTGTCCTGCATCCATCTCAACTCAACTCGACTCGACTCGGTTGGGGACATAACGACGTCCACGTGCATTTATTGAATTAGTGTGTGAGCCAGTGTTGCTCAAACTGCCAAGTAAAGTGTTGTGAAATGTTGTAAATTTTTCGGGAGGCAGCATGTTGAAATGACAGGGATACAGGACACAGGACACAGGACACGGGACACAGGACACGGGCAAAACAACATGGCAAACAACAAAATCAACGCACAGCCCAAACAACTTGTATTTTGCCCAACTCAACAGAGGAAACATGTTCCTTCCCCACCTCTCTTTCTACTGCCACTCCCCCTCCCGCCCTCTCCCTCTCTCTCTCTGTCCTGTTGTCGGCTGTCGCTTGAGCCTGTTTCCTGTCGCGTTCCTGTTACTGAACCTACATCGCCTGGCTGTAACGACTCCTGGGAAATGCCCCGCCCACATTCACACCCACGCCCACGCCCACACCCCGCTGCTGCCCATTTTCTTTTTTTTTTTAATGAAAAGAAAACTTATCTTCAACTTTATGATGATTTCAAAGCAACAACACGCGAGAGGGAGAGAGTAAGAGAGTGAGAGACAAGTATGAGAATGTTTTCCTTCTTCACTTTTTGTCTCGTATTTGTGTTTTTCCATTTCCTTTGTGTCCGCTACTCTCCATCTCCATTTCCCTTTCTCTCGCTGCTACTTTGAGACATGTTTGCCCAGAGTCAGAGCTAAAGTCTTCTTCCTTGAAGTAGGACAACACTTAATTTTGTGTAAGTACTCACTCAGCTCATTAAGCGACTCGCCTCGTCTCACACAGCTCAGCTGAGGGAAATTAAATTTCAGCGGAAGAAGCTTAACAAGTTCCGCAGAAAGTAATTCTTTTTCCCCTACACTCTGTTGCTGTGTGTGTGTGGACGAGTGTGATTCCAAATGCGAATCCGTTTAGTTGCTCCAAGTGGAGCCATCAATCAGCAACAGCAACAGCAACAACTTCTTGGCATAGCAAATGTAGCTGACACTGTAGCTACACTGCTTACAAAAATCAAAAAAAAAAATAAACTCATGCCAAAATATCTAAATTATCGCACAGCAATCAAGAAAATACTTTTGAAAAAAATACAAAACTCTCCTGAAAATTAGATAATATTTTCTTCAAAATTGGGACGCATTTAGACAGCTATCTTTTTTTCTATTTATTGTGTCTTTTTAATAAAATAAAATGGCCAGAATAAAAATATTACTCAGAAGTACTTTTATAGAAAAATTTGAAGTATGTTTCTTACTAAGGCTCTCTTAATTCTCTGTCTTTTGAAGTTTCGCTTTGTCTCAAATTTTAATGGAAAAATGCGCAAAATTTAAGAAATTGTTCTTAAAATTAAATTTTCATTTTTTTGTTGTAATATAGTTACTTATATAGCAAAAGTTCGAAAGTATAGTAGTAAAAGTTTTTTATGGGCGTTTAAAATCATTTCGAATTAGAAAAGCATTCTTCTTCAATCTTCTGTATTGCAGTTTTTCTGTCTATTTCACTTGACGTTTAAAATATTGCAAACTAACTGAAATTATTGATTTATTTTTTTGCAAATAAAATTAACATTTTTGAAAAAACAGAAATAAATTTTATAACATAATCCACATAAAAACATAGCAAATGTTATTAAATATGATAATACATTTTTTTTCGAGTGCAGAAGTTGCCTAAAAATACGCACACACGCATGATTCACCCCTTCTCCCTGCACTTGGGACTGCCTCCTCCCCCTGGCCAATAGTTTTGGCCACTTCCCTTGGGAGGCAACAACTCAGTCATAACTCAGTTTGTCGCTTGCGGTTTTGAGGCAGCCAACTGCAGTTTTGTGGCTTGAATTATGGCAAACCAAATGGTGGCTGCAACAAATCCCAAAAGTCTGAGACTTTTTGTCAACACACATGATGTGGCATGCAACATTTTATGGCCAGCAAAGAGAGTGACTTTAAAATAGACAAACTTTCTCTTCCCAAACTCTCTCTATCTATGGAATAATCCTATGTGTATTTTATGATAATCTCGCGAGACTTGTGCTTGAGCTTTAACTGTAAATGTTGCCAAAAGCAAAATCCGTTAGGGCTGCCTTTCTGCGCTTTTCAACACTGTTTTCCCTACTCACGAGAAAAACACTTTAAATAATTATAATGCACAAATAGGAAAAATGAGCACACCACAATATGGCAAATATGTAAATATGAAAATTAAAAACACACATACACTGGAAAATAAATTCTTAACTTCAGATTATATTTTTGAAGTATGTTTTCAGGACATTAATGTTAAAAGAACATAAAAATTCTGATATGAAGTAGTTAAAAAAGCCTAAAACATTTGATTTTGCTAAATAATTATTTTTGAGACTTCTGAAACCGCATTGAATTGATTTTATCCCGGTATGCCGGATATTTTTCTCTGTGTACATATGTTTCACTTAAATTAGAAGCAGTAAAAGTAGCGTAAAAATAAATTTCAGTGCAAAAGGTCCAGGAAAAAGCCGCACACGATTCAGGGAGCAGCGAAGACAATAATATCTATGTCAGAGCTGCCAGCAACAACAGCAACAACAGCAATAACCGCAATAACCGCAACAACAATAGTCTGCCACGCCCCCTTTTCCAGCAGCCACTGCCCACCTTTTGTGGGCAAGCAGCCAGGTAAAAGCAACAACAACAACAACAATTGTGAAAAAACTTTAATCTCTGTGTAATATTTTTCATAAACTCTCTCGCTTGGAGTGGAGGAGGGAAGGGGCGTGTCACAGTGCTGGCCACATATTTAATGCTAAAAGTTGTTGAAGTGGCAGCAGTATGAGAAGTGCGGAGAGAGGCAGATGAGGCAGCAACTGGAGCATGTGAAGCACATCCGAGTACAGGTTTTTTATACCCGTTACCTAAAAAATAAGTAAAAGGGTTTATTGTATTCGTTGCAATGTATGTAACAGGGGGAAGGAAGCATCTCCTACCCTATAAAGTATATATATTCTTAATTAGCATCAATAGCCGAGCCGATATCGTCATGTCCGTGCGTCTAGATCTAAGAGACGACATTTAAGAGGTATTTCAACCAAGATTCCGCCTCCGTAAATCGTAAAACGCCACCACAAACACAGTTTTGAAGATATTACGTTTGCTTTGCTAATAAATGTTGTCTACTAATTTTAACTATCATCCTGTTTAATCGCCACAAGATCGGACAAATAGTACAGTAGTAATGGCTGATTTAAATCTTTAAAGTAAATTAAGCGCCTTAAAGTATGCAACAATTTGTTATTTGCTATTCTAAATGTTTTCATTAAATAAGTGACGGGTGTATTATAGTCGGGAACTCGACTACAGCCTTTCTAGCTTGTTTTTTTTAACCTGAGCCAAACGAGGTCAGTTTGTGGCTGGTTTTAACAATGGCTAAGGAGAGATGTCTCAAATGGATAATTCTCTGCTCTCTCAAGAGAATGTCGAGGAAGTACAACTGAACTTTATGCATTTGCCAATTAAATGCGAGGATTAGGCCAAATCGAAGCTGCAGCTGCAACCAATTGCAATTGACAGTGGGCGTGGCTAAAAAGACAATGCCACAGCGTTGTTGAAGTTGCAAGAGTTCAGCTGCAGTTGCTGTTGAGGGGAAGATCGAGGGGATTAAGCCTTTTGTCTGTTGGCATCTTTAGCATGTGTGAAAAAAGGGGGCGGCAACACGCCCCCTGCATCCCTCAGACACAGTCAGGCATCCAGCGAGGACAAGACAATGGCAATTCTGCTGCTGCTGCTGCTGCTCCAGGGATAACTTTGTGGTGTGCCAAAGTGACGGCGTTGCATGAAAAATGGCACTTGATAAGGCTGCACCATGGGGCGTAAGGCAGAGTGCGGGGAACGGGGGCAGACAGAAGTGGGAAACTGGGAGAGCTACACAGAAAAAAACAAGTGGCAAAGACTAGAGTTGAGTTCTCCATCTTTTGCTTATTCAAATATATAAAATATTTTAAATTGTTTAGTTTCAAGCACTCATATTGCTTGACAACTTAAATCAGCCATTACTACCGTTCTGTTTGGCCGATCTTGCTGCTATTAAGTAGGATGATAGCTTATAATAATAGATAGCGTCAATTACCAAAAAGAAACTGGATATAATAACAGTTACAGAAACAAACAAAAAAATTGTATCTTCAAATTTTATTTTTCCGATTTCCATATATTTTTCAGCTTATTTTGTTAACATTTTCTATGCAGAAAAAACTTAGATATTCACCAAAGTCTTTTTTTAAATTTAAATCCACAATGAAAACGTCGAGTCGTGGATTCATTTGTAAACTCGGCAACGATTTAAAGATTTTCCAAACCTATTTTCAACTAAATATCAAAATAATTGATTTGGGGCTTTAAATTTTACAACTGAAAGAATAAAAAAGATGAAAAAGTGTTGGGTAATTAAAAAGGTGTAATTAATTATGTATAACTTAAAAATGTACGAGAAAAATTTTAAGTTAAAATAAGTTAAGTTTTGAGGTTTAAGGTTTTTTTAATAATTGGGAAAAGACGCAGAAAAACTCAATAAAGCGCATTTTTGACGATGTTTGACATTACGATTTTTCCTGCGGCATCTCGTATGTTTTTTTGCGCAGTGTAGGAAGAACTGGCTGGAGTCATTCTGTCAAGCAGGAAGTGTGAAGCTGCAAGCCGCGTTCCGTGTGCGCTGGATAAGCAACTGTGATGATGAGTTTGGGTTTTTACCCCGCGGCCTGCCATTTGTCTACTCCCCCCTTCCCCTTCCCCTTCTCACGCTCTCTCTCCCTCTCTCTTTTTCTATCTGCCTCTCTCTCTTAGGAGCTGCGTTTTCCCGCTGAGTAAATAGCAAAAGGCGCGTGTCGAGAGCTTTGTGCGGGAAACTCATCTGCGGCTTATGAATGTAAGTAAGTGGCTCTTGTTTAGTTCGTTTGCGTTGGATGGAGTTGTCTTTCCCCTTTCCCCTTATCCCTATCCCCTTTCCCTTTTCCCCTATCCCCTTTCCCAATCCCATTGCTACTGTTGTTGTTGTTGCAGTTGCCATTTCCGCATCACGAAGAACCAGCTGCAGTTGCAATTTCAACTCCAGCTGCGAATTTCAGCTGATGTCGACAGCTGCATTTTGTCCACTGGCGTCCTAATTTGGCCACGTTTCGTTACCAATTGGCACATTGGGCTAAACAAACAAACAGCTGTCACAAAGACGGAGCAGTAAAAGGGAAGAGAACAATAAAGGGGTGAAGATGTCAAGTAAAAACAGTGATTGCGGTCATTACGGGCCTTGATTCTGAGAATTCTGCTTATATGTTCATTAAAGTGACGTCAACTGGTTGGAGTAAAACAAAAAGATTTTGCAAAACTAGTGAGATTAAAATACATAGAAAAATCGACAACTCGTTAGGCATTTTCTGTGTATTTTTACTCGATAGATTTTTTGACTGTCGATCGAGTTAATTAAACCGATTTTCATAAAAATCATCGACAACTCACTGAAGTTTATTAAGTTATGACATTTGATTAAATGCTGAAACTTACGATTTTCAATATTGAATTTTTAGAAAAAGTTAAACACTTCTTTATTTAAAATCGATATCTTTAGGCAAAAAATTATTTAAATGAAATGAATTTAATTGGAATGCAAAGTTATAGTTTGAAAAATATATAGAAAAAAAAATGCTGCTGAATTCAGGTAGATAGACAAAGAAATATGTACCTATACAAATTTAGATAATTTAGATAACTAGACTCGTCTGACGACGCGCAGGGCAAACGGTAAGAGCTGAAAGACTTTAAATTTCACATGTTTTTTTTTTTATCTGTTAAAATCACTTGCATTGAAGTTCATGTTGTTTTCAAATGAATTTTTGCTGCTTAAGTTGTTGTTACCAAGGTAGTTGTGCGAAATTTATAATTTTATAACACAAAAGTATTAAAACAACGAACATTCTACTAAATACTCGACTAAAGCAGAATTTTGTTTAGACTGTCGGAAACACGTATAACAAAAATGTTGTTATCTAACAGATACAGAAACAAATACAGATGCAGATTTACTCTTATAAATGTAGAGATACAATTTGTACACAGTTGGCTGTAGAGATACAAAATGAAATTAAATATCTTTTAATAGAATGCTCGTAAGTATTTCTGCTTAAGCTTCCGATTCGTTTGGTAAAACATTTTCTGCAATTTTGTGCCTAAATTTGTAATTTCCCAGCTGACTTTTCCACTTCCTTTTTCACTTTCCTCTCCAAGACCGTCTGTTGTAATTGTGGGCTTAAAGTGACGTGCATGAAATGGGAAATTGTATGTAGCTTTCTAATTGCCATTTAACATGAACTCTTGTGCTGGTCTAATGAGAATCCTTTGCTCCTTTGCCAAAGGATCAAAGGATATGAGACACTTGCTTCTCTGTCAAAATGTCAATTGAATTTCGTTTAGGTTTTTAAAATCGAACTCATTGTGATGGCTCAATCAAATGGGGAGTGTAGTGTGTGTGTGTATGTGATGTCCTGGCGTTATCCTGGGCATGTCCTGGCCGTGACTGCACTGCCAATTGTTGTAAATCAGCGTTAAATTAGCTCATCGATGACACAAGAGAATGCAGCACACTTTTCACTATTGGGCCAAGAACCAAAAACAGAAAGGAACCTCCTTCTTTTTGTGTGCTTCTTCTTCTGCTTCTCCTTTCGCCTTGTTCATCACCTGCTCCTTTCGCCTTGCCACTTGCCACGTTTTCTGCTTGCTGTGCACGTTGCAAATTAACTTAATGTTGAATACTTGCCAGAAATGTGAGAATGAAGCGGTGAAGGGAGGTAGAAAAGCGGATATGGGAAGAAAGGGACGAAAGGGAAGAAAGGGACGAAAGGGAAGAAAGGGAAAAAAGGGAAGAAAGGGAAGAAAGGGAAGCAAGGATGGCTGACAAGAGTTTTGCTTGCTTTGCTTCCTGTCACTATAGCCGGGCAAAAGTGTCCTTAAGTGTTGCTAATGCCGCTGCACAGGAAGTTGCTTACGAGACACAAACTAACACACACACACACTTACTCACACTCACACACACACACTTATAGCCACACTAATGGGCTTGGCATTGCACTTTTGCCAGCCACTTGGCAACTTTTTAATAGAATGAAAATGCTCCTCCATCTTTAAATGGCATCTTTGCCTCCACAACTCAACTTAAGTCAACTCACCATTGCCACATGCCACATGCAACATGCAACTTCAACTTCAACTTGAAACTGAAACTGGAATCTTGCAACTTGCAACTTGCAACTGGAGGCGGCGGCAGTTCATCTGGAAGATGCGTAGATAACTTGCCACATGGCAAAAATTGCAAAACATCAACAAGCAATTGAAGTCAAGTGCCAAGTGCTCTCTCTCTCTCTCTCTCTCACTCACTCACTGACTCACTCACTCTCACACTCACTCTTCGGCACTCTTTGCAGCCCAGTACATATGGGACAAACATGCCTATTGGTTTGTGGCAATGTCTGTCTGTAGATTCTATATATTATATGAGTTAAAGCCTGTAGAACAAATTTTTTTTTTAGAATTTCTTCATAAAATAAAAATGAAACGAAACACAAAAGTAATTTAAAGCTACAGCCTTGAGTACATTTGTACTTTTTTTGCTTTCTTATTACAATTTTATAAATTTTTTAAAATAATTTGTAATAAATGTATGTAGAGTATTATAGTAATTAAGTATGTTTATTCAGTTCAAATTCTTTAGTTTAATATTAATGTAATAATAAGTGATTTTAGTAGCGAACAAAACTTGGTTTCAATAATGAAAAAATCGACGACTTCAACTCTGCGACTTAACTCTGCAACTTCTATGCGACGACTGACCTCTGCGTAATTCATGTGTGTGTGTGTGTGTTAGTATTTCTTTCGTTGCAGCTTTGTTGCAGCGACACTTTTGTAGCTTGCTGTTTGTAGTTGCGGCTGCCGCTAAACCGCTCATCTCCGCCTAGCTTACATTCGGCCCTCCTGCTCTTCATCATCTGTCCCAGATGATAATAAGTCTTCGTTGTCCAGCACAAATCTCCATAACTTCATATTGTCGCAGCTGGATGCTGTGATATTAGGTCCTTCGACATTGGCTGCCTTTCGAACGTCGTATCGCCCATTTCGCTTGACCTTTGTCACCTCGTAAGGTCCAAGATACTCACTAGCCAGTTTACGGCCAGCAACAAACTGTGTCCGCTTAATGGCTACGAGATCACCAACTTTATAAGTGTGCTCTGCTCGACGTCTCTTATCAAAGTTGCGTTTGTAGACTTGCTGCGTATGCTCAATATTTTGCTTCACCTCCTCACGTAGCTTTTGACGATCATCGTTGAATTGATTGACCAATTCTTCTTCTAACAGCTGCAGTAAGCTATTTTCAGCTTGGTTATGCATTTTGGTGCCAAACATAACTTCGAATGGCGACATCTTCAGCGCTGAGTGTACATGAGAGTTAACTGCTTTTTGAACCTTGGAAACGTGCTTGTACCATTTGGCTGGTTCACTTGTCGACAGCTTCGATATAATTGACAAGATTGTTCGGTTAACGCGCTCAACTTGCCCATTGCCTCTTGCCACGCCTGTGGTCGTCTTCACATGGTCAACCTTATGCTCGTCGAGAAACTCTTTAAATCCGTCTGAAGTAAATGCAGCTCCTCTGTCAGTGATGATGCGCCTGGGTAGCCCAAATACGTCGGACCACTCTTTCAGCCTCTTGACAACTTCTTCATGACCGGTTGATTTGGTTGGGAACAGCCACACAAACTTGCTGAACCCATCTACTGCTGCTAGGATGTATTTGTATTGTTTGGCCGATCCAAGCCCAAGTGATCCATGTGCAACGTGTATAAAGGTGTATCTCCTTTGTCGATCGAGCTCAGAAAACCTTCTTGTTTTCCCAATTTCTTACTGTGGATAATACATTTGATACAATTAGTAATAATTTTCGATACTTTACTTTCGAGATGTGGAATCCAAAATTGCTGCTGGATAGCATGCATCGTCTTCTGCGTCGAAAAATGGCCAACATCATGCGCCCCTTGTATTACGTCTCGCTCCATTGGCCTTGGGACAGCTAGCAATTCGTTGCCATCAACTGCTTTGAATAATACGCCACCTTTTCAGCTTAAAATCTTGGTATGGACGCTGCTGCACGATCTCGATGATTGCTTTGATAAATTCATCCTGCTGTTGAGCCTTCTTAATGCGAGCAACTAGCTCTGTTGTCAACATCATACATGTGTTCGGGAAACGACTGAGGCAGTCCACATGTCTCATTCTGTCTCCTGCGCGGTGCTCAGTTTGAAAATTGAAGTCCTGCATGTACATGATCCATTGTCCAACTTCTCTCGGGACATCCTGCTTGTTTGTTGTAGCCTTGAACGCAGCGCAATCTGTTAACAGCTTAAACTGTACACCCAACAAGTAATGCCGGAACTTTTTGATGGCTAGGTAGGCAGCTTTGACTTCTAGATAATAGCTATGTCGTTTCGCTTCAGCATCAGTCGTCTTTTTGCTCCAATAATAGATTGGATGTAGCCTTCCATCAAACATCTGCAATAATACGGCTCCAAAACCGTCTTTAGATGCATCTGTGTGGAGTTCCGTCGGTGCCTCTCTGCAGTAAATATGAAGCACTGGTTCCTTCGTCAGTACATCCTTCAGCTGTTGTAGCGCCTGAAGCTCTGCCACTCCAATGTGAAATTCAGCTCCCTTCTTTAGCAGATTCGTCAGTGGCCGTGCTATTTGGGCATATCCACAGATGAACTTCCTGAAGAATCCAGTCAATCCAAGAAACGATTGTACTGCCTTGACGTTCTTCGGCGTGTTGAAATGGCTGACTGCTATCATCTTCTCTTTTCCTGGCCAAACTTTACCAGCCTCAATGACATGACCCAGAAAATTGATCCTTGTTTGCAAAAAGCTGCACTTCTTCCATTTAATTTTCAAGCCGTACTGCGCTGCTGTCTCTAAAACACATCTAGTCTTCTCCATGCATCCTTCAGGGCTTTCTGCGTATATGATTATATCATCCATGTATAGCTGCATAATTCCAGAGTTAATAAGGCTCTGAAAAACATACTGGGCAAATCGTATAAAAGCAGCTGGAGAATTTTTAAAACCAAACGGTGTTTTATTAAATTCGTATAGACCTTCACGAGTAACGAACGCTGTCAACGACTTGCTTTCTTCTTGTACTGGCACATGAAAATAGCCATTCTCCAGATCCATGACAGTGTACCAACTTGCAGCCTGCAGATCCTGTAGCACCTCCTCCATTAGTGGCACTGGAAAACAGTCAACTAGAACCATGCTGTTTAGTTTCCTGTAATCCACGCAGACTCGCAGCGATCCGTCTTTCTTTTTCACCACAACGACACGACTTGCTACATTTGATGAAGATTTGCGTACGACACCCTGTTCAATCCAGTCGTCAACTTGTTTTTGTACTGCATCGGCTTCGTCTGGTGACAATCGGGCAGGTGGATGGCGAAACGGCTTGATATTTCCATCTGGCACAATCTTCAGCTCGATAGGGCACTGTTGTATGGCTTTCGGTGCATTCTGATAGGTGCTCTCTATCAACTGCTCAATACGCTCTCGATACTTTGGCGGAACTGTAAAAGACGATTCTTCGCAAACGTTATACACCATATCATACCCATCTGTTGACGTAGAGTCTGATTCTCTATTCAAAAATGTGTATCCACGCTGGTCTGCAATCATGCGAAATTTCTTGATGAAATCGTGTCCGAGTAGCACATCACACTCCATCTTAGCGTCGGGCACAACGATAAAGTTTTGGTCTGTTGACAGCTGATCAACCAAAACTTGTGCATTAAAGCAACCAATCGGCTGAGTTGTTGCATTGCCTAATCCACGTAGAATCGAAGTACTTTTCATCAGCTCGACACCTTTGATTTTGTCCACAACCTTTGCTTTCATTAGTGTTACATCTGATCCGGTGTCCACAAGACAATCGACTTCCACATTGCTTACTTTGATCATCTTTGTACGGCTGTTTCCAGATAGAACCATATTGACTTTCTCGGCTTTTTTCGGACAATTACGTGAAATATGTCCGTCTTGATTGCAACTAAAACATTTCGTGTCAGCACTACAATCCTTCCGCTTATGCTCCGTCGAACCGCAGTTATAGCAATGATCTTTTTTACCAGCCGACGGCATTTGTTTAGCATTGATATTGGTTTTTTGTTGCTCATTCTTTTTCTCGACTATTTTCAACTTTTCGTAAATATCAAATTCCTCTTTCAATGCTCTGAACGACTTGCACCGCAGCATAATGCATTTGTATTCATTTTTAATGTCAAGGCCGTTCACAATATGATTTATTACAGCGATATCTTCGACGTCACCAACTACAGCAATTTTCTTCATTTGCAACATATATTCGTGCATTGATTCGTCTTTCTTCTTCTTTCTTTCCTGCAGTTGTTTATGCACATCCGCACTATTCACGCTACAAGCAAATTCGTCGATTACAACTGCTTTCAGCTCTTCATATTCGCATACATATTCCGACTCAAGAAATAGCTTTGCCGCGCCGACCATCTTGCCTCTCGCTTGCACATACTTCTGCTTCTCCGTAAGTTCGTATGCGTCCGCATTTTTCTCAAAAATGTCGAACCATCTCCTAACCGGCATAGATTTCCCATCGTAGTCAGAAACAACTTTTTCAAAATTGTCGGCAGCAATTTTGACTTGGCTACTCCGCTTTTCGTCAACTTCTATTTTCAAGCTAAGCAGCTGCAGCATTTGCTCGACTTTTTCTGCAACACTGTTTGCCATACTGTCTTCGTGTTCTTCTTCCACTGTATTTTCGACCGCGACTGTTAATTCCGCTGTTTTCTCTTCTTCGTGTTCTTCACGTAGTTCGTCGCGTTGTTCTTCACGTTGTTCTTTACGTTGTTCTTTCGTTTTTCTTCCCGGCGTTTTCTTGTCTTTCTTAACTGGCGTGCGGTTCATTGTTCTGTATGTATCCAGTGACACACACACGCAGCAAGATTACCACCACAAAGAAAAATTTGCAAACTTCGCTTCTACGGAAATCGAAAACTGCGCGTCAACTTATTTGCTGTTTTTAGGATTCGGGCCTTCAACGTACTATAATATATGGTTTTAAACAACCTTTTCTACCATATATCACACAGCTTATCAACTTTCCGTCTCTCCGTATTTTCAGCACAACTTTCAATTGTTCACACACTAAGCTCACGATCGGTTGAGCCCCCAAATGTAGAGTATTATAGTAATTAAGTATGTTTATTCAGTTCAAATTCTTTAGTTTAATATTAATGTAATAATAAGTGATTTTAGTAGCGAACAAAACTTGGTTTCAATAATGAAAAAATCGACGACTTCAACTCTGCGACTTAACTCTGCAACTTCTATGCGACGACTGACCTCTGCGTAATTCATGTGTGTGTGTGTGTGTTAGTATTTCTTTCGTTGCAGCTTTGTTGCAGCGACACTTTTGTAGCTTGCTGTTTGTAGTTGCGGCTGCCGCTAAACCGCTCATCTCCGCCTAGCTTACATGTATTTAAGTACATTACATTACATTACATTTCTTTTTATGTATATGTTTTTTTTGTATTATTTATTTTATTATTACAATAAGTATGCCCTGGGGTATGTACACAAAATTCGTCATAATATTAATTTTCCTGTGTGTTTGTTGTCATTACAAAATATATCACTTTTTAAAATATAATCACAAATATCAGAGTTTCTGAATATAATAATTATTTTGAACTTCGTTTTCTTAATTTTTTTTTCCATTTCAAATATTTTATATAATTTTTTGTGATAGAATCGAACGATTGCGATTCGCATTCTGGGCATTTACAAGTCGAGCACCTCCGACTCTAAAGTTTCAACATTTTTTTCTCTTTCTCTCCCTCTCTCACTCTCTCTGTTTCGGATATTATAAATTTGCAATTTCGTTCCTTGGTTCTAGAATTTGCTTGGAGTTATTTTCGCAGCGTCTCTAATGAGTTTTCGCTGCTGGCAGCGCTAAAATGAAAATATGTTTGCCTTGTGGCAGCCACTTGAGTCTTTGCATCCTTCACATTCACACACACATCCACTCACACACTCACACACAGACACACACACTCATCCTCAATATGCAATTCGATGCGTTGCAAGGGTTTTTTTCAAGTACTTTCAACACTTTGCCACGCCTTCTTTGCCTTCGCTTTTTTTATCCCAACTGTTCGAGTGGATTTTTGTTTTTCTGCCGCTTTTCGCCTTTTGTTTTTCCAAATGCCGCCGACAGCTCACAACTCACAATTTACCTTTTAAGAGACGTTTCTCTTTCCCCTTTTCCACTTCGCTTGCCCCTTCAAGTTGCAAGGTGCTGAGGCGTGCCTTAAAGCTGAAAAAGCTGCACGCGATTTCGCTGCTCCACTTTCAATTTTTTCTGCTTTTGTGCTTCTGCATATGCTGATTGCGTTTTCCATTTTTCATTTCGCATTTTTCTTTGTACTCGCACTTGGCTCGCACCAATGTTTTACATCAATTTTTTGTTGTCTTAGCTATTCATGAGACTCTTATGGATGATAATGGTTTAGCAAATAGTCTGCAAATACTGTGCGCAAGAAGGAAGTCTAAGAACATTTTTAAAGAATTTGAAATATTTAAAAACATAAATTTTTTTGTGTTTCCTTTATTATGTTTAAACCCAACTAAATTAAGTCAATTTAAAATAAAAAATATTCCAAAATAGATATAGCACAGAAAAATCTTAAAAAAAATTAAATCTGAAATTGTTCATGTATTATGGTCCCTTTTTTCAATGCACATTTAAAGTCTATTTAACATATAGTAAAATTAAAATTTGACTTTAATTTTTATACATTTTACGTCAAATTTTCTTTTCAATAGTTATCAAATAACTTACTTATACATTACAAAACGGGCCTATGAGTACAGAATATATATATGTTTTTAAATAAATATAAATAGATTATTAAAAGTAAAATATTTAAATTTTTTCAAAAAATTAAATATCAAACTACAAGAAACAGTTTAGATTTTAAAATAACAATTAAATATGAAAAGTAATATTTGAGACCTCAAGATAAGTTATAATTGGATCTTTCAAAGCATTAAACTGTTTGAAAATTGAAAAGTTTAATCAAAACTATTACTGGGATAGGCACAATCAAATTTACCAAATAGTAATAACTTTACCATTGTGAAATAGTCTGTAAAGTAAATAAACGCCATGAAATTTCTATTGGAGTTGGTAGACAATTCACTAGAATTAATCCCTTTTTAGTGTAATATTCAAATGGAAGCCCAGCAAGTATGCAAATATAATAACTATATTGAAATCTCCACATGAGAATGTTAGAATACACATTTCATGCTGATCTGATATCGGGATTACTAAATATAGTATGTACAGAGAAAAGGGGAGAGGCAACACATTGCTGACAAATTGTGTAAAATTAAATCATGGCATAGTTTCAGCAGATGCCGCAGTGTGGCACAGATGGAAAGGGGGGTTGAAGGCGAAGGGGGCACTGAGGAATTACTGTAAAATATAAAATGTCAGCGTGGCAAAAATGTCAACGCAACATGCAACAAGAAACAGGCACCGCAACAACAACAACAACAACAACAACAACAACATGCAACATGCAACTGGTATTGTGGATGGGCATAAAGTTGAGCTGAGGGGCAGAGTATGAGGGCGTGGCAGTTGACACAGATTTAACACACACACAGAAACACACATACATATACACACACAACACACATGTATGCTGCAACACACGCAAAATTGTGGCCATAAAATAATCGTTGCATACTTTTGTGCATGCATTAAAAGTAGGCACTAGGGAGGTGTGTGTGTGTGTGTGTGTGTGTGTGAGAGCGCGTGTGTGTTTGTTATAGTGTGCATTTCAAGAGTCTGTTTAGATATGAGTAGTAGGGAAAAGTGCAACCGATTTGGCCTGAATCGATTTTGGATTGGCCATTATGGCCACAATTTCGAGAGCTTTTCACTTTTTCACATTTTCACCCATTGTGCTTGCTAAGCAACTGACCTACATTTGAGAGCTGAGAGTGAGTTTCGAGTGACTTTTGGAGTTGGAAGTGCAGAATCACCAGCCAATGATCTGAAGTTGAACTCGCTTAACAGCTAAACAAGTAAGGATTATAAAGTTGAGCATGCTAGACAGTGCGATATACTCGCAACCACTCAACAAATAATGAATATTTTGAATTAAAAATATTAATAAATTAACTTATATAAAACAAAAGACCCACAATATGAATTCGCGTTTTTAATATTATTTTTGCATATACTCGCATATAATTATTATTATTTATTTCCTTGTATATCTTATTCTTATGTTTCTTTACAGAGTATGTAAAATATTTGTTAACAGAGTCTTTTATGTTATTTACAGTGTGCGTTACGTTATTAACAGTGTGAATTATTTATTTGAATTAAGCTGCTGTGTAAGGCGATAATTACAATTCACTTATATCTAAATATCTTCCTGATAAAAATGTGTGTTGTCAAAATAATATTGTGTTCACACTTCACGAAATTAATGCTTATCTTATGTGAAAAATATTCCATATCCTAAAGTGCAGTTGCCGTTTAACTCTTGCTCCCCTTCTCGTTCTCTCTCGTTATCGCTGCTCATTAACAGAAACCTGGGCAAACAGCCTCAGGGGGCAGAGTTGCCACCCCTCGAGGGAGAATGCGACTTCTGCCCCGACAGCATCTGTTGCCACTCGGGGCGTGTGCAAAAGTTGAATTTTAATTTGAATGTGACCAACTTTATGACTCCGAAATGAGTTCAACAAGCGAACAAGCGAAAGAGAGAGAGAAAGAGAGGAGCAATGCACTGCTATCACGCTCTTTCCCTTTCTCTCTCTCTTCCCCTTTTGACTGCATTTTTGCCAGCAATTTAAATGCAATTTTTACAGATTTTTTCTTTTGTATTTAATTTATGGAATTTCCGCTATTCGATTTTAACTTACTGAAAATCCAAATAGAGTTTTACTACAGCTCTTCTGATTGCTATCTCTGTTGTTGTTGTTGTTGTTGTTGTAGCGAACGTAGTCATAAATAAAAAGTAAATTGCGTGTGGCTATAAAATCCAATGCGAAACCAACAACAAAAAGTGGGATGAATAAAATATAAAAAGAGGACAAATAATAATATAGAAATGAAAGCGCACAGCGAAACAAAACTTGTTTATTTGTGGTAGTTATTGTAGTTGTTGTTACTGTTGTTGTTGCACAGCTGTGCCAAAGGACTACAGGATAACATGGTCGTAAGTAAAAGAAACTCCAAGGCAAATACAGCAAATAAAGCTAAAAGAAACAAAGGCAGCTGTGTGCCTGATTATTACAAACTTATTACAAAAGTGCCAGGGAAAGGCAGGGAAAGAACATGAGGAATGTAAAGGCAACGCAATTCACAGGATGTACATTCATTTATATATATGTATATGTCTTTAGATACACACATATATATTTGTAAGAATGCGAATTCATGTGTGTTGTTGCCCATTAAGAGCGTTCCCATTGTTGCAAATACAATCGAAATGAAATCCTCACGTACTGCCAAGTACAAGTAAAAATGAGCACAAAACAGCGTAAGAAATGAAACACACACACACACACGCAGGACACACAGGACTCATGGGATATACAGGCAAAAGGACAAAGAGAGACAGCGCATCATTTGCTTACGCTTGTCATATTTCATACACAACACAACACAACAATTAAATTGAATGTGAATGCGATGTGACTGGCAAGGACTCCTCCTTGATTTAAGCACAATAATAATAAAGCCAGGACATTTGTATAAATTTGCAATTGCATTTTATTGAGCAGCAGCCGAATAAACATTAAATTTACATAAGCAGACACTGGCATTTAAAGACAAAGACAGACACATAGACAGACAAACATTACTCATACGCCTCGGAATCTGGCAAGTATTATTATTACTTGTCGATTAGCAATTGAATTGAAACTCAATTTTTTATCATATATAGCCAACATTTTGAGACTTATTTTCATATTATTATTAATTTCTTATTATTTTTTAAGGAATATCCAAAAATAATGTAATGATTTCCTAAATAAGAACAATTGTTGTTTTAAACAATTAATAAAATAATAACGACATTACGAATACGAATCGTAAGCGGTCAATTGTTATTTATCTTTGTCGAAATAGCTCATAAACAGTTAGTAATTATTTATATTTGTAGATTAGAAATTAAATAGAAACTCTCAATTTAAATTATTATTTTGTTAAGTCATAACTTTGAGATTTATTTTCATAATAATTTTAAAGCATTTCCATAAATAATGAAATAATTTCTTAAAAAAAATAATTGTTGCTTTTAATTAAAATAGTACACACATTACTCATACGCCTCGCAAACGGTCTGTGCTATTTCACTTCGACTTCATTTCCAAGACAATCCCATAAAGTATGCCAAGTGCTTGTTTTTTAATGAAAACGAAAACAATACAAATGTTTTCAATTAAAAGAGGAATTTCACTTTAGTTTTTTTTATAATTTGCCAAGTTAAGAGCATTAAAGTTTTATTTGCTTTTTCTTTCACTTTCGTTTGCTGTTGTTCTTAAATAATTGCCAGCTTTAACATCAGTAAAAAAAATAGATATAAAAGAAAACAAGAGAAAACTGTTGACAACAATTTCATTGACACAATTTTGCTCTGCTCTCTGTACTCGGTTCTCTCATGTTCTATGTACATTTACTAAAATTTTTTTTGTCTTTTGATTTTTTTTGGCCAACAAAGACAAAAATGTCAGCGACAAAATCGATGCCCTGAAAAGGCAACGAAAACGAAATAAAACAAAACAATTCGAAAGCAAAGTCGCAGTAAATCGCACAAAATGTGCACACACACATATTCCCCTATCCTCTCTTCCCAGCTCCCCTTTGTGTTTATATTCATTTGGCTACCCTTTTTTTTAATACATATATTCTCCAACGGCAGTTGTACGTGTCATTTGGCTGCAGTTTTATTTGGCCAAGCATAATGCGAGTTTATGTTTATGACTGTCGCTTGAAAAACTGAAAACTGGGCTGATCTTGCACTCGACGAAGCAGAAAAAGCCGCAATGAAAACATGCATAAATTCCATGCACATTTCATTCGGATGTGTTTTTAATACCGCCCAAAAAAGCTGATGGATTTGCTTTTTTCAGCTCTTAAATATCATTCAATTGTTAGAGTATAAGGAGCAGTCGGTGCACAGTTCTTAAAAATAGATTTGAGCACGGACCAGGCCAGAATATAGTTGGTCACGTCCTGGCTCTTGGCTGAAACGCTCTAATGCCATTTACAAGTGGCAGCAGAAGGGAATGCACAAAAGTGAAAAAGATGAGAAGGAACATAGTGTGTGTGAGGGAGAGGGAGATATTGCAAAGGGGCTAGTTGACTTTTCTTTTAGCTTAAGCAGACAGACGGGCGACATTTTTGGAAAATAAAAATGGAAAGTTTGCATTAAAAAAAAGAAGTAAACAGGAAAAGAAACAGCAGGAAGGTAGCTTTAAAAAACGGAAAGCAAAAGCCAATGCAACAACAACAACAGCAACAAAAAATATAACAACAACTGAAGAGAGGGAGAGAGAGAGAGAGGGAGAAAGGCAGCTGCTGTCTTTTGAAGAAGCTGCTAAATCAGGTCAGGGATTTGGAAGCCGCTTTGCTTTGCTTCTTTATTTCTACTTTGAATTGCATTATTGTGTCATTTGTTACCTACTTTGTTGTAGTTGTAGTTGGTGTTGTTGTTGTTTTCGTTGGACTGCCAGTAAAGTAACATTGCGTATACGCCATGTGGCTTTCAATTCAATTTGTAAGAGAGCATTAAATTAATTACAGACAGCGCAAATTTTGTGCATAGTTTTAACTTCCCTTGTTTCCTTATTACAAATAGCCCTCTCTCACTCTTTTAGCGCTCTCTTACTTCTTCTTTACCCTCTCGTGATTGCTTTTGCCCTACTCTTTCCCTCCTTACTGGTTATACTTGTTAATCTTAAACTACAAGGAAATATTGTAGTTGTTGTAATGCTTTAATCTGAGGAACCCTTAACTTATAATTATATGTTCTTGATCAGCATCGATGGCAGACTAATAAGCTAAGCTATATAACACCTAGATGCCAGAAACCATAAGAGCTAGTCTAACCAAATTTGAGACACAGTATTTAATAAAGTGCTGTATTTCATCTATTATAAGAGGCCCTAAATTTATCATTAAAGTATTTTTTAAATTGTGTACGTTATAAAAACAGAAACCTCGATTTGATGTAAAAACTTCCTTTAATTGTTACCAAACATCGGCGAAATAAATTTAAAGTTATGTTTTTAAATTTGTTGCAAACATTTGCGAAAAAAATTCATAGATAAAATAAAAGAGTATTTAATTTTAATTTTAAAAAGCAGCAATGGGTATTTTAAAGTCGTGCTCACCCGACTGTCACCCTTTTTCACTAGTTTTGTATGTCACTGGAGCATTTGCTGAAAGACAAGTTAAGCAGTTGGCAAAAGTAGAAGAAGCGTCACAACTTTGGCCGACAACCGCAAGCTGCATTTTTAATTGCGCACACGTGCGAATTGAGGCGTCAGTCTGTGAGTGGGGGCGTGGCATGGGCGTGACTTCGAGCCCAGAGGCTGTGAATGGCAACGAAGTTGGCAGTTGGCAGTGGCTTCTACTTGAACTCATTTAGCGTGGAAATTATGGTACGCTCAAGTGGATTTTGACAGGTCAGAAACACACACACACACTCACACACACAAAAACACATACTCACAATGACACACAGACACACACACATATCCTTGATTCGTTTGAAAGTTTTGGGCACGTTTTGTGTTCGATTCCTTGAGGGGATTTTTGTGTCTCTTGCCCGCAGCTGTTGCCAACAACACTGAGAAAAAATGATCACAATTTTAAAAGATTCTACCATAAGAATAAAAAGTCTTTTACTTATGCCAAAATGCACTAGTTTCTAGTATAAAAGCTTCCCGGTATTGAAATATTTCAAAGCATTTAAAACATTACCTTTATTTCGATTAGAACCAGTTGAGAATTATAATCATGAAATCATGAAAAATGAAACTTAAACTCAAGTGCGAACATACTTAATTTAAGGCTGACACATTTTGCCGAGTGTAGCAAAAGAGCCACAAATAGGGGCCACTTAAGGAAAGGAGTAGGGATTTTGGTCCTGCCAGAGGCCAGGACCTCTTGTCTAATTGATATGCAATAAACATTGAACGGCAGACAAGCGTATCAATGAAAAGCCGGCTTGCATATTGCCATACTTCTATCTCTGCCCAACAACTGACAGACAGACAGACAGACAGACAGAGAGGACAAACAAACTGTCGGACAGACTTTCAGACAGCTCAAGCAGAGCAAACAAAAGCCTTTTCTCGGCCAGAAGGCATTTTGCCTTCAACTAGCAACATTTGAGCTTTTGTTTTTGGCCCAACTTGGCCACAACTGATAGACAAAGGGGGAAAGGGACGAAAGGAAAACAGATTTTCTGCTAGCCTGTCAAGTATTTAAGTTTAATGCGCTTTGTTCTTCTTGTTACTGCAACTGTTGTTGTTGTTGTAGCATTTAAGAGAATTGAATTACAATGATTTTTTGCTATGTTGCCTACAACTTTTTAGACAATAACTGTTGTCAGCCAATTAAGTTTAAAGTTTGAAGCTGCTATACGTTGCGTATACGCAATATGGAATTTATATTTAGTAATTGCATTAAGTTTTAATTGAGCGAAACTCTTGAGACAGATTTTAATTAGAGGAGATAATATAATTTACTTACTCATTTTGCCATGCGTTGTTGTTGTTGCTTGCTTGTTGTTTGTAGTGTTGTAGAGTTGAGTTGGCTGTGGAAATTATCACGTATACGCCTAGTTGTAGAGCATTTTGCACCCTTAAACACTTGAAAGACACACTTTAATTCTACACTCAATGCGATTGTATTTCGAGTTGTGCTGAACATAAATGGTTTGCATTTGTTATCGATACAGATACAGATACATTTACAACTACAGATACAGATACATTTACAACTACAGATACATAATACCAAAATAACATTCGCTGTTGTTTTGCATCTGGCATATTTGTCATTGTTATTCTGAACTGTCATTTAAATATGCATATTTAATTTATATAACAAATCGCCACCGACCAGAAAGTGTATGTATATTTATATTTATATAACCCAAAAACCATTAAACACCCACAAAATTCAATTTGGATTTGGAATTTGTATTTACGCAGTTTTGTATAAATATTGTGGACGAGCTATTTTTCAGTGTATCGTGTTGTGTGTTTTTGTTAATGCAAATTATGCAAATTAGTTGTGCTCGCCCGTTGGGGGAATTCAATTTAAGTAGAGAAACAGAAAAGTGGTTCAAGAGGCAATTTCAGAAAATATTATGTGAATGAAGAGCCAGAGAAAGTGCTGAACAAATTGCAATAAATATTTTTGTATTTTTCCATAATTAACTATGTTTTAATGCAGTACCATTTTAAAAGTCAAACATTAATGAAACATTATTTTATTTAAAATTCTATACGTTAAGTCACAAAAAATATTTGAACGAATTCAATCGAATTTGAAGTGAATTAAGAGGCCAAAACATAATCAAAATGATATAAAGCTTGGAAATTAGATGAGTTTTGGCAAAGTTATGAAAGTTTTTAGTCGGTCGGACTTACAAACTAACAACTTTTAATTTTAAAAAATGTTAGGTTTTGACTTATTCTAATAATCACAAAGGATTTAATAAAATATTGTTTTTATCGACAATTTCATTAATTTTCTAATATAAATTTATTTTTTACTTATTATAATAATATTAGAAAAGTTTAGTTTTCATATTTATTTATTTGTTTATTTATTGTTTTATTTTTTTGTTTTCTAAATTTCACGTATTAAACAATTAAAGGGTATCAGCTAGTCGACCACACTCTACTACATTTAGTTGTCCTTCCATATCCTTTCACGTTCTTTGTGCAACTCATGCAGCAAACAATTTATATTAAAATATTTTATCCTCTCGCATCAGTTTTCAAAAAGTTTTCCATTAATTCTTTTATCCTTTATGCTAGCGTAAAATGTTAATTAAATTTTTATGATCATCATTTATTAATTAATATTAAAATTTATGCGCAAGTTTTATCAAACAAAATAAAGGAGAGATAAAATTATTTAAAATGTGCTTTTAATGGCAAAAGAAAATGAAAATAAAATACAAATTCGCTTCAATAACTTGTGATTAAATGAATAAACGCATAAATATTCGCATAAATTAAGTTAAGCTGTCTCTTTCTGGCTTTCGCATTGTTTATGTTTCAACTTCGATACACAAATTGGCAACATGTTTTTAAGGCCAAATACAATTTGCTGCTTTGGTTCTTATAAATGGCTCAGTATTTATGAGTTAACTATTTGCAACATTTAAAATAATTAAAATACCATATAAGAAACGATAAAACAAACCTTTTGTAAGGGTCGAAAGGGGAGAGTGGGTGAATGTCAGGGAGGAGGGGAAGGGAAACAGTTGGAACTTTTGACCAACCACAAATAATGCAAAACAAAAACAGAGAAACAGAGAAACAGCAAACGAAAAAGGCAACTTCTCAAATTTTAGCCGCTAAGCAAGATTTATGAGCCCCCCAAGGGCAATGCCGGAGTAGGAGAGGAAAGGTGGGAGGGGTAGGGGGCGTGGCAAGGCCTTTTTTGCCATTATTTGTTTTAACTGTGCGGCCTACGCATTTCAATAATTTAAAGTATTTGTGAGAGCATTGCGAGGCAATTTGGTTAATGGTCTGTGGCAGCGGCACATTGGGCATTGGGCATTTGGTGCTTTGTGGCATGCCCCCAAAGGGTTGCTTGCCACATGAAGCACATAAAGCTTAAAGATAGCGCCACTTTAAAAAAAAGATATAGAAAAATAGAGAGCGATAGAGAGAGGAACAATAAACGTTAAACTTAAAGCTGTTTGCACATGTGACGCGACTTTGGGCGTTGCACAGTGATGAAATAAATAATGGAAACGAGAGTCATTTTGACACTTTTAATCAAAATTTGAATAATATAACAATTGAATATATATACAATAGAATTTTGTTGTTCTGTTAAATGCTGATATATTCCTACAAAGAAATTAAGTGATGTTATGAAACTAAAAAAATTATTTTTTCCAAAACAAGTTTAAAAAACATAACAATGTCATCACCGTTATAATAAAAACAGTGTAAAAAAAAGTGTTAAAATAACTTAATAAAAATGAACTCTTATTATATATTTATACCCGTTACTTATAAAAATAAGTAAAAGGGGATATTGTATTCGTTGCAATGTATGTAACAGGGAGAATGAAGCATCTCCGACCCTATAAAGTATTTATATTCTTGATCAGCATCAACAGCCGAGTCGATATAGCCATGTCCGTCTGTCCGTCCGTCTGTCCGTCTGTCCGTCCGTGTGAGCGCCTAGATCTCAGAGACTATAAGAGCTAGAGCAACCAAATTTGGCACACAGACTTCTATAGACCCCACGCAGGTCAAGTTTGTTTCAAATTTTTGCCACGCCTTTTTCCGCCTCTGTAAATTGCAAAAAACCACCACACGCACAGTTTTCAAGATATTATAATTTTTTTACTAATTATCGTTAACTACTATTATTACCTAACATCCTACTAAATCGTAACAAGAGCGGACAAACAGAAAGGTGGTAATGGCTAATTAAAGTTTTTAAAAAATATAAGTGCCTAAAAGCATGCAATAAAAAATATTAAAAAATTCATTAAAATAAGTAACGGGTATCCTAGAGTCGGGCGCTCGACTATAGCCCTTCCCAGTTGTTTTATAGTACATAATATTGTGCTACACTTTTAAGATCCTATAATATTCATATACTTCCATGCCCTTATTTTACAATTCTGATTAGTTTGTTAAGTTATGTCGAAATTCTGCTGTGCAAAATAGTAAGAACAAGGAGAGAAAAGCATGAACTGTTGTTTTTTACTGAAGTTTTAACAATTTATGAGTATACATTAAGTTGCACATATTTATCATTTATCATTTAAACACATCGGGTCTTTATATATAGATCGCATAAGAATATTTCGTCTCTTGCATGGAATATTCTTGCAATTGCATTTTCTTCTTATTGCCACAATTGTACACAATTCAATTTTTAAAATCATAAAGTTTTTCTTAAGTTATTCTTATTATTTCGCACATATATGTATGTGTTTGTGTGTGCTCGTTTTTATCTGTATGTGTATGTGCGTGTGCGTGTGTGTGCGTGAGTGTGTGTAAAGCAGTTCAAGGACTCAATGCTGCGCTCTGTATGCTGTTGGGCAACCCAATTACGCAAAATGCTGTAACAAACCAAAAAAAAAAAAAAAAAAACTAAAGACGATTGCGTTGCAAGCCGCAAGCTGCAAGCGGAAAAAAGCTGGCAAGCTAACGTAACATGCAACCTTTAACCTCAGCACAAAATACAAGAACAAGAACAAGCCAAAGTCGACCTAGAAAACTAGAAACAGAAATGAACTCAACAGAGCTGAGCTAAACTGAACTGAACTGAACTGAGTTGTAAGCCTTCAGTTTTTCATGCCACACACACACTAACACACACACATATGTTATATGTGTTGACTTGTTTTCAAAGTTGGCGTGCCGTGAATTCTTGTTTATGCCAAAGCAAAAAGATAAACACAGTCCAAGTGCCAATGCCAGCGGGGGGGAAACACGAGAGAAAACCCAACTGACAAACTGACTGACTGACTGACTGACTGACTGACTGACTGACTGTGGCAGCGTCAACATTGTCTGCCACACATTTTATGCATAACAACGACGTTCAAGGACAGCAAGCGAGAGTTTTCCCTCTCCTTTTTTTTCGTGTTTCTCGCCTGCATTTCAGTTTCAGTCGCTGCTGTAAGTCACGAGTTTTTTTACGCCTGCAGATTATGCAACACTTTTGTTTTTAAGGATTTACATTTTTTATATATTTTTAAATAAATTTGTTTCATTTTTTTACATTTTAAAATTGTTATCCCTTTTTATTTTTGACTTGAACAATTGTTATACATAGATGCAGGCAATTTAATGACGTCAAAAAAGCATTTCAGCTTCTTTCACTCTCTCTCTCTCTCTCTCTCTCTCTCGCTTGTGTTTTGAGCAGCTGTGCGCTGTATCTGTATCTGTAACTGTAACTGTGTATGTATTTGTATTTGTATCTGTGTGCGTGCTGTGTTTTCACTTTCGCTTTTCATTGATTTTTAAGCAGAGCGCGCGTTGCGCTCAAAAGTACGCAGCATTATTATCATCATCATTAATTTGAACACATTATTTTAGTCACCTTTAATTATTATTAACAATTATGACACTTTAACGCTGTGTGCTGATTACGTTACAACACACACATTTACACTCACACTCACACTTACACTTACACTTTGATTGAGCGCGCATGAAAATGAAAATGTTTTCGTCTCTTCAAGAAATTGGCAACCAACAACTTCGACGTCGTGCTGCGCTCGCTGCCAAAACTAAACTGAAACTGAAACTCGCATGTGACCAAAGCTCTGACTTGGCCAAAAAGCAGCAGCAGCAACAGCAGCAGCAATAACGGTAATAATACTGGTTACAGTTTTTGCTAACAGTGGCGCAGACGCCTTTGCTTTGCTTTTGGTCACAGTTCACGTCACACTGTTGCTGCCTCAGCTTCTCTCGCTCTCTCTCTCTCCCTATCACATTCTCTCTCTCTCTCTCTGTGTTAGGTTTTTGTTTACATTACGTGCTCTGTGCGTTGGTATTTTTAGCTACAACATTGTGTGAGGGTGGTCATTTTGCCAACGTGTTTGGCGCCTATAAATAAAATTACGCATACGCCACGTGGTGCGTGAATTGGGCGTGTTGAGACAAAAACCCTTAGAGAGATTTTATAAAAAATAATGACAGACAACATTCTGAATCAATTGCCAATTGTCTTGAATTTAAAATATAATAATAATAATTTCAATTATTTGTGGCTATTCTTAATTTTAAAGCCATAATAATATTAATGTTATTTTATATTTAATATTAGTAATATAATTATATTATTATATTTAAAATTTAAAGTAAAATATTTTAAAAATGAATTTTTTTCTTAATATATTTTTAATTTGATTTAAAGCTTAAAAATATGAGTTATTTGTAATTTATTCATTTATTTAATGTCAACTAACAATGTACTTAAACTAAGAAACATAATACGCTATTCAAATAAAATGAATAATGTTTAAGCTAAAAGGCTAGAAAAAATAAAATTAAATATTAGGAATATTTAAAAATATTAAGAAAATATTAGGAATTATTAATTTGGAAGTTACAACGTCTCGGGATATTTTACAGCATTTTATATTGAACAGTTAAAAAATTCGGGGCATTTTAAGCCAACAATTTAAATATATATTCGCGTATAAACAATTTTAATGTAAAATATACTATGGGAACACATTGAAAAAAATAAAATAATTCGAAGTTCAACATTTACTTTAAGACTTTTTTTGTTTAATATTTTAAAGATTAAATTTCCAATTATTAAGTAGTTTACTTTTACTTTTAATTTGATTTAACATTTAATAATTTCGTATTGATGTTGCCGAACGGTTTTAGTTTTCCAATTTCAATTGTTGGCGACAAATCGAATGGCCTGAGGCGTGACTGAGAAAAAGAGACCAATACAAAAGTATAGTATGACTCAATTTACAGAAATTGAACAAAGTAGGAAACGGAATAAGCTCAACACACGCATACATATAAAAGTGTATACAAATATATATACAGAAACAGAGGGACACGTGAACATAAACTGCGTATGTCCGTTTGCTTCTTGTTAGTCGACACAGCAATTTTCACGCCGATTGGTTTCAAGTCATTTTGCCCAAGTTTTTCATTTCGCTGATACATTTTTTTATATCATTATTTTTTTGCTCTCCTTTTATAAAGTCAACGAGCCAAAGCCAAATGTCTCCTCCCTCCCTCCATCTATCTCCCTCTCACTCTTTCTCTGTGTTCTTTGCCGCCTTGAAGCACTTTTGGAATTTAATAATGAAATAGCCTCAATTTCCAGAACCCTTCACACCTCAATCTCAATCTAAATTCCCTCCTTTGGCAGCTGTTTGGCTAACAATTTTCCAATTTTCCATTTTGTGACTTTCAGTTGATAAATTCCACAGAACGATGAAAATAGTTTTTCTTTTTGAATGAAATTGAAAGCGCAGTTGCAACTTTGAGCTGTCAATTGGTTGAAATAAATCATTCGATAACTAATTAAAAGTTTTTCGCATTTGTGGATAATTCGATTACAAAACTTTCATTTCTGTGCTATCGATTGAAAGCGATTTTGAACAAGAGGCGGAATAAAATGGTCAATAATTGTGCAATAAATATAAATAACTGAGTCACTGTGCCCACCATTAGGACGTATGTGTGTTGGGCGTGGCATAACACACACACACTCACACTCTTACACACACACTCTGAGATTTGACGTTGATTTTTATCAATGAACATCGAATGATGAATGACAATCGAAGCTCAGTTGACATTGTATATATATGTGTGTGTATATATATATATATGTGTGTGTGTGTGTGTGGAGGGGGTGGTGGGGGGTTTCTATTGTTAACCTAAACTCATATAATAAATGTCAATGCTTAACTTTGTCTGCTCTTCTTTATTCTTATCAAAACTGAAGCCGTTTTTTAACCGCTTAGCGAATCCTTTTCAGTAAAGTTGCGGCCTTAAAATACTTAGATATCCGATAAGCAAGACAAATGGACACAATGTAAGGAGACATTATTGCAGGAATCATCGCTAAGCAATTGAAATGTATTTTTTGTGAAACTATCGTGTCTTTTTAAAGAATTTCTTCTTGTATAAATTAATTCAATTTTTTATTAATAATAGGAATAATAATAAAATAAGTTATCTAAACTATGGTGTTATAATTAATTAAAAACAATAAGCCAAAGTCTTAAAGCTTCACAAAATATTAGAAACTTTAATTTATTTTTGTGATTGCTTGGAACATAATAATTTGTTAAAGTCTTATAATTTTTACAACTGTTTAGCAATGTTTAAAAATTTAATAAATTAAAAATAAATGTTGTGAAATCAATTCGTAAGAATATTGCATAATAATCGACCAAACTGGTTTGATTTAGAAATTTGTAGAGGATTTGATTTTTTCTGAGACTGAAATATATTTTGTCAAGATGTCTTGAGGTTTTTCCTGTGATTTTGTTTTTTCCTTGGCCATTTTCAGTTCGTAGAGATTTTTATGTGCAATCGTCAAACGTATCGCTTATCACAACTGATGTGGCATGGTAAATGGTAAATGGTGAATGGCTTGTGGCAAGTGCCACCAGTTTGGCTATCGTTTAAGCCAACTTGCTCATTAGACAAGAAACTGTTGCAGCGCTTTGTGCTCGAATATTATGGCCTTTTGATAGGACTAGACACACTCCCTGTGTGTTATCAGTGTGTGTGTGTGTGGGTGTGTGTGACTGCGAGGGTGGGTGTTAGGGTGTGTGTAAGTGTGGGTGTGCCGCACTTACACTTAATTGAATCCTGCGGGCAAAACAGTAAGCCGGAGGCATGTGGCATGCCAAAGCGTTTAGAGGGCAGCATCTTTGGTGTTGTTGTTCGAGTTACTCCATCTTCTATCCCTTCTCCTCTCCTCTCTCCCCTCTCTCTCTCTCTCTCTCTGTCTGTCTCTTTTTGTTGCTCCAGCTCCTGCTCAACATCCTGCAGCGCCTCTAATTCAATTAGCAGGTTCAGCGCCAAAGCAGCAAATGGCTCGTTAAACACGCTGTGTGTTTTTCCTACCTTCCCCGCTTGCTGCGGAAACTCCACTCCACTTCCCTTTCTCTTTCGTCACCTTCCTCTCTCCCCACTCACCTCTCCCCCCTCTTCACACAATGCCACTTCACTTGTGCACGCTGCTCTACTTCGTTTTTAAAACATGTTTTATTAGATTTTCGCTTCCTTCTTTTTTATTTTATTTTATTCTACTTGTTTTTTTTTACCCCTAACTGGCGCCATTTTTATGCAAACGGATATTTTCCCACACTTACACATATACAGTGATGGAAAAAATAGTAGAAACTGGAAACATTTTGACAATTCAAACAAACATTGCGAAAAAAATTATTTGACCGAATCAATTTAAAAAATAAAAACAAAGAAAAATTTATCGTTTCTATCTTCAGGTATTGAAAAAAAATTATGCTATTAAAAAAATCATTTCTGAAGGAAATTTAAAAAACACGAAAAATAAATGTTTCTATTATTTTGTTCATCACCGTACGTATATCTTTTCCATTGTGTGTGTAATGAGCAAAATGTTACAAATTGCCAAAACTCTGTCGTCGCGTTCTTCTCCTCTCCTACTTTCCCCTTTTCCCCCAACTTCCTCTTCCCCCTCTTGTCCTTTGTGCCCTTCATTTCAGTTTGTTTTTTCAGATAATGCTGGGAAAAATCTTTTGCACTTGAGCACGCAACGCATAACGGATGTGGCCAGTGGCCAGTGTTGCCCCATGTGAGTCCGGCGCATAATTATGAGCTATGCAAATAATGTGCCATCACCAAACGCAACCCCCACCCCTCTATTGCCCCCTCCATCAACCCCCTTTAGCTTTATTTTATGCGCTGCTCAGCGTTGGTTTTTATTCCCTTTTTTTTGCTCATTTCATTTTTACACAAATAACTCGAGCAAATTGTTCACTTTGCTGACTAAATGTAAATTTCGGTGAACAAAGGGTTAAAGGCGTGTGTGTCATGGCGGACATTTACCGTAAAGCCAATAAAACCGCAATGAAACAGAACAGTTTCATTGTGTGTTTAAAAATATGGTTGCGAAAAAACCACACAAAAGTATAATATATAATATATAAAAGTAAATTGTATCTATATGTATGCTAACATAAATCTGTAAACATTATGCTATAAATATTGTTGGTTTAAAAAAAAATAATTGGGAAACCCTCTTAAAATTTAATTTACAATCCTTACACAAAATTAAAAACAAAGGGTTTTTCCATTATTCAATATTTGAAACAGTTTGGCATCGAAACTTACTGAAAATATTTTAAAAGTAACAAGAAATTTAAATTCTCTATGGTAATAAAAGAAGCATGATAAATTTCATATATTTCTATTAACAGTCTGTTAATGTTCAGTTTAATGATTAGAAAATAAAATCTGTCAAAAATACCATAAGCTCAAATATTTCAAATGTTTTAACAATCCATTTGATTTAGGAAACTAAAAACTTGATTATTTTTGTATACTTTGCATTTGATTTTGATTCTCCTATTTATTTCTTGCCTTAAAGATTTAATATTTCGATCTGTTTACTTTGCATACTAGTTGCCAGTTAAGTATTGAAACCAAGCAGCTTGTGAATCTCAACAGCTGTTGCCAAGTCAGGCGCCTGCCTCTCTTTGCGCTTCTCACTGAACTGTAGTTAAACGTCAACCCATAACCAAACCCAAACCCATAATCGCCTTTGCCTCTGCCTGTTGTTAGTTGGCTTTTCCTCTGTATTTCCTCCTTTTTCCACTGCTTTTCCTCTGCTGCAGTGCGCTCTCTCGTGCTATATGGCAACTGTGGCATCCTTTCAGTCCTTTTTGATTTTTCGCCTCAGCATTTTCCAATTCCCGATCTCTGGCCCTATGAACCATATTTTCCAACTTTTTTCTGCTATTTTTTTCTTCTGTTTTTTTTTTTTTTTTTTATTATTTTTTTGCTTGTTTCCTTTTGAGCATTTCGTTAGTTTTGCCGCCGGGTTGCTCATATTCCTTTCCGCTTTGCCGCTGGCCACTATATTCCTGTTTTTTTTCGTTGTTGTTGTTGTCCTGCAGCTGCAGCAGGACAAAAGTCCATTATCCTTTTTGGCGTTATCGGTAATCAATTTCAGTGGCCGCTCGGCGAGTTTTAACGCGCACAAAAAAGGCTAGAAAAAAAGCGAAAACTTTCAGCTGCTTTTTTTTAACAGCTTTTCGACCAACAACAGAGAGAGAGAGAGAGAGAAAGCAACAACAGCAAAGGACAACAACAGTTGTTAGTTGTGAAATATGCACGAGTCGAGTGCGCCTCTTGCCACGCCCCCTGCTTGCCACACACACACACATGTGCCACACACAACAAAAGCTGTTGAAGTGACGTTTGTTGCAGTTGATGTCGACAGTTGTTGTTGTTGTTGTTGTTATTGTTGTTGTTGCAAGTTGATGCGAGTTTGGTAAGCGCATTTCACAGCACAATTTCAGCACAAATAATTCAATTTCAATGTACAAGCAATTTTCCTTTTCAGCAGTTGTTGCAACTGCAGTTCTATTTAGTTGTTGTTATAGTTGTTGTTGCCACTCAGTTACATAGTTGTCGAGTTGTTCAAAATAACTTTTCACATTCGCAATTGGCTTCAAATTGGCTGCTCGTCGAATTAGTTTTGAGAAATGCCAATGGGGGAATTTCTATCCGGAATTTTGTTGCAGCCTTGCTCTAAATTTGCAGCAATTGTTGTTGGCACAGAGTTGCCACCCTCACTCTCACAAAAATATATATATATAAATATATAATTAGATGCAGTTATCTAAGTAGGCAACACAGTCTTTGAATTATGCAGCATGTTGCAGTTGCAATTTGTGCAGAAAAGTGAAATGTGAAACTGTAGCATACTTTTCAGCGCAAACTTTGGGCTTTCACTTTTCAATTAATTCCTTTGGTCGTGGCGACCCTCGCTGTGTGGTCTTTATGTAATCCTCAGAGCAAAGCCACAAAGTGTAACTCAAATTCCGTATGGGGTATTAAGAATTGGTAACAGATTTGGTAACTTAGTTATTTATTAAAGGGCTCAACTTTATATTATTTTTTTTTTCATTTGTTTTTTTTTTTCATATAGTTGCCAATATTTGAGAGATGTCTTTGAGAGATGTCTTATCATGATTTATATTTATATTTTGTGATGATTTATAACTCGGAACTTAATATCATTTAATTGAATTAAAATCTTTATCACTTTCTATCATTTATTATCTCATTAAGCTGTCATATGAGTGATTGAATAACTGAATTGAATAAAAAACTTTTTGTTTTTAAAATACTGTAAGCAAGTAGAATTAAATGGAATCAAGATACTTTGTGAAACAACTTATTTACACTTAAAGGAAACATGCAGTGATCTGTGAAAATATTTAATATTATTTTGTTTTTAAGTTATTTGTTAGAAAACAGTTTCAAGTTAGAGCATAATAAATGCGACTTGTTTTCGACTTGAGTGTTGCCTGTTTTTGGCTCACCATTACTTTTGAATGTGGTTTTTTTGGGTTTTGGCTTTCACTTTGGCTTTGGGTTTCTATGTGGGTCACTGCAGTTGTTGGTCGTGCAAAACAGACAGACAGACAGACAGTCAGTTAGTTAGTTAGCGAGATGCCAAACCACGTGACTAACTGGAACAATTGTAGGCAGTGCCAGCTAAACAATAATATGGCCAAGAGCCGGACGAAGCGAGGCGAGGCGAGTTGCAGTTGCAGTGTGTCGATTAGCCAAATTGAAAATGACAGAGGAAAATAATACAAAAAAAAAACTGCAAAAATAGCCATAAAGTGGAGCAGCAGCGGCTTATGGATAGTGGAAGATGATGATTCTGCTGCTGGCCAGGAATGATGATGAACTGGGTCAACAACAGCTGCTACTGCCCCGTTGCAGCAATGGAAATCAGTGTTTTTCAATTGGTTCCACTTGACGTATGAGTAATTTTTGTGCTAAGCGGTTTATGTGCTGGGAAGAATCCGATATGCGATTTATTTTTGGTTAACTGCACATCCAATAAACTGTGACCAAGCGCAAAAATAGAGCAGGGCAGAGAGAGAAAGAGAGAGTGAGAAAGAGAAAGAGAGAGTGGAGAAGGGGAGACGCTGAATGTGTAAATATTGACTTTGTAAAATCGAAATCGTCAAAAATGTTCATAAAAGTCCAATGGGAAACTGTTGAAAGCAGCAAATATTTGCAGCAACTAACAGACAACATGACAACAACATGAAAGAGAGAGACAGACTAAGTGGTAGATAGAGAGAGAGGGTAGACAAGCATGATAGACAGACATTTTTCCCTATTGAAAATCACAGCGTATAAATAATGAAAGACGATTTAATTTTGAACAGCGGCAGTTTGTCTGTTTCTGTCTCTCTCTCTCTCTCTCTCTTTTTCTCTCTATAGTAAAAGGGGACGTGTCCAGTTGGCAGGGGATGTGGGACAAGGGGGCGTGTCTGCTTTGTTAAGTGCTTAAAATGTTGGCAACAAGTTCACAAATTAAACGCTTGATTTAGTCGAGTCCAAAGTCCTGTTGCAATTTAACTACTTTAATGTTAACAAGCAAAGTGCTTTTTATCTATAGCTTTCAACAAGTTTTGTTCATTTTTGTCTCTCTCTCTCTCTTATTTTTATGTGCTTCTCTGTTTTCAATTTCCCTCAATTTACTTGCTCTGCTCAACAATCATTCCTCATCTCTGCTGTGTCCATTATGTTTGCAGCAAACAGTTTGGATTTTATTGCTTTTTTTTGCCTTTTGCCGTAAAGATTTGATGACGCTTGGCTTTGGCCATAAAGCGAATATGGCTTTTAATTATTATTGTTGTTCAAACTATCTATTTAAATCGCGCTCTTATAATTGCCCATAAAACTTGACCGGTAACTTTTCGCCTGATTAATTTCTGACTTTAAAAGGCAGCTAAAATAAAAAGGCTTTCCCCTTTAGTTGACATTCATTGGAGAATAAAAGTTGTGGCAACAACAGCAACAAAAATAAGGCAACAGCTGAGACAAAAGCTGCGCATCTGAATATCCTTGTTGCATCCTTGTTGCATCCTTGCAACATTTCGTTCGTTTGCTCGAACATTAGACAATAGCAACAGGCACTGAATTAGCAGCGGAAGCTCCGTGTCCGGTCTTGTCTTGCCTTGTCCTCCTATCAACTCCTTGTTCCCTTCCTCCTTCACTTATCCTCTGTCATCTACACAGAGGAAAAAAGCCTTACTTAAATTAGGTTTAAATGAACTGCAATCAGTTTTTTTTATATTTATAATTTATACTTCATTTAAGTTCGAATTATCATGTAAGTTTATCAATTACTAACAATCTTGATATAAGAACAACGAATCTTAATTTAAGTAAAGCTATAAAATTAATAGACATGAGTTGGAAAATTCTTAATATAAGTTCGGAACTCAGACTCAACTCAAAAATCAAGTTTGTGAAAACTTAAATCATATACCTTAATTTTTTCATGTTTTTCAATTCGATGCTTACAATTCCCAAATGGATCTGGAATTTAAAAGAGTTGAATTCTATTTAAATCAAGTACGTTTTAAAGAAATTTTAAGTTAGATAATGATAAAATACTTAGATTTCCTACTTGAAATAAGATCAGAATACTTGACTTCCATTTTAGTTCATAATCAGCCTCGAAATATCGTGATTTAATTACGAAATACTTAATTTTTTCTCTTAGTGTAGTCCATAATGTATCCACTTCGTCTTTCTCATCGTTTTGTCTCATCAAAAACTCTTTGAAATGAGAGTTTTTATTAGTTTTTTCACTGTTGTTTTTTGTTCCCTGTGTCACTTGTTGTTATTGTCCTTGTGTGTGTGTGTGTGTGTGTGTGTTTGTGTGTGTGGTCGTGTTAATTAAATTTCAAATGCACAAAAGAAGCAACGATACCTCCACTCTTCCCTCCTTTTCCTCCCGCTGCTGTTGTAAGAATAGAATCTATGAGTCCTTTTCATTCATTCTGATGTCCATTTTGCACTTTAATTGCATCTAAATGCTGAACATGTGTGTAAATGAAAATGTTTTTCATTTATCTACAACAATTTGTGGCACACACTGAGAGAGAGAGAGAGAGAGAGCAACACACGTTGGGCGCCAAAGATTTTATAGGAAGTTTTGGCAACAAAACTGTTGTTGGCTTTGCTTTGTTATGGTTTTAATTAAGTTTTTAACTGGCGCCAGACCAAAAATTGCACCACACAAAACTAAACATGCAGACTGAGCAGCCAAGAAGAAATAGTATATGGAGAAGTGCAGAAAGAGAGAGAGTGAGAGAGAGAGAGAGAGGAGAAACAAATGAATTCTTGCGTCTGTTGTAATTTACATGAACTGGACCTAAACTCGACTTGGCTTTCGGTTTCGCTTGGCTGCTGTTCTTGTTCTGTTCCCGACGGTTAAATTGATTAATGTGCCTTCTAAATGGCGCCAGGCGGTTCAGCTGTGTGAAAGAGAGAGCGAAAAGTGTAAGGAAGAGGCATATAATGCGGCCTGGAAACTGACAACAAAGTGACACAAACTGCAAAACATCCGGAAATTGTTGCGCCAAAAAGTGTCGAGTGCAGTTGTCCTCACAACTAACGCTTATGCGATGGGACAACTGAGAGAAGAGAACAGAATACAGGATAGAAGACACACCCCTCTCTCTCCCTCTCTCCTCTACTGCAAATCCTTGAGCTGCTTTTTAGTTAATAGGCTACAAAATAATTAACAGCTTTGTCTCTCCCCGCAGTGCAACAAATTTTGCCTCTGCCTTTGGCTTTTGTTTCGCATGAAAAATGATTTGTAAACGTCATAAATTTTGTCTCGTCGCCTCGTTGAAATTTCATTATGCGAAAATGAGTTGGGTTAATGTCCTTGGGCTTGCCAAGGGCGGGTTTAACATAGTGCACACACCAAAGGACGAACAAATTATGCATAACAAACATAAAATATAAATGAAATGGACAACTAACAGACAGACTACAGAATACTCTATAGTAATTACACACAAATTAACAGTAGTTACTCAAGTAACTGTCCTTTTCAGTTTGAATTACTCAATTTATTAAAATAATTATTTTAATTACTCAATATAATATTTAAATCGAAATTATGAACTTGATATCAAAAGTTATAGTTACTTGAGAATTTTCGTTATATTTCATTTTACACATAATCCCTAAGCAACATTTATTAATTCCAGTTTCTCAATATAATTTTATTATTAATGGAATTTATAAAATGAATATAAGTTAGTGACTTTTGTTTTTAAAAGATACCAAACAATATTTATCTCATATTATAGCGCTTGTAAATATTAGACTTTAAATTTTAAACTTCCTAAAAAAGAACAAATAAAAATTATATTAAATCAGTATTACACATATGAAACCAAAATTAATTACACTTTTGCAATTAACGCTTTTAATTAATTGACATGTCAATTAATTGTAAATTTTCATTAACATCAATTAAGTAAGTAGTAATTACAACTCCAAGGGGTTAATTCTATTCAAGGGACTCGTTGTTAACAAAGAGTAAACAGTTGCTGGAGCTGAGCTCTGAAAATGTCACCAATGGCGGGAAACCAACAATAAGCCAACAAATTGGCAACTCTCAACCCGTTGACAGCTTATCTGCCATTGTATTTCGTATTCCGTATTTCGTATTTCGTGTTCCTTTTTCTTTGCCATTCCCATTTCCCCTATCCATAATTCATGCCAAGTGTTTTGTGTAACAACAACAACAACAACAACAACCATCAGCAAACATTCAACTGAGGCCAATGTCAGCTTAACAATATAATAGAAGCTGGCACCAATTTCAACCACCTCTTTCTCCCTTCTTCTCTCCACTTCTACCCACATTTCTCCCTTCACTTCAAATGGTTGGCAATAAATGTAAATTGTCGTAACGTTGAGCGTTGTTACGGTTTACGTAGCGTATACGCAATATTTCTAACTGCATCGCAACGCGAAATTTGCAATTCGCAATTTGTGCTTTAAATCAACAGTGAGGGCGGGGGAATTGACAGGGAGAGAGAGAGAGAGATTGAGAGAGAGGGAGGGAATTGCGTTTGGCATTTGTTTGGTTTTCATTTCGACATCGCAGCCTCAAAGGCTGCCATGGCAACTCTGTGACATGCTGTCAGCCTGTAAACTCTACACCCGACAGTGAGATGAAGTATGCAAAAAAAAAAGAAAGACAAGTGCAAAGGTTCAAACGGTGCGGGGGGAGGTCAAAGGGCAAACCAAACTGTTGCCGCCTTCAGAATTGGCAACAACAAAATTCGAAATGCGAAAACGAGTTGCAGTAATGCACTAAGCTCTGATGTTGCCACATAACGACGACGACGACGGCGACGTGCAACTATTTAATAAACATCAAGCCCAAAGAAATACTCTCAATACTTATTTAAACAATCTAGCCCAAACATTAAGGATGCGAAAGGGAATGCAGAAAAAGGAATTGAGGCAACTTTGATGTTTTGCTCGAGTGCATTTAATAAGTTCAAGATGAAAGGAGGAGATTAAGAGGGAGAGAGAAGAGAGAAAAAGTCGGGAGCAAAATAGTAATAAAAGTGTTTATTATAATGATAATGGGAAAAGAGGAAGTTAGAGTGAAAAGTTGCTCGTTGTAAGCGGGATGATCAAAACTTTAAATAACTTATTAGATTTTTTTTTTATAGTTTGTGATTACAACTTTTAAAATAGATTGTGAAGGATTTTTATAATATATATTTAGTAATAATTTTATTACTAAGTTTTTGCAATTATTAAATTAAGCTGAATTGGAAATATAGCTATTTAATATATAAGCTATTCAAATATTTATTATTGATTATTTATAAATATTCTAATTTATTTTATTAAACTAAATGGGTAGATCCTAATTTGATTTTAAAAGTCAACAGCTTTTATCCATTGCTCTTGGTACAGATAAATAAATAATTTAAATAAAATTCATAAAGAACTAAATATAATAATAAGTAATTCAAGTAATATAAGTAATTTAAGAGCATCTATTTATCATCAAATATAAAAAATAAAAAAAAATATAAATATAACTAAATGTTTATTAGTATGAAATTTGTGTGATTATTTCAATATTTTTACCTTACAGATAGTTAAGTGTTGCACTCTTTTAATATTCTTATTCAATAGTCAGTCACTTAATAAATGTCTATGCTTATTTCAGCGATACTTTTCTTCGCTTTTCCCAAAATTATCATAAGTTTATGTGCCAGGGGAGAATAATTTATACACCTTTTGGGGAATTACTATTGGAGTGTAGTTGTATTTGGACATGTGAGTTGAGTTTATAACATGGAATGCTTAAGGAATGCCCTCAGTATTTTGCAAAAGGTTGGTAAACAAAAAGCCAGTTGGCAGAATGTTGGCTGTTTGGATGCTGGAATTGGCCAAGTGCCAGCTGCTTGTAGTTGAGCGAGAGAGAGAGAGAGTGGGAAGAGTGTGTGTGAAGGAGAAGAAAGTAGACAACAATAAGCAAAAACCAAAAACTATTTGGAAAATGGAGGCTGTGGATATATAATATATATTTTATAAAAGGAAGCACAAAGGAGGACATCGATTCCACCAAGTTGTTGGCCCTCTTATTGTTGTTGTTGCTGTTGTTGTTGTTGCTGCTGATGTTGCCTTGTGCCACTTACTGAATATTTGTTGTAGTGTCGCAAATAGAACGACGCCTTGTGTTGTGTGTGTTTACAAGTTGTGAATTGTTGTCATCTGGCAGCTGCAGCTGCATCTGCTGCCAATCCCATTGCCAATCTTCTGTTGGCCCGCTTTTCATTACCAATAGCAAAGTGTGGCATCTCTCGTCCTAACCAAACATTCAAACATCAATCAGGCAGCATTATGTAAATATTGCGCATGAATGTTCCAATAAAAGCGCAAATCGAACAGGGATAATATGACGACGCACAGTGGGGCCTTTGCTGATTTTACGTTGCAAAAATCGTAACTTTTAAACCAAATGAGATAATCAAATAATTTTAATGGCATATGATAGATAACTCTTCAACCTATGAAATTAGGTTTTAAAAAAGGTGCCACGCCCCCTACATACTTAATTAGGGGCTATCAAAGTTGAAATTTGTGAAATTTGTGAAAAAAATAAATTTTATGGCACCTAAAAATAAATATTTTTTAAAATTTTTTATTTATTTTTTTTTATTTTTAAGGTTTTTATATTTAAAAATTATTTTCAAAAAATTTCAAAAGAATTTTTTTTTTTCAAAAAATTTTGTTTTGTTTTTCGGTGTGAATTATCAGAATTTCATAAGTCGACCTAATTCCTATGACATCTATATGATATAGTAGTCCGATTTCAACCAATCTGACATATTATGAAGCTGCGGTAGTCTTCTACATCCAGACCAAATTTGGTTCAAATCGGACCACTATATTATATAGCTGCCATAGCAACAATCGTTCGAACTATGCAATTATGCCGCGTGTTTTTATTGTGAGGTTGAATTAGTTTTTTTGATTTAACGTAAAAGATTGGATCCAGCCGGGTATATAACCATATATATTTATTTAGAGAAATGAATACTGAGGCGTTTTTAAGTTAGTGTTCTGCGATCCATTTGGATCCATGAGAGTTTTCGTCTACCAAAGTTCAAAAATATTCCAAACCTAGTGATTTTTAAATTTAAATTGGTCAACCTTGAAAGGTTGTACTACCCACAATTTTTACTTGATGTAAAATTCCTTTCTGGATTCTTAATCGTTAAAGAATTCTCTATCGAATCCGTATATTACTTTTTCCGAACGCTTACCCAAAAAAAAATATTTTTGCCAAGTTGTTCGGCCGGCGGTCCTGCAAAACACTAGATTTTGACTATTTTTGAACTTTGGTAGACGAAAACTCTCATGGATCGAAATGGATAGCAGAACACTAACTTAAAAACGTTTTGGTATTCATTTCTCTAAGTAAATATATATGGTTATATACCCGGCTGGATCCAATCTTTTACGTAAAATCTAAAAAACTAATTCAACCTCACAATGAAAACACGCGGCATAATTACATAGTTCGACCGATTGTTGCTATGGCAGCTATAAGAAATGGTGGTCCGATTTGAACCAAATTAGGTCTGGATATATAAGACTACCCCAGATTCATAATATGTCAATTTAGTTGAAATCAGACTAGTGTATCATATAAATGCAATAGGAATTAGGTCGATATATGCAATTCTGATAATTTACACCGAAAAATACAAAATAATTTTTTCAACAAAATCTTAAAAAAAATTTTTTTTTTTTAACTTTTTGAAAGTAATTTTTAAATATAAAAACACTTAAAATAAAACAAAAAAATTCAAAAATTTTAAAAAATATTTATTTTTAGGTGCCATAAAATTTATTTTTTTTTCACAAATTTCACAATTTTCAAATTTGATAGCCCCTCATTAAGTATGTCGGGGGCGTGGCACTTTTTTTAAGTGCTAATTTCATAGGTTGAAGAGTTATCTATCATATGCCATTAAAATTATTTGATTATCTCATTTGGTTCAAAAGTTACGATTTTTGCAACGTAAAATCAGCAAAGGCCCCACTGTGCGACGTTGAGACGACAGTAAAGAGTAGAGAGTGAAAAAGAGAGAGAAAAGTTGTTGCCGTTGCTGTCCATCAGTTGGTGCCCCTCTTCCTGTTCCGCCTCCAGGCTCCCTTTATGCTGCATGTCAACTGCCAATACATTGACTGGCTTTGGCAAAGGACTCCACGCGGACTCCTTGCCTGAATTAAACGATAACGAGTTTTGGCTCGCACTGCAGCTCCCTTTCCAAAAGCTTTTGCTGCCAGCTGCAGTTTCAGGGCGGGACTCAAAAAAAGTTGGAAAAAATATAAACAGGATGAAAAGTCTGTGTTTTGGGCACGCCGAACAAGAGATTTCCTCCCAATAAATACCAAGTTTTAAATTTAAAAAAATTCATTCGTAAATTTAACTTACATTTTTTAAAAATTGAAAAATTTCTTTACGATTATATTATAAAATAATTATGTGTGAGCATTAAAATCAAAAATTATATGTTAATGTCGAAAATCTCTAGAAGATTTTTATATGTACCCATATTAAGTAACTTAAATTAAGTGCAGTTGACCAAAAATACTTATAAATATTAAAAAAAAATTTTAAAATTAATATGATATTACATTATAATAAAATAAATATATAAATTTGAATTTAAACTGATTGGATAAATAACAAATTAAATATTGAAAATGTAGAGGAGAATTCAATTTGAATAATCAGAGAATTAATTTTTTGGATTATGAATTGTTCATTTTAGGTTTAGTTTTTTACTTAATGGAAAGAATAATTCAAATTCAATTCATAAGTTTTTAAAATTGTCGAATCCTTCAAAATTTATTTGCTCATTAAAGAGCACTTTTTTGCTTTGATCGGCTTTGTCATGTCCTTTAAAATATGTTACAAAATGCGATACAAAATTAAAGTACCCTTAACGAGGTTACAAAAATGCCGTCAACTTTATTTATGCGTTAAGTTTGTACTATGTGCTGTGCTCAAAGAGAAGAGAAGAGGCAACTGCTCAATGCCTTATTCACCTTAAAGTTCTTTCTGACAGTGCAACAAATTCAAATCCGTATTCCAATTTGAATTTGAATTTGCATTTGCATTTGAATTTCTTGCGTTTCGTTTTGAGCTTATCAAAAGTTTTTGGCTGCCGTGCAAGAAACTCTGTTTTTTTTTCTTGTTTTAGCATTTCAACTTTGGCTGACAATAAACAAAAGAAATCCCCGCCAGGTGGAAAGTGGGTGAAAGAGGGGAAAGAGGGGACTCTTGCAGGCAGCAGTTTGTTTAGCTGCTTGCAACACTTTGTTGCAAAACTTTGCATCAACTTGGTGCCGTTTTATTTGTATTTTTTTGTTATTATTTAATCGCAAGCAAAGAAACGAAAAGAAATGAAAAGAAAAGCTTGCAAATTACTTTGCCAGAAAGTAGAATACCAACTTGCCACTGCCACAACAACTTGCCACATTTGGGTGCCATGTTAATTGCAAAACAATTTGCAATGCATTAAAAGTTAAGTCGCGTCTTTAACAGGATCAAATGTCTTAATAGTCGCCAAAAGAAGCGTTGAATTCGCGTTAATAGCGTGACAAAAATAAATAAGAAACAAAAAAACAAAACCATTTTTGGTTGAAAGAACGTGAAACGAAATTCACTGCACGCAACTTGTGTCTTTTGTCGGCGCATGTTGCAAGTTGTTTTTATTGTTATTTTTGTTGCAAGTGTTGTTGTTGTTGTTTCCCTGAACACTTTAATTAGTTTGAGACGCCTCGACGACTGCTGCCATTTTGTGTTTTGCCGGCTGTAATCAGATATGCGCAAACAACACACGGCTACAACATTGTCGCCCCTCCCTTCTCCTCTTCTGCCACTCCCCTCACACACACACACACACACACACACACACACCCGCAGGAAGGAACATGCAAACAAGACGCGGGCATGCGTAATTAAATTTACATGAATTGATATTGAATACACGGTAGCAACAACAACAGCAGCAGCATACACTCACATACACTCACATACACACACTCACACAGACTGACACGCCTCTAATTTGCATACGCACACACACACATGCACTCACACACTCTTACTCCTACTCTTGTAATAGATACGTAATTATTGCTGCCTACTTTTGTGCGCCGCTATTTTAGATGCCGCTCTGCGAATTTCTATTCACAATTCGACAGGATAAGCCACCAAATTTGACAAGTGTGTACAAATTTTGAAAAGCATTACTTTCTTCTTCTTCTACTTTTTTGCTGAAAACTTGCTTCGAACTGCCCTAACTTTGTCCAACTCAACCGATTTCCGTTTGGAATATCAATTTAATTATTATTTGACCGCAACATTGATTTCGCATATAAATTTTACTTATTTGAAAAACTTAATTTTTTTCGAAGATTTTCAATATTTTCCATAAATACTCCTTGACATGTTTTCAAAAATTTAAACTCTCAAAGTAGAGAAAATTAAAGAGTAGAAAATTATTCAAAATTTTTTAATAATTAAAAAATAGGAATATATTTAAATAGAAATTTGTTGTTGCCTACTTTTGTTTCCTGCCTTAAATTGGCTGCGAACGAAGCGTTTTTGACTCTCGCACATGTGATTGACACACACACACTCACACGCACACACGCACATTTGTTGGCAAAGTTCATTTGAGTATGATAAAGTTGTTGGCATTGCTCGACTTGTTGTTTCCCGGGGCTTTCCGGTTTCCCCTTTTTCCGGGACTTGCTGTAAATTAGCTTTTGTTCAACTCGTTGTTGAATTTTGATGCCGTCGCGACCCAAATGAATGTCTAATTTTCACAGTTCATAATAATTAAAATTACGCGCGGGCAACAATAATTTTTGGCATTGTCTATTGTTGTTGTTGTTGTTGTTGTTACTCCTGTTATATGCATTATTTATTGCTGTGGTTGCTGTTGTTGTTGTTGCGCCAGAAAGTTTGTCCTTGTAACTTGAAACTTGAGACTTGGCTGCCAACTTGTTTGGCATTCATCAAGTTTATTTTTGGACTTGACATCTTTCTACAGTTATCACCCTCTCGCTCCCTCCTATCTCTCTCTTTCTCTCTGTCTTTATAGCTATTGAATTTTTGCTTGCTGTTTTTGTCATATTTGCTGGCTGATAATTGCGTTGATAGCCGTTTTGTTGGCCATAATGAGGCTGAACGTTTGGCCAACCATGAATTATTATTCAAAATTGCAGTTGGAAGCGCTTTTACTGCAGAGAAAGCGAGACAGAGGGAGAGAGTGAGAGAGAAGGAAAACGTAAAGAGTTTTGATTAAAAAAGTGACTTTTATTTAACTAGCAGCGACATGAAGCACTAAAGTGTTTGAATATTCTCAGTACTAAATACCCTATAAAAATAGAGGTACCTATAGAGAGACTTATTAATTAAATAATTAGCTAATGAACAATATTTAAAATTTCAGATATTTTATTTAATATTTAATTTTGTGATTTTTTGCCTCATTTTTTGGTTTTTTACAGGGTATCTAGAGTGCCTAAATAATTAAAATGTATATGCTGCTGGTTGTTATTGTTCAACTCTTAGCAATGTCAACACTTTGTGCTTTTATCTGTTTGCACAAAGGCAATTGCTGTCTCTCTCTCTCTCCTTCTCTCTCTTTTTCACTCTCTCCTTCGGTCTGTCTGTCTGTCACTTTCTCATTGTGTCAACCCACTCTCATAATGCGATTAATTTGTTGTCATTAAACATTCGTCTCGCCTGTTGCCACATTCCACATGCAACTTGCCACATCCAACATGCCACGCCCCCTTTTTGTGTGGCACAACCCTCAAGCTGCGTGTGTTTAACTTTTAATTTAAAGTCAATCTGCAGCCCAACTATGTTATGTGAATATTTATGCAAAGACTCTTCAAGCCTCCTCATAAAATTTACACTTTATTTTAATTGCCCTTTAGGCGACAAGGAGCGAAGCCTCTCCTTTCTCTTTCTCTTTCCCTTCCCCTCCCCGTCACCCACACTAAAAAGAAGAAGAGAAATAAAAAATCACAAAAAACATTTCGTGCCGAGTTCAAAGGTGACACAGTTCAAGGCCAAAGTCCAAAGTACAAAGCAGGCAAAGTCAGACACACGATATTTGTAGGCTGGCATTTGGCAACTTGACTTGTAGTCAGAATTATACCCTGTACATGTGGAAAATGCAGTTCATTCAGCTTAAATAAAACTCGCTTTTTTATTTTTATTTTTTTTAATATTTAAAGTGTATAGATAATATAACAATTGCACATAAGTAAAGTAAATAATAATTTTTAAATTAAGTTTCAATTTTAATTCGAAATAATTTATAAATAATATTTAAAAGGTAATCAAAATTACATAATTATTTGTAAAACAAACTTTTACAAATTGAAAAATATATTTTTTTAACTTTTAACAATTTTTATAGGGTATAAATATGACAGTAGTGGCAAGTAAACATAATCAATTTTAAATTACAAATAAAAAAACAATAAATAAATTATATACAAAATATAAATAATAATTAATTAAATAATCTGAGACAAAGTGAAGAGTATCTGTTAGTCGTACTATTGCCCATCTAATTTGTATCAGATTCTTCGTCAGCTTTGAAGCCTGTTTGAACTTAGGGCCAAGACATCAGCGGACAATGGCCAATTCGTAATGCTTTGAACTTGATTGACTTTGTGTTGTTTTTGGGGTCTAGACAGTGCCTCAAGCAGATCAGCAAACACACACACACACACACACACACACGTACACACATTTATAGGCATATGTGGAACTGAAAGAGGGACAGGAAGTGGGGATGAGGAGTGCTGGGGGCTTTAACAAACTGCAACTGTGGCTAAACTGAAGCCAATAGGCGAGAGTCGAGAGAGTTGTTAACTTGGTCGCTTTGAGTCCAGTTACTCATAGTGTACAAAAGTTTTTGCAAAAAGCATTTTCCTGTTTCTCAGCAACATTAAAGTTGTTTATCTGTGTGCAAATGTGTGTGTGTAAGCCATGGACCAGCCTTAGCCTTGGCCCAAGCTAAAAACAAGCAGCTCTTAGCAGACTCTGTTAAGTGACTGTTAACAGACTGTTAGGTGCATGCCACGTGTTGTGTGTTGTGCAGCTTCGTCGCGGAGTTTGCGCAATTCCAACTGTTGTTTGTACTGGAAACTGTTCCCAGTTTTTGTTTGAATTTGGCTCGCACCACAGTGCGTATGATTGATAAACCCAAATAAATATTTGGCCAGACTCGCAATGCATAAACGTTTATTGAGCGACAACAACAACAGCTGTAAATTGTTGTGCAAATGGATTCAAGTTTTTTTTTTTTTTTTGAATTTTTAGGTGTTGGTTTTGCTAACGTATTGCGTAGGCGTAGACCTTGGATAGGGCCTAGATAAAGGGAGGGAGACGGGGGCAGTTACAGTGAGAAAACATCTGTAACACACACACACACACACATTGACAGCAGTGACCTTGAGTTGGCTGTGAACTGTGAAAAGCAGAGAAAAGATGTGAGCATGTGTGTGAGTGTGTGTGTGTGAGTTTGTGTGTGTGCGTGTTCAATTAGCCAAGTCGATAGCTGAGACTTGTTGCCTGAAATCGCGAGAACAGTGCTAATACTTATCTCCCTTTTACTACTACTCATGCCCCATTTTCTCAGCCTCATCTCTTCTCCTTTTCTTTTAGTTCTCAACAGGCAGCTTTCCTATAGATTCCCTCAGCTTCTTAGCACTAAAGGACATGGACTAAAGCTGCCCTTCTGTCTGTCTCTCATTATTACGGATGGGTATGAATATCGATATTTATTTAATTTTATTTTTATTTATTTGATTTATATAACAGCATCACAAATAAGAAATTAATTTTATAGAATTTATTTATATGTATTTTATTTAAAAACTTTATGAATTGTTAAAGGTTTAAATGTTAAAAAAATAAATAAATCAAAAATACAATGTAATGGAAAATATGAGATTAGTGAAGATTAAGTTACTATGGTTCATTTTGTGCTATCTAATAACTGATAAATATATTTGATACATTGTATAAAAAATTCAAAATAGCAATGAGTGAAGATATATTTGTCAAAAAATTTCAGATAATTTATTTAATTTAAATTCAAAAAAAAAAACAACAACAAAAGAACCATTTGTTAAAAAAAATTTTAATATTAATTATTTCATTTAAATCGATATAAATATATGCTTACAATTATTTTATTTTATTTAATCGTAAATAAATAATTATATAAATTGCAGAATATTTATTGAAACAAAAAAATGTTGTTCTACAATAAGAAAAACAAAAGCTTTTAATAGATACAATTATTTTTTGATTTGTCGTATAAAAAATATATGTGTGGTAAATATTGAATAATTATACAAATAATGTGCTTCATTGTTATTTACTTAACTATCGTTTAACGGTATCGTTATAAACCTATCGTTACTCATCCCTAGTGTCTTTATCCATGTGTCTAACTGCATTCTCATTGAATTGCAATTAAAATGTTGAGGCTTGTCAGCACCGCCTTCCCCTCTTCTGTGATTCCCCCACTCTTCCCCTTCTCTGCTGGATTTGTGGCTGTCTAACTGACAAACATCCTCAGTTCCCTACATCTTCCTTCCTTCAGCTTTTCCCACTTATTATGCCATTTGTGTGCTGTGCACTTTGTTGCAAATGTTAGCCCCGCCCCCAACCTGTCACCGCCCACAATCGGATCTATGTATGTGTTGCAAGACAGCGTCTCCTTTGTTGCCACTATGGCCACGACATAAATTGCTTTTGACATGCTCCGTTGGCTTTTATTGCGAGAATTATCTTGGCTTGACATTCAACACATTTGGTTATCCCCTCTCTCCTCTCCCCTTACCCCTTACCCCTCTCATCACTCATCACTCTCAACAGCTGTGTGTATAATTAGTGTGTGGGGCATGCAACATTTCACTAGCAAAATGCACAAGATGCACACAAAACAAAGTTGATGTCATTTCACCAAATAGAAATGTTCAAAATGTTGAATTTGTTGGCCACATTTCACAGAGTTTTCACAACCCACAATTTTGACCCCTCCTCCACTCTCCTCGCTCCTCTTCTCTTTCACTTCCCCCTGCTCATTTTGCTCGACAAACACACAACTTTTTGTTGCGTTCCATTTAAATGCGCGCGAATTGTTTTTTTGGCCAAGACTAAAACTTTGCCATTTAACTTTTGTGTTTAAGGCAAAAGTCGGTGAAAGACTTGCCAAATTTTTAAGTTCGTTTTTGTTGCTCTAACTTTCTGATATACCTCTCACTCTTTTTCTCCTTATCTCTCTCTATCTTAACTGCTTTTTTTTAGCTGATTTGGCACCTTTTTGAGGCTGATTGCTCAGCAATAATGAGTGTGTCCTGGCAGTCAACTCCAGTCCTGACTGCTCCTGTCAACTGGTTTCCCCCATTTTCTAAAACACAACTAACGAGCACACACACATTTTTTGCCTAGCCTAGCAGCCCCTTACCCTGCCCCTTACCACTTCCGCAGCAGTTTCCACTGTGTTTCTTGCAACAGAAATTAGCAACCTTTTTATGCAAATTACCAAGAGCTACAGTCTTTGCCTCTTCTCTCTCTATCTCTCTCTGTCACTATACATATCTCTCTCTCTCTCTCCTGCCATATCGAGTGCCACATTTGCGGCTTGGCTGTGCAAACACTTGGCAACCCTGGAAATGCGCAAACTAAGGACAATATTCAAGAGTAGCATGAGAATACGTATGTGTTTTGTTTTGCCTGCTTTCTATTTTCTACTTTCTAATCAGCCTATTTGTTTAGGCCAAGCCCAAACATACACAAATGTGCATTGCCTTTTTTTCGTTGTCAACTTTTAATTAAGCCTGACTAAATGAGAAAAACCTATGGAAATTTTCATTTAATTCTCATGTGCTTAATCTATTTTAAAGTTCATTAAAAAGTCTATTCAAATCTCTACGACAGTTCCATTTTCCTTTGCTCATGCTGAATTCGATTAAAAGCTTTTGAAAATCTCAATGTAAATTCTATTAAAATTTTCTACGATACTGTTATTTTTTCTTTTTTTTAATCTCCTTGTAAATTCTATTAAATTTTGTATCGATTATAAAGTTTATTTAATAACCTTCACAAATTCTTTTACATTTTTCAAGTACTTTATCCATTGTTAAATTTTATGAATTTTCTATAGAAATTTCTGCAGGAATTTAACTTGAATTTTCATGTGCCCAATCTATTGTTAACTTCATTTGAAATCCAACAAAATGTAAGTTTGATTAGCTGAAAGACTTTTATCACTAAACTTCACTTATTACTCTGCCTCCAGCTCCGTCTCTGTCTGTCAGTCTAGCTGTCTCTTTCTCTGATCTTTGCTGCCACATTTCCGTCATTTCATGGCCATTGGATTTGATTTGAGCATACATAAATTTATGCAAGCATTTTCAGTTTATTTGCATTTTGCAGCAAGCGACGCCGGCTGTGCGCTGTGCCTAATACCCTGTAGAATATGGAATGTGGGGTATATTAATTTTGCACAAATGATGAGAAGATAAATCTATTTTAAGGTTACTATTAAATTGATAATTATTAAATTATTATTAAATTATGCACGGAATTTAAATAAAATTGTTCACAATACCCTGTAAAAAGTGAGATGACAAGTCTACTTTTATTTTAATTTTTATTTATTTAAATTAAATTTTATAGGGTAACTCTTAGTTGTTCATAAAAGTGATTTGAATAGAATTTTGTTTGGCAAAATATAGAAATTTCCATGGGCTCTAAAATGCCAGAAACCCAAACGAGTTGCCAGCAAAGTTTGCCCAGCCGAGGCTGACCGACAATTTATTACAATTACGTCAAAAATTCATTTGAAAGCCGCCAACGCAGCTGCGCGAATGGCTAAGAGGGGGAGGGGGGACGGGGGGAGAGAGACAGGGTCAAAATGGAGTCATAAATTGGTAGCTGCAATGCGGCTGATAATGTTGGCAGTAAAACAGGGAGAGAGAGAGAGAGAGTTGGAGTCAAAACTTGCTCAATTGGATTGTCCGCAGATTTTTGGTCAAGGCGGGGGAGAGCAGGGGGGCGTGGCAGCGCTGTGGGTCAGCTGCAAAATGGGTCAAAAGCATATTGGTGACGGAGGGGGACAAAAAACAGGCATAAATCACAGCCAAAAGTAGCCGTGTGAAAAGTGAAAATGCTTTAAATATGATTAGTAAATGTTAAGAGAGGGAGGCAGAGAGAGGGAGAGAGAGAGAGTGATAAATAGAGAGAGATAGGGAGATAAGCAGGCAGCTATAAAGCTGCTCAAATTGACTTGTTTATGGAACGATTTGCCCCAGACGTGTCTAAGCCAATTCGATTATTTAGTGATTTTCAAAGGATATACACACACACACACGCACACACACAGCTAAGTGGGTGTGGCATCGTTAAGGAGTGCTTCTTAAGAAATGGCAGGACCAACAACAATTTGGGGGCAGCTTCAATGTGGCACTGTGTGGCGTATGTTGCATATGCGCCTTTTGTGTAATAAAACAAGATTTATTTAGTTGCTCGGCATTAACTGTTGCCCTTTGTATGTGCCTTCCTGTGTGTGTGTGCTTCTGGCCAAGTCTTGAGCTCGTATTCAACCCGTCTCGACCACACACACACACACACACTCACACATTACATAAAAGCCCAAATGAGTTTTCTTTTCATTAAAAGCGGATTTACGCACAGGAAGTTGTGTTGTGTGCGTGTCTGAAAGAGAGAGAGAGAGCGAAGGAGTGAAAGAAAGCGAGAAAAGAGTAAGATGGAGAACAGCTTATTGCACAATAAACACGCATACACACACACACACACACACACACTCGCAGACACACACAAACTGTGAGGCAAGGGCAAAAAATTTTCCTGCTTCTTCTTTTGCTGAATCAGCTTGTTGTAGAAATTTTCCTGCTTTTCTTTTATGTCTTTGAAGGGCGCTAACGAGTGTGTGAGCTTTATTAGTGTGTGTGTGTGTGTGTGTGTGTGTGTGTGTGTGTGTGTGTGTGTGAGACAACTGGTCAATGTTGTCACAGACGCAGAATGTCAACAAAAGATAAGCCATTCATTTTATTATTTTCCTTCCTGTCTGCCCGTCTTTCCAACTCCATCTCCATCCCTCCTCTCTATTCCCCTCCCCCCACTCGCTCTCTCTCTCTCTCTGTTTAGCTGCTTCCCTTATGCTGACCAATTTCTTTTGGCCTGGCGCCTGTCCACCAAATTCGCAGTTAACTATTCCGTAATTTAAGTCTTGTTTGCTGTCACTTGAGACCAAAATAATCGACTTTGATGACCAAACAAGTCTTTCTTTGCCTCTCTTTTTCCCACTCTCCCTTTCTCTCTCTCTGTTTATCTTTCTCTCTCTTGTCCCTTGCTCTCTTTCAACCCACTAATCTACAGCGCTAACTTAAGGCGTCTCAAATTTTATTGGCAAACCACAACAAAAAACTGTTGCCGCATTTTAGGGGCAAAGAAATCATTTCTCCCTGTGTGTGTGTGTATTAAAAGTGTGAATGTGTGTGTGAGAGAGTGTTTGTGTGTGTGTATTTGTGCGGCGCTTGAGGTAACAAAGACGTGTGCTAATTATGCCACAAACTCTTGCCTCTTGCCTTTCCTTTTGTGCCGTTGCCTTTTATGCTTCTTACTGGCGTTTTGACAAAATAAATGATGCGAAATTGCGGCGAATGTCCGGCCAAGAAGTTGTAACACATACACACACACACACAGATACACGGATACACTTGTTCTTGGTCGTGTGCATTGTGTTTCCTGCGGCGATGTGTCTTTTGTTGTTGTACTCTGTGTTTAAAGGATTGAGGAGTATCATAGACATGCGTCAGAATGTTTGAACAGGAATATCCTCAACAGCATAAATATTTTATTTTATTTTTTAACTTTATTGTTACTTAAAAATCTAAAAATCGCAAATCTTAAAAAAAACTTCACCACTTTGACAGTTTTTAAGAGAGGACGTTATTTTTGGTGTTGAGCATTTGCCCAAATTATTATTAGTTATCTCAGTTAATCTTACCAAGATCGTATGAATATTAAGGCAGTTGTGCCTTTTTTTTAGCAACAATAACAAAATTTCTTTTATTTCATAAGTGTGGAATCCGTACAAACAAATTAGCAGCATAACCGGCAGTTATGGCTGTTTTAAGCTTGACTTTGAAGGCCTAAAAGTATATCTATATTTTATTCTGTTCGCATTTTAAAATTATAGATACTCTAATGGAATTTTCACTACTTTTCATTAATTGCCTGTAAAGTAATGTTGCTGTCAAGTTGCGTGTATTGGGTATTTCAGTGTCGAGCACACTCAACTGTGGCAATCTTACTTTATTTTTGCCTTGATGCTGTTGGCCAGACTGCAATGCATTTTTCAACAGTTGCTGACCAACGACTTCAACTCCAGCAACCAGCAACTCCACCCACTCCTCTCAGTCGGCAAACACAGACACGAAAATGTTGCACGTTGATAAAGTGTGTACACACTGACAACATAGTTGTTGCCACAACTCTATTCCGTCTCTCTGGATACTTTCGAGTGCTGTTTGAGTTGCGTATAAATGTAATTTACAGTTACAGCAAACAGTCGACGCCTCATGAATTTTAAGGAGATGCCAAGGGGCGTTCGAGGTGGGCGTGGCCAAGTGAATTATTTTGTGTGATAAATGCAACGCTTAATTGTAAGTGTGTGTGTGTTTATATTTCAAGTGTGGAATAACCTATGGCATTCGGCAAGGGAAAATTCAAGTTTTTCTTATGCAACGAAAAGTGCAACATTTGTTGTTGTTGTTGTTGTGTTTGTTGTTCCTTTTGGCATCCTTTGATGCTGTATTTACAGAGCAATGTCCTGCAGGATCTATGGCAACAAACACACATCCTGCCATCGTTTGTCTCTCTGTCTCTCTCTCTCTCTCTCTCTCTCTCTCTCTCTCTGTCTCTCTCTCTGTCTGTCTGTCTGTCCTGCCAGCTGTCTGTCCTTCTGTCTGGGCAATGTCCTGAGCTGAGCATCGATTTCAATGAGAGTTTTTTCTTGTTGTGCCCGCATTTTTCGCGTTTATTTATTGCACATATTTTTTATTGAATTCTTTGTGTGCCGACAGATGCGTTATAAATATTTATACCGACCCCCCAAGCCCCCTCCCCCAACTGTCCGGATGTGGAATATTGTCAGTGTTCCCCCTTCCCACTCCCCTCCTCCTTAACGTATTTTAAATTGATTTCTCTTATCCCATTGTGAGGGAGAAACCCAAAAGGCAAAAGTTCTCTACCCTTCTCTCATATCTTTTATCATTTCTTATTACACTGGGGACTCTTTTGGCTCAAACACACACACACACACACACACACACACACGCATAAACCAAGGACTTGTCCGCACTTAAATAATAATCAATGCCATTAAATTATTAAGTAAATGTCCGTCTTATGTAGCTAATTGTGTCCGCACTTAAATAATAATCAATGCCATTAAATTATTAAGTAAATGTCCGTCTTATGTAGCTAATTGTGGGCGTTCTGTGGGCGTGCCAATCGAAAGTTATTATTACAGCTTACAGTCTTAAGTCTGAACAACAAAAGTTTTCCCATTTTATTTTGTCTTTTTGTATTTATTTTATATATCTTTTCTCTTGTCATCTTGAGCAAGAAAAAAAAAAAGGAAAAAGAAAAAAGAAAACTTTGTTACTTTATTTTTGGCTCTCCCTTTTTCTATGCTTTGCTTTTCTTTTCGTTCGTTTCTGCCATCAGTTGATTATTGTGATTACAGTCATCATCTTCGAATTGGTGGGCGGAGAGAATGGAAATGGAAAAGTGGCCAAGTGGGAGGTTTTCCCGATGGGAATATGGGAAATTGGGAAATTGGCCATAACATATGCCAGATGTCAATACGATGCTGGTCGCAAATTGTTGCTGCAACAGTTGACAGGGATACAAATGGAATTTGTTTGCATCATAAATCAAGCGACAAGCCCTATGAATATATTATCTGCTCCCAATTTTAATTGCAAAATTGCCTCGTGTCATTCGCTGATAAAAATGCATATGAAAATAACTATGATTATTTCATGCAGTCGCATATATACGTAGTATTCGAATTGCTGCTGGGAATAGAAATTTCGCAGTGATTTATGCGTTTTATGATAGGCACTTGGATGCCGCAACACCTGTTAAATATCAAAAATGTATTAATATTACATTTAGTTTTTGAAATTACAATTGATTTCAATTTAAGCCTGCTGCCGTAAAGTATGCAACAATTAAAATACCGAACTCTGCGAGTATTGTACAAAAATTTTTGGGACCAGTACCAATGTACCAAGGTATTAAAAATGTACCAGTTTCAGAACAAAAGTACCACATTAGTACTGTTAAATTTCAAACTCACTGTTAACTCGTTTTAGCGAACAGCCTAAGAGAATGCAGTACATTAAACAAGTGCACTATGGTCCCGATGATGATTTTTTTGGAAAAAAAAACTCAAAAACGAGATAACCCAAAAAAAAACCGCAACTTGAGCTTTACTCTCCAGGTTGCAGATTTGATTTCTTTGCATAATATATATGGTCATACTGCTAGCATTTGCTAGCAAAATAAGTTACATATTCTCCTAAAGATGCTTTTTTTTCAAAATTAATTTTGGTGGCAACTTTTTAAAGCACACATAACAACACAAAGCCCACTGATTTTCAACAACGAAGATTAACTAACACAAATTCAAGCCACACTGAATAATATCCATTATATAATTTGGTTAATTGGCTTTTAATTTGGTGTTGACATTCACTTGAATTTAATCAAAAATATTGGTGTAAGACTTGCATTATTGCATCGAAAGATCATTAATTTGAACAACTTTAAAAATGGACTTTATTCCAAAATAAGCGTCATGGGGACCATAGTGCACTGTTAAAAAAAACTTAAAAATCTTGCCGTTAAGCAGCCCAATTTCAACGTGGCAGAAACTTTTTTGGGCCAAACACAAAGCGAATTAAATTATTTATGCAAATGGAATCCGCAATTACAGTTAAAAGCACACCAACAACAACAACAACAAGATCAACAAAAGCAAAACATAAATTGTTGATATTTATATCTAAAATGCAGACGCAGATCAACTTTTAATGAGTTCTCTTTCAGTTTTGCGTGTTTTTGTGTTGTGTTGTGTTTTCCTTTGCTTTTACACCAAATTTAATTTGCACTCGGGTCCATTTTGTATTTAATGGCTGCTGCTTTGCTGTCAATGGCCTGAGTGGGCGTGACTGGCCACACCCCCCAACGCCCACCACCCACAGTTCGGAGTCCACAGAATCGCGGTAAACTTTGTGCGCTGTGAATGCGGTTTGGAAATTATTTTGTAATATTACAAGCGATGCGCTCAGCTGGAAATTGTTCAACACACAACAGATTCCATAACTCACACACATGCATATAGAATGTGTAAGTGTGTGTGAGTGTGTGAGTGTGAGTGTGTGTGAGTTGTCCCCTTATGCCATTAGCCACATGAGTGTGCGGGAAGGTTTTTGGAGTAGGTGGTAAAGCTGCCACGCAGGTAATAATCGGATGTAACTAATTGAATAAAGCGACGCAAAGGACAACACGCACACTAATGCACACTAACACACATTAACTCACACACACACACACATGCATATACACTCATTTACCAAGGAAGCGCATTAGGCGAATCCGCAGAGTGGCATCCACACAGTTGTTGCATCCCCAGACGCATTTGCTCCCCCATCCTATGGGACATTGTATCCTGTATCCTCCGTGTCCTGTTTCCTGTGTCCTGTATCCTCTGTATCCTCTGTGTGCATCCAGGCGGATGTTTCCCGTTCGAAAGCTGACGAACTGGGAGCATCGCCTGTCCACACAGGATATTGCTTAATGGTCGCAGCTATTTAAATTTTAATTTGCATTTTAAATTGCGCTCATCAACTCTGAACTTTAGTCATGTCAACTAAGCTGACGACTTAAATGCCCGCATTTATTTAAAATTTTATAAATATTTGGGAATATACCAAAAATGTTACAGCTCGAACTTCTAAAACTCGCATATTCTCTAACTCGAGAATTACAGAATTTTTACGGATTTTCCGGAGGGAATTCGCTAGGGAATTTTGACAGATATTTTTATTATTTTTAAATTTGTGTTTTGAAATTGAATTTTGATTGTAAGAAAAATATATTGTGTAGTAATACTATTATTATTTCACTTTTTATAAGAATCAACAAATAATTTTCATAATTTTTATATTTAAATTTTTTTCCAATTATTAGGTTGTCGGCTTTAAGTTCGCTCGCATTTTCTCTCTCGTTTTTATCGTCGTCTCGTTTATATTCATTACCTGACACTTTTTCCTCTATTTATTTTCAAACGCGCCTAATCCTCGGATATTATAGCAAATCACGTAGTCTTAATCCAGCAAGTCAAATCAAATGAAAGGAAATAAAGTAGCAGAGTGTTCTGTTACCTGTGACATTCTACTATACGCTTTTCCCAATTACCAGTTTCCCTTTTGACCTCAAAGTGTCGCCTTACGGTTCGTCTAATTGCAACTGCCCCTTTGTCGACGGCTTCTCCGAGATGATTAATGGCATTGCCAACACAGCAACAACAATGAGAACAACAACACTGAGAACAACAAATTGTTGGCCATTTAATAATACAGTAATACCCACAGTTAATGCCCTTTCTGATTGATTTGTTGTTTGACATTTGTTCGTTAATTGTCAACTTGAATGATTGGCCAACTTTTTGGTATTTTGGTATTTTGATGTCCGGCTGAACTGAACTTTAAGGCGATTTCGATTTAAGGCCACGGTGACTAGTCAAACAGGAAGCGGCAGTTGCGGCCTAAGAAATACGTCAAGTAATTGGCCAACAGATAACCGGAATAATGACACTGACTGAAAACGACACCTCAAATAGAGTGAGATTTGCAGGAGTGTAAATTGAGCTTTAAATTTCGGAAATTACCACAATAAAGTGCTTTTAGATTCGCTTTAAAAGCTGTGCAGTAAATTTGACTATTTGAGAAAAGTTTCGTGACAAACTTTACCCAATTTTAAGTGTATTTAAAGTAGTTTTTATAATTCAGCTCGTCTCATTCAGCTTTAAGCCCTCTCCCACTCTCTGTTTGGACCATTTAGACCCAAAATGAAATCAAGTTCAACTAAGTAGAACATCGGACGTTAGGGTTGCCACATGATGTTCGAGCTTTACGCCTCAATAGCTTGTCTAATTATATTTGGGCCATAGATAGATATAGGCTTAGACCATTAAGCCAGCTGCCAACCAGACTAACATGGCCAACATGCAAACGTCTAAAGCACATGTACAAAATTAACTAGCCAAAAATGGATTACCAAATTTAACACTTGATTGGGTTCTCAATCTCTCTCTCTCTCTCTCTCTCTCTCTTTCCGTCTCTTCCTCTCTGTCTGTGTGTTACCAACAAAGGATGACCTTTGGCCTGGACTCGTTTTAAATTCCGTTTGGCCAAGAGAGAAATGAGAAATTTTTAATAAATGAAAAATTTGATATTTGCCATATTTTTTTTCAATGAAATTTCGCAGATACACTTAGACAAAGATTTATCCGTACACCTTGTTTTTACTTTAACAGCTATGTTAGTCGAGACAGTTTTTAGTTGGAAATTTCGTTTGAATTCCGTTTAAATGATGCAAAACTTTTCTTAACCCACTAAGCACCTGTTGAAAATTGGGAGTTTAGAAAAGTCTATTTTTAAACTTCTTTCCTAGATTTAAAAAAAAATATTTAGATCAGAAACATTCTTTAAGCAATTCCAAAATTTTTAAAAATTACTTCGCTAGTAATTTTTTCAAAATTCCAAATATGACTATTTTTACCCATTTTTCCTACTTTTCACGCAAAAAGTGGCTTTTTAGCAATAAATGTTGGTCTGAGTGTATATAAAATGTTGCAACAACTGTCAACTGACAAAGCAACAGCCGATGTTGCATGCCCCTCCCCCCTCCATTCCCCTTCGCACTCTCTGTCGCTCTTATCGGTGCAACACATTGTTTTTGTCAGCTTTTATTTTTTTGGTCTGTTTGGTTTTCTCTTTTTGCGACGCGCGTTGACAATTTTTTAATGAAGTTTCATTTCGTTTCGTTTTTGCCGGCAAAAGTGTCAAATTAAAATAATCAGAACATGACAGCTACCGGCAGCCCAGGACCAGGACACGCCCCAAATCCCAGGCCCCAATTCAATTCCACTCAAAATTCAAAATTCAAGACAGCGACCCCTGAAAAACCCACGCCAAAAATGCACAAAAAAAAGTCAAGTAAAATGAAAAAAAAAATATGAGATGAAAAAAATAAATGTGAATGTTACTTAAAGTTGGTTTCATTAGCGTGAATTTCGGCGCATTTCTTGCAACTTCGTGCGCTTCATTAAAGCGACAAATCCGATTAGGAACTCAAGAAACTCGGACTAAAAACTCAAAAATAAATTGAAAATGAAATCGAATGTGAACCGCGACATGAACATTAGGCGGCCAGCGACTAAGCATTCAATGTCAACCTTCAGTTCAGTTCCCTTCTTGGCTGAAACTTGCTCCAAACTCCAAAGAACCGAAACCCAAAGGGAAAAGCACAAGAAATGAAAGAAATATTGGCAAATAGTAGACTGAAGAGCGTTTGAGTTTTGTGTACCCTACTCAAGCAGAAAACAAAACAAAACAAAACAACAAAAATATAAAAGGTTTAACATACGTGTCTCTCTCCCTCTCTCTTTTTGTGTGTGACGGAAATTTGAGATTTATGAATTCCCAGAATAATTCTGTGCAAAAATTAAGAAATTTAATTTATTTATCTGCTGCCAGCACACAAATGAGCTAATTAATTTGCATCTAAATGCCAGACAGCAGTTACTTTGAATCTGACGTGGTCTAAGAATGCCAACTGCATGACGTGAACTTCAAATTCTCAATAAAATCAACAATCAATAGGTCCAAAAATGGATTAATACATAAATTCAATAGTTTTAGTCACTTGAATGTTAAAGAATTTTGAAAGATTCAAATGTAATGACAAGTAATCAAAGAATTATTGCAACATTAAATATAATTATTTTTAGACATTGAAATACAAAATATTAATAATAACATTATTTGTATTAACATAAAATTATTTTTAAAAATTGAATTTTAATAATTATAAGTAAAACTTATTATATAATTATTCTTTTAATTATTCAACTAAATATAATAATTAAATTATTGTATTAAATATTTATATAATTATACTAAGATTTATTAAACTCATTTCAGTTAAAACTGTGAGAATAATTAGTTTTATTATTATAAAAAGTTATAAATGCTAAAAAAATAAGTTCAAATTTACATATGAATTTATCATAATTAATTGAATTTCTTTCACTTAAAAAATAAGAAAATAAAATAGATGTATTTAAATTTTATTTTATTTTATTCGATATGAAACTATTTTCAAAAGATAATTCATCATAAATGTGTGTATTAGAAATATTGAATTTCCTTAAGATTAAAAGTTCTTCTTGAATTCTCGCACAAGTATCGCGTTTACAACCCTCTTTCCGTCCTCCTGTCAACGTCTCCCCTTCTCCATCCAACTATTGTTGTGGTTGCTGTTTGTTGCACAGTTGCCCGCAAGTGACACGCCCCCTCTGCCCCTCTGCCACAGCTTTAGCTTCAGCCTAACCACAACATTGCTTAATATAAGAGTCATAGCTTGATTTTAGTCATAGCCGTATTTTAGCTATAGCTATAGCAAAAAGTTTAGCTGTAAAGACGCAGGTAAACAAGTTGAACGTTGGTTGCATGCAACATCATGTTTCGGTTGTTAGTCGGGCTGGGCAGTGTGTCGATTTTGGTTTATTTGCAACCTGAGTGTGTGTGGCAACTGTTGCTGCCACAACTGCCCCACCCCCTTGCTTCCACCTCTTGCCACCTCACAGATTTGTGCAGCCCTACAAATTGCTTCCTCATTGGCCACCAATTAAAAGTAATGAAAAGTTGTGCATGCCAAACACAGAAAGAGAGACTTGCTTGCCACATGCCACTTGCAACTTGCCACTCGGATGTGTTGCCGGCATTAAAGTCCAACAACGGTAATTATGCAAATTGCAAATGGAGCAGAGGCAGCTTAACTTAGCTTAGCTAAGGTAACTTGCCACAACCCATTCAGTTCACTTCAGTTCAGTTCAGTTTGGTTGAGTCCAGTCCAGTCCATGCCCCATTTTCATACTGCAACTGCAACTGCAACTGCAACCGCAAGTGTTGCCAGTAGGAAATCGAATTAGCGCACCACGTTGCACATAGACACAGAACGTGGACGTGGCATGGACACTCCATTGAACTCAACTCAACTCAACTCAACTAAACCGAACTGGAGTCCACTTAAATCGACTCCACTCGCCGCACAGTGGGTATAACTGCTAGATTTGCTTGTACAATTATTACTATTAGCAACTGACTATTTTTCTTACATTTTATTTAATTTACACAACTTTTAAAAATAGGTGTTTCTCTTTGAGTTTTTTTTATAAATCTCAACTTATTTTTTATTTACATAAAATCTTTACAAAAATTTAATAGATTAGAAAATTAAAAGTATTTTAATTATATTGTTACATATTTTTCTATTTCTAATTATGATTACAGTTGAACTTCCCTAACTCGAACTTCTCTAACTCGAATTTATCTGTAACTCGAACTAAATGAGTGGCAGTAAAATTAATAATCTTAGGAAAAGAACTCTATAACTCGAATATCTGCCTAACTCGAACCTTTGGATAATTGTGATTCGAGTTAGGGAAGTTCTACTGTATTTATTTTAAAATTAATAGGTTATTTATTTGAAGAACTTTTTTTATGTATTTTAAAGATTATTTTCAAGATTTAAATTTCAAAAGACAAATTCATATATACATTTTTAATAGATAAAAAAAATTTTAAGATTTTAAATTTGTAATTAAGATTATTTAAATTAATATGTGCACATGTAGAAATCTTTCCCACTGATTAATGTTATTTCAGGAACCTTTTATATTATGTAACTTTTATTTTAAGATTATTTTTGAACTTTAATTAAAATAACAAAAATTTTCAAAAGTTTTTTTTTTTTATTTTAGAAAAAACATATTTTAAATTTCATAATATGATTATTTTAATTTAAGTTGCACGAATCTAGAAATATTTCCCACTATGCGTAGTGGATTCTAGCAATTGGTTGCAAGTTGTTGTTATTGTTGCTGTTGTTCTTGTTGCCACACGCATGCAACTTAGCTTGATTATGAGTTGTGAAGTTGGCCAAGAACAAACTGAACGCGATTAGTTTTTCTTTTTTATGTGTTATTGTTGCTCGCCACAAATCGATTGGCGCTGTCTAAGAGACAGAGGTGAGCTGAGAGGGGGGCAAGGGGCAAGGGGCAACTTGCAACGTGTGACTAATTGACGTTGACGACTTTTTTGCCATTGAGAGTATTCTCTGTGCCACATGCATATTCGCATTCCTCACATCTTTGGGCCATAAACTTGAACTCGTTTCGCTGCGTTAACCGCTGCTGCTGCTGCTCTTGTTGTTGTTGCTGTAACAAACTGTGTGGTGCCACCAGGTTGCAAGCAGTGCCACTGCCACTGCCATTGACGGCAGCTAGCCAAGTTTTATGAGCCAATTCGCCGTTGCTGCCACCTCTCCACAACCTGTGTCTGTTTTTGCCTACTGCAATGTTAAATAGCGGAAATGGCTTTTGACTTGAAAAAGCATTAGAAAATGAAGAAGAAGAAGCAGAAGCAGACCAAGAAATTATGTGTGGCAGTTGGGTGGCCCAAATGCCTTTAAAGGTGTTGAAAGAAATGGTCAGCACTCAATTTCTGAGTGCCAATGCCTGTTGTGGCATTAAAAGTCCCATGGCCAGCACAGCATTTACAGCTAGACAGTCTTCCCTCTCTCTCTCTCTCTCTTTCCCTCTCTCCCTCACTCTCACCCTCGCTCCAGCTGTTGACAGCCAGGCTAATTGCAAATAGCCATAAAAATGCGCAACTTGTTTGACTTTTGAGAGCACTGCGAGAAATATGAAGATAACATGCATAGTTCTAAAACATGCCAGAAGAATATTTCCAACACTTTACAGTGGGCGATTTAGCTGATCTAGCGTCAAAAAATTTAGCTACTTAAATAATAAAAAATGTTTCTTAACAATGACAATTTATTTCGTATAGTAAATTTAAATCACTTTTTGATTGAATAATGCACATTTCTCCCATTTCACAGTGGGCAATTTTGCTGACATAGCATAGGAAAATTTAATAAACTTTATTATAAATAATTATTCTTTTACTGAAAAGAAGCTTGGTTCTTTTTTTTTATTCTTAGACAAAAAAAAGATGTTTTAAAACAAAACTCTTATTCTTAAGAGGTTTTGTCTAAGTATAATTGCAAGAGCACCTATTTTTAAATTTTTACTGTGCTTTGAATTATTCTCAGAAAGTTGTTTAAAAAATAAATACGAAAATTCTTGATTTTGAAATATTTGCAGATGTTTTATTAAATTTTAAAAGCTAATTAATTATTGAAAATTTATAAAGTTATTAGATATCGATTTGTTAAAGCTTAATATTTGTTTGAATTTAGACAGTAGATAGTTTCATTTTCTTCACGCTTATTCAGCTAAACGGACCACTGTGCGTTCCGCCCTCAATCATGTCGCTAGTGGCACACTTGTTGCATATGTTAAATTCTATTGAATGACAAACTTGGCATCGATGCGCTGTTTGTTATTGCCAGTTGTCCAGCTTCGATTCGGGCCAGGCCAACAGTCGCTTAATTGGCATCAAATTGCTTGCATATTTCAAACAACAACAGGCGAAAAAGACTAAAAGACTAAGAAAAAAAGGAAAAAGAAGGCGAAACAGCAGCCAAAGACACATCAATACAATGGTTATGTTATCCTCTCCCTTTCTCTCTCTCTCTGTATCTGTCTCTGTCTAACTTTACTGCCCGCTCCCTTGAGCATTTTTCAAAGTCCGAAGCGCGTTAACAAAAATCCTTTTGAACATGTCTGTGCTCCTAATCAAAATTCCAAAAGTCATCAGTGTGGAGTCCCCACTTTGGGCGCAAGTCTGTACCACTGTCCTGACTTCTCCCCTTCCCCCTTCGTCACTTTTGCTGTTGCTGCCCCAGCTTAATGACTACTGCATGAAATTCTTAAGCCAAGTTTTTTTTTTGGTTCACAAACAAACTCGCAAAAACGCGACAAAAAAAAAAGGAACAGAAAAGAAAAAGAAACGAAAATGGATTTCTTTAATTTATAATTTATTGATCTTACCGCAGCATCGAATGTCGAGTGTGGCAAGCACAACAATTGCTCATTAGCCGATGCCACAACAACGAAGCCAGCATTAATCAAAGGGACAGTGCCGCAAATGTTGCAAATGTTGCAACTGAGAACCTGCCTCAAGGTCAGCCCAAGTGATAACAACTTGTTAATTATCTACACTTTTGATAAGCAGCGTAGAAAGAGAAAGATGTAGAGAATGAAAGAGAAAGAGAGTGATAAAATACAAACGGAAGTTGCAAACAGTGTTTGTGGCAGCAAGGGGCAAAGAAAACCAATTTGGTTTCACATCAAACTTGCAACGCCTTCGACAACGCCCCAAAGAAACTACCGATAAAGTGGCTCAGCTCAGAGTGGCTGCCACTGCCACAGCTTCTTGCCACAGTCTGGGGCAGCAACATTCAGCGTCCACATCTGTTTCGCCGGTTGCGTATCTGCGTAGCTGCAACTGCAACTGCAACGCAACAAAAAGTGATTAATTTTTGATATTGCTTAAGAGATTGCCCACTAGACGGACAGAGTGATAAAAGGAGCGAGAGAGAAGCAGAAGGAGAGAAAGAAATGAGGAGGAGAACCAGAAGAAGTAGGTGAGACTGTAAAGAGGAGACGTCTGCAGGTGCCGAACGAGTTCAACTGGATGGTACACTGAGCGAAAAGTCAAATATATGTATGTAAATATATTAATAATATTTAAATCTAAATATTTTTCAGTCAATTAAAAAAACTAAAGTGGAGGATCTAGATGTTATTTTTATTTATAATTTAGCAATTTAATTTATAAGCTAGTACTTAAAAAAAAATATTTAAATATTATTTATTAAATTACAAAGTTGAAGGATATTTTTATTTTAATTTATATATTCGTCTCTGAATTTTTCATAATTAAAAATGAGTTCAAAACTTAATTGGAATTAGCTTTTAAATATAATTAAGTAAGTGATTAACAATTATTTTAAAATAAGTTTATAACTCTTGATCTATGCAAACTGCTAACTTATGCATTTCAAAATCATTTAAAGTTTAATTTGTTGGATAGTATGTTTTCAAAATAATATATTTTATTGTTTCACTGTGAATAATTATTCGCTCCCCAGTTCCTTATTAATTTCCAAAATTCGTGTATATATTTTTAATAATACATCAAAAGTTTTACCCATTTCATGATTATTTTCTCTTATAGATACATATGTACTTTGTATACTTAGTTAAAGAATTCTTTACATTTTCTATTTCAATTGAGTGATTTCGAATAAGATTTTAGCTCAACAGATTTCTCTCTGTGCAATGAAGGCAAACAAAGTAAACGTTGAAACAGGATACGAACTTGGCCTCAGGTCTCCTTCCCGTCTTCTTCTTTTTAACTCTCCTCTTCTCTTGTCTCCTGTCTCCACACTTCTCTCGTCTGTCTGCCAGCTATCAATCAGTTTTTGACATTTTTAACTGGAATTTCATGAAAATTTATTCGATTTTAAATTAAAAAACAAAATAATAAAAAAAGCAGACTAAATGGAATAGAATGGATCCTGGATACTGATCCTGGGCGCCTAAACAACTCACAACTCACAAAAGTAATTTTTGGAATTTACATAAAAATTGTGCGCATTGTTGAAATGTTTAACGAGCGTCTTGTTGTTTATTAGCTGACTTCCCTTTTCCTTTTCCTTTCCCTTTCCCCCTTCTCTCTCCTCACTCCAATGAGACGTAAAATCAAATCAAAATAAAGTAAAGAATTTAAATGGCAATTTAATGAACTCAAAATCCACGAAATGAACAGAAACAAACAAAGCAACAAACAATCACAATTCCCAATCCTCAATTCTCCAAAAAGCCAACAAGTATTGGGCCATCAAAATTCATTTGCACTTCAGAGAGTCTGTCAGACAGTGTGTGAGACAGAGGGAGAAGGATGAGGAGAGAGAGAGAGAGGGGAAGAGAAGAGGAAGGGGACATGAGATGAAGGCATTTTAAGCAGCTTAAAACATCAGATGATTGTGGCTGATTAATCAGAGTGCGAGCATTTAAGCTGGACTCGAAAAAAGGGAGAAGGAGAGACAGAGAAGGAGAATGAGAGAAAGAGAGAGAGAGAGAGAGAGGCATTCAGTTGCTTGCGTGTTTATTTTAACCCATAAAAGTGTCATTTATCAATTTCGTAGCACACACAAAAATCTCACTGCCACACGCAGGGAAACCTTTTCCCTCTCTGTCTCTCTCCCTCTTTCTCTCCCTCTCTTGTTCTCCCTTCGCCTTCGTTTATAGATTTCGCTTAATTGGCCGCCTCATTTTAATGTTGTGACATCAATCAACAGACACTCATTGTCAAAGAATGAGAGAAACTTTCAATTTTTTTAGAGATTTTCTTTTTATGTTTGCTTGAAATTTAAATCGCTCAGTTTGTTAATTTTTATTGAGTTTAAATTTAACTTGATTTCGTGTTTATGCGTTCTTTATATCTAATTGGGAATTGCTTTTGGCCTTAGACACATTAAAGGTGGGCGGTGGAGGTGCCGGGGAGTGGGGGGCGTGGCACTTTGTGGAACTTAACCACAGAGACCATTAGTACAGCAAATGGATTTTACTCTGTCCGACAGGGCTGACAAACAAAACACACACGAAAATAAACTTAACTCTGATACAGAGAGAGAGGAAGCATTATAGAGAGTGAGAGAGTGAGGGAGACAACTACCAAATGTTGCTGTCTCTTTTACACTTCTAACTTCATCTCTGCTGCTCCTGCTCGATTTGTGTCCTAGACAAACGCATCGAATTCATGTCAATATTTGCATTAATTCACTTCTCTCTGTCTCCCTCACTCTCTGTATCTCTCACTCACTCTCTGGACAGGCACAGCTGTGTCAGCTCAGTGTCCCTATTAGTGTGTACACTCCTGTATGTGTGAGTGTGTGTGTTGGGATATGTGTGCATTGCGGTTCCAGTCACGTTCTGGGCACTTAATGTCGCCTATTCCCCATTCCTATTTAGTCCTTTTCTCTCTCCCCTCTCCCCTCTTCATATTCTCATCCCCTAATCTGCGGTGCCAAATGACTTTTATTAGTAAACTGCACTGGGCAAAAGTTTCATGTGCCATTAAAAAACTGTGAAAACCCCATTACAGTTGGTCCCTTTTAATACCTTGTGGACATTGATAGTTGCTATCTAAAAATGTGATGATATAAGTTGAATATTGATATCTAAAGAGCCAAAGATTAAAAAACCAACATTTATAGAGCTTCATAGATATGATTAGATCTTTAGAGATAATGTATGCAAGTCTTATAAGTGCACTCTGAATTATAGCTCAACAACAAAATCTTTTTTGCACATATTTGATAAAGTTTTTACATTAATATTTTAATTTCAGACTATAATTCTAGTGCTAAATGCGGTCTAAGATATAAAATAACTATTATGACATGCACATATCAATTAATCATTGTGTAGGATTTAACCTTATTTAATAAGATTGCAGTAATAAATCATTTTAGTTAGATATTTTTCCAGTTAAGCACTGTCTTTAAAAGTATCTCTAATTTGTATTTTAATTTCTAGGACCTTATTGGAAGATGCCTTTAGAGTTTTTTAAGGAAATCTTTCTATTCATTTATTTTAATTTCTATCTACAGATCTCAGCTGTATAAAGATCTAGATTTGAAAAAAAGACAACGTTCAATGAAGTAAAAATTTCCAATAAATTCAAATCACAAGGTATTTTCCAGTTAATCGATCGATCATTCTGTAGATGACAGTTGCATTAAGAGCTCGGTTTTTTAATCTTTTTCCTCAGCCTTAATAAACCACCTTATAGAGCTTATTTCTAGGGTATCAACCAGTTAAGCACTTTTCGGTTATATGATAATTTTCCTAGTCGAAACTTTTGCTCTTTTTTCAAATGTTCTTTTTGCTGTTGTCAACTTTTGTTTGGGTCACAACTTTTCACCTTGTTGTGGTGCAAGTATTCCCCCATTTTATCCCGCTGCCACGCCCCCCTGCAACTCATTTCCGCCTCTGTCTACACTTTTCTAGAACTTTTGTTAACTTTTTGCATGGTGCATAATTTTGTCATTTAATTTGGTTGCTTTAATTTATTTCAATTAGCAGACGAAATTGTGTTGCTAACTGTTTGTTGCCGCACGACTGACACATGCCACACCCCCTGCCCCTCTGGCCACCCTCAACCCTTTTGGTAAACAGATGGAGAGAGAGAGAGGCACAAATAAATATCACGCATACGACGCGTTGTTCCCTCTGGTTGCTTGTTGCTTGTTGCTTGTCTCTTGTCGCTGTCACTGTTGTTTCTGTTGTTGCAGTTGCACTTGCTTGATTTTATGGCGCGTGACAATTGTCCACAATTTCCGCTTGCCCCCTTTGCCAGCCCCTCATCCCCCGCTTAGTTTATTGTGCTGCAATTGCATTTAAATTTTGCCAACGCATTTTTTTTAATTAACGTTTTCTGTGCTCTGCTTTTGTCTGTGTTTGTATTGTTGATTGTGCCCCGTGCCACTTGCTCCACATGCCCCCTGATGTCTCTTGATGTCGGACAACTAGCATTTAAAATGCATTGTGTTATTGGCTTTTGTCATTGGCACACGTAAATCCATTGGAGCATGAAACGAACACACTGCACAGTGGTCACAAATAAGAAATAAAAAGGGGCAAAGTAATATAAATGCATATCGAGAAAATAAATTAAAAGAATATATTTATAAAAAAAAATAGTGAAATTTATTATTATTTGATTATTTCGATTCCTATTATAATAATTATTTAAGGCGTTAATCACAAAAAGACACATTGATTGAAAAATTCATTTTCAATTTACCATAAATGTTGTAAATTTAATAAGAAATTTATGAAATCAATATAAGTATTTTGATGCATTTGGACAATGGATAAAGACCAAGTCTAGAAAATAAATACAAAATAAAAACTTTTCAAATTTTTTAAGAAATTACACCTTTTTTCTTTAAGTTTTTCTATGATTTGTATATAATTATAGTAGTTAAATATTTATAATTTTACATCGTAAGTAAGTAAACTTTTTATAAATAAATAGATAAGTAGAGTATTTAATTTTATAATTGAGCTAGTTGTAAATTCTAATAACGATTTTCTTGACTGCTTTCATTTGAAGCTAAATAAAAATAAATTATTAAAAATGGTAATGATGAAAAATGTTTGATATAATATAAATAGTTTTTAGCTGTGCATGCTTTATGCTTAAATTTATAGCATTTTTGTGAGCACCATTAGTATGTTATTTACCACTGTGCAGTGTATTGGACAGGGACTAACTTTTGCTCGAGAATTTTGAATATTTCATTGGATGCACAGTCAGCTGAGCAAAGCATTTTTGACACGGCTCCCAATACAACTCTCTCGCTCTCTCTCTTCTGTCTCTCTCCCTTGCCACCTTAAACACTTTTCAACAAATTGTTGCACAGTAATCGAAATACAGCTGATAGCAAAAGACACAGACTTCTGAATCCTTTGCTGCAAAATTGCATAAAATATTTTCATATGCAAGCAGAATTTGTAGATGAAAAGAGAAGGAGTAAAGACAGTTAGACTGTGGGGTTAAAAATGTATTTGCAAGTGTGTCCAACACTTTGACAGGCATCTTAGAAACGGATGCCTTTTGTTGTTGCTGTTGTTGGTGTTGTTGTTGTTGTTGTTTGTCCAGGCTCTGTCCAAATATTGCCCTGTGTGAATCATGACACAAGCAAATCTTGTCGGTCAGATCAAAAAAGGCTTTGGCAAAATTTATGTGTGCAACACAATGGGTAAAACAAAAGCAAAGACAACAACAAAAGCAAAGACAACAACAACAACAACAAAAAGAAAACATAAACCATTGCTGAGACAGCAGAAGATCCCAAAAGATCCCAACGCGTTGAGCGAATGAAAATGAAATGAAATATTTTATGTTCATAATAATGACACCAACTTCAGAGGCAGCTACAAAAACAGACAGACAGGCAGACGGATGGACAGAGAGACAGAGGGACTGAGAGACATGAGAGACGTATAGCAAGCGCCAAAATGTTATAAAATGTTGTTTGCAGCATATTATTATTATTATGATGAGGAGGCAGCTGCCTTCTGCCCCATTCTGAATCCCATTCTCATTCCCATTTTCAATTCTCATCCCAAAATGTGTGAAGTTTATGAACTACGCAACATCTGGAGGCTTTGACTTCAGCTTTAGCTTCAGCTTTAGCTTCAAATTGATTCAAGTGCCCCGACGCAAAGCATCTCATAAAAAAGACATCAATTTTGACTTTGTTTGAAATATAATAAGTATGATTTTGTGTCGTATGTGTTCAGTGCGAGACTAGCAGATGCCCTGCACATATAAAAGGAAACTTAAAAATAAGTAGTTTATTCTTGTGATGGAAAGGGAACTCTCTAGTCAGAAAATGTTGTTATTATATATTATAAACGTTGTTGATATCGGAAGGATTCGTCTCTTATAGCAAATCATTTTCTAAGAAATTCCTTTAAAAAGTAAAAGACCCTCCTATTTATAAAGTTAGAAAAATCAATCGTTGATAACCAAATAAATAAATTTAAAAATATAGATAAAATAATTAAAATCTGGCTTAAAGAGTTACTCACAGTAGACTACACTAACAAACAATGCTACCCGCTCTTGCCAGCGCATATAGGGTATAATAATACCATAAGACAACTTCGAAAAAGAAGACTTGAGTTCATTAACAAATTGATACAACAAAACGCTGTAATTATCGCGTAGAGAAACGAAGGCCAAACAGAAGCAGCAGCAAGTGGAAGAATTGGGAGTAGCTGAATAGGAAGAGAACAAAGAGGAGGTGAATGAGGAGGAGAAGCAGCAACAGTAAGTTCCACATAGCTCGCAGCTATTTTGAGCAGAGCGTTCAGCAATTAAACACTTGAAGAACTGAACTGGAGTCGAGAGTTGTAGCTGAAGCTGAATCTGAGACTCGAAAATGTTGCGAGTCTGTTTCTGTTTCTGCTTAGGGTATTTTCATATTGGCACGAAATACAAACTAAATAAAATGTAAATTTGTTATAAATAAACTTATATATTTCTATATAAATAACTAAAACAGTAACTAGTACTTAGCAAGAAACTTGATTAGAATAAATAAAATAAATAATAATAAATATAATCAGGATAAAGTGCTGAGTCGTTTGGTCAAGTTTTTCTATACATGAACAAAGAAACATTAAATTAGAAAATCAAGATTTATTGCATAAAAGTTGTAATTACTGAAATCATTTAAATAATAGAAAAGAACCCACAATTTGAAAATAAGTTTATATTTTATATATATTTGTTATAGGAACGAACGCTTTAAATTAAAATTTTTGTACGGAAAACTGTAATATTTAAATGTTAAATTTACCATCAAACAAAAGTTAAAATAATTGAAAAGATATTTGATATTTCATTATTTTAATATTTATTCAAAAATAAATTTAAATTTATTAGAAATCAAATATCATATATTATTAAAAATATATTTGATATTTTATTAAAACTGAATGTTTTCCAAATAAGTTACTTGATAAGACATTTTTTAAACTTGTCAATATTACTACATTTGCCTGCAAGGGTATTGAGTCTTCGGCATGCTGAACTTGTCTTTCATCTCAACTTTTTTTTGCAGTTGCCATTATGGTTTATAATTATAGGCGCTGGAATGCTGCCCAAAGTGGGCGTGCAACTGACTTGATTCCTTTTTTTAACTGTGAGTATAGATATAGTCATGTGTGTGATGAGTATGTGTGTGTGTGTGTGTGTTGAGTGTGTGTGGCACGCCCACTGTGTAGCCAGTTGAGTAGTAGTTAGTGTAAGATGCAAACCTTAAGATACACGCGTCGTTTTCAAGTCAATGAGGCTACCACATTTCTCAACTTATTCCAAGGAAAACTCTTGACTTTTGACGTGGCTTAAGTTGTGTTTTCGGGCCAACTGATAAGAACATAAATGTAGAAAAATAATGAAAAATATAAAAATGACAAGCGAATCACTAGGAAAAACATTAAACGGAACCAGAGACAAAAAAAAAACACAACAGAAAAAAACTCATGTTATTTTGAAAGCGCAAACAAATTCGTTGGAAGTACAACAACAATAAGTAGAGACTGGCGCTGAAAGGTGTATGTGTGTGTGTGTGTGTGTGTGAGCGTGTTTGTTCTAAGCCAGATTTGAGAAAGACAAGTTGAGAGTGAAGTGAAGTGAAGTGCGTGCCACAAGCGAAAGGCAACGCCTGATTAATTTCAACTGATAAGCGCGTCATTTGCCTTTGTTTGCGGCTCTGATTGTGTTGTGCGAGTGTGTGTGTGGTGTGTGTTGTGTGTGTGGTGTGTGTACATTGTGTGTAGGCTGTAAACGTTGCGCAGGCGCAAACATTTACCAGGTCATACGCCCCGGCACAACAACAACAACGAGACACACACGGGGCAAAAAAGAAAAAAAAATACTTTATCTTTATCGCATGTTGTTTTCTGTTGTTATTTGTTGTTGTTGTTGCACTGTTGTTGATGAAACGTCGCACGTTTCAGGCAACAATTACAACCACAAAAGGGGCCATCAGCGAACCATCAACAGCAACGACAACAACAACAACAACAGCAACAACATCGACAACAATCTCAGCCTGAAGTCGGAGTTGTTCCAGACCAAGTACCTTTATGGAGCGCATTCCCGATAAGCATCGTGCGTCGGCAGCTTTTGTCAAAAATATTTATTTCTTTTATTTTTTTGGACCCTGTACTATTTAAAAAAAAGAGCTGGGATTACTGATTCAATTCCAATAAATATAAAAATATTTGTTTTTTAGTCAGTACTCCCAGCTGTGTTTAAAAATTAAAAAATGTAGATACAGAAGGAATTTAGAAAGCAAATCATGATGAAAATGATTCTGCAGATGAAAATTTGCTATGAAAGTTTTCGATTAATTATAAATTTCGGGAAAAAAATTAGCTATTGAAAATGAATAAATTTTAGATATACCATAGAATAAATTGAAAAATCAAATCATGGTCAACAAGATGTTCCACGTGAAAATTGGTCGAGTTTTGAATTACGAAAAACGAATTTTTAATAATGAATTAATATTAGATAAAAAATTAATTTAGAAGGCAAATCATGATCAATATGATATTCCGAATGAAAATTTGTCAAGCTCTAACAAAATTATGTAAGATCAAAGTTTTGTTCTGGATTTTAAAATCGTTTTTTTTATCACACACTTCTGTCCATCTGTATTTTTGTAAAAAGAAAGTTGCAATTTGGCGGCATAAAGTCGCCTTCTTCATCGTCGAAGATTCTGGCGCTCGCAGTCGCAGATTCAGGATCTATTGAAACTATTGTAATTGAAATCTTTTCTCATATTATTTTTGTGTCCTCTTTATTTGCTTTACAATTTTATTGAGTGTGTTAAATATAATGGGTGTCTCACAGTCGAGTTTGCTTGAAGTGTCTTGATTTCACTAAAGTTTTTAGTGGCACGTTTATGCTGCAAATTCGGCGTAAATTTGTTAAGGCGGTGGCACATGTCCTACATGTCCTAATCAAGTTGTAAGTTGAACGACACAAAAGGTGGAAGATGCAACAACAACAACAACTACAAAAATAATCAGATTTTCAAACTGATTTGACTAAGAGGAAGTTGCAACTAATAGCTTGCAGCTGCAGCTGCAACAGCAACAGCAATCGCTTGCAACGTGGAGGTAAACATAATTTAGTAAACTTGCCCCATAAACTGTTCGCTGGTCTGGACTTAAAGTTATGATCCCTGGCAGCATCGAGTTCATTTTGCAATTATAGACAAGGAAGAGCAGCAAAGTTGTTGTTGTTGTTGTTGCTCTTCTTCCTCTTGCTGCTTGCTGCTTGCTGCACCTGCTGTGCTGTGTGGCAGCAACTTAAGGCAGCAGCTCGATCGTTTCTTCGGTTCTCTGTGCACCACATAAATTGTGTTGAACTTGCAACGCTTTGGGTGTTGTTCCTGCAACAGTTGCTGCCTTGACTTGTTGCTGCTGCTGCTGCTGCTGCACTAATTTATGGCTTGCTGCTTGCAACGAATGACTAACTGAGTAACTGACTGACTGACTGACTGACTGACTGACGGATGGATGGACGTGTGGGGCAAGCAGTTATTTGAATGGCCATTTTTGGGACTTTGGCATTTCACTGGCATCCAAAATTGGTTGACAACGATGCCAAGATAAACATCTTACAGATACTTTGGGCAAGCATGCATCTACAAGATACTTTTCCATCGTCCTCCTTTGTTATTATCATGCCATCTTTGAGCCCTGTCTTGTTCGACTCAGCTCTTGTAATTTTCGCCTCGTTGCCTGCTCTGCATATAAATGAAGTTGCCTGGCCTCAAAAAAAACACACACACAGCTTAGCTACAGATACATTTGTATCTTTTTGTGTAGGGAGCGCAGCGCGCCTTTCAAAGACCAAAAATTCAATTAAAATTATGATTTTACATAAATATAAATTGCGGCTGAGCTACATTTGTATCTAATGAATCGTTTGCTCAGCAGCCAAACCGCAAATTAAAGTTGAGATACATTTATTTTTTCTTCTTTGCGTTGCGTAGGCGGCGCCACAATGAAAAATATATCTGTTTTGTGTCTGCCACTGGTTTTATGCCTCATTTTGTGTGTCTTAGTTTACCTGAGATTTTTTGTGGTTTTTTAAACATGATGAATGACTGGAAAATCGAACGAATTCGAACTGCGTGCGCCAGAAAAGCCCCAAAAATGTTTATCTCAGGTCTGACCCTGGAGTTCATTACTTACCAAACAAAATAAAGAAATCCATAAAATATGCAAAGGCGTGCCCAGGTGAACAGATAATCTCTCTATACGACGACGAAGCCAGCTTTAACTTTGACTTTTAATATATGATAATTAATTCATTATCAACGATGCTGTGACGTGGATAGACAGACGAAGAGACAGAGAGACAGACGGAAAGGCGGACAGGACAACGCTGACAAGGATTTCACTTGCAATTAAAACGAACAAGACACAAAAATTGCAGTAAGCTGGCCAGAACAGAGAGCTTGAAGCTGGCCAAAAGACTTAGCCGTATATTCATTGATTAAAGCCACAAAGAGCGCTTCCAACTGTGCCTCGACATGGACCTGCAAAACTGATTATCTGCATAAAAGCGACTAAACGAAAGGAAGCAAAAAATAATTGCCCAGAACTGTTTAACATATCAGCTAAAAGACAGACAGGGAGAGAGAGCGAGAGACACTCACAGATAAAGACAGAGAGGGGAACAGTGAAGAGTGAAGACTCGAGTGAGTCTTTTATAAAAACTCACAACATGTCATTGGTAACGTCGTGAGGCTAAAAGGCACCCTCAACTGTGTGTGTGTGTGTGTGTGTGTGTGCGACTTTGACTGCACAGGACATGGACATGGACATGTCAATGTCTGTCCAACTGTCTCACTGTCTGCCACTGCCTATGGCGACTTCTCTGATCCATATCGTTAAAAGTTAACGCTTTAGCGGCCTTAACATGGCTTTTAGCGTTAATTAACAACGAATTTTTGTTAACGAAAATGCAAAATGCAGCAACAGCCGCAACACCAACAACTACATGCAACACACACAGAATGTTAAGCGATAAGCTGACAACAACAACAACAACAACAACTGCAGCACGATTAGCCAAAATATTTGAATTAAACGCTGTAAAAACAATGTTAGCCATTTAACAGCGCCGTTAACAAGCGTTAGCTAACAGCTTATGTAATTAACAGCCTTAACAGTGCCATTACAGGAATTTTAAATGGGCGCACAGAGCTTTAACAGCTGTGTTGGCAGAATAGTTGTTTTACGTTTAATCTGGCTTTTTTTTAAGTTTAATTGCAGGAAAATTAATAAACTTCTCACTATTTTTTAATGTGTTTTCCTTTACACCGCTATTTTTTACCTATAAATTGTACAATAGAACAAGTTATTGGTTTTTTTTATTTATTGTGTGATTTTTATTGAAGCAAACTAAAAATTAACAAAAACTATTTAAACATTGCTTAGCATAAAACTACAAGCTGAATTTAAAGTTAAAATACATATAAATATATGGTATGTTTATTAACATATATTATTTTATATACACACATAGTTTAGTCATCTTTATAAATGTTTTATATGGTGATTGATTATCAATTAAAAACTTAAGCATAGACTAGACCATTAATTTAACTACGGCTTAGCTTCAATGGAAGAGTGTGTCTCTTTTTGTGTGTAAATCTATAAAAGGAAGCACTTGGAGAGTGTTGAATAATGTGTTGAATTGCAAATATCCTTATGCGATAATACAGTTATAGCTAGAATCTTCGATGGTATTTGGAAGGCATGAAGAACAATCTATCAGTGTTTAAATCTCTAGGAAGCACAACGTTCGAGTTGAAATTCTATCATATATTATATACAAAAGAATCAATTGCTTAAATGTTATCGATTACTTAATTTTTAAATCACAGTGGTGAGATTTGTTTTTTTTTTCCTTATTACTTGTTATTTTTCGACGTTTTGCCCAATCGGTTCAGAACCGCGTACGCCTACAACAGCCAATACACCCAACAATATACCCTGGAGATATACCCTATAAGTATATAGAGTTCTTTTATAAGGGCGGGCAGAAGCTGAAGTAGGGAAAGAGTCGACAGTGCAGCGAATAGAATCTCTTGGGATCCGTCTGAAGATCAAAGCCATTCACTTTGATGACATTCCATTGATTCTTCATGTGCGCATAGCTGAAGGACACCTGATCCTGGAACGTCTCCGGGCGTATGAGTTCCATGGGCTCCAAATGCGAATGGAAATTGTCGACAACGGTGAGTGGCACCTTCAACAAATGCTCTGCAAAAGAGCACAAGCAAAAGAAAGATGGGGAGTTAGTTGAGAGAAGAAAGAAGATGAAAAAGGCACTCACCTATGATAAAACCCATTGTGACATCATCCGGAAAGCGTATCTTGTCGCCGATGCTAATAAACTTGCCACCACCTGCTATGGGCAGCATCTTCAGAGTCAGAGCTCGACTCAAACAAAATCCAGCGCCGCCTGTGGCAAACCAGAAGGTTATCTTCTTGTTCGTCGTCGCATTCTTCTGCAAAAGCGGACAAGGATCGAAAAGAGATGCAAACAGTTAACGGAGGAACTTGACCAAAAATAAAAATATAAAATAAAATCCAAGCCAAATTTAAGAAACTCTGCTCCAACACACTTGATTAATTGACCATGTAAATGGGGGAAACTTAAAACCCAAAAATTAAACTTAAGCCATATCGAACCCAACCCAATCCAAAAGTAGAACTTGTTTTTTTCTCTTTATTTTTTGCTGACCTAATGAAGCGTTAAGTTTGGACTTTCAATTAGGGATCAGACCAACTGATTCGCTACGAGTGCTGTGAGTTGGCTACATTGTGTGGCATGCCCCAAGTCGAGCCGACAAAACTGTTGCATGCACATTCATTACGGGATCAGCTGGCAATATTTCAAATGCCTCAACAGCAGCAGCACCGATTGGAATTGGAGTTGGAATTGGGAACGAGTTCAGCCAAAGACAGTGACTGTCTCTGTCTCTGTTTCTCTCTCTATCTATCTGTCTCTCTCTGTGTCTGAGCCAGATCATATCGGTTATTAATGATAGCCCACGCTGGCAGCTGGAAGCCAAATGGCGGCATAGACAAATGGCCCCGACCAGGCGCATAAATAATGCAATGCAATGCAATGGAAGCGAATCCACCACAAGGAGAAAGGCGATCGCAGAGTCCAAGCTGCATGTAATTACCAGTATTGGAAAATATGCAAAAAAAAAGTTACAAAAAAAGATGCATTAAAGAAAATGTATCCAAGGCGCGCCAAAGTTTTCATACACTTGCAGACTAGTGTTGACTTAAAAAAAAGTTGGCCAACTGAAAGTGCATACAAATTATTTATTTATCCAACAATTAAATTTCTTTGACTGATATTCAAAAAATCTATTCAGAAAAATATTAATTTTTGAATAAAAGTTTTTTGTAGATTTTAGCAATTAATTAATGAAATAAATTTTCTCTTTTAATCAAAATAAATAGCATTGAAAATTATGACATTCATAATTGAATTTTTGATATTTAATAAGCTTTTGCTGATATCTCTAAGCAAACTAAAAATTTAGCAAATAAAAAACTATTGGTGGACTTTAAAAATATATAAATAAATACATTACATTTTTTAATCAAAGAAAAAAATGTAAATAGTACTTAAATTTCATTTTATAATTTAAAAAAAAAATATCATAATATAACTCGTGCTATTATTTAATGAAATTTAATAAAATAAAATCAGTCTGTCTAGAGTTTCTTTACAATATTTTAAAAAATGAGAGACGACTTGATAAAATACCTCAAGCTGACGGCAAATTTAAATCACAATAAAATTCTTACTATTATTTACGGATATTTAATAAATTAATATTGTTTTTGTTCTCCCTAAATATCTATCTGACTGTACCAAGTTTCTCAACAATATTTTTATAAGATAATATTTCTAAAATACCCCCTAATTCATTATCGTATACTTACATTGTCCAAGTGGATCTCGAGTGGCGATGAAATGCTCGGCTTGCCCAGATACCAATCCACAGTGGGACTGTACTCGTCCAGCAGTTTGACCAGGCGTGGCACATTGACATAGTTGTCATCATCGAAGTGACAGAACCATCTGAAAATGGAAAAATCAAAGTAAATGATTAAGTTTACAATGAAAATTTAACTCAAACAGAGGACACATTAAAATTGCATTTGAAATAAATAAATATACATATTTTTAAATAAGTATTGCATTTAATTTCTCGAGATGGAGTTAACACTTGAGGAATTGGCCCGAATTGCACTCGGTGTGCCCGAGTTGAATAATGTGAATGTGGCCGTGTTGCACAGTCTGCTGAATGTGCTGATGAAGAAACTGGACTGCGGCAAGGATCTGGTCAGCATCGGGGGATTCGAGGGCAAGTGCCTGGAGCGTTTGCTGGAGCGTTCAAAGATCTCGCCGTTGCCCTTTGATGTGGCCAACATTGCGCCCATTTCCACTGAACTCGAGAAAGTGGAGGCAATGGAGAAACGCATCGCGTGTCTGGAGTGCAAACTGGATGCACATTTCAAGCAGATCCGTGTGTGCAACAAGGTCAACAGCAACAAGTATCAGAAGCAGATCTGGGAGCAGTATTCCACGCCCTGCGAGGATCTGTGCACCGTGTGCGATGAGGACAACAAGATCGCCTGCAGTCTGCTCCAGAACACGGACTTTATGAAGAAACTGTTGCGCCGGATTGCCTCGCCCATGATGGACCAGATCGAGGAGATCCAGAAGGGCCTCAACACATTCTACGAGACGCTGAAGAGCTTCCTGAAGAAGACGGAGGCACTCTTCGAACGCCTCGAGATTGTCAAGCAGTGTGTGATTGAGATCGAGAATCTGCGGGAACTGGTCAAGGAATACAACTTGACGTTCATTGGCACCATGGAGGAGCTGCAGGACATGCTGGACAGCAAGCTGGACAAGGTTCACATGCCGGCACTCAAGAAGTACATTCGCGATCATTTCGAGGACATCGAGACGCGTCTGTCGAAGATCGAGGACAAGGACACGTGTCCACGGGCCGCAGGATTTGTCAACACGGGCATTCGTTGCATCTCCTGCGGCAATTCGCGAATCGGCGTCGATATTGGCCCGCAGAATATTGGCCCAATGCCGGATGCCACGGCCAAGGACTTGCCACCGCATTTGCAAAACACTTGCCACAAATCGTTCGTGATTCGCACCAACGAACGGGAACCAACGTTGATGGTGCGCGTCAACAATTTGGACTTGGACGTGATACAGCAACGTTTGAACCGACCCTCGGGCAAAGTGTGCAAACTGCCCGATGCCAATGACGCCATTTATGGGGTTCGCAATTCCGTTTTCTCTGATTAAAGTCGTTGGCACTTACAAAATCGTTTCGTTTACAGCAATAAAATCAACAAAAAAAAAACAAATGTTAAAAAAAGAAATGCATAAAAAATGCACTCATTTAAATAGTAATTACCAGGGGGAATATGAGCGTCAGTTCTCTCCCTCTTTCTCACTCTCTCTCTGTGGATTAGCGGCTGTGACAAACGATCAGCCATATCCGGTAGCCAATGGCCAATGGCCAACGGGGCAACAGGGCCTAATGACGCCATTAAAATGCAGTCGAGGCCATCGAACGGGTTCCCTCTCTCTCTTCCCCTTAATTCCCCCTCTCGTTGTCCAATGAGATACAGGGGCAACCACAACTAGCTCATAAAGTTAAAGTATCTTATGGATACACTTAACTCGACTCAACTCGATCTATAACTGCTTTTGATAAACTGCAACAGGAAACTTAACTCTTAATAGAATTAAGTTAGAGTAGCGACTCAACTGCAGTTGAGATACGAGATACTTAAGTATCTTGTAGATAAGAGTGTAGTTTTAAGATAATTGATTAAGTGCAGAAGTTGCAGATAACGAATGAGTCCTAAAAAAGCATTGCCTTACAAAAACAAAACTAAAAAACAAAGAAATAGTAAACTACTTAGGTTTGAACTATGTATTGAGGCTAAGTTCAAAAACTAACAAACGGCAAACAAATTAAAAAGTGGAAAAGTAAGCAAAATAAAAAAAAAAAAATTTAAATACCATAAATTATATTGACGAATATAATTATAGATTAAAAAATGAAGATAGATTTGAGTTATTCTAAAAATGTCAAGTGGTAAATATGAAAAAAAGAAAAATGATTGGAAAAAATTTAATTTTGTAAATGCATTAAATGCTTTAGAGGTCAAAAAATGATCAAATTGACATTTCGTAAGGAAATCAATCAGTTTTAATATTGCTATGATAAAGAATAGTTTTTGTCAATCTTTTTCAAAGTTTCAAGGGAAAAATATGGAAAAGTGGAAAATTTTGAAAAAAAAAATTAATTTTTCGAATGCATAAAATTGTGAAAATCGTAATTCAATTAGAGATGAAATAATATTAAAATTGCTTGAGTATTTAAAGCTTAAAAATTACTTTAGCAGTTTTAAGATTACTAAATGTATCTCTGGTTGACATAATTTTAAGCTTAGACTTTGGCCTTTCTTTCTGTTTGAATAGTATCTTTAAGGTTCTAAATTCTGTGCATCTATCGCCAAATATCTCACGCAGATATAACTGCAGTTCTATAGTATCTTAAGAATCATATCTTGCTGTGCAGTTAAATAGTATCTGGCTAAGATGTTGAAAACGTATCTCAACAGCTTTGGCAACAACTGAAGACAGTTATCTGCTAAGTTGTTGCTCTATCATTCGCTAAACCTCTTTCTCCCTCTCTTTCTCACTCTCTCTTTCTCTCTTTTCCTGTCTCTTTCTATTGAGTATTGAGTTGAGTGCAAGCTAAGAAACTATTCAATAATATTCGAAACCTTTGCCTGGCGTCTGTTGCCCGTAATTTAATATTATTTTTATTGCATAAGCTTTAAATGGGCGTTAAGCAGATTGACAGAGGAAGGGGGAAAAGGGGAGGGGAGGAGGCAAAGGGAGGTAGGAAGAGGAAGAGGTAAGAGTCTTTTGCCTTTGCTTTTTCTAGCCATAGTCACAGTCAGAGTCGCAGCTAATCGCAGTTGTGGCATTCATAAATTGCATGTTGCTGCCGTTGTTGTTGTTGTTATCGATCTTGTTGTTGTTGTTATTGCTAATATTGCTGTGGCTGCCACATGCGATACCTGTGCGAAACGGCAGCCAAGTTGTTGTTGTTGTTGTTGCCTCTTTTGCCGCTTCGTGTCGCATAAAAACGCGCTTTTAATATCGCTTAATTATGCGTGCCCTCTCTCTCTCTCCTACTCCCTCTCCCTCTCTCTCCCTCTCTGTTGTCCCTGTGGATTTCTACCAAATTGAAATCTAGCTGACATTTTATGTTCTCTGTCGCTTAATTAACGCGTTCTTCTTGTGTTTTTCCCCCATTTTGGCATTTATGAAAATGGAAATGTTTTCATTTTGGTTTGGAAGCAACAACAACTTTTAGTTGCTCTATCGCTCGATCGAATCTGACTTGGGGATCACTGTAGTTGTTGTTGCTGTGCCCGCAGCTGCAGCTGTTGCTGCTGTTGTTGCTGTGGCAGCAACATGGTCAAGTTGCAACGTTGGTGGCGCTGCTCAAATGTTGCCCCGTTTTGTTTGTTTATTTGTTTTGCTTTTCATTATTTCTTATTTTTTTTTTTTTTTTTTTTTGTTTTACTTTGCTGTTTATCTTGCATCGCATTTCTAGACAGGGTGTGTGTGTTTTTGGTGTGTGTGTGTGTGTGTGTTTGGCCATTTGGCCGCGAAAAACAAAACGCCAAAAACGAGTGCAAAACTTTGTTTTTTATACCCTGTTTTTAAATAGTAGAGAGAGTCTATAAAATTCTTGGAAGTGTCAAACCTAGTTCAAGTTATCAGAAATGTGTTTGTTCTACTCTATTCCATAATAATAAAGCGCCTTGTAAACATTATCATGTTTTAGCAAATAAAGTAAGAATATTTTTTTATTTTCTATGCAAAAAAAAACAGGTCTTAAAATTAAGATTTTTGTTTCCAAATTCAGAATTTTCATCCATGGAATTGCGCAAAAAAACACATAACCAGCTTTGTGGGCTTATGAAAATTTTTACAATTTTGGTAAATTTGTTTCGAAGAAAACAGAGTAAGAAGAAATATTTAAAAAATACAGATCTTAAATTCGGAATACACAGAACTTATTATTTTGACGAATATCGCATGCCATTTAGATTTAAATGCATATTTCATAATTATTTTTAATATTTTTGACATAATTTAACTTTTTTACTTCCCCAACTCGAATCACCATTATCCACAAAAAAAAAATTAAATTATAGAGTCTTCGACTTATGAATTTTGTCATTTCTAAGTCTAAAAAGTTTTTTACCTTTCGATTAAGTTTGAATTAGAGAAAATACGAGTTAGGAGATACGAGTTTTTGATGTTCGACGATATTTATTTTAAATTTGTTTTTTTTTTATTTATTTATGGATGTGTGTTAGAATAATTACAGGGTCTGCCAGAGTGGTTCTCCCTCGATTGCAGCTTTTGCTGCTAGTTTAGTTTATTTTCATGGCAGTTTTCCAATTACTCTGGATACTGTTGTTGTTGTTGTTGTTGTTGTTGCTGCTGATGTGGGCAGATTTGAGGCCAAGCAGCAGCAGCAACATAACCAACAGCAGCAGCAGCTGTTGCCTGGGCGTTGGCGTCTTTTAACTGGACTGCAGGCGAAATGTGTTTTTATGTCTGACGTCGCAATAAAAAATGATTGACGGGGCACTTTTCGAAGTTGAGTTAAAGTCCCAGTTGAAGTCGAAAGGAGGCAAATGCAGGGCAGTCTTAATAGATTTCGCATCAAGACTCAAAAAAAGAAACAAACACACAGTATTGTGAGTGTGCGCAACAGTCAGCGCTAAAAGTATTTTGACAGGCAGGCAGATAAGCGATCGCCGAGTGGCAACAACGAAAAAAAGAAAAAGATACAAAAATAAGGATGACGAACTGATTTTGTTTTCATTTCACAAATCGAAATGTTGTTGTTGTCGTCGTTGTTGTTGTTGTTGTTGTTGTTGTTGTTGCTGCTTTAGCAATTAGCAATAAGTCAGCTGTCAGCTGAAGTAAAAAGAGCTGAAATTGCAAGAATCTGACAGAGATACAGATACAAAATCAATGTGCCAAACAAGATATTTACATTAAGCTGGCACTGAAATCAACCACAACAACAACAACTCATTAACAGCAACAACAATAGCAGCAGCAGCAGCAGTTGTTGCAGTTGCAGTTGCAATGCCATGAGTCAGAGATTTATGAGTATCTCGATCGCCCGCTGTGTCTGTGTCTCTCGTGTATCTTTGAGATACAAAAGCATTTTGCTTTGACACGTTCACTGAACAATTGCAACAGCGGCGACAATTGAAACGCATTTGTCAAGCGACAACAACAATAGCAAGAGCAACTACAACAGCAACAGCAATAGCAGCAGCTACAAGTGCAAATGTATCTTGTAGATACACGAATGCCCAATTGACGCCAATTGTTGTCGTTGTCACTGTTGTCGTGGGCGACTTTAATTGAAATGTAGAACAAGCGATTTGTGGCGAGCTGCTTTCCGCCGGATGTTGCAAGCAGCTACTTGCAACTTGCCACAACTTCATCTGCATATGCTCAATTCCAGAACTATCTGCAATTGTGCATTTCCGTTTCAAACAGCAAAAAAAAAACTACGTAATTTCTGACTGAAAGATTGCGACAATATTTTTAATGTTGCAGTTGCAACTGCCTCTCAGCTCAGTAGTAGCCTTGCCACTGCCACACAGCTTGTTGCATTCAATTGAATAATTGACATTATGCGCAGTTTTGTGGCTGTCGTTGTTGTTGTTGATGCCACAAGTGGCAAATAAATGAAATTGATGCGTTGCGTTGCGAGTGGTTGCTGTCGTTGTGTCTGTGTCGGTGTCTGTGCCACAGACTTTCCCCTAAACTACTATAAGTGCAACACACACACATGCATGCATGCAACTGTTGCTGTCGCTTCACACGGCAACATGTTGCCGATGCCCCCTTCAAAGAAAGAAAATTTTCTCACACAAAGACAGCGACAACATCTGGTTTTTCATGTATGCGACAAATGCTTATGAGGTTTTCCTAGCCGCAAAAGAAAAGCCATGCAACAGCTACAACAGCAACAGCAACAACAACAGCAACAACAACAACAACAGCAACAACAACAACTGCCTGCAATTAAAATTGTCACAGCTCTCAGCCTTAGATGGATTTGTCGTTGTTGTTGTTGCTGTGCATAATATTGTCGATGTTGAAATGTAACAATCCCCTACGCTTCTCTTTCTCTCACACTCACACTCACTTCTCCCTTCTTCCCTTTGTGCCCCTTAATGTGTCTCAATGCGGGATTAGCTGCAATCCAAAGAAAGGGGGCAAGAAGGCGACACGCCTGGGAAATAACATTGATGGGGAGCGAATACAAGTAATGTGTGCAACAAATTCCCACGCACTTTCACAGCGGCAACAACCAACACAACAACAACAACAACAACACCCACCCAACATGCAACAGTTTGTGCCAAAAAAAATAAAAGAATAGAAAATCAACTCATCATTAAGCATATGTAACAACATTATCAAGCAACAACAACAACAACAACCACAATAACAACAACTGCAAATTGTTGCTGTTGTTGTTGCACATTATCCGAATCCTGTTTTCTTCTGGGAATCGCTTTCTTTCGTACCTTAGTTGATGCCGTGAATATTACGCATATTACGTGTTGTAATTACATTAAAAGAGAGACCTCCAAAAAAAACTCCCAGAAGAAAGAGGAAAAGAAGGCGAAAATATGATATGTATGTGCCGTTATAATGTCAATAAATGTTGATTACGAAACGTGCCACAATAACAAAGCCCAGTTATGCGTCATGAACTGTTGATATGAGATACAAAGATAAAAAGATACAAATATTCGCACAAGTTCGCTATTTGGTTTGGTTAGTTCGCTTGTTAGGTGTGGCACAAAAAAAAACACAACACAACACGGCACGACAAAACACACCCAAGACAGCAATACACACTCACCAACACACACACACACACACAGACAGAGGCACACAACAACAACAAGTCTAGAAATAAATTAGAACTTGAAACAAATAAATTGAGAAAAACAAGAAAAATATTTTATTAACGGCACACTAATGATTTGATACCCTTTGAGTTCGGAATATGTATTTTTAATCTCAATTTTTAAAAGAATTTTAGTATCAAGTTACCTAAAAAAAATTCCTTAAATAAATTACCCTCTGAGTTTGAAAATATACTTTTTATATACATTCGTTTTTAAAACAGCTTTAATATTAATTAACCTTAAAGAACTTCCCAAAAAAAAAGTTACAATCTTTCTTTTTTAAAATTTATATAAGTATATTAAATACTAAATATAAATTATTTTCAACATTTTTTTGGAAACAGCAAAGCTATTTATCAAAAATTTAATTTTTGAACGACAATATGAAAATATATGAACAAAAAGTTGTCTTCTGTGATTAAAATTAAAAAAATATATAATTATAATTTTAATTTAAATAGTATTGTAAAAATATATTAGAAGAATCGAAAATTCGACTTTCGCTGATGCAATTTTCAAGTTTTTCAAAAAGATAATTTTGTTGACTAGTTGATTTTTGTTTTGACGTTCTAAACATTTATTTTTAAAACGCAATCCTGAACTTGAAATTACATAACCTATTTTAATGTTTTTTTTACAAACGTTTAAATGTACTTAATAAATTGTATTTTCACACTTTTTAAAGCGTTACATATTGCCCGACAAAATTATAATACCCTGGGGCAGAGTATACAATAACAGAAATGTTGAAAAAGTAAAACAAGAAAACAAATTCAAAGCGTGGAATTTAAAGTCGAGTATAAAAACTAATTTATAAAACAAAATGTCGCATAGCGAGAGAGGGGAGTACAAAGGCATTGGAGAAAGGGAAGAAAAGAGTGAGGAGAGGTTAAGACTGGGCTTAGTCCAAAAGCAGCCGACACTTGGAGGCGCCTCCGTGTGGTATAGAAATATGGTTGCAACTTGAATTTCCCTGCAACTTATAATTGATGATTGTTGCTGTTGTTGTTGGTGTTGTTGCCGTTGTTGTTGTTGGCGCTGAGACTGACGCTGGCGACGTCATGCATTAAGCGAGTGAAGAAGAGAGGGAGAGAGAGGGGAGAGGGAGAGAAAGGGAGAGAGAGAGAGAGGGGCGAAAGATTGAAGTAGAGCTGCGACTGATTGACGTGCCAGGTCGACTTTATAGTCTTTATGACTTGCAATTGTTGCTGCTGTTGCTGTTGTTGCTACAGCAACAATAGTATTACAAGTTGTTGTTGCTGCTGTTGCTGTTATTATTGTTGTTGTAATTTTTTTAATTAAATTGCACTAATTGTTCGGCTTTATAATAGACACTCAACTCAACTCAACTCAACCCAACGTTGCAATTAGCCAACAAGCCAAAGGCGTTGCCAGTTCGTCCACCACTGTGCACAGTGGCTAAAAATGCCACAATAATTTATGGAAATGTAATTAAAAATGTAGCAAAGAAGAAGAGAGAGGAAAAAATAAAGCATTTTTTCGAGAGAGATGTGATACAAACTTGATTTGCATTTAATAGAACGGACATCCCGCTGATGTGAGTTGATATTTCCCAGCAGCAACATGTTGCTGTTGCTGTTGCTGCTGCTGTTGCTGTGTGCTGTTGCTGCGTATCAAGGGGCAATAAATGCACAGCAGCAACAACAGTGAGCGCCATAATTGCCAGTTTCAATGCACGTTAATTAACCTCTTTCCATATTTTTGCCAGGAATTGTTGTTGTTGTTGTTGTTGATGTTGTTGCTGTTGTTGTTGCACTTATTCCACAAGATTTCGCAGCTTGCGCAAAAATTTTACGCGTTGCCAATCAGGACAGCAGGGAACAGGAAACTTGGCTGTGCCACCTGATACCATTTTGTAGCTGCTTGCAACAACAGGCGGCACCAACAGCAGCAACAACAGGCAGCAACAACAACAACTGTAGGCAGTTGCCTCATCTTGATCATAACTGCACATTTAGCTTGCTTTGCCATTTATTTTGTTTTATTTTTTATGGACTTGCAACAATAACGACAACAACTACAACAACATGTTGCTGCCTGCCTGCAATTTGTTGCTGCTGCTGCTTTTGCTGTTGTTGTTTGTTGGTTGTTGGTTGTTGTTATTGTATTGATTGCATGCTCAGTGCTTTCATAATGACAGTTTCAAGTTCTAAGCCAAAACGGAGCAACAACAACAACAGCAACAACAACAACATCCTCTGCAACTGCAACATCATCTAAAGTGGCAGCATGTCCGAGTTGTTCTAGATATTTTCTTGGCTTGCAACACAACAATTTGCTGCTGCTGTTTTTGGTGTTGTTGTTGTTGTTATTGTTGTTGTTGTTGTTTTTGTTGCTGCCAGTGTAATTACAAACAAGCTCAAGAATTTCTAGGCTCTGCTCCTTTGGGCGCTAGTTGCTGTTGATGTTGCTCTTAATGTTGTTGTTGCTGTTGCTCTTGATATTGTTGTTGTTGCTGTTGCTGTTGCTGTTGCTGTTGCAGTTGAAGTGTCTTTTCAGCTTCATCTTGCACTCTTTTTTTCTGTACTGTTCTCCTACTTGCGGTTTGCGGGACAAGTTTTGAGTGGCTGCCACAACAGCAACAACAACAGCAACAACAGCAGCAATAAGAAGCAGAATAGTTGCAATGTTGCCACAGCGTCTTAATTGCGCAAATTAGAACGCATGTGGCAGCTGCAACTGAAACTCCAAACTGGGTGTTTGTGCGGCACAAAGATGGATAGTTGCACCACAAGATGAACTCAACTGACGGACTGCAGATGGGGATGAAAATGGAGAATGGCGATGGAGATGGGGCATGTTGCAAGTTGCTCCTAGAGCAGTTGCTTATTAAAAGCATTAAAGTGTACAATTACAACAGCAGCAACATCGTCAACGACAGCAACAGCAATTGAAAGTCATTGCACTGGACACACACTGTAAACTTCGAGTAGTGCCAAGAATTTGGCCATTAAAATCTGAGCAAATATGATTGAGAAAAGAGGCAATAACAACCACATTTTAGCCACATAATGTTGTGAAATTGCAAAGTTTATTTAAGAGATTAAAATGCGGTTGCTTTGAGCTATTTTTGAAGCCGCAAGCAAACTATTTAGCAAATTTAAATAATTATTTATTTGAAGTGGACCAAAAAACTCTAGATTAATTGTTATTTAAATCAATCACATTTTCTTCAATGTCTACACAAGATATTCTGAAGCAAAATATTTAGTAACTAATGTAAAATACAAAAATATTTATCAATTAAAATTTTAGAACGTTTTAAGAAAACTTAGTTAAAAGAAATAACAATGTTAATGCACTTTCAACTTTAAAAATTAGAAAACTTTAGAGCAATTATAATAGGAATAATAAAAACACATCATTATTATGCCAAAAGAAAATCCAAATTTAAACCAAAAAATCTCGAAACTTTTCTTATAATAATATAGTAAAATTAATAAATATAAATATTGAAACTTTTCTGCTTATACTTAATATAGTAAACTAAATATATAATTTATAAATCTTAAATTTGCTTAATTATCTAAAATATTATTTGATAAATTCGAGTTGAATTTCTACTCACTTTTTGCCGCTCTCCAGGAAAATATCCAGCTCCGCGGACATTTTGCAGCAGAGAGCCTTGCGAAAATGGCCCTGAGAACACTTTGTGTTTATAAGATGGCCCTCTAAGGAAGAAAAGAGAGAAGAAAGGGGAAGAATTTGATAAAGATTGGTAATTAAGCAAAATAACAACGCGTCAACAAGCAACCAAAAGGGATAATGCAGGGAAGAGAGCAAGGAGAAGAAGGAGAGGGGAAAAGGAGGAGAAGGGAAGCTCTCGACCACTTCTATGTTAATTAACTAAAAGGCCAAAACGAAGATGCAGCTCATATCAGGGCCAAAAACAGTAGCTTGTTAGCCAAGAATGCCGCTCATATCCAGCGGATACGTTTTGTATCTCGTTTGACAGACGCCGCCGATGAAGATAGAAGAGCGCAGCGAGGGAGAAGAGAGAGAGAACGAAGAGGAAAGAGAGGGAGTGTTGAAATAAAAAGCAGAGCAAAAACTTGTGCGCCTTAATTGGATGAAAATTGTTGAAATATTTAAACCAAACACACACATAACAAAGGGAGAGAGAGTGATGGAAAGAGAGGGGGAGATAGAGGGAGACAAGCTAAAGATTCTTACAGTTGTTTTTGTTGTTGTTGTATTATCCTTTTGTGCTTGCAGCGCAGACAACAACAGCAACAACAACAACAATTCGCACATAACTGAAAAATGTTGTATGCGTGTTTGAAGCTGAACCCTGAAGTAGAAATCCTTTTTGGGGTCCAGCATAATCAAAATGCCTCATGTGGCAGCAACAGCAACAGCAAAAATGTCTACAAGACGCTGTTGAAACCTGAGACAATGAAAGGGAGAGAGATAGAGAGAGGGAGAGAAGATCTCGAGACTCTCAAGTTTATGCAAAAATGAAATACAAAATTTCGTTAAACCAAAAAATTGAAATTTGAACTTTTTTTCAACTTTCATATAAATTTTCACGTTTTTTTCTGTTTTTTTTTTCTTTAGTTTTAATTAAAAGTCTCGCAGTTGCAACGCGAAGCGGCACGCAAAAAATCGAAGCACGCAGGACAGGAAAAAATGAAGGAAAAGAAGAAGAAAAGGCTGCAATTCAATTAAAATGCGGGTGAGCAACAGCAGGTAAATACACACACTACACACACACTACGCACACACACACACGCACACACACACACTCTCTCTTATATATAAAGTTTAATCGGTTTTGTGCGCAGACAGTGGCCAAGATTAGGCGTTCAAAGGGGCGTGGCCGGGTCGAAAAAGAAGCACAAATTGAAGCTGCAAAGGGTTAAAAAGACTGGGGAAGAGAGAGAGAGAGCAAGATACACAAAGGGTAAGAGGTCGACAGGTAGTTTAACTTCAGCTTCAACTCCAGCTTCTTCTTCTCCTGCTTCTACCAATTTTCAATTTGTTTTTTTTTTTTTCGGGCCAGCGTTGCGAAATTTTAAGTTATGAATTTCATTTCCTCTTTGGAAATGAAATTTCGATATATTCCGAAAAAGTAATTCGAATACTCACTTGTCTTCTCCTGATAATAATGATCGTCGGTGTCTGTGAAGAACCAGGTCTGTAAGAGTGAAAGAGAAAAAGAATATGATTAATCACTGACTCGGAAAGAGAGAGAAAAAGAGAGAGAAAGTTTAAGATTTGCATACTGTAAATTCAAATCATGGGAACATACAGACTTATAGACCTAATTTTGTACATTTCAACAGCCGCTTCTTCATTCAATTTAGTCACTTATACATATAATTTAGGAGGCGTTTTCTAATCTACATATATTGTAAAAAACTCATTCTTACAAGATCTCAAGACAATCAAATCAGATAAGAAAAATTCCCACACACAACGAGCTGAGTAAGAAAACAAGAATAGTATTCATCAAAGGCAAAAGAAAACGAAAAGAGCAAGTTCAGAAACTGAGGTAAAAACTTCAGAAACAACTCAAGCAAAAACAAGAAAATTGTGATGAGCTACTGGATGAGAACTGGAAGATACCCTAGGTTCTTGGCTCTAGTTATAAAATAGGAATTGCAGGAATGTATATAAATTATGATACATGATCTTTTGCAAGTCACAACATTAGACAAGTGTATTTTAATAATATACTTTTAAATCAGGAATTTGTTTGTATTTGATCTATGATATAATATTTAGAGACACTCATTTATACTAATCAAATCAAATGGTTATTAGTAAAACGATAATTAAAAACCCTATAAAATGAAACACGATTTTATTATATTTTTTCTGCATTTTAAAAACATTTGCACAGATTTATGTGATATACTTTTTATATGACAATTTCTCTAATTTACAGGGTATAAAACATTGTGAATGAGTACAAAATAAATCCGTCTACAGTTGGGTTTTTCAGAGTTTATTCCAGGGCAAATTATTATTTTTATTTTTCTTGCTATTTTTAGTCTCATTGCTGTTGGTTTTTTATGCATCGTTGACTGCGGTAGGGGCTTCCTCCCTCTCTCTCTCTTCCCTCTCTCTCTCTCTCTCTCTTCTCTCTCTATTCCTCCTCTCACTCTTTCACTAACTATCTAACTGACATAACTGAAAACCTAATTGCCCAAATGACAGTTCCTGCGGCTATTTGAAAGTCTTTCTCCCTCTCTTCACTTTACCCTCTTCTGCTGTTCCTCTCCTCCTCCTCCTCTTCTTTGCTTCATTTACTACGCTGGCGATGTCTTCTTCTTCTTTTTCTTGTTCATTTTGGCTGCAACACAGCAACAACTCAATTGGTTTTGCCTTTAATAACTATTTCTTCGCCTGTGTCAAATCAGGCGAAAATCGTTTTAAGCCATTGACAACCAAACACGACAACGAAAAATGGTTGCAAAGTGTTGTTGTTGTTGTTGTTGCCCCATGTTGCAGCAACAATACAAGTGCAAGTGGGAGAGGGAAGGGAAGAAAAAACGAAGCTTAAACAGTTAGAAAGTCAGTTAGTTGTAGTTGAAATTGTTGTTGTTGTTGTTGTTGAAGTCGACTTCAGTCGAGTCGAGTTCTTTATAACACAGCAACAACAACAGCAACAACAACAACTGTTGCAACCACAACAACAATTTCTGCAAAACTTTTCGTCGTCTGTTGAATTTTCACGGATTTTTACGAGATTTTTTTCTGCCCTCTCTTTTCTCTCTGTATCCCCTTTCTCGCTTTTTCACCGACGCTTTTCATTTTTTGGGTTGCTGCGGGGCGAGAAATGTTAACACCATGTTGCCCCCTCCTGATGCTGTTGTTGCAGTTGTTGTTGTTGCTGCTGTTGCTATTGTTGCTGCAGTTGCAGTTGCCGAGTTGCAGTTGCGTCGAGTGCCGTCACTTGACTAGCATTTAATTTATGTGACTGCTCGAAACTGTTAAAACTGTTGACAAACAACATTACAACATGTTGCAGATTTATGTGGCAAGTTGAACGCGCTGATGCAACTGCCACATAAATATAAGCCTAGCCCACAATTCTAGCTATTGGCCCAGTTAATTGGTCAACCAGCTGAGGTCATGATGATGATGACCACCCTCTCTCTCTCTCTTTCTCTCCTTCCTTCCATTCCTGCTGACTTCCTTTTCTTCCTCTCTCTCTCTCTCCCACAGCATCTCTCACTCATTTTCTTGGTCTATAATTGGCAGGCCAAACTTTTTCCATAAATGTCAACTGAAGAGTATGAAAAAATATTAAGAAATATCCTATTTTATTTAACAATTCTCAAAATAATCTATAGGTCAAAAGAGCCTCATAACTGTCACTTGTTATGCTTGATTGTATGACAAAGAGTTTGGCTATGATAGCCTAAAAGATACCTTATTAAATAATAAAAACATTTAAAAACTTTGTTCATTAAAAACAAATAAAGCAGTTTTATTTCTAGCTATCAACTGAAGCAAATTGCAAGAGTATAACAGCGTTTGACCCTGATATAATATACCCCATGAAAAAATAGTTGACATATTAAAAAAGTTGTATAATGAGAGACAACTGTGTATATATCTTAAAAAGCATAAAAATAATATAAATTCTCACAAAAATAAAATATACATAAATCAAATTAAGAACAAATTTTTAAACAAAGGAAAAACTTTAAATTTTTACAAATTTTTATTGAATAATTAGATTTATGTTTTATTTTAATTATAAAAAAATTTTAAAAAATCAATTTAATAACAAATTTTAAATATTAATATATTTATCATTTTATTCAAATTACCAAAAAATCAAGAGTACAACAAACAAACACACAAAATCTGCGGTAAACTTAAACTTTAATTTGATTTGAGACTGAGTTAAAAAATAAAGATTAAATTCAAATACTTTTCAAATAAATGTTCAAACTGAAAACGCTGCAAATAATTCAAGTGCATTCCATGACAATGACAGAGAAAAAGAGAGAGAGAGAGAGAGATAGGGAGGGAGAGTGACAGAATGAGAGAAAGAGTCTATAAATTTGGCCAACAATATTTCGCGTTGGGTCAGCATTAAATGCAAAACAAATTTATCATGAAAAGGCAGCTGAAGTTGAAGTTGCAGCTTTGGCTTTAGCTGTTGTTGTTGTTGTTGTTGTTGACTGTTGTTATTGTTGGTTTCGGATACGCGGATACGGATTCGGATTCGAGATACAGATTTGTGGCGAGTTGCAAGTTTGCCAAGTTGCACGTTGAACGCTGCAAGTTGAGGTGGCGGCATCGCATTTTGTGGCGCGGCATGCATTCAATTGGAACGAAGCGATTGCCACAACAATTCGTTATGTTTTCGGCGCCCAAACAGACGCAGAAAAAAGAAAAAAAAAAAATGGAAACTACAGCTGGCCGGGCCAACAACAAACTAACTGACTGTCGCCGGCCTAGACCAACAGCAACAACAACAAGAGTAACAACAACAACATTTTCAATGTTGTCTCTAACTGCAGCTGCAGGCAGCATTTTAGCCATTTTCCGCTTTTTGGCCTCTTTGCTGTATTTAAGGACCAGTCCGGCCCGCTCCCCTCTCCTCCCCTGCCCTGCCCTGCCCACTCTCCTTTCTAAACTCTGCAGCAAATTCAATAGCAAAAGCACGTGGGGTGCGGTCAGACTCAGTTGGAAACTGAGGCAGAGACTGTGGCAGAGACTGCGACTGCGACTGCGGCTGTGGTTTGGCCTTACATATGGCCCAAAAGCATTTGAGCCGCGGCTTTCCGTGCTGGCTTTGTCTGCATTTTTCTGTGCATTTCGGCCAAAAAGCCAAAAACAATGCATAATCTATGAGGCGAGGCGTGTGCCGATGTGACAGGCTCTCTGGACTCTTGGACGATGGACGATGGACTCTGGACGTTGGCTTTCTAAATTTGATCAGAGCTAAAGCCAAGTGAAAGTTGCCTTAAATCAAAATTGAAATTGAAACAAATTCATAATAACAGTTAGAAGAAAGCAGGCCTAAAATGGATTTATGAGATAAATCAAATGGCAAATGTTTGAGCTAAAATGCTAATAAATAACTGTATTCATTTTAACCGTCAAAACCAAAATATTTAGAATCATATAATAAACTTTATATTTATTTACGCATTTAATTATTTATTTATTTTTTCATTAATTTATTAGTTTTCTTTTTATTTATTAAGTATATCACAATTGAGAGCAGAAGACCAAAAGTTTATTAATTTTGACATATTTTTATATTATTGATTTCATATATATATTATTAATTGGGTTTTATTTTTAGTTTGCCCACAACTTGCAACAAATGTTGTATCAATAACATTTCGTTAAAGACTCGCAAAAATTACATATATTAAATATTATTTTAATTTTAAAATTAATATTTCATCTGCCAATTTCAATTTTTATACCCTGTGCCCATTGAAAATGGTCAAAAGGGTATATTAGATTTGTGTGATGTATGTAACAGGCAGAAGGAAGCATTTCCGACCCAATAAAGTATATATATTCTTGATCAGCATCAACAGCCGAGTTGATTGAGCCATGTCCGTCTGTCTGTCCGTCCGTCCGTCCGTCCGTCCGTCTGTCCGTCCGTCTGTTTGAACGCGTCGATCTCAGAGACTATAATAACTAGAGACTTCAAAATTGGCATGTAGGTAGCTGGATACCGGACGCAGATCAAGTTTGTTTTTAAATTCGGATCGGACCACTATATCATATAGCTGCCATATGAGCGATCAGTCAAAAATTAAGTCTTGGTATGAAAAACTTTTTTGTTGTTTGAGATATCTCAACCAAACTGACACAATATGTAAACGGGATGGTCCTTGGGAACCTGACAAAATTTGGTAGAAGTCAGACGACTATATCATATAGCTGCCATAGGAACGATCAGTCGAAAATCCAGTCTCTCTATGAAAAACTTTTTTGTTGGTTAAGATATCTCAACCAAACTGATAGATTATGCATACTGGACGGTCCTCGGAAACCTGACAAAATTTAGTAGAAGTCAGACGACTATATCATATAGCTACCATAGGAACGATCAGTCGAAAATCCAGTCTCTCTATGAACAACTTTTTTCTTGGTTGAGATATCTCAACCAAACTGACAGAATATGCAAACGGGATGATTCTAGACATCCTGACCAAATTTGGTTGAAATCGGACTACTATATCATATAGCTGCCATAGGAACGATCAGTCGAAAATTCTGTGTCTCTGTTGGTTGAGATATCAACCAAACTTACAGAATATGTAAACGGGATGGTCCTTGGCAACCTGGTCAAATTTGGTTTAAGTCGGTCTACTATATCATATAACTGCCATAGGAACGATCAGTCGAAAATCATGTTTTAGTATGACAAACTTTTTTACTTTTAGAGATATCTGAGCCAAGCTGACACAATATGCAAACGAGATGGTCCCATACATCCTCACCAAACTTGGTTAATTAATTATATTACAATTTATGGAGACTGGCACAGGGTATACAACAGTCGAGCAAACTCGACTGTAGCCGCGCCCACTTGTTTTATTCTAAGAATTTTGCAACTTCGTTTAGTTGTCATTACATAAGTAAATTATTAATAAAATCAATAAATAATTTAAAAAAAAAATACATAAATATGATTCAAATTGCATACAAGTTGTAGATTGGTTCGCTTGTTAACCACAATCCGTTGCCAATTGAGGGCGTGTCTCAATTTGCTTAAACGGAGTTCGGCTATTTTGAAATCAACTTTTCAAAAACACAAAAAAAAACTAACCACAAAAGGTTCACATTTTAATTATGGGGTTAAGCTTAACCTCTGCCACTGTCCCCTCCCCTTGCCCTTCTCTGTCTCTGCCACAGCTTCAATCATTTGTCTTGGCAGCTGTTGCCACATTGCCACATTGCGTGTGCCCCCGAGGCAAAGACACGTTGAGGGGCGATGCGGCGAGGGGCGTCTAAAGTGTTTGCTCAGAATACGCGTTAATGAGGCCAAAAGGAGGCAAAATGTATCAATTAACTGATTTAGAACAGACTGAATACAAATTTATAGGTTGTACAATGAATAAGATGTTGTATCTTTTGCCGAAAGATACATTTTAGTAAGGGAAATTGCATGCAATTTTTTTAGCATTTAGAAATAAACAGATTTTTTGGTTTAGGTTTTATTAATGGAATATAAACTGTAAATAGAAATAGATGTTGTATCTTTTATATAATTATACTGAAAAATGCGCTGGTTAAATTTTGAGATACATTTTGGCTACGCTATTAAATTGATGTTGAATTGAAGGAATGCTCGTAACTAGAATAAAAAATTGTATCTTGAAGATACTTAAGGCGAAAGATACATCAGTTACAGTTTGAGATACATTTCAACAAGGCAATTGAATGAAATTGGCAACTTAAAGTGAAACAACTGATGTTGTTATTGTTGTTGTAATTGAGAGCAGACTTGACAATAATTGCCTGATGCATTGACTGTTTGCAGGCACTGTTTGAGGCACTCAAAAGGCATATGAAATGACGAAGCATTAAACAGGAAGTTGCATGCGGGCAAAGGCGACGAAAAGAAGGGGAGGAGAATGGGGAGGGGCTGTTGTTGCAAAGCCAAAAAAATTGTGTCGTTTGTTGCGGGGCAACAATGGAAAAAATTTCAATTTATTGCGAATTAAATTAAATTGAAGCGCATTGAAAAGGCCGCCAAAATAATGAAAAGAAAAAATGAAAACACAAAAAAGCAACAACTGAAAAGAGGCCGCAATCAAAAGCAACGGCACGGGTCAGTGAGAGAGAGAGAGAGAGAGAGAGAGATAGAGAGTGAGAGAGGGAGACAGGGAGAGGTTGCGTTGGCGGCACACTTTGGACGTGCTGTCAATTGAGCTTTAATTGCCAAGCAGCGCGTTGCGCATACGCCGCGTAAGCACACAAAACAAAACGAAGAGAGGCAGTCAGACAGATAGAGAGAGAGAGAGAGAGAGAGACGAACGGTTGTTGTTGTTGTCAGTTGTGTGTATGACAAACTGTCATATGTTTAAGCATGAATGTATCTGTGAGTGCAACTGACAGCTCAAAAACAGATGCGACTTCTTCAGTCTTCAGTCTGGGAAGAGAATTTCGACTTGGACTTGGACTAGGCAGTAAACGTAGTTGTTTTAGTTGTTGCTGTTGTTCTTGTTGGCTGACTGGCTTGTCAACTTCTTGCCACAAGTTGTGACTAAGCTCACAACGTGCTGACAAGCTGAGAAAAAGGGATAGAGAAAAGAGGAAAGAGAGGAGAGAGAGGAGGGAAAAACGCTCGTTAAACGCAACTGGTCATTGCCAAGTGAACTAAGCCAAGTTAATGAGAACTAGCAGAAAAGATTGCAGGCAAGTCAAAATGATTCTAAGAGACCCTGTAGTTATTGTGCCAATAAACTTAGTTTAATGAAAGTCAAGTATTTAAATAATAATACGATATATTATTTTTAAAGTTAGAAAACTTTCAAAACAAATACGAGAGATGAAAAATAAGTAATTTAAGTGAGATCCTGTAGTTATTGTGAAAATAAAAATAATTTTCTTTTACTTTTTAAGTAACAATACTTTAAGATAAAATACGAAAAATACAAAATTATTCGATCCAATATTTGGAATGTTTTCTCTATTTGACCAAAGTAATATGTAAATACTTAGCACACTTTATAACTATTACATAACATTTATTTACTTATTTATTTATTAATTTATTTATTAATTTATGTAAGTCTTTATTTAGTTATTTTTTTTCACAAACTTATTACACAGTTTTGTTCAAGTACAGGGTCTAATACGAATTAAGCAGACCCAAGATGAGTAAAAAGCCAAATAGGTCAAGACACAGAGCTTGTTCAACTGAATTTAACGACAACTGCTTTTGGTTGTTGTTATCTTAACCACAATTAAAATGCGAGTTACCAAAAAGCACTCAGAATTCAAGTAACAACAGCAAATGAAATGTTTTCCAGCTAAAAATGCAGCACTTAATGTGATTGATGGTGACAACGGCTCATTAAAAACGAACTAACTAGCTAAGCATCCAAAGGCAACTAACCACCCACAATTGACAATCTACAATCCAAAATTAACCACATTTGAACTGATCGTTTGCTGTCAATGTATCTGTGTATCTGAGTATCTGTATCTGTGTCTGTCTATCGATTTATCTGCATAAATCTGCAATCCAACTGCCAACTTGCAACTGACATTTGACATGCGTTTTCTGCATGTTTCTCTGTGTGTGTGTGTGTCCTTTTGGCCAAAAACAAATGGAAAGCAACCACTAGAAACCAGCTCGAATTTATGCATGCAAATCTGTCTGTAGACTGACAAACCTGCCAGACTGACAGACTGAGAGACTGAGAGACTGACAAACTGAGCGACTGAGATGCAGATGGAAATGAAGCTGCAACAGTAGCTCTAACTTGCAACAGTTTGCTGCAAGTTACCACTGTTTGCAGCACAATTTAGCGTATTGCATATTTGGATATTTTTGGGTGAAAAGCTTTCAATCAAAGTCGCGAATTCAGCGACGGTGGCAACTCTTGTCAGTTGTCAGTAATTTATGCTCATTTGTTAGCGGCATGAATAATTTGAATGCCACTTGAAACATTATTCAACATTGAACACTGCCACCAAACTGTTGTTGTCTTTTGGTCATAAACAAAATAAAACCAACAAATTATGCGGGAATTATGACAAAGCAATGATATAAACTATTGACTATACCCTAACTTGTACTTCATATCAAAGTTAAAGAGAATATTATCTTCAAAATAAATAATTTTATAAAAATAACAAACATGAATTGTACTTAACTTTAAAATCAAATAAGCATAAGGTCTAAAAAATAATAAAAATTAAACAGAATCTTATAGCTAATTTGCCCTCTTTTGCTAGGGTATATGTGTCTATAAACAACTGACCAGTCTGTGGACTGGTTGTTGCCTACCTTTTAAGGAGCACTGTCCGGGAATGGGCAACCAAACGGAGAGGCACATTAATCAAGCGTTTATAATGTGCAACAGCAGAAGGAGGAGGCTAATAAGCGGGAGAAAGAGAGGGCGAATGGGGAGGATGAGGAAGGAGACAGCAGCAAATATTTTCAAATGCGGCAACAACAGAAAACCAATCAAATTGTACGCATTTTGTGGCAACTTGTTGTTGTTGCCTTCGTCTGTATGCTCCAAATTATTGTTGTTGTTGCTGTGAGTCGCATCAAAATAATTGGCTGAATGCAACAGAAGCAACAACAACAACTCGAAGCAATTGTTGCATGTGTTGCACGTTGATCAGATCAACTTTAACAGTGTGAAAATTTCCAGTCAAAGTGGCAGCAAAAATTCAACAACTACCTTATGTATTATCCCCCTCTAGCTTTCTTCCCCACTTGCCACATCTCCCTCTCTCTCTCTCCTCCTCTCTCTCTCTCTCTCTCTCTCTCTCTCTTTGTGTCCCTGCTCTTGTTGCAACGCGTTGCACGTCTGCCCCAATCCGTTGCAGCTCTGCCGCAAAAGGTCTGAAACGTGCCTGTCAGGCATTTTAACAATTTTGAATAGATTAAACACACACACTCATACACACACTCATACACTCTCTTGAAATACACATATTTATTTATTTATTTATGTTTTGTTTTTTATTTTTCCTTTAGTTTTGTCGACTGCAGTTCCATGTAAACAATAACAAAACACATTTGTGACGCGTGATTTTGCATAAGTTGGCAGAAAACTCGTAACCACACAACGACAACAACCAAAATAGTCATTACTCACACACACAGATACACAGCAACAACACACAGATACACACACACACACACTTGAAATATCCTTTCACATGAATCGTAAACTGAAGTTGGACCAAAGTTAGTTTTACACCATAAAAAAAACTTAATGTTAAATAAGAAAATGAGTAAGAAGTATTGGCAGTGGCAAGTTGCCGACTAGCAGATACCCTGTAGTTAGATAGTTAACTTAAGAGAGATCACTATAATGAAAATTTCGAAATTTAAATAATTTTTTTTTTTATTTTATGTGTTTATATATTTTAATTTAAAAAACCACTAAATGCCTCTTAACTTCGAAACCCACATACATATCGAATAGTTTTCTTTATGTCAGGATATACCAAATTTAGTGACTCAAACTGGACTAACTGCTGATTTTCCTCAGATTTCCTCAGATACTTGAGAGTAACACAAATGTGCTCATTTCTTCACTTCACACACTTTTAACCTATTAATGAATTCAATTAACTACAGGGTATAGAGAATTTCAATATTAAACAGCCAGATTATTGACTTAAGCTCATATATATTCGCAACATTTGGCTTATGAAGGCATTTTAATGGCCAATTAAGCGACGGCCACAAAATCATAAATCGCCAAAAAAAAAAAAAAAAGAATGAAAATAAATATAAAACAGAAATCAATTCAAACAGCTTAAAAACTCATTATGCAAATGCGCCAAGCCCCAAATGGAGTAGAAGAAGAAGCAGCCGAAGCAGCCGAAGAAGAAGAAGGCGAATAAAGAGTTTAGAAAACAAGACAAAAAAAAACAAGTTAAAATCTGATCCGAATCTTTGGCAACCTTTGAGATTTGAATTTGTTGTTTGTCGCCCACAAATAGACGGCCAACAACAAATTGGCCAAGTTAAGTGCAGTTAACTAATCGAGCTGTTGAATCAAGCAAATTGGCCTGGCTAAAGTTTGCACTATGGTAAAAAAAGCCCAAAATTTTGGCATAAAGTATCTGGAAGTTTTCTTGAAAAACAAAACAAAATATAAACTGAAATAAATACAACATTTTTAGCAACTAGCTTTATAGTTAGATATTATAAAAATATATATTATGCTTAGTTCAAATCCAAAAAATAAATATTTCTAACTTAGTTCAAGGCTTTGGCCGAATTTCAAGTCTCTGGTTTTATAGCTAAATTTTGTATATGTAAATTAATAATTCAGAAAAAATCCAGAAATAAAATCCGTAGTTTCTACATTCAGAAAATAATTTCTAAATTCTAAATTAATCTAAGTTTCAAGCCAAATTTTAGGTACCTGTGTAGTTTTGCATTTAAATTTTTTGTCAAATTTTCGGGAATTTTTGCCACTGTGGGCATTGTAGGGTTAAGTGGGGCAAGAAACAATATAAAAATCAAGACACTTAGGAGACTTTAGACTTGACACTCACCTGATCTCTGGCCAATTGGAACCAGGTCTTGATGATCAGCGCCAGTCGCGTATCGTGATAGTTCTTCGTCGTCTTCACGCTGATGAAAATATCATCCAGTTCTGTCGTCGGCGGCTGCGGCGTCGCCGTCACCGCCCGCTGCGACAGATCGTGCAACAGTTCGCCGTTGCGACTGCGCCGTGCGAGTTCCGTTAGCAGCGTGGCCGTTGACCTCTCGCTGACCTCGATGTCGCTAAAGTTGAAGCTGTGAATGTCCTTGCGGATGATCAGCGAGGGTGTTATCGGCGAGGGGGCGGAATGCGAGGGGGAGGGGGAGGCGGCACCTGCCACATGTTGTTGTTGCTGTTGCGATTGTTGTTGTTGCTGTTGTTGTTGTTGTGTGGTCGTCGTTGTTGTTGATGTGGCAGGTTCAGTGCCATCCAAGAGGTTCGAGCTTATTTGTGGCTGCAACTGCAACAGAGAGAGAGAGAGAGCACGTTAATTACACTCAAAGAAAAAGGCCATAGTAAGCTTATGACTACAGTTTTTTATTAACATGTATATTTATTATAAAGTTAAAAATAATTATAAAAATCAAATATGTATTTTGAATTCAATGAAAATCAATTAAAAAAATATTTTAAAATCAAAATTCCCTCATATTTATATTAAAAAATCACAAAAAGTATTAAAATTGCATTAAAAATTCATTGAAATTCATTCATTTGAAAATTTAAAATTATTTCAATTTATTTATTTATAATATTTAAGATACAAAAATGTAAAAAATACTTAAAATTAAAAATTGTATCATGTTTAATTAAAAAATTACCACCAGTTTATTATATTAAATATGTTTCATACTGTTAATTATTTGTTAACTTTTTATTTTTATTAAAAACTTGCAAATGTTAATTTAATTACATTCAAATTAAATATGTTTCATTTGAATATTTTTTGTTTTTATTCATATACTTGTTCTCCGAGTGTACGAGAGAGAGAGAGAGAGAGAGAGAGAGAGAGAGAGAGAGAATGAGAAAACATGTAAATTTGTTGTGTAAATCGCGGCCTAGAGGCATTTTCACCTGGCAAACAAAAGGCGAACTTCAATTTGGTAAACAACAATGGCAAACAAATGAGTTGCAGCCACATCAGGCAGCATTCAACACACACACACACACACTTACACAATCAACAACAACAATAACAACAACAATCACAGTGCCATAAATGCTGAGTAAGTGCAAACAACAACAACAACAACAACAAAAGTAAAGAAAAGAACGTTGATCAGAAAGATCAGTATGAGATTGGGAACTCCTCTATATTTGCTCTCCTCTTTCACTCTTCCCTCTCTTTCCCTTCTTCCCCCTCTTCGCTCACTTCTCCTGCCACTTTTTGAGGCACTCTTGTGCGCACCTTTGATTAATTTCGACTGATAACAGGTTCATTTGCTTTTGTTAAGCGCGGCAATTCTTCAATTGCTTTTAATGCTTCTCTTTCTTAGCTTCTTTTTCTTCCCCTTTACCTCTTCCCCCTCTTCTACACCAACTCTCTTTTCTACTTTGAATGAACTGGGAAACTTTGAGAGCTGAGCTCGAGTTTCTGATTGAAGTGAGCTGATAATAAAAAGGCGGCTCTTGAATTTCGTTTTGGGTTTTCTGTGCTTTTTTTTCTTGCTTTTCTTCGGGTTCAGTTCTCCAAGTGTTAATTTGCTCGACCTTTTCCGCTATGCAAATCAGCAGGCGCTTCCTCTGACCCCCTTTTTACATTACAAAAAAACATTTTTAATTTACATTAAAAAAACTTGAATTGAGAAAAACTTTCTAATGTTAAAAAAATTTACTAAATTAAAGAAATTCGCCCGAAATTAAAGAAACTTAGGTTTAAATTCGAAAGAACTTTAAATTAACATTTTTACTCTAAATTTTTATTTTTTTTCAATGCGTTAAAAAAAGCTTTTTAAAGTTTAGAAAATTCACCCATATTTAAAAAAAACACATTTTAAATTTAAAATATATACTCTTCAAACTTAGCGCAAATTTGTTAAATTTTGTGATGGATTTTTTAATTCGAATGCGAAAATTGAATAATAAGAGCGATTTTAGGCTAGGATTTTCGTTAAGTGTACTTTCTTGGGAGCTTCTCTCTCTCTCTATCCCCCTCTACCCCCTCTCTGTCGTTCTTCCCTCGAACAGTAGCCCACACATTGCACAAGTCCAGTTTTTATAGCTCATTCGCAGCGCGTTTTTCTCAAACTGAAAATGGAAACATTTTCCCCTCTCTGAACTCTCTCTTTCTACACTCTTTGTCTAGATCTACCGTTGATCTTTTTATTACATGGTAAACGGGTCTTTTCGACTGCTTGTTGTTGTTGTTGTCGTTGTTGTTGTTGCTGCTTCACACGATGTTGAACGTTTGATAGACTAAACTAAAGACTTGGCTCAATACAATTTTATTGCAGCACGATCGACAAAAAAACGGTGTTCAATATAATGGCAGCAGAAAGAGATGGATTAAAAGATATAAAGGGAGAGAGAGAGAGAGAAAGATGATGATGCCTAATGAGCCGCAGTCTGAGACAGAAAACAACGTTGACAGGTGGCAACAACTTGAGGCAAGTTCGAAATGCGAAAAGCAATCAGAGCGTTGAAAATATTAATTAATTCTGCGATAAGCAGCGAGATACAATAAAATAAATGGGGCTAACAAATCGTGAGCTGCAAAACAGTGAAAGCGACTTGGCCAAAACACAAACACACAATCCGGTTAACAACAACAACAACAACAGCGTACTGCAAATGCGGGCTAAAAGACAATTGAGTTAACAACAAGTTGTTGGTATAAAGCAGAAAAAGGCCTTGCATAGATTAGAATGTTGCAACTGGTGCATGCAACTGGAGGTAATATATGCTGAATATATGGAGAGAGAGAGAGAGAGAGAGAGAATGAGGGGAGTAGCAAGAGGGAAGGTGAGAGGGGAGTTCAACAAGTTGCTTGGCGAAATACGCGAACGTGATTCAAGCAATTACAAAAGATACAAATGGCAAATGGGGAGGGAGTGAGGAGAGAGGGAGGGAGAGAGGAGAGAGAGGGCGGGTAGGGTAGGGAGGGGGCAACTGTTAGAGACACGTGTGCCCATATAAGAGCTTTAGCAGCCAAACTGTCAAGCACGCCTGCGCACACACCAGATACTAGATACAAGATACAATATGCCAGATACAAGATACAAACAAACAAATACAACAAAAGATACACACAACCCACACACACACACACATAGAGAAAAGCGTTGTGTCTAGTCGAAATTGAACACGCTTCGTGTCGGGCAATTGTGTAATGCTTCATTATGGACATGATTAATATGTTTATAAACAATTTTCATGTCAATTAATAACAGGCAGCAACAACAACAATAGATTCACAGGCCAAAAAGGGCGCTAGATTAATGAAGTTCCCAGTGCCATAAACTCAACGATTCTCATTCCTTTCAATCAGACAGATTTCCAGCTGCTTTTCAAACGAGATACAAAAAACAAGGAAGAAAGAGAGAAAGAGAGAGAGAGGAGAGTGAGGCAGAAACAGCAAGAAAAGCTGGTAAAATCTTCATTAAATGCTGTTTTAACAATATTAAACCAAAGATACAAATCTACGATAAGATACGGGGCACAATCAAAGTCACATATCAGAAAACTGAGAGACGAGAGAACTGAGACTCAACCTGAGACGGAGAAGGAACCGAGAGACTTGAGACTTGAGACTGAGCCTCAATTAGGTAAACAGCCGACCACCAAAAGACAAAAAGACCAGCAGCTGACTGCACTACACTGAGCGAAAATAACCCCACTTGACAATATTATAAACATAATTATAGTATTTGCTGTTGAGATATAATTAATAATATGTAAACAAAAAAATTATACAAAAAAGTTCAATTTTGAAATTAATTATCAATTAATTAACATTTTAAAACAAATAATATAATTATTAATTTATTATTCATTTATAAGCTTAAGCGCGTTTTGTGTAGTTTCTCCAAGTGTGCAGTTGCTCAACAGCAACAGAAAGATACTCAGATACTCAGAGACTAAAATGCGCAGATACATTTTGCGTTGCAAGTTTTATCAGTTGCAGCTTAGTGTCGTCAACTTTTCGGTTGTTTTGCAGTTGCTGATTATGTTGGAGTTGGAGTTGAAGTTAAAAGAAGAAGAGGGGCAGACAGGCAGCTGCTACTGGACACTGAACTGAACTGGAAGCTGGATGCGGAATGAGGCATGCAACAAGCGGCACCTGCGCAACAGCAACAACAACAACAGGAACAACAACAGCGAAAAATTTTCAACAAGATTCTTTGACTTTGTTTTGCTGTTCATTTTATTTTTTTATATTTTGGTTTTTTTGATTTTGGTTGCCTTGAAGACTTTGAAGTTGATTTGCATGCAAAACACTCGCTTTGATTGTTGTTGTTGCTGTTGTTGCTGTTGTTGTTGTTGTTGTTGTTGTTATGCATGCACATTGGCAACTACACGAAATCAATCAAACAACAAGCGAAACTCACATTCTGAACGCCACTTTAAACAAATTCGCATAAACAAATTCATTTATCGATTATTTCTTGTGCATATATTTTTATTTTTTGATTTATGCGTCAGCAACACGCGACAAAACAAACTTCAAGACGAAGGCGAGTTTAAAAAGGGGGCTAAGAAGGGGTTAAAGAGGGAAGGGTAGGCAGAGGAGTGGACAGTGGTCATATCTACATATCTACAATCAAACAATTGTCAGGCTTTATGTGCAAACTCTGCGTCAGCTGCAAAATTCCAAGAAAAAAGCAAAAAAAAATAAAAATAAATACTTAAAGCAAAAACTATTTGCGCAACATTTTATAAAAAAAAAAAATATTAAAAAAAAAAAATATATATTTTTAACATTGCATTGCACTTTATGTGGCCATACGACAACAACAACAACAATAACCAGAAAGAGCAACAACAATGGCAATAGCTACAAATGAACTGACACAAGTCACAGACCTCAAACGAGAAGCGACTTCAATTAAAAGCAACATCAACAACAGCAACAACAACGTCAACTCAGCACATTTAGTTTCATCATTTAATGCTGAGAACTCCACTAAATTTTCTGGCAAGTTTCCGGTTAACCAACAACAACAACAACTTGGTCTAAATTAAAATGGCATAAAGTTTTAATGATTGCAAAAGCAAAAGACGGCCAACAATTTTAGCTGAAAAAACATTTAGAACTCAGCCTCAAACTGACCCACCAGCTAATGCATTATTAATGCATTGGAAGGCACGTTAAATGTCATTTGCATACGCTGAAATATCTGGCTAATGAAATCGCCAAAATGAAATCTGTGTGTAGAAAATCAACAGCTGAAATCTCGAAATGAAATCTCTTAATAAAATAATCTGATTGAAAGATTAACAATTTTTTATAGCTGTTAAATTTGGCATTAGAACTGCCGCTAATTGAATTAAATGATTAAAATTTAAGAGCTCATAAATATAAATTAATAGCTTAGATAACTTTTAGCTTTGAGTTTCTATAAGATTGTTTTAAAAACTTGACTTATTTATGGATAAATATGTATGGATATATTCTAAATGAAATTTGAAAAAGTTGGTTAGAAATTTTTATCAAAACTTCAAAGTTATTTTTAAAATAAATCAGTTCCAAGCGATTATTCTTATGAAACCTACTTATGTTATGAAAAATATAAAAGATAATAGAAATGGCATTTGAGAAGAATTTAATTTAGAATTGTTACAAATAATGTTCTTAGAAATATTATTCTATTGCAAGATCGGAATTGTAAGATTAATCTTACAGATGCTATATATAGTAATATAGGCAAATAATTTTAATAAAAATTTCTAAGATCATGGAAAAAATAATTGAACTTAAATAATATGAGTTGGGTTAAATTATTCTACTATATTCTAGTACTTTTTTAAAACTTGAATAATTTGCTGAAGAAACTGTAGAAACTCGTTCGCTTAATGATCTTCTATATGATATAGTAATCCAATCCAGCCGGTTTCCTCGACAGCTGTATATATCTGTATATCTATATGTATCTGTATCTGTAACTGTGGAATATACACTCGTCTGACAATTAGCATAATAAAGATACTTTCAAAGGGGGACGGGGCATTTCAGCTATGTGGTCAACTATGATCCCGCTCTCGACACTCGGGCCACAATTTGCCGGGCGGTCAGCCAACTTTATTTTTTAGCTGGAGCTACTCTTGTAATATTAGCAGGGGGAATATTTTATTACACACAGAAATTTATGCAAAACCAAAGCAAGAACAACAACAACAACAACAACAGCAACAGCAAAAAAGAGGAAAAAGGAGTAAGTGGGGAGAGGGGAAAATGCAGCACTCTGAAAGCTTTGGCGACGCGCTGCCGACGGCAATGAAACGCAACAAAAACAACAAACGAAAAAAATAAAATTGCTAAAAACTGAAACTGTTTTATATGCAAGGCAAAGCAGAGGCGGCGACAGATACAGCGACAGAGGCAGAGGCAGCGACAGCGACAGAGGCAAACTTGAAGATATTGGCAAGGGCGCAAAAAGGTTCCAGTCGAGAAGGAGAAGGAAGGAGAGCGAAGGAGACGGGGAGCAACGAAGACGGACAGACGCATGCGCGCAGCTGCAAACGTCGCCAGCGTTGATTTATGAAAGTGCACGAAACGTCGGCAGAGACGGGAAGGAGCAGCGGCATGTGGAGCCGACAGGGCGGAAGGGAGACGCATATATACATATGCAAATTGGCAAGTGGGCAGAGAGAAAGAGGGACGGGATGAGAAACAGCACGCAGGAGTGGGGGAACACCCACGCAACACAGATCTGAGGCGGATAAGAAAAAAGAGAAGAGAAGAGGAGAGAGGAATAAAACTCGACTCACTTGCATGCCCGGATATCCGTAGGCGCTCTGATAGAGCAGGAGCGTCATATAGACGACGGCGACGGCGAGAGACATGGCTTGCAGGAGGCGTTTGTAACGTTGCGGCAGCGAGAGCACAGTCAGGCTCATCATATGTTGTCCGTCCACTACGCGAACATCGATCGATCGATGGACCTGTCTGTCTCTCTCAGCTTGTCAATCAAATCAAATGCAATCAAATCAATTGATTATCATTCAGTTAAACACTCACACACACACTCGCGCACTTCACTTGTTTTACACTTATTGTGATCCTTTCAACGTTTTATCTGTGAATTTTATTTTCGATATTTTCGTGTCTTACGTATTTGGAAACAGAGAGCGCGCGCACGTACGTCTTGCTTCGGGCAAGTTAGCTGGGCAACTGACGAAGTGGCCGAACAGCCGCGCTGAGTTCACCTTTCCAGCGAACAGTTTTGTAAACAAAACCACATGAAGAGCGAGCGACAGCGAGAGACAGTGAGAGAGCGCTCACTCACTGTGCGTGTGCTCCAATTGGAAGCGAGGCGCGCCGACAGCAGTGCGACAGCGATAGCAACAAATGCCAATGATCAGAGAGCGTACGCTAAGCAATTGCAGTTTTTTTCCAATCGGAGCATGAGAGCACAGCGCTCTCTCTCTCTCTGAAGTCTATGTATAGTTGTTGTTGCTCCAACTTGTTGATTGTGCTCTCCTTTGGTTCGTGGGTTGCTCTCGTTGACTGGTTAGTTCCGCCTCGGCATGTGCCACAGTAGCTGCCGAAGGCGATGATCGGTTAAGCAACTCTCGTGGGCGTTAGTTCGCTCTTGCTCTTGCTCTCCCTTCGCACTTCCCACTCGTGTGTCCGCTCGTGTTCTCTCGCATAGCACAGCAGTTATCCTGCTGGCACGTCCTTGCACGCGACCTGTGCCCATAAACAACATGTAGAGCCTTCCCCCTTTCCCCTTGCTGCTGCTGCTGCTGCTGCTGCTGCTGCTGCTGCTGCTGCTCAGCGTCAGCCGACGACAATTCCATTAAAAGTTGTACGTTGTCACTTTGCGTTAACTTATCTGTGTGGCATGTTGTGCGATCGCATTTTTATTGTCGCCATTGTTTCTCTGCTTTGTCGCTGTCTTTGTCCCTCTGTCGCTGCCCACACACATACACACACACACACACATACACTGATGAAAAAAGTATCCAAAATCAAAATATTGGTCTCAGATCTAAGAACTTTGATCTAAAAAAGCGTCGAGAACGTGAAAATCTTGAAGTAAGAAAACACATCTTGATTCTAAGATCATAAATTCTTATATTTTCAAGACCACTTATTATGTCATCATTGAGACGCCAGAACCAGTTGTGAATTCTAAGTCTCAAAAAATGACAAAATTTTACCATTTTTGTTCTTATTTTAAGAGAAAAAGATCTAAGATCTATATTAAGAACTTTTGATTTTTTAAAACAATACCCTTAGTTTTAGTAATTTGGTCTTAAAATGGTCTTATATAAAGAACAAAATATTTAATTTTGAGAATTTTATTCTCATATTAAGAACTTTCTTCTTAGTTTTAGTAATTTGGTCTTAAAATATTCTTATTTCAAGAACAAATTATTTAAGATGAATGATTCTTGATTGGAAAGTGGTATTTTTTCTCAGTGTACGTTTACTTTTTGTCGCTTGAATTTTCTTCACTTGACAATGTTTTGCATGCTTGAACCTCCTCTCTCTCTGACTCTCCCGCTGCTCACTCTCCTGCTCTCTGCTGCTCTGAGCCTGTCATATTCCATGTTCTGCGCTGCTCGCACAATCAGCAACTCGGCATCTTGTTCGCTGTCCCTTTGTGCGCCTTTCGCCTGAATTGCATTTAAAAGAGGCCCGAACCGGGCACAACAACAACAACGACAACAACTTTAGCTCCGGGGCGTGCAACCTTGTTCTGCCACAGAGCAAAAAAGACATCGTCTAACCCGCTTCCCCCAGCCCCATCCCCTTTCCTCGCAGTCGCTGCTCCCCATGCCTCATTTTTAATGTGCAACTGCAACTACAGCTGTATGTGTGTGTGTGCGTCTGTGTTTGCATAGGTTGCACTGGTTAGGCATGTGCCACTGCCTCCAGTCCACTGACTCTCTAGTAGTGCCACAGCGTTGCAGTCGTTGTTGCTGTTGCTGTTTCAGCCACGTTTATCGCCGGCCTAACCTTGTTAGGATTGTAAAATGTAAACCGAAGGCGTTGGTAACCAACCTTGCAACTTCCCGAGAGACGTCTCAAAACCGCTGCAACGCACAGTGGTGCTAACGAAACTGCTAAGATTATTAAATTAACTTAACTAATTAATAACTAATAATAATGCGATTAAATGAAAATTTCTTATTTAGTTAAAAAAAATTCAATTTGTTTTTTTATTTTATTATAAAAAAAAGCATTTATTTTTTCTTAAGCAATACTTTTAAATTTGAAATAAATATGAGATATTAAAATTGACTTGACTCTGTGAATTAAAAATTAATATAAGATGAGAGTAGTCGCTTTTTAAAAAATAAAAAATAAAGTTTAAGAGTGCTTAAAGCCCAAAAAATTTAAAAAACAAGGCACACTGATAAACGAAACATTTCCTTTAAGAAAAAAACAGGTCGTTTTTGAAAATAATTAATTTTAAGACGAATTTTATGACTGTTTTGTGAAACTCGATTCTAAAAATACGCGAAAATCAAGAAAATCAATGTAAAATTGTATATTTTGTTATCTTATTAAATAAGACTTATATGCAATGACTTTTGTTAACTTTTAAAATTAGTTAAAATTTAAAATTAGTGTACAATATGTAAACTTACAGTTAAAATTTTGCAAAATACCTTTTGATTCTATAATAAAATTGCCTCAGCTATATTAAGAGAAAATTTCAGCTCTCTAGCCTTAGCCGTTTGGTCTAAATTTTGATTCTTAGTAAGTGAGTCAGGACAAAGAGTTTTACTTATATAGATAGATAAAAGCAAGATTATATCAGCAGTATTTAAATGTTTGAAATTTACCTAAATCCGTACTGGAATATTCGTGATTGGAGCCACTGTGCAACGTCTCCCAAAGTTTGTTTCGTTGGCTGGTCAAAAGGCAGCTCGAGGCTTTAACTCCTCGACTGGCACACGCTGAAGTCTCGAGTCTCGAGTCTGAAGACTGAACTCTGAAGACTGAAGTCTAAAGTCTCCCGACGTGGCTTTAATCGAAAACGGGCGCGCACTCGCCCTGCGGTTGACTGTGGCAAGAAGAGGGGGCAGAAGGGGCATGCAACTGTGGCAACAACTGTGCGCGTGCGCATTCAACGTGTTCATTTCGTTGGCTCCACATTTTGGAGCATAATATTTCGCGTGGCTGTGGCAAAAATTGATGCCCGGTAGTCATGCCACAAAATGGGGCAGGGGCAGCGACTGTTTGACTGACAGACTCGAGAGTGACTGACTGACTGATTGACTGACTGACTGATTGACGCGCAACTTGATTGCGCTGTTTGTCTACGAGTTGCAGGCAAATCCAAAATCCAAAAGAGACAGCGAGACACCCAACGGTGTTGCATTCACATTCATCATGCCACATACCACATGCAACACAGACTCAAACACACACACACACCTTGAAATTCGTTGCTCATTTTGATTTTGAATGCGTATTGATGGCACAACTCAACTTGACACTAAGCAGCTTCGAGATTAATGACTCGAAATTAGTCAGTGTCACTTATTGGAACACTCGCTGTGACTGGGAAATGATAGAGGGGCAGAGGAGAGGTGGGGCAGAGGAGCAGAGAGGGGGCAAGGAACCATTAGTTAACTGATTTAAGTCAAAATCAACCTAAATACAACATTGGCCCAATTGAAGCTCATTGAAGTTGAAGTTGAACTCTCTCTCTCTAAAAAATGGACGAATCAAAAATTAATTTCAACATTTGTGTTTTGCCTCGATATCATCGATCAATAACTGTCAACACAGCATTCGATGCGATGCCCTTTAAACAGGGTATATCGACTTGACAAGGTCTTAAATTTAATAAAGTTGAGATTAAGAGAAACAATCTTAAACAATCCTTTAAGATTTTCTAATATCTGTGGAATCCGTCGTTATTCTACAAAAGTCCCAAAAATAAAAAAAAATCTTAAAAGCCTTTTCAAAGGTCTGAAAAAAGAAAATACAAATAATTGTAATTTTTTAAACGATCTACCAAATTTTCCCAATAAAATCTGAAAACTCTTTAAGACTCTGAAATTCACATAAAATCGCTTTATCTCATTTTTACTTCCCTTCTTTACTTTATTAATAAAAAATAGTGAATTTGCACTTCGAGTTGAGATCAGAGCATGACCTTAAAATCTAAAATCTAAAGTTAAAACTCCTCTTTTATTTGGCTGCTGCTCCCAAAAAAAGCTGTAATACCAAATTCGTTTCTCATTTTTACAGATTTTCGATTGGAGATTTCAGCGGTTTGTGTAAGGGAAAAGCGAGACAGGAAGAGCGGGAGTGAGAAGGGTAGAGACCACCTGGCGTTTGCAGAGGCTAATTGCATTGAAGGCACTGTGAAGGAGACAAAGAAATGTTGCCCAGGTGATGATATCAGCATGATCAAGCACTTAAATAAGTACAAATAATGAATGTTCCCCTGACTTGCTCCCTTCCCCTTGTCCTCTCTTTTCACCACAACTTGCCCCCTTGAAAAGTTTACAAATTTGTTGATTCAACGCGGCATGAAATCGCTTTTCAACTTTGTTAAACTTTAATTAACCGACTTTTATTTTCTTTTTTGTTGGTGTATGAGAAATTGTAGTTAAGCCCCCCTGTCGCCCCTTTGCCCTACCTTAAAAATAACTTAAATTATATTTAAGCTGATTAAATTTAAGGTTTTCATTTTTTTTTTTTTTTTTTTGGCAAGCAATTCGTTTTGTCTAGTTGTATTTCGAGGCGGCTTTGAAAAAAGAGTCATTAAAATGGACCAAGCTAATCAATTGGACAAATACCCGAGAGACTTGAGACTTGAGAGTTTTGAGAGTCCGGAATACGCAGAGTTCTCGGTTGAAACCTAATTTTCAATTTACCAAAGCAATTAACATGAAATTTTATTGGCTTTTAAGTTGTGCAAACACAACTCGTAAACTGAAGCCGCGATGCATAATAAAATGAATGTATCTGTGGGATACAAAATACACACACACACGCACACAGTGGTTGTTGATCAAGTGTTTGACGAGTCTTCAGAATTGTTGTTTTTATCGTTGTTGTTGTTGTTGTTTACCTGAAGCACTGCAAGTATTTTTATTTCTATTCCTATTTCTTTAGAAACCCCGCCAGTTACGCACACCGAACCAGTTCCAGTTCCAGTTCCCTCTCCAATCCGTTTCCATTCCCATTCCTCGGACTAAATATGTGTTTCATTAATTAACAACATATCTGGGCTGAGAACAGCAACTAAATAAAGCAACTAACTGAAGTAACCAGCATCGCATAGAGCATCCGATTCGACGATTCGATATGTCTGATTGTGAGGCACTTACGATAGTTACGATACTCACGAATGTATCTCAAACTCACAACAAGACGTGTTCAAAGTCTCCAAAGCAACTGTTACATATCAGCATTTTATACCCTGTAAACTAAGCAGAAAAGTATAATCGTGTTTTGCAATATTTATAGATTTGTAAATGGGAATTTCAACTCCCGAACTTTTCGACATAAATTTAGTGCCGAAAATCATTAGAAATTAGTTCTAGTATCAAGTGCATTGTACTAATATTCAAGTCAGACATTTCTAATATCCTTATTAAAAAGTGAAGATATAAATATCTACAATTATTTTATTTCACATTTACAATTGTAGACAAAAAGTCAAAATTAAGTGCAGTTATGATCTAAGGAACATAAAAAAACATTAAAAAATCTACAAATCGTACTAGTCTAAAATCTCTTGTTATTAAGCTCATTTCAGAAATTTGTTGATTTGAATATCTATTAAAATAAAATGACGAAAATTGTGCATATGTATTTACATGAGCAATGCTTCAGAGAGAGCCCACTAAAAATCAATAATACGTATGCTTAGCACTACAGGATATCCTCAAGCCGATAACATTTCAAACTAGATCTTTGTAGTCATCTTTTTTTGTTGTGCCATGCTCCAAAAGTCATCTCTGTAAATCTCTGGATTGACGCTGTAGGTGCCAGCTTGCATGTTGTTCCGACTACCGAAATCCTGTTGCTGTTGCCCCGAGGGGCAGCACCGCCAAGGGGGGCAGGACTCCCCGTCGTACCCCCTCTCTCTGCTGGGCTCTTGCCAGTGGTCTTCTTGGGCCTCCTGGTCTGACTTGGGGTCTCTGGTCTGTGAGTCTGTGAGTCTGGGAGTCTGGCCGGGATGCCACGTTATGGCCGCTACAATGTGCCATAAATTTATGATACTAGTAAAACAGCTCGCAGTATCTGCTGTAAATGGTAGTCATACTATCTGTGCTAACCAAGTAACATCCCCTCTTAGCCCTCACTTGCCCCTCTACTATATTTGCGGCGGTTACATTATGTTGCCTTTGTTTCTGGTGCGCATTACATGACACCGAGAGTTATTTGCAAGCCAGGAGAGAAGATGCCATTTAAAAGCAGATAAATAAACTTAATGCCAGGCAAGTGATAGGGAGGTAGAGAGAGGAGGAGAGGTTGTCCAGGAAGAGCAGGCGACATTTATATATGTATGTATCTGTATCTGTAGCTGTGTGGTGACATACGCAGCCTGCCAAGTGTCGTCTTCTCATATCTATTTATGTTGTTGCCAACATTCAACTCACCCTTAAAAAAACTGCCTTTTTTCTAGTTCCATTCCCATTGCCACCTGAGTTGAGTTCCCGCTGCGCAGTTGGCACTTTGCAGGCCAAATTCCAAGCCAAATTCTATTGCTATTTCTAGACATTTGGAGGAATATAAATTGTAAATTATAGCTAACTTATTTCGGCCCAATTTCTCATTTATCTAAGTTGTTTTGTACACAATTTTATGAACCTCTATTTTAATTAATTATAAATATAAATAAATATTTTATTTAATTTCTATATTAATAAACTTATACTTTTATTTTAACTTAACAATCTGAATTCTTCTTCGTTCTCATTTTCATAGAGATATTACCCTAAGTCCTGCTCTATATCACTCTGACTTCTTCTGTTTCCTTTTCTGTTCTGTTATCTCTTTAAATGTAGTTCCTAAGCTTTATTCTTTTTCCCTTTCTTCCTTCTCTTCCTCTCTTCGTCCCTTTTCTGTGCTCCAGTGTTGCTCTTTAACCCTGTATCCTTTTTAATCTTTCTATTTTCCTCTGAATCCGGCTTTCTTTATCTATCTTTTCTTCATAAGTCTTTTTATTTGTTCCCCCCAAATCTTTAGATTTTCTCTGGGCTCTCCTATGTTTTTTTTTGTATCATCCAGACTTTCTCAATGTTCTTTTCTAAGCTCTTTTGTGCTCTTCTCAGCTCTCTCTCAGTTCTATAACTATTGATATAGCCCAAAAAATAAGCAATTTCTATATATATATATTAATTTTTTTTTTGTCTCCCCATGCCATTATGCCAAAGTATTTCAACTAAAAAACAGTTAAGAGCTGTCTGGAAATTGGCTTTGCGTGCAGAGGTAAAACATCATTTAGACTTTTGGGGCGACCCTCGCGATAGAGTCGATAAATACAACGTTTGTGAATCAGAGGAAGCTATAAATAACAATTAATTGTATTATTAAACTAATTCGAAATGCGAAATCGAGAACCAAAAGACAAAAGACGAAAGGCCGTCAGTCATGCAATGATTTTTCGACCACATAAATTTTGATACCATTCTTCTGAGACACTTCTTCCCTTCTCTTTTATCCCGCTGTCTCAGCAGGGCAACTAATTTACATTTTGATGCAGCAAAAGTAAAAGTTCGTCGATCCTCCGATGCTTCTAAAATTGCAGCCTCGGGGCTCTCTGAGGGTCCGGCACAAGCATCGAGTTCTGGGTTTCGAGCACAATCAATTACTGGAATCGGTCAATGATCAGGAGGCAAGAAGTTTGGAGCTTGAAGCTTGGAGTTTGGAGTTTGGAGCTGCCGCAGCACGCAATGTCTAAAAGTGGCACGAAAGTCAAGAGAACAAAATGATGCAAATTATGTCAAGAATTAAGGACCAAAATAATCTCATGACAAGCTAAAGGACACATGCTTTAAGGCAGACTGAAAACCAGAGATGACATTCCTATCAGAAAAATCTGAAAAGTCTTTTAAAAGGTCTGACAATAAAATAAAAATGATTTTAATTTTTCCAAAATATCTGAAAACTCATAAGACTCGGAAGTTCACATTTATTTCCTTTTTTTATTTAACTAATTAAAAAGTGATTAAACAATTTTTAAATTGGTCACATCATTGACTACCTCTGACACTTCTAAAACTTTAAACTGTTTTTTTTTTTTTGGGGTACACTGATTTTGTTAATATTAGTACCGGTAACTCGATCCATTTCTTGTCGTTTTTTCCAATTTTATTATAAACTCGATTCACTGCTAGAAATTCAAATAATGAGAGGTTTATAAAACTCTGTATCCTGGTTCCTTAAACCTGTTATGTGGATGTAATTCTTTTTCTAAGCATACCTTATTTATTTATACAATTAATTTGATTGATTTGAAATTGTTAATCGTCTGCTCAATAAACGGTTTTACGTAGTTCACATCCGTGTAGACACCAGCGTATTTGGGACTGGCACAACTGATGCCAAAGGACACAATACCGCAGAGTTCCTTGGTGACTCCATCGGGATCCTCATAGACCAGGGGACCACCCGAATCGAAGGTGCAGGCATCCTTGGTGCCCAGGACACCAGCACAGAACATACTTTCCGATATGTTATGCATGGGAAAATAGGATTGACTGCATTGTCTTTTACTAACCACGGGAACAGTTACGGTGCGAAGACTCTGAACTGGACCCGTTCCATTTACATCGATCAAGCCCCATCCGGATACAGTGAGCAGAAGTCCCGCATTGAGTTTCCTGGTGCAGAGTGAGGCTGCTGCAATATTGTCGCCCCTTAAGGGCGTTTCCAGGAGTACAACAGATACATCCATGTGCATAGTGCCCTCCTCAAAGACAGCGGGCACCACAAAATCCTGCAGCTGCGACTGAACTCCGGACTCCGTGAGTCTCGAGATGCCACCAACAACGACCCAGGCGGATTTATTTTGACGACGTAGGAAACAATGTGCAGCGGAGATAACGAATCGTTCTTCGATCAGAGTTCCGCCACAGATGAACGTTTTCTTATAGAGTAGGGCGACTAGATATCCGCCCAGCTTCTCAATGGTTGTCACCTGACCGCCAATGACACGAGATTGAACGCCTCGTTTCGAGTTCATGATATCGACCAGTTGTTGGTTCCTCATTGAGGGAGTCATCAGAGAGGGAGCCTCAGCCACTTGTGGATTGTTCCTCGACAGAGCCTCTATCTTAGCCAACTGTCCGAGACACACATGCTGTAACACCGAGACGATCACTAGTAGAAAAATATCCATTGCAGACTAATCAACTGTCGTTCTATCAAATAGCTAATATAATTCAATGTTCTGTAATGCTATACAGCGAGTCGAAATAAGTTGGACACAGTTGATAAACATAAAGTCAACTGGAAAAGTTATTTACAATTGCCTTAAAAGTAATGCACACACGGTCTTACACTGACTCGATTCCGTTTTACTTTCGCTTGTTCTCTCCGTGTTTTTGTCGTAGACGGTCGTGCGAACGGCTCTCAAAAAAAGGGCCAGCGCACACTACACTACAGTTGGCGAGAGAACACTTTGCAGTGACGGTCCGCAAAAGTGACCAGTGGTACTTTTTGTAACGAAAAATATACAGATTTCCTGACGAACGTTCAGCCGGTCTGTGCAACCTTCTTATAGAAATTTTACAAATGCGTCATCAGTGTAATTCGGTATACGCTAGCTGAAGTACCAGCGGAAGGGTCCGCTTCGGTTTCAGGGTTGTCCCCCTGAAGACACCGCTGCTCTTTTCTATAAATAGTTCAGGGTTGTGAAATTTAATTCTGAATTTCTCAGGTTCTAGGAAAGTACTTTTCACTGTTAGCACTAAAATCACTCATTTTTTAAAATAATTTCCATCCTGAAACTTTAAACCTGCTATGCGGATGATCTCTTCCTTCTAAGCATACATTCTTTATTATTTGTAGATAATACTATACAAGTGATTTCTTGAAATTGTTAATCGTCTGCTCAATAAACGGTTTTACGTAGTTCACATCCGTGTAGACACCAGCGTATTTGGGACTGGCACAACTGATGCCAAAGGAGACAATGCCGCAGAGTTCCTTGGTCACTCCATCGGGATCCTCATAGACCAGGGGACCACCCGAATCGAAGGTGCAGGCATCCTTGGTGCCCAGGACACCAGCACAGAACATAGCTTTCGATATTTTCACTGCGATGAGGGAATTCGGAATAAATAATAAACAAAAATAAAAAATAAATAAATTGAATAGTGACCGAACTTACCCGCATTCTTATAGGATTGACGGCATTGGCTTTTACTAACAACGGGAACAGTTACGGTGCGAAGACTCTGAACTGGACCCGTGCCATTGGGATCGACCAAACCCCAGCCGGATACAGTGAGCAGAAGTCCCGCACTGAGTTTCCTGTTGCAGAGTGAGGCTGCTGCAATATTGTCGCCCCTTAAGGGCGTTTCCAGGAGTACAACAGATACATCCATGTGCATAGTCCCCTCCTCAAAGACAGCGGGCACCACAAAATCCTGCAGCTGCGACTGAACTCCGGACTCCGTGAGTTTTGAGATGCCTCCAACAACGACCCAGTCGGATTTATGTGGACGACCCAGGAAACAATGTGCGGCGGAGATAACGAATCGTTCCTCGATCAGAGTTCCGCCACAGATGAACTCATTCCTGTAGCGCAGGGAGACAAGATATCCGCCCAGCTTCTCAATGGTTGTCACTTCACCGCCGATCACACGAGATTGAACGCCTTGTTTGGAGTTCATGATATCGACCAGTTGTTGGTTCCTCATTGAGGGAGTCAGAGGATCACCCAGCTGTCCAAGACACAGATGCAGCTGCAGCAGCGAAACGATCAGTGTTAATAAAATCTCCATTGCAGACTAAACAACTGTAGTCTTATCGAATCGCTAATATAATCCAACGTTAAAGAAGCGAGTCGAAATGAGTTGGACGCAGTTTATATAAGCTTAAGGTCAACTGAAATGTTACTTACAATTGCCTTTAATTGATGCCAATTGATGAAGCGAATGCATTTGCATCACAGACAGCTGGAGCCTAGGAGAAACTCAAGGGTCTGACCTCGGTAAAGAGTGTGCGTACATAGTGCATCAATTTGGGATCCCGATTCCGCACATCTGTCGCCTGTGGATACATCGAGTTGATCAGCTGATGCAGATCCGAGTAGGTCTAAAAAAAGCTTCATTAAAAGCCATAATCATAAATGAATTGTTCGACCTACTCCAATATTCCGCCAGGTGAGCTGAAAGGCCAGCTTAACTTCATCCAGATCGAGGGAACACGGCTCGTAGACCTCCACGAAGGTCGAACTGTCGGGTGTCACCCGTACGGTGACATCAGCCCCATCATTTAAGTCCCTTGGATTGCGTAGACACAGAATTAGATCGCGTCGTGTGGCAAGTCGATTCCAATCACAGCGATAGAATCTGATCAGTTTGCAGTGCACGGCGAAGGCGTCGTAGATGTGCAGCTCCGTGGACAGATGCTTCTCCGAGAAGTAACCGTTCTCAATATAATAGCAGGCATCGAGCTCCGCAAATATATTGATGTTCTTCTCCAAGAAGCGCTTCAAAAAGAAAATTTAATAAGGATTAGAGCAAGTAAAAATATTACAGTCAAGTATGATCGTCATTAAAAAAATCCAAAAAAAAAAAACTATTTTCGAGAGATAATAAAATATAAAGAAAAATACAAAAAACTAGAAATAGTCAAAAATGCAAAAAAAAAACCAACAGTAATAAGATAATTTATAATAGAATCGATGTTTATAATAGTGACTAGTACCTTTAATAAAAAGTGTTAGCTTGCAGCACTAGTAATCGAAATAAAACAAGTGGGAAAGGCTGTAGTCGAGCGCCCGACTCTAGGATACCCGTTACTTATTTTAATGAATTTTTTAATATTTTTTATTGCATGCTTTTAGGCACTTATATTTTTTAAAAACTTTAATTAGCCATTACCACCTTTCTGTTTGTCCTCTCTTGTTACGATTTAGTAGGATGATAGGTAATAATAGTAGTTAACGATAATTAGTAAAACAATTATAATATCTTGAAAACTGTGCGTGTGGTGTTTTTTTGCGATTTACAGAGGCGGAAAAGGGCGAGGCAAAAATTTGAAACAAACTTGACCTGCGTGGGGTCTATAGAAGTCTGTGATCTAGGCGCTCACACGGACGGACAGACGGCTATATCGACTCGGCTGTTGATGCTGATCAAGAATATATATACTTTATAGGGTCGGAGATGCTTCCTTCTCCCTGCAACGAATACAATATCCCCTTTTACTTATTTTTATAAGTAACGGGTATAAAAATGAATAAAATAAATAATAAGAAAGTAAAAGGAAAAACTTAAATTGAAATATATTAATCACATATCCTTGGTTAAATAACTAACTAAAGCAGTGGTGTCCAAAATGCCAAAAGCCTATTCCATGGGATAGAAGTTCATAATTCTTTAGGCATCGCAGCCTGCACACGTAAAGAGAGAGAGAGAGAATACGTGTGATCTATAAATAACACATTCTGCGGCTTGTGCCCTAACGATGAGTCTGTTCGGCTTTTTTAATTCTCTCACAAAGCATCTGATCGACTAATCCTTTTTGAGGAGGATCGCTAATGAGGAGAGACCATAAAGCGTTAAACTTTTAGTACACACTGCAACTAATGCTTTGCTCTCTTTACGTCGCCTACTGTAACGGTGCGACAGTTCGAATATGTTTTCACTTAATTTTTTCAGTGTAAAACAGTGAAACTTATCGCTCACTTCACTAAAACCTTTGGTTATCGAGTATAACTAACCCATTTATAAATGGGTTCCAATAGCTTACCCTGCGCAATTCCCGATAGTCGGAAATGGGTTCCTTAATTTCCATATACTTGACAGGATTCGCCACATATTCATTGCTGATTTTTGTCACATAGCCGCGTATACCAGAATTGGAAATGAACAGAATAACACGCACGTGAAAGGTATCCAAGGTAAAGATGATTTCGTTGGGTCTACAAAAAGAACAAGTTGAGCTGTAACTACAGTAAACTCCTGTCAAATTGATCAGACACTTACTGCTCCTCATTCTGCTGCAGTTTCCAGTCGCGAAAGGGAAAGTGATCGTAGAGCTTGTAGGCAAACCCGAATAAGCCCAAGCGATCCGTCTTAATGGTGACTGTGAATGTCTCCCGATTGAACTCCGTATCGACAATGTGCTTGGTGGTCCAGTGTTTCACATTCACCAACCTGACTTTCCGCTTGGGCTCCTCCTTGTCGAGGGATGGTTCCCGAGATCCGTGGGTCTTGGCATGTCGAAATCCAACACTCACAACTGATCCGATGCTGGGCGATGCAGTGCTCTCGAGGGAACTGGACTCTCTGGTGGAAGAATAACGATTGGCAGCCCGTGAAGTACGTGGTGGGATGTGGACGAGTTTACTGCCCATTGTCGATATTCGCACCGTGCTCTTGGACTTGGGTGAAACTGTGATCGGGGACTCTATTTGGGAGCGAGAACGACTCTTAGACTCGAAATTCGGTTGTCTCACTAAATGCACGGGGCGTTCTATGTATTTCTTTTGTATGTCCTCGAGAGTCTGGAGCACACTGTACATGGTCTGGCCCGGAATATCGTCTGATTTAACAGAGTCGGCGATCTGATCGATTTTCACTACTTTAATGTGCACCTCGGACTGCGAGGTTGAATTCTCCGGGGAACTTTCCTGTTCGTAAAGCCTGCTGCTTCTCGTAGCTAAAGTACTCCGGCTCATCCGTGTAGACCTCATTTATCACTGCCGGATTACGCCGTAGAATCTTATTGCCCTTTGTCCGCTCCGTAAATGCTTCGAATTTTTCCATTTTAAACTCTTGGGGGAACTTGAACGAGGACAATATTCGGGGTAGACAGTGTTTCTTCAGATCATTGATCTGCGCACTGTCCAGGGGATCATCGATCAGCTTGAAATTGCGCAGGGGAACCCCCGAAATAAAGCTGTGACGCAGGGTAAGCGATCGCAGGGAAGTTTGACGAGAGGTGCGATAAATATTATTGGCCACTGAACTCCTGGGCGTTATAATCGACAATGCGGGTCTCTTAAACACAAATCTAGTTTCATCGTCGTCCGTAGTACTCTTATTTGTTACTGTCTTGTTCGTCGATCGATGCGAATGAGAAGGTCCGTGCGAGTGAGCGAATACAGGAGCCGCCGCTCTCGTCGCACTCGCGGCTCTCGCAGCTCTTCCGTGTGCCGTCTCCCGAGTCGTTCTGGGCGTACCTCTCCTTCTCTTCTTCTTGGATCGATGCTCTTCGGGCTCAGCACTGACAACATCCTCCGGTTCCGCCTCCTCCACAAACTCGTCGAGATATTGACAGGCCAAGGGTTCGCCATAGAGACACAGTTGCTCCGGTAATTGAATGGTCACAAAGAAATACTTGATATCGTCCCCATGCAGATGCAGATTCTTATCATGATTTCTTGCCTCATCCACCAACAACTGCGATACTGCCGTCTCACGGGAGCGAGGTGAATCCACTAATTTAATTTTCGGTTTCAATCGATCGGCAAATGGATTAACATATGGCTGTTCAACCTCATCATCATTCTCTGCAGCAAATGCACGCAGATGATCCATAGTACACAGCTGGCGTTTATCGTCGTGAAAAGTTCGATTGAACTCGGTAAAATCCGTATGCTTGGGCTTGTGTACAAAACCCAATGAAAAGATGCCGCCCAGTATTTTAAAACGCCTCAGGTTGATCTAGGAAAATGCCAAGACAACTCTTAATTAACTATTTAATATTTTTATGAGTCAAATTAAAGGTCAAACAATTATCAACTTGACAAAGTTATAACAGCTGAACAATTTCGAAAAAGTTTCAAGTTTTGAAAAAAATTTAAGTATTTAAATGAATAAAATTTTAAGGCAGAATGAAATTAGAAGTCATAAAAAAGGTTTAAAATTTGGAGATTTTCAAAGTAATTTTCAAGTAATTAATAAATTAAATGCATTCATTCAAGCTGTCGTTTTTGCGAAATATATTTTACATTAAAATCTAAACTATTACCCACCTCATCTGGCAGCAATTGAAGATTCTGTGGACTTAGATACTGCTCCAGAAAATCTTCCAGTTCCTGCTGTTCCTGCTCTAAAAAGTTGTTGTACGGATCGGGAAACTTGCCCTCGGGCAACTTTTGCGGTTCCTTTGGTAATTTAATCTTATGCTTAGCATTTGGACCTTGATTGGCCAAGTGTGCTAATTTGGGTTCCAATTCTCTAGCAATTTCAGTTCAATACAAAGAGAAATAGAATTATTAGAGTGCATATATTTTTTTCGTAATCTTTGGTCAATTCTAAGATGTTTTCACCAAGAAACCATAGATCTAAAATGAATTCCTGGCCCTCGCTTTTTAAGACTCTATCCTAAGAAATGAGCAGAATTAAAATTTTTTTTTTGGCCTAAAAAAAATTTTGTTTTCCTTGAACCTGTATTTTTAATTAACAGAAAATGTGCTACATATTTTATTATAACAGTAATAAAATTATAAAAAATTTACACTTTCTGTTAATAAAAAATAAAGGTTCAAGAAAAACAATTTTTTTGGGCCAAAAAATAGCTTAAATTCTGACTTATTTTTTAGGATAGAGACGAATCGCTAGGATTCCAAGGATGAAAATTTTGTTAAAAGGACATTTGATCCTTTGGTTCCGTAGAATTTTAATAGTGCTGGTCCTAACAAAAGTATTGACACCAAATTTGTCAGGAGCGGTCCATAAACACCCAAGATATAAATTTTCGAAAAAATTAATTTTTCAACTCAAAAGCGAGGACCAGGAATTCATTTTAGAACTATGGTGTCTTGGTGAAAACATCTTAGAATTGGGCAAAGATTACGAAAATGGGTTAACATTTTTGGAATTTTTTGGACCCATACAAATCGATGCACTCTAATAAATATGCAATTCAGTTGAATTAATCTGCACGCACCTCATGGTCTCCTCGTAGATGATACACCTTTGCTCCATTCGGGTGATCATTTGATTCAGAATCGAGACCTGCATGAGCCATTCATTGATCAGACAGTCCTCAATGTCCGTCATGCCTGCATTCAGTTCGCTTGTCGACTTTTCAATTATCCGATCATAACTCTTGGCATTCTCCGAGTAGAAATCGAAGAAGGTGTGAACACAGCGTAGAGTCAAATTATCCCGAAGGACTCTCATCGGAATCTGAACAATGACGCCCACGCAATCCAATTTGGCCACCATCAAAGGCAGTCTGAGAAAATTATTTAAACATAAATGGAAAGCATAAAAAATCAATCTTACTCCAAATATTTAAATCTTATGTTCACATCACTCAGCCACCAGATTTGAATGTGAAACTTGGAACTTTGATAGCAATAGCTCTCAGTGACTCCATCGGTTAAACTGTGAGAAAAAAATGCAAAGAACAATGGGAACGACTTCAAATTACCCTGTAGGCTTACGTTTTGTACGAGCTGGGTGCACAAATAATGCGATAGGTTAATTTATCAAAGAGCACATCAATCGCATGACTCAGTTCGATTTGTATCTGTAAAGATTTGATAAATCCCTTTTAATTGTAATTTAAAAAAAAATTAATTCTATAATTATATAATTAGTTGACATTAAATATACATTAAATCAAAAATTAAATATTTTCAACTCACTCGGCTTATTTCAAGGGCTTGATCCGGATGCATTTCGGCCAACTCGGATTCCGAATCCAGCAGCAACTGAATGCGACTCAAAACAATCAGAATTCGCTGCACAGCATCGTCATATAGTTTCCCGATATTCTGACACAGATTCTCCTTAAGAGTTTTGCGTGTAAGATCTTTGGCATCGATGTCCTGGGTCAGGATACTGCGTTCATCCACCGACAATGCCCAATTGACCACAGCTTTCTCATCCAAGTCCTCAAAGTGCAGAATCTCCGCCAGAAATCGACGTAACTCGGGCGGTTCCTGAACACGCGGCAGACCATCGCAATTTAAGTATCGATTCCAATCCTCATTTGTGCTCTGCAATTTCACCAATGCCTCATAGCCCTCCACAGACTCTAAAAACGAGTAATTTTATCTAGTTATCGACTTCTTTCCAAAACTCAATCATCGCCAAAATTCACGAAAGAAAAATCCTCAATGGAAAGCAAATTTTAATTTTTTTTTGAAATTTTTTTGACGGTTTTAAACGGTTTTATTTTTAAATAAATTTAAATATTTCAAGTGAACATACACTTTTTAATCTAGTTAGCATTTGAAAAGAATTACATTGACAAATTTTATGTCTGAAGAATCCAATTTATTGTCAGAAATTCTGTGAATTCAGTCAGTATTCATTTCACAAATTAGGGCGATTAGTTGCCAATTTATTTGCTTACCACTGATGAAACCCAGACACACTTTAACATCCTGAATGCGCTGATGATGACGTTGCTCCCTCGCCAACCATTCCTCCTCGGATATTAGGGAATTTAAAGCTGTTTCTCCGTGTGCTTCCTCAGCTGGGTTTTGCCACGGTATCAATTTTTTTGCAGCCTTCAAACCATTTTTTTTAAACATTTTTTTATTTTTGTTTTTGTTTTTTTTTTTTACAAGTGTTTGTGTGAAAGTTTAATGCAAGTGTGGAACTTGAAAAGTAGGAAATTTGACAGATTTTTCTTAGTGGAAATAAAAAAAAAATATTATAATGGCTTAAGAGATTGAAAGTATCATTGTTCCGCAAATTGATAACTTTGAGATTCATGCAGTTATCCAATCGTGCCATCTTCAAGTACGTTTCTCTGTGGAGGCGGCAGAATCTCAGCGTACTGCGGAATACGGGCGATAGATTCCCGATACCAATCCGCGGTTGTACCCTCATCCGAGCAGGGTTCGGCACGGCAAAGCTGCAGCAACGCGGCCAAGAATATAAGTAAAGGTAGAAGATTCATTGCGAACTAATCAACTGAAGGACAGTTCATTTACTTATGTACACATGTTAGTTATCATGATATAAGCGAGTCGAAACAACTTTGATACAGTCATTATTTATAGCGAATGCATTTCATCAGGGAAAATAAATATTAAGAGATATCATTTGTTTACCACACTTTTTTAAACTATTTTTAAACTTATGTATGCAAAAATTTTTCATGAAAAACTCACGGATTTTTTATGCTAGAAATTTCAAAAGAAATAAGAAATATATGTTTGCGTGTAAGTTTAATGCAAGTGTGAAAATTTAAAACAAAAAAGTATTTTCGTTCCTCAAATTTTTATCTTTAAAACTCATTCAGTTATCGGTTGTACCCTCATCTTTGCCTCCACAGCAGGGTCCATCACAACGAGACCAAGAACATAGGCTAAACAATTTTTATTCATGCTCGCAGTTTATTAATTGTATTTACATGTAGTAAATAGAACTTCCTCTAGTACAATTGTCATTAACTCCACCTGCACCTGCATGTGCCCAATAATTCATCGTAGGCAAAGAGTTGTTCCGGGCCACATCTGGACATTGGGCACAAGCGTGAAGCGCTTTTTACAAAAGCAAAGCTCATCAGAGAGCAGATCAAAAGCGTCATGACAATGTAATACATCTTACTATGCGAAAAACTGAGATTAGATCGAGTGAGTAGCGCTGTATATAGGTAAAGGTAGAAGATCAATTGGGAACTGATCAACCCGAGGACAGTTCACTTATGTATATTAGCGATCATGATATATGCGAGTCGAACCAACTTTGACACAGTCACGTAGTGAAAAGTATTCATAGCGAATGCATTTGTATCACAGAAAATAAATATTAAGAGTTATCGTTTGTTTACCACACTTTTTTAAACTTTTTTTACACTTGTGTATGCAAAAATTTCTCATGAAAAACTGACAGATTTTTCATGGTAGCAATTTCAAAAGAAATAAGCAATATAATCTACGAATAACTCATGAGGTGAATTTCGCTCAACATTCGTTTGATGCGGAAAAGTAAGAGGGCATCCTTGTTCCTCACATCGGTGGCATGAGGATTCATCGAGTTGATTGTCTGATGCAGATCCGTATAATGCTAAAAGAGATCGATATAATCAGGCATTCGAATTGATTTCACACACTTACAGCCATGTTGCGCCATGTGTTCTTAAAGTCCAACTTGATAACATCAAGATCATCGGAGCAGAGCTCCGATACCTCCACAAAAGTAGCCGAACCCGGCGTAATTCGTATGGTAACCTCCGTGTAATCGGACTGATCCTTGGCATTCTTCATGCAGAGCAGAATGTTGCGACGGGAGGCCAATCGATTCCAGCTGGAGCGATAGAACTTCATCAACTTGCAGTGCAGGGCCATCGCATCGTAGGTGTGATCCTCAGTAGCGACATGTTTAACCGAAAAATATCCATTGTCAATATAATAACTGGCGTCGTGTTCCGCAAAAATATTGATGCCCTTGTCGTACAATTTCTGTGTTCAATTGTGAATTCATGACTATAAATGACTTTAATTCAAAGAGAGGTACAAGTATATTTTCTACCTTACGCAGCACTCGAAAATCGGAAATTGGAGTTGGTATATCCAGGTATTTAATCGGTTTGGCCACATAACCCTTAACTATGTCCGTCACATAGCCTCTCACGCCTTGAGCTGAGATATACAGCACAATGCGAGCATGAAACGTATCCACAGTCAGCAGGATTTCATCTGGACTGCAGGAAGAAAGATTATTTAAAAAAAAATATTTTCTCTCGGACTGCTAAAGATTTGGTAACCTTGAAATGACATGTGTTTAAATTTTCGACTGATCGTGCTATTAAGATATAGTACTTGAATTTTAAGGATGTATGAGACAATACCATGATGATGAGTTTGGTTAAGATACCTCAAGAAACAGCATACTAAAGCTTGATTTTCGACAGATCTTTTCAATGGCAGCTATGTGATATAGTACTCCGATCGGGTTAGCTTCGACTTATGAACCGCAACTGTGAAAATTTCAGCTTTCTAGCTTTAACCGTTTGCCCTACATGCTGATTCTCAGTCAGTGAGTCAGTTTAAATTTAAATAATTTAATAATTTAACTTTACTTAAATAAGTAACGGGTATCCTATAGTCGGGAGCTTAACTACAGCCTTTCCCACTTGTTTTTTACTACACTTACTTCTCCTCATTGGGCTGCATGCTCCAGTCGCGAAATGGGAAATGCTCGTAGCGCTTGAAGGCCAATCCAAAGATGCCCAGACGATCCGTTCTCACGGTCAGTGTGCGTGCACTCCGATTGAACTTGCTGGAGATGATGTGCTTGGTTGTCCAGTGTATGACCTTAATTTTGGGCTTCTCCTCCTTTTCCTCCGTCACTATAGACGACACCTGATCGGTGGTTACTTCCTCACCCGATGAATTCTCGCCCATATGAGAAGAGCTTCCGGTTCTGGAAGTGGATTGGGAGACGGTCAAGCCCAAATGGCTGCCACGAATCGATGAGTGTCTGCTGTCGCGTTTATTGACTACGGATTTGGATCTGCCTGCCGTCGAGGGCGCACGAATCTCCGTCACGGGTACAACTGCTGCTTTTTTGATTTTATCCGCTTTTTTCGTTTGAAAATCGGCCTGATTCATAATGCCCACGAATTGGGTATTGTAGTCCGTACGGATGTTATCAATCAACTTCAGCAGTCCGTACATGTTCTTCTGATCAGTGTGTTCCTCCAAAAAAGATTGATCTCGATACATGACAGCCTCGACGTCACTGAAAACGGGAAAGATGCGTTCCGGAGCGTGTTGGTCCTTGAAACTGAAGTCAATATAGCCAAAATCGATGGTATCCTCGATGTCGGCACTGCGACGTCTGATCAGCATGTTCCGTGTCTTTGGTCTCGTTGCTGCTCCGAGCTGCTCCAACTCCTCCCGCACCTCCATGGGGAATTTAAAGGACGATATTACACGGGGAATCCCGTAACGCTCCAGTTGTCGAATCTCCAAGTGCGTCAGTTGCTTGTCCAGCGGAAAGTTACGGATGGGCGCGATATAGACTCCGGGCATTTGAATCCGGGAATGGCGCAGCATTGAGATCAACGTGGGTCGAAACACATTCTCCAATGTGGACCTGCGCACGACCTTGGTGAACATGGATTGGCGATCTTCGAACATCGATCGCTTCATTGATTCCCCCTTCGATTTCTTCTTCTTGACGGCAACCGATTCCTTTTTCTCCTCGACTAGGGAAATGTCCGATTCCACATCCTGCATGGTGGTCATATACTGACAGACAACGGGTTCGCCCCACATGCACAGCTCCTTGGGCAGCTGCAGGGTCACAAAGAAATAGGGCAACTCATCGTCCTCCAGCATGGTCGTCTTCCTCTTCTGCTGATCCATCTTGAGATGCATTCGCGACTTGGAGCGACTCGAAACATTGGAGGCTCTCTGCGACAGCCTCGATCCCCGTCGACTCATTTCGTCCTGCTTTGGTCGCAAATCGGCCACCAGATTCTCCATTGTATGCAGAATTCGACCATCCTCGTGTAATATTATGTTGAACTTCTCGAAATGCGTATTCGCCGGTCGACGCACAAACATTATGGAGTACAAACCGCCCAGCAATATATATCGTCGCAGATTGATCTTAATAATAATAAAAGAATAAATTAATTAATTATACAGAAAAATAATCCATTTGTAGCTGAATCAGGGATTTATATATTAATTGATTGTAATTAGCGCGTATTTGAATCTCGCTGCAGCTGTAAATAACATAACATGCACTGTAAATAATATATACTCTCTTAACAAGTTTAACATACTCTGCTAACGAGTATAGCATACTCTTTTTAAGGAATATAACATAATCTGTTAAGGAATATAACATACTCTGTTAATGAATATAGCATTCTTTGTTAAAGAATATAACATGCTCTGTTAACGAATATAACATACTCTGCTAACTAATTTAACATACTCTGTTAACGATTTAATATACTCTGCTAACGAGTGTAGCATACTCTGTTAAGGAATATAACATAATCTGTTAAGGAATATAACCTGCTCTGTTAACGAATATAACATAGTCTGTTAACGAATTTAACATACTCTGTAGAAAAACATTTTTTTGTGTAATTTATTAAATATTTTACTCGTCTCTCACCTCATCCAACATTAGTTTTAGATTTCGCGGATTGTACAGTTGATCCAGTAAATCGAGATACTCCTGTTGCTCCCGTTCCAGGAATGTGGAGTAGGCATCGGGCAGCATTCCTGGCGGTACCGCTGGAGGTTCCTTCGGTGGCTTCGGTATTACGACGGCTTTGGTCTTTTTACCCTCATTCGCTTTCTTGTCCTTCGCTGCCCTTTCGGTTTTCTCGGCTATAATTCGCACTGCCTCCTCGTATGCCTCACGCTTTTGCAGCATTGAGTCCATCAGCTCCTCCTGAATATCCAGCTGCATCAGCCACTCATTGGCCAGACAATCCTCAATGTCAATAATGCCCGCTGTTAGATCTTTTATCGATTCCGGTATCATCGGATCGAAACTCTTCGCATACTGCGAATAGTTGTCGAACAGTGTGTGGATGCAACGCAGCGTGAGGCAATCGTGGAGGACGCTAAGTGGCATCTGAACACTGAGGCTCACATTAGACAGTTCAGCCACCATCAGGGGAGCACTGGGGATCGATTAAACTGATATTGATATCGATGGCAAAACAAGTAAGAATGCGACAGTCGAGTGAACTCGACACTGAGATACTTGGTATCCATTCAAATAGATAAAATATTAAACAAAAATATTATAATATTATCAAGTTGAATTTTTAAAACTTATATAAATAAAAAACAAACTTAATTAAATAACTTTTAAACATAATTATCTATAATAGTTAACTTTTCTGGATTTTCGCAAGAAAGTCTTTGACGATTTTAACACAAATATAATATTTTTTTTTTAATTCTGAATAATATATTCCATCTGTTACTTATAGTATAACAAAGCTATAATACTCGTGAGCGTGTCAATTAACTAATTCAAACATGATCTTTAAATTTGGTACGTCTAGCTCTTTAAGTTTTTCTTCTATTACGTGTCAATTAATTAATTCAAATATAATCTTTGTCCAAATTTGGTACGTCTAGCTCTTAAAGTATTCCCTCTGTTGCACATACTATCACTAAGATGTAACACTCTATGCAGGGTATATTTACTTACAGCAGTTCATTGAAGCGTATGGGGACATTACGCAATCCCCAGATGTCGATGGCGAATCGATCGCATTTGTGGCCCCAGGTGGCCACGATGGCATCGCTTGAACTGCACTGGATCAGTGTGAAAGGATCAAAGGGGAAAACATCCCAATGGAACAACAACTTACTTCATATAAACATTGTCCATGCGTATTATGCGATAAGTCAAACGATCAAAAATGAAATCGATCTCCTGCTCCAGCTCTTTTCGCACCTAATTCTTATATTTCTATAATTTCTGCTTAAATATTTTTGTTGGTTTTTACTCACTTCCATGATTTCCATTTGCTTTTCGAAGTCCACTCGCGCCATCTCCGCATTGTTGTCCAGCATGCACTCAATCTTTATCAGAGTGTCCAAGAACATAAAGACATCCCGCTGAAAACGATCCCCGATATGATCATCCAGCGTCTCCTTCATAGCATTGCGGGTTTTGTCCGTGCGAAAGATGTCCTGGGTGAGAATGCTGCGTTCATCCACCGACAAGGTCCAGTCCACACTGTGATTGTAATCGAACAGCTGATAATGCCGCTTCTTGGCCAGAAAAGTGCGCATCTCTGGCGGCAAATAGGCTCTGGGCAATCCGTCGCATCTTATGTAATGCTCCCAATGATCCTCACGCGCCTTCTCCGCCTCCAAGCGTTCGAATTCCGATGTGGCATCTATTTTTTTGGAATATTCTTTAGATGCAGGAATAGAATCTGGAAGTGTTGCACTTGCCTTTGATGAAGCCACAGCTCACACTGACATCCTGCATGCGCTGCAGATACTTATTCTCCCGATCCAACATGTCCTTGTGACTGATCAGCGCGGATCCTGCATCCTTTTCCACTGCCTTGGCCTTGACCATCTTCGGGCATTCGATTAACTATTTATTTGTTTTTTCTTTATTAGTTTGTTGTTTGTGTATAATATTGACAGCTAAGTCAATATAACAATGTAATAATACTAATAATTTAACTACAACTAATTACTACTACTTATACTTTTTGATTTGGTGGGTTTGGAATATTGGAATTTTAATTTTTTTAAATTAAATTTTTTTAATTTTAAAAAATTAGCAATGTTTGTAACAGGGAGAAGGAAGCATCTCCGACCCTATAAAGTATGCATGTATACAATATTCTAGATCATCATCAATAGCCGAGTCGATATACCCATGTCCGTGTAAAGGACAAGATCTCAGAGACTATAAGAGGTTGAGTATACAAATTTTGCGCACTGACTTCTATAAGCCCCACGCAGATCAAATTTGTTTCAAAAGGTTGCCACGCCCTTTTCCGCCTCCGCAAATCGCGAAAAGGCACCACACGCACAGTTTTAAAAATATTACGTATTTTTGGTAATTAATGTTATCTATTAATTAAAGCTATCATCCTACTTAAACGCAACAAGATCAAACAAATAGAACTGTAGTAATGGCTGACTTAAATTTCAAGCAATGAAAATGCCTAAAAGCATGCAATAAAAAATATTTTAAATTTATTTAGATAAGTAACGGGTATCCTAAAGTCGATAGCTCGACTATAGCCTTTGCCACTTGCTTTTTTTAAGTATTCTTTTATTTTAAATTTAAATAGTTCCTAAGTTTAATAATATTTTTAAAAGTACATTTGGACAAGTGCACTCGCTTCACATTAAATAAATAAAAAAGAGCTAATTTATAACATCCATATAAATAAAATAAAGAAATTTAAATGTACAGGGTATCGCAAGTCCTTCAATTACTTTCCTCTGATTTTAGTTGAACTTTATTATGGGCAACGTGCCAAAAAGTTGCAACTTTATTTATGCTTTCTGTGCGCCATGTAAAGAGAAAGTAAGAATATGTATGTATAGTATGTAGTTATCTAAGCTGGGGATAAGCCAAAAAAACTTAAGAGAAGCCCAAGCCCAAAAAGACCAAGACCAAGTGGTAAAAGACAATGCCTCGTTGCCAATAAATTGATTAAATTTGATGTTGCATTGTGAATCGAGGCCATTTACATACGCTCTTACACGATTCAACTCCACTCAACTCAAGTTGAATGGCAGATGGAGCTCAGCTCAGCTCAGCTCACATCGCAGATCGATCGATAACATTGATGAATGAATTTCAAACAAGCCATCACTATGTTATGTATTGACGACTCCTACACAGAGCAGACAGAGCAGAGTCTGAATTCCAATCTTCTTTAGGCCTCGTTGTCTCCATTTATCTACAAGATACTTGTATCCATCTCTCGCTCTCTCAATGTGGTTACAATACTCTTGAAATTTATTTGTTGCTAGTTGTCTTTTAAATAAATTTCTTGTCAAACGTTCACGTCCATGTCTCCCCCATGTACATTCACATTCATAGTCGGATTCACATCCAAGTTGGCATCAACATTCACGTCCTCTCGTTTGAGTCATTCGTTGTCTTTTTGGCCATTACATTCGTCAGTTGTTTAGGCTGTGGACTGGACTGCGTCTCTGTCTGTAATAAGTCACATGGCTTGACACAGACAAAACATTTTAAATAATTTAATGAACTTGACAGACAGACAGACATCTTGGCCATTTAACAATTCAACCATTTGGCCATTTGTTCAAATATTTTGCAATTTTCCAAACCAAATGAATACTGCAAATGCTCCAATTGAGTGTGATCCATCAAAAAAAATACCAATTAAAAGTTTTAATGGTTTTTTTACCACTCCATATTGTAAAAGAGAATTTTAAGACAATTTGGCAATGCTATGTCAATTGTTTGGGAAACATAATTGAAAAAAAAAAATAATAATAAGTCAGTATTTGTTTGTAAGGCGTTAGCTTGGCGATAATCCGACAATAGTAAGTCGATATTTTAATGACAAAATTGTGATAATATGGAAAGAGCCTGTCTATAATACATTCAATTAGTTTATGATAGAAATTAGATAGTGAATTAAAATTACGACAACATTGTGGCTTTAGTTATAGTTAATTTTGGAGTGGTAACAAAGCCAAACATTGCGAAAATGATTACAAAATTATTTATTTGTTACTTAACTTATAAATTCATTTTTCTATGTATTTATTATTTTATTTTTTTTAATTGAATAAAAAGAAATTTGAAATTAATATTGTATGTATATTATCATTTAGAAATTTAAGTAAGATTAATATTACAATTATTATAAAAAATAAACAAGTAATAAAAATATTACATTTTTAGAAATATTTAAGTAATAAAAGTAGCCAGCAAATATTTGACAAAATACCTTCTAATGTCTCTAGCACAATTGTTAATACAAATTTGGTATAAATAATGAGTACTGAGCCAATAGTTTTGACACCTTCACACAGAGAATGGGGGCCAAGCAATCAATTGATCAATTGATCAATTGATGCACATAACAAGCAGCTCAAACCAGAGACCTGAGAGTTAAGAGTCGAATGAATGAGGGAAAATGACGTGCAAATCATTTGGCAGTCCATGCAATCATTCAATTATTATTTGCTGGCAATGCTCGTTGGAATACTACGAGATATAGATGGATCTGAAGTCCAGGTCTGGTCTAGTGCCATGTCCGTGTCCATGTCCATGTCGTCGTTGTTGTTGGCCATGTTTATGGGCAGCAAAGCCAAAGCAATTTCCGAGCCAACAATTGGATGACTCGATGACTCGCCGCGGACTCAATGACTTTGGCAACGGGCAACAAGAGTCTGCAACCAACAACAGTGGCAACAACAAGAGGCAACAAGCAGCTGCCTCACGTAGTTGACGCTGGAATTGTGTATATGTTTGCCATGTGGAAACCCAAACCGATAACGAGTTCAGCCAGCGATTTGGAGCTGCAATTTAGTCAGCAAGTTGCAAGTTGCAAGTTGCAAGTTGCAAGCCAAAATTGCTGGCAAAAATAATTGACAACTGTATAAGATTTTGCTTAGCTCGTTGGTTAGTTGGTTAGTTGGATCAATGGATTGTTGCCTCTTTTTGCTTTGGCTTTTGAGCGGATAACAAGTGCAGTTGCCAGTTGCCAATTGTCCACTGTCTGTTGTTCACCTGTCTATTTTTCACCTGCATTTCAATTTGAAATCTCTACATAGAGTTAAATTACGCCAGCAACTTATTCGATTGCCATATACTATATGAATATATAGCAAACAAAAAATGCAGACAATTGATGTGATTTTTTATTACTCTCTCTCTCTCTCTCTCTCTCTGTCTCTTCCTCCACCTGTCTCTATTTCACCTTATCGGGTGGATCGTTTAGAAAGCGCCACTGCCTCAAAAATGTTGTCATGTTGCCATGTTGCAAGCAACATGTTTACCGTTTTGTGCCGTGTTCAAACAATGCTTAAAACTTTTGGCATTTACATGAGAATTGTATACAAAAAAATACAGACCTCAACACAATATGAGCAAAGAATCTGTTTTCAGTAGTCAAAGTCCAAGGCGGGAACAGGGACAGAGGCAGGGAAAGGGGAAGGGGAAGCTGCCACATATTGAGTCTAATTAATTTTCAGCAAACTTTTTATACCCTGCTGAGTTAGATGGAGAGAGCATATAGCTAATTAAGCCTGTAAAAATATCAAATATAAAGTGACCATGGAGGAATCTTACAAATTTTAAAGCTATAGAGCAAAAGTGACTTAATAGTATTTAACAATTAATATTAAATGTCTTAATTAAAACCAACAAAGTGACAATGAAGAACAAAAACTAATAAATCACTAAGCTACAAAATAGTATCTTCAATGAAAAAATTATATGACAGTAGGAAATAATAGCATTCCCGAGTTAGAAGTACAATCAAACGACTCAAAGTTAAAATAAATAAAGCTATAGATTTTTTTAGGTATAAATCAGCGGTGGGCACGCAATGGCTCCGGGAGCCAGCGGCTGCTAACGAATTCAGATTTCTTGCTTACTGGTATAGAGTACAAGGAATCTATTGTAAAAGTAATAGAGAGATTAGAGATTGCAACAAGCTAAAAGTATCTGCAACTCATAAACAGCACAACTTAGGTGAAAAGTGACCATGAAGGACAAAAACAATTTAATTATAAAGATAAAAAATAGTATAATGGCAACTCATGATATATTTGATTTAAAAGTGTCTAAGAATTGTTTGCTGTTAAAACACCATACACCAAGTGACCATGGAGGACAGTAACACAGAAGTTACAAATAAACAGTAGTCTTTAAAAAAAATAATAAGTACCTTTTAGTATTTTACTTAACAACCAAAGTAGTCACATTTAATATACCACTTAATAAAAGTGACAATAGAGGACAACAAAAGACTAACTATAATATTTAGATTGCAGTTAAGTTAATATACCACTTAATAAAAGTGGCAATGGAGGCCAATAAAAGACTAACTATATTATTTAGGTTGCAGTTAAGCTGCGTTTAATTCTTTAAGTTGCTTAACTTTTATTGATTAACTACTTCTCTAAGTGTAAAAATGCCAAGCATAAAGTGAACATGGAGGACGGCAAATGTCCATAACTAATGGATGACTAATAAAGTGTATTTGCTGTGTCGACTATTCAAAATTGATGCTTCACTTTGACAAAGTTACAACTTTTTCTCTAGTTGCTCTTAACGGTAGATGCATGTTTATGTTTAAACAATGCACCAGCAGCAGCTCAAGCAACAACAACAACAACAACAACTACAACAACAACAAATAACAGCAACAACAACAATTTGTTAAGTCTGAAAATCTATGCAAAGTAAGTTGAAAAGTCGAACGAGCAGCGAGCATTCAACTAATGCCTTAGATATGCAAATTAGAAAATTCTTTCTGCCCAGTTGCCAGTTCCCAGTTGATTGGCTTTGACCAAGTTGCCCCCTCCCCTCCGCCCCCCCCCCCTCCCTCTAGCTTAATTGTTGTGAAATTTACATACATTAAAAGGCAAAGAGCAAAAGCTACCGTTGATGAAAATGAAGCGCGAGTGGAAAGTTAAAAAAAAAAATATGAGAAAAAACTCTAAACTAATTTCCAATTTTTGAAAATTTCAATTCCAATTTATTTGTGGACTGACCAACTTTAGATGCTTATTTATTTATTTAGCTGGGTTTGCCGAGAAATTGAGTTTGGAGCCACACCCCAGGAAAAAAAGGCGAGCGGCAATCAGTTTGTGGCATGCAACGTCGCTGGTGGCAAAGGAACTCAACGCCTGGCGGCTCTTATCAGTTGACAGCGGACAGTTGCAACAATTTGCATGGCAGTTGCCGCACACACGGTTCGCCACACAGTTTGCCACACAGTTGCTGCCACAAGTTGCTGCACATGCAACACAGCCAGCTACTTATCGCTGGCATGCCGAGCACTCACACCGCTCATTACGAATGCAACTGCAACAGCACACTGAGAGAAACAAAAGGGTGCTATTATAGAGTTCTAATGACTATAAATCAAGTATCTAAGCAACTTAAAATCCACACTTGATTTGAATACGAGTTTCTGAAATTGAACATAAAAATTATCATCAATTTTGAAGTGAATTAATTAGAATTTTGAATTTTGAATGAGCAAGAAAATTCTTAATATAAGTTTGCAACTCTAGTTCGACTCGTTAAAGTTAAAAGCAAATACTCACAATACAAGTACGTTAAATCTTAAATCAGGATATTTTATAATTATATCTTTTTACATTCGCTGGCTTAGAATTCCCAAGTGGTTCTTAATTTTCTGCTTCGAGGTGCTTTTACTTTTTACTTTACTTTACTTTTTTTCTAACCGTAAGTGTTATCTATTAGGATTTAAATAGTTACATCAAGTAAATTTTGAACTCTCTTTTAAGTCTTAAATACAAGAATACTTAAATGTCATACCTAAAACTTCAGTGATTTCAATATTAGTAAGAAATTAAGTTTAAAATGTGACATTTTAAGTAAGAAATACTTGATGTTTTCGCTCTGTGCAACTGCAACCGAGTGTCGTGCAACAAGTGGCAAGTGGCAGACGCAGACGCAGATTTTGCTGCCACTGCATCGGCAAATTGTGCTGCCACTTTTAATTGGCAACTTTTGGCACGCTCAGCTTCAGTTTCCTTTATCGATTTATGATGACGACTAACCAAGAGACAGAGACAGACAGAGAGAGAATGGGACAGAGACAATCAAGTTAGTCGCTGGCATATTTCAGTTTTCTAGTTTATTTTTTGCGCTCAGATAACCTGGCTCTGATTGTGTTGTTGTTGCAGCTGCCGCTCAGTCAATATCAAAATGCAAATTTAAGTGGCAAATCGAAAACTAAAACTGGAACTTCAACTGCAACTGGAACTGCAACTGCAACTGCAACTATTTATATATATAGAGTCCAGCTGCAATTGTGCAAATTAATGTTATTATTTCCAATATCTTTGCTCGATTGCTGTGCCCACATTTAATTATGCCAACAGCAATAACAGCACAGCAAAGGATATAATCAGCAGATACCCTGTAATTTAGCAGCTCTCTCGCCATAACTTTGGTGTTTATTAACCGATTGTCGTTCAATTTTTGTGGCTCAAATCAAAAACTTGCTGTAATATGCGGGAAGGCATTCGAAATTCTTATCACTTATTTATCCATGCTTAATCAAAACTTGATCAATATTTAGAATGAAATTATTCTGTATCAAAATTTAAAGTTGTTTTTTTTTTCGAAAATTGTCAATTTTTCTATGCTTACCCCTTGACAATTTTTTTAAAACTTAAAATTATCATAATTTTGTCAAAATTTGACCAAACTTCATTCGGAATTTCATTTTGATCAGAGTTTTCTTCCAAATTCATTCAGGTTCTAAGTTTCATTTTTTTTGAAAAGCTAATTCTTTTTCGAAAATTCTCGTTTTATCTCTTTAACAATTTTTGAAAGTTTTGATCTCTTATAACTTTGTCAAAAGTTGAAGAATTTCTATGCGGAATGTCAACTTAAATATTATTTGTCTGATTCATTCATTCATTCTGCATCTAAATGTAATTTATTTTTAAGAATTTGATTTATATTGAAAAATTGTGATTTTTTATTTGTTAAAAAAAAAAAAAAACAGGAGTGTGCAAGAAAAATGATTTTTAGTACATTTGAACTGGGCATTGAGAATAGAAAACGGCTTATAAGACAGCACTAAATTTTATAAAATAAAAAAAAGATACATAATAAATAAAAATAACACAGAATATGAAATAACAAATATGTATTTCCTATATTTAAGTTGAAGTTGAAGGAATTTGAATTAAAGATTCAAGTTATAAAAATAAAATAAATAAGATTAAAGGTGTATCTATGTATAGATAAAATATAAATATTTTATTTAAAAGCTGCCTGTATCAAACTCAATTTACTTTATAATCTAATTACAGGGAATGTTGGCTGTAAAAGGTAAACAGAAAGAAATAATAATAAAATTTCGTGTCTAGTTTTAATGAACAATTTTAGCACGTTTGTAAATAAGTGTAATTGTGGTGCAGTTGCTGAGCAATAACAAGTTTAACACACAGCAAAATAAAAAGTGATTTGAAATTTGAAATTCACAACCAGTTCAAATTGATCAACAAACAGCTGCAAGGTTTAAGCCAACTAGGCGTTGGCTCTGTCGCCAGTTTCTGACTCAGACTTGGACTCAGACTCTGGCTTGAACGATCTTGGCCTGTCCGAAAGCAACTCTTATTGGTTATAAGTGCGAGTGAGTAGTTATGGTTTTTCTTGCTTGGCTACAAGGAACACGCCCAAAAGCGGCAACAAAAAAAAAAAAAATATCAGTCAGCAGCTGCAACAGTTTGTTGCTTGTTAGACAAGTTACCAAAAATAGACCAGAGACCGAGCTCTGAACTTGGCTTGAACTGGCAAGCCAGTTAGTCTTTAAGCAGTTGTGGTAATTGCCTTTAGATAAACTGAAACTGAAGCGTAATTCATATTCGACTTTTATGGTAAGTTGCATTCGATTCGATTTGCATGCTTGCAACATGCAGTTGCACCAGTTGCCAGCCTGCAACAATCTTGACAGTTATTATTATTAAATGCACGAGTCGAAATAATGTTGACGCCTTAATGAACTTGTCTCTCTCTCCCTCTCTCTTACACCTATCTATCTATCTATGTATCTCTCTCATTCTCTGCCACATGCAGCATTGCAATTTATGGGATCAACAGATCCGTTAGTGCCAAATTACAAATGGACTCCAACACAGACGTGGCAATAACCAACAAGACATTAACCCGGCGCATGCCTCTTGCCACACAGCTGTGCCACGAGGTGCATGTGTTGCATGCTGCATGTTCAATAATTGCACACACACACACACACACACACTCACATATCTCTGCCCTCCCACTCTGCCTCCCTGTTAATACCCATATGCAGCTAAGCTAAAACAGCTGCTGAGTTGCAAGTTGCAAGTTGCAAGCGACTTTCGAGTCTTTGCGATTCGGAATCAGAGCCAGCGGCAGTTTCAACAACAAGATATGATAGTGCAGTTCTGGCTCTAAACCAACTTACAGACAAACAGACAGACAGACAGACAGACACTGGCCACAGAAAACATAAAACAATAAAGTTGGGCGCTGCGCTAAAGAATAATCGCATAAATCATGCGGACTTGCGGCAACGCGACGCGACGCGACGCGGCGTCTAAGCTCCACTAACGGGGCACAAACAACAGGGCTAACGGGGGGGACCGGATCGGGGCAATGTGGCAACAAGCCGATGCCTGTCCACATTATACGGCCTGCCACACTGGGCTGCAAGCAATTCGGTTTGGCTAAAAAGCTTAACTTTTATTTAATTGAACTTTTTCTAAGGCATTGTTTTTTGTTTTCTTATCTTTTTTTTAAGAGGTTTCGTAAAGGTAATAAAAAACAGTATTAATTTTGATTAAACTCAGCATCGAACATTTTTTATTTTTCTTTTTCATAAAATTATTTATAAACGTGCTCATCAGAAAAATAAAAATATACAGGCTTCCTGATGAGCACACTTATTAAAAGAAAAATTAAAAAAAACATTAAAAAACGTCTGTGCTGAATTTAAAAAAAATTAAGCTTGTTTTGTATTACCTTGATTTTAATAGGTGCGATTGAATTTTTCACACTTTCCAAAATATAAAAATATTAATTTTTTGTTTGAAAACTACAAAAAATATTCTTTAGTGAAAATTTAAAAAGAAAAAATAAATTTGTGTTTTTTTTGTTTTATTGCCCTAAAACTTCCAATGCATTTTTTTTTCAAAAGCTAATTAACGAATTTATATTGTGCAAATCTCTCATTTCGATTTTAAAAATTATTATTTATGCAATTTAACTAATTTTATACTTTATCGAATAAATAAAAAGAATATACATACGAATATATTTAGATAATGGCAATATTAGTTGAATTAATTATTAGTTAATATAAAAGCTCGACTAAGGAATATGAAAAACACAACACTTCCCTAGGAAAACCTTTACTTGATAATACAAATAAAATAATTAATTTTTAGTAAATTATGACTTAAAACTAATTATTTTGTTATTATTATTATGAGTTTAATCCCTTTAATTATAGTCAAACAATTATTAAAATGAGCTTTTCATAGTTATTGAACCACTGTGCAGCAATGGACCTGGGCAGCTGCTGCTGCTGCTGCTGTGGCAAAAACAACAACAACCACAACGATAACAACAACAAAAGGCAACGGGCAACACTTTTCTTGCCTTAAGCCAAATTTATAGCGATCTAAGTAGGTATAAAGCGCTCATTTTGTGGCAGCGACGACGTCGACTTCGTTACGTTTTCAAGGAGTGCCCCAACAGGAGGCAAGGACAGAGAAGGAACGGAATCAGAAGGGAGGAAGGAGGAATTACTTGGCTTTGTTTTTGGCTGCGCTTGTACTTCGTTGGCTTTCTGCTCGGCTAAGAACAATAGAAATGCATTGCATGAAAGTTCGGGCCGGCTCGGGGTTTAAGTGAGGGAAAGGCTCAAGTTGTTATACCCGTTGCTCGCAGAGTATATCGGGTATATTGTATTTGTGTTGCAGTGCATGAGAGCTAGAGTGAACAAATTTTGGCACAAAGACTTCTCTTGTGTATGTATCTTAGCGCCTATGAGAGCTAGACGGTTCAAATTCACTGGGCAGGTGCGTAATATCCCCACAAACATAAAAGCTTTTTCAAAATCTTTGCACGTTTCTCGCAAATTTAAAAATACTTGATCGCACCCAAAGTTGTTAGGATAAGTCATGTCAAATTGATCAAAATATTCAACTCGATAATATGTATTTGACCATATATAGAACGATTTTTGTTTTATAACTCGATACATAATTTAAATTTACATCACTAGCTTAGAATTTTTTTGACGATGAATTTTCTTTTTAATTATAATTTCATTAACCTTCTTAATTACAGTCGAACTTCCCTAACTCGAATCACCATTATCCAAAGAAATGATTCGAGTTATGGAGATATTCGACTTAAAGAGTTCTTTTTCCTAAGTTTATTAATTTTGCTGCCACTCATTTAGTTCGAGTTAGAGAGAATTTCGAGTTATAGAAGTTCGAGTTAACTGTATATAAAGATCTGGAGAAAATATAAGTATACTTATGGTTGCTTTTAATTTACAGGTAACCAAATTTATGCAGTAACTCGAATACCGATAGATCCAAAAATGCATAGATACTTTTAATGTATATTTAAATTGAGTAGCGGGTATCTTATAGTCGGTGACTCTCGCCTCATAATTATGGTTGTTGTTGTGCACCCGCGGCTAGCGCAGAGAACCGTTGACAACGTTGGTTGCAACGGGCGCGGCTGCAAATGCAACCCAAAAAAAAAGAGGGGAGGCAAGTAGTGAGGGGGGAGGACGTGGAGAAAGGGGAGGAAGTTAAGGATGGAAGGGGGGGGACTGTGTGATTGGAGGCAACAAGGGCTGCGAGTCTTTGTGCTCACTCGTGCGCGTTTCAAAAACCAACTTCTTGACGGGATTTCGCTTTGCGGCCAGTTGGCCACGTTAAAACCACGGCCTTTGTTGTGGCAAAACAGTTAGCAGGGCAGGTGGTGGCAGGCGGGGACAAATACACACACATAACTGTGGCTTAAGCCATGGCCAAGCTAAAAGTTGGCCAAACTTGAGGTGCGGGCGTGGTCAAAACTTCCACATTCCTCCCTCTCAGACTCTCAGTCCCATGGACAAATGACATTCTAATGCCGGCTGCTCCATTTAGTATTGGCATAAATCGCATTTATCACGTTTGATGACAAAATGCAATGCCAGACAAACGGAGCAGAGTTGCAATATATGCAGAGAGGGGGAGAGGGGAGAGTGAAGAGGGGGGAGATGGGGAGAGTAAGTGAGGTAAGGCAGAAACGGGTTTAAAGTTGCAAGCCTCATTATTATGCGCGCATTGTGCGTGCCAAGGCAACAGGAACTGGACACAGAGAAAGAGAAAGAGACAGAGCGAGAGGGAGAGGGCGACAGAGAGGGAGGGGGACAGAGAGGGAGGGGGACAGAGGTAGTTGACAGCCGCATTGGGGCATAGAGGCATAGGAATTTGTGGCTGTGGCAGCAGCGAGAGAGCAGCCATGAAGCGTGCTCCGATTCTCAATTTCAATTGCATATGCCTCCAGGGACAAACGACAACGACGGGGACAGAACCTGAGCCTGATCGGAGCACAGGAGGCGCTGCTGCGTAAAGGAAGCATGCAACACAACGTGGCACAACGGCTACAGATACAAAACACACAGAAAAAAATTATATGCACTCAAACTAACACAACTGGAATTTTCTTGAAACTCGAACTAACTCGAGTGGCAATAAACTTAATTGGGTCTGTTCCTAATGCAGAAAACTAGTCGATTGCTGTTCCGAATTTCGAATTTAGAGTCACCAGATTTAAAAATAAATGCCATTTAATAATAAAGGGAATACCTAAAATTATAAATTAAAAATTATAATAATATTAAACATTTTTAACATCGATTAACATAATTTCTTCATGTTTAAACAGTTCAAATATTAATTAAAAGAATTTTTTTAAAAGCATCAATACAGTAATTTATAAAAAGCAAAACCGAGCTGTTCTGAATTCCACTTTAATTTTTGTTATCGATACCAATGTTATCGATAAATTGCATTTTCAAAACGTTTTCGAAACCGAGTTCGAAAACTAAAAAAACCCAATTCGATCGGAATTGGGAATAGCAATTTACTTTTTGAAAACGTTCGGAATTCGGAACACGCCTGAATAGGCTTAAAAACAATTCGAACTTTTTCTTTGGCCAATTATGATTCAAGTTAGGGAATTTTGATGCTGTCTTCCAAAAATATTTTATTGAATATTACGATTTTTCAATCCCTTCATTAAATATTTTTATTATCAACGCTCTTTAAAATTTTTTTTTTAATTAAAATCAAATGTCAAAATAGTCAATTTTAAGCGATAAAAATTTAAAAAAATTGTCTAAATACTTAAAAAAATCCAGAATTTAGCCTGAATTTTACAATGATTATTTTTCTCTGTGTAGAGACAGAGAGTGAGAGACAGAGGCAAGCAAACTGACAACTGCAACTCGCAATTAAACAAAGCCGCGTCGAGACAATGCACCAGCCAAAATGGTAAGAGATGTGCCACTGTGCCCCATGTGGCAGGCAGCCAGGCAACCACACAACCAGACAGTCCAACTCCAAGTGCAATTCCAGCTTTACTCGTCCGGCCGAAGGATTCAAAACGCATTTCCGCCGACGCGTCGCCTTTAGCTTTGCTTTTATGCAAAATTCGCCTATCAGCAGTCGTCAATCGCAGTTTGGAGCGGAGCGAGGAATGCAGCCAAAAGGAGGAGAACCAGGAGCAGGAGCAGAAGGTGAAGCAGGAGCAGGAGCAGAAGGAGTTGGAGTTGGAGAAGCCAAGCCATATGTGGATATGGATGCAGAGCAACCAGAGCGCTTGTCATATTTAGTTGGCACAACAATGAGTTGCCCATAATCGCTTGTAAATCGCCAGCAAATCGCCTAGGGTAACAAAGGTTGAGGATGGAAAGGGAGGTAAGGGAGCAGAGGGAGAGGTAAGATAAGAACAAAGAGGAGAGGTAAGAAGGGAGCGAAAGATATGTAATATCTAAAACATGCAAAGCAGTGGTCGGCACCAACACAGTCTTATGTTTGCATTGCGTTTGTGTGCATTTTTGTTCGCCTAACAGAGGAATAACATTGACGTAACAGAAACAAATCGTAGCAGCGACGCAGTTTATACTGTACGTGAGCGGCAGCGCAGTAGCAGAGCCAGTTTCATATGCCCACGAGGTAGAGATAGAGAAAGAGATCGAGAAATAGAGGAAAGGAAAAAGAAAAGAAGAAACCGAAGAAGAGAAAGTCTAAGAAATATTCAAGTACCGATAGTGAGAGGAAAAGGAAGAGATGTAAACTTATAAGAATATAGCATAAGAATCTAATGAGATAAAAAGGAAGCGACAGATAAAAAAGAGACACAGAGCTCGCCAAAAATAGAGATAGAAATCGAAATACGTAAGACTGAAAAAGAATTAGGAAGAAATTGAGAAGATAGAGAGAGAAACCCAAGTAAATAAAAAGACTAGAAAAATATAAGAAGAGATGAAGAGAGATAAAGAGAACAACAATTAGAAACGGAATCAAAAAAGAAACATGAGTAATATTTGAAGTTGTAATTCAGTTCACTTGAGCTAGTTCCACAGCACCACAGTTGGTATCCCCCAAAAATGAACACTCAACTCGTGCCCCACAATGTTGAAGGTTCTTCAGCTTCTCGCAATTTCACTTTTTAAAGCGTCTGAAATGAGGCATCTCCCAATTTGAGTGTCCGTGTCCACAATGCAAATGAACTGCTTTCAACGATCTTCGCTGCAGAATTAAAGCAGAAGGAAAATGGAAAATGGAAAAAGGAAAATGATTCCCTTCATCATTGGGTGCATCATTATTATCATCGTCATCGTTGTCCGCTTTGTTGTGTGGCAATTTAACACACAAAACTCAGTGAAGCATCCACTTTTTGGGGCAGGCACAAAAATTTACAACATTTTCCCCCCCGTCTACCAATTTAATTTTTTCCTTTTGCTCCCTTACATTTTCATTTTCGTCGTTTATTTCTTGCAATTTTCCTGCCCTGCTTTTTTACGGCACACAAAGTTGGTGAAGCGGAAAACTTTACAATCCATCAAATTAATGGAGCAATGTGTCACAAGGAGCCAGACTCCTCCTCCGTCTCTTTCTACTCTACTTCTCCTGCTCCCTCTCTTCACTCCTCTCACTGAACATCAGACAGTCTAAAAACTGCAGCTGAATCCGAAGCTGGAGTTGGAGTTGAAACTGTAGTTGAGGCTGCTGAAAATGTCATCAGCTGAATATTGTAAATCAAGCAAAAGTTGATTGAACAAAGCGCGATTTCAGATAGAAGGAACGGGGAGAAGGGAAGTTGAAGGGAAGGTGGCACATTGATTGAACTGAAGCTTCCAACTGTGGAACTGAAGCTGTAGACACCTGTTGGCTGCTGTCCCTGCACTTGCGAGGGTAGTTTCACAAGTATAAATAATACTTACTCTAAAAAATATTTATTTAAAAGCTTAAGTGTATAGTTTAAGGTCTACATCTCGGAGACATTGCTAACAGCCTTTTTATCTATGTATTAAATTATTTATTTTAGATTTAACTCTTCGACAGAAAGAATTTTAAATTTGGGTTTTTGGCCATCTTTAATAGTATTAAAATTTAAATAGAATTCTACTTTCTAAAATATACGATTTTAAAGTATCAAGAGCTGATTAAAAATTAAATAGATTAAAACATAGTGGCGGAAATTATAATAGGGACACAAAATTTTGATTGACATTGATGTTGGGGAATATCCGAAAATGTATCAACTTATAAAATTAAATAAATAAAATATCCGAAAATGTATCAACTTATAAAATTAAATAACTAAAAACTAAAATTCCTCTAAGCTTTATACAGTAAAACTTCGAACTCGAATCATCATTATCAAAAGAAAAGATTCGAGTTATGGAAATATTCGACTTATAGATTTATTTTTTTTACATTTATTAATTTAACTGCCATTGATTTAGCTCGATGAAGAAAGAAATTCGAGTTATAAAAGTTCGAGTTATGGAAGTTCGACTGTATTTTTCAAGTTGCAATATTTTTAAATATTCTTTTCAGGATTGAATTAAATGCCTGGCTTTGTGGCAGTCAAAAATTCAACATAAATAATTAAGTCCAATATTCATGATATTTTGTCAATACTTGTTGGTCAGTTACTTTGGTAACCACCCTCGTACCCACTTGGTTCTGGGCCAGGCGAATTGTCAATCCGTTTAATGTATGTATTGCATTGCCTTTCACCAAAAAGGCAGCAGGCAATTGCCACATATGATATACAATTAACACAGTTGGCCAACACAGTTGCTGCCCACCTTTCACCACAGTCAAGAGGGTTTCAAGAGGGATTCGGGCGACAATGTTGCAGTTGCAGACTGGCTTATAATGAAAGTCCTACGCTTGGGAATTGGGATGGGAATTGGGGATTGGGAGATATGCAAATCGTCCCACTGCCATTTGCACGTACAAATGTAACGTACATTTTATAGACTTATCACGCGACACTCTCCCGGACAGAGAGGGTCATAAATCTAAACGATATGCCGCCCACTCGGCAACTTGGCAACTCTGCAACTTGGACCAACTCTCAGCTTGCAACACACAGAGGCAGCAGCTGATGTTGCTGCTGTGGCATCGTCACGAGTGGCAGCAATTAATTTTCATACGACGACGCAGTTGCAAACGCAAGTTGCCTTGGCTACTGTGGCATCTTGTGTGTTGCCAGTCAAGTTGCAACTGGCAACTGGTAACTGGCAACTTGCAACTTGCAAGACAACAAATTGCGCATCGATGTGGCATCGCATTCTAGGAAAATAAATTTAAATAAAACGCAGACTCGCTCAGCATCTCGCTGCGAATTGAAAATGCAAATTTGCAACGCTTCAAATGAAATCCACTAAAGTGCTAGAAGCAGGAACAAGAGTGGCAGGAACAGAAAAGGAGCTGCAAGCTGGAAGCTCGAAGCTGGCAGCTGAAAAGCCTCGAGTGTCTGTTCCGCCAGTGTTTAAACAATGTTTGCATGCCGCATTACGTGATTTGGCCAACGCATACTCCAACTGCACCCCACTCCCAATCCCACTCCCAATCCCATCTCCAATCCCAACCCGAATCTCAATCCTGGTCTCCTTCCCTCTTTGGCTTTGCGTGTTAGCAGCGTGTTAAAAATTTGAATAAATCCCGAGCAGGAGTAACAAACACGCCGACTTACTGATGCTCCACCACAAAAAAAGTTTCTAAGCAGCTGATATAATTTGAATTATTTACAATAGTAAGAATACTATCGATAACTGTTAATGTTGTATGTATGCTGCTATCGATAGTATCTAAAAGTCAATTGCGAGCTCTAAACAGCTAAAGATTTTCACAAAAGATTTTCACAAGAGATTTTACGGAGAAAAAATGAGAATAGAATCGTTAGTAAGAATAATGATCATTTTCGAAGATACACTCGATCTTCTCTATCTCGAATCACCATTATCCAAAGAAAATGTTCAAGTTATGGAGATATTCGTCGATTCAATGTAAATATAAAGTCTATTGAACATATAGAAACTAATTTGACATTAATTTCTATTCATTTTACGTACAATTTTCTTTTCAATTCTTATCAAATACCTTATTAAGACGTTGAAAAAACGATCCTTAAGTTTAATAATTTTGTTGCCACTCATTTAGCTCGCGTTTGAGAGAAATTCGAGTATAGAAGTTCGTGTTATGGAAGTATTTAAAAATGGTTAACTAATTAAACAAACTAATTTAACTAATTAAACTTCTAAATGTAACACAAGAGTCCATCGATAGAGTTGTGTTTTAAAAAATATAAAAATATCGATAATATTAAAGCAACTAAAGATAAAGATTATTTAGAGGGATAAACCAGTTTTGTAGACTGTAGATTCTTACAAAAATTAAGAGTCTAGCTAATTTTAAAGCCTCTAAGCAAATACAGTACTATCGACAAGTACTATCGATAAGTTATAATGCATATTTGGTTAAACTACTATCGATAGTTTTAAGATTTTGTACGTATGCAATTTAAATATTTAAAAATTCAAATTTCTATATATTCAATAAAAATTAATTTTCTAACTATCGATTTAAATTGATCGATTGCAAAGCGTTTGAGAAAGTGCATTAACCCCAAGTTGCCCGAAAGTTGAATGCTGCTCTTGTCGTCGTGGTCGTGGTATCATTGCCAGTTCTTGTTGGCCAAACACTTGTGGCTGATAACACATTCTGGAGCATTGCAAGTTTGGCGACACTTTGCAAGTCGCTTCCTTTTGTTGACTTCGACTCTCAGGCATCTTCATTTGCCATTTGGGATTTGGCAGGGAGTGCATTAGTCAATGGTGAAAGGTTTCCTCCTCCATCTTGGAGAGTGCTCCAGTTTGGAGACTGTGGACTGTGGACTGTGGACTGCAGACTGCATAAAGCAGCTGAGTCATTAGAATTGAAAGAATCAGCGGCAGCTGCTGCGTCTGCACTGTGGGCTTAAATCCAATTATGTGCATTGACCAATGCCCAAAGCGACTGCGCAACCGCAACACACACACACACAAATATATACACACATAGAGGCAAACTGGCTCAAACTGCAATTTGGTCTTGGTCTTGGCCTTTTTGCAGAACAGCAACACTGAACATGGCCAAAAGCCATTGTCCACTCAGTGGGCTCTTTTGCTTTATTATAGCAATGCTTATACAGATTAGAATAAATCAACTTGCCTCCGTACCCTTCCCTTCCCTTCTCTTTCCTTACCCTTCCTTCTTCATCCTGACTTGGCCCTCGATCTAGCGATCAGCAAACGCTACCGGCAACAATCTTGAGCTGCAATTGAAGCTGCAGCTGCATTTGGAGTCCCTATTAAGTGCACACCGAGTGGCCGGAGAGGAAGTTGGCTTAGATAAGCAATGCAAAGCAAAAGGCAAATAACATGGCCAAAATGGGAATCAATAATACAATTACAAAGAGCACAAGCGCGATTTCCAAAGAGAAAAACTTTTTTAAGTAACAAATATTCAGCTTCTTTTCTGAGTTAAAGTAGAGAGAGTTATTAAATTCGTATTTCTTTATCGATTTTTAGATTTTTTCTTTGTCATCATTAGTTTATCATTAAAAATATTTCAATAAAAAATCAAGTCATTGTCATGTCAAAGGCTCGAATAACTTCAAATTTTCATAACTTTGACAGAAGCTGATCAAATTTTTAAGCTGAATGCAACTTTAATTATTGTTTGGCCCAAATCTAAATTTGTTTTCCGATCAAATTTTGTTAGTTTCGTTCAAGTAATTATCGATTTTTAAGTTTCAACTTTTTACGTTATTATTAAAACAAACAACACTTTAAAATTGATTCGGAGACGATTCATTTTTTTTTTTGTAAAAAATCATAACAAACTAAACAAAAATTTCGACTTTTAAACTTTAAACTTTTCAAATTTTTAAGCGAAATTGCACTTAATTATTCTGTATTTAAATTTGCTTAAGTTTGATCCAACAAATTTTTTCATCAGATAGTTATTTTTCATGTATGTATATCGATAATAAACTCCATGATTGTCAGATAAGTTTTCGAGTGTTTTGGCACTAAAAAAAATAAACAAGTCAAGCTCAAAAAGTTGTAAAAATCAGCTCTCAACTGATCTATATACTTATATATTAAAGGCTGTCCATAGATCGGTTGGTACGATTTTGACGAAATTTTGAAATGTGTGCTTAGAACAAAATAGGAGTTGAAAGAAACAAAAAAAAATTTTAGTCTTCAAATTTTATTTTTCCGATTTCCATACATTTTTTAGCTTTTTTCGTCAACATTTTCTATGCAGTAAAATACCTAGATATTCACCAGTAAGTAATTACAGGTATACCAAGGATAACTGAACTGTTCAATTTTTATACTTTTTTTTTGGTTATTTCACTTTGCTATGAAATAAATTTTGCATCGATATCTCTCACATGCCCCGTGCTAGAATTTTTAAAGTGTCAACACTTTCTTGGGTACTTAAATACCCATTAGCTTAAATTGGGTTAAGTAAATAAATGTATTCATTTACGTGTAAGAACAATAATATGCTAGCATATGTAATCCGATTGTCGCAATGCCTTAATCAGTGTAACTCTGTGGAGCATCCAATAATAGTCGCCACATAATTGTTGCATATAAGTGCATTCATATATCAGCAGATCAGTTGTTGTTTTAAGCCAGTGTTGTTCCCAGGGTTGTGGCATGGCTTTGTTGCAAGCTTGCGAGCTTACAAATTAAACGCATTCAAGTGCAAGATGCTGGAATTTTGATTGGGTCAACAAAGTCAACAAAGATGCTGAGCGGTAGCAAAAATGCCATAACAAAATGTGTCAAGTGCCAGACATACATAAATGCCTAAGTAACGGCCAACAACAGCCAAAAGGGAGTTCAAAGGCAGTTTGTTGCAAGCTTCGATCTTACTTGTTGTTGTTGTTGTTGTTGGCTCCTTCGTCTTCTTGGCCTGCGGCATGGCTTCTTTTTGTTTGCCCTGCTCATTCGACATGCAGCTCGTTGGTTGCCTCGATCGGTTGCGCTTCTTTCTCGCTTCTCCGCCAACATTGAGACAATAAATTTTCGGTGCGTCACTTTTTGTTGCTGCTTCCATGTGTGTGTGTGTGTGTGTGTGTGTTGCTGATTGTTTGCGCAGACTCCTTTGCTTCATTTTATACCCTGTGCCAAGGGTATAATAACTTTGTGTAAAGTAAGGCAGCAGAAGGCGTTGCAGACTCTTTAAGGCATATGTATATTATATATTCTTGGGCAGCATTAATAGCCAAGTTGATTTAAAGCAAACAGATCTGAGAGTTGGCAAGAGCTAGATGCATTAAATTTGCTATGTAGACTTCGTATGTGTAAAAGCAGGTTAATTAAGTTCAAAATTTGTAATATCGCCAATCTCTTATCCACGAATCTTAAAATTAAAAATAGATGTATTTGAAAAGATTATTTCAAGCATCTGTCTTTTTTTTAGTTTATTCTATTATTTAAGCTCAAAAAATAATTAATTTTTAAAAATTATTAAAATACTGAACAAATATAAAATCAAATATTATTGACCCCTGTTTTATTTCTTTTATAATATATTAGCTATTTAAAATTTTTTTAATTTTATGTTTAAATTAAATTTATATTGGTTTAATAAATTAATAAATAAATAATTATAAATCTCTTAACATGTATTAAATTTTTTATTTTTATTTTAAAAATCGTCATTTATAATCAAGCAGTTAAGTTTATGAAATAAAATCATATATAAAAATCCGATCAGTTTACGGAGCATCTCAAAGTCGAGCACACTCGACTGTTGCCTTCTTAGTTTGCTTTTTTTGCTACGCTTTCCAATTAAAAATGCGCACGGTTTTCGACGCAATTGGACATGAAGCTGCCACTGCCACTGCCACTGGTGCTGCCACAGTCTGCGTCTTGTACTTATTTGTAAGTTGCACGCATGCTGCAAGCATCATCCCCCCACCCCCAACTGCTGGCTGCCTCTCTCTCTCTCTCTCTCTCTCTCTGCCTCTTGTGTCTTGTGTCTTGCCTCTTCTGTTTTCATTAATTTACATAAAAATATCTTAATTGCAATGCCGCGTCTTCCTTTTGTTTTGTTTTTTTAGCTTATCAATGCCATGTCATGTTGCCGACGCCATCTCCTTGCCACTTCTTGCACTGGACACTGTTCTTGTTCTTGCAACACTTTAACGTGATTTCAGTTTCGTTGCTCGTTGTCCTGTTCTGTTGACGTTGCGCTGACAAATTCGGTGGCGGCACCAAGTCAAGATCACGACGAAATCGAATCGACGAAAGCCTTCACAATTCGCATCCACATCTGTACATACAGTTAGTCCACTAAGTGCTTTGACAATTTTCCAAAAAGTCGCTTCATTTCTTAGAACAAGTTGAAAAAGTAAATGAAAAATAAAGACACATAAAATAAAATAATTAAAATTGTAAACTTAAATTGAAATTAATCCTAAATTAAAAAATGTTATTAATAATTTTAGTTGAACTGAAATTGCTCTCTAACTCAAGCTAAACGATTGGCAGTAAAATTAATAAATTCCATTATTCGAACCATTTTTTTGGTTAATAGTGATAAGAGTTAGGAGTTAGGAAATTTCGAGTGTACTTTATAAAACGAACTAATAATTGCATATCCCCAAATGCTAAAAAAAATAAAAGGTGAACACCAAAACAGGGTTGATTATTTTAATGTTTTGATTGTTATATTTGTGGTTTTAAAAACAAATTTTAAATTTAAACAATTGTAGCATTAGAGTAAACTATTTTACTTTTTTAAATAAAATATAAATCAAGAAACTGTTTTAAAAAATCGCAAAATTCGCCTTTTATAGTCAAAAAAAAAAACCAAATTTTTTTGATTTTTTATATTTTTTTGTTCCTTTATTTTATTATGCACATATTATTTTATTTCTTATTTGTTGTAGTTTTTATAACAATTAATAAATTTAAAAAAAAATGTAGCATTCGAATCCACATTCTTTTTTTGGTAATTGTTTACTTTTCGCGGATAATTTAAAAAAAAAAAAAAAAAAAAGAGGGCAATTTATGATGAATTTAGGTGAAAAAATGTTTAGGGGTCACTTCTACTTTTTTTTTAAATGAATCTTGAAATTTTAATAAAACATGAACTTTTTTCATGGTTGCTGTGTGCATGTTGACTGATTTCGAACGTTTTCCAACACTGCAATTGCTCTCACTCTTCCACATGTTAATCTTTTGAGCGTTTTCCAACACTATATATAATCAGTTACCTTTTAAAAATGTGTATATAAAAAAAGCTTATCTAAAATGCCCTCATTTTGTTAGTATTTTTTTTTTTTAAATTATCCGCGAAGAGTAAACAATTACCTAAAGAACATTCGTTTATATTCTTTTTTTGTCAAAATTATTACTTGTCACTCTGAATATGTTTCTTTGTCAAATGAGTTACTTGACGTACTGTACATGGCACATTTTGTAGCTGCCATGCGTACACATGTTGTGCGACACTTGCGGCGCTCCTCGCACCCTCACCACCCCCTACCACTCCTCCACCAACATACATATGTACATATGTATATATGTTGTGGCTGGCATGCATAATCGCTGATAAATGCGCCCTTCAGTGCTACAAAAATGATTTGTTGATAATTAATGCAGGACCAAAAAGCAACAAGTCACAAAAAAAAGTACAGAATAAAAACCAGTTTGCCGCGCGCGCTCATGACACAAAAGAACTGCAATTTGTGCACAACTTACCATTGTCGTTGTTGTTGCTGTTGTTGTTGTCGCTTGCTGTTGTTGTTGTTGTTGTTGGTGATGCACAATCAAGCCTTAAACGCAATCAACGCACAGTAATTCATGTTCCAACTTCAGGCCGACAGCGCCAAGACGACCCCAAAAAAAAGAGCAAAAAAAAAGGAAAGAGAAGTAACCGCCTGCAAGTTGCAACAAGTTTGCAGCTAATTGCCTGACGTGTGGGGAAATCTGGGGTGGGGGAAGGGAGTAACAGGCAGCGTTAACAAGCGCGCAATTAAAGCGATTTCAGCTAGTTAGAGGCTATAGTTGATATAATATTAAAAGTCCACGATATTAAATTGTCACGCACAAACAAAAAAAAGTGTTGGAAAACTGTTGGTCAGCTGCGCTTGACACGTGTCATTGATTTTGAGTAAAAATAAGCCAAAATAAGCTAAAAATAAAAAAATTTACTGAAAATCAAGCTATATCCAAATACAAGAAAACATTCAAAATTATTAGATTTTTAAATCTAACTAAATTAGTTAACAAATCATCGATTTTGTCGTTTTCTATCTCACTTAAATATCTATCGTTTTTGTTTAATAACACTAACATATTTTTGAGGCGCAATCCATATCTTCCGCATTTAATTACGGCTTTAAAATACGCTAAATTTATGGCTATTAGCTACTTGCAAATTTTATAAGCTATTCTATTTTAAATATGCTAGATCTAGCCTGAAATAGGCTAATCGGGCAACACTGCACGCCCAACAGCTTTCTTTCTCCCTCACTTATTCTTTGTGCTCTCTTAACGGAGATGCGACAAGTTTATGGCGAATTCTGATTGGGTATCTGTTTACAGTTGTCAATTATGGTACAATTGTACCAAAATTGGTGCATTTTATATTTTGGTGTGTGATTTTAAGAGCCGCCGTTTGAACGCCGATTTATTGCAATTAAATGTGGACATGTGGACTTAAAGCAATAAAACATAATCACTATTCAAAATATCTAATTCTGAACAGGAAAAAAAGGAACAGTTTTGGCGCAAAAACGCCTATTGTGGCAACTGTAATAGCAAATCAAGAAAAACTATTTTCTCGTTAAATGTATAGAAATTAAATTTAAATTGTAATTAAAAATTAAATCTCACTTTAAGTACATCAGGTTATTTAGACAACGAACCTTAAATTTTTGTTTAAATTGTTCTTCTGAAAATGTTGTAAAAATTTTAAATATTCGAAAAATTGTGAAAGGATATCAAATATCGAAAATTTTGAACAAAACTCAAATTTCTCAAATAAACTAAAATAATAAATTAGAATTAAATAAATTTCTCACTTGAGTTGATTAAAAATGGCTAAAGTTAAAAAAGAAATTGAAAAAAAAATGTAACCAAAAAACAAAATTATATTTTTGAGATGTAGAGTCAGAGGGAGGGGGTTTAGAAAAGTGCGACAAAAAGAAACGAAAATGCAGAGTTGGCAAATGCAAAATACTTAACAAGTTTGATGTTGCACAACACTGTGCGTCAAACTTGTGCAAATTTGAAAACAATTGGCGTGTGATTGCAAAATGGATAAAAATCGAGCAATTATGGAATTACGGCGAATGCCGAAGACCATCAAAGCGGATGCACAGACTTGGAGTCGACTAGTGGCCAATGGATTAGTGCGCATGGAATTTTATGCCAAGATTTTCGAGAAACCAAACACAAGACGGAGTACGGCGGAGAAGCGTGTGCGTAAGCACATCAGAAAAGTGTTGAGAAACACTCTGGAGACATTACGGAACATCCAGCAGAGAACCGAGTACATGTGGAAACGTGTTCGTCTCTTTAATGACGATGAGGATCTGAAACATCACTGCATTCACTGCGATTTAACCACTTCCAAATTGCACGATTTTCTAAAATTCCTGAAAATGCGATACGACTACGAATGGGAAGTTAAGGAAATGGTCGTACGTAAGTTCATATCTGCATAAGTTTTAGCGAATAGTTTCCGCAAGAATGTAGTGAGTAGTCTAGTGTAGAGCAGAAGTTTTCAAATTACACCTGAGTGTGTATGCCCCGATTAACGGCCTATATAATAAACGATAAAGTTAGACGTTGATTGTACAGTCATGGCAATTTTCCATTCTTCCTGTATACACTGGCGAACATATTTATTGGCACAGCAACCATTTTAAGATTTTGCACGCTAATTTGCGCCGTTATCATAGGAAAGGTCATTTAAACTCCGTTTGAATGATACAAAACTATCCTTAACCCATTAAGAACTCATTGAAAATTTTAAATTTGTGTGATAGACTACTTTTAAAACCTTTTTCCTCGATTTAAAAAAAAAGGTTTTGATGCAATTAAATTCTTCCACAATTCCAGGAGTGACTGCAAACAAAAATTTCTTCGCTAATATTTTTAATGATATTTTTTTCAAAAAATTCAATTTCAATAGTATGAGTTTTATTTTAAGCAAAAAAAATATAACTTTTGAAATAAGGATTATTCCATAAGTTTTATTTTTTTGAAAAGTGGATAAGAAATACAGCTTTATCTAACATATTGAATTTCTTTTTTTTTCTCTCGTTTTTTCCAAAGTTGAGCTGGAGAGTTTGGGCAACGGTTGCGATGTCGATGTCGATATCGATAACGATATCTTGTTGACGGCGTGGCGGGATAATCGACATGCGGGCGGATCTGAATTCGATGCCAAGCTTAAGGAATTCTTTAAAACTGCAAACATAACGGCAACTTGAAAATTATTTAAGAACCAAAAAAAAAAACACCATGTTGAATTTGTATTTTCATTTCATTTATTTTTACTGGAAAAATGTGTTTTGTTTGTTTTCTGTTTTTTTCTCGTATTTTGCCTGCTCGCCAAAAAACCGTTATAATTATAAAGAAATTGCAAAAAAAAAATTATTTGGTTTTTGCTTTGTGTTTTTTGTTTTTTGCACATTTAAAATTTGACTTCACTTTTGTTTCAATAATAATAATTTTCATTCGCTTGATTTTTGCTAGCTCTTTTATTTTTTTAATTTTACTTTCAACTTATTTTCACTTATGCTTTCATACTCTTCTTCTTTTCTAGCTTTTTGGTAGCAAAAACAAAACTTAATTTGTAATTTTACTACAACAACATTTTGTGTTTTTGCTTTTTGTTTTTTTTGCCCATTATATAATTTATATATAATTATTATAAATTGTATATAATATAATGCAATTCTGTAGCTAGATTTTTGACATACATTTCCATCATCATTATCATTATCATTAATCCAATGCCTAATTAAATATGCATGTATGTATTTATGTATATGTATGTATTGTATATATGACGTCTTTAACATTTCTGCCCATTTGTTTTAGAAACAAATGCATTTTGGTTTTTTTTTCAATTTATTTTTTTTATTATTATTTCTTTCGATTTTGAGTATAATTAATTTTTGTTTTGTTTTTCTTTTCATTTCAATTTGAATTTGGCCTATGTACACACTGTGCGTGTGTGTGTATGTATGTGTGTGTGTGTGTGCCGCGTTACAAACTAATCTTAACAAATTGTTTAACTTAGTAATTGCATACTTTTAGGCTAGGGGCTATAGGCTAGTAAATGGTTTTCCTCGCTTAATGCACTTATGTCATGTTCTGGTTTTTGTTTTTTATTTTATCTGCTTTTTCTTTTTTTTTTTTGGTTTTCCCGCAAAAATTGTTAATCTCAAGCCTTTGAAATTTGTCACTTAACTACTTTACAATTATATATATGTTTTTTTTATGTTTGTTTCTTTTTTTTCATTTGTTTTGCTTGGCAATTCGCGTAACGAATTTTTTTTTTCGATTTTTGTTTTTCTTAGAAAATTGTTCAACTCTTAAATTGAGTTGGTTTTTTTTAAAAAACTGTTCCCTCCATTTTGGTTTTAATTCATATTTGTTTGTTTATTTATGAATGCATTTTTGTTGTTGTCAATTGTTGCTTTATATATGTATGTAAGTTTCCATCTCTGTATGTGTGTGTGTATTTGTGTCTTAATTTTTAAAAATTATTTCTATTTATTTTTTTTTTAAATATTTGCTCTTTTTTATAGGCGTCAAGGTCACCTTCCTTCCCCTTCCCTTCCACGAGCTTCCGAAAATGAGAGTTGAACTGAAACCTTAGCTAGGAAATGTTTTTTTCTTTTTCATATATTTTTATTTTATTTATTATTGTTGTTTGCTATAATTACTTTACAAGTTGTTTGTTGCTACGTTGTTTTTGAAAAAGTCTAGAAATTAGTGTTAAGCATTTTTTGTATATACAGCATATGATAACATCGCTTTGGATGCTTTGGATTTATCGATTTAACGATATGATGACTGATCGATCCGATCGATAACTGTGTGAACTGCAACTGAGCGAAAACTTGGAAACCGAAAAATTAGACAAAAAGAAAGAAAGACTAGGGACTAAAACCGTAACCGTTAACCGTTATTTACCGATTGATATTGGTAACCGTAAATGAAACCGTAACCGTTTAATCTATTGATACCAAAATAGCGAATTTTTTTGTACAGAAATAACCGTTAGGTAACCGATTCGTGCATATCGGTTAAGTTCGATGCGGTCACAAACTAAATTTAATTTTGTTGTTAAGGTGTAATTATCGTTTTTTAAACTGAATTTGATTTTTGAATCTAATTTGCATTTTGATCTCAAAATCTTATTTGCTTTTTTTCTTCTTGATTTTAGATTTTATTTTAAGAATTTATAAATTTAAAAGTGCATAATAAACTTTTTTAATATTTTCATGTGACTCGAAATCTTACCGGTATTTCGAAACCGAAACATACGAAAACCCGGTAACCGTTATGTAACCGATATTCAAAAATTTCGTTTAACCGATAACCTAAATGTGAACATAACCGAATCCGTAACTAAAACCGATTTTCGTTTCGGTTTTAATCCCTGATAAAAAAAACACAAGAATAAAACCAAACCACAAAAAATTTATAAATAATTGCAAATAATTGTTTATTACACAAAAAATAATAGAATACTAAAATGAAAAACCAAACTACTTAAAAATTAAATCTGTTGTATGCGTGTGTGTGTGTGTGTGTATGTATATATATGTATAATTACTAGAAAACGTCTTTGTAAATGTAGTTGTTGTTGTTGTAGTTTCGCTTTGTTGTTGTTGTTAAATTAGGCTAATTAAAATACACAGGTAAAAATAATTTCATTCTTTAATAATTGTTGTTTGTGGTTGTTGATGTTTCATTTCTGTCTTCTTCTTCAAAACTTAAATCTAGCGAAAATCTTGAAATGTGCTAAAAAAGTCAATGTTGTTGTTGTTGGTTGTATAGGTGTGTGTGTGTGTGTATGAGTGTGTGTGTGTAGAAAGCTTTTTTCTTTATAAACACAATTTATTATGTTAATTTGTACACATTTCTCTTTTAAGTAATTCTTTATTAAACAATTGGCTATATGAGTGTATGAGTGTGTGTGTGTGTGTGTCTCTCTCTCTGTGTGTGTGTGTGTGTGTGCGAAGTACAAAATTTGCCTCTCTTTCAACGACAAACGCAATTGATTTAAACCGTTCCTAATTCTCAAACTACTTACTGCAATAATTTTCCCCCTTATCAAATGCACCCCCTCCCCCTACCCACTACCCCCAACATCTGCGCTTAGCGTCCAGATATAAGTGTATATATATCTCTATCTCTATCTTTATATATGTATGTATGTATAATTGTTATATATGTATATGCATGTACAGTATACCGTTTCCGTTTTGTATGTATATGTGTACGTTTCTCTTGTCTCTGTATATGTGAGTGTAAGTATGTGTGTGTGTGTGTGTGAGTTTTCGCTTTAACATTAATTTGTTTGTTGGTTTTTGTTTTATAATTTAATTTAAACTAATTCTCGCTTTGCACAAAAAATTTACACAATTTATTAATTTAATTGAAGTTCTTTAATTAGGTTTTTGTAAGCTACTTTTGTTATTTGTATAATCATATATATATATTTTTTTACTTGTTTTTATACTATAATTATAATTATTATTATTGTTTTTTGTTGTTGTTTTTGTTGTTCTTACTGCTTACGGCAAATTGGTTGTAAATATGTACAAACTTTTTAATTACTTACAAATTATATATGTTTTGTTTCCTTTTATCTTAACTTTTTTAAACTTTTTTTTCTTAAACTTGCGTATTTATTGTATATGATCCTAAGTATATAATATATATAAATATGCCCCTATGTGTGGTTGTTGTTGTTGTTTGTTTGTTTGTTTGTTTTTTTGTATATGTATAAATATTAAACATTAAAACGAACGCCAGCCTAAAAAAAAACAATTCTTGCACTATACAAATTCTCAATTAATAAATAGTAATGCTGTTGCTACTCTCCCAAGACTCTTAACGGTTAACCGGTTAACCGCTCTCTCAGCTCTCTCGCTCTCTTTCTAACCGTTATCGATTCGTTTATCGATTAAGCTGTTGGCACACCCTGTTGTGCTGTAAGGCTGTAAGGCTGCTGCTGTTATTAATTACAAGGCTCTCTGTTTTACACATTTGTTATGTTGTCTATACGCTAAACTGTGCGTTGTTGCTGTTAAGACAATGTTAAGTAACAGCGACTGTTACGTGTTTGCTTTTTGGACTGTTAACTTCAGTTTTTTTTGTTGCACTTGCTATTGGTTGGTTTTTTTGTTTTTTGTTGCTTGGTGTTTTTCTTCTTTTGGTTTTCTTGTTTTGATCTATATTTATATATATGTAGTTAATTATAGCACTTGTGGATTTCGGCTATTTATGTGTTATTTGGAAGTACAGCAAACGGAAGCATGCGACTCTTTTACTGTTTCTGTTACTGTTAATGTTACAGTTACTGTTATTGCTCTAGTGTTGTTCCTCTGGTTGTTTCTGTTATTGTGTGTGTCTATGCTATGGCTGCTGTTAAATAGTATAGATCCATGAGAGTCTGCACATTGATGGGCAGACAGGAGAGACGATCGTGCGTATTTGAATCAAGGGCCAGCCAAGATAATGCATTATAACCCTCGAGCACGAAGCGTAACACGTCGGCTGTTAATGTCGAGTCCAGCGGATGATCATTCGCCGACTGATGGGCATTGGTCGAGTTGAGTATATCGTCGGCTATCTGTATATTCGGCACATGCAAATGCAATGCGGTCTTCAGGAAAACCGGACACACATCCTCCAGATGCGGACAGGCGGACCAGAACCAGGCTGGCATTCGACCTGTCGGCGCTGTCGATACCATATAGCCAACCGATATCGGTTGCTGATTGAGGGAACCCACCTAAAATATAAAGAATAAGATTAATACCAATATCAACCCCGAATCAACTAGGAATAGTTTTTAAAAATGTCTGAATCGATAACATTTCGATAGTTATCGATGTACATATATCGATTTATCGATTTATAGGAAACATTGCGATATATATCGAATTATTAATGTCATTTCGATATAAATCAATTTATCGATGACGTTTATCGATAACTAAACTGAACTGGGTTACAGTACTCACCTCCTCGACCTCCTGCGGTGGCGTGCATTTAAAATTATTGCCTCCAGCGCTTTGCCAGCTGCGATTATCCTCCATGCGTCCTGGACTGCCATGATTCGAGACGCGATCCATGTGAGCTGCTTTGCAAAAGGGATAACAATGTGTGAGACAACTTGACCAGTGTTAACAGTGATGCAAAGACAATACTCACAGTCCCAAAAGAGATCACCGATATCGGCGTCGCTAAAGTCCTCGTTGCCCTCCTCCTCACCGAAGATGAAGTCATCGTCCACCTGTGGCTCGTTCTGGAACTGACGTGTAAAGGACTGTAATAGAAAGTAGAGATGATCTTTAATTAGTTAATTGAAATTAATCGATAAATGTTGAGTTAAGTATCGAAGTTATATGTTGTTACAATAGTTTTTAGATTTACAATCGATATGATACGCAATCGATTGTCGATTGATATCGATATCGATTTAGCGAAGAGCAAACCATCAATTTATCAAATTATAGTGTTTTCGATAACACATCGACTCTTAATCGATGTGAATCGATAACTTTTCTATTATTATCGATTTACAAAAACCTTAAAATTGAACAGATATGCACAAAAATAAATGAACTAAAACTAAATTGATCGATTTATCGAATATCGATAAAGTCGCGTACTCACCGCACAGACGGCACTCGTTGGAAAGACCAAGATGTGCGTACAGGTAACATCCTGTGGCGTCGACAACGGATTCTGCATGGAGATCTGCGAGAATCTCTCATCCGGCGTAAACTGGTCGGGCATCACACGCAGCTTGGCATCCGGTTCGAGGGTGACGAGGCAGGCCGAGAGGATGGTCGGTGGATACATGAGGGTGCACTGCTTGCACATGTCCTTGAACTGCTTGGATGCCTTCTGCAGCTGCTGTTTGCTCAACAAATAGCTCCACGACTTCAGCTCCGAATGCCCAATCCGACCGATGCGTCCAATGACCAGACGCCACATCTGCGAGGTCTGCGAAATGAGACCCATGACAAAGTCCATCAGCTTGCGCAGGGCAACGTAACGAGCTGGCGCCTTGCGTCTCCTGGCCCGGTTCGGTACATCGATGTTGATGCACACCTTCTCAAGCAGCTCGCCCCGCTCATCGGTGGCGGTGGCCAGCAACCAGGCCTGATCCTCGCTCAGACAATAGTTGCAATACATGACCGAGTAGCGGGTCTCGTTCTGGCCATGCATACTGCCCGCTGCCCGCGAGAAATCCGTCTTGTCGTTCCGCTCGTGCATCGGGGCGAGGACAAAGGGTGCCGTATACATTTTATATGCCCGCCGATTCGGTTCATCCTTGGTCTTGAGGAAGGCCTCCATGTTGGCAGCCGTTCCAAAGCCCGTCAAACTCTTCACCGGCTGGGCGTGCACCAAATGACGGCGACACTGCGAGAATATATTCAGTGCCAGGCACTTGATCTCATCCGAGAAGCGACGACGATTGCCCGATGGACCCAACTCCATGATGGACTCCAGCGAGATGATCTGTATGTTCATCTGGGCACGCACCGAGTCCGGCACAGCTTTCAGGAGTTCCGCATAGCAGCGGAGCAGGGCAATCAATGCCAATCGCTCCAGCTCGAAGCTGTCCGAGGCAAAGGTGAAGGGATTCACCACATACAGCACAATGGCCGACGGATTGATGTCCTCCAGTGTTTCACCCATGCCCAGGGGATCCCCAAGCACCAGAGTTGGCTTGGAATCGGCGCCAGCGCCGACGCCCGGCTTCGCATCCTGTTTGCTATCCTGCTGATCCTGATTCGGATTCTGATTTGCCTCCGTTCCAGGTTCGAGTTTGATAAGCGTGCTGGGCTCATTTGTATGCTCAGTTCCCGTTGCTCCCGTTGCTCCTCCTGCTGCTCCCGCTGTTGCTCCCGTTGCTCCCGTTGCTCCTGCCGCGCCTCCCGTCTTGGTCGGATCCGGCGGATTGAGCAAAGTCTTATCACTGGGCACACGACTCAAATACGGCGCCAATTGATATAGAAAGGCGATGGCATAACGTCGAATCTGCTCGGCCAGTGAAGCATGCTCCAAGGTTCTCAGCCAATCATCCAATGGCGTCACTACATCACGTTCCCGTTCCCGTTCCCGCTCCCGTTCCTTTTCTGTTGCTGTGGATGTTGCAGCTGCTCCGCCCACTTGGAGCACGCCCTCCCAGCCACGGATGGGCGTGTGCCTGCCCAGCTTGCACATCTCGTAGGTGCTGCTCAGCTCACGGAAATAGGTGCGCGTATATGCCGCCACATGCTCATTGTCCGGACACACGACGACATAGACAACATCCCGGGCATACGAATACGGTTCCAGCAGAAACTTATCCCAATAGTGGATGGAATGTGGTGCCACCGATATCCAATCCTTCTCATAGCCCACCACCACCGAGGGTATCGGCTGTGGTTCACACTGGCCGGATGCTCGTCCCGCCAGACGATGGAATTGCCGCCAGGTCAGTGGACCACTCACCGTATTATAGGAGCTGGCATCCTTGGAACCCGCCGCTCCACCCCGCGACTTGCAGTGGAAGGCACTCTGGAGCATCGGCTGTATGGCATTCATCGTACGCACAATCTCCTTGTTGCTCCGGGTGAAACCCACGGGTAGATATGGCCACTTGTGGACAGTTAAACGTCCGCTGCCCAGGGCCAAGAGTTTCTGGCGAAGCGCAGGCGCCGCCTGGAAGGCCATCAGCTGTTGTTGTGGATGCTGTGAGTGCTGGCCATGTCCGTGTGGATGATGTCCATGCTGCTGATGGTGATTAAACTCCAGCATATTCATGTCCATGCGCTGATCCTCAAAGGCCAGACGCGCCTGTTCCAGCGCCAAACTGATCACATCATGTGCATCCGTAAATTCCAAGACATTCGCAATGGACTCCATGGAGGCGGTGAGGCCACCGCTGTTGCCAAAGAGACGACGCTGTCGGGACATGCGACGACGATGGGATTGCAGAGCCCGGTGCACGGAACTGCTCGATGTTTGTATAATGGAGCACTGGTCCAGCAACAGATCAAAGATGGCGTGTGCCAGCTGTTCAGCCACGCCCAAGCCGACGCCCACTCCCACGGCGGATGCCTTTTCCAGTTCCCTGCTGGATTCACTTGCTCCTCCTCCTGGTTTGTTGACACTCTTCCGGCACAGACTCTGGATGAGACTGAGCAGCGTGGGCTGCTTATTGCGACCCGGATCATCCACAATGCCCGTAATCTCCAATTCATCCTCGTAAAAGAGTCCAGCGCGATGCGAGAGGCGACGATTGACGACGGCACTGAAGCCACAAGTGCATTCCACGGGATCATCGTCCACATAGCCAGTGATATGGGGATTACTGCTGGGCGGTGTGCACGACGAGGAGCTGGAACCGCCATTGGGTCCATGGCCATGGCCATGACCATGTCCTCCTCCTCCAGCACCACCACCATCCAGGCCCACACCAAAGGCACTAATCATGCGCATGCCGCCCGAGAAATTGTTAAAAGTGGACGAAGTCGATGACGCTGTTGATCCAGATCCAGGATTGGAACTATTATGTTGTTGTTGTGCTGTCTGTGTGGGAAAGGGATTAAAGCTGCTGCCCGGAAGTGGCACATAGACCCCGGAATCGGCGCCACGTATGTTGCCAATCTTCTGGGCATCCGCATTGCACACACACACGCTGCTGCTGTCGAAATTGTGATCCCGAAACACATTCAATGCCGTATCATAGAGCAGTATGTTAACCAGCACCGAGTTGACCTCCGGCAGCTCCTGAAGCAGGCCAGGATTACTTGCTGCTGCTGCTGCTGCTGTTGTTGTTGGCGCTGTTGTTGCTGTTGTTGAGGAGTATGGCAACATGGCCAGCTTGGAGTCCATCGCTCCTGCTCCCGCTCCAAACATATGATGTGACGTCTCTTGTGCTCCATATGGCGCCTTGTGGTGATAGGAGCCCGTAGAGGAATTGGCCGGACTGCCAGCTGCCAAATCACCATAGGGATATGGAGGCGGCGGATGTGTGGGCGTTTGTCTGGCCATGCCATGGATATGGGGACTGCTCCTTGGAAAGGGCACACCGCCAGCGCCAGCTGGTGAATTGGCCATGGGCATGGGCAGCGGTGACATGCCCGTTGTGGCACGTTGCATCATTTGTTGCATGGGCGCCTGTGGGCAATTCAATTGATTCAACAACAGTTGACTGCCACCGCTGCTCAACGGTTGGGCAACGGTTGTGGCACCCGTTGCCGTTGTTGCCGGCGATGGCGATGGCATTGCTGTATTCATTGGTGTCCTTGGTCCAGCCGCCAATAAATCATGCAATTGCTGATGCTTTTGATGTTGCTGCTGTTGCTGCTGCTGTTGCAATTGTTGTTGCTGCTGCTGCTGCTGCAACTGTTGCTGATGTTGTTGCTGCAACTGTTGATGCTGCTGTATGCGCTGCTGCAACTGTTGATGCTTCTGATGCTGCTGCTGCTGATGCTGCGCTGCCGCCGCCTTGGCCAACGTCGCCGCTCTCGATTTCTGGCTGTGACTCCAGGTGGGATTATAATAACAATTGGCGGGCACATGGAGAGCAGGCAGCGTCTGACTGGGCAAATTGGTCAGCGGCGCATAGCGGGAGCTGCCCACAAATTTCTCCTGCTGCGGCGGTCGATAGACATAGTTCCAGTCTTGGATGGGCTCCTCCACCGGACTGCCCAGTTCCACGCTGTATTCCTGTTTCGTTAGCTTGAGGACAACGCCAGCAAGACCAAGTCCAACTGCATTGTTGTTATTATTACTATTGCTATTATTATTGTTATTATTACTATTATTATTATTATTATTATTATTGTTGTTGCTGTTGTTGTTGTTATTGCTGCCCGTATCCACACTGAGATCCGTCATCACCACATCCGTCTGGCAGGGACTGGAATTTGGATGCTGTTGCTCATGCGACGGCGGCGTGGGAAACATTTTGGTTAAATCCTCCGCCTGAATGCTGCCCGCACCGGAACTGGCCACCACGGCGGCGACGACAGCACTGGCCACCGCCGTGCTCCTTTTGAGCTCATCGATGGTATTGGTCACTGCACTGCAGCCACCATTCGATTGGGGATTATTCGAGTCGGGTGGCGTATGGATTTGTACACTGCTGCACTCATCATTGGAGCTCGTCTCGAACAGTTGCTCCAGATCATTGAGCGTGGGATTGAGACCCTCGGCTGTAAAGAGATTACCGCCTCCTCCGCCGCCTCCTCCACCTGATCCTCCGCTGCCCATTGATTTGGACTCCTTGCACGATGGTGAATGCAAACCGGGCTCTGTTTTAATATCGAGTCCTTGAAAGAAACTGGCAGTGACACCAGCTGTGTTTGCATTATCAGCCTCATCACTGCTGGAGGCGCCTCCTCCGCTTCCTCCTCCTCCTGCTCCACCATAAGCAATGCCAACCAGTCCACCACCAGTTGCTCCTCCTCCTGCTGCTGCTGCTCCCCCTGCCTCGCCAGCTGCTGGATTAATCTGCGTCGTCGCCGCCGCGTTGCCATCGATGGAGAGCAGGGAGCCATAAACCGAACCCGGCGACGGCATCAATGGCTTAAAGTGCGTGTGACCATCGTACAGATTCTTGGCGTAACGTGGCCGACGCTGCTTGGCGGTCTCATTCAACTTGGGTCGCTTCACATGCAGATTATCCCTACAATTTGATAGAGAGAAGAACAGTGTTAGCAAATTAAGATATTAAGAAAAATAATGGGATTTATTTTAAAGCCAAATAATAATAATAGCTGAAAACAAATTGAAAACATTTAAAAAAAAATGTTGAAAATAATTTTTTCGATATTCTTTACAACATTTTCATATGCTAATTATTTCTTAGATAATTTATGTCGTGGTTCCAAATTATAAATCGATTTTTAAATCGAAATGTTAAAATTGTCACATCAAATATAGATTTGTCATCATAAATATCGTAAAAATAAATTTATCGAGCTTAAGAAGTCAAAAATCGCTTTCGATATTTCCTTGTATTTCAACAGCAAAATAAAAAATCTGGTTTTAAATTGAAATCTTAAAATTCTCAAAACAAAAATCGATTTGTGTTCATTATTATCGTAAAAAAAATTTACCGGGTTTAACTACTTGAAAAACGATTGTCGATATTTCAATGTAATTTTACAGCACAAAAAAAAATTCGATAAAAAAAATACGATTAATAAACGAATAAAAAAAAATCGTAATCAATTAAATTTGCGTCGATTAACCGATTAATCGAATCACACATTCAGATTACTAACCAGGACTCTTGAAAACTAAAGTCATAGATGACATCCTTGAGCCATTCCTCTTCGTAGAAGCTGTCGGCATCCTTGAGCGTCAATTGTGGCGGCTTGTAGAGATTAAATAGATTCGTGACCGCCTCCTGTGTGGCAACAGCTGTCGTTTGTGCCACAACTCGTGCGGCAGCTAGACCAACTTGGCCTAAACCACCTAAGCCACCAACTGTGCCTGGCTCCTGTTTAACCTGTGTCAACATGGGCTGCTGTTGCATCTCCAGCTTCTTGACACTGATTGTGCCACATTGTGTGGATGCCACGCCAGCTGCTCCTGTTGCACTTGTTGCTCCTGTTGCAGTGGCTCCCGTTGCCGATGCTCCTGTTGTTGTTCCCGTTGCTGCTGCAGCTGTCGCAGATGTCGGCGTTCCTGGCTGCTGCTGTGGCACACTGCCAGGTGCCGTCAGTCCCGTCCCAGTCTGCCCCTGTCCCTGTCCAGCTTGTGCTCCGTGCTGATCCGTGTAGGACGGCGGTTCCCCGCCATGTACATACGGTGAGGCGGTTATGCTCTTGTTATCATGCTGATCAGTTGGCGTTGGAGCGGGCGTATTCTTGTCCAGCAGATGATCGATGGGCGTGGGCGGCTGCTGGAGATTCGAAACGGATGTGGGCGCATGTGGACTCATATTGAGGAGCTGCAAATTGGAATTGATATTGGACATGTTGTAAAAATTTATATTTTTAAGAATTACAAAATGAAAAACAACATAATTAAAACAATTCCTTTTTATAATGCAAAAAAAAAGAGAAAAATAAAATTGAAATATTTTTAAAATTTCTAATTTTTCCTTTGTTCATTTTTCCCTAAAACTTTGAAATTTACTTTACTTATTTGTGAAAATTTAAACAATATTTAAGGAAACCAATTTTAGAATTTTAAAAAAAATTAGAACAAAATTTGGGATTTTGAGTAGTTTCTAATTTTGTTTTTCTTATTTTTCCCAATATTTTTGTCCGGGTAACGGTTTCGTAACGGTTACCGGTTATTTATTTGTTTCGGTTTCGAAAAATTAAAAAATATAAACCAAATTTCATTAATTTCAAAACGACTTTTCTATTTAGTTGAATTTATATTCAAATAAAATATAGAAAAATTTAAAAACTATTTTTAAAAACAACAATTACACAACAAATATTTAATTTATTGATTGAATAAACCGAATCGAAACGGTTAAACGGTTATTTTGGTTTGAATAATTAGGATTTTTGTAAAGTTTTGCTTTGGTTACGGTTAACAATTTCAATCGGTTGTTACCGGTTAACGGTTACGGTATCGGTTACAGCTCTAATCCCTGCTTATTCTCATTATTTGTGTAAATTGCTTAGCGAGAAATTAACTTGAAATGATAAGGAGTGTCGTCACTTGTGGGACTCACTTGCTCAGCGGGTGGCACAGATGTCGGTTGCGATTGCGCTGAATTTGGATGCGGATGTGGTGAAGGCGCCGGCGTTGCAGGTGATCCTACCGAGGATGAAGCAACTGCTGGCATCGATGATGAATCCCCCAAAGAGTTACGTGAATACGTTGAGGCACCGCCTCCTCCTCCTCCTCCTACATGACAGGGCGTGTTGCCGGTGCTGCCCGTTAATGTTGCACTTGCCGCCAGATGTCTATTTGGTAAAAAAAACAAAGAGAGAGATAGAGAATTGGGAAGAGAAAAGGTTCAAAAATGTTAATTAGTTTCATTTTTAATTTAAGAAAATAAAAATAAAATCTACATGCTTCCGAGTTATGCACTAAATATAAAAAATACTAAAAATTATGCAGCTAAAAAAACAATACACACACAATTAGTCGATTAATCGAAACAGCTTATCGATAAACATTTGCCAGTATGATAAGCAAATAAACTAGACCACATCCAAGAGAGAGATAGAGAAAGAGCGAGCGATATATAGAGTGGGGGAAAAGGAGATGCATAGGAGTAAATCTCAACTCAAAATAAAATCAAATAAAATAAAACTTGCAGCTGCCAAAATCAAAATGTAACAGTTATTTACAGCATGTTAATGTGTGTGTGTGTGTAGCGAGCTTTAATTACAATCGATAACACGCGCTTCCACATGCAATACATGAAAAAATACCGATAACGATTAAGAATATTTTCTGTTGTCAACGCGTCGGCGTGAATGACAAAAATAACGGTTGTTTTGGTGGGCGACAGGAGCGGGGCAGATCATTTACAATTTATGAATATTATTACTATTATTGTTGTTATTGTTATTACACCATTTACCACAAGTACATAAATAGTAAATAATAATAATAAAATACAATTTTTGTTATTATAGTTGATTTTTGCGTTTGGCACAAAATGATAGACCTTCAACATGTATGTATGTATGTACATGTGTGTGATCGTTGCAGTATATGCGTGTGTGTGTGTGTGTGTGTGTATCTGTTTATGTGCAAGTTGTAGATTAGCAGCAGGGAATAAAAGTAAGAAACCAGCCAACAAAACTTAAAAATTAACAGAGCATGTTATTGTTGTTGTTGTTGTTGAAAACTGAAGAAAGTAAGTAACAGAATAATAAACAACTTAAGGGAGTGTGTGCGTGTGTGTGAGATTATGAGAGAAATATTAAGAGAGCGTATTTAAGAACTAAATCAAAAACCAAAATTAAAAACAAAAACATTTGGCAACACTGCTAAACGCCTCCACACACAAACACACGTCTGCAGAGCGACGACACAAACCTTTGTTTTGGTATATTGGTGTCTGTTGTTGTTGTTGTGTTGTTGTTTGTATTAAGTAGAAAACGCTTGTGAAACGGCACAATTTGTCGCTTGAGCAATGAGGAGGAGGTGGAGGTGGTGTAATAGGCGGAAGTAGAAGAGCAAATGGAGGCGACGTAGCCAACACTGGAACTGGAACTGGAATGATGCGCTGCAGGTGTGCTCGGTCGCTGCTGCTGCTGTTGCTGTTGTTGTTGTTGGTATAGCTGAAAAGACGATTTGCTGCCACCGCCGCTGCCAACGGCGCTGCTGGCGGCGACGATCGCAGCTCGCAGTGCTGGCGAACTGCTGCTGCTGCTGCTCTGCTGACGCTTGACGCCAACTCCGACGGCGCTGCCGCTGCATTGTGCGCTGAAATTTTGTGGGTTTTTTTTTGTGTTAAACTTTCAACTCTTTCAACTTTCAACACTTTTCTGAGCAGTGTTGCCAACTCTGCGGGTCATATAAAAGCTAAACTAGCCTTTGAAAAAAGCTAGAAATAGCCCGAAAATGTTGTTGATAGCAAAAAAAAAATGCTAGAGTAGTAAAACGATATTTTTATTAATTTAATACTAACTAGCCGATATTTTATAATTTATCCCGTCAAAATTTTGGTCAGAAGCAAACAAATATCGAGACTCTGCAGGCAATAACCCTTTTTCAGATGTGCTCGATTCCCACCTGACTTGTCTTTCATTAGCCATGGTCGAGTGCAGAAGTAGAGAGGGTTTTTAGCCAAGCTAGTTTGGTAAAAACGAAACTGAGGAACCGTCTAGAAATAGACACGTTAAATGCTGTTTTGATAATTAGATAAATGTACATATCATAAAATTTTTCAAATACAGTCGAACTTCCCTAACTCGATTCACCATTATCCAAAGAAAAGTTTCGACTTATAGAATTCTTTTTCTTAAGATTATTAATTTTACTGCGACTCATTTAGCGCGAGTTAGAGAGAAATTCGTGTTGTAGCAGTTCGACTTATGGAAGCTCAACTGTATATACATATGTATATTTTATCTTCTGTAATTACGTTTTGCGTCGACATAAAACTTATTGCCATATAAATAAATTGCCTGGCACACACCTAAAGATGTTAGGCACCATTGGCAAAGTTCAACGACAAAACAAAATTTCGGAAAAAAATCATTAAAGATGCTTTAAAACTTTTAAATTAAAAAAAAAAAAGGAAAAAAAGTTTGGCCAGTTTTTCTGCCTTTTTTTAGTTTTTTAGTTTTTCAGCTTTTTTTCCTGGTATTTTCGGAAAATATTTGGCATCACTGCTAAGCATGCATTACACACACACACACACATACACGAACTCACGCACACACAATTAACTTATTAATAAAAAGAAAAAAAAAGAAATAGAATATTAAATTCGCAAGTGAAAATACTAAATTCATGCCTTCAAAGCGTTAAACAACTCACTTTTCATTTATTTCTAATAAAATTTCAACAAAAAACACGCTACAAATAAATTGCACACATAGTATGTACTCCAAAAAGAGAGTGAATAAAAAAAAAAACGGTAGAAAAATACGTAAGGCGGATCATAGAGGAGAAGTGGTGCAGAATAAGACAGACAAAGAGATAGAGAGAGAGGCGTAGGAATCAAAGAGACAAACAGCGAGAGCGGGCAGGTAAAGATTGAGTGAAATTGAAGCGAGACCAACTTACTTGGTGCATATGCATGGAGCTTTCTGCATTGGATCCACAAAGTTCCAAAGCTTTTGACGTTGCTGCTGTTGTTGTTGTTGTTGTTGTTGGATTTGCTGCTGCACATGCTGCTTGGAATCCATTTGCATTTTGGAATCTTCATCATCATTGGCTGTTGTTGTTGCTGCCGTTGCTGCCACAGCCGCTGCTGCTGCCGCATCCACATGCAACGTATTCATTATACAATCCTGCCAGGCACGTTCCGGCATTTCAATTGCCGCCGTTGCGGGTATATGAGTATTGTTGGTATTAAACGTAAATCCCGATGTGGGACGCTGATCATAATAAGGTTGAAACGTTAAACGTTCCAATGTTGCTTTTCTCGCATTGTTGTTGTTGTTGTTGGCAGCTGCCTCTTTAGCTGCTGCCATTGCTGCAGGTGTTGTTGTTGTTGCTGTTGTTGATGTTGCTGTTGTTGTTGCTATTGTTGGCGCTGGAAGCGGTGAGGAGAGCGATGCCAATACGGCTGTTTCCATTGCTGTCGTTCCAGTTACATTCCCATTTCCAGTACCATTCGCCTTGTGCAACTCGTTAAACTCCATGTGCTCCATGTCGTCCAGATCTGTGACTAGTACATAGTTCGTTGGATGATACATCTTATGACCACCTGAGAAGGAATGAGAGCATTTATTTTCGATTCATTTCGCATTCATTTCATATATATATGTATACAGTGAGTCAGGTAATTGTTTTGACAAAATTAAAACATATTGCAAAAAAATATATTAATTTGAATTCTTTTTACTTCAATTAAATATTATTCTTTTTTTCGATGTCAAAAAAAAAAAAATAATACTATACAATTTAAAATGTATGAAAATTGTACAGTATTCGTTTTTTTATTATTTTTGTATTATAAAAAATCTAAATAAAAAGTATTAAACATTTTTTAGTTCATTTAGTTAATTAATTAAATTAAATAATATTATAATATTTTATGTCAATAAAATATATTAGTATATTAAAAATTTACGTCAATAAAAAATATGATAAAAATTTCAAAGTATTAATTTTTATAATAAAAATGAAAAATAGAAATTATTTTTTTTTAATTTGAATGATAAATAAATAAAAAATACTTAAAATTGCAAATAAAGTAAATAAATTAAATAACAATTACTAAAAATTGTATAAAAATGAATAAAATATTGCAAAAAAAAGTATTGCAGATTCTTCTTGATTTTTTGTATTACATTTTTATTTATTTTTACATATTTAAAACTAAAATAAATGTAAGTTTTTTTTTATTTAAAATATAATTGTGAAATAATTCTAAATTTAAGTTTTAAATATGTCCAATTTGTTCTCCTTATCGACACAATTACTTGACATACTGTATTTGAATTAATTGCTTACCTGATACCACCTCAACCACTGGCGGCACATCCGTGTTGTCCTTATTGCACAGCGGAAAGAACGATGCCCAATCCTCGAGAATCTTTTCGGCCATGGGATCGTTGGCCTTGTAACTGTTCCCAGTGAGTATTGCCGCAATCCCGAATGGCGCCAGCATCACTTTGCGTGCTTGTGCCGGCGTCGTCGTCGCTGCTGCCGTCTTCTCTCCTCCACTTGCCCCTCCTGCTCCGTTCTCTGACAAAGGTGAGCCAGCAGGCAACGTTGTCGTTGTCGTAGTTGTGGCAACACCATTTGTCGCACTGTTGTTGTCCTGTTGTTGGCCGCGTTGCGCTGCCGTCCCCGTTTGGCCACTGGCCGCCGCAAAGGCCGCCGCCGCCTCCGCCAGATGCTCCTTGGTCAGCGGACGCACGGCGGGATGTTCCCGCAGATCGATCGAGGCGCACACCGTGTCCCCGTGCACAAAGAACGTGAACGAGAACGACAAATGCTGCGAGCTGTCGAGAAGAAAATGAGAGATTAATATAATAATAATTATTTAGAATTAGAATTGAAAAATTAATGCTGAATCGTCATGTATTTTTCCAACTATAATTATTTTTCTATTTTATTTTTTTAGCCATTTTTAATTTTTTTATCCACCTTTTTTTTACTATTTATATCTTCATTTTTCATTTTTTCTTCAATTCATTGATTAATAATTTAATTCAATAATTTAAATTTAAATTGTATACATTATCAATGCAAAATCTATATTTTCTTTTACAGATCCGCAAAAATCCAGATGGGAAAATTTCAAAACTTGAAACGATTTTAGGACATCAATTTTTAAATTTTTCTTTTGTTAACTATTACTATCTATTTTATTTTATTGTCCAATTTTTAACATTTTTTTTTATTTTTATACAACTTTTTTTTTTTTTTTTACTTTTCCCAATTTTTTTTCTATTTTTATTTTTATCCTTGTTTCTTTTTCGGGTTGAGTACAACAACTAAATGTTCATAATTATTGACAATCGGCAAACGCATACATGAATGTTTTGCCAACCCTAAATTCAGTATTAATCCCTGATTGCCACAAATGTGGCAGGAAGAACGATGCAATCGCATAAGCTTCAATGCGATCGCACAGAGTTCCTGTCGCGTATTTTTAATCTCGGATGATTGACAGGACATCCAGCAATGCTTCAACAGCTGGACATCGTTTCAACAGTCGAATGCATCCAAAAGTGTGGAATGTTGCATGTTGCATTCAACATGTGGCATAACTCACCTGCGTCCAAAGAGACGATCGCTGGAGGTGCACGGTTGCACGAACCATTTGCCAAAGCGCACAATGTCCTTGGTGAGCACAAATCTAAAAAATAAATACAAGTTGGAAAAAAGGGTTAATAGGCGATCTAAAAAGCTCATATTCCAGTTAGACTCACCTTTCCATGAGATTGTGCAAGGCCTTGAAGAGCAGCGAGCGGCACTCGTAGGTAAGCTCGCCCTTCCAGGTGCCATTCCAGAGCGATTGATTGGCTGGAATGACAGAGAAGAAAATCAAGTTAATTATGGAAAAATATCCAAGCTTAATGATCTATAATAATATGAAAGTACATTAAAGCTTTAAGCTTAATAAAAACAGCTTAAAACTTTACTCAAAGTATTTCAAGTCGTAATTATCAGTATTGTTTAATTTCTGTTGTATATAGAAACATTCGATATTGGCCTACGAAACATCGATGGCTCCGATGTTTCACTCGATGTTTCTCCACCTCTTATTAAAAGCTTTCAAGCTCCTTGATCATTCATAAATCCAATCATTTCTACATTTTCCGTTATGCGCAAGATATTTCCAATTCGCGTTCCAGAGCAAGTTTGTTTACTCTGCCCCCCTCCACTATTTGACATTTCCAATTGAAGTGTGTGGAACGCATTTATAAGGCGGAAAATAACCGAATAATAAAGAAAAAACGCGCGCACGCTCTTCTTCTTATTCAACACATATACACATAAACAATGAGCAACAACGCAAAAATATCAACGGGGCTAGAAAAACAAATAAACTGAGAATCCAATTTTGAAGTGACGCGCGCGCAATTTGAGAGCATTATTTTGTATAGGCAAATTATTTTGTTATTGTTTTGCGTCACACGCAGCCCAATGACAAATTCAACTCTTTTTGTAAGGAAACGATGGAAGAAAGCAAGGGAGCGAAGAGAGATGGATTAATAACGTTCCCAGAGTGTAAGAGAGCAGAGGAATCAAACGAAAAGAGACGAGCAAATCTATGTAAATGTAAGCAAAAACAACAACAATAACAGCAGAAGTTACATCCAGTACGTGAGAGGGAAGGAGAAGAGACTCGTGGAACATAAAGAGAAGATAAAAAGGTTTCCCACCAGACAGAGGCAGGCAAATGAAAATCAAAAGCGGAAGCGCAAACAAAATGCCACTTAAAACAAAAAGGCAGCGAATGCGACGAGTCGACAAGTCGACTATTTACGTTTAGCCCGAGTCGATTGGAGTGCGGGTGGAGGGTAGAGCAGAATAGTCGAGAAATTTTTTGGAAAATTCCAAGCATCTCACTCAAACAAAAAAACACACACATACGACGTGCTCACACATATTTGCGTAAACGACGACGCCAGCCACCTACACACTCACAATCGTCGACAGTTACAGGGCGCAGCAGCAGCGCCGGGTCCACCCTCTGCATTTAAACACACACACATAGAGAGCACAACAAAAGAAAAAAAGGCTGAAAATATAATAAGCAAAGGAAAGAGGCCAAACAGAGGCAACATCAAGAAATGTTGCAAAGATAATTACGTAAAGGTAAACAACATTATAAATAACAAAAACACAAAAGCAAAAAGAGAGAGAGAACGCGCGCGACATTTCCACTCAAAAGAGCGCACGCCGGCGACTGAGCGTGAGCGTGAGAGCATGAGTGCAAATGGCAGTGCAAGTGTGTGAGTGAGCACAGAAAGCAGCGAGTAGCAAACAGTGCAGCGACAGAGACAGCGACGTCGTCGTAGGCTGGGCTTTGGAAATTATGCTGCTTGTTGCTGGATTTCTTGTAGTTGTAGTTGTAGTTATTGTTGCTGTTGTTGTTACAAGCCTGCTTGTAAATTTCATTGTTTGTGTACCTTCTTTCAATGAGATCAGCGTACAATTTTTACCAGAGGGCAATGTACGATTATGTATGTGTGTGCGTATGCTTTATATATAAAAACGTTTATATGTATGTAGATAAGTGGACTTATATTTTCTGGGGGTCATACAAGAAGCCCACACAGACACGGCAAAAGTTCAAAAGCTCACTCACACACACACACACACACTCGCAGCCACATGCAACAGAAAAACGCAAAAAGGGTAGCAACAACACTATTGCAGCAGCCACTCTCTCTCTCTCTATCTCTTTCACAGACCCTGGAGGCAGGCAAACAAACAAAAGAATCGAAATCAAAACGGAACACAAAAATGCCAAACCTACAAAATTCAACACAAATACAAAATTGGAATTGCCGACGCGCTGCTTTGGATTTCGTCGTCTGCAAGCGAATCTCATTCACCCCATCTCCCGGCCATAACAGGAATATGACGACTAAGACGACGACTGCTCAATGCAAATTCCAAATACATGAACACAAACTTACGTACATGTGTGTGTGTATTTTTTTGTAGCACGTGTGGTTTGTGCACATGTTGCTGCTGCCAATTGAGACTCACGCAGAGCGACAAATTCACAGAGAGCAAGCAAGAGGTCGCGCGAGCGAGAGAGAGTGGGTGAGAGGTATATCTGTATCTTCATACACATACACATATGCGCAAACATTCGCTGTTGCTGACTGCGGCATTGGTGACTGAGAGAGAGTGAGTAAATGAGTGAGTGTTGTTTGGCCAAAAGTGCCGCTAGTTTTCATAAAGCGTGCACTCGCTCATCTTGCGGCTCTCCCCCACAAACACACACACACACACGCAAACGCACGCACGCAATTGCTGAGAGACTGTCGCTCTCTTGTTGTTGTTTGTGCTTGTTGAAACGCTATTTTAGGTTAAAAATTTGCTACCACAGCAAAATCAAATGTAAATGACGTGCTAACGTGCATACATATGTATATGTGTGTTGTCTGTGTGTCTGTGTCAATTTTGTAAAACGAAACTGTATAATTTGGCTTTGAAGATTGCGTGCAACAAGCGGTAGATGGAATGGCAACAACAACAAATACATATCTGTTTGTATGTACATTTGTATACATATGTATTTAATCAAGGTCAATAATCTGTGGCTTAGCGACGGCGGCGGCGACGGGCGAGCGCACATTGAAAATTGGTTAATAAGCACAAAAAACAGGTAAAGCGTCGGCAAAACGGAGCGAATGCAAAATGTTGCAGCAACAACAAAGCGCATTGTAATTAAGCTTTAAAACCAGTTTAAAAAAAAAAACAACAAGAGCACAAAAGAGAACTGCCGACAATCGAGAGCGCACAATCACACACACACACACACACACACACACACAGAGAGACACAGAGTGCGAGACAGAAGTTGTGAGCTCATAATTACTAGCCCCAATTGTGGAGCGCACTCACACACACATACGCCAAGTCTGAGAGAGAGAGGCGTACACAGACAGCAACAAAGTGACAGCTGTTTAAGGTAAAAAATGTTAATGTGTGTGTGTGTGTTTAAACAACAACAAGAAGAACGACAACAACATTGGCAATGACAACAAGTAGCGGGGGCAACAAGCTTTTAAGCGTGAATAATCGTGTTTTAGTTATCGATATCTTTGCAAAATCTATGTTTATGTTTTTTGTATTCATTCTACTTATTTATGAAGCAAGCAACCGTTATAATGAGAATGTTCTCAGCAAGTGTAAAAATGAGAACGCTACAATATTATTGTAGTGACGTCTGTTTAATATGGCCAAAAACGCAAAACACACAAGCTGTGGCAAGTTGTATGTACAACAACAAAATCAACTACAAAAACAAAAACACTTTGGGGTCTGCCGCTGCGTCGTTGCCACTTTTCACTGGGCAGCAACAGCAGCAACAAAAGCAGCAGCCACTTTACGACGGCCTCTGTCGACGCGTCTCTGTCTCGACTCTTTGCTTTCATTCACACGCACAGAACACACACACACACATGCATTCACCCATCAGTGCTGCCAGAATCTTCGAAGCAAAAATTGCTAGATTTGAATAAAAAAGTTGCTAAAAATGCAAAAAAAAAAAAAAAAAAATGCTAAAACATTAAAATGGTTTAGTTTGTAAAAAAGGAACACGATTTCATGTCTTAGACAAAATTAAGAGTACTTTTAATGCTACCTAACTTGTCAGCTTTACTTAAATTAGCGAACTTCTCATTGCCCGCGATTTGAGTCAGGTACTCATATGGTAGAGCATAATTATGGCAACATTTTCAGGGCATCTCGTAAATTCAGCTTATAAACTTTTGGCATTTTACCCAATCACAAAACACAGCAAAAGAGTGAGCAAAAACTTTTAAGTTGTTCATATAATCCATTTTGAACCATTATGAATTGTAATTTGTGCATGAATTTGCAAAAAGCTATAAAAAAAGGGCAAGACTGCTTAAGAAAACTAAAAAAAATAGTTAGTTTTGTAATAAAAATGCTAAAATTACTAAAGAAAAATTAAAAATTGCCAGAATTGTGGCTAATAGCATTTTTTAAAAATCAGTAGCAAATATTTTTGAAAGCTGTCAGATCTAGCAACTAAATTGCTAAAGTGACAGCACTGACACCCATACCCATACCCACAGAGACAGCAGCTTTTTTGTTTGTTGGTTGCCTCAAAGTAAAAAAGCTATAAAAAGAAAAGAGAATTCGCACAAAGTAATGTCAATGCAATTAGTCAATGTCCTTGTCATTAAAACAAAAAAAAAAAACAGCAACAGCAACAATGTCGTCTACGTCAACGTCGGCGTCGGGGTCGACAGCAATTTCACCACAGTCAAAGCAGCGGCAGAGCAGCGACGGCGCATTCAACTCGAAACAATTTATCAACAGCTAACTGTAAAAGTAAAATTAAACGCAAAATGACGTCGAACAATCGAAAGGAGACACAACTACGTTACGATTACAATAACGAATACGATTACGTTTTGACGTATGCTCATGTTCATGTGTAGACAGATTACGATACAACTGGAAATTGCCATGGGAAAGAAAGAAAGAAGAGAGACAGAGGCCAACCACAACACAAATTACATCAAGAAACCGAGTGATAATTTTTGTGGTCAGAGATATGGCGTTTGAAGCAATAGGCAAAAATTTAATAAATATTATCCACACGCCGCAAAAAAACAACTGATAAGAGCTGAGAGCCAAAATCAAAAGCAAACGAGGCCATCAAAAGCAAGCAACCCCCTTTAAACGAACAGAAATTCTGAATTTGTCAAGGCGGCTAAAGCACAATATTAAGAGAGCAAAGTAAACCGACGAGAGTACGCTCAAAAAAAAAATGAGAGCAAGCGCGAGCGGACGAATGCGAGAGAGGCAAGAGCAAGAGAGCGCGCGTGCACAAACGAAACAAAAACATTGCAAATGACACAGGTGACGTTTTACGCGTGGGCTGACCGACCGCAAAGTTATGAGCGAGAGTGAGAGAGTGGGGGGGGGAGAGATAAAGACTGCTGCTACTGACAGACGAGCGAGCCATGTGAGTGATGTTGTTGGAGACGACACATACACACATCCAAGTTTATTTATTTCATATATAAACGTGTGCAAGTGCACGTGTGTGTGCGTGTGTATTGTTTTGGTTTTCTCATGGGGTACAACAAAATTTTTGCTGCGCTGCACGTTGCGGCCTTGAAGTTTTATTAAATTTATAAAGCTCATAATGTAAACGACAACATTCTCAACATTTTATTTATGTACGTTTTGTGTGCATTTACATGCGACTACTGATGTAAAACTATCGAGAAAACCTATTCATACTATCGAAACTGTTTCTTATATGGACATTTCTAGAAAAAGGTCCAACTCTCCAAAACTCACATCTTGTGAAATTTACTTCCAAAAATGAATTCAAATTATTTATTTAAGCAATATACGCTTGAAGGAACTCATGTAGATATTGGAATAAATTCACTTTTTCTTTATTTTTGCCAATTTTTTTAAAAGTTGATTTCCAAATGGACCGTTTGCATTCCATTTGCGATATATCAAAATTTGATAAGCAAATTCTTAGAATAAACTAGGTAGATATCTTGTCACGTTCGCGATGTCGCGTTACAAATCACTGCGAAAGGCAGTCCGCACTAGTGACGAAAGCAGGACAAAGCGCTTACTAATAAAACTTGTAAAATAAATAAAATGATAGTAACATATCAAAATTATTTCTAAAAGGGAAAACTATATAATTTTTTTATGGTTTAAGAGTATTTTCTTCCACATTACTCGCCACAATTCGCAGTCATTCGCATTTGTGAAGATCAAGTCAAACATGACTTAAATTTCTCGTCGCGTTCGCGATGTCTTGTTTTCTAAAAATATTTCGAAAACGGCAAGTCTTTCAAGCTTGTCTTTTATAATGCAAATAGTGTTAATAAAATGCATTAAACACGTGAGAAAACCTTTTTTAAAATGTCATCTTAGGCCATTCCTTTTTTTTTGTCATTTTGTCGTTCTCGATCCTGGAAATACCCCTACTCATACTATCGAAAGTGTTTCTTAAAGCCGTTGACAGTGTTCAAAAGTTCAATACGGTATATTTTTATTTAAGTTTTGAAATGTATTTATTTGCGCTTACCCGCTATTTTGAGCAGCTCTGCATCGACAAGGTCACTGAGATCCGGCTCCTCGCCATACCAGAAGATCCATAGCTCCTTGGCAGCGGCGAGCGATAGAGGCGGGTGGACAGTAGTCGATGTGGTAATCTCAAAGTTTAAGGCATTCGGATCGGTGTTGTCCTGCTTGGTGGATTGGACGCGTCGCCACACGCACAGCATATCCGCCTGCATGCATCGTGAATAGGATCGCAGTATTGGATCCGATAAGGGATCACTCGACGCATTTGGCCGTTCGCCATTAACGAACTTTCGCCATTTAATTCCACACAAATCAGTCTGTCGAAGAAAGAGAGAGAGATATAGAGAATGAAGATGATTAGCTTTTGTTATCATTTGTTGCTTAATTAACATATCGCAAGAGATAAGCAAGAATAAATAAATAAATGAAATGTATTTCAAAACATTATATTGTACAATCGATAGCTTGTTTATATGCAACTACAGTGTTCATACGATAAAGTAAACTTGAGCAAAATTTCAATATTTTAATAAATTAAATTTTTAAATTAAAACAAATTAATCAATATTTTCTAAATTAAATTAATTAAAATATTAATGCTAACTTTTTGCCATCAAGTCAAATTTTAAGTACGCCAAAAATATATTTCTATATTTTTTCTATTTTTATGATTTTTGATTGCATCTGCATTCAGTTTTCATATTTTTTCTTTGTCAAAACATTTATTCGACATACTGTATTTTCACTATAACTGCAGCAACTAACTGAGATAACACCCACGCTTTGTTTACAAATCCCACACGCAATAATTTACAACACTGCTCTACCTTAGTTTTCTTCCACCTACAACAAAAAAAAGGTGTCTGAAGCAGTGTTGCAAAACGCTTCACACATTCCACAGTTGCTGCACTTGTAACAGCAAAACGGAAACAAAAAACGAAAGGGGGCATACCAAGCAAAGCTCAAAACAAAAGCACAACAGCAGAAGACGAAGAGCTAGAAGACAATTCGAAAAGAAAACAGCTACAACAACAACAACAACAGGGTAGTGTCGTGTCATTGGCGGCTTCCGTTGCGAGTTGTTGCTGTTCTTCTTCTTTTTCTTCTTATTGTTGTTGCTGTTGTGTAGTTTGTAGCTTTGAAACAAGTTATCGTTGTTGTTGCTGCTGTTGCTGTGGCAAGCACAAATCAATGGCCAAAGGCAAAAAAAAAAAAAAAAGCGATGGCCAAGAGAGCGTTAAACATAACACACAAAAACCCGAATACGAGAGACCGTACAAACACACACACACACACACACGCATACATACACAGGCCCCCCCGTCATAAACATAGCCAAATAACTGCACCTCACACAGACACACGAACACACTCGCACACGCACACACACATGTAAACAACAAGCAAGCAAAAGGTATTCCCCCAAACCACGAATGGCTGCCGAATACGTCGACGAGCGTCGCCCCCAATAACAACAGCAACAACAACAAGAGGTGGAAGAACAAGAACAAAAGCAACAACGGCAACAAGAAACCGTCGCGTCGTTCCACATTCTTCCGTCCATTCGATTTTGTATTTCGAATTCGGTATCGCAATTTTTGTATTTTCATTTTCGCTCTCGTTTTTACAACTCGCTACTTTGTATGTGATTCTTTTTTTTTTATTGGCCTTTTACTTTTTGGCCATGTTTAATAAAATATTAAAAACTGCCCGCCCCTTTTACCCCACACACACACACACACACAATCTGTTTTTGCCGTTTTTCAACATTGTCATCATCCCACGGCAGCAGCAGCAACCAACAACAATTTTACATACGTTTAGGTCGCTGTCTTTTATCTGCCGACGTCAGCGGCGTCTCGTTGCACTGTATCTACATACATTTAGGTGATTATGTATGCATGTGTGTGTGTGTGTGTGTGTGCTACTGTAAGAGAGCTTGAATATTTCTATTATTTTTGCCATTTTCATACTCAATTCATACATACATTATTCTGTATGTGTTTGTACTCTGCGTGCGGTGGCGGCCAGTGCTGCCAATTTTTTATCAAAAAAAAAAGCTGATTTTAGCTGGAGAGAAGGAAAAAAAAAGCGGAAAATATTCTGAAAAAAGCGCAAAAAAAAGCGGAAAAAAAAATATTTTTTTTTTTCTTTATTTCTGTTTTATTTATAAAATATTCATCAGGTCGTCTAGTTCTTTGCGACTGGCATCTGTTTCGAAATCGTACGACATGTTTGTACCGATCATGCGAAGATAATTTGAAGGCACTTCGTAATTGTAGCAGCATTTTCCCAGTCTTCGCAATTAGATTTTACCAAATTAAGTTGGCTAAACACACGCTCAATCTCAAGTCTTCATAAAAATGACGCGCCAAAACATTTTTAATAATGCTGGTGCATTTTGTGCGATGAAGCTTCATTCGCCCGGCCGTTGCACTATCAAAGTGTTTGCTGCATATGTTTCCCAAATGATCAACTTGCGCCATAGCTGTGTGTTGTGCAATAAACAGACACAACGCTACTTCCTGCTCCACAGTTTTCGTAGGCAAGGTACCAAAATCAATTTTATTTTTTTGATGGAAGCCGTCCATGGCACTTGTGTGTTTTTTGGTTTTTGCATGAGCACGCAAGTCACTAAGCTTGGCAGTGAATGTCGTCTTGCAGTAGCTGCAATAGACCCTTGTGTCATTCGTGACATCCTTTCGAAGCCATGCTTTAAACTCTTCGCTTTTAAGCCAAGCATCACGGCACTTTTGTGTGTATTCCTTTGGCATAGCGAAAAATTTGTAAACCACCCGCCAATTTCGTGCACTTTTGATACTGTGATGATACTTTGCCGTAGTGGTGGTTTTGGCAAATATCGATAAAAAAAAATGCATGATTAAGCTGCCAGATTTATCAAAAATGGTTTTTTCTTGAAAGTGGCAGCATATTTTTATGAAATTGGAGGCAACATTAAAAAAAGCGGAAAAAAAGTCAAATGCATTTCTAAAAAAGCCAGAATTCCCGCTTCCCGCAATTCCCAAATTTTTCCCGCAATTGGTCTGCAAAACCCGTCAGATTTGACGGGAAAAAAGCTAAGTTGGCAGCACTGGTGGCGGCTTCAGGGCTTTTGCGCTCTTTTTGCCTCTGGCACATATTTATTAGTATGCGTGTGTGTGTGTGTGTGTGTGTATGAGTCTCTCTCGCACTCTCCCGCTCTGCATGTGTGTGTTATCATTCTGACATGCTTTTTGCTAGTGTTTGTTCACGCGCGCGTGCCTTCCAAGTTCAAGCTGTCTTTTTTATTTCTGCTGCCTCTCTCTCTTTCGTTCGCTCTCTAATTGGGTCTGTCTGTTGTCTAGCAAGTTTCTCTCTCGTGCTCACACGGCCACTCGCTGTGTTACTGTTCATTTCTCGCTCAGAGAAAGTTTTGCGCGTTTGTTATTGTTTCGTTATTTCGTATAGCGTTCGTTGGCGCGTCTTCGGTCAAACACACACACGCACACACAGACAGTTTGTATGTCTGTCTCTTCTGTTTCTGCCTGTTTCTTACTATCGTTTGGGGCATGGGGTGTGGGGTGATAGTCGGGCGTGTTGGAGCACGTTGACTTTAACGCATCGCCATCTTAAGCTGCCATTTGAGCTTTTCTTTTGCTGTTGTTATTGTTGTTATTGTTGTTGAGCGAGATTCATTAAAGAAATATGCCACTGAAAAAGAAACGGCGACCAACTAGACGCCGATGAAGAACCTGTTATGGCCGGTCAAGTTGCCGCATGTTGTACCTCACACAGACAGACAGACAGACACACACGCACACTTGCACATTCACTTTGTTGTTGTTGCTTCGTTTTATTATTTTCTTGACTTGTTTTGTGTCTATTCCCCCAATCGCATATGCATAGTTCCGCTTTTGAGCATGTTTCAAAAACTGGTGAAAATAATGGAGGAGCAAAAGAGCGTGGAGCAGAGAGAGTGACTAGAGACTAGTTGGACAAATTATCGATAAACAGCAACGCGCACGCCTATCGACTAAGCGACAAGGACAACAATCAGCTGTCAACAACAGAACGAAAGAACAAATGAACGAAAGAGAACAAACGAAGCAACGATCAGCGTGGGTGGTAACCAGTGTTGCCGGTTAAACAAAAAAATATACGAAATACGGACAGATGTTCTTTAAAAGGACGAAAAATCTGGACAGACAAGTTATTTAAAAATAACTAATATTGTAAGTATTAGCTCTTTATTCTTTAGTAAAATATTTTCCCCAGGAAATGCATAAATTTTTTTTTTTAAATTTTTAAGTTATTCGGCGATTCGAAAATGAATATATTAGATGACACATAGTTGTATTTTATATATTCTATAAGCGATTAGAATTAGAATGTAAAATAAATTTAAAAAAAAAGATCTGTCCTCAAAAAGTACAAATTGGCAACACTGGCGGTAACTGAAACACCCTGTGTTGCATTGTCACTGACCTAGATCTAAGACAATTGGCAAACAACGGATATGGAAATTAAACAAAAGAAAGAATCAAGATGAAAAGAGATTGATATGTGGATTTAAAAGCAAAAAGCCGACACTTACCAAGGCATAAAAGTTTGTATGGCAATCCTCCAAACTTGCGCCGTTTGTCTGATGATTTTGATGCGTCATAGTTCTTGGCTTTTTATTTTTGCACAACAGCAGCACCTCATTTTCTCAAGATGTGAAGATTGTGTGAGAAATTGGTAAACATATATATATATATATATATATATATAGTATGTATATGTAAGTATTTTTTAGTATTTATTTGCACATTTGTTGTGATTGCGTTTCAATTGATACAATATTCACTTTTTTAATTTTCTTTTCTTTTCTTTGCTTTGCTTTCTGTATTGATTCGAATACGACGAGGATACACAGATACAGATGCACAGAATTAGACACACAGACACGCACACACGTACACAGAGACACGAATTGCGTTGCTTGTGTTGTTTTGTTTTGAGTGAATTTTTTGTTGTTATTTTTGTATTTTTCAGCTGCTGTTGTTGTTGACAATGATGATGTTGTTGTTGTTGCTGTTGTTGTCGAACTTGTTCTGCAGCTGTTGCAGTTCACAACTACTTTTTGTATTTGAAGAAGAACGAGAACGAAATATTATTTATTTTTTAGTATAATTATTATTATTATTATTATTATGTATTTTCTATCTATTTTAAATGCACTTGGCACACACAAACACACACACAATATAGCGGCACTTTTTCATTTCGTTTTGCACTAAAATGTAACTATAAAGATTAGCAATTGTTATTTGCCAATATTGTTGTTGCTACTGCTTGCTGCACATATTTCGTTTTGTGCGCGCTTCCGAAACCGAAACACGTTCAGGTAAATCAATTTCGAAATCAGCAACATCATCGCGCCATTGCAGCAGCAATAAGAGAGCCGCACAATGAGAGAGAGAGAGCCAGAGAGACTTGGCATGCACTCGCAAACACTCATTCACTTCACTTCACTTCATTCCACTCCACTCACTCATTCAGTTACTCACATACTGCCACACGACAATGAAAAACAATTTTTTTGTATTTTTTTTTTTTTTAAGTTTTTGTCTTATTGTTTTTCTTTTTTTGCTGTTGCTACTACTTATTTGTTGCTGTTGCTGCTCTCTGTCTCACACGCAAATACACACACACATTCACGAGAACGGACATATGCGGCAATTACAAGGGTGGACGGCCGCCAGAAGCAGCAGCCATCTCCTAATGCTCCACTCTCCCTCTCCATGGGGCTGAACCACTGTCCATTCATTCGACGCACGAGAGAGCCGACAGCAGAGAGCGAGAGCGCGCGTTTGAGCGAGACACAAAAATTGACTTTTTCAAGGCGCGCAGACGACGTGACGAGACCGACGACGACTGGGGTGCTTCTATGTATGTTCATGTGTGTGTGTGTGAGCAAGCGAACGAGTCACATACATATAAACACCGACGCACGACTGCGACGACGATGAAAGTCGTTGGGTTTTCGTTAATCGTTGATGTAGACAAAAAAAAAAAAAGGCATAAAATAAGTAGTTTTTTTTTTTTTTAGCTACAGTTTATGCGAATCGAGTAAATAAATATGTATATGGCATAATGCTGAATCTTTCTTTATTTGTTTCAGCATTAAATGCGCCATTCACATTAGTCATATAACGGTCATTTGCTGCACTTTGAAATACATTTTTCTGTATACATTGTTCGTATTTCGATTTTTCATCGTTCCACAATACACAATAATAATAATAATTATTTGTATTTGTGGTTTGGTTTTGCGTGTTTCGTTTTTGCTCTCTGTGTAAAAACAGAGGTGGAAAGAAAGAAGCAGCAGCAGATGAGTAATAGTAAATTGTAATGAGTTTGTGCTTAAAAAGGCACTCACATACGCATACACACAGAAATACACTTGCACACACACACACACACACCAACGCGTTTCATACGCACACACACATCAACAGCTCAGAGAGGTGACAGAGATGGAGACTCGATATTTAAATATTGCTAATCTATTTGTATCGAACTTGCACCTTGCACTGCGTATTTATTTATTATTAAATTTATGTACATAAATATATATATATAATGTATTTATATATAGATATATGTATATGCATACGTTTTTCTCGCTTTTCGCACAACACCAAATGACGAGTCAGAAAATTTTAAACCGACTGCGAGACCGTTTCTGCTGCTGCTGCTGCTACTGGCTGCTAGCTGGCAACGACAACGACGACGACGCGACATCGCCACACACAATGGAAATTTCGCTCGCCTAGCTTTGAGTAATTCCCAAAAAAAAAGAGTGAGAGCCACAACTACGGGCAGCAGCAGCGAGTAGCGAGAATCGAGCAGCAGCAGCCACTCAAAAGAAGATTTGTCGGTTCTCCACGAACGACAACGAATAGCGGCGTTTTTTGCTCATTTTGCAATTGAGCGAGCGCCAGAGAGCCGCGTCCAAACAAGTTTGTTTTATTGTGTGCGTGTGCTGTTTATAATACTTCTCATTTACTCGTTCTCTCTCTCGCTGTTGCTCTCTTTGCCTTTTGTGCATCGCCCTCTTGAATACTGCTGGCTGCTTAGGGATGCAACTTTTGAAAACCGGAGAACAACAAGATCGATTTGGTCGAATATAGCGCTGACAAAATGGCCAGACAGCTTTATGCCACAATTTTTTGTGTAGTGGGAGCCAAAGTGGCGGACAACAAATCCGACTTAAAACAAATTTGTGAAAAGAATCTAAACGCAAATCTGCTGGCTTCATGTTTTATGCACTACACAACACTACACACACACACACACACATACGTATACATATTTATATATACATAGAGTGCGAAACGTGATACATAGACAGCATTCCTCTCGCATTTACACGCACACACAGCAGTGACAAACGCACCTACATACACTCAGGCACACACACACACACACACACAGATACATATGTAGCAGTGACGCGAGCAACCACTTTCGTAGGTTTTCTTTCAAATGTATGGTACACATATATTTTTTAATTTTTTTTTTGTTTGAATTTGCCAAATGGTCCATTTGTTTTTTCATTTCAATTCTGAATGTAATAATTTGTTTTTTGTAGGCTTTTTACAATTTTACAATGGATGCCGCGACTTTCGTCTGTTCCTTTCTTATACACATGCACATCTACTACACTCACTCTCACACACACACACAAGCACTAAACCGACACATACAAAATGATCCCCTTTCCAGCGGCAAATAGCACAATTATTAATACAATTGCGGAAATATTTAAATGCAATTATACGGTTGCAAGCAATTATAACTGATATTTAAAAGGCTGCACTGTTATTTATGTGTATTAATTATAATATGCTTCACTTGGGCTATGTCTCTCTTTCTCCCACTCGACTCGAACGAAACGAAGCGACACACATACGCGCATACACATCATCATCTACATATGTATGCATGCGGATGTACATATGTATGCATATATTTTTCGCATTTCTTTGGCTTTGACTCTTATTTTATCATTTACATTTTTTTGTGCGTTGTGCCACTTTCTATTCACATTTTTTATCAAACTTGCACTTCTTAAGTCTAACCGGCACGTTACTCCGCCTGCGTATCTTTTTTGTACGTACGCAATTGGCGGCTGTTGGTTTGTAGCAGATTAAATTTAATTAAAATTCACGGAGTCCCGAGTGTTGTATCGAGTCGTTCAGTATAAGTTCGATTGAACTGCTCACCACAATGAACGTAACACTGGTTCATTGTGGTGAGCAGTTCAATCGAACGCGCTGCACAAAACAAGGCCGGTTAAACCCAAAAAAAGACAGAAAACGGACAGATTTTTTTTAGAGGACAAAAAATTTGGACAATATTTTCGTTTTAATACATATGATACTTATTAATAAAATAATATCTCAGCTTTAAAAAAAACTTCAATATTGAAAGTATTATTATTTTCCATTAATGAATAAATTTTTTTTTCAATCTCAAAGTATTTCGAAGATCCGAATATGAATATACAGTCGAACTTCCCTAACTCGAATCACCATTATCCAAAGAAAAGGTTCGAGTTAGGGAGATATTCGAGTTATAGAGTTCTTTTTCCTAAGATTATTAATTTTACTGCCACTCATTTAGTTCGAGTTACAGAGAAATTCGAGTTAGAGAAGTTCGAGTTAGGGAAGTTCAACTGTATTAGATGACACATACTCCTAGTTGTATTTGATAAATTCTATGAGCGACTTAGAACAATACAAAATTATGAATAAAGGATAAATTTAAATAAATTAACAAAGTCCTTTTCCGGGTAGGGGACGATTGAAATTTTTTTCCAGAAATCGAAGTTTTATAATGAAAATGAGTCCACATAAAGGACAAATTGACTTTGAAAAAGGCTTATCGATATCGGAAAAACAATATGAAAAACAATATGCTACATTGTTTTAATTTATAAATTGTAAAGGCGAATTAACAATTAAAAATGGATGAATAAAAGGATAAAATAAAATTAAAAAGGCATTTTTACCGGATAGGGGACATTTTAAATTTTTTTCGGAAATCGAAGTTCCAAAACGGTCAGATCTGCCCACCAAAAGGACAAATTGGCAACACTTCAATGAACAAACGAAAAACGTTCATTTAGTTCAATTGATTTGTTCGTTCGTTCACTCGTTTGAATTTGTTCGAATTATTCTTGTTATATTGCGGCTGTACACCAATAACGGAAACCATTTAAATTATAAATTTCAAATATAGGTGATCACTTTTATAAGTGTTGTAATTATAAATTGTAAATTCAACAAAATAAATGCAAAATGCATATCGTTCTATTTCTGGGAACCAAGGCTGCCAATTATTTCATAATTAAAACGGCACCTATTGTCGGTTTTGGGCAACATGAATGTGTGAACGAAAAGAACGTTCATTTAATTAATTTTGTGAGTTGTTCAATTGAACTTAACCCGACCGATTCTTTACCAAAGTATATTTAATGTTTTTATTTATAAAATGGCAACAAAGTTAAATGTAAACATCAGGACACTTCTGACAAATTGTGAGAATCTCGCCAAAAGCGAAGACAACTTTTGGCGCCTGCAAAAGTTTCTGAAATCACTTGACACCATGGTTGCCGAGCTGGCGGCGATGGATGAGTGAGTTTTGTTTTGTTTGTATGCAAATGGATTTACCCGAAAATACAAAGCTTCCCCTCCCCATGCTCCTCCTGCTCATCTTCATCCCACACACAGTCCACAAAGTGCCACACGGATATCCGGCTATAAAGAACGTCTCGCTGCATTGAAAAAAACGACCGGCTACACAAACAACACTTCCAATGAGACCAATGGAAATTCCAACAGGACTTCCAGTGAGACAGCAATGCAGGAGATGCGACAATTGCAAAACACGGCAAAGCACAATGAACTACGCAAGGATCTATTGCAAGGTATACATATATAACACTTCTAACACATTTTCGTATTTTATTTTTATTGTTTTTTGCCAAGATGCCGACACATTAAGACGACGACGTGGCGCTGATGAGGGAACAACAACAACGGCAACATCAACAGCAGCGACAACAGCGGCCGGTGGCGGCGAAACGGTTGCCGGGAATAGCATGAATGAAGCGGTCAAGTATTATAATAATGCGCAAGAGAAGATAACTGAGCATATGCTCTCGCTCACACGCAATCTAAAGGAGCAAACGGAAACGGCCAATCGGATTATCCGACGTGACACCGAAGTTGTTGCCCGTTCCACTGGAATGGCCGATCGCAATATCAATTCGCTGGGCAAAGAGGCCGATAAACTGGAACAACATTCGCGGAAGGCGTACAAATGTTGGCTCTGGCTAATGATTGTCTTTGTTATTGTCGTCTTTATTGGTGAGCAAACTGATCAAAGGGGATTCCCTCCTATACTCATTTTAATAAAATTGGCTGAAAAAAAACTTAATTTAAAAATAGGAAAAATATAAGAGGAAACAAAATTAGGATAATTAAAAAATATTTCTAGCAAGATTAAAATTATTATTAAAATACATTTATTTTGACCTTCTTTTGTAAAGGATTGATGAGTCAGCAAGCGATTAAAGGGGATTCCCCAAACTAATTTTGACAAAATTGGCAGAAATAAATAGGAACAAAAAAACTAAGAAACTTAAAAAAAATATAAATAAAGAAATAAAAGAACATAAGAAAAAATAGGTACAATAATTAGGTGCATCAAAATATAATTTTAGCAAGAATTAAATTTTTTTTTAAAAAAGCTCAATTCAATTATTAACCGTTGAGCTTTTTTAAAAAAAAATCGGGCAATAAAAAAAAGCCAAGTCTCAAATAAACATTTTCTTGACAAACATTTTATAGAAATGCATTTTAAAATTTAATTATATCTTTTATTGTTCATTTAAATTTTCTAGTTGTGGCTTTGCTTTTATTTTTAGCAGCGTATCAAACGGAAACGGATATCGGTATCATTTGCGGTTAGCGGTTAGAATTTTAGTTTACAGTCATCGGTTGTCATTGTCATTTTAACAAAGAGAAAATATTAATATACATTTATAATCTATAGCAAAATACTTTAATTTCAAACCAAATTCAAAATTTAATTTAGTTTCCGTCAAGAACTGATACGCAGAAATCGGTTACTAAACGGTTGTTTCGTATTGAATTTCAAATCAACTATTCTGTTAATATATAATACAAAAGTTTTGTTTCGGTTACGGTTACCAATTTCAATCGGTTAATACGGTTTACGGTTCTCTAAATCAGCGGTCGGCACGAAATCGGAATTCGTTAGCAGTCGCTGGCTCCCGGAGCCATTGCGTGTCCACCGCTGCTCTAAATTGTTATGAATTTTGTTTGTCATTCATAAATTATTCAGAGGATTTCATCTTATTATATCATTCCAGGCATGGTGCTATTTATGAAGATCATGAAGAAAAAGAAGACGTAAACTATGAATGGAAGCAGCTACAGCTGCCGGCCGCCAGATGGAGCTGGACATAGTTCAATAGGTTATCCAATCCAATTCATAGCCAATGGTGTAAGCACGCAGAGATAACAATAAACACGAGATAAAGCCACAAAAACACATTATTTATTCATCTTCATATTCATATTTATAGTTTAAGCTAAGCACAAAGCACAGTGGGTCAAATAATACAATTACTTGACATATTGTATGTTTATTTGAGCATATTTAAGCTGGAATTCCGATTCCTTTATTCGGCTGCTATCAGCTCGGTAACGCCATTCTTGGTAATCAGTTGCAGCAGGGAGCCAGTCTTGGGACGATCCTCGTCACGTGTCCATTTATTAAAGAGCTGAGCCACCTCAGTGAGTGGCGTCCAGCTGCCAAAATCCGCCTTGGGCATCCACTTCCGATTCATGGGCGTGTCGAGGGTAACGGGCAAGATGGATACAACCAAAGCATCTTGGGGCAAACCGGAATTCTCGCCAGCCAGTGAACGCGTCAATTGATGCACTGCCGCCTTGGCCATGCCATAGCCAATCATGCCAGGTGTGCCCTCCAAAGCGGGCTTGGCACCTGAGAGTCAGATATTTTGAGATGTATTGAAATATTTTCAAAATTTAATTTAAAGTTGTGTTTTCCATCAATCCCTACCTGTAAGGGCCAAGAGACCGCCATCCTTAAGATGCTGAGCAGCCAGGGCAGCTGAAATTGTTGAGCTCCAAACACTTTGACGCCACATCAGATCCGCATTCTTGGCCAAATCTTGGGGCGAAAATAGATAATTTTATACAAATGAGAAAATAAAAAATTAATTAACAGTTTAAATGTTTTTTTTTATTTTTGATGAGTTCACCAGTGAAAGGTAAGTAGTGAATTCACCAGTGAGTGGTAAGTGGCGAATTCAGCAGTGAATAGTAAGTTGTGAATTCACCAATATTAAATTAAATGAAATTTGTTTTTTTTTTTGTGTAAAAATCAAGGACAGTAACTGTTATAAGTTTTAAAATAAAATTGCAAATTAACAATAATTTTTAAATTTTATTTTTTAAAGTTACGAAATAAAAATAATTTTTATTTAACAAGTCAAAAATAATCATTAAAATTAAATTTTTAATAAAAAGTTGTGAAATAACACTTATGTATTTCTGATTTGTTCAATAAACTTTTGATAATTTGTTTTAAAAATTAAAAGTAAAGTATATGTATCTTTTGAACCAAGTGGTGTATTACCAAAATTTAAAAATTTTCTTTATCTATGGCTCGAGACCTTTCATATGATCACATGTCCTTTAAGGACGAAATTAAGGATCCGCCTCTTTTGTAACATACATATATAATTTTTTCTTCCATATTCTGCTGCAGTAATATTTGTATGAAGTAATTATTGGCAAACAAAATACCACTTGATACTAACAATACCAAAAATAAACTTGAAGTCATATATTTTTGGATTTTTAAAATAAAAGTTACAGAATAACTTTTATTTGTAACTTTTAATATACAATTCATAAATAACTTAATTTTTATTTTTATTGAAAAAATCAAAAGAATAAGTTAAAAACTGGATTTTAATAATTATTTTTGACTTTTTAAATAAAAATTAGCTATCAGAATTAAATTTGATTTATATCTTATAAATTGAAAATAGAAGTATTTGGCTGATATTGATAGCTGCGATTGAAATAGGAATTTCGGTGCATACCATTTTACTGTAGCATTTCTTTCACATTGATTTTTTAGTTCAAATTATTCATAACTTTGATTTGCCTGGTAAAATGATTAAATTAAGATGGGATGACTCACCTTTTTTGGCATTGCCACCTGCCCAGCCGCCGGCAACACAAATCACGGCGTCCAGTTTATTGCCAGCCAAAGATTCGGCAACTTTGCCAATGACGGACGATTCCTGATCCTCCCAGCTGGCGTCACGCGGCACAACAACACTGACGTCCGCATGCTCATTTTCGCTCAAATCAATGCTGCCGACCCACTGTGCCAATGAAATGTGCATGAAATCCATAAAGTAAAATGAAGTGAAGGTTATTCAACAAACAATAGAATTGCAATTGTTGAATGCTAAGAATTGTGAAAGGCATATTTTGTGGTACTTACAAAGTTTTTGGCTTTGAAATGCTCAACACAAGCGGAGCCCAATGCTCCCTTGCCACCATAGACGACGACGCGACCTGCGGACATTGTACGTGCTGCCAGTTTGACGCTTTCAACTCAACTGAACTCACGCAAAACAAAAACAGAACAACAACAGCTCTTGTCGAGCTGAGCTTTAACGGCAAACGAACTTGATTCGATCCATGATGGAATAACATAAGGTGGTCTCGTCGGCTGCAGAATCGTTCGGTTTTTCTCCCTTAATTCTTCAGTGCGGTGCAATTCGGTGCTCTCTATCCCTTTCCCTCGCATTGATTATCAGATAGTCAAGGGACAGCTTTTTGCCGACGAGACCACCTTATGTTATTCCATCATGATTCGATCAACGTTTGACGATTGCTGGGGTTTTTAGCCTCAAATCAAGTTATTTGACGTTAAGTAAAAGCAGTTCTTGATTGCTCAGGTATTTTGTATTAATTAATCTCAGAACAACATTTTATTAGCGTGCAACAAGTGCAAAAAGAAAAACAATCAATATTAGAGTTGTGTCGTTTCGTTCTGAAAAAGTTCAAATGAATGGGTCATTAAAATGAACGAATGAACTTATTCAGTCAATCATAAACTAAATCGGTCATTTCGCAGTTGGTCAATAATTTATTTAAAAAAATTTTTAATTTCTTAGAGAAATATAATACATGGAGTTCCGCAATTGAATCAAATTTCTTCTTTATTTACATGTAATATTGTTTCAATTTCATATATTTTTAAGTTTTTAACAATATAAAAGGTTACTTAAGCCCAAAATAAAAAACCAATTTACTCTTGCTTCACATTTTCAATAAGCCAGGGTTTAAGTATAACCCAAAAAAATTAAAAAATAATCCGGAATCTAGTTGGCATTTTACGCATTTTTCATTCCACTAACAAGAAACAGTTGTAGCCTATTGACATCGTTTATCGTTCATAAACAACTGACCAACTGATCAGAATGACCCATTCATCTTTCATCGTTTATGACCAACTGAATAGAAACCATCTCGTTCATAGTTCATCAACTGACCAAATGACCAACTGAACTAAATGACTGATTTAGTTCACGACTGAAAAATGAACTTTTGAACTTATTCAGCAAATTGAACTAAAATGCCCAACTCTAATCAATATTGTGGTATTTTTTTCCTTTTATTTCGGTAATCAGTGCTGCCAGAGTCGCTTTTTTCCCGTCAAATCTGGATGTTTTGAAAGAACATTTGCTAGAAAAATTTTGCAAGCAACGGGCAGCGGGAATACCGGCCTTTTTTTTAGAAATGGCTGTTTTTTCAGTTATTTTTGTATATTCCCTAGAGTAGTATCGCATCGTTCGCACCTACAATTAAGTACACTTAACAGAGTACTTTATGCAAGGTAATTGAATTAATTGTTTGCTACTTAAAATTAAAACAATATATCTTATTATGCATTTACATATAATGAATTGAAAAACTAGCTTTTTTCATGGCATTTTAAAATTAATTTTCAGCCTTTTTGCATCGATCCTCCCGCCAAAACAGCTTTTTTTTCAAACAAAAGTTGGCAACACTGTCGATAATAGCAATGTTTTGTGCATTTTTAACCATAACTTTTACAGCGAATTTATATAAGTAAAAACAAAGGGTAAACAAAATGTTTAATTTGTTTTTTGCAATTGTTTGCCAATAAATAAATTTAAATATTATTAAAATGACGAAATTAAGTGAAAAAAGCTGCGCAATTTTAAATTTAACATTGCATTGAATTATGGTAAATGGTCAAGGAATTTAATGTAATTTAATCTCACATTTCAGCACATTCATTAAATTTTTCTAGAGTGCTACAACGTAAATAACATAATTATTTTGTTAAATTAATTAATAACAAATTGTTCAAAAAGATTACATTTTGCCAACAGTCTGGCAGCGCCGTAGACAGTGCCAATTCATTGCAATCGTTATCGATATTAAGAATTGCCATTCACATTGGTCGCTGTACACGTACACTCACACTCACACACGTACACGTACACACAAATTTCGTCGTGATTTCTTTATTTGTTTAAAATAATAGTTAAATACTGTTTAAATGAATAGTTAAAACGTGCGCCGTTATGTTGAGTGTTTTTGATTTTGTTGCGCTCATTTTTGCGCTATAAGCGAACAAATTTTTAGCAACACGCAAAACAAAAAAAAAAGAAGCAAAATTGTTCGCATAGCGGAGGGAAGAGAATTTTGTATGCGAGAGCGAGAGCAGGAGTTATTTATTTCATAAGAAATTGTTAATTAAACGGCGAAAAATGGAGCGACGCGTCAAGTTAAAAACGATTAATCCGCATATAACATGTAAAATTTGCGGCGGATATTTCATAGATGCGACAACAGTGACGGAGTGTCTACACACATGTGAGTTGCACACAAATTGTCATTGACATTGCCAATTGCCAGGTAGCTCAGTGTATCCCGTATCAGAGACTTTATGGAATGCACCTGCAACCTGCACCAACTGCGGTTACTTAAAAGCCCGATACGGCAGCAGTGGAACACATTTAATATGGCAAGAGCTTTTAACGCATCTCACAATCCACGCACGCACTCTCAATGCTTGAAGCTGTGCAGCCGGTGAATGTTTGGATCGCGTGGGTGTTGATTCTGTCTGTGTGTGTGTTGGTGTGCAATGAGTGAGAAGTGGACACTGAGAGGAACTGAATGTAAAAGAAGAGTGGAGAGACTATGCGAGGATATAATCAGGGGATGGACAGTGATGGATCGCGTGGGAGTTCATTCTGTATGTGTGTGGAATAAGTGAAAAGTTGTCACCGAGAGGAGCTAAATATGAATGAAGAGTGCAGAGATCGCGAGTGAGGAGGAGAGGAGAGAGTTTTCTCCTGTTTTGTTGAAGTGGATGGTAAAGGGTGGATCGCTTGGGTGTTGATTCTGTGTGTGGAACATATGTGGAATAAGTGACAAATAATGAAAGAACGGAGGAGGGAGTATTATCCGAGTTGACAGGAGAGAGTAGAGAGAGCGCGCATAAGCATCCTTTTATTAATTGTGTCCACGGCTGCCACAATTCGCGTTTTGCTCCAAAAGTGGCTCTTTTTTATTTTTTCGATTTGTATTTACAGTTGAACTTCCCTAACTCGAACTTCTCTAACTCGAATTTCTCTGTAACTCGAACTAAATGAGTGGCAGTAAAATTAATAATCTTAGGAAAAAGAACTCTATAACTGGAATATCTCCCTAACTCGAACCTTTTCTTTGGATAATGGTGATTCGAGTTAGGGAAGTTCGACTGTATTTATTTTTATTTAATAGCTAATCACTAGATTAGGATGAAAATGTGAAATACTTTTGAAATATGTGTTATTGCTGCAATTGTTTGTGAACGAAATATTTTTTATTTAATTTAATGCAAAAATAACATGAATGGGGAAACAAATTGGCTCTTTTTGAGTAAATTTGGCAAATTTTTTGTTTGTTTTTGACTCAATCATATATTTTTAAGTGTGTCCTGTTTTTTTGATTTTTGTCTATGTGAAGCAAGTGATAAATGATGAAAGAGAGGAGGAGAGAGTATTATACGAGTTGAGAGGAGAGATCGATTAGAAGCATCCTGTTATTAATTGTCTCCTGTTTTGTTGCTTTTTCTCCACTTTACAGTTTGCAAGAGCTGTCTGGTCAAACATCTCGAGGAGAAGAAAACATGCCCCACCTGCGACAACATCATACATCAGTCACACCCGCTGCAATACATCAGTTTCGATCGCACCATGCAGGACATTGTGTACAAATTGGTGCCGAAACTACAAGAAGGTGTGTGTGAATATTTTTGTTTATTGTATTGTTACTTCAAATGCTTACTTTATTCATTTAAATGGTTTAATCACAGATGAATCGCGACGCGAACGTGACTTTTACAAGAGCCGCAACATGCCGTGCCCCAAGGACATAACGCAAAACCATGAGGATGACAATGAGAAGGTGATGGAGGCACATGCCGAATCCGATTTTCATCGCTTGGACGAACAGGTCAATGTGTGCCTCGAGTGTATAAGCAATAACTTTAAGAATCTGCAAAGACGCTTCATACGCTGCAGTTCGCAGGCGACGATAACGCATCTGAAGAAGCTGGTCGCCAAAAAGATACTTAATGGCATCGAAAAGTATCGTGAAGTGAGTACACAATTATCGATATCAGTGATGCCAATTTTGCCTTCTTTCGGATAGATTTGTCTGGTTTCCAACTGCTTCAGCCGGGAAAAATCTCAAACATCTATCCGAAAATCTGGCTTTGTTTAGATTTTTATATAATAAAAAACTTCTCAATTCAATTGCCTGGAAAATACCTAAAGATCCAACATGGCTAGAGTTTAATTACAAAGAAAATGCCAAAAAAAAATTATTGACAAGGCGTTAAAACTTTTATTCCGTTTTCTTTGACCGTTTTGTCTTTTTTTCGGAAAATATTTGGCATCACTGATCCATATGTGTATCGATATCGATAAATGTCATCGAGTAATGTTTTTGTTTTGCTTACAGATCGATATACTGTGTAACGAGGAGCTGTTGGGCAAGGATCACACACTGAAATTTGTATATGTGACGCGTTGGCGTTTTCGAGATCCGCCATTGCGTTTGCAATTTCGTCCTCGAGTCGAGCTTTAACATATATATTGATTGAGATATATATATGTATACATGTGTCAGCGCATAAACTAAAATGATCTATATTTTTTTATATATACACACATACACATATATAATTTATTGACATAGTGCTCTATATGTACATATAGTATATATCATATATTATATATGAATCTTAGCAGTTTCCACTAGTTTTAGTCTTATCTCTCTTAAATTTGTATGTATGTGTAAATGTGCATGTATAAAGTCGTAACATATATATATATATATAGAGTTATGCGTAGTCGTTAAGTTTAACGTGATTAGCATATTCTTCGTGTGACTTTAGTTCAGTGGTGTCACGAAACACAAAGTTGACGAAACGTTTTACTGCTTTACACTGAAAAAATGATGTAAACTGTCGCATTCTTAAAGTTGGCAACGTAAAGAAAGCAAAGCATTAGTTGCAGTGTATTCCTTCCTCATTAAACGCAAATCAGCCGATCAGATGTTTTGTGAGAGAATAAAAAGCCGAACAACAGAATGTGTTATTTATAGAACACACGTATTCTCTCTCTACGTAAGTGATTCGGCTGAGACGCCAGCCGAATGAAGAGTTCCTATCCCATGGTATAGGCTTTTGGCATTTTGAGCACCACTGCTTTAGTTGCAACATTAATAGCATTTTGAGCCTGATTTAATCAAACTCCCCCCACCCCCTCCTTCTCTTCGGCCTCTTCTCGGGCCTGCCTCCGGTTCCTCCCTTTGCTAGAAACAAAACAAAAACGAAAACCGTTAAGGAAATGCAATATTTTGTTGTATGTTTTTAGTTTTTCATATGTGTATTATTTATATTAATCTAAATGTACAAACAAAAAAAACCACACGAATGTAAATAGCAGTTGAGTAAATAAATTTGTAATTATGGAAAATTCATTATAATCATTTTGGTGGCTGGCGTTCCAGAGTTTTCCTATAGTTAAATCGTGGATGCGGCGCAAATGGTCCGGCTCTATAATTGAATGGCGGAAATCGTAGATGTGGATGCGACGAATATGGCTCAAAGTAGGGTCTTGGTGGACGCGGATTCATGCCAAATGGGTGCAACGGGGCAAACATGGGATTAAAGTGTTGCCTGGGCCAGCCCTGAAAGAACAACAAATTTAAATCAATCAATAAATATAGCTATCAGACGTGTGCACCGCTGCATTCAAACTTGTGCGCCTCTGAGTACTCGTTTCATTTAGTTCTCTGAGTGTAATAAATTCAAAGATCCGGTTTTCATCTTATTGAATACTCATTTTTGACATTCTCAAACTAATTATTTTGTAATAATTTATTTACATTTACAGTTCATTTTGTTCGTCAGAAAATTGGATATCAGAAATTTTTTTCTTGATTAGATTTTTATATTTAATAAAAAGAAACAAAAATTACGACTTATTCCCCTAACTCGATTTTTTCGAATATTTTGTCATTCAATTTACTCTGCCTTTTTTGAATATAAAGTTTTCGGTTTCAATTCATTCATTCAATTCATTGGAAGACGCAGCCGAACTCATTCAATTCGGTTTGGCATGAATGTCTCATTTGACGTTGTGAATGCAGCCATGCAGACCTCTAATAGCTAATGATGCAAGTAAGCTACTAACGTAAGCATAATTGTAGTCGGCAGCAGGCACAGGCACTGGCACCGTTATAATGCGGGGAGAACGAGAGCGACTGCGTCTACGTCGCGATGTTGTTGGCCTGTCATAGCTTCCACTGCGGCTGCGTTTACTCCTCCGATACTCCTCATAGCTTCTGGACCGCCGGCGATGGCGACTGCTTTTTGCAGTGGGCGATCGAGTTCTCGATCTTGATCTGCTGCGATGGCGTCCACATTGCGATGACCTGTGGTGTACTCGCGTTGGCGGCGTTGCCGTACGTTTCGATCTGTGTCGCAGGTTTCTAACCCTGTCCCTCTCACGTCTGGCATCAGCGAAATACGGTACCTTTTCCCTTTCTCTCTCCTTAACGACAGGCCGAGGACGCCGTCTTGAATCTACACACGATACATATATAAAAAGGTATTTCAGTAATACGCTTAGTTTAAACGAGTGTAGCTTTTTTGATTCATCGCTCGCTGGTCAGATTATCTCTGTCTTTTGTGTCCACTGTCCTTGTCATTGGCTTCTTCTCCTTCTTAATGGCGCGTCGTTTTCGCTTCGGAAATGCTTCGATTTCATTGCCATTTCCCATTTGAGAATTTCACTTTCACAGTTTGCCACTAGAAAAAAAACAACAAAAAATTTTGTTTTCACAATTTAGCAGTAACGCTTTCACAATACGGACCTCTAGGAGAACGGCAACTGCTATCGGCATCCATAATTAAATTAATTCCTTTGACGCCATTTGCGCGTTTGTAATTTATACCAAATCATGTATAGCCGAGTGAAGGTTACACACAACGAACGGCTTTGTTCAGATGACGTCACATCCAAAAATGCACTTATTTTTTTTGTCGTAAATTATGCTATTTTGCTGTCTTAGCAACTTTAGATTAATTTGTAATGCATTTGATGCAACATTTTAGTAATATTAACATTATTTTTATTTATTTAGGAATACAATTTCAACAATGACGTCAGTGTCAAGAGAACGAAAGTTGACAACCTTTTCTGAGATATCCTATGCATTCGTGGGGAATATCGATAACTATTTAATGAAACGCAAAACTATCGTTTCAGAATTAGAGTTTTTTAACATCCCGTTTAAATAAGAGTTTTGTGTGTTTATTATATTTAGAAAGATTTTAGGCGTTTTTAAATGTTAAGAGTTGCTAGGTCAACGGTGTCAACAACTTAAAATGTTCATAACTTTGCCTTTTGACTATCGATAGAATTTTTACGAGTAGTGTTATCGCACGAAAGTACTCGATCGATAAATTATCGCGCTGTTGCTGTGTTTCGATATCTAGCACAAGAAAAATAAATCGCATATCAATGCTTAAAAGAATAATTATTTATTTTCAACATTGAATAACATTTATGTATAAATATATTCATTTAAATGTGGTGTATTACATATTATATAAATTTGTTTGTTTTCGTCTGTTTCTGTTTAAATGCGCAGGTATCGATTGAAATTCAGGTGGTTATTTTGTAAAACAGCTCCGATTGGTAACCGTTACTTTTACTCTTCGAGTTCAAATTTGAATAGGTTGTTACTTGGAGTAATCACAAGGCAATTCGTGATCTTTCAATTGTGATGGCACAGAAATTGAGTGCTAATTGGAGTTGAATTTATATAAATATATGTAAAATTAATTATTAATAACTTTGTCAAAAAATGCTGTGTGTAGATATTTTTCATACTCAATGTTTGTTTGTTGAAAATAGAATGAATTATTCTAAAAAAAATTCATTCATACTTTTTGAGTACCTAATAATATTAATAATTAAGAATAGTTTATGTTATTACATGCAATCATGGTAAATTGGAATACAAATAGTAGAAGCTCGTATTATAAATACATCATTATCATCATCATCATTACATAATATAAGAGTTTTTAATTTTTACGGAATGTCTTCTATAAACATTGTTGGGAATTTTACGGAAGATGTTTGGGGATTTTGGTTTTGGCTTTATTGCGGAATGTGAATTTGAGAAAGTGTTGAATTTTGTAGTGTAGTGTAGAGTAGTGTGGTGTTGTGTTGGCGTCTACATGTGTCTGGTGTTGCCAAAGTTAATGCCCGATTGGGTAGCGCCCTTATTGGATCCGTACTGCAGGGAGATGACATTTTGGCCGGCACGCAGTTGCTCCTCGCTAAAGTTACGCACATTCTTGTCCGCCTCCTTGGGGCCAATCGATGGCTTGTTAAAGTTTGATGCCTAAATAAGTAAAGATTAGATTTCGATTAACTTTAGAATTGGTCACATGATCGTCGATGATTGCATTTTTACCTTGCGTCCCAATGATTGCAAGCAGATGACGACAGAGTTGAGATTCTGACGCTCCCAGAGATCGACACTTTGGAATGTCTCCTGTGTGGGCACACCAAAGTTCTTGGCGCACTCGAGGAACGCCGATATATTCTCCATGCACTTGAAGGCCATTTTGCTCTCATTCACCTTTTTGATGCAGCCCGGCTGCAAGGCATTGGCCAGCTTGCACAGGATCACGCCATCCTTGAGCACCTCAAAGAAGTTGTCCGTATCACCGGATGTGTTAATCGGTTCCGCTGTCACAGCCTTAATCCATTCCAAAGACTCCTGAGCGAGTTCCTCGCTGTACTTTGAATTGATCTAAAAGAAAAAGAAGGGACATTATTAATATACATTTATAAATACATAAGAGTTTTTATACGATTTAGTTTCACCTTGGACTGATACATGTCTACAACAATCGATGCAATTTGCCAGACTAATGCCAAATCGCAATTGAAATCATGTTGAGTTCTATATATTTTTGCGTTATCTTCAAAAAAAATACATGCAGATGATAACACAGCTATCGTTAATTGCTTATAAATATACACACACCTCACCCAACAATTCATTCTAGGGTTGTAATTCAAGTTTGGATAAGGATAAGATTGCAGTTTTTCCCCCCCAAGTCAACAGCACTCTCAATATAATACAATAAACCTCAGCTCAAGTGTATTTCCACAAAAGTTAAAAGAATGACATTGGAACTGATCTTAAATTTGATTTTAAATGAAAGATTTCCAAGTAATTTCACAAAATATTATTCAAAGCAATATTTTATTACTTAAATTAAAAAAAAAAATATCAGAATGAGATTGCAAGCGTTCTTCAATTTTAATTAAATAGTTCCAAGCAAATATGTTTTAAATTTCAATAATTATTATTTTTAAACACTAATCCTTACTTTTATTTGAAAATTTTATTTAATTTAATTTAAAGTTTATTTCATATGCTCTTGTTTAACTGATTTAAAGTAAAATAATAAACTTTCAAGTTTAAATTTAAACAGTTTTAAATTTCAATAACTCTTATTCTTCAACATTAATTTCTTGCTTTAATTATAAAATTTGACTAAAATTAATTTAAATTTAATTTCATATGCTCTTGCTTAAATAATTTTAATTAAAATCATAAAATTTAAATTTCATTCAAGGTTTTTTTTAATTTAAAATAAATATTTCTAAGCAAATACAGTTGAACTTCCCTAGCTCGAACTTCTCTAACTCGAATTTCTCTGTAACTCGAACTAAATGAGTGGCAGTAAAATTAATAAACTTAGGAAAAAGAACTCTATAACTCGAATATCTTCCTAACTCGAACCTTTTCTTTGGATAATGGTGATTCGAGTTAGGGAAGTTCGACTGTATATTAAAAATTATAATAATGTTTTAATTATAATTTTATTTAATTTAAAAAAGTTTTTGTTTAATTTGATTTTCATTTCAATAATTATTATTTTTAACAAACGTTAATTTGTTCCTATTTTTTTTTTAAATATGATTTAATTTCATTTTAAATTTATTGTATATGCTCTTGTTTAGCTAATTTTAATAAAAATAAAATATTTCAAGTTTATCTAAGGCTTAAATAATTTTAGATAAATTAAGCAAACTTCAAGTTTATCTCAGGCTTTTTTTGAAACGCATGGGACTAAGAATTTGCCAAAATCCACCGTAAATGGAAACTACAGTCGCATTCAGTTAAAAATACTGTGCTCTGAACATATGAATAACCATATTTGTTAATGTTGTTGCTGCTGTTTTACGTTGTCGTTTCGCGCTTTGTATTGGCCACATGTCCATATATGGCCTAAATCAAATGCCGGCTGTTATTGGGCGTCCTTCGCACCGATTTTGGCTTGGGAGACGAGCGAGGCCCACTTGTTGAGCATTATAGTATTGAAGTGGCGCCAATTCGTGCTGGGAGAGGGACAGGGAGAGGGAGGGTCGGTTGGGTGAGGAGGGGTAAGAGTTGAAAATTGGCTCGCATTGCGTGTTGTTTTATAGTTATATTTGATTTTTGGGAGTTAAATCGTAGACCGTTTAGCACCTATTTATTAGTTCTAAATTTAATTGAATTGCTGTCGCTAAATGATTTTAGATTAACAATCATGCTCGCTATATAGTACTGTCTCTTTCGTGCTCTCACTCTCTCTCTCTCTCTCTCTAGCTATCGTTCTTGAGTGACTCTGACAGCGAGCTCTATTAAAATGAATGATCTCAGAAACAAGTGAAACGATTGTTTGTCGCCAATTGAGTAGATTTCGCAATTTACAAGCTTAAAATTGTTTTGCTTTGTTCCTTACTTATCGCATACCCCTAAAAGGGAAATGGGAATAGGGAGAGGGTGAGAGAGAGAGAGAGAGAGAGTCAAAGGGAGAGAGACGGAACATTGCATAATGAAGGTGAATGGACTTTTCTGATTGTAACCCAGCACTCTGTCCAACTCTTTCTATCACTCTACCCCTCTCTATCACTGTCACCGTTTCTATCGCTGTCCCTTTCTCGCCTCTCGTAACGGTAGTTATTGTCTTATCGATAAACGTTACGTGTTGTTAATGAGCTGATCAAGAAGCTGATATGCAGATATATTGCTCATAAATAACGCATAATCAATGTTAAACAAATGGATTTTTATATCTTAATCAACAGAATCTTTGTTTTGTTTTCGCATTCTCAATCTTATGATTGGGCGTTGAGTTTGCTTAAAAATAATAAAATAATCAACAATGTTATCGATGCTTATCCTTACACATTCTTGATTTTTTACGTTTTTTATAGCATAAAACAATTATCGATACCAATCTCGATAAATATCTGTTAAAAAAATGAAACAATCGATAACGTCATCGATTATTATATATTCATATGCATTTTTTTATTATGCATTTGCACCTAGATTTTGTTTGTCGAAACTGCAATTATCGATGACCTGATCGATAATTAAGGCTAACCGTTTCACAGCATTCAGTGTTGGCGCAATTAAACAAAAATTATAATCTTCATCTCTTCAAAACGGTATTTAAGAATTGCGGTCAGGTCATTAGATCTGATGAGCACAAAGAACGGTTAACCCCGAAAAAACAAAACAGAATGAAAGAAATAACTGAGATTGAGAAGATGAAGACAATGTGGCATGCGAGGGTCAATTTATCATGTTGAAGAGCTGAGAAATCGTATAACAATTAATAAAACCACATTTTGATTGACATCGCTGAACACAATCATGATCATAATTCTCGATGATAATTATGGACGTTGATGGCAGATAAATTGACACCCTCGGGCCATTCGGAATAAATTTTGATTAGGAATACACACATTTATTCGTTAAATTCTACACCAAAGACCGGCTCAAAGATTTAACTCTATTATTCATATTATTATTCATGATCATAAATAAGCACAAAAAAAAAACAGCCGTTAAAATACTAATGAATTCGGGCCATTTCTTACACATTTCATGCATAAATATTTACACATGTTTATTGGATTTTCTATTGGAATTGAAATTGGCAAGACATGGCTTACAACATGGCTTCTAACAAAAACAAGAAATGAAATACGAAAGTAAACAATTTGAATTTTTATGAAAAATAGCAACGGTCAACAATTTCGATACCCTGTAGCCAATGTGCTGGGGTATGCACAACATTGTGAAAATGTTTTAAGAAAAGGAAATAATTAATCACACTTGTATAAATATCCCAAAATTTCCACGATTGATTCAAAGATAGAAAACTTATTGAATACTATTACTAGCGCCATCTAGCGTGTATTTTTTTAAGCCTAAGCAAGTACATAGAACAAAGGGTATAATGTATATGGTATATCAATAGTAGATTCCCAAGATCTAAAAAAGTGCTATCCCCCAGGCGTGAACAGTTCTCTGAAGTAATCTTACTAAATCTGTTTTTTTTTTTTGTTCTTTCTTTTTTTATACAAATATTTGTAGCGTTGTTTTAATGAGTCAGCACAGAGCTCAGAGCTCAAAACTTAAAGCAGCAATTCTTTTTTATAGAGTTTTCGCTGTGAGGTCGCCATGAAATTTGACGACTATATGTACATGTGTGAGTATATGTATATATACATACATATGTATATGGGAAAAGTACAGTTAATTATTAAATACATGCTTCAAGTATGTATATATGTAAGTAAGAATTTCATCTACAATACAAAAACGTTCCAGAACGTGTTTGTCTTATCGAAGAAAACAAATATTAATATTAAAAATAAATGTTTTAATGTCAACATCGGTTGGGAGGATGCTAGAGCGGAATTCGCTTATCAGTTTGTCGCCTTGAGGTTCTCTTCTATAAAATATTAAAAAAAAATCAACATAATGAAATGTCTAGGTCAAAAAAAATTTTAAAAAATTCCGTTAAATGAAATGGAACACGAAAAATTTGAAATGTTCCGTTAGAGCAATGAGAAATGGCAAAACAATTGTTGACAACGCACTCTTAACAGAATGGAATAAAACACTGAAGTTGACAATGAAATGACACTGACAAAGGGTGGTGGAATGGAACACGACAATAATTCAATATCTTCTGGGACAAAAAACTTCAATAAGTTCCGTTGGAATAATGAGAAGTGACGAACACAATTGTTGACAACGAGCGCGAAACAGAATGGAATGAAACAAAATTGTACTAAGCTCTTGCGGAACACAGCGGAATGGAGCACGACAAAAATTTCAATGTCTAGGATAGAAAACCTCAAAAAGTTCCCTTCCGCGAAACAGAATGGAATGAAACACTGAATATGATAATGAAAATGACAATGACAGTGACATTGGGTGAACAGTGACTGGGGGAATGAAAAGTCTCTAGGTCTGTGGGTCAGTTGATAAATGAAGCACGATTACGAGCAATTACAAAGAGCGTGACAATGACGAAAATCCAACTGAGAGCAAAATGTAATTATGGTAGTTTTAAAAATACACATATTTCTCATTTTTGATGGAGTTTCTAGATACTAAGTATATGACGAGTGTGTACAATGTACAATTGGGTGTTTGTTTTTCGTTTTTTTTTTTGTAAGCCCGCACGCAACTCGCATTAGCCAATGGCCAAGCCTCAAAAAAAAAATACAAAACACAGCAACTTCATTAGTTTGAGATGAGCTTTTAGTTAAATTAAAAGTGTCAGTCAAATACAGTTACTTGTTGACAAGATAGATTTCCTAGCTGCGGGCAAAATGAGTTGGAAGACTCATCATCATTATGATCATCATCATCATCATGTACGCCCACATTCAAGTAAAAAGTGAAACCGCTTTAAACTCCCTCAAGGAGTATAATTTTTTATTTCTTTTTTTTTGAATGTCCAAATCTAATTTAATGCTGACGCAAGTTTCCGCTTCCAGTTAACATCATTGATTCGCACGTAATGCTTCAAATATTTATGTACCATGTTTTTGTTTGGCAGTTTTATTAGTCATTTCGTTTTCTTCTGCCATCCATATCAAAGAAGTGACAGACTCAACGGATCATTGCGTAATAAGCAATTTGTAGGATACAAAGCCAAAAAACAACAAAAATAAATAAATAAACGATCCACAGATGACGACGATGAATCCAATGATGATGATGTCATTGTCGTTCGGGGCGTTGGGTTTGTGAATTTTAAGTGAACTTTGGCAATAATTCAATAACGATGATTAGTTAAAAAACTTTACAGTGAGTGCCGGTTAGAAATAAACAACTAATTTGCCGTTATCTTAAAAAATGTTTTCATTATACTCGAACTAAAAGTTTAGTATTTATAATTTTTTGTTTCTTTTCATATTTTTCATATATTTCTTTTTAAAAAGTACCTTTTCTATAATATTTGTTTTTGTTTTTAGCTTGTTGTATAAAAAATTATAAAAAAGGTTAAAAAAAAATGTTTTAATACCTTTAAACTAAAAGTGTAAAATTTTTTTTATTAACTTTTTTTATATTTGTTTTTATAAACAACTTCCTCTATAATATTTTGATTTTTTAAATTTTGCTCATTAAAATTCCCAACTTATAATGTATTACTATTTTTTTTTTTAACAATTATGTACAATTGTATAACTTATCTGTACAACATTTGAGATTATTCATTTTGATTTTTCGAATTTCGGCTTCATCTTTGGTTTTGTTTTCGCTTTCTTTTCGATTCGTCATGCCCCTGGTACCGATGACAATTGCAAAGCTTTTGAGCTGACCGATATTCGGTTAAAAAAACCACAGAAAAAACAATCTCTCAAGCTTGGAATATCGCAAAATAAACGTAACGGGTAAACGAGGTCAATTATGTGACTGTTATTTTTTTTTTTGCCGTTTTTCAGTTTTTGTTTTGTTTTAGTAAATGTAAACAGTGCAAAACATGCACAAATCGAAAATACGAGACCCCCTGTTAAAGGTCTACAGAGCTCACCCGGAAGCTAAAACCTTTGGGGGAACATTTTTTTCAAAATTTGATTACACTCGCTAATGTAATCAACGAGATTTAAGTGAACTTTATAGAATCAGAGACAAAGAAAAGGAATATCTAAAAAAGTTCGTGTCTCTAGTTTTTCTAATCTTCAAATAGAACAATATTGATAAAGAGAGTTCTAATAATTTTTAAAATTTTGTTGTAATTTTTACTATCGATAACATTGATTTCGATTCCATTTTTAGAAATGAGACAACACTGCTTTTGGCATTCAAGTAAAGTTTCACCGGAAATCCAAGCAACATTTAGATTTATGATTATGATATGTTGCCATCACTTTTTATGGCTTATCTAAAAAATGAATGACGGCTTATACCACCAAAAAGTACAAGCAACAACCAACACACACACACACACACCCATATAGATATATCTATAGGTAACATTAATGTAAAAGTAGTTGTATCTACAGCTCGACAAGTTCCATTTAGAAAACTGATAGATAGCATTGCGTACTTGTGCTGTGCATGTATTAGTGTGACCATATCTAGACTGTGAATGTATGCGTAACACTGATTACCACGTATATAGGTATGTACACATGTATATACATAAATATAGGTGCTAACGTTTCTATGGGTACTCATACGGTAGAAACGGACAATAGACAACAACAACAAGCGAACGACTAATTAATGAAACATTGTCAAAGAGGGAAGAGGGAGAGAGTAAAATGGCAAAAGGGTTAGTGCACATAGATAGAGAAAGAGAGAGAGAGAGAGGAAGAGGGATAGCGAGAGGAAGAGGGGAGCGATGCCAAAAAAAACAGGAAAAAAAGCTAAAAACTAAGAAAAAAAAAAGACAAAAGAGCAGGCTAAACTTTTGTCCTATTCTTTTTTTAATTTAAAAGTTGTAAAGCATCTTTAATGATTTTTTTTTCGACATTTTCTTGGTCATTATATTTCTAGACGGTTCCTAAATTTACTTGGAAACGATAGAAAGGTCAGAGCGAAAGTGACCACTTCTAAAATTTGCTTCGGACCAAAATTTTGAGGTATTTTCAACATTTTCCCATTTTACGAGGTGAATTTTTTAAATCCTTTCCATTTTCAGAAAGTTCCAAAGTTGGCAGTATAGTATTCTTTTTGGATTCAATTTATTTCAATCTAAAAAAAAGCTGGATTTTCGGATAGAAGATGTTTGAGATCTTTATCCGGCTGAACCAGTCAAAAACCAGACACATCTATCCGAAAAAAGGCCAAAATGTCATCACTGGTAGAGGGATAGCAAGAGTAGCGCCTTCAATAGTTGCTCGAATTTTAGCTGAAATTTGAAATTTGAGTCGTTGCCATAAAAGTACACAAAATAACTGGCAAGCGAGTCAGCACTTAACCACACACAGACACACACACACACACGCTCGTGTATACACCTCAACAGTTAAATGGACAAACAATTTTTTTAAAAGTTGATTCAGCGGCATGTTGTTTTTGTTTGCTTATACTCATACACACACACACTTTTCTTTAAAGTGCGACGCGCATGTGTGTGAGTGCGTCAAAAGGTGCTATCGCTACGTGGGGCGCTTTTTTTTTGTTGTTGTTTTTGGAAGTTAACGAAGACGGGCAGCTGGCAGGCAGCCCAATGACATCATCCACACAACATCCTCTCTCACACACTCTCTGCCTCGCTAAGCTCGCTCCTGCGAAGCCATTGATCGCGTCAAAGGAGTGAGAGAGGGCAGAAGCAGCAAAACCAACAACAAGCATCAAGTGGGGAGCACAAAAAGGGTGGCAACGTTTGTCTCTCGTTTGCTCAATTCTGTAACTGTAGTAGACACATTGTTTTTGTAGTTGCTGTCCATGGGTAAACTGCACTTAATCCCCCCCACCCCCACCACAAAGCATATACAATTTCAATTTCACTCACGTCTTTGGCTTTTGCACACAAACACAGGGATACAGTGCATTATGTAATTGCCATGAATAGGGAATAGGGGGAGATTAAATAAATACAAATGCAGTTAAGTATAGACATGTGTAAATTGCAGTAAATAAGCGTTACTAATGTTGTCAAATTAGCATCACAATGTAAGCTCTGTCTCTCTCTCTCTTACTATCCACATTCAAATGTGCGAGTTGCATAGCAACTAGCAATCAGTTGCTTGAAGAAATTGAAGCTCAAATCATTCATACACACACACACACACGCATTACGCATGCATTGTTAAGATACTTATACACATTCATGCATACTTAAAGATGACTTAACTGGCGCGCATTGCCAATTTGGAATGAGGTCATTTCTAAGTCCAATTTTAGCCAGGCTTTTAACGCGCGGCTTTTAAATGCCCAAATAAAGTCAATGCAGCTTTACACACACTCACACATACAAAAGTAATATTATGTTTTGGCAAAAATTTGTTTGTGCTCTTTGTTGTTGTTGTTGTTGTTGTTGTTACCTTACGCTGCGCTTCGGCCGCAAAGCCACTCTTTGGAGCACGATTCGAAGACATGTTAATATTTGTTGTTGTTGCTGTTGTTGTAGCTGTCGTAGCGGCTGCTGTTGTTGGATTTGGGCTGGAAACGGGTTTACAGGGCGCGTTGCTTGGTCAAAAACTTATCGCTGCACTCCAATTGGCCAATGGAATGTGTTTATCACAAATATATATTTTTTTCGGGTTTAGTGAAGAACGCAAGCGTACAATAAAAAACACGTCCGAACACAGCTAAAGTTTAAAGTGCTTTGAGCGAATCAGATAAACAGACAAACCAAGAAAACTTTTGAGTGAGCTGACAAAATAACCTCGGCTATGTTAAGCAAAAGAGAGAGAGAACAGCAGTGAGAGTGTATCGGCACTCAATAGCAGTGATGCCAAATTGGCCTTTTTCGGATAAATTTGTTTGGTTCTTAACAGCTTTAGCAGGGAAAAAAACTTAAACATCTTCTATCCGAGAATCTATCTTTTTTTTTCGTTTCAATTTAATTGAATCCAAAAATGATTCTATACTGTCAATTTTGGAACTTGTCGAAAATGGAAACGATATAAACGCGAAAACACTTTCCCGGTAAATCAAAATTCACTTCTTAAAATGGGAGAATGCTGAAAATACGTCAAAATGTTGCTCCAAATTTATCGAGACTCTGCAGGCAATACCCGTTTTTCAGAAATGGGCACTTTCGCTCTAGGACCGTCTAGAAATAAACACGCTTGATGTTATCAATGCTGGAAATTTAAAAAAAAAATAGGAAAGTTCTAGTTTGTTTTTCTCTTATTTTTTCTTAAATTTTTCAGCTTTTTTCCCAGTTTGTATTTTTGCCCGTTTTGTCTTTTGTTTCCTGATAACATTTGGCATCACTGCTCAGCTTGGGTTTTGAGCAAATGTTCTACTCTATGTATATTTATTAACATTGACATGAGCTTAACATGAGCCTCTCTCTTGAAAGCACACTCAGAGAGCGCTGCAAAAGCTCAAGCTCAGCTGCTGCTGCCGCTGTTGATGATGTCATATTGCATATGTGTAACGGCTGTTTGAATTGTTGTTCCTTCATAATGGCAATGAAAGTGAAGCTGATATGAAGCTCCAGCTGCTGTTGTTGTTTGTTAGTAACGGTACATGCCTTATCCTAATCATACAGAATTCCAAGCATGACCTTGACAAAAAAAGAGATTGCGGAGTTTTTGTTTTAGTTTGCCTTGAGAATTAGTTACATTTTATTCACATAAATATATATGTTATGTAATTGTATTTTTATTTTGTTTTAGATAAGAGAAATTCATTAGTGTTACAGTGTGTGTGTGTGTGTATATGTGTGTTCTAAATAAATAGAGGGGAATTGCTTTTGTATTTGTTGATTTGTTGTTGTTGTTGCTTTGTGTGATACATACATACATATATAATTGTTAATTTAAATATACATAGTTCTAAGGTATTTTCTTTTTTTAAATATTTTGTTTTCATTTCACTGCAGCAAGACAATTTTTTTGAATTAATAAACAATTATTATTATTTGTCTTTTGATTATATCGCCATTTTGTGTTTTAACATAGGAAAAGCATTTTTTATTTAACTAGACAAAGTATTTTAGTATTTTTTGTGTATTATACTAAAGAATAACGGGTTTTTTTTTTTTTTGAATGGGACTCAGGGGATTCCCCATTTCTTCATTTTGCTCTCTCATGCATGTTAAGGCCCTCGCGTTCAAGTACTGTGTGTGTGTATGTGTGTGATAAACTATTGTGTTTGTTGGTTTTCTTTAAGATTTAACAATTGTTTTAGGGAAATCTGAAGCATGCTAAAAAATTTTCTAGTTTAAATTTAAAAAATAATCATAATTTTATTTTGCACATGGATAAATACAAATTACAAATATATATGTAGATGATGTATATAATATAAAAAAAGTTATTACCAAAAGAGTAAATTGACGCAAAAAAAATATACAGAGCAAGAGACAAGGGACGGGAGGTGGGGGAGACACTACTAGAACATATAATAATAATAATAAAAAGTGACATAACCATAATCAGAATTGACGACGACGGAGGGAAATTTGTATTCCCGTTAGATCCTACGTATATATCTATATATGTATAATATGTGTGTGTGTGTGTATAAGCACTGATATCTGATATCTGTGATTTACGCTATATAAAGTATATATAATAGTTACATTCACATTACGAATCGACTTGGACATCAAATAGTATCAGCAAATAATTTCAAATATAATTCTTTTTGTTTCGTTTCAGTTGCTTGCTTTTTTTTTAATAAATAATACCTCACGATTCGTTGGCTCAACATATACATACATTTTTTAACTTAACTTATAAAACAACTGTGCAAAAAATGGGACAATAAATCAATAAATCATGAAGTTGGCCTATAATATAATATAGTGTATTATCTGCATTTTGCTGGGCCCTCGATATCATTTGAATTCGCACAGAGACTACTAGGGGATGGATGGTTTGGGGAGAGAGGAAGGGTATTATAATTCTTTACTATATTCTTCTCTATATAATTTTTAATTATATATACGCTGCGTCTCAAGTTCAAGTTAGACTCGTGTGTTTTAATGCAAAAACTTTTGAAGCGATTTTGTTGCTAGCATTAAATATATATAATTATAATTATAATCATAGTTAAATTAGGTCGTATCTTTTATGAAACGCATCATTTGGATCATCATTTATTTTGATATACCGAATTGCTAGCCAATTATCCAGGCTGATTGATCATCATCATTATCATTATCAACATTTCTCAGTGTTTTCTCTTTTAGTTTTTGTCTTAGTTCTTAACTAATTTGCATCTCGATTCTCATCATGCAGCTTTGCCTCCTCCGTTCTTCTTCTAATGCATTCTTTAAGTTATAGTATATAGAGATATAAATATATATATATCTGTATAATAGAGTGTATATAGTTTTGTTTTTGTTTTATAAGCATGTTTGTTTTCCTGTTTGTTAGTTTATCTCTAGTAACCATAATTTGTTGCATTCTTATTTTGCACATTCTCCAACTTTCTTCACACATATCGCATATCGCATCGCATTGTGTTTGATCCTAGTCTCAAATCTATAAATAAATACTCCACACACATTTAGCTATATATCAGTTTCTTTTGTTTTGTTGTAGATAGTTTTTTTCGCAAACAATCTTGTTTGGTTTCCTTCTCATCGGATTCACAGCAACGATATATCTAAAATAGAGTCAGAAAACAATTACAGAATTAGCATTAATTATGTTTCTAAGTTTCTATACATTTATAATGATTTATGTTATATGCTAAAGTTAATAACTGATTCAACTAAACTTTCTTTTAAATAAATTAACAAAGCAAACAAGTAATGTATTTCCACATCAATAAATTATGAAAAATTCGAAAAATAAAACCTAAGTTTTGATGAATTTTGTATTTTTAAGAGGCATAAAAACGTAACCATAATCGTTACCGTTAACCGGTTTTAACCGATAGAAATTTTTAGCCATAACTTAAACCGTAACTAAAAAAAAACTTTTATATTATGTCTAAACAAAAAAACTGATATTGTTTAAATTGAAATAACCGTTTATCAATCGAATCAGGCATAACGATTACTTGCGGTTCAATCATTGATTTTGATTTTTTGAAATTTCATTGATTATGTGTAATCGTCATTTTAAAACTAATTTTACATTTTAATATTTAATTTTAATATAAATCTCATTTAGTCGAAAAAGCTTTTTTGAAATCAGAGAATTTAGATTAATTTAGAAATAGATTTTTAAAAAATGACAAATCCTTTTTTTTTAACTGTTATCATAACGCAACAAACAAACACATAACCGGTAATCGTTACGAAACCGATGTGCTAAATTGGTTTAATAAACAAATTATCATTTCTTAAGTTAGACTTTAATTGTGAGACTGTTTTCTTTATCTTAGTGATGTTTCAGAATTCACTTTAAAGCTGGCTAAATTGGAAAGGTTTTATGTGTTATCTTATGACTAATATATATATATATATTATAGATATATAGTAATACCTTTATTCTCGTGACTATCAGCAGTGACTAGCGTGGTGGTTGCCGCTGTGCTTGTCAGCAAGCTGTGGTTGTTGTTGTTATTATTATTATTGTTGTTGATGTGCAGATGATCTTGATCTTGATGTTGTGACTCAATGCTCAGATCGATCAACTGGGTGACAGTCGCTGGACTGACTGCGACTGGAGTCACTGCATCCTGCAGCAGATTGATGTCACTGCAAATAATCAATGTTTAATTTTCAATCCAATTACAATTCGAATTACACACACACTCACTTCTTATTGTTAACATTCTCGATGTGGCCATTGCCATTGGCCATTGATGCCACAGGTGGTGCAGCAGCGGCAACAGTTTCCACCACAAGCGACAATTTGCCGTTGCTCAAGTCAAACTGTTGCAAGTTCTTGGCATTCTCATCGATAATCATATTGGAGAAGCTGCTAATCAGCGAATTCTCCTTGTCCAGCACCGATTGCTCATACATGGCCTGATTTGTATCTGCATCTGCATCTGTCTCGGTTGTTTCTGTCACAGTTGTTGTTACTCTTGTTGTTATTGTTGTTGTCACAGCGTCAGCATCTGTGCTGCTATTGGGCGATCCTCCGGCTGAATTGCTGTTACTGTTGCTGTTGCTATTACTGCTATTGCTATCGCTTCCTTCTTTGGGCGCCGACGCAACCTTTGCGTCATTTGATTCCTGGCACACACACAAATTTTAAGTACATCAATTGGTGTTGTTTAGAGTTCAAAGTTGGATTTCCCCTGCTTACCTTGGCGGGCGTGGCTGAGGCGGCGCCTGCTTTGCGTGTACGCGACATTATTGCCTCGACACGTTTGCGTCTCTCCTCGCGCTCTTTTTCCTCGCGCTTCAGACGCTCGGCCACCTCGACGCGCTGCTTTTCAGCCTCCTCCTTGGCCTTCTTTTCAGCCTCCTCGCGCTCTATGCGCTGGCGTTCCTCCTCCTCGCGCCTGCGTTGCTCCTCCTCCTGCTGCTGCTGTGCTTCCTATCAAAAATAAAATGGCATTAGTATTTTGTGTATTCACTTATTTTAAATACGGGCAAACTAAATTAATTTCTAAAAAAATATTCAGAGCTTTTAATAGTGATTAATTTTTTTTGAATCAAACAACGCTTTACTAAAATTAAAAATTTTCATCTACTGAAGTTTTTGTTGTTAATTAACAAACATTTGTTTTAGCTTTAAGAATGTTTAAAACAATTAAAATTTACTGAATTTTTTCATTTAGTCTTTGAAATAGTTGAATTTTCTTAATACTAAATTTTCATCATGCTGAGAAATATTCAGAGCTGTTAATATTGATTATTTTTTTTTTGAATTAAGCGAAACTAAACAACTTTTCATCTACTAAAGTTATTTCAAAAATTTACAGTTTGTTTTAGAGTTCGTTGAATTTTTTAAAGCTTTTTAAAACAATTAAAATTTAGTGGATTTTTTACTTTATCTAAGAAATAGTTGAATTTTCATAATACATTTATATTTATAATTATTATTTGCATACATTTTTTTTTTTTTTTCAAAATTGCAAAGAGTTGTTAATTAAATTCAAATTTGTATTATTAAATCATTCCCTTTTTTTGTCTCTTTTTAAATTACAATTTACTTTAATTTGATTGTAGATTTTTTGAATTGAAATTTTATAGCTCGTTTTTTTTTTAAATTTATAAGTTGATTTTTCGTACCTCGATAGCCTTGCGCAGACGCTCCTCCTCGCCGCGACGTTGTTCCTCGGCGAGACGTGTGGATTCCTCCTCGAACAGTCGCTGGCGTTCGGCCTCCTCCTCCTGGGCCTTGAGCTCGGCGAGACGCTCGGCCTCGAGTCGTTGTCGCTCCAATTCAGCCTGTCGTTCGGCCTCCTCGCGGGCCAGACGTCGTCTTTCGGCTAGTGCCGCCTTTGCTTCCTCCTCAGTTGTGATCTTGCTTTTGGCAATCATCGATGCGGTCATCATATCATTGCTGCCTCCACCATCGACAACAAGATTTGCCATTGACGTTGCCATTGTTGTTGGCGGTGTCAGTTCACGCACCTCCGAGTTCTCCTTGCTGCCGTTGCGGGATGATGATGCAGACGATGTCTTCTTCTGGACACTGGCAACTGTTTCTGGTGCGGACTGCGGCAATTTCTCATTACCCTCGTCTGCCTTCTCCTCAACTGTTGGTGCAACTTCAACAGTCTCTGGTTGCTGTGTCTCAATTTCCACATGAATCAGTTCCTGTTCCTGCACCTGTTGCTGTTGCACTTGCTCCGTCTTCTCAGTGTTCAGCGCCTCTTTCTCTGCCTTGCTGACCGAGGGTACAGCTGAGGGAATATCCGCATGAAGCTCTTCCGGTTGCTGCTCCTGCTCCTTGGACACACCGTTTGCCTTTGGTGCACTTGTTGTTGGTGCCGCTGCTGCTGATGTCACCGCTGTGGTGGAGGTAACAATCATAGACGTGCTCATCGATGGAGGGCATTTGCTAATCGACGACTCCTTGGCCAGACCGTGTCGACTAATGCGCTCCGAGCTGGCGGCCCGACTGCCACCCTGTGCCTTCGATGCGGAGGCGGCCTTGGGGAGCAGCGGTTCCTGCAACACATACAAAAAATTATTAGTACTCGATTTAAAAACTGAAATTATAAATTTTCCAAAAAGTCTATATTTTGAGGCACAAAATTATTTAAGCGAAATTAATTAAATTTGAATGCAGAATGAATTAGGGGGCAGATATGACAGTTTGGTCTGATTTTCGACTTATCGATATAATTAAAATTCGATTAATTTTTAGACGATTATCTATTAATCAATCTAACAATCGAAAAGAAATTGATCGAGTTGTCGATATATCGATAGGTCGAAAATAAGAAAACTTAATTTAAATATAAATTTATTTCAATGAATTAAGTGAATTAAAAAATATATATAAAAAATATATTATATAATTTATTTATATTTAATTTATTCTTATTTCATTTAATTTTATTCATACTTATATACTTGTATTTATTTTTATATTATCTTTTTTATATTTATATTTTTTAGTTCATATTCATAATCATATATATATTTCAGCTTACCCGCTTTGATGGCGTCTTTTTCTCGGCGCTGTTGATGCGCGATGAACTGGAGGTGACAATCATTGAGGTGGACATGAGGTTCGGGGTTCGTTTGGGTGTCGTTTGTGCTGTAGACGTGGATGGCGAGGCGGCGGCGTTGCCATTGGCATTTGTTGTCTTCACCGGCGGCTTGTTATTGTCCCTCTTGAGTTTATTAATCTCTACAAGAATTAAATAAATAATTAGCCACATAGACAAAAGTAAATAAACGTACTTTAAACATACCCTCTAAAGACATGCCGGTGCCGGCAATGCTCGCTGGCCTTGGCTTCCTTGTTGCGGTCTGTGGACGCCGCGGCACCAGACCCGATGTGGACAACGTTGTGGATGTGGACATGGCGCTGCCAGGACGTGAACCACTCAAATGTCCATGACCGCCAGGTGTCACATTCCCCGATCGCGAGCCTAAATTGAAAGCAATAGAAACAATTAAATTTCAGTTGAACACAAATAAAATATATCACATGTTGTGCAGCAAATTTGGGTTTAGATTTATATAAGTATATATGCTATATAATATTATATGAAACAGGTGAGAGAACCAAAAATAAAGATTGAAGGATTTGTGATTTATGTGACCGTCACCAAAAGAGAGTTTCGTCATTAAACAAATACAATAAAAATGTGGAGGAAAACAAAAGAAACTAGACACAGATTATAACCAAAAGAAACCTGGACAAAATAGTTAAAACAAAGAACCAACAAATAAAATTAACAGAGACAGAGGACCAAGCATAACCTATAGATTGTGTGTGTGGGTGTGTGTGTTTGTTGTGTCTGTATTACATACATATATGGGAAACATGAAAGAGGGCAGATTGAAAACATACGAAGCAAACGAATACAAATGGCAATGCTCAGCACACACAATATGAGAACCAATAAAACTCTTCCGAGAACCTTGATGATACCCGATCTGAGTCATATATAAATACATACATATACAATAATTACAAATAACTATCAAAACTGCGGAACCTTCTTGTTTTATTAAAAACTGTGTAAGCCTCAAGAAATTGGAAAATGTTTGGCATACATTGAAAATAAGTTTTTTTCCCTTTAAATTAAAGTATTGAGAGTTTATAGGATACATTTTGGTATAGGCAAAACAAATAAAAATCAATAAAATTAATAATTTTAAGCTAACATAATTTGAACCGCAAAGTGTGTTTTGAAAAGGCACAAATTATATTTTCATTTAATCTTTAAAATTTAAAAAATAAGTATATTACGATTTGTAAATAAAAAATGCAATTATAAACTTAGAAATATTTTTTAAAATTGAAAAAAAAATTGTGGAAAATCTTTATGTAAATTAAAATTTTCTTGTCTACCAGAAAAACTAGTAAAATATTGATTTTAAGCAGCCTTGATATCTAATAAAGATATGTATATTTATATATGTAGCTCAAATTGTTGCTCAGATGAACTGGAGTTGAGAGATATGCAAGAGAATCTTAATATAGTGTGGCGTTTGTTCCAAGCTCAAAAATTGCGATGCATCGTTCTTTGTATGTCTTCCTAAACTATATGTATGAAGTATGTTTGCGTGTGTGGGTAGTGTTATTAGCCAATTATGTGTGCGTGTGGTTGTGTGTGTCGCATCAAAATTTGGAGCACTACTTAATGGGAGAGTTTACAGAAATGTGAAAGGACTACAGTCAAATGCCACCATATCATTATATTATATTCTCATACAGTGATGGATAAAATAATAGAAACGACAGTCATTTTGATATTTCAAACCGAATATTAAAACAAAACATCTTACAAATCAGCGCATATTAAGTAAAAATTATTAAACTAAAAATACATTTTTTTTATCGAAGCAATTAAAAAAAAAATATCGTTTCTATCAAAATGGAACCAAAATCGGTATCGGTTAATATATAACTGTAACCGATTAATATATAAACCAATAATCTTTGATTTCAAAAAAAAATTTTCTGTTCGATGCAATTTATATTCAAATTAAATTCAAAAATCCAAAAAAAAATTTTACAAACGATAATCAACAGGTATAACAAAATTTAAATTATCTTTTAAGTGAACCGAAACTAACCGATATGCTTGAATCGGTTACTAAGCGGTTATTTCAGTTTTTCTGTTAAGCTATAATAAAATGGTTTTGTTACGGTTACGGCTTCAGTTACGGTTACCCATTTCAATCGGTTAGTACCGGTTAAAGGTTACGGTTTTAATCCCTAGTTTCTATTATTTTTTTCCATCACCATATGTTGTTACAATAAGGTTATGTTTGCTGTGGTGTGGTGAATTTTCTAGTGGTGTATTTGTTGTAGTTGTTGTTTGGGTTGTTCTCGTATGGATTTTGTTTTTGGGGGTAGAGTTTTTTGATCGCACACACCTGCATTCACTAACAAGCTAGAAGAGTTCATGAGCAACAATGAGTTTGGATCGAGATCGAGATAACGTTGGTGGTGGTGGTGGTGGTGGTTGTTGTAATTGTAATTGTGTGGGTTAGTATATTGTTGTTGTTGTTGTTGTTGCTGGGCACGCCTAGTTGCATTCGCTGAGGCTGTCGCATAGGATGCATTGTTGAGGGATGAGGCAAATGATGATTGAAGATATTTTTTAGTTGCGCTCGTTTGTAAGCCAAGATTTGATTGGCGTTGTTGTTGTTGTTGTTGTTGTGGATTTATTGTTGTTGCTGTGCCACCAATTTGCGACCAGGAATAACTAATCTGTGTCATGCTCTTACTGGAGTCACGCTGACCGCTACCCAATGGTCGAAAACTGGTCGAGATGCCGCCACCAAGTGAATACTTTCCACGCTCACGCTGACTACCAGCCAAATGTGTCATGCTCCTGGACATGACGCCAACCGCCGTGGATGCACCACTGCCACCAGTGGATGCACTGCCGCCAACACGCTTGGTACGCGCTGAATTAATTCTTCGACTGCCGCCGCCACCCAAAGATGACGTCTCATCCAACATCTCCAGTTCGCGTTCACGTCGCTCCCGTTCCAGAATCGAGCGTACGTGCTCGCCATTGCGTCGGATTGGCTGAGCCAGTTGATCCAAGCGATTCATCGAATAGGCGCGTCCTGGATTGTGATTTTTGGTGTTGTCGTTGTTGTAGTTGTTGTTGTTGATATGCAAAGTGGAAAATGGGTTCAGAAAGTGGTTCATGAATCAGAATCAGAAACATTGTTGTTGTTGCTTTTTGTGGTTTTTGGTTTGGTGCGTGCTATTTTTGTGGTTCCTTATGCAGCTATTTACAGAAGACGTCACACTAATGGATACAACACTGCGCTACAAAATGTGTGAATTTGTGTGTAGTTCTTTTTTATCAAGGTTTAATACCGAAACATAAAAGTCAGAAACGGTTAAAGATTATATTTTGGCTTGGTTCGTTGTATAAATTTGGTTCGTTAAGTATTTTTAAATTGTACATCATATGAAATAAATATTATTTAAATAGATTTAAATCAAAATGTATTTGTTTTTAAATTATTGAAATAAAGATATATTTTGGTTTTAGCATATCAAAGATTTTTCAGGTTTTTCAAACTCATATTTAGTGAATCTTTTAAACCTCGAACTTCTTTACAAATAATTTTAAAAATTATTAAAGATACATTTGTAAAACAAACAATTTCAATTAGGGCAGATGTCAAAATAATATTTATTTTTAAAAATCTATGATGAATCGGTTGCTTAACGGTTATTTCGGTTGGAATAATTTTGATATTTGAGATACGGCATAATAAAAAATGTTTGTTTCGATTACGGTTATCAATTTCAAACGGTTAATACCGGCTAACGGTTAAGGTTGGATTCCATGGTATATATTTTATCGTAATAAATATTACTTAAATTGCAAATAGTTTTTTTAATAATAATAAAAAAATATTTTTTGGTATTATTCCCTGATTTTTCTGTGTATAAATGAGAGAGTGTGTGTGTGTGTGTGGAGTTGTGGTTGTTAAGAGTAGTGCTACAAAACTGATAAAACTCATATATCCAGCTGATGTTCAAGGAAGAATAACAAAGCAAGAGAGAAAGAGAGACAGTCGGGGAGCGGGAGAGAGAAACGCATATAAATCCGCCATCGTTTTGTCATCGTTTTCGTCGTCGTCGTTGGGTTCGAAACCTACAAAATGTCTGAACAACTGAACGAATGATGAAAATAATGTTGACATGATGATGAAAACAACGCATGAAGCTGCTTAAGGATGATGATGATGATAAAGTTTCTGGATGATTACGAGAGTTGTTGTCACATGAAGAATATAGGCAGCGAGAAAAAGACAAAGGGGGTCGGTGGGCAGGGTGGGTGTATCTGTTGGAATTGGGTGCGATCTTACCTGGGGTTCTGGGCGTGGTGCTCAGTGAGCTGCGCGAACCGTAGTGCCCATCTCGGGGACTGGGTATTGTCGGCATGAGGTCCGTTTTCCTGCGGTAAACGCTTCGGAACATAATGTTCTGTGATGTGTCAACGATATCTTCTGCAATTGTGGTTTTGGATATTTTTTTTTGTTTTTGTTTTTTTGGGTTTTATTTTTTCATTGATCAAAAAAATGTCGGGACTTTGTGACTCGATTATAATATATGTTAAACTATTGCAAAATTTATCATCGATAAACCAAAAGCAAAGGCTAAAGCAATTACCATGCCGACAGAGAAAGAGAAAGCTACTAAAGTCGGGGATATAAAGAGTTGAAAAAAAGTAAAACTGTTGGTGGGGGCCACCGCTAGGGCTGGGGAATCAACAAAACATGGAGCCAGGCAAGTTAGGGCTGAACAATACTGATTAGAACTATCGATAATACGATCGATTAAAATTACCAGTGGAGTTATTGCGAGCATTCCAATTCAGAGTTTTTAAAATTGGTATAATTGATCAAATCTTATCGATATATTAAAGTAAACTGTGTTTGTATAAAAATAATTTCTATTAAGAGTAATTGATTAATTTTAGCAGTAGTATTATAGAAAACATTCCGATAATTCTTGATATTAATATACAGATGACGACAAATTAATCGATTAATTACTGTTGTAGTATAAAAAGCGTTCCGATTGTTTTTAACAATACAAATTTCGAAATAGTTCGTATTTGTCGATTGAATAATGCTAGCTTTTTTCGATTAAATAATGCTAGCTGCAATATCAATAGAGGCATTCCGGCAAAGCATTTAATGCAGTTATCGATAACAATAAATCGAAGTGTTGTTATCGGTAGTAATTAATCGGAGTATTGTTATCGAGAACAATCAAATATTAGGATAAATGGTAATTTTAAAAGGATATGTGCAATACAACTATCGATCAGTTATATTAATCGCCGTTATATCGATAGTTTTTAAGGGATAGGGCAGAGATTGTTTTATTTGAGAATCATGCAAAACTGGGCGCATGCTTGGTTAGGAGTTGGGCTTACAGCAAGAGCTTTTACAGGGGTTAAAAGGGCAACAAACAATAATTCAATTTTACAGAACAAACATAATAAGAAGAAAACAATATCGAGAGATTTATGGAGTAGTTGAAGAGGTAGAATTGTAGAGAAGTAGAAGAGGAACCCTCACCCTTACGATATGAGTTATTGTTGTTGTAGTTGTTGTTGTTGCTGTTGTGGATTGCAGCTGTTGTTGTTGTTGTTTGTCTGTGCGCAGTTGTTGTTGGTGTGGAAGTCAATTTTTGAGCATTGAGCGGCATTCTACAATTAGAAGACGCCGCTGGCCCATCAATAATTATCTCGCTGCCAGCGATTGATAAGGAAAATCGCTTGGGCGGCTCATCATTTGAATAGCCCCAATTGAACACCTCATACATGGACGAAGATTTGCGCCGATGATCTGTATATGTTGTTGTTGTTTTTGGGTCGATTTTTGAACAGAGATATAAAGATAATATGATGGAAAATTAACAGAATAATTAAGAAAAGAGGCAACAGGCAGAAGACAGACAGGCTCAAAAGTATATCATGATCATCTGGGCTTTTTCATGTTTTTTTTTTATAAAGTGTTCAAATTATAGTTTTGCAAATCAAAAAACAAAAATAAAGTGATTGCTTGTTTTGGGTAAAGTGTATAGTTAAAGGTTACACACAGCTGCAACAGTTGACAGTTACATGGGAATTATTGGGTACATTTAGAGTACGTTATAATCATAGAGATATTTATACTATATAACAGAACTGATTCTAAAGTAACATTTAACTGCAAAATAAATATGTAGTTAAGATTATGGGTGTCTTTGTGTGTGTGTGTGTATTTGGCGTATCAAGTGTTTGTTTGTGGTGGAAGAGGGCAGTTCGATCTGTTCCAAAAAGTTGAACAATTATTTAACTCACCATCGTTTCTGTCCGTGGATGAGGAAATACGCTTCTTAGCACCACTATCGGCAAGTTCACGCTCGGAACTTCGACGTGAGAGCGAGGCGCCCGCTACGTTCGATATGGATGTTGATCTGCAAAATTGAAAAGAATATTCCGTGATATACTTGCAGAGTTCTGTAGTTGGTTTTAAAAAAACTGGTTTTTATCAACAAGCAACCCACAAAAAAAAAGATTATTTAATTTAGTTAAAAATTTTAAAACAGTTAACAAAATTTTGATAAAACATTTTAGTTTCGACCTTCAGTAGTCCGACCTTCAAAAATTGTTTACAATGAATATAGTATAATATAACTAGGGGGCTATGATCCTGCTCGCTTTGCTCGCCAACTGCCGGCACTTCTCACATTTTATATTAAATAAATTACTGCTACAAACACTAAAACATAATATACTACAATCTCATTATTTAACATTTGTTTCTTTGGACAACCATAAAATATGTTCCATATGTTCCATAAAATAATTTGTAAACTGGACAAGAGAAAATTTTTCGTTATTTCTTACCTATATAGCTCGGTCTTTATATTATTAATCAGTAATGCGGATAAATTGTTAATTTCACTGTCTTTTATCAAGATTTACAGCTTGAGATAAAAAAAGTTTTCATATAAATGGTTGATCTTCAATTGATAATTTCTAAAACAGCTATAAGATACAGTTCTCTGATCACTAAGATTCTAACCGATTTTAATCGATTTATTTTAGCAGTACTCTAAAAAGCTATCATTCTAATCGCAATTATAGATTACATAATCGATATATAAATATAGTGAATTTGTCAATTTATTAATGATAGTTGCAATATTTACGGACGCATTTCCGTTAAGAACTTAATGCAATTATTGATAACAAAAAAAGATATATAGTAAAACAGATGGAGCTGTACCAAGTTTCTTTCAAGATGACTTTAAATCTTGGACTAACACCCTCTGCTAGAATTAAATTAATTTAATTTCATACCGTCGCTGACTCCAGAAAGTGCTGGGCGATACGAGGCCATAATCAGCTGGCACATCCAATAAACGTGGCGTTGATGAGCCAAAAGCAAAACCAATTGAATTTCTATCGCGTCTCTTTGTCTCTATTCGCGATTCGCGCTCCTATTTTGGATAGAGAAATACAAAGAGAGATATAGTTTTGATAATAATGCGATGCACTTTTGTGTCTAATAACGCACCAGATTCTTTTTGAGAATATATTCACGTCGCTCCTTTTCGGCCTCAATAATGGCCTTTTTGCGCTCCTCAACCTGATGCCGCTTCTCTGTATCTCTGACTCGAATCTCCTCGATGCGACGTCGTCGTTCCTCCTCCTTCTGTTCGCGATACTTTTGTGCCGCCTCCGCTTGAGCTCGCAGCTCCTCGATTTTTCTTTGTCGCTCCTCGTTCTGTCGATCTCGCGCATATTTCAGTTTCTCCTCTCGATCTTTGGACACTGTGTGTGAAAAGCGATAGAATTAAATATGATAAGTAAAAGGTGAGTTTTCATTCTTTCTTTTAAACTTATTTCACAGGTAAATGCAAGTTTTAATCATCAACTTTTGCTACCTACAGGTAGACGAAAATCAATAAAGCTCCAGCTTTATTTAACATTCTCTTTGACTCTACAGTATGTCGAGTAATTGCTTTGACAAAGTTGAAACATTTTTTTATGTTAAAATATTTTGTTTTTATTTGTCTTTTGAAGCGCATTTATGTTTCATTTTATTTGCCAGTTATTTTCTTCTAAATTTAATAAGTCAAAAATTTTTGAAAATAATACAGTTGAACTTTCATAACTTAAATTTTTATAACTCGAGTTTTTCTCTAACTCGAGCTAAATGAGTGGCAAAAACTCCATAAGTTGTACCTTTTTTTGGATAATGATGATTCGAGTTAGGGAAGTTCAACTATAATTAATAATTTTAATTTCGTTAAACTATTAAATCAAAATTAAATATGAAATAATTTATTTCTGCATCAAAATAACTACTTGACTAACTATAAGTTTTTTTTTTGTTATTTTGGCACTTGCCGGCAACTTTTACAGCCGACTGACGTCATCGACCGTTGTGTGTCGCACTTTGAATGTATGTGGGTCAATTGACAACAAACTACAATAACAATGCATACTCATACACACACACACACACACACACAGGTCGCCCCCAGATGCGCAAATAAGACAAAAAGCAAATGTAAGCGCACAATTTTATTAAAATGACATTGGGGCGCCGTGTAAAATATAAAAAGAGAAGCAAAAATAACAATTGGTCAAGTCAAAATGTTGGTCAACTTTCTGCACATTCACATTGTAATCGGCAATCGAAAGCAACGTGTTATCGTTAGTCCGTTATCGTTTTTGGTGGTATTTATGGAATTTAATGACGTCATGTTACGTTCAACAAAAAGGAAACTGCAAAAGCTGCAAACTGCACACCTGCAACAAAAACAACACACAACACAACTGGTACTGATTCATGGCCAATCTGTTTTTTGTTTTTTTTTCTGTTTTCTCAGATGGAAATTTATCAGCAAACAAGGTCGGTCGGTCGCATACATAAATTGGATATGTAATAGAATGCGGAGATAAGAAGGCAGTTGCTTATCAGTTGTTGTTGGTGTTTAAGTGTTGAGATCATGCGCGATGTCAGGTGGAAGCGGAAGATGAGGAATGTCAACTACCTTGAGCATTTGCAGACGCCTCATCTCTCGCTCTCGCTCTCACTCTCGGCTCGATGTTAAGGTCGCCCACCTGAATGCAGTTTGTGTAGGCAGCGACAGCGACAGAATCAGCATTTACTTTGGCAGAAGAAGAATGCGTTGAGATCTTTAGACCCTGTACTTCAAAAGTACAAAAGGGCTGTTAAGTTTTTCAACATTAGCACAATCTTTATAACATATGCAGTCATTCAATAAGTTAAGTTAGTCAAATTTTTGCATTAGAAAAAAGTTTTGATGCAGGTATCTTAAATTAATTCTTAAATTTCTTTTACCCATTAAGTACCCATTAAAAATTTTGAATTTTTGTAAAAGTCAATTTTTCAACTTTTTCCTCGGTCTCAAACAAAAAATATTTTGATGCCAAAACATTCTTCAAACAATTTTAAGTGTGACTGCAAAAATTTTCAAAAATTTAGTTTACGATTGTTTTAAAATTGCTAAAAACGATCGGAGCTACAGGGTCTCTCACAGTCGTGCTCTCTCGTTTTCTTAAAATATTTATTTGGCAGTAAGAGTGTGCAATAGTCGTCTATGTAAACTTTATGTAACATATATCTGATAAAACTATAAAAATTGCCTTTTATTTTTGTTTTTATTTCATTTTTCTTGTTTTTTCTTTTTTCGTTACCTTTTCGTTCGGCGCTCCCCTCTCGGCTTTCTGGTCGTTTGGGTATGTTTTCCACTGAAAGTAAATAAAGTGCAAGGCAATATAAACATTCAAGTTTTCGTATCGTTTCGTAAGAAGAAAAATGAAAACGTGCTGTTGTCTACAATTAAGTTTTCCACCAATTTTCGCTTCAACAATTCACACTCACTTTAATAAATAATATAAGAGTTATCCAAAAAAAGAAAGGAATATCAATAATCAAAGACGAAAGAGAAAATAAAATCAATCGGCTTCTCTGTTTTGCACTTGTGTGTAGGGCAAGGAAAAAACACGCATTTTACTTAGTCGGCTGCCGACGATAGAGAGCGACAGCGAGCGGGCTGGCAGGAGGGGGGGATGACCAAACACACACAAACAAAAATGTTCAGCTGCAGCGCAGCTGCTGTCTCACGATGACGGCAGCAGCAGCGAAAATGTTTTTCCTCTGGAAACTTTGAACGGATTTATTTATAACTCAAAACTCCGGTTGACGTTTTGGTGGGGAAAAGGAACCAAAAAACATCGAGCACACAGTAGAACGCAAAACACACGGGGGCAAATTTCACCCGATATGAAGCAAAAAAAAAACACTTCTGGCTTCTTCTTTTTTTCACATCGTTCGCTGCTTTTTTTTTTTTTTTGAGTGTGAGTCGTCGTTGTCTTGGTCGCTCGCTCTGCCCAATCGACCAATAATTTTGTTGGCTTGTTCAACTCTTTGTTACACGTATTGGTGGATACTTTTGGGCAATTGCCACTTGACGCGCACGGTTTCTAGTTTTATTTGTTATTGCATTTCATCAATTTAATGCATACCTGATGGTTCATTCGAATAATTTTCTTGCTGGCCCTCAAGACTCGCCATATTCTCACTTTATTTTTTTTCTACATCTACACTTATCGATACCGAGCATACGACTGTCATCGATGGAGATGTATCGAAAAGTTCGCACTTGGTTCGATTGAACTATTCACTTAAGCAAATGAACAAACTGGTTCCCTGGGTAATAACTATCGAATATATTTAATGAAATAAAAGTCATCTGAATAACTCAAATATGCGGTAAACTAATTGTTTGTTTCATATACAATAACTGAATTTAATTCTTTATTGAGAACTAGTAAAGTCCTGCACTTATCGATGCAGCTTTCAACAACAAAAGCTGACTGCTATAATTAAAGTATCGATAAAAAATACTAAAACTAAACTAGGGCTGCAAGAACTCGATAATTTAGTAATCATCCCGCGTTTTATGCATGCAAACGCCAAATAGAGTTAAATATTTTTTGTTTTAATAAATAAAAAGCATGCCTGAAGAGCCCGAAGTTGTGGTTGTGGATAAACGCAACAATTTGCCATGGATTGAGAAATACAGACCAGTTAAGTTTGAGGAAATTGTCGGCAATGAGGATACTGTGGCACGTTTATCAGTTTTTTCCACGCAGGGAAATTCACCCAACATTATTATAGCGGTAAAATTATGGAATACTTTAACAAAGAAACTTGAATTAAACTGAATAATGTTATTTTAGGGACCACCAGGTGTGGGCAAGACGACAACCATTCAGTGCCTGGCTCGCATATTGCTAGGTGAGAGTTACAAGGATGCGGTGCTGGAATTAAACGCCTCCAATGAGCGTGGAATTGATGTCGTGCGCAACAAAATCAAAATGTTTGCCCAGCAGAAGGTGACGCTGCCCCGCGGACGCCACAAGATTGTCATCCTGGACGAGGCGGACAGCATGACGGAAGGCGCACAGCAATCGTTGCGTCGCACCATGGAAATCTACAGCAACACGACGCGATTTGCTCTCGCGTGCAACACGAGCGAGAAGATCATTGAACCGATACAATCGCGTTGTGCGATGTTGCGGTTCACCAAACTATCGGATGCCCAGGTGCTGGCCAAACTGATTGAGGTGTGTCAGCTGGAGAGGCTCAAGTACGATGAGGATGGCCTGGAGGCCATAGTGTTTACGGCCCAGGGCGATATGCGACAGGCGCTGAACAATCTGCAGTCGACGGCACAGGGATTTGGGGATATTACAGGCACCAATGTCTTCAAGGTGTGCGATGAACCGCATCCGATGCTGCTGCAGGACATGCTGCAGCATTGTGCCGCCAATGACATACACAAGGCGTACAAGATTCTGGCCAAGCTCTGGCGTCTCGGCTATGCACCCGAGGATATCATTGGCAACATCTTTCGTGTCTGCAAGCGACTGAATGTCGATGAGCAAATGAAGTTGAATTTTATTCGTGAGATTGGAATTACGCACATGAAGATTGTCGACGGCTGCAACTCGCTGCTGCAGTTGACCAGCTTGTTGGCTCGCCTTTGCATGGTCGCCGAGTCACACTAGCAGTCAAATTCCCAGTTTAGAGTAAAACACATTTTAATTTTAAGCCACAAACTTGTTGAATAAAAATAATTTCATATTTGATAAATATCTGGCGGGCGTTATCACAATGTGCGATGATTGATATTGCTCAGAAAAATACTTTCGCAAAAGTAGCGATATGTAATTGCTAGGGCTGTTGATATTTTTAAAAATATCAATATCGTTAATATTTCGATATGTAAATAATATCATTTTTCTTAATATTTTTGACCAAAAAAAATGTCGATATATTAAATATCTGGAGGCGATCTTAAGCCAACCGATTTTCTGGCCTCAATTAGTCATGCTACCAATGTTTAATATTTTAATGCAATATTGGCACTCAAATGTAGTTTCGTTTATTAAAGCCTCATCGTTTCGTGAAGAAAAAGGGGGTGCAAAGTCTAATGAATTATATCGATATTGATATTTTCGTTTTAAAAAAATATCACTTAAAAATATATCATCACCAAAAAAACATCTATCGATATATCAACCCATATCGATATGTTATTGCTTATCGTAAAATCGATTATGTTGATACATTCGTGTATTTCGAGTTGAATTTTTTTCGCGGACGGGGCACAAGAATAAAATAAAATAAAAATAATTAGACGGCATCAGGGAATAAAATGCAGATGCAAACATACAAATTGGTGGTCGTCGGTGGCGGCGGCGTTGGAAAATCAGCCATAACGATACAATTCATACAGGTGAGAGAGTGAGAGAGAACAGAGAACAGGAATAAGCTGGTGACGTCGTCGTTGTCGCTGTTTGTTGTCCACTGTCCACTGTCCCATTTGCATAGGCGAAACCAAAAGTGCTGAGCATTTTTGGATTTGTGATTTTGGAGTAGCAACAAACAACAAAAAAAAAGTGACTTTTATGTGTGACACAGATACACATCCATGCATACATATGCGAATGCAAACGTCGCTCATCTCTAAGAGCATAGCATGTGGATGCGGGTGGTGGGGAGGGGAGAAGTAACAAGTGGGCTGGACCCGTTGTTTTGGCAAAAGCAACAAGCGACATAGTGAACAAGTTGATGTATTTGGAAATACATATACATATACATAAGCATGTATGTTTGTGTGCTACATATTTTCAAGCATAGATCATCTTCACTAAAAGCTGCAGCGAAATCAACTTGCACACACATACACACACACATACTGATGAAAATTGAAATTTTACGGCGAATATTAACATGGTTATAGGGCGGTTCCCATTGGAGCACCTTAACTTAAACTTGCGGTTTCTTTTTATGGTTGTGTGCGTGTGTGTGTGTGTGTGTGGAGCTGAGGTCAATACTGCGACGGCGGATCGTTCGTCATGGTCACGACCACGGTCTCTCTTTGTCCGTCGTCGGTACCAATTCCGAATGGTTGGCAACGCGCGGCGGCCGTTGCCATTTATTTTTAGTCATTTGCGTCATCTACATCTCCTCCTTCTGCCATGGCCACTATAGTACATCCATTCATATGTATATTTACGCGTACACATACATACACATTTGTTTTATATGCAATGATTTTCATCTAGATATATAAAGTCTAGTAGATTTGTTGTTGTTGTTGTGGTTTTGAGATGAGATAAAAGTGGCGTCTCTGTGTGTAAACAAATCAACAAAAGTGATCCACAAACACTTGGCATACTAAGAAAACAAAATGAATTTTTTCTCTTTAAATTTCAGAGCTATTTCGTGACGGATTATGATCCAACCATCGAGGACTCCTATACAAAGCAATGTGTCATAGACGATGTGCCGGCCAAACTGGACAGTGAGTAGTTGGAGAGTTTCGACATACAGTTGGTCAAGTAATTGTTTTGACAAAAAAAAAAAAAATGATCACAAATTTGATTTAATTTTTGATTTGAATTGACAAAAATATATTAAAAAAAAATGCTGTTCCGAATTACGAAAATAAATGCCATTTAAAGCATGAAAATAAATACCTAAAATTATAAACTGAAAATTAGAATAATTTTGAACATTTTTAGAATCGCTTAACATCAGTACTTCAAGTTTAAACAGTTGGAGTATACTTTAAAAGAATTTTTTAAAAGCATCTATAAAATATTTAATAAAGCACAAAACCGAGCTGATCTGAATTCTACTTTCTATATACTAAAAACAAATCGAAATGGATTGATCCGAATTGAAAACAGCAAATAGTTCTTTTTGAAATCGTTTGAAATTCGGAACAGGCCTGATTATTTTAAATTTAACTAAAATACTAATATGGCGTTTTCCACATTTAAAGATGAAGTTTTTAAAATTATTTCAATAATATGTGAATTTTTTCATTTTGTCACAATAAATTACTTGACTAACTGTTGAACATATATTAATATGTTTATTAATCAATCCTTCCTTTAATTTAGTACTGGATACGGCCGGACAGGAGGAGTTCAGTGCAATGCGGGAACAGTATATGCGTTCGGGCGAGGGATTTCTGTTGGTGTTCTCCCTGAATGATCATTCCAGCTTCGATGAAATACCAAAGTTTCAGCGACAAATCTTGCGTGTCAAGGATCGCGATGAGTTTCCCATGCTAATGGTGGGCAACAAATGCGATTTGGAGCATCAGCGTCAAGTGTCGCTGGAGGAGGCGCAAAATACGAGCAGAAATCTAATGATACCCTATATTGAATGCAGTGCCAAGTTGCGTGTCAATGTCGATCAGGCGTTCCATGAATTAGTGCGCATTGTGCGTAAATTTCAAATAGCCGAGAGGCCCTACATCGAGGAGGGATACAAGAAAAAGGGCAAAAAGAAGTGTTGTCTGATGTAATCAGCAAGCTGTTGAATCTCCTGGCGATCAACAACAAACACAACAAACAATATGAGAATATGAATGTAACGAGTATAACACCAAATTTTTAATAAGTAATATGTAATACTGCGCCACGACTGAGCTATATAGATATTCAATCAGGATCAATCCATAAACCCAGTCAGTAACCAGCCGTAAACGGAACGTAATGCATTTTATACCTGCCCGCCCAGTAGTATCAACGAATCGAATCGAATTGAAAAGAATTCAGTTTCATGCCCAGCTCGCCAGTTAACTAACTAACTAACAAGTTAAGCATAAAGTGAAAATTAACAAATGTCCTTGCGTCCCCAGAGAGAGAGAGCACATAAATACATACATACATATACATTTATAAATACATGCATACATACAAACATAGAAACAAACAAAAACAAACATACATATATACAAGCATATATATATTTTTGTAATATTATTTGTTGATCAAACGGCAACAATTAAGGACAAAATGTTTTTATTATTATGTGTATTATGGTTAAAAGTTGTGAAAATTGAGAAAAAAAACGCGATTTGTTTAATGCGATTAAATCAAATAAAATGATAATTATTGTCATTCAAATTAAATTAAATTTTGTAAAATGCAATGCAATAATTGAGCCAAGTTTGTCATTCGTTAAAATGTTTGTTTTTTTGATTAAGCCAAAAGTAATGTGTTATTGTAATTTGTATTGTTATTTACTACTAATATATATATAAACAATTACATATTTATACATAAAATATATCTATATGTATAATAATAATGCTTATAACTCAATTTTGTTATCAATGATTGTGTTGTGTTTTAATTAATAACAAATTGAGTGCCTCGTTCTCGTTGCATTTAGTCAGCGCATTGATAACAACAACAACAACAACTACAGCAACAACAACAAACAAAATAATTAACACTGTTTTGTTTATAATTAAGAATTAATATTTGTAAACGATACAAAAAAAAAACGCACAATACAATAATAATTGTAAATCTCTTAAATTTATTCTTATTTTTTATATACTAATTATGTATTTTGACATAATTAATTTTTTATTATCGTGTATGAAACGAAAGTGTTTATTACATTTTAAAAATATTATGTATTCTTGTTTAACTCAACAACCTGCTTCATTTAACGAGCCTTTATTAATTTATATTATATATTTATATACTTATATATATTTAATACAAAATATATGCGCAATTCTAATAAATGCATACAAATCATAAATGCTTCCAATATTACTGCGAAATATTTAATATTTATTAGCGGGAACTAGAAAAAACGACTGTTTTTAATTGAATTATGGTCCAAAGTATGGTCCCCTTTTGAGATTTTATTAAGTTAAAAAATTGCCAGAGAGGATTTTTTTTAAATATAGTTTTTATTTGGAGATAAAACCATAATCAAAATAAAAACTTTTTTTTCCACTTTAGCAATTTGCTTAAAATGTATAGTTTGATTTTAAATACTTTAAAGGGGGAGATTAAAAGTATTTTTAAACATTTTCAATAATATGGAAGTAACTTTTAATATTTCGAAAGTCCGAAATTGAAAGTATTGTTTAATACACGTAGAAGTTCACACTTAAGATTACATTTTTGTAAAAAATATTAAAAAAAAATCTAAAAGGGCGGGCTTAAGGATCTTTTAAAAATTTTTCGAAATTGATTTACTTTGATTTAATTGTGGCAATTGAGGTCAGAGCAACAGATTGCGTCTGCTGTCAATTCTGGAGCAGCCTTAGAAGTGTCAAATTAATTAAATGGAGTGTGGCACTGTGGCATGTGGCAAGTATATAACTTAGGTATAAAAGCAGCTGCAATTGTAGCCGAGTAATCAAAAGACATCATGAATCCTAAGCGTGAAGTCCTTATTGCAACCGTGCTCGTCCTTCTGTTGGCCTGCGTGGAATGTCAAGTAAGTTCCCTAAAAAAAAACGTTTTTAAAAGGAGGAAAAAAAGGTATTTTAATTTTTATAATACAAAAATTGAATATACATACATATAATTGAAAATAAAAATTATTTTTTAATGTTTATTATATACAAATTAAAAAAAAAATTTTTTTTTTAAATAAATTTTGAGCCGGACAAATAAATTTTTATGATCAATTTTCAAATTTAAATTTTTAAAATAAAATTTATTTTCAAAATTTTATTATAAAGACTGTAAGTAAAAGTTATACCTTGATATGATATTTAAAGAAATGATGAGATTTTATTATTATTTTAAAATTGTTTCTTTAGATTAAAAGAAAAGAGTTTTCTTTAAATTTCTTTTTGATTAAAATAAACAAATAACTTTTATTTAAAAATTTATATTTTTAAAATGAGAGTCCTTACGCTGCCTGTTTTTAATATTCTCCCAATATTGCAGTTGACATTCTCGCCGGACTGGGGCAAGCGATCCGGAGTAACCGGAGTGACCGGAGCAGGCAGCTTCTTTGAGCCACCGCAGCAGGGAAATTGCAAGACATCCAATGAGATGCTACTGGAGATCTTTCGATATGTGCAATCGCAGGCACAACTATTTCTGGACTGCAAGCACAGAGAATAGAGACGACGGGAAATCAATTAAACGAACCTAACATACATATAGCTATACCAATATGATTATCATGTATTTGCTCTATATAGTCATTATTCACTGTATATTTGTATATTGTATATTGTTCGAGTACACGAGGTAGTCGTAGTCGGCATTTAGATTTAGAGAACGTTTTTCCGTTTCCGTTTCTGTTTCTCTCAGTGTAAAACACTTAACCATGTGCCTAAGAAATCAAGTCAATAAATAAGCGCATCCAAAATTATTATGCACAATTTTTGATTGAGTGATTGATCAGAAAATGCCATCTAACAAAGGGAAAATTTCAGGGTATAGACGAATTTTACAAAAAAAAAAAAAACCAAAACATTTACGTGCCCCAAAAAGTTCTGATATATGTAAAATTTTGTGAAGAATAACATTAAATTTTACATAATATTGTTGGGTCAATTTATTCGTATTGAAGCCACATTATGATCAATTTCATTTCCCATGTAAATCGGTTGAGTTTTGAACGGGAAAAATCCAGCGTATAGACGAATAACCTTCTGAAAGACCTTGTACCTGGTTGGAACCGTTCATAGGTTCATCAGGTGCTTTACCTTAATTTTTTTTCAAGTTCAAGCGATATGTCATGTTTTTTACCCAAAACTTTTAATTCACATTCATCTATAAAGGTAATTGAATTTAATTTCGAAAATTACGACAATTAAAGCAGCCACAATTTAAAACTGTTTTGTGCTCACTATTTTGTTTAAGTGCTAAACAGATTGAGATGGATTCGTTCAGTGTAACTCGGAATTTCACATAAGCAATAGCTATGGATAAATTTACGAACTTCTGCATATTTATAGTATCTATCCTTTCGATCGGAAATTTAGTAATTTGTAAGTGTTTTATGATCTAAACAAAAACAAATGGAAATTGAAAGCCACATTGATTGTGATCGCGTTTCTAATGTGCCAAACATAAACAAACGAATTAATAATAATACAATAATAAAAATGCTGTGGGGAAAAATTGTGTGTCATGTAAACAGTGAAACACTGAAACACTGAAACAACATCGATTCCATCGCTGGACGCACTTAATCGGATGTCAAGCGTCAGTGGCCCAGTTATTTTAATTTGATGACACAAACAAAGCCGAGAGAGAAGAGCGAATTTTGGGATTTACCAGCTCATCCAGCAGCTTTCAAAATAGAGCTGCACGCAATTTCATAGCAAGCAGACACGAGGATTTTCCAGTTTATCATGATTGATCATCATAAAGATCGTTTAGTCATATCAAGCAGCTTTTAAAATAGAGCTGCACGCAACTTCGCCAACTCGTAGCAAACAGCTAGTGTCAGACACGAGCTTGCATGTAACTTGTACTGAGTGGAACCCAAGTGTATCATGTGTGGATCGTGCTCTATCAAATTACTTTTTGACAATGTAAATAAATTTTTTCGACTCTTTCGAAAATGAGAAAAATTTTAACTTTATCAGACTTCAAATCTTTTGTCTAAACTTAACCGATTTTCCAGTGGAATGTTAATTTAATCGTGGTTTATACGCTGAATTGATATTGGATGTTTAATTTTCTTCACTTTGGGGGCGAAAATAATTGGTAAACTCACCAGTGAATGGTAATGGGTGAATTCACTGGTGAATGGAATTTCCCTAATTCACCAAAGAATAGAGAGAGAGTGGAACGTATGTATCTTTTGTGGATCATAAGTTTCCGAACTTTCTGTTGTTATAGCAAACAGCTTTTAAACTTAATTGTTGCATCGTGTGAAACTCTCTTTGTTTTCTTTCTACTTGCAAAAGTTAGTGTAGGAATTGTACTATTCCCGGATGTCATAGCAATCAGCTTTTAAAGCGCTGAACCGTCCCCGTTTAAAAATGATCAACCGCTCAACGGTTATCTGCAGATAATTGCAGTGCTTTGGGCCAAAAGTCAACAAACGTTGCAAACGCATTAATTGTGCTATAATTGAATAATTTCCATTAAAATTATAAAAAAATACGCTTCAGTTGGCTGACTGCACAATTGACGCCAGCAACCAAAAGAAACGTTAGATCAGTTGTTGGCCAACATTTGATATTGCTGGACAGCAATTTCTTGTGGCCATGTTGCTGGAGGACTTTTGTGTGCGCGTCTATTTTTGGCCATTTCTATCGTACCTGGCGAGCATCAAGGGATTGTGTCCGCTGTATCCGACAGGTTATTATCCCGTCTATACTTATCCACCGCCACCGCCTCCGTTAGCGACACTAACCTCGTCCACGTTCGCAGCGATACCAACATTTCAGCCGACGCCACCGCTGACCAGCTCAACAACCACAACAACAACAACAACGACAACAACAACCAGCAGCACCACAACAACAATCACTAGCACCAGTTTACCAGTGACTACGTGTCCACCAGACCCATTTGTCTGTCTGCCCGGCGGAGTGCGTCCTCTGCCCGATTGTCCCTGCATCGATCCTCGCCAGCAGCCACAGCAACCACAGCAACCACAGCAACTGCAGCAGCCACCGCAACCACAGCAACCACCAATTGTGGCCTCCAACACTTTGTCAATCGGTTCGGATATGATGATCTTTGTGCCGCTTCGACGTCGACGTCGGCTTGCTGGCCAGGATTCCAATTAGCCCAGGCACTCACAGAATTCCCTGACACAATCCCACAGCAATAAAATAAATAAAATAAATTATTAATCCAAATTGAAATTGGCAAATTGGCAATCTTTGCACCACCCAACCACCTTCTAACGAAACACCTAACGAAACTCCTAACGAACCACCTAATGAACCACCCAATCAGCCACCTGACGAAACACCTAAAGGACCACCGAACAAACCACCTGACGAAGACCCTAACGAACGCCCTAATGAACTACCTAATCAACCACCTATTGAACCACCTGACGAAACACCTAAAGGACCACCTGACAAACCACCTAACGTGCCACCTAATGAACCATCTGACGAACCACCTAACAAACCACCTAACCAACCACCTAACGAACCACCTAACGAACCACCTGACGAACCACCAAAAAAACCACCTGACGAACCACCTAGCGAACCGCCAAACGAACCACCTAACGAACCACCTAAAAAACCACCTGACGAACCACCTAACAAACCACCTAACCAACCACCCAACGAACCACCTAACGAACCACCTGACGAACCACCAAAAAAACCACCTGACGAACCACCTAGCGAACCGCCAAACGAACCACCTAACGAGCCACCTAAAAAACCACCTGACGAACCACCTAACAAACCACCTAACCAACCACCTAACGAACCACCTAATGAACCATCTTAAGAACCACCTACCGAACCACCTAACAAACCACCTAACGAACAACCTAACGAACCACCATACAAACCACCTAACGTGCTATCTAAAGAACCACCTAACGAGCCACCTAAAAAACCACCTGACGAACCACCAAAAAAACCACCTAACCAACCACCTAACGAACCACCTGACGAACCACCATACGAACCACCTAACGAACCACCTAAAAAACCACCTGACGAACCACCTAACAAACCACCTAACCAACCACCTACCGAACCACCTAACAAACCACCTAACGAACAACCTAACGAACCACCTAACGAACCACCATACAAACCACCTAACGAGCTATCTAAAGAACCACCTAACGAGCCACCTAAAAAACCACCTGACGAACCACCTAACAAACCACCTAACCAACCACCTAACCAAACACCTTACGAACCACCATACGAACCACCTAACGAGCCATCTAAAGAACCACCTGATCCATAAGCCGCGCTCCCTTCTTTTAGCCCAAAACCAAATCCAGAGCTGTTCCGATGCACGTTCCCGTTCCGGCAGCTGTTTGCCTCTTAACGCCTGTCCCCATTTGATTGAGGAATATCATGGCGTGTCCAGTCACTCCGTCTCCAGCGAATTCCAAACGTTTCTGGGTCAATCCATATGTGGTTTTGATGGCTCCAGTTTTTTGGTAACATTGTAACGGACTTTCCATGAATTTGGATGTGGTTAAAGTTGTGCCATACACTCTCACAGGTTTGTTGTGCCACAGCCAAGTCTCGAAGTCCCAAGGACTATGTGCTGCCCACCAATCCACCGCCAGCTCCACTTCCTCCCGTTGGTGGCTCCTTTCATTTCTCGCCACTGGGCAGTGCAACTCAATCCTCGCCGGTTGTCGTCTTTCAGCCAACGCCGCCACTTAATCAGGCGCCAATTACCAGGCCCGGATTACCAGGTCAAGCTTCGACTTTAGCTCCGACTCCAGCTCCGACTTCATTTCCATCTTCATCTCCAATTGCTGGTGGTTGTGGCATTGGTGGTGCCACCACAAATCGTGTAGTTGGCGGTTTGCCCGTCAGAAAAGGTAAGCAAACACATCAGCCTACACAGAAAAAAAAAAATCGGCATATTTACCTCGAATTCAATCCGAAACGTTTTAATCTCGGGTAACCTCGGATTTTCTTAAACCAAGTATGAAATACTTGATTTTTTCAAACCCCAATTTTATCCTGAAATTGTGTAATTCAGGCTAAAAAATTTTTGATAATTACTAAAATGTTTTTTTTTTTGTAACTTTTTCTTTTTTAAACATTTTCGTTTAACATTTTTCTTTAACTTGTTTTAAACTTTTTTTTTTATTTTTTTAAGCATTTTTTATTTTTTTATTTTTTTTTTATGACGGGAATTAGGTGGGTTTTTAAAACTGGAAGTTCTAATTATGTCACAGGTCGGTTCAGTTGAAATGAGAGGGAATTTTCCTCTCGCGCTTAGCAAATGTGGTGATCAACGGGACATTTTAAGAATTTCTTTGCTTGAATCAAGTAATTTGGGCTTATTTTTCTATTTTATTCCTGATACAGGCATAATTATACAGATTAATTCTGAATACATACTTAAAGAATGCATACTTAAATTAAGTATTTTAAACTTGATTTTAGAATGGTTTTTTTTTCTGTGTACGAACTGCTCCAAGAACTAATCTTCCCACCCACAGGTGCCTATCCCTGGATGGCCGCTCTTGGCTACAACGATGCCTCCAATCCAAATGCTTTAAAGTTCCTCTGTGCCGGCAGTTTGATCAGTTCCCAATTTGTGATTACCTCGGCGCACTGCATCAATGCCATGCTGATCCTGGTGCGACTTGGTGCCCATGATCTGTCCAAGACCACAGAGCTGGGTGCCATCGATTATCGCATCAAGCGAAGCGTTGTCCACGAACAATACGATTTGGCTTCCATTGCCAATGATATTGCCTTGATTGAGCTGAATGGCGTGGCGCCATCTAACGGTGAGTGACAGCACTAGGCGCACAATTTGGATTTCTCTTGAATCAATTGATTGAAATTTTATAGAATTATAATTTTGTCACGAAATGTGTAACGCAGATACCGTAAAAACACTTCTATTTATTTATTTAATTATTTATTGATATCTTCATTGACTTATTTACTGAATTATTGATTTATTTATTTATTTATTTATTTATTCATTTAATTACTTATTTTTTATTTTTATTTTTGTAATTATTTTTTATTTATTTTTTGTTATTTAATTATTTATTTATTTATTTAATTATTTGTTAAACGTTGGCTAAGAGGAGTCGACAAAAATCAATTAGATTTAAAAATGAATATTAGGAATATAACTTCAAAATGTATATTTAAATTAATTATTAAATAATTTAAAATTTAATATTAAAGTAATAATAATAATATAAATTCTTGAACAATCGATCAAAACTGAACTTTTGTTTAGAAAAACTTTGTTTTTTGAGATATTTTAAATAATTAAGCATTGTGGTTTTTTTAGATATTTTAACAAAAATTGCATGACAATTATTAAATAAATTAAATTATTTTAAAATTGAGAATTAAATCACATAGCTGTCTTAGAACTGATCTTTCGGAAGGAGAATTTTTGTACAAAGTTCTTTACTTTTATACTTCGAAATATTTTCACTAATGTAAATCTCTTTACGTTTGCAGCAAAAACCAATTATGAAATAATTTAGAGAGTTTGAAATCTGCAGCAATAAATATAAAGTAATAATTTAATTATATATTTTCATAATCTGTTAAACTTGTAATTGGCAGGCGACATACGACCAATTTGTCTGCCCGAGGGCAGCAGATTTCAGCGCGAGGACGAATTCGTTGGCATGAATCCGTTTGTGGCCGGTTTTGGGGCAACAAGGCATCAGGGCGACACCTCGAATCTGCTGCGCGATGCACAGGTGCCGATCGTGTCTCGACTGAGCTGTGAGCAGAACTACAAGTCTGTCTTTCAGTTTGTGCAATTCAGCGACAAGGTGAGCGGGATCATTATGATGATGATGATCATGAGTAACTGACACTCTTTTTCTCTTGCTATCACTCTCAGCTAATCTGCGCCGGCAGCTCCACGGTGGATGCCTGTCAGGGGGATTCCGGTGGACCACTTATGATGCCACAGGTCAGTTACAGTTGCATTTAAACATTCTCATCCATGAGTCACTTTATTTTATGCAACCAGTTTCGGGTCAGTTCTTAATTAGCACGAATTCCCCCAAGGTAATTCAGTTTACGAAGAGAACTCTCCAAAACGGAAATTCAAAACAATCAATTCGTTTCATTCCATAATTGTTGCTTACTTATCATGTTTTATATTTTATTTCTGTAATTTTTAATATTTAATTTCAGCTCGATGGTAGCATTTATCGCTACCATTTGCTGGGCATCGTTTCCTTTGGCTATGAATGTGCCAGGCCAGGATTTCCAGGCGTCTATACGAGAGTTAACAGCTATTTGAACTGGATACAGCAGATACTAAGAGGCTCGAATCGGGGCAAAAGGCGTTGACTTATTCCTCGTCTTTAAATACATGCATATACATTTAATATTTATTGTAATGTTAACCATTCTTAACTCTTTTAATATCTTAAATTATTTGTCAAGTATATAAATAAAAATTAATTCTTATTTCATTTATTTATCTACTAACTCTTATGTGATTTTATTAACTGCCTGACAAAATAATTGTGATTTTAAGTTTATTAATTCAGATTTTTATTAAAAATGACATAAGTAAAGAGAATATATTAGCAATATTAATTTTATTACGTTTTTCGGAATATTTATTATGGTATAATATTAGGCTTATGAGCTTCTGTAAATATCTTGCTTTTGTATAATCTACTATCATTAGAATGACTTTCCTCAGTCGGTGCTGGAAACTGGAATGGAACCAGTTCAGAAATCTCATTACCTAATGGGCTTATATAAAAGTTAACAATCGAATTACATGGACAAAAATCAAAGCAATCTGTGTTCATTTAAGGCAACAATCTTAGTATCTTAATTATTTTTTAACCAGCTTTGCCTGACTTCACGACTTATCGTGGATTAACTTATTTAAATTCACTGGTTCCTAAAACAATGCACTAAGCTAATTTTCTATTTTTAATATATATAAATTCAATTGATTCTCGTTCACTCAACTTTCTCATGATACGAGCAATTATTCCCTCGTCGTTTATATAATTTTAGATCAGTTGCATATAAAGTCTCGATCGGGAGAGTTAATAGTCAGTTGGTATCAAATCATGAAGCTAATGTCAAGTCTTGTGATTACGGTTGCGCTAATATTCGCCTGCCTTGCCACGCCCACCCACGCTCATTCCGAGCGCTACCGAGGTATGAGAACATGGAATACTTAGCAAGTAATTAAGAATATCAAGTTGCTGGAATTAAACTGGAATATTTATACTACAAATATTGTCTACATGCATATATATAATATATTATATTTGAGTTTTAGCAATGAATATAACAAGAACAAAAACCGTCGCATTTTAATAAAAATAAAATATTTTATACAAGTTACAAATAAATTACAAAGTGAATAAGTTTTTGATTAATTTCTGATCTAACATTCTAAAAGCAAAGTTCGTTGCCTAAGTCGTTGGAGTTCATTTGAGCCAAAGTTCGTTGCCTAAGTCTTTTGTTGTTATCTCTTCTATCAGTAATGTGTCAAAATTATGTGAAAATACATCATTAAAGTTGAATTTTTTGTAGATTCGTATTTCTAATTCTTATCTGAGTTTTATAGAGAACAAATTTCGGAATCCCTTTCTTCCACTTATAAACGAATCGAATGAGGAGTCCAAGTTAGTAATATGGTCAGAGACCGTGAAACCTTCTACAACAACAACCACAACAACGGAAGTGACTCCAACTGATGATGATAATAAACCACGAAATTTGCATACTATGAATAAGGAGGGTTGCGGCAGAATTCCCCCCACACCGTATATCGCAGGCGGTAAAGTGGCCAGGAAGGGTATCTATCCATGGATTGCTCTGCTCTTTTACGGTCGGGACGAAAACTTGAAACATCGATGTGCCGGCACCTTGATCACCGCCAGACATGTCGTCACAGCTGCCCATTGCATACTGGAGGATCTGTAAGTTGGAGCCAAAATTAATAATTTGTCCAATTGAAATTAAACTCTTTTTATCAGGGATTAAAACCCTAATCGAAACCGTAACGATTGAGAAAAAAATTTCATTTGACCGAAACCTTAAAACCGAATCTCTGTAAACCGAAATAACCGTTTACTAACCGTTTCATTTATTAGGGTTAATTTCGGTTTTTCATACATTAAAAACAAAACTATTTTCCATTTACAATTTTGATTTTTAATTTTAATTTTCTTTTGTTTACTTTTAATTTGTATTTGTGATATTCATGATCAAATTTTCAGATCAAATTTTCAGAGCGCTAAATAAGCGCAAATAAAATAAATGTGTTAAATGAAATATTAAAATTGTTAAATGTCACTAAACTACATCGAAGTGAAGATTATGTGAATAAAACATTAAGAAAGTAATGCCTTTTTAATTACTATTATTATACTATTAATATAATTGAACTTTTGATAAGCAAAATTTTTTTTGTGAACCAAAACCATACCTGTATTTCAAAACCGAATCAAAAAAACCGGTTCACCGTTACCAAGCCTTTATTTAAAGTTTTTTGCGTAACCGATAACCTAAATGCGATCATAACCGAAACCGTAACTGAAACCAATATTCGTTTCAATTTTAATCCCTGCTTTTTCTATTTAAGCTCGTTTGTACGCTTGGGCGAACATGATCTGAGAACGGATTTGGAGGCTCGTCATGTTGACATACCGATAGTCAAGGTAACTACGCTCCGATCCAAGTGATTCTCTTTAACCCACTCTGTTTTTTCTGCTTCGCAGTCAGTGGTTTATCCTCAATACAATCGCATCAATAAACGAGGCGATATTGCGATTCTCTATTTGGAGCGTGACGCGGATATGTTTGATCCCATTTGTATGCCCGACTCGCCCGATCTGCGCTCCAAATCCTACGTGGGCGGATCCAGTTTCGTCGCTGGCTGGGGCAGCACACGAGAAGGTGGAGAACGTGTCTCAGTGCTGAATGACGTGATGGTTTCCGTCTTGGACAATGAGATCTGTCGCCAAAGTTATGCCAAGTGGGGTCGCAACTACACCGAGAATCAGTTCGATGAGGCCGTCATCTGTGCGGGCGAACTCGAGGGCGGCAAGGATTCCTGCCAGGGTGACTCTGGTGGTCCACTGATGGTCTCCGAGGGTCCCAAATATCTCATTGGCATTGTCTCTTACGGTATTGGCTGTGCCAAGCCAGGAGTACCAGGAGTCTACACCAGTACACAGTATTTTATGGACTGGATTCATGAAATGCTGGAGGAAACGCAGTGAATAAATTTTCGAAAAATATCTAAAGTTTTTAGAATATTATAGGTTTTTTTTGTGAATTAACGTTATCTCTTATTATAAGCTATCATCCAACCTAATCGCAAGAAGGTAGACCGAACAGAGCGGTAGTAATGGCTTTTTTTTTTTTTTTTTTTTAACAATAACCATTTTTTTTTTATTTTATAATTGTGGAATCTGTACATACAAATTAGCAGCATAAATTAAAATTATGAACAAACCTTTTGCTTAACGAAAAGGACTTTAGACCGCGATACAAAAAGTGGTGTGTTTTTCATTAAAAAACAGTTTTCTATGCTGATTTGGACCTTCTAAATTCGAATATGAGGTAAAAAATTAATAAAAATTCAAATTCAACTTAAATATGTTTTAAAATTAAAATAAAATACAATTTTTATTTTTTAAATATGGGATGACCAGTGTAACTATTTTTTTACCATTTGGACTTGAATACATTGATTTGTATTAAAAAAAACGTTCTGAAAATGAAAAATTTGGGGGCGCGACTAGTCGAACAGCGGCAGAAAATTTTTCATGTTTATTGATTATCCCACTACAGTGGGTGGACAGTGCACTGTCGACATTTTAATTTTAATCTCATTAAACTGATAAATTGAAGCTTTGAATCGAGTTTAATATCGAAATGTAAAAATGAAAAAAAAAAATTTATAAGTACGTTTTATAAAATCAACAAATTTCTTGACAATTCATCTTTAGCATTTTTATTAAGTTTGAAATTTTTTTAATTTAATTCATAAATTTTACAATTTGCGAGATCTCTCAATAATTTTTTGTGACATTTAAAAGCGTTGACAGCTTGGTGTCAAAAATTACCAATAATTGCTTTTGTGTTGTTTTTGTGATGTTAAAGATTTGATTATTATAATTTGTGATTATTTAATTTCAATTAGAATCAGTAAAAATAAATTGCTATTAGCTAGACAAGGGGTAAGACTAGTAGTACTAAATGGAGATGGAATATCATAAATACAAAATTAATCTACACATCGTTTTGTCATAACAATCTCTTTAGATTTTAATCTGTAAATCAGCTGGAACTAGACAACTAACAATTAAGTTGACTAGCTAAGCAATTTGACAGCTTTATCAGGTATATTATGGAGCTGAATCCGTTTTAATTAACATAAATAAATATAGATAATTCTTATTAAATTACTTAAGCCGCTTTTAGTTTTTTATTTTAATGCAGAAAAGAAAAACCGACACCATGTTGATAGTTATTGGTATTTGTACGTACTTTTTGATTATATTTATCTTATAGTATATTATAGAACTATAATATAAATTATCTTATTTTTCATTGGAAAAATTCTATATTTACTCCAAACATCATTTATTAATATTAATATATATGTGTTTAAATATTTTAAAGCTCGCGTTAAGAAACTTTTCTAAATAAATATTAATATGAATAAATAAGTCACATTCGATTTGTCATCTATGAAATGGGAAAGTGCACAAAATGATAATGGTAATGCGAATTCGGTGACTTTTTTGATTTAATGCGATTCAATTAATATATGTACATACATATATGCAACTGACGTTTTCCATTCGCGTGCATACAACGTGCTCATGATTCTCTCGTTTAAAATAGACTCGAGTTGTCGATCGAATGCATTATATATAAAGTCGTGTTCTAGTCCGATCGAGCGAGTAAACAGTCTGATAACGTTCGTCGATTCGTAAGCGTCGAGTTCGCTTGAAGTGTTTATTAAAATAAAATATTGAAATATTGTAAACAAACCGATTTTTGAGATATGTCAAATTCTGTGATTACTTTAACGCTTATCTTTGCCTGCCTTGCCACGCCCACACCCGCCCAGTTTAATCGCTATCGCAACCGTCAAAGTATGTGAAAATGGAAAATAATTTCTACAAAAATATATTCTTTATTATTTTTCCCGAGAGAAGTGAATGAAAATAATAATAAAAAATAATGATTACCAAAAAGAATTATCAAGAAATATTTACAAAAGCAAATATTAAAATTGAGATAAAGTTGTACTTGTTAACGCCAAATTTGATGGTTCCAGTTTGGAAAGCCTCTGGTTTTGCTGCTTAAAATTATTTTCTATTTTTTTTAAATAATGAAAAAAAAAAAATAAATAAAAAGCAAACCAAAAGCTAAAACTACAAAAATCATGCTGTGATTTCACTGGAAAAGCTCTCTGAGTTCTACGTGATACGAAAATGACATTCAAAAGCCATACATTATAAAATGTATTATTATTTGAGCAATGATAATAGCTAGAACAACAAAAGCATGCTATAAAATTACAATGTGAATCCGTTTTTGCTTGTATACATTTATTTTGTTCATTTGCGTTGTTGTTGTTTGATTGTAAAAAAATAATGCTCAAGTGTAAAATTATTCTTATAATATTGGGCAACTTTAGCAATCGAGCTAAGATATTTTTATGAAAAAATCAGATTTCTATAAAGAAGGCGACATTGTGATGCCAATTTGAAATATAAGACGGCAGCTTACTGCTGTGCAAAATGCAAATGGGCAAAAAAGGGTATAATGGATTTGTGAAATGTATGTAACAGGCAGACGAAGGCGTGGCAGACCCCTTAAAGTGCATATATATTTGATCAGTATCAACTGTCCGTCCGTCCATCTGTTGAACACGTCAATCTCAGAGACTATAAGAGCTAGAGACTTGAAACTTGGTATGTAGGTGCCTGAATATCATACACTCATCAAGTTTGTATGCAAATTTAGATCGGAATACTATATCATTTAGCGGTCATAGTAACGAAGTGTCGAAAATCAAGTTTTAGTAAGAACTGTTTTTTTTCTTTTAGATATCTCAACCAATCATGACCAGATTTAGTTGAAATCGGTTTACTATAGATTTTTGATTCTATTTCTAGCTCGCCAAAGCTGCATTACTCCCGAAGGTTACTATGGCAGCTGTGTGGCCCTCAGTTATTGCCCCCAGGTGCTGGAGGCTTTTAATAAAGCCGATCCACAAACGGCCAAGGATTATGCAATTGCCTTGCACCGCATCTGTGGCACACGCAACGTTGCTGGCGATCCACTGGTAATGGATAGAATAAATCACATTTCAAACCCAACTTAAATTTTGATAACTCTTTTTTAGGTGTGCTGCACTAGACCGGATTTTAATGCGGTTACAGAGCGATCCACGACTTTTGGGTTCCCAGTTGTAGAAGGTGAATTTGTGACACCGCGGCTAGTGCCGTTGCCAGAGACAACGCAGGTGCCCATTGGGAATCCTTTTCTAATTCCGCGACCCACAACAACCACCACAACAACAAGGAGAACAACAACAACAACGACAACAACGACAGCTGCACCCGTGACCTCAACTTATTTTAAGCCTCCAGCACCGGTGAGAATAGTGAACTACAACACGATACCACGGAGACTGCCCCACGTGGAGGAAGGTTGTGGCTATGTCCTGACCAGCAGCAGGAAGATCGTCGGCGGCTCGGAGGCCAAGAAGGGCGCCTATCCGTGGATTGCCCTGCTGGGCTACGATGATGGCTCCTCCTCGCCCTTCAAGTGTGGCGGCACCTTGATCACCGCCAGACACGTCGTCACAGCAGCCCATTGTATTCGAGGGGATCTGTAAGTTGAAGCAATCAGATCATGCCTCTAATATGAACGAAAAACTGTGCAGCAATTCCACTGAAAGAGCTAGACACTCGAAAATTAGTCTCATATTTATACCCGTTACTTATAAAAATAAGTAAAAGTATTCGATGCAATGAATGTAACAGGGAGAAGGAAGCATCTCCGACCCTATAAAGTGTATATATTCTTGATCAGCATCAACAGCCGAGTCGATATAGCCATGTCCGTCTGTCCGTCTGTCTGTCCGTCTGTCAGTCCGTCTGTCCGTCCGTGTGAGCGCCTAGATCTCAGAGACTATAAAAGCTAGAGCAACTAAATTCGCCACACAGACTTCCATAAACCCCACGCAGATCAAGTTTCTTTCAAATTTTTTGCCACGCTCCTTTCCGCCTCCGTAAATCGCAAAAAACCACCACAAGCACAGTTTTTTTTTTTTTACTAATTATCGTTAACTACTATTATTACCTATCAGCCTACTAAATCGTAACAAGAGCGGACAAATAGAAAGGTGGTAATGGCTAATTAAAGTTTTTAAAAAATATAAGTGCCTAAAAGCATGCAACAAAAAATATTTAAAAATTCATTAAAATAAGTATCGGGTATTCTATAGTCGGGCGCTCGACTATAGCCTTTCCCACTTGTTTTTTTTTATACTTTGACACGCCTTCTGTTTTACTTTTTTGCGATTGAACACTTTCTTTTATCACTATTAATCATCCCACTTAATCGCACAAAGATTGAAAGAAAATAACAGAAGTTATGGCTGTCTTAAGTCAAATTTTAGAGCACAAATTTATACTCAGAAAAAGAAAATACGGCATTTCGGTATTAAATCAATCCCAAACGTTGTCAAAAGTTCGGTAATCTCAAATTTTTTTTAAACATATTCGTTTTTTGAAAATATTTTGAGGGCCTCTATAAGAATAGTTCCATTCAATTTAAATGCTGTAGGCTTTTTTAAATATTTTAATGCTGAATGAATGTTATTTTATCCGAATATTGTATCTATTTTATAATTGTATCCTGAATACATATTTTAAAATCAAAAATGTTTAACTCGCACTTTAAAATGATTTAGTTTTTCTATGAAGACATTCTAAAATCAGCGCTTTTTTGTGATTGAACACTCCTTTTTATCATTAATAATAGTCCCACTATTATTTTTGAGTGCAAATTTATGCTTAGAAAAAGAAAATACGGCATTCCGTTATTAAATTAATCCCCAACGGTGTCAAAAGTTCGGTAATCTAGGAATCTCTTAAATCTATTCCTTCTTCGTTAATATATTAAGAACCTCTATAAGAATATTTCCATTAAATTACAAGTTTTGGGCTTTTTTAACTATTTTAATGCTGAATGGGTGCTACTTTATCCGCATGTTGTATTAATTTTATAATATTTTCCTGAATACATATTCTAAAATCAAAAACTTGTAGCTCGCATTTTAAAATGATTTTTTTTTTTGTGTAGTCACTCTAAAATCATTGCTTTTTTGTAGTTGAACACTCTCTTCTGTCATTAATAATCATCCTACTTAATCGCATCAAGATCGAATAAAAGTAACGGAAGTTATGGCTGTTTAAAGTCGAATGTTAGAGTAAAAATTTTAAAATATTGGTTTCTTATAGCTCCTTTGTACGCTTGGGCGAGCATGATCTGAGCACGGATACGGAGGCTCAACATATAGACATACCAATAGTCAAGGTGAGAATTCCTTCACTTAAGTAAATATCTTTATCTTAGCTTTCTTTTTCTTACAGACAGCACGTCATCCTCAGTACAATCGTCCCAATGTTCGCAGTGATATTGCCATACTCTATTTGGAGCGTAATGTGGAATTCACCAGCTTAATTTTGCCCATTTGTATGCCCAATTTGCCCAGTCTGCGTTCCAAGTCCTACGTGGGCACGATTCCCACTGTCGCTGGCTGGGGCAGGACCCAAGAGAATGGAGAATCTGCCACAGTGTTGCGTGAGCTGATGATTCCCGTCATGGAGAATGAGGTCTGTCAGACCAGTTATGCCAGGTTGGGTCGTCTCATCTCCGAGAATCAGTTCGATAAAACAGTTCTATGTGCGGGCGTTCTCACGGGAGACAAGGATTCCTGTCATGGCGACTCTGGTGGTCCACTGATGACCACCGAGGGTTTCGGCAATCAATTGAGATACTATCTCATTGGCATTGTCTCATACGGTGTGGGTTGCGCCAGTGCCGAGGTGCCCGGAGTCTACACCAGCACACAGTTCTTCATGGACTGGATACTCGAGAAGCTGGAGGATACGCAGTAGTTTAAAGTCTTATCTCATATTTGAAGTGAATAAAGTTACTCAGAAGACGCTTCAAGCGCAACTTAAATATTTACATTGACTGCGAGTTCTTTTTGTCCTTGGCTTTGTTCTCATGACCTCAGCGAAGTCTAATCCCTGAGGTGAATGCCTGGACGCACTGCAGCAGCCTTAAGACTTATGCAAATAGCGAGAAATGGTTAAAGAAAGGGAACGTGCTCGGTCCATCAATCATGCTGGGTAATGATCTTGGGTCTGAGACACAGCCCTAAGCCGTGATCTAGAAAGGGGTTCATCCACGGACATATGTAAATCGAAGAGAATGAGAATGAGAGAGAGAGAGAGAGAGAGAGAGAGGGGTAACTAGGACTACCCTGGACATGAACTGCATTCTAATTGCGGAGAAGCTCACAAAGGGAGTTGAATGCAATGTGCTGTATTTTCTGGTATCTTTTGGCGTCATCTCGAACCCCAATCCTTTCTTATGACTGCCTTCTTCTCCCCTCCACATCTGTAATCAGTTGTAGGAAGAATCCTTTGTATCCTTTATGAACCCGGCACACTCTCCCGCGCATTTGTGGCCACATGGCATGTGTCTATTGAATCGTAGGAGTTTCCTTTTATTCTTCTTCTGATTCATATCAGGCAGATGCTAAACTATCTCAGACTGTTTCCTCAGCACTCACTTTTAATTTTCAATTAAGCTGCCATCACAACACGCACTTTTTCTATCATCATCAATTGATCTAAAGAAATTTGCATATGAAATTTGAAATTTACATACGAATTTGCATGCAAAATCCGATTTGCAAAAACCCCTTTTTAAACAAGGGTGTTAATTTCATCATTAGATATCTTTATTACTGAGATATCTTTATTGACAGCATTTGCGAAATCGAAAGACGACCCTCAAAGGGCAGAGAATTTGAATCAGCAAATCAGAGGGTTGTCCCTTGCCAAAAACACAACAAGAACGACAACAGTCAAGAGGTGTAGAAAGGAGAAACCCACAAATCGGAGATCGCAAACATAAACAGAATTGGCAGTGCCCAAAACAGGCCGCAATTGTTAACCCATTGTAAGCCGAGCAATTGTCGGGGGTAATTCTTTAATTCAATGTGATATGATCGAGGATCGTTCATTGAATAACTTAGGTAGAAAGAGTATTGTATGATAATTGTGGGTGAAAGATCATAGGGCAATTGATTTATTTATCTTTAAAATATCATATTGTGAGTATGGCAAATAGTGATCTAATGGCTAAAGACTTATTCTGCAGTTAATACATCACTAAAAATGGTCTAAATTAATTGATTTGCTTTCTCACTGCTGGTCTGTCTCTCAGTTTGTTCAATTTAGTAACAAGGTGAGCGAGTTATTACCACAACATGATCATTATGATCATGAGTAACTGACAATCTTTCTCTTTCTGTCTCTCTCTTCACGGTGGATGCCTGTCAGGGGGATTCCGGTGGACCACTTATGATGCCACAGGTCAGTTACAGTTGCACTTAAACATTCTCATCCATGAGTCACTGCTTTATTTTTTGTAACCAGTTTCGGGTCTGTTTTTGATTAGCACGAATTCCCCTCAAGGTAATTTAGTTTGTTTTTCGCACTTTACGAAGAGAACTCTCAAAACGGAAATTCAAAACAATCAATTCGTTTCATTCGGCAATTGTTAATAAACCTATTTTTAAGACATTTTTCTATGTATATAGAGATTTTTAGCATAATAGCTGATATATACACTCAACATCTTTAAAAACGGTTTTAAAGATTTTAGAAAATTTACTTTACATATGTATGAGGAAAAATGTTTATGATAATATACAGGAATTATGAAAACCTTAAATCTTAAAATAGCCTTTTATTTTTAAAATGATTATGGGAAAGCCAAACAATTTTTATTTGCAATTTAAAAAAATCCATATATTTAATTTAATATCGTTCGTCACAAAAATGAATTTGAGAAGTTATGACACTTAAATAAGCTTTCATCACTCGGTTTAACACGTGGCGTTTTAGTAATATATTGTATAATTTAGTTAATGGAGGAAAAGACTTCCCCTAGTCAGTGCTTAAAACCGGAATAAGAGATTAAGTCACGATAGTAATCATCAATCTCAGTCAGAATCAGTCAAAGTTCAAACGTTGTATGAAAATAGAGATGGGTATTACGACATTTATTGTAAGTGCTGATCGTTAACTAGACGTGAGATAAGATCTAAAAGGAATAACTTGAAGACGGAACTGAACTGGCAGCAGGAGTAGAAAATCCTCATCGACATCACCTGATTGGCATTTCAAATAGTTAATTCGTCATCAGACATAGAATTAGTTATTCTTTCGGTGTGATTGCATTGAATGCATAACAATTGGGCGGAGGCTATTCGAAATTCCAGGCAGATTCCATTACAGTTCAACGACTATGTCATCGATAAGCTGACGACAACTATACATATGGTATATATATGTTAGCTAAACAAATCGCAGTCTCTCACTATATTCTAATCGATCGATCGGCATGAGCTTTTCGCACATTGAATGCATATAAATCTCACAGCTCTTATCTTGATAGATTCAGAGCCAAGTGCAGTGTGAGAAAAGATTCTGTGAACTCAGTAAATACAACGACAAGTAACCCAACAAACAATTAAGTTGTCACTACTACTAATTTGACAGCTTCATCAGGTCTACGATAATTATGGAGCTGAATCCGTTTAAATTAACACCATTTATAAGCATTTATGGTTGCTTCTTATTCAACTATTTGAGTCACTTGAAATTCTTATAAATTCCACAATGACAAACCGACAGCATTTTTTGTATCCGTTTTGGTTTTAAAATTCAACTGTAATGTCAGAAGAAACCTTGACAATTTTTATAAGTTAATATTTCCCTACACTTACTAAGGGTATTTCAATATTCTTAAGATGCCTGTAAAATGTATTTATTAATTTAAATGTTTTTTTTAATATTCTTTGTTAAATCTGATTGTCTATCTCGATAGATAGGATTTTTTATTTTTATCATGAACTAGCCTATATAAACAGGCTTGTTCCTAGAGATATGTTTATGAAATTTGGCACATATAATGAAATATGATTATTATTAGTACATAAATTGAAATTTAATTGAATTTTAATTGGGAATCACGGAAAAATCCGCAAAATATTTAAAGTTCTCAGACTGAAATATAATCAAGTTTTCTATTATGGATATTAAATTGTACTTGTTTATGGCTTAAATACAAGTATTGCCAATGATAGTGTAATTAGCACATAGCTTTAATAATTGTAGCTTAGTTGGGCTATTAAACTTAATTCACACGAGGTTATTTTTATAAAAATCGTATAATTTGCATTTGATTTGTCATTTAAATAGTATGGAATAGGAAAGTGCACAAAATTATAGCTGTGAATGTGAATTTGCTTAAATTTTGTATTTATTGAGATTTAATTGATTTAGATAATCCATATATGCGATTGACGCTCTCGATTCTCGATGATGATGATGATGTTGATGATTCTGCCTCCCATTGAGAACAACTTTCGTTGTCGTTGACGATCGGAGTCGATCGGCGTCGATCGGCGTCGATCGGCTGCATATAAAGCCTCGTTCTGGCATCGATCAGGCGAGAAAAACAGCGTCGTGATTTGTTCACGCAAAGTTGCGTCGTCGAAATCCAAATTCGACTAAAAAGCCCAAAGATACCTCGTTCCGGTTCGAAGACGCGCTCAGTCTGATAAAGTACGGCGAGTTGTAAACAACGTGTTCGCGCAACACGATCGATTGCCAAGTGCAATATTGTTAACAGAAACTAAAACTGTGTGTGAGATTTAGTGAGGGTTTAACCCAAAATGAAGCTAATGCCAAGTGTTTTGTTTACGTTAACGTTAACAATCGCCTGCCTTGCCACGCCCACGCTCGCCCAATTCAATCGCAATCGCAACCGGCAAGGTATGAGAAAAACACGGGGAATACTTTTTCCAATTTCAATTTCGCTTGCTTTTTTTTTCTACTTCTCACATTTCACATATTTCTGTGCTTCTAAATAATAACTAAGAGACTTTTTAAACTTCTCAAGTTGTCGACAACAATAACAATAACAGGAACAAAAACAACAAACAAAGTGACTGTGATTACACATGGAAACCTGTTCTATTATGAGAGCGACACTCAAATAGTCTATAAAAATATATTAATATTTTAGCAATGATTACAGCAACACACTAGCAGCAGCAACAACAATAACAGCAGCGTATTTAAATAACACAGTGAATTTAGTTTTTGATTATATTCCAAGTTCGTTGCCTAAGTCTTTTGTTTTCGTACGAACTAAAAACACAAATTTTATTTGCGTTTTAAACTTGTCTCGGGAATTGGCAAAATTTTTGACTTTATACAAGTACCAAAAAAAAAAAATATATATACATATCTATATAATTAAATATTTTGTTGAATTTTTTTGAATTTATTTTGGCGTTGCGCTTCAAGTTCAAAGCGGAGAAACCAGTCATTGTCACTGTCATTGCAAGCTCGCCCCAAGGTCGATTTACCCAGAGATTTTTCCTTAGAGCGACAGTTTTTTTGGTATTGTTTTTGGTTGAACTCAATCGTTTTATAGATTTATATTTCGATCACGTGTTTATGGTTAATGACTGCAATTTGGCAACAGAAGACAGGCAGAAAGAGAGAGAAAGAGAGTCAAAAAAATCAAGTATTTCAAGTATTGCTAATGAGTTTAATATTATCAACATATTTATTTCCAGCGCATAATTAAGTTGTGGAGAGTTGTTCTTTATACGCGATATAATCTGCTTTGATCTCTCGTAAAACTGCATAATGTCGGAAAAGAGATATTATAGTTCAAACAACTAAATAAATTATGCAAAAAAAAAAAATAAAATTGTAGAACATTTTATTGGGATCTTTTGTTGGTTGACGACCTTTCTAATTCGCTTTCTTTTTAATATTTCATTCTTCATTTTATGCTAAGCTTTCTTTCTTTTTCTTAGTCTATCCCATGCTTACAGTTAAGGTACTTCTTCTCTATTTTTTGTGCCCCACAGTCTCTAGTCAAATAATTATTATATTAAACTTTAATTTAATATTACTCTAGAATATTACTCTAGAATCAGCCGAAGGCCTCAGCAGCCATGGCTCATAAACCTCTGTTGGCCTGTATTTTGCAAATAGAAGCCAACATTCTCAAATAAATATTAAATAATAAATTACTCTAGAAACTTTCCTAATTTTTCTTTCACCATTATAGACATTTTAAAAGCTTTTCTTTAAGTTCATGTTTTCTTAATCTTTCATTGAAATATAAACACCGACATTTCGGTCGTTCTTCCGGAATATTCTTAAATTTGTCTTCTCCTTCATATCCATAAGTTCAAATGCTCTAACTGAAATGTTAAGATCGTTTTTTTAAAGTTAAAAAATTTTTAATTCCAAAATCTCCTTAAATCTGTGTTCATTTCTTTTACACAATTTTGAAGACAAACTTTCAGTCAAATTTTAAACTTGTCGTTTTCCCCTTTATAGTTCGTCAGAACTGCATTACGCCCGAGAACTACTATGGCAGCTGCGTGGCCCTCAGCTACTGTCCGCAGGTGACGCAGGTCTTCCAGATCACCGACAGACGCACGGCCCAGAATTATGTGATCTCCCTGCAGCGCAGCTGTGGCACCCGCAACATTGACGGTGATCCAGTGGTAATGGGTTCACATCTATCGCTTTCTCCATCCAAACTATGCCTTTGCTAAGCTTTTGCCAACCACTTTTTCTTAGGTGTGCTGCACTAGACCGATATCTACGCCGGTTACAGAGCGACCCACGAATCCTTTCTTCCCGCCCACAGAAGGTCCTTTTGTGCGGCCACAGCCAGTGCCATTGCCGCAGACAACTCAGGCGCCAGACCGTAATCCCTTCCTGACCCAGAGACCCATTATAACAACAACGACAGCTGCTCCGGTGACGTCCGCTCCGATTGTGGAGCCACGTGGTCCCAGCTGCCGTGTACCGCCCGGAATACTTGGCGAATGCGTTGGTAAGTTGTTCCAGTTACTTTCTAATTTAATCTCGATTAAATCATAATCATAACGATTATTAGTTTTCTAAAAAGAACAATGAAATATGAGTTATTTGCTAATTTTTATTTAAAATTGAGATGTAAGTTTTATTTTTATTTCTTAAATAAAAACTTTAAAATTTTTTTTATTTTATATTTTTATTAAAAAGTTAGAGTGTAACGCTTATTTGCAATTTTTATAATGAAAACTGAAAAATAATTTTTTAGTATATTAATACAAAATCAGAATAATTTTTTTTTTAAATTAATTTTTTATTTTTAATATTTTTTTAAATTTCATTGAAATATTTTTGCACGAAGTTATTTTATTACTGTGTCTGTTTGAGCTTTTTGGGCAAAGGGTGTTATGAATTTATGATACCTCAATAGAATGGTAATGAAATGAAACATACTTATATCAAAAATATATGTTTACATTAAAAGACATTTAATTTTAATTTTTATTTGATATTTTTTTGTAACAAAATTAAAAAAAAAGCAAAAACTAATTTAAAACCTGAAAATATGAAACAAAAACTTATCCTGTTCCTAGATAGTGCAATTTTCTCAATGTTCCCGTAATTATTTTAGTGCTAGAATTTTTTCCCGTCTCAATTTTAATTGCGATCCCTGCTTTAATCCCTTCCGTCTTTAATCCCTTCTTCAGACATCAAAAGCTGCCCGTCCATACTGAGTGAACTGCTGGTTAAGAAAAATGATCCCGAGTTTGCCAAATTTGTGCAGGCCTCCAATTTGATCTGTGGCCGTGTTGGCACCAATGTCTGCTGTCCCACGGGCCAAACGGTGGCGACTCCGGCGCCCGTGAAGCCTGTGAACTACGACACGATACCCCGGAGATTGCCCACCGTGGAGGAGGGCTGTGGCTACACCCTGACCAGCAACAAGAAGATCGTGGGCGGCATCGTGTCCAAGAAGGGCGCCTGGCCTTGGATTGCCCTGCTGGGCTACGATGATGGCTCCTCCTCGCCATTCAAGTGTGGCGGCACCTTGATCACCGCCAGACACGTCGTCACAGCAGCCCATTGCATTCGAGAGGATCTGTAAGTTGCAGTAATCATATTATTTTCATTTACACTGCATGAACTAAATTAAAAAAAAATACGGCTTCCCGGGTTTTAATAAATCCCAAACGGTGTCAATAGTTTTGTAATCTAGGAATTTCATAAATCAAATGCGAAGTATTGAATTCAGGTATAAATTTACATTATTATAATACTATAAGAATATTTCCAGTAAATTCAAATGTTGAAAGCTTTTTAAACTATTTAATTGCTGATTGGTTGACATTTTATCCGCATATCGTATCAAGTTTACAATAATATCCTGAATACGTATTTTAAAAACAATTTATAAAATTGAGTATTATTTAGTATTATTGATTTTTAGAATGATTTTTTATGTGTAGCCACTCTAAAATCAGTGTTTTTTTGTTGTTTGCATACTTTCTTTTATTATTAATAATAATAAAAAGTAACCGAAGTTATGGCTATTTTAAGTCGAAAGCTAGAGTATACATTTATAGATTAAATTAATATTTATTTATTTGATTCCTGCTACAAGACAAGTTTTATAAGTTAAGGTACTAGTCATACTTAGGTTTAAGATTACATTCAAGTTTAAAGTCTAGAGAAGATGACTTAAGTTAAAAAATGTAAATGAAAGATAATTTCTTATAATTCTTATTATTATTACTGCAATTTATAATTAATTGTTTGGTATGCATGACGAAGTTGTTTTATTTAATTTTTTTTTTTTTTTTTTTTTTTTTTTTATTTATATATAACTAATTTTTCAACTACTCGATTCTTTTAGCTCCTTTGTGCGTTTGGGTGAGCATGATCTGAGCACGGATGCGGAGGCTCAACATATAGACATACCAATAGTCAAGGTGAGAATTCCTTCACTTAAGTAAATATCTTTATCTTAACTTTCTTTTTCTTACAGACAGCACGTCATCCTCAGTATAACCGTAACAATGGTCGCAGTGATATTGCCATACTCTATTTGGAGCGTAATGTGGAATTCACCAGCTTAATTTTACCCATTTGTATGCCCAGTTCTCCCAGTCTGCGCTCCAAGTCCTACGTGGGCACGTATCCCTTTGTCGTGGGATGGGGCAAGACACAGGAGGGCGGAGAGTCGGCCACAGTGCTGAATGAGCTGATGATTCCCGTCATGAGCAACGAGGTCTGTCGAAGCAGTTATGCCAAGTTGCACCGCGAATTCACACCGGATCAGTTCGACAGCGCCGTCGTCTGTGCGGGCGTGCTCTCCGGGGGCAAGGATACCTGCCAGGGCGACTCGGGGGGTCCTCTGATGACCTCCGAGGGTGTCAGCAGCCAAATGAGATTCTATTTAATTGGAGTTGTCGCTTATGGTGTGGGCTGTGCCAGGCCCGAGGTGCCCGGAGTCTACACCAGCACACAGTTCTTCATGGACTGGATACTCGAGAAGCTGGAGGATACGCCATAGTTTAAAGTCTTATCTCATATTTGAAGTGAATAAAGTTACTCAGAAGACGCTTCAAGCGCAACTTAAATATTTACATTGACTGCGAGTCCTTTTTGTCCTTGGCTTTGTTCTCATGACCTCAGCGCTGTCTAATCCCTGAGGTGAATGCCTGGACGCACTGCAGCAGCCTTAAGACTTATGCAAATGGCGAGAAATGGTTAAAGAAAGGGAACGTGCTCGGTCCATCAATCATGCTGGGTAATGATCTTGGGTTGAGACACAGCCCTAAGCTGTGATCTAGAAAGGGGTTGATACACGGACACATGTAAATTGGAGGGAGAAGGAGAAGCAGAGAGAGAGAGAGGGGTACCTAGGTCTACCCTGGACATGAACTGCATTCTAATTGCGGAGAAGCTCAGAAAGGGAGTTGAATGCAATGTGCTGTATTTTCTGGTATCTTTTGGAGTCATCTCGAACCCCAATCCTTTCTTTTGACTGCCTTCTTCTCCCCTCCACATCTGTAATCAGTTGTAGGAAGAATCCTTTGTATCCTTTATGAACTCGGCACACTCTCCCGCGCATTTGTGGCCACATGGCATGTGTCTATTAAATCGTAGGAGTTTCCTCTTATTCCTTAAGTCTGTCAGTTCTTCTGATTCATATCAGGCAGATGCTTAACTGTCTCAGACTGTTTCCTCAGCACTCACTTTTAATTTTCAATTAAGTTGCCATCACAACACTCACTTTTCCTATCATCATCAATTGATCTAAAGAAATTTGCATTTGAAATTTGAAATTTACAAACGAATTTGCATGCGAAATCCGATTTGCAAAAACCCCTTTTTAAAGAAGGGTGTTAATTTCATCATTAGATATCTTTATTACTGATATATCTTCATTGACAGCATTTGCGAAAATCAAAGACGACCCTCAAAGGGCAGAGAATCTGAATCTGAATCTGCAAATCAGAGGGTTGTCCCTTGCCAAAAACACAACAAGAACGACAACAGTCGAGAGGTGTAGAAAGGAGAAACCCACAAATCGGAGATCGCAAACATAAACAGAATTGGCAGTGCCCTAAACAGGCCGCAATTGTTAACCCATTGTAAGCCGAGCAATTGTCAGGGGTAATTTTAATTCTAGGGGAAAGAAAGAGAAAAAGAAGTCAATCAATTGATCATGTGTGATAAGTTTACAAAGGAATAGAGAGTTTTCTAATTTAATTGTGGGTGAAATATTGTTTTGTTTTTATTACAGAATAGTGTAGATCAGCGGTGGGCATGAAATCTGAATTCAAGAGCAGCCGCTAGCTCCCGGAGCCCATGCATGCCCACCGCTGTTGTAGATCACAGGGTTTAAGCTCTAGATTGATTGATTTACTTTCACGCTTAGATGCTAACAAATTGTATTTAATTTCATTAAATTGCACATATACTTAAACTGTCACTAAATATTGGATAACTTCGCAGTTTTAAGCTTCCGGTGAGGTGGCATTCCGTTTGAGCACCTCGTTGAGGGTGGGACTCAAGGCCAGAGCGGGATTTGCAACGGCAATGATGTTGTCCCCGGATGCGGAAATGACCTGGACACCGCTGGCAGTCAGATCAATGGACTCGCTGAGAATCAGATCATTAACTGTGTGAGTTTGACACTGGGTTTCGGGACACTGACCCAGCGATGAGACGGGTGAACGTTCATTTTCCAGACCATTGGCCTGCAAAAGATGGATTGATTGCCTTTACTCAGGGAATTCTCTCCAAGGTTACGAAAGCTGCACGGGATGTGCTCCAACACATACTCACTGGCATGGGCGGGGAGTTACTGGAGTTGCTGAACGAGAAACGCGAATCGTTGTCCTCAAAGTCTGCCGTCTTGCCCAGTCTACAAAAAAAAAACAATTCGATTAAAATCAGTGAACGTAACGATTATAATTTTTAAAATATAAATAATTAAATAAAAGTTATTTGTTGATTTCTGTCAAACAAATTAAATGAAAACTCTTATTTTTCGATCTAAATAAAGAACTTATAAAATATTAATAAAATTTATATTTTTATTTAAAACTTAAAATTTAACTCTTAATTTCAATTATTATTTTAGCAATTGAAAATAAAAGTTATTTTGAATTTTTTACAATAAAAATTCGAAATGAAAATGGTATGTAAATGTTTTTTGAATTGGAAAAATTTGAAAATTGAAAAATAACTTCTATATTTAATTTTTATAAGATACATTGAAAAATAAATTCTATTTTTATATTTATAATAAAAATTTAAAAAATAACTTTTATGCTATAATTCTTAAATAAAAATAAAAGATTATCCAGTTACTCATAAATCTTATTTGCGGTCTCCGATTAAAATGCAGAAAACACTTAAGAAAATATTTAAAAAATATAAAATTTATTTACTTACGAGAATTTAGCTATTTCCGTCAGATCAAATGGCGGCTTGGCGAACTTTTGGTACATTGCAAACAAATTGTAGCGCGAATCCTCGACAGCTTCCTTTAGTTTTTTGTTTGTTTTTGCAATGAGATTGTTGATTAAAGTTTCTGTATATGGATATTTTTTGATAAACTAAGCTCGGCAAAAAGCGTTAAGCATTTTTTTGAAAGAAGAAGAATACACGTTGATTCATTTGGTTCTTAAAAAGCGGGGAATTTTATTTCAAGCACTCAACGAGAAGGTACACCACATATTGCAGAAATCATAACATAACAAACTAAATATAGTAAACTATACTTAAATAACTACGGAAAAGCTTAGAATGCGGAAAAACTTGAAAACGATTACTTTTAGAACAAGTTATGTCAAAAATTCAACTACAGTTTAGATCTACAGAAGCAACAATAACAAACAAAATTAGATTGTAGTTGGATAATATTAATAGAAATATATAGGAAAGATTTATAGTACAGGGATTAGCTTAGATATATATATTTAAATATGTCAACATTTGAATTAATATTCAATGACTAAAATACTGTAAGAGACTAGGATTCTACGGAAATTTCAGTGTATATAAAGTATATTTACTTCATTCTATATTTTATATATCTAGAGACAGACATTTAATTTGATTTGTTCTTAGATGCAAACAATAATTCTAACGGTGTTTAAAAATCTAGTGATATCAATGTAAAAATTATCTGTTCTTAGATAAAATTCGAATATTACTATACTCTACTATAAGAAAACTTCCCAAGAAAAATCTCAAAAGTCAAACAGGCTATGATTTTATTTGGATTGGAATGAAGTTACCCGATTCTTGAAAAAAAATTAGCGATTAAAACATAGATTAGAATTTTGAAAGCTAAGATACTAAAATTCACATTCTAAAATGTTTTTTAATATTTTCAAAAATAATCTCTACTCGAAGAGATCGTTAAGAAAACCTAAATATACGAGAAAAATGTGTAAAAGGGGATTCCTCTTGTTTTCAGATTTAATCAGAAAATGTACACTACTCTGAGAGAATTTTCGAAAAAGTAAAGAAGGTCGGAAATCCAAAAACAAATTAACCTTCTTTGCAATCTGTTTTTAGATTATATCGCAAAATATATTGGACCCCAAAAAGATCGAATATAAATAAATCGAATAAACATACAACAAAAATGAGTAAAAGGGACTAGGATGCATCTTGGATTTCAGACTTAATTCGAAAATTTACACTGTAAAGAACCTATGTCGGAAATCCAAAACAAAAACTGAAGTTAGAATAATCTCTAATCTATTCTTTGATTATATCGAAAAATATATTCTACCCCAAGAGATCCTGAAAATATGATTAAAGGTTTAAAGAAAGAATATGCAAGAGACTAGAATTCAAGCTGATTTGAAATTGAAGCGAATAATAAAAGCCACTAAAAACCGAGTTAAATGCTGTGCGGAATCTGCTGTAAAAAATTAGTAGAATTTTTCGAGTTAGCTGCAAAGCAAGAATTGGTTAATGAGGCAGCCCGATTTGAGGCTGAAGCTGAGGCTGAAGCACTGCACCAGGATAAAGCGAATGGATTAATGCTGGACGGAATCTGGTTTAATTACCCGATGACTGAGTTCCATGGGCAGCTGAGCTGTCGCCTCGGTGGAGGATAAACGTGGACGTTTTATCGTGACAGCGGCATCGCTGGACTCGCAATCGACATCGATGCGATGCGTTGCGGATTGGGCGGTCATTTGATGGGCTGATTGGGTGCTGGACAGCAGATTGCCATAGCGGGCAATGCTGGCCGAATGGCCAAAGCCCGCATCCTTCACAATCTGGCGGGCTAAAGGAAAGAGCTCGTCACGGCGCGTGAGCAGCCAAATGGTCTGAGGATTGCGACAGAGTTGAGCAGCCGCCTCATTCACGCACACCTCGTGCAGGGTGAGCGGCTTCTCCGGACGCCGCTTGCAATCGAACCGACCATAGATGGCCGAATACTTACGTATCTCGTCCATGCGCCGTGGATCGTGCTCGGCCATCGCAATCACCTGCTCCAATTCACGGGTTGTCCGCTTCTTGGAGGTCTGTGCCCGCGGCTCTCGCTGCGGCAGCTGGCGGGCAATTTTCGAGGCGCACATCGTGATCCGCTGCACCTGCAGCTCCGTCAGCACCGGCGTCAACTGTGGCGAACTGGAGGACACCTGATGGGCGGTGCTTGCACCGCCACTGGGCGTGGCAACGCTCGCGGGCAGCGTGGGAGTGGGCATGGGAGTGGGCAACGTGGTGGGAGTGGCCGTGGGACACATGACACTGGGCGCACTGATCTGCGACAACAGATGACCAGCCGTTGGCGTCGTGGCCATTGGGGGCAGACCTGTGGCCTGAAACGAGGCAGCGGGATTAAAGGAGGAGAACTTGCTGCGCGGCAGCGCGGGCGTCGTATCCGGATTGAAGACCAGCGACGGCTTCGTCGGCGTCTCGCAAAGACCTGCGAAAAACGTAACCAGTGTTATTTACTTGCTTATACTAATATTATTTTATTAATTTAATTATAAATATTCTCGAAGATTCAGTGATGTAAAAACAAATTATAAATCGTGCTTTAAATCGAAAAAAAATATATTCAATTGTCGAAAAAACGTTGAAAACAAAATTATCGAGATAAAATACGTGAATATCGTTGTGAGAAAAATGTATTGTCAATATTAAAATTTTTGTTTGACTAAACAAAGGCGTTAATCCAAATTATACAGGGGTGCCTCAGAAATCGCTTTCGCTTGAATTTCTCTTAAATTGCATATAAATATTGTTTGGCGATATACCGCCCACTCTTTGTTTGTTTTGAACATTTAAATATATTGATTTAAATTTCGTTAAAAATTTAAGTGAAATTCAAGCGAAAGAGATTTTTTTGGCACCCCTGATAAATCGTGTTTTAAATTGTCCAAACAAAAATGGAGTTGGCGGTATATCGTAAAAAAAAAAAAAATTGATTTAAAGTATACGAAAGATGCTTCCGCGAAAATGGAGTTGTTGATGTTTCGTTGCATTTTTATATCAAAAAAACTTTACGTCTTTAACAATATCGAGCTAAATTACTTGAAAATCGCTTCCGCGAAAATCGAGTTTGTCAATTTTTTTTATTTAATTTTACCTCACTAAAAAAATTAGAACAGTTTGTAACAGAATGTGTAATATAGTGATTTTCGTACAAATTATAAATCAAGTTTTAAATCGAAATATATATGTATATATATATACATATCTCGATATATCGAAAAAAAGATATCGAGATAAAGTACTTGAAAACCGCTTGCCGTAAAATCCAGTTTTGATTTTTCGATTTATTTGAACATCAAATAATTATCGAGTTAAAGAACTTGAAAATCGCTTGCCGTAAAATCCAGTTTCGTTTCTTCGATTTATTTTACATCAAAGGAAATCGAGTTGTCGATTTTTAGGTGTAATTTTACATCACTAATTTAAAGCAATAGAATTCAAACTCACCCAAGTGTGGCAGCATGGAGCCCTGGAACAGGCCTGGATTCTTGGCCCATTCATGCAGCGCCTTCTGCAGCCGTCGCACATGGAGCGGCTTCGAGGCCATGCCCACCAGGGCCATAATCTCGAGAAACTCCTCCTCGCCCGCATCGTACAGCTGCTGGACATCGTCGCCGCCCATCTCCAGCAGCGTGTCGTAGTAGGCCAACAAACTGGCCCGCTGGAGCACCATGTACAACTGCGCCTCGGCCTCGTTGCTGGGACGCGATGTGGTGATCACTGCAAAAGTACCAAAAAACAAAACGGAATGCCTTTAAAAAATTGATCTAAAAACCAAAAAAAAAACGGTTTAGGCAAAAAAAATGATATTTATGTAGTTAACTCGTTCTCACAATGCTGCAAGTCCATAAGAAAAAAATTTAATTAAATTCGCTTTTTTTTTTAAAATTTAAAAGAACTCGACGGACGTCTGGACCCTAAACCTATATAAAAAACAGCCCAATCAAAAAAAAAAAAGAGTAAAAAAAAACGAAAATGTAAAAAAAATGAAACTGGAAAAAAGCGCACAAAAAGGACGAGGCAAAAGTTGGGAACATCCTCATCTGCATAAACAAATGCGGCGATCGTGCTTGGGGTGTGTGTGTGTGTGTGTGTGTGTGTGTGTGTGTGTGTGTGTGTGTGTTCAACCCTTTCGCTTTCGTGCTCGAGCTGCCAAGTATCCTTGGCCCGAAACAAAACTCGTTAGAAATGCGTCACGCATCAGCAAAAGGATCCCAAGGATCAGTTTAATCTTTTCTCTTCCCATTCAAATTTTGTATTTTTTTTATCACTTTTCTTGCTTTTTTTTTTGTAAATGTTAATCGTGTGAAATATTGTTGAAAGAGTATGAAACTAAAACTTCTTTATGCTGGCCCTTAACACAATTTATTGGCGTTCATCTGCTGCTTCTGCTTCTTCTTTTTCTGGCCAACCTAAAAGACCGCCTGAAGTTGATGATGATTATGTCAAATCGTAAATAATTATGTGAGAATATTTTACTTGACGGAAAGCCAGTTACCAGCGTACATTAACCAGTTAACATCTATCAGGAACAACAACAAGTTAACCAGGCTACCAGTTGCCATTACCAATGTGCGCTACTCGGCTTTAATTAATAGAGAAAAAGACCAAGAGCTGGCCAACTAAATTATAACAAAAGCGAATCAAATCAGAAAAGAAAAAAAAACACACACTTCGATCGTTCTTGTTTTTGCCGAAGAAGGAGGATAAGGTTGAGGTTGTTGCAATCGTGTAGTTGTCGTTGTCGTTGTTGTCGTTGTTGTCGTTGTTGTTGTATTTGTAGCTGGTGTTGTCACTTGATGTGCTGCCAATCATTAACCCATTATTGCACGCTTGTCACAATTTATGACACATTAGCGGGAACAGAAGTTTCATGCATCAATAAATGTCGGACAGCAGAGTTACCTAATGGGTTCTTAGACCTTTGTTTAAGGAATGCTTCTAAATTCCTCTAAAAGCATAGGAAATATTTGGAGTAACTGGGATTTTCTTAAGAGTTTGGATATTAATGAAATCAACTCTTAATGCAACTTATATTAATAGAATAGATGTCGACTGCTGAATTTTTGTGAAAAAAATTTATATTTTGATTATAAATTTGAAATTATCCATAAGGAATATATTTATATATTTCTTACAGAAAATCTGCAGACTTTATTTTTATTTTTAAGTAGTTATTAAAAGTTCAAATACTACTAATATTTAAATTTTTATTACTATTAGAAGTCTTTGTTCTAGAAAACGTTTGGAGTAGTTCCAATAAAAACAAAAGAAATTTTAAAATAGTTTCATATGTTAAGAAAATTTACAAAAACACAGGCTTGAAATTTTGTTATTATTATAAAAATTCCATAACTCAAACTTCCATACCTCAAATTCTCCCTAACTCGAACTAAATTGAGTGACAATAGCGTATTCTAAACTTAATAAAAAGAACTCCATAAGTCGAAGTCTCTATAACTTAAAATTTTTATCTTGGATAATGATAATTCGAGTTAGGGAAGTTCGACTGTAGACTAATTCTTGTTCTTCAGTAATTCATATTTTGAGTCATTTTTTAAGAAGTTTTCAAAAACTTAGGACTGTAAAGTTTCCAAAAACTTAAGATTAGAAAAATAAGATATTTCTGATTAGCAAAGCAATTTTTGAAAAAATCTTTTAGAGTAATTTTAAAAGCTTCAAAAAAAGTTGTAAAAATAGAAAATTTCGAGTACACTTTTAAAATTTTTAGTCGGTTTTCCAAAAGCTGAAGATTAAATAAAAATTTATTTCAAATTGTCAAAAAATGTTTCAAATAACTTCAAAAACTTTAGATAGAGTTGTGATAATAGAAAATGTTGGAAATTACTGGCTAGACTCTGTCTAATTTCTGTGCTGTTGCCAGTGGGTTAAGTGGGTCTGTCAACGCCACGCTTCTTCTACAACTACGTCTGTCCCCCCCTCGACTCCATTGTGGAGTATTTAACGCAGTCGAGGAAAACTTTTGCGTAAGACAGCAGCGAGAGTCTGGAGTCTGCAGTCCAGAGTCTGTAGAGTGTAGTGTGTAGTGTGTAGTGTGGACTGTGTCTGGGAACTGGAGGGGCACGCATTTGCAGCAATAAATAAATGAGACGTGATTTCAATACACAAATAATGCTGGAGGAGGGAGGAGTCAGGAGTCAGGAGCCAGGAGCCAGGCAACTGAAACTTGGGCTGGTTTGGAGTTGGAGTTGAACGGGGAAAGAGGCAACGTTTGTCTTGGCGCGCTGATTGTCACTCCTTGTTGCCCCCAGCTGCATGTGGATGCCTCCACTCTCCACGCTGCCTTCTTGTTGATTTTTTATTTATTCAATTTGCGGCTCACTTTTTGCTGTTGTTGCCAGTCTGTTAATGTTGTTGTTGTCATTTGCTAAATATGTTGTTTTTATGCGCCTGGCAAATGGCAAAGATGGACAAAAAATTAACTGCAGTTGCTTTTTAGTTGGCACTTGAAAGCAATAATGACATTCGACGCCACATACCAAGTTCTTGGCCAGGCCAATATGTGTGCGTGTGTGTGTGTGTGTGTGTGTGTGTGTGTGTGAGGGACGTCAATCGTGCTCGATCGCTTCGATTATGGACAAACAGGCAAAAAGAAAAAAAAAAAAGAGCAGATGAAATGCAGACGCCGGTGCCTTAGTCCAAGTCGAAGCTTTTCCATGTCCTCTCGTAACCGAAACTATTTCTCATATATAAAACGATAAATTAAAAGCGACTGTTTTTGAACGATCTTTCGAAATTCTTGCGTCGATCAAAATTCCATTGGTGGCAATAACGTTGACGTCTGTACGTGCCAATGGCCTTAAGTTTAAGAAGAGAACCCATAACCATAATATACCAATACATATGTACATATAACCCTGGCGACAATTCACAAACTGAGAGAACTGAAAAATTACCAATTGCAAGACTCTATTGAGCTTACTACCCTCGAAAAAATCTCAGTTCTGGGGTGAGTTTTTTTTTTCTTTTTATATTCTTGTTACCCTAAGATTTTACCCCTAAAATAAGGAACCTATCATCTTGAGCTAAAGTTAACGGCTGTTGTTGCCAACCGTTATTTACCTGAGTGCAGCTAGCATTTCATTGGACACACCTTTTGCTACCTGGCGGATAAAAGACATATTCCTATGTCTAGTTCGAAGCACAAATAGATGATGCCCTGCCCCCCACAAAAAAGTATAATTGATTTCTCTATGTTACTCAGGGTGGTTGCTTGCACCAAGGAAGTGGAAACCGGAACTCAAGCTGACAACTCTATTGTTGTTTTTAGTCCACAAGGTCCGTTATTGCTGCCCTTGGATTGCCGTTACAAATAAAAAAAATCAGAACAGAACAACAACAATGGTAGCTGAAGCTTGCGAAGCTTGAAAAGCGCGGGAAATTTTGCAACTGCATGTGGTTTGATATGTGAGGAATATACTCGTAATTGAAAGGTACAAAGGAGAGGATCAGAAGAGGAAAAACATGTTTGATATATCACTATTAAAATAACAAAGAATTCAAATAATTATGAAATAAATATGTGTAGATGGAAGATATTTTGATCGCCATTCATTTAACAATAATTCAATAAAAAATCTTATATAATCAGCTAGAGATTTTTGACTGAGTAGAAGATAAGTTTGTTCGAATATACTCGTAAATATGAATGGAATAATATTCTAAGTAAGTTCACGAAAATAATGATTGAGTAAAATAAAATTAAATATATATAAATTAAATATATTTTAAATTATTATTCAGAATTATAGAAAAAATATATAGAAAATAACAGCTAAAATAATTCTTTATAATATAGGAATAATAGACTTAATAACAAAAATAATAGCAATTACTATTATTTATGTTATTTTTTATAAAGTCATATCATAGGCATATCATAAAATCGTTTGATGAAAAGGGAGTATGCAAAGATAAAAAAATTATTAATTTATAGTGAAAATGATAATGAAAAGGTTAATTATTTTAAAAACAATTACAACAATCTTGTAAATTAAAATTATAGTGTTTAAGTTCATGATTTCTTAACAATCAGAGTATTTATCATATTAAATATTAAATGAATACAAAACAATAATAATAATGCTGGATCAAATTAAAATAATATTAATGAATATTGAAAAACGGGATTGTTTCAAATTCAAATCATACACAGTTTGACATGAAATGGAAATTAAAATGTAAAAATTTTGATAAAAAAAAATAATAATGATAACTGATAACGCGATGATAATAATGTTTTTAAAATTAAAAAAAAATGAAATGAAATGAAAATATATTAATTATTATCAACAACAAGTTAATCAAAAACTTATAAAGGCGGTTAGAGATGAGAATGATAAAAATAATAGTTATGTATAATTAAAAAATTACTTAAAATAGAAATTGAATTTAATTTTATCCGCACATAATGCCCAAATATTTTGTAGATCGCTTATTATCAAACTATTAAATATCAAAAAGACTACTACAATAATATATAAACAAGTATTATTTAATTAAGTAATAAATTAATTCAAAATAAATATAATTTTCAATATTCGTGTGCTTGAACATCTTTATGAGATTTTGTTCAAATTGTTTTTCTTAATATTATAAATGCAATTATTTTGAATTTATGTTTATAATATTGTTATTCAATTTGTTTTAATTCTAATTAAATTGAATAGTATTAAAAATTGACTTACTTGTGCCATTTGCATTGCGTCCCAAGAACTTGCCCTGCGGACTCAGTATGGGACTGGAGGAAGCCGACGGGGCGCCGGAGAGCGATCGTTGACCCTCGGAGGGGCCGCTGGCGAGCGATAGATTGTGGACATCCTCCAGTTTGCAGATCTCAATGCTGCCACTGCCACTGCTCGTTGTGGTTGTGTTGGTGGTAAGCAATTGTGGCAGGCACTGTGCCAGGCTAATGGCGGCGATAGAAGCGCTGACTGAGGCGGAGGCTGAGGCGGAGACTGAAGCTGAAGCTGAGCAGCTGGACGTTCCGCTTCCGCTTCCTGTGAGACTCTTGGCATTGGCAGCTGGCGAGGGAGCTGTTGTGGATGCCACTGCTGCTGTGCTGGAGGCAGCCACTAATGTTGTTGTTGTAGTTGTTGATGTTGTGTTTGGAGAATTTGCCTCCATTGTGACCGAACCAATTTCGAACCGAGCACAACCACAAGATAATCCAAAAAACCAAATGCATGCAAGCCCAAAAACTAAATAAAACTAAATCAAAGGATGCACTACACTTAAAAACACAAGACGAACTACACTACACTAAAAAGTGCTTGAGGTACGTTTTAAATATTTTCGAAATACACTTGAAACACTCGTAAAGCGCGCTCAAGATTTGATTTGTTTTAGATTTGTTTTAGATTTGTGATCAGTTTCGATCTGTTGTGCCATCCGTTCAGCTCGAGGCCAGACGAACTTCTGTTGTCGCAATGCCGCCTGGACATGTCGCTAACCCTTTTTCAGTTTCAACATCTTTGAGATACTTTCGCAGAGATGAAGAAAAACAACGCACATAAAATCACGCAGCGGTCCAGACGCAAAAGGGTTAAAAAGGTACAGAAAGAGCGAAAAAAAACACACACACACACAGAGGGAGCAGGAGAAGTAGATGGCAAGGAATTTGTATGCGCAGCCGAAGCCGAAGACGACACGAAACCCGAAGACAAAACAAAACCCGAGACGAGACGAGACGAAGGCATTGGCGCTACCAGTTTCTCACTCAAACACCAATGAGGGTAAGTTTTTTCTTTATGTTTCGTTTCGTTTCTTTTCTTTTCTTTTCTTTTTTTTTTTACTTTTAGTGCAGACTCGTTTTCGGGCATGTTCTCTTATTAGAAATGTGCGCTCTGAGCAGCAGCTTTGAGTGAATTCGTGTGCTCCGCCTCTCGTCGCTCACACTCTCTCTCTCTCTCTCTCTCTCTATTTGTATCTCAAAGATACATCTTTAAGGCTGCAATCTTTAATACTTGCGACATTTTGATCCTTTCTTTCTGTCCATTTTTTTTCTGATATTTTCCGTTAAAAAATGTTGAATACATTAAAAAGATATTCAAATTACGGTTCAAAAACCTTTGCAGACTTCGTTGCGAATTGATTAGGCCAGCTGTGACAATAATCCAGTGTGAAACACATTTTAGAGGACCTTTCAGAGGCCATAAATAATATTTTTTTCTATAAAAAATATCATGTTAAACCTTTTTTTTTGATTCATTTTACTTTATTCAAATTATGTGACTGGTATATCAATTTTTAGGATTAAAATTTGAAATAAAAATCCACTTTTTCGCTTTGAATCAAGTTAAACAATAGTATTCTTAAAAATTAGCAATAGAAAGTGGAGTATTAAAAACTTATATGTCTTTAAAGCTATTTTAAAAAAAAAACTCATTATATAGATAATGTAATATCTTCCACATGATCTGACCAAGTTTTATTGAAATCTGCAGAATATGTCACTAAGGAATCGGTTAAATATTTAAAGATCTATAACTCTTTTACACCGACAAATATCTAAATCAAACTAACCATAACTAAATTGAAATATATTATATATATTCTGTAAAAATTTCAACCAAATCGGAAGACTATATAATAGTATCTATAAAAAAAACCTTTGAAGAATTGTATACTTCGATGTTTGTGTGAAATATGATAAACGCTTTTCTTGTATTTTCTTTTTTTGTATATACAAAAACAGTTTACAATAGATTTGTTTTATTATTACGAATAAGTATGGGTATAATAATTATAAGGAGAGGGACTTCGAGAATACTTTCATTATAGTTAGGAGATTTTGAATGGTGTTTTGGTTAGTAGATGTGATTTATGTATGAATAGATTACACTAGGATTTTTTTATGTTTAAGTTAACAGTCGCAGCATTTGGAATCCAAACATCAGTCGTAGGGGATTCCCCCTAGAAGAAATCCCTACAAGTGCGGGATTCCAGCTTGGCTCGTCCACTATAAATTATTGACGCTAATTATCTGATTGATCCAACCAATGAAGGAGGACACCTTCACATAGACACCAGGGACATCGACGCGTCCGCAACCGAAGCCCCAGGAAACGAGGCCGGCGAGCTCAAAGAAGCCATCATCCTGGCAGACCAACGGTCCGCCGCCATCACCCTGACAGGCATCGTGTCCCTCCTCGCCGCCGGCACAGAAACTGGAGGCGGGCAATATGAAGATCTTCTCCGTGACGGCATTCACCTTGCGAATACACTCCGTATCGCTGACAATGGGAATTTCCGCCTCACGCACACGCAGCGGAATGGGACCAGCTGAAAGAATATTATCAAGTGAGACTTCTCTACAGGATTAGCCCCTTCTCGGAGTGTTTGGAGTTGAACTTACCCTCGCCCATGTAACCGTAACCGGTGACCGTGCAACGTTTTCCGGCCGTGTGACTGACTCCACGTGCCGGCAGACAAACCAGACAGACGCCATCCCTCAACTCCGCCTGGCCATGCAGCTTGAGCAGCGCGATATCATTGTCCAGCGTCTGACTGTTGTGATTGTGGTGAATGTATGTGGTGGCCACTCGCAGGGTCTGAGCTCCGGGACTGCCGTACTTTCGGGTCAGATCGTAGTCGCCCACGCGCACATAGATCGCATCGCCGGAACGCACAATGCTAAGGAGGAAAATCGGGAGGATCACATATTAATGCAAACGGATCGAATGTGCATGACTAGGAGATACCCTAGCATATATTCTAGAACAAACTGGCTATAAACTAGAGTGAAAAGTCCCTCTTGTTCCTTTGTCTACATAATATACCCAGTGACACAAGTATTCCTGGATGAAGTTAATCAAAAAAAATATACTTTTAACAAAAAAGATTTGATGCAGATTTCTTAAAATAATCGTTTCATTTAAATTTCGTTTGAATGATACAAAAGTTTCTTTAACCCATTAATTTTAGTAAAAGTATTTTTTTTTTTTAATTTGTTCCGCGGGCTCAAAAAAAAAAAACGTTTGGATGCAAAAAAATTCTTCAAACAATTCTCAGAGGGTCTGCTAAAAAAATTTTTAAAAATCTCTTTGAAAATTGCTAAAAATTACTATGTAACTATTTTTTTCTCCTTTTCATACAAAAAGTGTCATTTTAGCAATTTTCAAAAAATACTAGCGAAGAGAACTTTTTTTCATCCAAACATTTTTTGTTAAAAGTATATATTTTTTTAATAACTTCATCTACATATATTGTACTTATTTCACTGGGGTATATAAAATTGTTTTTTTTAGAAAAACTGACTGATCATTATTAGATTATTTGTCATATCTACCAAAACTTAGAACTAAAACTTTTTTTCTTCCTTTGTCTACATGCTACATAAACTTGTTTTTAATTATATAGCTTTAGCTTTTACACGGTTTATAAAATTGTTTTTAGAATTAATATTAATAATATTAATTGATCGTTGTGAAATTTTCAGGACAGATCGATATTTGGATATTTATCATATGTGCCAAGATTCAAAGCTAAATCTCCTTTTTTTTCTCTTGGTTACACAATCTATACACAAGTTTTTAATAAATGTAATGGTTTTTATGCGATCGCAATGAAACTTTTAGATACAGATATATTTGAAAAAACAAATAATAAAATTTCTAGTATTATTACTTCTACTTCTACTACTTCTGCTCTTATGTTACTACACTTTACATTTCGAGGCTCTAGCTCTTATGTGTTAGTTTGTCTAGGTAGAGAACGTACAGACGGACAGGGCTAAATCGACTGCTAATTCTTATAGTACAATAAATATGTAAATTTTATATTATTTTATAATTGAATTCAATTGAATTATTTATAATTGTATTTGATTGGACTACTCACTTGGTGACACAATGGGCTGCAGTGAGCACCCACTGGGTGCCAATGAGAGCGGCACCGCACAGATACTGATTCAGGGAGTTGATCAGCGCCACCTGCCAGCACCACTCGCCGTTCTCGCCATCCTCACCGCCCACCACACGAGCTCTTCTCCGACTGCTGTGATTGCTGGGATTGGAATTGGGATTCGGAGTGTAGACAGCACCACCGCGATAGTAATCCGGATAGACGACAGCTGACTGTTCAGGCTCCTGTTGCTGTTCCTGTTCTTGGTAAGATCTCAATTGATTGCTTTGCACACCGTTGGAATCGACCAGATCGCCCAGCTTATCGTTGTGTATCTGGATGGGCACAATGGCGGATCCAAGCACCAGACGCTCGTTGGATTTGTTGATGCTGCTGCTGCTGCCGGGATACGACATGGTCAACTGTCTCGCGGTGCGTTGAACTCCGTACTTGGCCCGTGCAAAGGAAACCAAGTTGAGGGCCGGCGAGAAGGCCGAGAAGCGTCCCGTGCGCAGAGTTCCCTTGACGCCGCACACGTACTTGGAGTAGACATGTGGACGCGGTGTGGTTGTCGTGGTTGTCGATGTCGTCGTCGTGGGCGCCGTGGCTGGCGGCAAACCGGGCTGTGGTCCCGGTCCGGGTCCATAGTAATCCGCATAGCTAGGCGGTGCTGGTGGATATTGATGCGTGTGGTGCGGTGGTAGTGGTGGCGGAGGTGGAGCCGCTGCCGGCACCTGGTTCGACATGTACGAGGTGGGCGGATAGGGCGGCGGTGGTGCCTGCTGTGGTTGCGTCGCATACGCCGGCGGAGGCGGTCCCATCGGTGGATAATTGAAGTAGGAGGTATCGTTGCGGGTCTGGAACTGTTGCTTCTCGAGAATCTTGCTCTTGGGCGCACAACAGATCTGGCCCGAACGCTTGCATCTAAACAAGTCCGTCATTTCGGCATTTTCTGTGGAGGATCAAATGAGAGATTAGCTGGGAATTCAAATTATTATAATAATAATAATATAATATTATTATAATTAGTAGAGTTGTAAAAAACAGTCAAACTTCCCTAACTCGAATCACGATAATACAAAGAAAATGTTCGAGTTATGAAGATACTCGACTTATAGAGTTTTTTTTTTAATTTATTAATTTTACTCGAGAGAAATTCGAGTTATAGAAGTTCGAGTAACGGAAGCTTAAATGTACTTCGAATAATCGACTCGATTTTCGCAAAAGCGATTTATGTGAACTTTAACTCGATTATTTTTTTGACTATTAATCGAATTATTTTTATCTATTTTTATAATAAATATTGAATGAAATAATTTGCAGAATTAAGTTCACTTAATTATGACAGGAGTTCATTAAATTGTACAACTTGTTATATGAAATTTTGAATTTTCGATCAAAAAATCGATATCGATAAAAATCAACAATTATTTTAACGAAATGAATTAAATTTGAATGCAAAATGAATTTAAAGTCCAAACCATGATTAAACAGATATTCCGCTTGGAAATTTTAGTATTTACAACTACAATTTGTTTTAAATTTGGTTTTTCGATTAATCGTTATTTTTTGGAGATCTATCGATAACTCGATTTTTTTTAAATCGATTTTTAAATTTATTAGTTACTGAACTTACTGAAGCAGGTGAAGCTGAGCAGACTGACGATGCAGGAGCCGGGACATTCCTCGCGCGGATCGGGACTGGGCGTGTTGGGCAGCACATACGGTGGTGCTGTGGGCGCCGGAGTCGGTGGTGGCGTCGGTGGCGGCAGCTTTGGCTTGGGCGCACCCGCCCGCGAGTTGTCACAGCAGACGGAGCCCTTGGAGCAGGTGGTGGGATGCGAAACGAGGATGGAGGGACGCTCACAGAAGGCGGCCATGATGTTGAGCAGACAGAAGCCCGGACAGCGTGGTAGCTGCGGTGGTGCTTGCGGTGCTGGCGCCGGTGGTGCCGGCGAATTCAATGTATTCTCCGCAAACGATATAATCTGAGAGAGAAAATCTCCGCCGCCTCCTCCACCTCCTCCTCCTGCTGGGGGTGGTGCTGAAGTGGCTGGACGCGCTGGTTTCGTTGCCGGCTTGGTGGCAATCTTGGTGGCCGGTTTGCTGGGCGGTGGCGACTTGGCGGGTGGTGCTGCCTCCGAGGCGCTGCCCGTGACACAACAGCTGCCCTCGCCCGGACAAAAGGCCTCCGAATCGATGTCGTCACAGAATATGGCAAAGATTCCATTCATGCACTCGCCCTCGCACTCCTTCAGTTCCGGTCCCTGTCCCTGTCCCTGTCCTTGACCCTGCGACTGTCCTGATTTCAGCTTGTTATTGTGCTGATTGTTGCTCTCCTCCTGCTCATCATCTTCCTCCTCTTCCTCGTCCTCCTCTTCGGTGGCAGCTTCCGTTGTCGTTGTCGTCGTCGTCTTCTTATGCTTTGTGGGCTTCTGGGCGTTGTTGTTGTTGCTGTTGGTCTTGGTGCGGGCCGGCTCTGGTGTAGTGCTGGTGGTGGTGGTGCTAGTGGTGCTGCTGGTGGTGGTGCTGCTCGCCTTGCTCGCCGTGGTCTTGACCAGCGTCTGATTGCTCTTCAGATTGCCCATGTGCTCTGTAAGAATTACGGGTAAACAATTAGTTAAACTAGTAAAAATACCCTTATTATTCCCTAATGATTCCTTGAGGCTTCCCTACCGAATTCATTGCTCATTTGGAATTATTTGTAATCCGAAGATAATTTTTTAAGGTTTTCTCAAGGTTTATTTTGGGGTTTATCACTGAAGGGAACGCATAAAATCGTACTAAAAAGTGGTTTTTAATTAACTTCTTTTTTTGTCTTGCGATTGTGAGAAAATTTTCAGTTCGAATCTAAACTAGAAGCTTAAAATGTATGCCAAAAATCAAGACTATATCTGTAATATGTGCTTTAAAATCGATTTTAACCAGTTCTTTTTATAACTCACACAAAATTATGAAGGAATAGGGTTAAGTCAACTCAGCTATTGATATTTAACCTAAATAATATTTATGACATTATTATTTATTTATTTAGTAATCTGACTTTGACCAAATTTGGTGATAATATAAGAAACATGCAACTTGTGAGTTTGGTTGAGATATCTTAAAAAACAAAAAAGTTTTTTATACTAAGCAATTCCGTGATCTTCGACCCCGACTTTGACCCCTATCGTCTTCATTCACCCTAACTTTCTTAATTTAATCTTCTATTCATTTAAATTCCGTTTGAATGATACAAATATTTATTTAACCCATTAAGTCCCTATGGAAAGTTTTGAATTTTTTCTATTTTTTCAAATTTTTCTCCTCGATCTCAAACAAAAAATACTTTGATGCAACAAAATTCTTCAAACAATTTTAAGTGTGACTGCCAACAATTTTCAAAAATCTCTTCGCTAGTCTTTTTTATGATTTTTTGAAAATAGCTAAAAAAAAAGACTTTTTGTACGAAAAGGAGGAAAAAGGGGTTAAAATAGTCGTTTTTAGCAATTAATAATTATTAAGGTCTTTAGGGTCTTGAGGCCTTTAAAAGCCGAGTTTAAATAGGAAAGTTGAATTTCAGAGACTACTCACTGGCTGGTATATAAATGTCCTTGGGCAGCTTGCCATTCGCGTACTCGTCCAGGGAGACACAGCACTTGGTGCCCTCCTTGCAGAGTCCTCCGCTGGTCAAGTACGCCTCACAATATTCCGCAATGCGATCCGCCACACAGACTCCAGTGCAATTCTCTGCAATTAAATTTCAAGTGGCGCTAAGTACTTGCAATTCGACTAATGGCTTCCTTGACTTACTGTTCTCGTCCTCTGCTTTGCTGTTGTCCTCCTTATCCTTGGGCTTGCTCGTGGTGGACTTTTTGGTGGTGCCAACGGACTTCTTGGTGGTGCTGGTCGCTGGTGCTGCGGTGGTTGCAGGCGGACGCTTCGGCTGTGGCTTGGGCTTGGGCTTCGGTGTGGTGCTGGCCGTTGTGGTGGTGCGTCTGGTGGTGCTGCTGCTGCTGGTCGCCGTTGTGGTGCTGCGCGGTGTGGTGGTGCTGCTCGTCGTCGTGCTTATCTTCGGTGTGGTTGCTGCCGGCGTACGCAAAGCGGTGGCATTTTTGCCTAAGTAGAGTTGGAAGATCAGTGGTTTGAGTGGTTGAGTGGCTTCGAGCAGCGCTGGGCACGAAATCTGAATTCGTTAGCACGAAATCTAAATTCGTTAGCACAAAATCTGAATTCGTTAGCAGCCACTTGCTCCCGGAGCCATTGCGTGCCCACCGCTGGTTTAGAGCTTACCTGGTGCGCTCTCAATGCAGCATTTCATGCTGGGCGAGGGACAGGGCACATCGTCGAGCACCTCGTAGCAGATGAGCGTGGCCAGCGTGTGGACACAGACGCCGGGACAGTCCTTGGCATCCGCGGTGCTAGTGATCGTATCCAGCAGGCCTAGAAAAAAGAGAGGCAAAGCATAAGACAGTTGTTGCGACTGATTAGAAGAGTTCTAATTTGGAGTTCAGAATTATGAGATAATTTTTCTGAGAGATGAGATAGTTTTTTCGTGACTTAAGATCGATTTTCAATCGGGAAGGACGGGTTTCGAAAAAATTAGTTTAGTTTCCTATAAATAGTTTTTTCCAACAAATCAGCTCAGTTTTCCAAGAGTTAAGATAGGCTCTCTAACACTAAACATCGATTTTTTAAAAAGGTGGGTTAAGCTATCAAAAAAAAAAGAATCATTTCTTTGACATGTTAAATTGAGAAATTAATTTAAGCGAGAGCTGAGATAGTTTTGCTGAGAGATGCTATAGTTTTTTCGGGAGTTAAGGAACTCGTAGTAATTCCCAAAGATAAGATTAGTTATTTACTAAATGTGAAATGGGTTTTCCGTGAAATATGATTGGTTTTAGAAGAGTTTAGAAAGACTTTCGATGAATTCTGACTAGCAGAGGTGAGATAAATTTTCTGAGAGATGAAATATATTTTCTAAAAAATCAGTTTTCCAAGAGATGAGAAGGGTTTTCCAGGAGTTAATTATATTTTTCGAGATATAAGATCGATTTTGATCGATTTTAAAATAATTTTTCCGACAGATTTAAATGAGATTAATTAAACCGATTTTCAGAGAGATTTATAATTTTTCCAAAAGACTCAAACGAGATTAATTTAACCAAGAGATCGATTTTTTTAGGGTCAAATTCTTCCGAGCGGTTAAATAGGTTTTTCGGCAGATGAGATTGCTTTTTCGGGATATAAGATTGATTTTCGGAGAGGTGAGATAGGCATTTTGAGTGATAAGAACACTTTTCGAAAAGATAAGTGCCATTTTGCACTTTTCCGACAGATAAAAATTGAATTCCCCTACACTATAAAGACGGTTCTTCAAAGGATAAGATCATTACCCAGAAGTATTGCAACTTACCTGACAGAAAGCTGCCTGCGAGCGAGTCATCCTGTGCCTGGACAAGCGTCACACTCGCCAGCAGGAATCCAATACTCAGTGTGCAGATAATGTGGCAGTTGATCATGTTGCTGGGATTGTTATTGCTTCTTCTTATTGGCTTCATTATATTGAAATATTTCTTTACTCAGCGTATTGTTCGTAACTCACGTGTTCATCTTCTGAAATCTGAAATGAAATGAACCAAAGTGAAAGTCAGAAATCTGAGTAAGACTGTAACTGAGTCATCACAACTGTTTTGGCCATGTAACCCAAAAGGCCTGTGACGTAACAGAAAAAAAATCAGCTTGGGGTTGAGAGCAAGCAAGCGCCTAAGATCATTGGCCTAGAAAGAGCACATCAAGTTGATCGCAAACTTTGTTGCAAGACATTGATAACAGCAACTTGTTCTGAAGAAACAGAGAGAGAGAGAGAGAGAGAGAGCGACAGCGAAAGAGAAAGAGAGAGAGAGAGGTGTGGAATCAGAGCTGCCTCAAAAACAAGTTTCTCAAAGTTGCGACTCGCCTCATTCTCTTGGGGAATTTGGCCTGGGAGTTGTGACTGGTTCTGTGACAGGTGTTGTGCTGTGTGTGTGCCCAATTTCAATATTACGTATACGTATTTGGGGGAATTGTCTATTCTGTGGGCCTAATAAATGTATTTAGGTTGCCGCAACTTGCTTTAAGTTTAACTTTAATTAGAACAAGTTATGCTTAAAGTAATATAAAAACTAGTAAAAAAATTACAGTTGAGTGAACAAGACTGTTTGAGACTCTGTTTTAATTTTATTAAAAACTTATATACCAATAAAATACATTTATATTTCCTTTCTTTAAGCCAACTCTGCGCAAAGTTGATTCTTACATAACTTTTTAGTTTATTAAACGATCGTGATGAAATTTTTGAAGCACATTGATATCATATAATTTATTATGTGTTTCCAAATTTAGGAGTGTAGCTTAGAATTTGTGCTTATAGTCTTTTTTCGGCATGGGAAGAAATAATAGGAAATATCCAAAACAAGTAGAAATTGCTAAAAATTTAAAAAAAAAAACCTACATCACAAATTAGATGCATCTAGCTCTGACAGTTACTGAGATATACATAGGTAAAGCGAGCAGACATATGATGCTGAATAAAACTATATATTTTAGAAGGTGGAGAATAATTCCTCTTGCCATTGAAATACATTTTTCTGTTGATAAACTTAAAAAACGCTTTTTGTACTTTTTTAAATACCAAGTCTAAATATGCTGGATAAGTGCAATTTGTGCAATTAAAACTTAAATGCTTAAAGCGATCTTTATGAATGAAATAGAAAGTATCTCCACCAGTAGAAAGATATCTCAGAGATCTTTAGCGAAAGTGCACAACACTTGACAATGGCAACGGCAAAAAAAATAAACAAGACAGAGAATGAAAAGTGTCAGATACATATACCAAACAATTATACTGTCTTTAGAAAATATGAACCCCTCCCCCTACCCCTACCCCTGCCACCTGTTTTCGGCCTCACGTGCGTCGCTTTCACGTTCAAAAGGCAGCAGAAAAAAAAACCGGAAATTTCTTAAAGGGCCAAACATTTGAAAACTGATCGTGTGACAATCCTCATTCATTCTATTTTCTATGCTTTAAAGCTAGAAAGCTTCAAGTGTTCTCACTCCCCCCTCCCACTCTTGCCTCTCTTTGTTGCACGTATTTTAGGTCAACCTGTCTCTGTTCCTCTTTTGGCTTGACGCCTACGCCAGCATGAATACCAAGTCCGGCACCAAAAAAAAGAAAAAAAAAAAAAAAAAAAAAATTTAAATTGAGAATCCAGCAAGACAGCAAAATGTGGGTCAGATGCATAAGGCGCGACGTTGTCGGCACGTTTCACACATTTCTACCCATCTCTCTCTCTCTTCTCTCCCCCTCTCCTTCGCTCTTTAGCACTCTCCCCTCCTCAATTCCCGTTTAGCATTTGGCATGCGAATAATGCGTTGTCTTGAAATACCAAAAAGTTGTTAAGAATTTCTTTTGATTGTTTTGCTGTTGTTGGCCAAAAACAAACACACACACACACGCATGAAATGAACAGTTAAGCATAACGGTAAACGCAGCTATCATAGCTTAGGGGGGTGAGGGGAGGGGTTTTGAAATTTTTAAGTCAGTGGCTCAATTTGCAAATCGTCGCAGTTCTTTCATTTTTAGCACTTCCATTAAAGTCCCGATAGAAATATACACACACATACACATTTATATATATAGCTGAACAAGTTAAGTAACTTTTTGTTGTTGTTCTTTTCTTTATATTGAGCGTTTACTGTAAGTTAACTGTTAGCAGTTGGATGTCGTCAGGAGACATCATGTGGCATGCACTTGGAATGCGGCACAGTTTGTCTTGTTGCCACACTTGCCACAACACAGCACACAACTATATGCAAAGTCTGTTACACACACACACACACACACTTAGAAAACGTTAACTAACCGTGTTTTATAGGCCAACTGCTTTTGGGCCAACTGCACCTTGCGAAAGCCAGAAACAAACTGACCATGGCTCAAGGTTCTCAACGCTTGGGAAGCCGTTAAGACCAAGGCCAAGACTCAAAGACTCGTACTCGGATTCGAAGACACGACTCAAAGACACGACTCAAGTCGACGCGGAGAAAGTGAGCAATAGAAATAAACTGCGAGTAAAAGAGCAACAGTCCATTAAGCAGATAAAGAGCACGTTCTCTTGTGCGCTCTATCTCTCTCTCTCTCTCTCTCTCTTGCCACCTGTTCTGTGGCATGCTACCTGTTGTTGATTTCCCATACGAATGTCGGAAAAATAATATGTATTAGGAAAAAAAGCCTGGAACCATTTAATGTGGAAATAAAAATTAAAAAGCCAAAATTTGCAATAACGTTATTAGGAAAGAAATTGAATTTAGAATATTTTTTTAAGAATATCAAAAACCAAGAAAAAAAGCATTAAATAAAGCTTTAAGAAACCAAGATAGGGATGAAAAAAAGGTATCATAAATAAGGCAATTTTTATACAACATGTTTTGGGGTAAAAAAAAATTAGGGAAAAATTAGGAAGACAAAAATTAGAAACGCCCAAAATCAAAAATATTTTTCAAAATATAGCCTAGTAAATTAACATATTTATTGATTTTGGCCTTTCCTTTTTTTTGTAGCGTACATTTTTTATTTTCCTTATTTTTATATCAAAAGCCAAAATCAAAAATATTTTTATGAGTCAAACGAGTTTTAAAAAATAGATGCAAATAAGAATATGAATTGCGTGCCAATTAAATTAAAATGCCTAAAAACCTTATCTTTATCTTCGATATAAGACGGTTGTCAACTATATCTTATTTGAATTGTTTTTTTTTTTTTGCTTTTTTGTTGAATTTTTTAAATTATTTTATGTTCTTACTTCTTCACAATATAGTTTAAAAATCTCAATATGACTAGATGATTGTCATTTTTAATAAATTAAAATAAAGTAATAGAGTAAAATATTTCTGATTTTGATTGTTCATAATTTTTGTCTTTAAATTTTTTTCCTAATTTACTACTTTTAAAATATTTCCAAGCTGAATTTAAAAATGTATGATTTTCACTTTCATCAAAATTTTTGTTTTTTAAATTTTGTCCTTATTTTTATACACTCATAATTTTTCTTAGTTGAATTTCCTAATCCATGATTCCTTGTTTTCATCCTTATTTTGCTTACTTAAAGTTTTTTTTATTATTTTTATATTTTTTTTTTTGCTTCTATTATTCCCTTTTTTCCTAAATAAAATATGCGAAATTCGTATACCTGTTGTTACCTGTTATTGCCGGCTGCTTACTCGTAAGCCTGGTCACTCCAGCTGGTCACTTTATCAGTTGCCAATTTTTAACGCCATCTCTTTTGAATTATGGCCCACTTAGCGGATTATAATACAGCCCCTATTTACAAACAAAAAAAACCAATCCCAAAATCCGCATCTCGAAACAATTTGCGCATCATTCTCTCGGTTTACCTATGCAAATCTCAAGTGCAACCTATGCAAATTTACAGCCCTTTCTTTTTTTTTTTTTTTGGCAAGTCAGCGGGAGATTTGCCAAGTAAAGCTCATATGCAAATCCTGAAATCCTGAAATTCTGAAGAGAGAGCTGTTGACTGTTGTTGTCCTCACTGTTGTCAAACATTGTAAAATGCAATTACGAGTGCATAAATCAGAAAATCAAGAGATCTCATCGATATTGAATTCGCCAAACGAGCTGGGAAAATCGCATAATCTCTTACGTAATCCCTACGTTACGTGGTTTTGCATAAACCTAACCTCAACTATGCTAAAAGTGCCTTCAAGGATTTAAGTTTGAATTATGTAAATTAGATTTTAATGCCCAGTAATTGGTTGTAAGTTATTTTGAGTTGTTGCATATCCGGATTTCTGTTTTATAGGTAGAAATTTTAGACTGTGTTTCGTGATCTTGTAAAAAACTATCCTATTTAGTTTATTAGGATTAATAAGAATTTTATGCAGATTTAATGGTTGTAAGTTAGTTAGTTAAGTTAGTCTCAGTTTAAAATTCGCTTAACTTCATAAAGCAAATTTTTAATTCAAATATCATTAAATAATAACAAAGTATCTCTCTGCCCGTATAAATTCAATTTAATTCAAATTCAAATATTTCAACTTGGAAACTTAAAACAATCAATTTTCATATTACATCAGCTAATATTTAACTTAACTTATCCTATCTAGAAATCCCTTACCTTACTAACTCTAATACTTTCATTATTATTAATTATTGCTACTAATACTTTTTGATCTGATTGGGTTTTTCTAGGTTTTCTCAGATCCTTGCAATAATGGATCATTTTTAACATTTTTTGAATACCCCCAGAATTTTAAATTTATAACATTTCAGTTATATTTACTTTTAATGATTTTAAATATTTCGTAACTTTTACATAAATTTTTACATTAATGTTGATCAACTGTACTAAGTTGTCACTAAAAAAAAAAAAAAATGAATTAATTATTTGGAAGCATACTATTTTTAAATTTTCTTTGAAATTAATACATTATTTAATAGTTTTGCTGAAGAAACATATCATTTATTTATTGTCTGAGTCCAACTAATTAGCCCTGGCAGTCTACAAAACTAACGCCCCAAATCGAATCAAATGTCTATGAAAGGGACAACATATTTTTTTTTTTTTTTGAGGAGCCATGAGACGCGACGCGTTACGTAGTTTCGCGGATGTTCCCAGGCTCAGACACAGACGCATCCTTGCTCCTTGCCCCTTTCCAGCGAAACGTCTTCACACGGAAATTTGAATAAAACGCTGCATAAAAAATTGAAAGTGGTAAAAAAAAGTGAAAAAAGTTCAAAAATAAAAAAAAATTGAGGAAAAAAAACTTATTTATCATTCTGTGCGTTGCGTGTGAGGATTTTATACCTGAGCCTGGAACCTGGCCCCTGGGCAAAGGATAAGACAAATAGATAGATAAGGTGGTGGTGGTAGTTTCGCCAACAGGATCGAGACGAGTCCTGCGTATGCAAATCACTCGATCTGAGACTGAAGTCCATGATGATGATTCCTTTTCAATTCATATTCAAACAATGCCGAGGGTCGACCTGGTCCTGTTCATGGTCCTGTCCCTGTCCTTTTTTTTTTTTTGGCCACACATGTTTTGTGTCTGCGTTTTTTATACATTAAACGTCGTATTAAAAAAAAAAAATTGATTAAACCCTTTTCGTTATGTGCGCGTTTTTTTAGCTGATTTTTCCTCTTTTTTTGAATACCGTTTGCTCATCCCGTTGTCGTATTTTCACTTTTTTCGTGAGAACTTTTGAAGATTGCACCTTGAGAATTTTGAAGAATATATTGAATGATGTATTGGAGAGTTGTAGATAGGTGCAAAGATTAGCTACAAATTTATTCAGTTATTTATGGAGTCGACATAAAATAGTTAAGTATTTTAAATATAATTATTAATTACAATTTTGAATTATCAATTAATATAATGGATTACATTTAAAGTTAAACTCATTAGTTTTCAGTTGTTTAGCTTTCTATTTTTATTGAGTTAAGCATTTAAAATATATTTATTGATTAAGATTTTGGCTTAAAGGTTTGATAGAAATTTTAAAATTTAATTTAAAGTTAAGCTCATTGATTTTAAAGCTTTAAATATTATCTACATATGTTTTTTTTTTTTAAATTTCCTAAAAATTATAAAAATATATTAAGAATTTTTTAAAATTCCAAGAAATAAGTTAAGAAGACGAAATCATAAATAGAATGATAAATCTAGGTAATGTGTTTTGGTTCATTAAAATTTTTTTATAAAATTACCTAAAACTACCTAAAACATTTAGAATTTAGTAAAACTCCTAGAAATAATTTAAAAAATCTGAAAAAAAGAGTTATAAATCTAGATACTTGTTGTGTTTATACAACAGACTTAATTTCTTTGTGGTTACATATTTCTCCCAGTTCCTCATAATAATGCTTGAGGCGATTTATCCTCAATCATTTTACCCGCCTGTCCTCATCCCTCATTCCCTCATTCCTCCACCCTTCTGCTAGCCAAGCGTCATAAGCGATTCACCCCCTGGTGTGTTTCTGATCTGTTTTTTTTTTAGGGACAGGGCCGAAATCTGGCCAAGAGTTCAATTTGCATATTGAGAATCATGTAAATTGTAAGGGCTGAGGGTTTGTCATGGGAACAAAAGATGCATTCAATTTCAAAGAATAGATGGATGAAATCAATATTTGAGGTAATTAATTAACAGCATCAAAAAAACCAACAACAATATTAACATTTACCAATCAATTGTAGACAATTTAATATTATCGGAATTTACAATCAAATGCAATAAGTCAAATTATATGGGGATATTATGATATCAAATATCATATCAGAAATATTTGCAAGAAAATCAAGAATCAAGTTAGACGTAGTATCAAAATTGTTGAAATTATTGCACATATGTTAAAATATGTTAAAAAAAAATTGAAAACATTCAGTAATTCAAAAAATGATTGTTTGTTATCTAATTCAGCTGATATGGCAGCACTATGAGCGTAAATGTGCACAGCGCCATCTTTTGTCTGTTTTGCGAAATATAAATGCGCCACCTATGATTTAGTTATTACGATGAGAAAACAAATGAACCCTGACCTATGCGATGTTGGGTTGATACATCGGGTCGAAACTTCGATGCATCGATATATGACTAATGCTTTAAAACCATGCCATATTTAAAAGAAAAATCTAATTTTTAGTTTAATAAAGCCAATTTTTTTCATAAAAACGGATGCTTTCTAACGGTTTTTAAGTTTTAAACAGTTTTTATCTTAAAATTATAAATAAAGCGATTATTTTTCTTACATCACTAAAATGAGCTAGACTTTTCGTTCACTTTTGGTGAGTAGTTCAATTGAACCTTATTAGAGCGATTCGATAATGCCGTCGATAGATTTGCAAACAAAATCGAAATTAACCGTACGTGTCCAAAATCAGCTGCGTCCGAAACAAACAATGCGGTACAACAAACACATAAATACCTGGACTCTGGCTTGCTAAAACGTTATTAACTTGTGAAATCAGTGAGAATTAGTTGTGCCTAAACGAGAGACGCATAAACAACGAACAAGAAGAAGCTGAAGAGAGAGAGACAGCGGAACGCGATGACGACACAACGAAAAGTGCGGCGCAATCTACTGACTGCAAGTGGATTGGCGTTGGCGTTATTGTTGTTGTTGTTTTATTGGACAGACCTGACGCGAGGCTATTTTGCATCTCTCGATGAGGCGGCGACAAACAAGAACTGTTTCTGTGAGGTGAGAATAGGAGTGGGAGAGAGAGAGAGAAAGTGCACTCAAGTGAAACCATTCACAATAATCATACATCCATTCACAGTTGGAGGGCTCAATTAACGACTGCAGCTGTGATGTGGACACCGTGGATCATTTTAACAACATGAAAGTTTATCCGCGACTGCAAAGTTTGTTGGTGAAAAACTTCTTTAGATTTTACAAGGTAAATCTAAAGCAGGAGTGCCCCTTCTGGCCGGACGACAGTCGGTGCGCGATGCGCTTCTGTCAGGTGGAGAACTGTGAGGAGAAGGCCATACCGCAGGGCATCAAGGATAAGGGAGAGCACCGCGAGAAGTTGGCTTCATTCAAGGTGAGTTCGCGATGTGTGAATTTCTCAAGAATCGTTCTTCCTCTTTATGACACTATCAGTATTATTGCTATCAAAGTGTTATCAGTGCGGAAACTCGAATTAATTGATTTCCAGCACATAAACAGTTACTAGATGAGTAAAACCGACTGTCTGATACCCTGTACTTAATTTGAAAAAAATATATATAGAAAAAAATAATAGTACATAAAAAATGACTAGTAGAGTGAAACCAACTGAGTGATACCCTGCACTTATTTTGGGAAAAATAAATATAAAGAATATAAAGAAAAAATAAATATAAATAAATATAAAGAAAAAACAGGAAAACTGTGTGTGTGGGTGAAAAAGGGGGCGTATGCAACTTTTGATATAATCCTAAAGCTACATACTAAGTTTGGTGTTTCTAGCTCTTATTCTCTATGAGATCTATATGTTGACTCATTAGAAAATACTATTTTCTTAATCAGCATAATGATTAAAATACTATTTTCTTAATAAGCATAATGATTAAGTATTCTCAAAATATAACGAGTCACAAGATTAAATAAAATTTCCATATTTAAAAAATAATTTTTCCTTATTTTTAAAACCTTTTTTTTTCTTCATATATATAATATTTATTTATTTTAGTTGCTTATAATTCTTAAGATGAGTTGAAAAAGAAAACTACCATATTTAGTGAATTTAACTGAATTTAATTGTAAAAATCCTTACTTAAAATACTGAACATATGTAGTTGATGGGAATTTGCCACGTCCTCCTTCTGCTTTTCTACTTTTAAATGCAGCGTCTAAAAATGGGCTCTTTATTTTCTTTAAGCTTAATGAGCTTTGCCATAAATAAATCGACTATCTCTGCTCAATGGGTTTTGCCATAAATACTCATATACTCGTATATGTGAATTATCTCCCAACACTTGATGAATGAACGTGTTGTTTGTGGGGCGTTTGCAATGTGGCAATCAGTTAACCAATCTTCTACTGGATCAGTCAACAAACTTTTGAGTTCTATAAAGAGAGCTGACGTGGCCGACATATAGACGCCCCTATTTTATTGTTTGTATTGTTTTAATCTACTTAAATCGTAATTGTTTACTTGGCATTTGCATAATACACTATAAATGACTTACAATGTTATTGACAATTTACACAGCTGGTTTTATCTATAGTCTAGACTCTATTGATTGACTTCCTCATATTCTCACCTTTTTTGCAGTATACAAAAGAGGCGCAATTGGACAGAGGTTGCTCCGATGTGGCGGATTTTGATAGTGCTCTGGGTTTCCTGGACACGAGCATCAGTGATCAGGCGCATAAGGAGTTTGAACTTTGGGCCAAACACGACGAGGCCGAGGAAGATTTTTGCATTGTCGATGATCATGATGCGGGCGCTCAATATGTGGATTTATTACTGAATCCTGAACGCTATACGGGCTATCGTGGTGATTCGGCGCATCGCATTTGGAAGAGCATCTATTTGGAGAACTGTTTCGGTGGCAACAACGAGACGGCCAATAAATTTTCAAGTTATATGCCTCACTTGGATCTGCGGAATGTGTGTCTGGAACAGCGCGCCTTTTATCGCATCATTTCTGGTTTGCACTCCAGCATTAACATACATTTGTGCTCCAAATATTTGTTATCCGAGTCAAAGGACTTCCTGGATCCGCAAGGCATTTGGGGACCCAATGTCAAGGAGTTCAAGCAGCGTTTCAGCCCAGAGACAACAAGTGGCGAGGGACCGCATTGGCTAAGAAATCTATACTTTATATATTTGGTTGAATTGCGAGCATTGGCCAAGGCGGCGCCTTATTTGCGTCGCGAGGACTATTACACGGGCATTGCCGAGGAGGATGAGGAGGTCAAGCTGGCCATGCACGATATGCTCTCAGTTATTGAGTGAGTATCACTTGAATACAATCGAAAGAATCATTTCTAATTTGTGTACCCCTTTTTTAACAGATCGTTTCAATCACATTTTAATGAGAATGCGCTTTTTAGCAGCGGCATTGCCTCCATAAAATTCAAGCACGATTACAAGGAAAAGTTCCGAAATATATCCAGAATCATGGACTGTGTGGGCTGTGACAAGTGCAAGCTGTGGGGCAAACTGCAGACGCAGGGCCTGGGCACAGCTCTGAAGATCCTGTACTCGGAGAAACTCAATTTGGCCACGGAGAGTGGCTTGTGGGATAAACCACACATTGAGGCAGATCCCATATTTCGATTGTCACGCACAGAAATAGTGGCGCTATTTAATGCCTTTGGCAGGTGCGTTGCAATTACCATTTTTCAATGTCTTGTTGAGGTCTGCATGAATGAGCTAAAACGAAGTTAGAAGCATTCAATTCAATTCAAAGTGAGCCTCGCACTCACTCAATTCGGTATCGTTCAAATTAATTCATTTGAACTCGAATTTTGAGTGAATTCATGCAGACCTCTAGTTTTTAATCTTCCAAATCCAGTTGACTAATATAATCTATAATCTTTGCAGATTATCAACCAGTATATACGAGATGGAAAACTTTCGGCGTGTGCTCAGATAGCTCTCATCTTAAAGGCGCCATGAACAGGGCTCGATGGAATTCCCCCTCGTTAGAGCGACTCTGTGCAATTGCTCAAAAGCCTCTAACTCTAACTACTAGTTAGCTGAATACGCACGCACATTATCTAGTGGATTTTACCTCCCGGTTTCCCTCCAAATAGTTATTAACCCAACCAACCTGAGGCTAGCTAACCATGTCGACCTGCAGTTATTGTACATACATTTGGGAATTCATTAAATATTTTAATTTTGTAGGCTACTTGTACTTTACTACTATTTATACTTTAACCTCTGCGTTATACAAGTGTATTTTTTCTTATTGTAAGCTAGCGTATAATTATTTATTGTGTACTATGCCTAATTATACTTAGGAAACAATGAAAAAAGACCGTTGTGCAATAATTAACAACTGACGATGTTCGTTTTTATTCAACCGTTTCATAACCGGTTGACAAGCTATTGATCAAACATTACCATGCCAATCTATCTGGCAACGCTGGCTGTCAAGGCAATTCGATAACGATAAATAAGATACAAAATTTACATAGCAACCGAGTTTTTTCTTTTTTCAAAAGTCAAAAGAAACAAAACTCTTCAAGTGAAACTGTCTTAAAAATTGAAGTTATATATTTAAAACACAAAATGGTTGTTTTGAATGTAAAACGCGGCGACGACAGCCTGTTTCTGTACGAGACAAGTGTGACTTCTACGACGGATGCCGTTATTCGTGAGCTGGTGTCCGTGTTCAACGGACGCTTGAAAATTCAGCGATTGTGCATGGAAATTGAGGAGCTGGCCGAGCATGGCACCATGTTGCCGCACGAAATGATCGGTCTGAACGACGATCAGATCGAGGAGCTGAAGCTGAAGGACACCTTCGCCGACAGGTGCGTGCCCATGGGCGGCTTCAGCTTCAACAAGGATCCGCTCTGCCGTCGCAACGGGCAGCAACCGAATGAGACGATGCGCAAAGTGTTGGAAAATGCCATGAAAGATGCCAAGGACATGATTGATAAGGTATTGATGCCAGCCAACTCAACAACTACCACAGTTAATAGTTGTAATCCTCCACAGAAACTAGTCAAGTCTAACAAGACGCTGACCCTCAAGATTGTCGAGGAGGCTCTCAACATTCTGCGTGGCGCCGTGACAATTGTTTATCCCATGAAATTGCCACCACACGACACTATTCAAATGGAGTTTGTCAATATGGAGGATCTGACTGGAACTCAGGCCTCCAAGGAGGTCATTGAACCCTCGAAGGCCCAGCTGTGGTTTGCCGGTCGTCAAGTCTTGCCCGGCAAACAACTGAGCGAGTATTTGGGCCAAAACGATAAGACCAAGGTAATTTGTATTTTTATATTTATTTTTTTATTATTCATTAAATGTCAACTAAGAGCAGTTGACAAAAAGAACTTGGAAAAATTAAAATAAAATTGAGTTATTATTGAAACTAAACTAAAAGGTTTAAAAAAATGATTGATAAGAAAAATCAAAAAGAATCAAAAAAAACTCTTAAGAATTAAATAAAATTAAGTACTTAATGTAATAATAAAACTTAAACTGAAAAGATAAAAAAAACACTTCATACACCCTAAATTTGTCAAATTTTTGTATAATAAAAAAGATATGATGCAAATTTCTTAATTTAACTTTCTATTCATTTAAATTCCGTTTAAATGATACAACATTTTCATCAACCCATTAAAATGGAAAATTTTAAATTCTTGGAAAAGTCTACTTTTTAAACTTTTATCCTCGATTTTTAAAAAAAAATATTTTAATGCAACAAAATTTTTCAAACAATTCTATTAACATTTTTGAAAATAAGCTTATAAAAGAAAATCTACGAGGTAAAAATCGAGTGGCAAAAACATTTCCATACCTGATTATTTTGTGACGAACAATTTTATATTGGTCATATAAATTATAATTTTCGCATAAAAGATTTTCATTATTAGATATAAAAAGTCGCGAGTTTTAAGCGCAATGTGCCGAATGCCAAAACATTATTTTAGGGAAAATATTGATATTTAATTTAATATTGTTCGTCACAGAATTCAATATCAAAAATTGTGGGGCATGGAAATGCCTTCGTCCCAAATTTTTTAACGGGTAAAGAGGTTTTATTTACAAGTTAGACTGTTTTGAAATTCTTTTCTATATTTTTCTTATTGTAATTATTATTTTTATGCTTGGTCAACTGAGATGAACTGAGTCGTTTATTTTTTGCTAATAAAAAAGTGTCTAGTTTCTTAAGATAATTATTTATCTCTTGTTCATATTGTAATTATTTGTATTTATTTAAATTTTTGTATGCTTGCTGTCAGGTTGTGGTCAAGTTGAATCAACTGGGCGAGGGTCCGCCAGCTCGGGAGCAGGTGATGACCGAGCAATTTCGTCGCCAGATGATGGCAGCTGAATTTAAGCGTCAAGAGGAGCTGAAGGTAAGTGTCAATACTCGATTGAATGCCAAATATTTTATTTAATATATATTGGGTCTTATATATGTAGATGTGTATACAAGTATATAAGAATATCTATAAACAGATTTATAGTTAATCAAAAGTGTAGAATGTTAAGCTTGCATTTGGTGTTCCCGACCCGTTTTCACCGTGATTTATCCATATAATATATATATTTTCATAGATCAACTAAACTAATTCGTATTCTTACCAAATCAAATAATCAAGTCATAGACGTATTTCTTTGTCTTTAGAAAACAATTGTTAGGTTCTTGATTTGTCTAATACATATTATATTTTTCTAATTAAATGCATTTTGCCCAAAGTTTTGGTGCTATTCCCATTTAGGAATCTAGGGGCAAGTATTATTCATCTGGTTCAGCAGACTGTCAATCGAGTTCCGGTGAGATTATCGTTGGTTTTTCTAGTTTAGATATTTTTTCAAATAAATATATTTAAATTCTTTGCTAAATGCAACTCGGTTTAAAATCCAAGGCACATCTACTGAACCAGATGTGCTACTATTTATTTATTTTATTATGTGTTGTTCTGGTTGCTAAAGCTCTTGACAGTTATATTATATATTAAGTATATAATATCGTTTCATTATGTAAATATCGTTTTGCATACTATTTTGGTAACAAGGGCTAAAGAAAAAGCAGATGTGAGCTAAGAATAATGCTGAATTCAGTAAGCAAATTGATGTCGTTGCTTTTCCTATATTTATAACTTTATACTATATCTGTAGTTGTAGATACTTAGCAAACATTGTATAAATGCCTAGATAAATAGCGCTGAGTAGAAATTAAATTCAGTTCAGGTCCATAAAGTTTGGTAGTTGCTCTTCTATAAAGTGTAACAATTTTCATTCGTAACTACCGAAAGTTATCTTAAAGTATAACTAGAGGCTTCTCCGGCACATCACACTTGACTGCCTTCTCGTCTTGATCCTGGTCCTGATCCTGATCATCATCCACAAAATGCTGTTCACTTGTGCCCGAATCACCAGTCGGACTCAAGGGTATCAGTGACTTGGTGCTGCCCACCATTTCATGGGTATCAAGTGGATGTCCCTGTTCAGTCACCACCGGATCTAATCCTGATTGTTGCTCCAAGTCCACGACGTCATCGTCTGTATCATAAATATTATCGGGCTGCTTGGAATTGGCATTGCCAAAGACATCATCATCGGAATCATCTCCAGCGCAAACGCAACGCATCTTGGCATCGTCACCCACCTGCCAAATCAGTAGGAAATCAGCGACGTTTTCGGTAATTATCTTGTCTACTATATGCGGAACATCTCAAAAAAAATTGCAATAAAAAGGCCCATTTATGATGAATTTAGGTGAAAAATTATTTCGGAGAATCCACTAATTTTTTTTAAATAAATTTTGAAAATTTTGTTTTATAAAAGTACTTTTTCTCGCACTTGTAAATTTTTGGAAAAAATTTTAATTTTTTGACCCATATAGAGAATTCACAATAAATGAAGAGCATCATGTAATCATGGTTAGTGCGCCGCTTTCGAAACATTTTTTTAAACCCAAAATTGCGCGTGCGATTTACTTCCTCCACTCCTGAAAAAATAGTTCATAATCCACTTTCCTCAAAAAAAATTTTTCGGGGTCTCTAAAAATTTGTATAATTATGAATCTTTACATCTCCACCTCCCTTTAGTATGATGCCTTAAAGTGCATTTACACTAGTTGACAAGCTTGTCAATTTCATCTAAGTAGGCTTTGCTTTTTTCCAGGTCAACGTTATTTTGCTTAGAGTTGACCACCGTTTACACTAGAGTTGACTAAGTTGCCATCAAAATTTGCAGCCTACTGAGATGAAATTGACAAGCTTGTCAACTAGTGCAAATGCACCTTTAGAATCAAATCTGTCCTTTTTAAGACCAGTTTTTATTTTTCTAGAATATTCACATTTTTGACGACTAGCAATATATACAGGAAGAATGGAAAACATTTGAAAAAAATCCATAAATCGACAAGTGAGAGAAAAAGCAGTTTTGCAAAACACAAAGCAAACTTTATAATTAAAAAACAATGCAAAATTAATTTTTATTTTGCGCAATTTTAAAAAATTTTTTAAACAAAAATTCATCATAAATAGGCTTCTTCTTTTTTGAGGTGTTCTTTATAGACTAGAAATTTACCCCGTTTTCTGCATGTCAATGCAGTTAACTTACCTTGACAGATTTGGTAATAACACACAATGATATGGAGGATATCACAAACAGCACAATGGGCACAATCAACGAGACGAGCAGCTCGCGATAAACTTTATCCAGATCGTAGCGTGCAACCACAAATTCAACATTTGCATCCTAAATATTCATAAAGAAATAACAATTTTAATTGAAATTTGAGGTGTGCGTAGTTTAAGCCATGTTGTTACCTTATTGTAGTAGCATTGATAGCGTGACTGGGCCGTGTTGTTGTCCCCATCGTTGCCATAGCGTGCCACAAAGTCTTTGCACTCGCCCCGCAACGTATTGACGCAACCCTCCAGATTGATAAACAGTTTCTTCCAGCTGTATATGGTCAGATTCGCTTGATTGGGCAAGAACTTTTGCTCTGGATCCACAGATCTTGTGCTGTTCTCATAAATGGCCCAGAATTGGGTAAAGTTCATAAATGGCGCCGGCAACGTTTCGTGTTCCAACAAAGTTCCATTCACACAGTCCGTGGCACTGTCAGTGGGCGTTTAAAAGTATTAAAGATGTATTTTTGGATAAGGAGTTGTCTGTGGACTTACGTTATGCGATTGTCGGATTCACGTGTGACCGTTGCACAGTTGGTCAACAGATTGCCATCATCTTCCTTCCAGAATTCGGTGGGTTCAATGCGCACTCCATGCTCCTTGCCACGTGCCTCATTGAAGGCCACCGCAGTCTCACAGTCCGCGGCAATCACATTGTCTTCCTGTAAAATATTTGGAATTAATGTATAAAAATTAAACAAGCTCAAATTTGGTTAATTTTATGAATCTTAATTAGAATCAGGGATTAAAACCCTAACCGAAACGGTAACCTTTAACCGGTAAAAGCCGATTGAAATTTAAAACTGTAACTGAAACCGTAAACGAAAAAAAAATCCCATTTGACCGAAACCTTTGAACCGAAACTCTATAAACCCAAATAACCGTTTAGTAACTGTTTCATTTATAAGGGTTAATTTCTTTTTTTTATGCATCAAAAACCATTATTTTAATTTTTAATTTAAATTTGTTATGTTTAATTTTAAATGTTTAGTTGTGATATTCATGATCAAATTTGTTAAATGATATATTACAATTTTTTTTATGAACCGTAGTCATACTGGTATATTTGAAAACCATAACATTCAAAAACCGGTTGAACCGAAAACCTGAATGCGAACATAACCGAAACCGCAACTGAACCCGATATTCGATTCGGTTTTAATTCCAGATTAGAATAATTTAAATTTTGGACTTTAGAACATGTAATTAAAAAAAAGCGGAATAGTTTGATATAATAACCAAATTTATCTAGACTGCTTACATATTGAAGGAACTTGGTTTCGAGCAAAAAATTTACAGAGTTTAATACCAAAATTTAAAAATCGACAATAAAAAAATTAAACTAGTTATATTTTTTCCAATAATAAAAATATCAAGTTTTCTTAAAAAAAAATTAAACCGATTTTAGAGTGGAATGTCATTTTAATCTTAGTTGGACCTCAATCTTTAAAAAAAAAAATTGGAAAATTGCTTACGCGAAAATCAAGTTGTCAATTTTTTAATTATCTCGATTCTTAGTACAAAAATAATCGAGTTAAAGAAGTTTAAAATCGCTTTTAAGGTAATTTTAAATCTACTACTCACATGCATGATGAGTGTGTTGACATTGGCTGTGGTTATGCGGGAGCAATAGCGATCACAGCTGAAGGGTCTCCTGATCTTGGTGCAATGGACGCCGTGACACTCGAAGAATCCATTCAGTTTGGTGTTATCCTTGGCCGAGTTTATCGTCGGACCATCCGGCTTGTGATGGCACAAAAAGAACTCGGACATGTTCTTACAGTGACCTGCAAAGCATAAGGAATAATAAAATCAATATAAAGATTTAATAAATAAGAGAACTTGCCATTGGAGCAGTTGAAGACGCCGCGTATATTGTTGCACACGGTGCCATTGTTGCAGTTGAATTTGTTGAGGCGACTCAGGTCAATCTGCGGAAAAGGGAAAGGGCAAAGGCAGTAGTTGAAATGAGTTGAGATTTTTACATGTGCCGTCGATTTGAATGTGATCATAAAATTCACTGGCGCCAAGTGGCGACGACAAAGTCTTGAAATGTTTGTGCCACATGAAGTGGCAGCAAGCTGTGTGACTCACTGTGATGACGTCTGTACGCCGAGTCTCATCAAATAAAAGAGAAGGCAAGGGAGGAAGTAAGGACTGTAAGGACACTTACCATGGCACAGGAGGTGTTCGTCACTCGAGTGCAGTTATTGAGTTGGATATCGGTGCCATTGCGTCGCACCACCGAGTGGATTTGTGGACAGAAGCCGCTGGTGCGTGTCAGACACCATTCACCACACGATGCCCAGGGACAATTGTTGGGCATCTGACGGTCCACGGTCTGGCACATGACAGGATCCAGCTCAAAGCCCGATTTAAAAGCTCTGCAAGAAAAAAAGTTATACAATTAAAAGGGCATTTGTATTTGTCAAACTGAAATTTAATATTTCTACAAAGAAAAAAATTCGGAACCAAGTATAAAATACCAAATTTAAGTGTGGTTTTTTTTTAACAATATCTTGATTATTGGGGCTCTTTAAGAATTTTTTCAGTGAAATCGGAGTATTTACAACACAATAACAGCAAAAACAACAGCACAAAGAAAGCTAGGTCAGCTTTACAGCTATTTTGTCAATTTTGCGGCTTAGAATTCTCAACAGGTTCTAATGTCTCAAAGTTGACATCAGACTTGGATTGCTGGTCAAGTCAACACAACGGTACTGATGATAGAGACTGGAAACTCTTGAAATCTCTTAGTGAAAAAAATGTTTTATGCTTACTTAACCATTTTAACATTGAGTGTTTGTAATTTTAACTGCATTTTGTGTTTAATTTAGTAATATTATCTTTAAAAAATGTATGTCAAAATCAAGTATTTTTAACTTGAAATTTAGAATGGATTTTTGGTTTTCTGTGTACTCACTTGAGGGAGGGCGAATAGATGGCCACGCTGAGGTAAACGATGGACACGCAGGATAACACCATGGTCAGCTGGCAGAGGCAAATGGCGCGACAGATGCGTTTGTCCTGCTCGGGTATCAAACGTGGTTTGTCCTTGCGTCGCGCCATGTTTGGGAAGGAACTAAGGATATGGATGAGCTTATAAATATTTCAGTTCCAGTTCCTGTTTGGATTTTAACTCTAAGCGACTTGTTGATATTTCTGTTCACACTTCTTTCACTTTACTTCAAGTTCTTTAAATTAAGAAAATTGTTCCCTGTTTCGATTGGTCCTTTGAAATTTTTGATCCAAGGCTGTGGATGAGCTAAGCAGGAGACTTGTTGATATCCCTACTACTTCCTCGCTTTCCACTTCATCGACTTTCACTTTTGTTTTTTATTTTTCTTTTAAGTTTTTTGGTAGCTTGGTGGTATTTTAAGTTTAAGGACTGCGAATGAGCTAAACCAGAGACTTGTTGATACTGCCAGTTCCCTAAAAATCTTTACCCTATGTCCACTTTCCACTGGTATCAAGTCTGCTGTCGTCTGTTCCCGTTGTCCTGTTGTCCTTTCACCCTATGCCGTTTTCAAGGTGATTTCGTTTGTTTGCAGGGTTGGGCTAAATGTTGTTGGTATCGAAAAGGGGGAAGGACTATGAGGTCCTTGGGGTTGCTATTTGAGGCTCCAAGTTGATTTTTTTTGTTCTGTTGTTTGTTCTATATTTGTGTCAACTGTTTTTGGGTATTCGTTTTCGTTGCCTTTGCCAGGTGTCGCATTTTTTATGGATGAGCTCTAGAGTTGGAATGGGTTCTATATTTTTTTTATTATTGTTCTTATCGATGGGTTTATAATTTAAGTTTTAAGCCAAACTGCAACTCACGTCCGCCTCCTGTGCGTGCTGAAACAATACTGAATGGGAACTTCTTGGCCAGTGCTGGGAATCGCAGTCCAAAAAGGATTCGCTTTTGGGTTTTCTCTGCACTGCGCACTTTTACTTTCAACAGCAGCAGCGAAAAAAAACGAAAGTAAATGGCCAAAACAAACCCCAGAGTTTGGGAATATGGCTCAACAAATGTTATCTCTTCCTTCTCCGCTCTTTTCTCCCATTTCGCTCTGCCTCCCATAATGACGCCTGCGCTGTAGAGAGTGAGAGAGTCTAACAGAGAGAGAGAGAGCGAGCGAGAGAGAGAGCAAAGCTTTTCCTTCTGCCCAATAAAATAAAACTTTCAAATTGCTTTTCTCTTTTGCTTTCTTTTTTATTTGAATTTTTTTTAAGTGTAATTGTTTATTATTAATTAGGCCCGTTAGCTTGTTAAATTTGTTTATTGATAAAGACACGTTAAGTAAAAAATTTTTAATCATTTTTGCATTCAAATATTTTGTTTGTATGATTTAAAAAAATTCTCATAAGCAACGTGCGTTATATATCGGTTCTGCTATTAAGCTATATATACTCGATATATATACATATATACAGTTATAACATGTAAGTATATATGTATATATATGTTGCACATACTTGTATATACTTGTTTAATCCATTAAATGTTCATTTGTTTTTTTACATAAGATTGTTTAAAACTATTTCGAAAATGTCGGAAAGTTTATTTTATTATTTTTTGGGTGAATATTATTTTTCATATTTTTATTAAATTTTTGGTTCTGCATTCAATGGTTTTCAAAATGATTTTACGGATTAGAGAGTTTTATACCAATGTGTTTTCTAACTATATAGATCTCTAATCCGCAGATAACTCTTCAGTTAAATTTGATGTCTAGAGTTATATAATTTTGTTTGATTTCTTTACTTAATATTTTGTTTATGACTACTATCACAATTTTTTTGAAAACAAGCATTTTTTTTTTATATATGTGGAAAGGTCGAGAAATTTCGTTTCTTAATGCTCTCTATATAATGTGGGCAATTGCGGAGCATCGATTTTATTTTTATTTATTTCAAAAGCGAGCGAAAGTCTAAAAAACATATGCTTTACAATAAAACTCAAGTTTTATACATATATAGAAGATTTTAAATATATAAATAGCATAACAATATGATAGCAAATTCTCAATGGTATAATAATTAATCATAATAATTATAAGTTTCAACAAATTTATATGTATTTATGTAGATTGGAAAATTTGTCAATCTCAATGCTCCGCTATAAGTACATGTCCTATATAGTAATGGCAGATGGCTTTTAAATATTATTATTAATTATATTATTATGCTATGTTGTGTATACGTGTGTGTATGTGTGTGTTTTTGGTACAGACTACATCTATAATTTGCTATTTGTTTATAAAGAGCGTTTAACTAAATTTATTTGCTAGTATTCCATTTCATCATCTTCGTCACTGTGACACAGAAGTTTGCTAAAAGAATTGATATATTGGGAACAAAAAGTTCTTGAAACTTTACTAATCGAGTACAGGAAAGCAGAAAGTTAAAAAGACTATAGATAATTTAGTTAAATACAAATATATATACGATTACATGCCATATTTTATTGTACTAAACGTGGCCAAAAGCGAAATATATATGTTTTTAATACTTTTTCTAAAACTAAAACATGCAAAAATTAAAGGCAAGAACTCGAATCATGCTAAATTGTATTATAGATATTGTCAAACAGATCAAACTATATAAGAAACTAAGCTGCAAACTTTCAAAATATGATTTTAAATGTATTTATATATTAACTATTTGTATAAATTTTTTTAATAAATTATAATTTAAATAGTTTGTTTGCAGCTTTGTTTAAGATTAATTATAATACAAAAATGAACTGAGCAATGTGTTATGAATGATAGAGATCAGCGGTGGGCACGCAATGGCTCCGGGAGCCAGCGGCTGCCAACGAATTCAGATCAAGTGCAGAATTTCTTATATGATATATGGAGAAATACCAGAGAGAGTATTTAACTTATAGCTTCAACATACTAGATTGTAGTTGTTCTATTTATAAAATATTCAATGCATTAAATATAACAGATTGTGCTCAATTTGAAGTCTTGTTGACATCTCAAAATGGGTCCCAATTTTAGAACCCGACTTGTGCTCTATATAGTTTAAGTTATCTAATCGATATGGCAGCTTTAAGCTGAGATCGTCTAAAAAGGCGTGAAATGCGCTAACAAATGTTTTGCTAAGGACACTTCAAGAGTAACGTGACATTAGTTTTATTCATTTCTTTTTGGAGAGGGATGTCGTGAAAGTGCTAAAGTTTAGAGAAAGTTACTTAGTTTTCTATTAAGCGATTTGACTGTGCCACTTATTATAGTATAGACTCTAATAACAACAAAGTTTTTAATCCCATGAAGAACCTATCCTAAGTTGGGAGTCATAAATTCTCAGGCACTGTCGCTTCAATACAATTCAAAATACATTCAAAGATAACGATTTTTCCGTATTACATTTCATGCAGTTAACGATCCTGAAAATAATTTAACAAGAGCAGAAAAGTTTTAAGAAAATGAAACGAGTTTTATAATCATAATGATAATTTTGTTCGATTTAAGGCCAATATTAATACATTAACAATCGATAACAATACATATGAGATACGATATACGATACGTTTTAACGATTATTTTTGACAATCTCAGTACAAGGCACAAATGGTTAATTATCGTAAATAGTTATATTTATATGTGTGTGGGTGTGGCAGAGTGTGTATGTATGTGTGTGTGTGTGGAATCTACATTAGGGGTTTAGGGTTAGAGGCAGTATAAATATTGTTGTTGTAGTTTTTGGTTTTTTATAACATGATGAAAACATAAAAACTAGATGCAAGAGAGAGAGGGGGAGAGCGACACAGCGCTGATCATATAAATAGAACTCACTCTTCCTTGGTTGGAAACTTTTCGGCATAGACGCGCGACGATTTGTTGCACGCCTTCTCGCAGCAGGGACAATACCAATAACTAAGCACCCCTATCGAGATGGCAAAGAGCACATTCGGTATGATCAGCGATAATACCAGATGGTATAAGTTATTCTCCCACGAGTAGCGACCGATGACAACCTCCGGATAGGCGCGACTGTAAAAACAGGGGAATGGCTCGCCAATATGAGAGAAGCTGCAAATTACAATAAAATTCAATTAGATTAAAAAGATTTAAATAAAAAAAAAAAAACAAAAAATGCCTTAAAATTTCTCAAATACAGTTTGTGATGAACGCTACTAAATTGTATATATAATTTATCCTTCGTGATGCTTTCCTGACATGTCCAAAATCTCTGAAATCCAATTTGTGACGAACGATACTAAATTGTATATATAATTTATCCTTCGTGATGCTTTCCTCACATGTCCAAAATCTCTGAAATCCAATTTGTAACGAACGCTACTAAATTGTATATCTAAATTATCCTTCGTGATACTTTCGACATATGCTCAATATCTCTAATAAATGTTATATATGAATTATACTTCGTGATGCTTTCGTCACTAGCGTGGACTGCCATCCAAAGTGATTATAATAAAATTTATTAGTTTTCTACATCTTTATACATTTTCTTCTTTGATAAAAATTTATAAAATTTTTGGTCTCTAAATTTAATACAAATGTTCCCATTCTCCCCGAATGTTTTCATAGCATTATAATTTTTCTTAATGTCTTATCATTAAATTAAAAGTTATTATTGTAATATAGTTAAAAAAATGCAGTGTAAAATTTTAGTATGTGAAAAAAAATGGAGAAAATCTAAGGATAGAGTTAAAAAGAGATCGAAACTTACCCATATTGTCTGGCAAAGACGCTGCAATTGGTCGTGGGCGGATAACCGCATCCCTCGGAATTAATGAGAAACTTTGTATAGCTGACATCCCAGTTAACTCTCTCCAAATCTCGGGGATTTCGCTCCCATTCGCTGAACGGAATGCGCGTATAGTTGACAAACAACTGATGGCACCTGACAAAAAAACTTTGTCTTTAAAAAAAGAGGATAATAGATTTGTGAAAAATAAAAGTACTTTGTGAGTGATGAGGTGCAGCCCTCGCGACAGGAGCTCCAGCTGCAGTTCTTAATGCCCTCCGCATAGATGTGATCGATGACAACACAGGTCACCGGCACCGGATCATAATCGGCGATTATTGTTGAGATGGCGGGATCCACGACAAAGGGTATTAGGAAAAGGAATGTGAACACTGACAGTATGGCAGTCGTACCTACAAAAAAAGGGAATATTACTATGTAAAGAATTGTAAAATAATAAAAAAATAATCTTATTACAGGTATGCTCAGTTATATCTTAGAAATGGCTTATTAAATTTTATGATTCGTATTGATAATAATTTGTTAAATGAAAAAATGAGGAAATAAACGGTTTTTGTTGATATTTATCAAAAAATTTAATTCTTTTTAAATATGTAAAGGAAACTGTAATTCAATTAATTAAATTAAAATTTTTAACAGATAAAATTTATACAAAAGAGGTTTTTTTATTCAAAACTTTATTTTAAAAATATCTGGGAATTTCTGTTCCTGATCATCTCAATCAAATTTTACTTTTTTGGGATTCTTAGATTTCAAATCCTTTTAAAAATATTAATATGAAAATATATTTTAATGGAGTATCTAAAAATTAAAACTTAATGAAAAATAATAAACTATACTAAACAATCTATAATATCATTAGAAAACTTAACATAATCAGTTGAGTTGAGTTGAGGGAAAAGTTCTTACCAAGGCACACGGAGGTGTAGAACTTTGCCTTCTCGAGTATGGTATCGATTTCGATCTCGTCGCGCTTGGCTTTGATGGCATCGACGCAACCGCTGCCAGGTCGGATGGGACCGTGCGATTGGCAGGAGGATCTCACCGAACCCGTGCCCGATATCGATCCGGAACCACAACCAGAACGGCTGCTGCTCAGGCTCATTTTGCTGGCCGATAGAGTTTGGGCCGAGAGCGTTGGACTTGTCGGCATCGACGTCGTCGTCGTTATCGTTGAGCTCTTCTTCATTGTCACTAATTTGTTGTGTGTGTGTGTGTGTATGTGGTGAGTGTGTGTAAGTTTTATGTGTGTGTCTTTTTTGTTTATCACTAAAAGCCTTAAAAATGAACACCGCTAACTTCGCTGCACTTTAAACCTACAACAATAAACAACTTTTGTGAGAACTCTCTCTCTCTCTCTCTCTCTATATCTATCTCTTTCCTGCAATTTCTCTCCTTTCTCTCTCTTTCTTGAGTGTGTTGTGATTAGTCTAACACACTCTCTGCCCTTTTAACCCTTTTTTAAACTTGTTTCTTATATTCGTTTTAGCCGAAATCGAAAATGTTTTATCATTAGTCTAAGTCTTTATTTTATTTTATTTTTTTTTGTTTTGTTTTTAAAATTGCAATTATTTTTTTTATTGATTCTTTTAGTTGTTATCTAAATTTATGCTTTGTTTATTAAATTTAGTTTAAAGGTTAACTTGTTCTTTTTTAACTAGTTCCGAGATTTTCTTTACTTATTTCTTTTTATATTTATATTTTTGTTAGTTTTGATCACGCATCCCTCCAAACCGTTTTTGACCTTGATTGTTGAGTTAATCTGCCTCTGCTTCTTCTTCTTCTAATGGCTGATTCTAATTCTCATTGTGGTGTGTCCTTTGTATAAGTATGTGTGTGTGTGTGTGTTAGTGAGTGCATTTAAAAAATTTCTCTATATATGTGTGTTTTAACTTAGAGTTGAATAAACAAGCTTTCCACACAGTCCATGCCCTACTCTCTATCTCCCTCTCTTTCTTTAACTAACTGTCTGTCTCACTCTCAAAATACGCTCAAAAAATATAGAAATTATACTAATATTGTCTTTAGATCTGCGTTTTCTTTTTTTTGTATCTCTAGAGAATTTCACGTGCCTCTTGTGATTGCTGTTAGCTCAGGAGTGTCCTTGCAAAGCCTCCTTCTTCTCTTCTTCTCTTCTCCTACTTCTCCTCTTCCCAGGTGTGTGTGTTTTTCTGTTTTTTGTTTTCTGTTTTGTGTGTGGTCGCGTTGTTAGAAGTTCGATGGAAGGATTACAAAGTGTTCCGAGTGGTTACGATGCCCAACTCCATTACTGCAAAGCGAAGACGCCCGTCTGATGCACCGGACTGTCTTCCTGAAGCAGAGGAATGCCTGCAAAAATATATCAAATAAAGGATCAAAAAAAGGGGACTTAGAAGTAGAAATTATTCATGTTTTAAAGGGATTCTCGATAGGTTGCTTCCTAGTGCTACTTTGAGCATACGTTATAGAATTGCTCCTAAGTCTACTTTGTGGACAGCTACCAATTTATCGCATTTAGGAGTAAGATTTACCCATTCCTCGCAAACCCGGAACACGTTTCAAATGTATGTAAATGCTGAAAAATCAAACGTACACATATGTATGTTTTTGGTATTATATAACATAATTGAATTAAATATTTTTTTTGCAAACAATAATGGTTTTTTTTATAAAGTTTATTTCTATCTTACTTAAAATATTTCTTTATTTGAATGTAATATTAAAATATTTTATATGTAAACTTATGCCAAACTTATTTGAATTTGGCGTCACAATGTCGCCTTCTTCATCGTCGACGCGAAAATATTTTAATATATTTTATATGTAAAGTATTCGGATCAGCGGCAGGCAGCCAGCAGCTCAATTTGATCACTTGGCGTCACAATGTCGCCTTCATCGTCGAATTTTTTACAAATATTTCATGGCTGTTTGCAGAAAAAAAAAAAAACAATGCACACAAGAAATGCGCTGCTTAGAGCACAAAATTTAATTTCAAAATTAAAAACTTTACTTTTAAAATTAAAAAAATGGCGGATGTAGAATTTAACTGCCCAGCCCTGAATTGAATTGTTTAATTCCATGTTTCAAGTAAAGTTCGATATAGATAAATATGTAGTTAAAAGTGTATTATTAAAATTGCCGAGCACACTTTGAAGTGGGTGTAGTCGTGGTTTATTTGTTGTGTAGTAGCTTACGTGACGGATCTCATAGGGCCATGACTTCATCGCCACCGCCTCCACCCATGTCGCCGTTGGTGGGCGTGCCCACGTTGCTCTTGTTGAGAATGGTCGCCGTATCGACGCATCCCTTGAACCGCATCTTGGCGTCGTCGCCCACATAGACGGTTCGCTGGCAGAGCAGCAGTATCGAGCAGGAGACGACAAACAGCACCGATGGCACCACCGACGCGAACACGAACTGGCGATAGGTGACCTCCAGATCGAAACGGGCCACAACGATTTCCTTCTTGGACGGCGAATAGAAGCAGGGGAAACGAGCCCGGGCATTATGATCGCTGCCATCGCGTCCGAATACCTTCAGGAACTCCTTGCACTCATCCTGCAAAGTGTTGACACAACCCTCCAAATTGATCATTAGCTTCGACTCATTCGATATGGTCAGATCCACATCGGGTGGTGCAATTTCTGGCACCGGTATCGCCACGGACACATGCAAATGACTGAGATATGTAAAATTGGTTAGATCACTCAACATGTTGTGCTCCAATGTGGAGCCATTGATGCAATCCACCGCATCCACCCGATCCGAGGTGTTCTTGATGTAATAGCAGGATGTCATGGCCACATTATCACTGGATTCGTTCCACACTTCCTCCAGAGTCTCGGCATTGATGGCATTCTGACACTGCGACAGATACACTTTATCTCCGCTGAGCACCACAACATTCTTGTTCCGGGTCGGAATATCCACGCAACGTCTGTCACAGTTGTACGGAGTACGAATCTTGCGACAAGTGCCACGACTGCACGAGAATAAACCACTGATGTCCATGCAATTGATTTTGCCACGTCGACCCGAACATTTTACGGGTGCATCGCTGTTGTGGAAGACGCATTCAAACGCATCCGTAATATTCAAACATTGTCCGGCCGTGCAGTTAAAAGTGCCCGTTAAATTCTTGCACTCGTCGTTAATGCAACGCGCCTTATCCGCCCGATCCTGATCGATGCCATAGCACGTTTTATTCGCCGAATTGGTGCAATTTTGGAATGTTAGATTTGTGCCATTGCTGCGTAGATTTACATAGATTTGGATGCAGGCACCGCTCGTTTTGCTCAAACACCATTCACCGCAGCTGCCCCACTCGCAGTTATCCTTGTTGACGGCCCTCGTGGTGGTGCACATCACGGGTGTGGGGTCGATGCCGCTTTTAAAGGCCCGTGTCGATGGCATATAGATGGCCACGGTGAGATAAACCAATGCCACCGAACTCAGCACCAGGGTCATCTGACAGATGCAAATGGTGCCACAGATGCGATTGTCCTGCGGCGGCACTACCAAATCCTCAAGCAACACCTTCTTCTTGCCCATGTTGTTTAACTATTAATCGACTGTTAATTTGACGGTTTTCTTTTTTAGCTTTTTTTTTTTTTGGTTTTTCTACTTATCTAAGCTTAAGCCAATTAGTAGCTCATCATCATCATTATCATGGTTTTGGGCCAAGTCTATCGATTGACACGCTTCCTGCTTGTTCCGCCCCCTTTTCTTTTCAGCCCACGCAAATTGTCGCCCTCTGTGTCTTTTAGCGAGTTATATAACTCGTCGTATTTTGCCAGATTTTCAACTTGAAGCAAAATACAAATTTCACAAGCTGTGCGCACGTTTTTATTTCTTTTTTTTTTGCCCTCCAACTTTACTATTGATTTTTGGCTTTTAAGCCGTGTTGTGCCACACACACTCGCACACACACACGTTACTCGTTTTTAGTGGCGTCACTAGCTTCATTTAAATTGTATTCAAGTGTGTAACAGTTTTAGTTATTTACTATTTTACAGCTACAGTTTAAATTTTATTGCTTTTTAGCTTTTTTTGTTCTTTAGCTATTTTTCTATTTCTCTACTATTTTTTTTTTTTGTATAATTTCTTGCACACTGCGAGGCCCCAAGGCTTCTCCTGGCGCTGGCCTTCCTTGGCTTCGCACAGTTTTCGCACTGCGAGCACGAGTGGAAAACACACATGAATTTGCTGCACAGTTGTATGCAGGCAGCAGCAGCTCGTCGTGTATCTCGACCTCTCGTCGTCGTCGTCGGCCTCGGTTTCGGTATCGGTCTCGGCTTCTTCCTGACCGCCGACAACATGCCGCCAACGTCTTCGTCCTCTTTCAAGCTCATGTGTTTTGCTCTCCGTTTTTTGGCCAAAAATCAGAGCACTGCGCGCGCATTTTTATTACAAAATCAATAATTCCGCATTCACGTTTCGCTAAAGTTTCGCATTCCCCTTGCCCGTTGTCGACACTTGCTCCCTGGGCTAATTTCATTGATTAAGCTTAGCGTGACTCTTCGGGTGCATGTGCACTGACCCACCCCACTCACTCCACCCCAAATGCCGTTGCTCGTTCCACTTTTGACAGAATGCAGGGCACGGGAACACGGACAGGGGCAGGGTCGCCTGTGCTCCACAGTGCTGCCGCAATAGCTTTTTTCCACCAAAAGTGGCTGTTTTTTAATACAAGCAAAATAAAGCTTGCTGCGGAAGTTTTCTGTTTTATCCCAGAGTCAGGTTCGCCTGTAGTATACTTTTACCACAACAGCTTTTTCCCGTTACTTCTAGCCTTTTCTTTGTAATAGCGGGAAAGAATCAAAATCAATGTAAACCAGCGGTGGGCACGAAATCTGAATTCGTTAGCAGCCGCTGGCTCCCGGAGCCACTGCGTGCCCACCACTGATGTAAACAGTTTCTTCGCATTTCTTTTAATACAAAGGCGGCTGTAATTTTGTCAATCATCTGAGAGTCACTTGTCAGAGCAGCTTTTTTCCGTGAAATCTAGTTTTTTTTTTATTTTTAATGCTCAATTGCACAAAAATCAAAATCCATGTCTGTTTACAGCATTTGTTACCATAAGAAAAATATACATTAAGCAAGTGTTTCGACAGAATGCTGGACAGCGGGAACATGTACTGGGTCGCCTGTGCTTCACAGTGTTGCCGTAACAGCTTTTTTCTGTCAAATGCAAAATAGCGTGCTTCGTAAGTTTTACCACAACAGTTTTTTTTTCGCAAAATCTAGCGTTTTTATATTTAAAGTTCAATTGCGGAAAAACAGTTGTTTGCTCCTATTGTGACGAATGAATGTACATAAAAAAAAAATAGTTTTTAGCAAATAAAAGTTACCTATGATTTTCAATGAGTTTAACTATTTTTTAAAAAAGATAATAAATGTATGTAAATTATTTTCCTTGTCAAAATAGTTACATGAAATTAGCTAATTTTTTTTAAAGATTTATTTCAGCGTTCCTCCCCCAAAAAAAAAATGTATTTTTTTTTTGCTTCTGAATCTGAACCAGAAAAAAAAACAAAAATAAGGGGTACAGTACAATATATAAATATACAAATGTATTTCTATTGTTGCGCTGGAATGCACAAAGTTAGTTAACAATTTGCACTATTATTATTATTAAAAAAATAATTAACAGCTGACAGCGACAGCGACTGCAAGTGCAACTGTTTTTGGTAAATTGTCCAGGAGATTAAGTAAAGGAGATTAATACAGATTTAAAGTTGGATTGTCTTCATTCCGAATGCCACACTCCACAATCCACAATCCACAGTTTAGCCTTCCTTAAGTGGATTGTTCCAGGACTGGGCTATGACATGAATCGCATTGCGACTGAGTTTGGGTCCAATAAACGGATTCATTTGGGCCAAATAGCAGCACAGCCAGAAGAGCCAACAGCAAAAGGCCGTCAGCATCAGGAGGCACTTGATCAGCTTCTGGTTCGGCCCACTTGGTGTCACAATTGGTCCGCCAATTCCCACGGCGGCCCAAATCGAGGTGAAGAACAAAAGTGGCAGTACGGCAGCTCCCATGTTTGCAGTCTTCTATTGTTCTAGGCTAATTTGTGCGGGTTCTTTTTTTGTGTCGGGGGAAACTCAGCACTTAAATATATTATTCATTCACTTGTTATCTTTGTTTTTTTTTTGCTTCTTTCTCTTGCTGACTTTCGATTACTGTTGTGCATCGATAGGCAGCTATCGAAGCAGTAGCAACGCTGACATTGCAACTCTGGCGCTGCCAACTTGTTTAAAGTGGACACAAAACGGCGCGTAATTTAAAATGCAACTAATTTACATTTAAGATTAAATGTTAAATTAGTTTGCTAACATGTATCTTTAAATATATAAATTTTAGTGTAGTTATAAGCGAAATGATGTGTGATATTCGTATTTAGAGAAATATTCATGAATGATTTCCGTTTAGCATGGTTCGCACTAAAAGCTTGTTTAAATACGTTTAAATAAATGCTCAAAAGTGACGTATTCTTTGGTTTTTTTTGGTATGAGCGCAACCATTGAATAATCAATGGCGAGTGTTATTGAGCCAAAGCAACTTGTATTTCATATTGTTGATTGAGGCGAGTTGTTGTTGTTTTAAGGAGGGGGTTGAATTTAGAATGAGTTCCTCATAAGTAGGCAACACTTTCCCTTTACAATTTCATTGATACGCCAGAAGGTCAAAAGTAAACGCTTTTTTTTTTTTTAAATATTGATGCTACTCACATGAATAAATTGTGGTTGTGCCACATCCAACAAATATTGAGGTTTATTTACGTTCGTTTACACACACACATATACACTAATAGAACAACACGCACATACACATACACACGCACATGTCTATCTGCAACGCACTCGTTTCATAATGAAATGCAGTTGAAAACGCGTTTCTCAACTAATTTTGTAGTTTTCGTTATTGTAAATGTTTAACGCGATTTAATGATGTTAACTTTTTCAGTTGATTCGCAGTTTAGTGTACATAAGGCAGCAAAGGATTTGATTTAAATTTTCTTCAATCTTTCTTTTTCCTATTTTTCCTTTTTTTCTTTCGTTCGTGTTCTTTTTTTTTTACATTGCGAGCGAGCCGAGAAAATTCCAAACAGATGAGAATATGTGACGTGCACGGCTCGCGGCTCACATTTTCCTGCTGTTTACGCCAAGTTCTGACATTTCTCAAGCTCGAGTTCTGCTCGCACTGCTGCTGCTTCTGTTCGAGGCAGCGACAGCGACTGCAAAGAGAGAACAAAAAGAGTGTAAGTGAGAGCAATTAGTGAGCACAGCTGCTCTAATGGGGGAGGCGGGCGCATGCGTTCCCTGTCTTTACGTCATCCAGTGAGAGAGCAGAGAGCTTTTGCGGGCCAGGCAACGTGAGCGTAAGCTTTTGATCCATTATAAGCGAATTGCGTATAACCCTACCATATAGTAAAGAACACAGTTGTGTTCAGGGATTCTAACCCTAACCGAAACCGCAACCCTTAACCGGTAAAAACCGATTAAAATTTAAAACCATAACTGAAACCGTAACCAGAAAAAAAATTTTCATTTGACCAAAACTCTGTAAACCGAAACAACCCTTTAGTAACCATATAAAATCCGGTTCACCTTTACGAAACCATTAATAAGATCTTTTGCGTAACCGATAACAGAAAACCTAAATACGAACATAACCGAAACCGTTTCGGTTTTAATCCATGGTTTTGTCAGTTGTGCGCATATGCCGCAATTGTAGGGCATCACTGTGAAAGCTCTCGTCGCTCACGTTGATGGCTGCTTGTTCAGCTGCAGCGTCGCCAGTGGCAGTCCTTTCGGTGAAGAGTTCAGCCGTCGTTGTCGCTGCCGTTGTCGCCATCGTTGTGGTTGTGCTCGCTCGCCATTCATCGCCGTCTGCCGTCGCTGGTCGCCGTCGCCTCTTTGTTGTCGGTTGTCGAGGTTCCTGCGAAAATGACAAAATGTGGATATAGTTTTTTTTATTTTGAACTTTTGACCCGTACGCAATCAGGTCATAAAAATGGTTAACGCTGAGAAAATGAGACATGTAATTTGGTTTGTTTGCCTTTTCCGCTGCTCCAAGAAAACTTTGCTAGTCCTTTGATTGAAAATGCGTAATCGTAACCTGAACCTTGAGTAAACACACACACACTCACACACACACACACACACACACACACACAGATTTGTAGACAGCACGCAACTCTACGTCACAGGACTCAAAGAGAGAGATAGAGAGAGACACTTGGGAACGTGTGTCCAACAAAGTCATGAGTATTTAAAAAAAATCAAGTTATATTTAAAAAGTTTGCTCCCCCCCTCTCAGTTATAGCAAATGCTTCCAATTGGAATCCAGTTGCTGGCTCCATTGAATCACAAAGCAAATGAAAAATCGTTTCGTGCAAAGCACGAGAAGTCGCCAAGTTGTCCCTTTCCCTCGACTCCCTACGCTGTGGAGGGAGCAAGAGCAGTAACTCCTATGCCGCATAATTTCGATTGGGTGTGAGCTGCCTACTTATACACCATGTATGTGTGTGTGTGAGTTGTGCTGTGCTTGCATGTGCAAGTATGTGTGTGTGTCAAATGTGGATGTAAGCGTGCCAAATGAATTGAAAATTACATGCGGCTCCGCTTTTGACTCATTCTCTCGCACTCCTCCTCTTACTCGCTCTCTCCACTGTGGCTCCAGGCAACTTCGCTGAAGGAGTTTATTATTAGTGAGCTCATTGTCGCCCGATGTTGTTGGTTGTTGTTTGTCGTTTGTCGTTGTTGTCGCTTGTGACTGCAGCTGCTGCTCGGCGGCATATTTCCGTTTCGTAATACTCCCGAACACGACAAAATTCAACCAATGACCGACCCAACCCCAACCCCACCCCACCCTGCTCCCGCCAAGAATAATAACAAGCAAGCCAAATACAATTTAAGCGTTGTCGCGGTTACATAAATATACATATATAAAAATAAAACCAATAACAAACTAAACTCAAAATAACGTCGATAGACGGTAAAACGATAGAAAAGTGTTAAGAAATCAGTTGACCAATCATTAACTTTACGCGTCTAACGGTATAACAAGCCTTCTCTTCTTCCATCTCCCTCTGACTCACAGTGTTACAACTGCACGTGGCCGCACGCATAGTGTAAAGAAGAAGAGCAAAGGACAAGCAAAGCGCATAAGTGAAAAACAAAAGTAAAAACAAAATAAAATAAAAGAAAATAAATGCACACAAAATTGTCCGTCCAGCAAACGTCGTTATATTCTTCTGCTTTGTTTAAAGACAAGTAACAAAAGACAACTATCAACAAATGAACTAAATACCAAGCTAAGTAGCAACAACAACAACATTGTCGTCAACCACAACAAAGCAGCGCAGCCATATATCAAAGAGTGAGAGAAGAGGCCGTTACTCAAAAATTGGCCATTGGCAGGCCTCACACACACACACACAGACATTGAGACGATACACTCACCCACTCACACATATGCGCAGCCTTTTGCCGCAGTCATAAAATAATCAAGCAAAGGCAAGAACTGAAAGAAGGAGCAAGGAGCAGAGCAAGAGCGTGAGAGAGGAGAGGAGCAAAAGCATTTGCTGTAGCTAGAGGAGCAGAGTCGTCGAATGCTGCTGACGAAACATCTCCGTTGGGACACATAAAGCAATTAGCAAAGGTTGACGTACACACACACACACACACACACACGGATCGTTGGATAGGATTTATGTTGTAGCTGTGGTTCCCATGTCCAATGCGGCTAATATGCGTGGATGTGGTTGAGGATGTGTTGCATCCCTGGGTTATATTTAGACTAATTACGCGACTGGCAACGCACAACGACTGCGGGAATGGAACACCCGCTGTCCAACTCCAGTGGCTGCTGTGAGAGATAACGGGAATGGAGGCCACAACAACAACAACAACAGCAATTCGAAGAAAAAAACAGCAACAGCAAGAAGAAGCAGAAGAGCAAGCAAAAGCAAAAAACGAAGTCGAACTCGAACTCGAATCTCCCTGTGATATAACTGCACCGTAGTTGTAAATCGTAAAACGTAATCGTAAATCGTAGCTCTTAGTTATCGTTATCGATTAATAGCTTAATTTGATAATAAACTAAGCTAAAAAGATTTCTCAACACTTCATTAACGTTAATCGTGCACCGATCAAACCAATAATAAAATATATATATATACATAACATATACATATATATAGATATATATACACATATTTACAAATTCGAAGAAACTACACTCTCTGCCTCCCAACACTGAATATCGCCTAACCGTTTTACCCGTTTCATTGGAATATTGGAATACTTTTGCTGCCGTTTGCTCTCGTTTTTTGCCGCCAGACCTGCGCCGTATTAATTTGAGAACTTGAGAAATACCCCTGATCTTGATCTAGATCGGATATATACAGATATATATATATATATAGTTATACAACATGGGAGATGAGGCAGATAAGCGCACCGCAAAGGAGAAATTGCTCTTCTATACGACTGCGTTCTTCATCCTCCTCGGAACGTTCAGCTTGTTTGCGTTCCTCTTTCTGGTTCCGTTCGTGATCGAACCAGCGTTCACCACGATCTTCATGCAGTTCGAGGAGGTGCCGGCACTGTGCGAGACCTATGACACGGAGATATTTTTCGGTGCCAAGAACTGTTCGTGGTCATCGTGTCGTGAGGGTTGCACCAAGGATATCTATACGTGCACCCAGATTCGTGTCAACTATCGCCTCAATCTGTACAATTTCATGGACGAGTTCAACTTTACGGAGTATCACATTAATCTGAAGGAAGCGGAACGTGTCATTCCGCCCGTTAAGCGCACGGATCGCTATGAGCGCGCTCTGCGGGATTATGAGTATGATAATCTTGGTGGTGGCGATGCCAACACCATTGACATGGACATGGATATGGGATCTAGTGCCGGCTCCATGGCCGGTGGTCGATTTGAGCAGCTCAACTTTGGGGATGCCGATGGCTCCAATGGCTATCTGATCGAGGAGTCGGAGGATACGGCCGCGGGCACGCTCCTCAATGGCGAGCGGCGACCCTTCGACGAGATCTCCGAGCTGAACGAGGGTCTGATGGGCCCTAACTCAACGTACTACTATGTGGGAGCACGCCTCTTTCCCAATGTCAAGGGTTGTGGTTATCCGCCCATGTTGAACTGCACCATTTGGTTAAAGCGTTACACCAAGATTGGCATCAAGTTTCCCTGCTACTACTCCAAGGTGGATCCCAGTCTGGTGATCAGCGATCTCGATTATTGGCAAAACACACTGAATTTGGTCTATTCGATGGCCATTCCCATTCCTTCGTTCATCATCTCGGTCATTTATTTGACGTATGCCTACTTTAAGATCTACAATGAGGACGAGGAGACGGCGCCTCTGGACAAGAATGCCGAGGACATGGACATCGATGACATCGATGCCGTTGACGATAGCGATGGCGCTGTCCTGGCCGATAACGTCGCCGGCAGCCAGATCGTCAACATGGACTCGACGACCAATGACAGCTGCCTGGAGGGCGTGCTGCCTAATGGCGGTCCTGGCATGACCAGGTGCATATCCCAGGGTGGTTCCATCACCACACCTGGACACTATATAGCTCAGTCACCGGTGGGCTCACAGATGATGACGCCCAATTCGGAAATTAATTCATTCGGCCATCAGCTTAAAGTGCAAATGGCCGACGAACTGTCCAGAGATTCGCTGGAGAACGGCGTCTTGTCCACATCGAACTCAGTGCAAGGGTAAGGATCGTTGCCAACGTTAAGATCCTTAGGTTGAGGCTCGCCTTCATACAAAAAATTATTCTCTTTCTAAATATATATAAGAAAATTCGAGTTTTTAATATACGTTCTTTTTTATAAGATATTAAGATACTCAAAATATTACTCTATTACTATAAGCTATCATAGTACCAAATGGCAACAAGATCGGCCAAACAGAACGCTAGTAATGTCTGATTTGAGTTTCAAGCAATACAACTGCCTAAAACTATGCAATAAAAAATATTTTAAATTTATTTAAATCAGCGGTGGGCACGCAATGGCTCCGGGAGCTAACAAATTCAGATTTCGTGCCCACCACTGATTTAAATAAGTAACTGGTATTCTAGGGTCGGGTAGCGGGTATGTGTAAGTTCTTTTCTTTATATTTTTAGATTTTCTCAATATATTTTACTCTTATATTATAATCCTTAATATATTTTTTTATCTTTTATTTTTCGTATTTTAGAAACTTGAGCAAGACGATGACGACGAGTATCTCAACTCCACCTGGGCCGACGGCGGCAGTCTGAAACGTCAGGCGCATGGTCTGGAAAATGTTAGATTCCGATTCGGAAAATGAACCGCTACTAGAATCTTAGAATTCTAGAACAAATGGGGTTCACCAAATGTGCCGAGTATAAGTGAATAATATTAACGGAGCAAGCAACAAGAAGAAACCCAAGTATTTCTACACCAATAACAATCGATAAAAAACGCATGCAACCATGCGAAAACGAACCTGAATACCTTCAGAGCTGTTAGAGACATTTAAAAACTATGATAGATTATATTTACCTTACACTTACACTACTCAACATAAATCACATCTAAAATCAACTGCAGTCAAATAATATTACGATACATCGGAGTTATTTTCGAATAAGCTTAACACACTCAGACACATTTAATTCAAAATAACAGTACATGATGCATTAAGTATTTCCAAAATGATAAGATATGATATGAGGAGGATAGAAAGGCACTGTTTTTAGGGAAGAGAGAGAGAGAGAGAGGGTGTTACTTTAATTGGTACAAATACAATAACAACAGAAGAATATAATGAAAGAGAGGAAAAACTTAAGTACTAACTACTTATATACCTAAAGCAAATTATAATACTTATACACAATACATATACAAAAATATTTACTTGGAATTATTTTTCTATTCGCAACAATCGCAAATACCAAAAAGCAAAAAACGCAAAAGCAACAAAATATTAACAAAAACTAACTAAAAATTAAAAAATAAAAATATGTGAAGAAAATACAAGAAAACACGCGCAACTTATTTACAAGATCAATAAATTGGAAAGCGCCTGAAGAATTTTAGATATTGTAATGCCGAATAAAGTGCTACATATGCCTCGAAAGTGTGAAACAAGCAAAGAAAATAAAATGCAGCATTGTTTATTTAATTAAAATTAAAACTAACGTAAACTAAACTAAATTATGCGATAAAGAAACTAATGCAAATAAAAATAACATCAAGTCAAAGCCTAAGTATATTAAACATAATTGAAAATCTTAATAATAATAATAATAATAACAATTGTTATCCTTCTAATTAATGCTAATGGATAAAAACTCACAGCTTTAACTAAAGGAAAGTAACAGAGGCATAAGATTTTTCTTCTACATATTAATTTTTATTAAGATTATTAAATGATAATGATACTTATAGGTACTTAAAAAATGGTTCAAGCTATTCAATTAATTCTTATAAATAATTAATGCATTAAAATCATAATAATTTAGACTTAAATATAATGTTTCCTTTTTTTATATTAACAACTAAAAAAAAAAAAACAAAACCAAAAAATCCCCCAAAAGCAAGCAAACAAAACTACTCGTAATATTTTTAAAATGAAAATGCAAGAAAATGATAAGAAATCCGATGCGAATAATCTCAAAATCTGCACATATGGCGAATAATCTATCAATGATAAGCAGCAAAGATACGCACACACAACACACACACACACTCATAGTTTGGTTTTAACATAAAAATACTCGCATTCAACACAAACAAAATAATACAATACAACAAAAAATTAAAGGAAACAACAAACAAGCGCAACTACTAGCTAATATCATGTAAAACAAACAACAACCAAATGCTACTAGAATTGAAAACAAAAGCGATACAAGAAAATCTCGAAATAAATACGCATTTAGCAGCCTACAAACAAACACTTTGTATTTCTTTACCAACGGTCATTTTGTGTAATTTGAATTTCGGCACTTTACAGCACTTAATATCGATACAGCGCCGATTGCGCGCAGTCGATTGTCCATGCAGATATTAGAGCTGGGCTTTTTAGATAAATTTGCTGAGTGTGTCAGTGTTGCCAGGTGTTCAGCTTCGTATAAGCTAGATTCCCAGTAAAAATAAGCTAAATATAAAAGTCACAAGAAAATGCAAGAAAAGTTACAAAATTATTAAGTTTTCTGTTGAAATTAAGTTAGTTAATATATCAAAAATTTTATTATTTTCTTCATCACATAAATATTTATAATTTTTTGAATGAGACTAACATATTTTTGTGATTGAACTATTGAGACCATAGATGATAAATGTTTTTTGGTCCGCATGCTGCCTAAATATGAGAAATATTTGCTACTATTGCAGATTTGCTAGCCAAAAAAACGCGGAGTAATAATTTGTACATATATGAACATTAAAATATGCTAGATTTATAAGCTTTTTGCAAATTTTAAAAGCAAGCTTTTTTATTTGCATGCTAGATTTAGCCTGAAATAAGCTAAACCGGCAACTTTGCAGTGTGTGCGCACTGAATAAGTTCATTCGTTCATCTTAATGAATCGCTCATTTGAACTTTTTCAGAATGTGCATCAGGTGGCAACGCCCGAACAGCTGCTTATCAGCTGTGCGAATGAATGGAAAAGAACTTTTGTGATTAACAAATGTTGTTATTTTTGTAAAAGTGTTTAACATTTATTACGCACGCCTTATATATTTGTGCACATAGTTAATATTCAAGTGCAATAGCTGCATAAACTAGCAGCTAAATCGATTGCGGGCGCAGTGCATGAAATCGACAAGTTTTATTGTTGTTGTTGTTGCTGTTGCTGCTTGTAAACAAATAATTTGCAGCGGCTGAAAAAAGCAAATTGAACAAATGCTGTTGAAAAATGGACAACAAGAAGGACATATACAATCTGTGGGTGCAGTATACGACAAAGGTAAGAGGGGAAAGGACAAGGAAACCAAGCTACAAATGTGCAACGTGTGGAAGCGGAAGTTGGTCAAGGGGAAGTGGTTGGGGAAGGGGAAGGTGCCGTACGTGTTTTTAGCATTAATCACCGGAAAACAATTTGTTTGTTACCCGATTTGCCGACGACAAACAGCAAAGCCGTTGTCTGTTTACAGGAGACTTGTTTGTTATATAATCAAATAGGCAGACTCAATAATTCTCCCTCTCCTCCGCCCCTCTTTGCAGAATGATGAGACGTATTTTCGTGAATTTGTCGCACGTTTTGTGGACATTTGGCGCAGTCAATTGCAGCTAGACTTTCAGTCCGAGCAGTGTCCACTGTGGCACGAGGTGCGACCCGACCATGGACCACATTTGGGTCGACTGCCGGATGAGCTGTTGCCCGCCATTGGCAAGTTTATAATTGTGGCCCGGGATGCCTGCGATCAGGATCAGGAACTCACGGATCAGAGCATTGAACAGGTGGCCATACTGATTGATTGCCTGGTCATAATCTGCCGGCACTTTGACAACATTCTGGCCATCATCAAGTACGAGTACAAGCCCAATCTAATCGCCATACTAACCAAGCTATTTAATCAGGTAACAAACTATAAAACATTAGAAATTAATTACACAGATAACAAACAAACATTTTTACATTTCAGCAAATGAATGAGCGTCGTGCCTCGCCAGCTGTGACTCATCTGTTTCGCAGTTTCTCCGCCTTTCTCGAGGTCATGTACGATCCGTATCTCACCTGGCGCAGCTTCCTACGTCACCAGGCTGCGGACTACAGTCGCCTTCCATATAAACCACATGCGGTGCACGTCGAAATCGTGCCCTTTATCTATGGTGAGTCCACCAGGTGCTATCAACATTTTGTGAAATCGAAAATTGGTATTTAGAAAGGCGGGAAATTTAATTTAGTTCTATTTTATTCAACCATACTCGATTACGGTTTTTAAATTACTTTAATTGTTTTCGATCTATTTGTAACATGTTTGCTTTTTTTTACAGATTGCTTTCAAAACGAGGAGCTGCTCCGATTCGCGGAGATTGGCGAGAGTCTGTTGCATGTGCTGGGCGCAGTTATTTGCGGCTCTCAGGTAGCCTGTTCTGGACAAAAACAATATATATGTTTATTAAGAAGTTGCTGCTAATTGATATTTATTTTTATGTTTTACTGTTAACTTGATTAATTTAAATGCACAATTGTTAAAGCCCTTTAAGCACTAGTTAGTTTGCTATTCTCTTTATCTCTTTGTCTCTGTATCTCTGTCCATTTGCTTACTCTCTAATGTAATCTCATTTCATTTTCATTTATGTTTAACATATCTCCCGTTGTCATTACATGCTTCATCAAAAACAGAAAACTTTAAACTCGAACTCAGCTCAACTCAATAGAAATACTAACGCTATAATTACTTCAAATGTCCCTTGCTCGGTTGATGGGCAGCTTCTAAACTGTGATAACTTGGTGAGTGGTAAACGCTTTATATTCATTTATTGTTCCCTTCCTTATTGTACGCACATCTCTCTGCTCATTGCTGATTCATCATTTGTAAAGGTCTTATCTGAAATTAAATTGTATTTTGTTTGTTAAATGTATACAGCGCAATGGCATGAGAGCCATTTGCCCCGCCACGGTGTCCATCATCATGCGCATCCTGCAGCAATGGGAGAGCGGGAACAGTCTGCGTCATGTGGCCCTCAATTGTTATGCCCTGATGGTCATTGTGCTGCAAAAATCTAGTCCAGAAGAAGTAAGTATGCTTTGTACTTACAGCCAGGGACTGCAAATAAGAGTTAACTTAAAAAATCAAATATGCTATAGGAGAATGGTATACACCAAAATTCCTATTTCAGTCGGAACTCTAGATATCAGCCAAAAACTTATATTTTAAATTTATAAGATTTTAAATTGATAAGATGTAATTCAAATGTATCTCTTATTTATACTTTTTACTTAAAAATCCAAAAATAATTGTTAAAATTAAATTTTTTTACATAAGTTGTGAAATAAAACTTATTTCTGATTTTTTTCAATAAAAATAAAAAATAAAAGTTATTTTTGATTTTGAAAGTTACCAATAAGAGTTATTTTTATTTTATTGAAAGTATCTAAAAATAAATTTTTTTTTTTCTTATTTTTATTAGACAGTCTGTTTTTGGTATTTTTAGTATCAAAGAATCAATGAAATATAAAAGAAAAAGTCGGATCCTTAATTCTTAACATCATATAAAAGGTCTCGAATTATAGATAAAAAATATTTTTAAATTTTTCCACTTGGTTCAAAAGATATTCATTTTAACTTTTATTTTTGAGTTTTAACTCTTATTTGTAACTTTTAAAATAAAAATCAAAAATAACTTATTGTTTGTTTTTTTTTGAAAAAATCAGAAATAAGTGTTATTTATTATTTTTGACTTTATGAATTAAAATTTAAAACAATTTTTATTTCGTAACTTTAAAATACAAATTTGAAAATAATTGTTAATTATGCAATTTTTTTAAGTAGCTTTAAGTAATCCAAGTCTTTTATTTACAGCGCCAAATAGATCTAGTTACGTTAATAAAACTCTATTGTGATGCACTGCAGCAGCTGCTGGCCACCAAGCACTTTGACAGCGGCGATGCCAACTTCGATATAACCAGTGACAGTGACAGCGATGTGGCCATCGATGTGAACGCCCTCTCCTCGACTGTTGCCGGTGTCCAGCTCTTTCTGCCTCCTGGCCAAGCGGGAATGGCTGTCAGCGAGGCCATTGCCGAGACCAACTTGCTGGAGCTGCTGATTGGGCTGCCGCAGGGCATCAAGCATTGGCACGTCTCCCACACGAGTTCCCTGAGCAGCACCATGAATTCCTTGGCCGCCTTGACGCACAGTTCGCCACGCAGTGCAGAGCAATTGAAACTGGGCGACAGAATTGAACGTCTCTTTGGCCACATGCATGAGTTGGATGCACCTTCGGTTGCACTGCTCGATTCCTGTTTCAATTTGGGTTACAATGCGGAGCAGCAAGTGTTGGTGCTGCCCGAGGTGATGTTGCAGCTGCTGCAGTGGCTGCCAGATCTGCAGGAGCAGGAGCAGCTGCATGTGAGCACGTTGTTACTTAAGGGCTGCACGGATAACTACGGCACGTGAGTAGAATCGAAGCCTCTTCAGCGGGAATTAAAACCCTTACCGAAACCGTAGTCTTTAACCGGTAAAAACCGTTTGAAATTTAAAACCGTAACTGAAACAGCAAGCGAAAAAACCGCAACTGTGTAAACCAAAATAACCGTTTAGTAACCGTTTCATTTATAAGGGTTAATTTTGGTTTTCCTTGTTTGCGATCTATGATATTTTGATATTAGTTTTGCATTTTATTTTTAATTTTGATTTTTGATTTTGAATTTCTTATGTTTAATTTTGTATTTTTATTTGTGATATTCATTTTCATGGCACTGAATAAGCGCAAATAAAATAAATTTTTTAAATTAAATATTAAAATTGTTAAAGAAAACTAAACTACATCAAACTGAAGAATATTTTTAGCAAATATGTGAATAAAACATTAAGAAAGTAAATTTTTTTTAATTATTTTTATTATATTAATAATATAATTCTGTTTTTGCCAAAAAAATATTTCTTGTAAACCGAAACCATACCGGTTTTTCAAAACCAAAACATACAAAAGCCGGTTCACCGTTACGAAACATTTATTCAAAGATTTTGCGAACCGATAACCGAAAACCTAAATGCGAACATAACCGAATCCCTTTAATCCCTGGTCTTCAGTTAATGATTCATCTCTGATATCTTATAAAGTATATTATCACTAATATGATTGCTTTCAACTCCTCTGTTTTTCTCAATTCAAGTAAGACTGTCGCCTGTGCCAGTCGCGTCGTCAAAGCTGTCTGTGCTTGTCTGCTCCGTGGCGAGACGCTTAGCGAGATCTGTGCCCAGAATCTGATCAAGTTGATTGAGGAGCTGAGCAAACTGAGCATTGTGCCCGTGGAACTGAAGTGCATCTTTGCGCTGCTGCGTCAGGGAGCGCAGTTCCCGCAGCACAAACAACTGCAACAGGTGAATCTCCCACAGAATCAATGCTCTTACATAAAGACTAATTATTCCAATCCCCTCTAGACGCTCGTTGTGATTGCGCTGCAGAGTCTGCGTGGCAGCAACTGTTGCTCGGAATACTTTGCCATTGAGCAGCCGTCGGATGGCATTACAGTGCCAGAGATTAGAAACTGGATCTCCGGCTCCTATGGCTTCATCTTTCACATTCTCGTGCGCTTCAATCCACCGGATGATGCGGAGTCCAACGCACGTCGCATGCTGCTCACTTTGCAAACTGGAAGCGGCGGTGGCTTTGAGGTCTTTGTCCAGTCCAATGGCAATCTAGTGGTGGCTGCACTGACCCGTCGCGAATACCTCACATCGGCAACGGCCACGAAGACTTTGCTGGACGGGCAGTGGCATTATCTGACGGTGGCTGTAACGCCACCAAAGCGTCCCTTCTCCTACAGTCAGATCAACATCTTTGTGGACTTTGTGCAGAAACTCAGCGCCACACTCAAAGTGCAGGCTGTGAATGAACCCTTCACGGTGTGCTCCATTGGTGCCGTCGTTGCACCACAGCCAAAGCACGCCGAGATCTCCAAGGGCGGCATCCTGCCGCGCTCTTCCTCACAGGAGAGCGGCGGTCCCGCCTACAAGGGTATGCTGCCAAGTCTCCTCGAGCGCACACTCTCCGCAAATGTAAGCATCTTATCTTAACTTATCTTATCTTATTAAAAAAACCTCTTCACGACGTAAAAGTCTAGTGCCGCAAACATTTTCATAACCCAAAATTTCTGATATCCAATTTTGTGACAAATAATAAATTATTTTAAAATAAAATTTTTAACACTCGGCACATTGCGCTAAATTCTTCATACCTAATAAATATTATTTTTTTACGCAGTGCCGAGTGACAAAAATTTTATATTAAAATAATTTATATGAAAACTTACTATTTGTCACTAAATTGGATATCAGAAATTTTGGGCCATGAAAAGGTTTTAGTCTAGACTTTTACAAACAAAAATATATTAAAAATTTAAAAAAAAATAGTTAGTTAGTTAGATATTTTATCTGTAGATGTTTACCTATGCTCTTAAAAAAACTTTGAAGCTATGCCTAAGAGTTCTTTAAAATACCTTTAAAACGATATATAGATCATATCTGTAGCTTCTATAGTTTCGTTGCTGCATCAATTTTTTATTTAAATTGTTTAAAGAAACTTTCTGCATCAAAACATTTTTTTTTTTCAAATCGAGGGAAAAAGTTGACATTTACAAAAAATCTAAAATTTTAATGGGTACGTAATGGGTTAAGGAAAATATTGAATCATTGAAAAGGAATTCAGAAGACCTTTCCAAACTTTACATGAAGTAAGTTCTAAATTTGGCTAGAACTAACTTTAATGATTTTTAAGTATTTACATCAATAATAATAATCATAGCAAATTTTTCATTCTTCCTGCATATATTGCTAGTCGCCTTTCGCAGCCTTCGTGCTGCTTTCGTCACTAGCGCGGACTGCCGTCTCTCACACTGTTAACTAATGCCCATCATCATCTTTTGCCATTAGGTGTCTAACTATTTCACACTGCCGCTGCGCACTCCGACGGCCTTTGATCCGAATGTGAAGAACTTTCCCATTGGCATGCAGGACACGGTGTTCGGGGAGCAATCCTGCCTGCAAGGACATCTCGGCGGCGTGCTGCTGGCGGAGCCAACGACCAGTCTGAAGACCATCTTCGATGCGGGCATGAACTTTAGCTCCATCTTCTCGCAGGACAATGATCTGTTGGAATTGAATTCGCGCTTTGTTTTCTGCTATGCACCTGGTGCCGTTTGGCATGGCAGTTGCCAGGATTTGGTGCCAGGCGGTCGTTATCCGGGCCGAATCAGTGCACAGCATCGCAAGACGGTCAAAATACAGGATACCATCAATAGCATTGGCGGCATCAATGCCATATTGCCCATGGTGCATCGTTTGGTGAAGGAACAGGCAGCAGATGTTTCAATTAACAGCAGCTCCAGCGATGAATCTACGGCGACACCACTGAAGACACCAACGGCCGATGAGTTCACGGACTGGGAAATGCTCTCGTCCAACTCGTACACCGAGTGGAAGATGATTCAACATCCGTTGGCCAGTTTACTGTGCCTGCTGCGCTATTTGACCCACGAGAATGAGAACAATCAGCAGCAACTATTGAATAGCGAATGTTTGGCCATCATTGGCACAATGCTCCAACGATGTCCTCCGTCTCTGTTCGATGTGAATGCGTTGATGGCCACACATCTGCTGATGGAATCGCTGCAGGCACACAAATCCCCAGCGGGCGATAATCAACAGCAGTTGATGGAGGCACTCTATGCCCACATTGTCTTTGACTTTGCCATCTGGTCACGTCTGCAGTTCCAGATCACACTGGGACATGCTCAGTATTTGAGTGCCATGATCAAGAATGATCGCAAATACTTTCGCCGTCGCTATGGCATTCTATTCATCCTGGATGTAGTGCGTCAGTATTATAGCACACCGGATAACATTTGCAGCGATGATGCGAGAACCATTCGAAGCACACTCTTTGGCATTGTGCGTTTCTATCTGCAAAAGGATGTCAATATCAAGGAGGTGAATGTGATGATTGCATTCCTGGCATCCGTGCGACAGGAGCTGGTGCTGGTCGAGTTCCTCGAGATGATGACTGTGTATGTGCGCGGCAAGAACTGCAAGGATCAGATGGTCTTACTCCTGCACGAGCCACAAAGCGCCAATCTCATCTACAACTTCTTTGTAGACAAGAGCTACAGCAGCGAGGTCCAAGAGGCAGCCATAAGGGTAAGTCCACGCCCAAACTACAACTACAATCCTTAATGGAATGGATAACAATTTAAAAGAATATGTAATACAGTACGGGCACCATAAAATCCACATGAGATTTGATGAGTCAACTCTATGAACAACAACGTTTTTTATACTAAAGGTTAATTTTCAAAAATCTCTTAGCTTTTATTTATTTTGATTTTTTGAAAATTGCTAAAAATTACTATTTTAACCCCCTTTTCCATCTTTTCATTAAAAAAGTTTCAAAAAATCATAAAAAATACTATCGAAGAGATTTTTGAAAATTATTTTCCAGTGACTCTAATTGTTTGAAGATTTTTAGGCATAAAAATATTTTTTGTTTGAGGGAAAAGGTTCAAAAATAGACTTTTTCAAAAATTCAAAATCTTTTTCTATCATTTAAACGGTATTTCAATGAACAGAAAATTAATATAAGAAACCTGCATAAAAACTTTTTTGATTTACGCAAATTCAACAAAGTTATGGTGTATGAAGTCTTTAGTGGCACATGTGTATGGAACATGAATATGAAAATGTATAATAGAACAAAAAAAACATAATCTGGGAGATTGGTTGATAAATTTTCCAAAAAAACAAAATTTTTATTAATACTGTAGGTTTAGTTTCGACCGATCGTTTGGCAGCTTTATGATATTTATTTATTTAATTTATTTATTTATTATTTACTAAAAGCAAACATTGCTGCCTCTAGTTTATAAAATATATATACATTATAATTACAATTGATAAGAAATTAAAAAGAAAAGAAAGCCTAAATGAACTAACAAGTTAAATCTAATAGCACCACCGACACGATGGGGGTATTTTATTTGCCAGTCCGGCGGGCTATGCCCCTATTCACAGCCAAGGTCTGTCAGTGGCGTTATTAGATAAAAGTAGAATAAATAAATAAGACTTAGTTTATAACTTAAAATTAAAGGAAGAGTAAGGATGAAACGTGCAACCCGATGGGGGAATTTCATTAGCCGGTCCGGCAAGCTATGCCCCTGATCACAGCTGAGGTTGGTTGCAAATTTCGTAGGAAATATAAAAAGATGCGAGGTCGAAAAATAGTGTAAACACAAAAGATCGAAAATATAAAGAAGAATAAAATGAAGGAGTTGGAAAAGGATAAAGATAGAATTGAGGTGCAAGACACACAATTAGAGTTGGCCAGAAGTAGACCTAAGATGACAGAGAATAGAAAGTTTAATAGAAGACAGAGAGTGATCCCATTGGAATAAAATTCAGTAAAACAATTCAAATTACATAATATGTAAGATTGGTTGCAAAACAGCAGAGTTGTGAATACCAGAGTGTCCGTTTCTACCGATTGTTCCAATGCAAATATATATACTACATTCCGGTTTGTTTCTATTATGAGGGTATTATGCCCATATCGACTTAGTTTATAACTCTGATCAATAATTTATTCATAGAATCGGGCTTTCCCGCTTTAATCGATTACATATTTGTGCTATAATCAAGTCTTAACCCGATCCTCCACAGCTAATCAGCAGCTTGTTGGCCACATCCCGAGTGCATCAGAAGTACAAGCAGGTGCTCCGTTTGTACGATCAGAGCGGTGATCAGAGCATGTTTCCCGGTTTCTTTTCGTTCATCACGCCCATGTCGCTCAGCTCGACGATACTGTTCCATCTGGTGGATGAGATGCTCGGCGCACAGCCGGATTATGGTGGCCTCATGTTTCTCGTCTACCATGTGAGCAGCTGTGATCTCCAAGTGAAGCTGGAGATTGCCAAGCGTCTGCTGCAGGCCACCTTTGTGAAGCAGCAGTCCACGGTGGCCATTGCCAGGCAGACGGGCTGGCAGGAATCCATTGCCCGTCTGCTCATCCGGAAGCACATAACGAGCGTGCCGCCAGATGAGGAGAGACGTCGCAGTTTTGGCATCAATCTGGATGTGCTGCTGGAGGATAATTCCAGTTTTCTAGCGCAGGCGGATCTCATAACATTCTCGGATCAGGAGATTAATCTCGCCCAGCTGCAGCAGGAACAGGCGCAATCCCAGGAGGAGCAAAGCGACAGGGAACTCATACTTAACGAGATTCAGGCAAGCGTCTCCGAAGCTGCCACCGTCATTGAGAGTGAGATTAAGGGTAGGAATCTATTTCTATTTTCAATCCAAGTCCAACTTTTTTATTGCTTTTCTTTTTGTAGAATTGGCGGAATCGGTTTCTGGCGCTGTTGTGGAGAATGTGAACAGCGTCTTCTCTGTGCTGCGCCAGACAACGCACGACATTCAGGACACCTTCGAGTCCTTGACTCTGGGCAGCTCCACGGACACCACGGACAGTGTTCCTTCTGCGTCATTGCAACGCGAGGAATCCCTCAGCTCCGACAGCTCCACACGATCGCCACATGGCCCCACTAAGAAGAGCGACTCCCTGGAGGTAGTTTAACATTAGAACTTATTAGCTGCTGATTTTTAGACCCTGTACTTGAAAATTTTAATAGGTGTTTTAGGTTTGTAGACAGGGAAAGCATTTGTATTCTTCATTTTGATCTGTAGTTTACCGACTTGGCGAGTCTCAGGTAGTTTAACATTGAAATTTATAATAATGTTCTTTTTTAGACCCTGTAATTGAACGATTTTGTAGTTCTTTCAGGTTTGTCAAAAAGGAATGTCATGTTTCACTTTTTTATATTCTTCATTTGTATCTGTACCTAAGCATCAGTATCAGATGCTATTTTTAGACCCTGTATCTAAGAAGTTTAATACGTCTTTTAGGTTTGTCGACAGGAAAAGTCATGCTCCAACTTATAAAGCATATTTATTCGTCATTTGCATCTGTAGTTTAGCGACTGCCTTATTAGGTGCCTTTTTAGACCCTGTACCTAAAAAGTTTAATGTGTATTTTAGGTTTGTGAAAAAGGAAAGACTTTTTAAAATGCATAATTATTCTTAATATCTGACTAGCCATTTACTTTTTTATAAAATAAGTCCAGGATCTCTTACAGTCGGGCTCACTCGACTCTAACAATTACTACTAGTTAATTCTAATCTTTGCTTATCCTCACAGAGCACCACGGCCTTTGACTTTGTGGCTGATGGCGATGTGGACACCGAGGAGCAGCTGGTTTATCTGGTCTCCAACACGCTGTTCAACGTTTTCTGGCGCGGCATTGGCAACGATCATCCGCAGTGTTGGCAGGAACGTGGTCAGGTGTTGGGCTGCATTAATCTGCTGGCGCTGAACAACGAGTTGATCACATCGCATCTCTCGCTGCGTCTCCGCATCCTCGAGATGGCGGTGCAGGCGTCGCTCTTTGATCTCTCCGAGCATGGCAGCCAAACGCTCATCAATCAGGAGGTACATTAATTCCCAATCTCTTTCTGGTTATGTCTTCTAATATTATTTCCAATCCTTTTTAGAACGCTTCTCACATTCTGCGCATGGTGTACGAATTGGTGGTGCTGGGCTCCAACGAGGATGAGTCCAAGAAGTGCTCCACTAAACTGCTGGACGGTGTCTTGGCTCTGCTGGATGCACTCATGATATTCCAACAAGGCTCCTCTGACGATTGGTCCGACATGATACGTTTATGTCTGGGTCTCTTGCTCAAATGCTCGCATCATCCCAATCCTGGCATTGTGGCCATGGCCACGGCTAAACTACACGCCATACTCCAAAGTCGATCCACTGAGGATCCCGCTGAACTCTCCTATCTACTCTACAGCATCAATCGTGCTTTGGACAATGCCATCGAGGGTGAGCATCTATAGACTCCATTAGGATGAAGCGTTATCCATATAAACTATGTTTTTATTTTAGTTGGTAATCCCGAGGAGTATTCGTTCCTTATGCCCGTAATGAAGGCTTTGCTAGAGAAGTGCAGATCCGCTTTCAACTTGGACACAACCTTGCCTGATCTGCCCTCCACTTCATCGGGTCCCGTTTTCTTCAATGATTTCCAAATGTACAGCACGAGCAAAAAGTGGCGAAACTTTATAGAGCGCATGGTAAGTGTTATTTGTTCTACGTATAACAGTTCAACAAAGTGCAATCAATACTATAAAATACAGTCGAGCTTCCCTAACTCGAATCACCATTATCCAAAGAAACGGTTCGAGTTATGGGGATATTCCACTTGTAGAGTTCTTTTTCTTAAGTTTATTAATTTTACTGCCACGCATCTAACTCGAGTTACAGAGAAATTCTAATTCTAGAAGTTCGAGCTATGAAAGTTCCACTGTAAATAGTATTTCTGAGTAGTGAAAAATCAACAATTCGATATTTAGGCTAGCGATTCTATTTAAATTAATTAAGATTTATTTTTTTTTGACAATATATCGAATGAATAAAATTCGACTTGGATGAAATATCATCGTAGATTATTAAAAGAGTTTAGTTTAATCGTTTAATTTTTGATGAACGACCGAACTAAGTAATCCATAATTCATAAATTTTAAATAGTCATAACTTTTTTAAAACTTAACAGTTTCACTTGCGAAAAATTCGTTCGTTCTTGGGTAGAATTTATCCTTCTAAGTATAACAGTACAAGTATAACAGTATAACAGTTTGAGTAGCAGCTGTTATATACTGAAACGGAAACATTCAAGTATGTACAGAAGTATAACAGCTGTTAAGAAAGGGATTTCTCAGCTCTTGTACTTATTACAACAGTAAAACAGCTAAAACTACTTGTATAACAGTATAACAGATAACATTAATAGATTCTGTAATTTATTGTCTTTTATTTAATGCTTAAACTTAAATTCAAGTTGACAAAGTCTTTCGTAGTCCTCCTCTTCTATTGCTCTCCCTTGTAGCCCCTATATCTTTATGATAGACACTCTCTTTAAGGTAATCTCCCTTCATGATAGTCGCTCTTTTTCTGATAAATAGTATCTCTAGTATAGTTTGTGATTTTTTGGCAAATTCTGACGCAAGATGTGGAGTCTGTGCTCCATTTCGCGATCGCTCTGGGGACTCTTGAAGAGCGTCGTGTCGAAGACGCCTTTGGTGGTCCGCTTCAGTGTGGGATTTCTCTCGGTGCCGGGCTGCAAAGCCAGTGTGGCACCACCACCAGCTGATGCTCCTCCTCCAACTCCTCGTCCTTGACCTGGTCGTGTTGTTGGCCTTGTGTGCCTGAAGGAATGCTGATGGGTGGGCGGTGCCAAGGTGCCATCGTAGTAGCTCTGGGAGCGTGACTTTTGAATGGTCACCGCCGTGGAGGATGCTGCCTCCGTGGTGGGGCGACTGCGAAAGCGAGAGGTGCCGCGACCTCTGATCCTGCTGGTGGTTGGACTGGGCGGTGGTGTACTCGTTATAATGGTGGGTATAAAGCCACCACTCGATGTGGTGCGCACTCGCATGGGACTCCAAGGCGCTGGCGTCGATAGCTTTGTCGTCGTCGTCGTCGTGGTGGTGGAGGTGACATAGCGGGAACGGGAGCCATGTGCCGCCGTATCCAAGTCGGTGCCTCGCACATGCACATGGGACGAATCATAGGCATCGTAGGCCTCCTGCAGCTCGGGCACATCCAGCGTATGCTTCTTGGAGATCGTCGAGGGTCGTCGCTTCCGTTTCCTGCGCGCCGTGGGCGACTGGGAGCTGCCGGAGGCATGTGCATCCGTGGGCAGATCATTGGAGCTGCTGTCGGGCAGGATCGGGGGATAGGATTCCTGCTCCTCCTTGTTGGATGCCTCGAAGGGAATGGGATCGTAGATGGGCACCTCGTAGCTGGACTTGGGAAAATCAAAGCTGGGAAACTTGTGATTCGGATTCAGCGGCAATTCCTCCGAGGGCAGCACATAGTTCTCATTGGGATAATGCTGCTGGGCAGGAGGAGGATTGGGTTGCGGATGCAGCTCCACATTCGTATAGCTGCTGGGTGGTTGAGCATCCGGCTGATCATAGCTAAAGGGTGGATGTTGAGGCGGATGAGGAGGCGGATGAGGAGGAGCATGTGGAGGAGCATGTGGAGGAGGAGGAGGAGGAGGATGTGGAGCTGAATACGGAGGAGGAGCCGGAGGAGAATACGCAGGTGGATGCGGAGGAGGAGCATGTTGTGGCGGATGATACTGTGGTGGATGCTGTGGTGGTGGTGGCTCCGCAAAGTGACCGTCATGGGAAGATCCTCCCGAAGCTGGATAACTGTGCTCGTATTCGGGTTCATTGTTCTGGTAGGATGTGCTGATCTCGTAGGCAGGCGGGGAGTAGGCAATCTCATAGTTGGAGCCGTGTCCCGGCGGTGCTGGTGGTCCATGTTGTGGAGGCTCAGCAAAGTTCTGATGGTAGCCGGCATTGGGAATCTTCTGCTCGTAGATGGAATAGGAGTCCGGAGCAGGCGGTGGCCCTGGATGCGTATAGCTAGGCACATGGGCCGGAACAGACGGCACACCGTACTGGGTGGAAGGTGGTGCCGGATGGGCTGGAACATAGGATTCGGGTGTCTCATAGCTGGTCGGCTCAAAGCTCTGATGCAGTGGAGGAACTCCATACTTCTGATGTGGCGTATGCTCATAAGAGCTCTCCGGAGGCGACTCATGGCTGGGAAAGCTGTACTCCAAACTGGGAAACTTGTGGGCACCATAGAGATCATTGTCCTCCTGACTGTAGAGATTCAGATCCATAGATTGCGCCTCGTAGCTGGAGGGAGGAATGTGAAAATCACCGAGATGCTGGAAATCCTCAGTGGAGAAGCTCGGCTCCTCCAGGTGGGAAGAATAGGAGGCTGAGGAGTGGGAGGAGGAGGCGGGCTTATAGTAGTTAATGGGCGGCGATGCTGGATAACTTGGTGGTCCATATTTGATCTTGGGCACGGGATTCTTGACACGACGTCTTCGCTGTTTGCTTCGCTTGGCTCCGTGTGGCGGATGACGACGATAACGTATCAATTTCTCGGCATTGGGCAGAACACTGTGATTGCTGCCTCCCAGTGGAAGTGACTCTGGGAGTGGAAGCTGGGCAGGCACAGCGGTGTCGCTGTCTCTGTCTCTGTTTATGTCTGTGACATTGACCTTTGAGCTCTGCTCGCTGTGGACCAACGTCAACGGCAGCAGCTGAAAGATAGAAAGGTCTGTGGTTGGTAGCTAGTAGGTTTGTCGAATATTTTTAAAATATCGTATCGATGATATTTTCTGTTTTAAAAAAATATCAAAATGATATTTAATAAATCATTTTAAAATATCGATATATTGATATATTTTGATATTTTTTTTTTTACTTAAAAAAAAAAAAAGTAATACGCTCCACAGTAAAAAGAGATAGTCTTATTTATCAAACATAACAATATATTTCATCAAAATACAGTTCATTTCAGTATATATTTCCATACATATTTTTCATAATATATTTTTTTTCATATACACTACTGGCCAAATTAATAAGTACACTCTTTCTTTTACTATAACAGCTATTATAAGCCAAGTCTTAAAATTTAAAAAATATATTTGGAAAGGTCATTTAAATTCCGTTTGAATGACGCATAACTTTCCTTAAGCCAATAAGTACCCATTGAAATATTCAAATTTTAAAAAAAGTCAACTTTAAAAACTTTTTTCCTTGATTTTTTCCAAAAAATTTTGGGATGCAAAAACATTCTTCAAACTATTTTAGGTGTGACTGCAAAAAAAAAATGTTCAATAACCTTATCGCTTATATTTTTTTATAATTTTTTGAAAATTGCTTAAAAGGCACTTATTGTATGAAAATTACGAATAAGTGCCTTTTAAGCAATTTTCAAAATATCAAAAAAAAATATCGTATTTTTGATATATCGCCAAATCTAATATCGCGATATAAATATATCATTTTTTATAAAAAATATCGATATATTGATATTTTGATATATTTTCAACAACCCTAGTAGCTAGGTTGGTAGTTAGCTTGGTGGTGAAGTTGGTGGTGAGGTTGGTGGTTAGTGCTGCCTATTGACAAATTCACAACTTTCTCCTTTAACAAAATGTAGTAACAAATTTTTGTGTGTTTTATGTTTTTGGCTAATTCACGACCTTTGACCTGGGTTCGTATTATGGCACAGCGACTTCCGCGCATACGTAACCACACGGTGCACCACCGCAAATCACCGCAACCACTGTAATTGGCTGCCATGCAACACAACTTGCAATGTTGCCACACGCAGCAAACGAGATACTTGCAACAAGGCGTAAATAGAGGGGTGAATGGAGATCCAAATAGGGGGAAAAGGGGGACAAATAGGGGGCAAAAAGAGAGGAAAGCATTGAACCTGATCGTCGTCACCAATTCAGGTTCAGTAAGCAACGCAATTCGTTTTGCTTTGTTTACAAACATTTGCTACCTAGACAAAAGCATCCATAGATGATGATGAAGATGATGATAATGCCTACATGCATGAGGGATTTTCTCAGGCATTGCACCTCTCGATTTGGCAACAACTGTGGACGGGGTTGATAGGAAAAGAGGCGGGGAATATGTGCTTTTTTTTAAGCCTGCAATAAAGTCACTTTTAATGTGATTTATTCAGTCAATTTCAGTTAGTTAAGCGGGCTTCACACGAGCACTTTTTCACAGACACTTTTCGTCAAAACGCTGTTCGTGTCGCTCACCGTCGTTCACCATCGGTCACCGATGGAACAGAACGTGTTCTATTTTCATTGGTGAGCGTCAGTTTTTCACCGAAGCTTTCAAATTTTGTGTGGTCAGTGAAAAAGTGCTCGTGTGAAGGCAGCTTTAGAGTTAATTTACTTCTTTCTAAATATATTCACTTTATTCTCAACCTCAGCTTTGGTATATTCCTATTTTAATTATGTTGATCCTATTGCTAAACTACGAGTATCTTTGTCAAAATAGTAACTACATATAATAATAATAAAAATGTAAATTCGTTAAACAAATTATTACAAAGCATTTGCAAAGTCAACTATAAATTTATTTTTGAAACGACTTAATTTAAAAAGTTTATTCCCTTCTAAACGTATTGATTTTTTTTGTTTAACTTTGACTTTTAGGCTAATTTCTTATAAAGCAAATATGTATAGTAAATATTTGACATGTTTTTTTATGTTTTAAAAAAATCAGACTGACCACAGATTTCTTATGTTTTTCTTTACTTAAAAATTCAGGTTGGTTTTAGGAATACTTTATGTATGTCAAATTCGTGTCTGCTTATGAAATAAACTTTTATCTCTCCTTCACTAAGAACTGACTTTTGAAGAGTTGAGGCTATCTTTTGCCTTTCTATTTGAAAACCAAGAATATTCCGAATCTTTTAAAAATTTTGTTAAGCTTCTTACAATTTGGCAATATTTTTATCACAAAATAGTATACAAGTTAGGTATTATTTGTAACACAAAATAGATTTTCAAATAGATCGTCACTTGTATTTTTAAGCACTTGGTATCACTTACAAGGCAAAGCCACAAAAGATTGCGCATTGTGGAACGTTCAAGAAATTGCGAATTGATCTTTGAATTATTTCAAGGCATCACAACAAAACAACTTTCATGCAGACCAAGTCTTATAGTAGATTGTAGACTTAAGACTGTAGATTGTAGACTGAAGACTGAAGACTGAAGACTGTAAACGATATTTGAGGCTCTATACGCGGTCACGACTCGTTGGACTTTCTTTCGGCAACTGAGCGCAGTGCAAGAAAGTGGTCTGGTTTTGTTGCTGTTGGCACGAAGAGACGAAGACGATGTGGCGATGTTGCGATGTTGCCAATGGTAGTAGCACCACAAGCTGGAACCAGTCGAATGACAAAGCGTTGCCATTAAAACACCCACCGATGCACCACCGATGAGCAGCAACATATCAGCACAACCACCGCCTGAAACAATCATTTGCCCTGCAGGTGTCTGGCAAGCTATTATGTAAAGAATGTAATACCCCAAAAAGGCGGATATTTCCCTCTGATATTTTGGCCTAAAACAAATACAAAGCTAGACAATACACATTAAAAAAGAAAAACAAAATGTTAGATTCGTAAATCGCTAGATCAAGTAAAACTTGTTTTGCTGCATTCGAAATGCATGAACGAGAGACGCTTCCTCAGCTCCATCTTCATCTCCAACTGCATCTCCGTCTCGAACTTCATCTCCATCTCCAGCCACATTGAACTTGAACCTGAACGGGACGTGACGATTCCAGCTTCGAGTTTGAATTCGTTTCACAGCGTTCGATATTGATTTGAATCTGTAAAGCGAGCAAACGAAAGTGAAAACAATTTAGCATACTGTTTTGACAGTTGCTAGACTTGCAAATACCCTGATATGATTTAATTTTAAAATGATTTCAAATGATTTGAAAAGTTCTTGGAGGTTTAACATAGATATAAACTTCTTTAATCTTTTAAGTTTTATAAAAAAGATTAAAGCACGCTTTTTTAATGTTCATATAATCGCTTTCGATTGAATTTTCTGTAGCACCCCTGATAGTTTCAAATTGACATTAATTTCTATAAGTAGCTTATTTGGTGATAAATACTTGTTTGTAAAATTTTAAATTATTTAAAAATTTAGAGTATATGCACTTGGGATTATAAAAAATTTTACATATAGGAAAAACTGAAATTTATAATAAGGAGACAAATATTTAAATTTAATATATTTTTTTTTTTAATAGAACATATAAAAAATATATAAGTAAACAAATAGAAGCATCTGTTGCAAGTTTATCATGCCATTTTCGATCAATGTAATGGGTACAGGGTATATGCTAAGTTAAATATTATTAAAAAAGAAGTAGACTTCCAAGTTGATAGTGCCTTCTTCTGTCAATATTACAAATACAGGGTATAAGCTATATATAAAAAAAAGGAAGTGTATTTCCAAGTTGATAATGCCCTCTTTTAACAACGTTACATTAACAGGGTATACCCTGTAATAAGTGCGTGTTTGGCTGTCATATCAAACAGACATAATTATGATGTGCGATTTGTCGTGCTTGTATAACATTTATGATATCTTTGATATTTTTGATATTTGCGCAGGTGAAGCCGCTTTACGATCGCTACCAGCGTGACATTGAGCTGCATCTGTGGGAGCCCATCAATCGCTTCTGGGCGGAGTGCTTCGAGGCGTGCAAGGCGGCGTCGAAGCAACGTGCCACATTTCAGGCCGCGAATCGTCGGGTGTTCCAGCAGAAGATCTACATGCCGTGGAAGGTGCGGCAGGTGGAGGAGATGCAACGGCTGCAGGCGGCGGCAATGCAACACAAGACGAATGATAATCACATCAGGAAGAAATGGAAGACCGCCAAGCGTTTCTTGTACGGCCCTAGGGGGCCCTGGTATACCGGGTAAGTGCGAGGGAGATGGACAGAAAAGACCCTCCTCATAAGCATTATTATGAAATCAGACAAAATTCAACATTTTAATTATGGCGACAATTGCAATCGGGCGTGCGGCCAACGTAAATTATTATATACAGTGATGGGAAAATTAATATAAACGAATTACTTTCTTTTTTTCTTAATTGACTCGGACAAAATAATCGGTTTAAATTTCATAATTTTTGCCTAAAACTTAGTTAGCAATGTTTCAAACGAATATCGAGATAAATATATAAATTAAAATAAGGCAGAAGTATAAATTAAAATTATTTGAAAAAATCCATAATTGCACAAAGATGTAATTAAATTTATCCGAAATTAACTGTTATGCGTGAATCAAGTTTTTAACGGCTATTTCGGTAGGTTTAAATTCGAACTTGGGGTTTCGGTATAATAATTAGTTTTAGTTGGTTACAATTCATTCGGTTAATACTGGTAACCGGTTAAGCTGTTACGGTTTTAATTCCTATTAAAAATAAAAAATCAACGTTATTCTATTCTATTCTTTTATCATGATTTTAAAAATGTGTTTGAAATTAACCTCGCTTCTATTAATTGGTTCATCACTGTATGAGTCGAACTGTCTCTAGACAGTTAAGCACCTTCAAACGCAGTCACATATCTAGCTGAAAGATATATTTATATTACAGTGGTGGGTATAAATATTATAAGATACAAATACAAGTGTGTGGACAGGTAACTGCCACGCTGTTTTTTCTGTGTTCATTTCACTGTAAAATGCTAACAAATGCACTCATTAATGTCTGCCTCTCTCTTGCTCTTCTCTCTGTCTGTCTCTGTTTTTCTTGGTATGTGTGGCTGCCACAGTGAGTCGTCTCTCAGCTGGTGGCAACAATGGGCACAAATTGAATTTTAACATTTTTAATATTCATATAACTTTAAGCGGCTTCTGCTAAAAATATTAAATTCATCAATTAACAATTTCACTTTCCAGGCAGAAAGAAAGATAGGCAGTGAGAGAGACAGAGAAAGAAATAGATCAACTGATCTGTCCAGTCAGTTATACCCTAAGGGCATTTAAGTAGGCCCCCCATGAGTTCTCTAATAGAATCCATTGTCTGCTCTTATGTAAAGAAATTATGATCTCTCTCTCTACTTTGAAAGCTATGAGGAAAGCGATCGTAAATGATCATTGTAAGATCATTATTCGAAATATGTATGTGATCTTAAGATGATCTATAAAAAAGATATTATTAAACTTATTCATATAATCGTTTTATGATGATATAATATCGCGTAAGATCGTAAAAAAAGAGGATTTTTTGATAAGAAATTTATATTTATTCTTTATTATTCTTTATTCTTTAAGTCAGTTTTAAAATACCCTAAGTAAACTGTAGTCTTACAGGGTATGGCAACATTGACATAATGAAATTAATTATTCTTACATTTTGGTTTTTGTTTTTGTCTTAATTTTTTTTGTGGAGTTTTTAATGGTTTTTGGCCCATTGTCACTGCTGTGAATTGTTTTAAAGCTTTCGCTTCGTTGTGGCGATTCATCAGTTGGAGGTGCGATTAAAATTATGATTTAATTTTATTAAATCATCAAATACAATTTTATGCAACCCGACAAATGTAACTTATTAGATGTGGAGTGCAATTTGAATGCATAACTAAATTAGGGAAGTTCCCTGTTGTTAACTTTCAATAAGCTGGAAATTATACTTACAGACTTTAGTTGGTCAAACTATGAATGAAAAATCAACTAATTAATCAATTCTAAGAAGCTGTTTGGGCGTGGACCTTGAGACATTTTCGAATTTGCATTGACGGTCAAAGCAATCCACTGAGTGGTGTGTGATTTCGTTAGGTGGTGCAGCTAATGTTCTAAGGTCGAGCCATTCACGGGCTCAAAAAACAAGTTGCAGGTCTAGTTCGCCTTAGTTAATACCAGTTTACATTGACAATGACTCGCTGGTCTAATGAACTTTCTCTATTTATTTAATTATATGATTTTTTTAATAGTTTATTTTAGTTTATCGCGGTCGAAACAGCCTTAAAATTAAAAAGACAAGAAATATACATGAAAGGCGTCGAATGTGTGAGTGTAGTTTGGGGATTCCCCCCCAAAGTATGTATGTACATGTAGAGTAATATCGATAAATCGCTCTTTCATTTCAACTAATACTACAACTATCGACTATCGATAGGCCAAAAGGAGAAGTTACGTGATTCGGCGCTTGGCAGGAGGTCGGCAACGTTGTGGTTTGTTGTTGTGTTTCGGATTCAGTTTCTTCACCGGATTTCTATGACTTAGTGATAGGCCAGCGGAGCGTAGGCGGGTTGATGATAGGCCGGAGCCAGTGCTGGAGCGTAGGCGGGGCCGTGGGCGTAGGCGGGCGCGTGGTAGGCAGGAGCCAGAGCAGGCGCATAGGCGGGCAACTTGGCCACCACGGGAGCGTGCAGGAGAGCAGGAGCGGGTGCCAGGACCTTGGCCACTGGGGCCACGGCCTTAACGACGGCGCCCTCGCGACGCACAACCGCATTGAAGCCATGAACGGGATCGGCTGTGTACTCCACAATGCGACGCGTGCCATCGGCCTCGATCAGGGAGTAGGCGCCCTGGACAACATCGCCGCTGCGCGACTCCTGCTGGCTCTTGACATCGCCAGTGGAATGATCCTGTGTGGGGTTAGAGAGAGAAGAGTCGGAAAATAATTAACACTACTGTATTTTTAACTTAGACATAACAAAATTCAGGGATTCTAGGATCAAATACATGAAAAATAGTTTTAACATCTCATTTATCTCGAATTTTCTTAAGCTGGGTACGAATTACTTGTTTTCTGCTCAAAAATTTAAAGAATACTTTTAAACTTATTTTAAAAATTAATACTGATGTGTTTTTTTTTTCTTATACATAGAAAAATCTAAGGTAAAATCAATCTTAAATGATTTTGAAATCTCTTTAATCTCATATTTCATACAACCGACTACGAAATATTTGAAATGTTTTATTTTGTTCTACATAAATTGTTCGATAATACTCGTATTCTACAAATTTAAGAGTTTTTTAAACTCAAATCAATTTTTTTAGGCTTATTTGCTGACACATTGTAATTTGTTGTCCTTCTTCAACATTTAATATCTGAATACATACTTCATAAAAATAATTTTAACTTGAATTTCAGAATGATTTTTTGGCTTATGCGTTTTGAAAGAACTTTAGGACTTTTTTAATTTAAATCAAATATTTTGGGCTTATTTACCGACTTATTGTTATTTTATATAGTCCTTCTTTCACAAATATATCAAGAAAAATCATCAAGAACTTTTACTTGAATTGCAGACGGACTTTTTTTTGATTGTGTGTAGTGTAGTGTAGTGTAGTGTAGTGTAGTTGACTTACATGCACATCATAGCTGAAGCTGTACTGCGGATTGGGATCGTATGGCTCTGGGGCTGCCACTTTGGCCACGGCCACCTTGGCCAGTGCGGGATAAACGGGCGCTGCCAACTTGGGATAAACGGGCGCGGCCAGCGAAGGATATGCGGGAAGAGCAGGATATGCTAAGCCAGGTCCTTGCACTACCACAGCACCGCTGAGAGCCAGCAAAGCGCTCAATACGATTAGCAACATTTGGGCCATGTTATTGAATTGAATTGATTTTGATTGGAGATTGGTGATTGTTGATTATAATTCTCTTGGAGATTTGGAGCTGCTGCTGCTGCTGCTTGGCTGACAAATGAACTCACTCTGTGGTTCTGAAGCTCAGCGACAATTGCTTTTTATAGCCAACAAAAAATCCACCAAGCCCCCGAAAAATTCGACAAAACCAAAAATCTGCCTGTAAAAATATTTATGCAAAAAAAAAAAAAAATAATAATAAAAAAAAACAACAAACAACTAAAAAGTGCGCATGCGTGTGGAGTGCAAAGATTGCAACTGCAGCAGCCACAAATGAATACTAGTAGAAAAGTCTACAGACGGCTGAACCTGGCTGTAGAAGACCCTGTACTTAACTTGTAAAAATAAAGAACAATAGACGGAAGAAAATCAAGAATTTCGGGATATATTCAATTCGAAACGGTGTTTTAAATCTAGGCTCTACAAGAGATTTTTCAAATGTTTTAGGCTTCTTTTAATATTTTTATGCTTATTCGCATATTGTGTTATTTTTCAAGAATATATTCAGAATACATGCATAAAAAATAAAAAACTTTTTACTTGAATTTAAGATTTTTCCCTTGGTCTAACCCTGCTGAAAACTGATTCTTGCATAAATATCAAGTTAATTTGTTGATCGTGATGAAGTTTATTAAATAAATCAGCACCATTTGGAACTTATTATAAGTCTCAAGAACTTTAACTTTAACTCAAGCTGTAGATTTAAAAAGGGAAAAGGAAAAATTCTAAAAAAAAACTTGATGATATGATAAACAGAAACCAACATACCAAGTTTAGTGTGTCTAGCTCTTGCAATGCCTGAGATAGACTTATAGAGACTATCACGTCTTCTTCTGCCTTTTACGCGTTTGATCAGCTTAATAGACCCTCTAAACTATCTAGGTACAGGGTCTAATAATTCATTTTTCGTTGCGTTGCATTGCCCCTGGCAATTGCTACTCCCAGAGTGGGAAGAGATCGAGGGAAGCGATGGAGGGAAGGAGGTCGACACTTGTCTGGGGCCCAGACATAAAAGCAGCTTAGAGGCCTACGAGAATGGCACGCATGTTTTTGAGTCTAGAGGCCTCCCAGGCGGAGTGGACAGACATGGACATGGACGTGGATGTGGACGTGGACTGGCAACAACATGGACCATGGATTTGGCTGTGAATGTGGATGTGGATTTGGAGCAGGGGCGGCAGCGAGAGCAGTCAGAGAGCAACGGCGGCGGATTTGATTCGATCGTGACAAAAAAGTTCAATTCGAAAGCGATTTGTGCGAGAGAGATGAGTAGAGCGTGTGTGCGAGTGAGAGAGATGGCGATATAGACGGGGCACGCACCCAAGTTGCCCCAGCATCAGTTTCAGTTTCAGCTTCAGTTTTGTTGAAAGGTGTGTGCGTTTGTGCCACAGCCTTCGAAACTGGCACAAAAGCAGTTGCCGCGCCCAAAATCAGCCCCGTGCCCCGCCCCTCCCTGTCCCAACCTCCTCTACCCCTTCACCTTCACCTTACCTCCTCTCTCGCCTAGTCGCCGTCGATTCTCAGTCCCCTGCGTAGACTGGCCGACTCCTAAAAGTGCAACTGCCACTGCAACATTGTTTTATTATTTTCATATATTTGTATACCCTGGGGGTATATTAAGTTTGTTCAAAAGTATGTAACAGGCAGAAGGAAGCGTCCATAAAGTATATATATTTTTGATCAGCATCAACAGCCGAGTCGATATGGGGGCTTAATTCATAAAAAACTGACAACACCTTTCATTCTGGGTCTTGAGTTAAAATTTTACATTTTTGTTTAACATCGTGTGTAAAAACATGCTCAGAATCTAATCACAAACTTTCATCACTATTGGGTTATAAATAGGGATGATATTAAGAACTTTGTCCAAGGTATTTTAATAGCAATTCTATAAATAGAATAGAATTAATAGTGAATTAATCAGTGTTTAAAATGCTTCAGTCGAAACAGCAAAAGTTACAAAATTTTGACTTTATTCTGCTTTGACTGTTTGCAACTGTTCAATATTAGCTGCTGCTTCTGCTTATGCTTCTGAAAAAAAACAAAAGTAGCAGTCGAAGTAATAGCACAAAACAGTTTCCTACAAAAATCGAAGCAGCAACAGCAGTCGTCGTTTGATAATTTTTTAAATTTCTTTGCTTCTGCTTTCTGGCTGCTTCGAAAGTCGAAGCAGCAGCAGCAGTAGGCTTTTTAGAATATTGAAAATTTCTTTGCTTCTGCTTTCGAGCAGTATCGAAAGTCGAAGCAGCAGCAAGTTACAGTCTGATGATTTGCTGCTTATGATGTTTGCTGTTTGCTGCTCCCCATGTAATCCGGTAGGGTTCGGTGGTGCCTCCAAGAATGAGAAATGGATCCAACCGAAATATCACTCCATGGGTGCCCCAATGTAGCCCAGACCCTGCCGCCTGGTGCCAATGTAGCCCAGACCTTGCCGCCTATTGTCAGATCCGCGGACAGAAAATGGTACGGACCAAGATTCTGTTCGCGAACTGGCTTCAGGTCACCGGAGCTGAGTTTTAAAGTGGAAAGCGGATCGGACCAACATTCCATTCTCGAACCATCTCCGGATCGCCGAGATCCGGATAGTTGACTCTGTCTCCCACTCCTAGGGCTCGTATCGGGTACCCTGAGATTCCCTAAGATGAAAAATTTTTTCCCAGAAAGAAAAAGGAACATGCATGCCATTATTGTTATAAAAATTAATTAAATGACCGACTTTCGATGCAGCAAAACAATGTTAACAAAAGCCTACTAATGCTGCTGCTTTCAATTTCATTTTAGCAGAAGCAAAATTCTAAAAAGCCTACTGCTGCTGCTGATTCGACTTTCAAAGCAGCCAGAAAGCAGAAGCAAAGAAATTTAAAAAATTATCAAACGACGACTGCTGTTGCTGCTTCGATTTTTGTAGGAAACTGTTTTGTGCTATTACTTCGACTGCTACTTTTGTTTTTTTCAGAAGCATAAGCAGAAGCAAAATCAACAGAAATGAAAATTTTTCCAGTTTTTTAAACACAGGAATTAATACATTTCACATTTACTCTGCCAGAATATACGAGTTTGTCATCTTCAGTCCAAGGGGCGGAGTGGTGAAAGTGATAAGTGCTCGGCAAGCGAAACGGGAGATCGAGGTTCGAATCTCGGTCCTGTCGATGCAAATGATTTTTAATTTTTTTTATAATTTTTATTTTTTAAATTGTTTCAAATCACTTATTTTATTATAAGTATATGTGTGTAGCTGCCACAAAAACGATAGGTCGATATGATAAGTATGAGAATTGCATGGGCATCAGGGTATATTACTGTCGAGTGCACTCGACTGATCCGCTTGTTTCTATTTCTTTTTTGCATCTTTTATTTGTACTGCCATTGGGACAATTTTGCCCATTATCACTAATTTTGAACGCGTTGTACGCCTTGTTAGGCGTCGCTGCTGGCGTCGACGCTGACGTCGCTGCTGACGTCGACGCTGGCGTAAAGACATGCGCTGTTTGCGTAATCGAAAAATTGTATGGCGTGGAGTACTTTCAATTAAGCTATTGAATAATTCGAGTGCGTGCCGCGAGTGGCGAGTGAATGTTGCATATGCAGCCTGCAACATGTTAACTGTATGTATGTGGGGGAGAGTGATCTTTGATTTGCCATAGAGAGAGAGAGAGAGAGAGTGAGAGAGAAAGAGAGAGGGAAAAATGGGTAAGGTGAAAACAGATTGAAATTTAAATGGAGCAATCAGTGTGTTGCAAGATTTTTGAACGTTTACTTAACTTACAATTAGTGATTAAAGATCTGGAAAAGATTTGTTAAATAATTATATTAAATATTGATCATAATCAAGGGAGTTGGTAGAGTAGTTAGTGGGGGAGCGAGGGATGGGGCACAAGACTTGGAAATAGGCAAGAAAAATGATACTTAAGTTTATAATCAAAAGCATCCGATTTTGCCTTCTCCCAGGTCCAAGTTTTGCCTCATTGTCGCTTTTACTTTTGACTGACCTTATTAAATAGTGTTCATTAAATAAAATTTATTAATTTACATAAAGAACGAGTAAAGCACACTAAGAAAAATATTCAAATTTAACTTTTTTTGTTTTTATCTAAAAATTGCGTCGTTAAACAAAAATGAGTGAAAATAAGTAGAGGTAACTTAAATATGCTTTTGTTTTTTGGTTTATTGCAATTTTTATCCTAAAGTAGTTTTATAAGAAATAATAAATGTTAAAGTATAATATAAATCTACAAAATTTCTGAAAATTGTAAGTATTTTTGTCTCAAACCAAACATTTTTGACTAAAAAAATTAAAAAAAAAAACAAAAATGCTTGTCAAATTTTTTGTATTATTTGAATTTTTTGTTTAAAGTTGTCTTAATTTAAATATTAATTATTTAAGATGAATATTCTTAGGTTTGAAAAAAAGTCTTTTCTATCAGAACCAAAGATCTACAATAATAACTAGCTGAACAAAGAGTGGAGAATAATTGTTTTTTCATACAAGAAATTAACATTATTTCACCTATTCTCTCAAGGAATATCAATAAATTTCCCATGAGTTGACGAAGTGAATCACAAATTTAGATACAAATCTGCGTCAACTCGTCAAAGATTGTTTCCACAAATTGCACGATGAATATATATAATCCATATAAATATCCATAATCCATAACCAGGTGTCCAACAAATTAGGCGTGTGTGTTTTGTATTCTTTGGCTAACTGGATTTATTAACTGATTTATGAGTTTGGTTAAATCTACGTACAGAAACAGACAATAACTTATCTACGGACTAGGATCAACAACAACTGTGTAGCAGCTGTTGCTGTTGTCTAGCCCAGGAATGGAGCTGGACGGGCAGCGACCAGAGGAGCGGGAGCGGGAACTGGAACGGGAACTGGGCCACGTTGAACCACCGCATTGAAACCATTGATGGGATCGGCGGTGTAGAAAACGGTGCGCAGTGAACCGTCGGCATCGACCACCGAATAGGATCCCTTGACGATGTCCCCGTCCCGGACCTCCTGTTGACTCTTGCTGTCGCCGGTGATGGCATCCTGGACATTGTAGGCGTAGGCATACTGAGGATGCGGATCAAACTCGGTGTTTACAGGGACTGGAAGCAGAGCACACTCCACCAGGGCGAACAGAGCACAGCTCACGATGAGACACTGCCAGGTGCAAAGTAATCTCATTTAAACTAGGATTAATCCTCGAGCTTACTCCCCTTGAAACTTACCTTGATCAAAGCCATGTTGTATTTGGTTTAGAAGCTGGATTTGTTACTGCTGTAGCGTCACTTTCTTGACTGTCTCTTGGTTGGGATTTGTGCCTGGTTATAAACACTTTTTCCAACTGACCACCGATGACATGCGCCATGTGCATTGTGGCAACCATTTAGTTGGCCAAAGCTGGCCAAAAGTGAGCCAATCTCTGACGTAAGCTTCCACTCTGGAAGCTATCAAAAATATTTCCTCAATGGACGTGCCAACAATTTCACCCTCTTGACTTGCACAACTTTTCCCCTTTTTACGCATATGACAATCATAACTTGAAGTGCGGCACGTGATTTGCATTAATCGCTTCCCATTTCGATGTCTCTTGAGGTTGAGGTCGAACCTACCTCAATATATTTGAAGCTATGACTAAGCACTTAACCTTGGACGAAAGAAAGGGGTCCATTTACTTTTTTAAATGAGTTATAGTTAATTAAATTAATCTTGCTGAAAAAATTAAAGCCATCTCAACTGAATTCATGACTACTTAAAGATCATAAGATCTTTATAGGATCTCTGAATTTAAACCTACCTCAACATTGTTTCAACTATGATTAAGCACTTAACCTTGGACGAAAGAAAGAGGTCACTTTACTTTTTTGGAATGAGTTATAGTTAGTCAGAAGTTGAACGAGGTCTTAATAAAATTTAACCTAACTCAACTGAAATCATGACTACTTAATCTTGATAGTTTAAAAGAAAATGGGATCATATAAAATTAGATATTTATAGGATCTCTGAAGGAATAAGTTAAACCTGCCTCAACAATAATCCAACTATGACTAAGCACTTAACATTGGTCTAAAGCAGGGATTAAAACCGAAACGAATGTCGGTTTCAGTTACTGTTTCGCTTACGTTCGCATTTAGATTTTCTGTTATCGGTTACGCAAAATCTTTTAATAAAATCTTTATGAAAATTCTATCTAAATATCACAAATAAAAATTCGAAATAAAACAAAAGAAAATTTAAAATCCAAATTTAAAATATTTTTTTTTTTATAAATATGAAATATCGAAATTAACTCTTATAAATGAATCGGTTACTAAACGGTTATTTCGATTTACAGAGTTTTGGTTTAAAAGTTTCGGTCAAATGGAATTTTTTTTCGATTACGGTTTTAAATTTCATTTGTTTTTTGTTTGTTTTCTTTAAATTTGAAATTGTTATCCCAACTCAAAGTTTTTAAATCTCACTTGTATTTTCAATTTGATTTGAGGTATCATTTTGTTTGCCTCCTAAACAAAAAAATTAACTCTTGATTCTGCTTTTGAGCAGTCTGTTCTTTAATTTTCAAGAGGGATTTAGTAGGATCTTCTTGTTGATAATAATTTAAGATCATGCTCAAAAATAATGAAATTACCTTCAAACTGCTTTTGTCATCTGTATCTATTCTTTGAGATTGTTCGAGATACTTTATAATCTTTAGTTATATGAAGGCGGTTGTAGGCTAAAATAGAAAGGTTAAAGTACGATTTAATTCTGATTTCTCAGAAAAATTGTAGATGCCTTTCAAATTTTTTCAAAATTAATTAAAATACTCAATTTTTTTTTTTTTTTTTTTTTTTTTTGTACCGAAACTTTTATTCAGTAGATGCAGATAGATAATCACTAGATAAATGGCCGATAGCCGTTCCCAAAAATCCCCTAGAAAACGGTATCCCTAAGAGCTACGTTGGATGTTGTTGTTGTTGTTGATGTTGTTGTTGTTGATGTTGTTGTTGTCCGGGATGATGTTTGGTCAAGGAGGGAACATGAAACGGAGTTGGCTTTCAGTTGACAGAGCGGCACGCAAGTCACCAAAATTGGTTTCGGATGTGTTTTTGCTTTGAGATGAGATTAGATTAGAACTATTCAACAATGATCCTCCAGGATCAGAACGGCAAAGAGCGTATCCCCGGGCGAGCATCCTAGTAGTGGCCACCATAACCAGACGAGGCATAAGCGGGCGCAGCATAAGCTGGAGCGGCATATCCAATCTTGGTGATCGTCGGCACGTGGGCAACGGCAATCGCGGGCTTGGCCACGACCGCATGGGCGACGCCCTTCTTCTCCACCACCGCATTGAAGCCGTGCACCTTGTCGGCGGTGTAGGTCACCTTGCGGATGGTGCCATCGGGCTCGGCCAGCGAATAGCTGCCATGGACGACGCCATTGACCAGTGTCTCCTCCTGCTGCTTGGAGTCGCCGGTCTTGTGATCGGTGACGCCATAAGCGAAGCTATACTGAGGATTTGGATCATAGGGCTCGGGTTCGGCAATCTTGGCCACCGCCAAGGCGGGAGCTGCGTGCTGGACGAGCAGCTTGGGCGCCGCATAGGAGATGGCCGGTGCAGCCAGCAGAGATGGGCCATAAGAGTCAATGGGAATGGCCAAGGCGACGGACAGCGCCAGGCCCAGAATGCAAAGAGTCTGTTTAAAAGCAGGGAGCGTAATCATTATTAGTTGTATTATAGAAATTGCATAGTAATGAATATTCAAAGATTTTTAAGGGTTTTCGTCAATGATAATGATTCATTTTGAGCGAAAATATAAAACTCACAAGTAATCGTTTTTTTTCTCAAAATAAAACTCACTTTTAAAAAAAAATTTAATAATTATTTTAAAGATTTGTTTTTAGTTCTATGGGTCTCCCGGGATTCTTTTCAAGGGATTTGCAAAAATACTTGTTGAAAATTTTACATAAAAGCCATGAATTACAAATGAGTTTTGTTTTAAGCGAAAAAATCAGGGACCGTAATCATTATAAGTTATTTTATAAAAATTACATCATAATGATTATATTTTAATTTTTAATTTTTTTCCTTAATGATGATCATTATTTTTGAGTAATATTATAAAAGTCAAAAATAATCATTACAAATGAGTTTTATTTGTTTCGCTTAAAATAAAACTCAAAAGTAATTTACGGCTTCTGTGTTAAGATTTTTACCAATATTATTTTATATCCCTATAAAGGGACACCATATCTACCTCCCAGCATAATATAAAATAATATTGGTAAAAATCTTAACACAGAAGCCGTAAATTACTTTTGAGTTTTATTTTAAGCGAAAAAATAAAACTCATTTATAATGATTATTTTTGAGTTTTATAATATTACTCAAAAATAATGATTACCATTAAGTAAAAAAGTAAAAATCATAAAAATAAAAATCATGGTGGAAATACAGAGATTGTAAAAAACTAAACATTTTGGTGCAAACCATTATTTTCTAGGTCTTTTATAAGTGTCTGATTTTTTTATTAAAAAAAAAAAAAACAAATAATCATTATTTACAGTCCCTGGAAAAAATAAAAATCATAAATAATGATTATTTGTAAGTTTTATTTTTTCGCTCAAACTTAATCATTATCATTATCATTATATTTTTGTACATGTATTTTAGTCATTGGTTTAAAAAATTTAAGTTAAAAAATTTTCTGCGGTTCCTGGTTAAAAGATTGAAGCAGTTGAAAAGGAAGCTGCAGAGGATTTTCGGATTAGACTTACCTGAATGAACATTGCGTTGGATATTTTAACTAGAGTTGTAGGAGAGATTGGAGACTGGAGACTGGAGACTAGAGACTTGGTTGCCGTGGTCTGCACTGCAAGAACTCAACTCGACTGTGAGATGCATTTTCCGCGAGTTCTTCAGTTTTATATGCCATCTGAGGCAGTTGCCCCACTCTCCGTGCTCTCCTCGCCGGCAAGTGACAATTGCTGTTTTGAGATTTGTGATCAGAGATCGGAGATCCTAGTAGTGCAATTTCATGTCTTGTCTCGCACATTTCGTCACTCGGTTTTTTCTCAATGGAATTGGATTCGTTGAGAGCGCCAAACTCTAGACTCGTTTTACTCTGTTACCAAAAAAAACAAAAATAAATTTTAAAAAAAAAAGTACAAATTTCAAACCAGATCTCGGCCAATTCTCAGGTTCTCCAAACGCATTTTTATTTTAGTTTTTTTTCTCTATGCTGTCGTCTGATGTAATTTCGAGTCACTTGGCCGTCGGCCAGTTGCTGGGCAGGCGCACTCTAAAGTTGGCCAAAACGCAAACGAAAACGAGACCAAAATGCATAGTTAACCCACCGTTGCCCCCGCTTTTAACCCCACTCAGTTACTTGGGCCGCATTCGACTCGTTTAATTAGAAATCTAAAATGGAAGCAATTGATCAAAGCGGGTGGACTGTGGACGGAGTGGGCGGAAAGGGAGTGGCATATGTGTATGTATGTGTAGACAAAGCAATTACGCACTGGCGGCACTCGCTTGAGCACGCACAGACACGCCAAGACACGTTCAAGCACGCACACACAAGCGCCCACATGTTGCTGTTGCTTTTGCTATTGCAGAAATGCAGTCCAAACAGTCGATATGACCTTGCCACAATTGCCAACAAATGGACTTGGCTATTAACCACCAACTTAACTGACCAACTTTAACTTAATTACGCACCAAACACCAAAAACACCTTTTGTCGATTCCCCTTCGATTAACGCGATTTGTGCGACATTTCGCACTAGAAAACGTTTTTGGGAAAGGCAGAGAGATTGTTGAAATACGTTGTGAAAGGAATTTTACACATCAATAGATCATTTTCAAATTTAGTTTATTGTTTAACAGTTTAACTTTTCATATTTATCTATAACATTTTCATACAAGTTTCTGAAAATCTGATGAACAAAAATCGTTTTTTTTTTTTGGGAAAGGCAGAAATTCGTTTATATGATTCATAATTCAACTTATTTAATTTATCTATAATATTTCCATTCAAGTTTCTAAAAATCAGCTGAGAAATATACTTTTTTTTAAGATGGGAATAAATCTATACAATAATTTCGTACGGCAATTGAGTTTTTATCGAAAATGTTATAGATATTGTAAAATATCTTCATTCTTACCTTTTAAGTAAGCCAACATTTTCCCTTGACTGCGAATTTTTATTTTAGATTTAAAAAATGTATTGCTTTAAAAATTAAAAATAATCTGCTCTCCACAGTACCCCTAGTAAAAATCTCAAAAAAAAAAAGACTAATTTGACATATAGAATAATATTAGTGCAAATCATTTTTTTGACAATTTCATTAGACAAACTTAGCTTTAAAATATTATGCATTTTTAATTTAGAATATCCGATCTAAGATCTATCTTATAGATCCATCTATCTTTATTATAAATAGACGACTATTTATGAAAGCTTTACGCAGCGGATTTCTATTTATTTCTTGAGTAGTCTGGTTCCGAATTTAAAGCTAAATCTATCAATTTAAATACTTGTACATTTTATTCTTAACTTGATACTCAAATATCTGAGATTTTTTCAAATTCCAGTCTTATACCTGCAACTAATAATATTATCATAGTTAATTGTTTCGTAACTTTACTTCAGTTTCAATTATTTCAATTTATGGACTAACAAATTTGACAGTACGAGTAAAAGTCATAGAATTGTGTGAGACTCAGTCTCTCGCATTGCCAATTATGGAATCTTGAATCTATTTTTTGAGACTTTTGCCCAAAATGCATTGCAAGTTGTTGTTGCTGTGGATCAAGTGTCAATTAAGTCAATTTCCGGTGACAACCGTTAACTTTTTAACGTTTTAACTGTGTTTTCAACGTCTCGGAGAGCTCAACAATTTGGTGGTTGAGTTGAGTTTGAGTCTCTGCCAACTTGTGACTCTCCCAGACTATGTGTCTTTTTGGCCAACAAGTCGCAAGGTCGTCTTTTCCGTGCAATTGGCAAAAAAGTCACGCACTGAGTTTACAGCTCAGCTCAACTCAACTGTTGGCCAAAATCAGGTCAAATCTGCAACAGTAGCCACTGTAAAATTGGGCCAACAGATCTACAAAGCTTCTGTTCCACCTTGACGATTCATCGAATCGAATAGTAATCGAATAAACCAGTTTACGACACGTAAGTGAAACCCTATAAATTGTTTAACATAAGTACTCCCTTAGCATTTCTAATTGAAAACTTTCGACTGGGTGTTGTTAATCACCCAAGCAGTTAAACGAATTATCGAATAAAGTTCATTGAATGTTGAAAGTTAATGAAGCGCACTTAAAATGGTTATTTACGATATTTACTTGAACGTTTGTAATTATGTTTTAGTGGGTAATAAACTTCATATTTGTGTATTCAAATGATGATGATATTAGGATCTATAGATTTATTTATTTTTTAGTAAGTACGTAACTTATTGTTCTTGTATTCAACGTATGTTGAATGCGTGCTCAACTAAGTTGTGTGAAAGTTTCATCTTTCTAGGCTTAACCGTTTGGCCTACACGTTGATTCTCAGTCAGTCAGTGAGTCAGTCAGGACACAGAGTTTTACATATATTGATGGAAAATAAGATAAATTAGTATCTATAGATTTATTCTTACATTTAGCTTTGCTTTATCAAATGATTTACTTTTTTAATTGGTAACATTTCAATACATTTGATGAATAATACATAAAATTTTCAAATTTCATCAAATTTTAATGGTGAATATGTGTATAAATTGACTATTATAAAATATTGGTTTTCCAATTAATTATCTTTTTATCTTTTACTAAGATATTCAAAAAATAAACTATTAACACTCGATATTTCAAATTATGTTTATATTGACTGATTTGAGAATTAATAGATTCATGTATTGTTTAGTTTTTTTAACTCATTATATTATTAAAATTCAGCTAACTTAAAATCTAAAGAGTTTTAACATAATTTAGATGAGGAACTCAATTTGATAAGATATAATCTACTTTTATTTCAATATTAGGAAGTTAAGAGAGTTTGCAGGCTAAGTTTCATACCGCATTGCTCGTAAACTTGACTTTACGGTTAACAAACTGATTTGATCTATGAGTATTTCGGTGTATCTTTTATTTTTTTTATTTTGCGTGTGTTGTAAAAGAAAATTAAAATAAAGTAAGTAATGCCATTGAATGGAACCTGCATGACAATTACCAAAAAGACCAAAAACAAACGCATTCACTTTCGTAGCCATGGAATTACTTGGATTTGGTTTTAGTTTTGAATTTGAATTCGGATTCGGAGCAGGGCCCCCAATTGGAAGCCAAAGCGGAGAGCGGCTTAAAAAAAAAAAACAACCAAAAAACGTAGAAAACTTTGTTAAAATTGACAACAGAAAATGTTCGACGTGCCACGAATTTGGATCAATGGGCAGACGCGGCCAAGAGAAGAGAGGACAGAGTTGGTTGCTCTGATGGTTGGTGGTTTTTGGTGCTTGGTGCTTGGTGGTTGGGTGGTGCTTACAATATACAATCTACAATATACGCAGCTGATTACGGCATGCAAATTTCGCGAATGAATCTGCCAGTTGTCTGTTTTGGTATAAAAGACATCGTCAGTTTGTTAACGGCATGTCAGTTCATTTTTGATAACCCGACGGTGACAATCAAAACATCAAAACCCCCCCAAGCCTAACAATGAATCCTTTGACGGTAAGTTGACGTGCATCACTTGAGAACTGGGAAATCGGATATAATCCTATTCAAATTCCCATTTACAGGTTGTTGCAGTTCTCTCCACGATGGCGCTTTCGGCTCAGGGCCATTTGGCTGCTGCTCCAGCTCCTCTGGCTGCTGCTCCCTACTTTGCTCCGGCTGCCTATGCATCGGCTCCGCTGCGTTATGCCGCTCCAGCTGCCTACTCGGCGCCTTTGGGCTATGCGGCGCCAGCTGCGTATGCGGCACCTTTTGGTTATGCCGCTCCAGCTCCCTACACGGCTCCTCTGGGCTACTCGGCTCCTCTGGTTGCCAAGACCTTTGCTGCTGCTCCCTTCGCTGCTCCCTACACGGCTCCCTTCGCTGCTCCAGTTGCTGCTCCTCTGGCTGCTCCCGTTGCTGCTCCTCTGGCTGCTCCCGTTGCTCCTGTGCTGGCCAAGACCATTGCCGCGCCAGTTGCTGCTCCTCTGGCCGCTCCCGTTGCCGCTCCCCTCGCTGCCCCCGTTGCCACTGAGATTGTGGACGCTCATCCGCAGTACAAGTTCGCCTACGATGTCCAGGATACGCTCACCGGTGACTCCAAGACCCAGGAGGAGACACGCGATGGCGATGTCGTGCGTGGCAGCTACTCGCTCATTGAGGCCGATGGATCCCGTCGCATTGTCAGCTACTATGCCGATGACATCAACGGCTTCAATGCCGTCGTCCAGAAGGATGTGCCCGTGGCTGCAGTTGCTCCAGTTGCCCCAGTTCCAGTTGCTCCCGTTGTTGCCAAGCTGAGAACCTTTGCCGCCCCCGCTCCAGTTGCTCCTGTGCTCGCCAAGACTTTGGCCGCTCCCATTGTTGTTTAATGCGGAGTGAGAAGGAGCTGTGAGAAGGACAAAGGATTTTCATTTGTACATATTCGATTAATCATTGTCGTGCTTTAAACTTAAACTTTCATCGAACCCAAATTAAAGAAACTGTTTGCAAACAATTTTGTGATTCCAAAACTTAAAATGTGTTTTTCTTCAACTAGACAATACATGTATATAATCTTTAGTGAAACGAGCTTAATATCAAAATTTAAAAATCAAAACAAATATAATCTAGTTTTTAATACAACACAAATAATACCCATTTATTGGGTTTATTTAAAAAAGTATTTAAAAGAAAGGATGTTGTCATATACGATATACGCGCCTAAATTTTGATTTGTAAGTTTGCTACTTAGATCAAAACTTAGACCAACTTCAAATTTTCATAACTTTGTCAAAACTTATTCGATTTATAAGCGGAATGTAATTTTAATCATGCTTTGACCGCCAAATTGGTTTTGCATTTAAAATTTTATTCATTTGGATAGTTCAAATTTTTTTCAAAAATTTTTATAAATAACCGTTGTATATTTTTTAAATATATTTTACATTTCAAATATATTTTACATCATGATGCATTTGAAACTAAATATTATAAATTTTTAAGAGGTAATGTTTTTGAAAAATATTTTGGAAAATTGTTGTTTTTTTTAATCCCCTGCCTTAAAAATGTTTTGATAACTATGTGTAAACTATGAATATTTATTCATTTTCATTTAATTTTATTTAGATATCAATGTTATTCAAATATGACTTTCATTTGTTTTTTAAACTTGCAGCGAGCAGTCCGAAGAGTTCTGGAAGCTGTCGCCCCACGAGAATGTGGCACGGATGAGACTCAAGCTGGAACCGCAGTTGTATCCCAACAAGCACGAGAATGCGGCGAATCTGCGGGACAATGCAACAAATGCCTATGACACCAAGTGAGCAACTTCCCTACCCGGAAAGTGTTGGTATAAAATTCAACATTAATTGACATTCCGATTTAGGGAAATATCCGAGTTTGACTCGACCATCAAGAATGCGGTGGTGCGTGATTTTCTCGCCGATGACGAGAGCTCCCAGCTGGAGGAGGAACTGCGTCAGTTGATTGACACGCAGTCGCAGCAGGATGCGGCCTTGGAGAAACTGGTCATGTCGCAGGACTGTGAGCTGATCACGCTAATGACCAAGGTCAAAGGTCGCATTGAGGTCAATCAGAGTGTGTTCACCTTTGTGGACCTGAGTCCAGCCTCGGAGGATGGCTCCAAACATGATTTCAGGTCAGCTTTGAAATCCTTCAAAAGGCTTTTATTAAATTTAAAATATTAGAACTTTTGTAATCTTTTTATTTATATTTTATTGTGGTTAGTTTTAATTGTGTTCATAGTTGATAATCAATTTGTATAAAATTGTAGAATAGTTATAGCATTTTTTGTTTTAAATTGAAAATTTATAATCTATTTTATTTTAATTTAAAATTTATTATCTTGTCTTTACTTTTTTTTACGTTCATAGTTGAAAATAAATTTTTATCTAATTATGGAAGAGTTATAAAATATTTTAGTTTAAATTGGAAATTTCTATTCTTTTTTATTTAAATTTAAAATGTATTATCTTTATTTTTATTTACTTTCATAGTTGATAACAAATTAGCATAAAATTATAGAAAAATTGTTGAATAGTTTAGACTAAATTTTGAATTTAAATTTTACTATCTTTATTTTTATTTGCGTTCATAGTATAAAATAATTGTTATTATATAAAATCTTAGAATTTTTTAGCTTGAATTGGAATCTTAATTTTATTTTTAAGTTTATGTTTTATTATATTTATTTTTATTTACTTTTGTAATTGAAAATAAATGATTATAAAAATAAAATCCTATTATTATTATATTAGTATATTAATTACGAAGTGAATTTAATTTAAATTAAATTATTATTTTTTCTATAGGTTTTCCATAAATAAAATTCGCGAAGTTCATCTGCGCAAATATAATCTGAGACGCAGCGCCTTGGAGATCTTTCTGATAGATCAGACCAGTTATTTCCTCAACTTTACAACCAAGGTATGTAGGTGTGGATTTAAGGATATCAACTACAACTCAAACTCTAATTCTTCCTTTCTCTCTCCCCTTCAGACTCGTAACAAGGTCTTTACCAAGATTGTGGGTCTTCCATTGCCAAACATTTTGTACGGTTCCGGCCGATCTCCGCCGGAGTTGCTCCGAGCATCAGGTCTCACACAACGCTGGATGAATCGTGAGATATCCAATTTTGAGTACTTGATGTATCTAAATACCATTGCTGGTTAGTATTCAAGAGTTTTCACCCGTAATCCAGCTTATGTTTTTTTTCCATTTCCGTCGCAGGTCGTTCGTATAACGATTTGAGCCAGTATCCCGTCTTCCCCTGGATCCTGGCGGACTACACCAGCGATGTGCTGGATCTGACGGATCCCAGATCCTTTCGTGACTTGTCCAAGCCCATTGGATGCGTAAGTTCCTTGAAGAACAACTCAATTTAGTTTAGTTCTTAATAAATTTTGGTTATCTTTTCCCTTTAGATCAATCCCAAAAACGAGGCTGAAGTGCGCAGCAAATACGACTCTTTCGAGGATCCCTCGGGTGCCATACCAAAGTTCCACTATGGAACACACTACTCCAACTCCGCCGGGGTTCTGCACTATCTGCTCCGCGTTGAACCCTTCACCTCGCTCCATGTGGAGCTGCAAAGTGGCCGCTTCGATGTCGCCGATCGACAGTTTCACTCGATTCCACAAACGTGGAAGCTGCTCATGGACAATCCCAACGATGTCAAGGAGCTGATACCCGAGTTCTTTTACTTTCCCGAGTTTCTCAAGAACATGAACAAGTTGCGTCCACCTATATACACTCCTTACGAAGAGATTAATTGATTTCTGGTTTGCAGATTCGATTTGGGTCACTTGCAAATCACCAAGGAGAAGGTCGACGATGTCATTTTGCCCGCTTGGGCGACAACGCCGGAGGAATTCATTGCCATACATCGGCGTGCGCTGGAGTCGGAATATGTTAGCCAGCATCTGCATCATTGGATCGACCTGATCTTTGGCCACAAGCAGAAGGGACCCAAGGCTGTGGAGGCCCTAAATGTGTTCTATTATTGCTCCTACGAGGGCGCCGTTGATCTGGATAAGATAACCAATCCCATTGAACGGGAAGCTGTTGAAGGTGTGCCTTATATTCATATATACAGTTTGTCAAGAATAGTTTACACACTCAAAAAAATTGAATATTTTGACTTTACATAAGAATTTAATATTTTATTACATATTTTTGAAAAGATTGTTTAAATTCCGTTTGAATGATGCAGAAATTTCCCTAACCCATTAAGTACCCATTGAACATTTTGAATTTTGCAAATGACAACACTTTCAACTTTTTTCAAACAATTCTAAGAGTGACTGCAAATAATTTTCAAAAATCTCTTCGCTAGTATTTTTATGATTTTTTGAAAATTGCCAAATTTTTGCAGTCACTCTTAGAATTGTTTCAAAAAGTTTTTTGCATCAAAATATTTTTTGTACAAAATCGACGAAAAAAGTTGAAAAGGTATACTTCTACAAAAATTCAAAATTTTCAATGGGCACTTAATGGGTTAAGGACATTTTTTTTTCAAAAAATATACAATAAGATATTATGTAAAGTCAAATTATCAGGTCTTCCACCTGAAATTAATATAAATTTGTATGAAATTTACAGTTTATATAATCGCAATCCCATTCCAGGCATGATCAACAACTTTGGCCAGGTGCCGTCGCAGCTGCTGCGGGAACCGCATCCACGTCGCCTCACCCAGGAGGAGACAGCCCTCAAGCTGGTTCGTGCTGAGCTCCGGCGACCCGATTTCACCCAGTTCCTGGACAAGGTGGTGCAGTATCACTGTGAACTGTCCACGCCCAAGGATCCCATTGTGTATCTGAGTCCACCACGCAGTCCGCCACGTGGCTTCCTTCAGCTGAGTCCCGATGTCCTCGTCAGCGTCTCGAAATCCTGCATTCTGGGCTGCAACTCATGGATGTCCTTCGACAAGGAGCAGGGATTCCTGCTGGAAATCGATGCCACAACCACGAATATGAAGTGAGTGCATTAATCTCTTAATTCCATGAATCCTTATATCCGGGGATTAAAAACCTAACCGAAATCGTAACCTTAACCGGTAAAACAAAAATTTCTGTAAACCGTAATAACCGTTTACTAACAGTTTCCTTTAAAAGAGTTAATTTCGGTTTTTCATACATCTATAAAAATTTAAAAAGCAAAGTAAAAATTATTTAAAACGTAAAATTTTGAACTGTTTCGATTTCTTCAGACTCATAAGTCTTGTTTTGCGATCTCAGATATTTTATTATTAGTATTGTATTTTATTTTTAATTTTGATTTTAATTTTGTTATGCTTAATTTTGAATTGTTATTTGTGATATTCCTGATCGAATTTTCATATCACTGAGTAAGCGCAAATGAAATAAATTTGTTAAATAAAATACTTATATTTTTGCAAAGATTTTTTTCTTTTGTGAACCGAAACCATTCCGGTATTTCAAGATTGAAACATACAAAAACCAGATCAAAGATTTTGCCTAACCGTTAACCGCAAACTTAAATGCGAACATAACCGTAACTGAAACCGATATTCGTTTAGTTTTTAATCCCTGCTTACATCTATATTTGGAATCCTTGACAGGAATCGCAAGCGTGTCTTTGGACCCTTTCACTCCTCGCAGCCGCCGCACTCGCAGAACTTTGCCGTCAGCACCGATGGGAAGCTGCTCTACGCCGGCGGCATCTGGGACAATTCCCTGCGTGTCTACAATCTGAACAAGGGCAAGACGGTGGCCTCTGTCACCCGGCATCTGGATATTATCACCTGCCTGGCGCTGGACAATTGTGGCTCCTATCTGGTCACCGGTTCCCGCGACTGCACGAGCATTGTGTGGAGCATCCAGGCGAATCAACAAAGCGGCGGACCAACTGCCAACATTCCAGTGCACGCACTGACCGGACAGTCGCATCTCCAGGCCATCACCCAACTCAATACCCAGAACAGTTACTCGCCCAAGCCGCTGGTTGTGCTCTATGGCCATGACGATGCCGTTTCCAGTGTCGCCATCTACACAGAGCTGGATCTCGTTGTTTCCGGTTCACTGGTGAGTCTTAGATATCTGTGCAAGGTTGAATGATTGTTAACTGTGCCTAATCTTGCAGGACGGCACTGTTAATGTGTATACACTGCAAGAGGGACAATTTGTGCGCACACTCAAGCCCATTGGCTGCACTGAATCCTGTGTGCAAATCTCCTATGTCACGGTTTCGTATCATGGTAAGTCACAGCGTTTTGCTTAAACAATTTTTAATTGTCATTTTTTATTTACTTCACCAACTGCTCACTATATTTTTAGAAATTTATCTACTTTATTAAATTTTACAAAATATAATTTTTTTTCTTTGTTTTGGAATGTTTATTAAATTTGTATATATCCTATCAACAAGTATTCTGCTACCATATTTTTGTTTTTCAAACTATTCGAACCAAACTTGCACGATTTATTTGTTATTATGCTTCTAACACTCTGTTTAAAAATATGGACAACTATATCATACAGTAACCATATGAATAATCGGTTGTAAAAAAATCATCTTGTTTTCTAAGATATCTGGACCAAACATATAATACATGAGATTTATTATAGGACAGACACAAATGATCAAGATCGGTCAACTATAGCATTAAATTTTCATAAGACCATCTGTTAATAGACACGTCTTGGATGGAAAAATATACTTTTCCTGAATTTTTAGACGGCACAAGAATTGATTACCTTACAAAATTCATATGATCACATTGCTAACAAGTGCTAAAAAAATTAGTTTTGTTCGCTCGAAGATAAAATATTTTTTCAAAATTCATTTTTGAGGCAACTTTTTAAAGCATACAAAACAACAAAAAGCCCGCTGATTTTCAATAACGCACATTTATTAACACAAAGTACAAGCCACACTGAATAATGTCCATTAAAAATATGATCCAAATATCTTTTGGATTAATGTTGAAAAGCACTTAAATTTAATCAAAAAATCAGTTAAACACTGACATCGTTCGTAACATCTCTGTTTTAGAGTTGTTAGCTTAACGGTGTTGGGCAATTTTAAAATTCTGACTATGTAACCGTTTTGTCTGATATATTTGCAATGAATTACCATCACAAGATCATTAAATTGAACAACTTTAAGAATAGTATTTTTTCCAAAATAATCGTCATCGCGACCATAGTGTATTCTGACATCAGCACAGAAGTATGCTACACAATTTTTACATCATCACCCAAGCATATTTTCAGTGCATACTTCAAGGTGCTTGGGTGAACGATAAGTAAATGAAATGCTTCCGTTCGTTGTAGTATCATTGAACTGAGCCCTTTATCAGAGAACCTACACACACATACACACACACACATGCACTGCACTCACGTGCTTGCATTAGGGTACATGGAAGGGGGACATTGCGGTGGATAATGTTCCGTTTAATGTTTGAAGAGGGCAAACACTCAAACAATTTAATCAGCGTCGGTTGTTGCCTTATCAAAATGGCCTGTAAATTGCCACACACACAGCAAATATCACGTGATATACTCGGCAGCACTTCTCTCTGCATGTGTGTGTGTGCGTGTGTGTGTGTGTGTGTGTGTGTGTTTGTGTGCGTTGATTGCTCGACTTTTGTTCCATGCATTTAGTCAGTTTTTCATTCGTCATGGTCTCAATTTATGATACTACAACAATTTCATATCTTATCTTAGTTAAACACTAGACATTAAAATAAATCAACTGCTTAGTTGGTCTTTTTGTTGGTCTGGCTAATCGTCGTATGAGCCAAGGTTGGGAATGTGATTTTATAAAGAACAACGCAATTTGAAATTCCCCACATTTTTTTCTTTCTTGAAATTAAAAAATTTCCCCCTCGACCCAAAAGAACTCAAGTGTCTGGCGCCAAGAATATTGGAATATTTATGACTTTGCACTTTCTTCTTTTCAATCATTTGCTGATTATGTACATATGTATAAATACATATATAGTGTGTCAAGTAATTGTTTGGACTAAGAAAGATATTTATTATTATTTTTAAAAAGTTGAGGCGAATATATATCTCAAACAAAAAAAAACATTTAAGAAATTAATGATTTTTTTGTAAACTAATATAAACACATATACAGTTAGTCAAGTAATTGCTTTGACAAGTTACAAAAATCACATATATTACCATCTTGATTTTATATATTTATTTTTTTTTTTTTGTCTTATTTTATAATTTATGCTTCTTAAAACAAGTAAATCAAAAAAAAAAAATATTAAATTAATTTTTTAAATATATAAACACACTTGTAAATTTTGTTTTATGGCCCAAACAATTATTTGCCATACTGTATGTGTTTAAATAAATTAAATATTCAATCGCAGTCGTACTTCTGTGTTATCGTGAATTTCGCAATATCCGGCTGCAAAGTTAAACCCGTAAATTGAGCTTATTATAAATATTTTTCAACTTCAACGAAGGTGTTTTAAAATATATTGTAAATCAGCTTGATTTCTTTTTCAATAATCAACCAATTATTTTTTTTTGTATTACAAATATTAATAAATTAATTTATTTAAACATTATCAGCTTCATAAGCACTTTTTTAATTGCGTTCTTTGTCAGCTCTCAATTCACACAGTGACTTTAATTAAATATCAAACTTGGCCACGCCCACATTAAATGGGGATTCAACGATTTACTTATCAGTTAGAACAGACACACATATATGAATACATATTTATTTACACACAATTCATAATGAAATCAATTCAAAAAAAAAAAAAAAAAAAAAAAAGTAAATTCAAGTCGCACCGCAATCAGATCGAGAGTCACACGACCCAACGAACTGCCTTCAATTCCCAGCATACCCCTCTACCCCTACCCCTACCCCTACCCCTTCCCCTCACCCGCCCTTGTCTGCTTGCAGAAGAAAGAAGAAAGATAGAAGAATCAAGTGGGAAGACTCATTCTTCCATTCATTCTTCGAGGCGCTACACAATTTTATGAAATAGTTGTAGTAAAAACGAATCTCAGCGACGAGGGCCCATAAATGAGTGCGAGTGTGTGTGAATATGAGTGTGTGTGAATGCGAGTGTGTGTGAGTGTGAGTATGAGTGAGATTCTACAATAAAAAAAAATCATAAAAGCAGACGTGGAATGAACAGTTTTTTTGAATGAATGCAAAATGTCGCAATTGATGGCAAGAGAAGACAACACTTTTGAGGGGGACTGTAGAGAGGGGGAAGGAGGAGTAGGGAATTGGGCATTGGGATAAACTGCCTGTGACATGGTTATTTCTAGTTTAAACAAAATCACGTGGAATCAACTTGCTCCGAATACTCGAAAATGTTGCTCCATTCAACAAAAAAAAAATAAATATAAATCACAAGAATTTACAATGCGTTGCCCTCTCGCTCACTCGCTCTGTCTATTCTTAAGCAGTCTCCCTCTCTCTCTCTCTGTCTTTTCGCCCAGTTGGAACGAGTTTTGAATTAATTTATATATTGATAAGAAGCAACTACGCATTTAATATGGATGATTAGCATTAACAACGTTGTCGTTGCGCTTGTCGTTGTTTCAATTGTTGTCGGTGTCTTTTGAAGAGTGTCATAATCATAATCTTTGTAGAATTCCATGAAGCGTGCGCTTCTTTGGCCAACTTATCAGGCATCAAAGTGGGCCGGACTCTAAACGGACATTTGGTAATACACTCATACTCAGACACGTATTTATATTCATAATCGTATTCGTATTCGTATTCGTATTTGTATATTCAACTGCGTAGATTCGTTATTTCTCGTTCCCTGCTCCACATTCACCACATTCCACATTCCGCAATCTGTCATGTTGGGCGATAAGATTCGATTCGATCTCTCTGACATAAAATGCAGCTGCCACTCCCCCTCGTCTCATTGTTCCCCTCCCTCTGCCCGTTTTTAATGCAGTTTATTGGCATCATTTTCTGTAGCTGGCCGATTATCAAACCTTATCACACACTGACGTCAGCATTACAATTCAATTTCCACTTGATATTCGCAGGTCACATCGCTTTCAGCGCCTTGGATGATGCTTCTCACTCGGTGCACGTGTATAGCATCAATGGTGCCAGTTTGGGATCCAAATATGTATCGGGTCGCGTAACGGGACTCGCCTGTGCCTCCGATTATCTCGTCGTGGCGGACGATGCCGGCGACATAACCATGAGTCGCCTCAATGGGTAAGTGCCGCCTCCAAATGAAAGCAATCACTTGACCTTAAACTGATATACCGTACAGTCGAACTTGGCTAACTCGAATCACGAAGTATTTTTGAAAGAACAAGACTTTGACTTATGAAATTCCTTTTTTAAGTTTCAATTCAAATTAAAGAAGTTCGACTTTATTTAGAATTAAACTAGAAGTTGCTCGCCAATCTATGTTTAAATTAATTGTGCAAGGTTTAACAAACTTTAATCAAACTTTTTTTTATTATTACGTAATGTCTGCAAATACGACTAGATAAAACAAACTAATTGCAACTATGATAAATGAGTCGTTTTTTATGAATATATACATACATACACTAATTAATAATTATTATTATAATCAAATGATTAACTAAAACTCTTTATAATCAACAGAATATCTATTTTTAAATAAGGCTTTATTATTATTTTATTTTCCTCATTTTAATATAATATATCCAATAAAATTATTGATCCAAATTATAAGTACGCTTATGACAAAATAAGTGATTACTGAAATCGTTATTTTTTTCTTTATTGTCTTTATAAGAATTTAAGCTAATAATCTTAGCATTTTTGATTGATCTGAAAAAAACATTTTTGAATTTGGCTTTAACTCTTTATATGTTTTACTTTAAAATGTATCTTACACTTCAGTTAACTGACCTTTACTAACAAATTGAAAAACATTCTGCTGAATATGCACACTTACTTTTAATTGCTTTGACTTTTTTTCCTTTGAATGTAAAAAAAACCCAAAAACTTTTTGGTTTTGCAAAAATTTTCTTCAAAATTCTTTGCTTTAACTGATTCTAAATATTTTCTCATATTTTCTTGGATATAACTTAAGCTTTTAAACTTAAAATACAAAATAACTCCCTCAAAATTGTTAAACAATTCTTTTTCTAAAATCTTCACTTTAACTATTGTAAATTCAAAAACTCCAAAAACTGATTGGTTTTTGAAATATTATCTTCATAATTCTTTGACTTGACTAACTTTACAATTTTTTTAAAAATTTTTTTGGAGCAATTTTAAATTTAGGTAAAAAATAATTGAGTAATATTATATATTTTCTATATTAACAAGTATTCTATTTCAAAACTTGTTTTTAAAGCTATTTACCTTAATATTGTTTTCAAATCTTGTTCCTTTGCAGGCTGAAGCCCGTGTTTGACATTCCGTTGCATGTGCCCGTCCAGACGGTGGTGGTGACTCCGGGCAATACCCACATCCTGGCCCCGCTGCGCGATGGACGCCTCGCCGTGGTCGCTGTCCAATTTCCCAGTGGCGGCAGCAAGAAGCATTCCGTGCTCAATGTCTAGACTTGAGAAAATCCTTTAAGAAATCTAAACGAACTCGAACCAAATGTGATTGAGAATCCTTCAAGTTCGTTCGAGTTTTCAATTCCGAAATACCAGTACATTCTATTTATTAAGTATTGAGTATGCCCCCTATTAACCCCTGTTTGTTTGTGAACCCCTTGGAATCCCTTCTAGAGAAAGACGTGCCCCAGTTCTTAGAATTTCCTTTTACTTGGAATATTTATTTGTACATTTTTATTTTCAATATTTTTTCAAAGTCATTTTTTTATATATTTTTTGAATTTTTGTCATTTACGTGCCAAAAGCAGAAACTGAGGAAATACTAACTAATAGTCGGCATGTCGAATATTTGATACCCTTGCAGTTATAATTCATAAGGAATATTGATTATTTTGATCCTATGAAAAATTATTTTTTTACAATTTATTTTTATGAGATACAGTTGTCCGATTTTAATAAAATTTTATGTGAGTTTGGGGAATAGTATTTATTTTAGGTTCTTTATGAAATCATCAAGCTATTTTCTACAAAAGTATAATTTCCGACTGATTGTGACTATGACAGCTATATGACAAAGTCAGTTGATTTATAAAATTTTTTACTTGCCACAAAAATTCGAAAATTACTAAGTTTCAAACTCATAACTTAAAAACTGAATGAGTTTACATATTTATATAAACTCAAACTGATCAAGAATACATTCTTGAGTGACTAAGGAGTACAACTCTCTGCAAGGGTATTATTAAATAAAAAAACAAATGCGTTGGTTAAGCTTGAAATAACCCATTGACTAATGTATCTATCACATATACAAAAAGATACTTTTATTCCATTTAGCGTTACGCACAGAGAATTAGATTGAAATTGATAGCATATCATTCCCTTGAATTACTAAACCTATTTTGATGACACACGGAACTTTAACAGTATTCCTTTATTATTCGTAATCATTCATATCAGCAATTATTCAATTGCATTCAATGGACGTGACTAGTAAAGAAAAAAAAAATGGGGACTGAAGAGGCTCCTCAATTTTATTAGTGTATCTTTTTTTATTCATTTTTGTTTGTGGGGCTTCGCGCGCGCCTTCCAATTAGCTTGACAAATTTTCGAATAAATCATTTATCATTAGGCTTGAGTGCTGACGTTTTTTTATAAATTAGCACATATATGAATATGTGCCGTCATTCACAGAACGCAGAGAGTGTGAGTGGAGAAGGGAGACGGGGACGGGATCGGAGACGGGTACGAAGAAGTGGACGGTGATAGAGACGGTAAACTGGTTGGTTGGTTGCTTGGTTGCCGGCTAAGTGGATCGGCAGCTGCTACTCTGTTATATTTACCCCCTGATTGCCCCCCTTCCTTCCACTCCACACATTCTGTGTATATCCATTTCGTGCGCACTTGGTGTTGCCTCGGTCACATTGCCGCTGTATCTGTATCTGTATCTTTCTCTGTATCTGTATCTGTATCTGCCTGTGTCACAAGTATATTGTATCTCTGACTCACACGCGACTTTCAAATTGGCCCCAAAATTTGCCCGGCAACAGCAAAAGAGCTACAAGTTACGAGATATCTGTGAGATCAGGCTGGGAGACAGACGGACAGACGGACAATCGGGACAGACAAAATGGGTATCCAGTTGTGCCAAGTGAGAAAGCTTTCGTTGCCAGATACAAATCTGGTGTCTCCGTCTCTGGGTGTCTCTGGGTGCCTCTCATGCTGCCAATCTTCATCCAATTCAAGTATTAACGTTAACCTAAAATTAGAGTCCGTCCAAACGGCAAACAAATTGTTTGCACAAATTTGCAGACAATCGAGTTTTTTTGCCAAGTTTGCCAAGAAATTCCAATCAGTTGCAGTTTTTGGGCCCTTGCCAGCCAACAAAGATTGTGAAACCCTTTCAACAGCAGGCAGGCAGACAGACACCCTACCCCAGACACCCTACCCTACCATACCCTGCCCTGCCCTAACCTAACCCAAACTTATCTCTTTTAGATTGAATTCCAATGACAAGTGACAATATATAATAGACCGTAATAGATCGTTCGGTTTTCCCCTCCTCTTGTACTTTCGATGCCTTCAATTTTTCTTAAAAGCGCACAATCAGGACGTAATACTTCAACTTAACCTAAAACCTAACCTAACCTAACCTCACTTATAATAAACTCATTTCAATATACATACGTAACGTGTAATCTTTCGAAAATGCACCCCCAATATATCAACTTATATACGTATTCTACGTTTGCTCGTTATTTGTTATATAAAATGTGAAAGAAAAAAAGTGTTTCGATTTTAGATTGTAGACAATACTTATGTGACACACTGTATAGATTGTATAACTGTATAACTGGTCAATAAAAAAAAATGTGTTAAAAATACCAAAATACTAGCCCAATATTTATTCCAAAACCAAAAAAATAAACAAAAGTCCAATTAATTTAATATATTTATATTTTTATTTTATATATAAAAAAAACCATAATTCAGTTCAATTAGCTTAAAAAAAATTAAACATAATCTGGATGATCGGTAGGTATACATCGTATATAAAGGGTATTTCGATGAAGTGTGGTATAAAATAACTGTTCTGTTAACTAAGTGAATACTTAAATTCCGTTTGTATGCGAATCAATGGAAAATGACTGATAATAAATAAATTTCGATTGTAAATGAATAGCGAATACTTTTTTTTTTCTTTTTGTTTTTTATAGTTATTCGAGTGGTGCTATGTGTGGTGCTTTGTGGTGCTATGTTATTAAGTAACGGCCAATAACGTTAACTAGTTTATCATCTGATCTCTGCCTGAATCGTTAGGAACAATCAATTGCTACTTACAAAACGATAAACGGTAAGACTTTTAACCTGACACAAAACTAAAAACTAAAATAAAATTAAGATTATCAATTATAATGTATAGAAATGGAAAAACATAATGTTGTTACATCTGTGAAATTCCTGAAACATTATTCGATTGGTAAGAACATTAAAGTCTAAGCCGGCATTAGATTCTAGAGTTGAACTTAAGCTAAGTATTTCTCATATTTCTTTTTTTTTTTTTTGTATTTTTTTGTCTTTTTCTTATGGTATTTTCTTATGTTTTCTTTTGCACGCATCTTCAAAGGCATTTGATTTATCTAACTAACTAAAAAATGGTTGTGTCAATCCAATAGCCTTGTGGTGGAATCTTTAGTCTTCATCCTTCTGCAAGAGAAGAAAGTAGAAAGAAATGGGAAGATGGTTTTAGTTAGCAAGGTTATAGATAGATGTTATAGGCAGTCAAGTTGAGGATACTTACAAGTACGGGGTAGACAAAGGTATCGGCCGAGTCGCGACCGACGGCATTGTGCGCTATGCACTTGTAGTTGCCCATATCCTCCCACTTGAGATTGGAGATGAGCAGATCACCGCTGGGCAGGACCCGGAAGCGTTCCGATTGCACAATCTCCTTGTCCTCGTTGTTGCGCCAGGTGATCTTGGCATGGGGACGAGCGTGCACCTTGCAGGGCAGCATTATGCTCGATCCCATCAGATCCAGATGCGTCTTCTGGGTGTAAATGATGCGTGGCTTCTGCGCTCCCTGATACGGTTTCTCGGGCACAATCATGCCGCCCAATCCCTCATCCGAGTGCGACGGATGCACCGTGGTACTGGCGTATATCGTCTTGGAGCCGGTCTTGCCAATGCACGTATAGATTCGCGGCTCGCTCAGCATGTGATCGATGACGTGCACCGATCGCACACGCACGATCGCCGTGGGCGCATCCTCCGACACGATATTCGACTCGGGATTCTCGATCTCCGAGAGCGGCACGCGTCCGACTCTCCACTGAATGCTGGGCACCTGGGAGCCCATAATCTCGCAGGCAATCTCAATGGTGGCACCCGGTTGCTGCTGCAACTTTGTGGGCGGTGTCTTGGTGAACTTCAGCCATTCGTCCTCGAAGGGTCCGCCTCGATTGCGATGCTTGGAGCTGCGAGCTGGCGTCTCCTCGGCCTCAATGGAGTTGTCCACCTCGTTGCCATCGTCCAAAGTGTCCACAGTGTTCACGGCACGACTGTGGGCAACCGAGAGGCTACCAAACAGCAGCAGCGCTATGGCGCACAGATTTAAGTTCATTTTCTGAAAATAGAAATCGAGAAATCCGAAATCAGAAACGGAACGAGGCGGGTCTTAGTGATAGTACGTTTAGAGAGATAGATAGATTGATAGATGAATGAGGGTTTAAAGTTCAAAATCATTGGACTTATAATATAGGTTATTAAACCCACGATGACGGGACGTTCCGATCCATTATCATTATCACATTAACTTACGACGCCCGACAACGAGGCCATCATAAATCACAATGTCAACGATTAATGTGATTAACGATTTCTAGGAGGTCCAATTATCGACTCCAGCACTGAACGACGGTGACTGTACCTGATCTATTGCGAAATACTAACGGAAATTGATAGATAGGCATCCTTTGATGCGAATCATAAGATGCTTGCCCCCAATTTTAAGTGTCTGGCTAATTTCACCATACCACGCAAATAGAACATTCTTCGTCACAGCAGCGTGACAAAGACGGCAATAGCAGAGAAAGAGAGCGAGCGAGCGAGCGAGCGAGAGAGAAAGACTTACGTAGGCAGAAACTGAATTGAAATCACATTTTGTGTTGTGACGTCAGCAGAAACGCCCACGCGACACGGATTAAAGGCCAACTCGAAAACATTTCGAATTCGAAATTCGATTTCGAACAATGTCTAGACTCTACTCGATATAGTGTCTAGACTATTTTACGATTACCCATTCAGTTTCGTTTCATTTGGTATTATTATGCATAATTATGGTGACTTTAGTTCGTCGAATGTTGCATCAGATTTTTATTTTTTTTATTTTCTGTTTCTGTTTCGCCCTTCGAAATGGGGTCTAACTGGAGTGGGGGGTTTTTTTTTTAATTTGAATTTCTGCGAATTTTGCTGCTGTATTGGGTTGAAGGTCTTGAGAATTGTATATTTTTTATCATTGAAGTCAATTAGTCAACTCACCTTTTGATTTGATTTCTTTTTTCTCTTCCGGTAAAAAATGTTTGCGAATTTCTCCCTAACGTTCGGGTATAAAATAACAACAATAACGTTTATCGATCGATCGATTGAGGCGCACGCTAATCGATAGCTCTTTGTTATGTTATGAAGGAGTTTATCAGCTCTAAGTTGTGATGACTTCTGGTTTGTGCTTTCTGATTGAAATTGAGTAGCAGCAATTGTCTTAACACTGACATAGGTCCGACGGTGGATGCCGTCTTGAAAGCCTTGCAGCTTAGTGTTGGTGGAATCTTGACAACTTTTTATCGATCGACACGCAAATGCGCAATCCTTTGGTCCTTCGTGTGTGCTCGTGATTGAACGGTAAATATCGGCTAGATATCGGATAGGTGGATAACTTGAAAATGTTTTATTCGGCGTAGCGAATGTCGAGCTCACGACTTTGGCACATTCGAATCTATCGATTAATCGGGTTTAATAAAGGGGGATTAGCTTCACTCCTTCGGTGGCTTAAATGCTCTTTTTTGTTAATTGTTGGATTTTTGGTTGCTGGGTGTTGTTGTTGTTGTTGTTGGCGCGATACTTGTTAAAATACGCACGGTTCATCGACATTACAAGTCAAGGTGTGTTTAAACAAAATTTACGAGGGCTTCAGCTTCAAACTTCGGCTTCGGCTTTAAATCGCGTTTTTTCTTTTTATTTTTTTTTTGCCTTTTGGTATTGAAACAATTCGGAAAATCAACCTGACCGAAAACAGCGGTGGGGATCAAAAAGACACTCAAAGTTGTGTTCAACAGCTGAAAACTGTAACAGAACTGAATCAACGACGTCGCTGTCTTCACTTTATATTGCCGCCGCTCTCACTGCTGCTTACCTAAAAAATCACTCTCTTGCACTCTCCGCCAGTGACACTCCTCACCCATTGCCATCGTTCGCTCGCTCTCGCTCTTGCTCTTGCCTTGGCTGCGGCAGCAACAGCGACTGCTGTTGTTGTTGTTGTTGGCTTTGCCTATGCTTATTCGTCGGCTTTGCTGCAGTTGCGCTGCTCGGATGAGCTCGGATGTTAGTTCGGCTCTTTCAATCCATTTGAGGCGAGTTATGAGCATGGCATCCACAATGATAAATCGAGTGTAAGCGAATTCAAACAGGATCATCCACAATTGAGTGGATGTGGAAACTGTCTGACTATCATTGATGTCGATAGCTTTAGAATTTTTCCATTTAAGCTGGTATTTTCTCCAGCTACGAGTGTAAACTTGTTATAATTTTATAATTAAGTAGAGTAGTGCTAGTGTCGCTTTTAAATTAAATTAAAAGCACTTTGGCATACCCCTTCCAGTCTTGGAAGTACAGTGCCAGGCACAAAAGTCTATGTTACAGTAGGTATACATATAATTTTCATTCAATTTTAATGACTTTTATTGCCTGCAATTGTTTTCATAATTGTTTACCTTGATTTTTGCTTAAAAGTACAGTTTCTGAATCTGAAGCACCTAGAGCTCCTTGAACTTCGAATTGAACTCTTTTTGAATCGTTTGCCGTGGAACTAAAATTGCATTACATGTCGTTACAACTGCAGGAATTCAAATATATGGTAAAACAGAGCTTCCTCCTTAACTCTCTAATGCCGAAGCAAAAAAAAAATAAGTTTGAGCAATCAACAATTTTCAGACATAGCAAATCAGTAGTAAATCTCATCTTAGAGCAGTAAATAAAAAACTTGCTAGCAATTTACTTTAAATTATAAATATAATATAATTATTTTAATTTTTAAAGTTTTCATTACGATTTTTTTACCCCCCTAAAAGCAGGGTAGGCATTAGAGGGTTAAGCTTCTCCTTGTGCTGCTGCTGCTTCATGTTCCTCTTCTGCTTCACGAGATTCGTACGTGCCGGGCGGCATGGCTTTGACATTTTGGAAAGGGGACTCAATGACAGAGGACAGACGAGCAGCGAGAAACGAATCGAAATACGAACAGCAACGAGCAACGAGAATCGAGATTGAGATCGAGATCGAGCATCCAGCATCAAGAATTGGCTTAATGCAAGGTTCCATTAGCCGAGACACCAGTCGCTTGTTCGCTGTCGTCTCTCTTCCTCCTTTCCCCACTCTACCGCTCCCGCTCTCGTAACTTCTTCCCCTCTTCCGCTCTCTTCACACTCTCCTGCGGTTCATTGCAATCAAGTGAGTGCCAGTTTGTCTGCTGCGTTCGGTCGGTTGAGGGCAGAAACTACAATGTAATACGGACAGCAGCCGCAATGTTGATTGCCCGGCGGGTGCGAGGGGAATGCCACAAACTTGACTGGCAACGATTGGAGCGGGCGGTCGGATTGTGGATCGTGGATGGTGCAGCCACAACGGCAGACAGACTGGCAGCAACGGCAACCACAACCACAACGACAACGACACGATCGCGTGTTCGCTTTCCGCTCAACGATTACGTGTGGCTACAGTGGATACTGTATGTATGTGGATGCTGTACTTCAGCTTGTGGATGCTGTGGATGGTGGGGAGAGAGGCGAGTGCATTCAGTTGCTCGCTGCTGGTTACTTGTTGCTTGTTGCTGGGCGGCAGTTTGCGGGTCGCGCGTTCTCTATTCCAACACGACTAGTTTATTTCTTAGTTTTATTTTAGACCCTGCACTTGCACAAGTACAGCGAGTGTATCATATTTGTGGGCAGAAAAATCAAATGGAGGCATCTCCGAATCTTAAAAGAATTTACACTATGTTAATATATTTATTTGACAAAGAACAAAATTCAACCGTTTAGTTTTTCCCTTGTTTTATGAACTTAAAAACTCTATTTTTATTGTGCACACGTATATTTAACAATAAATAACAATATGCAGTCAAACAATATGCAGTTATCCAAAGAAAAGGTTTGAGTTATGGATATATTCGACTTCTAGAGTTCTTTTTCTTAAGTTTATTAATTTTACTGCCACTCATTTAGTTCGAGTTAAAAAAAATTCGAGTTGTAGAAGTGTAACTATATATTTTTTTAATCAAAACAGTTTCTGGCATAATATCATATTTTAATATATAGCAATAAGTCCGGGTCTCTTGCAGTTCAGCTCGCTCGACTGCATTCTCTTCCACTAGCTTTCTGTATTATCAACCGCATTGACAGCGACAACGAGATGCAATTCTGCATGTAATATATTTATTGCACTTTACACAAATCGTCCCCATCCCCTGTCTTTCCTCCTTCCACTTTCCGCAACACATTTGCGGCGGCATTTGCCGCACCAAAGGGAAATAAAATTCAATTGAGCAAATGAAAAATCTTTGCAGGTGCTTTGAGATTGTGTCTCGTGCCCGCCCTTAGCCGGCACACCACAAAGGCGAAACGAAAAGGGGGAGAGAGGCAGACTGAGGAGCAAGAAAGGGGAGACGAGTTGAAAGACGAAAGAAGAACGATAACGTAACGTTGACGTAAGGGCCACATTCAATTGAAATGGCCTTTTGTGGACAGATACACAGAAATAAAATTTTTTCGAAGACACAATTTAAAATTTCTGTTTTTTTAGAAAGAAAAATATTTAATTAAAAAATGCAGCAAATAAAAAGATAAAAATTTTCCAAAGTATTTAATTCTAGTTTAAAACTAAAATAGAGCAGGATGATTACAATATTAACTCAGATCCACATGTAAAATCTTACTTAAATCAAGTATTTTATACGCGGTACCAGAAAGTCTTATACCGATTTTATACAGAAGTAGAAAGTTTTGTTTTCTGTGTAAGAGCTGGCAAACTTATTTTTATAGAGTTTTTTATATTTTTAATAGTTTTCATTTAGATGATCGGGGTGGCATTTCCTATCAAAGGCAATTAAGCTGCAGCTGTAGCGTTCCAGGAAAGGCAAAAGTCGAAACACGGATGCAATCTTTGAACTGGCACAAAACTGTACGCACAGTATTCAGATACAGATACATTTACAGATACATTTGCTATAAATGAGGCACATACATATTCATAGGCATCGACATCGACAGCGGTACAGACCGGCACCGATCGATCGATCGATCTCATTTGAGTTTGTAGCATTGATTTATGCCCAAAAGATCTCAATTTCCTAGAAATCAACAGCCCAAAGAGAGGTCGAGGTCTGAAGAAGACAACGACATCGTATGATCGCGTCATTGTCTTTATGATGATTGTGCGATCGTACGATCGTTTAAATGTATGTATGATATGCTTACAATTATTGCATCAGTCTAGATTGGGGCCTGGGGTTGGAGGGGCTGAAAGATGCACACTCGGCTAGCCAATTTGGCCCGTTTCCGCTAATGGGAACATGACGAACCGACCAACACTTTGCGATCTCTCTCTATCAGTCTCTCTCTGTCTCTTTTTCCCTGTCTCTCTCACTCACTCTTTGAGAGTCGCTTACTTTGCACTTTTCTGCTAATTAATGGCTTCGACCGGAACTGGGTTTGCCAAGGGGACGTAGACGTTGGTTGAAATAGATATACAGATAGTGGCAGTGATAGGGGAAGGGAAAAGGTAAGGTGGTAAGGCAGATGCTGAAACGGCTCATTCGACAGTCAGACAGAGAGACAGACGGACGGGCGGACATTCAGTTCGGGGAAAAGATAGTGCAACATGCAACTGCCAAGACCAGTCACACACACACACACACACATACAGACAGCAGTTGTCATGCTGACATGTGAATTGCAGGTCTTACAGTGTATGTACAGTATGTCAAAAAACTGTTGTGACAAAATACAAAATTCACAAATTATATTTATTTATTTATTAAATGTCAACTAAATTCCGTTGATCAAATAAATTTATAAAAATTAAAATAAAAATAAGTAATATAATACTCTAAACCAGAGGTGGGCACGAAGTCTTAATTCGTTAGCAGCCGCTGGCTCCCGGAGCCATTGCGTGCCCACCGCTGCTCTAAACGTATTAATCAGAATTATAAACAACTTTAAATTTAACTGAAAGAATAAAAAAATTATAAATTAAGAATTAAAATAAAGAAGCTGTGGATATTAAAAAAATTATTAATTAAATGATCCAACATTTGTTGCATGGATTGGGAAAAAACACAGAAAAACCCAATCAATAATTAGTATTAAAACAAGTATTAGAATTAGTTAGGTCAGGGATTTCTATATTTAAATCAGCCCAAAGAAACTTATTATTTTAATTATTTTTATCAGCTTTAATAAAATATAAAGAAAATTTAAAAGAAATAAATAAGTATATGTGAATATGTGAATTTTTTTCTTTGTTAAAACACTTGCATGACACACTGTATGCAACAAGTGACGACGTGAGAAAATTCATGTGCATGCCACAAATTGTGTTGCCGTTTTCATGGATTTTTACTACCAAGTTAAATGTAGACTCGACTACGCGCCTGCCAACAGTCTCCAAAGATTCCAAAAATCAAAAGAGAAAGAGAAAAAAAGAAAGACGACCTCGACCTCAAGAAGCGTGCAAAGAGCTCGTGTCTTTGCGGCTTAGAGGGAAAATCCACAGTAAATTATCGAGGGATTTCCATTGAAAAAACGGGTGCTATTCATTCAGAAATTCAGAACAATTCGACAGGTTTCGACCTTTTAAAGTGACAGCCATGACAGCCTGATTTTTTGGGCTTGTTTCGAACTGAACTTGAAAGTGGATTTTCCCCTTTCAGCGTCAGGGACCGACAATACAATCCACAAGATCCACAAACATACACATCTTCAATTCTACGAACATTTAACACAATCTCGTTTATATTGTAAGTACGATCGCAATTGTATTGTCTGTCTGTGTTTGTGGAGCACATGGAATGGAAAATTTATGAAACCACTTTATAAATTTCGGTTAAGTATGGAAAATTTTCAAATTCGACAAATCGAAATGAAATCCAATTATCGCTAATTGTTCAGCTGTCACACGATATCCAGCTGAGCATTAACTAAACTTACAATATGTACTAAGTAACATATGTAACTAGTTGTAGTTGTAGTCTCGGTTTATCACGTCGCACTTCCTCAACTTGCTCATTCATATTCATATTGTATTCTAATCTATCAATTAACCTATGGAGTGTGCCTAAGCCTACATATTTCAGTTCGTCAATACGTGTGTGTGTGTGTGTGTGTCGGTGTAATCTGCTTTGCTCGCATTCTTGAATTGTGTGTGCGTGTGATTTGTGTGTCTCGGGTTACCTTTTGTTCGTTGTGCAACAAGCAGAGCACCCAACACTAACAACAACAACAACAGCGACTGCTTGTGACCATCGTCGACCACCACCGAAGTCAAAGACTCTCCGACTCTCCGACTCTCTCGCCCAATTTAACGCTGCGATTGCATCAGCCATTTCGCCTCTACGCCGGCGGCGCAGTCGCTGCTGCTGCAGTTGAGCGGGCAAAAGGTAAAGCCGAGCGAGCATAACCCATAAACTCTTGCCCTTGTCTCGCTCACACTCACTCTCCGCACAATGCGTGCCTGTGTGCGTGTGTGTCTGTGTACGTTGAGCTATGAGTCAGAGTCGGAATTAATCGTAGCTTGGCAGGTGATTTTACCTTATGCAAGCGACATTAGATTTAAAATTTAAATAAATGGAAGCACTGACGGGATTCACGTAGACACAGCCAGCTACGTCAGAGGTGCCAAATTGCCAAGTTAATCTGTTCCAATTAATTTGATTTATGGGAATTTCTTTTTTAGTCGTTCGCTCTAAATTCTGCTTGGCATTCGGAATTGCGCCTTTGGCAAATTGAAATCGCCGCACATTGAAATCGACCCACTACAAATTCATACATAGATGCAGTGGTGCCAGATTCATTTTCGGAGGACAACATTGATGAAATTATTCACTCTAATGAGCTGCTGCTTCTCAAATTATACAGTTTTTATCTAACTGATTTGCTCTCTCGGGGGAAAATACAAAAATTAATAAATTGAAAAACTAGCTCTTCTTATGAAGTTTTTTAAATCAATTGTTCAGTTTTTTTGCATTGTTCCTCCTGTCGAAAAAAGTTTTATTTTAAAGCAAAAGTTGGCAGCACTGCATAGATGCATATGTATGAGTGTGTTTTCTTTCTATAATAACAACTATGAATTAAAATAGTTTCACTATAAGTTCGGAAATAAAATGAAAAACAAAACGAAAGATCCAATGACGTGTGTAAATGTTTTTAACTCTGCGCTATTATCAACGCAAAAGTTCAATAGAGCTTGAATAACAATTATGAGCAATGTGTATGTATGTATCATGGAAAAATAATAAAAAAGGGGGCTCGTTGCTCCACACATCACATACACACACAGACACAAACATCTCGAGGACAGGGCCGTTCACAGTGGAAATCGAACGACGCGAATGCCATACAATTAACAATTTCTCCTAATTGACAGCATGCATACAAACACACACATTTGTTGGTATTTTCCACATCCAAGACATTTTATCTACGTAGCAGCATAATGAATACTTTGCGTGTGTATCTGTGTGTGTTCAAGTGTCTCGTGAGCTGAACAACGTCACATCAAATTCGCCGCACTTGTCGCCGCACCCTCACCCTTTTCGCCCATTTCGCCACTTGGGGGCTCGTCTCTCTCGCTGCAGAGGCAGCGACGCACATTCTGTACGTTTGTATGTATGTATATAAGAGAAGAGCGACGTTTGCTTCCAAGCTCCAGCATCGCTGCTGTTTGCTCTTACGCTTACACACAATTGAGCGCTTTCGCTCTCCGTCTCTCTCGCTATCTCTCCCACTCTTGATCAATGGCATGCAAATGCAAATGCGGCGAGTGCAAAATGCAAATGCATAATTTATTGCCAAAGCGAATGCCGTTGATCCGACCAACTTCCAGCCTACCTCCCTCGCTCTTTCACTCTTTCTGTCTCTCTGTCTCTCTGACTCTCTGCCTACCGCTCCAATAACTGTGACGCATTTGAAGTCGTCCAGTGCTCCGCTTCGCTAATTCCACGTCTGTCGCTCTGTCTGTGTGCGTGTGTGTGTGTGTACAACTGTATTTCAATGCGCTTTTCGCCTTCAACTTTTCATTTTGCTTAGGTTTTTTTTTTTCATTTCATTAAATAAATTGCAATTTATTACAAAACGATCTGATTATTAATTGCTTTTGAATTGATTTCGCTTGTCCGACTCGTTTGCATTGCCGTTGCGACGGGTGGGGGCAAAGGGGGAGAGAGGCGCTGCGACTGCGTGACCAGCGCAACGTCAACGTCAACGTTACAGATTCTGCTCACGTAGCCCAGTCCCAATTGGAACTGATATGACACCAACTGGAGTCACACCACCAATTATGCAGATATTCCCAATAAGATTTCGCCATTGATTGAAATTCACTTTAGGCAGATACAAAAATATCTTGATAATTAATCTGCCATGCTTATTATTTCTTTTGATTTCTGTTTTTGTTTTTGCCATTCTTTTCATCAAATCTTATTATTGAGAGGGTCTTTTATTTGTTTATGCTTCGGAGCATTAAAGACCCCTGAGAATCGCTTCCCATCAAGAATTGAATCTTCAAGAAGAATCTGCCCATAAGTATTTCTGAGCAAAACATAAACAAGAATTTTTTGGATCCCACATTCGTGTAGACAGAACGGCGTCAATTCCTTCAGACTTATCAGAGTCTTCATTATTATTCGATTATTTTTGCATTTTTCAGATTTATAGATTTCATATTCACATTCATACATCGCATTATTTCCAAATGCCAATCTGTCTTTTTATTTGATTTCTTTTTAGGTCAATTTCAATTGCGCTTTGCAATTAGCTTTGAACGTCATGATTTTCATATTTCGAAGGCCTCGCTTTAGATTTGAATAAATAGATCGTATTATACAAGTGTCCCGGTTCTAATTATAATTCTAATTGGTACATGTACATAGGTAAAAATTTGCAAATCACGAAAAACCCCAAGACCGAAAGTTCAACTCAAATCTCAATTCGGAATCTGTATCTCAATTTCAATCTGATCCCGCCCTCAATCACATGAACCGCAAATTATTATTTAACATGATAATATAAAAATATACTGATTATACATAGTATTTCCCAAGGTACATTGGCCTAGGCAACAAGCAGGTAAATCTAATAAAATCTAAAGATTTGTTTTAGGTTCGTATATTTTTTATAGAAATTAAATCAGTCATTTTTTTGGTAATTTTTATTGTATTCTCTTGAGAAACAATAGTTAATCGAATTATTATCCATATAAAAAATAAACTGTTATTATTATAAAAATAATCCAGAAGATATTTAATTTTTTTTCAATTTTTTTTTGTTTATTGTGAAATATTTATCTATGTTATAAGAAAAGAAAGCTCACACATTTCCCATTTAGCACTATTATCTTTCAATTGATAAATGTTAAAAGCGTCATTGATAGGCCTAAAAGTGCCTCAGGTGTCAGGTGTCTCTCAAAATGAGTCACAGCAAATCAATTTCAACTGATAAACACAATTACAATGAATTACTCTTGTGATTCGCAACAGGTTCTCACATGATTTTTGATAGTATATGATAAGATACTAAGATACTAAGCTAAGAGTATAGCCTACCTGCATATTGTTTTATTGGATTTGTGCTTGCTCCAAATTTAAGATATTTTTCACACTTTTTCACTTTTCACTTTTAACATACACTTTTCGTTGAATGGGTTTTCCGAATTGTGTTGAGTTCCTTGAATTTCTTTTTCTTTTTTTTAATGAGATTTCTTCGGTTTATTCTGTGTTCTGTTCTCGGATTCGAGATGTGACTGCTGACGACTTGTTGTTACTCTGTGTGGCAAAAGGTTCGAGCGTCCATGCTTTTATATCGTCCGCCGAATTCGAATTCAACAAGTGCTTTTGACGAGCGTTAAAGCGACGGCCAAATTGGTCTCCCCACTCGGCTTATTAACAGTTATGGCGTCTCGGCCTCAGTCTCCATCTCCCGATGCTGTTCGTATTGGTGTTGGATATGCCTGGCATGCATCTGTATTAGTGTACAGCTTCGGCTTCGTGTCGTCGTGTCGTCGTCGTGGGATGCTGTCTGCTTGCCTCTGTGTGTGTGCGTGCGCGTGTCCGTGTGTGGGTGTAGATTTTGTTGCTTCGACTCCTTTGATTGAAAATTGAATGCAAATTTATTTTATATCACATTTTTCACATTAATATTCGCGCTGATATGCATTGTCGCTGCGAATTGATATAAAATGCGTGCGCATTTATTTGATACATACTCGTACATTCGTATATATTCGTAACCTCAATTCATAAATTAAGTACAGTTGCCGATTTAAGCAGTTAACTGCCCAATCTCCATCTAAATCTACATTTTCATTTCCATCTCTAGCTGATCAGTTACGGGAATTGCATTAGAACAGATCAAGTGTTGATTCACAGTCAATTTGTCAGCACATTCAAGTTATCGATAATTATCGAATTGCATATTAATTGCAATATATAATATAATTAATAGCTGGGTACAATTACTAGCTGATCGCAGGTGCAGTTTGACAATGAGTCTCAGCTTTAAATTATCGATATTTATCGATAAACCTTATTTTTAATTCTAACATTATTTTTGATATATATATGTATATAGCTTACATTTTTAAATATTCATTTGTATTCACTTATCCATACCTCAATCGATATCTAACTATATCGATAACGATATCTAAGGTACAGTTGCTCTTCCACAGTAATTCAATAGGCCTAGGATATCATTCGATCAACAGTCGATTCCAATCAAATTCGAAAATTTAAATCACAACAATCGAAATCGCGTGGTAGTATTCGAATTCGAATGGGAATGCGAATTCAAATTTGCGTGCTCAGTAATTAGTGTTTGACCCATTGTTGACCCTTGTTAAGTTTCGGAGCATTTGAATTCTTCTGTGGAATTCTTTGCTTTCTTCAGCCTACGATTCTTCTCTGATTCTGATTCTGATTCTGATTCCGACTCGTCGTTGATTGTCCGAATTGAAAAGCCAGCGAAATCTGCATTTCATTTGATCGCCCCTAAGTGAGAGAGAGTGAGATGTCCACCAAGTGCCATCGAGTTGCACAAAACGTAACCAGTTCCAGCTGGGGCGGCACTTCCGTTGTGCCCCCTTTCCCCCTTTCTCCTTTGTTCTCTCTCCCCCTGACAATAGGTGAGCTGCAGTTGCTGCGGATCAATGTCTGCTAAGAGAGCAGACGTCGCCGTCTTGGGGATTGACAACTTAGGGATGATCATCCAAACTGAACAATCGATTTGAAAATTGCATCTTAAAAATACTTTTCTGGATTTATGGGAATATTTGACAGTCATTTAACGATTCGGTAATAATAATCATAAAATTATGTATTACAAAATTTTTAAATGCAATGTGATGCGTAATTTAAAGAACTTCGAGAGCTCATTACAGTCTTTGCTTCGTTTCTGGCGCTCTTGCTCAAAAAGTCATTGATGATTTAAAGAAATTTTTGACAGTCGTTTATCGATTTATTAATTATAACTATTTTATTAATGTTTTAAAAAATGCGGTTTGTAGTTTTTTACTTTATTTAATTCATTTTTAACTTATTATTCAGTTAGTCTTTTTTGCGCTCTTTGAAAAAATTGTACACAAATGTTGTTAAAAAAGTCAAATTATTGAATCGAGTTAAATGGGAATTCTTGACAGGAATATTTGATAGGAATATATTTTATCGTTTAAATATTTTATTACTCAATTTAAAAAAATTCAAATTTTAGGATGGAGCTAAGTAAGAATATTTTAAAGAAATATATTTGATAGATTCAATTTTATTAAATACTGCAAATTATGAAATCGAGTTAAAAATTTATATAACGATGTTTCGTTGCTTTCTTTGCATCCCTAGTGGCAACATTGGCAGACCTGTTGCACATTTGCATGCCACACGCCCACCCCCACCCCCTGCTTGCTGCAAATAAAATAAAACTTAATTGATTCGGTGGCATAAATTGAAATGCACTCGCCGAACAGAACTCGAAGCTAAAGTCATAGAAGTCATTGTCGGAGTTGGAGTCGGAATCGAAGTTGAAACCGTTAAATTCAAATGAGTCTGCGTGCAGCAAGAGGAAAGGAGGTGAGGAGGGGCAGAGGAGAGGCAGGGGAGAGGGTAGACACGTGTGTGTGTGTTTGTGTGTGTGAGGCAAGCACGACAAACAAACAATCATCATCATAATGAGCTGCTAATCAATGTGTCTGCGGAATTCCACTACCCCTACCCAGTGATGCTAAACATTTTCTGGAAAGGGAAAAAAGCTAAAAAACCAAAAAATAAGACAGAACATCACACCAAATTTTGTTTATTACTTTTTTTATTTAATTCAATAGTTTTAAGGCCTCTTCAATGATTTTTTCGCCTTCATTTTCTGTGTTTTCATTGTGAAAAATTTTATAATATATATATTTGCCTAATTGTTAAAATAGCATTTAATGTATCTATTTCAAGGCGGTTCCTTAGCTTAGTTTTAATCAAACTAACTTGGCTAAGAACCCTCTGTACTTCAGAAATTGATCTTGTTTGCTTGTGCAAAACATTTCGACTCGCATCAATTTTTGAACTTTTACTACATTTACATTACTTGCAAAATGCTTTATTTTTATGTTCGATTCATCAAGACTAATTGACTAATCGACCAACTAATTTTTTTGGGCATTTTCTCCCAATTACAAACCAATTGCCACATTGTTTTTAGAAGATCAATTTAAAGGAACATAAAGGAAATTTTATAAAATACTAACATGGTCAATTGAAACTAAAAAAGGCCAGATTTTTGGATAGAAGCTGTTTGAGATTTTTCCCGGCTGAATCAGTTGAAAACCAAACTATCCGAAAAAAAGGCAATTTGGCATCACTGCCCCTACCCCTACCCCTAGTCCCCCTCTCCAAAACACGCTGCCTGGCAACACTGGTGTCCTGCAGTTGCCACAAGAGTCTAGAACAAGTTAACTTCCCCTTTCCCTTCTTATCACTCCCTCTCTCTCTGTGTCTCCCTCTCTCCGTCTCTGTCTTTCATTCATTAGCCCTTGGTGCCCACGCTCAGTTGTCGCTCATCCAATTTGGCCAACATGGAATCGCAATAGGGCTTCATTTGAATTGCCAGCTTGTCTCCAATTGATAATGCGCCATTGTCACCACGCCCACATGCGACGTACGCCCACGAGAATTGGGATAACAACAGTACGATGTCCCTACAAACATACATATCAAAATATATTTATATATGTACATACATATATATTATTGTTGGCCCCTCTAGGACATCATCAGTCATCATCAAGGGCCAATCAGTCAACAGCATGGCGTAATTAAACACAGCAAGCTGCAACAACAACATCAACAACAACAACTTGCAACACTGTCAAGTGTCACCCTGTTGAGTGCCACTTGTGGCATGTCCCCTTCTCCTTCCTCTCAAATTGCCCAAATTTAATCCCAGCTAAAGTCATGACTTTGACCCGCCATTTTCAGTTCCTTATTTAGAACTCAAATTTGCATATATATTCCTTTGTTGACAAATTTTCAAGCATACTTTTGGGGGCAACATTTGCTGAGCAGCGAATTATACGATTACTCACACATTTCTGCCCCAAATCGGTTTTGTTTATAAATAGAAGTCAAGTACAAGCAATTATTATTTTATTTAATATCAAATTTGTATTCTTAAATTAGTTATGACAAATGATTATGTATAAATACCTGAAAAAAAAAAACAATTCGAATTCAATAAGTTCAATTCATTGTATGGATTTGCATTTCTAATTTTCTTACTTCTTGACGTTTTCTCAAAAACTTTAATCTGTTATAACTTTGACAGAACTTAATTAATATTATCATATTTTGAACTCCATTTTCATTCTGCATCAAAATTTTATTTAATATAAAAAATTTAAGATTTTTATTTATTTATTTTATTTTTATTTATTTTTTATTTTATTCAAAAAAATTTTAATTTTTCTTGACACTTTTTCGCAAACTTTGCGGAATGTCAATTTTATCATTGTAATTATTTTGTTCATTTAACACGTTAAAGTTTTTTCCGTTGCTCATTTTCCCATACTAACTCCCTAGTTAGAAAGATCCTCATCACATAAAAAATGCACCATAGTGAAGTTCCACTGTAATGATTTTAACCTTACTTGCATTAATTTCTTTAATTTGAAAAGTGTTTCTATTTTTATGGACAGCGCTGTGCGCTAAACAAAAACATATGTGAAAAAGCTTTGAAATAAGTTGCTTTGCCAAAGCTTTCTTGTAGTGGCTAAACTTAAAAAAAACAAAGCAACAGCTGACAAAAGCTCAAACAATGTTAAACGGCATACACTGAACGAGAAATGTCAGTACACACAAATTAACACAGATTTTGATACAATAATTTTTTTTTTATTTTCAATGAGAAATGAGAAAAAACTGAAACAGAAAATTTAATGTAAAATAGTTAGTGAGAATAAAACCGGTTAAAGCACACACACACACACACACAAGCGACACACGTGTGCGGTTCATTTTCGTTGGCTGTACACGATGGTATAATCAAATGGCAAAAGCTCTGTCAAAAGCGATATCTCCCCAAATCGCCAGTCGTCAAAGAGACGTCGTCGCTGTCGTCGTTTTCACAGTAAGTGAAACGCGCTTATCGCTCAACTTTCCAGCATTCCAACGACTTGTTGATCGCCCGTTTCGTACCGATTCACTTCCAGGCGCTATGAATAACTCCTTCAGCCGCTTGGCACCGGCCCTAAGGCGGGGCAAATTTCTGGTCCAGCTAGGAATCTTTGCTGAACGCCACCTGGTACGCCCCATATCCAGCAGCCCAGTCCAGCTCGACAAACATGAGTAAGTGCCAAGTAACACCTCTCTATAATGGCAAGCTTTTTTCATCGGTCTTCTCGGTGGACGAGCCAAAAAAAAAAACAGGTCCCCAATGGCGTTATAAACATATGTAGGTATTACTCTTCCAGGAAATGGAATTGGTAGATTGTGTATAGTAGTATAAAAACAAATAGAATTAGCATGATTAGAGGCTAGGGAATTGAAATTGGGCACGTATGCCACAAAATTTTAATTAACTATACCATCAGCTTTTAATGCTCTGTGAAGGTGACTTTAAACGGGTATATTAACTTTTTGGCAAAGTTGTGAAATCTTCTTAGATTTAATTTTTTATAATTGATCGATACAAAAAGCGAAGAAAAGAAAATAATCAGTCAATAAATAAATAATTTTGGGCTATGCAAGATGTGTAGAAAAGAAAAAGGTGAATATTTATATTTTCTTTTTTAATTTTTTTTTTTTCAATAAAAGGTGTGCATTCAGGTTATAATCAATAAGAAAGTCAAATAATCAGTCAAAATTAAAAATTACATGCGAAAGAGTATTCTAACTTTTTTTCAAAAGTGTAAAACTTCCTGTGTTCCCATAAACTAAAAAATATATGACAAGACAAAATCAGTTTTACATGCCCATTGATCGTAACATTTCAAGTGTTATTTTAACTTACGATCCCATTAAATTCAATTCATCATGAATTCCAATATAAAACTCCTGTAAATATATTTGCAGAGTATTGAGAAGTCGAGCAGACTCGCAAATATTTCAATCACTGTATATTTTGCAGTAAACAAAACTATATTTACAGAATATAGTCAACACGAGCCGACACTCGCAAATAAGACTCACTTATCATATCTATATCTCTATCTTTATCTATGTTATCAATCGATCAATCTGCAATCTATCGATATTTTGCAGCTGCAAAGTTCTGGTGGTTGGCGGTGGTTGCGGAGGTTGTGCCTTGGCCGCCAAGCTGTCAACCCGCCTGGGCAAGGATAAAGTGATCGTCCTGGAACCCGAGGAGGTATGTGCATTTTAATTGAGTCACGAATACTTACTGACAAGTTACCTTAACCCCATAGAGGCACTATTACCAGCCGATGTTTACCCTGATTGGCGGTGGCATGAAGCGTCTGGAGCAGTCGTATAGGCAAATGGCCGATGTGCTGCCCAAGAAGGCCAAGTGGTTAAAAGAGAAGGCCGTTGAATTCGATCCGGATAATAATACAGTCAGAACATCGGGTGGCAATACCGTTAAATATGATATGCTGCTCATTGCCACGGGACTGCAACTGAACTACAACAAGGTAAGCTGAAATCATATATTATTTGAAGAACCGATCAACTGTGAAACAGTGAATCCAGCTTAATATCAAGTTGTAAAAATCGATAAAAAAAAAAATAATTCAAGTTGTCGTTATATGTTCAAATAATATAAGTATACACTCGAAATTCCCGAACTCCAATGAAAAGGTTCGAGTTATGGAGATATTCGACTTGTAGAGTTCTTTTTCTTAAGTTTATGAATTTTACTGCGACTCACTTAGCTCGTTTAAAGAAAAATTCGAGTTATAGAAGTTCGAGTTTTGGGAGTTCAACTGTATTAAGTTTTTCCTGAAAAAAATTTAACGAAAAAAACGAAATTGCAAATACAAAATACATTAGTCCAATATTAGTCCAACTTCAAGCTTTCATAACTTTGCCAAATATGAACAGGGCTTTATCCATTCAAATTTTTAAGACATCGATTTTTAAGCAGAGCCTTTAGATCTTGAAAATACAAAATTTTAAAACTATATTTGTAACATTTTTTTTAGCTCCTGTCATAATTAACTGAACTTAATTCTACAAATAAAATTTAATATAAATACTCCAGTAAGTTGTCGATTTTCATAAAATTCGATTCAATTCGATTTCAAAAAAATGATCGAGTTAAAATACTTGAAAATTTATTTAAATCACTAAAACGTATGCTCTTCCTTAGGTGCCCGGTTTGCAGGCGGCTCTGGCGGTGCCCAACGGTAAAGTCTGCTCCATATACTCGCCGATGTATGTGGATCGTGTCTACAATTGTCTGCGCAACATCAAGGAAGGTAATGCGATCTTTTCCTACCCCTTGTCCAGCATCAAGTGCGCGGGGGCACCGCAAAAAATCGCCTACATTGCTGAGCACTATTTCCGCAGGGTAAGACCGTCTTCTGATAACGGTACTCGTCGTTCGAATTCGAATTCTTCTATTTCATTTTAGACGGGCAAGCGTGACCAGATTAATATCTCGTATAATACAGCTCAGCAAGTGCTTTTTGGTGTTAAACATTATGCAGATGCTCTCTGGCCCATTATGAAGAAGCGCAACATAACGGTAAACACTTGTCGTAACTTAATTGAGGTTAAGCATGAACAGGATATTGCTGTTTTTGAAGCTGTTAACAAGCCGGGCAAATGCTTTGAGGAGAAGGTATACCAAAAATTAAAAATACTTCATATATTTCCTATTAATTGCCATAACAATTAATTGCAAATCATTAGTACTCGATGCTGCACGCCGTGCCACCGCAGAGTGCTCCCGATGAGCTGAGCAGATGCAAGCAGCTGGTGGACGAGGCTGGATTCGTGGATGTGAACAAGTCCACGCTCCAGCACACCAAATACAAGAACGTATTCGCCATCGGGGACTCGGCCAACACGCCCAATTCAAAGACGGCGGCAGCTGCAGGTAAACTATACATTTGACTGATAATATAGGGAGTATTTTTTGAGGATTTACTCTAATTAAAATGAGCTTCTAAAAGAGCTTAAAATTTGGCATAAAATACATTTGAGTTAAATATTTATAAAATTATAAGAAAGCTGGAAATTAGTATGGGATTTAGATTACTAATAAATTAACGTAATTTATTCTGATATATATTTTAAAAGGAAAGAATTGTTTTTGATAATTGCTAAATTCTACTCTTTTGACCCCTTTTAACTCCTTTTTATACAAAAAGTTTCATAAAAAAATAATAGCGAATAGATTTTTGAAAATTGTTTCTTAGAATTTCTTAGAATTGTTTGAAGAAATTTTTTGCGCTAAAATATTTTTTTTTTGATCAAGTAAAAAGGTTGTAAAGGTAGACTTAAAAAAAATTAAAATTTTCAATGGGTTAAAGAAATTTTTGTATCATTCAAAAGGAATTTAATTAAACATAAAATTAATTTAAGAAACTTTTTATACAAAAATTTGACAAAGTTAGGGTGCATGCTGTACATTTAATTATAATGTATTACAAGTATTATTTAAAGAGACTATTAATTTTTAATTATTGTATAAAAGAGTGCTACAACAATTTATTTTTATTTTACAGCTGCACAATCGCCGGTTGTTTTCCACAACATGCTCGCCGTTATGGAGGGGAAGCCCCTACCGCAAGTGTACGATGGGTATGCGTCGTGTCCACTGGTCACTGGCTATCACACCTGCATGCTGGCCGAGTTTGACTACACCTTGTTGCCGCTGGAGACATTCCCGTTTGCACAAAATAAGGAGCGCTATTCAATGTTTATAATGAAAAAAGACCTAATGCCCATATTATACTGGAAACTAATGTTACCCGGTTACTGGAATGGTCCAGCCGTCATGCGTAGTATATTTTCCGTGTTCAAAAGCAAAAAATAAGTGAATTACTCAAATAATGCAACATATGATCTACATTTAAATGCAATAGATATTTTCTAATAAATACATGTTAAAAGCAAATCATTCGTTTAAATTTTACAACAGTTTCAGTCAAGGGCGTCGGCAGCTTTTCAATGAGGGGGGGCTAAAATATTTTTTTCAAGTTTAAATAACTACTCTGGGTGGATTTCAGAAACTGAATAGTGTAAAATTATGAGTGTAGGGGGGGCAACGGCCCCCCCCTGCCCCCGTCTGCCGACGCCCTTGGTTTCAGTCTATACAAAAAGAGAATTTAAATTTATCGCTGCACTGTGGGGCCATTGCTCTTTTTACTTTGCAAAAATCATATCTTTTGAATCAAATGATCGAATCGAATAATTTTAATGGCATACTTTGCAAAAATCATAACTTTTGAATCAAACGAGAGAATCGAATAATTTTAATGGCATTCAAAAGTTGTAATTTTTGCAAAGTAAAATGAGCAATGGCCCCACTGTGCGCTGTTTCAGTCGTCTGCTAAATAACATACCTGCGTTACTTTTTCTTCTATGTAGAAAAAAACTACAGTAAAGGAATTTGAATTTAACGTAATTACGTAATCAAGTTGACTTGATCTTCTGTTAGTTAACATAACTAGGCTACTTAACATTGGTAGATTACATATCAAACTGCTCCCTGTGAATGGCAAAAACGGGAAATGCAGCAAAAGATCATTTAACTGCAATAACAACAACGAACGATTGCTTCAATTAACAAATACAAAATCCGCGCTCGTCTGCTGCAATTAAAAGTAAAATATTGTAGGTAATATTATAATAAATTAATTGCAAAAACAAAGTGCAGAGCCTATTTGACGCAAATCGGAGCCGCGTGAAGTTAGCTGCGAACGCACATTCAACGAAAAAAGAGGAAGCAAAGCGTGGCGTCTCTTGGGCGCAAAGCATTTGAAGCTAACGACGAAAACTGAAAACAAAAGCAAATTAAAAAGAAAGAAAATTAAAAGCGGTCAGCTGAAATACAATTACAAAACGATCGAAATGAAAGCAATGTAAGTAGAAAATAATAATACAATCGAAGCAAGTTATGAAATGTAAAATATGCAGGGCTCGTACGCCGATGCGCGTCCCGAAAACGCCGCGAGCAGCGCCGTCGGCGCAGTCGGAAAAGCGGCGGGAGTTGTCGGGCGCGGGGAAACAACAACAACAACAGGATCCAGTGAATGTGTTCTGTAGAGTGCGCCCACTGCAGTCGGATGCGGACTTGACGTGTATGCGTGTCAAGAACGCGACCACCATAACAGTCAATGCGCAGGATCACAAACAGAACGGCGCCCAGCGCGAAATTCAATACATTTTCAAGCACGTCTTTCAGCCGGACGCCACGCAACAGGATGTGTTTGCTGCCGTCGCACAGCCGCTGGTGGACAATCTGGTGCGCGGCAGGAATAGTTTGCTGTTCACCTACGGCGTGACGGGCAGTGGCAAAACGTACACAATGACGGGCAACTCGAGGCATCGTGGTGTCATGCCGCGTTGCCTGGACTTGCTGTTTCGCACCATCTCGGACTATCAGGCCAAGAAGTTTGTGTTCAAGCCGGACAAACTGAATGGCTTCGAGATCCTGTCCGAGGAGGATGCGCTGCTCGAGCGTCAGCACGAGATGAATCAACGTTTTGCGGGCGCTGGTCGATTTGCCTTTCGTCGCAAGGAATCGGATCCCGAAATTGCATCACAGGCATCCGTGGAGCCAACGCCGCTGTCGGTGCTGGACGAGGACAACATGTACTCGGTGTTTATCACCTATGTGGAGATGTACAACAACAGCGTGTACGATCTGCTGGAGGATTCGGGCATTCAGAAGTAAGGCGAGCATATTTTATTATACCCTGGGCGGGTAGATTAAGTTTGTTCAACAGTATGCAACAGGCAGAAGGAAGCATCTCCGACCTTATAAAGAATATATATATTCTTGATCAGCGTCAACAGCCGTGTCGACATACCCTTGTCTGTCTGTCCGTCCTTATAAGCGAAAGGATCTCGGAGATGGTAAGAGGTGCAGACTCATTATTATGTCAGGCAATATCAGTGTATGTTAAAATTTTGCCACACCCACTATAGGGGGCGTAATTCATCAAAAACTTACATCACCTTTAATTTAAGGTTTTAAGTTAAAATTTTCATTTTATATAAATAGAATTAAGGATCAATTAATTCATTTTTGGTGGGTTCGATTCCTGATTTGGTCTACCAATTTTTTTATCTTTTTTTTTCATTTTTTAAATAATTTTATTTTTAATTCGTTCAAATCACTCATATTTATCATAAATGTATATGAAACTAAAGATGGATAATTAAGGATTATGTAGTATAATAATTGCATGCCGAGTCCTAGGTCCAGGGTATATTACTGTCGAGTGCACTCGTCTGTTTCGCTTGTTCAGAATTGAAGTCATGTGATTTATTTCAAATTGTCATCCCAGATCGTTGCAGTGCAAGATCATACGCGAGGATGCCAATCATCAGATGTTTGTGCACGGCGTCACCGAGGTGGAGGTCAAGACGGTGGACGAGGCCCTCGAGGTATTCCAGCTGGGCCAGAAGCGCAAGCGCATGGGCAACACGGTGCTGAATGCGGAGTCGAGTCGCAGCCATTCCGTGTTCAACATACGGCTCGTCCAGGCGCCCACTGACTGCCAGGGTGAGCAAGTGGTCCAGGATAAGCACAACATTACCGTTAGCCAGCTGTCGCTGGTGGATCTGGCGGGCAGCGAGAGATCGTCGCGTACAAAGAACACGGGCGTACGTCTACGGGAGGCGGGCAACATCAACAACTCGTTGATGACGCTGCGCACGTGCCTGGAATACTTGAGGGAGAACCAACAGTTGAGTCCCAATCCAGCGCCCAAGAAGATACCCTATCGCGACTCAAAGATCACGCACATGTTCAAGAACTACTTTGATGGCGAGGGTCAGGTGTCCATGATTGTGTGCATCAATCCGCGCATCGAGGATTACGATGAGAATATGGTAAATCTTTAAGAAATCTCTCTGTTGGATTTGTTAGTCACACTCTTGAACCAACTTGCAGCAAGTGATGAAGTTTGCCGAGTTGACGCAGGAGGTGCAAATAGCGCGTGCCACGCCCATGAAACCAGATCTGGGTCTGACGCCTGGGCGTCGCAAGGCCAATAAGCTCTTTAAGATCGCCGTCAACAATCTGAACGAGCTGGGCATTCCGGAGGCCAAGCAGCTGGAGGTGGACGTGGGTCTGGTGTACAGCTTGGGACCTGATTTTCCCAACTACCAGATGGACAGCCCCGAGACGGAGTGCAAGATCCAGGAGCTAATGGAGTACCTGGAGCAGCGCATCGACAGGCGTCGCAAACTGCGCGCCAACATGGACATTAAATGTAAGTTCCACATGCCTACAAATTAAAGTAATCCTCTACAGCATTCACTGTTTTGCAGGTGACAATTTCCGGCAGCTGCTGATGAATTTGGATCGGGATAATCTGCAGCTGCGCACGGAGCTGGCTTCCCTGAAGGCCGTCTACAAGCAGGAGCGGGATCGTAGCGCTGCCCTGGAGAACAAGGTGCGCATCCACGAGAGCTCCATTGATGTGCTCAACAACACGGTGAGCAAGCGGGAACGACAGATTCAGGAACTGACCCACAAACTCAACGAGCAGGAGCACCTGCTCTCGCAAAAGGATCAGCAGAACGAGAAGCAAAAGAAGAAGTTCAATTCCAAGCTGGCCGTGGAGTCCGATAAGAATAAGCGCGAGTTTGACATGAAGCTGCGGGAGCAACGTGCCAAGATGCAGGAACGCATGCGTATCAAGGACGAGAAGCTGCGTCTGGTCTCCAACATTCTGCAGTCGGAGGATGTGCCCAGTTTGCCGCGTTCCCAAAGCTCAGAGGACATGCTGAACGAGAAGGATCGCGGTGGCTTCACGGCGCGCACTGAATCCTCTGTGCCGCCAACGACACGAACCGAACGCACTGATATCTACTGCACACCACGACATGTAATCTATCTATCTAATTAGTATGTCATTACAAAACTGTTGTTAACGAATCTCCTCCTGCTTTAGGGCTTGGCAGCTGCCAATAATCGACACCGACGCTCCCGTTCCGCTGGCGACAAGTGGCTGGAACATCGTGCTGCTAATCCGGTGCCCCTGGGCACCATCATGCAGCCGTATCTAAAGAATCGCAAGTCCGTTACCAAGTTGACGGACATGAAGGAACTAACGGGTCATGGTACGACCAAATATTGCCTCGTCTCCCAGGAGGCGGACACCGATGGCGATGTGGAGACAAAGCTGTACAAGGGCAATGTGATACCCACCTGTGGTGGCGGTGCACAAGTCGTCTTCGATGACGTGGAATGTCTCCGGCAGAAATCGCCCGTCCATTCGCCGACACGTAAACGTCCGAGCAACAGCAATTTGTCGGCATCCGCCTTTGGTGGCCCGTTGCCCAGCACTGGACTCACCTCCGTCCAGGATGTCGCCTCTCGTTGCAATCTCGGCATCGAGGGACACAGCAACAAAAAGTCCAAAATGTGAACACTCTCGAGTGTTTCTTTTTCCAGTTAACAATTAATTATGTATTATACTCAATCGCAAATGAAGTGATTTGTTTTAAGTTTATAAACTCAATAAAAGAAGTCCATTAGATTCAAAATTAATTGTTTTTTTTCGACTTTATTTGAATTTTTCTATGAAGCGCCAAACGGGCCAAATCGGTTATTGCTATCAAAAGAGTGTAAGAGAGCAATTTAATAAATTTAATTTACTCAACCGCATAACCGTTTAATAAGTTGAATCGCAAATGAAATGATTGTTTTATGTTTATAAACTCAATTAAAGAAGTCCATTATATTAGAATTCAATTTTTTTTTATTTATTATTTGAATTGCTCCATTAAGCGCCAAACGGGTCAAAACGGTTATTGATAGTCTGTGCGTTTATCAAGTCTCTCTTTCTCTGCTGCTGTCAAAAGAGAGCAAGAGAGCACTTTAATTGAAAGCTCCTCAGTTCTGTATAAGTTGAATTAAACGAAATTGCAAAAGCTTTTACTGCTCACTCGGCTCAGATCTTAAGCCTTAACTAAATAGAGAGGAGAATTTTAAATTTACTGCATTTATTGTTACGATTATTATGCCATAAAGTTTTTCATAAATTATTGTGTAGAGTAATTCGCATACATATTCATATGTCTGTAGCTGTACCCCCTTCCCACCCAATTCCCCCGAAAAAACCCAACGCATTAAGCTCGATGCATTGAGAGAGTACAAATATATCGTATATCGAATTATCGCTTATCGTGTTGTTGGCCGTTTGATGAGTTTTTCTTTTTGTAATCATTTTTAAATCTTTCGTGTTTGTTTCATTTTGTTTTGGTTAGAAAAGATAATATAGACAAACAAAAAAAATCACATGCACATGCATTTTATTTTATTTAACTTTGTTTTAACTATTATTCCTGCGTTTATTCAGATTTATGCTTAAATTTTTAGATTAATTTCAATTACTAATAAATCAGTCTATAATTAAAATATATGTTCGCTTAATGCTTTTGTGGGTGTGTGTGTGTTTGTGTTTTTTTTTTGTATTGTTTTCTCTTTTTTTATGTGAGTGTGTGTGTGTGAGCTGCTCCCCCTCCTCCTCAACGGAATTCTGCACGGAACTAAATAATTTATAATAATTTTTAAGCATATACCAACATATAATTTGAATGGAGCTTCCTCCACATGGAAGCCTTTTAACAAAACGCACATAATAAACGGAAGAATCAAATACGTACAGTATGCGTATGTATGTATGTGTGTGTTATAAACAAAAACAGAATAGGTGGAAATTCAAATGCTCTAACGGCAAATATTAACATTATCATAAATCAAATCAATTAAACAAATTTAATCAATATAAAGCTGTTTTTCTTTTTCTTCTTCTTCATAAAGGTTCAGGTTCATTCGACACGGAACAAAATATGTAAGTGTAGGTGTGTGTAGATGTATAAGTATATGCATAATACGTATATAATTATTGTATGTATGTATGTAACTAACTCGACTTTCAATGCGAATTGTATACAATTGCTGTATATACCGTAAATATATATAAATTTACTGTATGTATAAATGTGTACGTACGCATTTATAATCAATAAAAACTAAGAAGCAAAAATTATTCTATTGTGGAAAACAAATTTTGGCTATAAAGCAACGCAATTTAAACAAAGGATAACATTGAAAACCAATACACTCTCACTCACAACCCAACTCCCAATTTGTGTGTGTGTGTGTGTGTGTGTAATGTGTTTGTATGTGTGTAGCAGCTGCATTTGTTGGCAAGGCAAGCAACGATAACAAATCCGTTTATCGATTACAGATAAACGTGTCATCTTTGTGTAGTTGTGTGTGTTGGCATTTTAGATGAGTGTGTGTGTGTGTTGTGTGTTTGCAATGTATTTATCGCTTCCAGCTGCTCGCTACCGTTACGATCAGCAGCTTTTAACGGTACTGGCATTTTGCGTTTATCATAACATAGAGTAGAGTGCGCCTTTTTCTGCCGACAGGTTGCAGATTGAAGTGGAACTGATCCTGGCACAGATTCTATGAGCACTTGACACAAGCGCCCTCCACATCAAAGTCCAATACCATCAGCTTTGTTTCCTCGGTGCCATTCCGTGATCCCACAGCGCAAATCAGTTTCGTGTCATTCGCCCTAAGAAAAAAGCATTTCAAAAGTGATTAAATTAGGCTTGTTATCGATAAGTCGATATATACATAAATATATATTATTTGTGATCAGCAATGCCAATTTGGCCTTTTTTCGGATAGTATTGTCTGGTTTTTAACTGCTTCAGCCGGGAAAAATTTCAAACATATTCTATCCGATAATCTAGCTTTTTTTAGATTCAATTAAATTGAATCCAAAAAAATTTCTATACTGCCAAATTTGGAAATTTTTGAAAATGGAAACGATATGTAGTGGCCACTTTTGCTCTGACTCTAGGACCGTCTAGAAATAGACACATTAAATGATATTTGACAATTAAATAAATGCATCCATTATAAAATTTTTCAATTATATGCGTAATAAGTATTGCTTATGTAAAGGGATAAATTGCCTGGCAAATACCTTAAGATGATGGCGAAGATGAATGACAAAGAAAATTACGGAAAAAAAATCATTGAAGATGCCTTAAAATTATTTCGGACTGTTTTTATGACTTTTTTTTTGTTTTTCATCTTTTTTCTTTGTTTTGTCTTTTAATCGTTTTGTTTTTTTTTTCGGAAAACATTTGGCATCACTGCTTGTGATGGAGAAATGTTAAGAAATTGATAGATCGATAGCAACAATGTACCTTAACAATAGTATTGTTATATCGTTATTTTGCTACCGATTCATATTGCTAGTTTATAGCTCACCTTATGCGCCACACAACTCCGCCGGAACCACCAGAATCCAGTGCCACCAGATTGCGTATAAAGTCGCCCGTCTTGACGTCCCACAACTTGACGGTGCCATCATCGGAGCTGGTTACCACAAAGCGTGAATTGAATTGCAGGCAAGTGACAGCTGACTGATGCTTGTTTGGACCTATTGAGAAAACAGTTGAACAATCAATTAGTTGGCTAAACAATCAGTTAGTCAATTAAGCAACTTACCCGATAGCGTCTGCAGACACTGTCCCGTTGTTATGTCCCAGACTTTGACCGTGGAGTCGGCATTGCCAGAGACGAGTATATTCTGACGCAGTTCCATGCCCGACGTGAGACTCTGATGACCCATCAGTGTGTGCTTGCAATTGCCCGTCTCCACATCCCACACACGTATCGAGGTGTCCAATGAGCCAGAAACAACATGAAGGCCATCAAACTAAGTTGGAAAACGGGTAACAAATTAGTGTCGTTTCTAGCGGATGCTCACTGTACAACACAATAGTACCTGCAGTGAGTAGACGCGATTTGTGTGTCCCTGGAGCGTGTGCAGACACTCCTGTCGCTCCGGATGCCAGATCTTGACCATGTAATCGTAGGCGCCGGAAACAATCAGTTTGCCATCGTATTGCACACAACGCACAGCCGCCAGGTGACCAACGAGGACATGGAGACAGCTGCCCAGTGTAATGTCCCACACACGCAGTGTTGCATCTCGGGAACCGCTGACCACCCTGACGAAGAAAGAAGCAATTAATCAATAAGGTGGAGAAGGAGGAAGGGAAACTGTTATGGTTGTCAATTTCATCTCAATACGCTGTGCTCATTACCAAGTCAACACACTTTTGCTTAGAGTTGACCACCGTTTACACTAGAGTTGACTAAGTTGCCATCCAAGTTTTCAGCCTACTTAGATAAATTTGACCAGCTTGTCAATTAGTGTAAACGCACCCTTAAGGAACATTTAAACTAGTTGACGCAGCGTCAAATTCAGCAAAGTCAACTATTGGCAACCAAGGTCAACGTTTGCGTTATTTTCGTTTACATTAGTTGACTTAGTTGACCAAAAAACAAGTTTATCAACTACTAAGTGTTTACACTCACACTGTCAACTGCCGTTTTTCGCATTGTCAATTTAGAGTCAACACAGCTGTTGACCGTGTTGACCCCTGTTAACACTAGGATTGACTAAGTTGGCATCAAAATTGACTAGTGTAAATGTACCTTTAAGGTAGGCAAAGGCGAATGTAGAAGAAGGAGCAAAAGTGGGAGGAACAGGAGGACATAGATGTGAAGAAAAGTAAAACACTCACTTGTTGCCATGGAGATGCATGCAGCGCACCGTGGAGGTGTGTCCCTGCAGCGTGTGAACGCAGCTGCCGCTGTCCATGTCCCAGACCTTCAGTGTGCGATCTGTGCTGCCCGAGATGATGATATTCCCCGACATCTGTGAGGACCAAACGCCGCCCGTGTGTCCCACCAAGGTGCGAAGGCACTGCAAAAGAATCAATCAATTTATAAAGAAAATTTCGCAAAACGATGTCATCTATGTTGTGTGAAAGTTTCAGCATTCTATCTTTTACCGTTTGGGCTACACGTCAGTCAGTACAAAGAACTTTATATATATATTTAGAGGATTGATTGGTTTAATGACCCACCTTGCCATTAACAGCGGACCAGACTTTGAGCGTGTTGTCGTCGGAGCCGGAGACAATGCGATTGCCGGAGAACTGCAGGCAGGTGATGACATGGTCGTCGTGACCCTTGAGCACCTTGGGCTTGCGCACCGGCCGCGATCGCCAGTTCATCTCGATGATATGCTGGCGCATGTAGGCGGCCTTCCACGGCGACGCAATGGGCGGCATGTTCCCATCCCGTCCGCGTTTGGGGCGATCGCTGCGCGACTCGGTGAGAATCTGGGCCTTGCGGCACTTCTCCTTCCACAGCAGATTGTCGTCGCAGAGGAAGCGCCAGCTGCGACAAGTTTGCGCTGCCCGCAACAAATCCTTGGGCTCCAGATACGAGAGCACAAACAGGGCGAGTTCCCGGGGCAGCAGAGAGATGAAATCGCGTTGGAATTGCGGCTCAATCACCTTCATCATGTGACGCACCTGGGAGGGATCACAGTGATCGATCAGACGATCCACGGCAAGGAGACGCTCGGCATGGGACCAGCGTTGGAATTGGGCCAACCAATGTTGCAGCTCGGGCGGCGGATTATCGCGTGTCGGCATCAAAGCACGCGGCGTGCGTCTGCCCAGGCCTGGTGAGTTGCCCACACCTAGACCCAGGCCCAAACCGAGTCCGAGTCCCACTCCCGTTGGCGTCATCGAGATCATCCCGGCGGCGGAAGAGGAGGAGGAGCGTGGTGTCGAGGCGAAATCATAGGCAATACGCTTCCGACTATTATCGCCAGTTTCACCAGCAGCAACGCCGCCTGCGCCACCAGCTCCGGCGGCTCCGCCACTGCCCGTAATGCTCATGGAGTAGTCACCATCCAGGAGACGACCCTCATTGTACTTTCGCTTGCGTTGTTGGGAGCAGTAGACCGATGAGATGCCCAGAGATTCCTCAGCACCAGCAGTGCCCTGAATGAGTTGATGATAACCATCGGTGGCATCCATGTCCAATCCCTCGCTGAGACTGGCATTGCTGCCGCTGCGACTGTTGGCCATCATGCTGTTCTGGCACGTGCAAATCTCCTCCAGATCCGAGCAGTTGTTCTCCTCATCGCCATCGCAATTGCCCCAGGGCTCATCTGCACTGAAATCTCCCGGCTCGACATGAGCACCTCCCTCCCCATTGGCATTGTTGTTGGCATTCTCCTCGACAACCACTTCCAGGACAATGACATCCTTGGAGCCATTGCGTGTTGCCTCCACGCGTCGCCGACTGCGATTGTTGTTGCTGTTGTTGTTGTTAACGGCTCCGCCTGCGGCCAATCCACTCCTGGCCAGAAAACGCTCCTGAGTCTGTGCGCTGGCATTGGTCACCTGCCTGGTGGTGGCCACCTTCGACGTGGCTGCGGCGGCGGCGGCATAATGACAGCGTGCCGAGGACGTGTTGGAAGTGCTGGCCGACGTCGATGGCTGGGCATCCACATCGAGGTGGGAGGCGGCACAGTTAACCACGCTCGTCCGACTGCATCCACCATCCTGGCTGGTGGTTTGCGAACCCACGGAACTAAACGATGTGGATGTTGATGTGGCAACTGGCGTGCAGTTATCCTTATCCGATGAGGAGCTGTCTTTATCCGCTGCGTATGCACTCAGATTGTCATTCGAGTTTGTATTCGTGTAGACATCGGCACGATTTGCATTCAATGTGGCTGAGGATGTGGATGTGGATGCATTGCTGCTGCTACTGCTGCCACTGGGCTCCACAATAACCGAGGATTTCAAAAAGCTGGAGCTGCCAGAACTGTGCTGGGGACAAACTGCTCCTGCTCCTGCTCCAGATGCGTTTGATGTGCCCAGCGTGGAGCCCAAATTTAGTTTGGCAGTGGACTTGCTCAGTCGACTATTGGTGTACTTTCTGCTGCTCGTTGGCGTCGTGGACAGATCCTTGTAGGTGCACTGCTCAGATGACATGAAAAAGGATTAGTTTACATTTAATAAAAGTAATTTGGCTTGGACTCACCTTGCTGTCCGAGGAGAAGGCGCGTCCATTGCTGCTGCTTGGCCAATCATCGCTACCACTAGCTGCTCCAACCGCTCCTCCAGCTGGTGCTGCTCCTCCAATAGTGACACCCCCGGCATTAATCAGACTTAGATTGAGACGATTCTTATTGATAAGTTTACTGGTGCCTAGCATAATGCCGCCAGTTAATCTCTGTTCGGTTTCAAAGTCACGACGCTCTATGCGATCCATGGACTCAATGTCCGCCTTGGACAGGGAATGGGAATGGGTTAGCGATAGGGAGGAGTGGTGTGCCTGACCAGCTGATGGCGGCATTGTCTCCGTTGAGTTTGAGGTGGAATTGGAGTTGGCGGTGAGGCTCATTTGCTTCAGACGCACGGACATTTGTCTGTCGTGCAGCGATGTGGATGCCACATCACCCTGCCCAGCTTCAGACTCAGACTTGTCGCCTCTTGTCGTCTCCTGTTCCTGCTCCGCATCCTGTGCATCAAACTCATCACTGAGACGCTTCGGTTTGCCCGTCAACATCCCATCGGATTGTGCAACATTGGCGTCTATTACGTTATTGGGATGATGGTGATGATGATTAATGGGATGGGATTGCGGTTCCTCCACAACAGGCGTTTCCAAAAAGATTTTGGAGCCGTCGGCTGTTGTAATGATGCCACCATCCATTTGTGATGTGTTGGGGCAATCTATGGGCATTGATTGTTGTTGTTCCTCATCATCATCCTCATCCGCGTCCTCGTTATCCTCCTCCTCCTCCTCCTCGTCAAAATCATCATCATCGTTTATAAGGCATACAACGGGCGGCTCGTTATCGTTAAAGAAAACGTTATTCATTGAACTGGCGCTGACGCTGTGATCCTCCGAGTTGCCGCCATTCTCATTCCCATTGAGCGTATCTGTGGAGGAGCTATCGTCAACGGGCACAACAACAACAGCAGCAGCACTCGCTCCAGTTCCGGTTCCAGTTCCAGTTCCACTTGCGGTGCTGTGAGTGGGCAGTGAGTTGGAAGAGCTAATCTCGTATGTCTCCAGCACGCCCGTCTCCGTGCTGGACTCATCATCGAGCACTACGGCAAAGCCACCACCATGTTGTGAGTTCGAAGAGACACAATCCACGTCTGCCACGTCTTCCCTCAACTTGGACATGGATTCTGTTACTTGTACGGCGGTTCTGGTTCCTTCTTCTTTTTCTTCAAATCTCACTTGGCTGGTGCTGGACTGAGACTTTGACTTTGATTTTGGCTGAGGTCCTTGAGGTGTCTTCTTCTTCGCGTCCTGTGCACTTTCCCAATTACTGCTAGCAGCTGAACATCCTTTTTCCATAATACTCTTACTATGCGTGGGGAGAAATCAATCTCTGGTCTCCTGAAAGTTCAAATACAATTTACAGTCAAAACACAGCCTGCAATGATCGATTACACTTTATGTGGGTTATTCCCCAGTGCGAAATATTATGGGAAATCGATCGATTACACTTTATGTGGGATATTCCCACCAGTGCCAATTATTATGGGAAATTGATTGATTATTATATGCGTCATACCCTCTGGGAAATATTATGGGATATTTATGTGGGTGTGGGAAATTAATGCACTCTTAGTGTTGCCAACTTAGACAAACAAAACTGTTTTTGGCTACTAAAAGGTCAAAAAGAAGCCAAGTTATCCAACATCTTGACATTTTTTGTTTTGTGTTTTATTTACTTAATATCCCAAAATGCAAAAATAGTTAACTTACAAGAAGCGTTAGATTAACTGAAGTGCACGCTTTGATTTTTTTCTTTTCTTTTCTTTTCTTTTTTTTATATGTAAGCCTAGTTGTAAACGATCCTTTTTACCTAAAAATAAACCGTCCGCTCTGTAGCTGCGACAGCGACGCTCTGAAAAATTCCCACGCAATGCGAAGCAGCGGAGATGAGACGAAGAGCAAAAGTAATAAGCACGATTGTCTCTCTCACGTTCGAATGCGAAAAAAAAATCAAAATCCAAAAGAAAAGAAAAGCAGTGGGAAAAATGTCTATAAAGCAACAACAACAACAAGAGCAGCGGCAGCAGCAGCCGTCGACGCCGACGTCGCGTCTTCAGAGCAATCAAAAACTCGCAAAGGAAATCACAAAAGTGCATCGGCGGAAGAAGCTAAAACGGCGCGAAGTAGAATGGGCAATGAAGATAAAACGGGTATTACAACAACACAAACACAAGCACATACCTACACACACACACACACACACACACACGACACAACACATACAGATGCACTGACAGACAGATCAGTAGACAGCAGGCCAGGCAGAAAAGGTAAAGGCATGCATGATGACAAGAGCAAAAGTAACGGACGGAAGAAGAAGCAATAAAGATACACACCACCACCACCAACAACAACAACAACAACGACGACGACGATGGCGTACACCTTGCAATTTAAGCCGCTATCTGTTTGCGCTCTCTGCTCTCATCACAGTTGATAATCATTCTTTCTCGCTTGCATGCTCTCCCTCTCTCGGACTCTGCCTTCTGCTGTAGCACAGCATCAATTTAACGCACACAGAAACAAACACACGCATATGGACAGGCAAACAGACGGACGGACAGAAAAAGGGATCACTGCAGTCTGCTGCAGGCAGCGGGTTGCATTCACAGTCGAACAACAAAGACCGATCACATATAGGAATTTTCTTCGTACACACACACACATACAGCAGACACGCGTATGTATGTGTAGATCCTGTGTTGCATCACTGTTAAAACAGATCAGATGTGTACGAGAATGTCGCTCCCTCCCTTCCACCAATGGAATGGCTGTTGACCTCCTCAAGGTTTAAGGGTCTCTCGGTCTCGAATTTTGTGCCTACTTTCACACGGCATTCGTGTTACCTGTGCGACCACAAGCACAGCACAGGACTAAAGAGAGAATGAATTCTCATCAAACCCTCGCTTGGCAAACACATATGCTTTATCATCCATTAATGCCATTTTCAAGGCTTTTATAGTTTTGAGGCTATGTTAACCTCTTTGAAAATCGTCTAAATAATAAATACATTTATCCTCTAGGTTTTAGTTAAATTAAAAGTTAATAAATTTAACTGATTTGTACAGGCCCTAACCCCACTTTTCTGCACCTGCACTGCGAGAGCCAGTCCCATAATTCGTGGAGCAAACAACAAAAGAAAAATGTGAACATTGTTGTACACACAGACACACCAACACATGCAAAGACACAACGTCGAATGTCGTATGCATACACACGCACGCACACATACAGAACAAATGTCACGACATGCATGAGAAAATGAGTTTACTTTACCCCTAGATAACTCTATTTTGCACTTTGGACAACAGATTTAATATGTTTGGTACACAATTGACGTTTGTGGTTGCAGTTTAGCTAAATTGTTTAATTATTTCATCCGTTTTACACTTTTTGCGTTTAGCCCACTCACACACACGCACGCACACTTGCACATGCACAAGAAGCAGTTGGCACTGAGCACACGTTTAATCGAATTTACCACGTACGTTTCTGTGCCGTTTTATTCAAGGTGTTGCCAGCTATCCAGTATTTATGTTTTGTTTAACCGTATTAGTTTTATTCGGATAACAAAAACAAAAATTCTTAAATTCAGACAGAAAAATAACTAAAATGCTTGAGCGAGCTAGCTGTCCTCTCTCTCTCTGTCTACCTCTTTAGTGGAGAAACATCGTGTGAAATATCGATGCTTGCAAAACATCGGTGTTTGGTCGGCCACTATCGAATGTTTTTAAATTCAACAAAATTAAACATTTCGCATAATTCGACCGTCTACAATATTGGAAAGCAAGAATTTTAATGTTCAGTACAATCACCTTTTACAGATGAGATTTAAAAATCGAGAATCGGGGACAACCCGCAACACACACCTCTTATAAATAAATGAATTAATCAGCTGATTGCATTGGGAGCCATGACAATTTTTAAAAATTTTTTAAACATTTTTGTCGATTTTTAAATTTTTTTTTAAATTTGTCTTGAGCTGCGAACTATCGATGGCCTTATCGATAAGCGAATCTTCGGTTTTGCATTGAACTATCGATGACGGCCTTACACAATCGATAGTGTATATTGGAATAGCTCGATATTATTGGCAGAATATATTCGATTACAATAAGCTTAATATATCGTTTTCATTTTATTTTTTTGCCGCTTTTAATACAAAGTAAAACTGGCGCGTAAAATGTAAATTTGACTAGATACAGCAGCCATAATGCAAATAACTAGCATATAAAAGTGTTTAGCAGCTCTGAAGAGGGCGACTACGCGTGCAACCTCTCATCGATACACAGATACAACCGCAATCGATTGTCTGGTGTTTAAATCAAGTCAAAAGCAGTTTAGCACCCAGAGATGGCGACACCGGCAGCATCTGCTGGGGAGGGATTTGGCGACCTTGTGTCCCATTACCTAGAAAAGGGAATCGTCTTGATTATTGCTGATTTGCTCAGCTTAATAACAGTCTCCTCCTGCCTGGTTATTAAAGTGCCGCAAATAAACACAATACGTGAGAACAAATCCTCAAAAGGTGAGACACACAAACACACACACACGATTTAAATCAACTCCCACTCACACAAATTGAAATTCCTTGCTTTCTCTTTCTGGCAGGCATCAGTGTGTTGGGATTATGCTTGGAACTGTTCAGCTACACCGTGATGATGTCCTACAACTACACATCCGGCTATGAATTCCTCTCCTACATGGAATATCCCGTATTGCTGCTGCAGGAATATGTGCTCATCTATTATGTTTTCAAGTATCAGGATTTGCTTGGCAAGCGTACACAAATCTTTGCCGTATTTTATGTGACCATAGCGACACTTATATACCTCAAGCTATTTCCCATCATCATCCTAACGTTCCTGGTGGTGAGTAATTTCCAAAAAGACGCTATCAGCTTTTTTTGATCGATTGATTAGAAGTTCGAACACGATAAGGTTGGAACTTGTTGATAGCATTCGACGCAGTTTAAACTCGTTTTACACAACTCCATTTACTAATTATGTTATCTTTTAGGGAAACACAAACAACAAACTTGTCTATGTTGTTTACGGTTTTGCTTTTTTTTTTAACTGGTCATTAATTGTCCCAAGGTCAAGAGTGTTTGTTGTATAATATTTGTGATGCTGCTATTTATAGTTTAGTTTTGTTTGTCAGCGACCAATTGTTTTAAAAGCCACTTGTTCAAGTGTTTGTGTACAATAAATATTAATTATATATGTATGCATGTGAGTAGACCCTGTACTTTCAATGGAAACAAAGAGTGTAATGCGTTTGTCGAGGGAGAAATTTAAATACATCTCCTATATATAAAACTCTTTGTCCTTACTGACTGAGAATCAAAACACAACATAGATAAGATAAATTCACGGTGCAATAAAACGGCGGGGGTCAAAGGTCAGGAAATTCCTTAGTATGAAAAATTTTTTTGTTTCTTAAGATATCTCAACCAAACTCACAGATTATATGTTTGGGACTGTCTCTTACATTCTGACCAAATTTGGTCAAGGTCAGATGACTATATCATATAGCTGCCTTGGGAACAATCGGATGCAAATTATAATTTAGAATCAAAAACTCTTTTATTGTATGAAATATCTCAACAAAACTCACAGATTAACTCTTTTTTGCTAAATTGGACCATTTCGCCAAATAGGGTCAAATAAATGCCCCCTTCTAGTGTTAAAAACCTTCTCCACAGCCACAGCTCTTAATTTATAACTCTCTTTTGATGGGTTAATCTTTTCTCTCATGACTAAAAGTCATCCTACTTAATCTTAAATAGATTGGATAACTCTAAAAAGAGTTGTAGCTGTTTTTAGCTTGAAAGCGCCTAAATGTATGCAGTATTGTTTTTTAAATTAATTAACTGGTATCATACATATATGCTCTATTTATACAATTTTCTAATCGACAGCCTTTCTGCACGCCAATCGGAGCCACGAGCAAGGTACTCCAATTGATAGCCATACTGCGCTCCAAGGACGCCAGCTCCGTCAGTCGCACCACATGGGCTCTATCCGCCTTCACCAACATGAGTAAGTGATCAGTATATAACAATTCTCTCAATCATTTTAAACACTCTTTGAATCTTCTGTTTAGCCCGCATTTACACTGTGTATGTGCAGTCATTTGATATGATGCTGCTATCCAATTTCTTCATATCCACGTTCCTCAGCTCGGCTGTCTTTGGCGCTGCCTGTGTCTACAAGAAGAAGACCAAGAAGGAATAGAAGCACATCTAAATTATGGACACAAATACTCAACAACGACACGTGATCACAATTTGTTATCAGTCAAACTACATTTTACTATTATTTAAATTCATATGTTAATTCAAATTCATTGGCATTTCTTATTTATTCAGAGAGAGATTATTACTCTTAGCTGTCTGCATAGTATGCCACGCCCAGAGCGCCCATTATCGCCAGGAATGATACTATATAGATGGCTAGACGTTTCCAATCAATGTCTGTTTTGGTCTTTTCCACATCCACAGCTTTGCGTTCCTTGGGCTTTCGCTTGCCAAACTTTTGTTCGAATTTCTCCAACTCTAATCGATTCTTGGCCTCCTCCTGTCGCAGTCTGTGCTCCAGCTGCTGTTGCTCCGTCGCCTGCGCTCTGGAACGTTCCGCCTGACAGTTGGCATCGCAGTCCAAAGATGTTTGACCTGCGCGATGTTTGTCACACGCTATTTCCAGCTTAATCCGCTTGCAGGCACAGTAGATGCGCAGCTTTTTGCGACACAGCTCGGGATTGGGACACTTGCCGGAGTGGCAAATGGTCAGGCAGCGATGGCCGCAGGCAAACTGCAATTAGAAATGATTATTAGTGAAATAAAGGGCATACAATCTTCTCAATACACACATTCTTTAGACAACGATTGCCACAGCTCTGTAGCTTCTCCCGATGCTCCAGCATCTCCTGCTCCGTTCCGACTTTGTTGTAAAACTCGCTGCACTTGTATACAATCTGATTGAGGGCACAATGACACTTGGTCTTGATTACAAAATTACATGGCGCACATGGAGCTGGATGACATCCCCTGGGACAGGCGTGTACACAGCCTGGTGGTCTGGGAATATCACAACCTTGCTCACAATGGCCACAGCCAACTTGTTGTTGCATATCCTGTGGATTGGGCACAGCATGGCAGACCAGGGCGCAGCTGTGATTGCCGCATTTCAACTTTCTGGCGCATGGACGCTGGCAGGACGACGGCTTGGAGTTCCAGCAGGGCCAAGTGGCCAGCTCGTGGCCACCGATGCAGGTGACTCTGACGCCCTCCTCACAGCGTGGATGCGGCAGAGCACGATACTCATACTGCAATCATTTCAAAACAATTAATATAAGCTGAAATTGTCGGGCTAACTGAGCAGAGAATTTACCTTATTGGTATGTGGACGCACTGCATCCGCTGGCTTGTTGACTCTGATGGCTGCATGACAACGCGCCTTGCAAATGTGGCCACAATTGTTGGTGTCATTGGGCAAACCACATGGTTGTCCACACGGCGGACATTCTCCCTTGTGACAGCGATGCTTTATGGCATGATGACACTTGGCAGAGATTCTGCAAAAAGGCAAAAATCAGATGAATATATATATAAAAATAAAAGACAAGCTTAAAAAATGTCTAACTGCTTAAATAATTATCTAAATTATTTTAATGAAATCTTATTTCGAATTTAAATCTGAAATTTTATTTAAAGTTTGCATTATAAAAATTGAAAAAAGTTTTTTTTTCAGACAATTATAAAACTAAACGTAAATTTTTTAATCTAAATAAAAAAATGTTTAAAACGAACTGTTATTTTTAATTTTAAATAAAAAACTTTATGAAACAATAATTAAATTTCCAATTTTAAAACAAAGCCAATTTTCAAATATCTCTATTAAAAATATAACTTTTTAATTTTTAATCTAATTACAAAAATGATTAAAATTAACTCTTATTTTTAATTTAAACAAAAAGTAAAAATTTCTTTTATTTTAAGTTTACTTTATACAAATTAAAAACCAAACCTAATTTTCAAAAATATTCAAGGCTTCTATTACAAAATTAAACAATATTTTTTTTATGTTTAATTTAAGTAAAAGAAAAATCATTCTATATTCTTAAGGTGCCTGCTCTTAGCCAACTATAGACTCACCTGCACAACTCCAGGCAGGCAATCCTCGCGCTCTTCTCCCTGCCACAGGGCACGCTGCGTCGCGTCTTGCCACAGCGACAGTTCACCTGGGACTCCAGCTTGCAGGGATAACAGGGTCCATTGTGGCACACGGATTGGCACTTGTGCTTGTTGCAGCTCAGCTGCTTGCCACAGATCTTCTCGCAGGGCGGACACTGATCGCCACAACACTAGCAAAAGAAACAAACGACATTTAGTTGACAGCAATTACAGGGTCTATGTGAGTTGGGTATACCTTGCGATTGCAGCCATGCTTGCCACAATCGCGCATCTGCTTGCACTTTGTCTCGCAGGTGAAATCCTTGGAGCAGGGCAGCTCCTTCTCATGGAGGCCACAACGACACTTTTTCCTGGTGCGCACCAGACACTGCAATCAAAGGAAAATAATTGTTTAGATAGTAATTGAGTTAATAAATTTGCATTAATTGCATCTCTACACACCAGGTTGCAAGGTCCACGATGACAGCGTTGCGCACACGAGTGCTTGCCACAGGACAACAGCTTCTGGCAAGTGTCGCCACAGGTTTCCACCACCTCGCTGCAGATGCCCGCTTTGCTCTGTTAGTCATAGAAAGCAGTGTTAATGATATGTGGTAATCTTGGTTAGAATCTTGTTGACTTACGCTCTTGCCACAGGGACAGCTGCGCAGACCCAAAGGACACTCGCCGCCCCCGCAAGGACCCGCATGACACACCTTCTCGCAGCTGTGGAGTCCACAGGCAAATGGAGCGCCACATATCTAGAAAAATGATAAATATTATTATAGATTTAAAAATGAATTAGATATAGGCATATTAAGTTAATATAGACATCTCTATTAATAATATTAAAAATACCAAATTGGGGGGAAAACAAGAATCAAAAGACAATTTATTTTTTGTCAGTCCTATTCTTCCTTCTTATTCTTTTCGTATTCCTTTCGAGAAATCCCTATCACTTAATACTACTATCAATTATTTTAATATTTTATTGAATATATATTTTATTAAATAATATATTTTAATATTTTATTTCTTTTTTACACCTTTCAGTTTAACTTCAAATTTATACATAAACCATTTTAATTTATTATTATATTATGCTACTTAATTTCATTTAAAAAAAAGTCTGTAATGATACTAATTACTACTATTTATTATTTTGATATTTTATTTAATAAATATTAAATTGAAAAATATATTTTAATATTTGATTTATTTTTTAAACATCTCAGTTTAAATTTAACTTTTTACATGCCAATCATATTATAATAATTTGGTATCATAATTACTTTTTAATAAGACTAATTAATGCTAAATATCGTAATAATATTTAATTTCTTTTTTATTCTTTCAGTTTAAATTTATACGAAGTAATCTAATTTAATTTTAATTTGTAATTACTACTACTTATGAGTTTCATATTTGATTAAATATTAAATTAAATAATATATTTCAATATTTTATTCATTGTATAAACCTTTCAGTTGAAATTGAAGCAGATGTATGTCAAGCCAATCATATTAATTTGGTAACATATTAGGTTACTTAATTTAATTTTAATTTTTAAAAGTACTTTTGGTCAACTGACATTAAGTAAATAAAAAAAAAAAGATAACAAGTATTTCAAATGCCATATCTTATCTAATTGCAATCTCTACTCACTTGGCTGCACTTCCATTTGGGCTCGGAGCAGTTGACAACCTTGAGTTCCCGTTTGCAATCGCAGTGCTGGGAACTCTTGTTGGTGCAGGGCGGACACTGTCCAGGTCGATGGCATCTTTGGTTGCACTTGTGCTTGCCACAGGCTAAAAGCGCTTGACACTGCAAACAAATAAACGAATAATTATAATTAATAATGTTATAGAAATCCGCATGGAACTCACAGTTTGTTGGCACTGCCAAGTCTTGTCGATGCAGCGCACGGAACGTGGCGGCGACTTGCCACAGAGACAGGAACTGTGCGCCAGTTGAGCGCAGGGTGGACACGGACCCGGATGACACAGCAGCTTGCAGTCGTGGCCACATTTCGGCTGCAACAATTTGCCGCAGATTTCGCCACAGGAGTGCGGCACCAAAAACGGCTGGGGCTGCGGATTCATCTCCTTGCCGCAGAAGCAATCATACTGTGTGGGTCGATCCGTCGGCTGATAGTCTCGGCGACACTGTGGACAACACCAATGCAGCGACTTTTGACGCTTGGGCGGCACAAACTCGCCCAAATGATTGTAATGTCCCTGATTGCCATTCTGCTGCTGCTGTTCCGCCTTCACCTTCATTTGCATCACACTGTCGTTGGCCCAGCGCTGAATGCAGTTCAGATGGAAGAAGCAGTAACAACTGCGGCAGGACCAAATGGACTCCAGCCGACGAATGCTGCCAATGCAAATCAAACACGTTGCCGCACCCGAGTGCAGCGTGTTCTCCAGGAACGTGGCTGTGCGATTGGCATTGTTGTTGTTCAGTTTACCAACACTCGATCCTGCGTCCGCGGTGCCTTGGTAATGCTTGTATAACAAATCTGCAAGCAAAATAAAGAAAATACGCAACTGGAGACACGTCATAAATTGCACATGTATTTATTGCATACCCAGTATATGCTTCTCATCCAGCTCGCCCTCATCTTCGGAACTGGAGGCGTATGCATCCACCAGTTTTTGGGCTGCTGCTAAATTCTTTGCCTGCGCTTTGTTGAATTTTTCCATTTCTGCCGCCGGGTACAAAACAAATTTGCTCGCCGAAACTCGAACTTTTGTGTCACGGAATCACGGTTGCCACAATTGGCGTTTTTCCGCCAAAACTGGTTCTTTTTTCCTGTTTGCGCAATGGCACTTTTTTTTCGATCCGGCTCTTTTTTTATCAGTTCAGAATCAGCTCTTTTGTATAGCTTTAGGTTGAAGTACATATTTTTTTTTATTTGATAACATAACCACTACATTAAGATAAAAATTGGTTAATTTTTTGTTTGATTTTAGCTCAACCAGACATTTTGAAGTGGCAACCGTGCACGGAATTCTAAACCAAGGTGTATTTATTTATTTATAATAAATACATCTTGTTCTAAACTGACTCCAGCCAGGGCTACAATCGACTTTGATTGGAGTGAACTAGGGAAGTGAAAAGCATCGATATTTACAATCCGATGCAATACCTAAAACGTGCATGGTCACTCTGTCGAATCAGCTGTGTTTTGAAACAAAGGCAAATTGCAAAAGATAGCAATAAATTAACAAGAAATAAAACGGAGACGCCACAAACAGCGTTCAACCTTTTTTTAAATTGATTTTCATTATTTATTCAGAGTCTGAATTTCAGGCTTGTAGTTTCGCTGAGTAATCTGTAATTTTAATCGATTGTCATGCGCTCATCTCTAGCAAATAAAAGTAGTTCATCTCTAACTTTCACAATACAATAAAAAATAAAAAAAAATCATAATAACTTGAGACGCAGACGCAAAAACAGTTATAAAATGAGTTTCTATAATTATATATTCGGTCCCAAGTTGTACATGGAGTACAAAGGTGTGCCCGAACCTCAGGTATTTAGTTGTAAACACACATTGGCAACATTGAAACTATAAAACTCTTGTGATTGCAGCGAAAAATGTACGAGCCCGGTGCAGTTGAAAAGTTCGGCGAACAAATACTGTCAACGGTAGGTGTCTGTGTGTGTGGGAGTTTGTGTGTGTGTGTGGGAGTGTGGGTTGTCACCGGGTGGATGACGACCCTGTAATTGTGGATTGTGAATATTACATATGCATATGTTTTGAAATTACATTTTGTTGCAGCTGTCGGTGGTTTGGTCGGTCAGCTATTACACGTCACCGTTGATCTTCACATTCCTGTATAGACGCGGTTACTTTGTGGCCGATTCGATACCGACATTGGCCAAGTTCACAACCAGCGTTGGCCTGATTGTCATCATATCCTTGTTTATGCGCGGCGTTGGACGACGACAGTCGAAGGCATACACGAATATGGTTAATGCCCTCGTGCAGGCCAAAACCAACAAATCATCGGAGCCACTGCGTCGTTTTGATATCGACTTTTCCGCTTGGCCCGTTGACTTTGATGTGAAAGCAGCAGCTGGGTGAGTTTGGCCAAATTGATGCCCATTTCTGTTTTGAATCAGGGATTAAAACCCTAACTGAAACCGCAACGTTTAACCGATAAAAACCGATTAAAATTGAAAACTGTAACTGGAACCGTAAAAAAAAAATTAAAATTTGACCGAAACCTTTAAACCGAAATAACCGTTTAGTAACCGTTTCATCTATAAAGGTTAGTTTCGGTTTTTCATACCTCAAAAAAATGATCTTTCATGTTTAATTTTGAATTTAATGTTCTTATGTTCAATTTTAAAGTTTTATTTGTTATATTTATGATCGAATTTGTATAGCACTTTTAAAGCGCAAATAAAATAACCGAAACCTTACCGGTTTTTCAAAACCGAAACATACGAAAACCGTTTCACCGTTAAGAAACCTTTATTCAAAGATTTTGAGTAACCGATAACCGTAGACCTAAAATCGCACATAACCGAGAGCGTAACGGAAACCGGTAATCGTTTGGGTTGAATACCTGTTTTAAATATATCGTTATGATTGCCTTTCAGAGACCTCAAGAAGCCAACGAATACAGTTGGTCGACGTGAGGGATTCAGCATTGCCGCAATACCCTGCGAAGTGATTGCCTATTTGGCCATAAACACTTTTGGTCTCTCCATGATTTATCCCGGTTCCGTGAAATTGCTGCAGAAATTCATGAGTATGCTCCACAATTAAATTTGTAATGTCTTTAAGCTAAAAGTTTGTTTCTATTATTGTTGCAGGGCCAATGTTGATCTCAGGACGTGCTAAACTAATTGAAGATGACAATGGCATACGCTATAAAGTGAAGACAATTGATGCAAATGAAATCGATACGTTGTTCGTTGATAATCGCAGCGATAATGTTGGCAATGGCAAGACTTTGGTCATTTGCTCCGAGGGAAATGCTGGCTTCTACGAGGTGGGCATCATGGGCACTCCCATTGCCCTCAAGTACTCGGTGCTGGGCTGGAATCATCCAGGATTTGCCGGCAGCACGGGCAGTCCGCAACCCGAGCAGGACAAAAATGCCATCGATGCTGTTGTTCGTTTTGCCATCAATCAATTGGGTTTTGCCATTGAGGATATCATATTGTATGGTTGGAGTATTGGTGGCTTTAGCACCTTGTGGGCCGCATCCACCTATCCAGAAGTCAAGGGAGTGGTGTGTATATTTATATCTATCTATGCATATCTACATTATAGTCTTTAACATCTGGTTTGCTTGCAGATCTTGGATGCCACATTCGACGATGTGCTCTACTTGGCCCAGCCGCGAATGCCCCAAAGTCTTGGAGGGATTGTTCGCGTTGCCATACGCAAGCATTGTAATCTGAATAATGCCGAACTGGCAATGAAATACAATGGTCCCATTATGTTGATACGACGCACTGAAGATGAGATTATAGCCGAGTAAGGCATCAAATTATGCTCCAAAAATGTTGTAAATATTTATGTTAATGTATTTATGTAATCCGATTTCACAGAGACAACCGCATTGATACAAATCGAGGCAATTATTTGACCATGGGAGTGCTGAGATATCGTTATCCCAATTTATTCACAGCATCACAATTGTCGCGAACCAAAGGATTGCTGTCGAAACCATTGGAAACATATAGTTATACCGTGGCCGAGGAGAAACTCTGCATGTCGCGCCTGATTACTTATGCCTCCGATGAGGGCAAAGCATTCCCCATGTTGATTGGCGCCGATTACAATGATGAAGTGCGCAATCAAATGGCATTGTTTTTGGTTAGTTACTTTTAATCAAATTAATACTGACTTAAGCTAATTGTTATTGTTGTTGTTTACAGTTGCGCAAGCATTTACGTGACTACAATTCAACACATTGCACACAGTTGCCGGGCGAGTTTTTCAACATTCCATGGGATATTCCCATCGAGCATGGATTCGTATTCACTTAAATTATTTGTGTTCGATGTCGTCAGTCACAAAATGGTATTCGTGGTAATTTATGTTTAAGGATTTTGTGAATTGGTCAAGTGCATTTGCTTCTAATTATTAAATTATTATACTTGGGCAAGCTGTTAATCAAATAATAATAACTGGTGTAAAATTGTCTTATACATTATACATATGACGAAATAAATGTCGCAAACCATTCACAGTCACAGCGATTAGTTCCCAGCAGGTATTAAAACCCTAACCGTTACCGTAACCTTTAACCGGTAAAAACCGTAACAGAGAAAAAAATTTTCATTTCACCGAAACCTTAAAACCGAAACTCTGTATACCGAAATAACCGTTTAGAAACCGTTTCATGTATCATAAAAAAAATATAAAAATTTAAAAAGCAAGTTAAGAATAATTTAAAACCAAAAATTTTAAACTGCTTAGATTATTTTTTGATATTAGTTTTTGTATTTTATTTTTGAAAAGAAATTTTTTTTTTTGTGAACCGAAACCATATTGGTATTTTAAAACCGAAACATACAAAAACCGGTTCACCGTTACGAACATAACCGAAACCGCAACTGAAACCGATATTTGTTTCGCTAGTAATCCCTGGTTCCCAGTAAACAGGGTTCGTTCGTTGGTGGAAAAAGTTCTATACTCTATTTCTATATATTCAAATATTTATAGCTAACAATTAAGGCCTATGAGTTTTTCTTCGAGCCGCCAAAGCCAGAGAAGCCCATGATGGCAGCCATGTCGTCAGGCAGACCATTGCCGCCAAAGTCTCCGCCATTCTCTTCGGCCTTTCGTTTGCGCTCTTTTCTCTTCTCCTTTCGGTGCTCTTTGTAGCGATCTTCCTCTTCTTTGGCCTCGCGCAATCTTTTGTCCAACTCGTAGTCTTTTTGCTTCTCCTCCATTTTCTTTTTGTTCTGTTGAAAGCGCTCCTTCACCTGGTCAACGGTGCTGCGCTCCACCTTCATGGACATGCCCAGATTACGCTGATGCTTCTTGCCATTGATGTGATCCAGAAAGTTAATTGAATCTTTGACGACACAATCGCATACATTGCAATAGTAGCCGCCAGATTGTGAGGTAGGTGTGTTTTTGTTTATCACAACACTTTTGCCCAATTTGCTATCAAGGTCAACCTTGTAGTCGCGTCTCTTTAGATTCTCCCGCTGCACAGGCTCTGCAAGGGAAATTATTATTGTTTATCTAATAGTTTAGCAACTAACACATTTATATTTACCTTCTTCCCTGGGTGCTGATTGGTTTTGCAAGCGTTCCTGTGCCAATTTCTGATACTCGTTCTTGTCCCATTTTCTGCGGTGATCATCTGGTCGCATCGTCATTTTAATTTCGCTTTTTTCGTCGTAAAAATTCCAAAAAAATGCAAAAATGTTTACTACTTAGTGCGATATAAAAATGTTGTGACAATCGGATATCGATAGGTGTCGTGAGGCACAGGGTTGCATTAGTATAAAAGTCGGCTGGGTTGCTTGTATATCGATAATTAGCCAGCACAAATTGAATAGGTGTGATCGCCTCTGTTATCGTTATTTTCAATTTTGATAATCTTATTTAATTCCTGTTTTCTTTGTTTACTTTCCTTCTTGGGCTTCATTCGTCTTTTCGATAGTTTTTCCGCATGTGTTCTATGGTAAACATACTTGTTAATATAAAATAAATAAATATTTCAAATAAATACATTTTATGTCTGGCCAAATTATCCTTGCGCGTAAAGCTGCTGCCGCACTCTTCACACCCGTAAGTGCCAGTGTGGGAGAAAATGTGGCGATAAAGTGTGGATTTTAGACTGAAAAGCTTTCCACAGTCAACCTCAGGGCAGATATACATCATTATTTCGCTGCTGTGGCATATCCTAAACGTAATGCAATCATTTATAATTAAGAGCTATACATTTAGATAGTAAACTTACTGATGGTGTCGATTCAAAGAATCTTTGCGGGAAAAACTTTTATTGCACTTCTCACACTTGTAGGCAGAATTAATTTGCTGGTGTATAGCCAAATGACGTTTAAAAGTCCACTTTGTATTAAATATTCGACCACATCCTTCCTCAAAGCATATGAATTCTTTCATCATAAACGTAAATATTTAAACTGTGCGCCAAACATTTTCGACAAGGAATTATCGATAATGCAGGCAAACAAAGCCCACTCAAAAAAAAAAAAAAAAACAACTTCTTCAGTAGCAATAAAAGCATGCAAGCTACATATGTTTGCTCAACTCTGCGTTTTTTAATTGCTTGTTCCTCATATTAATTTAATTTTGCAAGATTTTAAATTAATTTAAACAAAATAATTATTCAGCAACACAGCACAACCTTATTTGCACCACAACCTCACGCCGCCGCAATGAACAGCTTGTATCGAGTACGAGTAACTCTCATTCAAAGTATCGATAACTGTCAAAAACTGGTGTATCGCCGTTTTATTGATTTCTCACTACAACTGAAAATTCTTATTGGAGGATACAAAAGTTTGTCTGTACAACAACTCAGTATTTGCTTATATAAATAAAGTGTAACATTTGTTATTAAAATTAAAAAATGGGCGCTGCGTTTTTCCCAATACTGTTTTTCACAGCCCTTTGGGGTGCTGTGGGCATTGGAATGCCAATTATGACGCCAAGTGGTCCACATCAAAATTTAATACGCTGCATTCTGATGATAACTGCGGCATGCTGTTGGCTTTTCTGGCTCTGTTGCTACATGGCCCAAATGAATCCTCTGATTGGACCAAAAATAAAACGGCATGCACTTGCCATGATTGCTAAGTCGTGGGATAACCAACTTGTCGAGGGTTAAATCAACGTCTTCACACTCCAAATAATTGCAGTTATCTATTATTGTAAAAATGATGTTATATAAAGCCAGTAACAAATAAAAGTATTTAAATTGTGTTGAGTAATTAAACTTTTAATATTTTGATTGTAGCGCGCTCGATCTGTGGACTGCCAACTTGCTTAAATTTCTCAGACCAAACAAAGAGAAGAGAGTGAGTGTGGAAGAGAGTGAGAGAGAGTGGCAAACACTGCGCCTGCGCAACCTGCTACCGACTCTCTCTCTTAACGACCACCGGCGCCATCTTCACAACTCTCTCCCTTACGCAGTGAGCTGACCATTAACTACTGAGATTTGGATTCAGTGTTCTTTCAGCTGCGGGCGCGACAAGTTGGCATCTAAAATGCTTCTTCTGTTTTTGTGACACGATCAACGTTAATTACAGTTTAAAAACCAAGAGATTTAGTGCGGTGCATAAAAGATACTTGTGATTGTTGAGATTGATGTACAACTTGTGAATTTAGCACTCACAAATAAATTGTAGTTTGTTGTTATACAGACCTAAGTCAAATGGAAGCGCATCCAATTGGACTATAGCGATTACACTCTTTGGTAAGCCGCATCGAGTTATCGATAACACCATAAATACCTATGAGGAGTCGTCCTAACAAAATAGAGTAGTTAGTCGGTCCCCCTTTGGTCATAAACTAGTTAGACATGCATTAAACTAGAAAAAAGTAGTCGCACTTAAATTACAAAAGGTACAAAACTGGTTACATTACCTCAGCACCGAGCCCAAGTTCATAAAAGAAAACTAGTGAGGAGTAAGTCTACAGTCGAGTGAACACGACTTAAAGAGACCCTGTAACAACTTTCAACTTAATATTATCTGATCCTAAAACTTATTTTATAGGGCGAAACTTGACTTTCTATCTAAATAAGCAAGTTTTGTTTCTCTAGATCAAATAGAATTTGAAATACAGAAAAAACATGACTACATCGACTTAGCTGTTGTTGCCGATCAAGATTATATAGTTTTTAGACTCTATCACGTCTCTTTTTGACCGTTACGCACATTTTGCTTAAAACAAAGTTTAAAAACCCTTTGCAATTTAAAGCTACAGGGTCTAAAAAAGGCAATAAAAACGATACTAAAATAAAACCCGAGCAGCAATAATCGCAACGAGCTGGCAAAGCTTAAAAATTATGGATGTTAAAATGAAAATGGCTATAAAAAACCAGAAAACCCAGAAGACAGAAGCTCAAGCTAAAACAGAGCCGAGACCCAAGACCCTATACTTAAGACCCAGACCATAAAATGAAGAAAATTAGAAAATGAGACTCCACCTCAAAACAAAAAAAAAAAAAGGGCGGCAATGCGAAGCGCAATACAAAAGAACAATTTGGCTCTTAAAAACTGGTCAACAGTTGATTGTCGACCAAAAAGAGAATGAAACAATGGAGAATGAAGAATGAAGAAATGGGGACTGAAGAATGAAGAATCGAGTGAAAGAACGTTCTTCTTGGTGCTTTATATGTCGCTTAACCGCGCAATTACCACATTTATGATCGGGGCCAATTGAGAAGCGAACAAAACCGTTGAACGTTCAGATTTGTACACCATTATTATGCGATGTTAACTTCTTTATATGTAGTAGTAGTAGTAGTAGGAGAGTAAGGAGACCGGAGGTGATCAGAGTATCAGTCGTTTATCAACCGTTTTGACCGGAAATTGATTCAGTTTAGCATTTGATTAGAGCTTCAAATCGAACAGGAAGTTCTGCGTTCGACCTAATAACTGAGATTTTACGCAAATCTCTTAAGTGATTCAACTGGGTAAGAGATAGAGAGAGAGAGAAACGGCGGGGAGAGAAAGAGAAGGAAGTTGCGATATCGGTTACCAAATGTGAAAGTGCCACCAAAATGCCAACATGACTCACATACTTATCAATAATTGCAACAGAGACAAGGCCAAGAGCAATCGTGAGATTAACAATTAAAAGTGCTCGATGCAGCAGATACCCTGTAGTCCGCTCAGCTGCTCTTCTTATAATAATTATTTCAGCTATTTAACATATTTCACTAAAACCAGACGAAATGTTTGCTTACATTTTAAAAGTTCTCGACGTGTGGATACCCTGTAATCAGATGTGCAATTTTTTTCTAGCTTATCTGTCAGCAATTAAAACTTTTGAAATCAATTAACAACCTGTCTCAGCAACATAATAATACCCCACTCACATGCATCTACAGGGTATAAAAAACAGCCTAACATTAAGAAAATTGCCTAGCTGACAAATCCATGGACATGAACATGGACAGATACACGCCCATATCTCTCTCAGCTCAAGTGTCAACGCGTCGACATTTCGTAGACAATTTTCATTTTCACTCGTAATTATATTTTCACTTGTCGCGAGCCCGAAAAAGCGCTCGGAAGTGGATCAAAAGTGAAATAGTAGAAATGCGGCGCGAAAACTTTAAAAAATTTATGTAGATTTGTGAATTATGTACATTTTAATGTGCGACTTAATGATTTTTCTTTTTGTTTTTTTCGGTTTTTTGTTGATTTCTTGTTTTGTTTTTTTTTGGTTGATTTCGTTTTGGGTCAAAACTCGAAATCAAGACAATTTACGAGTTAATGAAACACTTTCGCTCGTTAAGTGACCGTTGCTTTGAAATCTACCGACCGCCCACAAAGGGTTCTCATTCTCCCAGACAGACAGAAAGAGACAGAGAAAGAGATAGAGACAGAGACATGAGATCGGATCTGATAACTCTTTGACTCTGTTGAGAATCGCAAATTGGCAAGCAATCAACATCATTATGAGCGATGTTGGCCCGAATTGACAGCTTGGCCAAGAGTTGTTGGCTCTTGGCTCTTGACTGACTTCTCCTCTCCTCTTCTCCACTCTTTTCTCTCTTTCTTCTGGTGCTGGTCATCTGTGCCGCACGATTCTTGGACGCGGCAAAGCGCACAAATGACAGACGAGACGAGTTGGCAATCAACTGGAGTTGAAATCTTAAAGCCCCGAGAGAAATAGAACATAACGCTAAACTGCAGCTAAATTGCATTCAAATGATGCAAAATCGCATCTAATGGGACGATCTTTTGTTTCGCCTAAAGAAGCAGAAGCAACAAAAGCTGAAGAAGACAGCAAAAGAAAAAGACAACAACAGAGAAAAGCGACCTCAAATGCAACTCAACACACACTCAACGCGATGTCGATGTTGAAGTTCGTTGCGGTAAAGCGAATGCACTTCGATGGCATTTCCAGACCAAAACATTAAAAAAAAGGTTGTTGAAGTCCCAATACACTTGCAGAAAATTGTAAATGCTTAAAAATAAGGTTCATTTGCAAATGTTCTTCTTTGAATACTTCGGCAACTTGAAATAGGAAAAAAAATCTATTGTTTTGAATTTTATTTGTCTTAAATTTCATAAATCAATACATTTTATAGAAAAATCTGTTTTTAATCAATCGTAATAGTAAACAAAATTTCATGTTAAAAATATCATATAATATGAGATAATTCAAGCAAACTTAAAGCTCTTTATTATTATAGTTTTGTTTTAAGCCTTTTTTTAAGAATACTTGGCATTCAATTTTTTGAACTTGAATTTAAGAATTTTCGGTATTGAATTTTTTAAGCCTCAATTAAGTGTATTTGACATTAAATTTTTAGCTCAAATTTTTAGGATTGAATTCGGAATTGAAATCAAGTATTTCATACTTGTTTTAAGAAAATCCGAAATTTTCACATATTTGACATCGTTTCGCATTGAATTCGGGCTAAATATCCCGGATATTTCTAAAATAAAAAACTACTTTATTTTATTATGGTTTAAGAGTATTTTCTTCCTAATTACTCGCCACATTTTACAGACTTTTGCATTTGTCAAGAAGAAGTCAAACATGATTTCCACTTTTTGTCGCATTGTTTTCTGTAAATAATTCGAAGTCGACAAGTCTTCAAAGCTTGTCTTTTGTAATAAAAATAGTGTTGATAAAATGTATTAATCCTAGAAATACCCATATATAATTTTTGATATACATACATACGTTTAGATATCTTTAGAAATAAAAGAAAAGTTTTACCAAACAGATTAAGTTTTTTCACTCTGTCTTCCTTGGTGACAGAATTATACTACCTCTACTACTATACCTCCTGCAAGTGTGGAAAAAGACGATGAAAATAATAGAAGAAGCAGAGAGAGAGAGAGGCAAAGAAAAGAAAAGAAAATGAAATGCATTCGCTCATCCGCGTGTCTTGCATTTTGATCGTGGCACTAATTGCACTTGAGGGCATCTTTCGTTCTTATCGGATACAGGAATCATGGGCTGCATACTAAATCAACAGACTGTGTGTGTGTGTGCCTAATATTTGTATTTGTTGCTGTGTACACTTGAGAGAGAGAGCGGGGGAGAGAGATAGAGAGAGAGAGAGGGGAAGAAAAAGATGATAGCACGTTAACTGTCAGTTTAAGTTTGATGTAAATACTTGCAGTATCAAATGATTTTGTTAGACAGTCAACGTTTGCCAATACTGTTAGTGCTCAGTGTAACGGTTGTAATAAAAACAACAGCAATAACAACAACAAGAACTGCTTACACACGGATGACTCTACAATTTAATGTTGAGATTCCCGAGGTACAGCCAAGCTTACCAAATTCTATTCCACACACATAGGCTGGGAACAGATTTGTTTGCTTTTAATTACATATTAAGTTTTGGTTGTCGGTTAAAGCGTAACGGTTAATGCCTTTAATGACTACACTCCTCACACTCCTCGCACTCTCAAAGCTGTCGTATTGTCGTCCCTTGTCACACACACACACACACACACACACACACATACATGAAATGCACTTTTATTTGCGAGCGTTGCCACCTCGCACCGTTTAGCAGTCAAGTGCTGAGTGATTGAGGGAGTAAGAGAGGCTGTAGTGGCAACGCTGGGTTGGCTGTTCTGCTCCAATAAGAAGATTTTTAAAAGCTCATCAACATTTCCGTTAGAATGATTACGAAACTGCATTTTATTGCATTGCTTATTAACTTACATATATTATACAATTATTTTCATTCATGAGTGCCTCCCATCACATCAACTCATTCATAAATATTGCATAAATTTGCCTTAAAAATAATAATCAATAAATCATTGTATAATTATGACATCTATCAAAATAGCTGGTGAATGTTTTTTTTTTTTTTTATTTTTATTCAAAAGAAAGACTTTCAAAATTGGAAATTTTTTTTTGTCTGACTGTCTGGTTGCACATTGTTTGAATGATTCAATTTACGCTACTTCTAAAGATGCGCTCTTAAATCAACTTTCCATTTCACTAGTTGACGATTTTTTATTGTTTGTTTTTTGTTTTTTATTTTTTTATTTTGCTGATAAACATTTGAAAATGTTCAAAATGTTGCTCACATTTCACTTTCTTTGGAGACCATTATTATTGAAAGTGGATCTGCTTGATTATAATCTGTTTGAAAAAGAAGACAAAAAAAAGTAATAAAAATGTTGTTCAATGTGCACACATGGAAATGACACCGTCCACTGTTGCCATTTCCTTCCTCCACCCAGTTAGACAGAGACAGGTGGAGCTGCTATGGCCATGTGTGGCAACACTGCTTGCTTGCTACCGTTAGAAATTCGTGTTGACCAAAATATTCTCATCAATCATTCTTTGGATTTTTTTTTTTTTTGTGTTTGAGGAGAAAATTGTCAAATGCGAGAAATTTAATCAACTTATGCGTTTTGCGCGACGTCTTAATGCCACCAAATTGTGTTGAGTGTTGAGTTTGGTTTTTTAGTCATTTTGTGAGTGTGTGTGAGTGTGACTGTGAGTACTCGTCAGTCAATTTGTTCTTTCTCCAAACACAGACTAAATCTTTTTTTTCTTTTCTTTTTTTCATACCAAAGCAAATGGTCAGGTTTCCAGTTTTGGGGCCTCAAGTGCCGCCGCTTTACTCACTTCACCCGCCGGCTGTTGCCTCTCTGCCCCTCTCTCGCTCTCCCTCTCGCCTTCTCTGCGCCTGCGCAACTGGGTCAGCATGAGGCCATGGCAATGGCAATGGCTCGCCACTCACACACACATGTCTACATGCGAGTATGTGTGTGTGTCTGTCTCACTTTTGTCTGTCTCACTCGCACTCGTACTCGTATTCACATTCATAGTCCAAGTTGTGCTCATAACACTAATTGTACTTCCATTGCAATGTTTTTTTTTTATTTGCATCTCTTTTTCTGCTTTGCGCGCTTTTTATGCGATTATTATGCAAATGTTTTTTTTTTTTTATTTGTTTTTACCTCATGTGGAAAAGTTGCCGTTTAGTCATGACCAAAAAAATAGAGTTTAGTTCTGGCAGATTTAGTCCAAAACTGTACTTTATAACAATATTTCATCATAATATAGTATGTGACTGAATGGCAGGTCTGCCATTAGTTTTAATTTTAAATTTTAATTAAGTCAAATTTAATAGAGTAAATAATTATTAAATAAAAATAAAATTAAATTATTGTAATTTTTTTTAAATATATGTAACTTTATTTTAAGTAAACAACTACACATTGTGACTAGCACATTAAGATGCTTTAATGATTTTGAATTTAGGAACTGAAAGATTTAAACTGCACTTATTAAAAGTATTAGTTAATTATTTAATATTATATAAAATATATTTACTATATTTCAAGATAGCTCTGAAATATTTACACTACAATTGTGCCTGATACCAAATTTTAGTCTATTAAATTAACCTAAAATCTGAATGGTTTTGGTGATTTGTTTTGAAAATATTTCTACTGCATTTTTATTATATTTTATTAAAATTTGAGTTATTCTTTATATTATTTTATATTTTTTTTTTATATTTTTTATTATATTATATTTTCTGGTTAAGATTTGCTTAAGTGACACTTTTTTTTAAGAATTTATAATATTTTGAAGTGTCTGTCGCAGATCTTGAAGTTTTTGAATTTAGTCTTTACAGAATACATTATTTTTTTAATATTAGTGAGCTTAGTTGTAATTTTTTCTTATTGAGTTAGAGTTAAATTGAACTTATTATAATTATACAATTTATTTTGAGAAGGCACTTCATATCAATTTTCATGCTATCCAAGCTTATAATTAAAGCTATGTTAAAGATCATATATCAAATTAATTGGGGCTTATCTTTGTATAGATCTTAAAAAATTCCGCACATAAAATTCCCAACTTGTATGCACTTAATTGACAAAGTCTAGCAGTATTTCTCAAGGCATATATTTTACTTAGGGCCAAAACCAATTAGTTTCACCTGAAGATCATTTTTTGTTGAGCTACAAGCTTTGGACATGATCATGATCATCATCAAAGCATCAGCGCATTCCAAAGTCAGCAGAACTTTTACTTTTGACAGTTCAGAGTCGCGTTCAAAACTCGTAAAAAATAACAACAATAAATTGTTGTTATTGTTGTTGTTGTGGCATCACAGGTATTCCAACGCAAAGACTATTTTTATATTTAAAGCACAGGTTTCTCTTGAAGTTTGATTATACATAGTGGCATTATAAATACAACGTATGTGTACGTTCATCATAATGATGATGATCGTGATGATCATAATGTTGATGTTGATGGCACGAGCAATAACCCTGCCCAGCCAGCCAAGGCATCATCCATTCCATGATGGCCAAAAGGCATCGCTTTGGGTTGCTTTGGTTTCGACCTGGAACTGGTTTCTTTTTTTTCTTTTTTTTTTCTTTAAGCTGAACTGAACTGATCTTCAGCATGTATTTCGTTTGTTGTGGGCTGTTGGTTCTTCCACTCTTTGCACTCGGCTTTTTCAACTCGCACACACTCTCAGATACAATTTGTATCTGAAAGATGCTTGAGTTTGTCCACCGAGCGTATCCAAAGCGTCGGAGTTCTCTAATTAGATTTGGGTTTTATTTTTTTTTTTTTTTTGGGATAGCTTTCGCTTTCGCACTTGTCTGTTCCATATGTCAATTAAAGAAACATATTATATCAATTGGGTGGATTTATTTTGTAGTAACCCCTTTTTTTTTCTTTGGTATGCAAAGCTAAAACCGGTTGACAAATAACCAATTTTCCACTCAACGCTGTTCTTCTTTTGCACATTTCTTTTTCTTTGCACTTGGCGAAAAGTGAGAATTTTCATTTGAAAACAGGACTAACTAGTTTTTCGACCACCGGAAGTTTTTTTTTTTAACGATTTGTAACATTGTAACAGCGTCAAATTTAAACCAAAAGAAAGCCAATGAAAGTGAAGCATCCAAATCTAATAATACTTATTTTCATATTCCAAATTTACTTGCAGATTAGATCAGACGCCGAGATAACCAATTAGCCAACAATATGGACACTGTCTATGGCACCAAGAAGTATTTCCAGAGTTTGTCTGGAGTCAGTGATATTTATCGCACTCAGACATGTCGACAAATGGTAAGTGGACAAAAATAAAAACTTCCCATATGGATATTATTATAAAAATAAAAAAACTAAAGTTGAAAGCCAATTTACATTAAATAAAGGAAATAAATTTTTTTGTTTTTTGTTAATTAAGTTTTTCAGAAATATTTTATAAAACCTACTTGAATTCGGGTAGAAGGATTTCATAGTTCCAGAACTAACTAACTATATATCTTTGTAAAACTGTTGTACAATTCTACAATTAATCACATTGGAAGCTAATTTACATGACAAACTGTTAATTGTATTTTAGTAGAGGGAAAAGAAATTCTTGTTTAAAAAATTAAGTTTTCCAGAGAGATAACGTAAAACCCACATGAATTCGGGTAGAAGGATTTCAGATTTCAAGAAGAAAGACTTTCTAACTATGCGCATATCATTCTTAAACTTTTGTACAATTCTACAATAAAGAGGGAACATTTTTTTTTTCTATTTTTTTATAGAGGCATTATCTCAAACCAACTGAATTCAGCTATTAAGATTTCAGAATTCAGGAAGAAAGTCTTCCCAACCACATGTCTTTCTAAAACTGTTGTACAATTCTACAAATAATCAAAATGGAAGCTAATTTGTTTGACAAACTGTTGAATGTAGGTTAAGAGAGGGAGAATAAGTTTTTTTTTTTTTTTTTTTGAAGGTATGCAGAGACATTACGTAAAATCGACTTGAATTTAGGTACAAAGATTTCAGCTGCTTATTTACATGGGTTGTAAAATGTTCAGTGGTGATGTTTGCATTCCAGATTCACGACACAAGCCAAGTTAGTTATTAAGTCAAACAGAGGCAAGAAAGAAGCGAGAATGCTAAAGGTGAATGACTTTCTCTGTGCAGAGAAAAGAGCGAAGAACCTAGAACAGTGACTGGGACTGTGACGGAGAGGGAGATGGAGACTGAGACTGAGAAGAGAACAGAACAGAACAGAACAGAACAGAAGACAAAGCAAGAGCACAAGAATTTGTTTAGGGGGCAAACAGCTGTTGTCACAACAGGTTGTCTACTGAATGAGAGAGAGAGACGGAGTAAAAGAAAGAGAGACAAGAGAGGTAATTTGAAATTTGCCCTGCAGCTAATGACTGTTAAAGGGCAAATCAAATCCGAAGACAGACTCCAAAAGTACTTCCCAGTCGTCTTAAACGTAGTGCAATGACTTGACTAACTAATTTAATTGCAAATTCTCTTCCCGGTTGAATTAATTAGCAAAACATGACAACAGATAGAGACAGAGATAGTTCCTAACTTGTGATATTGCTAATTGATTCTTACATAACATAACAAGATTCTTCTGGCGCTCTCACGACCCTTTGAACCGTTAGAATCTAATTTCAGATAAAGATCATTTGCGTAGAAAGTGCCTAAAGTGGCTAGCGGTTTTTATTTTTTATTTTTTTTATTTTTTGGAGTTGAGAAAGTTTTGCAAAAACCAATCAGCAATCAAAGTGCATAGATAATTAACCAATTAACTGCGTTTTTAATAGTTAAGGTCTAGACTCTAGATGGATCTGACACGCTTTGCTAACACACTTTAAGAGCTAGACTTAGTTCCCATTTATAAATATTAGGCTGAATAACAAAATTTTATAAATATAATAATTTTCTAATATAATCTATAAAGAGCTTAAAACTCATGTTTACATTTTAAAAGTGTGTTTAAACGATTTATTGAAGATATATTCAATATTTTTTATGAAAATTAAATCGTTTTAAATTCGTTGTTTACGAGCATTTGCGGTCTTAAAAAAAATGAAAATAAAAAATAAAATATTGCTGTTTTTACAAATTAAAATAAAAAATTTCCAGGCTGTACTTTATTAAATTTTCGTGGAACACCTTTAAATACGATTATCCAAAACACGCTGTAGTTTTGAAATATTTAAATTGAATTTTTTATTTTTTGTCATAATATGAAAAATATTATTCAAACTATACATAAATATAAATAAACTACTTTTTAAAAAACGCTCAAATATAAAATTTAGCTAATTTATTAACCTTTTCCTTATTAAATTTAGTTCTAAAAATATTGTCTTTAGTTTTTCTCAGAACACACTGTAGTTTTTCGAAAGTTTAAAGCCTTTTAAATTTGTTGTTGAAATATGGGAGATAATTTTAAAACCACTTTTGGAAAATCCTGACTTTTTTGTCGTTAGTTTTTCTCAGAACACGTTTGAATTCAAATACCAGAACACGCTGTAGTTTTTGGGAAGTTAAAAGACTTTTAAATATGTTGTTAAAATATGCGAAATATTTTTAAAACTACTTTTTTACCTTAAAAAAAAACTGACCGATTTTGGAAAATCCTGACTTTTTTGTCTATCTTTTTCGTAGAACACCTCCGAATACAATTACCAGAACACGCTGGGCAGGCGATCCCAGCTGGGCGCCTATTACCACATGAATAAACAGCCATCGTATACGAATGATCATAGCATCAATAGCCAGTATGGCTATAATACCTGGGGCATCTGGCGAGATGGTCGAAATATAGCGCCCTCAACATTTTCGACCAAGACACATGCGCATTATCCAAAGAACCGATCCTTCTCAATCATTCTCACCACGGCGGCGTTTATTGTGCTGTTGGCCGTCATCTCCATCGCCGGATTGGCCTTCTACTTCAGTTCCATTAAGGCCACGTTGGAGGATCGTAAGTTATAAAGAGGAATGTGTAATTTTCCTATACTTAATCTATGTTTTTTTACAGCTGTTCTTGGCTTTGAGGGCTCTTTCCGTATCGCCAAGGGAGATCTCTATTCCACGGGCCTGAAATACAACCATACCACGACCTACAAACAGAAGATTGACTTTTACAAACGATTCGTGGAGCGTGCACTGACGGATAACGGCTTGCAGCCCCTGCGCACGGATGTCTGGGGCTTTGGCGAGGGTCCCTTGATCAAGGTCTCCTTTCGCATTTTCCTGGATGTTCGCAAATTGCCACAGTAAGGAATTAAAAAAAAAATTTTAAGTGAATAAAATTATGATTTAGAATCAAATTCGGGGTCATACAATGAGAAAAAAACATTTCACAAAGAATTACAATTTTGATGCGAAATCAAAAAAAAACAAAATTATATTCCGTTAGTAAATCGGTTAAGTTAAAGGTGTTTGAAGATCTTAAAATGGGTTTAAAGGGTAGACAATAAAAAGTGGAAAAAATTAAATTTTTTAAATGAATAAGCTTTTAATTTAGAATCAAATTATGTCAAGCAATGAAAAAATTGACATTGCTCAAGAAATCGGTTAAGTTTTGAAAAAGGTTTGGGCGTTAAAATTTTTTGAAAAGTGTCAAGGATATGAAAACTACGGCTTGACAAAGACTAAACTTTTTCACATATTTTTCTAAATTGAGTTGAAAGTTTTTGAAAAAGTATTAAGGGGTAGTTTTATAAAAAAGAGAACAATTTTGAAAAATAAATAAAAATTTGTATATGAATATTTATTTGAAGTTTTGGAAATAGTGTTGAACAGTTTATGGAAAAATTGGACAATTTTGGAAAAAATCAATTTTTCAAATGAAACTCGCTTTAATTTAAAATTTACATTGCGCAAGGAAATCGGTTAAGTTTGGAAAAAGTTTTTGGGCGTTAGAAGTTTTCAAAAAGTGTCAAGGATATTAAAGCTTCGACTGCCCAAAGATTTCTCTTTTTCTATATCCCAAATTTCTCCTTTTATTAATTTACAGAAACATTTTGAGTGTGGAGGAATACATAAAGGAGTCACTGTTCCTGGAAACATCGGCCAGCAAGTCACTATATCGCTCGATTCGCCTGGACAGCGATTCCATGGAGATTAAACGCATTCTGGACGAGCAGGTGGTGCGATCTGCGGGCATTTTAAAGGAGGCAGTGAGTAAAAGAGTTAACGCCACTTTTTCTTGACCTAACCCAATCCTCTGCTGCAGCAAACTGTGCCGACGAGCCAAACGCAGCTGGAGAAGCGACTGATGAAGAAGGGCGCCACTGGAGCAGCCGGAGCGGCCGGAGGCGGAGGAGGAGCTCCACTGCAGACCAAGTCCAGTGGTGCGAGCACAGCGAAGCCAAAAACACGACCACATTCGCCCGACGATGAGCCGGACATTGATGTGGAGAATGCTCCGGTTATACAGGGCTCCTTTGAGGGTTCCTTTGAGATCACCAAAACGGATGCGGATATTGCCAGGAAGAAGGCAACGCCGACCAGATCGTATCAGAGCAGCAGTCTGCCGCCCAAGACCATCTCCGTGACGCCCTATTCGCTGCGCGTCAAGCCCAAGAAACCGGGCATCGAGAAGCTAACGACGGTCACGCCACGAGAGATTCCCACGAGCAGCACCAGGAGAGAGAGCTCGACCACGACGACATCCACGACGACCACGACGACCAAGGCGACAACGAGGAGACCCAAGATCACAACAACACCAAAAGCCAGCACAACAACAAGCACTCCTAAGACCAGCAAAACCCCCTCGACAACAACAACAACTACAACCACAGCCCCAACAACAACAACAACAACAACCTCGACCACCACAACAACCACTCCTCCTCCTACTCCTGCCTCCTCCACCTCGAGCAGCACCGCCTACCCCTCGCCAGCAACCGGCTCCTCCACCGTTGTGGTGCCCAAGCTGGACGCCAATCTCTTCACCACATTTCCCATTCTGGACACGCAGCCCTGGCGACCCATACATCGTGAGGTGCCCGAACTCTTGCCGGGACCGCCGCCCGCCTTTCCCACCAAGACACTACCCGCCATGGGCGTAGTACCATCGACCACGCCCACTGTCAATCATATACCACAGCGACGCATTGATGAAATGGAACTGCCCTTCATAGCGGACAATCCGACGCCGCCGACAGTGACCATGGAACCCTTCATGTCCATGTCGGGCTACGGCAAGCGCAAGACGGATAATCCCAGTCAGCAGCAGCAGGATCAGCAGGATATGCTATTCTATCACAACTTTGGCAATCCCGTTTTCTTGCCGGGCACGGAGAACATTGAGAGATTGGGTGGAGCACTCGTTGAGGCACATCCATTGCCTGTGCCCCTGATCGATGATGTGCTCATTCCGCCCTTTAGGCCCATCAATCCCATCCTGGGCGGCATGAATAAGCTGCAGTTTAATATCGAGGGCAATATGGAGAGATTTGAGCATTTGGGCGGTGGCGTCATTGCCAAGAAGCAGGAGAATGGCACACAGCAGCTGGAGCGGGAGACAGGGCAGGAATCCAAACAGAGTTCCACTCCCAGTTCACTAACTGGCTCCACAACGGCGCTGAAGATGGAGCTGGGCGATAAACCGACAAGTGCGCCGCCAGCTGCGCCTTCACTGAAGCCCACGGAGAACTCTGTGCTGGCGGACACCATAGGCGAGTTCTTCATGGAGCTGCTGAATCTGCCCAAGGAGGACAACTCTACGACCACGACGACGACGACGACGACGCCGGAGCCCATTGAGTCGCGCATTGAGCCGGAGGAGGAGGAACTGGAGAAGGAAGTGGAATCCCAGTTGCACTCCAGCCAAGCCAAGCCAAACTTTATGAATCTCAAGGAGATTATACTGCAAAGAAATACGCCCAGTACCGACTCCACAACCACCACAACAACGACAACAACTTCGACTCCAACTCCCTCAACTCCCACTCCTTCCACGACCAAGCGACAACGCATCCGTCCGAGCAGCGATAGACCCACCATGTTCGATGACTCCAATCTGTTTCCCTCCCACTCCAAGTGGGAGTTTGTCAACAGCTCCGCCCCATTGAATTTTGGCTACAATGGCAACATGCGGAAGGTTTTCAATAAGACGCTTCAGGCTTGGGTCTCCGAGGATGTGGAGAAGACGGAGAACTTGACGCTGCACGACATCAAGACGCGGATTAACAATGCCAGCAATATACAGGATATATCGCTAATCTTTGACACACTCGCCTCCAAGCTGGGCATCACACCGAGTGCATCCACCAAGTTTCCGCCCTTCTCGCCCAACAAACTGAAGCACAGTCCAAGGAATGAGACCAAAGTGAAGCCCACGACCACCACAGAGTCCACCATCGTAGCCGAGTCCAGTGTGAAGAACTTTGTCGAGTTGCCGCTGCAACAACGTGAACCGTTTATTAAACCCATGTCGAGTTTTATGGATGACGCAAGTTCTGAAGTTCTGGGCGCGGCAATTCCCGTTGTCGGCGAGGCGGAAGTTGAAGTCATTGATCCATTAAAGTATGAGGAACTGTTGAAGACCTCACAGTTTGCCGCCGAGTCCACGTCCACGTCCACGTCAACGGAGCCAAGTCCACATCGTTTAGTCACCTTACTCCCGGTACGCTCCAACTCGGGCATTCGCACCTACAAGCCAATTTCCGAGGATTCCGAATTTGAATCGCAGCGCAGTCAAAGTCAAAGTGAGATTGTGCCCGTCTCCATCAAGCCCAAAACTCAGAGCAACATACGTCGCAAGAGCAACGTCAATCAGAGCCGTAGATTTGGACAGCCGCCGGCGGAGGCGGTTGTCAAGGGCGGCATCAAGGTCACGGTTAAAAAGTGATTCCCCCAATTTCGGGGGAATCCCCTTCCCAGTGAGATTAATTAAGCGCAAGAATAAAAAAAACATTTACGAACGAATGTGAACTTAGGAATGCATCCCTAAACGAATTAACTGGATAACTTAAACTAAGAGAATTTATAATTAAGTAGAGAATTTAAGATCAGTATATTTAGAACTAGAAAAAAAAACAACAAATCTTGTTCGAAAATTGTTCAATACGAAACGAAAACGAACAATTTTGGAATGACAATTTCTGTAGATTCGTGGCAATAATAGCATTCCCATTTGCCAAACTTATAGCGATTAAGTTCATTTTTATTTATTGTATATGCATGTGAAGCTGATTTTGTTTTTCACTTTTAATTACAACACAATAAATATAAAATAATTCCTTCAGCTTCAGGTCATCTAAATCACTTTTTTCATACGTACTACCATAAAATAAGTTAAATTTTAGTCAAACAAGTAATTTATTATTTGATAAGCTCGATAATTGAATAAATTCCGTGTGAAAAAATAAATATTTGAATTTTTACTGTTAACGCGCGCATGTGGAATGCAGTCTGCAAATATCGATAAATTGCGATAGTTGACTATCGAAATCAACAATTGTTATGCCAGCCCTGAATGCTGTGCGTCCCGTACTGCGCATCCCTGGACGGCATTCGCGGTTTTGGTTGTGAACGAAAAAAACTGAATTGATCAAAATATTGGCTCAAATATATAAAAATAATAAGAGTACAGACAAATAAATCAACTTTATAAAGATGGGCTGCGCTGAGAGTAAGGACGGCGAGGGCGAGGCTCAAAACAACAGGAATAGACCAAAATATCGCACCTGCACAGACGTTTTTTGGCTATCCGTTTACATATTGTTTTGGCTATTTCTGGTAAATATGCTAAGTACATATAGTATAAGTGTGTGTGTGTAGTGTAGGCGAAATAACAACATAAAAGTAAAACCCACATTCCGGCATGTACATAGTATATTAGAAAAGTGAAAGCTGTGAAGATTAATCAGAGACTTCTCTTTGTGTTTGTGCAACAACTGCGACGCTTAAGCGGACTTGGGGATGGGGCGGAAAGGAGAAGGGGGGGAAACTACTGTGTGCCGTCATCGCAATCATATGAGTGAACTTATTGCTAATTTTGCTAATGAAATGTTAGACACAATAATTACTGTGGCATTAGTGGAGCCTTTGCCTGTCTGTCTGTCTGTATGGCTGGTGTTTGAAAAATATAAAACATGAATCTATTAGAGTCCCTTTTAAAATATGCTCGGGACACGCAATTCCCATGTCATGGTATGCAAACTAAGAATACATCTGGTCATGCGAGAGTCGTGGGCGTTGGCACTTAAACCGTAGCACATACAGTTGGTCAAGTCAATATTGTGACAACATACATACAAAATTTGCATATTTTCTATTTTATCTAATTGTTTTTTAAAATGCATTTTTGAGCTAGTAGAAACCATTAAATTGAATGTCAACATATAAACCTGTTGCTTTCAAAGATATTTAATTAAGTTTTTTTTTAATTACCATAAGCAACATAAATAAATTGCCAGGAATAAAAGCGAGACGACTATCGGTTTCAGTAACGGTTTCGGTTATGTTCGCATTCAAGTTTTCGGTTAAAGGTTTCGTAACGGTGAAACGGTTTTTGCATGTTTCGGTTTCAAAATACCGATATGGTTTCGGTTCACAGAAACAAATGTTCTCAAAAATATAATTATTTTAAAAATATGTATAATAATAATAATAAAAAAGCATTACTCTTTTAATGTTTCATTCACACATTTATGTCACATATTCTTTAGTTTGATGTAGTTTAGTTATATTTTTACAATTTTAATATATCATTTAACAAATTAATTTTATTTGCGCTTATTCAGTGCTATGAATATTCGTTCATGAATATCACAAATAAAAATTAAACATTGGAAAATTTAAATCAAAATTAAAATTAAGCCTTATAAATGAAACGGTTACTAATCGGTTATTTCGGCTTAAAGGCTAAGGTCAAACCGGTTAAGGGTTACGGTTTTTAATTTGTCAAAAAACACGCTTGTCCCACTGTATGAGAATTAGTTGGCTTCTATATTATATGTGAATTTGTGATTATATCATTTGTTTACTCACGCTTTCCATTGATTTGACTTGCAGATTGTCATTGCGATATTTTCGTTTGTCTATGGAAATCCCTTGCGACTTATCAATGGCTACGACTCCTTTGGCAACACCTGTGGCGTTAAGAACAACGAACACTTTCAGAACTTTCCGCTGTCTGGTAAAAATACGCTCGATAAGCCCGATTTGTTCTACTTTAATATCAAGGAGCTGAAGCAATCCTTAAAGATTTGCGTTAAATCGTGTCCCAAACGCACGATATCGGAGCCAAATGATTTATTGCGTTATTTTACGGAAACTGGCACACAGCTCTGCAAATATGACTATAATATGCAGCAGCTGGAGAAGATGAGCAAAACGGACAAAGCATTTAATACTTTAGGACCGTGTCCCACCTTTCCAGTCTATGAAAGGTAAGTGAAAGGGCGTTTAATAAAATGAAACCATTATTAATGTGTAATCTCTTTTGTTTTAGCTCTGCTGTGCTGCATCGTTGTGTGCCCAAACAGTCGTCCAATGAAATGATTGACTTGCTCAATAACTGGGACGTGGCTCAACAGTTTCTAGGCGATATTTACTCCACCTGGCACATTATTGCCCTAGTCTGTGGTGTTTCATTGCGTACGCATTGATTACATATTTAATTGAATCAATTATTAATGTAAACTCTTATTGTATCTCAGTTATATCCATTGTATTGGTCACCATGATGCATTGGCTGTCGCGGGTTGTGTCCTGGTTAATTTGTGTGCTCGTTATTGTGGCCAGCGTGGGATTAGCGGGTGCTCTTTGGTATGCCTACTACAGCATTCGGAACAAGTCAAGTGCCACATATACTTCACATCTGGAGGAGTTTCTGCGGAACAAGGATGCTGTCTTTGCTCTAGCTGTTATAGCCACTATAACTATGGTATATACAATAATATTAACTGTATTACAGGGCTCTTTATTTCACATTCTGCATTGCAGATCATTCTGTTGGTCATCGTTTATTTCCTGAAGAACAAACTGTCCGGCTTGTCGGCACTTTTCGAGGAGGCCGGCATTTGTATGATGAATCTGCCTGGACTGCTGATAGCTCCGCTCTTGGCATTCCTTGTGCTCATCGCCTTTCTGGCCTTTTGGGTGGTTGTCGTCATTTGTCTGGTGACAGCGACGAAGCCAGGCGACAGTCCACTCGCACCGTTCCACGGCACGGCCGGATATCAACCCCAACCACTGCCCGCCAATTCGGCCCAGCTGCTCAATCTTACAGCTCCGGGAAGCGATGAGCGAAGTAAATAAACACTAGATAATATCACTCATTAATCGTAGATTAATTATAATTGAAATCGAAAATTAAAAACGTAACCGAAGCCGTAACCGTTACCGGTATTAATCGATTGAAATTGGTAACCGTAACTGAAGCCGCAACCTAACTTTTTTATCGTACATAAACTGAAGAGCCGAAATAACCGTTTAGTAACCGATTTATGCATAACAGCTGGTTCAAACAATATTTAAATTAAAAACTATTGTTAAAGTGTAATCATCTTTTAAAATACTCATTTTGGATTTGAATATTTATTTTGAATATAGAAAAATTTTGGATTTGAATATTTAATTTGAATATAGAAAAATTTTGTTTTTAAATCAACGAATTTTGGTTTTTGTATTAACATATTCTTGTAGAAATAAAAAAAAAATTGTTTTCTTTATTTTGTTAGCTAGTATTTAGAAACTGAAACAAACAAATTACCGGTAACCGTTACTAAGATTTTGCGTAACCGAAAACCAAAATTCGAACTTAACCGAAACCGTAACTGAATCGGTTTAATACCCTGCTTTAAAATATGCAACATTGGATATACTTCAATTATATTAATATTTATACATTTTCATACTTTTTTTTTGATAAAAAAAAAAAACATTGGTCTAATGATTATGTAAGTGATATATGTATATGACATCATACTAATTATATTCCTTTACCTCGCTTTTAACTGTTGTACATACACCAACAGCTTTACATATCTGATTATATCTTTAAATTCTTTGTAAAATTTTCAATATTTTTGTATATAGAAATCTTTTCGTATTGTATTTAAATAGTTACTAATTGTTGTTGCATTTTTGTCGACAGCCATTCCGCGCATAGAGTATGTGGACGCTGGCGCCTTGACCAGCATGTTCTGGGTCTATGTGGTGGGTCTCATCTGGACCGTGGAGTTCATCTTTGCCTGCCAACAATTTGCGCTAGCTGCTGCCGTGGCCTTCTGGTATTTTGGAAAGCCAACAACGACGCCCACCTGGTATGCCATTGGCAAACTGATCAAATATCATTTGGGCACCGTCGCCAAGGGCTCCTTTGTAATTACAATTTTTAAAATTCCACGTCTGATCTTGACCTATCTGTATGCCAAGTGAGTTTAGAGTGGTTTTTACTTACTTTACTGTACTTAAACTCTAATTCCATTCACTGCAGATTGAAGAAGGGCGAGGACAAGGGCTCTGAATGCGCTGCCTGTTGCTTGAAGTGCTGCATTTGTGGATTTTGGCTGCTGGAGAAGTTTATACGCTTCCTCAATCACAATGCCTACACTGTGGTCGCCATTGAATCCATCAACTTTTGTCCAGCAGCGGGCATTGTGAGTATAATTCTCTTGTTTCAAAAGGTGTATTGTAAGCAGGGATTAAAAATGAAACGAATATCGGTTTCCGTTCGTGAAATACCGGTATGGTTTCGGTTCACAAAAAAAAAGTTTCCTTGCAAAAAGTTTATTCAGTTTGATGTAATTTAATTACATTTCGACAATTTTAATATTTCATTTAAGAAATTTATTTTATTTGGGCTTGTTCAGTGCTATTAAAAATCGATCATGAATATCCCTAAAATAAACTCAAAATTAAACATAGGAAAATCAAGATTTTCAAAATATTTCGTTTTAAATTATTTTTAACTTGTTTTTCAATTTTTTTTAGATTTATGAAAAACCGAAATTAACCCTTATATATGAATCGGTTATTTAAACATTCTATTCATTTATTTTTCAGTTTGATGTAGTTTAGTTACATTTTAAAAATTTTAATATTTCATTTTACAAATTTATTTTATTTGCGCTTATTCAGTGCTTTAAAAATTCGTTCATGAATATCACAAATAAAAATTCAAAATTTAACAAAATAAAATTAAAATCAAAATTAAAAATAATTATTTTTGGATGTATGAAAATCCGAAATCAACCCTTAGAGAGTTTCGGTTTAAAGTTTTTGCTCAAATGAAATTTTTTTTTTCGGTTACTGTTTCAGTTACGGTTTTAAATTTTAATCGTTTTTTTCCGGTTAAGGGTTACGGATTCGGTTAGGGTTTTAATCCCTGATTCTAAGGATTTTTAATTTTGTTTTTTTTTAGGCCTGGAATGCCATGGCCACCAATGCCCTGCAAGTGGCAACGATCAACAGCATTGGCGACTTTATTCTATTCCTGGGCAAGGTTGTGGTCGCTGCGCTTTCCGGCCTGATTGGCATCCTTATGCTGAAGGATACGCCGGGACTCAACTTTTATATGGCCCCGGTCATACTGATCATTGTATTCTCCTTCTTTATTGCCCACATTGTGCTCTCGCTCTTTGAGGTATGTGTTTTGGCATTTCATTTGGCAACTTTTATAATCATTTGTACATTCCTAGATGGTGGTGGACACGCTGTTCCTTTGCGTCTGCGAGGACAAAGCAATCAATGGACGCGCCGGTCGCTGGGCTCAAAGCAATCTGGCCAAACTGGTGGGCGAGGAGCCGCTGCAGCCCGGCGAGGAACCGCCCATTCAGGTGGTCGAAATGATGCCCATCAACAAGCAGCCTTTTAGCATTACACGACTGCCACCAACTGATGCCGAGGTTGCTCCCATGGCGGAGTAAATTCCGAAGATTCCAATATTATTCCATGCTCCAAACATAAAATGAAACTCAAGACGCACATCTCATTTGGATGTCTGGTGAAGGACCAAACTCGTGCCCTCCGAGTGTGTGAACAAAAACTCAACGTACAAAACGCAATGAAAATAATAATATTAATTTACAGTCATCGACATAAATATTTTGACAAAACTTAAAGTTAAATATACTCATAAATGGAACTTACTTCATGTTAATTTTAGCATTAATGGAAAGGTCAGTTAAAGCCCGTTTGAATGATACAAAACTTGCTTTAACCCATTAAGTATCTATTGAAAATTTTGAATTTTTGTCGACTTAAAATTTAGTCTCATTTTAAAACTTTTTTCCTCGGTCTCAAACAAAAAATGTTTTTGATGCAAAAAGTTTCTCTAAACAATTCTAATAGTGACTGCAATTAAAAAAAAAAAAAATGTTTGCAGTCAGTATTAAAATTTTTTTAGAGCAACTTTTTGCATCAAACAATTTTTTGTTTGAGACCAGGGAAAATAGTTAAAACAATAGACTTTTACAAAAATTCAATGGTTACTTAATGGATTAAGGAAAGTTTTGTATCATTCAAACGGGATTTAACAGTCCTTTTCATAGTTGCTAACATGTAAATGAAGTAAGTACAAATTTTGAGTAGATTTAATTTTAGTTTTTTCAAAATATTTATGCAGATGACTGCATGTTTACTAATATATATACTATGTAATTCAAACCGAGGCAAATACGCACATTGTAACTGTATTTATTAAATGTATTCAATTTTTATATGTATGTATTTATGAATTATGTATTTATTCGTAATTGTAAAGCGAAATAAAAACATTTAAACTTTTTTCACACGTTTGACCCGTGCCTTTCTCTGCTCGATCACCTGTTGCACGGCCTTCATCTGTTTGTCCTTGATCTTCTTGGTTAACGCCGCCTTTGGGGTTTTAGTTTCTAGTGCCTTCTTTTTGGCCTTGAGTGCCAGCAACTTGGCTGTTTCCAGTGGTTCCTCGTCGTCAAACAGCTCCTCATTCTCGAGACCCTCGTAGGCCTTTGTTGGACGCGTTGCCTCGTGTTGCACCTTTTGTTCAACGCGATTCACATATTTATCCTTGGCCGCCTTTTTGAGCATCTGTCGCTGCTTGGAGGGACTAACATAATCCGGGTTCTCCCAAATGGTTTTGCCCGTAAACGAGCCGTCAAAGATCTTGACGGGATTCATGACATAACGCGGTCCCACCTCCGACAGGCCACCATCTTCGGATAGAATCTGGAAATTCCTGAACCAAATGCGATTATCCAGGTAGGTGAATGTGTAGACGTGATCAACGAACGGCTGGCTCTTGGGATGATGGTTGGGCACACCAAACGTTTGCACAAACAGCTCCTTGAGCAGCTTCAGATGCGGCAGCTCATCAAACTTGCCATCAAACGACAGAAATGGACGTGATCCCTTCAAGCAATTGCCCGTCAACTTCAGTTCCGCCATTGTGTGTATATTCTCAATGAGAAATTTGGCCGATGGTCCCGCAGCGCCAGCAGTATTGGCCACCCACATGTACAGATCCCTTTTGCGGCGCCCCTCAAACAACATGGCCTTGTTGCAATGCTTCATCTCGGACATTTCGTTGATCACCGCCAACGTTTTGGAGCGCTCCATTTTCGACTCGACGCGATGATGCGGCATCAACGTTTTGATGTCTCGCATAAGATGTCTGTCCCGGTGGCTGATACCACGTGCGGCAAACACCAGCACGCGCTGTTTGTTTATCCATTTTTCCTGCACAGATTGATAAATTCATTAGTTAGAAATTCTCAGTTTGTTTTAGGGGCTTACCTTTCTGGGCACGACATCATCTGATGGTCTTTGTGCAGGCAGTGGTGGATTCTCATCCAGCGGCACAATCTCCAGCTGCTCAACCTTCTGTTTCTTTTGGAATTTGCGTCCCATTTGCGTTTAAAATTTAATAAAATTGTCAAGCGAACCCAAAACAACGTGGAGTTGAAATGAGCGGTGGAGGACGAACGATAATGGGCACTATCGATATCGCTAGGCTGAAATTATCGGTGCTGTTGAACCAAACATAATCGTTCCTCGAACTATTAGTTCACTCCAAAGATTTATTTAGATTTCACTTTTAATGTATGCAATTAATTCTAATTAATTCCTATTTTCTATATGCTATAAACTAGTTTCTAATAAAATTTCAATCTTCCTCTTCGTCACATGCTGGTTCGGGGCAAAGGCTGCATCGACTTTCATTTATGCCGTAATTTGAACAGAATCCACCAATGCACTCGCAGCAGCCGTCGTGGAACCACCTGTAGCTGGCTGCGCCAGTCTTATGACAGGTTCGCCTGCACTTATTCCATGACGTGCACTGGTCCAGATACAAAACGGTACAATTCCGAATCACGTCATCACTTTTTGTTGGAATGCTAAACACTTTCCAATCATAATGGTAACCGTCGTTTGGCGTCGATGTTAGAGCCTCAAATAAGGCAGTTACGCCCTCAAAGTCCTCAACATGCGATTTTTTAGACATTAACGAAATATTACCACATCCGGGTTGTAAGTATGGCATTATTGCCATAATTAATATTGCAACTCTTTGGATTGTTGACATTTGGAAGAACTTATTGAAACTAACAGCAGTCAGATGATGCAGCCGCCTTTTGTATATATTTTAGCCGTTTTGCACAGGTAGAAATCATTTGAACAGCAGCTGATAACAACTAGACAGCGGAGAGAGCATCAGCTTGTCTACCTGTATTTCGATCTTAAAAATTTGCAATATGTCAGTGTTGAGAAGTGCCCAATTTAATAGCTAAAAACAAACACCGGTAGCAATCGATAAGCCACCGTCGATAATTCACTCATTGTAGTATACACAAATACTTCTTCGATTCTTCTGCCATTTTGTATTTATTCGGCGTCTGGCCAGAAAAACAATAAAACTAAAGTAGCAAGTGAAAAAGTTTATTCTCAAAATATAAATTAAACAAATATGTCAGATTATCGGTCGCAATCACGCGGTGGCGGACGTGGTGGTCAGGATTATTCGAATGACGATGATCCGCCAATGTCGCGCCTGTTTATCATTTGCAACAAAGCACATACCGAAGAAGATTTTCGCGAAGCATTCTCACCATACGGCGAAATTGAAGACATCTGGGTAGTAAAAGACAAGCACACGCAGGAGAACAAGGGCATCGCGTATGTCAAGTTCTCGAAAACATCGGATGCCGCCAAGGCACAGGAACAGATGAATGGCAAAACCATTGGAAAAACAGACAGAACTCTTAAGGTGCTGGTTGCCGCTAAGTAAGTGTTGACCTGGCAACTCTGCTCTCTTTTCTTTGTTTTTGCTGAAATCAGCAGAATTGCAACTTGCACTGTACTTTTTATCTGTTTTGCAGTCGTAATCAAGGTTCAAACAAATCGGAAAATGAGCAAGAAAAATATGTGCGACTGTTCATTGTGATTCCAAAGACGGCCAATGAGGACGACATACGCGATGAGTTTGCACAGTGGGGCGAAGTGGAGAACGTGACCATTGTGCGGGAGAAGAACAATGGCAGTCCCAAGGGATTTGGCTATGTGCGGTTCACAAAGTAAGTGTGAGAGTCCTTACCAGGCAGTCGAACCGAAACAAATATCGGTTAAAGCACTTCGTAACAAATTTATTTCGGTTCCGGATACGGTGTTAATTTCGGTTAATGGTTCCGGTTACGGTTTTAAACCCTGGTGTTTACCTACAATAAATACTGTCTAATTATCAGGCATTAAGAACGAAACGAATATCGGTTTCAGATACGTTCGCATTTAGGTTATCGGTTATGCAAAATCTTTGAAAAACTTTTTCGTAACGGTGAACCGGTTTTCGTATGTTTCGGTTTTGAAATAAAAATCAGAAAAAAATTTATTTTTTGTAAAAATATAATTATATTAATAAAATAATAATTAAATAGGCATTACTTTATAAATGTTTCATTCACACATTTATTTCACATATTCTTCAATTTTATGTAGTTTAGTTTCATTCTAACAATTTTAATATTTTATTTGACAAATTTATTATATATGCGCTTATTCAGTGCTATGAAAATTCGAATATCGGTTTCACAAATAAAAATTAAAAATTAAGCATAAGAACCTTTACCATATATTTTTTTTATGTATGAAAAACCGAAATGAATTCTTATTTCGGTTTATAGAGTTTCAGGGTTTCGGTCAAATGAAAATTTTGTTTTTGATTGCGCTTTTAAATTTCAATTTCGGTTAGGGCTTAAATCCCTGATAAATTCTGTTTAAATATACACCTTAATCCTTTTCTTAGATTCTACTATGCAGCTGTGGCATTCGAAAATTGTTCAGCCAAATACAGAGCTGTCTTTGCCGAGCCGAAGGGATCTTCGCGCACACAACGGGATCAGTACGGTCGACTGGCCGATGACAGTCCCATGTACACTTCGGGACGAGGAGGAGGCGGCGGGGGAGGTGGCTCAAGTTATAATGGCGGTGGCAGCGGAGGCGGAAGTGGTAGTTTCAACAACGACTGGAATACATCGGTCAACAGCGACATGTCCGCATTTCTACGCATGCAAAACGTGCCCGTGCCACAGCCCACCTGCTTGGAAGTCACGGTCAGCAATTGTGTTAACCAGGATCAGCTCTGGCGTTTATTCGACATTATACCCGGTCTCGATTACTGTCAAATAATGCGTGAACGTAAGTTGAGAGTTTATTAATTAGTAATTATATATTCACTCACTTGATATCTATTTTTACAGATGGTCCACGCACAAATGAAGCTGTGGTTGTCTACGATAATCCCGAAGCTGCAATTTATGCCAAGTAAGAAAACTAATATTAATTCCCGCTTGGTCACTTTACTAACAATGTTTACTCAACTACAGAGACAAACTTCATGGCCTAGAATATCCCATGGGCGAGCGTATAATTGTTAAAGTCAATGGCATGAGTTCAGCACGCATGGACACTTCGTTTATAGACAGTAAGAGTCTATGACCTGGCTTAAATTATGTTATTTACTAACAAATTCCTTTGTAGAACGCACTAAAAAGGATGCAATTTGTAATGTGCCTTTGCCGCCAACACAACCACTGGCATCCCCTGACGCCCAAGTTGCCCAAAGGCTTTTCATTGTGCTCTCCGCGGTTCGTTTAATTTGTATTGCAACTGTTTTAAATCATAACTAATTTTATTGTTAATATTTTTAGAATCTACCACACTCAATTCTGAAGAATATATTCTCCTGCTGGAAGGGACTGATTGATGTCTATCTATTGCCAAACAAAAATTGTGGTTACGTCAAATATTCGGAACGTGACAGCGCCCAAAAGGCCATTGGTGTTTTGAATGGTGCCGAAATTTGTGGGACCAAAATAAAGGTATGCATTTTAAAAATATCAATTAAAGACAGAACTTTAATATTTATTTGTTTATCAGGTCATGGAAGCTGAGGAGCGCAGCGGCTCTGATGGCGATGATAGTGGCAGGAAGCGTTTGAGGCGTAACTAAGTGTAAGTAATTTATTTAAATGCTGATTCTGTGTATCTATATATATTAATGTAGCCATAGTTGGAAAGCATTGGTCGACTGGTCTGAGGTAAGTTTTGTTTTAGTGTTAGTCTAAAATTAAAAAAAGTGATGATTATTCTAATTACATATGTATAGAGACTTATCGCATATTGTTCAGACTGTTTTAATTACAATTAGAGATACAAGCAACGATCTGTACTTGAACTCAACAATTTGACAAGAAGTTGCTGCTATCGACAAACGAACATAATAAGCAAAAACAATCTTTTATCTTTCTATTTCCACAGACCCACTGACAACATTGTACTTAACAAAAACAAAGAACATAATGTACGAGTAGTTTACCTTTCACAAAACATATAAATAAACAAATAATACAGATCAATTAAACAGTTCAACTGACCCAACAACAACAACAACACGGAATCAACCAGAACGAGAAACAAATCACAATAAAAGTCACACTGAGTGATGAAAACTGTTAACGGGACACGGAAAACGGAAAACAAGAAAATACCAACAACAACAACAAGATACAACTGTACAATTGACTTGTTTAAGTGCGCTGTAGTACTGAGTATACCCATTATTAAGACCAGACCTAAACGGAACGGAACGGAGTCAACGAAAAAAAAACACGCAATGATTGCTAAACCAACCAACCAACCACTAACGGGACTATCGAATCTATCGCATTACCGTTACCAACAAAAAAACCAAGAAACTCTATACTTAAACGAACTCTCTCTTTGTACAATCTACTAACGTATTCCGACAAAGATAAGAATATATATATTTATTCAAAAAGCAAGCTTACGGATTATTAAATTCCGCACAGAAATTAACCATCATATATTAATTGCAACTGTTATGTAAAGCCCTTTAAAGCGATATTAATAAACGAAATTACCAAATATTTGACTTTTTATTATAAAGTATGTATGTGTTTTTTAAGCCTCACAGATTTGAACTCTGCTCGATACTTCGCGCCCAACAGCTGCTTAAGCATCGATAGAATCGTAAGCAACTATAAATAATATCGATATATTAGACATCGACACATGAAATTGATGTAGCCCTGGAAAATGTACTCAACAGCTGTTCGTGTTCATGGAAGAAGCTTGGAGACAACAAATTCTAATTTGTGTTTAAATTGTTTTAAAATCTTTCTAGTGTAGCGCGTTGAAGTCAAAACTAAATAAATATGGATCCCGCGCTGCTTCGCGAACGCGAAGCGTTCAAAAAACGGGCGATGGCCACACCAACGTAAGTTTAATGGATTTCGCTTGCCAACATGCATTTACAAGTTGTTTTTATATTGCATTAAAAGCGTTGAGAAGAAAACCAGAACGGAGAAGGCACCTCCACCACCCAGCAGAGATGATTCTCAAAAGAGAATGCGACCACCAACCGCTCCAAAGCTGGATTCATCCACGTAAGTGCTCGCGAGCTCCACAAGATGTCCCTAAATCAATTCTGTCTCTCCCTGTTCCCTGTGCAGATATAAAACGATGTCGGGTAGCTCCCAGTATCGCTTTGGAGTGTTGGCCAAGATAGTAAAATTCATGCGCACCCGTCACCAGGATGGCGACGACCATCCCTTGAGTATTGAGGAAATCCTAGACGAGACCAATCAGCTGGATATTGGACAATCTGTAAAGAATGTAAGGCATCAAAAGTATTCTTATAGGTATTTCCCCATATATGTGTATATTTTATTATTCACAGTGGCTGGCTGGTGAAGCGCTTAGCAACAATCCCAAAATTGATGTGACACCAGATGGCACAAAGTTTTGCTTTAAGCCCGTCTACAAGATCAAAGACGGCAAGAGTCTGATGCGCTTGCTCAAGCAGCACGACTTGAAGGGTCTGGGCGGCATATTGCTAGAGGACGTCCAAGAATCTCTGCCGCATTGCGAGAAGGTTTTAAAAAATCGCGCTTCGGAAATTTTGTTTATTATACGTCCCATTGACAAAAAGAAGATATTGTTTTACAACGATAGAACCGCCAATTTTGCAGTAAGCATAAAACACCTTTATATTAATTACATTTCTAACTAACTTTGCAATGCAGGTCGATGACGAATTTCAGAAACTGTGGCGTTCCGCAACAGTCGATGCAATGGACGATGCCAAAATCGATGAATACCTCGAGAAACAAGGTGAAAATGCAGCCGATTTGTGTCCATGTCAATTACTTATTATGTTTATTATCTATTCTATTCCAGGCATACGTTCAATGCAAGATCATGGACTCAAGAAACCCGTGCCCAAGCGCAAGAAGGCGGCTAACAAGAAGCGACAGTTCAAGAAGCCCAGAGATAACGAGCATTTGGCTGATGTACTGGAGACTTATGAGGACAACACCTTGACCCAAAAGGGCGCAAATCCAACGTAGATGAACTAACAAAGTCTATAATTAATTTGTAATGTAATGTATAAATAGTAGTTTATAAAGAAATCAGCTAATTCGCTGACCTTACACAAAATAATTGCGCACATTTTTGTATATACAGTGGCTTACAGCTTATTTCAACCAGCACAAAAAAACAACTTTAATCAAGAGCTTCAATTACAACTAACTAAAATACAAACCAATTCAAAAGTATCAAAAATTATTAAAAAATGGAAAATTTTTTGAGTTTATGTAAAAATCAACTTTTATCCTGGATTTTAAAAAAAAATTGCCTTGATGCAGAAAGTTTCTCTAAACAATTCTAATAGTAACTGCAAAAAAAAAAATTTTTAAAAAACTCTGCAAGTATTTCTTTTTATTTTTTGTATGGGATGATCTCGGAAATGTTTTGTATGAAAAGGTGTAAAAAGTAGCAATTTTCAAAAAAATCATCGTAGTTAGTTGTAATTAAAGCTTTTGCTTTAAGTTGATTTTGTGCTGGTTGAAATAAGGTTTGAGCCACTGTATATTAATATAATATTATTGCAAACTCGCTAAATTCGCTGAAGGGTAGAATTAAATATTATATTGGTATTTATGCACAAGTACCCAAAGGTGATTTACAACCGCCACTTTTGCTATCTTCTAGTGGTTCTTTTTATTGGAATTTAAAAATATACGACGACGTACAAGAACGATGGTTAAAAGCAAAAATATGTAATCTCTGCTCTGGGGGACATAATAATAACAACAACACGCGTAACGGGCATATGTATTTTTGTTTGTTTGTGTGTGTGTGTGTGTGTGTTGAGTGCAATCGTTATCGATGTGCGGTTCGTTGCCGAGCCGATAAATTGGCCGCAAAGCAAAACAAAGACGTCAGTCGGCGCTGAAAAGCCCTCGACTCAAGTTATATATATTTTTGTAGCGGCAAATTTAATACCAAAAGGGGCTCAGAAAGAGAAACCCGTTTTGTAATTATTATTCCCAGTGTGCGTTCGATTTGTTTGATTTTGTTTTGTCTTATAAAACGTCGACAAAATGAAGTTTTTGTTGCTGGCGGTGACCGCACTATTGGCCTTTGGCTGGACGCCAACACCTGGAGACGCCTTGGGAGTCGAGTAAGTTGAAACTTATTAGAGAGAGAGAGAGAGAGAGAGCCTTGGCAGTAGAGCGAACACGACTGGGAGAGACCCTGTAGGTGTATTGTAAAAGAACACAGATCTGTTTGTGGTACTGCAAGACTGCTCTTCAGTGATGCCAAATGTGCTCCGAAAAAAAAGACAACCGACAAAGAAAAAAAAAAGGAAAAAATTCTGAAAAACTAAAAAAAATAAGGATAAAGGCTAAACTTTCTATTCCCATTTTTTTTAATTTAAAGGTTTTAAGGTCATTTTTGTTGTCATTGACCGCGCCCATAGTGCCTATTTAAAGATTTGCCAGGCAATTATTATTATGCAAATAATTGAAAAATTGTATAATATACACATTTAACTAATTGTTAAAATAGCATTTAACGTGTCTATTTTTAGACGGTCCTAAAGTCTGAGAGAAATTTACCAGTCTCGATATTTGTTTTTGCCTTAATATCGTTTCCATTTTCAAAAAGTTTTTTGGATTCAATTTGAATCGAAAAAAAGCTAGATTTTCGGATAGAAGATGTTTGAGATTTTTCGCGGCTGAAGCGGTTAAGGGCCAAACAAATCTATCCGAAAAAAGGCCAAATTGGCATCACTGCTGCTCTTGCCTTCATAAATTTACTACTATTTTTCAATAGTACTACTTTTTACTACTACTACTTTTTAATACTACTACTATTACTTCACTACTATAACTACTTCACTACTATAATTACTTCTACTACTATTGCTATTACTACTACTACTTCTACTCCTACTACTACTACTACTACTACTACTACTACTACTACTACTACTACTTTTGGCAAAGGAAATTACTTGATTCAATATATAATTTAATGTGGTTTGTCCACATTTCTCTTTTGAAAAACCCAAGCCACCCTTTCTACTCGCCAAGCGCAGGGTCTAATGAATATGGAAATTACAAATTTGAAATCCGCATTCTTAACATTTCTTGCAGTGATCTGGTTTATGGCTACGAGTGCCACAAGGGCGTCTGTCGCAAGGTGGAGCTGAGCGAGGAGAACTTCGCCAAGGCGATCAGTCTGCCCGTGTGCCGACTCTTCTGTGGCAGCAACATCGGCACCCTGTGGCCCAAACCCACGGGAGCTGTCCAGCTGGAGCCGCTGATGCGGCAGGTGGACATAACGACCATTCAGTTCCAGGTGCCGGGCACCGATGACAAAAAGGACAAGCTGTGGAAGAAGACGGAGAAGCGTTGGATGGACCAGTTGAATGCCAAGATTCCCAATCGTCGGAGCCTCAAAAAGGGTGGCTATCAATTCACCATCAACATCAACACGGCTGAAACTGAAACTCCCACCCGAATCACCTTGGATACGGATGAAAGCTATGTGCTCAGCATTCAATCCAATGCGGCTGGCCAGGTGATGGCCAACATAACGGCGGCCAGTTTCTATGGAGCACGTCATGGTCTGGAGACGCTGAATCAATTGATTGTCTTTGACGACATCCGAAGGGAGGTTCAGGTGACGGCAAACGCCTCCATCAGCGATGCTCCCGTCTACAAGTGGCGTGGTGTCCTCCTGGACACATCCCGCAACTATTACTCCGTCAAGTCCATCAAGCGAACAATTGGTAAGACACAACTTTCATATTTATTTAATAGAGGTCTGCATGGCGGCATTTAAAACGTCAAATGAGTCATTCATGCCCAACTGAATTGAATGAGTTCGGCTGCGTCTTCCAATGAATTGAATGAATGAATTGAAACCGAAAACTTCACATTCAAAAAAGGCAAGTGAATTGAATGAATTGAGTGAGGACAATAAGTGTTAATTTCCAATTTTGTGACGAAGAATATTAATTGTAACACATAAATTATTTTAAAAAAAAAAAATTTTATTCTGAGTACTGTGAAAATATTTGCTTCATTCATTTCATTTGCTTCTGATTCATTCGATGCCGTTCATATGAGTACTCAAATTAATGTCAAAAATGAGTATTCAATGCGATAAGAACCGGATCTTTGAAGTTACTCCACTCAGGGAACTGAATTAAACTCAAGAGTACTCGGAGAATCTCAAGCTTGAATGCAGACCTCTAGTATTTAAGGCAATCTCTCACTCTTTTGTCCACCTTTTGCAGAGGGCATGGCCATGGTCAAGTTGAATACCTTCCACTGGCACATCACCGACTCCCACAGCTTTCCCCTCGAGGTCAGCAATCGTCCGGAGCTGTCCAAGCTGGGCGCCTATACGCCCAGCAAGGTCTACACGCACCAGGACATCCAGGATGTGGTCGAGTACGCCCAGGTGCGTGGCATCCGAGTGCTGCCCGAGTTCGACAGTCCCGCCCATGTGGGCGAGGGATGGCAGCACAAGAACATGACCGCCTGCTTCAATGCCCAGCCGTGGACACAGTACTGTGTGGAGCCGCCGTGCGGTCAGCTGGATCCCACCGTGGATGACATGTACAATGTGCTGCAGGATATCTTTAGCGATATGTTCAAGCTGCACAATCCCGATGTCTTTCACATGGGCGGCGATGAAGTCTCCGTCGCCTGTTGGAACAGCAGCGCGACAATCCGCAACTGGATGACGGCACGTGGCTGGGGATTAACCGAGGCCGACTTTATGCGTCTGTGGGGACACTATCAAACGGAGGCACTGAAGCGTGTGGACATCGCGGCCCAGGGAGCACAGCCACCAATTATTTTGTGGACCAGCCGGTTGACCGATGAGCCCTACATTGATGACTACTTGGATCCACGGCGTTATATCGTCCAGATCTGGACCAAAGGCGACGATCATGTGATTAAGAAGATCTTAAAGCGTGGCTTCCGCATCATAGTGTCCAACTACGATGCTCTGTACTTTGATTGCGGCGGTGCTGGCTGGGTCGATGGTGGCAACAACTGGTGCTCCCCCTACATCGGTTGGCAGAAGGTCTACGACAATAACATCACCCACATCGGTGGGGATTACCATAACCATGTGCTGGGTGCCGAGGCGGCCATTTGGTCGGAACAAATCGATGAGCACACGCTGGACAATCGCTTCTGGCCGCGTGCCAGCGCTTTGGCTGAACGCCTGTGGGCGGATCCCGTCGAGGGCTGGAAACAGGCGGAGGCACGGATGTTGCTGCACCGCGAACGTCTCGTGGAGAACGGCATTGGGGCGGAGGCACTACAGCCGCAATGGTGTCTGCAGCACGAGAACGAGTGTCCCATCGATGCGTATCCCCGATAACCACCAGTTGGCTGCACTGCATCCACAAACAATTGTTATTCATATAGAGGAGATGGAGACCTTTGGATTGTTGGTCTTCTCCTCTTCGCTTTGTGCCTGCAATAAAATATACACTTGAACAAAATCCCGATTGACTCGTCGTTTAATAATTATTAACTTTAGATGAGATTATTTTGTTTATAGTGGACAGACACACTTGACTTGTCGCAATCTTTGTGATTTTTCGTGATGAATACAATGTGTTTATATGTATTTGTTGTTGTTATTATTACAAATAATAATAATAATAGATGCACAGCACAGTTCCCTTAGAATGCACTTCATTCATTCCATTGCTCCTCGTTGCGTCCAAATTTGTACACCAAGCTGCCAAAGAGTATGAAGACATTCTGCAGGAGCAACGAGACGCCCAGACTCGTATCCTTTTTATCTGTGTGCGCAAAAATAAGTCGACAATTAGAAAAAAATTATTTAAGCTAGTTGGAGTTTTATTTAGAGCAGCGGTGGGCACTTAGTGGCTCCGGGAGCGGCGACAGCTCCCAAAAGACTCGCTGTTGTTGATGTTGCTGTTATTATTGTGCTCCCGAATTCAGATTTCGTGCCCACCGCTGATCCAGAGCTCCCAAAAACCTATCAGCTCTCTTTCTCTCTCAACTGTCAATCAGTGATGCCAATTTGGCCTTTTTAAGTGTTTCAGCCGGGAAAGATCTCAATTAAATTAAATTGCATACAAAAAGGATTCTGTGAAACTTTTTAAAAATGCAACGATATTAAGGCGATAACATTTTCCCAGTACGAATAAATTGCCTGGAAAATACCTAAAGATTATAGGCACCATGGCCGAAGTTTAATGACAAAGAAAATGCCGAAAAAAAATCATTGAAGATGCTTTGACATTTAAATAATAAAAAAAATAGGAAATAAAGTTTAGCCTGTGTTTCTGTATTTTTTCTAGTTTCTTAGCTTTTTTCCTAGTTTTCTTTGGCTGTTGTCGTTTTTTTTTTCGGAAAAGTTTTGGCATCACTGGTGAATAGACGCATTTTATTCTGTTTTCGCTCAAACCAAAACCGATTATTTTTCGCTCATCTAGGGAAGAGCACAAGCGAAGAGAACAGTGTGCGGCTCAGTGAGAGAGCATGAGAGTGCTTTTTTTTTGTTTTCTGTGTTTAGCACTGCTGAGAGTTTTTTGCGAGCTCTGTCTGGTTTTATCGTTTACTAACCGTTGTTTATAAAGTCCGAGATCATTACCCAAATGGCGGCAATGATGGACGCGAATCCCATAATGAATCCAAGAAGTAACACGATTTTAGCATTTCTCGCTCCCCATTCCGAGGTATTATCTTCTGAAATCTACAAAGAAACAAAAACAACAACAATGACTCATTTTCTTTGTACACATATATGTATATACTGTATAATTGTAAATTATACGTCACTTACATGTTCGCCTTTAACAATATTTATCATGCAGAAGCTAATTGTGCCGAAAATGCCGATAAATACATGTCCTGTCGTTATTTGATGTGTGGAATCTCCAGACATCGCATCGATTATTATCCACCACCCTGTAAAGAACTGGGCGAAAAAACAAGGCGTAAATATATTTGCAATTACGCACCATGGGCAAGCTTTGTACTCACCATAAATCCCGCCACTATAGCGGCCACTTTGTTGATGCATTGCTCTGCTGAAAACCACTCCCTAATGCTCTCCAGAATGCCCATTGTTAATTTTTTTCTTAAATAAAAATGTTTTGCTGCAAAAGATAGATAAACTTGTCGCACCAGTATAATATATCGAATGTATCGAATCAATCGACTTATCGACCAATTGTCAGCGATACCAAAACAGCTGTTTAAACAAGATATCTGTTTGTAGCCCTGGTAACACATCGTCCAGCGCTGGTGGCAACACTGTTGTATTAGCACGTGCAAGACAATCGAAATAAACAAATTTTTGTAGTTAAAAATGAAGAAAAAGACTGAAAAACCCATTTCCGATGAGGAAGAAAGCACGGCAGAAGAGTCCGCAGAATCAGATGATGAGAGCGAAATGGATTTGGAGGCGAGCGCAACAGAATCTGATGAAGATGACGCCGAATCAGAAGCGGAATCGGACGAGAAACAAGAGACTCTGAAGAAATCAAGGGCTGAAATCATCGAGGAACAAATGCACAACAAATACGACCAGCTGAAGGGAACTCGATTGTATGTGAGATTCCCCCATAAGCTGCCGTTGGATGATCAGGAGTTCGACGCCAAGGTGAAGGCGCTGCATCCGCAGATAACAAAAGCAACAAAGCCACGTCAAAAACATGCGCGTTTTTGTCTTGTCGAGTTCAAATCGCAGGTGGATCGCGATGCGGCCTTGAAGGACATAAAAGCATCGATTGCCAGCGATGAAGCATTCAAGGGTATCTATGTCTCGCTGCCCAAGACCGATTCGGATGAGTTTGTCACGGAACTTGTGGCGCGTAAGCAGCAATCGCTGGAGAAAAAGAAAAACAAATCGCTGATAAAGCGTGCCACAAAGCAGGTGCAACGCAAGGACACCTTCACCTCATCCGTTGTCATCACCAATCTGCCCAAGACAGCATCCGTTGCCCAGGTGCGCAAGCTCTTTGAGAATGCCGTCGATATTCAAATCAAGCCCGGCAAGGGAAAATTCCGTGACTTTAGCGCCGCCACCGTCACCTTGCCCAGCACCTACGATGCCCGTAAGGCCATTAAACAGGATCTTAGCATCTCTGGCAGCAAACTCCAGTTGCGCTTTAACACAAAGCAGCAGCAGCAAAAACGACGTTCCAAGAAGAACTTGAAACGAAAGGCAACTGGCGAAGAGATGCCCATCAAGGTGGCCAGCAACAAAAAGGCCAAGAAAACTGTGGAAGCCAACTAGTTATTAACTGCATTAGGATTATATCTAAATAATATGTGTCTATATTTTAAAATAAAATATACTGCTAAATAAACTAATTATTTGACCGAAAATTACTAATTTTACGATTTAGGGCTGCAAAATATAAACATTCAAAATAGTGAAAAGGGGGAACCCCCGAATTCATCATTTTGGTCGAGTGACCTCGACTGTGTGACTCAGTATTTACTAAAAAATTTCAAAATATTGGAAAAGGATAAACTCCTGAATACAAAACTTTCGTCTGGAATTGCTTAGGATATAAAAGGAAAACCCAACTACAAAATTTGGTGTCTCTAACATGTATAATCCCAGATATCTAGCTGCTTATACAGACATGTATTAAAATTAAAATGTTGAATTAAATTTTTAAAATATTTATTATCGTACACGATATACATACATATACATAGTAAGGTATTTGTATTTTTTTTAATAAGCCGGTTGAGTTTGTTCTGCAAATACATAAGTTGCAATTTAAGCCCATTTTAATATTTTTATATTTGAGAGTGGGTAATTATTATGAGATTATATTGTGCTGAGCAGGAATAGGATAGGTCTAACAATAAGTGTGGATAGTGGGCAGAAAGGGGAGAGGGAGGAAGTATTGACTTCCTGAATGATTCATATGTGTTGTTCAGAGTTTAAATATCAAATATTCAACAACAATCGCACATATGTATGATATATGTGTATATGTATCACTATCAATAATATTTTTTATTTATTTTTTTTTTTTTGTTTGTTTGGTTCCAATGGACCCGTTGATATCAATATATATGTATATATGTAGGGGAAACTTCCTTCGTTTTTTATATATAATATATTCGTGTTACTTTCTCTCTGTATTGATTTTTCTTTAGTTTCGTCACGAAGCTTATATAGCTGTATATGTAGAATGAATATGTATGTATTGGTGCAGAAAAGTAATCAGCATTTAATTTCATATTCAAAATGCAAATTGTTTGTACGCAAGAGGAATATAACATCGAACAAAAGGAGGAGAACGCGATTTAATTCGAGTTTTTTTTTGTTATCATTTTTTGTATAGCTCTTGAAATATTTGTAATCACCGTACAAATAAATATATATGCTTAGATCAATATGAGTAGATTTTTTTTATAATTTCTTTTAGTTATTTAAAATTGTTTTCTCTTGTAAATACAATCAAAATTTATATCTTTGCCTGCTCATAACTAGCCCAATAACTTTAGAAAAAGAGTTCTTCACGTTCTTCACCTAACTTGGGGATTCCCCCAACTGAATCCTCATAGTGTTTGTTTCCATACAGTCTCACATATTTGCTGTTATTGTAGTATATTAAATACTTAACGTTCTCATTTAACATTACTCCGATAAATACATACACACATCAGTATTATAATTATTATTCTTATTAATTGTTCTTGACTTCTCTACAAGATTAAGGGCATCTCAATCAAATATATATAGTATTTTTTAAGGCGTTGAACATCCGCTGATTAAACCTCAGCGAAACTTGTGATTCATATTCATGTGATTTTATAAAAGCCATTCAAAATGTATATAATATTTAATATAATATGTATATATATATATTTATGGGCATATATATTATGCAATAGCTGATAAGGAAAGAATGCGGAGTCAGTTAACTTTTTCATTAGACTCTATTTCGAAGATCCGGGTAATATTTTTTTGTATTTGAGAGATGAAGGCTTAAGATATATTTTTTTAAAGATTTTCATTTTTTTATAGAGATTATCGGGGCTCTTTGGATAGTATCTGTTCGTGTACTCCCGAGATATTTTTACGTGTGCAGCAGCCGATCTCTGGCCGATGGTGAATTATTGTTGTGTGAGATTGAGTTTGCTGCACCGGCTAACAGATGCGGAGGAGGTGGAGGTGGTGGCTGCGCTGGCGGCGAACGCAATGGAATTGATGGCTGAACAAATCGTACACGTTCGGCATCCGTGGCGGCATTGTTCACTGCGGATGATCCACTACCACCACCTCCACCACCGCCACCGGCTGCTGCATTAAAGGCCGACGTAAAGGCTGTGGCGGCTCAAAGAGTGTGGTAATTGCGCTCATTGCGTGCCTTGTAGAATTTGTAGGCAACCAGACCAATGGCTATCAGGCCCAGAGTTAGCACAATGCCGCCAATGAATGAGGAGCCATCGAAATGATTACAATTCGGTGTTGGAGTTGGCTTTGGCGGCGGCGGAGTGGTTGTTGTGGTATTCGGACTAGCAGTTGTAATTGGACTCGGAGTTGTGGTTGTTGTGGTGCTGCTAGTGGGATCTGGTTTCGGAGTGGTTGTTGTGATTGGCGTTGGTGGAGGTGTTGGTTTTGTAGTTGTTGTGGTTGTATTTGGTGCCAATGTAGTAGTAGTAGTTGTTGTTGTTGTTGAACTTGAAGTTGTTGGATCAGTTGGCGGCGGTGTTGGTGGAGTTGTTATTGGTGCCGGCTTCTCAGTGGACGATGTTGTAATTGGTGCCGGCTTCTCAGTGGATGTTGTTGTTATCGGTGCTGCCTTGGTAGTAGTTATGTCTCCCGGCACTGTTACAGTGGTGGCCGACTCAGTAGATCCTCCTATTGAAACGTAGATATAAGCAAAATTTATTCTAGTCAAAGAAAGTTCCTTTTGTGTAAATCGTCTTCAATTACGCTTTTTACTTGCACACCCACACACACACACACACACACTTGAACTAGTGTGGCATTTAAAATTCCAATACATTCATATACTTGTGCACACATACAGTTAAAAATTCACTGCAGTGGCACACGTACACACGACAGACACATACATACGTAGTTGAATGAATTTCGTTGTGGCAAATCTTTCTTACCTTCCCCTCCGACTCCACCTTGACAACGGTATGAGGCAAACAGTCCCACGAACAGACATAATAGCAAATATTTGGCCTGCAGCTGCATTTTGTTGCTTTAGTTTTTAATGATAAATTGCACGACTACCGATTAACTTGTTTACTTCTTCGTATATTCGAGAACTGTGGGGTTTCTTTCTTTCTTTTGACGTGTTCGCTTATTGCTGTTGGTTCAAGAAAAAAAGTCGGTGAAAAACCAAAATTAGCAACTGCCCACGAAAATAAAACAAAATGTATATATTTGCCTAGTCAAATTGGCATTTACATATCTTTGTGAAATATTATTAAATCTAACCAGACCGCTCCACTTACCAACTAAATCAGCAACGCGCAATTAAAGAATGATTAATAAAATCCAATCGAACGAATCACGACAGATTTTTTTTTTGTACACTGCACAGAGTTGCTTGTTCTGCGATGAAGATACTTATCGATTCCTTATCGGTTGCCGAATGCGAAATCAGTGGAGCTGCGATTTTTAGTTCAATTTGCTAAATAGGCTCGTTAATTTTTAAGTCGACAACTTAATTACTCCATTGAAATTATTTAAAGCTTTTAATTTTCATAAGGATTTAGAATTTCATTTTCAGTTGATTTTTTCTTATTTATGATATGAATAAACATGGCTTATCAAAAAACAAAATTTTAAGAAAATGATACAGAAACACTTATTACTAATTTTAATGGTGTAGAACACGCAATAACGAATTCAGATTTCGTGCCCACGGCTGGTGTAAAAAGCTTAAAATAATGTAAAATAATGGAAAATATTGTTGAAACTTTCAACTAACCAACCCAATATTCATTCATATTATTCAATTCGTTCATGTTCGTTCATTTGAACTTTTTCTGTACGAAACGCCGCAGCTCTAAAAATCAGTGTTGTATAGAACGGTAACACTAGTCACACACACTGACTCAGACACTGGGGCTTTTTCATTTGTTTTATGGGAGCGGATTTAGATAAAAAAACGCGTTAAAATCGTGCAATAATCAAGATGACATCTTACGTACGTGCTATGTACGATTTTTCTGGTGAGCCAGGCTCATCGGAACTATCGATTGTCACCGGAGACATCCTAACAGTGACGAGGAGCGACGTAGGCGAAGGTTGGTGGGAGGGAAAAAACAGTCGGGGCCAAATTGGGCTCTTTCCAGCGGCCTACGTGGAGGTGATGTCCGCAGCCGAGGCGCGCCAGTTTACGATACCAGAGACAAGTGCTGCAACGCCGTCAACAACACAGGCACTCGATCCCTTTGGTATGCCACCACCAGCGCCAAGATATGATCCAACGCCTGATAATGACGACGACAGTTGGTCGGATAGCGACGATAATGAGACATATTCGGAAATTGCGCCACCTGGCGGCGGCGGCGGTAGGTCATCAACAGCGACACGCAATGCTGGCATCTCGCACTCAACTAGCGACTATGACAACAGGCATCTACCTGTTGCACCCAACGATGATACCGTATCGTTGAATTCCAATGCAGCGGCAAGTGCCAGTGCCGCCACCATGAAGAAGGGCATGTTTGCCAAAAGCTCCGATTCCTATATACTTGGCCTATTCACCAGCAAGGATATAATACCCGAATGCGAAAAGGCCTATATAACGCAAGTGGAGGACTCCATATATCAATGGACACAGAATCATTCACCCTACTCGGTGGTTGTGGCCAGTCCCAAAAAGGAATCCAAATTCAAGGGAATGAAAACATTTATTGCCTACCAGCTGACGCCTAGTTTTAATAATATATCCGTGAGTAGAGACATTATATATAGCATATACATATACATATGCATGTAGATAAGCCTTTATGACTATGCGTTTACACTATGCAACATGACTTGATATTCTAGAATTTATTTTTAAAACTCAATTTAACGATTTACTCAACATGAAAGAAACGCTAAACATTTAATTCTCTTGAAATGTACTTGTAATTAATTTTCAACTGAATAATTATGTTGCTTTGTGTAAGGCATGATGTAAGTTGAAGTTTGTGACTTCAATTGAAGACAAGCAAAAAAGGCATCGACACTGCTTACACTATGCAACATGATTTTGAATTTATTTCAAGAACTGCAAATAATGATTATTTGTTTTTGTTATCAAAAAATCATTCACTAATAATAACTTTAAGACACCGAGAAAAACACCAATATTCATTTTTATAGCTCATTTAAATGAATTTTCACCATTATTAAAATTTTCAAGTTTTATAGATTTGCTCACAAAATAATGATTAATTTGGTTTTTTTCTCAAAATAAATCTCAAGTTGTAATTTCGAGAAAGATTAATTTGTAACGGTTTGTCTTGGCTTATTGACAAGGAACTTGAGGGTAACAGTCTAGTAGCAGTAGCCAGCATAAAAAAAATACACACAGAAAGAGGGCGATTTATGATGAATTTAGGTGAAAAAATTTTTAGGGGGCCTCCACTAGTTTCTTTTTGTAGAATTTTTAAATTTCGACATTTTTAACGAAAAATAGGCGTTTGCAGCGTTTTTTTTTGTGCATATTGTCACTAATATGTTACTTTTTTATTAAAATTTCAATATTCAATAATAAAACTAGTGGAGACCCCCTTAAAAATTGTTTCAGCTAAATTCATCATAAATCGCCCTCTTTCTGTGTTTTATTTTTTATTTATTTTTGATTTGCATGCTGGCTACTGCTATTAGACTACTACCAAAATAGGGATTATTTGTTGAGAAGTAAAGTATAACTTAAATTTGATATTTCATTTGAAAGCAAATCTTTAAAACTTGAAATTAATCATTTAAAAAATTTGTTTAATAACACTCCTGATTTTTTAAGTTGTCTACACAGAACTCAGTTTAAGTAATGAATTACCAAATTAATGAATTTCCTTAGTAATAAAATATGTAACTAATTATGAAAGTTGAAATGTTGTGTCTGCGAATTATGTTGCATAGTGTAAGCATGATGTAAGTTGGAAGTTGAAGTTCTGAGTTCAATTGGGAGCAAAGTGGCAACTCACTTGCAATTCAATTATTCTCTTCTCTTCTCTTTATAAGTGTGTGAGTGTGTGTGTTTTTTTTTGTTGTTGTTCTTATTGGCATTACACATGACTCAGTTATCAGTGTGTGTGTGTGTGTTTGTATGTCACATTTCGAAATTGAATTTCTATCTAATCGCACTGTCTTTGTTTTTTTATTGCTATGCTTTGTTTGACAACAGGTGTCGCGTCGATATAAACACTTCGATTGGCTCCACGAACGCTTGACGGCAAAGTTCTGTTTGATTCCGGTGCCACCGTTGCCGGACAAACAGATCTCTGGACGGTATGAGGAGCAATTTGTGGAGCATCGTCGGGTGCAGCTGCAGGAGTTTGTCGATTGGGTCTGCCGGCATCCGGTCATGTCGAAATGCGAGGTGTGGTATCATTTTCTCACCTGCAAGGATGAAAAGATCTGGAAACTGGGCAAACGGAAAGCCGAATGTGATCCCTATACGTACATTAACTATTGCATGGCCATATCGCCGCCAACAAATCATCTGCTCCACACCAAAGTAGATAATCAGCTGGAGAGCGGATCACAGTTTATTCACAACATGGATGTGGCTATACGGAATTTGAATAACATTGCCAATGATATGGCCAAACGTTCGTTGGCCCAAAGCAAAAAGGAATTCCAACGCATTGGCGACGGTCTCTCCGAATTGGCCAAATCGCTGTCCATCGACGAGCGACGCGCCCCCACACGCAACGGTGTTCCGTTGTCCGAGAGCGTCGGTCGCATTGGCGGCATCTACATTGGTATTGGCCAAATGGTTGGGGATCAGCCAAAGCACGACTGGATACCGCTATCAGATCGGCTGCACATCTACAGGTGAGCTGTCGATATGTACTCACAAAATATAATTAAAATCAGCGGTGGGCATAAAATTTGAGTTCGGGAGCACAATAATAACAACAAGAACAAGATCAACAACTACAGCGAGTCTTTTGTGCGACTTCAAGGCACCGAATAGGCGGCAAAATAGTTGGGAGCAGTCTCTGCGCCCGGAGCCACTGCGTGCCCACCGCTGTTTTAAATTTACCTCGATTTGTCCTTGCGAAATCTTTAACAATATTCATCATTACTAACATGTTGTTATCCTTTTACAGAGGCGTCTTGAACTGCTTTCCGGATGTGTTCTCTAAGCACAAGGGCGCCATACAGAAGCGCAAGGAATGCGAGCGCATCACTGGCGAGAATAAGATGAGCCAGGCCCAAATGCAGGATGTGAACAGACGCACTGATGTCGTCTCCTATACGGTGCTAGCGGAGCTTACCCACTTCAAGAGCGAACGGGACACGCATCTGAAGCAAACACTCAAGTCCTTCATTGCCGAACAGATCAAGTTCTATCAGGGCGTTGTGGCACGCCTTCAGGAGGCCCATCGTCAGATTGAATAGTCTAATATCGAAATGTGAATTAAGGATGATCGGCTGGGAGCACTAGCGCACACACACAAATACACTACACTACAAATAGCTGAAAACATTCGCACGCGCGCATTTCAAATGCTTTAAACTTTAAACACAACAAAAACTAAAAACTAAAAATAACAAAAAAAAAAAAAGAAGAAATAATGAAAGAAATTTTCTTAAAATTAGATTGTGGTTTTAACTAAAAGATAAACTTATTCAATAATTATTGTCTGTAAGTGAAAAGTTGAGTATTTATACAGAAATTAACATTTACATGATTATACATATTATATATATATTAATATATATCTATCTATCTATATACACCGAAATTAAAATATATTTCTATATGTAAAACATTGACTTTTAATTCGCATTTCAAATGGGATTGGAGAAAACTTTTCGCCTTTTGTAAACTAAATATTTTCCCTGTTTTAAAGACTTTACTTATACATAATTCATACATCAGCATTTATCACTGCGGACGGCAGTCCGCGCTAGTGACGAAAACAGCACGAAGGCGACTAGCATATATACACAGGAAGAATGGAAAATTTGCCATGACCGTCCGATTGGGTCGAGTTATATACCGATCGAAAGGTACAAATGTGCATACTAAGACTTTTGGAAACTCACCAGCCCAACTGAATTAAATAAGTTCGACTGCGTATCCAATGAATGAATGAATTGAATGAATGAATAAATTGAATGAATGAATTGAATTGAATTGAATGAATGAATTGAATGAATTGAATTCAATGAATGAATTGAATGAAATGAGTGAATTGAATGAATGGAGTAAAATGAGTGAATTGAATGAAATGAGTGCATTGAATGAAATGAGTGCATTGAATGAATGAATTGAATGAAATGAATGAATTGAAAAAATGAATTGAATGAATGAATAAATTGAATGAATGAATTGAATTGAATGAATGAATTGAATGAAATGAGTGAATTGAATGAATGGAGTGAAATGAGTGAATTGAATGAAATGAGTGCATTGAATGAATGAATTGAATGAAATTAGTGAATGGAATGAATTGAATGAATTAAATGAAATTAGTGAACGAATGAATTGAATGAATGAATTGAAACCGACAACCTCACATTGAAAAAAAGCAGACTGAATTGAATGACGAAAAACGAGTAATTGTAGTTTCTTTTAATTTGAAGCATAAATCTAGTCACGAAAACATAATTTCTGATATTCAACTTTGTGACGAATGTATGTATGCAACATGTAAATTAAAAAAAAAATATAAAGAAAATTGTTCTGAAATTACTGTCAAAAATGAGTATTCAATCGATAAAAACGGGATCTTTGAGTTTATTCCAGGGAACTGAATTAAACTCACGAGTACTCGGAGACGCTGAAGTTCGACTGCAGTCGTGCAGACCTCTAGTAACTGCCCAGATGAGTACACGTTTTTTTGCCAACAACCCAGAAAAATAAAAGAATATTTGAATTTTTTTTTGCTATTCTGTTGCTTTTATCAGCGAAATTCTCTAAAAGGTTTTTCTTTATTTTTCATTTTCATTTTTGCTTTTGCCATGTCTCAGTTATAAGATTGTTTTTTGTTTTGTTTTTTTTTTGTGATTCTTGTGTTTGTTTGCTAAAACATAAATTATTTATGTAAGAAGATTGCACATTTTTAAGGGGGATTCGATATTTGTTTTGTTTTTTTCACATATAAATAATAAGCATAATGATTATGATATAATAATAATAATATAAAGGAATAACTAGTGAAAAACAGAAAACCTTCAATTGTAGCTTTGCTTTTTTTGCGGAATGAATACAAATTAAAAATTGTTGAATTTGCCTTTTAGCGCTGCGATTCCATTTGGAAGGATCTGGTTTTTTAGGTGCATTAGGATCAGGATAAGGTCTGGGTTTAGGGTTGGTCTAGTGGGGGACTTACTAAGTGTAATACATCTAGATAAAAACGCTATATACACACACACGAGTTAATAATAATAATAATCATAATAATAATAATAATATAACGCAGCTTTTGGGTTAACAATACATAATACAATAATTAGGTTCCTTTTGCCTTTATCTTTTCTTTTCTTTTTTTTAGTTTGCTTTCATTTGCTTCTTCGCTTTCTGAACTACGTGTATTTTTCGTTTTTCATTTCATTTTCTTTTCTTTTTTCTTTTTTTTTTTGTTAACAAACTACCAATAACAAATTTTTACTAATTGTTTATAATTATGTTTTTTTTTTTAATTATTGTTGTTTTCCGGTTACCTTGTTGTTTGTTGTTTAAATTATCGGAAAATTTTCCTTAGCAATTCCTTTCAATAAAATGAACTATACTTGACCTTTTTGACTTTTATATACAGCATAATTTGCTTAATTGCATAAGCAAATTAATTTGTTCAACATTTTTGGTGTAAATTTACAAAAGAGTTTCTAGTTTTTTTTTTAATATGCAATAAATGCACATTGGCAATAATTGCACCAAAAATTGTTAGTGACAAAAGTTGCATGTGCAATTAAACAAATTGGGCTGTATATAAATATATTAATTTATATATATATGTATATATATTGGGCATATCGGTTGCTGTATAGTTCTATATGCTTGTTTAGTTATTATCTCCTATATGTTTAATGTTAATATGCAAGTGTGTTGTTGTTGGTTATATGAATGAATTTTATCATCTCTTATATTCTCTTCCCTTGTTCTTAGCCATAATCGCCGGCATATCGGCCATGTTTATTGGCCGCAGCAGCAGCTGCTTGTGCTGCCTTTTCGGCCAGCAATGCGGCCTTTTGTTGCATGTAGGGATTAAAGTGTTGCATGTACATGGAGGCAGCTGCTGCTGCTGCATAGTTGTTGGCATAGTTTTGGTTGTTGCTGCTGTTGCTGTTGCGTTGATTGCTGTTGTTATGATTGCCCCATTGCTGTTGCTGCTTTTGATGTTGCTGCTGCTGTTGTTGATGTTGCTGCTGCTGCTGCTGTTGTTGTTGTTGCTGATGTTGCTGTTGCTGCTGCTGCTGTTGCCAGTAACCCTGCTCTGTCATATAGCCAGCAGCAACATCAGCAACATCGTTCTTTTGATAGAGATACGAATTGAGCAATTGATTGCTTTGGAACATATTCTCCATGGCAGCAGCTGCTGCTGTTGCTGTTGTTGGATAACAGAATTTGTTGTTATTGCTGCTGCTGCTGTGATTATTATTTTGATTGTTGGCTGCTGCTGCTGTTGAGGAGTGTTGTTGCTGCTGCTTGGCATGATAGTTGCTGCTGTTGCTGTAGTCATGTTGCTGTTGCTGTTGCTGCTCCTCGTAGCTATTGCTGGCTGTGTTTGTTGCCGTCGATGGCTCCTTGTGAGCCCGACTTGACTGTCATTCGCCAGTTGCCGTCACCGTTGTCCATTGCCAGGGACTGTTGTAGCCCTGCTTCGGGTTGCTGTCAACGAAAAGGTCAAAGAAATTAATTAAACATCTTTTGAGGAAATACTTTAAATCAGGCATTAAAACCATAACCGAAACCGTAAGATTTAACGGGTAAAAACCGATTGAAAATCAAAACCGTAACTGAAACCGAGACCGAAAAAAAATGTTCATTTGACCGAAACCTTTTAAACGAAACTCTGTAATCCAAAATAAGCGTTTAGTACCCGTTTCATTTATAACTACATAAAACTGAAGAATATGTGAATTCATTATTGTTATTATACATATTGTTACAATAATTATATTTTTGGAAAAAAAATTTTTTTTTTAAAAACCGAAACATACAAAAACCGGTTAAGCGTTAGGAAACTTTTATTCAAAGATTTTTCGTATCCGATAACCGAAAACCTAAATGCGAACGTAACCGAAACCGTAACTGAAACCAATATTCGTTTCGGTTTTAATCCCCGCTTTAAATACTGTACGTGAACATATGAACTAATGAATGGTAAGTGATAAATTCACCAGTGAATGGTAAGTAATGAATTCACCAGTGAATGGTAAGTGGTGAATTCACCAGAGAATGGTAAGTGACGAATTCACCAGTGAATGGTAAGTGGTGAATTCACCAGTGAATGGTAAGTGGTGAATTCACCAGTGAATGGTAAGTGGTGAAATCACCAGTGAATGGTAAGTGATGAATTCACCAGTGAATGGTAAGTAATGAATTCACCAGTGAATGGTAAGTGGTGAATTCACCAGAGAATGGTAAGTGACGAATTCACCAGTGAATGGTAAGTGGTGAATTCACCAGTGAATGGTAAGTGACGAATTCACCAGTGAATGGTAAGTGGTGAAATCACCAGTGAATGGCAAGTGGTGAATTCACCAGTGAATGGTAAGTGGTGAATTCACCAGAGAATGGTAAGTGGTGAAATCACCAGTGAATGGTAAATAGTGAAAATATTGAACATTTTTGAAATGTGTTCAATGAAATTGGGCTACTAGTTTATGAGTTCTTACCTGCCAAAAAGTGGATGCCACAGTGCCGAGTTGGCATCCATGCCCACACCAGCTGCTCCTCCTCCAACTGCTCCACCAGCAGCTGCTGCTGCTGCCTCCGCCAAGTGTTGCTGCTGTTGTTGTTGCTGCTGTTGCTGCTGCACCTCATGCGCCAACATGTTGCCACGTTTACGCAGCAACTGTTGCTGCTGCTGCTGGTGCTGTTGCTGAGATTGCAGCTGTGATTGCTTGGCATGCTCGAGGGGATTGTAGGTGACACATGCCTTGCTGGAGCGCAAGGTGCGTCCGCTGCTTGGCTCCTTGGCCAGATCAAGGGACGACGTCTTGTGCATGGAATTGACGCGACGCAGTCCATCAAACGGGACATTCAGCAGCGGCACCACATTGCTCTCCGGCTCCAAGAGATTCGATAGAGATTTGCAGGTAAGTCGCGGCTTGTGCTCTGTGACGGGAGCAGCAGCAGCAGCAGCAACAGTTGCAGGCGGAGCAGCAGCAGGAGCAACAGTTGCTGGTGTTGTTGTCTTTGCTGGCGGCTTGTTAAAGTCGGGTATGTGCAAAGGCGTGGCATCCGCATCCCGTCTGGCACGCTTGTGCTCCAAATGAAGATGTTGGTGATGTGGATGCTGATGTTGATGATGTTGCTGCTGGGAGGATTCCTTGTTGCTCTGTTGCTGCTGCTGCTGTTGGAGTAGTTTCTGCATGAATGCCAGCTCCATGGGATTGCCAAAGCCATTAAAGGCCGACGAGGATTGCTTGGCCGGAGCTGGAGCAGGAACTGGAGGAGCAACTGGCGGTGGAACTGGTGTTCCCGGCTCCTCCGCAGTTGGCTTCGGTTTCTGCATGCAATGCTTGTAGAGCTCATCCAAATGTTGCAGTCCAAACTGGCTGTTGTACAGCGGCAACAGATTGCTCATGAATTTCCGCTGCAATCCCAGCGGATCCTTCAGCGTCTTGAAGAATTCCTGCGACAATTGTCCGAAATAGGGCAACCAGAGCATCTGCTGGAGCAGCGCCAATGTGGTGGCATTTAGTTCCGTTGACATGCTCGAATCGGCAGCTGGCGAGGATGTGGGCAGTGGAGCAGCTGCAGCAGCAGCAGCTACAGCAATGGGCGTGGCAGCTGTGGTCTTGGCTGGACAAGATTTGTGCACGCCCTGATGTTGTGGCTTCAATGCACTTGGACTTGGACTTTGATTGGCCAGCACTTTGGGCAGGGAGACGGGCACGGGCACGGGCGTCATCTGGGCAGGAGGCGGAGCAACACCGCTAGTCGGTTTCGTCGTCGTCGTCGTCTTGGCCTGATCCGCATCGTTCTTGAGTATGGCCTCCAGTTGCTCCATGGTGACGACCAGAATGTTGGGATTCTGGATGATCTCCGGATAGGCAAAGGCCTCCGGCAGCCGCAGTTCCGGACGCGTGGTCAACAGCAAGGGAATCTCACGGGCTGGAGATGCCAACACCGCGCCGAGTCGATCCTTTGGCACGAGTATCGGATCCGGCACCTTCCACTGTGGATTGCTGATCAGCATCTTTAGCTGCGTCAGTGCATCCGGATCTTTGTCCATTTTAATGGCCTTGGGGCGTTTCTTTAACGGCTCCGCTGGCTCCGTGTCCGCCTCGTCATCATCCTCGTCGTCATCAATGACCACGGTGTGCAGCTTGTCAACACTATGGACACCATGACCATGACCACGTCCCGTTGTCGCCTTGCCCAGATCCATGGGCTCCGCCTGCTGCTGCTGTGCATTGCCATTGAGCTTGAGGAACTGCTCCAGTATGAGATGCTTGATCGTCTCCGAGGTGGTTTCCACCTCAGCGGGTATACTCGTCGCTGGCAGCTGGAGCAGCTCTGGATCTGGTGACTTGCATTTCAAGATATCCGAACTGGAGGTGACCGCACACTGACTACGCGACTCCGACGGCGGACAGACTTCCTCGCGTTTTTTATAGCTCAAATCCTTGGGCGTTTCATCCGTCACCAGCACCACGGACGGCTCTTGTTCCAGCTCCAGCTCCAGCTGCAGCTCCTTCTCCAGACTGGGCACAACGGTGTTCTCTGTGTTTGCTTGTTGCGCCTCCGCCTCCGTCTCCGTTTCCGCCTCCACCTCGGGTTGCTTGTCAAAGGCATCGATGCCCAGAAAGAGATCACCATTGAGTCCCTCGATCTCGCCGGCCTCATTGAAGGACAGGCACTTGGGTGCATCGCTGCTGTCCATGCCCAAAATGCTGGGCAACTCCTTGCCCGCCACCACATCGGGCACACAAAACGAACTCAAACCCGTTGGAGCTGCAGCTGGAGCGGCTGCTCCTGTTGTTGTGGCCAGATGGCCATCCTCGCAGCTGCGCTTCACCAGCGAATCCAACAAATCGTCACCATTGCTGCCATTGTCACTGCTGCAATTCTGGAGCAGCTCATCGGCATCATCCAGCAGATCCTTTAGATTCTTGGTATTGGCATCCAAACTGACGTGATCCGTCAATGGTTTGCCCGCCTCCTCCTCCTCCGCCGGCTCCACTTGAGCTCTAGCATTATCCGTGGCCTCCACGCTGGGCGCAGCCACGCCCCTGGGCAAAAAGAGTCCCGTCTTGGGACACAGCTGCAGTTCCAGGGGCGCTGGTGATGGCGATGCCATTGGCGTTGTCGTTATCGTTGGTGAGCTCTGATATGTTGGCGTATTGGGATTGCTGTTGGTGCTAATGGTGCTAATCGTCTTGGTCGCCTTGGTCGATGCATTCGTCTCGCTGTCCAGCAGCGCATCAAAGCAGACATCCGCCTCCGCTTCCGTTTCCGCTTCCAATTGCTGGGCAGGCACAACGACAACATTCTCAATGACAGCGGGCAGATTGTCAGTGTGCTCCAGCAGCAGTTGCTGCTCCTCCTGCTCTTGCTCCTGCTGCTGCTCCACTTCCTGCTGTTGATCCACCTCCTCCTGGATGGCAGTCCAGTTATGCAGCTGCTCCTTCTGCTCCTGTTGCTGCTCCTGCTCCGCCATCTGCTCCGCCTCCTGCTCTATGGATTGCTGTTGCTGCAGTTGCTCCCGCTTGACCTTCATCAAGGGCGCCGCCGCACTGTGGAAGAACTTGACAATACGCGTGGATGAGGCATCTGTGCGCGGCATGGAACGCCAACCATTTGTTGTCTTGGTCAGACGAATGCGATTGCGCTTATCATAATCCTCGCAACGCACCTCCACAATCCGTGTGTCATCCTGTTTCACCCACAGGAAGATGGGATTCACGCTGGGCGTTGTTGGCGACGCTGTTGCTGCGGTGCAAGTTGTTGTTGTTGTTGTTGCTGCTGCTGCTGGAGTTGTTGCTGTTGCTTGTGGCAGCAGCAGTTGCTCTGAGAACTCACAGAGTTCGGGCATTGTTGCTGCCACGGCTGCTGTTGCTGTTGCGGCAGCAACTGTTGCTGTTGCATTTGATGCGGTTTTGGTTTCAAGTTTCACTGTGGCCACCATTTTGGCCTTGGGCTTCTCTGGCTCTCGTTCTCTTTCAATCTCTGCCTGCATTGCTGCTGGCATTTCCACAGCAATTGTTGTTGCTGGCACAGCAGCAATAACTTGCTCGCCAGCTGCAACTGTTGCTGCTGCGACAGCTGTTGTTGCTGCTGTGCTGCACTTTGGTTCCGTTTTGATTTCACGCAATATATTCTTGTTAATACGCGGCGTATTGGCCACTTTTAAGTGTCCAAATTTTTGTTTGGCCCTCGTGCATTTGCCCCGCGATCCGCCACGCCCCCGGCCACGGCGTCGCGTCGGCTGCTCCTCAAATACCAAGAATATATCGCGTGCGATTTTTCGTCGCTCGGATTTTCTGTGGCACACGGGCGGCGCTGCATCAAATTCCTGTTTAACAGCAGCAGCAGCAGCAGCTGTTGTTGTTGTTGCTGTTGTTGTGGCTGTGCCATCATCCTGTTTACCGTTAGCCTTGTCGCCATCGCTGCCGCTACCGTTACCGTTAGCTACACATTCACTTGGCCTGCAAGTGTTCCTTGGCATTTTACGGCCGGCCGCCGTAGCTCCAATTGCTTCAATATTATTCTTGTAAAACGATTGTCATTTTTCTTTGCTTCTGTTTTGTTTTTTTTTTTTTTTTTGTTTTTGCTTGCGTTGTTTTTCTATTTTTCTTTTATTTTTTTTGTATTCCTTTTACACCGTATGCTCTTTTTCTCTCACTTCTTTCTTATTGGAAATTGGGGTGCAGAGGCAACAAAACTCTTGTTGGAACGTCGTTGCGCGTATCTTTACAGTTGAAATTCGTCTTGCAAGTCTTGCATTTTTCCTCTTTTGCTCTCTCCACTTGCCACAGCTGCGTTCCTAATTTAGTTAACAACTTCACTTTATGTGTTTCGCCTGTGCAGCTATGCGCTGTGTGTTTTTTTACGTTGACAAAATCAATGAATTTAGGGTTGTTGATATATTTATCAAAATATCAATATATCGATATTTGTATAAAAAATGATATATTTATATCGTGGTATTTTATTTGCCGATATATCAAATATCTGGGTTTTTTTTTTGATATTGTAAGAAATTTGGGCGATGGTCACTTTGTGATCTGTAAGGCAAGCGAAAAGAAATGTATTCAATTTGGTGGAATAAACGAATTGAATATGCTGGTAGTGTTGCCATTTTAGCTATTTTAGGTGGCGGATTTGTGTTGCACAAAATATACAAGAGGTGGCGGCACAGTTCTTCAAATATGTGGCAGCCTTGGTTTTCTTTTTGAGAATATTTTTATTGCAGCATTTTTTAATTTTTAAGCTATGCCTGCTCATGCATGAGCATGAGTGATTTTTAAAGCAATGTCGACTTAATTTTTTTTTTTAGAATTACTGTATCTGAATTTACCGACCAAGTGGTGGCGAACTACAATAATATTATTATTTCTCTATTTATTAAATTCTTAAGTTAAATGGTGCAATTATTTAAAGTCTATGACCAGTTTTAGATCCGGCAGATTATGGTGTTCCCACCTTGTTGTGCTAAAGCTGCCACATATTTGACATATCCAGGGCTGGCACATGAATTGTGAATCAGTATTTCCACATTTGCCACAACATTCGGCAGACGCGGACGTGCTCGGACGTGCTTATTTTTCTGTCGAATCGCCGCTGTGTTGTTGTTGCCCTTTATAATTTGCTAATTCTTTTGTAATACATATATTTCTATATGTATCGGCATTGCACAGTGATATAAGAAAAAGAAAACTGCATGCGTGAAATTGATATATGTGAGTGTGAGTGAAATACTAGAATAATTACAATAAAATGGATGCAAGCAACGATGAGACGCTCAGCGCTCAACAACAACAACAACAACAAGAGTACTATGAAAACAATTGGAAGTCGGCCAATCATGGAAATTCCTTATCAGACAGCAGAGATTATGATACAAACTCGACGCGTACATCGCTAACGGGTTCGCCACCAATAACTGCGTCATCGCTGCAACTAGAATTCAATGGGTTTGAAGACAAGGCATTATTGGCATCTTTGTTGGCGCCCAAACTGGAAGCTGATGGTGGTGGTGGGAGTGGAAGCAGTAGCAGCATATATAGCGGACACAGTCACACGACTGGGGAGCAACAGGTGCTGCAACCTTTAGGCTTAAGTTTAACACTTGAGGCGGACGATGCGACGAGAACAACAACGACAACAACAACATACACGTTGTACGGTGATGTGACGGATGTGCAGACACAGGCACAGACACAGACTGTAGAATATGAGGACATAGATGATGACGACGAGGTATTCACACTGAGACCGCTGACAACAACAACAACAACAAGTGCACCCCTGTTGCTAACCAGCACCACAACCTCAAACACCAACACATCATCCTCGCCCACATACACAACCACACCCACTTCATTAAATCACCCAACGACAACAACAACAACGACACAAGTTCCGTTACCAATAATAACAACAGTCGGCACGTACAATCTGGATGACATTTGTTTTACGCTGGAATATCAGTTTGAAAATCAAAAGCTTGTCCAGGTGCAACCACCAACGGTGGTGTCCTTCAGCATGGAGCCAACAACAAAAACAGAGATTAGCAGTAATAATATTATGCAGAACAACAACAACTCATCAACTTCTCCTACTGCATATTTCACACTTGGGACGAGGTAGTAAACAACACTGGCAGCCTCATTGCATGCTTTGCAACACTGTTTGGACTTTGCTTTTGTTATTGTTATTTTAGCTGTTCTTGCTGATCGATAATTTATTTTACATTTGATTACCATTCATATTATTGCTTATCGATAGCTTTATGCATTTGATTAACATTCATATTATTATTGCTTATCGATAACTTTATGCATTTGATTAGTACTCATATTGTTAATGTAGCTATTTTTGGTGTTATTTAAAATAAATTATAAAATGTTGGCAGGTGTTTGCACTTTGCTTTCAATTTCGTATGCTGACCCCCCTCACCCAGAATTATGTCCACGTCTAAATTTTCCACTGCCCACACAAAATATCTGTTTGTTGCATGTTTGCTTTTCCTTCCGTCTGGTGTCTTTCTGTTATTGTTGTTGCTGTTTATGCTTCAACAAACTAATTAGATGTACATATCGTCTGTAAAAAGTCTAAAAGATTTATATTTTTGCTCTCACCCATGGCAAAAATTTGGCAAATTTCAACAATTCCAATGTCCACTTATTACAACGCGCGTCCGTTAAGTGTCCGAAATGCTGCCATGTTGTTGCTAATTGCCTGATATATGTATGTATGTATGTGTTCGCCGGTGTTCACCCACACACATACTCATGCAAACATACAAATGTGCCTATGTGTGTGTGTATTCGATATTCGATGGCAATGAGAATGTAACGGATTTTGTTGCTGCGACTGCAGCCGCCCATTCAAATGATTGTATCCAAATCATTTGTTTGGTCTAAAAATAATTACGCCGATGAACGCATTTAGATTTCCCCCACCCCCACTACAAAATACAAAAAGACACACACACATGGATACATATATTAATATGTATACACAAACATATTTGATGTGTAAGTAGAAGCACAAAATTTGTATTTTTCCCCAAATTCATTCACACTTGGTTTAAATTAGCCGGCTTCCATTGCGGCATTGTGAAATTCTATTCGAGAATATTCTGCCTTGGAAACTGTTAATATATTGTAATTTGCACTATCATTGTATTTTTATTTTGACCTGTTAATTGCTTTCTTTTTTACTTTAATTTCATTATCTGCTTACTAAATCTTCCGTTGTATGCTTTGTTTATGTTGTCAATACCAATAAGATGTTTGGTCAGATTGGAAATCAAATGTTCTTATTTCTATGCAACTTTTTATCCGTGCTGTTCTATCCGATTTTATCCGTTTATTATCCCTGAAAACGCGGTTGTCACAATTGGCGTTTTTGCGCTAAATCTGCCTCTGGCAAAAATAACGTAAACTGCAAAAAAAGGTTTTGGTTCTTTTTTAGTCAATTTGGGTATTTCAATCAGATGTTTTTAAGTGGCAACCGTGCCTGGAAATCGTGTTTTTCTTTTAGTTTATCTCTTAGAAATCATCAACAAATTTATTTGTATTTGATAATAAATGATATCTTTCGATGTGTTTAGTCCCAACTTTTGTAGTTGTTTTCATTTTTAGTACAATAATATTTAAATTTTTTTTTCTAATTTGTATTGCTCTGGCCGTCCTCCGTCCTGTTGTTGTTGTTCTCTCTTCGTCTACGCCACGCTATTTTTATCAGCATGAGTCTTCCACCTCAATCATATTTCTCATTTTTCAGCGCTCGCGAGATATATGAGAATAGGACAGGTTGTCGATGGTGGAGGGGGGGGATTCTCAGCTGTCAGCTGTGTTCGTGACAGGGACAGCGAACAGTGATGACGCAGGGCGGAGGGCATGTCTGGTACCCCCCAAGCACATCCCAGTCCGTTAGTCTGTCGTCCACTCGCCCACGCACTTGTTGTTTATTCTAATTGGAAATTCTGTTTATGCATGTGTGTGTGTGTTTTTCTTCGGTTTTCTTTTATAGTTCTTTCGACGCTGTGTTTGACCATGACAATATTAAATATTAATTAATCTGGTTATTTAAGCTTAAAGGGGCTTCCACTGAGAAAGCGAATCCGTTAGTTTGCATTGTTTTGTTTTTGTGGCTCTCCTTTTTGACAGATGTTTCTGCTTTGCTGGCTGTCAACTATTTTGTTGTTGTTGTATTCTTGTTGCTCTTTAACCTCACTAATCTAAGCATCAGGCATACATATGTACATATGCATGTATATGTGTGTGCATATACAATTAGTCAAGTAATTGTTCGGACAAAATATAAAATTCCCACATTTTAAATTGCATGTATTTTTGATTTTTGTATTATTTTATTTTGATTCCTAGAAAAAGCTAAAAATAGAAAAAATAAGGCCCATTGGTCTTAACTGCACATTTATCAAAATAATAAACAAATGTGATTTGATTTCTTTGTCAACACAATTTCTTGACCAACTATATGTATGTGTAATTGCGATATATGTACAAACATACATTATTTTGATGGCCCACTGACACAAATTTCAGTTTGTTGTTGTTGTTATTTTTATTGTTGCCGTTTTGTTTCCAATTGGCGAGAGATTCGATATTTCGATAGAATAACGATCAACGATCTTCCAGCTATATCGAAGAGCAGAATGAGCCAGACGATGACGATGAGCTGGCTCACTGCATACACCCGGGCGCCTTGCATAAGGATACCGATGTGGATCAACTGATGGCGATGGCGTACGAGGTACTGAGCCCCCCATTCCATGAACAACAAACAACAACGCCCACAATACGCACGCACACAATCGCAAAATTGTGTGTGTATAAAACGTGTGCCGTAACTAACGTTTGTAACGCTGCTTGTAGCAATTAATCGATAGCAAAAATAATCGATAACCATAGAACTAGTCAACAAAGTGATGCTCGCTGCTCAAATTTAGTTAATCACTTTTCGCATATCAAACAGTCAACTTGGTGCGTAGTTTTAGTTAACCTTTGACCTCCTCTAAACACACACAAATACTCATATACACAAATAAAATTCTATTCACTCTGCATGCATTTTTTTAAATAGTACATATTTATATTTATTGGCCGACTTACGAGTACATAAACATAATACATACCTAACGACCTAATGACTTTTTTCGAAAACCCACGACTTTGTACATATTTTCTCAGTTATGCAAAATGTGCAGCTCATATAATAACAAATAATATGACATTTGTCTACCAACATGTACACACACACATACAGAGCTCCGACGAAGCTCTAAGCCGTTATAAATGCAACTATGAGAACTGTTATCGCAGCTACAGCACGATTGGAAATCTGCGAACGCATTTAAAAACCCACACAGGTGAGTGAAATTTCGATATCAACAATTATCGTCATACAGAAATATCGTTCAAAAATACATAGTCCCGAATGCGGTTGCCACTTAAAAATTTGTGATCGATTTCGTTCACAAACACTTAAAGCAATAACAAACATTTCCAAAGTATTCAAATTTTAATTTTCATTTAGTCTAGGCATTAAGTTGCCTAGTTGTCATGTCGCCAACTGAAAAAAAGAGCAAGTCTTAGCGCAAAAACGCCAATTGGGCAAACCGTGGTCCGGAAAAATATTTATCGATAATCTGATATCGTACCAACGTAACAAAATAATAATGTGAAAAAGGCATTTTCATGTTTATTCTGCTTTTTTCACCAGCGAGTTTGCCAAGTTCAATAAATCAAATTGTATTTCTACTCGTTTCTTTTCATTCACTCGATTTAGAATGCTTTCCAGGAACTTGTAGAAGGGATCCTGTGCGGCATTACAGTTGCACTGAGATCCGCAGTGTGTTCCACTTGGCGTTGTGCTCTTTTCCTCGCTGAGCTTTTTTTCCAAAACACTCTTCAGCATTTCCATCACCTTTACAAACTCCGATTCAGCTTGATTTTCTGAAGTCTCGTTGACTGTTTCTTCGGTCATCGTAAACTCATCGAATTCATCGACATTGCTGATATCGACTTTAACGCTATCGAATTCGCTGGTAACGTCACTTTCCTTTAGCATCTGATTATCGAGTTCCATTTGTGTTTCACATTCAATGTTCTGCCAAACGCGCACTTGAATGTGTTCCAATAAATATAGCATATCATAATAGAACTCCCAAGCTCGATCCTCTTCAGATTTATGCTGTTCACGCACAAAACGATCACGCAAAAGTTTCCAGCGTTTTTTCGTTTGGTTAACTGTAATATTTAAATTTATTGCACTTGTACATATGTACGTATTTACATAGATATGTTCATGTGTGCTTGCGTGCGTGCGTGCACTTTACTTGCCTGGTAAACCGCACACAGCAGCGACGCTCGCCCACGCTCTTTCTCTTAGCTGGCGATTGCGAAAACCAATATTCGACTTATTGTACAAACAAGGATACCGTTTCACACCCTTAATAAGTTTTAACTCAATGTCTTTCATTATGATTTTTTAAAGTTTTGCATGCGTGCGTGCGCTGCGGCCACTGACGCTTACTATTCCGCTCTGACCAACACTGTCCATGCGCTGAGACAGGGCTGTTATGCACGGTAACGGCAGCAAATGACGTCACAAGCCACACAAGCAGAGCTTTTAGGCAATTTCTAAAATTAAATTTTAATTAATTTCATGAATGATGTTTGAATTTCAATAATTATTTGTTACATTAATTCAAATGAACTACAACGACTGGATCAACCCAAATTATATTAACAAACTGTCTCAAATGAAACTTAACAAATACTTGCAACTGTTAAATTTAATAACCCAGCAAACAATTTCTATCGCGAGAGAGTCACAGGCGACTCGTTTTGAAGTTTCAGGCGACATCGCCTTCTCATAGCTTTTTGATCTCCTTTTGCGATCCTTTGATTAACAGCTTTCTATCGCTAAAAAGAAATCGCCTGGAAGTTTCATCTTCTATTAATCTCTTGCGCGACTCGCAGAAGACTGTTTTCGGCGATGAACGATTGTACAATCGCACAAATGTTTGCTGGGAACTGGCGAAAATGTTAAACCTACCTGACATGTCTATTGTGCCATGTTAGCCAACACTGTGCGCTGAAACCGTTGGCGAATTAAATTAATGTTATTTAAAATGTTTTTATATGTTGTATTTAAATATTTAATATGATTTGCAGGTGACTACAGCTTCAAGTGCACGGAGGAGGGCTGCAACAAGGCGTTCCTCACATCCTATAGCCTAAAGATTCATGTCCGCGTCCACACCAAAGTGAAGCCCTACGAGTGCGAGGTGAGTGGCTGTGATAAGGCGTTCAACACCCGCTACAGGTGAGTATCCATGATAATTATGAATAAATAGTCGGTTGTCTAATCAATGGCAATCTTATCTCTTAGATTGCACGCCCATCATCGTCTGCACAATGGCGAGACATTCAATTGTGAAATGTGCCAGAAATGCTTCACCACGCTGAGTGACCTGAAGAAGCATATGCGCACCCATACTCAGGAGCGGCCCTACAAGTGTCCCGAGGACGATTGCGGCAAAGCGTTTACCGCCTCGCATCATTTGAAGACGCACCGGCGCACGCATACCGGGGAGAAGCCGTATCCTTGCCAGGAGGACAGTTGCCAGAAATCGTTTAGTACCTCGCACAGCCTCAAGTCGCACAAGAAGACGCATCAGCGTCAGATGCTCAACAAGGGCAAAAAGAAATTGAAGCGCGCACAAAAGCAGCAACAACAACTGGAACAGGAACAGGAGCAGGAGGACGAAGAGGAGCAGCAAGCAGATCAACAACCACAAGTGAAAGTAAAACAGGAAATCGAAGTGACGGACATGGTGCTACTTAATCCCGGTAGTCACAGCTCGGAGACAACGAGCAACGACAGCGGCGTTGTGCTGCAGCAAGTGTCCAATGTTTTCATGCTGCCAGAGACATCGCAGGCGTATCCATTGTCCTATGCCGCCGAGGAGGAGATACCCAGTCCCTGGATCGATGCGGGCGTGCTCGTTTCCAAGCCCATTATGGCCATGGCGCCGTTAACCGATGCCTGTGTTGCCCTGCCCACGGAAATGCCCAGTTTTGTGGATCTGAAGCAGAGCTTTGGCAATGCCATTAGCGGCAATATGGATGAGTTGACAATGACACCATCACTGGATGTGGAAATGTTAAACAGCACCAATAATAATCATAGTAATAATAGTAATCAAACTGATGCTGCCACGTTGCCCACGCTGGAATTGAATCCGCAGAACATTGAGGAACTGCTCAAGGACGATAGCTTCGACAATGACGAGGACATGGAGACAGAGTCTCTGCTTAACGATATACTTATGACCATTGACAACAACAGCGCCCTGTTGCAGGCGACGCTGCATCAGGCGGCCCAGGTGCCTAGCGATGCCTCCGGTTTGGTGGAACTGGACATCAGGGACAATAAGCCAACGCTGAAACAGATCACAGCAGATGCGGGCATCTGTAATTGCACCAATTGCAAGTGTGATCAGACCAAGAGCTGTCACAGCGGTGACTGTGGTGCTGGCGGTGGTGGCTCCACCGCATTGAAATCTGTTAAACCCACCACGACAAGCAGCTCCAATGGCGCCGCTGGTGGCAAACGCATCTGTGGCAGCACTGTCACCAAAAAAGTGAGTAAACGCGAGGCGGAAATGAACCAAAACATCGAGGATGTTGCTCTGCTCTTGCAAAATCTGGCTTCCATGAGTGGCGGCAACAGCTCTGCTGGCGGTGGATGCTGTGGCGGTGGTGCTGCTGCCAAGCCTGCGCCTCCTGCAGCTACCAATGGTTGTGGTTGCTCCTCAAGTGCACCGAAGCCAGCGGCAACTGGTGGTTGCTGTGGTTCCGCTCCAGCGCCACCTGTCAGCTCTGGCTGCAGTGGTGGTTGCTGTGCACCACCGGTACCAGCACCCGCACCCGTTGTGGTGGCTTCCTCTGGCTGTTGCTCCAACAAATCGCCGCCACAGCCGCCGCCTGCCGTCATCAGCAGCAGCAATGCAGTCAAGGGCAACTCCTGCACCTGCAAGAGTCCGGCGGAGGGCGTGGCCAACGGTTGCTGTGTCGTCATCTGCATGAAAACATTGCAAGCCTTGCGCAAAGTTCTGACACGCCGGAACCTCAATTTAATGCTTTGCCCGCAGCAGAGTTAAATACAGCCGCCAACATAATCAAAATAATAATCGATAAACGCAGCAGAGTTAAAAACAATAATAATCGATAACCGACAACAAACAATACCAAATCGACTCTTTCCACTATGCAAGCATTCACGTTATTTGTAGTGGAAAGAGTATAAAAAAAGCCACAGCTTGTAAAAAAAATTCAAAACCTAAAGCCAAAACCAAAACCAATGTAATAAAGTATTGTATTTTGTGCCTATTAAAAGTATTCCATGTTATTGAAAAAAAAAGTAATAGTATTGTTGTTGTTGTTTCTTAAATCTTTGAGCAGTAAATAAAACCAAACGCAGAAGTTAATTTAACCCCTTTGAAAAGCCGCCTTAACTAAATAATAATACTTTATATACAATTTAAAATACATATACAAAACATGCTTTAATCTAATGCTTAAATTGTAAAGCAAATTATTTGTTTAACCTTTTGTATGAAAATTGTTGAAAATGCTTTAAAAAACAAACAAAAATGCATCAAGTTTGAATTAATTGAAATGCTTTATATATTTATATAAATATACATCTTTATAACTGAAAATTGTATAAAGTCGAATAAAAATAAAACTGAAAATGTTGTTTTATAATTATTGCTGTTAAATTGTTTTTGTTGTTTAATTGTTGCGCGTTCGCTTCGGAATGCAGCTTTGTATAGAATCTTGCTAAATTCTAAAAATGAGAAGCTCCCTAACCGTACATTTAAATATATATCTCTTGTTTTTCTGTATCTATTTCTTTGTTTATTTCTCTATTTAATCCTCGCCAGCTGGTATGGCTTCCTCTAGACGTCGCACGAATTTAACACGCAACTCCGTCACATTGTCGCCCTTCAGTTGATCCTGCAAGAGACGCAATCCAACAAAATAAAATATATAAATTTAGTAATCTAAAATAAAAACTACACCGCCAAAAATAACCAATAAAGTATTCCACACACAACACACACACACACGCACACACACTCAGAGATTATGACTGCAATTTGTATAATAAATATATACATAAATATGTGGTGCCTTCCTTATTTGAATTTCACATAATTTATTAAGAATTTAAAAATAAAACTTGAATTAAAATGTTAGAAGGTCAAAATAATATGGAATATATAATATTTAATTATGTTATTTAGGTGTAATTCTGATTTTAAAAATAAAATAAAATTTTTATTTTTAATGAACGCAATGAAAAGATTTTAATTGTTGAAATTTTTGTTTTAAAATTGACATATTTTTAACATTTTAAATACCGATATTTCAAACCGAAACATCCAAAAACCGGTTAACCGTTACGCAACCGATATAAAAAAATAAAGATAACCGAAATTCTAAATGCGAACATAGCCGAAAGCGTAACTGAACCCGATATTCGATTCGGTTTGATAACCTAATTTGAAATTAAAAAAAAATTATTTAGTGTACAAAAAATATGACCATTAAGTTTTCAAAATACTATTTCTGTCTAATCTCAAATAAATTTAAATATTTATATGTAGACAGTCTTTGATTCTAGATGATTTTGAAATAAATTTAATTGTTTTTTTTTTTTTTGCTGTTCACTTTTAAAGAAAACTCAAATAAACTCAAATAAAATATTAAATATTTTATACAAATTTTAATTTTCTAAAATGATTGCCAATTTTTGTATTTAATTTTCTTTGGGTTTCTTTTGATATTCTTAGTATGATATGTCGAAATTCCTATAGGGAAACATGCATATATATGTGTGTATATATGAATATATATTTTCATGTACCTGAACAAACCAGCATTGCACCTCCAGCTGGACCATTTCGAGAGCACCACGAATGCAGCCGCTGAGAATGGCGCTATAGCGTAAATTGGACAAATCAGCGGGCAGCTCGACAAACTCCGTCAGGGGATTCGCATCGAACAGCAGCGAGAACTCATCGGATGCCGCCGACCAGTTGGATATCGTGGGCTGGACATTTAAATAGATGCGAAATGCCTGCTGTATGCGATCCGCCGTCTCTCGCATCTCCAGGCAACGTGGCGCCGTGGTGCGTGCCAGGAAATCCTCAATGAGACGCATGCCCATGTTGTAGCCAATCCGCTCCAGCTGCTTGTTCACATCGTCCACGTTCTCAAAGTCGCGCAGCATCTGTGTGACCAGAGCGCCGTAGGTGAGCGTTAGGAACTCCGAGTTCTATGTGTGTGTGGGAGTGTGTGAAAAGAAAATGCAGTTTGAGCAGAGAGACAGAAACTTGAAGAGATTCCATTCTAAGAGATGTATGTACATAAATGGAAACATGTCTAACGATTGTTCACTTAAGCACACATTTAAATAAATACAAATTTATTTTCAATTGTGTACAATCCAAAAAAGAATTATTACCTAAACCTAGACTTAATCAATTTAGTTCTTAATCAATATCAGAGCTGGGCACAGAGATTAAAATTAGTTTTGTTTAAATTATTTTACAAACTGATTATTTGTTATAATTATTTAAGAATTTTTTGCACATATTAATTCCTTTGGAATTTGTAAATGGAATAAATTTGTTATTGACACTCAGATTTAAATGGTAATTCAAAATTTTCCTATATTTGGATTTTTTAATATTTCTGAAAATATAAATATTAATACCAGAAATATTTGTAAATTAAGTAAAATTGTTACTGGCACTCAAATTTAAATTGTTTGATATTTCTTAAATATTTTTAAATCATTTATAATTTAATTAATTTTCCCTTTTCCACAATTTTTTAATGTTTCCGGAAACATAAATAATAAAATTAGAAATATTGTAAACTAAGTAAAATTGATACGGGCACTCAAATTTAAATTGTAGTTCAAAATTTTACAATATCTAAATTTTTTTATTTTTCTGTAAATATTAACTTACTTGGAATTTTTTTGAAATTGGTTTTATACTTAGCGAATCAATTAGAAGTATTTGTTACTAGCACTCAAATTAAAATTGTAAATAAAAATTTTCTTATTGAATTTTTGATATTTCCGGAAATATTAAATTGAAATTTTGTTTAAATTGTATGTTAATTACTTAGCGAATTAATTAGAAACATTTGAAAATTAAATTAAGTTGTTACTGGTAAAGAAATTTACAAATTTTCGCATCATTAAAATTTCAGTTGATTTTTTAAATTATAATTTGAGTTGCTTGATATTCTAGCAATTTTCATGAGTAGTAAATTTTTAGTTGTGATTTCAAATCAAAACCAATTTGAATCTCAATTGCCAGCTCTGTTAACTATAAGATATATGTACGATATATGCATAAAAGGACCAAAAGATCCCAGTGTTATCTACAACATTGAACTGCAGCCTTATTCCGATTTGATGGCTGTTATTGTTATGCTCGGCGTTTGGTGTGGTGCTATCAATTTGGGCGGCGCCCTCGCTGTGCCCCGACTCAGTGTTGCTCCGCCGCTGGCCGCCAGTGGCAGACTGATGCCATCGAGCCCACTTTGATCGCCCTTCTCTTGGGCGGAATGGAAGCGACCGCCTTCACCGCGTGCCCGATTCATGGCATGCCGATGACGAGATTCATGCAAGTATTTACAACGCTCCTTGGGTATACGGGATTCTAGTTTGGCGCGTGCCTGTCGTCGTATTAGTATGCGCTTGTATTGCTTGGCATTCACATAGAGCGGCTCCTCATCCGCCTCGCCCTTGGAGTTCTCGTCCTCCTCGCTGTTGGTATTGGTGCCTGTGGTGCTGGTGCTGACATCGGCACTGCTCGAATTACTGCCGGCGCCAGCGCTCGTTGTAGCTGCTGCCATTTGTCCGCCAGTTGCAACTGTTGCCGTCTGCACCTGGACTTGCAACTGTTGCGCCTGTTGTTGTTGCTGCTGCTGCTGTTGCACATTGCTAACGACATTGCAACTGACGTTGCCGCTGTTGTTGTTGGCTGCACTGGCGGCCACAGCGGCCGCATTTACAGCTGCCATTTGTGGCACCATTATGATTTGTTGTCCGGTTGCCGTTGTCGCCTGATTGGCGCTTGGTGCTGCCGTTATTTGCACCAATTGTCCGTTGATGTTGACATAATGGGGAGCCGGCTGTGCTCCAATTGTATTGGGATCCAGCGATGTGATCGTGGGCGTCTGATAGAATATTGTCTGTCCATCCGGCAGCTGCATCACCTGCATCTGTTGCATCTGTGGCTGCTGTTGCGCCGCCTGCAGCATTATTTGGTTCGCCTGCAATGGTATCAACTGCGGCTGCAGACCGCCCGCTGCCCCGCCCCCCGGCGCCTGTGCCTGTTGGCCAATTATGATTTGTGGCATTGGCATCGGTATCACTTGTATCGGCTGTCCGGCAACGCCAACTGTTGCCGTTGTTGTTGTGTTGTTTACATTTGGAGTGTTGTTGTTGCTGCTGTTGTTGTTGCTGTTGTTGCTTGCGGTGATGGCGTTGCTCATTCTGGCTGTTGTTGTTGTTGCTGTTGTGCGGTTACTGCTAAAATGGTTATCCATAGCGCGCAGGTTGCGCTATTTTCTTATTTTGTGTGTCTTTCGTGTCCCTCTCACGCCCTCAATACACTTACTGGAAAAGCGAATGTGAAGCCGATTTTGAGGGTGGAATATTGGCACTTCAATGTTTCGTATTTAGACTAGGCCAAAAGCTCAGCTTACAACTAAAAACGAGCGTCGGAGACTAGCTCCTGCTTTCAGTCATGAAACTTACCACTTTTTTTGCGTCCAATCTGGTCGCTTGCCGTGACATTTTTGTGCTTTATAAATTTTTTTTTTGTAAGTAATCTTTTTTCCTTCAGTGGGTGTACAGTAGCACACATGAGCCAGTTCGCGAATGAGCTCATTCTCATTGTTCGGAACTAGTTTCAATTTGCATAATTGAAATATATCGATATATCGCTCAATATATTTTGGGAAAGTATATTTTTAGCGATTTGTATAATTGAAAAATATCGATATATCGCTCATTATATTTGGTAACAGTCTATATTTAGCGATATTTAACTTTATGATTCTGATATTTTTCGAAATATGAAACCAGGAGTATTTTAACGAACAGTTTACTATCCCACTTGTTAAGGACAAAAAAATTATCGATATTGGCAAAAAGAACTGGCGATTAAATGAACGATTTAGTTCCAACTTTGCCGATTGCACAGCGACGATAGGCAAATTGAGCAAATAGATATCGATATTTTCATGCCAAAACAAATCGTTTTTAACTGCTCAATTATTTAAAAATCACAAAATTTTAACACAAAACTTTATTGCGAAAACGATTCAAGTTTACAAACATAAGAAATAAGTTACTTGCTTAGACAATTTTCAAAGATAAATTTAAAAAACGATGGTATAGAAAACATTTTTACAGATGAATAACACTGCAGTAATTACTAATAATTATAAAATTAATTAAAAACTAAATTCAGACGATGGCCTCATTCTCACTTTTCGACTTCGCAATCGACAAGTGCGCAACATATTTTCCGGTGTCTTTTCAGTTTCATTTAAATCTTGAACGGCAGTTGGGCTGTTGCGTGACGAGTTCCTCTCCATGGACTCCATGTCTTCTTCGCAATCCTCCAGCTTGTCTATGCCAGGCATGGCGTCCTCATCTCCGCTGATGTTGCCCTCCTCGATGGCAAACTGAAAGCGGCGTACACTCTTCTTGGCACTAAACATGACACCACGTGTGCCGGACTCACGTTTCTTGGTTCCCGGCGTCTTCAAAATGGACATACGCCTTGGTGTCTCTGCCGACGAGGATGACGGCGGTGGCGTCTGCTGCTGCTGTCGTGATTTCTGCTCCGCTGCACCCTTCAGTGCTGATTTTAATAAACCATTTCCATGTCCAATGGATGGACGACCTCCACTGCCCACAGACAGACGCAGCACGGTCCGTGCGGGCGAGAATGACTTGCGATCGCGTACCACAATTATACGGCGTGTGGGTGTGTTAGCCAGCTGAAGGTTCTTCTCCTCCAAATGCTCCTCCTCCGCCTGATTCTTGCGCTGCTCTGCCTTTGCCTTGCGCAGAAAGCTCTTTAAATTGCTGCTCGCCTTGGCGGCTGGCTTGGGCTTTCCCTTTGCCTTGGACGCCGCCTTAACTTTTGGCTTTGGCATTGGCGGCTTCTCCAGCGCATCGGGATCCTGCCAATTATTGGCTCGCCAGCGTCCCAAGTTGGCAAAGCGTTTGTCCACATTATCGCTCTGCAAATTGATCATATCCCACCAGCCCTGCAAGTCCTCGGCCAACACGGGTTTGGTCTCCTCACTGCCATCATTTGGACGCAGTCCGATCCCAGTGGCACCCGATTCACAGCGATCGATTAGACTGCCAAACTGCATTAGTTTCTTGCTAGTCAACAGCTTGGTCTGTCCAATGGCTGCATCGATCATATCCTTGCCGCCAGTTTCCATTAGCATTCCTTCATGCTCCGCGCAATACAAATTCCACTCATCACAGAGCTCATGAAGACGTCCAATTTCAGTGTCCAGCTGCAGACGGAAATACTGCACGGCATCCAGAGTGCGACGCACTTCAAGGGGCATCTCTGGCTCCTTCTCATCCAGATCCAGCAGATACATGCTGTCCCGCTTCTTGCGCTCCGTTTGCGAGTTCACTTTGCCACGGGAAACGCTCACAAATGGACTCAGATAGTTGGGCTTGCAGCCGTTGGAGCTCTTTGGCGGCGTCGACGGCTGCATTGTGTTGTCGTCAGCTGAAATGAGCCAGAAGATTAAATGATTTACCCATCTATATACATAAAACTCTTCGTCTTGACTGACTTACTCACTGACTCACTAAGAATCAATGTGTAGCCCAAACGATAAAAGATAGAAAGCTTAAATTTTCACACAACATAGATGAGATAATTTCATCGGCGTTTTGCGAAATTCGACCTATAAGTGGGCCAAAATCGGGATGAAAGCTCAAGGGATTGCTTAGTTTGAAAAACTTTTTTATTTTTTAAGATATCTTAACCAATATCTTGGATTTTCAGACCAAATTTGTTCAAAGTCGGATTACTATATCATATAGCTATCGGATTACTATATCATAAGATATCACAACAAAACTCACAGATTAATTTTTCTTACTAAAATGAGACTATTCGCCAAATTTAGCCCCTTCCCGACAAATTTAGCCTTTTCCCCCGCCAAATCTGAATATTTCCCGCCAAATTATTTAATCTGACTTTTAGCGAAAATTCAATTGCAAAGAAGAAACATTAAACTAGTATCTTTATATTTGAATGCTCACCTGTTTCAGTTGCGGCTGGGATTACTGTGACTTCCTCCTCCGCCGCAGCTGCTGCTGGTGCTGCTGGTGTATCCAACATCGCAAATCCCTCCGAGTAGCGCACAAAATTAAATTTATGCTTCTGTTTGTCTGTCGTTTCCGTCTGCGCGGGAATCAATTGCCGCTTTGCGGAGGAAGAGGAATTATCAGTACTTGTTACTGGGCTCAGACTGGTTATGTTACGGTATGCCTCCAGCAGATCCAGACTACAATTGTTGGACTTGCACTGTGTGGATGTGGCCTGCGCCTGGAAGGGATTCTCAATGCTGGCCACATCGATGGGCGTATCGGGCAACGGATCTTCTGTGGCAATTTGCAGCAGCTCCTTTTTCAAAGTTGGCATTTTGTCAACCAACTTTTGTTTGCTGTTGGCTGGCGCTGTTTTCTTTAGCTTGATAATCCTTGAATTATTCGACATTCCGAGATTTTTGGATGACTTTTGTGGCTCTGCTGTTTTGAACTTGCCTGGAGCACCACCGCCTGCTCGTATAGGTTTGACAATCTTGGCTGCGTTTGCCGGTTTATCAAATAGTTGGGTCATTAAGTTCTTGGGCCTGGTTATTCGAGGTGTTGTTGTTGTGTAAGGCTTTGGCTTGGCCGAAGATGCAGCACTAAGTGGTTGCACTGATTTCCCGGCACTCGGTGTCGGTTTGTGACCGGCCACAGCGGCAGCTCCAGCTCCATGCTTTGCCGTTGAAGGCAGCACGGGCTTCCATGCAGTCGTGATTGCCTTGGGCTTAAATGCAGCTCCAAGCGTATGCTTAACTGCAGCTGGCGGTAGTTGCTTCACTGCAACTGGTGCTGGAGCTGCAGGCTGTGGCTTTACGGCAGCTGGAGGCCTTGATCTCACTGCAGCTGGAGGCTGTGGCTTCACTGCAGCTAGAGCTGGAGTCTGTGACTTCACTGCAGCTGGAGCTGGAGGCTGTGACTTCATAGCAACTGCAGGCTGTGGCTTCAATGCAACTGGAGGCCTTGGTCTCACTGCAGCTGGAGGCTGTGGTGGCTTCACTGCAACTGCAGGCTGCGGCTTCACTGCAACTGGAGGCTGTGGTGGCTTCACTGTAGTCGTTTTCGTTGCCGTCTGCTGCTTCACAGCAGCACCAATCGTATGCTTTCCTGCTGGCGCTGGTTGCAATGCTATTGGTTTTTCAGCATTTGGCGCCGCAGGCAATATTTGAATTTCCTTAGATTTGCTTGTTTTTGGATCTATCACAACATACAATGAACGGCGCTTTGGTGGCGCAAACGCAGCAGTCTCTGGTTGAGGTTGCTCCATGTGTTGTTGTTGTTCTCCTTTTATCCGCTGCGCCCGCTGTCGATTTTCCGCCTTCCATTTAATAAATCGCTGCAAATAAATTTCTTTGCGTGACGCCGTTTTGGCCACTGATGTCTGCGGATTAGCATTTTCCTGCTCCTCACATTCGGTTGCAGTCGACTGCGGCTCCGCTGGCGGCAGCTCGGGCAACTTTTTCCTTGGCGTTGGACTAACATCAATGACGCGATTATTTTGAAAGCATTCTTCGCGCTTTTTTGTTCGTACGGCGCGCTGTCGTTGCCGATTGATCTGATTGTGATTGAGCGGACTTAGTGCCAGCGATTGTGATTTGAACAGACTTTTATGATCTTCCATCTTGCGTTAAAGTATTTAAAATGATTTCTATCATGTAAAAATGGATATTATTTGAAAATTAAGCAAGCGTTGCGACGCTCACGATTTGTGCAAATTAAGTGTTGCTTTTCGATATGATATCGACTATTGATACAACGGTACAGCGTTGCCAATTTAGCTATCTTCTGTGAATTAGACGAACGGCTGAAAATCTTATAAATAAACACACAAATTAAGACCATAAAAAACTTTCGTTTTAGCGCTTTTCTCAGAATATTTTCAGCATATTCTCCAGTTAAAAATATCTTTTTTTAATAAAAAATTGGCAGCACTGACAAACGGTCGTCAAATGTAGGGATGGGTACCGGCACAAAGTATCGATCACATTGAAAATAGATTTCGCAAATGGCTATCGTATCTGTATCTTTACTAAAATATCGCCCATCTGTCATCGATATGATCATATATCGATATGCATCGGTAGTCCAAAGTACAAAAGAAAACAACTACCGGAATTTTGGAATCGCGCGAGATAAACATGGCCTCCACAGGATTACTGGTCGTGTCCAACATCAAACAACTGGGCAAGTCACTGCGCAGCATTGAGAAATACGTAAACTCGCTGTACATACATCTAAACGTGGGTGCGGCGTCGTCACCAGCGCCGGCTTGGAGTCGCCTCATATCACAGCTGTATGCGGACAGCGGCAGCTATGTGGGCACCAAGGTGGATCTCCGTGTGCTGTTGACACCGCTCAAGCAACAACAACAGCAACAATATATGCAACTTGGCAAGACGGTGGACATCATATTCTCGGACGCACATCAGCCGGAACTGTGTGATAGATTGCGTACAGTGCTCAACATAAGCAAGCCGACAATTTTCTTGGAGGATCCAAGCAACACAGATTTACAGTTACAGCTGCCAGCCTCAACAGAGGCGACCAATCAGAAGGTCTATCCGAATGTGGTTATTGGCGGCACCTTTGATCGCATACACGTTGGCCATAAGATATTCCTCACACGGGCTGTGCTCCGTGCCCACAAACGTCTCGTGGTGGGCGTAACCACGGCCGCAATGACCAAAAGTATTCAAATTATATATATTTATTTGTAAGTTCTTGACATTATTTTATTTGTAGACAAAGTGCTGCCAGAATTAATATTGCCCTTGGAGGAGAGAATTAAACTGTTGCGAGAGTTCCTAATGGATATTGATAATACTTTGGAATATGATATTGTGCCCATTGACGATCCGTTTGGTCCGACGGCAAGTGATCCGGATTTACAGCTGATTGTGGTCAGTGGCGAGACTCTACGTGGTGCCCACAAGGTCAACCAGTTGCGGGCAACTAAAGAGCTTTGCCAATTGGATATTTTTACCATTGATATTGTGGAGAGCAAGGTCAACGATGGCATCCACGAGTCCAAGGTCAGCTCCAGCAATACACGCATCGATTTGCTAGGCACACGTTGGCGCCAGCCCGAGGTATAACCCTAATTCCAATCCCCAAGCCTTATGTTAAGTATTTATTTATGCTATATTCACTAGGCACGTCCGCATCTGCCCGAACGACCCTATATTATTGGGCTGACGGGCGGCATTGCATCTGGCAAGAGCAAAATGGCTGAGCGTCTTGGCAGCATGGGCGCCCATATCATTGACTGCGACAAGGTGGCTCACGATGTCTATGAGCCGGGTCAGGCGTGCTATACGAAGATTGTGCAGCATTTCGGCAAAGATATACTAGCTGGCGATGGACGCATCGATCGCACGAAACTGGGCCCTAGAGTCTTTGGTAATCCCCAGGAATTGCAGCTCCTTAATTCCATTGTTTGGCCCGAACTTATGGTTGAGGTCAACCAACGTCTGGCCAATTTGCGTTCAGGCACAGCAGGATCTATGCCCAAAATTGTGGTGCTGGAGGCGGCTGTGCTCTTGAAAGCTGGCTGGGAAACCAACTGTCATGAGGTGTGGTCAATGATTGTGCCGCCCGAGGAGGCCATCAAGCGGGTGATGGAGCGCAACAATCTAAGCGAGACCGAGGCACGCAATCGTCTCGCCAATCAAGTGTGCAATGCTGACATTGTGGCCAAATCGCAGGTGATCTTCAGTTCGCAGTGGGCGCATGAGTTTACCCAGCTGCAGGCAGAGCGCGCCTGGCAGATGCTCAACAAGGAGCTCGATGCGAAGCAGCACAGTAATCTGTGATAACAGCAAATATTAATGATTGCCAGCTGATTGTTTTTTTTATGCCCGTTACTTAAAATATAAGTAAAATGTATGCAATAGGGAGAAGGAAACATCTCCGACCCTATAAAGAATATGTATACTTGTTCAGCATCAACAGCCGACTCGATATAGCCATGTCCGTCTGACCGAGCAACTAAATGTGGCACACGGACTTTTATAAACCCCAAGCAGATCAAGTTGGCTTCAAATTTTTAAGATATTAGCAATTTTATACTAATTAACGTTAGCTACTATTATTACCTATCATCCCACTTAATTGTAACAAGATTGGACAAATAGAAAGGTGGTGATGGCTGAGTAAAGTTTTTAAGCAATGTAAGTGCCTAAAATAATATTTTTATGAATAAGTAACGGGTATCCTATAGTCGGGAAATCGACTATGGCCTTTCCCACTTGTTATTTTTTGTTGTAAATGTTTTGTTTGTATTTCTTTTTAATTTGCTTAATTGTAAGTCGAAAGTACATGGAGCAAAAGCCTGGGTAATATAACGTGGTGGTGAAAACACTAGAACTTTAATTTTTTTTAATACCAATAGCAATTACCCGGCTTCGGTTTGCTTTTAATGGCTTTCACCCTTTTTGCCTGACACACGCTTAAAGTCGGTCATCTTGGTGGTAATGATTGGCGAGCCGATAAATCCAATGTAATCAATTTGTGTAATGTCACCGCCCGACTGATTGTTCTTCACAAAGATCTGAATGTTTTGTACATTCTGGAATTTCACATAGCGTAGTTTGACAGGCTGTCCATTCTCCAGCTCCTTCTCAGCCAGGCTGCAAATGACACAATATATATGCATTACAAGTGGACGCAGCCTCAGTCGAGTTTGCTCGACTGTTAAATACCCTGTGCCAGTCTCCATAAAATTTAAAATTGGTTGTAAAAGAATTAGTAATATGCATGACTTCAGCAGGCTAAAATCCCCTAAGTTCCCCAAGGTTGTCTATATGATCTAGTGAATCAATGTAAACCAAATTCATTCAAACCCAAAAGACATTGAATATTCCAAATCTGTGAGTTAGGTTGAGATACTAAATATCTCCAAAAAATTTCACAATAAATCTATATTTTCGATCAATCGTTTCTATGGCAGCTATATGATATAGTCGTCTGACTTCGACCAAATTTGGTCAGGATGTATGGGGCTATCCTATATGCATGTTCTGTCCGTTTGGTTCAGATTTATCAAACATCAAAAAAGTTTTTCATACTACAACTCGATTTCCGACTTATTGTTCCTATGGCAGCTATATGATATAGTAGTCCGATTTCATCCAAATTTAGTCATTATGTATGGGACCATCCCATATGCATATTCTGTTAGTTTGGTTCAGATATTTTAAAAAACAAAAAAGTTTTTCGTACTGAGTATTGATTTTCGTCTGATCGTTCCTATAGCAGCTATATGATATAGTGGTCCGATCCAAATTTAAAAATAAACTTGATCTACGACCGGTATCCAGCAACCTACATACCAAATTTGAAGTCTCTAGCTATTATAGTCTCTGAGATCGCTGCGTTCAAACGGACGGACATGGATCAAGAATATATATATTTTATGGGATCGGAGATGCTTTCTTCTGCCTGTTACATACATATCCCAAATCATACATACCCTTTTTGACTATCAATGGGCACAGGGTATAATGATATATTTGGACCATGATAATAAGGTAAACCTACGTCAATTCCTGCACACTGCTCATGGACTCGGCCATGTCAAAGTCAATGGTACGTGGCTGATTGATAAACAGCTTGACCTCCTTGGGACCCAGCTGGGGTGGTGCCTTGAACTTGAGCGAATGGATTTTGACCGCCTGATTGAATGTTATGGACAGGATGAGCTGCTCATCACAGTCGGATTGCAAGTAACCTCCAGCCGAGGCCAGAGCATGCTTTAAATTGTGATCATCCGATTCATTCAAGCACTCGCATTCCTGCTTCGATATGAATGTGTTCAGCTCCATCTGTAATCGAAATTTATCGAATTACAATTTTCTTATTGGATTCCAGTTGGCACATACCAAGCCCTGGCCGTAATCTTCGCCCTCCTCTTCGGCGCCGCCAGTTCCAATATGCTCCTGTATTTTGGCTTCCAGAGTCATAACGTCGGCGCCTTGAATGCGATCGATTTTGCTCTTGTTGCGATAGAATATGAACGTTGGCATTGCCGACACTCCCTGGCCGGCGGCTGTGTCCTGGCACTTGTCCACATCGACCTTTAGGAATATGGCTTTTGGATATTTGCTGGGGAACGTGTCGAATACTGGCGCAATCCGTTGACAGGGCCCGCACCAAGTTGCCGTAAAGTCGACAACAACCAGGCGGACGCCCGCTTGCGTTAACTCGGCTTGAAAATGCGAATCGTCGTTAATAACACGTACTGACATATTTACTTTTTTTAATTCAACAAAAAATGCTAATGAATGACTGGCAGGTTTTATAAAAAAGCAAGATGCTCGATTTGTGCTCTTTGTGCCAACTATCGCAACTAATCGATAACGCTAAAGTATCGATTTGGAGCAAGCAATCGCAATTGTGCCAGCTCTAAACATGGCGTCAAGATAAAAAAAATAAGAAGAAGAATTGATAAAAAAAAGAATTCTTTGCGGTCGCCGCAAAATTGTTGAATTTATTGTAAAAAGTTATGTGTATTTATGCCTTACTTTACAAAAATAACTAGTTTGTAAAGCAATTAACAAAATGGACGTACAACCGCCAAGAGGTGAGCCTACAACAAGTGCTAAACAAATTGTGCAAAAGTTCTTTGCGCACGCACACTTTGCACACACACGCACACACCTTGCTGGGAAAGTATTCCAAACTAAAATGCACAAATATTTTTCCTGATGTTTAGATGCAAGTTTACGCAATATAATAGATAAATTGGCCGAATTTGTGGCACGCAATGGACCCGAGTTTGAAGCAATCACCAAACAAAAGCAACAAAACAATCCAAAGTTTGAGTTTCTCTATGGCGGCGAATTTGCCACTTATTATCAATTTCGTGTGGCAGCGGAACAACAAAGTAAGCACGTAATAATTATTATTTTCATTTGAATTATGACTGAATTTGGTTTCCATTTCACAGTTTTGAAGCAGCAGCAGCAAGGAGGCATGCCTACGGGTCCCCTTTATATGCAACAGCCGCCGCCAAGTCACGTTCTCTATGCATCACAGCAGCAACAACAACAGCAGCAGTCACAAGTGCATGACAATGCACAGGATAAAATGCAGCAACAATCTCAGCATTTGTGGCCACCAAATGCCAATCCACCTCCACCATCTCCCGGCCCACAAAATGTCCAGGCAGCAGCAGCGAATGGAGCAGCGCTGGCAATAAATCTAAACAATCAACTGGATGCCATTCAAATGCAACAGAATACGTTACGGGAACAAATTAAACAATCAGATGCAAATCTTTCCGCACAACATACGGTAAATAAATCTAGTATTTGCTCTATTCGCAGGTGTGCCTTTTCTCTCTCTCTCTCTATAAAACAAACATACATATTTTACTCTGAGAGTGTATCCAAAAAAAAAAACAAAAACAGCATAACTTTTTAGTTCTACTTTCAATTTAAATTTTACCTTTAGTATTCCCGTTCATGGGCTTATGATACTTGTTATCTTTCCCATTTCTATTTCCCTTTAGGTCTAATGGAAAGATCGTATTTATTATCCCTTCGAGACTTTTCACTACAAAGATTATGTTAATTTCTCCAAGTTTTTGCACGTTTATACTAAATTTTAAAATTGCAAAATATTGCAAAGTTCGTGTAAAATAGAGGTTTGCATGGCTGCATTCAAGCTTGAGCGTCTCTGAGTACTCGTGAGTTTTATTCAGTTCTCCGAGTGTAATAAATTCAATGATTCCTTTCCCATTGTATTGAATACTAATTTTTAACATTAATTTGAATACTCAAATGAACGGAGTGAATGAGAATCGAATGAAATGAATGAAGCAAAGATTTTCAGAGTACTCAGAATACAACTTATTTTTTTGTAATAATTTTTATGGATATCAGAAATTTTGTGGCATGGAAATGTCTTCGTGACTAGATTTTTACATTTAATAAAAAGAAATTTCGCCATCAATTCACTCTGCCTATTTTGAATGTAAAGTTTTCGATTTCAACTCATTCATTCAATTCATTGGAAGACGCAGCCGAACTCATTCAATTCAGTTCAGCGTGAATGTTTCATTTGACGTTTTAAACGCAGCCATGCAGACCTCTAGTGTAAAACGAAGACAAATTTAGTATAACTTTATAGGGGCAAAAGAATATTCAATTCCTTTATTTCTACTTCAATTACTTTAATTATGTTAATTGAGAAGTGCAATTACCATTTAACAGTAATTAAATTACCAATTTACCAATTTAAATTAGGCGGGGCAACCAATTCCATTCATTTTAAATTTACCCAAATTTTGATTACTTTTTATTTGTCTTCTGAAATGTTGTACTCTTTCAACTTGCCCACTTTCCCCCTGCTTTGCATCGGTTTTGTGATTTTTCCTACTGTCACTCGTCTGGGCCCCGTTTATATGAATTATTGTTACAGCCTTTATTCATAATTACAATATTCGTATTTAATTCTTTTTTTACTACTATCGAATTAACAATTTTACAATGCTACATTAAATTTTTGCTTTATTGTATATTTTTTGAAACATAAAACCAAAAAAAAAAAAAAAATTATAAAATAATACGAAACCACCTACCATACCAACTGATAAAATTGTGTTAAAAAAAACCAAAAACAAATTGTATAAAACGAAACATTCGTTCACAAAATCTCTTCAATAATCCAACCAATAAAAATAAAAAAAAAAAAAACCAATCGACGAAACCGAACAATAAAATCACTATCAAAAAAATCTGATCTGCAAATGAATCCGAAACTGAACCTTTAGGCGCTGATGACACAAAAGACAAAGCAAATCGACGATGCGATGGCGGCAGCACAGACGACCCAACTGGAGCAATTGGCCAATGAACAGGGTATCGTGTTGCGGGAATTTGATGGTGTACTCCAGCCGATCATCGAGTCCTGCACCAAGGATAGCATCTCAGCAGGTAAATATATAAATATATACAACCAGATTCCAAGCTAACTGGTTAACTTTAGTTTATTAAGTCCTTAAATGTGTCAGTTAACTTTTGAGCTAGACAAAACATTTCAAATTCTCAATTAATTTATCTAAAACAAAAAACATTTTTAAAATATATAAATCTTAATTTTGCAAAGAGAAAATGACAATATGAGTAACCCGTTTGATATTGCAATTTTAGGCAAGAACTGGATTTTACAGCATTCAACCGACAGCGCAAAAATCAATGTCGTTTTACAATATCTTTTAAAGAAGTATGCCTCAGTTTATATATAATTAATGATCTTTCAACATTTATTAATTAACATTGTGTTTCTTTCTTTCAACGAGTGGTAAACGTGAAACGAAACGAAAAAAAAACGAAGCGAGAGCGAGAGCGTGTGTTTGACGATCAATTAAGAACGAGTCGCTGACTCGCTGTCTTTTGAGAGAGAGAAAGAGAAACTCGTTAAATTCTCAACAATGATTCGTTGATTCGTTTTGAAAAAAAAGAAGAGACAGCTCTATGATCTTATTGAGCTTTGTTTAGATTTTAGATAAGACACAACACACACTTAGACACCCACAAACACACACACACACACACAACATTGATACACTGAAAAAAAGAAAAGAAATTTAGTTCACAAATGCAGCACAACAAACACTTTTGGCAATTGTTGTTGTGCATACAGAGCGAACAAATGGACAAAAATATGTTTTTCGTTTGTTAATTTATTTTTAGGGCTTTGGTCAATGGTTCAACGTTTCAGCAAAAATTACATCTTATATATTTAGTTAATGATATACTCCATCATTGGTAAGTTCGCACAAACAACTAAACAGAACTTAATAATACACTAAAACACACAACTAAGTAACAGAGTAAAATCAATATATAAACGGCTATAAGTTACCCGTTACTCATTTAAGTGCAATTTTTTTTTTTTATAGTCTAACTAAGAATTTCTAATAGTTTTGCATTGATGAGATTTAGAGGGATATTTAATGATAAATAATAGTATTTTTTGCTATAATCTAAATTTATATTTGAATTACGAGTAACGGGTATTAAAAATGTTAATGATAAGAGATAACTTTGTTACTTAGTCGACAGAAGGACAAACTTACAATTGACTGCTGCCACAAAGAAAAAAAAAAGCTAAAAAAAAATAAAATAGGGTCACCAGGCACTTGTGTTTAAGCTCAATAATCTATTTACAGTATGCGTAAAAATATCAGCGATTTGAAGAACAATCTCGAGAACGTCGTTATACCGATGTTCTGCAGCGCCGATTTGAGTAAGTATTATTTAATAATTAAAATATACATATGTACCTCAATCTAATTAGCAAATGTTTGCTTTAGTTGCCAACAATGATCAACGTCAGAAGCTATCGAAGTTGTTATCACTGTGGGAGTCCAAGGCAAAGTTCTTTGATGCCTGCGTCATATCGAAGCTGCAGTCGCCGGACTCCTCAATGCAAGAGTATAAAACAAATGTGCAGAATACGCATCATGAGATTGTGGCCAAATACTCGCAGAGCACCAAAGCCACGCTGGACAAGTGAGTGATTGATTTCCACATTTATTCCCTATCAATATTTTGATAAATTGAATTAAGAATATCCACAATGGATGATCAAAATTGAAAGCACAAGTGTATGAAAACTGTAGTTAGTTCATACACCATAACTTTATTAAATTTGCGTATAATAAAAAAGTTTTGATGCCGGTTTCTTGTATTAATCTTTTATTTATTTAAACATCGTTCGAATGATACAAAAATTTCTTTAAGTACCCACGAAAAATTTAAAATTTTTGTAAAAGTCTATATTTCAACTTTTTTCTCGGTCTCAAATAAAAAAATTTTGAGCAAAAAAATTCTTAAAATAATTCTTAATGATTCCAAAATTTTCAATAATTTTTTTCGCTCGTAGTTTTTATGTTTTTTTTTTATTTAATTAGCTAAAAAATGGGTTGAAATAGTCATTTTTAGCAATATTCAAAAAATCTGAAAAACTTCTAGTGAAGAGATTTTTGAAAAAAAAATGTTTGTATTCACTGTTAGAATTTTTTAAACAATTTGTTTGCATCAAATATTTTTTTTTTTAATTATGCATGGGTTAAAGAAATTTTTGTATCATTCGAACGGAATTAATGTGAATAAAAGATGAATATAAAAAAAATGCATCATTACTTTTTTATTATGACAAAGTTATGGTGTATGAAAACATTAGAAGACCACTGTAAATTAGAAAATTCCTCCATTACCATATACTCGTAAATTCCCCACTTACTAATCACCAATCAGGACAAAGAATTGAAGTAAACTAAATTTATAATATTGTATCTTACCTTTTTTTCACGCTTTTTTTATTTTTTAAAAACATTTTTGTACATTTGGCTTCCTTTAATTTTTTACTAGTAGTTTTTGTTTGTAAAGATGGAAAATTAAACAAAATAATTTTTACGCAGCTATCAGAAACAACATCAGATCTTCATGCAACATGCCACGCAACAAATTGCCCAGTTGGAGCAGCAGAAGCTACAGTTGGAGAAGCAACTGCTGGTCGCCCAAAAGGCACAACAACAGGCGTCGCCTGGAACACCGCTGTCCAAGTCGATACCAGCACTCATGTCTCAGAGGATTGCGATGCCCGATCCGCGTGTGGATCAGAATCCGCCGCCGCCATCGTCGTCAACGCACGATCCGCATCCACAGCCAGTTAACAATATGTATGCTGGTTTCCAGCAGCAGCAGCAACAACAACCACAAGCGCCACAGCAGCAGCAACAATTGCCGCAGCCGGGAAATCATTTTGTTGATCCGCGTGGCTCAAATTTCTTCATTCCGGATATGTCAAAGCCGCCGCCTGGTTTTCCAGCACCCCAGCAACAGTTGCCGCCAACGCAGTATCCACAGATGCCTGGTCAAGTGCCGGGTGGTGATCCGATTGTCGATATGGGTGTGTTGAATGCTGCAATTCAGGCTGTGATGCATCTGCAACATCAGCAGCAACATCAACAACAGCGACATCCCGATGAACAGCAGCAGCAGGTGATTCCACAACAACATCAACAGCAGCAACAACAACACTTGCAACTGCAACACCAACAACAACAGCAGCAGGCACAACAACCACCACCATTTGGTCAAATCCCGCTCAATAGTTTGGGCCCAGGCAATGATGGAGGCGTGGATTTAGGTGCATTGAATGCCGCCATAAATGTTGTGCTGCAAAAGCGACCGGATGAAGTGCATCCAGGAGACCATCAGTCACAACAACAACAACAGCTGGAGGACAATAAACATCGAGATTTGGATGCCGATGAGTTATCCGCGTATAATCGCCGAGATTTGGATGCGGCCGAGTCCATGTCGATGCCGTCCCAGGAACCGCAAGTGCCGACAGCGCCATATTATGATTTGCCAGCGGGCCTCATAGTTCCACTCATCCGGCTGGAGGATTACAACTATAAGCCGCTGGATCCAACGGACATACGATTGCCAGCGCCGGCACCGCAAAGCGATCGCTTGACAAATGCATTAAATGCCTTCTATGCGGCGCCTTCACACGATCGTCCAAGAGACAAGTGAGTAAACTAGGACTCTGAGGAAGTCTTGTGATTATATACTATAAAAGAAGTCGAATGCGAAGTCGAACGATTTTGATTTGATTGAGTGAGAGCGTTCGGTTCAGACTCAGTCTCACAACGTTCATAAGAAGTGACACGAAGTGAATAAGTGAGAAAGCTACTTTGTTTTGAGCTAATTCGAGTTTGTTTTGAATTTCAATTTAATTTTCAAATTTTTTTTTCTGCATAAGTATTTTCTGTTGTTGTTTGCATGCGCTGCACATGAAAGAAAAAATGAAAAGCAATATAAAGATTTTTATGAATTTTATTTATATTATAACTAAATCCAGTTCTTACTATTAATAAGTTATTAATAACAAAGTATTAATATTACTCTTAGTCTGTCTGTCTGCGTTGGTTGCAATAACACAACGCTTTTCCGTTATTAGATTTCTTGCATCTGAAAAATATTTTGCAGATGGTTTTGTGCAATAAGGTAAAAATACTTTTCTGGGTATTCCACCATTCCAGACAACCAAAGTCATTTGCCACCGACCCGGAGGAAAATTGAAACAAAGTGAAAAAATGCAGTCATTTGACCATTCAAATTATTATTCAATATTTTGACATACCTTCATTCGTACTCATTTCTATAAGGAGCTGCCACTTTAGAACTCAACGTCACTCCCATTCACACTCAAACGAATTCAATTCAAAGTGTGCCTCGCACTCACTCAATTCGACAGCGTTCGAATTAATTCATGCAGGCCTCTATTATATACTGATCCATGTTGTTTCATTTCACTTGCAGTGAGGGCTGGGAAAAGTTGGGTCTCTATGAGTACTACAAGGTGAAGAATGCGGCGCGCAAGCAAAAGGAGGAGGAGATCAAGAATGGCACACGCAACAAATCCCGCTCACCCAGTCCCATTGTGCTGGAGAAGATCAAGAAGAGCAATAAGCGCTGTTATCGGTAAGTCAAAATATTTGAGCTGGAATTGGGTATCTACAATAAATTCTAATGTCAATTGCAGTTCCAAAAGCCGCAGTCGTTCACGTTCCCGCACGCCCATCAATCGCCAGAGATCCCGCTCACGTTCCAAGTCGCGATCTGTGGAACGCGTTTTAACGCCGCCACCACAACGTAATCGAGCTGGCCCTGGGGGAGCAGGAGGCGGAGGAGGAGCACCAGGTGGCAGCAATGTTGGTGGCAGTGGCAATCGCAAGGCTCGCAATCGTTCGCCGCGTCACGAACGTGACTTATTGAACAATAGTCGAGAGATTCGTGCGGATCGCAACAACAGCAACAACAACAACAACAGCAACAACAACAGCAGCAACAACAGTAACAACAACAGCGGCAACGTGAACAATTCCAGACGCGTGGAACGTGATAGATCGCCCACGCCACCCAGTTTCTTGTAAGTGAATCATTGCCTGCTCCTCATTCTTTTAACCAGGGATTAAAACCCTAACTGAAACCGTAACCTTCAACCGATAAAAACCGATTGAAATTTAAAACCGTAATCGAAAAAAAAATGTTATTTGACGGAAACCTTTAAACCGAAATAACCGTTTAGTAACCGTTTCATTTATAATTGTCAATCTCGGTTTTTCAAACATTAAAACCAAGCTTTTTTTTATTTTTAATTTTGATTTTAATTTTCTTATGTTTACTTTTGAATGTTTATTTGTAATACTCATAATGGAATTTTCATAGGACTGAATAAGCGCAAATATAATAAATTTGCTAAATGAAATATTAAAATTGTTGAAATGTAACTAAACCACATCAAACTGATCAATATGTGAATGAAACATTAAGAAAGTAATGCCCTTTTAATTATTATTATTATACCATCAATATAATTATATTTTTGCAAAAAAACCAATTTTTTGTAAAGCGAAACTATACCGATATACCGATAACCTAAAACCTAAATGCGAACATAACCGTAACCGTAACTGAAACCGATATTCGCTTCGGTTTTAATCCCTGCTTTTAACCCACTTTCATTTATATATCCATTGCAGTGGCAGCAGCTTTGCCAAGCCGCAGGAATTTATTGAGGAGACCAACAAGGGACATCAGATGCTCATGAAAATGGGCTGGGCCGGCACTGGCACCGGTCTGGGCTCCAAAAATCAGGGCATTGACACGCCCATTTCGGGCGGCGAGGTGCGCGATCGCAAGGATATGTACAAGGTAACAAGGCGGAGGAGGATTTAAGAAGGCGGATCAAGTAATCATTCCATATACATTTCTGGCAGGGCGTGGGCAACAATCTGAACGATCCCTTTGAGAGATTTCGCAAGAATAAAGGCGCCGCCTTTGCGCATCGCATGAGCACAAGAGATTACAAAACTTAAAAACTGTTTACGCTTCCGTTCCTGCTTCCTGGATCTGATTGATGTCGCATTTCTATTGTTCTTTTCACTTCTTTTAGCCAAAAAGAGAATACAATTTTTTAAAACAAATATCGTTGGTTTTATAAATGGGTGTTTTCAGGATCGAGAACGTGACTTTGACAAATGTTGACATTTTCAAAAATGCTTTATGTTTATAAAGAACAATGCATCGCGAAGGCGACATTTAAGAAATAATTTTGATATGTTACCATCATTTTATAAATTATTCCACCTAGTTTGTTCCAAGAATTTGTTCTTAAAACTTGTTTCAAATTAAACTTTCCATATATTTCTGTATATTAAAATGGTTTGTGCTACAATCTTACTATCGTAGATAGTAAAATCGATAGATTACAAACGATTCATTTTGGAAGTACATTTTTAAGAAAATGTGCCATAATAATGAAAAATTGAATTTATTCCCATGTAGAATCTATAAGTTCATCCTATTGAGTTTCTTCTAGCGTATATTGCTTAAATAAATACATTTTTGGAAGAGAATTTCACAAAATGTGAGTCTTTGATCAATTTTACATTTTTGTAGAGCTTTTTCTGGAAATGCCCATATACAGTCGAACTTCCCTAACTTGAATCACCATTATCCAAGAAAAAAGTTCAAGTTATAGAGATTTCGAGTTATGCAATTTTTTTTCTTAATTTTTTAAGACACTAAATTTTTATTCATTGTTATTTTTAGCAACAAAAAATTCCAGTTTGTTCAGGAACTGTCTATATTCCCAAAAATTGGTTTTTTCGTTCTTTTGCTGTATCAGAAGAAGTGCCCGATTTAAATAACATCATACTTTATTTTCCATTTTTTAATATAATAAAATTTGTTTTCGATTAGATACCATATTTTTCAGTCACTTTAATTTTTTTGGTCTAGTGTCGAATGGTAAATAATAATCTAGTTAAGGAGAAATTCGATTTATGGAAGTTCGACTGTATTTTCTTTATTTAATTAAGCTAAAACATTGTGAGCGGTTTGTGCCGCCTTGGCGTTGACCTTCTCCAGCACCTGGAGCAATCCCTTGCCGGGACCGCACTCGAAGGTGCGCGGGAAATTGACGCCCTGCTGGCGTTCGTAGACCGTGTGCAGTGTCTGCTCCCATTTGACCGGACGGACAATCTGCTTGGGCAACTGCCGTAGAATGTGCGTGGCGTGCTTGTACGGCTTGCCATCCACGTTGGAGTAGACGCGTATGATGGGATCCTGCAGACGTATGGCACTCAATGCCTTGCTGAAGGGCTCCACGGCACTGGCCATGAGGGGCGTGTGAAAGGCGCCACTGACCGCCAAACGTTTCATCCGACGAATCTTCAAAGACTTGGCGTTGTGCTCCAGAAACTCGATGGCCTCCACATTGCCGGCAATGACCTTGCAGTGTGGATACATGTAGTTGGCAATGCCACAATAGGGCGACTCCACACCACGATCCAGACACCATTGCTGTGCCTTGGCGCACGCATCGCCCAGATTGGTATCCGGTCCGTATATGGTCATGGCCATGGCGCCGGGCCTCTGATCACAGGCCAGCTGCATGGCATTGGCACGCACCTGCACCAGCTTGAGGGCCTTGTCAAACGGCAGCGAGCCGGCGTAGACAAGGGCTGTGATCTCGCCCAGACTGAAGCCGGCAGCGGCCACACAATTCTCAATGGCCTTGGGTCGCTCTTCGCGCAGCTGCTCCAGTGCCGCCAGCGAGGAGACCATGACGGCCAGTTGCGCGTACTCGGTGCGATTCAGTTTGTCCCGTGGCCCCTCCAGGCACACCTGGAGCAGATCGTATTTGAGCACCTCGTTGGCCAGCTCAAAGATGCGTCGGGCGCCGGGAAAACGCAACAGATCCTTGGCCATGCCCACATACTGTGTGCCCTGGCCGGGAAATAGCACTATGCTCGTTTCCTTGGGATCAATTGTGGGTCGATTTCTGACAGTTTCCAAAGGTTCCGCCAGCTCATTGAGCAATTGTTGTCTTTGATTTGCACTTGCATCCTGCGCTGTGGCTGTTGTTTCTGTTGTTGTACTGCTGCTGCTGCTGCTACTCCAGCGACTCCAGCTCCAGTTGCCGGGCAGACTTGTTTTTCTCACTAAATTACGTGTTTTCGCTGCGAACATAATTCTAACAAAAACGCGGCCTGCAATTTAATGCGTAACAGCTGTTATTGCTTGCATTAGCTAACACCAGATGGCGCCAGCAAGTGGCGTTTTTACGCCAAAACTGGCTCTTTTTTCCTTCTGGCGCACTTATTTTTTCGATTTGGCTCTTGCATTAGCTAACACTAGATGGCGCTTACATTTTCAAGCATAGCAGCTGTTATTGCTTGCATTAGCTAACACCAGATGGCGCCAGCAAGTGGCGCCCCCTGGCATATTATTGCTTACTACATCAATTGGCCGTTGCTTTTGAAATACCATTTTTTATAGTTTTTATGTTGGCCAAAACTAGCTTTGGCTTAAATGACTAAGACACTTTATGGCCAATTCCAAAGCCATAAATTCGGCATTGATTTCAGATTAGTCATGCGTCTGTGAATTTGAAACAATTTGTCGGTAATATGAAAGAGCATAGGAATGTCGGTTTGTGTCTCATTAGAAATTCGAGCGCTCCTTGGGCATTTGCAGAGTTTCTTGAACTCTTGGCTTCAGCCCGAAAAGAAAAGAAAAGAAAAAAAAAAATAAATAATAATATAAAAATTCTTTGAGAGACCGCTAAAGCAGAGGAACGGCAAAAAGAAGGGCCAAAGTCAGACACGGACGTGACGCACCACTTTCGCCTTCAGTTCAAGGAACGCGCCTACCAAAAAAAAAAAGAAACACAAGAAAAAGACAGCAACAACAACAACAACCCACACGATCACACGCTCAGACATTGGACCCTCCTGCTTGCCTGTTCTGTTGCCAAGGACCAAGCTCAAGTCTAGACACCAGAGTGCCAAAGAGAGTGATGATCATGATCATGATCATGATGATGATGCTATCTATGTCTTAGAATGAGAACCAGTTTGGCTTTTTGGGCAGCCAAAAAATACCGATGCCCAGGTACGAATAAGAATGAGATAATGAGACACATACTATTTGTACATGTGTGTGTGTGTGTGTGTGAAGAATAAGAAAGATCGTTGACATGACCGCAAGTGGCGTGTTCTCTTTCTTAATTCTTAAATCTTAAATCAGGTTGTGAAATAACGTAGCATTTATGTATTTATGAATGAGCCTGGCTTGAATCCAAATTCCAGCTGAATCTGAAATTGAAACTGGACAATTCGCGTGTTTATAGATCACAACAATCATAATAACAACACAAAACACATGAAATGCATATTTTAGTAAATGCCAAGGCAACTTTTTATATTCGCATTTTTGTTCGTACTGCCTTAGATAAGTATTCATATGAATGTATACAGTGGGTCAACTAAATTAATTGCTTGGACAAAATACAAAAATTACATAGTGTTAAATACACAGTTGCCACAATTGGCGTTTTTGCGCCAAAACTGGCTTTTTTTCTTGTTGTTGTTTTGTTTCCTGTTATCGATAATCCATTATGTTCATCGATAACGAAATGCATTTCGAGTTTCTCTTATTTTTTGCAAAACCGAATTTTTGATTTGAAAATTGTCTATGTCAAAACAATTACTTAACATACTGTTTATTATTGAGTTTTTGTATTGTTCTTTTTTTTAAACGTGCCGCCGATACCGTTAGATTTTAACAATTGGCAAATTCCACACAGGAGCACAACAAACACACGTAGCAGCACATACCAACACACACACACACACTCAACAGCACACACACATATATAAGGTATGTAAAATATAATTGCGTCTTATTAAATGCACGCACGCATTGCGCATACGACCCGTTTCCGCATGAGAAGAATGCAAAACGACAAAACTCGGCCGAATGTGTGCATTGACCGGCATCATAAAAAAAACTGATGCCAAAAATATACATACACGCATGCGCATATTTTAATGTGGCGTTAAAATTAGAACAACAATTGCAGCAAATATTACAATACAATTCCTGACGTCGGCCCATTAAGAAAAACCGTTAAGTGCTCAATGTCAGTATAACGTCAATGCTGTCTCTGCTGCGCTGCTGCAGCACCTGCTGCTCTCTCACTCTTTCACGAATGCACGAGCAGCTGTGCCAGACAACAACAACAACAAGCAAAAGTGAGAGTGCATTCGAGATGAGAGTGAAATTATACAGACAGAGAGAGAGAGCGGTTTGGCCTTGCATTGTGGCTGCCTACACACACATGCATACAAACGCATGTATATGTAAACTCTTTGACCTAATGCACATGCAGACAAAAGCTAACATGTTATGCTCATGATAATTAACATGAGTCTTTTATTACCGCATTTATTATGTGCTATGTTTACATACGTAAGCAAACTCGTGATGATGCTAAAAAAAAAACAATTTTATGAATGAAATACTCATAATTTCACAACGAAAAACAACGTGCGTGAGGCTTGGTTAACGGAATTCCCCTAGCAACAAGGTAACTCAGTTGTGACTTTGTCTATGGGCGCCAACCACGCGCTGGCAATTCGCTCACTCGCTCGCTCGCTCACTCACTTTCTCCCACAGGTTGACCGCCATGGCTGGCTTCCTCATTACATGACAATTACAGTTTCAAGGTGTTAGATTAGATGCCGGCAAATGTTGGTAAGTATTTGTATTTTTTTTGTTTTTATCAGTCATAACAAGCATAGCACGGCAATTGGCGGCAATTATAATTAAATTGCCTACACAACGGCAACACCCATAAAAAATATACAACATTTAACATTTTTTTAATTATCTGGCATCCTCTGCGCATCCTTTCATGTCTGACGTCCGCTGAATTTCTAAACACAAAAACTGCGGCGCCGGCGCGCCTTTGCGCTTACGCATGCTGCGCTGCACTGCTCTCTTTACCTCTCTCTCTCTCTCACTCACTCCAGCCCGAAAAGGGGCGCACGCTCAGAGTGAGCAAAGTCGCGCGCTACTCCTGCGCTCTTCACTCCAGCACCGCAACGATTTGCATGTGTGCGCGTATAAAAGCTAACAACTTTGTGTAAAGCTTTCATTTGAGGTTTACTGCTTATCAGGTAACGGTCGTGTGTGGTACCGTAGTGCGTTCGTTTTACCGCCAAAAGCAAAAATACAAATACTGAACTATACTAAAAAAAAACATACATAAGAAAAACACGTATACGTAGTGTTGCCAGTGGGACAGGTGCAAGTGTTAAATTAAATAAAAACATTACCTAATTAAATATATAACAATTGGAATTTTATAAACAAAAAATAGAATACTACAAAAATGCGCGTAAAGGTGAGTTAAATAAAATTAAGAATAAACAAATAACACATTTTAGTTTTAGATTTTTTGGCTTTATTTTTTGGCTTATATTTTATAATAATAAAAATTAATAATTTATTAATTAAAAATTATTTAAAATAAATGTGTGAATTTTTTTAATTAGCGTGTCAAAATTACTTGAATAATTTAAAATTATTAGTTCACGTTTATTTACATATTTTAAGATATATTGGGAATTATTGCAGCATAGATTTTCAAATGACCTTTGTATTAAGTGTGGTTGTTGTTGTTATTATTATTGTTGTTGTTGTTGTGGCAGTGGTGGCTTAAAGAGGGGTGTGTACCATATAAACCTGTCCACAAACCAAGCGAATCACCTGTCTGAAGTTAAAAATAAATGATTAAAAAAGAAAACAATAACAAAAACAAATGCTCTTTTGTTCTTTGTAAAAAACTGCAAAAAAATAAGCATAAAATGCGCTCAATATTTTCTTACTCTTGTTGTTGTTGTTGTGTTTGCTGGAGTGCTAATCAAATTGCGGAAATGCGGCCTACCTGTCTTATTACATAATATTATTATATTTACCTCAACTCAACTCTTTGTAATCGGGGAAGTTTCGCTCATTAAAACAAAAAAAAGGGGCAATCAAAAATGCCATTTGGCTGCGACGACTTGCAAATGCGCTCCAGTTTATGGATTGATGACGCCTCTCCAGCCTCCAGTCTCTCGCTCTCGTGCCTCTCGAGACTCGGACTCGGGCTTGTGACCCAGTTTGTTGGCCCCAACCATAAGCCGACGAGGACAAGCGTCACAATGCCAGCTGGCGTCATCCAAAGCAGTTAATCCACATATACAACACACCCAGATACAGATACATTTACTGTCTGAGATACAGATACAAATTCAGAAATAAATTTACAAATGCCTCAATCAATTTGGTTTTTGGGGGGAGGCCGGTTGTATTTTAAATTTAGAATATTTTTTTTAACTTTAGTTTGTGCCCCTTTTTGTTTATCTTTGCAGTTCAATGTGTGCCGCTTGACGCTTCTCGTCCTGATCCTGGGCTGTTGTCTGCTGCAGGAGACACACGGCTATTGTTCGCTGGAGAAGATGAAGACGTTCGCAAGGGAGGCCTGTGAGCGCCTGTTCCAGCAGGATGAGGGCAGGGAGAGACGCTCCCTGGACTACAATCATCGTCATCATCCCCATCACCATCATCACCATCATAATGCAAATGAATTATCACGTAAGTGTTTAATTATTTATTATTTTAAAATAAATTATGAACTAAAACTTGACATACCTTTTTTATCAAATTTATAAATTTAATAAAATTAAAAAAAATTAATTAAAATAAATATTATATGAAATTTAAAAAAGTTGACCCAAAATAATTTAAAATTAAATTATGAATTACAACTTGAAATAAATTTCATATAAAATTTAAAAATTTATTTTTTTTTTTTTTAATTTAATTAATATTAAAAAAATAATTGAATTAAAAAAATTTTATATTAAATTTAAAACACAATCTGTTTAGATAAATATGATAGCATATTTAAAATATTATTTAATGATCCATAATTTGTTGCACCGATTAAAATTAATTAAAAACGTGTTTGAATAAATTTTACATAAAATTAAACATCTTTATTAGAAGAAAATTTGTTTATATAAAATTGAAAGCTACAAAATTTATATAAAATTATCCAGCATTAAAGTTAAAAATCATTTTATTTTTTAAATTAAAAAATTGTATTACAAAAATAAAATTACAATGAACACTGTAAAGATGTTCAAAATATTTTAATTAATGCTCCAACATTTGTTGCATCCATTGGAAGCTAATATTAAAATCAATCCCTTAAATAAGGTCACAGAGTCACTCAACCCAAAAAAAAAAGAAACGAAATCGGAACTGCAAAAAAAAATATTTAAAACACGTTTAAATTAAAAGTAAACAGTTCCGATTGTTCACTTAACCGTTGCCAAGGCGCAAGTTCAAGATGACAACAAAAAATAAAAATATGAATTATTTTATTTTCATTATTTTTCACATATTTAATTTTTCTTTCTTTCAACTCATTTACAGCTGGTAAAACGCATAAAAATGAGCATTTTATTGGGCGCAGCAGCTTCCCGAAAGGCGGCTACCTCAAGGTCAGTAAGACGCACTATCATCAGCTGATGAGTCTGGATGTCCGACCCCGTTATAAGCCCCGCAAGAATTCCCAGGACAGCATGAAATACCGTTACAAGCGCGACAACTCGAATAAGATTTATAAAAACATCTCCTACTGTTGCTACAATGATTGCGATGAGGAATTCTTCTGTTGATCATCGGAAGAATTCGAATCGGCAACTGATTCCGTCCATTAACTATAAATCTAACTATCTATATATATAACAAATATATATTTAAGACGCGCTCACTCTTATAGAGTAGGTACCTTATTTGTTGGCCCTTTGAAAAATTGGTTACAGCAATTCTTGCCACAGTATTAAAATCGTTAGACAAATGAATCAAGTATTAAGTTAAGTGCCTAAGACTAACTAAAATCTATCTATGTGTCATATGTATTATATATTTAAAAAAATATACGGATTTTTTATTTTGAAACTTCTGGTTTTTTTTTTAATAATTTACTTTTTTACAAGTTCAAATATCAAATTTTGAACTTTGTTGTGGGGGGAAATTCTCTGGGGATTGTAAAAAATAATCTAAAATAAATAGAACTTGTAATCTACAAAGCACACAACATTTGGCATTTTTTAAAAATTCTAGTTTCTTCAATAAATTTGAAAAGTGACCGCAAAGAACAAATTTTTAGAAATCTCTTAGGTAGTTTTTTTCTTTGATTTTTTAAAATTGCTAAAAATTACTATTTGAACACCTCCTTTTCATACAAAAAGTAGCTTTTTAGCAGTTTTTAAAATATCATAAAAAATACTAGTCACTACAAAAAAACTTTTAGAATTGATTAAAGATATTTTTTGCATCAAAATCTTTTTTTTTTTTTATTTATTTTTTTGTTTGAGTTCGAGGAAAAAAGTTGAAAAATAGACTTGCAAAAATTTAAAATTTGCCATGGGCACTTAATGGGTTTAAGAAATTTTTGTATCATTCAAAGGGAATTTAAATGAATAAAAGTGGACCACTGTATGTATTTCAATTACTAAATAATGGTCAATTAGATTTTTTTTTAAAACTTATAATAAATGTATTTTTTGAACAATCAAATAAAACACTCCAAATTTTTTTTAGTTCTCAGAAAAGCAAAGTTTGTTAGTTTTTTCTTTCAGTTGTAGGAAGATTTCAATTTCCTCTTTCAATTGCAAAGAATTTTATATTTTCGAAAGTCGAAAATTTAAGATATTTAGGAAATGATTTTAATTAGAGTCTTGTGGGGATTGGTGTTAATCCCGCTGCTGCAGTGCCTGGAACCACGTTACGTTGTGGACACGGATTACTGTCGCATCCCAGATCCCGATCCCTACAGCGCCGATGTGATGAGGCAGTTCCATCGTGGCGGGTACAAAAAATGCACCAAGTTACAACCGTTGACTTGGGTGGCGTACAATGAATCCTCACAGCGCTACGTGCTGAGCATCAATGAGAGTGCCTATCAATGGTATCTGGAAATGGATCTGGAGCTGAGAGTGCCAGCTCCAGCTGCACTCAATTGTTGCTACATGGACGTGCAGCGTTCCAACGAGCAGGATGTGGAGCTGGGCAGATGTAGAGATTTCCAGAGCAGCGTCCAATTGCCCAATGACACCGATAGCTTCATTGTCGAGTGCTATGCAAGGCATAAACTCATCTATACCAATGGACATGCCACCGTTCCGGAGCGAACTGAGCTGCGAGAGCGTCTGGATCGATGGCGCGGGAAACGTGCTCCAAGTGTGCTCATGATTGGCATCGATACCGTCTCCCGGCTGAATCTTAAACGTGCCATGCCCCAGACTTATCACTATCTGCACTCCAAGAATTGGTTCGAGTTGTCCGACTACAATAAGGTAAATAAGGGTCAGGAAGCTGGCGCAGATCACTTAATATACTAAGCATCTTCCGGCAGATTGGAGACAACACATTGCCCAACTTGTTGGCCCTGCTGACGGGCCTCAATCTGAGCAGCATTGTGGAACAGTGTGATCCTCAGGTTGTTGCCGGCCTGGACAGATGCGAGTTCATCTGGCAGCTCTATCGGGATTTGGGTTATGTGACCGCCTTTGGTGAGGATGATGTGTCCATCAATACGTTCAATTTTCTGCTGCAGGGTTTCCAGAAATCTCCCGTGGATTACTATCTGCGTCCGTATTTGATTGCGGCGGAAAAGTGGCTGGACATGAGCGAGCAGGAGGATCAGGAGCAGCAGATATGCCTGGGCCATGACCACGCCTCCGAGCATGTCTATAACTATGCGCTGGAGTTTGCCCGACGCTATCGCAACGATAGCTTCTTTGGCTTCTTCTGGACGAACACACATAGCCATGGTCATCGGATCTCGCGAACCAGCGCCATGGATGCGTATATGACCAGATACTTGGAGCGTCTAATGGGCCAGGGCACCATGGAGCACACGGTGGTGGTGCTGCTCAGTGATCATGGGCTGCGTCAGGGATCGACACGACTGGGCAGCCTCGGCTGGCTGGAGGAGCGTCTGCCATTCCTCTTCATCTGGCTGCCGGCGCATTTGAAGCAATCGCATCCCGAATTTGTCCAGGCACTGCAACTGAATGGGCATCGTCTGAGCAATCCCTATGATCTGCATGCCACCCTCAAGCACATCCTGACGCTGTCCAGACGTGACAACTTGGCCACAGTGGGCGGCGCTAGGGATTGTCCCAATTGCCAGAGTCTCCTGCTGGAGCTGCCTCTGAACAGAAGCTGTGCGGATGCCAGCATTGCGGATCACTGGTGCACCTGCTGGTCCTACCGGGAGTCCAACAACTCCTTCGTTCAGCAGATGGCGCAACTCGCCTTTAGTCACATTTCAACTCTGTTTGCTGAAAGTCGTTTAATCCGTAATCTCCATCATGTGGAGCCGACGACTCTCGAAGGCATCGTCAAGTCCCTTGTGGCATTGCCCAATAAAGCCGATGATCCTCGTGTGTCCATCCATCGTTTGCAGATTCGGACGCAACCCATGAACATTGTCTACGAGGTCACCATTCGCTACAATTCCAGCTCCCAGGATATGTTTGTTTCCGGCGTCAGTAAACTCGGTTCCATTTGACTTATAATTAATTATAATTACCAATTTATTAATTGCAATTATCAGAGTAGTTGTTTTAACAATGTGAATAAATATTCAAAATAATTAAAACATTTAAATAAGTTGTTAATTGTAATTTAAAATAAGTTATCCAATTATAATTAGTTGGATATACAATATATTATAATATATATAATTGATATGTAATTGTCATAACGTCAGAGTAATTGTATTACTGTCATCATTATTATTTAAATTAAAATAATATTTATCAGTGCAATTGTATTACAAACTCTATTAATGTCTTCTGATTACTATAAATAAGATCATTATCTTGCAATTATCAGAGTAATTGTTTTAACAATGTGAATATATATTACTCAAAATTAAACTTATTTTAATAAGTTCTTAATTGCATAATTTTCGGATGTCAATTCGTATTTAAAAAACTTATCCAATTATAGTTAGTTGTATATAACGAAGTGCTTATATTATAATTTATATAAATATTGTAAATAAATTGGTTATTATATAATTGATATGTAATTGTCATAACGTTCAAAGTAATTGTATTACTATCACCATTATTATTTAAATTCAAATAATAATTATCAGTGCAATTGTATTACAAACTATGAATATCTACTGATTACTTTAAATAAGATAACTTCATAAATCTTTTAGATAATAATAGCCATGACACTCCTCGCACTTGAACCTGCTAGAGGATTCCGTATTATTGGGCTCCAATGTCTGAAAATACGTGGAAACCATAGCCAGGATCTCCTCTCGCCGCTGCTCCAGAAACTCGGCTGTAAATTCTTTATAATTGCGCAAGCATTCCATCAAAATGCGATAGAGCACCGTCTCCGTGGACAGAAATGTATTCAAAGCGCACTCAATGCCATCGACATTTTGCTCCAGAAAGGAACGTGTGATTTGCATGAGCAGCTGCACCGTCCGATCCGTGAAGTACTCGGCAAGGGCCAGCAACACATCCATCAGGTTGCTCCAGTTGCTGATGTGCTGCACGAATTTGGGACCAAATTGTTTGGCCAGCAACTCCACATTTAAACGCATCTGACCGTCGGCATTCAAGCTGATCAGATTGGGCAGCACAGTGGTGCCCACTTCGGTCAAGTTGGCAGCCAGGGCGCTGAGCAATGCCTCCTTATAGGGTATATCGTTGAGAGTGCGCACAATGTCGAACTTCATGACGCCAGAGTCGCTATGCAGCTTGGCCGACTCCTCAGCGATTTGTGTAAAGACTTTGCTGTAAAATAGAAGGTTGAGTATATGAAATGAGATTATATTATTATAGAAACTCACCTGGTTTGATTACGCACCGCATAACGCAAAGTGGAGCTATTGGTTGCCTTGTTGGCCAGACGCAGATTGTTTATCGAGTGCGTAAAGATGATCAGGCTGGAGGCAATCTGCAGCAGATCGAGGCTGCTCAACGGCTGATCATCGCTGATTTTCTACAATACAGAGAGATGACAGTTCATTGAACTTAAACAAGCGAAACAGTCGAGTGCACTCGACAGTAATATACCCTAGGCTTAGGCCCGACACGCCGAAGATTTGATGAACATGCATCGACCTATCGTTTCTGTGGGTGATTTGAGCCAATTTGCAAGGTATATTTAAATTTTTAAAATTTATTAAAAGTAGGAATCGAACCCACGACCTCTGATGCAAGGGCGCTTATCTCTGCCATTAGACTGATAATACAAATAAATGAGAAAAGTAAAATAATTAAAAATCATTTGCTTCGACAGGACCGAGATTCAAATCACAATCTTCCGTTTCGCATGCCGAGCACTTATCACTTCCACTCTGCCGCTTGGACTGATGCTGGCAAATTTGATATATGTACATTCTTGATGTACATTCTGGCAAAGTAAATTTATAATGAATTAATTGACCATTAATTCTATTTATACATACATATATTCTGAAAATCTTTATAGCTTAATATCTTCGTGTTGAATGTTGGTGATTATAAAATTGATTATAAATTTCAACTTAAAACTCTAAATTAAAGGTGATGTAAGTTTTTGATGTATTACGCCCCCTATAGTGGGCGTGGAAAAATTTTAACATAATCTGATGTTGCCTGACATATTAAGGAGTCTTCATACCAAATTTGGTGGTCCTAGCTCTTACCATCCCGGAGATCCTTTGGCTTATACGGACAGACATGGCTATAACGACTCGGCTGTTGCCGCTGATCAAGAATATATAGAGTATATGAGGTCGGAGAAGCTTCCTTCTGCCTGTTACATACTTTGCACAAACTTAATATACCCCTCCAGGGTATAATAAAACGATTCTACTCACTCACCAAATACAAATCGTAGACGCTATTGGCCACACCCGTGCCGGATATGACAATGGATGACACATTGATGCCCTTCACGGCCAATTGAGCAGCCGCATTCACCTCTGTGCCCGCTACGGTCAAAGCTTTGGCGGCACCCGTTGCACCCAGGCCGACAACGCCGCCCGCCACGCCCAGCCAGCTGTTGCGTGCCTCGCTGTCCCGCAGCGATGTCGACTGTCCGTACTGACGGCGCTCGTAGAGCCAACTGGCAGAGCGCACTGTGCTGTAGGCTGCCGCAGTGACACCAACAACAGTGGCGCCCAAGAGCAGAGGCGCCGCCACGGGCACGGCTAGAGCAGCGGCCACTGGCACGCCGGCCACCAAGCCACCCACTGTGGCCACTTTATCGCTGGCTTTCAGTATTTTGCACTTGACCCGCGACGCTGGCGTTGCATGCACCATTAAATGGACACCCTTGTCCTCGTCGTTGGTCAGCCGGTAGATGCCCTGGCTGGGTGCAATCATGCTGCCCTTGGGCAATGTGTTGTGATAGACATATTGCCGCCAGTTGGCATAAATCCGTCCATGCTCATCCACAAAGATCATGCAGCAACCGTTGCTATTATCGTTGTCCTTGTCTTGCATGACACACTTGCGTGTGCGTATGACGGGATGGCAACTGAAGCTGGTGGATCGCATTGCCAATTCGGGATCGGTTTCATCCGTCACCAGCACGTAAATAATCGCCGAGAGCAGAACGTCATTTGTGTATTTCCTTTGTTGCCACACATTTTCAAACACTTGTTGTCTTTGTCTCTCCAACGATTTTGTTACCTTCTTCTTTGTGCCATTGTCGCCTATTAGATTTGCAATCTTTTGCCTTAAAACGTCCATTTGATCGGGTGCCAGCCTAAAAAAACAATAGTTAATATTGTATTCTATTTGGGAGATCCATTTACTTACGCATCCCAAATGATTTCAGAACGTAAACCGCTGCTCAGTGCAAAGTCCCGTTGAATATCGTAAATTGAGCGTGTCATTTTTGTAATTGCAAATTAGCTTGGAAGACAACTGCATTTGGTGTTTTGCGTATTATATAAAAATAAAAGAAACACCGTTTATTTGTGCAGGTTGTCAGGGCAACTGACAACTCAAGTGAAGTTATTTCTGAAATTGCAGTTGAGTACGTTACGTTACCAGGGCTGGCCACTGCATTACAGTGATCGATAATCGTAAAGACCACTCTGATTCACAGAACTTTTGTTAAGGGCTGCCATAGCATTTTGTATACAAACAAATTTAAATTTAATTTAATTTAATGAAGTCAGTCGTTTAGTTTTTGATAAACGAACGAATCGGTCATCATATTGTTTGTGCTTAGTTGTTTTTCTGAACTGAATATGTTTCTACAATAAATTTGACTCAAACGAACGAGCGAAAGAGCGAACTATGTTCGTTGGTTTTGTTTGTTCAGCAAATTGAACTAAAAAGCCGAACTCTAGTATTTCGATTTGAAAAATACCGCCAAGTATATCTATCTACTGCAGCGGTGGGCACGCAATGGCTCCGGGAGCCAGCGGCTGCTAACGAATTCACATTTCGTGCCCACTGCTGATCTAGAGTATTTAATGTGCAGCCCTAGCATTTGATGTAGGGCTGGATATTTTTAAAATCAATCAATAATATCAATATGGTATAATGATATTTTGTTAAAAATAAATTTGTTTGCAGTCACTAATAGAATTGATTAGGGAAGTTGTTAATCAAAATTTTTTTTCAAAAAATCTAGGGTAAAAGTTGAAAAGGTGAGCTTATTCGGGTTATTTGCTTATTTTCTTTCAAAATCTAAGAATTCGACTTATTTATTATATATGTTGCCTTACTCCTTTCGATTTCCTTGTATGGTTTTGTTTTTATGAATAATGAAATTCTGTGTTGTGCTCGCACTGTAAGTACATACCTCTTATTGTTTTTTTTTATTAAATTTGTATCCATTATTTTTCTTTCCGCTGCACTTCAAAATATAAAAAAATACCGCATATTCGATAAATCGGCAAATCTATAAAAATATCGATATATCGATACTTTAATATATTATTAACTGCCCTAAATTGTTGAGCAGCCCTGGCATAGATTCAGCTGTGTTGCAATTTCTTGGCGCGCTTCTGTTTAACTAAAATGTCGAGAACACCAATAAATGCAGACTTAACGCCACTGCGTAACGTTCATGCCAAACGCGTTTGCATGGGGCGAGTTCATCCGGCGGCCAAGAGTGCGAGTGCAACTGCGAACGAAAGTCTTCTTTGGCCTGAAAATGATGCCAGCTTCTTTTCCCATGTTAAGCTGGAGGAAATGTTTAGTGGCCAAGATGCTGTGGTGTCTGCACCATTCAGCAGTCAAACTAGCAGTCATTTCAATCGGAGTGATTCGGATGACAGTCTTTTTGGCGAAATAGCATTGCCCAGCACAATAGTTCAGAACAATCCGAGTCCGGAGGAACATCAAAGATTCAAAGCAATTAACATGACCGACTTGGGCATCGATGAACTGGAGGAAATTTTCCATGGTTCTGATCCAGATGTGCAAAACACGCAACTCTTTTTGGAAGCGATGCCGCCGCCAGAGAGGAAGCAGCAGAACACGAAAATCAAAGACGAATCCATTTCCATGTCCATGTCCATGTCGCAGTCAACGTCATTCATATCAAAGTCGATTCTAGAAGGCATTGTCCACGGCACCCAGTACGAAACATTTGAGACCTTAAAGAATCGCTCAATGCTGCAGACCCAAAATGATTCAGCTGGCCTCGAGCTCGATCAGTTCGATTGGCAGACTCAGGCCTTTCCCGAATTTGAAGGCATTAAGGATAAGGATAAGGAGAAGCAGGAGCACGATGATAGTTTTCCATCCAAGGGCGATTTCTATGGGCTGCCGGATAAGGTGAAACAGTTGATATTTGAGCACAAGGGCATCAATAGTTTATATGGCAAGCTAAAGCTGACACCATACCAATTATAATTGTCATAATAATCATATGAATTTCACTTGCAGATTGGCAAAATGAATGCCTTCATCTTCCGGCCATACGACAGCGCAAGAACCTGATTTATGCTCTGCCCACAAGTGGCGGAAAAACATTGGTTGCCGAAATTCTCATGTTGCGCGAGTTGCTTTGTCGTGAACGGAACGTTCTTTTCATATTGCCATATGTGTCCATAGTGCAGGAGAAGGTCAGTGCCATGTCACCCTTTGCCATTGCCATGGATTTCATTGTGGACGAGTATACGGCCGGCAAGGGCAAGTGTCCGCCACAGCCACAGCGCAAGAGACGCAGCCTGTTCATAGCATCGATTGAAAAGGGTGCTGTCCTTATGGACAGCTTAATTGAGGCCGAACGACCTCATGAGATTGGACTGGTTGTGGTCGATGAACTGCATCTAATTGGTGAGCGTGGACGTGGCGCCACACTGGAAGCATTTCTCACTAAAGTCATGTTTTTGAATGGTACGTAGCTGAAAGGATAACTCATATATGATTTAAGATTAAACAATTTTCTTAACTGTTCCAGCCAACATTCAAATTGTGGGCATGAGTGCGACGATTGGTAATCTTAACGAAATTTCGGCCTTTCTTAATGCGGATGTTTATACGCGCGGCTTTCGTCCCGTTGAGCTTAAGGAATATATCAAATGTGGCAATGATATACTCGAAATCAATTCCGCTGGTCAAACGCTTGAAGAGATTTTCGTACTAAAGCGTAGCGTGAACTACAATGTGAGTTATTCTCAAGTCTTGTTCAACCTAGCCACTAGACCATATGGGATTTTTACTTTATGAACTCTATTTTGCAGTACAGCACCGCTGTGGAGCGTGCTGATCCAGATCATCTGGCTGGTCTGGTCAGTGAATGTGCACCGGAGCACTGTTGTCTTGTCTTTTGTCCCACACGCAAGAATTGCGAGAATGTCGCACTACTGCTGAGTCGGATTGTGCCAAAGCAAAAGTTCTTTGAGCATCGCCAGAGCGAGAAAGTTGATCTTATGAATGCTCTGGATGCGATGTGTGGCATTTTAAGTCCCGTGCTGGCCAAAACGTTGCCCTATGGCATTGCCTATCATCATTCCGGACTCACGACGGACGAGCGCAAATACATTGAGACCGCCTATCGCTTTGGTGTCATCACAGTCATTTGCTGCACATCCACGTTGGCCGCCGGCGTTAATCTTCCCGCAAAACGTGTGATTATCCGCGCTCCCTACGTGGGCCAAGACTTTATGACTCTGTGCAAGTACAAGCAAATGGTGGGACGCGCTGGTCGCGCCGGTTTGGGCGAAGCGGGCGAAAGTATTCTCATTACGCAAAGCAAGGACAATTTGCAAGTGGGTGAAATGCTCTTTTCGCCCATGGACAAGGCGTTGAGCTCTTTGGATCAGATGGAGGCCGTTGGCTTGCAGGTGAGACTTGCCCAATTATTTTTTGTAAGAATCAAAAGAAAAGCAAACAAGAAACCTAAATGAGGATGGATTAAATGGAATTTAGGTAATTTAATTTTATTAAAAAAATCATTCAGAGCTAAAGAATTATTACACTGAATTAAGCAAAACATTTGAATAAGTAAATTACTTTGATTCGATTTTATTTAGATATAGATATGGATAATTTAAATTTTGTATTCGTACCAGTCGGATTTTCATGTCCCAAAAATAGATCTCACTCCAAAAAGGTCATTCAAATTATCCACACACACAGTCTAACATATGTCGATAAAACACTTTCTATTTTTAATAAAGTCCGACTCTAATTTTTCTTTGTTTTGCCTTTTCAATTTATATTTCTTCTGGTTTTGGTTCCCTAAATTTTAGTATAACCAAAATTATGATATTTCTCGAAATTCTTATGACTTTTCATGTCTTTAATTCCTAGTCTTTAATACTCAGCGTTATTGGGCTTAATCTTGCCGACTGTCGCCGTGATCTGAATCGACTGGTGAACAGCACGCTGCTGGCCGTGCAGGCTGGTGCCCTGGAAGTGGCTGTGGATGATCTGGTGCTGCGCATTCTGCGCGACATGTTCAAGAACAAAGTGCTACAATTGTGTGACAATGTACCCAAAGGAACGCCGAATAGTTCAGATATTATGACCACACAAGACATCAATCAGAGCAGTCGGCTTTCCGGATCGGGATCGTCAAATCGTCGTCTGCTCATCAGCCAGTCCACACGTTTCCAGTTAACCAGCATTGGTCGTGCCGCCTACAAGGCGGGCATCGATTACAAACGTGCCTTTGCCATACACAAGGAGCTGAAGGACGCACAGCAGCAGCTGATCCTTACCAGCTACGTGCATCTATTGTATCTGGTTGTCTGTTTCAATTCCAATGAGCGTGGTGATGAGCTCTTCCCAGCGGATCCGAAAGTTCTCTTCCGTGAATACACATCTCAGTCACCACAGACGGTGGGACTGTTTAAACAATTGGGCTTCACGGAAGCCCTGGCCGCCAGATTGGCCAAAACACAGTCGGTGCAGGGACCATTGGCTCTGAAGTTGAATCGTCTATACAAAGTGCTCATACTGGCCGATGTCATGGATCTGGTGGCACTGCCCAGTGTGGCCAACAAGTACAACATCGAACGTGGCACATTGCAGCATCTCGTCAGCCAGTCAACATCCGCGGCCAGCGCCATTGTGAGACTTTGCGAGCAAATCGATGAATTTTGGTGCTATAAACCTTTGTTTGAACGCATCCATCACAAAATAGACCGATGTGGCACCCTGGAACTGGAGGCGTTGCTCGAACTGCCCGCAGTGAAGATTGTGAGTGCTTAACTAAGTAAAATTTACAAAAACAGTCAGATAATAATAATAATATTTCAATATCTTGTATGTAGTATAAAGCAGGGACTGCAAATAATGATTATTTGTTATTTTTGTAATCAAAAAATCATTCACTTATAATAACTTTAAGACACCGAAAAAAATATCAATATTTTTCTCTATAACTCATTTATGCATTTTCACTATTATTAAAATTTTTTCATGTTTTATAGATTTGTTCACAAAATAATGATTAATTTTAAGTTATACTAACCATTGAGCAAAAAAATAAAACTTATAGAATAATCATTATTTCATGAGTTTTATTTTTTTGCTCAAAATAAAACTCAAATTGTAATTTCGACAAGGCTTAATTTCATGTTCAATACAGGAATTTTTATGTTTTAAATGGATTATTATAATGGTTTTTTTTTTACAAAAAATAAAAATAAAACTTATGGAATAATCATTACTTTTTGGTCAAAATAAAACTCATGAAATAATGATTATTCAATAAGTTTTATTTTTTTGCTCAAAAATAATGATTATTGGTTGACAAACAAAGTATAACTTAAAATTAATCATTATTTTGTGAACAAATCTGTAAAACTTAAATATAATTATTATTTAAAAATTTGTTTGATGTCACTTATAATAATTACAGTCCCTAGTGTAAAGTAATTTTACTATTAATTCAAACCATTTGATTGCTTTAGAATCGCGCCAAGCAGCTGTACGCAAAAGGCTTTCGAACTATTGAGGATGTGGCAAAAACACGACCCATGGAACTGGTTAAAACTGTGGAATTTATGCCCTTGAAAGTGGCCATCGAGATTGTATCGGCCGCCAAGGTTTGTGCTGCTCCATGTTTATTTTACCTCACTGTAATACTTCGTTTCTTTTTAGATAATTTTAATGAAAAAATTGGATCATCTGGAGGAGGCAACGGAAGCTCTTAAGAATTGTTTATGCATCAAAGATGAGTAAAAAAGGATATCAAAAATTATGTTTTTAGTTTTTGTTGTTTTTATTTATCGTTATTATCATATTTTTTTAATTTTGTTAAAGCACTCGTCTCGAGCCTAGAACATAACTTATATATTATGCGTACACAATTTATGCATTCTACATTTAAATTAGTTGTATAATTTTTTAAAATTGTTTTGTTTTAACGAATTTGTGTATTTGCTAACTTTGCTCACGTCCATTTTCAGAAAAGGGCAGTGTATATTTTTTAAAATTTAGCTGACAAAATTGTAATTCACTTTTGTCTCGGCTACTATCACGAAAATTGAGTATTATATAATGTGTGTGTATATTAATTTTGTTTAGATAATGTAAAAGTGTTTGTTACTTAAAGTATGTCTGAATAAAGTTTAGCTTTAACTATAAGAGTATAAGTCTAAAATAAAAAGATAGTTGAGAAATTATGTTGCCTAGGCACCTGGGACGCTTTCTAGTTGTTGAAAGTTATTTACATCGTCAGCTGCAAAAAGAAGAGAAATGAATATGAAATTGTTACTAATTGAGAATGGCATTATAACTAGTATTGTAATGTTAATTAATCGTTTCGTCGATTCATCAGAAACAAAAGCAAATTAGATCAATTTGCAACTTTTATACAGAGACAATACGAATTTTTTTAAGCGCGCTTTGGAAATGCTTTATATGTAAATTATAATTTGAACAGATGAAAATAGATAGGATTTATATTATACAGAAAGAAGTCTAGTAACAGTATCTACTCTCAAAAAAAAAAAAAAAAAAAAATACAAAAAGACGGCGATTTATATTCAATGTAGTAAAATAATTTAAAATTTTCAATGCAAAATGAGTTTTTGCATCTTTTTTTTTTGCATATTGTCACTAATATGTTCAAATTTCAATATTGAAAAAAAAAACTAGTGGGGACTTCCGAAAAATTCACCTAAATTCATCATAAATCGCCTTCTTTCTGTGTGTTTTTATAAAAGGGGATATTGCATTCGTTGCAGTGTATGTAACAGGGAGAAGGAAGCATCTCCGACCCTATAAAGTATATATATTCTTGATCAGCATCAACAGCCGAGTCGATATAGCCGTGTCCGTCTGTCCGTCTTTATGATCTCAGAGACTATAAGAGCTAAAGCAACCTAATTTGGCACACAGGTCAAGTTTGTTTTAAACTTTTGCCAAAAAAACACACAGTTTTCAAGATATTAGAAATTTTTAACTATTTATCGTTAACTTCTATTATTACCTATCATCCTACCAAATCGTAACAAGAGCGGGCAAATGAAAAGGTGGAAATAGCTAATTCAAGTTTTTAAAGAATACAAGTCCATGCAATTAAAATTGTTTCAAAATTCATTAACCCATTTTAGGCTAATGGGTATTTAAATACCCAAAAAAGTCTTGACACTTAAAAAATTCTAGCACGGAGGATGTGAGAGATATAGGGGCAAAATTTATTTCATAGCAAAGAGAAATAACAAATATATAAGTATAAAAATTGAACAGTTTAGTTATCCTCGGTATACCTGTAGTTTTTTACAGGTGAATATCTAGGTTTTTTTTTCCATAGAAAATGTTGACGAAAAAAGCTGAAAAATGTATGGAAATAGGAAAAATAAAATTTGAAAATAAAATTTTTTTTTTTGTTTCTCTCAACTTCTATGGTCTTCTAAGCACACGTTTCAAAATTTCGTCAAAATCGTACCAGCCGATCTATAGTCGGGTATCCTATAGTCGGGAGCTCGACTATAGCCTTTCTCACTGTTTTTTTTTTTTTTTTTTTTTTTTTTTTTTGTGGGATTAATTAGTTACCTTTTGTCTCGATCGACTAATATGAGAAATCGTCGTAGAATTGCTGAATTGGTCGTGCGGCCTGGATTTGGATTTGGCTGCTCCTCACTGCTCCCGCTCCCGCTCCTGCTCCTCCGGCAGCGTATTCGTGTCGATGTGAACGCGAGATTTGCGACGGGGGGACAACCGCTCGCCTGCGTATATCTGTCGATGAGAAATAGGAATCACTACTATGGTGCGACTGTGACTGTGACGGTGACTGCAAAGCGGATGCAATGGATGATGACGACGTGGGCGATTGATGATTTTGATTTTGATTTTGATAGATGGATGCCTGCTGATAATGACCCGCAAATGGATTGTAGGCAACGCTCTCTGCTGGAGCTGGAGCGGAAGCTGGAGCGGCATACGCACTGGCATAGTGGCGACTCTGAAGCTGAAGCTGATGCGGATGCGGATGTGGATGCGGATGCGGATGGTGTTGTGGCGTAAGCGGTTTAAGCGTGGGATCGAGCGCATCATTCAGCGTCACATCGTAATCGTTCTCATAGAGCTCGTCCAGATTCAGCTTGGCCGGCTGTGGCGGCGTCACCGCTGTGGGCAGCGCGCTGCGTGGCGGCAGCGTTGATGGCGATGGCACATCTTCACGAGCAGCATCACTTTCCCGATCACGTTCCCGTTCCCGTTCCCGATCCATGCCGCCACGCAGCAGTGGAGCACCGTGCTCCAACAGCCGCACACCCGATATGGTTGAGCCCATGTCTATGGGCGTGCTCTCTGTGGCCAGTTGTTGTCTCATGGGCACGCCCACGCCCACGCCCACTGGCTGCAGACCACGCGGCAGATAGGGACTACCCCCGCGCGATGGCAGAAAAGGTCGCTTCACCACACGTACCGCTGCAGTTCGTTGTGGCTTTACCGGCGCCTCATCCACGACTTCCGGCTCCTCGCCATCACCATCGGCATCACCATTATGTGCGTCCAGTGGCTGCTCCTGCTCCAAGGCGGGCGCCGCTGTTGTCCTGGACGTGGGCAATGCACGTGGCCTGCTGGCTGCTGGCAACTTTTGTTGCTGGCGTCGCAGCGGATTGACCCTGGAACGCGTCGCTGGCTGTTGCTCCTCCACGGGCTCCACTGGCTCCTCCTCCTCCTCGACGGGCTGTCGTGGTCGCTGGACGGGCTTACGTGCTGCAGGACGCACACGCTGTCTGCTCGCTGGCGTTGTCTTCTCCTCATAGTCCACATCCACGTCTACGAAATCCGGCTCGGCTGCTGCAGCTGCTGGCGGTGCACGTGGTCGAGCTGCTCCTGGCGGACGCTTGCGTCGGGAGTCGGGTGCATGGTAATCCTGGTCGTGGTCCGTCACGGGTTTGCGCAGCGTGGAGCGTGTGGGTTTCGGTGTCGGTTCCCTGTTGGCTGCAGTGCGTCTGCGTGGCGCACTGCGTGGAGCTGGCTGCTCGTAGTCATCCTCATTTGCCTGCTCCTGCTCCTCGGCTGGGTCTTGATAGTAATCCTCATCCGCATCCGTTGCCGGTGTGGTTGCCGTATTCTTCTGCACCGGATACGAATACTTTTTCTTTTCAGCGATGGGAACGGGTCGCGCAATCCGTGGAGGAGCACGTGGACGCGAGTAGACGGAGGCAGGTGCTGCCTTTGGTGTAATAAATTCGCTTAGTGGCTTTGGCGTCGTCTTCACCTTCAGCGGTGTTTGCTCCTCGGCCGCCTCCTCCTGATCCTGATCCGGATCCGGATCCAGTCCATATGGTTTCTCATACTCGTCCAGCTCATCCAGCACATCCGCTGTCGACGGTGTGGTGCGCTTCTCGTTGTTGCGCCTTCGCCCGTTGCCGGCACGTCTCGGTTCCTCCACATCCCGATCTCGATCCTCATTGAAGCTGCGTCGCTCGTCCACGCGTCCCGGCTTGCGAGCCGATGCCTTCTTGCCCCTGACCGATGATGAGGTGGGTGGCTTGCCCCGACGCGCACCTGGTCGGTTGCGTCGATCCTCGAAGTACTCGTCACTGAGATCATCCTCGTCCCGGTAGTGATTGCGATTGCGTCGCGTCGGCTTCACCTCGATCCGCTTGTCGTCGTCGTATTCGTCGTCATATTCCAGCGGCAGCGGCTTGCGGGGACGAGGTCGCACCTTGCGTCGGTGTCCGCGATTCTCGTAGTAGTCATCCTCATACTCGTCCTCATCGTAGTAATCGTCCACCGGCCGCCGACCGTAGGGACGATGATTTGGACGCTGGGCGCGACGCCTTGGCTGCGATGGAGGCGCCTCCGTTGTGGTTGTTGTTGTGCTCGTCGACGACGTCGTGGTTGCCATGTACAGCTCATCGTTCCTGGTCGAAAGATAAGAAGCAAATCGTTAAAAAATAAATCAAAAACAATTTAAAATCGATATTCGATTATTTTTTGACAATGCATCAGTTTTGTGAAATCGATTTTCACGAGAAATCGACAAAGATAAAATAAAAATAGTTTATAAAATTTTTTAGTTTTATGAAATTTTAAACTCGGTTTTCGCTTTGATTTTTCGATTTTCGTTCCTGGTCGAAAGATAAGAAGCAAATCGTTCAAAAATAAATCAAAAACAATTTAGAATCGATATTCGATTATTTGTTGACAATGTATCAGTTTTATGATATCGATTTTCATGAGAAATCGACAAAGACAAAATCGTTTAAAAATAAATTTATGAAATTTTAAACTCGATTTTCGCTTTGATTTTTCGATTTTCGATCCTGGTCAAAAGATAAAAAGAAAATCGTTTAAAAATAAATTTATGAAATTTTAAACTCGATTTTCGCTGTGATTTTCCGATTTTGAAGTTCTTTAATTCGATTATTATACTTAAAAATTCGAAATGCATTTTGTTATCGTTGAAGATAAATTGACATCTTTAATAAATGTCAATCAAACTTGCAAATTTTATATTTTGAATCAAATAAGTTAATGAAATTTAAAACTCGATTTTCGGTTTGATTTTTCTATTTTGATGTTCTTTAATTCGATTATTATTATTACTTAAAAGTTCGATATGCATTTTGTTATCATGGAACATAAACTGATATCTTTAATAAACATGTCAACCAAACTTGCAAATTTTATATTTTGAATCAATTTTATGTTATCGATTTTCATGAAAAATCTTAAATTCACTGATTCAATTGATTCACTGAAATTTCTTATTTGTTTCTCCATCAAATTAGAAATAATTAATAATTGATGCTTCTCACCTGTTCCAATACTTTTGAGATCCCTCGCAGTCCACATCGGAGGCAAAATGGCAAATGAAAGTGCGCTGATCAAAGGCCGTGAAATTGGCGCACAGAAAATCGTGGCGAATTCCATAAACGCAATGATGATAAATCTGCAAACAGAAGAAGATGAAATGTCTGGGCTCAAATCGGACATACATATATCGTTAAATCCTAATCCTATTTACAAGATGGCATAATGGAGGTGTGAACAACGTCGTCTGCTTTAACGTCTCGTCTCTTCGCCTGGCAAACAAATTTCAATTTGAGGTCAAGATCGACATGCAGACAAGTTTTTTTTTTTCATTTATTTTTTTTTTGGTTTTGTTTTTGACTTCACGTTTTTGGGCACGTAAGCCGCAAGTCGTCGACAGCAAAAGAGAAATTACTGGAATTACGTGGACGGTTATTTTGCCCCGATGTTCAACTTGACCAAATGGAATACCCTCCTCTGCCCCTCCGCCGCACTTCCCCCTTTCACCGTTCCACAATCCCGTTGCGCTTTCGAGCACAAGGTCAAATTTCCTAGCTCGAGCGAGTATTATTTGTCTTGGATTTTAGGAATATTTCAAAATGGTTTTTTTTAATTTTAAAATTTAAGTTCGATCTAGGATTGATTAAGTGTTTTTTATTTATTACTTTTATATGATTTATAAATCTGTTATTTTACTTAAAAATTCGATATGCATGTGGTTATCAATGAACATAAATTAATATCTTAAAAAAATATGTCAACCAAACTTGCAAATTGTATATTTTAAATTTTTTGTCATTGCGACAATAAGTTCAAAAGTGCCTAAAGGGTATTGGGTTTTCAGGTAACCGAAGAAAATCTTTCCGTTCTGTTATACCCTAGCATAGGGCATTTAACCCATTAAAGGCTGCCTATAGATCGGCTGGTACGATTTTGATGAAATTTTAAAATATGTGCCTAGAAGACCATAGAAGTTGAAAGAAACAAAAAAAAGAATTTTTATCTTCAAATTTTATTTTTCCGATTTCCATACATTTTTCAGATTTTTTCGTCAACATTTTCTATGGAAAAAAACCTAGATATTCAGCTGTAAAAAACTACAGGTATACCGATGATAACTAAACTCTTAAATTTTAATACTTATATTTTTGTTATTTCTCTTTGCCATGAAATAAATTTTGCCCCTATATCTCTCACATCCCCCGTGCTAGATTTTTTTAAGTGTCAACACTTTTTTGGGTATTTAAATACCCATTAGTCTAAGATGGGTTAAATGTGCTCTATAACGTCTTTCTTTCTGCTCACCTGACACTTGTACTCAATGGAGGCATAGAAGCCATCGTGCAATCCCTCGCACTTGAAGTGAATTTCATCCATGGGCGGTACGGTGGACAAAAAAGGATAAGTCGAGAGGTTGAAGCTGTAGACCAAAGAAGATTCAATACAAATGATAAAACCCAATCAATTGATTATATTACTTATATGTTTTTTTACAAATTATATTACCCTCTCAGTTCTCGTGGCAAATTTGGATCCCAGATATAATCAATTTGAGGTATGCCCGTTAATTTAGAGTTTTTGCTAAGCGTCGCATTGTCGGACTGTAAAGGAAAAACAAATTTTTATTGTTATATAAACTTAGTCATATTTATATATGTATTGTTTTTTTACTTGTATTCATGAAAAAACATCAACACTATCTATTTTTAAATATAAGAAATGGAAGCGGTTACTTTTTTTTTAACTGTTTTTGAATTTAACATTTTTATCCTATCATATTAAATTTAAATCAACATTTAATTGATATTAATTAAATTGCATACTTCGTTGCTTAATTTTATTTTAATTTTAAAAGTTCATTTGGTCAAATGTATTTTAATCAGGGACTGAAAATAATGATTATTTGCTTTTTTTTTTGTAATCAAAAAATCATTCACTTATAACTTTCAGACACCGAGAAAAATACAAATATTCATATTTATGGCTCATTTATGCATTTTCACCATTATTAAAAACTTTTCAAATTTTATAGATTTGCTCACAAAATAATGATTAATTTGAATAAAAAAATAAAACTCATGAAATAGTGATTATTCCAAAGGTTTTATTTTTTTGCTCAAAAAGAATAATTATTGGTTGAGAAGTAAAGTATAACTTAAGATTAATCATTATTTTGTAAGCAAATCTATAAAACTTGAAATTAATAATTATTTTAAGATTTTTTTTAATAACACTTATAATGATTACGGTACCTGAGTTTAATTAAATAAAAAGATTACCTTGTTTTCGTCAGTCTCACTTGCGGCAACTTGTGGCAGCTCCGACTCCTGCTTCTCCTCCCTGTCAGTGTCATAATCGGGATTGGCTGTGGATGTCGTCGTTGTCGTTGTGCTGGTTGAGGTCGAGGCAGGTGTTTTGGCAATGGAAACCTTCTTAAAGGGCAGCGCAGCATCCGTGGATGCCAGTAAGCCCAATAACAGCACTGTCAAGTAACAAAATTTACAAATTGCATCAGACTCTTAATTCAAATTGCATAATCAGTGCTCTCTTTTTTTTTTTACTGTAAACTGGATTATATCATTGACAACATTTCGGTTATCCACTTTGTATATATATATTTAAACAACTTTAAAGTTATTACATTGCCTGAGCCTGAATAAAACAAGTGTTATTTTCTCAACTCACCTGTCGCCGTTGTGAACAGCCAGCGTTTGGCCCTCTTCATCGTAATGACTCTTGAGTTTCTTTTGTTTTTTCCCTTTGCTTTGCTAGAAACAAAAATAAAATACAATAAAATATTATGCAAATTTCCCAAGCAAACCAAAGAAAAAAGGAACAAAATTTGCTAAAAGCTTCGGGGCGTCTTTTTTTTTTTAGAAAGATTTATGCTCCATGTGTTGCCAGTTGCTTTTTGAGTTGAGTTGAGTTTGATTTGTGTTCTTCACTTGTTTAACATTTTCGGCACGCATTTCGAACGCCCCAACCAAAGTTTTTCTTTTGTTTCTTTTTCTTGGCTATCTTTTGTATTAACGTTATTTTGTCAACTGTTTTATTGTTGGAATTGTAGACGAAAAAGACGGTAAAGAAAAGTACGCATAGCTTCCAAACTAGATAAGGTTGTAGAAAGTGTTCTAGACTGATTTGAAAACTGTCTTAAAATTTAAATGCAAAACGTGTAAAGCTTAAAAATCAATAAATAATTGAAAAAGATTCTCTTTCTTTATTTTGAAAATAGTTTTCCATACAAATTGAGTCTGTGCCCAATTCTCTTTAAATTTACAAAAATTTGAGGAAAAATTTAACAAAGTGCACAAAAATATTCATTTAAGTTTCAAATAATATTATTAAATTTGATTTAATTTAACAATTGAAATAAACTACCCTCTAATTTAAGTTTCAAATAATATTATTAAATTTGATTTAATTTAACAATTGAAATAAACTATCCTCTAAGTTTCAATTGTTAAATTAAATCAAATTTAATAATATTATTTGAAACTTACATGAATATTTTTGTGCACAATGACTTTGTTAAATTTTAGCTCAAATTTCCGTTAATTTAAAGTCTTATTTCAGTTGAATTAATTGCATAATAATAACTAAATATCAGTTGCTTTCAATGTCACTTACGTAAAGCACAGCGAAAGGGCAACAAAAGACAGACAGACAGACAGACGGACGGACAGACAATTAATGCATAACTATATCAAATTGAAATGTGAACAATAGTTACAATAATTACAATTACAATGCAATTCCCAACACTTTCATTTTCCATGCGTTTTTATTGACTGTGCAAATAGCAAAAATCGAAATCCAAATAAAAATCATTTATATTGATTTCATTTTAAGTTTATACTATGGTATAAACTGAATATTGGCGTGGCTACAAATTCCAAGCTGCCAAACACCTGCTTTTCGTTTTATTGCAAAACAAAACAGACAGTTGAAAAGAGAGGGAGAGAGAGAGAGAGAGAGACAGAGACAGAGAGAGGAGCGAAAAAGAGAGAAAGAGTGATTGTCTTTTTGAGTTGATTTTAATCGAAAACAAATAAAAGACAATGCTAGGCAATAAGTTCATGGGAGCATTGTAATTCGGCAGCTTGTCATTGTTTTTATGTAATTTAAGATAAACTGCATTATTATGCATTGTTTATTGATATGCCGTAAATTTGATAATCCATCTACCACAGACACTTGTAGAACGGGTCGTATGCGCAATGAACATTTCAAAATGTCAGTCGACAGACTTGAGTGGTTGGATTTTCATTATTTTTGCAAAGCAGGAAACTTTATTGAAGTATTGAATTCACTTAAATACATACATATGTATGCCTTTCATTTATTCATGGCACAAGATATTTTGGAAGCACTGTTAGTTGCATTTTGTATGACAAAGGCGTCTCCATTTGTATTTTTTTTTTTTTTTTTTTTTTTGTGTGTGCGTTGCGGGTTCAAAGATTCACCGATCACACCCCGCTCCAAAATAAAAGTGTGTCGCGCATTTTAAGTGGATTTTTATTTGTATTTTTCTTGATTTTTATACTTTGTTGTACTGTTCGTGTGCGTTACGTTATTATATGATGAAGTCGGCCATAAGTTGTGTGCAGTTTCTGACATTTTTAACTTGGCTCTTCAAATATTTATCTGACAAAAATAATATGATTATGGACAGTGTGTTTAGTTTATTGCATTGAGCTAAAAGCCAACTGGTTCTTAAAGAAGATTAAATAAATATGTTAATTTTATACATTTATTGTCAACTATGAACAGTTGACGCAACTATTAAGTTTTATTTCTTGAGAGTAAGTATTCTAGAAAATGAAAAAAATCATAAATTTAAATGAGAAATATTATTTCCATTAAATTTACATAAATTAAGAATTAAACATAATCAAACATTTTTTATTTGTCAACTACGAACAGTTGGTTAGATAAAAAAAGTTAATAAAAGTTGTATATTTTAATTTAAAAACTAGAAATATAAATACTTAATTTCAAAGCAGAATTTGATAATTTTATTAGATTGCTCGTTAACTGTGTAATATTAATATTTTAATGTGCAAATAAACTTAATCTTGATCTCATTTTTTACTTTGTTTTTATTTGTCACTCAACAGATGGTTTTTATATTTAATAGATTCATTGACTGTTTTAAGCCCTCTTCTTCACAATGTTCCAAATATGTTCATATTCATACATCTAAGCCATTATTTGAAATGCCTAAGGTCAGATTTGAGCGGCTTTTTTTGTATTGTATTTTGATAAATGACCATATTAAACAAGCTAAATTTATGGCTTAACTTTTGTTTCTGCTGCATTTCCAGTGTTATAATCCATTAATATTGTTGCTCGATCATATGAACAATAAGTATAATAATAATATAATAAGCATATTAATTTTACAGCCCACCATTGAGTGGAGACAGACAGAAAGATGAACTCGAGACTTCGATGTTGTTAAATTGTTTTAGCCAAGTTCAAATTCAAGGCTAAGCACGACGACTTACAAGCACATAAACACACACAAACACACACACACATACACAGACACACACGAATACCGGTAAATCGTATTGTTGTTGTTTATATCATTGACAGTTTCTTTATATTTTGTTTGCCGTCGTCTATTTACCAATTACACTCAGATTGTAACATGAATAAAACCCACTTAAAAATTTATTATATAAGGAATTTGTTTTTAGTTTTTCAAATTTTAAGCTTTAAGTTTTTGTTATCATTGATCAAGAATGAATACTCAGAATTTTATGTAAAACAAGCGGAAGCGGCTATAGTCCAGTTACTTATTTATCAGACACTTAAATTGCTTAAAACTTAAATCAGCCATTACTAGCGTTCTGTTTGGCCAATCTTGTTGCCATTAAGTAGAATTATAGCTTTCAAAAATGTCAATTTTGTTGCCTAGTATTATTGTTCAAGTCACAGTCACACTTTCGTCACTAGCAACGAATCATTCCAGCCGGAAATGGAAGTAATAATTCTGAATCAAAGTCACATCACAGGAAGTTTTAATTAGAATTCTGTGTATTTTATTTCTGCATTTGTTAAACGTCTATTTCATAGTTTTGTTTTCGTTTTCCTTGAATTTGTGCAAATGTTGTCGAAAAAACGACAACTTCAAATTGTTTTTCACATAATTTAACAATAAATTCTATCTATGCGTGTTTGTTAGTTTTTCAAGTTTTCAAGTTGATTTTGGCAAATGACGTTGGCTTATTAAAGTATAAGCCGAACTTGGACAATGAGTGGCGTTTAGAATCAGAGATAGAAGTGATTAAGGTCATTCACAGGCCCACTCATAGTCACAGTCACAAATAAAGACAATGCACAATTAGAATAAAGTTTTTTTTTTTAATAATTAATTAAATTTTGTTTTGTTAATTTTGACTTGTATTATTCATTACTCAAAGGTCACATAGTATTGGGACTTGTCTAGACTCTAGAGATTCAGAGATTCAGTAACAAGTTGAACCTGTGTCTTGTCTTAATTAACTCTCGATTTCATTTCCATTTCTAAACGCTTCAAGTCGAAATTTCTTTGAAATCATCGCATCGCTGAATCGACGTCAGCAACTGGTTTCGCCAGATAGTTTTTCCTTTTTTTTTTTTTTTTTTTAACTTGACTTGATAATATTTAATTTATATTTCAAGTCTCTTCAACCGGTTGCTCCTTCCTCTGATCTTCACATCTTCATCTTCACTAGCTGCCGGTCTCTAGACCCGGTCTCTTAATCTCAAGTCTCGGGTCTCGTTTGCCGTGTTGTCACCAAAAATTAGCATCTCTGGGCCACAGCGATTGGATTTTTGACTTTTCTTTCATATTATTTATACTCATAGTTTTTTTTTTTTTTGTTTTTGGTTTTATTGTGGTCTTTCAAGGTCGCTGCTGTTGTTGTGACTTTTGATTTCTGTTGAATTTTGTGGTGCAGATTTTTATTTGTTTTTTTTTTTTTAGCATTGTATTATATAATAAATTTATTATGGGCTGAGCTAATTGCCCATTAGTTTTTGGCAGTTTTATTTATTTATTTAATTTGTGGTATGTCTGTCTATACCATTTTATATAGGCTAAAATCGTTTTTAATTATATTAAATTTTTTGGGAAAACTCATTTTTATTTATTTAATAATTTTATGTTATGTTGTTCTATAAGCTAAAATGTATTTAAGTCTTATTCAATTTTATTGTCAAACTCATTTTCTTTAGCATTTGCGCTGTTTTTGCTCAAGTGAAACTGAAGTTTCCGTTTTGGGAAACTCATTTTCATTTTCAGTTTCAATCAGTGTCTCTTTTATTTTTATTTTTTTTTTTTATTATTGCCGTTTGCTGTTCAGCCAATAAGTTAATTGTCGATTCCGGTTGCAATTTATTCAAGTTGTTTTCGGTTTGCCAAGTTTATCGTGTCACTTGTGAGAAGATAACTCTAGACATATTTGAGAAATCTTACCAAAGCTCAGATTCACACCCATATAATTGACGGCTTTTAATTAACAATTTAACAATAAAAAAAATGAAAATGGCAACTCAATATTTAAGCAAATTAAATATAAGAAACACTTGTATATAGATACATATATTTTTATGTATATAGATTCACACATACGATCGTAGCAGATGGATGAAAGTAAAATTTCAAAAAATGTTGTTGTAACATAAGTTGCTGTTGTTGTTGTTGTGGATGATGAAAGTAAAATCGGCGCAGTTTTGTGTGGCCGTTTGGCAAAAGATGCGCAAAGCAGGAGATACAAGATACGAAGCAAATAAAGATACAAAATGTGTACAAACAAATTACTGCAATTGTTTGTGTGTTTTTAGCAAGTAATGCACAGCAACAACAATACATTTTCAGTATGTGTTATAGTAGTAGTAACAACAAAAACAATATACATGGAATATAATTAGCTTCGCTTGAGATAATTTTGCAAAGTTTTGCCAAGAGATTTGGCCCTGAATGATCAAGATTCAAGATTCAGATGTTATAGCAACATCCACAAGTGCATTTTAACATTGAACAAAATCATGTGCTTACCTCAGAATGATATTTGCAATATAATCCACAAGAGTTTTCAATACTTATGTGTTGGGTATTTTTTTTTTAAATTAATATTTATTTGTTTTCAAGGAAAATAATCCTGATTATTGAACATTCGTTTTACTTGCAAGTATTTGATTTTATATATCTTTTCTGTTTTAGCTCTAAATTAATTTAACATTATTTTTTTTTTGTTTAAGAAATATGTTGCTTCAATTTTAAATATTTGATTTTTTTATATACATTTTCAGCTTTAATTTTAAATTAATTAAACATTTACTTTTCAATGTTTATTGTATTTTAAATTATTTTTGGTCGACTGCAAAATAAATAAATAAGTAAAAATAATGTCTTCACACACACATACACCCAACAATCGACAGACAGAGCGACAGAGACAGCGAGCAACGCAAATTGAGGGAAAGAGAGATGGTGAGAGATTGATATTATATACATGTGTGTAATGTAAATGTTTATGTGTGTGTGTGTGTGTTTTGCAGTTTAATGCAAGTTTTTTATTTTATTTTTGCCCATTTGCTTAACACTCGCGTCTTTTTTTTTTTTAAATAATATATTAAAAGGATTTCTTTAATATGTATTTTGAAATTTATTTTCGGATAATTGATTTGAATCCGATATTATGGGTATATTGCACTTTAAGCACTTGATTTATTTTATTTTGCCGTAATTATATATGTTTTATATAATTTTTCCAACACACAACAATGCCACAAGCACAAGCGCACAAGTGAATATATATATAGATATATATGTATATATATATATTGCTGCGCATGCGCAGCGTCACTTCAACTTCAACTTCAACTTTGGCAAAAGAGGAGTTAACCACGCCCACTTGACCACTTACTGTTGCCAACGTGTCTTGGCTGCCGTTCACCAGGCTGACCGTTTGCAGACTGAATTTGGAATTGCAGACTGTTGGCCAACTTGGTGTTGCCAACAAATCTCGTACCGAACCGAAGCGAAGCGAAGCGAGCGAAGCTTTTTCAGTTCGCTAATTTGGTTGCCAGTCTTGGCTGGAACAGGTTTCTTGCCGCTTGACAAATCGACCGAGAGACACAGCCGAGAGACTGAGACACCAACAGAGAGAGAGAGAGAGACCTGGAGAGACAGAGATGTAAGAGACTCACTCGCATCGAGAGTGCGTTTGAATGCTTTTCATTTCAGTTTGTTACAGTTTTCCTATGTCAACATTCTGCAATATGTAGTTGGAAGTTGTTTTTATTGTTTGTCTTTGCTGTTGCATTTATTTCATCTTGGCATCATAGTTTTCTTATGCGGTTTAAATCTCTAATTTTTTTTGCTCTACAGTTTTGCAGTAGTTTAATTTATTTTTTAAATTTCAACTGTTGCATTTGATGTAAAATAAACACAGACATCGGTAAAAGTTTTCCTTTATTTAACATCAGAAATTACTTAACTGATCTATTAACGATTCACAATTGATAATTTGTATAAATGCTTTCCGTTTTATTAGCTGACTGGCCGCAATGATATAATGACAATAAAACAACAAATTACCAACAACCAACAATTCAATTAATGAACTAACGTAGGCCAAATCCATCTGCCATTAGTCACACACAACAACAACAACAACTACAACAACAATATGAAAAACTAACCGTAACACAAGAAAATATCCAATGGACGCTGTCCAGCGACATATAAATTGCTTAAACGGCTCATGAATTATTGCGTATACGCCGCGTGGTGCGGATCACAATTAAATTTTAGTTAGGCCATTTCATACACATACACATATTTCAACTACACACATGCGCACACACAAACTAAATCTTCCATCGACTGAATGCAAAATAATGTTAAGCATTTTTCAACAGCTCATAATGATTTCAGTTCAGTCCGTACACTGAGCGAAAACCATCAGATATTTTGTACTTAAAACGCCAACTTTATTTCTCACTTAGGTTAAATGAATACAAGTATCTCCTTCTTATTTCTTATCTAAGAATTCTAGTCTTTTCAAACTTAAAAGTGGTTTCAAAAAATACTACTTGATATAATTACAGTCTTAACTTAATCCAAGTTCCTTAAATACTGTAAAATAAGTTCATAATACTCTAGGCCAGATTTAAGCTTTACAAATCTTTATTTTAGATTTTCAGAATTTTTTCTGTAAGTATTCGTTGTAAAAAAATAGTTTTGAATGTGAATTTCGAACTTATAAAAAGAATTTTTATGTTTATTTTTTTTGCAAATCTAGAAGAATGGCCAATACTAAATTCGAGTTTATTCAGACATAATTCAAGTACAGCTTTTTCTCTCTGTGTAGCTCAGCTGCTCCCCCTTTTTGTTGTTGTTTGTGCTGTTATCGGTTGCGGTAACTGCGGATTATGGTTTTTTTTTTTTTTTTTTTTTTTTTACTTTTAACTGCCAAGCGACTTGAGTCTGTGTCTGCACTTTTTTATGTATGTGTGTGTGTTTATTACGTCACAGATCCAAAGTACTTGGTGTGTTGTGGTGCACTGTGAAAGTTGAATTTGATTTTTGTGGCAACGAGTGTCGTTGTCGTTATATTCAAATTGGAGCAGAAACAGGCACAGTCCCAGTCTCAAAACCCAATGGAACTAGTTGGTTGTTAACACATACACTCAAACACAACACTATGGGGGAAATAGTCGGATATTTTGACTTGAATGCAATTTTGTTTTTCAGTATATTGACAATAAAAGTATTTATTTTTTAATTTTGGACAAACTTAAAATTTTGATTACCTTGCCAAATTTCCTTTTGCATTCAAATTTGATAAATTTCGTTTAAATAATTTATATTTAACTTTATTTACATAAATAGATTATGATTACAAATTGCGCTTTTCTCCCATAGTGCATACTTACGTACAATATGTGTTGTTACTTTTAAAAAGTGCACTCATATTCATACAATTGCTTTGTTGTATTTTTTACTACTGCAGCATAACATCTATCTATGTATCTATGTATCTATGAATGTGTGCTTGTAGGTCTGATCTGATCTGAGTGAGAACGGGAGCAATATGTCGTCGCCTGCAACTAAATAAATACCTATGCATGTATATATATATATGTGTGGGTCAGCTAACCGAACCGGTATTTCTCACATTTTTAGTACTCCCCTTAGTTGCAGTTTAGCTTAGTACATGTTGTAACTGGTCTCCAGTCAGCTGCCGGTTTCCAGCTCAGCTCTCATTCATTTTACTCTGATTAAAATTTGTAGCGCTTTAATAACAAAAATTAAATTGCCAATCCTTGTTGATATGTTTGATTTTGGCCCCAATTTTAATAGGAAGTATTAAATAATATGTATTAAGTATTTAAATGGAACCTCAAATTGAATTGCCGTATATTGTATTTTATTTTTCTTTATTTTGATTCCTAAAATTGAAATTATTATAATGAATTATTGTGATACTAATATACTAATATTATTATTGTTTTTTTTTGTTTTGCAAATCGCATTTAAATACTTTAATTTTATTTGGTTTACAAAGCACAGCTTAAAGTCGATTTGTCGTTTGCAAAATTCTTGGCTTGTTGATTTCTTGGAAATTAAAAAAGTCCCACCCAAAAAAAGTATTTTTGACTGATTTGCATTGAAATGAAAGAACGACAAAAAATACAAAAATACAAAAAAATACATGCAGATTGTTTTTATTGTTATTGTTCAAAAAGCATAAAGTCGTTCAACTCGTTTCTGTTATTCGTGTAATACGTAATTACATGAAAAGAATGTTTTTGTATGTTTTACATTCTCTTAAAAACCTTGAAGGCTTTTTTGCCAACAAACTGAGCAACTGACAAAGTGAATTGCAATTCCGCAATAACTTAGAGTTTGATTTCGGGCTTCAGTATCAGTATCAGTTTGAGTTTAGATAGCGAGCTGACCTTGCCTAGTTTATAAATCAAGTCAAGTCAAGTGAAGTCAAGTCTATTATTGATTACTTATATGACGAAGAAGTTCATAACAATTCGAAACACTTGACTCAGAGTACTGTTAGAGGCCGGACGGTCGTTGGCCGCCACTTGGGCATCCAGCTGATCGCCCAGTTCGGGCCCAAAGCGAATGATATACCACTCGGCTATAAAATACAAGGCCAGTGCCAAGAGTCCAAATTTCACATAGATTTTCAATATGTCCAGAATGTGCAGGCACAGCTGTAGCAGCAATTCCATTAGTTTCATCTTGAGACAACGTTGCGTATGCGTAATCCAGACAAATGCTCTCTAAAGTGGCAACAAATTCGCAAACAGCCTGGTCTATAGGGTCGACAAGCTGGCAAAGATTGCGATTTGATGTGGTGTTAAATGAGGTCAGTTTGGCTCAGAGTCGAATGCCTTTGGATGCCCCTCTCTCAGTTATGCAATTGCTGTGGCTCTTGTTGTTGTTGTTGGCATTAGTGGTAGTTGTTGTATTGTTGCTGACTAAATTGTATTAATTAGTGTAGTGTTGAAGATGCACATTTCTCTCTCTCTCCGGTCTCTTCTCTCCTCTGCTGTTGTTGTTGATGATCTCTCGACTTGGATTTCGGCCTTTTACAATCTCAATAACTGTTTGTTTGTTTGTTTGTTTGGTTCGGTTACCGCATTCAGTTTTTCGGTTTTTCGGTTTCTGTTTCAGTTTTTAGTATCTGGCGCGTTGTCATTTGAGCACCTCAATTATGTTAATTTGTGTAGTGGCTTTGCTCATTTATTATTATTATTATTATTATTATATTTTGTTGACTCTATTGTTGCCTTTTGATTCGAGTTGCTTTTATTTGCTCGCTCTGCAAAATGTTCAAAAGAAAATAAAAAAATGTTTAACGCATTTAAATTTGATTGAAAATTAATTTGTTTTAGGGTGGCAATCTAATATATTTACATATATGTATATGTAGATAGAAAGATATATGATTCAGTATTAAATAGTAACGGGTTCAGTTAACAAATTAGTAGATTGCGATAATGTTAAAGCCAATTTTAATATAACCGAAAATTGGAGCATCTGCGACGAATCTTATGAATATATATTGTTTTGATAAAATATTAAATGATACTGATATATGATATGTGACAAATGGAGTGTGACAATTTGATAATTTGAATATAAAATGAATGTCAGGTTGTTGGACAAGCTACATAATTGCGTAAGAAAACTTTTAAGAGAATTTTGTAATAATTTTCTAATTCCGTTTTATGGAGAAATTAAAAAGCTTTTTTTTAGAACTAATGTTGTTGGATTAAATTAAAAACCACTTTCTAACCACAAATATAATTTTGGGTGTCTTTACGCTTAAATAATTATTTTTATTTATTCATCTAAGCATGTCTTTTTTTTATAATCTAGCTTATTTTAACTGTAAAAATGTTAAGTATAAAATGCACAGGCAAAAATTCAATGTTGTTGCAATGCAAAACAGAAATAAAAAAAAAAAACAGAAACAGAAACCAGTCTCCAAATGGACTAAAGTGGATTGCCTTCGATGCGTTGGGAGTTGGAGGCTGTTTTGTGATTGCTTACAAATCGAATTCTTCCTGACTGTGCAACTAAACAAAAACAAAAACAAAACAACAAAATCAACACACGTAAATGCTGAAGTTGAAGTGCTGCATAAATTGAAAACGCATTCGACTTGGACAAAGAAGCGTCTGACGATGAGCGCAGCCTACAAACTGTCAATTCATCTAGGCGCAAACTCGACATTAAATTCAAGACGCGAATCTGAAACTGTCTCGCATTCCAGTGCTGCCAACTTTTTAGCAAAAAAAAGCTGTTTTTAACTGGAGAGAAGGAAAAAATAAGCTGCAAATATTCTAAAAAAAATATGTTATGGTCTTAATTTATGTGTTTTATTTATAAGGTTTTCAGCAGATCGTCAAATTCTTAGCGATTTGTTTTATGATATTGTTGAAAGTGGTTTTATGAGCACGCAAATCGCTTAACTTTGCAGTAGACGCTTTTCTCGTAATTTTTTATATTGTGATGATAGCTTACCGTAAAGTTGTGGTGGTGGTATTGGCAAATATCGATAAAAACATATGATTAAGCTGCCAGTCTTACACACATTTGGTATATTTTCGCAGATTTATCAAACATAGTATTTTTTTGGTACAACATTTTTTTTCTTGCAAGTGGCAACCGGATTGTTACATATTTTCAAGAAATTGGTGGCAGCATTAAAAAAAGCGGCAGAAAGACAAATGCATTTCTATAAAAGCCAGAATTCCCGTTTCCCGCAATTCACTAATTTTTCCCGCAATTGGTGTTCAAAAACAGCCAGATTTGACCGGAAAAAAGCTAGGTTGGCAGCACTGTCTCATTCATTACAAACATACATAGTGGCAGTGTTGCCAGACTTTAGCCAGATACGTAGTTACTTTTGAGAATATAAAAATAAATATAACCGCATATGTTATGAACAACGAAAGTAACGAATAGTTATTCGATCTGGCTTCGAATTATTTTTTTTGATTCTGTTGTTTTTTCTTAATTTAAAAAACATTCAGACATTTTTATGTAAGCTTGATCTAGCATTAAATAAGCTAAAATGGCAGCACTGCCTAGGTTCTGTAGCTTTTGTATGAAGACTAAAGATTTTATAACCTGCTCACTCCAAACAAATTCAAGCTTTGACAGTCGGTGCCTCTTTCAGTTCATTTGTGAATTTTAAGTTTACCTTAGTTGTCTCTTACATATTGATTTCGAAAGACTGCTAGTCAATTACTAGTTAATATAATTTGCCTACTCTGCTGTTTATATTAACGTTATACTTACCACATTTCTGTTAAGTTGCGCACATTTTGCTCAGTAGTAAACAAAAAAAAAATATAAAAATCAAGCACCAAGTTTGACAGTTAACATCTGGAAATGTGATAAATCCAATGCTCTCCAAAGCTTTATCCAAAGCCATATGATCCACAGCTGATTTCCAAGCAAAGCTTTGAGAGTAAACATGCGAGAAAGAGATGACCATAGACTGGCTTTGAGCAAACAAATGCTGTTTGCTACAGATTTGTAGCAGTCAGACAAGAATCCGCCCAAAAGTATGTAATAAAAACTTTAAATAAAATCGTAGCGCGCCAAAATTTGAATGGAAAAATTTTCAAATTTTCAAAAATCATTTAAAAAAATTTAAAAACAATTTCAAACAAACAACTAAATCCAAAATTAGGTAAAATAATTAAGTTCATTCTAAAATTGGTTTGGTGCAAATTAAAAAAAAAATGTAAATTCGAGAAAAATTCAACAAAAATTCTTGTACAATTTCCAAATTGTAGCTTCAAAATTAAGAAAGTTCACTTGTCACTCGCGGAAATGTATCAATTGGGTTTTACTAATTTTAAAAATAAAAAACCTTTACATGTAATTTTTTTATTTTTTTTTTTATTTTACATGAAATTGTGTTTTAAAATTATTTTGTTGCAGGTACATCAATTTATTAATGGTATGTGTAACGATTGGTGAAGTGATATTAAATATCTAAAATACAGCGTTCAAATTGGCAAAAACAACTACAAAGGTGTTCTGAGATATTTTTTATATACAGTTGGTTCATTCAAAACTTATTTTATGCATTTTTATTCAATTAAAAAATTAATAAATTTTAAATTTTGTCAAATCTCAAGAACTATTTTGAGCATTTGAAAGCATTTGGAGATTTAGAGATGTTGGAGATTTGTGAAAAATGCCTGATAAAGTTTTTTTTCACATATCTCGCATCGTTTCATTCAATGGCCTCGATTATTTCATATTCTTCATCTAAAGAATGATCATAATCAATGTTGAATTTGTTTTTGATTTTACTTTTGTAGTCCTTAAGTTCGTCATCGTTTTCAAATTTATTCAAATTGTAACGGTGGCTACCGCGTTGTTTGTTGTTGTTGTGGCTGTTGTTGTTGTTGCTGCTGCTGTTGCTGTTGCTGCTGTTGCTGTTGCTGCTGTGTTGAGTGCTTGTGTTTCCTATGCTATTTAGATATTTGTTATTTTTCCTATTGCTATTTCTACTGGTCTGCTTACGACTATTGTTTCTGCTGTTATTTTGCCTACTTTGATATTCGCTATTTAATTTTCTAGAATTATGTTGTTGCTGTTGCTGTTGCGATTGCGATTGCTGCTGTGATGATGAGTACGACGATTGAGAGTTGGTTTTGTATCTCAAGCTGCCTCTAAAACTATTTTTGGTCATTTTATTGTAGTTTGTTGCTATGGTGTCATCTACGATGTTGTTGCTGTTGCTTTTATTTATGTTGCTGTTGCTGTTGCTGTTGTTACTCTTGTTTTGTGACAGAAACTGTCGCTGTCTGCTTCCTCGTTGCCGATTCATTTCCTTCACTTTGCCAATCTTGTACTCATCATCAGCCTTATATCATACCTCATTCTGCTGCTGCTGCTGCTGCTGTTGCTGCTGTTGATTGCGCTCCGGCACACGATAGAGTTCATCGTTGTTCTGATACAGTTGCTCGGAGCTGGCGCAGTTCACATTCGACCACCAATCGCACACACGCACCGCTTGATTGAAAACCGTTCCATTTGGACAGAGGAACGAGTATTGGTGTCCAGAATGCAGGCACCAATGCCAAACCTTTGATCATAAAAAGAGAATTCAACACAGATTTCAATTTTACAAGTCACAACAAATTCAACAACTTTTAAAATATACTTCTGTTTCCTTCTTTTCACTGGGTTTGGATTAATCTGTGCTAAAAATGGCTCGGTTCAAATATGGTTCGTATAGAAATCAGTTGCACTTCCTATAAAAATAGTCCGAAAATTAAATTCACCTTGCATTAATCTTTTAAGTTATTGATTTTTTCAATTCAAATAATTTCAATTGATTCAATTATTTGATGTCAATTCTTTGCCTTTCAGAAAATGTATTTTATCATATATAAATTTCATAAATTCATTATAACTAAATTCCAAATTATAAGAAACAAAATTCTGAAAATGTAGGCTTAAAATTGGTATTTTTTTTGGTAAAGATTTTTTTTTAATTTCTACATGTCTTAGAAATCAGTTGCAATTCCTATAAAATAGTCTGAAAATTAAATTAAGCTTGCATTATTAATTTAAAAGAACTGATTTTGTTGTTTCGTTAAATGGTTCAATGTCATTCCTTTTAACACACGTACAAAATGTATCTTCTATTTTATTTTATTTGTCTCAGTTATGTTGTGCAAACATTTAATCTTTCTAAGTTTAACCATATAGCCTACACAATATATATCAGTCAGTCAGGACAAAGAGTTTTATATATGTATTATCTCATTCATGTTGTGTGCAAAATTCAGCTTTCTATCTTTTACCGTTTGGCCTCCACGTTGAAGTGTCAGTCAGTCAGTCAGTGAGTCAGTTTTATATATATAGATATATTCTAAATTTCAAGAAACCTAATTTTTAAATTTTAGAACTAAAATTTCTATTGTTTTTTTTGGGTATGAGGGTCCATGTCCTACCTGACAGCGTGTCTCCGTGTCCGCATAGTATCCTGGCTGGCGACCTTGGCAGTTGAAGGACAAGTCCCGGGGCACCGCATCGTACGCTGGATAATCCTCGCCAGCTATATAGCCATCAATTTGCTGCAATAGACAGACAGATGTCACAATATGTTTTATAATTAATTGTAATTTAGTGTGAGAATTATCCCACTGAAATTGAGTGCAAGTATGAGTAGCATAATGTGACCTTAGTTCGGTTTTGGTGTGATGATGATGATGATGATTGCCCAAGCTATGCACATTTAAATCACGGCAAAACAACTGCAAAATGATGTCTAAACAATAACAAATTACAAGCCCCAAACAATTGCCATACAAATTTAGTACACAGTCAAACAAACAACAAGCGAAATTTGAAATGCAAATGCATCAACCGAAAAATCTGTCGAAAAGCCAGAAAAAATCAACAGAAAAACAGACTAGAGATCAACAAAAGAATCAGACTCAGTGAGTGTTGAAAATTGCAACAGTTGCGGGGGGAGCTAAAGGGGAGAGGGGAGTGTGATTGTGTGTGTGTGTGTGTGACAATAAAGTCTGACTAAAATAAAAAAAAACAACAGACAAGTGTCAATCTCATGCGTATGAAACCATGAAACCAAAAAGGCAATAACAACAAAGTTGCAGCCTCATCATAATGAAAAACTCCCGTGACAGGAATTCGACAGACAGACAGACAGACAGACAAAAACTGTGTTGTCTGTTCTTTTGTTCATCAAACTTATATTTATGCATATAGTTTTTGGATTTCGGGTCAACTGCATGGCTTATGCATCATGTGTATCCCAACATTGTCCCGCAACACGCAACATGTTGCACGGACTATATTCCGACCATCTTGATCTTGGCTCAATATCAATTTAATTTTTACTGAGCTTTTCATTGTTGGACTGCTAACTAAATTAAATTAAAAGCTAGATGAAAGAGTCCTGCAAGTTTGTTTGATATATCTCCAGAATGTTTAATGCTTGCTTAAATATTTAAACATGCTTTCAATTCGATTTATTGTTATCAGGGATTGCAAATAAGAGTTATCGAAAAAATTCCACATATGTTTTTTTTGGCAGGTCTATTCACAATCGGATAAACTTTTATTTCCAATTTTTATTTTTAAAATAATTTTTAACTCTTATTTTAACTTTGTATGATATAAATTTTAAAAATTTTTAAATAAAAATTGAAAAATAACTCTTATTTAAAATTTGTATCATAAAAATTGAAAATAAGAGTTAAAAATTATTTTAAAAATAAAAATTGGAAATTTCATATCTTTTATCAAAAAACTTATAAGAGTTACAATTTGAAACTTTATATTTGAAACTTTAAATTAATTATTTATCGATTTTCTAAGGCAACTATATGATAATGGTAACCGATCAAGATATTTGCGGCCAGAAATGAAATATGAACTAGTTTTATTGAGATAACTTTAAAACTGAGAGACAAGTTCGCAATCAAACAATCGGATACTAAAAATTGGAAAACAAAACATGTCTAGCGTCATTATTATAGATTAGTCCTAACGAATCATATTAAAATTGTTTAATAATTTTATGCTTAAATTTTCTCGTGCTTTAAGTTTATTCTTGTTGCTTTTATCGATTGCATCTTTAGTATGATTTCATTTCTATCCCAATTATCCCAACAAATGGCACGCTAATAACTTTCCAAGTACAGTGCCTCACAGAGCCAGTTGTACAGTGTCTTGGGCTCTTTAATATGTATGTATGGGCTCTTTAAATATCAGACAATGACGAAGACTCGAAAAACAACAGAAAACAAAAAACAACAATAAATCGAACAAAATTTTCTTTTCTTTAAGTTGTCTATGTTTTTGGTTTATGTTGTAGCTTTTTATTTGTTTGCTGTTGTTGTTGTTGTTGTTGTCTGGAGCAGGGCACCAAGGCTAATTGATAAAAGCAACAACAACAATAAAGAGTTAAAAGTGGCAGTAAACGAACGCAACAGAAAACAGAAAACAGAGAAAAAGGCAAACGATGACGACACTCTAAAGACTTGAAGCATGGGAACGCGGGGAGGTAGTGAGGGAAATAGCTAGGGATCTTTCAGTTATAGGTCTGTGGTGTTGCACGGACGTGAGAAGATGTCTAACACTTTGCAGACAGGTTGACGTCGTTGTCTGCACTTGCAAAATCGCATGCGGCAATGCTTAAAACCAAAAAAAAAAAAGCAGAAGATCTTTTTTTGGTCTATTTTTCTTAAGTTGCAACAATTGCATTGTTGTTGTTGTTGCTGTTGTTTCTGTTGTTGCTGTTGCCAGTGCAACTTTGCGTGGGAGTCTCTTGTTGTTTGTTGCTTGTTGCTTGTACTATATACACATAGATTGCTATCAAACAAGAGACAAATGGTGTGCGCAATCTTTTACTTTGAATGCTTTGAGTGCAAAGCTTATCTGCAATGACAAATTTTTCTCGCTGTGTATGTGCCATGATATGTCTGCTTTTTTAGCTAATAAAGTTATCAAATTTTTGTGTTTAATATGCTTAGAAAAAACTTTTTCCCAGGCTAAAAATTGAAATTGAAGTAGAAGAAATCCAGACGATAAATGCAAGATAATGGACAAAGAGCAATAAATAGACAAATCGAAGAGGAGACGATGGAAGAGAGGTGAAGAGAGCGAGCAGGTCAACAAATAAATAGTTGTTGTTGTGCCCCGGTCACCCCCAACTTACCCCATTGACACAGTTTGCAGCCAGCAGCAAACCAAGCACGACAACAACTACGATGGATATGCTGGAGTTGAGACCAAAGAAGCTCTTGTTGTTGTTGTTGTTGTTGTTGTTGTTGTTGCTGTTGTTGTTGTTGCTGCTGTTTGCTAGATGAAGATGCTGCTGTCTGCTCTGTTGCTGTGGTGATTTGTTCGCTGCCATATTGTCTGTGATTTTTGTTGGCTTTGCGGCAACGCGGCGTATACGTACTTTAAATGTAATTTTGTGTTTGTTTCGTTGTTTCTCTATCTAAAATACAAAATCAAAAGAGTGGGAGGGAGAGATAGAAGCGAACTGAGCTTAGTGCCATTAAATGATTGGTTTGAGTTTGAGTATATTCACTGCATTCACTTTACAATTTTAGAAAGGAAAAGGAAAATTGCATTTGCTCTAAGCAGATGAGCAGACGAGTCTGCTGTGCAATTAGATTTAATTTTTATATTTTGAATTATCTATACATGAGTACACGATGCTGTCATGGAAATATGATGGCAATGTTAATGGGCATTTGTGGTTTTGTGGTTGAGACAACAAAATTCACTTTTCATCACTAGATTTTGATGCGGCTGCTTTTGGTTTTTTGTTGATTAGTTTTTTTAGCTTGAATTTAATTATTTTTATTGATGCAGTTTATTAAGGTAATGCAGATATTTGAAAGAATTTCCAGAGTCCTGATGCTAGCTTTAAATTCTTATTACAATAAAATTGATAAATGCACTAGCAATGGAATAGATATTTTTGTATTAAATTGTTTCTTCTTTTTCTTTTTTTGATTGCTTTAATTAATAATTAGAAACATTCTGTTCCAATGGTTTTTCAAATGTAGTTTGTTTTTGAAAGTCGTTCTCGAATCTTATGAATTGAATTATTTTATTATTTTTAATATTATCCTTTAAAATTAACTTTATTTAATCATTAAAATTCAATTGATTTTATTGCTAATAATTAGAATTTGTCATTTTTTGATCAACTTTATTTATCAGAGCCCTAACTCTTTTTTCATAAGAATTAAAGTATTTCATTTTTTTTAATTAAATATCCTTTTAAAGTTTGGCAAATTCCACGCACTTCGTTCACTGTTTTTTATTATTATTTAATTTTTTTGAGTATTACATTTACGTTTTTGGGTCGCGCTGCGAACTACGGACTACACGTGTTGCCGCGTTTGAAGTTGATGCAAAAGTTAGAAAAAATTTCGCATCAATTTTAGTTTTATACTCAAAAGCAGGTCGCTTGGTCGTCTGGGGGCCAATAGAAGAGCAAAAGCCTCACACAACAAATGCACAGCGTCATCGTCATCGTCAAAGCCGAAGCCGAAGACGAAGACGAAGGTAACAACAACAGCAACAACCGCCGCCGCAATTGCTAAAGAGCAAGCTCATCGGCAACAACATCGTCATCGGCAACAACATCGTCATCGTCATCGTCATCGGCATCGGCATCGTCATCGTCCGAGTTACACGAGCTGAAACCGAACCGAACTGTAACTAAATCATCGTACAATTGGCGCTGCTTCGACTCTTCAGTTGGGCCCATCTCTTAACTCTTAACTCTTCTCATTCTCTTGTTCATCGCTAAATTTAAGTATTTGGCGTATTTTACTACTTATAAAAATACCTCTTTACGATGTAAAAGTCTAGTGACGAAAATATTTTCATGCCCCAAAATTTCTGATTTCCAATTTTGTGACTAATAATATTAAGTTGTACGTACACACGTAAATTATTTTAAAATGCAATGTTTCGATTTCTTCATACCTAATAAATATTACTTTTTTGTGCAGTGCCGAATGATAAAAATTTTATTGTTAAATAATTTATGTGTAAAACTTAATATTATTCGTCACAAACTGTCTGGCAACACTGGTTCCCTTTACGAGCACACATATGCCAATAGCAAAAGTTATAACCACTCTCAAGCTCTGACTGCTATGACACTGTATTGCTGCTGTCCTATTTCAATTCAAAGTAAAACGTATATATTCAGTTTATAGGTAATATCTTTCAAACCCACCTATAATATTTTTTGAGTCATATGCGAAAGAATACCTTATTTCACCTGTTGCTGTTTACCTATGCTTTTAAAAGAAAAACTTGCCTAAGAGCCCTTCAAAATACCTTTTCAACGATATATAGATCACATCTATAGCTTTTATCGTTTGGGCACTGTGGTTTCAATTCTAGCGGGTTTTATTGACTTCCCAGTAAACGAGCGATTTTTCGAAAAAGTCGTAAAACAAAAGTTACTAGATTTTTGATCGGGAACAAGTCCTCATTTACTCTCTTAAGCTATATCATCAAATTGATCCAAACAAACAAACTTTTCATCTCATTTTCGGAAAAAATTTCAAAATTAATTATTTTTTGAACCAGTGGTCGGATTTCGATGAACGAGGTGTCATTCGACGTGTATGGTATTTAGATCAAAATTAAAAAAAAAAATAAAAAAGGCTCCGCCGACCTCATTTGCACCAATCATTTCAATTTTGCTCCTCCCACTTGCACCTGATTATCTCACGAACCAGGTGAGTTGTCAAAAGTCTTAGTATGCACATTTGTTGGTTAAATTGATAGACCTGATCTGTCAGTCATAACAAATTTTCCATTCTTTCTGTTTATATTGCTTTTGCATCCTTCGTGCTGCTTTCGTCACTAGCGCGGACTGCCGTCCGCAGTGATAGAAGATGCCACAGTTTCGCATCATTGCAGCATTGTTAACACTTTGTTTTCATTTTTCATTGCGGCCTTTTGTTTGTTTATGTTTTTTGCGCATTTCATGTTGCAAACGGCAAAATTAGTGCACATTTTTATTTAGTTTGTCAGCTATTGATGATCGACAAACAAAAGACTTGGGCAACGAACTTGATGCGGCTGTAAGGCTAGGCGCACACTGGGAGCGGAAAGCGGAGCGTACAGCGGAGCTTATAAACGAGCTGATAATTTCAGAACTAAAATGATAAATCAGCTCAGCTTGCAGTGTGCGCGCTTTCATACAAGCAGTGTGTTTGTTTTTTTCAAGTTGATAAGCTCCGCTGTACGCTCCGCTCTCCGCTCCCAGTGTGCTCGCAGCCTTAGGCTGTAAACACATTTAATTGCTGTGGGTTGAACTGAATTGAATACAATTAGGGGTTGATTGGTTAAAAGTGATTGATTAAAAGTGAGAGCAAAATGAGCTAAAAAATGAAAATGGTTCTACTTAAAGTATTTATAATTTCACAAATTTTCGCAATTTTATAATTAATTTAATTGTTATTTATATAAAATGTATTATTTATAAAAAGTACTGTGTCAAGTTAAACAAATTTAACTTAATGATTACTCTCTAAATGGAATGAGAATTTAGTATTGAATGTGGTTTCATTATTTAGTTTAAGTCCAATTAATAAACATACCTATACTAATATACCTAATTTCTAATAATATTGTTATGTTAAAAGAATAATAAACAAAGCTCAGCAACATCAACGATCAGCCGGATGCAGCAGTTTAATTACGCAAATCCCTATCGCTTAAATTGGCGCCGCAATAGAAATAAATTTCCATTATGAATCAGCATAAATTAAACTAATTAAAATCAAATGCAGCAATAAATTTGCGGGCAGACATTCGCTCTAGAATTGATGCTGCTGCCGCTCACTTTCAAGACTTTCAAGATGTGCTGTAGTTGAATCGGCAATCCGGTTGAAGCAATCGAGCCAAGAAAAATACACATACATAAATACATATATCGACGAGACGAGACGAGACGAGACCGTTGCAATGAGACTTTAGGTGGCTTTCAATGCGCTTCAGTTTGAATACTTTGAATGGGACTCCGACTGAGATTGTAACTGAGTCGAGGCTTGGGACACAGAGACAAACACAGAGACTCCAACTGAGACTGAGACTGAGACTTCAACTGAGACTGAGACAGCAACTCATTCTGGTTCACCTTCGAGAAAAGCATTACAGCTACTCTTAGTAACAACAACAACAACAACAACATTAACAAAGTTTGGCAATGCGACTTGTGCTTCAGTTTTTCAGCTATTTCTATTTTATTATATATATTTTTTGATCTGTGAGAAATTCCCTTAATCAGCGCAGTTGCAACTTGTGCAGTTGCCAACAACAGAAGTCTAAATAAGTTGAGACTGGCAGCTAAAAATGGTTTGGTTAACTTAATTTCAGACTCCGACTCCGACTCCGACTCGCATTGTTGGCATTTCATAATTGATCTTAACTGAGTCGAAACTAAGATGATTTGATGTGTAATTAATATATGGCCGAAGAGCCACACATTCATTCAATACACTTAATGGACTTTAACTTTAACTTTAACTTGATTCACACGCTACTTGAGATTAGTTTTGATATCGACTTCTTGTGGACTTGCCCTTGGACTGGAACAGCCTGTGGTCGTCACAACAACAACAACATGTGCCATCATCGGATCCGGATTCGGATTCGGATAATTTAGTCGACAAAGAGGCGAGAAAGAGACATATTAACCTTGACTTTTACTTACCATATAATATGATGAGCTGCCACCTCCAACATCACCTCCAACTGCCATCAGTCGCATTTTCGTCGGGTTTGTTTTTGTTTTTGTCGGTCTCTAGGAAATTGGTTTAAATACGTGACGAAAACAATGATAAAGTAATTATCTAGGTACACAGAAAAAAAAGCCGTTCTAAAATCAAGCCTCAAATACTTGATTTAATTTATTTATTTATTTATTTATTTATTTATTTATTTATTTATTTAGCACGACTAAAAGCAGTCTGCAGAAGTAAAGTAATTATTAAAATTAAAAATTAAAATTAAATTAAAAATTACAAAATAATAAAATAAATTAATGTAAACTTTAAGATATAAACTGAAAAGAAAAAATTTAAATTAATTTAAGCCTGGGATAATAAAATAATAAAAAAATATTGATCCAACATTTGTTGCAAGGATTGGGGAAAACCCAGAAAAACCCAATCAGATCAATAAAGAAAAATTAGTTAGAGATTTCAAGGAAGACCACTGATCCAATGGGGGAGAAATTAACACAAGGTCAAAATCAGTCCATTGAGATCAGAGATCTACCGGAGGTGGTTAAAAAGAAATGATTTAAGCCTGCATTTTTTAAGTATGTTTCCAGGATTAAGCCGAACAATCCAGCCTATATCGGAATTAAAATGGGAAAATAAGCCCAAATTACTTTATACTCTTTCGGCCTCTCTCATTTAAACTGGTTCGGTGGCTCAGTGGTTAGAGTCGCCGACCTGTTTGAAAACAACCTGGGCTCGATTCCCACAGTCAATTAAAAAAAAAAAGGGTAATAATAATATAAAAATTTTAGTAAAAAATAATTAAAAAAAAAAACTATTAAAAAATAAAATTAAAAAGAAAATTGTAAAAAAAAAATTAAAAATAAAAAAAAAAAATTTTAAACAAAAATAATAAAAAAAAGTTTACAAAAATTAAAAAAAAAAAATTAAATTTAACAAAAAACATTAATTTTTTTTCGGGATTGAAAAAATCAAGTATTTCATACTTGATTTAAGAAAATCCGAGATTACTCCACTTTTGACATCGTTTCGGATTGAATTCGGGCTAAATACCCCGGATTTTTTTTTCTGTGTAGCACTTCTCACTGACTGTGTTTTGCTTTTATTGCCTTCTTCTGTTGACACTGTCATTCTGCTTCATTCTGCTGTCGACTTAAAAGCGCATTATAATATTTCAAATGACTTTTTCCATGGTTTATTAAATATTTGTTTTTCTGTTTTATCTTTTTGTTTGTAATTTGATACTGGGTACCAACAACAGTAAAATGTTGAATCTCAGCTGCGTTTAAGTAATTTTGACTTCCTGGACTATCATATGAAACTATCGTATAAAACTATTGCATGGAATTATCGGGAAAAGTACGGAAAAAACATTTATCCACATTTTTCTTAATGCTTTTTCAATTGTTCTAAATTCGAATTTGAATTTTTCCAAAACAATTACTACTTATTAATGATAATTGAAACAGTAATTTAGCATCATTACTTAATGCCAACGAAAAATAATTTTATGACTTTTCGTTCTCAATGATAATTAAAAAATTGTTCACTAGCACAACTTTTTTCAAAGCTAGTGAAAAGTCAATTTCATTAAAAAATGAAAACAATCATTAAAAAAGTAGTTAATAAGGGACAACTCTGAAATCAAGCTAATTGTCGTTGTCATCATGGTTTGACCTCTAGATTTGTTCATTTCCTTTTTGTAAGTCAACATTTTGTTCAACATTTGGTGTTGCAACTTTAATGGATTTCAATTCTTATTCACCATTATTTCATTCCTTCCTTCTAAAAGAACCAACTGCTCCTAAACAGACCGCAACTTGATAAACGCATTTCGGCAGCAGTTTTGAATACTCATTGTTGCTGTTTTTTTGTTTTTTAAGGTATGCTCCTTAGACAAAAAACACAATGCAGCTGCAGTTAGTTGATTATTGTGCAAATAAAAGTTCTAATGATGATTTCGGCAACAACAATGCAACAACAATTATGCAAAGCAATAACAAAGTTAATTAAAGACAAGAAAACAAGACAAAAAACAAGAAATGGAAATTATCACAGAGTTGCAATCAACAAACTGTGAATATGCTAAGCAACCGGAAAGAACATCCTATGGAATAGTTACATCCGCCAGTTTTGAACATCATCATCATCATCAGCAACATCATCATCAGCTACATCTTCATCAGCATCAGCATCATAATGATGCCCCAAGTAGCAATTTTCGCAATGCGGCAAATGTAAAACCCAAAACCCAAAACCAAAAACCCAAAACTCAAAATCAAAATCAAAGCAAATATCATACATCATCTTAAAGGTTTTTCTATTATATCGCATCGCAGTTTCTGTTTCTCTTCAATTTCAATTTCAATTCAAATTGTAGCAAATTGTTCAAGTTTTGTAATCAAACTCGTAGCATTTTTTTACCTTTTTCTGCCTTTGCCTCTGCCTCAAATCTTTTCGGTCCAACAATTTCACACATGCTGACTTTTGGAAATGAAACTTCTTCTTCTTACTGCAGTGAGTATATCATTTTCTTTTCTTCTTTTTTTTTTCTTTTACTTTGACCGCTTTTTGTTTAAGATCTTTACTCCATCATCATCATCATCATCGTCCACAATTTGCAGTTTCATTTTCAATTGCCAGTTGAATTGAAATCAAAGCATTTCAATTGTATATAATTTTTATTGAACTTTGCAAAAGCGCTTGTCACATTTGTTAAGATTTGGCAAAAATAGTATAAAATGCTGACATCTTATATAGTAAGGGGTTTAAAAGAAATCAAACTGCAATTCAGGTCATTGATTGAATAACATTCAATTGAATTGCATACATTTCATGTAGTTTGTGATGTCAAAATACATAAAAATAAATGAAAATGTATGTCAATTTTATCTTTGTTTGACCTCTAATTGAATTTGCCAACCAAATTTTAATCTTTAAGAAAATTTAAAAACTTGTTCAAAAATTAACCAATTTCCCTGCGGTATATAAATTTTATAATTATTTGTCCTGTATTTTGATTCATTATACATTTGAAAATTTAAATCTTTTTCCAAAATTGTCCACTACAATATTTTCATACTTCTCCCTAGACAATTTTTTAAAAATTCCAAACTGTCAAAACGTTGACAAACCAGATCTAAAAATATAGTCAGTAAAACATTATTTAAATAACAATTAAGTACATTTTTCAACAACTTGAGTTCAATAAAATAAATCATGGACTGCAACTACTTACAATAAAGAATTCACGAAAAATGCCAAAAATATTTATTGAATGATGATTGATGTCTGAGACAACAATAAAAACAAGAACAACAACAACAGCAACAACAACAACAGCTCTGTGATTAACTGAAAACGAGTGGAAGATGAATCGAAAATCCGTTAGAAGGCCAAATGTACCAAAAGACGTTAGAGGAAGCTTCAAAGCTGCCAATTCGATTGAAAAACAAAAATGAAAAGCAACAACAACAGCAAATGCAACAATCGCTCACAACAAATCTCGTTGTTGGTAGTTGTTGGTTGGACAAGTACAAATGATAATCATGACGCGTTGGCCAAAGACTCGTCGATGATAGACAATTGCTTTCGGCGAAATTTAACACAAAATGCCACTCGAAAATGATAAAAAAAATAAGCAAAATTGAAAATGCCAGTGGAAGAATCAAATTGTGGGATAACCAGTTGTGACATGGAGTGGAGTGGGGGGAATATATGGGCATTTCCAGAAAAAGGTCCACCTCGCCCAAAAACGAAAAATTGATCAAAAACTCACATCTTGTGAAATTTTCTTCCAAAAATGTATTCAAGTTATTTATTTAAGGAATATACGCTAAAAGAAACTCAATAGGTTGAACATATAGATCCTATATTGGAATAAATTCACTTTTTCTATATTTTTGCCCATTTTCATGAAAATTGATTTCCAAAATGGACCGTTTGTATTCTAAGGACTACATTTAGTAGGACAGCAAATTTGTAACATGAACTATTTTAATTCATAGAAATATAATGAAAGTTTAATTTAAAACGAGTTTTACACCCGGTTTTCGATATAAACAATAGAATTTGATGAACAAATTGTTGGAAATAACTAGATGAAAATCTTGTCACGTTCGCGATGTCGCGTTACAATTTACTTATAAAACTTAAAAATTAATTAAAATGATAATAACATACAAAAATTATTTCTAAAATGGAAAACTACATTATTTTATTATGGTTAAAAAGTATTTTCTTCCAAATTACTCGCAACCTTTCGCAGTCTTTTGCATTTGTCAAGATAAAGTCAAACATGACTTCCATTTTTCGTCGCGTTCGCGATGCATTGTTTTCTATAAATAATTCGAAAACGACAAGTCTTCGAAGCTTGTCCTTTATAATAAAAATAGTGTTGATAAAATGCATTAAACACGTGAAAAAACATTTTTGAAAATGTCAACTTTTGTCATTTGTTTTTCCATTTAAAGACGTACAAATGTCGCGTTCTCGATCCTGGAAATACCCATATATATATATATATAATAGAAACTATAACGAGGCGCGAACAGGGTCAAAAGCAACAAAGCTGGCCGAAACTGAAACTGTTGGACAGCTGGCCGAAACTGAAACTGTTGGACAGCTTTGAGTTGAGTCCGCGTTAAAGTTCGAGTTCGAGTTCGCATCTCTTGTAAAACATTAATACAGTTTACTCACTTGGCCGAGAAACTGCAGCTTCTGGCCAAGAGAAGCTCGTGTTGCACTTGCCACAAGTCTAGCAGATGTCGTTTGGTCCACATACTGTTCGTACAGTATGTCAAGTAATTGTTCACATGTCTAGTTTTGTAAAAATAAAATAAAACTTTTAGTAGTATATTATTACTATAATTACTATAGAGTAGTATGCAATATTAATAATTAGTTAATAAAGAACACAGATATTATATTAGTCGTATTTAACATAAGAAATTGCTATTAAAGTTAACAATAAATGTTAAAAGTTCGATAGTTCAATATGTCCCGAAATAAAGACAGTCTGAATATCGTACTTGAATTGTCTACACACTTTTCTTTAAACATTTTTTCTTAGGCAAAACAATTTCTTGACATACTGTATATGTATGTACAAGTGGCTGTTGCCAGTTTTCCGTTTGTTTGCTGTATAATTATGGCAAGGTCAACTGGCCTTTACATTTGCACGTGTGTTTACCTGCAATTGGGTCACAATTGATATTAAAGGCCTTATTTATTTATTTTTCACCGAATTGAATTGAGCTAACATCCCTAGGTTGGCACTCAGATACAGATACAGATACAGATACAGATACCTATACAGATACAGATACAGATACCTATACAGATACAGATACAGATACAGATACAGATACAGATACAGATACCTATACAGATACAGATACAGATACCTATACAGATACAGATACAGATACAGATACAGATACAGATACAGATACAGATACAGATACAGATACAGATACAAATACAAATACAAATACTTGGATGACACCTCGTGATTTTGCAGCTTCAAATTATTGCTATTGTTATTAACATTATTGCTTGCATTTTATGCCGATTGATTGACAACTCCGTTCAAATTTTGTTGATTTCACATTTCGATTTGAAACGGAATTCACCTGATGTAATACATACCTTCAATATAAGGTGGATAAAATTATATAATGTTGTAAATCAGCGATGGGCACGAAATCTGAATTCGTTAGCAGCCGCTGGCTCCCGGAGCCATTGCGTGCCCACCGCTGTTGTAAATACAAAAAATAGCTTTCAAATTTAATTTGTATATTTAGCACAGTTTCAAACCAAAGCTGTGATTAAAGACTCTTACCCCATTGCCTTTATAGAAAGTGTGAAACTTGGTAATTTATAGCAAGGAATTATCTATAATTGCGAATATTTGTAGACTTCTCTCTGCTATAATTATAAATATAAAGGCTACGGCCTTTGTAACTGGTATAACTGGTATAATCTGGTTACATACCACAATCTGGCAGCCCCGGCTGCCCGTGGTTCGTACCCCGGCTAGGACTTAAAAAAGGTGGCAGCTCTTTTAAAAATTAATTTAAAAAAAAAATAAAATAGTGGTCCGATTTTAACCAAGTTTGGTGAGGATGTATGGGACCATCTCGTATGCATATTGTGTCAGCTTGGCTCAGATATCTCTAACAGTAAAATAGTTTGTCATACTAAAACATGATTTTCGACTGATCGTTCCTATGGCAGCTATATGATATAGTCGTCTGACTTCTACCAAATTTTGTCAGGTTCCCAAGGACCGTCCAGTATGCATAATCTATCTATTTGGTTCAGATATCTCAAACAACAAAAAAGTTTTTCATACCAAGACTTAATTTTTGACTGATCGCTCATATGGCAGCTATATGATATAGTGGTCCGATCCAAATTTAAAAACAAACTTGATCTGCGTCCGGTATCCAGCTACCTACTTGCCAGTTTTGAAGTCTCTAGTTATTATAGTCTCTGAGATCGATGCGTTCAAACAGACGGACGGACAGACGGACAGACAGACGGACATGGCTCAATCAACTCGGCTGTTGATGCTGATCAAGAATATATATACTTTATTGGGTCGGAAATGCTTCCTTCTGCCTGTTACATACATCACACAAATCTAATATACCCTTTTGACCATTTTCAATGGGCACAGGGTATAAAAATATTATTGTAATTTATCCATTTAACTAAAATGTAACAAATATTCGGATAGCATTCAATAAATAATTGATTAGAGCATCAGTTGTCTAATTTGACATTATAATATCTTTACAAAACAAATGGCACGCAAGTCGAGTTTTTGGTTGAATGGACTGTGAGAGGGAATTGTTTGCATCTCAATGGTAAAATTCTAAGTCCCACTGTTGATTGGCAACAAACTAATGTCGCTGAAATGCAGTCGGCTATTTGCAAATGGCCAATAAAAAGCTGCCTAAAGCGCAACGATTAAAAAATATGCGCAAGTGTTGAAATCCATAAATTTTCAATGACGCATAAAATAACTGACGATTGCAGCCGGATTGAGTGTCAGTCTATTAGACAGATTCTGGGATCAATATTCCCCCTTTCCGTTCCCACCTTTCCCCTTCCCACTCACCCTGTTTCATGTCTCTCTCTCTCTCTCTGATCCAAAACCACTCGAATTCTGGTATTCGCTCTGATTCTGTTTCTGACTCAGTTCAATGTCACATTTGCATGATTTTGCTGACTGAAGTTTGCTGACTGTTGACTGTTAACTGTTGACATGTGGCCCAAATGCGGCAAAGGCAGCAGAGTTGGCCAAAAGGGGGAACTGCACTTGATTGCCGTTTAAATTACGAAATCATGCATGTGAATGACAGACAGTCACTAGAATGACTCCAACAAAGAGCTGGGAAAAGGGAAATGGGAAAGTGGGAAAAGGGTGTTGAAATTATAGTACATTTGTGTTGTGTAATTAGATACCATAGACGAGGAGTACTCGTCAATGCTACAAGTATGTAAGTACGTGTGTGCTGTGTTGTTGTTTAGCTTAATAAAGCAGTTCCTGGAAAACAATTCCAAACACCGCATGTTTGCCACACAAATTGTAAAATGAAGAGCAACGAGTTCTGTTTTTCTCAATGACTCAAAGTGAGTCTGCTGATTACTTACACCTTATTATTGAAATTTGTTCACATCAGAAATTTGTTCATACCAGAATACATTTACAAAAAAATAATGATAATGATTAAATTTGAGCGAAAAAATAAAACTCACAAGTAATCATTATTTGTGATTTGTATTTGTTTCGCTCACAATTTTATACCCAATATTTTTGCATATCCCTTTAAAAAAATCTGTAAAATGATTACGTAAACTTTTATAAAAGTGAGTTTTATTTTAAACGAACACATAGAAATCACAAATAATCTTTACTATGTTTTTTTTTTTTTTTTAATTTTTATTTATTATAATAGTTTGGATGTTTGACTTAATAAATAGAAGTACAATTCATTTTTAATCTTATGCTAGTCTCTGATCGAGCTCTCGGGCATTAATTAATCTTATGTGGAATCTTTCTTTTCAAAAAGAAGGTTTAATCATTACTATGTAATTTTTATAATATAACTCATAATGATTACGGTCCCTGAAAAAATATGAAAAAAAAAAAATAACTTTAATAAATATCTGGAATCATATTTTTTAAAAATATAAATAAACTAAAGCTAAAATATAAAAGAAAACACAAACATATTTTCGTTCATTCAGAATGTGTCGATGATGATGATGTGACTAAGAATGCAAATTTAGTTTGCCACAAATAAGTTGGCATCGTGGTTTTGGAGTTCGGTTTCAGTTTTTGGGTTTCGGGCTTTCGATTGTTGTTATTGTTGTGGTTGTCACGATGCTTAGCTCAGCTCAATAGCTTCGATTTGCATAATATGGCAACGCCATGCAACAATTTCCGATCGCCGACCCTTAACATGAAACAACAACAACAACAACAACAAAAAAAATCGCACACAATTTATTTAAGGGAAGCATATGAAAAATCACGTTAAATATATGCTGCTATTTTTGGTGTTTTTGCCGTGTTTTGTTTTTGGAGCTTTCAATTAAACCAAAATTTCATTATTTTGCTGGCAGCCACTCTAAACCAATATTTTGTCAGTTGCCAAGTGGACAACTAAGTGGCCCCCGTTGCGGGTCCAGAAACAGCAACAGAAACAAAAACAAAAACAAATCCCTGACTGGATGTTGACGTGGTCAATATTCGAGCGAGCTCTTAGTTAATAGGATTCTGTGCCTTTTATTGTTGTTGTTGTATTTGGTGTATGGGGCCTGTAAATGTTGATGCTTTGTAATACACAATTTTACGCAAAAGCGAAAATTGACTGTGTGGCAACTCTAGCAGTGAAGTGAACGAAACGTTTCACTGCTTTCTTTACACTGAAAAAATTAAATGAATGCATATGCAGTGTATGATAAAAGTCAGCGACTGACATCAGAAAGGATCAGCTGATCAGAGAAGAACACAAGCCGCGAACATGCTATTTATAGAACACACGTATTCTCTCTCTCTGTATGTGTGTCGGCTGCGAAGTCGGCAGAATTAGCAGTTGATTAACATTTGTGTCTTGTTGCGGTCAATTCAATAAATGCAAGTTCTTGTCTCTGGCTGTAAATTGAGTTGAATAAGTCAGTAAACTGAACTGAATAATTAGATTTGCGGTTACAGCTTTTGAATTGGATTCCGATTGGATATGGTTAAAGTTTGTAAGGACTCAAATCGTAGCTGACACTAAAAGAGTGAATAACTAGTCGACGGTGCTACAGTCGAGCAAACTCGACTGTCGGAGACCCCGTACTTACTATGCAAAAGCAAACCCTGCTAAAAATAATATAAGTCGCTACAAGTATTTAATCTATTTTAACCAAAAATAAAACAAAATAATACAAATATCGAATTGATGTAAATATACAAAATTTATAAAAATGTAATTAAAATTTTCATTAATAATAAATCAAAAAAAAACCATCTGTCCAACGTGAGATTCGAGCCGTGGACCAATGTTCTAAAAAGTCTTCTAATAAGAAATAATTTTTAAAATATTTGGTTGTGATGGGAGTTGAACCCGCGACTCCCAAGCAAGATTGACGGGAATTTAGCACCTTAGGCCACCGGAGTCCACGGTCAGAAGTGACCAAAGTACAAATATGTTATGACTTCAGCGACTTTATATTTCGCAGTTAGGAACTCTGCCAACACCCTTTTAAAATTGAATAGCATTTAAAAAAACGTGTGCCGATCATATACTAACAAATTAATTGAATATAAAATATATAAAAAAAAAAAAAAAATTTGTCTGTCCTAGAGTTCGAACCCGAGACCCGAACTCAGAGTTCCGACGCTCTGCACATCGCGCCACTGCCTGCCTTGACAATCGATGGTCTTACGATAGATTTCATTCTTACTAGAGTGTAAGCAAGATGCAATTGTTATCTAGTTGTGATTGTTGTTGTTGTTATTGTTGCTGATAATGCAAGGCAAATAAAGGCGAATTTAGTTGCTTGATATCTTGGCTGTTTATTATCCGATCGCGATGAAATTTTCAGCAAATGTGGGTAATAATGTTATCTTCGTCTATGCCTTATTAGGAATGTCTATCTTTAAAATTGTCGCTAAAATTAAGATATATCTAATTTGTGGGCGTTTAAGGGGGCGTGGCCAAAATCTAAAACAAACTCGATCTGCGTGCAATAAAGACGAACCTACATACCAAGTTTGGTATCTCTAGCTCTTATAGTCTCTGAGATCTAGGCGTCAATACAGACGGACAGACGGACAGACGGACAGACGGACATGGCTATATCGACTCGGCTGTTGATGCTGATCAAGAATATATATACTTTATGGGGTCGGCCACGCCTCCTTCTGCCTGTTACGCACATTTTTTTTGTGACAAAGTTAATAGACCACTGTACTTTTTTAAAGTACGTGGTCTAAAAAGTATTATTTTGTTTGTCAATCTATTAGAGTAATTTAGAATTAGAAGCACATTAAGCAGTAGTAGGAAAATCAGAGTTGGCTACAAATCTACCAAATTTCACGCACACACGATTCAAGCAAATGGCTAACTGTAAACCATATAATGCTGAAATCTGCAGCACACACACACAGCTCGATTAAGTCTAATCAGGGCTAATTCGCCTACGATTGCACACACACACACACACATACATAGATAAACTAACACACAGATAAACACACAGGGAATTGCATATGAATAGAAACGTATTTGCCATGGGTTTGTGGAAGGGAGAAGGAAAACGAAGTTTGAATTAAGTCAGCCAGCCTAGAGAGGGAGGAGAATAGGCGTGGGAAGTAGGTGGGTAGGGGGGGAGGGGCTGTTCCAGGGAAAGAGAAGAGAGTCTTGTGGCACAACATCTTTGCTGATGACAAATGTGTCAAATGTTTTTGAGTTGACTGTAGTTGGCAGCAGGACAGGTGGAGGAGGAGAAGATGGAGGAGAGGAAGGAAGATTACTAGGAGGTGGAGGAGAAGGAGGAGCGCAACCCAAATTTGTCTGGTACTGCAAATGTTAGCATGGTGGTTAATTACCCTGTACCCAAAAGATACAGAGATTATAGATCTCAGAGAGTGAGTGAGAGAGAGAGCGAGAGAGAGAAAGGGAGAGAGATCTATCTTTTATATTGTAATAAAAATAAATATAAATAACAAGATTTATTTTGATGCTACAGCCTTAAGATTTGAAACACTTAGTGGAAATTTACTAAAAATTTCATCTCGATCGATTAGTAAGTAGAACAAAAAATTGAGAAATTGTTTGTCGGAACTAGAGATGGGCAACCGCCGGGCCGGGCTTCGTGTCCCGCGGGCCTGTTCAAAAAATCAACGGGCTTCGTGCATTAAAATCGAAAACGGGTTTTTTTCGTGCGGGCCCGGGCCTAAACAAAAAGCCCGAAGCCCGGTGGGCCCGAAAAGTAAATTTTTCATATCGATCAATAAAAATATTTATTTATTACTAAAATATTTATTTATTTTTTAAAATAAGTAACTGCTAATATCATTTACGCATCTCTATTTCGATTATATATCGAAAAAAAAATTAATTTAAAAAAAAATTGTATATAGTTGTTTCGGGCCGGGCTCGGGTCGGGCCGGGCCTCTTGAAAATTTGACCGGGCCGGGCCTGAACCGGGCTAGAAAGATTTATTTCGGGCCCGGGCCGGGCCTTAAGAAGGAGGCCCGTGCCCATCTCTAATCGGAACGATCCGAGTTCCACTCTTGTTTCTTCTTTTTATATATCATTTTATATCCTTGTAAAGTATTTTATAATTTTGACATGGCATGTGCAACTCATGAATGGTTGGCCCCTTAAAGTATATATGTTCTTGATCAGGATTTAAATCAGCGGTGGGCACGAAATCTGAATTCCTTAGCAGCCGCTGGCTACCGGAGCCACTGCGTGCCCACCGCTGATTTAAATGGTTACGATGGGCAGCGTATTTACTTATTCTTATTGAAGTCTGCGAGTAATGCGTGTTGGAGTTGGAAGACACACATCCTTGGTGTGGTCTGAGATCAGCGCTGGGATGCCAAATAAATGTTGAGAGGCGAAAGGACTAGAAATTGCGACTAGAAACAGAAGGCACGAAACAGAACTTGACAGGACAGACAGAAACTGCAGTCAGTGGTCGCTTTTGGACATGCGTAATTAGGTTTGCAGTTGCCACTAAATATGCGTGTCAAGTTCCTTCTGTCTGACACTGTACGTGTGTGTGTGTGTGTGTGTGTGTGTATGCTGTGTGTGGTTGGCTAATAACTGACCTGGCCAAGTAGGCAAGCAAGCAAATGTTAATGTCGTCCGTCGTCTTGCCTGCATAAATTATAATTGAAACCTCATTTCCGTTGCAGGCATTTTCCGACGCCCATCTGCCACGCCCACGCCCACTTACTGCGGTTGCCATGGCACATAATTCGGGTTTGCTTTAATAATAATAAACTGTCATCATCAATACCAACAATTGACAGTTGGAGCTGCCGTTAAATACATTTGTTGTCATGTTTCTCAATCCGCATCCCAGTGTCCGCATAGTTCTAGTGCCCAGTGTGTCAAGTTATTTGTTTGCATTATCGTGTTAGGCAATGACACAAAACTGATGGCTGCTAAATGAAATTATTTACATACTTCTTGTGACTGGGGGGGAAAAGCGAAAGTGGCGATGGCAACTCTAAGAGTTGACAGCCAAAGGGGGCAACTCCAGGGAATGAGAGGGCAGCACAATTTGAAATCAGTGTTGCCAGAAAAGCTATTTTTCCATCAAAGCTTAGTACTGGCTTTTTTTTACGAATTATTTTTATTTTTATCTTAGAGCATAGTATCCAGCTGTTGAAAATTCAGTTTGAAAGGTGTCAACTCCATATAAATAAAATGGTTGCAAACTGGCTCGAAATTATTTGGTAAGGCTATTTCTAAACCCTTGTATCCAGTACCTAAATTTGGGCAGCTCAGAAAATTTTCGGGTATTTTACAACACTGTTTAATGACAGATAGCAACTTATTTTTTGACCATTCAAAACATCGATTCGTTCAGTGTTTCGACTAGTCGAAATAATTTTGAGCAGCAATGGAGGCAACTAAGCATAACCCAACAAAATTAATTGTTTTGGCAATTTATTGAATGTGTTCATTTCATTTTACAATAAAATGTAATTTGTTGTATTTAATTAATTTTTAATTTTCAAATTGTTAATATTCAAAATTTTTCTTCCCACTGAAAACACAGTTTTCGTTGTGTCTCAAAGTTGTCAAATCTTGCAGACCGCAGACAACAGACATCTGTTATATTTATTATATTATTTTTTATTCATAAACAATATATTAATATCATTTGACAGTTGTTGCATTCCGACAATACATGCTGATTGAAATGCAACAACTGCGTGCGCTCTTTGACCAGACACTTCCAGTGAAAGAGAGCGTCATCTGTCGTCTGTCGTCTGTCTACTGCATTCTGTTCTCTTGCTGCGTGTTCCATTTCATTGCATTCCAGTTAAATAAAGGGCGCAAAAGAGAGAGAGAGTCACTTGTGAGGCAGTGAAATTGAAGGTGAACTCTCTCTTTGTTTCAACTGCAGTTCAATTTAGCCTGAACCTGTTCCATTCCATTGCATTCCAGTTGGATAAGGGTGCACGTGGGAGTCAATTGAATGGCAGAGAAGCTCTCTTTGCTTCAACTGCAGTTCAATTCCGATTCCGATTCCCACTGAACCATGACCCTTGGCAACGTAAATTTCATTGTGTGCGGCAGGCGAAACAACAACAACAACAACAACAAGCGCAGCTACAACAAGAACAAGAACAACAAAAAATAGGCCACATCGAATTAGTTAATTGCATAAAACAGACCTGGCCGATAAATAGAGACAGTCGCAACTTTGGCTGACAAAGTGGCGCACGAATGTATCTACTAAAAACAAAAGTCTGGCCATAAACAACAGTTGAAATAGTTGGCAGAGAGAGGGAGATAGAGAGAGCGGGAGGGAGAGAGAGAGAGAGGGGAGGAGAAGTTGCAGTTAGTAACTTGGCTCTGTTGTTCAAGCTAAACCAAATGACCACTCGTCTTATTTGCTCTCTCCTTTCTTTCGTTCTTTGGCAAATCTCCCATTGAGTTTAAATTTATGTACTTGACAAAAAAAACAAGTCTTACAGTGGTCATTTTGGTTAATTTAATTCGCGTTATTTTAAGCTAAAATTTATAAACAATGCCCTGATTTATTTTTGGTTTAATTCGAGTCTTTTCGTTGAAGTTATGTATGCAATAATATGAGCTGAAATGTCCAAATGTACCACTGTGCTTACTACCAAGTAAGAAGCAACAAGCGAGAGTCAACAACCAACTTGTCAACAACTAACTTGTCAACTCGTTATAGCCATCTAATCACTTGAATTTAATGTGTCTATTGTTCACTGATCATTATTGCTTCTTTAAATATTAAATAAATACTATTAAATCCTCCAATGGCTCCAATATATATATATTATATATGTATGTAATAATAAATATATTAACTGTAACTAAAGAAATTGAAACCATTATCAGTAAATTCTATGAATAACCCAAATTTATGGGAGTAATAAATTTATTTGCTTTTTAAGCATTTTCAACACTTTTTGGCTGAGATTAAATTTGCAAATAAGACAAAAATAAAACCAAACCGATCTTAGATTTATAAAATTTTATATTTTTTCAAAGGATAATGAAAATGTATATATGTATGTACTATGTATGTATGTATATGAAATATTAAATAATGACTTTTCACAGAGGAAATAAATAATTGTGAAATTAACTTGAATAGAAGCAGAAAACGCATAAATCATAAATGCGGCCATGACATGTGTGAAATTACTTAATTAAATTAATTTTTGGATATTGCACAATACCAGTTGTCGCTGGAACAGTTGGACAGAGGGAGTCAGAAGGATGCTGTGATATGGAAAAATGTCGGCATATTAATTTGCTGACAAAAGGCATTTAATTTATGGCATGTCAATGCAGCAGCTTAGTCAGAATGACAGTCAATTGTCAGCTGAGGTCAAAATAAAATTTACATATTTATATATTTACTTTTGCAACGAGTTATGTAAAATTAATTTGTAATTATAGAAATTTAATTTATATAAAATTAATTTGGAACAATGTTTTGCTTAATTCTGGGACTCTCATAACTTAGTTGAATTTTTATATAATGTAATATTTTTTATAATTTTAGTGGCCCTCTTTATATTTTGATACAATTGCTATAAATACATTTTGTTGAAAAAAAAAACATTATAGCTAATGTTCTTTACTTTTAAAAAACATTTATTAATTTTTATCTTTTCAGTTTAATATTAAATTTAACTATAAATATTTAACTTAATTTTTATATTTATTATATTTTATACTTTAATTTTTACTTAATTGGTCAACTGCTCTTAGTTGACATTAAATAAATAAATGAAATAAAAATAAAATAAAATAAAAATTACCTTGTTCTAAGAACTAAAAGCAATAATAATAAAATAAAAAAAAACCAATAGAAAGTCCCTTATATTTGCAAATTAACAAACTTACTCTGCTAAGTGTATATTTATTTATTCATTTTTAGTTTATTATATATGTACATATTACATTTTTCGTTTTATTTGCAGTGTTTTAGCCAAAACAAAAGGCCTTTAACATGTATCACGCATACGCCTCGTTGTCTGTCTTCTTACTCGCTGCTATTGTTGCTCTTGTTATTGCTGTTGTTGCTGTTGTTGCCTAAGCAACAATGCGTTGTTGTCTCCGAGAAGCACTCACACACACACACACACACACACACACACACACACACACACACTGTGACATGCTTGTCAGAATGCGGCAACAGCGACAACAACAACAAAACATTTAAATCAAAATGATAAAGTTGCATACTTGAGTAGAGTTATGCGAGGCAAGGCGTGCAACGGGGCGTGGCAGGAGTCGGGACGGGGCGGGGTGGGGCGGGGTGGGGCGGGGTGGTGCGGGGGTGTGTGTCAAGTGGATGAGCTGTAGACGCGCATACAACGCGGCAAATAAATATGAAAACATTTTTTCTCGTTGCGGTTGCCTGTTGATGTTTGTTGTTCTCTGTTGTTGTTATTGTTATTGCTGTTGCTGTTGTGCCGCAGTCTCAACGAGCGTGCAAAATAATATGCCAACAACAGTGGCATTTGAAACAACAATAACAACAACACAAAACAACAGCAGAAATAAAAACAGCGCCAGCATCCAAGAAAGTAAAAATAATAATAATGGCTAGACCTCGACTATGTCTATGTATTGTTGTCTTGTTCCAACAGCAACAACAACGACAACAACAACAACAACAGGATTATTGCCTGCACATGTAAAATGCAATAACAAAAGCAACAACAACAAAGAGACCACGCAATGAAAGATTCTTTCTCGTTTTGTTGCAATTATTATTTATATATTTTTTTTTTATTTTGTTTTGACATCTCTAATTCTCAACTTCTGTGTGGCTCTTTCTCCCTCTCACTTTGTATCTCTATCTCTGTCCATCTGACACTATCCTGACACTGCAATTAACAAATTTAGTTTCTACAATTTTAACATTTTCAGAAGAGGTCAAAATTAAGTAATAATTTAAGAAAACGTTACTAAAATATATATTTAATAGGATGGCAAATCACACAGGACAATAATTTAATTTTATTTGCCCTAAAATATCACTTTGAAGTCAAAATAAATATAAGCAATCGCTAATTTTACAAAAAAGAAAATATATAAAGTACCAAAACTATATCGCAAACTTTGTTATGTTTAAAATCATGTGACATTAGACTGCAAAAAAATAATTTATATTTTATTAAACCTTAAAAATAAAACAAAAAAAATCAACAATTTTAAAAAATATTTATTTTTAGGTGCCATAAAAATTATTTTTTTCACAAATTTCACAAATTTCAACTTTGATAGCCCCTAATTAAGTATGTAGGGGGCGTGGCACTTTTCTTAAGCACTTATTTCATAGGTTGAAGAATTATCTATCATATGCTATTATTTGATTATCTCATTTGGTTCAAAAGTTATGATTTTTGCAAAGTAAAATGAGCAATGGCCCCACTGTGAGGCGTTGCAGTCGACTCATGTAGAGAGAGAGAATACGTGTGTTCCATAAATTGCACATTCTGCGGTTCGGCTTTTTGTTCTCTCACGAAGCATCTGATCGGCTGATGCTTTTTAATGTCAGTTGCTAATCTGCGTTCAATGAGAAGAGATCGTACATCGTCAGACTTTTATCATACACTGCAACTAATACGTTCTCGCTTTCGTTACGTTTCCGTGTCACATTTCGAATATGCTTTCATTTAATTTTTTCAGTGTAAGGCAGTAAAACGTTTTGTTGACTTCGTGTTTCGCTGACAATGTAGATTTGAGCTACCATTTACGAATTGAGATTTCCCATAGTTGGTAATCACTTTAAATTCCCCCACATCATCCATTACATTCATCCACGAATAGACAGTTCTACTGTACATATTCCAATCAGAATATCTTTTTTTTTTGGCTTCTCTTCTATTTTTGCTACCTTCGTTTACAGTTTATAATGTTTTTGTTGACAGTTATGAACTCTCGACACGTTGATGCTCTAGAAATTGTTGTTATTGTTATGGCTACAGCTTTTCGTTCGTTTTCTGTTTCTATTGTTGTCATTTTTAAGTATTTTTTTTTTTCTGAAAGTACTGACTTCTTCTATTATTATTGTTGCTGCAACATTAACTGCAACAAGACATTTGAACACTCAACATTATGAAATGTAACGAGAATGATGACACTGACTGATTGACACAAGTCTGTGGAAAATTCATTTGGAAATAATTAAATTTTATTTAATTGAATGCAAATAAGCGATTTGCATTTACAAATTCCATTTGAGTGGAGGAGTTTAAGTAGAATTTATAAACATATTGTAGATAAATATATAACTTTTAAACCATATTAAACTTTTAAGTTTAAGTTACGTATTCCCATTCAGTATGCTACTTTATGAAGAGCTTTAATTTACATTGTCTTCTTCGCTGATAAACCGTAAGATATCTCGACATTGGCTTTTGAAACTTACTTAAGCGACCTTCACTTTAAAACTCTTGAAATTCTTGCATATATTTCCCTTATGAATAGCAAACTCTTTGCTATCATAAGAGACGCCACACACGCACACACACACATTCTAACTGTGTGGGTTTCCACACACATCGCTGGGCCGCCATACGGTGCGTATGAATAACGCAAGTAAAATTCGTTGGCTCGTTGCGCATACGTTACGGTGTACGCGAATGCGAATGCGAATGCGAATCTGCAATGCTTATCTGACCAACTTTTGAGCGCTCTCAAGTACACTTAACTAAAACTGAGCGTTGTTCCACCAACAACAACAACAGCAACAACACAAAGCAATACAACAACTAGTGAGAGGACTGCGATTGAGTTGCTCGACTGTTGGATGCCCATTAATTATAATATTAACCATAAAAATAAGTGCAAGTATAATATTGAAACTAATAGAACAAGTGGAAAGGGCTACAGTGAAGCATGCTCCACTGTAAAAGATCCTGTACTTAAGGAAGAAAAAGAAACCATGGGTAAAATGGGACTTCCCAAAATCAATTGTTTTTATACCAATGACGTTAAAATTCGAGATTTTAAATTTAAAATTTTTAAAAACGACGAGATTTTGAGACAAAAAATTATTTGTACGAAATTAATTTGTATTTAAATGCAAATTGAGTTTGGAAGCGAATCCATGATCAAATTGGCATTCCACTTGGAAATCGGAATTTCAAATAATTATGACATAATTCTAAAAGTGGAAACTTGATATTAAAAATTTTAAATTTTTAAAATAAATTGTAAATCTTTGACACAATATTTTTGCTTAATTCAATATAAATGCAAAATGACACACATCCCAAATTTAAATGTCATGTTACAAAACCAACCTATCTCAAATTTGCATTAAAAACTCTTTTCTGAAGGCATTTTTGATGTCGCGACGATTGAAAAGTAAAGTGAATTCAGTGCAAGAAATGCAAACCCCCATAATTCCTCTGACTCTTGACGCTGTCCCTCTCTTAAACTCTATGCCTCTTCCTCTCTAAACTTTTCCAGCTCAGCTCCAAAAAGTGCAGATACCAATTGACTGGTCTATTTCATCTGTGCCCACAACTTGAAGTCTTTGTCTCACGTTATTTGTTGGCACTTCACAAGGATTTTAATCAAAGTTTTCAAGTGCACCAAGTGTCGTTCTTTTCCTCTGTCTCTTTCTTTCCTTCTCTCTGTCTCTCTCTCTCACGGCTGTCTCTTTTATTTTGTTGTTCAAGTTTTGGTTTATCGCCTGGGTGCTTGCTTAGAGATTTATATACCATCACTCACTGTGATTTAATTATCTTTTTGTGTTTCCTTTTTTCGCACACTTTTCTTGGCATTGCAAGAAATTTATGCGGCGAGTTGAAGTTGCAGAGTCAGTTGAAGGAGACTCGTTGTCGGATTGTTCTAAAGTGCGTGGATTGTTGGCTTATGTTGCGATTGCGATTGCATTTCCCACGGCGCGAAACTATTCAATTGAATCTATGAATAATGTCACAGCAACACTTTTTTTTAACTTGCCAACAGGAAGTATATAAAATATTTAAAACAAAATCAGTTTTTGATTTTTAAATTACATTTGGTCAACTGCTCTCGATTGCTATCGATTGGCGTTAAATAAATAAAACTAAATTGTTGCCACCACTGTAAAATACAGAAAGAAACGTGACCTAAAAGTATGCAACGTTTTTTCGTGTATTTAAATTAAGCTAAATTTTGCTACTATTACACTGTGTGACAGTCCAAAAACTTCTGGGATGCGACATAGCGTAGGTTGTAGATATAGTTAAATAGAATTTTGTGGCATACTAGAATTTTTTGTTGCACATCGAAATTTTTAATATCGGTACAAAAACCGTTTTTTCGAGGTTGATGGAGTCTAAAAATTCTATGTCCTAAACTATGCGTCTTACAATAAATTTAAAAACGTCGTTGGAAAGTGAAAAGTAATGCCTTTCTAACGGTGTATTACACTGCAATATCGGATAAATATTGAGGGAGATACATTTAAAAATTTATGCATTTTTTCAGTTTTTTGCGACATTACCCAACTTTGAACGTAAATTAATAAGTTAAATTTGTAGAAAGCAACTACTTTTTGGTATGTAGTTTCAAAACACATTTAATTTTACGTCTTCTGATTTTTAGTTTATTAAAATCGAATAATATTTAATTGAGCTATTCAAATTCTTAGGAAAAAAGGCATGTCAAAAACTGCGCTTTGTTAACTACGCAACATGCGAACGGAAAATAGTTGCATACTTTTAGGTGCTATAATGGAGCGAATATCAACATATTGAGCAATTTCGTTTTGAAAACTCTTTTATAACTTTGCTAATTATTGACCGATTTTAGAAAATGGACTCACGATTTACTCGTAAATAATAAAACAAGTATAACGGGTTTATACCAAAATAGTGTTCGAAAACATCACCAAAGTCAAAAAAGTTGTAAAAAACCAACAAAAAATTAGTTTACCTATCAAATACTCCAATATAGGAAATGAAACCTGTTAAGTCATGTATGGCACGTTTAAAGACCTAAGTTTCTTCTATCTAAAACTGGTAAGAAAATGAAAATCGGTGGATATTTGACGAAGCTATGGACGCATGAGTGAGTGCAAGTACGAAAAAACGGTTTTTGTACCGTTATTCAAAATTTCGATGTGCACCAAAAAATTCTAGTATGCAAAAAAAATGTATTTATCTATACCTACAACCTACGCTATGTCCCATCCCAGAAGTTTCGTTTTGATTTTTTTTTGTAACACAGTGTTATGATTGAAAAAAAGCAGTGGTGTCCAAATTCAAACAATCAAATATTTCGAAACGTTTTACTGCTTTCACTTAAAAAAATAAATTAATGCATATTCAAACAAAGCAAAGCATTAGATGCAGTGTATGATGAAAATCTAACGCTGTACGATCTCTCCTCATTGAATGCAGATCAGCAACTGACATTTTTATTAATTTATTTATTTATTTGATTTGATTTCATCAAAAAGTATCAGACGATCAGATGCTTCGTGAGAGAACAAAAAGCCGATCACACGCGTCGTGAGAAGCTGCAGAATGTGTACGTGTCGGCTCTCTCTCTCTCTCTCTTTCTGTACGTGTGTCGGCTGCGACGCCGGCAGAATTAGGAGTTTCTATCCCATGTGGGTTAGGCTTTTAGAATTTTGGACAAAACTGATGTAAAGTCAAAAATATGTGCAAAAATGAACAATGCGAAAAATATTTAAAAATATACTTTGTTGTTGTTGCAATTTAACAATTTTTGTTTTCTTCAGCTGGACGAATATAATGAAATATGTGTATGTGAAATGAGATTGAGGCGTAAACGTAATTAAAATAGTTGAATATACGAATCAATAAACAAATTGATTATTCAAATTTGCTGTTTATTTGCATGTCGATTGCCCAATTCTGTCTAACTGTCTGTGTGTGTGTGTGTATGTTTGTGTGTTTGTTTTGTTTGTGTGCCATTAATCGCTTTTGTTTTGCATTTGCCGAATTGTTTGCCTGCTTTATTTTAGCAAAATTTATATGCATTTTAATGCTCAATTCATTCAGAGCGGAAATAAAAACTTTTTTTGCTTTCGGTTTTGTTTTTTGCTCTTTTAGCAGTGCGCAAACGGGCTGAAAAATCAAACTAAAAGCGGAAACGGAAAGCGGATGCTCGCCAAAGCTGAAAGGCTCAAAGTCCGAGGGAGATGCAAAGTGTGTTGAATGTTTTCGTAATTGAGTTATTTTTATAATTCATAAAGCGACGCATGATTGCAATAATGAAGTGTTTCACTCACTGCCTGACTGTGTGTGGGTGTGTGGGAGTGTTAGAGGGTGCAACTATTAAATGTGCTTTTCATTAAACATGAACAGCATCAAAATGCCAATAACAATTCGTAATATAACGTTCTCTCATCGTTGAAATCATACCTTTTCCTTTCTAGAAATCCCTGACCTAATAATTCTGATACTCGTTTAACCACTAATCATTACTACTAATATTTTTTTGATCAGAAAAGTAACAACCATTTGGGAATTCTAAGCAGCACAATGCAAAAAAGTATGCGAGACTCAATTTGAACTTGTTTTCTAAATACTTGCTAACATGAGTTTTCAATTAATAACAAGGATTTTTGTACTCGTTTCTCTTTAAGGGAATCAAATCTTCTAACGTCTCGTTTTTCTTTCTGTTTTGTTTTGCTTAAGATTGGTAACATTGCCGTCTTCTGTAATTGTTGTTAAAGCAACACAGGCGGCAGAAATTGCGGCAACTGTTATAACAAAATGGCCCCTGGAGAGGTTCCTATTGGACAGACAGCAATAGGGAGAGAGAGAGAGAAAGAGGAGAGAGAGAGAGAAGAAAAATAAAAGAAGAGTGAAGAGAGAACGTAAGTGCATGTAACATTTTTTCAGCTTGACTTATTTAGACTTTTTGCGTGTGCGTGTGCGTGTGTGTGTGTGTGTGTGTGTGTGTGTGTGTGTGTGTGTGTGTGTGTGTGTGTGTATGTTTTCCCCTTTAAGCCCCTCCTTCGCCTTCATCCTGCCGCCCAACAGCCACGCCCAGTTTATTGTAGTTTGCCGTACTAAATGGCAAAGTTTATTCAACGCAAAATGTGCAACGAAACTGTGCGGCGTGTGTTTTTTGGTTCCCCATTCCAATTTTAGAGACTGTCCGTATAAACAGAAAGAGGAAGAGGGATAGAAAGAGAGGGAGAGGGACGTGCTTGCTCTTACGTGCCACACTGATTTCCTGTTGCATTTCCGCTACCTAAATGTATGTGTGTCCGTGTGTGTGTGTGTGTGTGTGTGTATATTTATGTGTGTGTGTCCGGGTGTCCGTCTGTGTGTGAGAATGAACCACTTTGTGGCAAACGCAATAAAATTCAATTGAATTTGGGGCACTTTTAACGGAAATTTGAAATTAATATGTAAAATGGATTTTAAACTGTTGCATAATTGTATTATATATTGAATTAATGTACATATTGTGTTTTATTTAGCTTAAATTATAGCATTAAAACTCACAAAGTTAAAAATAAAGCTCAGAAATAAAGATAAATATTCAAATTAATACAACTTTATAATTTTTTCTTATTAATTCATTTGATTAGTTGCAAAAAATTTTTAAATTATGATTTCAAAAAATTATCAAATCAAAAATCAAAATCATTTAAATTTGTTTTTACACGCATTTGAATTGGAAAGTCTTAAGATAAATATAAATAAACAAATATAAAAGATAATCAGGCCTGTTCCGGTTTTCACTTTCGGCAAGATTTTGCGAATTTAATTCACTTGACATTGAGCAAGTGAGTTTGAATTCGGAAGGGATGAATCGATGATTTTGGCATGGTTAGCATAAAATTAAAGTGAAAACAAAATATGTATAAAATTCTCCAATGTTTTAGGAATAAAGCTACATAATCAGATTAACAAAAAATAATTCATTTGATTTTTAAATAATTTTTATTTCATCATACCTCAAAATCGATAAGACTCTAACCTAAAATTTTTGTCGGATTTGCTCGACCTGTTCTAATTTCCGCAAGAATTTGTGAAAATGAATGGGAAGTTTATTAGGGCTGCCCTTTTATGTGAGGAAAGTTGTAAATACTTTGGTATATATTTCAAACTACAATTCAAGTGCTTTTAAGCATTGCGTAAAATAAAGAATTCAATTGCTTGTTTTTTAAATGCAAGTTTGGACAAAACTGTTGTTATTTAATGCAAAAAAAACTGAGATTATTTTTGTAAACAAACACTGTGCAACAGCTGACAACTCTGCAAAAAGACATTGCTCAGCACTGAAACCAACCCGCGCTTTTAAAAATGCAAAATTAATATCGAAAGTAGGTTTTATCTTTGAAAAATGTTTCCACTTATGATTAAATAATTTTTTGATGAATTAATTGCACATTTTGACAGACGGAAATTCTTTTGACGCAAATGCGTAATGCATTCAGAACATTTTCCAGCACTGTTCTGCTAAAAATTACTCAACACAATGTGGGAGGGAAATTCGGAGGGTAATTCGAAGGAAATGTAAAGGAATTTTAAGGGAAATTCGGTCAAATCTTGCGAATTGAAATTCGCAAAAAACAAGTGAAAACCGGAACAGGCCCGAATAGGATTTTTGTATGCAATAAAAATATTTTATATTTATTTAAATAAGTAACGGTCGGAAACTTGCTTTTTCTCATTGAATTTGAGTCTAATGCTGTTTTTTTTTAATTTTTGATCTTGTGATGAATTAATATCAATAGTTCTAATAACTAAAGTTAACCATGAAACTTAATATTATTTTTTTTTGTTTACATGTTTTATATAAATTTGAGACTATTTTGTCTCGCTTCTCGCTCTTTCGTTTATTTTTTCTTATTTGTGTCTATTGTATTTTTGCTGAACAATGGAAGGTGTCCTGCCGAATAAGAAGAAGAAAATGGGGGAAGGGGGAAGGGGAAGGGGGTAACCCCATCAGGTTGGGATCCCTTTGTGCATTTTACGCGGAATTACACAGCATCATAAGCAGCTGCCACTGAATGTCGTTGTTGTCGTTGTTGTTGTCGTTGTTGTTGTCGTTGTCCTTGCTCCTTCTGCCTCCTCCCCCTACTCCCCGCTTACCACCTTCACTGTACCTGAAAACCCACTTCACTCTGCGGCAAATGCCAGCAGGCGAATTGTCTGCTTTGTTTTGGCCACGTTGCGAGTGAACCGAGTTGAGAGAACCCATTGTGGCCAAAAGACAAACACAGGAGTCAACCAATTGACTACCCTCCCTGCCCTGCGTCTACTCACTCCCTCCCACAACGTGGCACTGTTGATTTAAGCGGCACAAAAAACTATAAAACCAGCAACAACGATGGCAACTAAGAAAATGCATGCACAAGAGTAACTCATAATTAAGACGGGCCCAACCCAACTTCTTCTATCCAGTATGGCATTCAAGTCCCAACCCACTCCCATTCCATTCCCCAACTCCACTCTCTTCTTCTCTATTTTCCTGCTGTTCATATGGCAAGTGCCAACACATTTTAGCCAACTTTTTGGCTATATTTGGCCAAGTTTGTGTGGCTCACAGTTCACCTGCTCACAGTTCGACTCTACTCGTAGTTCCAAGTCTGTAAACTAGGGATAGGTAACGATATTTATGAGATTTTCAATATATGGTAGGCCTAAAGATTAGGATTTTAAATAAACAAATAAAAAAATTGCCTGAATCAAGTCAAAATCATTTCAAAACTAATTTCTAATATTCTTTTCTGTTTATGTTGAAAATTTTAAAATTATGTTTGAGCTACGTAAACATAAAACTAAAGCATTTAAAGCTTCAAAGAAATTTCAGAGAAATATAAATGTATTTAACTAAATTTAAAAGAAAACCTCCAAAACCTCCGATTAGTATATATCTGACCGATAAGATATATGTGAGAATTACAATTCAGACTAAATAAAAATAAAATAACACTTTTGAAAGGTGTCCTCCATCTACAGTGACCATCAAAGTGCTGTGGTTTCTAATTGCAGGGTATCAAGTTGAACTAGTTAAAAATCGCTCGCATCCTTGGGCTACTTCTTGTACATACAGTGTTGGACAAAATAATAGAAACACTAGTCATGCTGACATTTTAAGTTAATTATTTAATAATATGTTAAAATGCAGCACATGAATATAGATTGCATTTGTTTTATTAAATTTTAAAACATTGCTAAATGTATTTTAAGAAAAATTCTGACAATAAAACAAAAGTATTTTTAACAAAGCAATCTTAAAAATAATAACAAAATATCGTTTCTATTATTCTTTCCATCATCGTATGTTTGTGGTAGGCATTTTGCCATGCATGCATGTATGTATGTATATATCTTATAAAAAAAACCTCTTCTCGAGGTAAAAGTCTAGTGACGAAAACAGTTATATGCCCCAAAATTTCTGATATCCAATTTTGTGACGAATAATATAAAGTTTGACATAAAAATTATTTTAAAAAAAATTTTGGCACTCGGCACATTGCGCCAAAATGTCTCAATTCTTCATACCAAATAAAACTCAATGTTTTGCGCAGCGCCGAATGCAAAAATTTTTTTTAAAATAATTTTTATGTCAAACTTAATATTATTCGTCACAATATTGGATATCAGAAATTTTGGGGCATATAACTGTTTTCGTCACTAGACTTTTACCTCGTAAAGAGGTTTTTTTTAATAAGATATCAGAAATTTTTGAAAAAGATATCAGAAATTTTGAAATTTCATTCTATCAACTTTGTTTATTTTTTGTACAAGCTAAAACAAACTGTCTGCCAACACTGGTTCCCTTAAAACACACATGCCAAGCGCAAAAGCTAGTAGCACTCTCAAACTTTGGCTGCTATGACACTTTGCTGCTGCTGTCCTATTTCAATTCAAAGTAAAACGTATATATTCAGTTAATAGGTTATATCTTCCAAACCAATCAACATAAATTTATGAATGATATATCAAAAAACGCGAAATTTTACAAGCTCAAACATATTGCAAATTAAAAAAAATCGTAGGCAGCGTTTTCTCAAAAACCGCCAAAATCTGGGACAAAATATCTTATTTCACCTGTTGATTTTTACCTATGCACTTTAGAAAAAAAGTTTGAAGGTTTGCCTAAAAGCTCTTCAAAATACCTTTCCAACAATACATAGATCACGTCTGTAGCTCATATCGTTTGGATGCTATAGGGACATAATTTTAACGGTTTTTAGCGATTTCCCGCTAAACTAGCTTTTTTCGAAAAAGTCGTAGAACGTTTCTAGATTTTTGATCGGGAACAAGTCCTCATTCAAACTTTTAAGCTAAATTTACGATTTGATCCAAACAAACAGACAAACAAACAAACAAACAGACTGACTTTTCATCTCGTTTTGAAAGGGGCACCAAAAATTTCAAAATTAGTTATCTTCTGAACCAGTGATCGGATTTTGATGATCAAGATGTCATTCGACGCGTATTTTTGATTAGAATAGTAAAAAATTAAAAAAAAAATCAAAAAGGCTCCAACGGCCCCATTAGCTCCAATAATTTAAATTTTTCCCCTCCCACTTACACCTGTTTATCTCACGAACCAGGTGAGTTTCTAAAAGTCTTAGTATGCACATTTGTAAGTTAAGTTAATACCTTTCGATCGGTATATAACTCGACCTGATCGGACAGTCATAGCAAATTTTCCATTCTTCCTGTGTATATATGCTAGTCGCCTTCGCACCCTTCGTGCTGCTTTCGTCACTAGCGCGGACTGCCGTCCGCAGTGATGTGCATAAGTAGTCGTAGTCATATATATTTTTGATGTGCTCCTCTGCAAACACCTGCAACGTCTCAACAACAATGGGAAATATTGTTAAGTAAACTACACAAAGGAGCGAAACAGTTGGAGGAACGAGAGGCGCTGAAAATTTTTATTTTTTTTGTGCATTAGCGGCAAGTGCAAGTGCCCCCTTCCCCTTCCCTTTCCCCTGCCCTTGCCCAACAACAAATGCACTCTTAATATCCCTGTAAAGGATATTGTAATATTGTCATAAGATTTGCAACGCATAAAAGGAGACTTGATAGACCCCATAAAGTATGTTATATGAAGCAGCATTAGAAAATCTATCTATAGTAAGAAGAATTTCAAAACTCAGCAAAGAAGGCTACAAAAAGATTCCTTTGAGCAAAATGTGAACAACATTTAGGGTATTCAGAAACTCTGATATTTGTGATATTTTAAAAAGAGATACATATATTTTGTAATGACAAATAACACACAGAAAAATTATTGTTCTGACGAATTTTGTATACATACACCTGGGTACATTTGTTTTGATAATCTTTTTTCTGTGTGTTTGTTGTCATTACAAAATATATGTATCTCTTTTTAAAATATCACAAATATCAGAGTTTCTGAATACCCTAATTGTATAATTTGTAATTGCATTATAAATAACGATAACATCGCTGCACAACAAACATAATTTATTCAACTAAAACTAAAACATAAAAACTTTTTGGATATATCTCATCTAAACTCACAGGACTCTACAAGGATATCAAATCCTCGGCGTGCCGATGCTATTCTTCCGTCTTCCGTCTCGTTATTGTTTATTGTATATTGCTGTAGTTGTGGTGTGTGTGTGTGTGAGTATGTGTTGTTCTCTGGTTAATGCATTGAAATGACTTGGCCAGAACATGCAATCAGCATTTGCATCGAGAATCTGCTCACTCCTCACTCCTCCCTCCCCTTTCCGCTCTCCAACACCAGGAGCAACTGCAGTCTCAGTCTCAGTCTCCGTCTCAGTCTGAGCCTCTGTTTCAGCCTTGACTTTCATGGATCGCAGTTTGGGCCTGGTGCAAGTAGATTCATGGAAGATGTTGCAAATCATGCCAATTGCCGTTGGCCAACTCAAAAAGCGCTTAATTTATTGTTGAATCGCGAAACTTTGTTGATATACGAGTGTCATTGACACTACACTGAAAAAAAAACAAGCCGAAACCAGCATACAATCAATACCAAACATTTCCTATAATTAATTATTCTTAAATCGAGTACCAAATAACTCTACAAAAGATTTTAATGATTTTTTTGAGCATTAACTTCAAAAATGCGTGGTAAAATTCAAAATTTTCAGGAGTGTTTTACAAATCTCTAATATAAATAAAATTGTTTAGAGATTGGAGAAATTCTGAAGTTTGTTAAACTAATTTTAAATTTAATTTTAATTGAATCAAAAATTGCAAAAATTTTAATAAAATAAAGTTTATATACACTGTGCCAAAAAAAATGGGAATAATGGAAAACATGTTCGAAAAAAGAAGTCTCTGAAATTGATGGAACACGGACATTTAAAATAATATTTTTTTTGTCTGTGTACGTAGTACAAAATGAATATTAATAATGTTCGCTGTTTGCCTGTTTTTTGTTTGTTTTTATTTGCCTGGCCTACATGGCGTATGCATAACATTTCCATTAGGCGGCAATCGTTAGTCAATTTGGCCGTCACATAAATCACATGACCGAGAGTGAAGAGAAGAGGAGAGAGGAGAGACGAGGAGACAATAAGTCGCCTTAAACCCAATTAACCCATTAGAGGGACGCGCATTACCAATTTTATGCATCTGCCTAGAATGCAATTAAAGGATGAAGACATCGTCTTTTTTTATTTTTCTTTTTCTTCTCCTTTTTGCACTTACATACATTTAATGTTAATGCCAAGTAGACGAAAGCGGCAAGTGGATGAAATGAAGAAAGTAATAACTGCGCATTGCCATTATTTATGTTTATGTCCGCACTACATCATCTTCATCTTGAGAATGTCCAGGACCCTCTCCCTATCTCCCTATCTCCCTATCTACCCATGGCCCATAAAAAACAAGTGCTTCAGTTGCATTTGTAGTCGTACACAGAAAAAAAAATCTGGGATAGTTAGCCCGAATTCAATCCGATCCGATGTCAAAAGTGGCAATCTCGGATTTTCTTAAATCAAGTATGAAATACTTGATTTTTTCAATCCCGAATTCAATCCTGAAATTCTTAAATTCAGGCTAAAAAAAAAATAATGTTTTTTGTTACATTTAAACTTTTTTTTTTTTAATTTTTTAATAGTTTTTTTTTAAATTATTTAAATTGAAATGAGAGAGGCCGAAACAGAATAAAGTAATTTAGGATTATTTTCCCATTTTAATCCCGATATAGGCTTGATTTTTCAACTTAATCCTGGAAACATACTTAAAAAATGCAGGCTTAAATCAAGTATTTTAGGCTTGATTTTGGAACTTTTTTTTTTTCTGTGTAGTTGTAGTTGTAGTTGTAGCAAATGTCTAGATTGTAGTTTTGGTTACGTCTTAGAGCCGTTGGTTTGGTGGTCGGATAGTTGGATACTTGGATACTTGGATACTTGGATTGCTGGATGGCGTCGCTTAACTGCCGCATTTCGAGTGCAGTTGAACTAATTTCCGCCGCCAACGTTAGTGCAATAGATGCCACAAGGATGTGTTGGAGCATCCATACACAGCACAGTGCAGACAATTCCTCCTTGCCCATCCAGGACATGCAATTGCCGCATTTCTTTGACAACCGCATTTGTCATTGATGCGCGTTCTAATTTGACATAAATTTTAAATGCTCGACTCGGCAGGATGCGGTTGTTTAGCCAGGCTTTTAACTGCTCCGGGATGAGTGAGTCGACAGGACAAATGCATTAACAGTTCTAAAGTCATGAAAGTAAGTAATGAGGAAAACGAGAATTTGGTTGAAATATCTCATGAAAGTTTATTTATTGTTATACCCGTTATTTAAAAAATACGAAAGCTCTCATTCTACTTAATCGCAACAAGATTGGCCAAACAGAACGGTAGTAAGTATTAAGTATCAAGCCATCTAGGTGCCTAAGAGTATGCAGTAAAAATACTTCATATTTATTAAATTAAGTAGCGGGTATTCTACAGTCAGGAACTCGACTAAAGCCTTTCCCACTTGTTTTAGATTGGAATTTATATAGGTCAATGCATTTCTAATACTGATAAAAAAATACACCCTTAGCTTTAAACCAGCGGTGGGCACGCAGTGGCTCCGGGAGCCAGCGGCGGCTAACGAATTCAGAAATCGTGCCCACCGCTGCTTTAAAGAAACCTTCTTGAATCAGCTGTGAAATTCTCCGCATAGAAACAGCGAACAGGACAACAAAAATACATTTAAATAAATAGAAATAGATTCAATTATATATACATATATATAAATTGAATGAGAATACCAAGTCGAAGATGCGGAGCAGAAAAACGAAAAGTGGAGCGAAATAAATGAAATGAAGCGTGACATTTGCAAGTCTTTGACTTTGACCGTTTGCCGCTTATTGGACGTTTTTTTTAACACAAATATATTCTTTATAGTTACTATTATTATGTTTGTCAAATTGGCAACACAAACGATTGAAGCGAATCTTTTTATTGTAAACAGTAAACGAAAACGAAAACAAAAAAAATATGTATGACAAATTGTCGGTCAAGCTTACTTCAGGCAGGTTTTTCAAATTACTTCACTATTTTAGGTCTCTTGTAAAACGACGACATGATTGGAGACCGTGTTTTTGCTTTTTGGGGGCCATTGTCTGGGGCATTACATGTCCATGAAGGGCCTTCAATCGCAACTAGAAAAAGACAAAAGATATAAAAGAAAGAAACCACATCGTTAGTCGAGTTTTGTTGTTATAGCTAAATGCAATTTTTGTTACTTTTTACTATGGGCTAACATTAGGAAAACTGCGTTTTTTCACGCTCTTTTTGCTCTTTAATCTTACAAGTCACGCACTGACTTTGCACTTTGCATGCAACCGACCGCTAGATGGCGCCAGCAACGGCACGTGTCAAGCGCACTCGAAAACAGTTGCGATCAATATTTGAAATTCAATTTCCACTCGGATTGCAAATACAAATTTCACAAGTTTGCACTTAAAGTGGCACTTAATATAAATATAATTATATATTTAACTAAGTTATTTTTTGTAGCAGGAATAGGGATTTAGATAATTAGTAAATGTAAAATGTATCTCGCTGTAAGCATAAGAACTTATAAAAAAAACCTCTTTACGAGTTAAAAGTCTAGTGTCGAAAACATTTTTTACGCCCAAAAATTTCTGATATCCAATTTTGTGACGAATAATACTAAATTTTACACGTCAATGATTAAACAAAAAAATTTTAATAAAAAAAAACAAACTGTCTGGCAACACTGGTTCTCTTTACTAACACACATGCCAAGCGCAAAATCTATCAGCACTCTCAAACTCTGGCTGCTATGACACTTTGTTGCTGCTGTCGTATTCCAATTCAAAGTAAAACGTATACATTCAGTTAATAGGTTATATCTTTATATATCCAAAAATTTTACAAACTACATCATAATGAAAATGAAAAAAATCGTTAACGGCGTTTTCTCAAAAACCGCCAAAATGTGGGCAAAAATAACTTATTTCACCTGTAGCTGTTCACCTATTTAATTAAAAAAAACGTTAAAGGAATTCCTAAGAGCCCTTCGAAATACCTTTTTAACGATATACAGATCATATCTGTAGCTTCTATCGATCAATTTTAGCGGCTCTTAGCAATTTCCCGCTAAACTAGCGTTTTTAAAAAAAAAAATTGTAGAACAAAAGTTTCTTGATTTTTTATCGGCAGCAAGTCCTTATTCAAACTTTTAAGCAGTATCAACAATTTGAGCCAATCAGACAAACAGACAGTCTGACTTTTCATCTCATTTTCGGAAGGCGACTAAAAATTTCAAAATGAATTGTCTTTTGAATCAGTAGTTGGATTTTGATGATCGAGGTGTCATTCGACGAAAAAAAGATGTCAAAAGGCTCCAATCGTTTATATTTTATTTTATGTTTAGTTTCTTAACACTTTTGATATTGATCACAAAAATAAATTTGCTCTGCCCTCTGTCACTGTTAATGCGCTTATTTCAATAACATTCTAAGGTCCATCTCAAACACACAGACACACACACACACACACACACACACACACACACACACACACACACACACATACATACGTGTGTAAGGGAGAAAGAAGATACTCGCTTGCATAGATTCATTGCACAAAGCCCCGAACAACTTTTTCATGCTCCATTGTGTTATAAATATTCATAAAAGCGCGCAATTTCTTTTTTTTTCAATTTTTTTGCGGGTTGGCCGCTCACAACTAAAGCCTTGATTTCTTGCATTTCACTTTGTTGCTTTACTCTATGTTCTTGCCAAATACCCAACCAATATGCCACGCCTCTCCCTTCCCCGTTGCGCCTTCTACACCGCAAACTATGCTTCTAATGCCGCGCTGGCATAAATTTAAAACAGCAGCTGCGGTTTTTCATTCCTCCCACCTCCGAACAGTGGGCAAAAACGCCGAAAAAGCTGTCTTTATTTCATTTTTTTTTATTTACTTCAAGCATTTATTATACATTTTTTTTTTAATACCTATGTTTATGCAGCTTTGAGCATTTAAAAGCAACAAGTGTTTTTAGTTTTTACAACGACAAATATATTTATTTTGAATTTTCGCTAGTTCATCTTATTAAAGGATTAATTAGTTAAAAAAAAATAAATTTAAATAAATAAAGTAAAGAAATTTAAATATTGAAAAAATTTAACGAATTTCAGAGACATTAATTAAAATCAGCTATTTTAGCGAATTTGACCACTGTGCTCGATATTTGCACGTTGTGGGCGGGGGTGGGAGTACGGGGTGAGCAAAGGGGTGAGAGGGGGGTGGGGGGGAATGTTTACATGGCACGCTGATAGCAGCGACAGTGTAACAAAATAAACGGGACCCGGTTTCAAACCAAAGTATTTTATGCTGCTAATTGATTTTTTAAACCCAACTTTATGTTTTTGTTGTATTCGTTTTTTGCAGAGTTCTCTGTGCATTTGTTTGGCGTTCAATTAACGGGAATTTACATTTTATCTAAAAAACATTTTTTGCCATGAAATACCAAGCATATCAATGGAGATACAATGGTGTTTACATAAATATTATAAACATATCATCATATTATTCACATTCTGAACATAACTTTATTAACCTCGTAATCTAAGTCTCTCCAGTCTTAATTCTCTAACATAATATAGAGACTCTCTGGCCGAGTGTTAAATACACAATGAGGTAAGGCAAATTATTTATCTACTAGTGTGAATCTTTTAGTTTATTACATCACTTAACATTGATCTTTGAAATCAAACGATTACGTTTGCTTAATAGCAGGCATCCAATATTATAGCAAATACTCGTAACACTGAGTACTCACAAAATGCTACTTACAAGGCAAAAGCATAAACCCCGATTTTTCAATGAAATTCTATTGATTTGCAACTACAGGGCTATTTTAAATTAGAAATTAATAAAATATATTATAAATACACCGGCAGAAAAATTATTTGATTTTTAAATGAAATTTTAAACTAATATAGTTTAATTATAAATTAAATATAAATATAAATAATAACGTTATAATGTTAAGAATTCTAAATATGAAAAATATTATACTTAAGCATTTTAACCGAATAAACCAAATAAATAAACTAAACAAATCTTTGACTTTAAATTGAATAAAATAATAAAGATAGAATGAAAAATATTGAATTTTTAATGTTATTAAATAAATTTTATTCTTAATTTACGCAACAATTTACATTTAATATATTCATAATTGTGTTGAATTTATTTTAAATTCTTTATGTATTTAAATGTAAAATGTTCGTAATAGATTGTATTTGTATTTTTTTTCCATACATTTTTCTTTAAGTGTGTAGACCATACTAAAATTTAAATTAACTTATTCTTAAATAACTTAATTATAAATTTAATAAATATGCAATAAATCGAATTGTGTAATTAATTGGTTCTATTTAAAGAGTTTATAATGAGAGTCGGTGCATTAACTGCTTCTGCAATCAGATAAGAATTGTAACGCCCATATCGTTTAGCTTGTCTGGCCTAGACTTGTAATGATAATGTTCCCTTGTTGAGTTATTTATATAAATATATTTAATAGCAAGCATTATTGAGGCAGGCAGCCTCATAAAACATGATGAACCATGAATGGGATGTATAAAACATGAGCTTGGCCGCAGAGATGGCCAATGAGTTGACCACAGAGATGGCCAATGAGTTGACCACTGAGATGGCCACTGACAATGGGCAATTGCCATCAAGTTGCCATCAAGTTTCAAGGTCAAGAGGCAGCAGCCTAAAATTAACATTGCAACTGCATTGAATTGCAAACTGAAACTCAAACCGGTTACAGATCGACAGAGACTGAGACTGAAACTGAAACTGAGACTGAGATTGCGGTTGCTTCTTCTTCTTCTTTGGCCCTTTCGTAATTACAGCACAAAGAAAGCAAATTCAAGTCTGACATTGAATTGTAAACGTACGCGATCACATCAAAAATACAAACAATTATAAAAAAGAAGTCAAAAACCAGATGGGGTAAAATAAATGCAAGTCGCACTCAAACAACGAACAAACACACAGATTACGTATACGACACGTCTGCCAATTTCCAATGTCCAGTGTCCATATCAATGGTCAGTTTGCTAGCTGTTACTTCTGCTTCTTCTACCTCCGTTTCCGCTGCTGCTTTAAAAAAAAATAAAAAAGACATTGGCATCTTTTTTCGCCTTATTTTGTTGCTTTTATTTTCAACTCTTTTTATCGCCGCATTACGTCACTTTCTCTGTACTTTGTGACTTAAGAGCCGCTTTACATTTATTTTTACATTTTTTACTTTTGCTGTTGCTCTTCTGCGCTGTTTCAGCGGTTTCAGCTGTTGCTTTAGTTTCTTGTACTTGTTATTGCTGTTGCTACAAACCAGCAAAGTGCAATAAAAATACTCGTATCTCAATTTATGGCCCTTTTTGCATGCGAGTCTCTTTCTCGCCGATGATTTATCTGAGACACTTTCGGGTCTCTATGCCCTGTTTTCGGTTTTCGTTGTGCTTCGCATAATTTATTCGTGTTTATAAAGCCAAACTGGGTTTTTAGTTCAAGTTCATCGGCCAATTCCTGATATTCCTGATATAAAAGCAAACTGAATTGTAGATTTATCATTTGATGTGATCAAAATCTTGTACTCGCATTTTGTATAAATTCATGTTGACCCATGGTCTGGTCTTTTATCTTTACCATTTGTATTCTGTTGAATATGTAGAGTTGAGAAAAATAACATTACTTAATCGAATTAGGATATAGAATGAGCATATAATAATATAAAGTGATTATAATATAATGTGTATGAATATTATAAATTGATTGGCGTATTAATTATTTAAATGCAAAATAGTACATCTTACAACAATTTCAAATCAAAGGGTCTTGTCTTTTCGAAAACTCAAAATATCAAAGTTTTCAAATTTAAAACAAGTGGGAAAGGCTATAGTCGAGCGCCCGACTCTAGGATACCCGTTACTTATTTTAATGAATTTTTAAATATTTTTTATTGCATGCTTTTAGGCACTTATATTTTTTAAAAACTTTAATTAGCCATTACCACCTTTCTGTTTGTCCGCTCTTGTTACGATTTAGTAGAATGATATGTAATAATAGTTGTTAACGATAATAAGTAAAAAAATTTTAATATCTTGAAAACTGTGCGTGTGGTGGTTTTTTGCAATTTGCGAAGACGGAAAGGGGCGTGGCAAAATTTTGAAACAAACTTGACCTGCGTGGGGTTTATAGAAGTCTGTGTGCCAAATTTGGTTGCTCAAGCTCTTATAGTCTCTGAGATCTAGGCGCTCACACAGACGGACAGACGGACATGGCTATATCGACTCGGCTGTTGATGCTGATTAAGAATATATATACTTTATAGGGTCGGAGATGCTTCCTTCTCCCTGTTACATACATTGCAACGAATACAATATCCCCTTTTACTTATTTTTATAAGTAAAGGGTATAAAAACCACATTTTACATTTGATTTAGAAGTGGCCTTTGTTTTAAATTTTTATCATTACCAAATCTTAACTATTTTCTATTAACTATTTCCGATTCCGATGCGATTGTCGTCTTTCTCAGCTTGATTTTGCAGTTCAATAATTTGATGACTTCATCGTAGACCTGAATGAGTTCGAATTGCACCAAGTATCTGCCATCGTCAATACGCAGTGGGAATTGTGTGACATCAACGAATCCATTGTCCACGTAGTAAAACCCTGGCGTCACTGGGCAGGATATCAAAAAAGTGGATGCCATCAAGGACTCGCTCTGAAAGTCATCCAAGGTCATGTTGCGCAGGGACTCGAGTGCCTTGCAGAAATCTAAATTCTTCATTTTGAGCATTTCCTGGCTGTTGTTGCCCCCGGGCACATTGTCCAGCTTGCGGGCAAAGATGTGCATCAGCAACTTGCCGGGAAAATGATCCTTGACCGTCATATTGTAGTTGATCATTTCCATATTTTCCACACTATAGCTAACAATTATGTCATTGGGCACAAACGATTTCGAGTAGAACTCATCGAATTGCAGATTGAGCTATTGTTAAAGTTATAGTTCTGATTAAAAATAATTAAACAAAGTCTTTAAACTTACGCCATTTACACAAGTTGCAATCCAGACGGACAGCAAGAGAATTTGATATTTAATCATTGGATTCCTTGTTCTAAATGAATTTCCGATTGAAATTGACGGGTTTTCAATTTAGTTGTAGTCAAGTCACAGCACGTCGAACGACTTAATGGATTTTTGTTCATACTGATTGCTCAATTACACCCTAGATTCTTATCTAGATCTCATTTGTATTTTGGGGCATAACAAACCGTCCAATGATTTGTTTCGAAATGAAATGCGCTCTGCAGCGTGAATTTTTTTTTTTTTTTTTTCAATCAGTTAAAGGTCATCAGTCATTATTATTTTAAAGTCGACTAAAAGTAATTTTTTATTTAAAATAAAATAAAATTACAAAAAAAATGAATTGAACTAAGAACTTAAATAAATATTGCATACAATTTCAAATAAACTTTTTACTGTCAAAAGTTCACATTTAAAATAACATGGAATTACAAAAAATAATTATTTAAACTGAAACTTAAACTAATTATGTACTTACAAAAATTCCATTTAATTTTAATAAACTTTACAGAGTTTCACCATTATTTATTTGTCAAAAGTTCACATTTTAATATCAAATTTCGAGTAACTTGCACAATCTTCCATCTTTAAAGTCTGTAAATTGTCAACTAAAATTGTGCAAATAAAAGCGTATAAATACTTATATATGAGTCGAGGGACTGTCAAATAGGTAAATTGCAATCCCACAGTTAACACAGATCTCAGATCTCAGATGAGAGATGAAAGACACGCCCTTTTAGTAGGTTTATAATTTATAAACGAGCTAATTGGCATTGCCCATGGGCAACAAACGGGTTAACAGTCAGTCAGTTACCTCGACTGACTCGACAAACAGAGACTTGATCAAAATATATTCATGTCATTTGTTGTCTAATCACTCAGCGAGTTCGCGTTCAACAACAGCAAAAAGACCGTATCGTATTGTAACTCTCAGCTCTTCAAAAAAAGAGATATTTGCATAAATATTTGGATCTATCTGTGATATTTGAGCTGTTCATGATAAAATGTGCTAACTCATGATGTGGTATGCTTAATCCGTAATCTAATTTATATAGATCTACTCCGAAAAAATCTGCATTTACTTCCGCTCTTTGATCTATCTGCACTGCATTTGTCCACGCTTATTATGCACATAAAATCACAAATTAAAAGCGACTTTGACTAAAGTGCGTGGTATCAAATGAAAAAAAACACGAGTATTAAATCAAATGTTGATCGACCTCTATTTCAAATATATATATTTGTTTGGCAGTTAACGCCCAACCCATCCGTTTACCCATTTAATATCGTGTAGATTTAATGTTGGCTTTTAAAAGTGCTAAATATTTATTTATTTGTGCTGCAGTTTTCAATCAGAGAAGTTCCTTATATCAATTCATTTATTCTACTTTTGCTTTTTAATTTTATTTAACTAATAGCTTCCGCTTCTCATTGATTGTTTTAAGATTGACCGATTTCTGAATGAGTTGTATTCGTTGACATAACCTTCACATATTTATTACTTGAATGATAATCGCATATTACTCAGCAAAAACAAGTAGAGAGTGCCTGACTACGACATACTCCACAATTGGGTCGAAGACGCTCTAATCCACATTGCTACCGATATAATAAAACTGATGTCAAAAACACATTTCTTAAATCCAGAATATTTTAAAGCAGTGCTTAAAACCGAAACGAATTTCGGTTTCAGTTACGGTTTTCGGTGACGGTTTTCAAAATCTTTGAATAAAGGTTTCGTAACGGTCATCCGGTTTTTGTATGTTTCGGTTTTGAAATACCGGTAGGATTACGGTTCACAAATAAAAAATTTCTTTGTAAAAAATTCGAAATTAAACATAAAAAAATTAAAATCAAAAATAAAAATTTAAAATGAAAAAGATTTTTTTTTATGTGTGTGAAACTGAAATTAATACTTATAAATGATGTGGTTACTAAACGGTTATTTAGGTTGACAGAGTTTCGGTTTAAAGATTTCGGTGAAATGAAAATTTGTTTTCCGGTCACTGTTTCAGTTACGGTTTTAAAAATCAATACCGCTTAAAGGTTACGTTTTCGGTTAGGTTTTTAATCCCTGTTTTAAACAAAAACCATTTTAGCATACGATTTCCTAAACTTAACCAATTTTCAAGTGAAATGTCATTTTACGCGTCTAAATGTAGATTTTTAGCAAAGGGTTTTTTGAAAAATCACAATCTTAAATATCAAGCTTAAGCCAGGGATCCCAAATAGAAGTTATGAGTGGAAAAAATCTAATGATTTCCAATTTTTATGATATAAACTATTAAACTAACTAAACTAACTTTAACTTATATTTTTTACACTAAAAATTGCAAATAAAACTTAACTCAATTTTTATTTGAAAGTTACACCATGTGTTCACCTACCCTTTTATTATGACCTCTTTGAGTCAGTTTAAAGTTGCAGGGTATTGCAGCGATTTGATCATGGGCTTAACTTCTTCAGTAGCACAAACAGACTCTTCCCCTGTTTCGTCTTGTCCTCAGTCTGACTCAACCAGTGCAAACAATTACTGTACAGGTGCAGACATATAAATATGCTTTATTTGCAAAGTAAATACATACATAGTAGTAGGGCCAAAACACTGGACTGTAATGTCCACACGTCCAAGTCGTTGGCAATTTTAGCCAGTTTTTCTTCGTTGGGTTTTGCTGCTTTTTGTTGACCAGACTCGTTTATAAATGCGCCTTTGTTTATGTATCGCTGTTTCTGGCCAACTACTTGGCCAAGGCAGAAGACAGTAAAACCATATGCAGTTTACAGTTTACAGTTTACATATGACATTATCATCATCGAACTGGGAATTTAGGTGCCCAAGTCTTGGATATAAAAGACACCAGCACTCTGGCCACAAGGTTCAGTCAATTTTTGAATATTTGTAATTAAACAACACAACAGTTGTCTTCTTCGCATATCCGAATATCCGAATATCCACAGTTCAATATGAAGTACATTGTGTTGGTAAGTTTGCTCTCTGTTCTTATTAAAGGATCTACAATTTTATCAAAGGACACAATCAACAACTTTTTGATGCATTTCTTATTGTATTGGCATTAAAAAAGTAGTGTAATGAGATTTTTTAATATCAATAAAATAAGAAATACATAAAAAAGTAGTGCAAAGGAAATTACTTTTTATTAACATTAGTTGTGTTAATAAAAAGCTCATTAATTAGCATTACAAAAGTGAAATATAATGAAAATTAATTATAATGAAAACCTAAACAGTAACTTTTGAATAATTCGTGAAATGAGTTATTTATAAGCACTACTTTTTAAATGTCAATGAATAAAATAATATTAAAAAATGTAGTGCTAATGAAAATGCCCTTTGATTAAAGCTAATGAAATTAATTAAAATGAAAACTCAATGCTATCTAAAAAATAATGATAATTTGTATAGGCTAATAAAAGGGCATTTTCATAAGGACTACTGTTTTAAGTGCTAATAAAAAAGCATTTACATTAGCACACAATTTATAATGTCTTTGTCATTGAAAAAATATTGTTATGAGATTTTGACAAATACTACTTTTTGAATGTCAATCAACGGACATAATACATAATAAAAATGCGTTTTTATTAACATTGGTAGTGCCAATGAAAATGAAAATAACTTTTCATTAGCATTTAAAAAAAATGATATTTAATGCACATTTTTAACAATGATGCTAATACAAAAATATTGAGGCACAATGCTGTGCAGACTTAACATTTAATTGCTTTAACATTCCGATTCCTGTTTTTTTCAGGCCCTTTTCCTCTGTCTGCTGGCCGTGTCCCTGGTGTCCGCTGTGCCCGTCGACGAGTCTCTCCAGGGCGACAACATCTACGGCTACGATCAGTCGGATGTGCACAATCCCCACGATCCTCAGGCCATCTTCAAACTAAAGAAGCTTAAGAAGCTGCTGCTCGGCTAAAGTCACAAGGCTGCCACATCAATCAGTTAATCAATCAATCACGTTGACTCTAGTCTCTATGTATAAACATCATAAGCACACACATACACAGACAACAAACTGGGAACGTTACCTCTCTCTCTCCCTCTCTCTCCCTCTCTCTCCGCTATTGCATGGGCACTGCGCTTAAATCCTTTGCTTAGAGATTAATACGATTTAACAAACAATAAAAAACACAAACATCATAAATTGCAACTTTGTTTCCTTTTAAGAATGTTCACAAAAAATACTAAACATTTGATATATTTTATTAAATTTTTCAAAAATAATAAACCAAATTTATAAACAATGTTAATAGACAATTAAAATTATTAGATAGTCAATAATGAGGTAAAGCTGAAATTCAAATTATTTATTAACAGATTGCAATAATTTGTAATAAAATATTTTTGATTTCGCCTCTTTCACCTTTTCTTATTGGGATAGGAACTCAAACTATGCCGGCGTCGCAGCCGACACACGTACAGAGAGAAAGTGAAATAACATAAGGAGGCTCGTCGTCTGCAGAATCGTTCGGTTTTTGTCCCTTAATGCTTCAGTGCGGTGCAAAGCGGTGCTCTCCATCCCATTCCCTCGCACTGATTATCACGCTAATAAGGGACTGCTTTTTGCCGACGAGACCTCCTTATGTTATTGCTTCATCCCTGTCTTTGACTTTTTATTCTCTCACTAAGTATCTGCTCCCTTTTTAAGTCAGTCGCTGAGTTGCGTTCAATGAGAAGAGACTGTACATCGCTAGACTTTTGTCATACACTGCAACTAATGCTATGTTCTCTTTACGTAGCCAACTGTAAGGATGCGACAGTTCGAATATGCATTCATTTCATTTTTATCAGTGTTGCCGCGCAATATTTGATTGTGTGAGTTTGAACACCAGGATCGATCGAAGAATTACTTTTTGAGTGAAAATCAAAAATCAAAAATATATATTGTTGTTTCAAAACAATCGTGTTTTATCCATTGTAACACTTTTTCGAACACACAAAAACGAGACTGTTGTTTAAAATAATTTGTGTTTTTAATAGGTTTGTTGTTGCCTTAAATACTAGCCATAAAGTATGCTAAAAATGTAGTTTGAACACATTTCGGTTTAGCCCAGGAAGAGGAGTTTCTTGAGCAGCTTCAGCTTGAGGAGGAAGGACTGATCGTCGCTTGGATTAACAGGTTCGCTGCCAGGACCCTCGATGCCCTCGGGAATGGCCTCCTCCAAGGGAGCAGCACTGCTGGCCATAAAGCAGATGACAAAGCAAACGAACACGGTCTGGAAATACGGGCAAATAATCCACAATTAATTAAATTAATTAGTTATCCATTTGAATGTGCACTTGGCGTGGAACTAGACGCACCAAAAGTAAGAATTTCATTGTGATATTGTTTTATTTAGGAGACTTGATTGATGATCTCGCGTTTCGCGTTGCGTTGACAGACTTGACTTGACTGAGCATAAACCCCGTCCAGTCCGTCTATTTATATTCCGAGTTCCGTTCCGATCCGAGTTTCGAGTTTCGCGCTCGTCTTTCATAGAAATTAAAACAACACATCGCCCATAATGCAAGCTGTTAAAATTCATGTATCTCGTGTTTTTTTGTATCTCGAGCCAACAACAATAAATGTTGTTTGGACTATTAAATGTGATTTTAGTGTACCACGCAAGGCGTTTAGAAAACTAAAGAATAAAGATTAAAGAAACCAAAAAGCCGCTATTGTTATTGTTGTTATTGTTATTGGCCAGGTTGGCTAAATTGTTTTTGTTTTTGTTGATTGACAACTCGCTGTGGTTTTTCTTTATTTTATGTTGAGTTCTGTTTAACTTGACCATTAACAACTTAAAGCAGCCTATACTCCTCCTCCCCTCCCCTCCCCTCCCCCTCCTGACCACACCCCCTCCACAGCAATCGGCATTTAATATTTATTAGCAGTTTTTATAGTTGTTTGACCTCAGTTCTGCATTTGATTTTTTGTGATACACACAGGCGGGTATTAAAAATATTATCACCTTCACTAATTACCTGAAAGTATAGACTAATATGGCAAACATTTAACACTCTAACTCGTCATACATAGAATAGACCAAAAGAGTGGTACATATTTGCCAATGGCAAATATTCCATATGTAAATTCCCCAATTCAAGGTCGCACCTAGTGCTAATTGTTTACTTGGCAAACTTTTTTTATTTTTTGCAGTGTCATTAAACAAATTCAAATCCAACCGCCCATAAGTCAGTCATATTTTTAGCACACAGACCAATGCTGCCATACAAATTTAAATACCACACTGTGATATTTTTAGTACTCATTACAGTTGAGGATAGAGGTGGAGAACTATCGATAGTCGGCGCCATCGATAGTCAACGATATTATTTTTCAAACCATCGATAACTATCGATAGTTTTCGATAGTGTGTTAAATTATTAAATTTTATACAAAATTCAAAGAAAATGGCATTAATTTAGGTATTATAAAAGTAAATATAAATACAATTCGTTATTAACAATAATGTTTCGCTATTAGCTATTGTAATAGCCAAAGTTCCACGATCTAAAACTTTTTGTTCTGTCTACTGATCATGCGCTCGGACATGACTGAAATGGCGAGCACACTAGAAATAAATGTTAAAACAAAAAAATGTGTATTAATATTAGTTCCGTTTCGTTCTTCTTATTCATGTCATGAAAATATATATTTATTAAACACAAAACTTAAATGCAGATGCCAAAGGAGAGCCTTTCTGTGACGAGTTAGCGTCATAAAAAACTATCGACCTCTATCGATAGTGCACGTCTGCAATCGATGGCGCCTCGATAGTGCTTGACCATCGATAGTGCCGATAGTGCCATCGATAGTTCTCCACCTCTAGTTGCAGTGGTAGGGTGGCAGCCCCATAGAAAAATGTATAATGTAAAAAAAACTTTAATAATACAATTAATTATTTAAAATAATATTTATAAATATAAATTGTATAAATGCGAAATGAAAAGAATGCATGCTGTTATTTAACGGCTCCAGAAAACTTCAGATTGTTGTCACACTGTTTTAGACTCTAAAATTTAGAGGTGGAGAAACATCGATATGTGTGCCCATCGATATTTTAAAAACATTGATGTTTCTTCATTGTTATCAAATGTCAAATACCATCAGGATTTTTATCAATATAATAAAAAGTGCGCGTAAAATGGCACATATTTTTGCTATGCCAAATTAAAAAATAAAGCAAAACGCGAAGAATTTGATGATCTGCTGAGAACCTTACAAATAAAACACAAATTAATACCATAACAATGCGCTTTTTTCAGAATATTTGTAGCTTTTTTTTTCCTTCTCTCCAATCAAAAACAGCTTTTTTTATTTGGTAAAAAGTTGGCAGCACTGCCCTCTATCACTGTTAACAAATGTCAAAAACCAAACAAAAGGCAGGATAAAAATAGACAATAAAAAAAAGACACTTGGCGAAATTAAGTCAAAATTTTAAATACTCCAAATTTCATAAGTAAAAAAGTAATAATACCTTGTTTTTTGCGCAAGCATACACAAAATAAACAATATCGAGAATGACTGGTTCGTTTAGTGTGAAGCTGAAATCGAAAAAAGGTCAATTCATTGTGAGTGACCTTAACGAGAGCACAACTTTGGCGGAACTGAAAACGCGGATAGCGCAGGTAACGCAAATCAAGGAGCCGCAGCTGCACGTGCTTGTGGGCTATCCGCCACGGCCGCTGAATCTCACCGAGGCGGAGCAGCAGCAGCGCAATATAATCGCCGCTGGCATTAACAAAGGCGAGACGCTGATTGTGGAAGAGAGGGGGGCAGCACCAGTGGATAACATTGCGACGACTATTGAGGATGACGAAGCGCTGGCGCGTCGTCTGCAGGCCGAGGAAGATGCCGAGCACTTGCGTCAGGTGGCAGCCACAAGCAACGGCGAACTGAACGCCATTGAAATCGCAGATAGCAGCGACATTGCACCTCTCCCTCTCTCTGCCGCACCAGCCACCGTGCCCGTGCCCCTGGAAGCGGGTCCAAATGGCGATTTCAATGGAATACTGTTGAAAAAGGTGGTGCCAGCGGACAACTCGTGCCTCTTTACCAGCATACGTTTCGTGCTCAATGGGAAAGTGGACAACGAGGGAAGCGAAATGATGCGCCATATTATTGCCACAGAAGTGGCTGCCGATCCGCAGCAATATAATGATGCAGTACTTGGTAAATCGAATGCCGAGTACTGCTCTTGGATACAAAAAGCCGATTCTTGGGGTGGAGCTATTGAGGTATCGATACTGTCCAACTACTATGGTATCGAAATCGATGTGGTTGACATACAAAACGCCATCATCAATCGCTTCGGCGAGGACAAGAACTTTGGCTTGCGTGTGTTCCTACTCTTTGATGGCATTCACTACGATCCGCTGTACATGGAGACCTCCCAGAGCGCTGCACCAGCTACCATATTTCCCGTTGAGGAACTTGGCGTCTACCAGCAGGCCGAGCAGCTGGCCAACGAGGCCAAATCCTCGCGGCAATTTACAAACGTGGATAAATTTAATCTGCGTTGCCTGCAATGCGACCTGATGCTTGTGGGACAGGCGCAGGCCCAGCAGCATGCCAAAGCAACGGGACATGCCAACTTTGGAGAGATTTAATACGTGCTCATCTTCGGCACCATTTATATTTTGGCTTTTATTATGTTTGCCTATTACATACTCACCACGTAGAGTCCCGCGTTCTCTGGAGTAGAATTAATTAAAGCCAACTGCTTATTATTTAAAAACAAAAAAGTCCTTTAGCTAAATATTTCACAAATCCTCTGTGGTTTAATTTATTTAAAAAATGTCTACACCCCAAGCAACTGTCATTTGATTTTTGGAGAACAATAAAGTTTCATTCATTAAACTAGCATGAAATCAATATTTGGCTATTGTTATTGTTACGATGCCCAAGGAGGAGTCATGGCAGCGGGATTCTGCAAATATGACATGACCACGGCACTCACGCTCAACATGAAGGAAGAGAGCACCTACAAAAATAAATTAACATTAATATTGCACACATCATTTTTATGTGACGATTTTTTCGGTTCTCACTTGTTTGGCATCGTCACTCGCACGGGAGCTGGAGAAACTGATGCAAGAGCAGTAGAGGGCAAACCAGGCGCACCATTTCAGCTGTGTAATGTAATTGTTATCACTCACTTTATTTATTAAGAGGGTCATAAATACGAATGATGTGAAATTTTACCTTCATCATCAGTCCACACATGGAGAAAATCATGCCCAGAATATTCATGTAATCCGGCATCATGTCCTCGTTGGCACCACCGCTTTGCCCTTGGTTTTTGGGTGCCTTATAGCGCACAATCTTCTCTTTGCGACGTGGATCCACAGTGATGCTCATTTTAAATTAATTTTTAATTCAGCTCGAATTAAGTGACAAAACATTAATTTTCTATTTGCCGATGGGAATGTGTTGACGTTGCCACACCTACGTAGAACAGCTGTGTGCCATTCACAAAATACGTATCTCTTCGTATATGTGAATGCTATGCTGCTTCTTTCCATGTCTTTCACATTCGGCGGCATGTATTTTTAAAGTCGTTAAATTATATAAAAACTGAAAAAACCTTCAACAAATAATAATGGCGTTGCGTTTCTTAAGCCTTGCATTAAGGACGAAGACTCGCCGATTGCAACAATATGGACCAGCACATGGCATAACACTTGGGGCTCAACATGATCTCTTGCATTTTCGCTGCGAACAAAATCGCCTGCTGCACGTGCGTATTTCGGATCAGGAAGCCGGTCTGCAAACAAAACGTGAGGCAAACAGGCATAAAAATCCATTTCAGGACCATGTAGTAGAGGATAGTGCAATAAGCGAAAATGTCGAGCAAAGGAAAGGTGGAAGAGCGGATAAAGTGCGGATAAAGTCAACAAAGGAAACAGTGGATTTTGGACAGCCAGACATCCATGGTGGCAGACGGACAGAGACAGCAAATGCAGGAGAGGATAAAGTGCGGATAAAGCCCGATGCCCTTGGTGGCAGTCAAACAGAGACAGCAAATGCCAGAGCGGATAAAGTGGAGTCATCAAAGGATACGGCTGTGGATTTCGGTGATCCGGACTCCTTTGGTGGTAGTCGGACAGCGACAGAGACGGTCAATGCCAGCGACATGGAGGAAGAGGAATTTACAAGTCGTCCAACGCGCCACTCGCGGAAACTGCGCACCAAGGAGTACGCTCATCTAATTAAAGAGCACTTGAATGCGAACCGGATAAACGATGCCATTGCCGTTCTGGAAGTGCGCATGCTGCGAGAGGATCGCGTCAAGCCAGAGAATTACATATACAATTTGCTGATTAGTGGCTGTGCCAAGGCGGGATACACGCGCAAGGCGTTCAATCTGTACACGAAGATGCGACAACGCGGACTAAAAGTCACGGGCGGCACATACACATCTCTGTTCAATGCCTGCGCCAATGCTCCCACCCACATGGACGGGCTGAGCAAGGCGCGCCAGTTGCGGGACAACATGCTGGAGAAGGGCTACGAGCCAAATGTGAAGAACTACAATGCCATGATCAAGGCGTATGGTCGCTGTGGGGATCTGCAGAGCGCCTATACGCTGGCCGACGAGCTGCTGGAGCGTCAGCTGCCCTTGACTGTGGACACCTTCAACTTTCTGCTGCAGGCGTGTGCCAGCGATGAGCAGCATGGATTTCGCTATGCTCTGCTCACCTGGCACAAGATGCTGAGGCGTCAGTTGAGTCCCGACTACTACAGCTTCAATGCCATGCTTCGGTGTGTGCGGGACTGTGGATTCGGGGATCTGGAGTCGATGCAACAAGTGATTGCACAGATTACAGCGGGAACAGCGGAAGAGGAGCAGCCCCAATTAACTGCCGGTAGTAGTAGCTTGACCATTTCCACGAATTCCAACGAGCTGGGCAAGCTCCAAGTGACGGAGCAACTGGAGTTGCCTAATCTGCTGCTGCCACAAGCACAACTGGGCAGCTTAGTTGCCTTGGCGGAGGTAACGCGTCCACACGAACGCTTTCTGCTGCTGGGCGGACTGACGGGATATCTGGACCTGATGCTGGCACACAAGATAACGCCAGACATCAAGAGCTTTACCACCATGCTGGAGGTCATACCGCCCACGAATGCCGCCGAGAAGCAGCTGCTGAGCTTTGTGCGCAAGATTGGGCTCAAGGCGGACATTGATTTCTTCAATATACTGATTAAGAAGCGATCGATGCGCTTCGACTACGAGAGTGCCCGCGAAGTGTTGACCATGATACGGACAACGGGTCTCAAGCCGGACATTGTGACATATGGTGTGCTGGCGTTGGGGTGTCGCACCCAGGAGCAGGCCCGGGAGTTGCTGCAGCAAATGCAGGCAGCAGATATTCGGATGAACATTGCGATACTGGGTGCAATGTTGCGACAAGGCTGCGCCCAGAAATCCTTTGCGTATGTCAACGAAATCATGCAGTTGAGCTTGGAGGAGGGCATCAAGCCGAACGAGGCGTTCCTGCGACATTTGCACAACTTTCACAGGGGCTGTGCCAGGGCCATTGATGCCAGGGTGGGTACACATGATGAGAACTACAATTAATGGCTTAAAGATGCTAATTAATCATTTACTTGCAGCATCCGTCAACGAAAACGCCAGCATTCAAAAAGGGTCACTCCAAATTCTGTGATAAATATCGCCTGTATTACGAGGAGCAAGGTCTGGCCGGCTTGAAGCTGGAGGATGCAGTTAACAAGCTGAAGGTACGCCCCTATGCCCAGTACAAGGAAGCGGCTGTCACGGGAATCGAGCCAACGAAACATGAGCAAGTGAAGCGCAAACAAAAAATGCGCAAATATATTAAGAAAATTAAAATTGCGCAGCTCAGCGACGATCCTGGCGAGTCGAATCCCTTCAAGAGAATAGAATAGAAGACATTGTACATTTTATAATTGTTAATTAAAGTATTTATATCAGATTTGTTAACCAATCATTGTGCGTTTCCGACCACGCGCTCGCACCTCGTCGAACTTGGTCAAAACACTCTGGACATCCTTGCCACACTCGGAGCGATATGCGGCCAAGATATGCTCAAAGAGAAAGTCCTGTTGGCTGTGCGTGCTCAGTAGGGCTCGCTCCAGGACGTACAGATCCACGCCCTTGTCCTCTGCCGCCTGATTGTAGTGACTCAGCCCGAAATCTATGAAGATGACATCGTATCCGTTTTTCGCAACTGGATTGGGATTGATCAGTATATTCGATGTGGTCAGGTCGCCGTGTATTATGTTATTCGCATGCATTTGACCTATAATAGAGCCAATTCGTGTGCACAGACCAATTAATGTTTCCTTCATTCGCTCCTTATCCGACTCGGACTCGGACTCTTTGACTGTGCTTTGGATAAACTGCTTTGCTGTCTGCGCGCTGCCAAAGTACTCCATGTACAGCTTGTGCGTGTTCACGTCCGAGTGTAGAATGCGCGGTGCCAGAATTCCGGCGGACAAACAACGGCCGGACGCCTTAATCTCCGCCTTCATCCGCTGCCGCGTGATTTGTGCGTCCAACTCGGGATGGCGATATTTCTTGACGAAGCGTTCCTTAATCAGGCACGACTCGCCCTTGAATTCGCCAACATAAAGACGACCCTCTGCGCCTTGCTTTATTACATTTAAAGCCATATTTTACTTGAAGTGAAGAAAATATATCCGACCGCAAGTTTAAAATTTGCTTTATTTTTGTCACTCACATAACTTTCATTGCCATTCACCCGAATGGACTCACAGATGGCACTAGGAATGACGAAATACATTTATTTTTTGCCATTCACACAAAGTCAACAGCTGACTTTGTTTTGATATTTACATTGTATGTGTACAAATATAATCACCAAGTGATTCATTCTTTTGTTAAAATCAATTCTGGCATCGAAATTTGTTGAAAATGTTCAACTTATTTGGCAAAAAACCCACTGTAAAAGAACAGCAGCGCGAAAATGATCGTAGTCTTCGCAAGGCGACTCGCGACATTGAAAGAGAGCGCCGAAAAATGGAGGAAGAGGAGAAAAAACTGGAAGCTGAAATCAGACGCAACGCAGCCGCTGGAAACAACGATGCATGCCGGATTCTAGCAAAGCAACTGGTGGAAATTCGCAAGCAAAAGTCACGCAGCTATGCGGCGGCGGGAAAAATACAATCCATTGGCTACCAGAATAAAAACATGGGCGCCAACATTGCACTGGGCGAGGCGATGGGCACCACGGCCAAGACAATGGCCAGCATGAATAAGGTGATGCGACCGGAGGCGATCGCTGGAACGGTGCGCGACTTCCAGCAGGCGAATATGCGCATGGAAATGACCGATGAAATGATAAACGATACACTGGATGACATGTTGAACGAATCGGGCGATGAGGAGGAATCCAACGATGTGGTGAACAAGGTGCTCGACGAGATCGGCATTGAGATCTCTGGCAAGATGGCCAGCATTCCAGCAGCGGGATCTGGCGAATTCGAGACGAGCGGCAAACGCACCGAAAAAGACATTGCCGATCAATTGGCGAAACTGCGATCATCATAGTTATCATCATCATTATCATAATTATAATTATTATTATTATTACACTCTCACACACATTCTTGAATTTTTACAACAAAATAAATATGTAAGTGGGCATGCAAAAAATCTAAAGTCGAGCATGCATACCGCCAGATGCGACAATAGATTCTCCAGTTATATAGCCAGCATCATCGGACGATAAAAAGGACACAACGCCGGCCATTTCCTCGCTGGTGCCCAGACGACCCATGGGAATCCTGCTGAGCGCCGCCTCGTTGGCCGACTCGTTCTCGTACAGCGCCTTGGAGAACTTGGTGCGGATGATGCCCGGGGCCAGGCAATTGACGCGGATTCCTTCGGGCGCCAGATCCTTGGCCGCTGCCTTCGTCAATCCAATCAGTGCCGTCTTGCTCACAGAGTAAGCGCCCAGCAGCTATGGATATAGATAAGATAAAATTATCAAGATAAGCGTGGTTTACTGATATAACGGATCTGATAAGCAGCTCTTTTGCAAATGTCCCATTATTAAATACCCTCTTTTATTTGAATATTAAAGTCCCAATATCTACATAAACTATGAACAGCTCTTGTGCAAAAGTCCCATTATTAAAAACCTTCTTTTATTTAATATTTAAGTTCCATTATAAAGTACGCTTTTATATTGAATATTAAAGTCACATTATTAAAATCCCAATATCTACCTAAATCATAAGCAGCTCTTGTACAAAAGTCCCACGATTAAATTCCCAATATCTAATTAATTAATTAGCAGCTCTTTTACAAAAGTCCCATTCTATTCTATTTGCTGCAGTTTCGCAAAAATCCCATTATTAAATTCCCCCATATCGACTTAACTCACCTCGAATGCATCGTAGCCCGCAATGGAGGAGACAAACACAATGCTGGAGTTCTTCTCCTGCCTCAAATATGGCAGTGCCTCCTTGGCCAACAGAAATGAGCTCTTCACATTGACATCAAAGATCTTGTCCCACACCTTCTCATCGCACTCGAGGACTCCGCCCACCGCTGGATTCGTGGCGGCATTGCTAATCAAAATGTTGAGCTTGCCGTATTTACTGATGGTCTCCTCGAACAGCTGCTTGCGATCCTGCGCCTCGCCCACATGGCACTTGAGTCCATGCACATTCAGATTCAGTTTACGCAGCTCGGCGAGTGCATTGTCCACATTCTTCTGTTTGCGACTGCTGATCACAACGGAGGCGCCGTCCTCGGCCAAACGCTTGGCGATCGCAAAGCCAATGCTGCAGTTGACACAAAAAATTCCCATTATTAAATATCCCTTATTATTATTGGATATGCGGCAGTTGCACATAAATCCCATTATTACATACCCCTTATTATTATTATTATTAGATGTGCGGAATTTGCACAAATATCCCATTATTAAATATCCCTTATTATAAATATTATTGGATGTGCGGCACTTGCACATAAATCCCATTATTAAATATCCCTTATTATTATTATTAGATGCGCGGCAGTTGCACATAAATCCCATTATTACATACCCCTTATTATTATTATTGGATGTGCGGCAGTTTCACATAAATCCCATTATTAAATATCCCTTATTATTTATATTAGATGTGCGCCATTTGTACAAATATCCCATTGTTAAATCGCCATTTTATTATTATTAGATGTGCAGACGGACAGTTTCACAAAGATCCCATTATTAAATTCCCCTCGACTCACCCGTCTGTGGAGGCGGTGACCACCGCAACTTTTCCTGCTAACCGTTTCATGCTGTTGGCGTTCGAACTTTGACTGCTTGCACCGCTGGACATTCGCTTGTGACAGAAATTATGCTCGACTTTGTCGCTATTCATTCGTTCGTTGTTATTGCTGCTGTTGAATTGATTAAGATTTCTAATCGCCGTGTTGTTCATGGCACTTTGGACTTGACTTCCAGTCAAACCGGCTGCAACGTTCAAATTCCCTATAACAGACCTATTTATCAATTTTTTGGTAATGCGTAACATTTTCAATTTTCAGATTTATTTTGAATTGTATAGAATTTTAGTATTGATTTGCTTGTTGTGAGTCTGCGATTTACTTATAAGATTCTTGTTGTTTGGGCACTTCCAATGGAAACATTTGTTTATTGGTGCTGCTTTTGCCATTCACTGCGAAGCTGAAAAACTTTATTTGAGCGCGATATTTGAATTAAGACCCCGAATAATTTAAAATACAATTTCTGCACAGATTATTTTTAATTGAAAAATTATATTTTTAGCTGGTCTTATTTTTAATAGTAATGAATTTTACTATTAATTTGCTTGTTGTGATGGCGGCTTACACATACGGTTCTTGCTGTTTGTGCACTTCCAATGGAAATATTTGGTTATTTCTGCTAGGTTTGCCATTCACCGCAAAACTTAAAGCTTTTTTTGCGCGCGTTATTTGAATTTCTATTACCTTCTGCATGGTGTGGGTAGATAAGGCATCGCTAAGCAGTTAAGCAAACAAAAATAGTGAGGTGATAAAAAAATAAGATACATATGATAAACAAGTAGAAGTGAATAGAAATAGTTAAGCCAAAACTTTGATACACAAATCAACGAACAGTAGCGCAAATCATTTCTGTGTTTACTCTCCTCAGTGGAATGTGCAAATTACTTCATATTGAGATCTAAGCTTCAGTTGCTTTGATAGTTTTTAGTCGCTTCGGATCGCTCCTAGTGTGCAAGTCGATATTTTCTTAAAAGCTGAAACGGGTTTAACTTTCTCACGGCATGTGCTATTTAGAAGCACTCGAAATTATTTAATCAAACAGTGCCTACTAAATTTTTTGAGATGAGCAGCCAAACGCATGAAATCGCGCACATTGCGCCTGCTCCACAGGATTTCAAAGCACCTAATTTTCCGGACAATAAACTCGTGCTCTATTTTCATCCATACAACTTTTACTCGCAAAAAGTTAGTGGCTAAAATCATGTGATTTTTGAAAAACAAATAATGAACCGAGCTCACACATTGATTTATCGCGTAAACTCAAAGCAAATTGTGCTAAATTACTAATATAGTCACAATCACAGTAATATTAAGTCATTATTGTTCATTTTCATACTTACATATGACTTAAGCGCCCACCACCCCCTCATCCTGTCCCTCTCCCACCTACTTGATTCATTAATGATATTTTTGTTTGTACAGTGACTCACAGATTACTTCTCCCGCCACAAAAAAATCTTAGTGTACATTTGATTTGCTGTAAAAGTTATATTTACTTAATTTTGTAATACGTTAGAGTGAATCAAAAAAGCTGGCAGCCACTGTATGTGCAATTTGGCATGACGGGGGCGTAGGAATATCAATCATATCGAGAGCTCCCGAAATTAGTAACTTGTAATTAGTATAGGGTTATTTAATTAGTTTTAATTAACATTTTATTATTCTGCACATTGAATACTTTTATTTTTTTTTTTAAGTAATAATATTAAAATATAAATTTTCTGTCTGTCTTTTTTATTTTTTTAACCATTTTCAAAGGGAAATCCGAAATATATATTCGCAATTTGCAGTCATTTAATATAGTTATAGTATTATTTTAAAAGAGTTAGAAATATATAAAAAGAAAAAAAAGATGCTCAACCTATTAATATATTCATGTGAAGTAAAATCATAATATACAATTAATCTAATAATGTTATTATTTTCAGGTTCTGCTGGTACTTTATGAAAAAAATATTGACTTTACTCCCTATATAGTCGATTTATGCAATGGAGAACAGTATTCCAGCTGGTTCCTAAATCTGAATCCCAAGGGCGATGTGCCCGTCCTACAGGATGGTGTCTTCGTCATTCCCAACTCTCCGCAAATCATTAGCTATGTGGAGACAAAGTATCGCGGAGGTGAGTAAAATGCAAGTTATACATAATTTAATTTTGTAATTATTCTTATCAAAAATATATGTTGAATGATTCTTCGACAACTGGTTTAAAAACAGGGATTAAAACCCTAACCGAAACCGTAACCCATAACCGGTAAAACCGGTTCAAATTTAAAGCCGAAACTGAAATCTTAACCGAGAAAAAAAAATGTTTTTTGACCGAAACCTTAAAACCGAAACTCTGTAAACCCAAATAACCGTTTAGTAAGCTTTTAATTTATAAGGGTTAAATTCGGGTTTTCACAAATTAAAAAAAAAACGAAAATTAAAAATTAAAAAGCAAGTTAAAAATAATTTAAAACGAAAAATTTTTAACTGTTTCGATTTTTTCAGACTAATTAGTTTTTTAGTTTTGTATTTATTTATTTATTTTTTTTTTTAATGTTTTAATTTTGATTTTAATTTTCTTATGCTTAATTTTGAGTTTTTATTTGTGATATTCATGATCGAATTTTCTTAGCACTGAGTAAGCGCAACTAAAATAAATTTGTTAAATGAAATACATATATTTTTACAAAGAAATTTATTCTTTTGTAAACCGGAACCTTTATTCAAAGATTTTGCATAACCGAAAACCTAAATGCGAACTTAGCCGTAACCGTAACTGACACCGATATTCGTTTCGGTTTTATCCCCTGTTTAAAATAATTAAATTTGAAATTTTTAGCGGGAAACCGCTAAAATTGACAGCCCCACAGTTTCCAAACTATAGAAGTTTCCAAACTAGAAGCTATATCTCGTTGGAAAGGTATTTTAAAGGGCTTTTCAACTTTACATACTTTCGTCACAGTATTTTTATAATTTAAAAAATGCTTATTTTCTTCTTCCACAGAGGAGCATCCAGTTTTGAAGCCATACAATCCCTACTCCCTGCAGTTTGACCAGATGATGGTCTTTGAGCGATCCTTGTCCCGTCTCCCCGTGGGCGCCCTCAGTCTGGGCTCCTTTATCCACGATGATTTGAAGCTAGTGCCCAAGGCGCCCTTTATCGGACCCGTGCGGCAATCCTGCCTGAGTGAGCTGTTCTTAAACTTCTTCATTCTGCTTAATCGAATTCCCCTTTTAATTGACAGAAAACAATGATAAGGTAATGGAACTGTTGCGTAGCTCCGTCAGCGATTTGAATTCCCAGAACGTTGCACTGAAGCAGAAACTGGAGATTCAGATGCGTCGCAAGGAACTCGTGACATCGCGCACAGAATTTCAGCGAGTGTTGGACGCGGTTCGCAATACGCTGATGTATGTGGAGCAGGAACTGTCCAAGTCCAAGCAGCAGTCCAATGATTCTTGCTGGCTGACTGGCGAGCAGTTTACAGTGGCTGATGTCAGTCTGTGCCTGCTGCTGCAACGCCTCCATCAGCTGGGATTCGAGAACTATTACTGGGCCAACGGCAAGTTGCCGCTAGTTGAGGATTACTTCCAGCGCTTCAGGCAGCGCGACTCGTATCTGAAGCTAATGCCCAGCAGCAATTTTGAGATCCTCAAGGAAATGTGGAGCATGACGCCGACCAATTACAAGCTGGGAGCCACCGCCGGTTTCTTGGGTATGGCCATGTTCGCGGCATTAGCCCACAAGTAGCTGGGCAATCATTTGATTTATTTGCTTTTGTTTTATTGTTATTGTTAAAGTTGGGCACATATAAACACAAACATAAGAACGCTTAAAACTACGTGTCAACAATCCAAATCCAATTCAAGAAGTCGCGAGGAAGCGGATAGAAACTGAAAAATCGGACTATGAGCTACAGTGAACCACTAATGTCTTCATACACCATAAATTTGGATTGTAGAAATTTTTGTATCATTCGAACGGAATTTGAGTGAATAAAAGATTAATGTTAGAAACCCGCATCAAAACCTCTTTTTTTATACGCAAATTTGACAAGTTTATGGTGTACGAAGACATTAGTGGTTCACTGTATGTATGATACAGTGCCTCACAAGCCTCAAGCCTCAAGCTGCTTTCTCATATCATTGTACAAGTGTATCATGGTACAAGTATATTAAAAACATTTGGTATAAAGTTCCATTTGGTACAAAAGTTTCCTCATTTTGTTTTCGTTCTTTCTGCTAACCACAACCGTTTTTCTAAATAATTCAATTCCTGTTTTCTGTTGCTTGGTTAATAGATCTATCTAAATCTTAACTATCCACGCTGGTCTGCAGACGCTGTTGCTGCTCCCTTCGCTGCTGCTCCGCCTTCAGCAGACTGGCCGCTGTGCTGGCCGCCTTCGCGTTCGTGAACAGCGGCATGCCCATGAATGTGGGTATCTGCTGCTGCTGCTGCTGTTGCTGTTGCTGCGATCCACCTAATCCACCTGACTTGCCATTGCTAGCCTGGACACCGGCGGCAGTCGGTGTGCAGCTTGGTAAATGCGTAGGTCGCTTGAAAACAAAATTCTCGCGCTGATAATAGAACGAACCGTTGCCAGGCGCATCCGGCAAGAGACCGTTGGTTGGATACCAGAAGCGATAGGTAAAGTACCACGTGAGTATGGCCACAATGCCGCTGATGACCTTCTCGATCATGCGGTGATAGTATAGCATTGTGCCCACCAACATGATGTCCCAGAGCAACTGCAGGGCCGCCATCCCGATGAACAGGGTGCGAATGATGGGCGTCAGGCGGGTGTACAGAAATTGCAGACTGCGTATCTGTTCCTCGTTCAGATAGCGCAGCGGATTGCTGCTCGACGTTTCCGAGACACTGCGATTGTGGAGCTCGTTGCGCAGATGCTCCTTAATGGTTTCCCACTTGATAATCGGACGCGCCTCCTCGATCAACACCAAGCTCGAGTGTATCAGTATAAACGCATGGCCTGAGATGTCGAATCCCTGCCAGAGATGGCCAGCCTTCAGGCAGCTGGACTTGGTCGCATAGCCTGAACAAAAAGGAACGAACACACATTAGCAACAGTCGGATTATATGTATATCAATATTAATAGTACCTTTGGTTGTGCAGCGACCGTAGGATGTTTCCACAACATTGAAGAGCTTCGTCCAGAAGAACCAAAAGAAAGTGGCAATTAGGACACGTGGCAAGTGATGTCGCAGCATCCGTTTGTGGTCGCCGCAGGTGATCGTGTACGAGGAGAGCACGGCAAATGGCACCAGGAACAACAGTGTCCAGCCCCAGCCGACCTTGACGAAATACAGATTAAACAGGTTGTCGGAGCGGGCAAAGTATGTCTTGGGAAATGGCAGAAAGTCGCCTATAAGCGAAATGATGAACAAGCTGCCCAGATAAAGGGCCACCTTAAGGTCCGTATTGAAGAATATGGTCTTCTTGCACAGATGTATGACGCCCATGACGAGAATCTCTCGTATGCTGGTCGGTGCTGCCGTCGGCCTCGTACCCTTTGCCTCGGATCGCGTGATGTCCGGTCCGCCAGGTCGAAAGTTCATATTGGAGGAGCTGCTGGGACCGCTCGGTCCGCTGCCCAGATTCGGACGAAGTGGACGTCGTTTTGTGGCCATTTTAATTGCGAACTCTGGTTCTTGTTATTTCTTTAATTGTATTTGCAACTACGTCTTTTTTATTATTGCCGTTTTTGGTTACGGGTCAAAGTGAAAGTGAAATCGAAAGTGAATCGAAATATGTCAAAGTCCAAACTGCATTTCCAAATTGATACAATTTAAAGAACAAACGGCGGATTTAGATAAACGTTTTTTTCACTCAGCACATTATTTTCGTTGATCTTTCGCGTTTTGGTTGTGGCATATTTATATTTTTTAATCAAAATATGCAGCTGTTGCTTCAGCTAAAAACTAGAGCATGATGTGTGAATATGCACTCACACGTGAATGTCAGTTCTGAACAGCTGATGTTGAGTGCAGTTCTGCAGATCCAGATAGCTACCGATAGTTTTCGATAGTGTGTTAAATTTTAAATTTTTATATAAAAATTCCAACTAAAATTTGAAATTGTAATAATTTAGGTACTAAAAATAAATAAAATTCGTTATCAGCAATAATGATTCGCTATTAGCTATTATAATAGCCAAAGCCAGCCTACTGAGCATGCGCTCGGACTCGACTGAAGTGGCGGGGACACATAAATAAATATTAAAATTTGTATTAGGATTAATTCTTTTACGTTCTTCTTCTTATCTCTCTGTGACGAGTTGAGCGTCATAAAAAACTATGGACCACTATCGATAGTGTACGACTGCTATCGATGGCGGCTCGATAGTGCTTGACCATCGATAGTGCCATCAATACCCGTAGTGTGAATGACTGCACTCACACGCGAATGTCAGTTCTGATCAGCTGTTGTTGAGTCCAGTTTTGGATCCAGTTCTGTTGCTTAATTACCGGCTCAGCTGTGTCATTTTGTCTCGCATGTAATTGAAATTGAAATTGGCATTGGCATGTACAACTCAGCCAAGAAGCTGCAGCGTGTGCTCACCGCACGCGAGATTCGCAAAACATTCATAGATTACTTCACCGTCAATCATGAGCATAAATTCGTGCGCTCCAGCCCCGTAGTGCCATTCTGCGATCCCACGGTTGCCTTTGTCAATGCGGGCATGAACCAGGTAGGGAACAAGTATAGAGTATCACATATCCATCGTCTAGTTAATGCTCTCTCTCTCCCATTTCGCCCACGTCCAGTTCAAATCCGTGTTCTTGGGCACAGCAGCAGCGCCGCACAAGCGCGTTGTCAATTCCCAGAAGTGTGTGCGAGTCGGAGGCAAACACAATGATCTGTCTGTGGTTGGCCAGGATGGTTACCATCACACCTTCTTCGAGATGCTGGGCAATTGGTCCTTTGGGGACTACTTCAAGCGAGAAGCCTGCGCCATGGCATTGGAGCTACTGCGCGGTCCGTACAACATTGATCCGGAGCGATTGTACGTCACATACTTTGCCGGCGACAAGCTACTGGGCATACCCGCCGACTTGGAGTGCGTTGAAATCTGGCGCAGTTTGGGGTAATTAATATTTAATTTGTATTTAGAGAAATACACTTTACACCTTTGTTTTACCTTGCAGTTTTCCCTCGGAGCGTATATTACCCTTTGGTTGCAAGGACAACTTTTGGGAAATGGGCGCGACAGGACCCTGTGGACCCTGCACTGAAATTCACATCGATCATAGACCCGGTTCGGGGCCCAGTTCCATTGCGGAGCGGGCCAAACTAGTCAATGCAGGACGCGCCGATCTCACAGAGCTATGGAATTTGGTATTCATTCAATACAATCGGTTAGTTGTGTAGTCTGAGGCAATAACTATAAATGTGAGGTATAATTGATGTGATATATGTACAGCAATGTCGATGGCAGCATCACAGAGCTGCCGGCTCAGCATGTGGACACGGGCATGGGATTTGAGCGTTTGACAGCGCTGCTTCAGAACAAATCCTCCAATTACGACACGGATCTCTTTACGCCGATCTTCGATGCCATCCAGAGCGTGAGTAATAGGAGCTTCGTATGGGGAACTCACATTTATTGTTTCTATGGTCATCACAGCTCTCCAAGGCGCCCGTCTATGCGGGCAGCTTTCCCGATGCCCACAACTCGGCGCTGCTGGACACCAGCTACAGAATACTTGCCGATCATGCACGCATGGTCACCACATGTCTGGCCGATGGCATGCTGCCCGATCAGAAGTATATGGCGGCCTCAAATCAATGACATTCTGTTCATTTAATAATCTCTCACTTTTTGCTTCCTTCCCTTAGTCAAAAGTTGCGCCGTGTGCTGCGCAAGGCGCTGAGCATCTCGGAGCAGGTGTTTGCCCATGAGAATTTGCTGGCACAGTTGGTGCCAATTGTGGCCGAGACGCTGGGCGAGGCTTATCCAGAGCTGGCGGCGAAACAGCAGTCGGTCATTGAGCTGATTGCCCATGAGCAGGAGGTGTACAGGAATCTGCGCGAGAGCTCGTCCAAGGCCTTTGCCGAGGTGCTGACCGAATTTCCCAAATTGGACGACATTGATCTGATGGAGTGTCCTGGCTTTGTGCCCGCCTATCGGGAGTTTCAAGTGCAGCGCTCCAGTTTTCCAAACAACACGATACCAGGTGACTTTCTGTACAAGCTGACGGACACCTATGGCCTGACCGAGGACAGTTTCCTCAAGTTGGCCGAGCTGGAGAACATGAACTGTGATCTGGATCGCTATCGCGCGGAGCTGGCTTTGGCCAAGCTCAGGACAAAGCAACCACAGCGAAGTGGCGGCCATGGAGACGGGGATCTACAGTTGCAGCAACGGATCGCCGAAGCGCAGGCGGAGCTAACGAAACGCCTGGCGACCACTGACAATAGTCACAAGTATTTCTACAGCTATGACACGCAAAGTGAATCGTATTCAATGCCAATTGTAAGCAGCCAAGTGCTGGGATTGCTACAAAACGACACGGAGGTGTCACACCTCAGACGCAGTGCATCCTCAGCCTCATCGCCATCAGATACATTATCTATTGTCACGGCAGCCAGCAATTTCTACTATGAGTCTGGCGGTCAGCAATCGGATCGTGGCAAGCTGCTGGTCAGAAACAAGCACAAACCCGAGCAACTTCATCAGTTGGATGTCCTGGATGTGAAGCATCTCAACGATTGTGTGGTTCACGTCTGCTCCTGGACCCACTCCCACGAAGACTTTGAGCTGGCCGTTGGCGATGAACTGCAGCTGGAAGTGGATGCCAAGCATCGTCAGTTAAACATGTGCCATCACACAGGTGAGTTGTCTATGGAGAAACAAGTATAACACTTATAACCAGGCATTAAAACCGAAACGAAATTCGGTTTCAGTTACGCTTTCGGTTATGTTCGCATTTAGGTTTTCGGTTATCGGTTACGCAAAATCTTTGCATAAAGGTTTCGTAACTGTGAACCGGTTTTTGTATGTTTCGATTTTGAAATACGGGTATGGTTTCGGTTAACAAAATAAAAATTTCTTTATAAAAATATAATTATTTTAATAGTATAATAATATTTAAAAAACCATTACTTTCTTAATATCTCGTTCACCAATTTATTTCACAAATTCTTCAGGTTAATGTACATAGTTTAGTGGCATTTTAACAATTTTAATATTTCATATAAGAAAATTAACATCAAAATTAAAAATGTAGAATAAAAATGAAAATCAAAAATAAAATACAAAAATAATAAAGTAATAAGCAAACAACAGTCGGAGTCGTTAAAAATTGAAACAGTTTAAAATTATTTGATACAATTATTTCTAGCTTGTTTTTTAAATATTTATATATTTAAAATTTAAAATAAAATAGGCTTTTAAAATTGTATTTCGAAATTACACCATAACTCTTATTTGCAATGCTTAAAATGACAATTTGAAACAAAACTTTTTTAAATTTTTCGCCTCTTGTTTTTCGTTTGTTTCGTTTTTTTTATGTATGAGTAACCGAAATTAACCCTTATAAATGAAACGGTTACTAAACGGTTATTTCGGTTAACAGAGTTTCGGTTTTAAGGTTTCGGTCAAGAGGAAATTTTTTTTTGGTTATTTTTGGTTACGGTTTCAGTTACGGTTTTAAATTTCAATCGGTTTTTACCGGTTAAAGGTTACGGGTTCGGTTAGTTTTTTAATCCCTGGTTATAATGGTCTAGCATTTATGCCTCTTTTATAGCCACTCACCTGCTGAACGCCGCCATCAGGTCGCTGTTCAACAAGGTGACTTACCAGGTGTCCAGCAGCGTCACCAGCGAGCAATGCAAGCTGGAAGTCGGTCTGCTGGGCAAGCGCATCCAGAAGACGGATGTGCAGCACATTGAGGATCTAATCAAGTATGTTTGCCAAACGTTTTTTCAGTGTTCTGTTCCATTAACTAATTATATAATTATTAAACAGCCGTGTCATCTGCTCCGCCACGCCCGTCAGTGTCCAGCATCTCAGTGCTGCCGATGTGCTGCAGCAGAATGACATCACAATGATTCCGGGCGAAGTGTATCCCGAGCACGGACTGCGTCTCATCAATGTACAATGTCCCGAGCTGGGTCTGAGCTCCAAGGAGCTGTGCTGCGGCACACATGTGACGAATACCAAGCAACTGTCCGCCTTCTGCATCGTCAATCTCAAGCAAACGAATCGGGCGAGATTTGCTTTCACCGCGGTCGCCGGACAGGCGGCGGAGAATGTAAGCATGGGAGGGGAAACTTGTTAGACCTCGTACTTAAAAAGAGATACAGGGTCTAAGTTTGTCACAAAAAAAATGTGCGTAACAGGCAGAAGGAAACGTGGCAGACCCCACAAAGTATATATATTCTTGATCAGCATCAACAGCCGAGCCGATATAGCCATGTTCGTCTGTCAGTCTGTAATGGCGTCTAGATCTCAGAGACTATAAGAGCTAGAGACTCCAAACTTGGTATGTAGGTTTGTTTATATTGCACACAGATCGAGTTTGTATTAGATTTTGGATCGGAAGACTATATTATATAGCTGCCATAGGAACGATTAGTCGAACATCAAGTCTGCGTATGAGAAACTTCTTTTGTGGTGTGAGATATCTGAACTAATAGTGATGTATATAATTTGATTTAAAGCAGTGTTTGCTTTTCCATAATAAGTACAGGGTCTCCGACAGTCGAGCGTATCGACTGCAACACCGTCCACTAGTTAAATGAGTTTGAAAGTAACTAAAGTTGCTGTCAATGCTTTAAATAGGTGCTGAAAACAGTCGCTCTGCTGCGACATCGAGTGGACATGCTGGAGCAACAGTTTCAGACTGACAAGCTGACCAATGCCACGGAGAATGAGCTGCAGACCATACGCCACAACATGCTGCACTCGGAGATTAAGCTGCCCTATGCCTTTAAAATGGACACGCTCGAGCGCATCAACGAGATGCTGCGCAGACTCAAGGAGACATCACGTACCACGCTCAAGTAAGTCTATCATTTTTGATGTTACACTCTTTATTATGTGTTACATGTGATAATTGCAGAGAATTTGTGGAAGTTGAAATGCGCAATTTGATGTTGGAGAAGCCGCTGGACACAAATCCTTACATTTTGCACTATATATCCAGCTCAGCGCTGCTGGAGGAGATTCCCCTGCAGCGTGCCACCAAATTATGCACAGATCGTCCAATTCTAGTTGTCAGCATGTGTGACAACATCGTCAAGGCGCGCTGCTGTGTACCTCAGGTTTGACTCCATTCCAATTTGTAACTTTAAACCAGTTACAAAATTAAATTAAAAAACTGTGTTGAACTGAACCTTATAATAAATAATCTTCTCTTTCTCTCTGTAGAAATGCATCAGCGATCAATTCAACGCCACACTCTGGCTGCAATCCTTTGCCGCCACATTTGGCGGCCAGGTGACGGCACCCAAAGGCCAGAATCCCGAGATTGTGTGCAATATGAAGGGACGCAGGGTGAACACACAGTTCGAGGAGCAACTGGAGCAGGCGATGTGCAGTGCTCAGATCTACGCCAAGTCTCACTTAGACTTTTAATTGAAAACCCCCCCAAAAAAAAAAAACAAAGCAAAAAGCTAAGCTTAAGATTGCCATTGAGAACGAAAATGTATTGCAGACTAAGTAGATGTATATAAAGAAGATTAATCCAGGGACTATAAATAATGATTGATCATTTACTTATAGTCACGTTTGAGAGAGCGAGAAATATACCAATATTCTTATTTAAGTTTACTTTATGCATTTTCATTATGATTGACAAATTTACAATCACAATAGCATAATTTATTTTGAGTTAATATTCAAAATTAATCATTATTGTGTGGGTTTATAATTATACTTGTCCCTGGGCTAATCACTATCGCTTATGACCACAAGATCGTGTTGTGATTCCATCATGCTTGACATTAATTGCTCAAAGGCATCGCCGTCGTCGACGCTCTGATTGAAAAAGTAACTCACATTGACACATTGAGATTGAGCTGACTTGGGACTTGTCTCCTTGGCAGTTGATAGGCGATGCTGCGCCTTAAACCGCTCCAAAGGCGTTCGGATCAGATGTGGCACCTTTTCTCCCTTCACCAACAGATCAAAGCTGTCATCCTGGGCGGAGGAACGTTTGCTTGGTGGCTTAAACTCGGCCTGCATTGAGAGATCTCTTCGCTTATGTGTCTCCTCTTTATCGTCCTGCAAACTCAGTTCCGCCAACTGTAGACTCAAATCCTCAGCCACCGGCTTATAATGCAATAAATAACCTTCATGCTTTTTCACAGCGGGCAGAGCTTGAGGATTGGCAACGATGCCATTTATAATATCCGACATGTCAAATTCGCCATCGCTCTCCAAATCGGAGGGCAAACACTTGTGGATCGGCGTCGAGCATTGTTTGACCATCTGTTGAGGCGACTTCTTGACTGGCGAATCCTGATCTTGTAGCAGAAACTGATGCATTGTTTTTTGTCCAGGTTTCTTCTTGACTTTTAAGATATTTTCCAGCTTCTCTCCTGTCTCCAGATTGTCTTTCTTTTTGCACTTGGTTTTTTTGGCTGGCTTCTCCTTTGATTTGAGAAAGGCGGCCACAAGATCGGGATACGCCTTCTGTAACATGTCCAGTGGTTCAATGGTGTAGTAAAGTTCCTCGATACCCCTGGGATGTTCCAGATTGAATTCGACAACTTGTTCGTGTGGTATAAGACCATTGAAGCAACCTCGCGTGTCCTCCCAGCACAGCTCCAAGCTGGCAACTCCCTTGACGACACGTTTCTTGACTATCTCCTTGGGCTGGACAAGATGCGCCTTGTGGTTTGCCTGCTCCTGGGATTGTTGCACCTGCCAGCGTGTTAAGATGGGAAAAAACTTTTGAAAACAATAGATTTCCGGCCATTGCAACAGGTGTCCGATTTGCTTAATGAATTTAACCAGATTCGGTTGCTGCCAGTCCAGATTTAAATTGGGTATTGTGCCCGGTTCGCTGAGGAACTCGGCTATGATCTCTTCGTTGGGAAAGTTGACATCACTCAGCGCCTTCTTACGCAGCGTCAGTTCCGCCTTAATGGATAAACGTTGTTCTCTAATTAAAGATAATGTTGATTAAGAAATCCAAGTGCTTCTCTCTCTTTAGGGCTAACTCACTTCCACAGGCTCTCGTTGCAGCCCCTGTGTGTGCCACAGACACTGCAGCCGCTCTTGGTGTGACTCTGGGTGCGTCCAATGTGGCCACAGTTGCTGCAAATCGTTTTGTCATCTACTCGCAGCTCCAAGGCACTGTATGTGCCCATCTCCATCTCAGAGCGCCAGTTGCGCAGCCTATAAAGAAACAAACGGATCAGTCGAGTGCACTCGACAGTAATATACCCTGGGCCTAGTCCCCAGCACGACGGAGATTTGATGCCTATGAAATTCACATACTTGTCTTTAAATATCGACACATAATTTAAAAAAATTAAAAGTAAAAAAAATAATTAAAAATTATTTGCATCGACAGGACTGAGATTCGAACCTCGAACTCCCGTTTCGCTTGCAGAGCACCAATAATAATGTTAATATCCCAGAATTAAAGGTGATGTCTGTTTTTTATGAATTACGCTCATCACAGTAGGCCTGACAGAATAGGGAATCTTCATTTCAAATTTGGTGGCCCTAGCTCTTACCATCTCTGAGATCCTTTCGCTTATACGGACCGACGGAAAGACAGATCAAGAATATATATTCATTATGGAGTCGGAGGTGCTTCCTTCCAGTTACATACTTTATACCCCCCAGGGTATAATAATTGATTTTATAAACGTGATACGCTGCAAGATGACTTGAATTTACCGCTCGAGTATTTCGGCATCGTTGTACTTATTGAATAGCTTCAGTACGCCATCCTTGCCAATGCCGCCGATGCCGTCGGGACAGTAGTCGCAGCCACAGAGCAGCGCCATCACGATGACCTTGTGCTGGCCAAAGTCCATGCGGCCGCAAATGTCCTGCATGTCATAGATATCGACGGCGCCGCCGGCAGCTGCTTGAGTTCCCTGCGTGGACACCGAGAAGTTGCGATAAACGCGCAGCGCTCCATAGGCAAAGCAGTCAGAATCTTGACTTATTACACCATCTACCAACTGATTAGACTTATAGAAATATATCATCAAAGGAAAGATAATTTACTCACGCCGTGCTTGTTAAGGAACGCACAATAGGCTTCTGCTTCGCCTGGTCCCTGGACACATTGGACGCCCATGGACATTAACAGATTCTCGCATTGTTTGAGCACATGATTGAAGCGCGTGCGACCTTTGTCCGCTCTCTGTCGTTGTTGTTGTGCGTCGGCCTCTTTTTGGGCATTCTTTTGTTGTTGTTTTGGACGCACACCACGAAATTGAAGCTCATTACGTTTGGCAATCACTTGACTTTTAAGCTTGGGCGCAACTCCTTCCAACACAAATACCGGAGTCACCTGCTCCCATATGAGATAGCACGTACGAAAGAATAGATTTCTGTGGCGGAAAATTGTTTAAAATAAATTGTAATTTTAACTATCAAAACTCACTTTAAATGATGACGCGGATGCACAAAATAATCAACGACATTCAGACTCTCACACACCCAACCGGCCAGATCGATGGCCACCTTCTTGCCGCGCAATTCACTGATTGGCTTGCGCTGTGCGTGCGGCGTTAAAACCGACCACAATTCTTTAACGCCCATGATATTTAATTTTTATTAAAGCGCTGCGGCGCTAAATTTAAAAGGGCAAATGCACAATTGCCATTCACAGTAAATACAGCTAACATACATTTGCCATTCACACACATGAAACTTTAGATAATCGCTTATCGATATATTTTTTGCGTGTTGTTGGCGGTGGATATCGTTTTTATTTGATTATTGTTGAAAATGATCCTTAATGCGGGCGTCGTCCAGGGGGAAGCGCAAGGTGCATGTTCCTATAGTGGCTTCGACAGTTGCACCTGGAACTCCAAAAAATATCGATAATATCGATTATATAAATTTCTGGGCGGGATCTTAAAACAACCGTTTTTCGACACTAAATTAGTCGAGCTACCACTAATGATTACTATTTTAATGCAATACAGGTACTTATGTAGATGTAGTGGCGTTTATTATATCTTTATAAATTTTAGCCTCTTCCTTTCCTAATGAAAAAAGTGGCAGCAAATGATAAAAAAAAAACTGGTAACTATATCGATATTATAATATCGTCAGAAAAAAGTATCGAACAAAAATAGATCATCACCACGGTTGCCACAATTGGCGTTTTTCCGCCGAAACTGTCTCTTATTTTTCCTGCGCAATGCACTCATTTTTTCCATCCGACTATTTTCTTTCTCAGTTCAGAATCAGCTATTTTGTATATTAAATTAAAGATTAAAGTACATATATACAGTTGAACTTCCATAACTCGAACTTCTATAGCTCGAAATTCTCACCAACTCGAGCTAAATGAGTGGCAATAAAATTAATAAACTTAAGAAAAGCAGCTCTATAAGTCGAATATAACTCGAACCTTTTCTTTGGATAATGGTGATTCGAGTTAGAAAAGTACGACTATATTTATTTTTATTTGATAACATCATCACTACATTAAGATCAAAATGCGAAATACTTTGGAAATATGTGTGATTGATTTTGGCTCCATCCGACATTTTTAAGTGGCAACCGTGATCATCACCAAAACATAAATATCGATATATCAATATTATATCAACAACCCTAAATTAAACAAGTCGAGTTCGATCATTTCTTATTTTTGTCAGTGGCTGAGTTAGCAAGTGTTTATATATTTGTTGAGATGAATACACTAAGCGACGATTGCCAATTGCTCATAATAAAGTACTTAGATTTTGAAGACCAATTATCACTGTTCGAAGCAACCAATGGAGAACCCTCAAATCGTTTAAACTCGAATGTGCGCTATATTTGGCAACACCAGCCGGACCATTATTTGTATGATAGCCGATTTCGGTCAACTGACCACACAGCACTGATGGATAACTTTCTGTCCATCATAAGCCCAACGGTACAGGCATTGGATCTATATGCTTTCACAATCGAAATCCTAAAACGCTTTGCGCCTTATAAATTTCCTAAGGTGACAACACTGGAGTACACACTGGATGGGTATCATGGAAATGGAAATCAATTCATAAATTTGCTCGTGAAACTCTTTCCTGGATTAACTAATTTCAAGCCTTGCGGTGTAGTCAAATGGGTACACTTGAAAAATTGGATGAACTTGCGCCAACTTGATTTGAGCAATTGTTCACCCCCTGACGATGAATATGACGATGACGCTCAACTTGAAATCGAAATTGCCGAACTAAAAATGCTGGAAGAGCTGACAATTTCTAATCATTGCTACGACAATATTTTTAGTGCCTTGATGCGACTGACCAAGTTTCGATTTTTTACCTTTGCTTTATACCAAACAAATGGCAAATTTCCAGATGGATGTCGCATTAAGGACATTGAGAAATTAACTTTCAACAACAACTTTAGTGTGATCAACAGAAACACCTTTAAGGTTTTGGTAAACTTGCGTCAATTGTCTATACTGGGCAATGAGGACCTTAAGGTGGGAAGCAGTAGTTTAAATGCTGTGTTGAAGGTTTTGCCACAACTGGATCGACTGGATCTTATCAATGTTCAGTTTTGGGAGCTAGAAACTGAGCTTTGGGAAACTGTCGCCTGTTGTCCGTCCCTAAAGATCCTAAACATATCGAGCATGCAGCTGCTGCTCAACTTTTTTGATGTTAATAGGAGTCCAATGGAAAGGGTTTTGGATAAGCGATCGTTCCCTTTGACCTTACATGTGCATTGCAAGACATTTGACCATCTGGTGAGTATAGACACTCGTTTCCTGCTAACAGTATTAATAACTTTGTTTAATTGCAGGCTCGTTCATATTTTAAGCATCCAAAGTTAAAGGTCTCGTTTGAACATTTAGGAGTCCGTTACATCGAGTCTGGGCTTATTGAAATAAAATTTTTGCCTTTGCAAATTGCAACTGAGGAAGAGGATTCATATTAATATATTGTTGAAGCATTACTATGACATTTTTTATTTATAATAAAATAAAAAGTGACATTAACGAAATCTTTAATCTTTTAAAAAAAAACCCCTTTACCAGTACGAAAACATTTTCATGCCCCAAAACTTCTGATATCCATTTTTGTGACGAATAATCTTAAACAGCGGTGGGCACGAAATCTGAATTCGTTAGCAGCCGCTGGCTCCCGGAGCCATTGCGTGCCCACCGCTGATCTTAAATATTACACATGAAACATTAAAAAAAAATTTTGGACCTGCGCAAAATAGTACTATTTATTAGGATGAAAAATTTAGCGCAATGTGCCCAGCGACAAAATTTTTTTGTTTTAAAAATTCATGTATAAAATTTAATATTATTCGTCACAAAATTTTGTATGTTCTTTGCAGTTTTATTTTTAGCTTATTTATACTCAGAATCTAGCTGTTATCACGTAAAAATGTCTGATTGAGCCCAAAAATCAAACAAATAATGAGCCAAATTAACTAAAAAAGAGCCAAAAATTTTGCTTTGCTTTGTTATTTTTGTATTTAATGAAATAAAAAATATTTTGTTCAAAAACTCTTAAAGCATAACACATATTTCCCAAGTATTTCACATTTTCATCTTAATGTAGTGTGATTTGTTATCAAATAAAAATAAATATATATGTACTTCACTTAAGCCAGATCGAAAAAATAAGCGCCATTGCGCCAACAGGAAAAGAAGCTTTGGCGAAAAAACACCAATTGTGGCAACCGTGGCTGTCATGCAGTGTGAGCCATGAATCATGAACCATGAACATGTGAATGGTGTGTTCAATTGAACTTGTTCTGCACGAATCGACTCACTTTACTTCAGTCAGTCTTCTTCTTTCCTCTGTTGAACACATTTGACGTGTCAGAGGCAGACGACACAAATTAAAAGTTATTATTTCTTTACAATTCGCATGTTCTGCTTTGCAAATAGCGCAATAAAATTAAAACGCACTCAGCTGCAAGGCAACATCAAGCGGGAAACGGAATCGGGAAGCAGTCAAAATGGTTTTAGCAGATCTGGGACGCAAGATAACAACGGCGCTGCACTCGCTGAGCAAAGCGACGGTGATCAATGAGGAAGCCCTGAGTGCGATGCTGAAGGAAATCTGCGCCGCTCTCCTCGAGGCGGATGTCAACATACGGCAGGTGAAGCAGCTGCGCGAGAATGTCCGGGCCGTTATAGACTTTGATGAGATGGCCGGTGGATTGAACAAGCGCCGGATGATACAGTCCGCCGTGTTCAAGGAGCTCATCAAACTGGTCGATCCCGGTGTGAAGCCCTATCAGCCCGTCAAGGGCAAGGCCAATGTCATTATGTTTGTCGGCCTGCAGGGCTCCGGCAAGACGACGACTTGCACGAAGCTAGCCTATCACTACCAGAAGCGCAATTGGAAGTCGTGTCTGGTGTGCGCGGACACATTCCGTGCCGGTGCCTACGATCAGATTAAGCAGAACGCCACTAAGGCACGCATTCCCTTCTATGGGAGCTACACAGAAATTGACCCAGTTGTCATTGCCCAGGAGGGCGTTGATATGTTCAAGCGGGAGGGATTTGAAATGATCATTGTCGACACATCGGGCAGGCACAAGCAGGAGGAATCGCTGTTCGAGGAAATGTTGGCAGTGGCCAATGCCGTCAGTCCGGACAATATCATCTTCGTGATGGACGCGACCATTGGACAGGCGTGCGAGGCTCAGGCCAAGGCGTTCAAGGATAAGGTGGACATTGGATCCGTGATCATTACAAAGTTGGACGGTCATGCCAAGGGAGGTGGTGCTCTATCCGCTGTGGCTGCCACACAGTCACCCATCATCTTTATTGGCACTGGTGAGCACATCGATGACTTGGAACCCTTCAAAACGAAGCCCTTTGTCAGCAAATTGCTTGGCATGGGTGACATCGAAGGACTGATAGACAAGGTGAGAGAAGGTATATAAAATCAGCTAATGATGCTAATAAAATGTGTTCCCAACAGGTCAACGAACTGAAACTGGATGGCAATGAGGAGCTGCTGGAAAAGATCAAGCACGGACACTTTACCATTCGTGATATGTACGAACAGTTCCAGAACATCATGAAAATGGGACCCTTCTCACAAATCATGAACATGATTCCCGGCTTCGGGCAGGACTTCATGACCAAGGGTGGCGAACAGGAGTCGATGGCGCGCATTAAACGCATGATGACCATGATGGACAGCATGTCCGACAGCGAGCTGGATAACCGTGATGGCGCCAAGCTGTTCAGCAAGCAGCCAACGCGTTGCATCCGTGTCGCCCAGGGATCCGGGGTGATTGAGCGTGAGGTCAAGGAATTGATTGCCCATTATACGAAATTCGCAGCGGTTGTCAAGAAAATGGGCGGCGTCAAGGGACTGTTCAAGCAGGGCGACATGACCAAGAATGTGAATCCCACACAGATGGCCAAGCTGAATCAGCAGATGGCCAAAATGATTGATCCCCGGATGCTCCAGCAAATGGGCGGAGTCGGTGGCCTCCAAAATATGATGCGACAACTGCAGCAGGGAGCAGCCGGTGGCCTGGGCGGACTCGGGAACCTCATGGGCGGTTTTGGCGGCAAATGATGATGATGAGACAGATTTTTGTAAATGATTATATGTATGTTTTTAAACTTAGTCTTAATTTGTTAATTTGTTGTGGTTTTGCAAGCTCGACAATTTCCCTGGTTTTCTTTAGTTTAACCAAATGCAATAATTACAATACAATTTACAATTCCTGGCATTAGCACTAGAGTGGATACAGCGAAATTTCTAAGCTAATTTCTGCCGTTTTTTCACTTTAAACTTTAAAACTTGCATTTTGTTCATGTCATGTTTTTATTGTGGAAACGGGTTTTTCTAAACGATTCATTGATATTTGTATGCAAAACATCCGTATAATGAAAAAAGCATCAAACAACATAAATAAATGGAACAAATTTGAAATAGAAAGCGGCATTTTCATTTTTCCTATTTAGCACTTTTGAAAGTTACAATTTTTGCATGCCGTGGCGCCATCTGTTGCTAAATAATATTAGAGTTCAAACTAAAAGCGCCATCTGTTTATAATTTTCGTTGAACAGAGGTGTCGCTGCATGCATGTGAATGGCAAAACTGGCGCTTTATTCAAAAGTGAAAATTTCCTGCTATCGCAAAAGTTGAAAAACCATGAACAATATAAAAAAAAAGAAGAAAGACGGAGCATTAATCACTCAATTGCGGTGTTCAGCTGCCTACTTCCATGTACATGTATATGTATGTTACCGGCACACAGAGAGTGTAGACAACAACAATGTATGACAATCAATATCAATTTTTACTCTTGTATACAAACACATTGTCACACATACAACTACAACAAAAAACAACAAGCGAACAGGTGTACAGAATCATCAATAAGCATCGCAGCAAAAACGAAAGAGACACACACAGCCAAATAACGGTAAGTGAGCTAACAGGCAAAAAATGTACATACATACAGTTAGTCAAGTAATTGTTGCGACACAGACAAGAATTTACCTAACGGATTTCCATTAAAAAAAAAAATATTGAAGACCAATGAATATTATTATTTCTTTTAAAACTTGTTTAAAAAACTATAAACTATTTTTATAAAAATTTTTTTTTGTTTAAATTTATGTTTGTGAAAGTTTTTCTGTGTGGCACAGAAAATATATGAGTAACTGTAAGTGTATCTGTTGGATGTTGTTGTTCTTGTCATAATACAAGGGTAGCAATAACGCGCATAACGGTACTGGCGAATGTATGTATGCATATGTATATGTATATGTATGCATACATACGTACATATATACTTATGAGTTGATATCAGATTTGCCATTAGGCCTAACGGAACCCCTTGTGGCTGTTAAAGGAATATTAAAAGTCATATTTGCGGCATCTTCTCATTGCAATAACAATCAAAATGCTATTGTTGCTATAAAAATGTCTATAAAGCCGTCAAGTTTTGACATTCATAAAACCGTCAAACAAGTCAAACGAACAGGCTCACAGCAAAAGTTGTACGACGACCAGCTGTCAACGAATCAACGAAATTCAGCATATCCTTGCGGCTTGGGGCTCACACACACACACACGCACTCATGTACACACGCCCAGACACACACAAGCACACACACACACACATGCGCGATAGGTTGCCGCCAACCCCCCTTATCTTCTTCAAATAATCTTATGTGTTATTTAACCGTAATTATTAACCGGTATTTACCGATTGAAAGTGATAACCGTCACTGAAACCGTAACCGAAACAAAGCTTTTTTATTGTATCGATACCTAAATACCGAAATAACCGTTAGGAAAACGTTTCATTTTTAACGTTTAATTGTCAAGCATAAAATTAAATTTAGTTGTTAAGGTGTAATCATGGTTTTTCAACTTTATTTAATTTTAATTTCTGCCCTAATTTAATTGAAATATGATCTCCATGAAAGAATCTTTATTTTTGAATATTTGTTTTCAAATTAACACTTAACACTTTGCACAAGCCCAAATCACTATTAATTCGTACACCCTTTATTTACTGTAACAGCTAAATAAGTCATATCTTCACAGTAAAAAAAATATATTTGGAAAGGTCTTTTTAATTCCGTTTAAATAATGCAAAACTTTCCTTAACCCATTAAGAACCCATTGAAAATTTTGAAATTAAAAAAGTCAGTTTTTTAACTTTATTTCTCGATTTTTAAAAGAAATAAGTATTTTGATGCAGAAACATTCTTAAAACAATTCTTAGAGTGAGTTCAAAAAAAAAATTTCAAAAATCTCTTCACTAGTATATTTTTATGATTTTTTGAAAATAATTTTTGTACTCAAAATTTCAATTTTTTAAGATTGAAAGTTTTAAAACTCAAGATTTAACAAAATTTGGATTTTTAAAGATTACAAATTTTAAAACTCAAGTTTTAACAACTACGAATGTGGCAATTTTTTTTGACAAATGTGTAGACAATTTTATAAACAACCCATGGTAACCCAGAGAGCTTTTTAGAACAACCCCTAGTACTCTTCAACGCTCGCTCTCTCTAACTTTAGCTCTCTCATAAAATGACTGTCTGTGTGCTCATTTCCACTTGTTTTGTTGCCGGCCTTGTCTTGTGCTCAGCTATAAACAAAAAATGTTTGCCCTCTGTTGTCATAAGCACTTGGAGAGCTCTCCGATTCTCTCGCCGATAAACAAATCCAAATGCCAGACTCAGCCATCTCTGCGGCAATATGAGCCGCAATACGGGCGACGTCGGCGCAAAAACGCAAAAAAAAAACAAAAGCAAAAAGCAGAAAATTGAAACTGAAACTGACAGTCGGCCAAACTGGGAGAATCGGAGAATCAGAGAATCGGAAGGGAGACCAAAGTCTGTGCTCATTTTGCATTTGAGTTCATTCGTGAAATGTGCGTCGCTCGGAACGGTCTGTTTTATTATTTTATTCGATTTTATTTTATTTATTTTCATTGCGAGAATGTTTAATGTATTTGTATATTTCGCAAGTTTGAAAGTGTTTTGTCAGTTGAAAACTGGCAAATACGTTGAGTGAATAGTAAATCACAGTTTTGGCTGCCTCAATTTATATTGATTGAACGTCTTTTAATTGGCAAACAATCGAACAACAACAAAAGGCAGAGGGCAGCAATTCATAGAATTACGTATACGCCGCGTGCGCCTTCATTTGTTTTGTTTGCGTGACTGTGATTGCTTGCACGTGTGTGTGTGTGTGTGTGTGTGTGTGTGGTGTGTGTGTTTGAATTTAAAATAAATACGGAGCCAAACTTGGAGCATTGCCTAAATAGTTTTGCAAAAAAACTGTGCCAATTAAATGATTTTTATTCTAAGCATACGCTTTCAATTTAATATAAACAGAAGTGAATACAAATAAACAAAACTGTAGGCATGGTGAAAACATTTTACTAACAAAAACTCAAAGCTTGGCAAAGCAGCAACAAACAAGCAAACAAACTTCCCCCCGTCAAAGAAAAAATCAATAATTGACATCTTGACTTCACAACAGCAGTTGAAGTTGAAGGTGGAAATGAAGGTGGAAGGCTTACGAAAGCAGCTGGGGAGAACAAAAAAAAAAAAAGAAACACACCCCCAGAACAAACCCGAAATTCCTCTGTTTATTACAGTAAACCATTTATTTATTTATTTATTTATATAACAAAATAAAAATCATTTTAACATTTTAATCTTTAAGTTTAAAGAAAAAATAAATAGTATGAAATATATTAAGATTTCTCGATCGCTTTTAGAGAAAACACTTTCAACTAAAAAAATTATTACTTAATAAAAAAAATTATGAAATAAAAACTCTTATAGAGAATATAACATTTTATTTTGATATCCAAATATTTAGTGAAAGGTGTTAAAGAACTTAATGTTATATTTTTAGAGAAAGTAACTTGTCAATATTTTTGTTGCTAACAAAATTTGTATAAAATTAAAATAAATTAAAAAAAAAAAAAAACAATTAAAAAAAAAATTGAAGTCTTAAGAAAATAAAGGCAAATTTTGTGTTTTCTTTAGAGGAAGCAATTTGTCATCATTTATGAGTCGCTTGTAACATTTTATATATTTTGAAATTCTGAACCAAACAGCACAGCAATAACTAAATTTAGCAAAATTCACAACAACAACAACAATATCAAGAACGAGAACATGAACAAATTGTACAGAAACAGAAACTGTCGCCAACTGCACGCAGAATTTTTCGCGTAGCACCAAAAAAAAAAAAAATAAAATAAATAAAAATAAAATAAAACATGTCGAAGTACGCGAATGTCAATAGACAAGAAATAAAAATAGATAATAACAATAAATGTAAAGCAAACCAGAGCTAAACAATCGTGCGCAACTAAATACAAAAAAAAAAAAACAAAAAGAAAACAGTTCCTATGCATTTGGCCTTGGGTGTATTAAATGAAATTGAACAAGAGCAACGCAAATTGTCGCGTTCGGCGATATTTGCTCATCTTTACGGCCTTATCGCTGCTTCTCCTCCCCCTCTCGCTGATCTACTTGGTGTGGAATGAGCAGCTGCAGAAGATTAAGGGATACGAGGTGAGTGTGCGAGTGTGAGTGTGTGTGTGTGTGTGCGAAAATCACAATCATAAATACCGCCATCTATTATTACATGTACATATGTATAGTATTCATATGAGAATGGTAAGTGAGTGTGAGTGTGCAAGGTTGTAAGTGTGTGTGTGTGTGTGTGTGTGTGTGTAGGTGTGGCCATGAACGAAGCCTGTAATTGTTGGGTGTAGCTTTGTAGCTGTAGCTGGCTCTTAAGTGTCCAGCAAACATTCTAAACACACACACACACAAACTGACATCAGTGCTGCCACAATTTTGGCAGTACTATAAGTAAGCTAGATATTTAGAAACTTATAAAATACTAGAGGGCTCCGTCCCCTGCTCGCTTCGCTCGCCAATCCCCGCTCGCTTTGCTCGCAAAATTAAAAAGAAGGTCTTTTGCTGTCCGGTTTAACAAATTTTACAAATTACCTTACTAAAGTTTATTTTGCATCCGATTGTTCCTATGACAGCTATATGATATAGTCTTCACACTTTGACTAAATTTGATCAGAATGTAACAGACAGTGCCAAATATACAATCTGCGAGTTTGGTTGAAATATCTTAAGAAACAAAAAAGTTTTTCATACTATGCAATTCCGGTGACCTTTGACCTTGATTTTGATCCACTTACAGGTCAAATTTCGCAAAACCCGTCTTATTAAAATTATGAAATTATCTCATCTATATTGTGTGCAAATTTCGGCTTTCTATCTTTTACCGCTTGGGCTACACGTTCATTCTTAGTCAGTCACCGAAACCTTTTCACTGAAACTCTGTAAACCGAAATGACCGTGTAGTAAACGTTTCATTTATAAGGGTTAATTTCGGTTTTTCATACATCTAAAAAAATAACCGTTACGAAACCTTTATTCAAAGATTTTGTGTAACCGATAACCGACAAAATAAATGCGGAACATAAGCGAAACCGTAACTGAAACCGATATTCGTTTCGATTTTAATCCCTGCAATAAACAGAAAATTTTGTGGCTTTATAGTTGTGCTCTAATTTAAAAATGCTAGATCTATCTGTAAATAAGCTAAACTGGCAACACTGACAGCAAGTGTATTACACAATACACACAACGTACATACATATGTATGAATGTAGTAACTGTATGCAAGGGCTGCCCTGACAACAAGCAAATTGCCTCCGATCGATTGCTCGTTATTAATACACTGATAAAAAAAAAAAATTAAACTGAGCAAAAACATATGCCTTTTAATTGATCAGCCATGCTGCACATATTTCTAGAGATTTTGAACAGAATTACACTTTCAAAAACAATCGCACAAAATGTTGATTGGTTTTTCGCAGATATTTTTAATCAATTTTTAAATATTGGCATATTTTAAAAATTTCTTGGCAAATTTGTAGTGATATTAATAATTACTTTAGCCACTTCTCGTTGCGATTTGTTTGAATTTTATGGAATAAATGAATGATATTTAGAAACTAGTTTGCACTGCGTATGACTAGCGGCATCTGCTAGATTCTTATCGCTATTGAATGTTGAATATTCAAATGAAAATATATTTATATAAAGCGAGTATTATCAATAAATAGTATTCTCATTTCCACACACGAGTACGTGTACCTAGAGATGTACTATATATAATATAATGAGCTATTCGCAGTAGCTTAACATTTAAATTGTTCCTTGCGCTCGTTCAGTTTGTTGATCAAAGATTTTAGCATTCTGAGTTTGCACCTCGATGCGCTTTTAAAAGGTGCCAATTAATTCAGAATTAGCTCAGGCCTGATTTTAGAATTTCCAAGTGTCAGTTCAGTCTATGGCAATTGCCAGTTTTCAATTAACAATTAAATGTAGCGGCACGCCCCCTTTACGCCTCCTTGTTTGTTGCTTTGCTTAGGGTTTTTTTTGCTTTTTTCTGTTCCATTTGCTAGACAAAAAGGCGCCTCGGTCAGTGCTTGGGATCCACAACAAATGGCAACTCGACCTTGGGATATCATTTTGCATGAGTTGCGCCCCCTTTGTCCTCGTCACGTCAGAGGCTGAAAATCAATGAAAACTCGCCTTCGAAATTCAGAGGCGCCATAGAGATGCATAAGTTCCAGCGAGTTTACAATAAATAATAGCTTAACCCACTAAAGACTGCCTATAGATCGGCTGCTTCGATTTTGACAAAATTTTGTAGAAGTTGAAGAAACAAAAAAAATTTGTATCTTCAAATTTTATTTTTCAGCTTTTTTCGTCAACATTTTGTATGCAGATAAAAACCTAGATATTTACCTGTAAAAAACTACAGGTATACCAAGGATAACTAAACTTTTAATTTTTTTATACTATACTTATATTTTTGTTGTTATCTTTACTATGAAGTAAATTTAGCCTCGATATCTCTCACATGCCCCGTGCTAGAATTTTTTAAGTGTCAACACTTTTTTGGGTATTTAAATACCCATTAGCCTAAAATGGGTTAAATACAAATACAGTCGAACTTTCCTAACTGGAATTTTCTCTAACTCGAACAAAATTTACTGAGAAAATTACATACAATTCTGCTTCCGTAACTCGAACTTTCATAAGTCGAATTTCTCCTTAACTCGAACAAAAATATTGTCCCGTACTTCTGTAAGACAAATTTTTCGAGAAAATCCTTAATAAAGTTTGAATTTATTTTCGTTTCTGTTTTATGTTTTTGTTACCGGAAATATTTAAACTTATTTGTTATGAAATTTAAAACTGGGCCTAAACAAATTGAAGTGGCTGAAAAATATGGTATCTCACCGAAAACAGTTTTCATTATATTAAAAAATTTAAAATCAATTATGATGCCATTTGAATCGGGAACTTCTTCTGGATACAGCAAAAGAACGAAAAACCATATTTTTTGAGAATATCGACTGGTCTTGAACAAACTGGAATTTTTCGTTGTTGAAAATAACAAGAAAAGTTTGCAATATGACATGAATAAAATTGCAGTGTCTTTAAAAAAATTAAAAAAAAAAAAAATTTCGTTACTCGAAATCTCTATAACTCGATCTTATTTCTTGGATAATGGTGATTCGAGTTAGGGAAGTTCGATTGTAATAACAATGTTATACACTCAATGCTGGCACTAACAAAATTCACGCATTTGCAGCTCGCGTTGATGGCGACTTTTTTATTTATCGCTCGCCGTTTTGGTTCTTTTTGTTGTAGATATTTTGGTTGTGTTGCTTTCTAATGAAAAATTCGTGCCCAGCGCTAAATTATTCATATGATTTAATGCTTAGGCAGCCAACTTAAATACAAAAAAAAACAAAAAAGCAACAATAAAAATGAAAAACACGCATACGCCAAACAAAACATTGGCATAATTAAACACAGAGCCTAACACGGCACACCTACACATATGCACAGATAGACACACACACGCACACATACCACGCTGTTTAAATGACCAGCCCCGCCCACATCACGCCCACAACTCACATCACTTTCATACACTTAGTACACTCAATAATCTGCCACAGTTCATGTCATGCACATAGCGCCACTTTCGTTGCAAACAAACAAAAATAACAAACAATAATAATATATAAAAAAATAAATAGTTAGTTGGATAGACCTGGACTGCGAGATACCCCTTAACTATCTCTATGCCTAAACTAGTAGCGCTCAAAAGTAGGCTCTAAAAATATGCATTCCATTTAGATTAAGCTTAAATATACAATTGGGTAGCAGAAATCTCTGAATTTTGTATGACAATTGTTTTAAAAACAAGCAAACAAATATTTTCAGAGTTCTATGTTAGAAAAAATTATTACTACATTTTATTAAAAACAACAAAATGTGTTTAAGTTCCATTTTTTGATTTTTGTATGCATTTTTTCAATAAATTTTGTATTTCTTAAGAACTCTTAGCTTTGACATTTAAATTAAAAAATTAAACATTCAGACATTTAAATTAAAATAATTATTTTTTGTGTACTAAATAAGTTGCTTTTTAAATATTATTTTTTTTGTATATTCTGAATTAAATTCAATAAATTTTGTTAGTTTAAAAAATCGTTTAAGAAATTCGATATACCCTTTAGTGCAGCTCATTTCGCTGCAGGGTATATGTATGTAGAAACACGAGTAGTAAACGAGCCAAATGACCAGTGAAAATTGCTCTGTCCGCTGTCCACCTCGCAATCGTCTAGTTTCTAGATTTAGAATAATACATAAAGAGAGATTTTAATTGGGATCATTGACTGGAGGTTGAGAGCACTGAACACTGGCATTGACACTGATATGCCAGCTAGATGAGTCAAACAATAAAAATGCGGAAAAATTCATATAAAACAATGCTTGTATATTACGCATACGCCACGTCATCAACTTGTTCCCTTTTTTCTTGTCTTGTGTGTCTCTCTAAATATCTTGTAAACTGCAAAATGCTTTTTTAGGCTTTTAATGCGCAACAGCAGCAGCAACAACAACAAGTACAACAACAACAACAACAACAACAGCAACAACAACAACAACCACAAGGGGGTCAAACATTTCGTTATCCTGTGCTGCTGCTGAACAAGAACAAAAACAAGGAGCTGACTGTGGTCGCAACGGGCAAGACTAAGAATAAGTGGCGCTATGTTGATAAAGTAAATATTAAATATACACAAATACACATACACACATACACACACATAATTAATGAGCACACAACACACAAATTAAATTTATAGTGTATTGAAATTCGTTAACTTGAGGGTTCGCCACAATGCAAATGAATTCGTTGATTGTCAGCTGTTTTTTTTTTGGGGAGTTTGGCTTCATCATCAGCATCGACATACTATATAAATTTAATTGTTTGCATAGCTATTAAGTTTTGTTGTTTTGTTTTTGGCCATTTATCAAGTGCTTCCTTTAACTGCACCCACAGATTAACAATGAAACAGGACTGCCGCTTATACCCGACTATGCGGTGCAGACGCTTTCACTGGAGGAAATGCAGGAAATGTCTGTGGTAAGCTCTCATCCATCCACGTTTTATTCATCTGATTCAGCGGTCGACCGTTTTTATACCCGTTACTTAAAAACTAAGTTAAAGCGTATATTGTATTATAAAAAATACTTCTTTACGAGGTAAAAGTCTAGTGACGAAAACATTTTCATGCCCCCAAATTTCTGATATCCAATTTTTTGACGAATATGTAATATTAAATTTTACACATGAATTATTAAAAAAAAAAAATTTGTGTCACTGGCCACATTGCGCTAAATTTTCAATACCTTATAAATAGTAGGTTTTTTGCGCAGTGCCGAGTGGAAAAAATTTGATTTTTAAACAATTTATATGGGTATTTCCAGGATCGAGAACGCGACGTTTGTACGACTTTAAATGAAAAAACAAATGACAAAAGTTGACATTTTCAAAAATGTTTTCTCATTTGTTTAATGCATCTTATCAACACTATTTTTATTATAAAAGACAAGCATTGAAGACTTGTCGTTTTTGAATTATTTATAGAAAACAATGCATCGCGAACGCGACGAAAAATAGAAGTCATGTTTGACTTTATCTTGACAAATGCGAAAGTCTGCGAAATGTAGCGAGTAATTTGCAAGAAAATACTCTTAAACCATAATAAAATAATGTAGCTTTCCAATTTAGAAATAATTTTGATATGTTACTATCATATTAATGTTTTTTTAAGTTTTATAAGTAATTTGTAACGGGACATCTCGAACGTGACAAGATTTCCACCTGGGTTTTTCCAAGAATTTGTTCATAAAATTTTATTGTTTATATCGAAAAACGGGTGTAAAACTCGTTTTAAATTAAACTTTTAATATATTTCTATGAACTAAAATGGTTCATGTTTTAATTTTTCTGTCCTACTTAGTGTAATCCTTAGAATACAAATGGTCCATTTTGGAATTCAATTTTTAAGAAAATGGGCAAAAATATAGAAAAAGTGAATTTATTTCAAAAGAGGATCTATATGATCATCCTATTGAGTTTCTTTTAGCGTATATTCCTAAAATAAATAACTTGAATACATTTTTGGAAGAAAATTTCAGAAGATGCGAGTTTTTGATCAATTTTACGTTTTTGGGCGAGGTGGACCTTTTTTTGGAAATGCCCATATGTAAAACTTAATATTAATTATATGTCAAGTTAATATTTTACAAACTACAAAATATTGAAAATTAAAAAAATTCGTTAGCTGCGTTTTCTCAAAAACCACCAAAATGTGGGGAAAAATACCTTACTATATTTTAAGTTACAGGGAGAAGAAAGCATGTTCGACACTATAAAGGATGTATATTCTTGATCATCATCAACAAACGAGTTGATATAGCCATGTCCAACTAAATATGTGAGTGCAAAGATCTCAAAGCCTATAAGGTAAACATACGTACAGTTTCTAGAATATATTTAGATCGGCCAAACAGAACGGTAGTAATGGCTGTTTTAAGTTTCAAGCAACAAATATTTTGTATACACTTAAGCGAGTAATGGGTTTCCTTTTTATTGTCGCACAAGAAAACTTGTACACTAACAAAATATACGAATTTGTAGCTCGCGCTGATGGTGACTTTTTATTTATTGCTCGTATGCTCTCTAATACAAATTTCGTGCCCACCGCTGATCAGATTCCATTAAAATAGATTGACATGTAATTAAAATAACGTTTTTTTTTTAATACAGCGTATGGAGGCGCGACTTGAAAGACTGAGGGACAAGTGCTCGGAGTACGGCTTAGATGTGTTGAGTAAGCAATATTTTATGAAGATAAATTGTTTTTTTTTTTAAATTAATTTATTGTTTATTAACAACAGGTCATGATTCGTGGCATACACCCAACACTTGGGAGTTTTTGGTTAATAAAAAGTATCATATTATTTGGTAAGCCAGCATTGATGACGATAATTGAAAGAAAGAAGGAGAAGGAGTTCCAAGTGCTCACCTGCTCTCTGCTTGCAGGTGCAATGTCTTTAAGGCGGCATCATCATCCTGGATGTTCAATTTCAATGTCCTGGCCGGTTATACGCCCAGCTATTTGCATAAAACCAAAAAGATTCTGCTTAACCTGGCCAGAGAACGTTATCCCCGTGTAACACTTCAAGAGGTAGCTCACTTAATATTGTATTATTATTCTTCTTATCATCATCTTCATTGAATTTCCAACATTTTTCTTATTCGTATTTTTTGATTAGCTGCGCGAGGCACAAAACGATTCAATTACGTTTATCATAGCTAGAAATCCCTTTGAAAGACTGTTGAGCGCCTATCGAGATAAAATCGTGTTCGCTCTGCCCTATTCCTTTCATGACAAACTGGGACGCAGCATTGTGCGCACCTATCGCAAAAAGGTAAATCTATCTTTCTCTCGTTTAAAAATATACTCATTTAAATGAACAAAAAATATTTTTTATTGCATATGGGCATTCCCAAAAAAAGGTCCACATCGACCAAATTGATCAAAAACTCACATCTTGGAAAATTTTCTTCCAAAAATATTTTCAAGTTTTTTTTAAACAATATACGCTAGAAGAAATTCAATGGGAAAAACATATAGATTCTACATTGGAATAAATTTAATTTTTCTATGTTTTTGCCAGTTTTACAAGCTGTTTTCGATGTATCAAATAAAATTTTATGAACAAATTCTTGGAAGAAACAAGGTGAAAATCTTGTCACGTTTGCGATGTCGCCTTACAAATTACTAATAAAACTTGTAAAATAACTAAAAGAATAGTAACATGTCACAATTATTTCTAAGACGAAAAACTACAATATTTTATTATGGCTTAAAAGTATGTCAATATGAAGTCAAATATTGACTTTCATTTATTGTCGCGTTCGCTATGCATTGTTTTCTATAAATAATTCGAAAAAGACAAGTCTTTAAAGCTTGTCTTTTATAATAAAAAACATTTTTGAAAATGTCAACTTTAGCCATTTTTTTTTAATTTAAAGAAGTAGAAATGTCGCGTTCTCGATCCTGGAAATACCCATATTTAGATTGCTTGAAAGCTTAAATCAGCCATTGCCACCTTTCTATTTGTCCGATCTTGCTTGGATTAAGTAGGAAAATAGCTTATAATAAAAAATAACATTAATTACCAAAAAAAACGAAATATTCTAAAAACTGTGAGTGTGTTGACTTTTCCCAATTTACGGAGGCGGAGGGGGACTTTTTCCTATGCATAAATTTAGCTTTTAGTTCAAAGTCCTTCAAAGAATATCGTTCAAAATAGAATCAAAATAGTCCTTTCATTTAGAGCTGCCAACTGGCAAAAGGACATTCTGATCATCCTTGTAGTTTCCGAGAAATTAAGAATTTTAAAATTTACCAAGTGTTTGATTCTTAGATGACACCATAATGTTTTAATGCCGTTCGAGTTAAAGTAAATAATAATGATGCAAATAAACAAATAGTTAATCCGGCGTTTAGGATACCCAAAAGTATTTAAAATGAACTAATTATTGTTGATTCTGATTGATGAATTGCAGCCAAAGCTGATCGCCCGGGCTGGCAACACAAAGTATCCATCGTTTCCCGAGTTTGTGCACTGGCTGCTGGATCAGGTGAAACGTGGCAATTATATAGATATGCATTTTGTGTCGTCGACATCGTTCTGCACTCCGTGTCTGATCCGATTCGATATGATACTGAAGTTCGAGTCGCTGGCGGAGGATCAATTATATCTAATCGAAAAGACTGGCCTCAAGCGTGTCATAGCGCCCGTGTGGCGCAACATGGGCAAAGGAGGCAGAAAGACAGAGGAGCTGCAGCAGCAGTTCTACTCCCAGCTCACCAGGCAGGAGATGATGTCGCTATACGCGTACTATCAGTGAGTAATCCTCTCCATCTCCTTTTTCGACTCAATTGTCAGATATATATATCATCAATCGATCTTTACTGGCAGATTTGACTTTGATCTGTTCGGTTACGATGTCAAGGAACACTTGAAATATGCCCGAGCAGATGACGGATTGGATGGAGATGGAGATGCCGCCGCATCGGTGGCGTAGTTAACTAAGCTTAACATACAAATACAAAATACAAATTCATAGAATTTATCAAGAAATCGTAGACACATATGAACTAATTAATTAGCCGTCACAGTACGTAATTGCAAATGTTGATAATAATGAATGAAACAATAATAAAGTTAATGAAAACAATTTAAATTCAATTGGAATGATTTACTACAATATATATTTCGGAAAAAACTAAAAAAAAAAACTAAGGGAACTCTCAAAGTTAATCGATAACCAATTGGAAATCAATAAATTGGTTTTATTCTTTTGTGTGTGTTAATATTAATTTTAATATTTATATTAAAATGATTATAAAAAATAGCATTAAGAAATTGTTAAATTTTACTACATACATTCATATAATTTAATGATTTAACTAGCTAATTAACTGAGATACCGTTACACATTCTCAACATTGAATTATTCATGAAATTTCCAAAAAGAAAACATCGAAAGTTTCCCATTTACTTGAGCGCATAAATAAGTTTTTTGAATTTTGTTTTATTTTTTTGTTGTTTGTTTAGTTTTTGTTTCATTTAAACTTAAATTATACATACAATAGGTTTTTGTTTATTTTGTTTTTGTTGTGTTTTATTTATTAATTGTAAAACATAATATGTATGCATATATTTATAGATGTATATAATATATTTAGTTATATGCCTACTAAACTATGCGCTGTTCAAATTTGCATTACAATATTGTAAATTTTTAGCACACACACAGAATTTAATTATGTTTTGTTTGTTTAAATATGAACGTAGTCAATTTATTTCAGTGAATTTTACAATTTTTTACTGATTAATGTGTTTTTTTTTTGTTTTGTTTTTGTATAAAATTGAACTATTTAGTGGCTGGTGCAAATGTTCAAATAAAAATCTACCTGCAAGAACATTTTATATAATACACACACAGAGGCGCCACTAATAATATAAAAAATAATAATAAAAAAACATATCATTTAGTGACTAAAACTACGTTGGGGTTTTAGTTCATTTTGCTGTAAATTTGTTAATTAATTACGATGTGTTTTTGTTTACCTAGTTAAACTATCGAAAAAACTTAGTCTGCACTTTATACACATCTATATATTGTTTTGCTTTTGTTTGTCTCTCGGTTTATCTGTTATCTGTTTTGTTTTTCGTTTTATACATAAGCTAATTAAAGTTACATCAATTTGTTTAAACAACTACAACTAATCCAATGTATGTATAATGTGGATATTTCTTTTCTTTTGTTTCTGCTTCGATTTCTCACTTTCTTTCTTGCAATATGGTTTTAAAAACCATCTTATGAACGATCTCGAATGCTAACCGAATGCTAAACTTACAGTCTAAAATTACGCATGATGTTTTTATCTTTTAACAAACTAAGCTACACAATTTAATCATATTACATATTTATATATGTTTATATCGTTTAGATAAGGCCGTCAATGCAATTATTACTGCAATTAATTATTTATTTAAAAGTTACAAAATCAAACGCTGGCTGTGACTGCACGTTTTAGTTTTGTTGTTGTTTAATTGTTGATGTTGGTTTTATGTTTTTTTTTTTTTTGGATTGGTTTGGTTTAAGTGCGTTGCAGGCTTTTTAATTGGCAAACGATAAGTAAATGAGGTTTAAATACAATTTACGTTATGGAAGGGGCCTAACTTAAGAGACAATAAAGGGACAACGGAATTAAATCTGACAGCTAAATTATATTGCAAATTAATAAACGCTTTTAGAACAAGGACAGTTGTGAGGATTAGGAGCAGGAGGAGTCGTACAGATGCGAAGAACGGCCGCGCCAGCAGCGATCACTTGAGGTAAGTTTTGAAGAGCAGCGAGCTGCGACAAAACTCACGCTCCTGCTCCATGTAGAAGAGCATGTCGCGCAGATTGACACGCTTGATTCGCGGCCGTAATGTTGTCGTTGTTGTGCCGCTGCTGCTCAAAAGTCCTCCTCCACTGGAACCCTTTGTGCAAGAGAACAGAGAGGAATACATTAGAAATGTCAAGTATATATTCCTGTGTTCTAAATCAGGTTGGAGGTTGAACTTACCACACCCGCGCCGCTGGCATCGCCATCTAATTTGAGTTTTTTACGTGGTCCAATTGCCTGCAGTGCCGTTAAGTTTGCATCTCGTTGACGCAGCTCCTCCATTTCAGCGCGCTGCATTTCCTTTGCCTGCAAATATAAATTGGTAACATTTAAGAATTGGAATTCCGCAAAGTAAAGAATTTCGATTTTGTAATTTTAAATAGACTGTTTGCTTACCCTCGCCTTCATTTTAGCCTGCTCGGGATCCTCGACTCGCGTTCTGGACTTGGCCGCTCGCAAAAGCATTTCGCGCTCGAGTTCCTCGTGTCGTTTCTGTTCCGCCTTGTCCAGTTCCTCCAAGAACTTGATTTGACCGCGCACATCCTTCGCTGGCTCATATCGTGGATCCAACTGTGAATTGAAACGGATTAGATTCTGATCCAAGAAAGGAAGGTGTGGTGGGCAAACCCACCTTGATGACATCAATGCGGTGCTCCGCTATCACAGCCAACTTCTCCACAATGTTCTTGAGCCGCTCCTGGCACGCATGCGATATGAGCACGGCCACATCCTGCGACGGCTCGTCGAGGCCACGTTCAGCGGTTATTGCGCGGATTCGCGCCTGCAATGCCGGTAGATTGAGAAACACTTCATCCTTGCAGGAACGGATTTGTGTGCCAATGTTCTCGGTGCAGCCCAAAATGCGCTGCGATTCCTCGGCGAGATTAACGCCGCCCATGGCAGCCACATCGTTGATATCATCATCGCCATACATCGATGTCGACATTGAACTTTGCTGGAAAAATGAATTGGCGGCAGCAGCAGCAGCAGCAGCTGACGCGGATGCAGATGCCGATGTCATCCCACTGCCGCTGCCACTGCTCCCACTGCTGTTTATCTTCTCATCCTTGCCATCCCGGTCGAGGGCATCCCTCTTCTTTTTACTCGCCGACTTGTTGGCCATGGGCAATGCGCCGCGTGGCAGCGTCTTGGCCGAAATGGGCGTCAGCGAGGCGTTGATACGTTCAATATGCGCATGTGGATGCGGGTGCGACAGTTGCGGTGCCTTAATCTCAACCAGCTTCGGCTCGAAATGATTGTTGTTATTGTGATTCAACGAATTCTGCATTTGTTCGCGCGCCCTCAACGCCTCCGGCGGCAAATGAACTGTGGGCAACGAAGGCACCGGCAACGATGTCGTCGATGCTGAATTGATCGTCGATAGCACCGATAACGTCGGAGTCGGTGGTGGTGGTCCGGATCCCGGTCCGCTATTGGATGATATGGCCGCCAGCGATGGCGGATGCAAACTGGGCGTTATCGCCTTGATCTGCGTCTGGCCAACCTTAACGGCAGTGACTTTGTTCGTGGGCGTACTGCTCGGCGGACGGGGCGTGGCACGGATCTGTACCGAGCCCGTACGCTGCAGCTGTGGATTGTGAGGACCCCGTATTTGCACAATGTTCTGTATGCGATGAGATAAATGCGACAATTAGTTATTAAATAGGATACTAGTTTTATTTTTATCCAAGTAATTATTGTTTAAGTAATGAAAATAAAAATAATTTTGCAATATTTTTAATAAAAATGGCAAACATATTATAAAATTTAACAAAATACACTTGATATAAATTTTTAAAATAAACTTTTGACTTGGACTTGGAAATTTAATTTTTATTTACTAGATAAGTATGTTTAAATTATTGATTAACTTCACCAAGTGCTATTTACTTAATAATTGATGTTTTTGAAAAATGATAATTGTTACAGTGCCTGCTAAATAGTACTTACCGCCTGCGTGGGCATGGGCAGCGAGGGCATTTGGCCACGAATGGCATTCGTGTTGACGAGACGCGGCGCCGTGGGCAATCGAATGTTTGGCGGCTGCTTCGATATCGTCGTGTGGCCAATTGTTGGTCGGGGCCCAGTGCTCAGTGCATTTGGCGTTATCATGCGCACCTGTGTCTGTCCAATGGTCGTTGTCTGGCTAAGCCCAATCGGACGGATTTGCGCTTGAATTTTCTGTCAAAGATTTCATTTAGAGTAAGAAAAAAAAACTTAATTAATTTCATTGATTTCTACAGATTATTTATAATTAATCACTCTAGTCATAAGTTTAGTAACAAAAGAGATAATCAGTCAATTTAAACATATTCACAAAATTAACTTAATTCCCTCTGATTTCAATTTGTATATATTTTCGCCAAAAGTTTACTTCTTATAGAAGAAAATAAAATTTTAAAAAATAAAAAAAAAATATATACAACTAAGTTACGAAGATTAAAATCCATGCATCATGTTTTTCACAACACAAAGATTTTTACAATTCTAATATACAATTTTTCTTTATGCTTTCATATATATGTCATAACTATTCAATATCATATTCAGTTCTTAATTTTATTTTCAATTTTAAAATACTTTTGATCGAGCTGACATTAAATATAACCATTATTATTTATTAAATAACGAAATAAAAAACTTGAACCTACCGGTAATTGCTGCGACAGTCCAACCAATCCCAGGACATGCTGCGGCGGCGGCTTGATGCCCTCAATGACAAGTTCCTTGGTGTAGAGCGCCTGGCGCAACAGTGGCAGACTTTTCTGTGGGAGGAGGCACACAGATTGTCAGAATCATCAAGAGTGATTGATCATCAAATCAAATCAAATCAACATCGTCACAACAATGTTTTTAGTACCTTTAGAAAACCAATTAGGCACGGCTGCGGACTGGCGTTGAGTAAACGCTCCAGGCGATCACAAAACTCCTCCGGCTCCACATTCGCATTGACCAGCTCCTGGATGAGCGTGCGCACATTTTTCTCAACCGGCTTCGGTTCGCGTGTCGACAATTCAATTAAATTGGCTAAAAACTTGCGACACTTTTCTTTGGTATTGCCCTGCGCGGCCGTTGTTGTTGTTGTCGCTGACGCTGTTGCCGCGGCGGCAACAGTTGCAGATGCAACTTGCACATTGTTTGCCTGGTTTGCTGGTATCGTTTGGATTTGCGTTACCTGCGGCAAATGCGGTTGTTGTTGTTGTTGCTGCTGCAACTGCGCCAAATGCGGTGGCTGCGATCCACTTCCATAACTATGCGCATTGCTGCTGGCCACCGAGTTCACAATGATGTTGCTGGACGCCGTTGTGCTGGTCATCGACTGCGATTTAAAATATATATAAAACATTTCTCATTAGTCAATTATACAAAGTTAAACACATAGTCAACAACTAAATAGCGTCCAGTCAGTGCAACTTAAGAGCGATAAGCATTCAACTTGTTACTAGAAATAAAGGTAATGTTTTACGAGCTTCGATTTGTGTGTGGGTGCGAGATAGAAAACAAAACAAAATTAATTACATTCAAAAATTTGTATAAATTCGATTAAGATTTTCAACTTATTTTATAAGTTGTATAAATTCAATGAAATATAAGCAATATTCTTTATCCATTTCAAAGAAAATGTACAAGAAATTCAACTAGTTGTGCATTTTTTGATATAAATTAAATTTTATATATTTTTTGTTACTAATGTTTAGTTGTTTAATTTTAAAAATATTATTTGAAATGACACTTTCTAAACTATTTAGCATTTTTTAAAGTCACACATTCACCAGGAAGCCCGTAAAGCCATTGCATGATAATGAAATTGATTTTTAAACGCTAAATGTTAAAGTTAAATGAGTTAATGATTTTTGGAACAGCAACGCATTTGCCGCAGCGTAAAATAAGATATAAAAAAAATGTAGATATATGTTAAATACACACAGTTACAACGCAGCATGCAAAACTGAGCAAAATGTACAATTTATATTATATAATATACTCATGATGGAAATCAAAATTGAAATAGTTGATCGATTTACTCGATGTAGAGACCGGAGAGTCGAAACAAAATTGTAATTGAAGCGTAGCCTTAAAACAAAAGACAGATCAAATGCATAAACAGACACAGAGAGAGGCAATTAAGAGAGAATTTTACGAGTATTTGTATCAAAAAAGAAAATTATTGGAGATTTAAGAAGAGAATCTCCATTTTCTAGACTTGATTTGATTTTTACGTTTTGCTTGATCTTAATTGTGGCCGCGACATTTGCCGCAGCAGCTGCGGCGGCCGCGGCGGCTGCGCTGCTGGCGCTGACAGAGGCCTGTTGCTGCTGCTTATGTTGCTGCTGTGCCTGTTGCTGTTGTTGCTGTTGCTTCAATTGTAGCTGTAGCTTCTGTTGCTGCTGTTGCAGGTTAGTAGCGGATTTGTTGTTGTTGTTGTTGTTGGTAGTAGTTGTGGTGGTGGTATTGGTGGTGGTGTTATTATTATTAATATTGTTATTATTATTATTATTGCTGGATGGGAGGATTGTGGATGATGTTCGGACAATCGTTTTGCGGAGTGCAATGCTAGTGCTGGCAGTTGTTGCTTGTGAGGATGATAGTGTGTTTGTTTGATGCTGTTGTTGTTGTTGTTGCTGCTGTTGCGATTGCTGTAGTTGTTGTTGTTGTTGTGGTTGTGATCCATGATATCTACTTACAGCCGGAACAGTTTGCAATCGTATCTGTGTTGTTGTGGCATGATTTGTGGTTGTTGTTGTTGTGTTGCTGTTAATGTTGTTGTTGTTGTTGTTATTGTTGTTGTTGTTGCTCATGTTGCTGGTGTTGGATATGGTCTGTGTCATCGTTGGCGGGCCCGTCGTTGTCGCCGTGCCCACGCGCAACAACTGAAATCCATTATCCGTTTTCACTAACAGTGCAGGCGTTTGTCCTGCATTAATTGTGCTTAAAGTTATCTAAAAGAGACGACGCAAAGAGAGAGAAACAGAGAGAGAGAATAGACAAAAGGATAGTTTTACCCGCTGGATTAATTACATATGTACTGTGTGTAAATGTGTATAAGAATCTTAACAAATATTACCTATTGAGAATAACAAAAGTGAATAGTAAAAAAAAAAAGGTAACTCAAAAAATTTAACAAAATTGGTCGAACATCAATCCTTAGTATGTGAACTATACAAAATTGTGAAATTGGTTGCAGTATTAGAAATACATCGAATCGAAAAGATAGAAATAATAATATATTATGTATATATAATCAACGTGAACTACTATTATTAGCTATCATCCTATTAAATCCTAACAAAATCAGACAAATAGAAAGGTGATAATGCCTGATTTAAGATTTTAAGCAAAGTAAGTACCTAAAAGTATGCAACAAAAACTTTTTTATGTATATTCAAGTAACGGGTATTTGACATGTGTGCATGTGTAAATAAATGAACATATATGTGGTGGGTTTTGGTGGTTGGGAGCCTTGTGGATTAGTAGAGAAGAACCCACCACAACAACACAATCTGCTGAGTCGGAGAGTTCTCAGTGTCTCAGTGTCAGTGTGACTTACCGATGGACTTTGTGGCCTCACGCCAGGCATATGGGAATTGCTGATGACGACGCGACTTAACGGATTGGCGGGCATATTCTTTGGCTGCTGTTGCGTCGGCGCCTGCGGACGCATTCCGACGACAACGCCGGCGGGCAGCATCGAGTTGAGCAGCGCTGGTTGACCGGCCTGTGGAGTAATCAGATTAGATTAGCAAATATCTTAAATACGCATCACAAATATAAGTATGTAATAATTAAGCCAGTGAGGTTTCTACATAAGCATTGATAGCATTCACAGATTAATGTCGCATATTTTTGTCACTACACATGCAGAGCAGTTCGAGGTAGGAATGGGTATCGATATTTATATGTATACACCCATTCCTAGTTTTAGGTCAGGTCAAAGCTCAGACAATTGAGTCAAGAAATGTGCACAGAATTTCCATTTTTTACAAATACAAAATAAATTCGAAATATGATAATTTTAATAGTCTTCTTTAACAATCAAAGAAGCTCTACAGTAAATTATAATGAATAAAAGCAATAAATTAGATGCACCGGATAATCACTCGCATTTTAAGATATTTTCATTCATTTGTGAAACATAAAAGACAGTTCTATTTGAAGCATTTAAATTTTGATAGAAATGAAGTAAATGAAACTTAAATTATGAAAAGTAACTCCAGAAATAATTCGCTCCTTTTATAGACAATATCAACATCCAACGGTTATACATACAAAATAACTGAAATACAGTAAACGCTCGATATAATGTTAAATGTCATTATGAATTCTATGCAACAATAAAATTATTTATATCGAATATGTACTGTCATATCTACTATAATAATTGGCGCACGCTAATCGTAGCCAAATGAAAAGCAGAAAAAGTAAGCAAAAGTGGCAACAAAAGAGATCTAAATGTGTGTGTGTGTGTGTGTGTGTTACAGGTGTAACCATTGGACGTAGATCAGGCAGAGAAGATGCGAAACGGAAACGGAAACGACGCCTTGAATAAGGCGGCGGCTATGGAGTACTATGGAGTTGTAGTTGGAGTTGAAGGTTGGTTGGAGTTTTGAGCTTGATGGTGGATACCTGATTGATGGTCTTGGTCATTGTTACGATTCCTGCTGGTGCACTTGATACTAGACCCGCCGGTAGGGTGACAACAGCATGGTGATTGGATTTAATAACTAAGGTTTGTGTTTGCGTGGCACCTACTGATTGCTGTTGTTGTTGTTGCTGCTGCTGCTGCTGTTGTTGTTGCTGCTGCTGCTGCACCTGATGATGATGCGTCACCTGCGTCAATCCCGGCACGCCATGTCCATGCCCATGCATTCCCGCCGTTATGGTCTTGATCGTTGTCGTATTTGGCAGCTGAGCCGTTGAGATGATCGTCGGCCCAACAACACCAGCGCCTCCTCCACCGCCGCCAGCAATGTTGATGGTGCCATTGGGCATCGGTTGGCTGGTGAATGTGATGCGATTGCTGGCCGTTGTGGCCGTTCCAGCCGTTTGGCTGCTGTTCATTCTTCTGCTTCTGCTTCTTTTACTTCTTCTTGTTGCTGCTGCTGATGCTTTTAAACTGAACTCGCAACTTGAATCCGTCGTTTCGTTCAGTGATCAGTTCAATAATCCTTCCTGCTGTTGCTGTTGACGTCGTTCACGTTCTCTAAGCCGCCTTAGCTTCTTCAACTGTGCATCTGTGCCATCATGTTGTTATTGTTGTTGTTGATGTTGCTTCTATTGTTGTTTGTCTTTCGCATTCTGCGGTGTTGTTGTTATTCTTGAAGCAAACTGCAGGGTAAAATATTCGAAATTTAGTTAGTCTTATTTATAACAAAAAGTACAGTAGAGATTGCAACTTAGATCTTATTCATAACAGTAGAGTCTGGTTATAGTCAACGAGAACTTAAGTTTGTTTAATTTTATACAAAACACAGTAGAGTTTGGATATTATTAACTTGTTGGGAATTTTAGTTTTCTTTCAGCCAACTCTTAAGTTTTAAAACAAATTAAATTAATGCTTAAATCAAGTCCGATTTATTTAAAAGAAATGCAATAGAGTCTGGATAAAGTAAATTGTTTTTTATTTGCAGCTTATTTTAACTGTCACAATTTGGCAACACTGTAAATAGTAAACAATTGTTACAATTCCGATGTTTACTATATTGAGTTGTTCACTATATTGGGTGTTCACTTTAGCCCGATTTGAGTGTAATCACAGCTACTGAGTTGTTTTTGTACACGGACTACAGTTATACCTGGCAACAGTGGCACAGTTATACCTGTGGGTCATAAAACAAGAGCGTTGTCGTTTATTTTCTATTTCTTGTATTTTCTTAATGCAACTGCCGCAGATGTTTCAAGACACCGGACGGGTGCGGGGGCGGGGTGTGTGCGTTGGGTGTTCGTAGCGCAGGTGAAAGCCGACAAAACGAGACGAGAGGAGAGGAGAGGCTGACGCGATGCAAATTTAGCACATTGTATAGCCGTAATCACCTTGGCCAACACCAAATGCGAATCCGAGTCGGAGTCCCAAATCCCGTAATCAACTTTGGGTGCTCCGCTGACAAGCGAGCCCGCAGCACAGAGAACAGCACAGCAAAGCACTCGCTCGCACTTACGCTCGCTTATTCACGCGGCTGCTGCGCTGGCGACGACGACGTTGACTCCTTGTCGCTGGCTTTGACTTTTGTTATATATTTTCTTTGGCTTAATCAAATGGTATTTATATTGTATTTTCACACACACGCGCGCACGCGGCCTCTAGCGTAGACTGTTTGTTGAGCACTGTATTTATTGTCGCTTTATTTTGATTATTTTGGATGTACAAAAAATTTGGCAGCGACCGAGCGACAACGCCGCCATTTTCACGAATGCGCGTGCAAAACGACAGTAAACGCGCAAGGGGCACAGACGTCGATAAAAGTGCGAGACAAAACGCAACGCTGAAAATATTTATTTTGTCGCTAGAGGTCGCCAGCTATAAAGCATTGCCAATCCAAAAAAAACTAGAAAACAGCCATATCTTGTGAGCGGTAAGCTGCGTGCAAACAACTTCACGTCAGTATGAAATTGCGCGCAGCCAACTTCACGTGAGCTACAATTTGCGTGCAGCCGACTTTACACAAGTTAAAAAATGTCATTGTGTTTCGGAATTCTCACGTTTTGCCGCCAACTTTACGTATATAAAGATGTTTGCCCTCCTATTAGTATGCATTAACGAATATAATATATGCGGGATGAGTATTCTTTGTAAATGGAGTGCAACAATCAATTGCTGATTGTCGCTATCAGCGGACGGCGGTCTGGTGCGGGTGTTGTTGGTACAGGCCGAAGTCGTTTTTCGTATTTTGTGGTTTATTTAAGCAAGGCACTCACATAAATTCATTTTGCATTGGCACTGTATACACCAGAGCGCATTTTCGACGTTAAACGCTACGTTTTTCTTGCCAAAAACCGACAGCTTATGCTGACGAAAACCGTCTTCGTCCACCGAAAAAAAGCAGCAGATTAGTGTTGGGTTGCTCATTGAGTGAACAAAAAAGAGTTGCTCCCTGAAGTGAGCAAGTGAACATGTTCCTTCCAAATTACTCTTTATTGCTCAGTTGCTCGTTTTTGCTCAGTTGTTCAGTCTTGTTTAGTTGCTCATTATTGCTCAGTTGTTCTATTGGTGGTGGAGAACTATCGAATAACTGATGTAATTGAGCAATATGAGAGCAACTAAATAATCGGTTATCGGCTACCTCCACATATTTGTTTGTGTGTTGTAAAGTGTGATTGGTTTCATGCGGGAGAATTTATCAACACTTGATTATTTGAAATTTTAAAACGCTTAAATTGAGACACAATTTGTTTAAATTAATATTTGAAATGCCAGAAAGTATTGTATTTATAGCTTGTTATTTTACGTCACTATCCACTCCAATCTTCGTATCGCTTTTGTTGTTGTTGTTGTTAACACGGCTCAAAGCCGATGAAAAACAAGTTAATGAAATTAATCAAAAGCATCTACTTAGAAGTTGGCAGCATTAAGCGTGTCATTCAGGTCTTTAGACTGGTCTTTGTATTGAATTAATATTTTCATATTGAATATTTGCATGTTTTGTTCATTATTCGCTTTATTAACTGAATTCTAAATGTATGTTCTAAAGTTAATAACTTATGAGTATTATTTATTATTATTTAACTAAACTAGCCGCATTACAAAAGTAATTTATTTACAAATTCACAAAATATTTAATGTTTCTGATGACTTATGGGGAGTTTTGTTTATAGGGTCGAATCGTTGTTGTTCGATTCTGGCCAAAATTGTAGGCAAAAACTGTTTTGGCTGCAACTTTAAAGCTGTTGTCTTGAAATTTTACATAATACGGACTAGCATTAAAATTAGATTGTTTTAAGGGGATTATTGAGGTGGGTTTTGTGGTTGTTGTTGTTATTGTAAACTTTGCATTGAATTTAGCAAAGAATGGATGACTAAATGGATCTGCAGTTGTTCCGCTTCTCGTTGTTGTTGTTACAGGCCGGCGAGTTGTTGTTGTCGTTGGTTTCGATGTTGAGGTAAAGAGATAGGGGCGTGGCGTTGTGGATAACGGTAGAGATAACTTATTTATAGGCGTACGAATTGTTGTAAATGGACGGGTGGTTGTGAATGGACGAGTTGTTGTAAATGTACCAGTGGTTGTAGTTTGACGAGTTGTTGTATTTGGACGAGTTGTTTCTGAACGAGTTGTTGTAGTTTGACGGGTAGTAGTTTGACGAGTTGTTGTATTTGGACGAGTTGTTGAAATTGGACGGGTTGTAGTTTGACGGGTAGTAGTTTGACGAAATGTTGTACTTGGACGAGTTGTTGTAAACGGACGAGTTGTTGTATTTGGACGAGTTGTTGTCCTATATGTAGTGGAGGATCTAACGTACGGGCGGGCTGTAGTTGTTGTAAATGGACGAGTTGTTGTATTTGGACGAATTGTTGTGGTTTGACGAGTTGTAGTAAGCGGACGAGTTGTTGTATTTGGACGAGTTGTCGTAATTGGGCGAGTTGTTGTCTTATAGGTTGTGGAGGATTGGAGATACGGGCGGGCAGTAGTTGTCCATGCGAAAGTAAATGGACGCCATGTTGTTGTGGCTGAACGAGCTGTGGGTCTCGTTGTTGTGGAGCGAGTTGTTGTTGTTAATCTTGTTGTTCTGGGCTGAGTAGTAGTAGATCGTGTAGTTGTTCTGCTTGTTGTGCGATGAGTTGGTGGTGCCGTGGTTGTTAATCGACTTGTTGGACTCGTTGTTGTCTGGCGAGTGGAAATTGTTGCTGTGTAACGAGTAGTAGGAGTTGTTGCAGTCGAACGATTGGTAGATCGAGTAGTTGTTGTTGGACGAGTGGTTGTTCTTGTTGTGGGGCGATTTGTCGGACTCGTATTTTTTTGACTAGTAGTTGGTCTCGTCGTTGTTGTTTGACGAGTGATTGATGTGACTGTGGGACGAGTTGTTGGTCTTGTTGTTGTTGTTAGACGAGTTGTTGGGGTCGTTGTTGTTGTTGTAGGGCGAGCAGTGGGTCTCAATGTTGTTTGACGAGTCATAGGTATTTCAGTTGTAAATCGAGTTGTTGATTTAGTTGTTGTCGGCCGGGTTGTAGCTTTTGTCGTAGTACTGTGAGATGTTGTACTCTTTGTTGTCTGTTTCGTTGCCGAATGCTGTGAAGTTATTCTTCTTGTTGTGGTGGTAGGAGGAAAAGGAAGAGCTGTTGTAAAGGGACGAGTTGTCGAGGAGCTTGTGGCCGTAAATTTAATAATCTCATGACGAAAACTGTCGCTGTTCACATATGGATGAATTGTGCCCTTAGTTGGCCTAGAAGTCGTGCTTATCTTGGGTCTATTCATAGCTGGCGCAATGCTTGGCTTACTTAGTATACTCAGGAATGGATTAGATTCGTAGGCGTGGCTGTGAGGCGACTGAGAGACGGGTTTTTTAACTGTGGAGGCTTTCAGGTGGTTTAAAAATGGATTTTGACTATAGTTGGACTTTGATGGAGAAACATTGTCAATATTCTTCTCGGGTTGTTGTTCTTGTTGCTGTTGGGGACGCAGTTGTTGCAGAAAGAGATTAGATCCAAAAGGATGATTGACTGATTGAGCTGAAGGCTTGACAGAGACTTGGCTTAAATTTGGATCATGGCCGGTTTTTAATGGAGAAACATCAATGATCTTCTCGGGTTGTTTCTTCGGATGTTGTTGTTGAGGACGCAGATTTTGTAGAAAGGGATTTGAGCCAAAAGGATGATTGATTGATTGAGCTGAGGGATTGGAAGAAACTTGTAGATTTGCAGAAACCTGAAGCTGCTTTTGAGTTGCTTTTGAGTCTTCCCAGTGTTGAGTATTTTTCTCGGCCTCGGCAATTTCATTGCCCTCAAAGCAATCACTTAAATGGGCCAGACTTTGATCTCTACAGTGTCCATTGTACACAGTCCAGGCAGTGAAGCCATCGCCGGATAGACGTGTGTGCTCCGCATGTATAGTTTTGATGCACTCAACATCATCCGAAATGTCCGAGTCCAACAGTTGACGGCAGTCAATGTGACAGGCCTTCGATTGGAGATGCTCCTTCTGGTCCTGATGGCTGCACCAGTAGAGATCGCTGATCTGAAAGAGTCCGTGATCCTCGGAACCGTCCGCATTTAAACGACCCACTGCTGCCGTGTTGTAGGAGGATTCATGCTCCGCGATGCACAACCAGGTGGCTAAATCCTGCATGGGAAACTTGTGTTTAAAATACAACTCTTGTGCCAATTCACAACGTTTATAAACTTTACCAGCTCGCTGGGGATTTGTGTTGTAGTGTTGTTGTTGTTGTTGATAGTGTTGTGTTGTTGTGTGTTGTTGTTTATAGCTAAACAAAGGGTTCGACTTTTGGGAGTAACCAATGGCATTGGGATGAGCCTGAACTTGTGAAAGTCTCAAAAATGGATTACGCTGATAACTGGACGTTGATTGATAACTAATCAACTTTTGGCTGTTCTGTCTATAATACGGATTGGGCGTTGTTTGAAGTGCTGACTGATGGCTGAATTTGACATCGCCCTGAATCACATTGGGATGATTTGGTCTCGGATATTTGGAGACTGGCTGTGGCTTCGTAAAACAGGCGGCAATCTGTTCATATCTCTGATTGCGACAATCACGATTGTAGACAGTCCAAGCGGTGAAGCCATCGCCAGAGATTTGCGTATGCTCCTGATGGATCTTCCGTATGCACTGAACATCATCGGCAATGCTAGAGTCCAGAAACTGATTGCAGGATGCATGGCAACCTTTGCCCTGGTAATTATCGTGTGTGCACCAGTAGAGATCGCTGATCTGGAACAGACCGTGATCAGCACTGCCATCGGCATTTAAACGACCCACAGCAGCCGTATTATAAGAGGATTCGTGCTGGGCAATGCACACCCAGGTGGGAATCTGTTGCATCGGCAGCTTGTGCTGATAATACAGCTCCTGGGCCAACTCGCAGCGACTGTAGATCTTTCCAGGTGAACTCACTTGCACTGCCTGTTGCTGATGAATTCCCTAAAATAAACAAAGAATTGCAAACAAACATTTAAATTAAGAAAACTAGCAAGTATGCAATGTCTATGCAAAAATTCAAAGAAAGCTAAATAATTTAAGTTAAAATAAAAATTTAATTTCTCTTGAAAATCAAGTCGCGAGTCAAAAACGAGTTCCCGACTACAGGATACCCTTACTACCCTCAAGACCTCCCAGACCGGGTCTTGACATAAAGTTCCTGAAATACCACATTTATCCCAATACACATTCAAACCTCCCACCTTATAAATTAACTTTAAATAATTTCTTTATGTCATTTTGATTAATAATCTTTTTGTTTTAATTCAATTTCTGATTTGTTTAAGTTGCCTAATAAGGTAGCAGGACACCTGTCTTTGTGAAAATCATTTCATTATAAAAATACTGGATATCCGTTGTTAATTAAATACACATAACATATTTTTATTGCATACTTTAAGGCACTTGCAGACATTACCACCTTTCTATTTGTGCGATCTTGTTGCTATTTAATTGGATGACGGCTAATAATATTAGTTAATGTTATGTAAAACAAAACTTTAATTTCTCTTAAAAATCAGGTTGAAAACAAAAAAATATAAATATTTTAATTGTGTTTCTTTCTAAATTACCTAAATTTGAATGCAGACTGAATTGAGAATTGAAATTCATATCAGTTTTGGAAGTTGGCCTAATTTTATACTCAGCAACATTTTTGTTCGTTTTAATATAAATTTGTTAAAAAAAAAAAATAAATAATAATAATAATTAGGACATTAGGCGTCGATAAGAAGTGGAAACTTGAGATTTAAAGCGCTGGAATTTTTTTTGTTTATTTTGATTTTGACTAGTGGTTTTTTATGTGTATATTTAAAGTATAAAATGGGTACCTGTTGATAATGTGGTTGGATTCGTTGGGGCTGCAGATAGGAGGCAGCTACCTGCAGGGCATGATTGTGATGTTGAACCAGGGATGATGATGATGATCCTGGCTGAGCTGGATGACTTGGCTGACAACCTGCCACATAGGATGCCGCCTGATCCTGGCGACAATACGTGTTGTAGGCCTGCCACGCTGCGAATCCGTCGCCCGAGATGCGCTGATGCTCCGCATAAATCCGCCGCACACACAACACATCGTCGGCAATGTCATCGTCCCGCAGCCGAGCACAGCTCAGGCCACAGCCCGCACCTTGGCCAGGTGGCGAGCACCAATAGACATCGCTGATCTGGAAGATGCCATGGGAGCCACCTGAGGGTCCAGTTCCGCCACCGAAGGCAGCTGTGTTCAGGTCACTCGAGTGCTGGGCAATGCACACCAGAGTTGCCACCTGACCGGCTGGCAATCCATACTGATGCCTCAGGATTGCAGCCAATTCGCAGCGCTCAAAGACGCGACACGAAATCAACGGAAGCTGCAACAGCGACAACAATAAACAAATGCCCAGAGTTGACGACATCTCAACTGACACTCGACTGATTAATGAACAGGCCTTTATATACTTTTAATATTAAACAGTCCTTTGTCAAAGATAAATGTGAATGTGAACCTCAATTTAAATTGTTAATGAATTCACATTTGACGCGTTTTTTGCCGCGTTGCGTTGCGTGCGTTAGCGCGTTTCGTTTCAGACTGAACAATTCGATGCGATGGCAACTGAGATTGAGATTGAGACTGAGACTGAGACGATGGCAGCTCATCTTGAGCCCAAAGTTAGGCTGGGTTGGGGTCCGATTTGAATACGTATATGACGACAGCGCACAGTGGGCAATTCGGCGAAATATCCACCTAAAAAATAATTAAATGTTCTTTATTATTTATTATTTATTTCTTTCTTTATTGGATTTCCCAGCACTACAAGTTTACACTTATTATTTAATGTGCTAGTCACAATGTGTTTTGTTTACTTAATATAAAATTACATATATTATATTTAAAACTATATTTTACAATAATTAAATTTTAGTTCATTTATAATTATAATTAATTTTGATTTAATCATTATTTACTAAATCTAATGTCTGCAAATGTTGTTTAAGTTTAATATTAATATTATTAAATGTTCTTCAAGATGATTTTCTTTTTCTGAAAAAGATACTCAGTAAGGAATCTTTTTATACAAATATTTTATAATAAGTTTTTTTTTCAAAACTTTTGCTTTAAGAAAACTTTTTAAAAAAAATATATTATTTTATTAAAGATTTTTTTGTTTCTGAAAACATGTTCAATAAGAGAACTTTAAAAAAAATTGCTTCAAAAGTTCCTTTACTCTAACTTTTTCTTTTTATTTATTCTGCTTTATTTTAATACATAAAATTTACAATCTTTAAGTAAATAAAAAAATTGAAAAAATACTCATAAGGCATTTTTTCTTTTTGTTTTGTCTGTTTGGTTTAATAAATAAATATTTTATATTCAATAACATTAAAGAAAAATATTAAGCAAGTATTTTTTTTTTTTATTTCAGAAAGTCAAGTAATTTTTTTAATAAAAAGTTTTCTTTAATTTTAAAATTTTTGCGTTTGCTTAGCCTTTATATATTTATTTGAGTATAGGTAGTCGATGAAGTTCATTTTTATGATTTATGAAAATAAATTGAAATTTTAATGCGCTAACTTGGTAATTTTGCCCACTGTGCAACGATGCCAAACTGGTTGTAGATCTGTCTCTCTGTCTGTTGTATATTGCATAATTATTGACCAGGTCTATAGGAAGAACTTAAAAGGTTCTCGATTGCTTTGTCCAAATAGAAACGACACTTTGTCTAAAGTGTCCACGCGCGAAAGAGTCCCAAATATGATATAGAGGAAGGGAGAAAGGGAGAACGGAGATGAGTTAAAGATGCGAAAGTTTTTTTGGGGCCATTAGCTAGAAAATTGCTAATGAAATTAATTTACAATATTTATAAGCGATTAAGCGATTCACAAATAGAACGGGTTAAGCGCGACTTTTGCTAGCGTTTTAAAACGCGTGCGAAACACGCCCAGTTTGCAGTTGATCATTTGTTGACCAGTTTCAGCTGTCAATCGAAATGACTGACAGTCCATGTCTCAATCTCAGTCTCAGACTCTGTGTGTGTCTCAATCACATGGAAATCAAACACCTTGTCGCATTGTTGATCTTTTCAGCGATTTGTGTGTTTGCATATCTTTGGCTTGGTCAATCCTCTGTGTTCATCTCATCTCAACTCAACTCAATTCAATTCATCTCACCTCATCAAGTGTCTCTTGCTTAAGCTTTCAATACTCTTTTGTAGACAGGTTTTAAGTTAAAAAAAAAAAAAACTTTTAACAACTGTATTTAAACCATGATTTAATTAGCAGCTTTGCGCAAATTTTAACCAACTTTTTCATTGTTATTTTTATTTTAGTTATTTTCATTTCGATTTGTATTTATACGAGTAGTGCCATTGATTGATTCATTTAATGAATATCTTATGTTTTTCTTTTACGCACCATCGACTGATCTTGAACTTGCCTGGGCTTAGATCAAGGTGTTGGCAAAGACTTTCAGCTAATAACTTGGCTAAAATTAAGTAACTTTTGTGGTTGAAATGTTTGCTGACTAAATTGAAGTTCAGCAGAGTTCTTGGGAAAATCAAATTGTGTATTTAAATATTTAGATGGACAAATTTCATTGGAATTCCATTAAGAAATAATTCAGTTTCGTATTTATATTTATATTTTGTTTTTTTATTCAACAATTTTTAGTACACACTAAATCACAATATAATAAAATCACATTTAAAAAATAAATTATATACAAAATTCGTGGACAATTAGTTGATTATACAGATAATAATAATAATTAACAATTAATAATAATAAAATACATTCATAACATTTAAGAACTTCTAGTGCTCGTATACTCATTCAATTTAGCCTTCTTCTTATTTTAGGGGCACCTCCGCTGGCCGCCCCCTCTGAAATATGTAATAAACGAGGCTTAAAACTGCCACGCCCACTCCGCCGCATAGTCCCGCCCAGTGGACGATGTTAAGCGTTTTTAGCGTATTGATGAGTTTCTTTTTAAAGAACTGTACCATTTCGCCATTCAGTTGAATACCCTGTAAATTGTAAGATCAGGAAAGATTTAAAAATAAATTATTATTATATTATAACTAATAGTATTAGCTATTATCTTACTAAATTTTAGCAAAATCGGAAAAAAAGAAAGGTGGTAATGGCTGATTTAAGTTTTTAGACAATGTAAGTGCCTTAAAGTATGCAATAAATGTTTTTATATGCATTTTATGAAGTAACGAGAACTGGACTATTAGGAATATCTGATATAATATCTTTGGGCTACTGACCTCCTCCACCCAAATGGCGGGCATTAACACTGTGGTCAGATTCTCCGTGATGGTTATCCGATTAATGCTCTTCAGGAACATATTGAACTGCACCCTCTTGCCGCCTTGCAGTGGAGTGCCCGTTAACTATATAATTATAAAAAGTAATTGATTTAAATGTCGTTATCTGGGTTCAAGGATCGATTAATCTGCTTACCGATTGCACATCCACAAAAGTCTGATGCTTCTTGGCATCGGGCTTAAGGCCTCGGATCATCTTTCGATATTCATTCGAGGCGCCGAGCATGTGAGGCAGCGTCAAAATAACTGGCGCATCTGCAATAAAATTATTATAATTGCATTCATTAAATATAATCCATATAAATTACAAATTAATATGCCAATGGAGCAGTTCAAAATATGTACAAAATATAAACAGGATTTTTACCCTGTTACAAAAATTGCTAAAAAGTGGAGTTCAATGGAATGGAGTTCAACAATTCAATAAATAATTCTTAAATAAAGTGAAGTACAGATAGCACGGAAGTGGCAGATTCAATTGTTTATTTAGTATTTATTTATTTAGTGTTAGCATTGAACCAATTTGCTAGAGCTTCCTCATATGGAAGAAGCAAGACAAATATTTCAGATGCTTATTAACTGAAACTGTTAACTCACGTTTTGCCAATTAAAAGCCAAGAATCTCAAGCTGAAACGTGCGTCTGGCAAACACCCAAACAAAATGAAATGAAATGAAAAAAATAATAATACAAGAAATACTCGTAAAAAAGAATATGGAATTTAATGCTTCAATTTGTAGAGCGCACTCGAGATAGATCAGAATAATGATGCCGATGAGCACTTCAGAAGCCATCAACACTTTTCATTTCAAATACGCAATTTAAATTGTCTTCTTCTCTCTTTTTTTTTTATTTATTTGTTTATTTTTTTGTGCAACTGCTTGCTTGAAGTGTTAATTAAGAAATTAACAATTAATTGGAATGGGTCAATAAACGACGCATCAGTTGAATTATTTCTAAGAATCGCTAGAATGCCGAATAATAAATACACTTGTAGTAATTTAATCCTAAATTCGTTTAGTCTTAGATTTCAATGATATAATTTATACGAATTATTAATTTTAAAATTTACATTTTCCTATTTAATTTTGAAATTTATGTTGACAAATAAAACAAAATATATAATAATCTTAACATAACAGATTGCGATCATGTATTTTATCAATTCACAAAATTGCAATTTGCTTAGAGTTTTTTGTTTCAAATGCCATTAAAGATGCTTGAAAGAATTTGATATTATTTAAAGTTTTATTGTTATGATTTGCATTTGAGTTTAAATTTGATGAGCTGTGTGTTTATGAGCTGCTTTTGCACCTCCAATTCCAATTAGCATAAAATCAATTGATATCGATTGACTTAAATACAATTCTGAGCTTGTTCAAAACTCGACTTTGTATGAAAACAATGGCAATAACAAAATATTAATGATAATAACACTAAAGCTGATTTCTGTAATCATGCGGATGCTGGGGGCGGTTTCTTCTACAGTAGTCTATGCATATGACAGATAAGCATTAGCATATGAAACATGGAACATGGAACAATAAAATATGTATAATCATATACTAAGCAAACACGTTAATCTCTGGTGAGGCGTAAACAAGCATGTCAAGCATTTCCGGATTTTCTGGAATTATTTAGCATATGTTCTTTGTGTGTTGTGTTGTTGTTGTTTATTCAAATCTGTGAAATTGAAAGTTGATAGTCGCTTGTTGAGTTTAATTTTGGCTGTGACAAACGCGGCTAGATAATTAGATAGTCAACTCTTATTTTAGTTGCCCCTGCGACGGGGGGTAGTCTAATTAATGCCCATTTTAATGGGCCCAAAAGTCGTTAGCATATCGAATCTCTAGTCAAGAAGCTGTCAAATGTTTATTTTATTCACATAAATAATGGGGCAATTAAATTTAAACGGATTTATCTAGCTATTTAAATATAAAAAAAATTCTAAAAAAAATTCTATTAAGGCCAAACGGTAAGAACTAAAAAGCTAAAATTTTCACACATTGTAACTGAGACAAAAACACTGCTGTATTAAATTAAATCACAAAAACATTTCCTTTTTTTTTATTTAATTTTAAATTTGAGCTTACCCAAACACGTAGTCAAGTCCAAAGCTCCTGCATAAAGACATCCATTTTTACGCTTGATGACATTCGCCAATTTGTCAACACAAAAGCATTCGTTGTCGTGTTCGGGTCCAATGTCGTTGATAAAGTTTTCCCCTATGGAGTATCTGAATCCGGGAATGCCCTGATACTGTATATCGGACTGATAGAACAGCTGAACAGAACGACAAATATCCGCACTGAAGATATACATGGAATCGCCCCGTTGTCGAAACGGGGGATACGAGGAGGCATCTGTGCCATTGATCTGATTACAGACCGAAGTTTCTCCCTCGCTCCCATTGCTGCCATTGAGCCACACCTGCAAATTGTGCGAGTCGTCGAGTTTCTGTATCTCCAGCACCTTTGTGGCATCTCCTTTGCCCGTGTGCACCTCGTACACCTCGTGACCAGATCCATTTTTCTAGAGAATCAAAGAAAAATAATTGAAATATATTAGATAGAATAGCATTAGTTATATAGAAATTGATCTTAGAGACTATAAAAGCTAGATCAACCAAATTTGGCACTCGTACAGTTTTTAAGATATTACGTTTAATTTTGGTAATTGACATTAACTACTATTATAAGCTATAATACTACTAAGTCTTAGCAAGATCGATCAAACAGAAAGGTGGTAAAGGCTGATTTATGTTTTTAAGCAATGTATGTATGCAATTAATTAATTTTTAAAGTATATATATTCTTGATCAGCATCAACAGCCGAGTCGATATAGGCATGTCCGTCTGTCCGTCTGTAATAGCGCCAAGATCTCAGAGACTATAAGAGCTAGAGACTCCAAACATGGTATGTAGGTTCGTCTATATTGCACGCAGATCGAGTTTGATTTATATTTTGGATCGGAACACTATTTTATACAGCTGCCATAGAAACTATCAGTCGTAAATCAAATACTGAACCAATGGCGATTTATGTAATTGTATTTTAAGAATTGTTTGCTTTTCTATAGTAAGTACGGGGTCTCCGACAGTCGAGTATGCTCGACTGTAGTACCGACCACTAGTTACAAATATATTTAATTAAGTAAAGGGTATTCTATAGTCGGAAACTTGACTATAGCCTTTGCAGCTTGCTTTTTTGATATGTATTAAAGTTCTTCTCAGATTACAACTTTTACTTTAAAATACAAATTTCATATATAACTTCACACTGCAGTACACGTTGTTCTCTACAACAGACGCTGTTTAAACTGTATATATTGTAAATAAACCATTGACTTTTATAAAAAAAAAAAAAAAAAAAAAAAAAAAAAAAATCATATATAACTTGGTTAGAGTATTTGATTTGATTGGATGGCAACTCACATGTCCAAAGAAGGAGAAGGCCAAACTGCCATCGCTTTGCTCTCGAATTGTCTTGGAGCCGCTTTCCTTGATCTGATTGCAAATGGCCTTGGCAATGCCCTGGGGATTGATGCAGAAGCGGACGCCATCGAAGAGATACTCCCGCACCGAGGTGTGGACAAACATGGAGTGCGGATCATTGAACACCGCCTTGAGATTGGCATTCAGATGGACCAGAAGCAGAGCCAGGCCGGGATCATTCTCACCAATTTGCAGCACAGACTGTAAAAAGCGAAAGTCAAATGTGTTAAATATGTCTCGGAAATTTGGAATGGACCAAAAACCAGGAAACCAGGAAAAGAGGCGGCAAAAAAGCAGTAGCGGGAACAATTAGCCATAGAAATTTGTTAAATTGTTAATTTGTTAATTAAAGCGTTTGCTGGAAGCTTAAACGAAATTAATAGGCGTATAAATTGGCAGGCGGGTAAAAATTTGTATAATTAATTACTTGTCTGAGGAGAGAGGATAAAATGTAGTTAGCTGACGGTTGACTGACAACCAAGTCGAATAGATCGTTGATATTCAGTTCTCAATTTATCAAAACATTTTTACAGTTGGCAGTTTAGTTCTCTTAGCCAAGGTTCATGCCAATCAATATGAATTGTTGTATTCAGTTAGATATGATAAGTTGTGTTGTGTGTGAACTTGAGTTTAATGAGCAAAATTGTAATTAATAACAAACATGCATAGGAATAGGAATATATATAGAAAATAGGCAACTGACAGTTATTTAACATTGTATTTAACTTACTTTGACATCTTCAATAAGGCTGATTAAGATGCCGCTAACCCAGCTAAAGGGCGCTATAATTGTTATTGTTATATTAACATTAATATCCATGAACAGCTAATGACATTTAAGCCTCAAGTTAAGTTAAGTCGACGACTTGAGGCTTAAATGCCAAGGTGAGTTAGTTAACAACAGAAATAGAAATTTAAGCGCTACATTTGAAATGGTTTTTAAAAATTCTCATCATTATTATGTTTTAAAACAGGGGTGCCGATCGCCTATGCACACAAGGCACATTTGTTTTTGTTATGCCCATGGGATATGGGAAGTAAAACAGAATACACAGAGGTAAGAAATTCTTGCACACTGAATTTTACACAAACAACTTGCAGCAAAACAAGAACAACTTTTTCCTTGTTGCTTCCCATCCATTTTCGGTGCAGGCAAAACAAAAACAATTGCATTGCGTCGGTTATCTTTTGCTAATCCGAATGTAATTTGTTGTTGTCTTATCGTTTTGTGTACACTGGAAAAGAAAAACTTGACTTCGCTTTCAAACGTGTGATGCCTGTGACTTTTTGAAGAAACATGTTTCTATTTTTTTTTCTGTGTACACATTGAAATAAAAAAAAAAGTTCGTTACAAGTATGCGTGTGATTTCTTGTATTTGTATTAGTGCGCGCACATCCATAAGGCAGCTTTGGGCACCCCTGTTTTAAAACATATACTAACAAAATTAAACTATTTGTTTTTATTCTTATTTTTGGATTTCAGTTGATCTTTAAGCCATGACCTAACTCAACCTCGGCACTCTTAAGTAAGGGTAAGTGAACAAATAAATCAACAAGATAAGCTTAATTACATTACTTTCTTAACTCATAACTCTAAATGCAAATGTCATGAAATCGATTAAGTTATCAGTTACTATCATCAGCCATAAAGAAGAGGCACAATGTGAACTCAAATTAATACAATTGTCCAGATACAGATACAGATTGTATCTCTATTCATATGAAAGTATTCATTACTTAAAAAACTGTGTGTTCCACTTAATTAACTCGAACCCAAAACCGAAACATTTATACCCAAAACCAAATGTTGACCCATCATGCTAAGTTTGGTTTGAGTATAATATATATATATATATAGTAGGCTGTCTGTAGAATTAGTAGTGAATAAAATTACTTTACGTTTCCCTCGAATGCGCTCCATCAGACGCTTTAAAACCCGCACGCCGGGAGTTCGATTTAGGCGCGAGTTCAATCTATTTGCAAAACCCTGTAAGATATCAGTGATTTCTCTTTCGAATACTTGCAAAAAGGCCTGTAAATCAATCAATCAATCTCAATTAACAAATTTATATAATTATAAGATAGTTGTTTTTTTTATTGCTATCCATCAGATACTGATACTCACGTTCATATGCATATTGAGTGCCACAATGCGATCGCTTTGTGTATAGGGAGCTGAAGCATCCTCATCAAAATCAAAGTGCACATTCTGCACATAAGTTATCTTCGATCCATCTCGGCTGAAATGCTTAACCTTCTTCTGTCGATATTGCCTGCAAAATTAGTTAAAATTTAAATATATAACAATCATTTAAACATATTTATATTTGACTTACTTGTAAACATAGGGTCCAATTTCTTCAACAATGGGAATGGCGCCGTGTTGTATCATTTCGGGATTTGTGACATTGAAAATGTAGACCTTAAAATTCAGCGGTTGTGGTAAATTCACAAAGCGTTTGTATTGCTCAGAACCATCGGATATAATAACACTCTAGAGTTGAAAGACACAGAGAGAATATGATAAATAGTAGATCATTAAAATCATTTAAATTGTAGACTAAAACTTTAATTTATTTACTACAACTTTTTTCCTATTAATTGTAAATTGTTTAATCTCAATACTATTTTAAAATCAAAAGGAACCGTAATAAAGAAAAAAATTAAATAATTTTTTTTCACATTTTAAAATTAATTTGTTCTTAAATCATAGATATTTTCAATGAATTTTTTTCAATCGATTGTTAATTAACATTTATTAAACAACATTATCGCGTTTTTTTATCCCACACTAAATAATTTATATGACGGCCAAAATGATGAATATGTGACTATAAAAGTCACATCGCCAAACTGACGACTATGAACCCGTTTTCTATCTTCCATTTTTATTAGGAGAAAAACAAAAATAAAAAGACAATAATTTTTTCAACAACACAGTGCATTCCAATATTATAATTAATTTATATTAATGTTAATTCTTTCTTATTTGTAATTCCTGCTGTGAAGAATTAACATTTGTTGTCGTTGACATCCAAGTGCAATGACCAAATTGGAAAACAAATTAATTATGCAAAACTTTTTAAAATATGTGTATTATTGGCCAGTAATTAAAGTGCCTTTGAAAATAATTTGCAAATAAACTGATTTATCGACTTGTGACCCTGTGAGACATTTAACACTCTGGTTACGCCTTGACTAGAAGTCTCAATAAATATTTACAATTCCCTTAAAAGGTGAATATATAAATATAATAAATAAAATTGGCAAAAAATAAAAACTAGCTTGAAACATGACTAGCAATATAATTTTTACGATTTTACGATTACAATTGAAGAATTGTCAAAAAATAAAACAGAAATCTTCGAAAAACAACATAAAAATAAGTCGACAATTTCAAGGTCAATGGACGCACTCAACTGTCAACTAAAAATATCGAAGAGCATACAAAACGTTTGATTAACCTTAAGAGCTCCTAACCAAAGAGAGTCCAAGTTAGCCAAGTTAACAATATCAACGCATTGACAATGGCCCAAAATTCAGTTGGCAGCCAAACAAAATAATAATAAAAAATACAACAAAATAATTATTGCGAAATTGACCAATTTTAACAATGTGTCGGCGCAAAGCAGAAAAAACAACAATAACAACAACAACAACAACAAGACAACATCAAAGTCAAAGCGAGTGCCAAAAAACGTGACTGAAATTTTAAGATTTTCGAATGCAAATACAAAAAAAAATACTGAGCATAAAGCGGTTCAGAATGTGTTCACTGATGGGGTCAATGCGGCGTATGCGTAATATTTAATTGCCGCTGCTTTCTAGATGACATAAATATCGGCGCATGTTTAGCCCAGTACTCACAGTAAACAGAGGCGTATGGGCTTATGACAAAGTTTTATTTTGACTTTTTAATTTGTTTTCGATTTTTCTATTATTAAATATTATTATTATTAAAACAAAATTTAATCTTGGTGTAAGCTATACAGAATCTGAGTTTGAATTATATTTTATCGAAAATTAAATATAAATAATAATAATAATAAATAATAGAACAGCTTTACAGCTATTTTTTCACTTTTGCGACTTAAAATTCTCAACTGGTTCAAGGGTATAGTATCATATCGATATTATCAGACCTCAAGTCAGCTAAAACTTACTTACTTTTAAACAATAATAAAATTAAAATTTATAAATTGGTAAAACTCTCAGCATATTAAATGTTAGGCATGCCAAAGATAATATTCCATCCAGTTTAATATTTTTTTTTCAACTTTTGTTTCAAAAGCATACATACGAATACTTAACATTAAAAAGTCATCAAGTCGGCGTTTTTAGTTGTTAATTGTTAGTCGCTTTCTAGATGACATAAATATTTATGGTAATTGTAATTGGCATTGCCTTTTAACCCATTGCACAAGAGCAACAACAACGTCAACTGTTTTAAAATCGAGCTGCAATTGACCATCGAGGTACTCGTACTTCAGGTGCTTTGAATCTTAATTAAATTTGGTTTGCTTTGCTTTGGTTTTTATTTGTTTTGAATTTTAAATAGAAATGGTTTTACACGCAAAATTGCCTTCAACTTGAAGGCGACAAAAACCTTACAAAAAAGTGCTGCTTTTTTCTTGGCCACATTAAGTTGAGTTTTAACCATTCTAGATTGCATCCGACAGATACGCAAGACACGGAACTTGGAATGGAGCTCATAAAAAACCACACAATGAATGACACGAGAAATGACCTCAGTCATGGGCGCCAGGTCGCAAGGTTGCCAACTGCGAGTACAAATAAATAGTTTAATTCGAGTTTCGAGACTGAAAGCATGACAACCCTAAAACAGCGCATTTAATGTGACTTCGGCTGCCATGGGCAGGGCCAGGGCAATTAAAAAGCGATGTGCGCATTCTAATTACGTTAACTATAAACAACAACTGAATTGTAAAACGAGAATCGTGAATTGTGAATCTGGCAATGAGTCAATTTTCACCCGGCCATATTCACCTTGAGTATTCACAAGAGAACCAACTAAAGATCTAAGCTCAAAGACAAATCTACACAGAAAAAAAAAAGCCGTTCTAAAATCAAGCCTAAAATACTTGATTTAAGCCTGCATTTTTTAAGTATGTTTCCAGGCTTAAGCTGAATAATCAAGCCTGTATCGGGATTAAAATGGTAAAATAAGCCCAAATTACTTTATTCTCTTTCGGCCTCTCTCATTTCAACTGGTTCGGTGGCTCAGTGGTAAGAGTCGCCGACCTGTTTGAAAAAAACCTGGGTTCGATTCCCACCGTCAATTAAAAACATAAAAGGTAAAAATAAAAAAATGTTAGTAAAAATTAATTTAAAAAAAAAACTATTAAAAAAAAAAAAATTAAAAAAAAAATTTAAAAAAAAATATAAAAAAAAAATAAAAAAAATAAAAAAAAAATGTTTAAAAAAATAGTTTAAAAAAAAATTAAAAAAAAAAGTTTAAAAAAAAATGTTTAAAAAAAAAGTTTAAATGTAACAAAAAAAATTATTTTCTTTTAGCCTGAATTTAAGAATTTCAGGATTGAATTCGGGATTGAAAAAATCAAGTATTTCGTACTTGATTTAAGAAGATCCGAGATTACCCCACTTCTGACATCGTTTCGGCTTGAATTCGGGCTCAATAGCCCGGATTTTTTTTTCTGTGTAGAGTAAATGTGATAACTTTTCAAATTGTTGTCTTGCTAAATTTTAAAACATTGCTGAATGGGTATTAGCAAAAACACTTTTAAAACAAGCGTGTTCCCGACTATAGGATACCCATTACTTATTAAATAAATGTAAAATATTTTTATTGCATACTTTTAGGCATTTGCATTGCTTAAAAACTTAAATCAGCCATTACTATCTTTCAGTTTGTCCGATATTTTTAAGATTTGGTAGTAATAGTAGTAAGTGATATTACTTTACTTATTTAATTTAATTGGGTATAAATAAAAAAAGAAAATTTTTGTTTCTAAATCTTTTACTATTATTATTATTTTCAATTTAATGTGATGAATTACCTAAGCGCTTTCATCATACGATTATAGAAATAGATTAGATCTAGTTAAATGCATTCATTGAGTTATTTTTATTCCATCAAACTTGTTTTGTCCAGCAATTTGACTAGAGACATTCCCAGTAGAGACATTTCCAGTGCATTTTTTAGCGTGTTCTGCAGTGTCATTTTCATTGCGATAACGAAACTCGAAACTGTTTTGGGCCCTGTTGTAACTTTTTTAGATCGTCGAGAGATATTTGGTAATCACTATAGGCAATGGTAATGAGTTGTACCTGCTCATTAATGTAATGCATTCATGTTCTATTGAAGGTCGTGTTTGACATTGACAATTTCACAATTTGTCAATTTGGACAGCCTAAAGTGCATTATGTAATCACTACAGCTTTTTAGAACTCTGAATCATTCAAGTGCCAGTGATGTGAGTTTTAAAAAGAGTCATATACGTAATTTCACGCCTTTATAACTGAGTAAATAATTAGTAGTTTTCGAGAGTTTAAAGATAATAATACTAATTCATTCATTTTATTCCATTATCAATTTATACGCTTTAAAATAGTGGTTTACGTTCTGATATTGAAAAGTCCAAAACCAAATTACATTTGTAATTTAACGAGTCCTTTATTCATTTATTGATTCATTGATATTTTAAACAGATTTAAATTCTTTTCATGCAGTCGCTAATTTACCAAAAATATCGATCAACAAAGTGGGCAATTTAAATTGAATTGTTCCTGTAAGATAACTCTTATCTCTCTGATTGATAAATTTGCATAGCATCTCTGACTCTTGCTTTATGATCTCAATAATAAAAGCAAGATGATATAGAGTATATTAACAATTCAATAATATTTATTGACTAGCAATTTATGAAGAGCTTGCATTGTTTGTTTGCCTGAGAGAAAACTTGCAATTAGCAGATAAATAACTATCTGAAAGATACGGTCATGAAAAAATTGAATAGAAACGATTATTTTTTTTTATTTAAAAAATTGCTTTGGGAAAACAAAAAAAAAAAAAAAATTTTTTTTAGTTGCATAATTTTTTACATAATATCTATTTCAAATTAAACAAAACAATGGCATTCAATATTCATGCGTAGCTTTTTATATTTTAACTAAATGATTGGAATAAAATGTCAAATTGTTCCATTATGTAAATTCTAACACTTATTCACTATTTTTTTTAGAAATTCTGAAACTCACCTGTTCGACCTTTTTGTGAATCATGGTGGGGAACAGTGACCAACCACAGTATCCACCCAGAACGGCAACAAGGACGCCCAGGGCGCTGACAATCAGTGACCAATGGATCATTTTGTTGTTGTTGTTGTTGCTGTTGTTGTTGTAACTCCAATTAACTTCAGTTAAAGATCAAGATCAAGTGCTGCTGACCCATAAGCCAATTTGTGAACCGGGCTCAAAAAAAGTTATTCGCTTCAACTTCAACTTGAATTTAGCCGGCAAATTCAATCAGCGCATAGTTTTTTTTTTGTGATTTATTTATTAAAGTCGCCTGACCTACGTCAAGATAGTTGTGGTTGTTGTTGTGGTTGTTGTTGTTGTTGTGGTTGTTGTTGTGGTTGTTGTTGTTGTTGTTTGTTGGTTTTTTTTGTTGGGGTGCCGAAACAAAGCGCACTATTTATAAGATATACGCGCTTTCAGGTTTTGCCTTTTTGTTATATATAAGTATATACTTATACATATATACATATATGTATATTTTGAAATAAACAAGTTGTTGAATGCGCTGCGATGCGTTCGTTGTTGTTGTCGTTGTTGGGGTTAGCTTTAGCTTCGTTCACTTTACTTTATTTTACTTGGTTTGGTTTGGTTTAGTTTTCGGTTTGTCTTACATATGTATAAATATATGTACACATATAAGAAATATTGTAATTTATAATGTCTTTTATTTTGCTGTGTTGTCGTAGTAAAAGCGTTGAAAAAAACGAGTTTTCGCCTAAGCGCTTTGTTAGGTGAAAGCTTTTGTTTTTTTTTTTTATTAATATTTTTTAGGTAAAATATATTTGTGACTAATTTAATTGGGTCGACACAAAATGACGCGCTGAAGCTCATCCACCAACTGACAGCTCAAGATATTTGCGACACATTTTTATTTGTTCTATACACACACGTTACAGGGTTTCAGATATAATCTAGGGTGGGATATAGGTTATATATGAGGAGCGATAAAATCAACACACATTTATTTAACAGGAGCACGCGAATCGAAGAAGGTCAAGCATCGATTTAAATACTCTTTTTTTTTTACTTTGTTATTTCATTTATTTTGGTCTTAATTACCGGGAATATTCGGTAGTTTGGTAGTTGGTTTAGTTTTCAGTTCGTTGTTTATAGAGATCGTTGCGCGGATTTAAAGCAACGCGGCGCTTGGAACAACCGTAAACGACTGCCAAAGTTCAAGACAAGCTCAGAGCAAAATGCGGCGACTTCGTCACTCACTCAACTCGCCTCAACTTGTGAGCAGCTGGCGACCTCCTCTCCTCCTCCTCCTCTTCCTCCTCCCGTCCTCTCCTACCCCTATACACTCTGAGAAAAATACACTAAAGTTTTTTAATTTTTATGATTTAGCTATTTTGCCCTCTGACTTTACGTTAAATATGCAAATAGTCAATGTAAAGTCTCTGAATTAAATGCGAATAATAACATAATTTATTTTTTAAGTAAGCTTTTTTATTTTATAAAATTTCGTTTTTATCATAAAGTGTTTAAATATCAAATTGCATAGTATAGATTAAAAGTATGAAAAACTTCTAAATAAAAAAAAATTCAAATTACATTTCAGTAAAAGTAAAATGCCCTTTTTAAAATATAAATAATTTTATCTTTAAAACTCCAAAATTTTTTAATATTTTTAAACAAGATTCAAAGAAACTTTCAAAGATTTTATTACTAATTAAAAATGTGATTATATTTAATTATATTGTATAGATTGCTAGTTTAAAAAGCTTCTTAAAAAACTTTTAAATATTTAGTTTTAAGTTTGATTAAAATCAAAGTGATTTAAATATTTTACCTGTGCTTTTACGTTAAATATAAATATAGTCATTGTAAAGTAATTGAATTAAATAAGATTTATTTTATCATTTATTTTATAGCATTTACATTTTATCCAACATAAATAATTCATAAAAAATATTTTTCCTTTTTAAAATATAAAATTTTGTAATTTATTTGTGTAGTTATATTGAATAGATTGTATTTATAAAAATATTCTGAAAAAACTATCGTAATAAATTTTTGTATTTAAATGTATTATGATAAAATAAATATGTAATATATTTACAATGCGCTTTTTCGCCCAGTGTAAGCCCTCTGAGCGATCAGTCTGCACAGGTAGCCCTGTTAATTGACTGTGAAGAGAAACAAATAGAGACAGAGAGATAGAGAGAGGGAGACAGATAGATAGATTAAGAGGAAGAGGGAGAGCGAAGCGAGTGCCACATTGACAGCTGCAAGAGTTGAAAATTTGTTGGGTCTGTCTCAAGTCCCAGGTCTTTAATGATGCTGTGAATTGTTGAGTTGTTGGTGTTGCTACTGCTGTTGTTGTTGTTGTTGTTGTTGTAACTGTGTTGCTGATGAGCAACACGTTTTTATGTTGCTTTTTGTGTAATTTGGTTATAAAAATATGGGCGACCCATTAGCAAATTAGTGCAACTAAATTCGCTTTATTTTTTTTCTATCTTTTTTTTTCAATTTTATTTTTCAGTTTTTATTTTCTTCAAAAATTGCGTTAATTTATGTTCGATTTTGGGCAAAAATTTAGTTGCGGGACTTGTGTATTGTAATAAAAAGTGAACATATATTCTCGGTTTTTGTCAACTATCTTTAAGGTCAAATCGCTGCATCTCACTCTCTCTCTTTTTCACACTCTCTCTTTCTCAATAAGAATTGTCTCTTTGGGGTCTCTTTGGATTTCTGCAGCTCTCTTTAAAAACCCGCGTGGGTGCATTTTTCGAATGGCAGCAAAAAAATATGAAAAGAAAGATAAAAAAAGCCTAACGCATTAACAGGTTTTTTTTTTTTTGGTTTTTGTTTTTGGTTTTGGTTTTGGTTTTGTGCGTGCCACGAATTTTATAAAAGGCACGACATCAACAACAACAGCAGCGGGTGAAGCTTTTGTTGAACTTGACACGATTGTTGTTGCTGTTTGTTGTTAATTTACAGCTGTTGTTGTTGCTGTTGTTATTGTTTTTGCTTATCTAAATTGCCGTTCAGTGGTTGTTGTAGTTGTGCAAAAATGTAAAGCTTTTAATATTAAACGATTGAAAAAGAAAAACAATAATCAAATTCGGAAACTAATTGAAACTATGACATGATAAAACTCATTAACAATAATGTAAGTCACAAATTGTTTATTTATTTATAGTATATATGTTTATATATTTATTAATTTACTTATTAGTTATTTATTTATTCAATTATTAAGTTATTTATTTATTAATTCAGTTATTTATTTATATACTAATTTTTTTTTTATTTATTTATTTACTTATTCATTTTTAAGCTAAAAGCAGCCTACACAATAATTTTAATATAAATTAAATATCAAAACTTAAACAAATTTAAGTAACAAAATAAATCAAAGTTGAAAATAACATAAATTTATTTAAAATTTTCTTAATTTTCATTAACATATTAATGTGTAATTTTAGTTTGTTGCGATTTTCTTTAAAAACTTTTAAATTTGACTTACAAAATTTGCCAGCTCCTTAGTAAAGTTGCTAGGCTTTTAATTAAAATAATGCTGCCACATTCCTTTTAATTATTTTGTTGCATTATTCACAATTTAGCCTAGTTTTTGAAGGGTCCTGAACCCAGTTCAGTTTTTTTGTATTTGCGTGCAGTTCGTTGATATCGCAATTTAAATATTTATTGCATTTTTTATGCCTTGCTTGTCACTTGACTAGCGAGCAAAGCAAAGCAACTGGCACATCCTTTTTTACCCATAAGGATACACACAAACACACAGGCATAGACATAGACACACAGACACAGTGTGTCCTCGTTTGTGTGACCTGAAAATTAAATTCAAATCTCGAGTAAATACCTAGAATAGGCCAGAAAGAAGGCAAGTAAGAAAGAGAGAAAAAAAAAAGACAAGAAAATATTTTGGCAGTTTGTGCTCTACAAATTGATTGCATGTGTGCTCCGAGCTGAGAACGATTATATCGTATGGTGTAAAAATCAAATCAAATCGAAATCTTAGACATTTGATATGAATGAAGTATGAAATTTCACACGGCATCCAAGAACAATCAAAATTCGAACTCAACATGCAAAAATCACAAAAGCACACAAAAATATCCTCATGGCACAAAAATATCCGATGGCGTGCAGTTTATAGATAATTTGATATGTGGTGATGTCAGTCAACCAGTCAGTCATTCACTCAATCAGTTTGCCAGTCAGTCATAGTAGTCATCAGTCAACGATTGCCAACTGGCACAAGGACATGGCAAAGGTAGAAGTTTCTGTTTTTATATGCGATTCGGAATGCATTTCTAATTTTTATTATGCTTGCCAGTTGCAAACTGCAAATCAAACCAATCGTTGCCATATTCTGCGTATTCTTTGCCCCAATAAAAACAAAAACAAAAAAGCTTCAAATGCAATTAAATGGATTAGGCGGCATGCAAAACGCAACGAGCATTAAATGAGGGCAACGCGGCGTATGAGCAATGCATAACAAAAGGCTCTTCACCGTGCCTGCAAATACGTATACTTGTTACTCGTTGAGTGCCTGGGTAGCTTGTATTCGTATAATCAACATAATATACTTTTTTTTATATTTGTCATATATTTTTTAGCATTATTTTACATTTTACAATTTCGATTTAATTTTATTTAACCTCTTAACATATTTTGGAAGACATAAAGTTATTGAATTATATTTTTACCAAAATTGTATTATTAATGCTAATTAAATGAAGTTTTTTTTTACAAATATTTAAAGCCAATGACAAAATTTTAATTACTTTCAATTTGTATAATAATATGATTATTTTTTTAATTTTACAATTTCTACTTTTTAATCTTTGATATAAAGAGATAATACAATTTTCAGGGAGGGTAAGCAAATTATTATTATTATTTTTTGGCTTACTTTTTATATTATTATTTATTTATTTTTTTCTAGTTTACTATTTTTTTAATTTTTAGCGATAGCGCTTTATTCGTTTGTTGTTTGTTTGGGTGTTTTATTATTTTAATTCAATTTTAACATTTAAGATATAAAATTTAATACTAAATTTAAAGAAGCACGAGTAATTATTCAGACCTTCGATTTTATTTTACTATTTACAGTCGAACTTCCCTAACTCGAATCACCATTATCCAAAGAAAAGGTTCGAGTTAGGGAGAAATTCGAGTTAGAGAGTTCTTTTTCCTAAGATTATTAATTTTACTGCCACTCATTTAGTTCGAGTTACAGAGAAATTCGAGTTACAGAAGTTCGAGTTAGGGAAGTTCAACTGTATTTTTGATTTTATATTTTCGTTTTTTTTTTTATTTACTCTTGGTAATTTTTAATTTTGTAATTTATTTATTACATATTCATATATTTTTTTTAAAATTTTTATTTCTTATTTTCTTATTGATTATTTTTATGTATTTGTTTTTAATTTTTTATATTGAGTGAAGGGTATCTTTCAAGTCGAAAGCTCGCGGAAGGTGTTTGCACTCGTCAGTTGTTGGTGTTTGTTTTGGGTGTGTCTATCCAGAGAGCAATGCCAGAGCTTTGGCCTGGTCAAATGAACATGAACATGAACAGGGGCTTAAGATAAAGGGCCAAAGGGGCCCCTCATCAAAGTCTCAACTGGCACTCCAAGGTGCATGGACATCATGGCCGTCTAGGCCTGGCCTAAAGTGAGCGACCGATTGATGAGCAGTTGACTTGACTTCTTCTCCTCCTTCAAAGTCCCATTCCTACTGGGGTATCCTTTGTCTGCCTGCTTTGAAACTGTGTCATTTGGAGAGAGTGCTAAAAGATTTATGTGCTCGACTCTCGCTTTTCTCTTTTCCTATTGCTGTCTCTGTTTGACACTCGTCTGTCTTTTGCTCTCAATAAGTGGCAGGCTTAAGTGTGTCTCAGAGACAGACAGACAGACAGACAGGCAGGACATGTGTGTTTTTTTCAATTCATACATTGTTCTCCTTGATGTTGTTATTGTTGTGGTTGTTGTGGTTGTTGCTGTTGTGCCCTGCAGCAAAGCATTTCTGCATAATTGCCAGGTCCGTTGACTGTTCTACAGTTTCGACCCTTTCAACTGAACTTCAACTAAGCCAATTGCTTCGGATTTGCGGATTTATGCAGCTGAGTGAATAATGTAGTAATAAAGTACTCCATACTCTACTTGATTATCTTTACAAATCAACTGCGCGCTGAGGAATATGATTTTTAAGAAATCACAGTTATACGCTGTAGTTAAATCTTAAATTTTGAATTTTTGAAGAGTTCCCTTTGCTTAAACATACATTTTTTTTTTGAACGAAATATAAATTTAAATGCAGAATGGGTTTAAATGCCAAACCATTATCAAAATGACATATCATTGGGAAATTGGTTAAATTTTGAAAATGTTTTAAAAGTTTCAAGCAATTTAAAATGAGGTTTTATGCTAATTATGACATAAGATGTTGATTAAATATTAAAGCTTAATAATTAATATATTGCATTTTTGAAAAAGACAAGAAATCGATATTTTTGAATTTAGTTGCCCATTTTTTCAATGTACATATAAAATTTATTTAACATATAGTAACAAATTTGACATTAATTTCTATACATTTTACGTCAAATTTCTTTTTCAATAGTTATCACATAACTTTTTTTGACATTGAGAAAACGGGCCTAACTATAATTAGTCTCAAAGTCTACCTGTTAAGTTGACTGACTAAATCTTCAATTTTCTATTCGATCGAATTCTATTAAATTTGCCAGTGATTTCCACTTAACGTCAACGCTGGCCACCTGCGCAATAATTCCAAAAAATGAATTATTGAGCATAAAGATTTCATCGCACACACACCACACACTCATACACACTTACACACACACACACACGCACACACACACAATCGCAGTCGCAGTCGTTGTCCTTCGGAGCAGTCAGCCCAGGGACGCAATGCAGCCTGCAATGCTGGAGGCCATTAGTCTGAGAGGAGAAAACACAAGGGACAAGGCTATAGCCGACTACGAGATACCCTAAGCACTGGTTGTACTCACGTACAACTTACACTGAATGGTATAAACTCATTGATATGGTGTTGTGAAATTCTTATCATTTTAAATATTCTTAACTTTTATAATTGCCCCAAACCAAAATGTTGTGAAAGAATAATGAAATTTTAATATCTATAAAAATCAAACACTGATTAAAATAAAATTATATAATTCGCTATTAGTTTAGATATCTCAAACAACAAAACAGTTGTTTATTCTAAGACTTGATTTTCGACTAATCCAAAATCCAAAATCTAAAACAAACTCGATCTGCGTGCAATATAGACGAACCTACATACCAAGTTTGGAGTCTCTAGCTCTTATAGTCTCTGAGATCTTGGCGCTATTGCAGACTGACAGACGGACATGGCTATATCTGCTCGGCTGTTGATGCTGATCAAGAATATATATACTGCCACCCCTCCTTCTACCTGTTACGCACATTTTTTTTTGTGTACAGACCCCTGTAATTTTTTTTAAAAACGGGTTCTAAATATCTTAATAATAATTGTATTGAATTTATTGACGTCTACAAACAGTCGAGCAATAAGAAAAAAATATAATATCAGTTTAAATGTTAATAAACAATTTAAATTCATAGCTGAACAGATTAAAAATTTAAAAATTTCTAATTCATTCGGATATTTATTGTCTGCTTTAATATTTAAAAAACATAGCACATATTTAAAGCTGATTTTACTTTCGTCACAGGGTATAGAAACAAATTAAACTAATGAGAATAAGGCAGGATGAACGCGAAAGGAAAATTCTTGTGAAAGGAAAACGCAGCTTGTTCAAGGCCCGAGCTCGTCCCTGTCTCTCACACCCAAACACACCCCAACCCGCTTCATTCCTCCAAGCCTCGCTCTTCATCCCCTTGCGCTTTGGGCGACTCATAATAACACGCATACGCCGCGTTGCACTGCGAAACAAAATCAAAACATAAAACCGAGCGCAGACCCAAATCGAGTAGTTGCACTGGCTTTCAGGTGACGAGTAAGAGGAGGAGGAAGCGGAGTGAGGAGGGAGAGGATTCGGGGTTTTTAGTTTTATTCTTGTTTGGGTTTTTCAGCTGCACTTCGTGGCAACATCGTCATCGTCATCGGTAATTTCGCTCGTCAGGAGCGCGTGACCGGCCGGAGAGAGATAGAGAGAGAGTGAGAGAGAGAGCCGAAGGAGTTTCTCTATATAATGATGATAATGATGATGATGATGAACCAACATAATCGCAGTTCGTGCAACGCTGGCAAAATTGCATTTCGTGCTGTTTCAGTTAGTCAGTTGTGTTTGAGTTTCGAGTCCGTGCAGTGCCTGCGAGCGGAGTCTCTTCAAATACCGAGTCCGAATACCGAATTCGAGTTCCGAGAAATAGAAGAAGCAGCAGAGACAGAAGTAGAAATAGAAGCAGCAATAAAAACAGAACCAGTGCCTCGGCCGAGTGCAAAAAAAGCGAAAAAGCAAAGCAAAAAGCAAAGCAAACAAGTGCAGTATCTAGTGTGTGTGCATTTGTAGCTGTAACTGTAACTGTATCTGTATCTGTATCCGAATCTGTGTGATAGCATAGATACACAGATACTTACACACATTTGCAGCACCGCGTGAAAAGTGAAAACAAACCAGGCCAATCGTGAATTGTAAATTGAAAATCAAATTACAAAATAGATAATAAATAAAAACCGTACGACGCACAATCATTAATATTATTATTGAAGAAGCAAATAGAAATGTCGACGCTGCCATTTCTGCTGAGTGTGGCCGACGAGCTGGACAACATCCACACACAGTCCTACATGGATGACTTTGGCCTGGGCTTCCATCCGCATCGGCAGTACTATCGGACGCCGACCATCCAGCTATCGCTGCCCGCGAGCAGCGACTGGACGGGCCGGGATTGGCAGGGGCGACATGCGCGTTATCGCAGCTACAAGTTCTACGATGACACCCAGAACAATCTCGAGGAGGTCGACGAGGACACCACCACGCAACGGTACCCATTTTATTACTGGTTTAAAAATACAAATTGAATTTGCAACAAATTATGTTGGAAGCAATGCCATTTAACGAAACCAAACATAGCTTTATTTTTTTGTAATTTTAAAATTGTTTAAAAAAAAAATGTATTTTAGTGTCATAATTTTTGCTTCATATTTAAAAAAACTCAAGAAAAAAAGCCAAAGGAAATTCTTTACTTTAAGGAATTCAATAATATTTTTGGGCATCTTTTTATAATATTAAGTTAAGTAATGGTTTTAAAACCAGAGCTCGCAAATAACAGTTGACCGTTTTTCCTTTTGTGATCTACTTACGAACATAACCGAAAAAAAACATGCACACTTGCTCTTTGACTGAGCAGAAAAATTCGATTCTCTTTCTTTTTGTTTTTCGGTTGAGTATTCTGAGTTGAACTAATCTAGTAAGTTTTTTTTAATAACTATTTATGGGGAGAAACCGATTGAGTGCTCAAAATATGAGAGTCACCAGGTGTACAAAAAAATGAAAAACTCAGTGCAAACGGTCATTAATATTTTTTTTATGTTCCATTTAGATTTTTTAAAATTTGGAAAAGTTTACCAATATTTAGTGGGCTTTAATAACAGCATGAATACCCGATTTACTTCCCGTACACATAATAAATTTACATACATATATTGTTATTATTTATTCAGGGTTAAATTTTCTGGGCTTAAGCAGTTGGGTTTCTGCGACAGAATAAAATAAAATAAATAAATACAAAGACTTAATAACCCGAGAAAAGGGAATCAAAAAAATTGATTTTTGTCTGAGTAAATACTGATATGTTCCAAAAACTATGTGAACTGTTTAATTCTGACAAATTGCCTAAAAAGTCAGTAAATAACAGTTATTTTTGAACAACAAAAAAAGGTCAACTGTTATTTGCAAGCTCTGAAAGGAATTCAATAATATTTTTGGGCAGCTTTTTATAATATTAATTGAAGTAATTGTTTTAAAACAGTGGTGTCCAAGCTCACAAAATCAAACATTGCGCTTGTGTGAAATGAATTAAATTAAATATATTTATTATCCGAACTGTCGTATCTTTACAGTTGTCAGCGTAAAGAGAGCATAAAAGATATTATAAAAGTTTTTGTAAATATACTCGTAATTTTGATTGAAATTCTCCATTGAAAAGTACTTTTAAAACTTGAAAAAAGCATAAAGTCTGTAGTTGAAAAAAGTTAAAATTGTGGAATGCCTAATAAGTAATATTTGATATTGACTTTTTCCAACTTTTGCCTGCACAATTTTGTTTTCTTAGTATTAAATTAGCAATTCCGAATATGGGTTTTGTTTTCCTAAGATTTGTTTGCAAGTTTTCGTATTCGTAGAATGATTAGTACAAATTCTTTTAGGGAGCCGAGGGAGTTGAGGGAACAGAGGCCACAACCGCAGCAGGACAACAACAAGGAGCAATCACAGACACAACATCAGCAGCAACAACAACAACAACAACAACAAGCACACACTGCCAAAATGGTGATGGTCAAATCAAATTCCCATGACGTGGGCGTCGGTGGAATGGGATTGAATCTAAAGTCTGGCGAGGAGGAGGATGATGAGAACATTGATCGCACCGTTCGCATGTATAATTTATCAAAGAAATGCTGCAAGAATTATTACAGGCACGCCCTCGAAATGGACGCAACTGGGGCGAGTGGGCGTGGCAAGTGCAATCATCAGCTGACACCAACAGAATCCAGTTCCGAGGAGAGTTTACAGAAGGTGCCATCGCCCATTGAGTTTCTCACGTGTTTTCTGGTGAAGAAGTCGCGTGGTTCCAAGCTCAAGAAATCATAGAACGCGGCTGTGTTGTTGCCAACAACAACAACAGCAACAACAACAGCAGCAGCAACAGCAACAGCAGCAACAACAACAACTATAGCAACAACAACAACAACATCAGTGACATCGTCATCGGAGTCAAAGCGTCGCAGCAATTGTTTCTGAATGTTGGCCAGAGTCGGTGTGCTTTGTGGCCAGGCCTGGAGCTGGCTGCAGCGTTGTGGCGAGTTGCCCAGCACTGAGCCGACAGCCCTGCAGCCCGCCACGCGCCTGGGACGCATTACCTACTAAGTAGGCGACTAGGCGACCCACCCACCCAACAACAACAACTGAAAAAGGGGCGTGGCACACGCGACTCATACGCAAAAGATTAGCATTAATATTTTGGTTTAAGTTTGATGGTAATGACAACCCTATGGATCGTACACAGAGAGAAAAAAGTCGTACGCACAAAATAAAATTAAATCTAAGAAAAATATCCTAATTTCATGTGAAAAATCAGAGACAGTAACGTAGAAAATATTTTTTTTTTTTTTTTTTTATTATAAAATTATTGTTTTTGTATCTAAACATTTTAATTAAAAAATCTTTTATAAAAAAATACTTAATAAAAACTGAAATAAGCATGTTTAATATTTATTGGTATTTTAATATCTGTATTCAATTATTTTCAATATTTTAATTGAAATAAGTTTTAAACCAAACATTTTAAAAATAGCAAATATGAAAAAATACTTAAATACTTTGTTGTTTAATTTTTTTTATAAATTTAGTTATTTATTTTAGGTTATTAACTGTATTTAATTAGTATTTACGGTATTTTAAGTAAAAACCTTTTATAACTAAAATAAGAATAATACTAAAAGTACGAAATAAGCGAAAAATATTTAATCATTATTTTGATATTTCGCCAATTTCTGATCTCTGATTATGGTTTAAAAAAAAAATTGGTATTTGGAAACTGTTTTTGAAACTGCACTTAAGCACTTGACTTTTTCGCTCTGTGTATGTAAGAGTTAAGAGCCAAAAACAAAAGCAAATGGCAACTGCAAAATGTCGCTTGAAGCCACAGCGCAAATATTTCGAATTATAAATTAAATAATAACACACCGAAATTATGTTTTTAGAATTATGAAACTAAATGCAATACACAATTTTTAAAGCCCGATTTATATACGAAAACTATGAGAATTTGTTAAGCAAACGTTTTTTATATGAATTTTTTGATACCAAACCAAAGCAAACAGAAAACGAATATTTATATATATACTTATATATACAATACACTAATAATACATAGTGTACTTGTAGAATTGGCTAAGTTTAAGGACAAACAAACACATATTCGAACTATCGATTTAAAAAAAAAAAAAACAAATGAAAAACTAACAAAAATTGTCGAAAGTTTTGACAAAGTGTTGGAATGGGTTCTGTGGAGTTCTGTTTCAGTTTTTGTTTCTTTTTTTAAGTCAGGAAAATGGAAAACAATAACAACAACATTTATGGACCTTGTGCCGATTTCATTCTTGTTATTGAAGAGTCAAAACAAATTGTTAACTTGGCCTCTAGTCTATCTTGAATGAATTTGATTGCTTTGCCAACTACAAAATATTTTTCGTGTTCTAAATGTATTCGAAATGAGAATTTTATATAAATGTATATGTATGCGGAGTAAAAATACACTTTTTGCACTAACAGAGTTTAGTATGAATTTAGAACTGCAGTATATACCATAATCGTAGATACTAGTATCTAATTATCTAATTATAATTATTATTATTACAACCCATAGCTTTATAAGAGAATAATCATGATGTTATTGCATATTAACTCACTCTCGTATTTACTGCTAGATGTTACTTGATGTCAATCAATCAATCATAATGGAAATATTCGAAAAATTCCGATTACTTACTAGAGTACTTTAAGAACTCTCTCCCAAAACATGACAAAGTAGAAAACGTTTTTGATCTAGAAACAAAATACAAATACAACTAAATACACAACTAAACTCAATACTTGTTCATATATTGTATTTATACATAGAGCAGGGCCAAAAACTGTTGGCTCCAGTTATTGTTATTGTTAAATTTAGAATTTTGTTGGAAATTTCTTCTAAGCACTCTACAAATTTGAAACAACATACTTTAGAAACGCGACGCATATCATAAAAAACATAAAAAACAAATGGAAACTACAGCTAAATCGTATCGAATACATATTTAACTTAAAATTCAATAAATAAAAGTGTAACAAAAATAAAAAACCCGATTTCTTTTTGCTTATAATTATTTAAAGCTTCAAGCTCTTATTTTCGCTTCGTGTTTTGAATAATAACAAGTATAATCATTTAAAGCCTTTACAGATTTAATTTTGTTTGCCTTGAGCACAGACAAGGACATGCGCCATGTCCTTCTGTCCTTCAGTCCGCAGACTAAAAACTTGACACTTGCATTAATTTTCCAAGCGTCAACTCAAAAATTTCAAGTGCAAGACACAAAAAAAAAGAAGCGTAAAAAAGTTTTAGCAAAAATATGCGCAGAGGAATGTTTGAAAATGGTGTGTGACCTTTGCTGAAAAAGGAGGAGGACACACAGTAAGTGGCATTAAGTGTCCTTCCGCTGTCCTTTTGCTGCTGCGGTTATCCTGGCCCTGGATTCGCCAAGGATTCGCTGTCATTTTTTTTGGAATTTGAATTTGAAATGAACTGCGGTGACAATTTCCGCATTTTCCCTGTCAAACACTTGAAGAAAAGTCTCACATAAAAAAAAAAAACACCAAACAACACATTATTTAACTACACCTTCACTTTCCATTTCCATTTCCATGCGGATCGCAACTCTATTGGGTTCAATAGCACAGCACGAAAATAGACTAATAGACTAATAGACTGGCCTCCTCTGCTGCCACGCCCCCTCTGCCCACCACGCCAATAAATACATCTTTGCTTTGCTTCGTTTCGTATGCAAACAAGTGCACACGTTGTGGGCGTGGCAGGGGCAACGGAATGGACAAAAGCAAAAGGAAATGCAGCCCTCGTTGTGTTCCCTTTGTAGCCCAGTACCCTACAGGGAACACAGGCTTATCAGTTTCTGGCAATGCCTTTTACTCTGCATAGATAAAAAGATCTCACTGACTGGAAGAGACTTAAGTATTTCAATTAAACTATTAATTTTTTTATTAAATTAAAAGTATTTTATTCAAAAATTTGAAAAATTTCCCATATTAACTTTTTTTTTGCGAATTTATTTATTTTTTTTTAACTTTTCATAGATAAAAAGATCTCACTGACTAGAAGAGACTTAAGTATTTCAATTAAACTATTAATTTTTTTCCTAAATTTGTTTTTTTTTATTAAATTAAAAATATTTTATTCAAAAATTTGAAAATTTTCCATTTTAATTCTTTTTTTTGCGAATTTATTTATTTTTTTTTTAACTTTTCATAGATAAAAAGATCTCACTGACTAGAAGAGACTTAAGTATTTCAATTAAACTATTAATTTTTTTCCTAAATTTGTTTTTTATTAAATTAAAAGTATTTTATTCAAAAATTTGAAAAGTTTCCCATTTTAACCTTTTTTTTTGCGAATTTATTTATTTTTTTTTAACTTTTCATAGATAAAAAGATCTCACTGACTAGAAGAGACTTAAGTATTTCAATTAAACTATTAATTTTTTTCCTAAATTTGTTTTTTTTATTAAATTAAAAGTATTTTATTCAAAAATTTGAAAAATTTCCCATTTTATTTTTTTTTTGCGAATATTTTTATATTTTTGTTTTAACTTTTCTTGTGTCTGAGAAAACGAGTTTTCTCTTTCTTTGAATATTTCGCATAATATATATTTATTAATGACTGTGCTGATGAGAGAACTGGGCACCCAAAAGTCGAGCAACTCGACTGTAGCATTTTTACTAGTTTTTCTTTATTTTTTTTTGGGTCTTGTGTTGTGTTGTCTTGTCCCAAAGTGAACTGAAACTTTTTACGTGCTGGTTTCTGGTCTTGACTTGACTTTGTTGTTGCTGCGGCGTGTTGCACTCTTTTTATGGAGGGGCAAGAGGAGAGGGTAGGGTAGGTTGCAGTTTTGCACGGCCAATTACAGTTTAAGTTGCACTGTGTCTTCAACTTTCAGCAACAACGACGCCGCATTGCAGAGGCAGCCCGTGACGTGGTTCGCGTTACTGAGTTTGCCTGTACCAGAACACAGAGAGCGGTTGTCCTTTTGTGGTTCTAGACAAGGATGCGGATGGGAATGAAGAGAGAATGACAATGACTACCTTGGCGACTTGGTCACAATTTACTTGGGCATTGCAACTTGCGACTTCATTTGTAACTCGACTCTCGCCTTCCAACTAAACAACCTCTACTCGTATTATATGTTATACTTATTGATTTCTTGTAATTAGTTTGACACAATTTTCATATTAGCTTTGCCGTTGCCGTTGCCGTTGCCATTTTGCATGCATTTATAGTAGTTCTCCTCATTACGTATACGTGATTTGGCGACATTATTAATTTACACATTTTGCATTTACATGGCCTACTTTCAGGCGGCTGCTCGAAATTTCTGGCATTTACTGCAGCCATTAATTTGAAATACTTATTAAATATTAGTGACTTAAATTTTATTTTGATTGAATTACTTTACATAACTACAATTATATATTTTGAATAGTTAAATAATTACCAAAAACAAAATTGGTTTGCATTTTATTTTTCCAAATCAAAATTTAATGGTTTTTTGCCACTTAGGCTTTGAACTAGTTGAAAAATTTAGTTTTCACTTAATTGTTAGTGCCACTAAATATTTATTTATAATTTTTTGTTGCCATTAAATTATTAGTAGGAATTTTCTTTCCCATTATATTTTTAGTTGTGATTTTATACCAAATTGAAATTTTTATCTCCACTCAAAATTTAGTTTTTAACTGTGTTATTTAGAAACAGCGACATTTCATTTGTTTTTATTTTAAAAACGATAGTAATTAAAATGTCTAGAGATCTATTTAAAGCTATTGCAATAATTTAAATTATTATATTACAAATATTTCTATTTATTAACTTTAGTTGTAAACTGTTTGATTATTTTATTGTCTATTCATAAAATCATAGAAAATTGCTCAGACTTTTGACGGTTTTTACAGCAATCTATATATTTATTAATGACTTTATGCGAGTGTTTTCGATGCGCTCAAAGATATTTAGATAAAGACACTTGGATAATTTGGATCATTGGGTCGACATTAAACATGCCTAAAAGCTTAACATTTCATAAGCGTTTAATATAGAACATAACAAAATACGCGTATTTGTTTTTTTAGCTGCCCGATTTTGTGCACAGAGCTCACATTGTAAAATATGATTTAGGATTTTTTATGTGGCCAATAACATAAACCAGTCTAGGAGTCTTTTGCGGAGGTGTTGTCAGTTCAGTTCACAACGCGCGGCCTCATAAACTCGAGCGGCAAACTGACAAAATGTTGCGCCAATCGAACAAATGGCTAAGAATATTTTGAAGGTATTGTTGGATCTGTTGGATCGGACTGTCGGACGGACTGTCGGTCGGACTGAGGTGAGTTTGCTGTTTGCTGTCCCTGGCATTTTGCCCGTTGGATGACAAATTTGTGGCGAGCAAATGAGCCAACATTTGAGGCAATAAACTAGCTGCAAGCGAGCAGATTGTTTAGAGGCACACTGAGCGAAAAAAAGCGTACTAAAATAAATTTTTGAAATTCAATTTATTTTATTTGCATTATAAATCCTTATTTATGAATTGAGTACATTTTGGGAATTACTATTATTTAGTTACTAATTTTTAGTTTTTTATTCTTGACATAAATTCGAATTACTGAAACCAGTATCTTTACATAAAAATAAAAGAATCCAGTAAAGGTCTGATATGTCGATAATCCTTTATATTAGTTAGTAACTCATGTTTAATACGATTTTTGGCAAAGGTATATACATTTTAAACTTACTTTTAAGTTTAATCAGGGATTTTTAGTGAGTAATCAAGTTTGAAATGTGTTTTTTAGTTTGAAGCACAAAATACTTGACTTTTTCTCTCAGTGTAGGGTGAATTGAGTTACGTCCCTTTCCCTTTACCTTTGGCCCTCCCCGAAAAAAGCCACACCCATGTTTGTTAAAGGCATTGTCGACAGCTGCATTTCCAATTTCAGTTTCCAACTGCAGCTGAATTTCCTTATAATTGCGAGCGGTGGGTGGGAAATGCATGCGAATTAGTTAAGATCAACCATCAGCACCATATAGAAAGCGATTCCCATATGAATATGAATATAAATATATATCACAAGGTCTTGTGTAAGCAGTCAAAGAAAGTGCGACCCACACTCTTTGGAATTTGAATTTGAATTTGAATTTGAGATTAAATTGATCGTTGGGGTCGTTTACTTCGTATTTCGCATTTGATTTGATTTTGCCATAAAATCAAACAAATTAGTCGATTGCTTTGTTTTGTTTTTTTTTTATATAAAATTGTTTACCTATAATTACAATGCATTATTGTCACTAGTTAACATTGTTGTTGTTGTTGTTGTTGTTGCGGCACTTCATTGATTTCCAAACGAGATTTTCAGTGCGCGCATTTCTCGGTTACACTGCGCTACAAGCCATCTGAATAAACACACACTGGAAATATGTTGTATGTTATATTTATAGATCGGCATCTTTTAAAATTAGTTCATGTTTCTCTGGCAGCGTGCATAAATTATATTTTTGATTATTTTGCCTCAACTTACGCGCCTACCAAATGCACCCAAATGGGCACAAACATTACTCCCTAATTTAAATGGATTGCCATAAATTTCAGTCCCGTCGCGACCATTTGATGAAAACACACGAGCAGGCAACTCAACTGCCTGTAAAATTAATCGACCCGTTTTTGAAGAAGAACTTGTGTATAATACTTTACGAAATCTGGAGATTTTATCTAGGCTCTTAAACTTTGCAGAATTTTTAGTTTAACGACTTATTATTATTTTAGTTTCCCAATGGCTTTACAATTATTATTATTTTATTATATTTACTATTATTTTTTTGACAAGCAGAGCCAATTTGTGAGTTTATTTGGATATCTGACAAAACCACAAAGTTTGTCGTAATAAAGGTTAATTTGCATTCGATATTAATTCGATTTTGATCAAATTTGGTCAGGATGTAACTGGGAGTGCCAAATAAACAATATGTGTGTTTGGTTGGAATATTTTATTTTATTTATTTATTTATTAAAAGCAAACATTGCTGCCTCTAGTTTACTATATAAATATACATTATAATTACAATAGATAAGAAATTAAAAAGAAAAGAAAGCCTAATTGAACTTACAAGTTAAATCTAATAGCTCCACCGACACGATGGGGGTATTTTATTTGCCAGTCCGGCGGGCTATGCCCCTATTCACATCCAAGGTCTGTCAGTGGCGTTATTAGAACCTACTTTTGGATAAGAAGAGTGAAGAGATAAAAGTAGAATAAATAAATAAGACTTAGTGTATAACTTAAAATTAATGGAAGAGTAAGGATGAAACGTGCAACCCGATAGGGGAATTTTATTAGCCGGTCCGGCAAGCTATGCCCCTGTTCACAGCTGAGGTTGGTTGCAAATTTCATAGGAAATATAAAAAGTTAGGAGGTCGAAAAATAGTGTAAGCACAAAAGATCGAAAATATAAAGAAGAATATCATAATTAACAAACAAAAGTTTTTTATACTAAGCAATTCAGCGAACTTTAACCCCAAATTTGATCCACTTACAGGTTGAGTTTCAGAAAACGCCTTTTTATTGCACAATTAAATTGTTTCAGCTTTCTTGTTTTAAAATGTTTAAAATGCTTTCCTTAAATTTGCAACTCTTAGAATTTTACTGGAATCTATTCATTTGTAGGGTGCTGTAAATATTTACGCTCTTCTCGAATTTAAGTAAACACTTTGTTAAAGGGCATGGCCTGGTAAATTGTCGCGTTGTCAATATAATTACTATCAGACACTGTCAAAATCTATCTCAAATAACAGACGAGAACAAGAACAACATGAAATACAATTATAAATGGGGTTGGGTCAAACACACACACACACACACACACACACACACACAAAAATGCGACCCCAACCACATTTGTCGCCATGGCAAAAGGGGAATAAAATAAAGAGAGAGAGAGAGGGCAGAGAGAGAGAGAGAGAGAGGCAAAGAGCAGGTCAGGCCCATAAATGTTATGTTCACGATGAGCTGATTCCGATGCCAATCTTTCATCTGATTGTTGCTGTTGTTGTTGTTGTTGCCGTTGTTCTTGCTAATCTTTGGTGCAAATCGATGGATGGCAATAGCCGAAAAGCCGTTTAACCGACAACGGAACGGCGTAACGTGTATACAAATTGCCTTTTGTTATGACTACCAACAACCAACTACAAGCTACAAATGTTTCAATCCCGTGTCTACAAACATGTTGTCTAGATATTGTATCTGCAGCCGTAAATGTATCTGTATCTGTATCTGTGTTTGTGCGCGCGCTAATTGAAAATGAAAATCCGCATTTTAAAATCAAAATGGCCAAATTTGGTCAAAAAGTGAAAAGAATTATGCGACGTTTTGTTTTCGCTTCGGATTTCCGCTAAAGAAATTTTTAATTTAGCTTTGGTTAAATTTATATGTACATATGTTATGTGTATGTATGTAGAAACTTGTATACCATTCATAAGTATCTATAGATAAACGTAACAAACGGAAATGCTTCGTAATTAAGTTGAAAATGTTTTGAAAAGTGAGCGAACTTTGAGCTTGAGTTTGGTTTTTACTTTTTGTCGTTATGGGAGAATGAGTTTTGTGCTAATTTTACAGCTGATCAACAAAATATGTGCAGAGTTTTTTAACAAAAATGTTTGATTTTAATACAATGTAATTCTCAAATTTTCATGCATATTATATATATATATAAGTTTAAAAATATATATTTATTAAATGCATATTGTTGTAATTTTATGATAACTGAACAGATTTTGCAATAGATCAGGGCTTGACCTTCAAATGAGTTATGCATAAAAACTTAATTAATTTTGATCAAACAGAATTTTCCAAAAATTTATTTTCTAAAAAAAAAATACAATTCTAAATTTTAATATTTATTTACTTTTACGATTAAAATAAAACAATTTTTATATTGAGTAAACCTTCAAATTAATATTTTTTGATCAAAACGTAATTTTCAAAAACTTATTTTCCAAAATAAAAAATGCTCAATCTTAAATGTGCATAAGTAAACAATTTTTAGTTTGTTTTGAAGCCGCTGTGCTTTCTAAAATGTTATCAAAAGGTCTAAGCAAATGGACAGATTTCGTAGATCGTTGGTTTGGCGGAAGTATGGCACCTCTAAGGAAATGTCATTGAGTTGTCAGCCCACCAACAACCAACAACAGTACAGTACAGTACAGTACAACCCACTAATAGCACACCCAGCACATAAGAAATTAGTAATAACTAGCGACAATTCCAAGATAAACACCAGACTTTAGAACAGAAAAAAATAAAAAATATCGCCCGCTCGGGTTGAAATTGCAGCTACGTCACAGTTGTCATTGCTGTTGTTGTTATTGTTGTGGGCTTAGCCCACTGGAAGCTGAGCCACAGCCACAACCACAGCCAAGTTCTATAAAAGGCGGTGGTTGTGTTTGTGCCCAGTTTAATTGGCTCAGCGCTAAAATCGCGTGCGGACGTTTAGAAAACGCGCTCAAACGAAACGAAACGCAACGAAAACGAAAACGGAAAAGTTTTAAGAATATTAGAAATAAATCAAAGCGCGTTCATTCGTTAAATTCGCAACGCGTTGCTGCGTCCTGCCAAGAATCAAATTACAAAAGACAGACAGACTGTAAAATGGCCCTTGTACCAGCCACAACCAGCAATACGGATTGGGATTATTGGGATTATCGTCGTCGGTTGTGGCGCGATTGGGATTTAACTGCCGACTGGGATGTGCCCTACTGGAAGCGTCTGTCCCGCGTGGGATCCGCGCCCGATCTGAGCCGAGTGGTTGTGGGCAAGGATGGCTTCGAGGCCAACGTGGATGTGCATCAGTTTAAGCCCTATGAGATTACGGTCAAGACAACCGGCGACACTGTCGTCGTCGAGGCCAAACACGAGAAGCGTCGCGATGGCGACTCTTTTGTCGGCCGACACATTGTCAAGCGCTTCGTTCTGCCCCGAGGATATTATCCCAACGATGTCCGATCCGAACTGTCCTCCGATGGCATCCTGACTGTCCGCTGTCCGCCGTATTTAAGCAACGAGCGCAGCGTCTACGTGCGCCAAGTGGGACCCTCGTATCTGAGCATCAAGAACTAACACACAACAAATACACAGTCATGGAACAAATAATAGAAACGACACGCATTTTGAATGTTCAAGAAAATTTTGAAATTTTGTTTCGTAAAAGTAAAAAAATTATTCTATTTTTTCGAAGCCATTGTAAAAATACAAAAAAGGAGTGATCGTTTCCATTATTGTTACCATCAGTGTATATATAAATTTGCCAGGGACTGTAATCATTACAAGCCATATCATACAAGTTTTTATTGAAATGAGTAATTGATTTTAAGAATTTTATGTTTATAATGGAAAAATCATTTCGATAAAATTGTCAGTGAATTAATTATTATAATCGAAAAATCATTTCGACAATGCATAGACAATCCTTCTTTGAAAGAAATTCGTTATTTTTTTAATGTATTTTGCAAGTCATTAATTTTTATAATTCAATAAAAAAGGATAACAATAATTAGTATTTAGGGTCCCTGGTTATGTTAAATTAACATACATTGAGTCAGGTGCACAATTACAGCCACAAAAAATAGCCACAGTGGTTCAGTTGTTTTTAGTTTTCTCTCTGTTGGGTTGCACTCGATACGAAACATTGTTTACGAAATAATTTATTTAATTTAAGAAACATTTGCACAAGCCCATTAATTAATAGTTGAACTTATTGGTCTTTTTTGTAATTAACCAAAACAATTTTTAAGTTAAATAAAAGAAAAGTTTAATTTATTAAAAACAAAATCAAAGTTTGTTTGTTTCTCTGTTCAGTTAAGGTAAAAGTAGTCGCCTTGGAAAATGTCAACATAAATTGGCTTAAACGAGTCTTGTTTAATGAATGAACGAGTCTACATGTTTATTACAGATTACAGAACGCCCTTGTGCAATTTCCGCAAATGCCAACTAAGGTAAAGTTAAATTCTAAATAGAGCAATAAACAACAATAACATTGCGAATAGAACGTCGCATAAACCTGTATTTTGTGGCAAGAAAACTCGGCCAAAACAGCCATTGAATCTGTCTACAGATACATCTGACAGCTGACCATAATGGTCAGGCAAAAACCTCATCAGTAAATAAATAAACAATGTTAAGTAATTATAAAAATAAAACTCGCACTCCCACAGTAGAACGATGCGTTTAGCGCGCGTTTTTAAACGCTTGCAATTTCAAGTGTGCGACTTGCGCGCTGTTTTGGTCGCTGTCAACTGTCAGTCTGTGGGTCAATCATTGTTTAACCACTTCATTCGATGATTAACCTTAAAACATTTTATTGTTTGCTGTTTAAGCAATCAATTTGTCAATCAGCCTCTATAAAACTAGAGAGTTCTCAATACCCTGTACACATTATGCTGAGGGTTGTTTAGCTTATGGTTGTCTTCTTATTTTTAAAGTATCACCTTTTTATAACTTTTATTTATTTTGGGTATATAATTATTTTGAGTTTGAATTGTTCTATATATTTTTTTAATTTGCATTTTTTTTTTAATTTATCATTAATTAATTATCTATAAAGCGTATGGCTCAGTTAATTTTTCTCATTATTTCTCAGTTGGATTGGCTGCATAATTCATTTGTTATATGATTGGGACTGGGATTGGGGCCTGGGCTAAATCTACACCTATATGGGTCGCATCGACGCTTTGTGCGCTACTTAACTACATATACATTATATAAAATATAATAATAACAAACAAAAAAGTAACAACAAAACATGTTTGTGTTTGTGGCAAGCCAAATAAGCAAAAGACTCGCGAGTTTAACACACCTACGCGACTTTTTTGTACCCATTAGAGAGCGTATTGTATTTAGTTTTAATTAAAAACAATTTAGCTACTTCAGTCTATGTAACTATTTATATATATGTGTGTGTGTTTGTGTGTGTAATGTATCATTTTTTATAGCCAAGTTTATATTGTTAGCGGCGCATTTGATTTTCTCGTAATGATTGATGCGTTTCATGTAATTGTGAATTTCAAATTATTCTTAATGTTGATGATCATAATTTTTTAGAAATGTTGACTGATTGATGCGCAATTTTATTTGTTTGTGTTTCACAAATGTAATCTAATAAAATGTAATTTTCATAAATTTAAGTACGATATGTTAGCTCTTCGTTATGCTTTGATAACTTGTGGCAAATGTTAAAATTATTATAGAATGTTAAAATTATTATAGAATTGACAGCTGAACTGTCTATTAGTGAGTTGAAGGATTTGCCACAATTACGAGTATTGAGATTCATTTCATTTCAATTCATCAAGTTCAATGCAAGCAACTTTTTGGCACGCTTCTTGGTCCCCACACAGAGAGGGGAGACTCGTGAGTTTCTCACGCGTCGCAGTGAGTCAGTTGCGGCATGACAATTATCATTGTGAATGATGATGATGATGATGATGATGATGTGTCTTAAAAATAGGTCCACGCTGTTCTCCCCAATGTCTCCCCAAGACGCGGACACTTGTGCGCGACTCTCGCGCTAATTTACTTTATGATCAACATAAAAGATCAGCATATATCTTTTCTTTTTTTTTTTTTTTTTTTTTTTGGATTTTGGAGACAACATTGGAAAAGCGGAAAATCGGTTTCCCTTGATGAGACAATGTCTCAGTCTTGCCTGGTCGGTCGTCGGGAACGGTGTGTTCACTAGAAATAGTTTTATAAATAATATTTGCTGTCATTCTGTGTCCTTTTTGTGATCTTACTTGGAATATACTATACATATAATCTTAATCTGATTTCTTCATATCTGCATCGTTGTTTAATATTTAGTTTGTGAATATCTGTAAAGTGTGAACAAGTCTTTTTCCTGTCCAAATGTATAAATATATGTATACTGTCATATAGATAAAGTGTTGTGCGTGTTCCGGCGAATGCTATTTATAAAGCCGCCTTAATCTTAATGGATTTTAATATCAGCTATGCCTATACACCGTCTAACATACATATATGTACATATATTTTCAGCCTTCAAATGTTCTGAAAACTAAAATTAATTAATGTCTTGTTATTTATAAAAACAAAAAGAAAAAAAAGAAACGTTCAATCCAGATCCAAACGTGCAAAGGTGTGAAGAGAATTGCTGTGATTGGAATAAACAATATTCTTTTAGGCATCAAAATGTCGCCAGCACATTTTGCTTTATGTGTGCTGAGCTGCATTGCATTTTCCGGAGGTAAGTGGGCGACATCTGACCGACAAGCAGATGGAAATACACTCATAAATCACAACTATATTTATCCCAATGAGATATCCAAGTTTTTAAAGTCTTAAGAGATTTCGTAGAATTTTGGTAAGGAAACTAGGGATATTTTTGATTGGTAACTATTCTTAGTGAACTTAAGTTCTTATATACTATACTTAAGTGCCAAATTTTGAATCCTGATCAAAAAAAAGTCAATATGATCTCAAAGAATATTAAAACAAAAAAAAACAATAAAATTTTTAAATAATAGAGTTGAACAAATGTCTAATGTGACATAAAAGGCATATATATATCATTTTTATGACACCTTCTATACCCTCTCTGGCTTACAAAGTATGTTTAGGATTTTGAATAACATGTAAGACCTCACAAAATGAATATAGAGCAACGGTGGGCACGCAGTGGATCCGGGAGCAGCGACTGCTCCCAACTATTTTTGTGCCCATTCTGTTGTTATTGATGTTGTAGTTGTTATGCTCCCAAATTCAGTTTTTGTGCCCACCGCTGATATAGAGCATGGTTGATAGGAAATTCTGTTTATGTTTTATCTCCCAATCTTGGAGTAATTCGTACACTTTTTAACTATTTTAATACTAATAAATCGGAAAGGGTATTTCATTTTCGCCATACGCAGTTAGTTGTTTCTTCTTCAGACATTTCATATAAGTAGAGTGAAAAGTTGAATGAATCATTGCCAGATTGTCTCCCTCTCATTCTACAAATAGTCCATTTCATTACCGGCCGGCATTTATTTAAAAAAAAAAACCGAGAAGCGTAAAAACTGCTCATAAATTTCCAAATAGATAAATATATATGTTTATTGTATTTATACATACATATATTTCGTAGAATTCCGGATGGCATGGCATGTTATAATAAAGATTAACTGGCTTCTCTTTTACAGTCACAAGTGCCGTGTATGAGGACTGCAAGACACCGCCGCCAGTGGATCACGCCAGGTCCCAGCTGATCGAGGACGAGACCAACCATGTGAACACCGCGATCTACAACTGTGCGACGGGCTATGTGATGAAGGGTCCCAACGAGCTGACCTGCAACGTGGACACCGAGGAGTGGCAGGGCGAGCCGCCCACTTGTGTCAAGGCCAAGGGTAAGTTGACTCACAGTCGCTCAAGTAATTCTTTTGCCAAACGAACAAACCAAAATAAAATTCGTTTTACATGTTTAGAGCTTTATATCAGAGGTGCCCAAAGCTGCCTTATGGATGTGCACGCACTAATACAAATACAAGAAATCACACGCATACTTGTAACGAACTTTTTTTTTTATTTTAATGTGTACACAGAAAAAAAAAATTGAAACATGTTTCTTCAAAAAGTCACACGCATCACACGTTTGAAAGCGAAGTCAAGTTCTTCTTTTCCAGTGTACTCAAAACGATAAGACAACAACAAATTACATTCGGATTAGCAAAAGATAACCGACGCAATGAAATTGTTTTTGTTTTGCCTGCACCGAAAATGGATGTAAAGCAACAAGGAAAAAGTTGTTCTTGTTTTTCTGCAAGTTGTTTGTGTAAAATTCAATGCGCATGAATTGCTTGCGTATGTGTATTCTGTTTTACTTACCATATCCCATGTGCATGACAATAACAAATGGGCATTGTGTGCATAGGCGATGGGCACCCCTGCTTTAGAGCTTTAGAATTTAACTATTAACTATTTTTAAAAATAGTATACCAATACGATTATGTTAAGTTCGATTTTGATTTTAGACCCATGGTTTCTGGGGTCAATCTTCTTAGAATTCGTCGTATATTACAAAATTGACATAACTATTGAAATCGAAAAAAAATTATTGTTACAGTTTAGTTTTTATTTTTCGTGATCTTAATTATGGAAAGAGCTAGAAGCATCAGATTTGCTATGTGTATTCCTTATATGTCCGAATTACAAGAGCTTTTTTCAAATTAGAGACTTGAAATTTGGGCACATATGCTAAGAATCTTGGGGTTAGCAAATTTCATCACACTCGAACTTGATATAAATTCGAAATAAATATTTCAATAAAATTTCCTCTTTGTCAAAACTTTTACTGGACTCAGTGTATGCTTTTAAGACAATTTGGCGTATATCTAAAATAATTCTGTGCTGTTGCAGCAATAGAGCGCAAGAAGAAAGTGCCGAGCTATCCCGAGGAGCAGAACGTGCCCATGAAGTGGCTGCCCAAGCTGGACTTGAGCTGCATCCAGGCCAAGGTGCAGGCACCGGAGATCAGTCACGGCATCGTCGCCAAGTACGAGCGTCGTCGGCACGGCAACAGAGTGTTCCTGGTGGCCTACTACGCCTGCCACGACAACTACGACTTTGAGCGGACTGAGGTGAATGCTCTCTACTGCAGTGCCAGCAAGTGGGTGGGGGAGCTGCCCACCTGCCTGCCACGTGTGGAATATGACCACGATGACAACGACAACGACAACGAGTACGAAGAAGGCGTGTACGAGGATAACTACGAACCGGTGGAGGACGAAGATGCCGATGTGGATGATGACGAGTCTCAGCCAGCTGCGGATCCGGTGGCGCCACCTCCACCGCCGCCGCCAGTCAAGGATGAGGAGGCGGAACCACAGATTGAGACTGGCAGTCAAGAGATTATCGATCAGCCGACAGTCGAATCTGTGGCCACAGCTGTGCTTGAAACTGCAGCTGACACTGTAGTACAGTCCGCACCAGCAGTCGATGCCCCAGCTGTGATCGAACCCGTCGTTGTGGTGCCCGTGGAGTCAGATGCTGCCACCGATATCAGCATTGTGGTTGCCCCCACCGAGGATCCGTTTACGCCACGAGTCCTGGACGAGAGCTGCGGCGAGGATCGCGGCGGATGCGCCCACAAATGTGAGCGACTGTTGTTCCCCGGCGAGAATGAGCCGCGTCTCTCGTGCAGCTGCCACAGCGGCTTCACTCTCGATCCCACAGACGCGTCCAGCTGTCTTGGTAGGTCCATCCCATCCCATATTCCACAGTTAATCTGTAACTAATCTCAACTGATCTCTTGCCAGATATCGATGAATGCCAGGAGTCCAATGGCGGCTGCTCGCAGATCTGCAACAATTTGCCCGGCAGCTTCGAGTGCGCCTGTGAAAAGGGATTTCAAATCGATGTCCAGACTGGCAACACCTGCATAGGTGAGTCTATTCCTCAGCCAATCTCTAATTCGCATTCAGTTATTTCTAGCATCTATCGGCTTATTCATTGAAGACAGTTTTTCAAAAACTGCAAACTGATCATTTAAATCAGCGGTGGGCACGCAATGGCTCCGGGAGCCATCGGCTGCTAACGAGTTCAGATTTCGTGCCCACCGCAGTGTTGCCAACTCCTCAGGACATGAAACATGAAAGAAACGATATTTTTATTGATTTAGGTCTATATTTGAAAACTTTGCAAGTTCGTCCAACATAAATATTTGCAATAGACATCTTCACCTTACACTTCGCGATCGAATCATAAATTGTGAAATACCTCGTTAGTGATGGTATAAAACTCGATTCAATTGATTTCATAGTTAAAAACCAGGGACCGCAAATAAGAGTTATGAGAAACTCGATAAACTTTTATTTTCAATTATTATTTAAAAATTAAAGAATAAAAGTTATTTTTCAATTTTTATTATTAAAATTGAAAATAAAAATTATTTTTCAATTTTTATTTTAACAATTGAAAATAAAAATTATTTTTCAATTTTTATTTTAACAATTGAAAATAAAAATTATTATCCAATTTTTATTTTATAAATTAAAAATAAAAATTATTTTTCAATTTTTATTATAAAAATTGAAAATAAGAGTTATACCATGATTTTTAAATAAAAATTGATATTTAATTTTTATTTTATAATTTTTTTATTTAGATTGAAAAATAAAAGTTATTTTTCAATTTTTTTGATAAAAATCAAAAAATAACTTTTATTTAATAATTTATATTTTAAAAATTATAATAATTACGGTCCCTGTTAAAAACGATAAAATTTAATGCTGTTTTGGCTTATCGATTTTTTTTAGCATTCAAATGGAAAAAATACTACAAAGTATTTAAGTGTGGCATCGTAAAGCATAAAAATACATGAAGTTACCAGTTGTTTTCAAAAAGCTAAAATTATTTTTAAACACGACAAAATTCCCGCTACCCGTTGTTTCACAATTTATCCCGCATTTGCCAGTTGGAACCCAATAATTCTGTCGGAAAAATAGCAAAATTGGCAACACTGCCCCACCGCTGATTTAAATCGCTGTTTGATCTCTAACTTGATTGTGCATCAAAATTTCCAAAATTATTCACTTTACTTTATAAAGTGTATATATTCTTGATCAGCATCAACAGCCGAGTCGATATAGCCACGTCCGTCTGTCCGTCGCTATCCATTATTATAAGTTACATGCTACTTAATCGCAACAAGATCGGCCAAACAGAACTGTAGTAATGGTTGATTTAAGTTTTAAGCCTAAAAGTATGCAATAAAAATGTATTTTATGCATATTTAAATAAGTAACGGGTATCTTATAGTCGGGAACTCGACTATGGCCTTACCGCTTCTTTATTTTCTAATATTTTTTTTTTTTTTTAATTTTTATTTATTATAATAAATTGGATATTTTACTTAATAAATAGAAGTACAATTCATTTTTGATCTTATGCTAGTCTCTGATCGAGCTCTCGGGCATTAATTAATCTTATGTGGAATCTTTCTTTTCAAAAAGAAGGTTTAATTATGTACTAATAACTAAGTATAGTGGCGAGAAATTAAATCGCAAGAAAAAAGTTAACAAAATATTTGCATCGGTAGTAATTGTAAATTTAAGATAAAAATTAGAAAAAGAGAAAAAAAAAGTAGAAAAAGGGAAAAAGGGTTGGGAAAGGAAAGAGGGACAGGGTTATTCAGTCTGAGACCGAACATCAATATTATCAAGCCACCAGAAATTCTTTCTTGTTGCTATTTGAGCTTTTTGATCTCTGTTAGAGATCGAGGTGTCAAATCTTGTATTTTCTACAGTCAATGTATTTGATTGTATTAACTTCTTATTGGCTCTCCTCAAAATGTGGTATATAATTGGAGTGCCATTGGGGTCTTGAATGAAACCTTTTTTATCCAAATGGAGAAATGATTCGGGGGGCACAAATCCGTTTCTAATTGCTCGTTCGAAGTAGAGATCGCTTGTATAAAATGGGGCTTTAATTAGGTTATTTTGATTATCTAGGCATCGGTAAATATGCCTTCTGATTAGGTTTATGATGTGGTTATCTATCCTTATGATATTTGCTGCATTGTAAAGTTTGTTGTTGGAATAGAATTTTAAAAAATTACTATTTGGGGTCCTGTACAATGAAGTGCAGGCTCTTAGAATCCTTCTTTCCAATAGTCTTAATCTCTCCATGTATGACGGGGAGATTAAGAACCAGATTGGTTTATTTTCTAATAACTTGTACTTTCCTGATGCCTGTTTCCAGATATCGATGAGTGCGTCAATCCGGAACTGAGTGCGGAGTGTGCCAATGGGTGTGAGAACACGCCAGGATCCTATCGCTGTGTGATTCCCCTGAACACCAACACCAAAGAGGAGGTCGAAGAGGAGACTGAGCAGGAGGCGTCCAAGAAAGTGGATGAAATCGAAGTGGGACTCGAGGCGACCAAAGCAGAGGAACCGAAACCGGAGCCAGTTGAGCCCGAGGTGAAGTCGGAGTCGGAAGTGAAGCGGAGTTGCAATCCGGGCTTTGCTCTGTCGACGGATGGCAGCGAGTGCCAGGACATCAACGAGTGCGACATCGTCGTGGAGGACGACTCCAATGCGGAGCACGTGCCCCATCGGGTCTGTCAGCAGCTGTGCGAGAACACGATTGGCTCCTACCGCTGCGGCTGCCCCGACGGCTTCCATCTGCTCGAGGATCAGCGCAGCTGTGCGGCCGACAACTGCCAGGACCTGGACAATCCCCAGCTGGGTCGCACGCGCTGTGCCCATCGCTGTGAGAATGTGGAGAGTGGCGGCTACGAGTGTGTCTGTCCCGAGGGCTACACTCTGAGCGAGGATCAGCACAGTTGCCAGGTGGTGGAGAGCGTGTGCAGTCGGGAGCAGGGACACGAGCGCTGTCGTCCCGGCACCTGTCTCGCCAGCGAGGACAACAGCACCTTCAGCTGCCTGTGCCCGCCTGGTTATGCCAGCGAGGTCTTCGGCTGCCAGGACATCGACGAGTGCTCGCTGGGCAGCCACAAGTGCAGCCACGACTGCTTCAACACCGCCGGCGGCTATCAGTGCCTCTGTCCGCGCGGCATGTCCCTCCAGGAGCCCGAGGCACTCACCTGCGTGGCCCCCGATCCCTGCGCCGTCAACAACAATGGCTGCGAGCAACTCTGCCTGAGTGCCGAGCAGGGCGCCTGCACCTGCGCCAGGGGATTCCTTCTAAGTGACGACGGCAAGAGCTGCCGGGATGTGGACGAGTGTGCAACGGACAACGGAGGCTGCCAGCAACTCTGCCGCAATTCGCCAGGTGCGTAGAACTAGGTATAACTACACAGAAAAAAAAGCCATTCTAAAATCAAGTTTAAAATACTTTTTTTTTTTTTTTTTTTTTAAATTATTTATTTTATTTATTATATAAGGATTCCTAGCACTACAATTTACTTAATTTACGTATGGATTTTTTAAGTATGTATTCAGTATTATGCACTATAATTAAGACTGTTTCAGGATTAAAATGGCAAAATAAGCCCAAATTACTTGATTCAAGCTAAAAAATTCTTAAAATGTCCAGTTGATCACCACATTTGCTGAGCGCGAATGAAAATTCTCTCTCGGCCTCTCTCAGTTCAACTGGTCCAGTGGCTCAGTGGTTATAGTCGCCGACCTGTCACTTGCAGTTTGAAAAAAAACCTGGGTTCTATTCGCATTAAACCAAAAATGTTCAAAAAAATATTTTTTTTTTTTTTTTTTTTTTTTTTTAAGTAATTTTTATTAAATTTTTTATAAATGTAACATTTTAACTATTATACTGCTACCATATGGCAGCTTAAGCTAGTTTTACATCAGAGACAAAAAATATAACACACAAAAAAATTCCCAATCTGCGTATCAGATTCAGATATCTCCAGAAATAACGAAGACAAATCTGTCAGATTGGTTGAGTTATCTCAGAAAACAAATGAGTTGTTCGTACTAAAGTTTGATTTGCGACTGATCATTCCTATGACAGCTATATGATATAGTATTCTGATCTTAAAGTTCACTGGGCACACAGAATTTCAAGTATAATCTTAAAGTCAAAATTCCAAATGTAACGATCGCTCACACAAATTGAAGAAATTTTACTCAACTCACAATTTCACTCGATTTTTTGATTTCTGCTCCTTTCTGTTCGCCTGGTATTTTTGCTTGTATTTTGGATTTCCTTGATTTTACAAATTGTACCAAATGAATATTTTATGTGAGAGAGAGAGAGAGCGAGAAAAAGGGGAGGGAGTGAAGTTCAAGGTCATGTTTTTAAAATTTAAAATTTAAAAATTTGCTTGCTTTTCGCTCACTTCTGTTCGCCTGGTATTTTTAGTAATCTTTTCCATTCCTATCAATACCTTTCAATTATTTGCTGATATCCTTTTTTAAGGTTCGTATGCATGCAAAAATACCAGGCAAACAGAAATGAGCAGCAAGTGAATATTTTATGTGAGAGAGAGGAAAAAAGGAGAGAGAAAAGTTAAAATTTAAAAATTTGTTTGCTCTTCGCCCACTTCTGTTCGCCTGCTATTTTTAGTAATCTTTTTTATTCCTATCCAAGGTGGATTTATACATGGTGATGTATTCGTTTGACGTGCTCTCTTTTTCGGGGCACAAACGTCATTATGAAAGCAAACGTCAGAGTGACCGGTTGTATTAAATTCTCTGAAAAATGCCCCGTGTGTGTAAATTGTGTCGCTCAAACTCGAGTCGTTTGATTAGTGTTCCCAGAGATATAAAAGCAAGACAAATATGGATAAATGCAACAGGGACACTATTAGAAGCCGATAATAGAATTTTTGAAAATCATTTCAATGAAGGTGATTTTATACATTATAGCAAAGGAAAGCGCAAGGCTTTGCGGCCAAACGCAGTTCCTCAAAATAGGTTGCCATCATACACGGAAGAAATGCCCTCTGTATTCAGTGATAATTTTCGTGATTTTAGTTCGCAAACTGAGTAAATATACCCTAAAAACTTTTATATATGTGACCATTTATAAACTCTGCCCAAATTACAGAAAAGAAATAATTGAATGTGGAATTGCCCTCGAAGATAATCGGCTAAAATTAAAAATAAAAGAGTTGCAAGAGGAAAATGACAGGCTCGTCAAAAGACTTAACAGCATGGAAACATTAACTGAGTCGCTTAAAAAAATTTTCACCAAGAAACAAATAAGCAAGTTGAAAAATGGTAATAAGCGGGTATATTGGAACTCCGAAGACGTTTCGTCAGGAATTTGTCTGCAAGCTGCTGGACCTAGAGCTTATAGGCATCTCTTAAAGAAAGGGTTTCCATTTCCCTGTGTATCAACACTGCATAAATGGGCGCACACTGTGGAACTAAAATTATGCAGTGCATATTCTAAACTTTAACAGCGTTGAAGCCAGAGCTTTCAAATAACTCTCAACCCATTTTGCAGTAAGGACCCAAGCACCGAAAAGGTATCCACGATCCCATTTGTTTTTTGCATGCTTTCTTTGCTTGATATTCACTCAGCAGACGGGAGCGTCACTCAGCGATTTGCAAAGAAGCTTGTGAGGGAAAGTGTACCAAGAAAGAAAAAAATTTTTACATTAACATAGAATAATAAAATGAAATTAATTTTTTAAATAAATTATTCAAAATGCAATTTAAATGAAAATACTGCTATTGTTACATCACAGCTTTACTAGTCAAATTCCCAAAACGAAAATGAGTGAAGAGTATAGAAAACAAAACAAAACAAATTTTCTATATATCTATCTCTGTCGTCTCTCTCACGTCAGACTCTTTTTGACAGCTTTGCCCCGAGAGAGAGCGAATACATCACCATGTATAAATCCACCTTGTTCCTATCAATACCTTTAAATTATTTGCTGATATCCCTTTGTAGGTTCGTATGAATGTCTCTGTTCACGTGGCTACGAACCACTTGAGATGCCAGGACTCAGTGGCTTCTGCTTCGACATTGACGAGTGTGCGACCAAGAGACACAATTGTGATCCTCCCATGCAATGCGAGAATCTCAATGGCTCCTACACTTGTCTCTGCCAGCCAGGCTATGCTTTGGGCTATTCATCACCATCATCATCATCATCTGAATCATCTGAATCATCACCTGAATCATCATCATTATTGTCAGCTTGCTTGGACATTGACGAGTGCTCGCTTTCGAATGCCAATTGCTCGCATTTCTGCATCAATTTGCCGGGTAGCTTTCAATGCGCCTGTCCCTTGGGATTCAGCTTGGATGCAGATGCTCGCACCTGCCGGGATCACGACGAGTGTCTGCTCCACAATGGCAACTGTGCCCACTTGTGTGTGAATCAACCCGGTGGCTTTGCCTGTGCTTGCAGTGCGGGATTCGAGCTCGCTTCCGACGGCTTTAATTGCTTGGACATTGACGAGTGCTCTATTGAGTTTGGTAATTGCAGCGGAATTTGCATTAATCTTCTAGGTAGGACTGTTTATATATCAACCATAGGAACATCCTTAATATTTTGGCTGGTTAAATTTTAAATATATTTTGTTATATTTGAAACAAATATTTATAGATACTATCCATAATGTTCACACTATTTTTAAGAAGCATCGATATCGATAGATATTACTTTTACTCGATATCTTTACTTCAAAATGATCGATAACACAACAACGGAACTTTTGAGTTTTTTTTTTTGTTTATGTATAATTTCTCCATTTAATTTTAAAAAATATCTTAATATATGTACCTCTTTGGAAAGGTAATAAAACAAGCGTTTCCATCTTTACATTTTTGATTTTCATTAGTTTTATACATTTTATTGACGTTTGAAAATGAAAAAAAAACCGAATATTAATGTTATCCTCTGTAAATATCTAAGCTTTACTTCAAATTGGTCGCATTTCTAATAATATCAATATTGATATAACTTTTACCTGATATATGTGTGTATCAATAACTTATCGATAACATCAAACGTATTTATATCTAGGTGCTACTTCAATATAAATCAAGCAAAACATAAACATCATGTCACCATATCGATAACATATAGATAACGATATTTATCGATGAGCACACATCGATACACATACATGATATATATGTGTATCGATAACTTATCGATAACATCAAACATATTTATATCTAGGTGCTACTTCAATATAAATCAAGCAGAACATAAACGTCATGTCGACATATCGATAACATATAGATAACGATAGTTATCGATGCGCACACATCGATACACACATATCGATAAATACATTTCTATTAAAAAACCTTCATTTCTAGGCTCGCACACCTGCGCCTGCGATAAGGGCTACGAGCTGACCGCCGATGGTCGCACCTGCCAGGATGTGGACGAGTGTGCCGGCCTCCTGGCAGGCGGCTGCACCCACGAGTGCATCAACCACCAGGGCAGCTACGAGTGCGGCTGTCCCTTGGGCTACCAGCTGCAGGAGGACGAGCACAGCTGCCAACCCGTCCTCGTGGGTTGTCCGCCCGGCACGCAACACACTGCGAAGGGATGCGAACCCATCGAGTGTGGCCTGGGAATGCTGATTGGTGTCGACGGAGGCTGCGTGGACATCGACGAGTGTCAAGTGAACAACGGCGGCTGCTCGCATCAGTGTGAGAATGCCAAGGGATCCTTCAAGTGCCTCTGCCCCGAAGGATACACACTTGCCGCGAACTCACACGACTGCGAGGATGTCGATGAATGCCAAGTGGACAACGGTGGCTGCCAGGAGAGATGTATCAATGAGCCTGGAAGCTTCAAGTGCCAGTGTGGTGAGGGCAAGAGATTGTCCGTCGATCAACGCAACTGCATTGATTTAAAACCGAAGACACAGCTCCCAGAGAATCCTTTCAGAACGCTGCCTCCAAGGATTCCCGTGGCACCGGCTACTCCCCTGATCCCTTCAGTGAATCCGGAAATAGCTGCCAAACCCTCGATTCCTCCAGCACCTCGTACACCTCTGCCCAGCTTCAACCCGTCCGTGATTCCTCCAGCACGCCTTCCGCCCTTCACCCCATCAGTGATCGCTGGATCGCCTGCAACCCCTAGAGATCGATGTGTGCCCTTCCAGGCACCGGATAATGGACGGGCACACTGCAACAAATATCGCCACAAGCGCAAGACCTTCTACAACACACGTTGCAAGGTGCGTTGCAATCCTGGCTATCAACTGATCGGATCGGAGATCAGAACCTGCGGGGAGTCCGGCCAGTGGGAGGGAGAGGCAAACAAGTGTGTGCGTAAGTATCTCAATTTTCTCAACCATTCATGCAACACTCTAATAAGATAGCTTAGACACAAGAAACGTTTGTTCTACGAGTTTAAGAAAAAACCCTAGTTTAGCGGGAAATCGCTAAAATTGACACCCCCACAGTTTGCAAACATCAGAAGCTAAAGACAAGTTCTATATATCGTTAGAAAGGCATTTGAAAGGGCTCTTGGGCATACATTTTAAATTATTTCTAGTACAATAGTTTATTGATAAAATGCCAAATGAGGCGAACTCCAAAAATGTTGGCAAACATTTATATTTTTTGATTTTTTGATATACACTGATAAAAAAAAAAGGATCTAAAATCAAGATTTTGGTCTCAGAACTAAGATCTTGAATTAAGAAAACACATCTTGTTTCTAAGAACATTTCAATTAAGACCAAGTTCTTATTTTTAAGATTATAAATTCTTATATTTTCAAGACCACAAATCTTAGTATAAGAATAAAACTTATTATTTTTTTAAGATTATATGTTCTTATTTATAGACCAAAAAGTTTTGAATAAGAAGAATGAAGTAATTTTAGTTAACTTGAAGTCAAGAGAAAAATATCTAAAATCTAAGATTTTTATTCTTATATTAAGAACTTGAGATTTTTTAGAATAATATTCTTAGTTTTAGTAATTTGGTCTTAAAATGGTCCTTTATTAAGAACAATATATTTAAATTAGAGAATTTTATTCTCATATTAAGAACTTACGATTTTTAAGATTAATATTCTTAGTTTTAGTAATTTGATCTTAAAATATTCTTATTTCAAGAACAAAATATTTAAGATGAATGTTCTTGATTTTAGAAAGTGGTCTTTTTTTTCAGTGTACATTTTATTTATAAAAATTGTCCTCCTACGTGTTTCGGCGACATTTTTCGCCTTCCTCAGGGAGTCTGATTTAAATAAAATTATTTATATTTGTTTACATTACACGAAACAATTATACAAAGCAACACTTAAAATACATACATTTCAAACTTAGTGGTTCACATTTATTTTGTGTGCTGTTATTTTTATGTTAAATGCAAATGTTTTCGTGGCTATATTTTGAATTCTTCAACACTCTAGTAACCTCTTTTCTATTTCAGCCCTGACTCAAGCTCGTCCTGTTTGGATGGCAGATCCCTTTTCAGCGGTGTCGACTCATACGTCCAGCTGCCCGGCTTTGCCCGCGCCCCGCCACGGCGTCATCACTCCAGCGAGCTGTACTCGAGGTGCCTCCCAAAATAACGCCGTCTGTCAATTGCGGTGCAACATGGGCTTCACGTCAGTGGCAGCCTCGTTTACCACCTGCTGGAACGGACTTTGGTCCTTGGGCAGTGCCTTGGAGTGCAAACCATTTGGCTTCAGCTTCAACGATGACGTGGCGACTCGGATACGGGCACCTTGGCAGAATCCGTCCTTTGGCCAGCAATCGGCGTCGCTGCCTGTTCACCATCCATCCCAACACATTAGGCCCTACATCAAGTGTCCTGAGAACGTGGTTATCGTGCTTAATCCGCTGCAGAGCAAGGCACATGTCGTTCTACAGAGACCGGCCACAAATGTGGACTATCGACATGTGGCCACGTCTCCCGCATGGGCGAAACAGCTGCAAGGACATTTGGGCGAGGGAACGCACAGGATCAGCTTCAAAGCCCACAATCCTGTGACACAACAGACCGTTGGCTGCCAAACAATCATCACCGTGAAGAGGACATCGCTGGCCGCGAGTCGGAATCCTTTTGACTTGAAGCCCTTCTCCCTGCCCGCCAAATTGCCCGAATTCCAATTTCGAGCTGCGTCTGGGCCAAAACAATTCGAGAGTCTAATTGATGCATCCCCCGCATCCCTGACGAGATCCGCTCAGAACCCCATTGAAGAGTCGTCTTCGTCATCGTCTTCGAGGAGTGTGGAAAACACTCGCATTGATCTGGGCTCATCCAAGTCCAGCTACTGTCCCCCCTCCTTCGAGGTGCAGCTGAAGGAGCATCAGAACCTGCGATCCGTGCTCTGGGAAGAGCCACGATTTGAGGGCAAACTCCTAAAGATCTTCAAGTCCCACGTGAGTATATTGAAATGTATGAGTATAAATATAAATTAATATCAGGGATCGTAATTATATAGTAATGATTATTTAAAGATTTTTAAGGATTTTCCTCAATAATAATGAATTATCTTGAGCGAAAAAATAAAACTCACTAGTAATCATTATTTGTGATTTTTATTTATTAGCTTAAAATAAAAGTCACTTTTAAAATAGTTTACGTAATCATTTAAAGATTTATTTTTGCGTTTTATGGATCCCCTGGGTTTCTTTTAAAGATCGTAATCACTATGAGTTATATTAAAAAAATTACATAGTAATGATTATTTAAAGATTTTTAGGGATTTTCCTCAATGATAATGAATAATCTTGAGCGAAAAAATAAAACTCACTAGTAATCATTATTTGTGATTTTTATTTTTTAGCTTAAAATAAAAGTCACTTTTAAAATAGTTTACGTAATCATTTAAAGATTTATTTTTGCGTTTTATGGGTCGCCTGGGTTTCTTTTAAAGTGATATGCAAAAATACTGGGTGAAAATCCTAAACAAAAGCCATGAATTTAAATTAATTTTTATTTTGAGCGAAACAAATAAGAATCATAAATAATGATTATTTGTGAGTTTTATAGTTTCGCTCAAATTTAATCATTATCATTTAGGGTATTCAGAAACTCTTATATTTGTGATATTTTAAAAAGTGATATATTTTGTGATGACAAAAAACACACAGAAAAAAGATTATTCTGACGAATTTTGTATACATACCCCAGGACATATTCGTTATGATAATCTATTTTCGGTGTGTTTGTTGTCATTACAATATATATCACTTTTTAAAATATCACAAATATCAGAGTTTCTGAATTCCCTAATTATTTATTTGTATATGTATTCTAGTCATTGAATTTTTAATGTGAAAAAATGTTAATAATCATTATTTGCTGACCCTGATTAATATAATTGTTTGATCTGCATTTAGTTTCCTGGTGCTCTGTTTGGAGTGGGCGATCACACCGTGAAATATGAGGCAACCACTACAGATGGACACACTCTGCAATGCTCCTTCCGGATTCATGTTAAACGTAAGATTCCCATAGGAATGATTATTGCTATTTAGTTGCACTCCATAAACGTTTCTTTCTCTGTCTGTTTCCCTTTCAGCTGGCACACCTGCATCCCCATCCGCATCCCCATCCGCATCTGCTCCACTTCCCGCTGAGTTTTCCCAGCCTGGCCAGAAGACTCACAGCAGCCTCGTTGTCGGCTTCGAATCGTACGTTGTTTGTCCCGGCAAGGAGCCTGTTAAAGTGACGCCTCAAGAATCTGTGAGTCACAACTGATTCAAGTCTTCGATTAAACAGAATCTTAAACGTCTTGCCAAGATCAATTCTAATGCCACTAAATGTAATCCGATCAACTCGGTGAAGGCATTTCAGCATTTTTGTATCTCTATCTGTATCTGTAACCGAATGTGTTCTCTCTATCTGTATCTATAAGAATCGTTTACTCTTTGTATCTGTATCTGTATCTATATTTGTATCTGTATCTGTATCTTTGCAGGTCAACCTTCCCGTCGGCTGCACTCTGAGGAACATTCGCCCCCAATCGAGTCAACGCACTGAGCCAAAACGCGGTCTGCTCACCTCGCTCTGGCGTCAATATGCTAATTTCTAATCAACTTTTAGTTAGTTATCATTTATGCTAGTTAAGTGCCACGAACTTTTAAAAAAACACTCAAACTCTTGATTGCATTTTTATCAATAATTGTTTATTTAATAAATATAATTTTTTTAATTTCATGTGTGCATTGTATTTAGAGTTTTAAAATTTGTTTATTTTTTATATGAAAGCCGCTTTGGGGCATGAGTGATACGATTTATGTTGAGATATGTTATCACTCTGCTTAAAGAAGCAAAAGCTGCTTTGATTGAAATAAAGAACTTTGTAATCTAGATATTTATAATCTAGATGGCACTGAGACTGCAGTCTCCATCATTTTTAAGTATTAACTATTTGAGTTCCCGTCATTCGATTTCTGTCTAACTAATTTTCAAATTCGTTTTATTTATTCATTTATTTATTTCAGGGGCTGTTACCCAGTAAAACTTTGCTCTTTCCAAAACCTACTACTTTCCACATTTAAATTCCGAGTAAAACTAGTTGCCAAATCTGACTTTCCCAATTCGTTTTTATACAGGGGCGAGACAGGAATAGAAGTAGGTTTTTAGAAGCTACTTTGGAAGGGGTTCTGTTATTGCACTGCTAACTAACATTTTCGTTTCCGATGCTCATTTCCAAAATCTAGTGCTCAGAATGTGGAAAATAGAAGGCAAAAAGGCAGTGGCTCTGTTATTGCACTGCTAACTAACATTTTGGTTTCCTATATTGATTTCCCAAATCTACTGTCCAGAATGTGGAAAAAGAAGGCAGAACGGAAGGTTCCTTTTGAAAGGTACCAGGAATGCATTCCAAAAGAAAACATTTTACAGAAATTTAAATATTCCATTTCAAATAAAATTAAATACGTATATTTATTTACTTTATATTATTTATATTTTTTTTCTTTTTATAACAAATTTTTTTAAATTAACTGTTAGTGTTATTGTTATTGTTGTGCTCCTCTTCAGGTGGCTGCCGTATAATCTGGGTTTCTTAGCTTGTTGCTTTGGCCGGTTTTTGGCCTTGCCGAAGGGCGCACGAACATCTGTTCTATAGTCTTCGAATGTATACCTCCTCTTTTAGATGCTTCTGTGACCATAGCGACATTCAGATTCATAAACATGCTAAGCCCCTACTTGGAATATGAGCCCCCGTCATTCATAAATAAAAAATTAAAAGGAAAAAATGATATTAATTTAATTTTAACTGAAAACTTTTTCTACTTACGTGAATTAATTGGAAGAATGTTACAAATTATTGTATTTAATGATTTCTCAAATGAATAATTTGCACACGCTTGCTTGGTTGGAATAAAAATAACAGAAAAAAAAGCTAACAGAAGTGGCTGCTATGTTTTTTTCTGTTTCCTGCTAGTTAACAGATGTTGTGCCTCTGTTTACGAAAGCAGAGGCTTACCAGAATTACGAAGCCTAGCCTAGCCTATATTTTAGGAATAAATAGAGTTTAAAATTTAATTAAAATAAGAGCGGAGAGCTAGAGAGAAAGAAAGAAAGAATTAGTCATATTTCATTTAAATTCTTGTACATTTTGGTAAATTTGAGAAGTTTTACTCGGTCAAAGATAATATTTTTACATCAGTGCACTATGGGCACTGCAGTGTATTTAATTAAATTTGTTTTAAAATGCGTAATAAATATGTATTTGTCATGAATAGTAAAAAAATGAATTTGGTGTAAAACTCACGCCATATTGCATGAGGTTTGAATAAATTTATTGTGAGTACAGACAACTAAAGAGCCCAAAAGTTGAATCTGAAGAGCTGCTAGAGATACTGATATAGTAAAATACAGATACACTGCACGATCCATAAAGTATAAACCCAAACAAATCAAGTTCCAGGCGCGTTAAGTGTAAAGTGTTGATTGAAAGCTGATTTCGCACAATCTACATTTTGAATTGATAAGCACTTGCTGAAAAACTCTGGACAGGTTGTAGAATCGTATATAGATGGCAGCTTCAACTGTAGAATTGTAGAACTCGACTATAATGCCAGTTTTAGAAAGCTCAAAACCGGCAAATACTGAATTTTTAAAGTTTATTTACTTCCAATAATTGCCCAGAAATGCCGTTGAACTCGTTTGGTTAGAACTTGTTATTGTTATTAGAATTCATAGTAGAATTATTCCGCTATTTTGATTTTGATTTTTGATTCGATTTGATTTCGTTTCGTTTTGATTTGAATTGGAACTGTTTTTTGTTGTATAATAATTTCGTGCAAATAAGTATTTATTTATAAGACTATCCAACACGGACCACAAGCAGCGTATGCGTATGGCGATAAGAGTGAAATAAATAAATATATTCCAAATACAAAATACGTATAATATTTGAGACTGAGACTGTAATGAAAAAAAGCCTATCAAGTCTATTGAGTTTGAGTTTATTGAGCTGATAACCCCCGAGTTCGGTTTAGCGTCGATCTCGATCTCGTTCTCGCTCTGGTTGCTTTCGATTTGTTGTGTATTTTATTGTTGCTGTTGTTGTTGTTGTTATTATTACGTGTATTAATTTTCTATTATTTTTGTTATTGTCTCTAAGATTAGCTGCTGGGGCTGCTGCCGCTGAACCAAGTCTATAAAAACGCTCCACTGACTAAAAAATCAAATCAGTTTGAAATTGTGAGCTGTGCGGTGCATTTGCATTGATTTCCTTTTTTAAGAGTATCTGTGAGTGACTGAAATATATATTCAAAAAATGTATCAACGTCAAGCTTCCTTCGATAAGGTTCGTACACTACGCAGCTGACGATTTTAATTTGCTAAAATAAAATAATGAAAATTTAAGTGACTCGAATAAAACAAATGTTAAATAACTACAATTATAAATTCCACTAAATTAATAACTGTTGCCAAATATAAAGAATGAGTTTCATTAAATTAACTACTTAAAAATATATAACAAAAATAGGCAACAAAAAGAATTCAAATAAAAAAAAAATAAAACTAAAAAATAAATATATATTTTTCGACCACCAAAAAACCTTGTTAACAGTTCAAAAAGTTTAAATTAAAGGTAGAAGAAACTCAAGACTCTGGCCCTGCAATTAAATATTGCGGGTAGAAGCTTTTAAAACGCAAATTGAGCTGCTGTTGACCTTTGTAACTCGAACTAACAATCAAGGGAATAAAAAAAAAACATTGATGAGAATATCTGTTTACAATTAAATTCAATAAATATTGCAATTCAGATGTGAATTAGATTAAACATAATAAAAAAAAACCATTGATGAGAATATCTGTTTACAATTAAATTCCATAAATATTACAATTCAGATGTAAATTAGATTAAACATAATTGCTGATAACAATGTGGCGATAATATGCAAATTAATTTTAATTAAAGCGAATTTTCCAATACTAATTTGGAGTTACTTTCTCTTAGCCGACGCGTATCGAGGACTCGGCCTACATAGCCGAAGGAGTGGACGTCAAGGAGGCGAGTAATATTTGCCTGCTATTCTCGCCCAAGGACTCGTCGTTGGCCAGCGGCACCTTGGCCAATATCTTGGCCATCTTCAAGCAGCACGACATCAACCTGGTGCACATCGAATCCCGCTCCTCGCTGCGCGTTCCTGGCTACGAGTTCTTCGTGGAATGCGACGGCAAGACTGGCGCCTTGGGCAAGGCCATCGAGGATTTGCGGGAGCAGTGCATCTACTTCAACATCATCTCCCGGGACTACAAGGACAACGAGACGGCAGTGCCGTGGTTCCCACGTCGTATACGTGATCTGGATAGATTCGCCAATCAGATTCTAAGCTACGGCGCCGAACTCGACTCGGATCATCCGGGATTCACAGACAGCGAGTATCGCAAGCGTCGCAAGTATTTTGCCGACATTGCCTACAACTACAAGCACGGCGAGCCCTTGCCCCATGTCGAGTACAGCAAGGAGGAGATCGAGACCTGGGGCATCATCTTCCGCAACCTGACCAAGCTGTACAAGACACACGCCTGCCGCGAGTACAATCACGTCTTCCCTTTGTTGGTGGACAACTGCGGCTTCCGGGAGGACAACATTCCCCAGCTGGAGGATGTCTCCAACTTCCTGAGGGGTAAATATTCATATATTGTTTTATCTGCAGTTGAACTTCCATAACTCGAAATTCTCTCTAGCTCGAACTAAATGAGTGGCAGCAAAATTAATAAAAATTTATGCTTTCATATATACAGTTGAACTTCCCTAACTCGAACTTCTATAACTCGAATTTCTCTGTAACTCGAACTAAATGAGTGGCAGTAAAATTAATAAACTTAGGAAAAAGAACTCTATAACTCGAATATCTCCATAACTCGAATCTTTTTTTTGGATAATGGTAATTCGAGTTAGGGAAGTTCGACTGTATTTCGTGTTATCCCAATTACACCTGTTCACAAAATTAACAATTTTTTTTTTAAAAGTAAATCAAAGTAATTTTTTTTTAAATTTTTTTATTTTCGAAATATTCAAATTTTTTTGCAATTTTCGAGGTTACACTTTCGAGTTATTTTTCTTTTTTTACCTATCCGATTTGGCCAAATTAAAGATAAGTTAATTTTCTTCAACTTTCTTTCATACAGTATTAAGATCGGTTTAGCAGCTCAGCGATTTTAATAATCTCAAAAATGTGCGTTTTTTATGATTTTTTGAGTTCGAATGCTAAAAAATCGTTCAGGAAAAAATAGAAATCACAAAGATAACATTTTTTTTTAAAGGTTAAGAGTAAAGCTAATACTGTTTCAAGGAAAATAAGGTATGGATAAATGACGGAGTAATACGCTATTCAGTGATAGAATTTAAATCATATTTTTAACGATTTTTACATATGTTCCGTATGACAGCTATATGATACAGTGGGCCGATTTAAACCAAATCTTTACAGGATCCATAAGTTTGGTTTTGTGATTTCCATTTTTTGTCTTTGTGATTTCTATTTTTTCCAGGACGATATGTTAGCTTTCGAACTCAAAAAATCATTAAAAACGCCCAATTTTGCACTTATTAAAATCGCTAGCACCTGAACTGCTAAACCGATCTTAATACTGTATGGAAGAAAGTTATAGAGAATTAACTTATGTAGAAAAAGAAATAAACTCAATAGTGTTGAAAAATAAAAAAAAAATTGAATATTTGGAAATCGTTTACTGAGATATTTTTTTAAACTATTTTTATATTATTCAGCTATCTTTAATGTCATTCATTTTTATTTATACTGTTGTTGATTCAATCAAATATTTTCTATTTATTTAAATATAAACATAATATTATCTTTATATTTCTTAATGATAGTAATTAATTATTTACCTTACTATTTATGTTTAGTTATTGATATATTTTCATTTACATATAAGCAAATGAATATACGCTTATTCTAATATTCTGCTTATCTTAAAGGTAATAATTTATAATTTATTTACATATTATTAATTTATTTATTAACAATTGACAATTATTTAACTTATATTTTATCGATCCATTAAAGATTTTCTTTATTTATTTATTTAGATTCAACAATTTCAAAAGCATTCGATATCTAATTACTTAACATTTTAAATCAAATTAGAAAATATATTTTTAAAGTGTTTGTTGAAAATGTTTGTTGAATAGAAAATAGGATTTTAATGGGATTTTAAATTTAAAATTACTAGAATTCCTAAATTTGATTTGCTCATATTTAGATTATATATTCATTATTTACTTTATTAGATTGCACGGGTTTCACTCTCCGGCCAGTCGCTGGTCTCCTGAGTTCCCGGGACTTCCTGGCAGGACTCGCCTTCCGCGTCTTCCACTCCACCCAGTACATCCGGCATCCCAGCAAGCCGATGTACACCCCGGAACCGGATGTGTGCCACGAGCTGATGGGACACGTTCCCCTCTTTGCCGATCCGGCCTTTGCCCAGTTCAGCCAGGAGATTGGACTGGCTTCCCTGGGCGCACCCGATGATTACATCGAGAAGCTGTCCACTGTGAGTTCTAGATTAAATTTTAAATATTACTAAAATATGTACTTATGTTAAATCAATTGTTTAGATCTTCTGGTTCACTGTGGAGTACGGATTGTGTCGCCAGGGTGGTGAGTTAAAGGCCTTTGGCGCCGGTCTTCTCTCCTCGTATGGTGAGCTGGAATATTGTCTGACAGAGAAGCCGCAGCTAAAGGACTTTGAGCCAGAGGTAACAGGTGTTACCAAGTATCCCATAACACAGTTCCAGCCACTTTACTACGTGGCGGACAGCTTTGAAAGTGCCAAGGAGAAGACCATGTGAGTATTATAAATTTAAAATTAAAAAATATCTTATACAGGGGTGACCAGAAATCGCAAGCGAAATAGAATTTCGCAGAAAGCAATTCCGCACGGAAAATTCCGAGGTGCCACAGAACTTCGAGAGATTTAATTTTTTTTAGCATTTTCACCAACCTTTTCGAACTACGCTGCTAAGGGTTGACACCTTTTCAGATTAAATTACCCAAAGGTTTGATTAGCAACTTTTTCAAGTTTATCATTGCAGAACATTAAACTTTTGATTTTTTCCTTGTTTAATTAATATAATTTAATTTATTTATGTAATAATTGATTTTGTTTAACTGAAAAAAATTTAAAAAGTGATTGGCGCGACAAAATAAAAGTTACTCGACAGCTCTAGCAATTGTCTGCCATTAGTCTGGCAACTTTTCGTGAAAAATGTTTTCGCAAATTGCACAATAAGTTTAAGGTTTTTTTCGATAAAACTTTACTTACCTCAAAAGAGCTATTTTTTTACTGCTTTATTAAAAAAAAACTGAAGTGGTTCCATATATATTTTTTAAATATCTTACTTCGAATTTTGACTAAAAAATGTGGCATCGCTGACCCTGACTTCGAAAATCTAATTCGGACTTGGTGGCAGCATTGGACGAAAACCGACTTAGCGCTAGTTCTTTCCGCACAAAATTATTCTGCGAATTGACCTGTGGCACCGCGAAATGAAATTGATTCAAAGCGAAAACGATTTCTGTGGCATCCCTGATATATTTATTAATTATCCATGTATCTATGTCCATCTAGTAAATTTGCCAACTCGATTCCCCGTCCGTTTGGTGTGAGATACAATGCCTATACACAGAGCATCGAGGTTCTCGATTCGAAGCCACAGATCAACAATCTGATGAACAACATCAATTGCGAGTTTCAGATACTTCAGAATGCGATCGCCAAGCTGCGTGTTTAGTATCATTTTCTTATCTATTGTACTTGTTGCTGATATTCTACTTATTATATTATTTCATATTAAATAATAAATTCTATGCATTTGTATTTTTAAATAGTTTCTCTTTTGTTTATTTGATACGATCTAAATCAACCACATCAAATAATTATAATTAAATTAATTTTAAACTTAATTGAGTTTAGTTACATTTGTATAGGTATGTACAGGTAATTCTTATCTTATGTCTTATTTATTCAAATTTAATATTAATCGTGAGTTGATGCTGTTTAATGTGTTTAAGTTTTAGGTTCTTAGCATTTGGCTCTCGTGAATTTCGAATATTAATAATATTATTAGAAACACACACACTTACTAAAGAAATTTCCAAGGCCCGATCAGAAGTCAAATCTCGAATAATAACTAATTAAAACATTTCGTTCTCTCTCTCTATTTTTTTGTACTAATAATTAATTTGTGTGTGCTCAACAGTCAAATTGGATGTTTGAAAATGTTCACAGCAAATAATTCAGTTGCAATCTCAACCTGAGTTTGGACTTATGTACTATCTTACAATCCTAGACACAATAGAATACAGAATTAACAAATCATTTACAATAAACTCTATGACTTCAGTCTTTCAAATAATATACAACTATATGTATTTACAAATATATTTTTAACAATTTATATATATATATGTACATTTCTTAAATTAATTTATATACTTATAATTAGGTTCGATTATATATCAGAGATCCCTGTTACTGGATAATTGTAACTAATATTTAGTAACGTTGGGCTGTTCTTATTTCTATAATCTTAAACACAACTGCTAAAAACTTAACTTAGTATCTATTTCTATTAATGAGAGCCCCCAAAAATGAAATTGAACTGTATTTAATTAGGGAGTAAGGAGTACAATCAGTCTGTTGAGATCTACAACTATGGTAGTAAACTGGGCATTGGGCATATTCGATTAAGAGAGCCATAAGCTGAATCTTGAGTTTGGAATTGGAATTGGAATTGGTTTTAGTTTTAGCATAATACAAATTTTAGTTGCCTTGTTATCACTATGGAATTTACTGCGCTACTAACGATGATTAAGTGTAAGGCAGGGACCATAATGAATCTAATTTTTATTATACACATTTCAATTTTAAAGTAGAAATTATTTTAGATTTTTACTAATAAATAATTAAATAAGATTTTGATATTTGAAAATCATAGAATAGTTCTCATTTTTAATTTCGTAATACAATAAAAGATGTATGCTAAAAATTTAATCAACATAAAAAAAATTCCAAAATTGAATTTAGTATTTGTTGCATACGATTTTAATTTTATATTGTTACTATGCAAAACAAAAATATTGCTATTATTTTAAATTTTTATATGGGAGTTTTCATCTGATTTTTGAACAAAAGTTAAAATTTAATTATTATTTCATAAAAATAAATAATAAAAATTTGAATAAATAAATAAAATTTATTTATTATTTCATAAAAATAATTTTTTTTTTTTTATTTTTATGAAATAATAATTAAATTTTATTTTTCATAATTTATTCATTTTATACATAAAGGAATGCAGTAAAAGTTTATCCTGTTGCCGAGATAATTTTGATGGAGTTTTGGATTTTTGAAATTTCAAGGAATATCAAGTCGCATGCCACGCCCCCTGATTGGGGCCTATATACTATTGACCGCTGAACAGATTTTCCGATTGCTGCTCGGACATTTGATATGGCAATATCTCCAGATCGTTGGGCAATTGATTTTGGTTCTGAAATGGATTGCCGCTAAAAAAGTTGCTTGTTTGCTGTTGTTGTTGTTGTTGTTGTTGCTGCTGCTGCTGCTGGAGTTGCTGTTGCAATTGCTGTTGCTGCTGTTGTTGTTGCTGGCGCTGCTGCTGCAATAAGTGTTGCTGCTGTTGCTGCTGATGCAGTTGACTGGATGCTTGCCTCATTTTGTTGTCCTCACTGTGCGACTCGGAGCCATCGTCACTGATGCCCATGTGAAAGTTGAGCGAAGGACTCGATTCAGTTGCCATTTGCATGTAGGACAGCAATGAATCCTCATTTGTATTTTGTACATTGGAACTGTTGTTGTTGTTGTTGTTGTTGCTGTTGCTGCCATTTTGATTGTTGTTGTTGTTGTTAGTGTTGCTGTTGCTGTTGTTGAGATGCTGCAATGGGGACAGATTAAGAAACGCATCAATATCCTCAATATCCTCCCGCGACAACATGTTGCTGCTGGACTGTTGCTGCTGCTGCTGCTGTTGCTGTGATTGTTGCTGCTGTTGCAGCTGCAACTGTTGCTGTGCCAAGTGTTGCTGATTCTGTGGCTGCTGCTGCTGCTGCTGCATGTGATTGTTGTGCTGCTGATTAACCAGATTCTGTTGCTGCTGCATCATCATCTGTTGGTCCTGTTGATTCAGCATCTGCTCCGAGTTCAATGCGAAGCCATATTGATTGAATTGCGGCTCCACGGCATTGCTGCCACTAAAGTTGAAATTGCGCTGCACACCAACAGCACCAACAGCACCAGCAGCAGCAGCTGCTGCCGCAAAGCCCATCGGCATCATGGGCTGCAGATACGTGTAGCGCGCCAGCAACAGTTGCTCGGAGACAATGCGCAGCTCGTCCTGCTGCTGCATTATCAGCTTCTGCAGCTCGTCGTGCTTCCGCTGCAGCTGATCCTGCAGCTGACTCTGCGTCGGCGTCATCAGCAGCTCTGCCGGCTGCTGCTGCTGCTGCTGCTGCGGCGGCAACGGCAACGGCAACGGCGACAGCACGGGAGCAACCGGAAACGGCGCCATCACCGGCTGCATCGAGATCGCGGTAAGATATTGAGGGGGCTCCAGGAATCCGCCCGGTGTCACCAGCTGCGGATTCGCCAGCGGATAATTCGACTGCGGGAACTGCGCACACGCATTGCTCGTCGCCACAATCTGCGCCGGCGCCAGCGGCAAAATGGGCACCAATTTCGGTGGACCCGTCGCCTGTTGCAGCTGCAGGTGATGATGATGATGAAGCGGATGTTGCTGCTGCTGCTGTTGCTGCTGTTGCTGCTGCTGCTGCTGTTGCTGCTGCTGTTGTTGCTGCTGCTGTTGCTGCTGTTGCTGCTGCTGTTGTTGCTGCTGCTGCTGCTGCTGTAGATGATGATGTTGCTGCTGTTGATGCTGACCGTTCTCCCGCCCATGATGATGATGACGCTGGGAGCGCTGGCGCTGACCTTGCTAAGGAAATACCACAGCATTTAAATAACCATATATCGATTGCAATTCGATAAAAAATTAAATGTTATTTTTACTTGATGTTTTTTACAGAAAAATATCGATAATATTAATAATATGACACGATTTCGTCAGAAATATAAAGTTGATATTTTGATTTGGTATCAATAAAAAAAAATGAAAAAAATGCTTGAAATTTTGACAACAAAATATCGATCATATTCCGATAACAAACAATATTATTTTTAGTTGATATTTTTGACAACAAAAAAAATTTATGTTATTTCGATAATAGGCAATATTGTTTTACTTGATGTTTTTTTTTAACAATGTATTAATAACATGACCTGAATCACCTGAATTTGACGTCAATTTGTATGAAGTTTACGTCATTTTTCAGGTGAAAGAGATTTCTGTAGCACACCCGAATATTATTTTTTTTGATATTTTTGACAGAAAAATATCGATAATAACGATTTCGTCAGAAATACAAAGTTGATATTTTCGTTTATTATCGATAATAAAAAAATTAAAAAAAATTCTAGAAATTTTGACAATAAAATATCGATCATATTCCGATAACAAACAATATTATTTTTAGTTGATATTTTTGGCAACAAAAAATCTATATTATTATATAAACTCTTTCACCTGAATTTGACGTAAATTTGTTTTTCAGGTTAAAGAGATTTCTGTAGCACATCCGAATATTATTTTTTTTTGATATTTTTGAAAATAAAATATCGATAATATCAATATTAAAAAAAAAAAAAAAACCTAAAAAATATATTATCGTCAAAAATAGTTAACTCAATATTTTATCATGAACATTGATCATTACATATGCTATATATCAAATATTTTTAAAATTGATGAAATGAAATTCACTATAAGTATTTAGGTTTTAAGGTGTTTTAATATACATTTTGATGTTAAAATATTTGTTTAATAATAATGAATTGTTTTTTGGACCGATTATTGTAGACTCACCGAACTGACGTGCGTCATCATGGACTGTCGGCTGGTGACGGATTGATCGGACATGGATGTGGAGTCGGACTCGTTGCCTCTGCCATGGTGGCTGTAGAAGTAGCATTTGCGCTTGGCCTTGGGCGAGATGCCCGTGGAGCTGATGTTGCCGTAGCTGGAGGCAGGTCGCGAGGTCTTCAGCGGATTGATGGGGCAGGAACTGGAGGCGGGAGTTGCCGCTGTGGCCGAGGCCGACCACATGGGCGATGAGTCCACGGTTGGTGATGTTGCAGCTGCAGCTGTTGTTGTTGCCGCCGTTGTTGCTGCTGCTGCTGCTGCTGTTGTTGCTGTTGTTGATGTTGTTGCTGTGCCCTCATTGCTGAGAGTGCCCAGCGAGTTGCCCAGCGACTGACTATCCACATTCTGATTGTTCAGCTCAAAGTCACGCAATGTTGTTGTGGCCGAGACGCTTTTACCATTGGAATTGCTATTGGAATTGCAATTGGAATTGGAATTGTAATTGGAATTGGAATTGGCATTGGAATTGGAATTGTGTGTGTGTGTGGACTTTTCATGCTCCTTGTTGCTCTGCCTGATGACCTCCGCGTGGCTGACGACCTTGTGTGTGCACACCACATAGTCGGGCTTCGAGTTGAACTGATGGTAGCTCACATAGTAGTCCGTCTGCAGCCAGATCCACTGCTGGCCCTTCGTCAGGAAGCGATAGTAGCAGGACTTGCCCTCTCCCGTCTGCCGCACTTCGGAATAGGCGGAAGGGGGATTAGATCAGATTAGATCAGATTAGATCGGATTAGATCAGATCAGTTCAGTTCAGATAATCTGTCACTTTCCACTGCACTCAGAAAAATTGTGATTACCCTCATTTTAGAATCTCGCATTTGATTTTAAATCGCCAAGTTACTTCTATTTATTACATACAGTTTGTCAAGTAATTCTTTGCAAACCCTTAAATTCGTAATATTTTGACTTTAAATAAGAAAATAATAGCTTATTATATATATTTGGAAAGGTCATTTAATTTTCGTTCGAATGATGCAAAAATTTCCTTAACCCATTGAATATTTTGAATTTTTGCAAAAGTCTACTTTTTTAACTTCTTTCCTCGATGTTTCACAAAAAATATTTTGATGCAAAAAAATTCTTGGAACAATTCTAAGAGTAATTGCAAAAAAAAAAAAAAAAAAAAAAAAAATTTCAAAAATATATCTTCATATCCTAGCAAATAAGTAGATATTATACAAAATATGTAAATATCACCATTATTAGTATTACTATTAGTTTAAGATACGGACACATCCAACATAGCCAAAAGGCCTTCTGAAGCCAGAGCTATACCCAAACTAGGTTACACACTCATTTGTAATCTTGTTCTATAATAAATAAATAAATTTTCAAAAATATTTTTTCTAGTATTTTTTAGAATTTTTTGAAAACTGCAAAAAAGGCACTTTTTGCATAAAAATTAGGAAAAATATGTTAAAATGGTAATTTTTAGGATTTTATAAAAATTTAAAAAAATACTAGCAAAAATATTTTTTTTTTGCAATTACTCTTAGAATTGTTCCAAGATTTTTTTTGCATCAAAATGTTTTTTGTGAAAAATCGAGGTAAAAAGTTGAAAAAGTAGACTTTTGCAAAATTTTAAAATATTCAATGGGTACTCAATGGGTTAAGGAAATTTTTGCATCATTCGAACGAAAATTAAATGACCTTTCCAAATATATATAATAAGCTATTATTTACTTATTTAAAGTCAAAATATTAAATTTTTAAGGGTTTGCAAAGAATTACTTGACAAACTGTATATTGTTGTAACTTAAAAAAACAAATTACCATAAACTATTTTTTAAAAATATTTTTCACGAATTATTGCCATGAAAATAGATTCGGATTTTTTAAAAAATTTTATCGACTTAAAACATTAAAAAATAATTGATATTTAATTTTTAGAATTAATGAAAATGTTTTTTTATTCAGACAATATCGTTAAAAAATTACAAATTAAATTTCGTTTTTCAGAAAATACTATTCAAAAGTATTTAGAAAAAGAGAATTTTTTGTAGTGGCGTAACAAAGTCGAGTTTTAGGCATTTTATAGTACGCTAAGATAGGGCTCGTGTTTTTTTCTGAGTGTAGAAGGCAGAGCTTACATACATTCCTCGTGGCAGGCCACAATGCTGTCCAGGTCGTCAAAGTGATAATAATCATAGCCGGAGGTGCCGAGAACCTCGAATGGCATGTAACCAATGATGGGCGGAGCTCGATGGTCCAGAAATAGAAACTTCCATTCCATGCTGTGCTTCGAAGTGAACTCATTGCTCGTCGGATCAATGATGCTCATCTCCCGACTCAGTTGCGGTGTCTGGATGCGTCCCGTGCCCACAAACACCAGTTTCTTGTCCACCTCGACATTGGGATTCATCTGGAAGATGCTGGGCAACTTCTGACTACTCTGACTGCTCTGACTCTGACAATGACTGTTGTCCGCTTGGGTATTCGCATCGTTTCGAAAGTAGCCCACGAATTTAACCAACTCATACGAATTGTTATCGACCTTCTCAAGTCCGCCCCGTTTGAGATGTATGTAGAAGGTGATCTGGTTTGATTGATTGATGTCCGTCTGATGGGGCTCAATCACCGGCGTCGGATTGAGGAAGATGTTGAGCAGTGACTCGTGATCCGTCTCGTAGGCCAGATCGTAGATACTCCTGTTGTAGAGATCATGCTGTGCAAAAAAGATTTGTCTTTAACTACTTATTTGATGCACTCAGCGAAAATTTACATCAACAATTTAAAATTTAGTTTTTCATTTAACTAAACAGTTACTTTATACATAAAATAATTTTGAATTTTTTTGCATCTATTTCTAATTAAATCAACAATTCCAACATATTTGAATTACATAATAAAATGTTTTTCTTTTTAAAATTTCATAGTAAATATATTTTGATATTAAATGTGAAGTCTTTATTTGTTCTTTAAAATATTTAAGTCTTTATATATAATATTAAAATATATGAACAATGAAATATTCAATATTATTATTATTATTATTATTATTAATTTTAATATAATTTTAAAATTTTTAATTGAAATTTGGAATTTGAATTGTGTATTTTGCAAGTAAAAAATGTTGTTGAACTGATATGATATATAATCGATGAATAATATAATTTTTTTTTTATTTTTTTAGGCACTAAATAGCTCATATATTCAAATATTAATTATTAAGTTTTTATATTAAGTATTTTAATTCAATACATAACTATAAAAATTATGAAATATTTAATATACTTATGTCTTTAAATTTAATATTAATTATTGTTTATTTATAATTTAGTTTTATTATTCATTATTTCATTTAAAAATGTGTAAGTTGTAAATGTTCTTGAAACAGATATGAAGTAGTCAGAATTCTTTTTACTTCCGTTCATTGTATTTATTTATTTTAATTTTGTTGGTGGCGACACCTACCGGCAAATAGCCCAGCTGCGAGGTAATACTTTCGGATGCATAGAATATGGAGCCCAAGCTGCTGAAGACAATCATGAAGCCATCGAGAGACTCCAGCATTAAATGCGTAAACTCCTCATTCGTTAGAAATGTGGGCTTCCAGTCTTGTTGTATCTCAAAAACCTTGGAACGATCCGTTGCCTCTGCGAATGAGAGTCAATCAATCGATCAGACGAAGTCTATAAATTATAATACTTGAAGTCCATTTACCGTTGTGATTCTTCAGAAATGCTATGGTCGACTTCAGCACCGTCGACTTGTCCATCTTTCGATTGGACGTTGATATCAGAGCACTCAAATCATTCACCAGCGAATTAAACTGATCGCGACGCTTCTTTTCGCTCAGGTTGCGGGATTTTCTGCAAAGAAGACTGCGAGTTACCAAAAGAAACGCTGATAAATTCAATAACTGTAAGGCAAGAAGCGTTGTTTACACTTTTTCAAACATTGATGTTTAATATTACAAATTGTATACTATTACTTAGACAATAATATTTTAATTACTTTTAATATCAAATCATACAATTAAGTTTTTATTAATTTTATGTTATCTATTTTTTTTGTTGACTGTTTTTAAGATGACATTAAATAAATATAAAGCTATCATCCTACTTAATCGCAACCATATCCTTCATGACTTTTTTTTTTTTTTTTTTAACAATAACGAAATTTCTTTTATTTGATAAGTGTGGAATCCGTACATACGAATTAGCAACATCTAGTTATGACTGATTTAAGTTTTTAATCACTATATGTGCCTAAAAGTATGCAATAAAAAATAATTTGTGTATACTTAAATAGGTAACGGATATGTTATAGTCAGAGGCTCGTCTAAAACCTTCTCCGCTTGTTATTATTGCCATTAATTTTAGATAATACATAATTTAATAAATTTTTCTAAATGCTAATAAAAAAATTGGTCGGCTGCTTTTGACGTCATATAACGTTGGAGTGATAGACTCTCCCACCTCACCAACACACACACACAAACACACTGACACACACGCACACTCACGCCCACACACACATGAATTTACAGATGAAAACGCACCCCAAAATCAGCTGCTTACCTTTGGCCCACGTGTGTCCTGCGATTGATGCTTTGTTTGGCGTTTATTAGACAAATCTGCCCACATGCTCACACACCAACCTACCCCCTTCCCCTCACATACTCCTGCATAACTACCCTATCAACCAGATATAAACCGATACATAAGTGGGGAAGGTGGGGGACCCACAGTTTTCTTTTCCTTACTTTCTTTTCAGTTGTCGCTCTTCATTTGTTGCGCTAGGACAAACATTTTTTTGGGCTTCGAGTTTTGCATTTGACATTTGCATGTCAAACTAGTCGACGGTACTAGAGTCGAGCATACTCGACTGTCGGAGACCCCGTACTTACTATGGAAAGCTAACACTGCTTAAAATAAAATAATAAAAGTTGGTACAAATATTAATATAGTTATTTACTAAATGTACTTTTCGCCCATTCGGTTACAGCGGAGTGTGTTCGACTGTAAGATACCCTGTGCCCTGACACACCGATAGCTCAATAGTTATTTGCACTCCATTTTTTATACTAATTGTTTTGTATTACATCTGTAAGTTCTAGAGAACCGATTTAAACTAAATCCGATCAAAATGTAAAAGACATAGAATATTCCCAATCTGTGAGTTCGGTTGAGATACTACATATCTCCAAACAAGTGGGAAACGCTATAGTCGAGCTCCCGACTATAGGATACCCGTTACTTTTTTTAAGGATTTTTAAAATATTTTTTTTATTGCATGCTTTTAGGCACTTATATTTTGCAAAAACTTTAATTAAAGCTCTTGTTACGATTTAGCAGGATGATAGGTCATAATAGTAGTTTGAGTTAATTAGTAAAAAATGCATAATATCTTAAAAAATCTGCGTGTGGTGGCGGAAGGGGGCGTGGCAAAAATTTAAAATAAACTTTACCTGCGTGGGGTTTATAGAAATCTGTGTGCCAAATTTGGTTGCTCTAGCAAAAATATATATAGTCTGCCACACTTCCTTCTGCCTGTTACTCACATTTTTTTTTTTTTTGTGATAAAGTTAACTAAGTTGCCCCTTACGTAACAGCAAGCTTGTTTAATAAAACTACTAATTTCTTACCAAAAAAAAAAAAAAAAAAAAAAAAATAAGATAAAGTTAATAGACCCATGTACTTTTTTTAAGTACGGGGTCTTCGCCAAAGAGAAAGCAATATAAGGTGAAAGAACGAAAGACAGGGTGAGAGAGAAGTGGAAAAAAGATAGAGGTATCATGATCTATTTAGACTAGACTTTCATTAGAGAGTGTTTTTTGAGAGAGAGTGTATAGTCAATGATTAAATAAAAAAATTACCAAAATTTGCATTTAATTTCCTGCCTGTTTTTTAAATGGATATATAACATGATCATCTATCACATTTAAGTCAAATTCAAGCAAAAGCGATTTCTGTGGCACCCCTGTTTATAATTTTATCTATGTTTCTTGAGGATATCTATGTTAAATATATACCTCATTAATAAACATAGTATCCACCTTAAATGCAACAAAGATATTCATATAGTCCAATTAATTTTATTATCAATTTAAACAATAGTAGCGATGTAAAAATACATCAAAAAATCAACAGCTCGATGTTATCAAACCGTTTTCAAGTATTTTAACTCTATAAATTATCATGAAAAACTCATTGGAGTTTGTTTATCATTGTATTTACTTATATTTGCAAAATAAAGTTGAATTAATGTTAACACGAGTTTATTTAAATGTTTAAAAATGATATTTCGCTTGAAACTCTGTTAAGTTTTGGAAAACTTATCAAAGTGTGAAGTAGATGGAAAACTTTTTAAAGCACTCGGTTCACTGTTTGGATCAATAAATACTACATTCTATATCTGAACAAAAAAAATGTAAAAAGGTAATTGAAGTGGTCAAATAAGCTGGAAGTGCTAATATTAAATAATTGCTTTAGGAATTCCTTATTGTAAGTGATTTTACATATTGTATTTGCGGAATTTCATGATAATTGGATAACTAATTTGATATATTCATTGATATATTATGCAATACCGAAAAAAGCCATAAGATAAATAAAAGAATACCCAATATAGTGATATATACTATGTATATAAGTATGTTTGTGAAAATTGGTCATCGGCGAAAAATCAAATTAGAATCGAATTACACCAAATTAATTAAGGTAGTGAATTGGATTCTCAGTCGACTTTGATTGCTTTTATTTTAGTGTTTGTGGTGTCTCTTACCTCTGACGAAGCGTGCAAACAAAATTTGCAAACTGTAGCACTTATTTTTTTCTTCTTCTTATTCTTATTCTTTTACCTTGACAAGTCTTCTATGGAATTTTTTTCGAAATTATTGTACTGTCATGGAAAGACTTCCAGCTAATTTCTTTACTACATTTGTAAGCGAATGAAATGTATCTTGTATCTCGTATCTTTTGCCTGCGCAAATTGGCCACAATATGTATTTTGCCTACGTATATTCATAACTGTCAATTGCAGTTAACCACCGCACATCATACCTCATTATGCAGTTGTGTGCGTACATGAACTACTGTATTTTAAACGGTGTTTGCAAAAATAATAGAAACGTTTATTTTTTTTTCGTTTGTATTGTTTTTAAATTGAATCGGAAAAATTATATTTTTTTTAGATTCGCAGTTTTTACTTAATACATATTTAGAAATGTTTCCGAGTCGAGCTCCCGACTAAAGGATACCCGTTATGTATTTAAATATATATAAAATATTTTTATTGCATACTTTTAGGCCCATATATTGCTTAACAACTTAAAAGTGCCGTTACCACCATTCTATATGTTGGATCTTGTTATGACTAAGTAGGATCATAGCTAATAATCGTAGTTAACTAACCAAAAGAATCATTACATCTTAAAAACAGTGTGTGTAATGTTTTTTTTTATCCTATAATTAAATAAATTTTTTTGATAAGCCAAAGTGACTCTCGTTTCTACTATTTGTTCCATCACTGTATACATGTATATTTCTGAATATGTATGTATGTATGTATGCTTATGCTCACCTTTTCGTATCATCCTTGTCATCGCTCTCGTCGTCCATCTTTGTTTTTGCTAAATAATCCACGTCCACTTCCAAGTTGATTATTTTCTCTTTTTGAAACGATTTCCCAAACAATTGTTTTTCGCTCGCACAAAATGATTTTACACGTTGCGTTGGGCAAATTGTGACCCAATTTTTTGTATTATTCACATTTAATAATTATTATTTTACATAATTGTGATTATTGTTTTAATTAGCAAATTGCAATTTGATTTTCATAATTTGCACTTTAGGTAACATTCACCCGGCAGCTAATTTCAATATCTTTGAATGTCTGCCACATTTTGTATTTGTTTCCTTGAAAGTTCAAGGCTAAATGAAGAATATTAATATATTTTTAAAACATTTTTTTAAGTTTTCAATTTAATTTTAACTGCGCACGGTTTGCACATAAATTTCTCCTGTATATTATATATGTATATTTTTTTTAAATTTTTAAAATTAACTAGAATTAGGAAGTTATTAGTTTCACTTAAAGCTAAAGAATTTCTCTCTGTTAAATTATTAAGTACACAATTTTAGTTGGGTTTTTGTTGTCGAAAATTAATTTTAAATTTTTTTTGTCAATTTAATTATTTATCTAAATGTGCATATTTTTAAAACCTTTATTAAAATTTTAATTTTGTAACAACAAGTACTTGGCTAAGTGTATATATTTTGAAAACGACTTTTTTCCGATATTAATAATTGAATTTTAGTGCGCAGCTTTTCGCGTACCGTCAGCAACAAGTTGAGTTTAGTTTCTGCGTCGCCTTTGGTTATCCATTTCACTGTCGACATTTCATGCACATCACACACACTGAAACAGACACACACACAGACACACACACACACATAGAGACAGAGAGACACACAGATGTATTGTGTGTTGCTGGCATCCTTAGGAAAGGAGTCGCTGTTGCTGCTGTTGCAATTATGTAATATATGCGATTGCCACACTGTGCTGCGCCTGCGCATGTGCCCCACTGTGCACAGTGGCCACCCAGTGGCGAATGTGCTGCAAGCGAGCGCCAATCGCGACAGGGGCAGGACAACAACAGAGATTAATGTTGTTGCACTTTTGCAACCCCTAAATGTATGCTACGTTATTTGTTTGTTGCGACAGCGAATGCGAATGTCATAACAACACTTTTCGTAAGGACACACACACATTTGAGTGTGAGGACACACACACACACTTCTACACGAGAGCTTTGGGCCAGCTGCTAACCAATTACCAGGCTGCGTTTTTGTCTGCTGCCTGGAAGCCTATTTTTAGCAGGCACCGTAACGATTATAAAATTTATAACAAATATAAAAATTATAAAATATATGAATTATTTGTTTACTTTTATCAATAAATCGAAAATCGTGAAACTTAAATTTTTATTTAAATGACCGAATATTTATTGTGTTTGATTCTTATAGAAAAATAAATTTCATTTTGAATTTAAACAATAAAATGAAAAAAGAGGTTTAAAATATAATTTTAATATTTTTGTCGTTTTTCGTTTGTATAATAATTTTTTTTTACTTTTTGTTAGAGTTTTATATATTTGGAATTATGAATTATTTGCTTACTTTTATCAAAAATTTAAAATCTTGAAAATAATAGCATAATTTAAATTTTTATTTAAATGACTAAATAACTCTTGTGTTTGATTCTTATAGAAAAGTATCTTTCGTTTTCAATTCAAACACTTAAATATAATTTTAAAATTTTTGTCGTTTTTCTTTTGTTAAATAATTTTTTTTTTTTACTTTATTTTAGAGTTTTGTATTTTTGGAATTTTTGAAATTTATGAAATTTTTGACAGTTTTTGTATTTTTATAATATTTTTCATTAAATACATTTTGATTTGAATATCTTTGAATTAGTTTTCTTAATAATTTTTACTGTAAACACACATTGCATAATGTATAAATCTGTGTCTGTGTGTGTATGTGTGTGTGTGTGGGTGTGTATATGAGTGTGTGATATATTTTTCAACTGTTGATATTTGCAATAATTGAATGTTAAACCATACGCATGCAATTTGCATATTTCGTACTTCATATTCCATAACAATCGCATGCTTAATTGCCAACTGAATGGCTTCAACACTTTTGAGCAAAAGTCTTTGGCCCGGAAAAACTTTTCCCATAACTTTGCTAAGGAAAGAAAATGTCAAAGAAAGTGCTGGAAAGTGTTGAAAGCCACGCAAATGCACAACAAACTTGGCAAAATTTCAATTCAGGTAAATCACAATTCCAAATTCCAAATTCAAAGGTGTAAATTGCGCTCGTTTACCTTTCTTTAATTAAAACTGTTTTCAGGAGGCGGCGGCGGCTTTAAATATGCAGCTTATAAACGGCATACAAGCGGCTTACACACACACACACACACACATGCACACACACATTTGTAAATCAGTTTAATTAATCCGTTTAGCCGTTTGTCCAACGGTCAACAGTGAAGTGAAGCATTTAACGAGTCATAATTTCCCACATGTATTCAACAGATACAATCACAAACCATCAAGTAAGAACACTACACGAGAGAAGGAGATGCTCGACTATTAGATGCCCAGCAATCGTTTAATCTTAGTTGTTGAAAAGGAGAATTACAAATTTTAAAAACCAAAAATATTAAAGAAAAAATTAAAAATTTGTCTTCCATATACATATATTTTTTTTATTTCAATTTTATGATATATAAAAAAAAAAGGGTAAAACAAAAGCAAAAAATATTTTTGATTATTATTGAAACATGAAGAAGAAAGAATTTGAAAACACCAAAAATTCTGCTGTTAAAATAAAAAAACAAAAATATTTTTTTTGCTTCCTTATGTAGTATAAATTCAAAGTTTAAATGCATCTGGTCACTCTAATTGTTATATGACAGATATGGTAAATAAAAAATTAATAAATTAGAGCAAAACAATAAAATTTAAAAAGTAAAAAAAAACATAGAAGTTCAAATCAAAAATTGGGTATCCCTGAAGTAGATTAAATTCTAAGTTGAACTTGACCTGGTCACTCTAATTTTTGTAGTCTCTGAGATTGAGGTGTCCTCGGAGGCGGACAGACATTGTCACAAACCCATCAGTCCGTATACTGGGCTAATAGAAGTATTATTTTAAATACACATCAAAGCCAAAATGTCGACAGCATCCCCCCCTCCCCATTTTCATATGATTTTAGCCCTTTTGTGGCCAAGTTGTTGTTGTTGTTACTCTTGCCAAGTGTTGCTGGTTAACCGTAAGTAGCTGTTGTTGTTGTTGTTTGTCGTTAGATTGGCTTACTGACTGTGGCTTTAAAAAGTAGCTGCTGATAATTGCCAACAACTCGAGTCGGGTTGTTGGTTAAATGGCTCGTGTTGTAATTATCGTGGTTTTATTTGCTGCCAATTTGCCAATTGCAAGAATATTGAACCTTAGCAAGCAAAGGGTGAGAGAGAGAGATAGAGAGTGACAGTGAGATAAAAAAGCTTAGAATCAGATATCAAGTTTGTCTGGAAATTCTAGTTCAAAATCATTTATTTCATACTAAATGCAGAGTTATTACTAGACAGCTGTCAAGTTAATTTCTAAAGGTACAAATACATACATATAGTTGAACTTCCTAACTCGAATCACCATTATCCAAGAAAAAAGTTCGAGTTATGGAGACTTTGAGTTAGGGAATTTTTTTCAAACTATTTAAAAGAAACTACAATTTCATACATTCATAAATACATTTTAAATTGCAAGAAAATTCCAGTTTTTTCAAGGCACCAGTTTTTTTTGCTATTCTCAAAATTGATTTTTTCGTTCATAATTAATTTTCCATTTTTAATATAATGGAAACTGTTTTGGCCCAGTTTCAAATTTCATAACAAATAAGTTTAAATATTTCTTAAAGCGATTAACATTTACATTACGAACATCTTTTCTATAGCAATTTCACAAGCCTAAGTAATTGTTGATGCAAAATTCTATCATATTGCATCACCAAATGTTAATGTACATCAATATTACATATCCCAACGAGACGGTAACAAAATCATAAAATAGAAATTAAAATAAATTCAAACTTTATTGGGGATTTTCTCGAAAAATTATACTTTACAGAAGTACGGGACAATATTTTTGTTCGAGCTAAGAAGAAATTCGACTTATGGAAGTTCGAGTTACGGAAGCAGAATTGTATGAAATTTGCCCAGTCAACGCTAATGCCACTCAATTTTGTTCGAGTTAGAGAAAATAAAAGTTAGGGAAGTTTGACTGTATTCTTACATCTTTAATATGTCAGGTATTTCAATTGTTTCATAATTTTTCTGACTTTGACATAATAATACCGCATCATAAATTATATCAAATATGGGCAAATTGTAAACACAACAAATACAAATGATTTTGCCAGCTACAAAGCTCTCTCTCTCTCTCTCTCTATCTTCAAGTCAACCCCGTCGGGCAGACAGACAGACAGACAGAGAGACAAACAACGTTTCATTTGTCTCTCATTTGGCATTGATAAAAGTTTATTGCAATGCGGAAGCAAAAGCTTTAAAAGCCGGTTGCCAACTGCAGCAGCAGCAGCAGCAACAACAACAACAGGCAGACAGTTTACTCAACTCAACGCGAAGATCGTTGACTGACCTACTCATGACAAGAGAGCGCCAAAGCTCGCTCTCTCCCATCACTCTCAGCACTTGCACTCTTCCACTCTTCCACTCTCTCTCTCTCTCTCAAGTTTGCTTGCTGTGAAGCTAACGTCATTTGATTGCATTTATAAAGCTTCGCTCAGTGCGCAAATTATCGCATAGCTTTTAATGTTTCTGTGTGTGTGTGTGTGTGTTTGTGTGTGTGTGTGTGTGTGTGTGTGTTGTGCGTCCGTGTTTGATTTCTTTGTCAGTGAACTTGAGCTTTTGCTGGCAACGCTAATTGCATTGCGATTACAGCATAGCGCAATCGTCTATGTGTGTGTGTGTGTGTGTGTGATAATACCAAACACACCAACACTTGTGCACTGCCATCAACCTCTCACTCTCCCTCTCTCTCTCTCTCTGTCTCTGTCTCTGTCACTCTTGCTGACTTGCTACTCTTACGTTTCGCTCCGCATTTAACAAAGCTTTGTAATATTTTTTGTCACACTCAAACTGCTGCACTCTTCACTCATTTTTTTTTTTTGCACTGTACCCACGCTTAGCCTCTCTACCTCCCTCCCTCCCTCTCTCCCTCTCTCCCACTCTCTCACGCTCTTGCTCTCTTGCTTGCGTATTTCTGCCGTGTGCGGTGTATTTGTGTTGTTGTTGTTTTAAACTTGACTTAATTAAATTTTTCACTATTATTTTGTCGAGTCTATTTATATTTGTATCTTTTGCCAATTGTCTGCTATTCATTGATTTATTTGTTGTTTTCCACTTTGTTGATTCCCTTTCCCTATATCCGTTTTATGCGCTGGGAAACCGCTAGTTAGACCTAAAATGTATCTATGTATCTTGTATCTACAATGTACGTATGCATACATACATATGTACATATGTAAATTATATGGATTTAGGTTTAATTGCTGACCCCACTTAAATGTAATTTACATCTCTAACGTATTGGTACACTGTTCAAAACAATTTCTAAGATTTTTAAGAAATCTCAATGATCATAATTTCTCTAAAAGTTTTATCTAAAACAAAATTAAATTTAATTTAAGACGATTTGATTCATTTCAAAATCCAAACATTTATTTATTAAAGTTGTTTCACTAAAACTGCCACTCGCATCTCAACAATTTCACAAACACATCGGTCTTAAAGCACTCAGATACTTAGATACTTCATCTTTAGTGTGCTCTTCTCATCTATCAAATTAACTGTCGATCGATGGGGCAGAATCGCAAGCGGATGTTGCATTTGTTGATTACACGTTAATTACATTTGCCCATTATTAATTTTAATTATTTTAGTTTTTTCTGCTCAAATTGAAGCGTGCTTCGGACTAAGCTTTTTAATGATTAAATAAAAAAAATATATATTAGAAAGGAAAAGCAATCAGTTCGTAAATAAAACTTAATCAATCCAATAAAATCAATTTTTTTTATCAAAAATAATCAGAATTTCATAGGATTTTTATATATATCTTAAAAAATTAAGCGGTATATCATTTAAAATTAAATATTTTAATTTTTGAACAAGGAGATAAAAAGTCAATCCGACAAAGATTGCCCCTTGTATTTATTCTTTAATATTAACATTTTTCAATATAAATATTTGTGTAATACAATTAAATATTTTACTTGAAAACAATTACACAGATGTTAATTTTCAAACTGTTTTAGCAAACAATTTTTTTTTTATAACTATTCTAATTAAGGTTCAAAACTGTATATTATTCAAATATTAATTAATAAATTCACTTTGGTGATTTCAATATTTCATTACAATTTGAAGTCAAATATTAAATCTTAATGTATATTTTCCAAATGTTACGAGTTATTTGGTTTATTAACTTGTAAATTGTAAGTATTTTATTTTGAATATTATTTTTGTATTCCCATTTTTGTTGACTTGTTTTATTGAAATGATTAAATTGCCATCTAAAAGCGACGCTCAAGAGCCCTTAAAGAGAGAAATACTTTAACTTTATTGTATCATGTTCCATGTATGATTAATTGAAAAGGTATTGAGTTGAGATGTCTCTCATCATAGATTTTTTAACATATTTTGTTTATAATTTACTTGACTAGTTGTCAATTAAAATACAAATCGCGCTGGCTTCTCCAACTGTTGTTGGCGCATGATCATATACACAAACACACAAATACACGAAAACACATACATGAAGAGTGCACACGCGTACTCATACCATGACATTCCCGCGTAATATATACACACATACACACACACACACACACACACTCAAACACAGAGACAGAGAGGGAGAATCAACCAATCGACTCGACTTGGCGCTCAAACGCTGACGATGATGACGTTTCATTTCTTTTCAAAAAAAACGCTGCCCAGATCTTAGAACCGACCCCAAACACTCAGGAGTTACCCTCACACCCCCTCACCCCTCACCACTCACCCCTCACCCACAACAACCCCCTTCCACCCACCACAGCCAACAAACGACTTTGACAATGAAAATTAACAAAACAAATGACTGAAAAGGTAATGGGTAAAAAAAACAAAAAAACTAAAGAGCCCAACATTGTATTATTTTATATTTTATTTTTTTTTTATTAGGCTCTCCGTTTAAAGCTTAAGTTTTGTGCACTCTCTATTTAATTAATATATTTTTACACTTGTTTGTCATTTGAAATTTCTTTTTTATTTATTTATTTTGTTCCGTTTTGAGCTTAAGTTTTGTGCACTTTCTTTTTGCACTGCATACGTATGTATGTATGTAAATAGATAATTTTTGGTTGAATGCACTTTTGATTAGTTCACATTTTCCCTTTCCTCCCTTTAAATTATTATTAAATTCTGTCTTTATTTATATAAATTGAAATAATTGTTTATTTATTATTGAAATTGTACATTATTTGCAGATCGATTAAGTAATTTATCTTTAGAAGAAAATAAATATATATTATATTTTATTTGTTGTACGCACTTGAATATATTTAAAGATTATATAACTATAATTATTTGTTGTTTTATTTTTGTTATTTTATTATCAGAACCAATATTATTATCAATATCACAATAATTAATCTATGTTACCAAGTAAATCAATTTTCATTATATATAATTTGAACTGTTTGCGCTGACTTTAATTGATTTTAAAAATTACATAATATTGTTAACTTGGTCACTTCATTTAGATTTTTGTATACTTGGTTTTCTTGTTGTAATTAATTATATATTTTTGCCGATCTTCAGCAAAATTAGCATTTTATTTTGCCTCAATTTGTGCACACGTTTTTATTTTATTTTCTTATTTATTTTTCTTAAATTCTTTTATTTTTTGTATTTTAACAAATTCAGCAAATTTGCAAAGACTCGCACAGGAAGAAAACGAAAAAAAGAAAAACAGTCAAGAAGCGCGCACATAAAAAGAGCACACACAAATACACTCGGCATGTGTGTGTGTGTGTGTGTGTGTGTAGAGAAAAGCACAACGAAAGCGTGTAATTTACGATCGAGTTACAGCTGAAAGGTAAAGTCAGTTAGATACAACAACCAGCGAAAATTCGACGAGTATAAATATATTTTCTTTTTATTATTATTTTTTTTTTATAATAAAAAATAGTTTTACTTTATTTAAAGAACTTTTGTTGGCAAAAAGCTAAACCCGCAGAGTTGTAGCTGCAATTTGAAATTTTGTGTGTGTTAAAAAAACTGTAACGCGGTTTTGTCGCAGCGCGCGTCAAAATGAAACTGAAAACTGCAACTGAAAAACTGTAAGAAAAGGCCCCGAAAAAGCAGCAAAAAAAGGCAGCGAGCGAGAATTGCAATTTGCAATGGGACTCGCATTCGGTATTGTGAATTGGAATTGAAAGTGGAATTTTCTAAGCTGCGACGCTCGCTGCTCACAACAGTGTGTTCTGTGCTTTTGTGCAGTGGATAAACGAGCGAAATGTGAGAAGAAAACTATATATGCATATGTTCTCATCACTCACAATTTGAGTAACTTGCACTCACACACACACAGAGACTATTGCCTGCTTTGCGTTGGCATTCGATTCGCTTAGCCGGTCGCGTTTGCAGCGTCGTATGGGGCGTATACGCGATATGCATTGAGCGATGAGCGCTCTCAACAGTTACCTCACATTTGTGAGCCTGCTCGACCGCCGGCTTTTATTTAATATTACATTGCAATAACTCACTCAACTCAACTCTCACTAAATTCTAACAGTTGTCTGCGTCTGCGTCGACAGCGACGGCGACAGCGACGCTTTGTTTGAGTCAATTGCACATGACGTTGACTTATCTCCCACATTTTTTTAGTTTTGTTCTTTTTCGCTTATCAGCTATCACAATTGCCCAGGGTCTCGACTGCCTAGACTCTTTCTGGCCAAAAAGACAACTTCGAGTTTGACACTCGTCGATCCCTTGCACAGTCATTCTTTATATGATCAGTTCACCCTAAAATTGTTGATTTGAAATTATTATAAATTATATATATATTTAAATTTATATTAAATGATTATGAATTACATGAAAATTAAAATTTATTTAAATTTATTTTAAATCATTATAAATTAAATAAAAATTTAAATCTATTTAAAATCATAATAAATTACATATAGATTTAATTTTATAAAAAATTATTAAATTTTTAAGAAAATTTATACTAAAATTATTATGATTTATATAGTTTAAATTTAAAATTTTCCCTTCTCTTTGCTCGGCTTTTGTTTGTGTCTATTTTTTTACTGTTCAATAGTTGAAGGTCTGCAAAGTTTTTTTGTTTTATGGACATTTACTTGAACTTCAACTACAGATAATTAGATAAATACTTATTTGCTGCAAGAGAATGCAGTTTTAGAATGTTTTCTAATATTAAAAAATTAACTAATTTTAAATTAAAATGTGGCCAATTTAAATCATATTTTCTCTACTGCATTTAAATTAAAATAAACGATATTTTTTAATGTTTAAATGTAAAATATTTAGAGTTTAAAGTGTTGCTGCTTGAAATAAAAATATATAATAATGAAGTATATTCAAAAAAAAAAAGAGAACCAAAATGAAATACAATTTTCCAAAATTAATGCCTAGTATAGAGAGTGCATCTGTTATGCGATCAATGCCCAAATTCAGCTAAAACTGAATCTTTTATCTTTTGAATACTTTTTTCGTACGCAAATTGGTCACTATGAATATTTCATATGCAAAATTCTGAGTTGTTGTTATCTCAAAGACAATGAAGTTCAGTACTAGAAGAACTCTTCTAAGAACTACCTTCAACTCTTAAGTCTTACATCGAAGTTTCAGTGCAGTTGAGCATATCAAATAATCGATTCAAATTCAAATTCAAATGTAGCTCAACTCTATTTTTCTATTTTGATTTCGTATTTATAATATGCTTACGTAATTCCAAAGAGATTTACATAGTGCAGTCGAGTTGTTGTTCATTCGATTGCTAAGTTTCTGAAGTTGTTTTGAAGTCTTATGCATTTTTATGCAACACAGGATATATTGAAATTGTATATGGCGCAGTAACCTATCAGATATCTGATGGTGTTAAATATTTATAGACCAATCCATAGTAAATCGTATGCCTAAACTCAACTGATTGTTTCTTTGAGCTCGTTTGATTGGCAATTTTCTATTTTCAATCTTCAATTTATTTTTCGTATCATTGAACCCAAAGTGCAACTGAAGGCTATTCGACAATTAAATGCAATATCATAAGACCCAAAAGCTGCACAAACAAACTTTAATCTGTTGCTGTTTTCTCTTAAGGAGACTTCCCATCTGGATCATCAAACGAATCTTTAATAATGAATATAATATTCAAAATACAAATAATATTTATTGTTATGATTTTAAATTCGGAATCTTTTTAAAAATCAATATTTGAAGTTAAAAACTATTTCCACGAAATTAACTAAATTTGAATGCAGAATGAATTCAAAGCAAAAACTCTGATCAAAATGGCATTCCACTTGAAAATTGAATTAGTATTGAAAGTTTTTTGACCCAGCAGCTTTACAAGTCAAAATTTTTGTTAAATTTTTAAAAAATAAAATTTAAATTTAAAATTGAAACCTCTAAAAAATACAAATAATTTACACATAATTTCAGTTTGTTTTCATATTTTATATATTTATTGATTTTTTAAATGTTTTCGGTATAAATTAGACACAAAAAACGTTTACAAATTATGTCGAATATTCAAACTTAGTTGCAAATAATTTGTTATTTGTATAAAATTACATAGCTATGTGCACATTGTGTGTGTGTGTGTTTTTAGCTGCATGCACTAAATTAAATTCGTGATCGTATAAGAAAAAGGTGGTGTTTTAATGCTTGATAAGGCGAAGTTTCAACAAAGTCCTAACTAATGTATATGTATATATTTATGTTTATATTCAACATAGGATATATACTCGCAAGTAATGGGCATACTCGCCTTGTACTTAAATGAGCTGAATGTGTGGCTAAGCAAATTTTTGTTTTTAAAATTGATTTGCTTAACAAAATATTGAATTGTGTTATGATTCATGAGGCTTAATAACTAATTAAATTAATTAAATTACAATATTTAAATTTGTTTCTGTATGTGTGTGAGTGTGTGTGTGTGTGTGTTTTATATAGGAATGCGGACTTTAGATACATATACAGTTAAAGTTGTTTACAGATACAGAAATACAGAAAAAGAGCTTTTAGCCGGTTAACATTTTTATCTTTTGTTTTTTGGTTTTATCGTTCTTAATTTTTTGTCAATTGGCATAATAAGTATTTAGGTAGATGTGAATATAACTTGATTATTATTTTCGGTATCATAAGCTTAATTAAAACCTTTACAAAGAGAGACAGTTTAGTTTAGGTTGAAGAAGACTGAGAGTTGGGCGCTTTAACAAAAAAAAAACAGAGAATTGAAATTGAAAATTGTTGAATAAATGAATTTCTAACTACAAACTAGTACTAAGAGCTCTTTCCTCTTCCTTAGGATTTCGATCTATATATGTATGTGTATATTATGGTATATATAGTTCAGTATAGTTATAGTATATATAAAAAAATGTTGCAGATTGTCTTATAGTTCCAGCCGCTTATACTAAATAAATCAGGACAAACTCCACTTGAGTTTTCTCTGCTCTTTTTCTTCTTTATCTTCAGATGTTGGTGAACAATCGTTTCAAGTAAAAATGTTTTTGGATTTGCATTGAGTTATTGAATTAACGTGAATCTTTTCATTGGCCTTTAAATAGTTTAGTTTTACATTTCTTTATATTTTGTGTTTTTTTAATGTTTATACTTAAAGTTTGTGTGTTTTATTTTTTGTTTGTTTTGTAGAAACCATGAAATTGTTGTTTGTTGTTGTTAAAGATTCAAGATTACGATGTTTTTGTTTTTTTTGTGGAATGTGGATTGTTAAATGTTGTAATGCTTTGAGGTTTAAACAAGGACAGCGGGCTCTCTTTTTAATTGTTAAGGACTTTTGATTGTATGTGAATTTATATAATTTTCTCTTATGTTTGGTTTTGTTGTAAAACTCTCTACACATCGATCAATATCAATTTTCAACTTTTACACACATTTAGTTTACAGTTTACAGATTATAGTTACAGATTACAGTTCTAAGATTACAGTTTAAGGTTTACAGTTTTCAACTACTGATAATTTGGTTCTGCTAAGTTGTTTATATATCTTTCGTTTTGGCCCCTAGGATAACGTGTAACGTGTAATACAAATGGCTTAGACACTGAATTTACATGTTTGTTTGTTTCACACTGAGAAATGTTTGACATTCAACTAGAACTACAGCTACTAAATGGAGATGAAGATGGAGTTGGTGATGAGAATGAAGATGGAAATGGAGTTTAAGTTGGAGTTGATGTTGTAGTTGGATTCCGAGTACAACAACTAGACGAGCAGCTCCTCATCGGTGTGCGGTTCCGCATAGAGGCAACATTCGTCGACAACAACAACGTTGTTAACATTATTAACATTGTTGGCTGCCTCGACAGCTTCCTGCTCCTCGCAGTCCAAACTGAGATCTGAGATCGGCTGCTGCGGCGACTGCGGCGCCTTTTGTTGCTGATGTTGTTGCTGCTGCTGCTGCTGCGGCTGACTGAGCTCCCTCAGCCAGTCCAGCGTCTTCTCGATCGCCCGCAGACGCTTCTTCAGCGACGTGGTGGCCAGAATATCCACCTAAAAATAACAAGAGAAATGTATTAGTTAAGAGTCATCGATTTCCATTAAGAATTTTGACAAACTTGTCATTAGATATAAAAGAACAATTTAATTAAGAAAGAACTACAAAGCAAAATTTAAAATGAATTAATACATTTAAAAAAAAAATATACAGTCGAACTTCCCTAACTCGAATCACCATTATCCAAAGAAAAGGTTTGAGTTAGGGAGATATTTGAGTTATAGAGTTCTCTTTCCTAAGATTATTAATTTTGCTGCCACTCATTTAGTTCGAGTTACAGAGAAATTCGAGTTAGATAAGTTCGAGTTAGGGAGGTTCAACTGTAATTAGAAAACAAAATTTAGGAAATTTTTTAACTACTTGGTTTAAATGAAATAAAAGAAAAAGACAAATTGGGAATCTGAATTAAAAATGAAATAAGAAAATGTATGTATTTAAAAAAAACTATTTATTATTTATTTTTGCATAAAAAATTAAAAAAAAAAACATTAAATAGAAATAGAAAAGAACTCTATAAGTCGAGTATCTTCATAACTCGAAGCTTTTCTTTGGATAATGGTGAGTCGAGTTAGGCAAGTTCGACTTTATGTATCATTTATAATAAAAATAGCAAAAGGAAGATCCAAATTGGGAAAATGTTTAATAACTATAGTTAAAGGCACAAAATTTAATTTTGAATGTTAGTTGAAGCTAGCAAAGCGATTGTATTGAATGATTTATGTAGTAAACACCAATAAAAATGTCATTTAAGTTGGGAAAAACCAAATCTTCTATATCCTAACAATAATGAACGACATTTGGCCTTATTTTTGTCAACTGAATTGATTTGCTTAAATTGTATTCTTAGCTTTTTTTAATCTCAACCAAAAAATATTGGAAATGGAACGTAAACAGTTAAGAGTTGAGAAAAGAGTTGATAGACTCACCTTGAGCTGCTGTGAGAGTGGCAGCAAAGCGATGATCCACCAGGCCCAGGCGGGTCCATCCGTAATCAGTTGCCAGCTGTGCTCCAGCTCGGGCATTTGGCCATAGCTCTGAAGGATCTCGTGCTTCTGCTCGCTGCTCAAGCTGTCGAACCAGTCGGTGGCCTTGGCCAACACCGTGGACTGCATGGTGGACAACGATTGCACCTGATCGGGGGCAATGGGCTCATCCGAAATGTACTCCACATTGGCCGTCTCATAGCCATCTTTTTCACTGCGCGCGAGGATCTTGAAGCGCTTGCAGCCAATGGTGCTCAGTATGGAGCAGCCGTCGCCGAGTAAAACACAATCCCGAATGTCCAGAATGGTGCCCACATCATAGTATCGCGACTTGCCGCTGTGTGGCTGGACAATCCCGAAGGTTTTGTCTCCGCCCGATTCAAGGGCGCGTCTAACCATGAGACGATATCGAGGATCACAGACGAACAAGGGACACGGCACCGAGGGGAAGGCGGTGGTGCAGATAAAAACGGGCACCGCTGGCTCCTGATCGATCTCCTGCCGGAAACGGGCCTCGTAGTGGTCTGGAATGAATCGTTTCATGGCGGCTTCTAGGAATTTCGTGACTGGCCGCTTGGCCAGCGCAAAAGGAACTGGCGAACTGGAGCTGGAACTGGAGCTGGAACTGGAACTGGAGCCCTGATACACGTTGTTATTCATTTGATTATTATAATTATTATTCAGATTATTCAGATTGTGGTTGCTATTCTGATGCTGTAACTGATTCTGATTCTGTGTCTGATTCGGATTCGGATTCGGATTATTGACATTGAATTCCACAAGTGGTGACATGCACAATGGACACGAGGAGTTGTAATCCATGCAACGATCCAAGCATACCAAGCAATATGTGTGTCCACACGGCGTCACCACCGGCTTCCACATCGTCCTGCAGCACAGCACGCAGTCAAAGTCGCTCGCGTCGATCAGTTGGCCCGACACCGCCGTCACCTGACTGTGACCCGACCTCTGACCCGATGCATCGAGCTCTGCAACAGAAGGCAAAGTTGACAAGTAAGTAAACAATAGAATGCAATTTTCAATTAACAACAAAATGCTTAACATATATTTTAAATAAGCAAATATGTGATTAGCCCCTGGAATATGAGCTTATAATTCTGCATGCGTCTCACGTACAGAGAGAGAATGCGTGTGTTCTATAATTAGCACGTTCGACAGCTTGTATTCAGTTAGTCTAATTCCCAACTTTTCTTTTTTTATTGATTTCAGTGATTTATTTTATGGATTTTAATGCCGTTTCTCAATAACAACACTCACTTCTTAATTCAATTATTAATTTATTATCTCCGATTGATTTCAGTGATTAGTCGATATATCGATCTATTGCATGAATACTTCTTAAATAGATGAATTTAGTTACAAAAAAAAAAAACAAACAATGAAACTTATTCAGTTATTTAAAATCCGAACTTTACTTTTTACTCGATTGATTTTAGTAATTTAATTTATAGATTTTAATACCGTTTCTCAATAACAACACTCACTTCTTAATTCAATTATTAACTTATTATTTCCGATTGATTTCAGTGATTAGTTGATATATCGATCTATTGCATGAATACTTCTTAAATAGATGAATTTAGTTACAAAAAAAAAACGAACAGTGAAACTTATTCAGTTAACCCATTAATGGCTGCCTATAGATCGGCTGTTACGATTTTGACGAAATTTTGAAACGTGTGCCTAGAAGACCATAGAAGTTGAAAGAAACCAAAAAAAAATTTTTATCTTCAAATTTTATTTTTCCGATTTCCATACATTTTTCAGCTTTTTTCGTCAACATTTTCTATGGAAAAAAAACCTAGATATTCACCTGTAAAAAGCTACAGGTATTCCGAAGATAACTAAACTGTTTAATTTTTATACTTATATATTTGTTATTTCTCTTTACTATAAAATAAATTTTTCCCCGATATCTCTCACATTCCCCGTGCCAGAATTTTTTAAGTGTCAACACTTTTTTGGGTATTTAAATACTCATTAGCCCGAAATGGGTTAATTTAATTTAAAATCTCAACTTTATTGATTTCAGTGATTTATGGAAATAATCCATTAATAGATATATATCAATTTAAATATCTTTACTCAACAACAACGCTCACTTCTTAGTCTTATTCGCTCAATCGATCTAAAAATCTTAACTGAATTTCTTTTCTCCGATTGATTTATGAAAATAATCGATTAATCGATTTTAATACATTAACTTAACACTCACTTTTTAGTCGCTGCATCTCGAGTTGAGTGCGTTCCAGGATTCCGCTCAGCAATCGACTGCAACGTCGATTATCGAAGTTATCGAAGCGATCGCAATCGAAATCGACTCCCGAGGAGTCAAGGAGGGGCAGATGGTGCGATGCTTGCAACATCGCTGGCCATTTTCTGCGGCAAGGCTTGCGGTTGTTCTGATGATGTCGCCGCGATTGCAACTCAAACTGTTTGGAGCTGTGCAACTGATCGTAGACACTGTGCTGATCGATATAATCGAGGGCGCTGGGAAACAGAAAGTCCCCATCCATATGCACCTCATCCTCGCCATCCACTTCCTCCTCCTCCTCCTCCTCCCCGTCCACTTCCTCCTCTTGCCCATCCATGATGTAGTTGTCATCATAATGCTGATCGCAACTCATTCCAAATTCATCCTCCACATCGTCCAGTCGCACATGGTGATGATGATGATGATGATGATGGTGATGGGGATGATGATGTTGCTGATGTTTTCTGCGTCGTCGCAGCTGCTCCCACAACAACACGTACGGCGTCTTGGCAGCGGCGTAGCTGCGCTGCTGCTGCGCTGCCGACGGCGACAGCGATGCGATCGCTGCGCGACTTTTGGGCGTTTGGGCCAGGAGACGTTGCAGTATCTAAAAAAAACAATAAGACATTTATTTTAATTAGAATTTACATTCAACTGTATTTTAATAAAATAAATTTAGGTATAATTTTTTAAAAACTCAATACATAATAAAAAGACAATTACAAGACAAATAAAATATAAACAAAACTTTACTGGTTTTTAAAAACAATTAACAAATTAAATAAAAACTCAAGATATATAAAACAAAAAATTTATATGACAAGTAAAATAAAATTTATATGTTGGACACTTAAAGAAATTTACAACAATTTAAGCAGCTAAGATTTAATGTCCACAAACTATAACAATTATTCTTCGTAATAAAAATCTTAAACCATTTCAACTAAGCTTAAATTACAGTCGAACTTCCCTAACTCGAATCACCATTATCCAAAAAAATGGTTCGAGTTAGGGAGATATTCGAATTATAGAGTTCTTTTTCCTAAGATTATTAATTTTACTGCCACTCATTTAGTTCGAGTTACAGAGAAATTCGAGTTAGGGAAGTTCAACTGTAAATGTGTAATGATCATTTTTTACTTTATTTAATACATTTTTTCACCTTTCAGATTAAATTTAAATTTATATAAAAATTTACCATCATATTAAGTTTTTAATTTTATTATAAACTTTAATCGTCATTTTATTCAACTGCCCTTAGCTTACATTTAAAAAATAAATAAATGAGTGCATCAATAAATAAATAAATAATAAGTATTATTAGTACTCACCTTGGCGAGATCATGTTGAAATATTTCCGAATTGCTGAGATTTGTGTTCTTGTCCAGGCAAATGGCCAGAAAGCCGTTGTAAAGAGCCTCCTCCAATCGACCCAAGCCGCTGAGTGCCAAAGCCCTCAAATAATGTGCCTGTTTAAGGTATAAATATACACATTAGTGAGTGTTTGCTGTACTTTATCAATATATGTATGTGTAACTCACCTTGGGCGATGTGCAGCGTGTTTTCAGCGCATTCTCAATATCCGCTAGAGAGCTTTGATAATGGCTTAATTTGAGAAGAACTTCGGCTCGCAGACAAAGACTCTTAAAGTTGCTCGGCGCTGAAAACAGAGAGAAGATAAAAGAGGAGATTTAAATTAGAAATTGCATAATAAACATGATTTGATTATTAAAAAAAAAAACTTGAAAAATTAGCTTCTTTTCTGTTAAGGTATTTTTTATTATTCTTTATCTAAAATACCCCGACTAAAAAAAAATGTATGTATCTAAAATTTTCCCATTTCATCTTTAATTTTTCAACCTCATAACTCTTTTTTGTGCTCTTTGAGTTAATTGTTATTTAATGAATGCTAAACGAGAGTGCGAGGTGTCCATTTGTGAAAATTATGAAAATCGTGCAAATCTTGAAAATCATGAAAATCACACTAAATGTCAACTTCTGTAAATGAAAATGTCAAAATTGCAGCTCGTCATTATCTTTTGGAGGCGATCTCTCACTTGCCAAACAATTTTCGCTTGCCAATTATATACATATGTTTAACTCATCCAACCACCCACCGATTCACCCACCCAACCCGCGATCCACCCGATTCGGTGACGTTTAACACGCGCGCAAATTCGACAATTTGTTTGATGTCGACGTTGACGTTGACGTCGCTTTCTCGCTGTTGTTGCAATCGCCCACGCGACGCACAGTGGTCAAATTGGCTAATTTTTAAGGCACGAAAATCATAATAAATAATTTTTTTTTTTATTTTGTGTTTTCATTTGTGTATTTTATTTGTCAAAAAGATTTATAGTGGATCGGCGAGCAAATCGCCCACTGTGCAATTCAAGCGTTTTTCGTTAGCCTCGTTTAACAGCGCTTTAATACTAACATTGTAGCTTAACAGTCGCTGCTCGGCACGCGCCATCAATTTGCTAAAATTGCCCCCATTTTAATTTCATTTGAATCTAGAATTTTGAAAATAGTACCAGTATTTTTGTGGAATTTTACTCGATTTTACAATTTTCTTAAAAACATTTTCTGAACATTTGCAAATTTTGTAAACATCTTTCAATTCAACTAGCAACATTTTAGCTTAACATGTTGCTAGACATGGCAGCCTTAACATGTTGCCAGCAAATCGGGTTGTCAACATTGGCGCGCGACTGTTTAATTGCCACTGGGCAACAATTTAACATATCGAGGTAACATAGCTGTGCTCACAACATTTAAGAGCTGCAATTGTTAATATTTTAAGAGTGTGTAATTTAAGCATGCATTCATGCGCTCTTTAATAACAGTTGCTGTGTCGCTCTTGCACTGTTAACTGTTAAGAGTGCAAAGAGCAGCTGCTGACGCGTCTGTTAAAAATCGCGATTATGTAGCCTAACATTACGCAACATAAAAAAACATAAAACAAGCGCAACAACGCGATATCAATAAATGCGAGCATGTTTAAAGTTGCCCTCTTCGAGTTGTTGTTGCAATTGTTATAAATAAATGATTACATATCAGCCAAAAGTACACAAAAATTAAGCATAATTTGCATTTTCCACGTTTATAAATTATAATGACGTTGTCCAAGTATTTTGTTTATTTGATTATGTAAAACTAACACTCGAAATTGTTTGTCAATATTTTTTTAGCCCCAAATTGATGTCAAGTGTGTGTGTGTGTGTGTGTGCGAGATAATAGAGTGAGATAGATAGACATAGATAAAGCTAATAATTTGTGTAATTAAGTGTGTGTGAAAGCTAATAGAGAAAAAATAAGTGTTTTATATTCAGAATAAATAAATTAGTTAGTTATCGTTATCTTGAATTCCAATTTAGAATTAATTTAATTAACTTATAATATATAACTTTTTTCTTGCAAATTTGAGTTTAAAACTTAAAATATTATTTTTAAATGATAAATTAAATAAATAAAAGTTCTTTCTTTAAATATTACATATTTAAAAAATGAATTTGTTACTATCTCAATAACATTGATAGCTTAATTTCCACTCGCCAGTTGATCAGCGGAAAACGTGCTGAGCCCAGACAATTTAATTGGCTAAAGTATCTATAAGATACATGTCTCTTAAAGATACAGATACAAGTTGTACTTGATACGCATATACATATTTATCCAACCTATTGCTAAAGCTGACACGTTCTCAATACAACTTCCCGTTTGATAAATAACAAAAAAAAACAAGGCAGGTAATTGTTGACAACAAAATAACAACAACAAAACTCGAAATTTAATTAAAATGCATAGCCAATTGCCCGGTTGTTGTTGTTCAATTTGCACTTATTAGACGACTTAACACCGACAAAAACAACTACAACACAACAACTACACTCCCTCGCAATTTTATTTTTCGTTCGTTTTGTGTTTTTTGTTTTTTCTTTCTTTCTTTAGTTTTTGATCGTTTTTCCGTAACGTTGCAGACAATTAAAGCCCAACTGTTGATAAATTGCATTTGGCTGCAGATAATCTTCCTATATGTAGGCCCAAAACACACACAGTCAGTCATGTAATTATTTTGACAAATTAAAGGAATCAACTGTTTTATTTAGCCAAGAAAAATAAAATCTATTTATTTTATTTTATTTTATTTAATAAACTAAGCATTTGTATTTTAATATTTATTAATATTTTTATATTATAAATAAACAATTATTGTATTAAAAGCTTTTTAATACAAATTATCAAACGGTTGATAATGAATCTCAGTCTTGGTTCTTTGTCAAATTAATTTCTTGACCAACTGCATGTGTGTATAAATTTATCTATCGGTTTGTATGTACAAGTATGATTATTATTTCTTGGCCATGTGCTTTGTGGTCTTGCATTGAAATCAGATTTCGTCACGTACATTAAAAATTCGCGAAATTCGCAATTTGTTGATTCGCAAATCGCTGAATCGTTGACAAGTGTCCGCCACTTGCAGCTTCTTGCATAATAATCAACGAAACGAAAGCAAAGCAGGAAAACCATAATAAAGAGAATCAGAATCAGTTCAAAATGCACAACAATGAGTTAAGGCTACTATTCAATTTCAATTTCAATTTCAATTTTCAGGGGTATTCAATCAAACAAACGCATGATTCATGAGTCTATTCATTTCGCAATTGGAATCATAAATTGCAAGGCCACAAAAAAAAAGACCAAATAAAACCTTACACTATTTTTTCTTTCAGGCTGAAAATTTTATATAATCTGTTATTTATTGAAATTGTTTATTTTAAAATTTGAGTTTCTGTTTTTATAATATAAAATAATCAATTTTGTGATGATGATCATGAGTGTCGTTATTTTCGCTATTCTCCACCTAAACTTAACTGTGCCTAAACTGAGAAAAGTCGTTAAACAATTTGTCTATAAATAAACGTTGCGTATACGCCGCGTGGTCCGCCTTGGACTGCCTGTGATTATTATGCTCACAGTGTGTGCAAATTGTGTTCGCACAATGTAAGTACACACACACACACACACACACACACATTCATATAGTTTATGTAAAAACCACATGCAAACTGCTGGAAATGGCGCAAAGCAAGCAGAAAACTGACCCAAATACCCAAATGAATGCCCATAAACTGGGAATGTGCCGCAATTTAAACTGAATGGGGAAAAAGGGGGGATGGGTAGGGGAGAGGGTAGAGGGAAGGCCAACAAAGAGAGACAATAGGCAATAGAAAAGAACGCTAACAAGTTGAAGCTGCACTTGTTTGCGTTTTTGTTTGCTGCTTTTTATTTAATATTTGTCTTACTGAAGCTTCACTGTGTGTGGTTTATGCCACAAGCTAAATGTTAGAAATGTTCTAAAAATTGCAAAATCCAAGAAAAAAACAAAACTAAATTGGAAAGTTTTTGTTGCTTTTAATAAACTTTGCTCTTTGAAATTTTTATCACACATTTGAAAAGCTTAGTTTAGTTTGTTGTTTCTAAAATATTCTATATTTATATGGATATGTTCTAAAAATTTTAATTTGTTTTTATTTTATCCTTTTATATATTTCTTTCCTTTTATATATTTGTTTTTAATTTTGTTCTTAAAATTATAAAAACAAAAACAAAAAAAAGAAAAACTGAAATTTTAATAAATACATTTTTTTTTTTTTGAGTTTTTATTGCTTTTATTTTTTTTTATTTTTAAAGCACAATAAAGTATAACTGTTTGAATTTTATTTCATGAATTCTTTGTCCAATTTTGAAATTCGTTAGATTCGTTAAATATGTAAGTTCAAGTTAATATATTTATTTATTGTTAATTACTCAGCCAGAATACTTGAAGCCAATTGTCGTTTCTTATTTTGTGTAGACTCGTCTCATTATGAAACAATCTTTGATGATCTTTGAGCTAATTTTGTTGCAATTGAATGTGTTAGTTATTTGCATTTACATTTTCAAAAGACAAAAGCCAAAAGCAAAAAAGAAACGGACAACAAAACATTGTTGAGGCAGGAAATGCGACGCATTGCTTGTTGTTTGCTATTGTCGAGCTATTTAACGTTTAATTTGCAGCAAAATTCAAATTTCAAAAGTCCATTAATAATGTTTTGTTTGCCGGCACTCGACAAAATGTGAAATACACAGAGAAAGAGAGAGAGAGAGAAAAGCCAGAAGTGGGAAATGAGAATTGAGAAATGTGTAATGCAGTGAATGACAGGCATTATTTTATTGCTGCTCTTGAAATTTTAATTTCGTTTGCAGCGCACGTGGCGTATGCGTAATATTTCTATTTATTTATTAAATTTATTGCCCTCTGATTAGACATAGTTTTCATAATTCTATATAGTTATTAAAGCATTAAGCATTGCCAAACAAAACAAATAGAGTTTATTTTCTTCTGTTGCGTCATATTGTGACATGTTTACCATGTGGGCGTGGCGCCGCCCACAAAAAAAGCTGTTAAATGTCATCGAAAAAAACATCAAAAAAATAACCAGAAGCGACAACGCAGCAAATGCTGTAACAAATTTCTCTCTATCTCTGTTTGTTTGCCCACATACCCTACAATAAAAGCATTTTAGTTTTGTAAATAAAACTGATTTCATTAATTTCAATTTTTAAAAAAAGATATTTTATAAATATTTTATACATCTTTGTTCTACTGAAAAATATATTCATTTTATCAAACTAAAAAAAAAAATCCTAAAAATTCTGGTACTTTTATAAATGTTTATATAAATATTTATTCTACTGAGAAACATATTCAATTTAAATTCTATCTCTATTTCATCTGTTCAAAAATATATATATATACATAGTAATATATTTAAATAATTTTCAGCTATTAAGAAAAGTTTCTTATTAATTTCATTCTATATTCTTGTATTTATGCATATTTATTCTACTGAAAATTACGTATTCACTAATACTAATACAAAAATTTTAACTAATTTCAACTAATTTTAAATATTTATTTTCTCAAAAATAGTGTGTTAGAGTATCTGAATTTAGACTCCTTTTCTGAGCTTGTTTTCTCGTGCTCAACAAAGTGTAAAGATTGTAACTGCTGGCCAAATGTAAAGTCGCCGCCTGTGGGTTCATGACAAGGTCAACGGGAAGCTGGGGCCAATGGAAATGGGAAAGGCAATGGGAATTGGAATGGGTTAAATGCGTAGCTCATAAAGCTGTCAATTGCGTGGGCCAAAAGCGAACTAAAGGGCTAAATCGTCATTAAAGCTGCTTCTGTTTTTGGGACTCAATATTTTCGCAGCGTCTGATTTTCGTCTTTCTTTGAATTTTCCACTCCTCTTTTTCTTTTGTAGGTGATTGACCTATAAAGGACACTGCCAAATTCACATTTTCACTTTGTTTTTCTCTTTTTTTGTTGTCTTGCGACAATTGCGACGCAATTTTTTCGAGTTTCGCGTACAACACGGCGTATGCGTCATTTGGCTTATCTGCGTACTGCGTTCTGTCCTATTTCGACGAATTCGAGTGCTACCCACACCTAAAACAAGCACAACAACAACAACACACACACACACACACACACACACACACACACACACACACACACACACACACACACAAACAACAACAGGCAAACATTATTATTTATAGTACGCTTTAAGCTCAGTTTCGAAATGAATTCAAGGTAAACGCAACTCAAAAGCGAACAAAAAATCAAAACAAAAAACAATCTCTATCCAGATACAGATATTATATAAGGCGTCATTTCATTTTGTATCTTTATTTTTTGCATGCAACCTTCGAGCAAATGTGGAGCATAAACAACAACAACTTAAATGAACTTTACAATTTTTGTAAATAAAAAATTTAAAATGAAAAGAATAAATGATATTACAAAATTGCTAATTTAAGTATATAAATCAAATAACTTTTCTTTTATTGGGTTCAAGTGTTTTTAGAAATAATAAATAATAATTTAAATAAATAAATAAAAAAAAATGTTATATTTTTATAAAAAAAAGAAAATATATAGTTTTAGTAAATGCCTTCAAGTAAATGTGTATATTTTGTTTTGTCGAAAAAATTACTTTGAAAATATATTGTATTTTACTGATTTATTTTTGTATTTTTATTTTATACATTTTCCTCATCATAAATGAACTTTACACTTTTAGCAAATTAAAAACTGAAAATTGCAAACATTTTACAACAATTGGAAATTTGTTATTAATATTGTTTTAAAATGTTCAATTGCATGCGCAAATTCCCAATTTTATGAAGCGCACAAATTGTGTGTTACCAAATGAGCGTGCGATAAACACAACAAAAACAAGAGCAATAACAACCGCAACAATAACAATAACTGCAAAATTCGCATCAATGAACAGCTTAAGCAGCGACGCCGACGTCGCAGTCGCCGATGCTGTTGAAGCATTGGCTGCGTTCAAGGTTAACCAGACTCGTAATGTGGGAAGAGGGGAAGAGGGGAAGAGAGTAAGGACAGAGCGGACATTGAAGTAATATTATTATTGCTTCCTTTTCACACATTCTCTTCTTTTGCTGTTGTTGGAACTACAGCTAGTCAAGTAATTATTTTGACAAAGTAAAAAATTAAGTAACTAGTAATCATATAATCAGGGATTAAAACCGAATCTAAATTGGTATTGTGCGCATTTAGATTTTCGGTTATCGGTTATGCAAAATCTTTGAATAATGATTGCGTAACGGTGAACCGGTTTTTGCATACTTCGGTTTTGAAAATAATATAATATTAATAATTAATTACTTGTATGTTTTATTCATACACTTATTTCACATAATCTTCAGTTTGATGTAGCTAGTTATATTTCAACAAGTTAAATATTTCATTTAACAAATTTATTTTATTCGCGCTAATTCAGTGCTATGAAATTTCGATCATGAATATCACTAATAAAAATTCAAAACTAACCATAAGAAAATCAAAACCCAAATTTTAAAAATTTTTCGTTTAAAATTATTTTTAAGTTATTTTTAAAATTTTTTTTGGGTTTATGAAAAACCGAAATAAACCCTTATAAATGAAACGGTTACTAAACGGTTATTTCGGCTTACAGAGTTTCCGTTTTAAGGTTTCGGTTAAATGAACTTGTTTTTTCGGTTACTGTTTCAGTTACGGTTTTAAATTTCAATCGGTTTTTACCGGTTAAAGGTTTCGGTGAGGGTTTTAAGCCCTTCATATAATTTATTTTTAATTAAAAAAAACAAATAAATAAATAAGTTAAAATATAAAAATGATGTGTGACGATGTCCACGATATTAACATCGATACTATTTCCCCAATTACCCATCTCTAAGCTGCCCCTCTCACTCGCACTCCCTGCCCACACTCACACACTCACCCACACACACACACAGCTTGTTTGGCCATATGTTGTATATTGACTTTACTTTGTCCGGTCGTTCGCCATATGTTGACGTTGACATTTGATAAATGTTCTCCGTGCTTGCGGGTGTGTGTGCGTGTGTGTGTGTGTGTGCATAGACACAGACTTCCACTTCCACTTCCGGTCGGTCGCTGGCAATTTTGACGCGTAGTTAATTGATTTGTGAGACCCCCAAAAACCTAAACTAAACCAGGGACACTTGCCGTCTATAATCCATTTAAAATTAATAACAAGGGGAAAGGGCAAAAAGGGGTTTGATTCTTTTTGAGCAGTGTCTATTTTTACGGCTGAACTATTTTTGGGGCAGCTGCAAAAGAGACTCAGACAGCCAGAGAGTGTGAGTGTGTGCGTAACATAAGAGAGAGGGGAATAGCTGCTGCCTGCTGCTTATATAACGTAAGACGACAAAGGCGCAAACAGCCCCTAATAACGATGCCAAAGAGTAGCAACAAAAAGAAATGACACAAAAAAAAAAAGAAACTGGAACGAAACCGGCTTTTTATGCAAAGCTGCCAAAAATGAGGCACTCTCTACTTGAAGGAGAGCTAAAAGAGGGAGAGCATACATTGCGTGAGCGTCAGTTTGTGCAACAACAGCTCAAGACACTGAAAGAGCGCAAGAGAGCATGGCTTACGAAACGTAAATATGCAAGCAATAGACGAAAACCAAAAACAAAACTACGACGACCCCGTCATAGACAACAGCAACAGGGCCAAAGAGCAAACCATGCGCAAAAGAGAGCGCATAATTAAAGAGTGCAAGAGAGCGCGCGCGACAAAGTTATGCTGTGAGCGGAGAGCGCAAGCTTGGCTTATGTCAAAATTTAACTGTCGCTCTCTTCTTTTTTTTTTTCATGTATTTCAACTGCGACGGTTGGCAAAGCCAAAAAAGTATGTCAAAGTCAAACGTTGCTGCCGCAGTCGACGTCGACGTTGTCGCATTACTAAACATTGCGGTTGTGTCTATATTGTTATTGTTGTTGCTGCTGCCGTTGTCGACGTCACTTTTATTATGTTTGTTTGGTAAGTGGAGCTCTGGTTATGTAAGCCCAGCAGGCAAGCGGACGGACGACGGACGACGGACGACAGCAGCCAACTGTTGGCCATCGTCGACATCGACATCGTCATCGTTACGTTAAGCCCAAGCATAAGCACAAGCCAAAGCCTAAAGCTCTCCTCATCAGTGTTGCCAAAATGGCTTATTAGATACTAAAATCTAGCTAGAAAGCGCTAAAGAAATTTATTAGTTTATGATAAATTTTCGATCTTCAACCTCATCGAAAAAATCGTTTTTTTTTTTGTTGTATACAAATACTCATTGACTCATTGACTGAGAATCAACGTGCAGCCCAAACGGTAAAAGATAGAAAGCTGAAATGTTCACACAACATAGATGAGACAATTTCCTCGAGCTATAAATCGGCGTTTTTCGAAATTCGACCTGTATGTGGGTCAAATTAGGTGTTAGTAAGAAAAACTTTTTTGTTTCTTAAGTTATCTCAACCAAACTCACAGATTGCATGTTTCAGTGAGTTTTGTATGTTTTAGACAATTTCTTACATCCTGACCATATTTGATCAATGTCGGAGAACTATACCATATGGCGGTCATAGAAACATCGGAATCAAAAATACTGTTGTTGTATGAGATATCATAACAAAACTTACAGATTAACTCTTCTTGCTAAATTTGGACTATTTCGCCAAATTTTCTAATATTAATGTATAAAGCTAAAGTGACAGTACTGCCCCTCATCATCATCATCATCATCATCATCTTCTCTCAGCCAAGCGTTCGTCTTAGCCTTTTGTCTTTTTCACGCCGCTTTAACCCCCTTCGCATTTGTATCTTATTTGTTTGTTGCCAATTTCAACGCTTGACTTTTTGCGTCGGCGACTGCCTGAAAATTAAATCGTGATTTGTAAATGCGCTCAATTTTTCTCTCGTCTCGCTCGCCTTTTATGCTTGGTAAGGGCTTCATGGGGAAGAGAAAAGGGGGGGCAGCAAATTTGGCAATTTTGTAATAAGTTTTGGTTTTGTTTTCGGCTTGCTGCGATTAAATAATCAACAACAATGTGGCAACAAGAGGCGAACACAGTTTGAAAGTGATTGTTGATATCTTGTGTCATTCTTCGGTTTTACTTTATATAACTCCCACTTTTTTTTGTGTGTAAGCAAATTAATTAAGCAACTTCAATATCATTATTAAAAAAAAAAAAATAAATAAATTAAATTGAGAAAAAATTGAAATTAAATTTAAACCTGAATTTAAAATTGGATCAAATTGAATATTTAAAAATGCAAGTTATAACGATTAGTGAGGGAGTTTCTTAGAATCTTACGACTGAACTCGTTTCCCTCTAGTTACTCAGGTGTTAAAGCACTTACAAAAGTTGTGATATAATTTCATGTGTCATGTGTAAAATTACCGTGTTCTCAATGAATACGTAATGAGCTTTGTCACCCACTTTTCTACAGCTAAAAGCTTCATTAACTTTTCACTTAATTTGCGGCATTTTGTCAATTCTGCTTTTTTATCTTCCACTTTATCAGCGGATTCGTCATGGACTTTGCAACTGTTGCATAAATTGCGGCTCTTACGACCCTTACACAATGGGACACATACATACATATACAACTTATGTGATTCCTCCTTGAGGGATAGATTTAGACAATGTGATAGCTCAATTGTGTGACAAATTGAAATGCTTCGATTGCTTAATGCTATTTTACTTTAAAAGGCATTCCCTTTGGATCGTAATCAGTGTTGGCACATTCTTCGAAGCTAACAGTGCTGGCACCTATTGAGAAAAATTTAAATTTAAAATGCTTCGATTGCTTAATGCTATTTTACTTCAAAAGGGATTCCCTTTGGATAGTAATCAGTGTTGGCACATTTTTCGAAGCTAACAGTGCTGGCACTTATTGAGAAAAATTTAAATTTAAAATGCTTCGATTGCTTAATGCTATTTTACTTCAAAAGGGATTCCCTTTGGATAGTAATCAGTGTTGGCACATTTTTCGAAGCTAACAGTGCTGGCACCTATTGAGAAAAATTTAAATTTAAAATGCTTCGATTGCTTAATGCTATTTTACTTCAAAAGGGATTCCCTTTGGATCGTAATCAGTGTTGGCACATTTTTCGAAGCTAACAGTACTGGCACTTATTGAGAAAAAGAAAATTTAATTTTTTCAACAGATAAGTCTGGCAAATTTTTGTTCTATACACACAAAGTAGTGTGTTAAGAACTGCCAGAAATCTCTAAAAAACTTCCAAATTGACGGGAATAAGCTGTTCTGGCAACACTGTTCATAATTGAAGCTTCCCCTTTGATACAAATGTAAATGTCGGATTTTTACATTTGATTGCTTAACAATTGTTGGAGTAGCGCGAACTTTAAGTTTTCAGATAAAGCTTTCAAATGTATTGCAGATCTGATGTCAGGTAACAGTCCACCTACACCTACACACACATACCAATCAATGTCTGTCTGTCTCTTTCTGCCCAATTGGCTGAGTCGTGGCGATTACTCAATAGACGCAAATGATTGTTGCAATTGCCGTCAAATCGCTTATACAGTTACAACAGCAGATAAAGTGAACACGAGCGACAACAACTACAACAACAACAACAGCTGCATCGCCATCGCTTACGAGAGCTACGTTCTATGACATAACTGTAATTCAAACGCGCTCTCACGAGAGAGCGAGCCACTCACATTGCAGCAGCACCCAGAGAGTAAACTCAAGAGAGCGAGTGAGTCGCAGTGTTGTTGTTGTCGTTGCTTATGCGAGTGAGCGAACGACTTAGTTTTGATTTTGATTTGTTGTTGTTTTATTTGTTGCTGCTGCTGCCGTTGCAGTCAATTGAGTAATCGCATGTTGCCGTTGTGGTTGTTGTTGTTGTTGTTGTTGCTGCTGCTGCTGTCGTCGTCGTCTTTTGTTTACAATTGTTGAAAGTGAATTTTGAATTGCAGTTCACAATTTACAATAGAATATTATTACTTAATAGGCAATAGGCGCAAATCTGACAGCAAGTGTGACTCACAGCTAGCGCACAGCGTTGCCAGACTGCTCACATTACAACAGCCGTTACTTTTGCTTTGGTTTTGTTTGTGTTTGTGTTTTTGTGCTTTTTGGCTAATGAGGACAACAATTGCAGTTGCAGTTGTTGTTGTTGCTGCAACTTTGTTACAATCCCGTTCAGTTGCCATTTGGTTTTTTGGTGTGTTTTTTTTTTATTTGCTGCGCCCGTCGGGCCTCATTATGCAATTACAAAGCGAATTTTGCAAAATATTTTTACTGAGCGACCCAAAAGACTTGAAACGCCCGCGCGAGCATTTTACATACATACGAGGAGCAGGACAGGACAGGAGCGGAGTGCGGGGAGCGGCTGGCAGATTATGCGGGCATTCAAACGTGGGGCGACTACAATACAATACAGTTCCATAATGTGGTGTCGTTTAGTTTTAATTAAGACAAAGTGCTCGAAAGTGCAACAAGAAATGCCACAGTGTGTGTAAGTGTAGCAGACAGTAGGTCAACTAATTATTTGAACTAAAGATAAATTGCAAATCGATTTTTGCGACTCGGAAAATTTGTAAAAAAAAAAAAGAAATTTAAATAATTTAAGGAACAGTGGCAATTCCCTTCAAAATCTCTGGTGTTTTCTGGAACACGCCTTATAACTATTTAACAATTTTTTAGCTATTTTCTCAAAACCAGCTAAATCTGTATTTATGTATATATTTTATAAAAATTACTTGTAATTCTGAAAAATTAAAAAAAAAAAAAATGTGAATTTTGTGTTTTGTCATAACAATTACTTGATATACTGTGTATAAGTACTGCATATCAGTGGCATACAATTACATGTACATATAAATAAAGATACTTTTGTTGTGTGAGGCACAAAGAGCAGCCAACTGAATATTACATCATTCTGCTTGGCCAGACAGAAGAAGTTTGCATTGAGGCAATGTGGGCGTGGCACTTGCGCCCCCAGTATTATGGCCAATTCGGTGACGATGACTTATTACTGAATGTTATGCTGGTGTTTTATGATTATGATTATTATTATTGTGGTTGCGATTATGGTTATGCATCCATTAGTTGCTACGACTTCTTAACATTCTACGAATGTGAATGTAATATGAATATGATATGATGTGCATAACATGCAAACCATTGCGAAACAAATACAATAAATATATAAATACCTAAAGTATTTCACAAAAAGAAAATATCTAAAGAATTCAATAAATGATTTCCGTTTAGATAATTTAGAGCAATGTGTTTTAAAAAATAAAAATTTGAAAAAAAAATAATAATAATAAGAAATATATGTAAGTTGGATTTTCTGAAAAGAGGGTAAGGCTTTACCTTGAACTTTTATAAAAAAACATTTTAACTAATGGTTTGGATCGCAGTTTAAAAAATCTGAAATAATATTTAGATTCAATTTTTATTAAAAAATATAGAATACCTGATATTTTATTAAAAAAAATCTAAAATTAAAGTTTATTTACGATTTTTTAAATTAAGAATATTTTTTTCTTATTATTTCCTTTTTTATAAATAAAAAAAATTAAAGTCAATGAAAAATTTTCTTATATTTTCAAAAATAAAATTGAAATTAAAATTTAAAGATTGTTTAGTAATTTTTTCCAACTTTCAATTACTTTGGGCTACATTGTGGGTATTCCCCGTGTCCCCTACCCCACCCTCGCACACTTGTCGCACAGGAAATATGTAAATATTTGAGCTGAACAATTTCTGGGCCACAAGTCTCATTTCAATCGTACTGTCAAGAATTTTTGCATTGCCTTTTGCATTTCTCAACTGTGAAGAAAGTGCGCAAAAATGTGCGAGGGAATTTTAAAAATGTGCGCCAGACTTGAGCATTGCTGAGAGGGGGAGAGAGACAGCGGGGGAGAGAAAGAGTGAGAAGGTGTGACAACTGGCAAATAAATAGCAATGAGACACATATTTAGATACAGATACTCGTGTCAAAGGCGTCGCATGCCAGAGCGCAAGTATCTGAAAGATACATTCGGGGAATGCCGGCAATGTATCGTATGTTAAGCAAAAAGTTAAATCCAAAGTGGCGTCTGTGCAACGTCAAATCAATAACAAATGAAACAACAAATAAAAGAGTCCAAACAAAAAATTAACACAATATTCTTTTATACTATGTTTTGATTTAACGAACTCAAGGCCATGTCCATCTATTGGTCATTAAACTTTCCCCGAGTCTCGAGTGTCTTTGTTCGCTTTCATCACAAAGAACGTTTATTATTCATTCTTCTATTTTTTTTTTGTATAGCCTCAAATGCGCATTAAGTACCCAAAAAAAGAAAATAAATAACTGCAAAGTCGGTTAATATAAATATCGCAAAAGTCTTTCACTCTTTCCTTGTACAGTTAGTCAGGTAATTCTTTTGACAATTCTATTATTTTATTTTCAAAAAATTATTAAATTTGTTGTAAATTAAAGCATATCTCAGTTAGTTATATTTTATATTATAAAAATTGGATTTAAATATTTTTTGAGAATAAAAAATAATTTTAATTTGTCCAATGAATTACTTGACTAACTTTTTATAGCTCGCGTTCATTCAGTTGCCTAATTAAAAAAGGGCAATAAGTATGAATGCCAAATGAATAACAAATGTTAATTAGTGCACTCCCTTTGAATGATTGCCGAGGGTGGAGACGGGGAAGGGAAGAAGTCAGGGGGTGGTGGTGCTTCGAGTGACGCCAGCCATAAGAGACCAAATAAATATATGTGTACATACAATTTCTAGAGAGTTAAGAGACCTCAATGCAAATACAAATGCACACGTTTGAGGCCATAAAAATAGGTACGAACTCGTCGTCGTATATAATTCAAGTTTGATAGTCGCTTTATATCAGCCGTTTTTTTTTTTAAACAGACTTTCAGCTGACAGGCAACAAAAGTCACATGGATGTTGTTTGTTGTTGATTGCGATACGATTATCGGTCATATCTGCATGACATGTATTTGGGTTAAATTCATACGAAGTCACAAGAAAAGAAGGAGAATAGTAATAACATTTAATACATTAATTAAACATAAACACTCTTAGGTGAAGGAATTATGAAAACATTGAATCAACTGTTAGAATCAATTGTTAATCATAGCGATTAACTACCAAGCATTTGACTAATGAATAAGTCATAATAATTATACCCTATAACCACTGAAAATAAGTATTAGAATTTTTGCATGTTATTTCAATTATTATATACAGAATCGATTTCGAGACCAAACTTTGATAAAAATTACCTTCCATTTGTGAGTCGCTTCAGTTTTGACAAAGTTGTGAAATTTGGAAGTTTACAAGTCAAAAATTATGTTCATTTTTGCATAATTTTTGACAATAACAAAATAAAACTTCTCAGAATAAAATTTAAAATGATGTTTTATACTAATTATGACAATTTTATATACAAAATTTGAAATTTAAAAAAAAAAAAATCTCAAAATTGAGGCAAATTTGAGGCATAAAAACCACATTCCGCTTGAAAACCGGTTTAGTTTTGCAAATTTAAAGTAAGTCAAGACAAGAACTGAATACAGGATATCTTGTAGTGTGGCAAAGTGGGGTTTTCTGTTTGCATTTGCATTTTATTTGTGTTTCCTTCGAATTGGTTTGACCTCATTAGCAAAATGACTTCCATGAAAGTAAAAATATCACTTCAGTTAGATGATGATTAAACATGGGCCGTTACTTTATATCCATAAAATGGGGGTATTAAGGGGTGAGGGGTTAGAAGTGAGAGGTTACCCATCGACCACAAGTTGCTAGTAAAAATAATTGCATGGCGCGTGCTAAATTCTTGCGGCCGTTTCCACATTTAATGCACATTTCGGCCAGGCTAAAAACACACGCCATCAAATTATACGATCTACGATACGCAATATAAGTATATTATTTTTTTTTCTCTTTTTTTATATACATAAATTACAATGGAGCTGCGTGTGGCGACCACACATAATAAAAAATAAAGGCCACATTGCATGACATACGAGCATTTTCAGCTGCAACACACACAGAAACTCTTCAACCCACCCTCTCTTTCACTGTTCTGTGGAAATGTATTCAGGCCAAGTCCTCGTGGCGGTTTAACAACTCTTTACACTTAGCCAAGCGAAAATGGCAAGCGTAGAAATTATTTCTTGCACTTTTCACATACCCTGTAATCATGCAAGTAGATTAAGAAAATGAAAAGATAAGAAAAAAAGCATTTATGAAATTAAACTTAGGTGTAGATTTATATCACCTAACCTAGTTAAAATTAAGTATTTTTAATTTAATTAAAATTGCTAATTAGAAAACATTTTTTAACCCTTTTTAAATTTTAGGCGCCCAACGAGGACATTATTATTTGTAATGTTTTTAGATTAAAATAGGAATATTATTTAAATTATTATTAATAAATTCACTTATAAAAAAGGGAAACGATTAAATATTTTTTATATTTTTAAGTAACCTGTTTTGGCGCCCAACGAAGGACATGCATATTTGATTTAGATATTTTTTTTAATATTTTATATTTTTATTCTGATAAAAAATAATAATTATTGTATTATAAAAAAGGAAAATAAATATATATTTTTAAATATTCTATTTATTTTCAGCTACTTGCTGCACACATTTTTGGCGTGTCTTAAAAAATAAAAATAATAGTTAATTTATGTAGATTAAAATGCATAATTTTGATTCTTTATTTTTATTCAAAACTCATATTTGCCATTTCTTGAAAAGTGCGGCAAGAAATGTACTTCAAAATTGGCAGAAAATATCTACAGAAAATATCTACTCATTTATAAATGTAACTTTGCATAAAAGTCGAGCCCACCCAGTACTAAAATAGCAGCAACTTTTATTGCATTTTGGTTGTAATTGCAAATATTGCATGAGACATGTGAAAACGTTGCACGAGGTCGACGGCTACATTAGCAGTTCAAGTATCTAAGTATGTGTCTTTGTATCTGTGTGTGGGTGTTGTTGGTAATCTCCTTCATGTCTGGCACGTGTTGCGGCTCATTTAGTGTTGGCTGTTAAGTGGCTGCCTAAGCAAACCTCAACCCAACCCGAACCTAAACAAAGAAGACGCCACCAACAACTCTTGTGATGTGTTGTCTAGCCTGATTTAAATGCTGCCACTTGATGTGTCTTGTGTTGTGTCTCTATTTATTCTGCTGCCTCAACGTCATTGTCAACGTCAAGTGGCCTGTGATATATGTACATTGTACATTCATAAGTATCAACACTTTATCTGGCAACACTGCGTATGCGTTATATACAGTAAGTCAAGTAATTGTTTTGACAACGCAAAAAAATTAAAAAAAAAAACAGTTCCATAAGAAATTAACTAAAATAAAAAAAAAAACAAAAGTTATAAAAATATCTATAAATGTCGTTATTTTGTTCGGCAACATTGCGTATGCGTAATTTATATACCAAATACAACTGAAGCGGAACTTGTATTATTTAAAAATACTGTGCACAATTTATTCTCATTTGTTTGTTAATCCAAATGGCTTTTGAGTTTGAACTTCTACTAACCGCAATGACTTGGCAAATTGTATTTGTTATCAACAAAGAACAAAACCATATAAATATTTATTCCCAGCTTATTTTCAACGAATTTTTCTTCATTTTTTTTCTCCCTGATTTCGATAGTACTTTTGTTTTGTTTTTGTTTTTTATTTCGGCTGTTGTTTTTTATCAGCACAAAAGTCAATAACTGATTATGAGAGAGAACATCAGAAAAAAAAAACCACAAAAAATAACAAACAATGTTTATTAATAGCATAAGATTGTCCAAGTTAAAAAGTGTGTGTGTGCATAAGTGTGTGTGTGCATGAGTGTGTGTCTGATTACGTGTGCTCTATCGCTGCTGTTTTCTGTTTCTCTCTGCTTTCTCAATTGCATTTGGCCCGAGTAAACAAATTCCGAAATGAAAAAACTTTGGCCAATCAATACTCAGAACTGAATCACAAATTGTAAAAACAAAAAACCACAACAATAATAATTATAGTGATGGTAATTAGAAAAGCAACAAAGCAAGTGACAATTGTTTAAAGTCACGCAACGAATTTGGAATTTGGCTTAGTCACAGAAAAACAGAAATTCCCCCCATTAAGTATATAATATATCAGCACATGGCAAAAAAAAAAAAAACACCTGGAAATGCCATCAAACAAATACACAATGATGGTACAAATAATAAAATCAACATTCATTTTGACATTTGTTTTTTTTTTGTTTTTATTTTTCTTTCCATCATAGTATGTATTTTTATTTATTTGTTATTTTATTTATATCATTTTGGTACTTGCATATTTTTTTGTGGTTTAATTTCTCAATTTCCATAAATTATTTTTTCCAAAGCAATTTAAAAAATAAAATAAAACTGGTTTTATTATTCTACATATTTGTATTTCATTTGTGTGAATGTTTTTTTTTTAAATTAAATTTCCCAATTTGTGCTTAATTTCCCGCATTCGTTTTATGGTTTTTTCTGTTAAATTTTATTCCGAGTTCTTAAAAAAACCGTCAAACAAATTTGTATCTGAGAATGAGAATTCCCAAGTGGCATTCATTGCAAGATATTTCAAACAAGGTCAAACGAAAAACTCTTTGAAAATGATCTGTTAGAGATTGAGAAAAGAACTTTAGTTTGGAATTGGAATGAGAAATAGCAGCTAAGTAGTTTTCAATTGTTGTGGATCTGGTTAATTTTCCTGCTAATCATTATCAGCTGCCATTCGCTTTTCTTTCTTTCTCGTTTTCCCCGACAGAGACAGACAGACAGTCAAGTGTCTGGCCTGGTATTTATTTCTCAATATGTTTGATGGATTTCTAAGTGCGTGGATCGCTGTGATTTTTCAAACAAAACAAAAAATATCAAGTATACGTTTAACATAAAAGCTTTGCCAAAGTATTTGACGTTGAGACGCAGGCGACAAAAGTGTCGGGCTAAAAGTGATTAATTGGCTGTTATTTTGGTATATTTTTAGGTGTGTGTGTGTGTGTGTGTGTGTGAGTGCGTGTGACAGGGAAAAGCCTCCAATGAGTTGACTCAGCGCCTCAATTATTCAATTATTCATACTCAACGATTCTGTTTGTCTGCAATCCAAAATAAAGATGTGAATTCAAATCATTTTTAGCCTTAAATTGTGTATTTTTTTTTTTTTTTTTTTTTTTTTTTTTAATAAACTCGCTTGCCGCTATTTTCGATTTTTATTTTATTTATTTATTTGATTTGATTCCTAGCGCTACAAGACAAGTCTTATAAGTTAAGGCGCTAGTCATACTTAAGTTTATGAATACATTCAGGTTTAAAGTCTAAAGAAAATAACTTAGGTTGAACAGTTTAAATGATAAGTCTTATAATTCTTATTATTACTATTACTGATATTATTATTATTACTGTTATTTATAATTATATTATTTGGTATGCATGGGGACATTGTTAATTTTTTTTTTATTTTATTTTTATTTTTATTGTTTTTTTTATTTTTTTTTTTTTTTTATTTTTATATTTTTATTGTATTATTATTTAGTTTAGTTTCTAAGGTGTGTAGTTAGTTTTGCCCTAAACTGCGATGCGCTTGTAATTGTTTTTAAATAATGCGGTAATTGGTTCCATAGGCGAACAGCATGAATAAAAAAGTGCCTTTCAGAACTGGCTAACTTATGCCTTAAGCAAACAACATTATTTAAAAAAAAAAAATTAAAAAAAAAAATTATCTATTTATCGAAAATATTAAAAATATATAATAGTGATTCTAAATTCTTGTAATTCTAAGCAAATTTCTAGGACACAGAAGATTTTAATTGATATTCAAAGTTAACATTGCCAAAGAAAATGTCGATTGTTAGATTTATCGATATTCTCAAAAAATCTTAAAAATATGAAGAAAAAAGTGATTCTTAATTCTTGAATACGATTTATAAAGTAAAAAAGTGTGTAAAGTATAGAAGAATTTAGGTAAAAAACCATCAAATAATCAGTTTCAATTCTTGCTTTCTAAATTGTGACAATGTTTAATTGGTTTTTTTAACGACTGCTTTATAAAGATGTTGGATAAATGAGGACAAAGTGCAATAAAATAAATATCGATACACATTTGAAGTTTTTACCCATCACTAATTCAAAGAGAAGTCATCAAGAGTTTTTGAGTCTTTTCATGTGTCCCTTAAGTAGACATTTTAATTTGCCTTGCTGTTCCCAAGTGAACTTGCCACTTGATTGTGGCATGGTTTATTTACTTTGAGTTTGCCACATAAATATTTAATAATCAAGTCCTTGACACGCAGTGCAAAAGAGAAGTGAAAAGGGCAAAGAACTAAGTAAAAAGTGCAAAGTGAGAACAAAAACAATTATATATAAGATGTTGCACAGTTGACAAATGATGCTAAGGCCATGCCCCATTTGCCCCTTCTCTTTTGAAATGCCCCACTCCTTGGATTGACTCCCATTACGCATACGACCTGTGGGCCAAGGCAAAACGAGTCCTTGACAGCACCAAAGGGTTAAACGAAGCGTTTCTCCATTTTTTTTTTTATTGAAAAACTTGTTGCGCAGTTGCTGCTGACGTCAGCCTGAAGTTTAGCTGTGTGTGGGGGCGTGTCGCCGCCTCTTTTATTGATTTTTAGAGCGCACTCCACCCCGAACAGGGCCGAAAAATCATAGATAAAACATATGGTTAATACTTTGCCAAGCAAAATATATGTTTTTTAAGGGAAAAATTTACATATGTACGGTGATGGAAATTGCTTAGGACATTTTTTTAAGTTTCATTATTTTGATTTGTTTTAAAATTAAACACAAAAGCTGCGTTGTTTTCCTTAAAAATCATATTTTTAAATAATTGGTTTAAAAAAGCTCTTTTCTACTATTTTTCCTTCGCCATATATACAAGTTATTGCTTTATTCTCCATCAATCATTCGATCAAATCAAGATCAACTTGAAATATTAAATCTATGTGTATAAAACTCTTTGTCCTAACTTACTAACTGACTGAGAATCAACGTGTAGGCCAAACGGTTAAAGCTAGAAAGCTGAAATTTTCACACAACATAGCTGAGACATATTTATCGTGTAATAGGTCGGCGTTCTGCGGAATTCAACCTGTAAGTGGGTCAAATTCGGGGTTAAAGATCAGAGAACTGCTTAGTATACGAATTCTTTATTTATTTATTTATCTCCACAAAACTCACAGACTAGTACTTCTAGCCAAATCTAAACTCTTCCACCAAATTTGATTTTTTTGCCAAATCTGACTTTAATTGCATTTTTTAAGCGGTTTTCGAACTCACCTTTTTCGAGGCTGGCATTGCAGAATTTGAGAGCATCGTCGAGTCGATTGGAGTGCATGCAGCTGTTGGCCCGCTCGATGATCTTGTTGGCCAGGAGCTCGGCTCCCCACCACTTCTCGACCAGGCGTCGCACCAAAACATCTGGCATGAATTTCATGGCCGTTGACACGCCCAGCGCATAACCGCCGCCCATTCTGGATGCGGATGCAGATGCGGAGCTGGTGGATGCCATTGTGGTGGTTGCAGTTGCCGTCGTCGAGGCCACCGTTGTGGTGGTCACTGTGGTGGGGGCAGGCACCGTTAGACTGCGCACTGCGAGTCCAACTGGCGTCGAGGAGGGGATTCCCCCCGTCATGAAGCGCAAGGATGCGGATGCGGATGCGGATGCAGAAGCGGATGCGGAACTGATGGAAACAGTGTTGAAGTTGGTATGGGAAGTGTTGCTGTTGCTGTTGTTGTTGTTGTTGCCGCTGCTGGTGGTGCTGGTGATTGCCCCGGCACCTTGTGGCACCCGCGGAAACTTGACCAAGCAAATGTTGCACTGCGTAATCGTTTCACAACACTGGCCACAAAAAGTGTGACCACAATTTGTGGTAACCGGCGAACGCAACAAGTCCCTACAAAGTGGACAAAGCAGCGGATCCAAATCGTCATTTAATGTTGCTGGACTCGCGACACGATCCTTGGCAACATCTGCGCGCTTGTCCGCTTTGCCTTGTGGCGGCAGCAACAAATCAAAATCCAGTTCCAATGTATGTTGATGGCGCGTCTTTAGAGTCGGCAACATTGTGTCTGCAACACTGTTGTTGCCCGTCAACTGACGTACGCGTGCCGTTAGCGCGCTCGCCAGGGCTGCCAACTTGTCCAGGGGCACGTGTCCATCCAGCTGGCGACTTGCAATCAACTCATAAACATCAAAAGCTTGCGGCAATCGGCCCAATCGGGCAAATGATTCGCCCAACAAATACGACAAATGCTGCGAACTGTTGTTGTTACTGTTATTGTGATTGCTCTGCAACAGCGCCTGCAGCGTATGCGTTGAGCTGGCTGCGCTGCCTGGATGCAGCTGCGTGTGCTGCGACTGCGGTTGTTGCTGCTGCTGCTGCTGTTGACTCTCCTTGCGCAGCGCTTTAAGAGCGCGTTTGGTGGCCACTGAGGGCTTCATATAATATCCCTGAGAGAGCGGCATTTTGACAGCTGTTGCTGCTGTTCCTCTCCCTCTCTCTCTCTCTAGTACTTCTTCTTGTTCTTGTTGTTGTGTAGCTGGCCGTGGTCACGTATGCGACGACGACGTCAACGCCGACGCAGCTGGCGACGCTGCTCTCGCCAACGTCGCAGAAACTCACGCTGCTAATGAACTGTTTTTTTTTTTGGTTTTGAAATTCAATATGCGTTATTTTACTTATGATTGCGTTTTGATCAAGTTATTTTATCAATTATTATTTTTTAATTTTATTTTATATATTTTATGCACTTTACTATGGCTCCATTATCACTTGGCACTTTTGTTTATTAATTCATTTAAATCAATTTAATTTATTCACCATTATATGCAAAGCTTTGATTATATAATAATTTTTGTTGTTATGAATTTATTTTGCTTTGTTGCGTTGACTTCAGAACTTTGACAAAGTAAAATGATAGTTGTTGTTGTTGTTTTTTTGTTGTTGTTGTTGTTCTTCTTCTAAGTGAGCGGAAGCGACGAAGCGCTCAGTTGGGCATCTGAAAACAGAAGACAAGACGAAAATGTGAAATGAAATCAAACTGTATGTATGAATTTTAATTTTACGTAACGTACAACAAAATGCCGTTTTGCGTTTTGTCTCTGATTCTCTCTGTCGCTATCGCAGCTTTTGATTCTGTTTTATAATTCACACGCACACACACAGACGCACTCACTTGAAGAGCAACAGAGCGCCGCTAAAGAGAGCCTATCTAAACGTGCGCTTCTCTTTGATTTCATTTTCGTTTTATTGCCTGCCTATTTTATGACAGCTCCAAAATAAAACAACAACACTGAAACAAGCAGTGCTGGCAGTTTAGATTATTTAATGCTGAAACTATCATATTTTGGAGTTTTTGAATTTAAATGTACTCTAATAAAATATTGTAATTTTAATATTATAAAATTTAATGTAACAACTTTAATATTGTTTGTTTTTTTTTATTGTTTTTATTTTTAAATCTATCTCTTACATCAACTGTCTACTACTCAACCTGCAGCTTGTCCGTTTAGCTAAATTAATGACGGTCTTGGCTTGTTTTTAAATAAAACAAATCACAAATAAGTTCTACTTATTTCTATTATTTTTGTTTTTCTCTTTTTAATTTTTAAATCTAGCTTATTTCAACTACCAAATGCTGGCAGCACTGGCACTGGAGACATGCTGACAAACAATACCGTATCTATTACTCAGCCCGTCTGCTATCTCTTCTTGTTACTTGCATCACTCTCTCTCTCTCTCTCTCTTTGCCTATGCCCACTCGCAACTCGCCACTCTCTTTGTGCAGAGTGACGTGACATTTGTCGCGTATGCTGTTAATTGACAGTCCTAAAATTCTGAGCTTTGCAGCAGACTTTGAGACTTTGGCGCGTTACATAAACGAACGGAACGCAACGGTCAACGAACCTGCAGCAGCAGCAGCAGCCGCTAAAGTCAAAAAGGAAACGACAACTGAGCAAACGATTAACTGATTGTTGTAAATGATATTGTTTGTTTTTTTTTTTTTAATTCTACTTGGACTAATCCCAACTTTCCTTCTATTTAATTCTGTTTTGCTTTAATAGCCAGCTGGCCGCACATGTTGTTACATAATATTATGAAAATTAACACTGAATCACGAACGCGAACTGACGGTGACGCGGACGCTGGCGCAAGTAACGAAATCAAAATCAAAATCATACACACACATATGAGCAGAGAGCGCAAAAACAAAAGCAAAACTGTTGCCCTCCTCTTAATAAAAAGCAACAAGAACAACACATGCTCAAACAACGCGTGCACTGAGTCAAAGTAACAAAAGAGCGCCGAAATGCGCTCTTGGCATTTGTGCGCGCTCTCTGACTCTGACTGAACTGTATTCTCTCTTCAGAACTGTTCTCGTGGCTGCTTGAATTGAGTGTAAGTGTGTGTGTGTGTGTGTGAGTGTTTGTGAGTGATTTAATCTGTTCTGTTTTTCTGTGCTGTTTTTATGCGCACGTTTTTCTTTTGACGTTCAGTTTTTTTTGTATCTTAAAGATAAACAATGCCGGCACAACCTACACACACACACACACACACACATACGACACACGGTTAAAGAGCGTCGTGGCCATTGGCAACGTTGAAATGTTTTTGGTTTTGTTATGTAAACAATCAGTTTTTTTTTTGTTTTTGATTATAAATTGTTTACATCTCGCACAAAATAGATAGATAAAAAGGTACATAGATACATTTTGAATCAAAGTGTGCCACAAATAAAAACAATTTATTTATCTTTCTCTCTTTTTTTTATTATTTGTTTTTCTCACAAGTATCTGTATCTGAGTCGTCTGATTATTATGTACGCATTTGGCCCAGTTGCTTAAACCCGCAAAAATATATTTTGCATAAATTTCATGTTAAGTAATGCCGAAATTTCTAATGTGGTCTATTGGTAGTTAGCCAAGAAAAGAAAAAAGAAAATGTATGACATATATATATGTACACACATACATATAAAAAGATATTGCTTGAACGAAGGTTTTTATATACATATATTTCGATTTTATTTATATAAATTTGATTTCTTTTCGTTGCGCCCAGACACTGAATGATTTTTTATTCATTATTAGATTCTACAATCGCTGTGCAAACTCAAATTCACACAAAAGATACACACGTGTTGAACAACTTGGCCAACTGAAGATGTTTTGATTGTTATCAATAGTTTGCTGATAAATAACTATTTTAAGCAAAACTTGTGATTTTAATTTTACAAACATAAATTATTTATTGGAAATGACACTTGTTTTGTTTATTATTATTTAAGCTGAATTAAAATGATAAAAAATAAATTTGTATTCATATACATATTTTTATTTAGTTTTGTATTTGTATTTATATTTATATTTATTTTAGTATTTATATTCATATTATATTCATATTAATATCATATATTATATTTGATTTACTGACCTTCAACTACTTGAGACTAGACTATTGGCCTAATGTCTGTAAACACGTTAGCACAATCAGTTAATTGGCGGATGTAACTTTGTATTTATTGTATTGTTGTTATTACACAATTTTCTTACAGACATTCAGTCAACAAGTGACGCATTTGTTGATGTTGTGTCTCGAAAAACAACTTTCCAGTTAGCCTGATTCTAAGTTGAGATACTTTTGCTTTTTGTAAATGGTTGTTGTTAAGTAAGTAACAAAATTATGTATACGACTCATGTAACAACACGTGTGTATCTCCATGTGTAATTGCATAATAACAACAACAACAACAACAGCAACTGATAAACGTTTTTAAATGCACTGCAAATATTTCAAGTTGTTTCCTTATGCAAACATTCTCAGTATTTTTTATGCGGTTTTATTTTATACTCTCGTATTATTATGTAATGTCAATCATATTTGCGATTGCATTTATCGTTCGTTGTTGCCTTGGCAGCTTTTGTTGTTGTTGTTGTTACTGATGATGTTGCTGTTGTTGTTGTTGTTGCCGTCAGACGACATGGCTGCAAAATGGCGACAACATTCTGAGTCCGAGCCTCGAGTCGGAGACTGGAACCGAGACAAAAACCAATTACAAAGACGACAACAAACTACTTACATGGCATATACCCTGTACTTTTTAGTCACAACAAAAGTGGCATATTAATTACTAAGCATTTCTGTCAACTCATTAATAGCTATAATTTATTTCTTCTCTATATGTATTTTTATCCTTTGAGTTTTTAATTTAAATATTGGAAATAATATAAATTTTTTTTTTTTCTTTCAATTTGCATTACAAACTTTTTTTAAATTCCAACTTTGTCTAAATGAAAAATAAAGTGTTTTAAATTAAAGATTTAGATTTCAAGTTTTGTTACAATGCAACAAAAAAGAAAGAAATATTTGGTGAATTTAGTTATTATTTCTCATATTTAAAAATAACTTAGTATTAATTATACTTTTTGTATTCCATGATTTTTAAATAAAAATTCAATTTTCATTATTAAAAAGTTTTTTACATTACATTTAAGACAACAAATTATTTAATTTTTACAAAAAAAATTAATAAGCCAAAACATGGCTTAGTTGACGTCTGTAGCTCTCTAATTTATTTTATTTGATTTACAGGGTATCTGCAAGTCCTGCTGCTGCCCAGCTGCATATAAATTTATATTGCTTGCTTATTATTACTTAAGTCAATTGTCAATTGATGCGGGTGGCGACAAGCAGAAATTGCCATGAAATGCAAATGGGCAAAAGGTTTTCCTCTTCCCATTTCCCGTTTCCCGCTTTTCTTTGGCTCCACAAGTGTGTGTGTGTGTGTGTTAATGTGTGTGTGTGTGAAAGGCTAAAACTGGCGCAAGTGTTTTTTGGGCCTCTAATGAAATTACATAATTGCTCGGCTGTGATTGCCATTCAATTCAATAAGTGCGAACGAGGCTCGTTATGAAATCGCCTTCAACTTGTTATACAATTTTCATGAACAATTTCTGCCTGTGTTTTTCTTGTTTGTGAGTGATTTTTGGCTGCTCTGATATTTGTTTTATTGGCTTTTCATTTGTGTTTTTTATGGCCCCCCTTTTTATGACTTGCGACGATAAACGCCACAAAAAAAAATAGAAACATTGGTAAAACAACAACGTAAAACAGCTGCAAGAATTATTATTTGAGTCTTTTTGGAATTTTTGGTCAATAGAATTTTTTAGGGCTTTTTATGATTTCTTTTGTTTTTTTGTGGCATTTGATTTGGCTGTGATTACATAATGTCACAATGATTAAACTTGCTGTCGATTCTCTGACTAATTGCTTTTATTCATGTAAATACATAAAGGTCGTGACTCACAAGGAGGAGGGGTGAGGGTGGGAAGGGGTGGGGGGGTGTGGTAATTTTTGCATAACAATGGCTAAGGAAATATTTTTGCCATTTCCAGTTAAAGGTTTTACAGCTTAACAGTCAGTTTTTACATTTCATAGCTCAAGTGGCTGTTGTTGTTGTTGTTGGTGTAGTTGTTGTAGTTGGTCGCATAATGCGTCGCGTGTCGTAACGTCAACGTCAGCGTCGCTGTCGACGTCAATGGGGCGACAACGCTGCCAGCGTCACGTAAACTGCAACGAACGCCGGCAGAAGTTTCCCTTCCACTCATATCCATGCACTTAAGAGAGGGCGGCAAAGAGAGGGTGTAACTGTTAATTTGACAAGCGTGTTGTTGTTGTTGTTGTTGGCTTTTCAATAAAGTTCAAATTGTCAAATGCTGTGCATAATTTGCATTTTAAAACATTTTAGTTATGTAATCCCTGTTATTATATGTCTTTAATTTACATTACAAACATACAGTAAGTCTAGTAATTATGTTGACTTCAAACAAAATTCACATATTAAATTAAAACTTTTTTTTTCAATATAAATTGATTAGTTCTATTTTTGTAGACCTATTCAACAATAAAAACGTTACAATAAAAATGGTAAAAAGTGGTATGTGACAAAATATCGAAAAAAAATAAAATAAATAAATTTTAATATTTAATTTAAATATGTATTTCATAATTATAACGTATGTTGTTAGAATTAGAATAAACAAAATAGGAGCTCAATTTTCATTTTTACAAAACAAATTTAATAGACAAGTTCAAGTTCTAAAAATAAAATATCTAATTTATTCCCATTTATCTAGATACTTATCTACAGGTTTCAGTTTTTAAGCTTATCACTTTGAGTTGCGATGGCTGGTGAAATGATTTACTTGACCTACTGTATTATGTATGATGAGCACACGTACATAAATTTGCTTTGTTATGCATTTGTTTATTTTTGTCATTGAATCACTTAAATAAATTTATAATTAAATTCAATTTAAATGTGAATTAATCATGCATTTTACTCAGAATTCTGCATGTCTTTTCTTTTTATCACAAATAACAAATTACATATAAATTATTATCAAGTGCTGCCAATTTGATTCGCTAGAATCAACAACAACACGTACGTTGAAAAGAGAAAGAACAAACGGAACAGAACAGAATAGAACAGAAAAAAGCGCTTAGTAATGCCGTTAAAAATATGGCAACACGTAAGCGGTGCAAAACGTATCTACACCCCCCGCCACCCCCACACCCTTTGGCAGCTCATTTGTTGTGCAGCGCATTTTGTTTTCACAATCAATTCGCCGAACTTAAAACAACAACAACAGCAAAACACAAATGAAAACAGTTTTCGCTGTCATTGCTGCTGCGCTGCCACTGCGCTGCTTAGCAGCTGCTGCTGCTGATGTAGTTGTTGTTGCTCAAAGAGCAATGCAACTTTGTTGAGCGTGAGTTGCGTTCATTCACATTGCACTTGCACTCTCTCTCGCACTCACTCACACACACACACACACTTGCTCAACAGCAGACGGCGTGTGGCCTGATGTCGTAACTTAAGCACAAGAGAGCCCCAATATAAATGGCTGCTGTGCGCGCTCTTAGCGCCAGCTCTCTCTCTCTCTCTCGCTCATTTCAACTTTACCTGTCGGACTACAGCTTCCTCTTCTTTAGTATGCTTCTTGTTTTCTTGTTGTACAACACAACCGACCGCGCCTCCTGTTCTAATAAGAAGCAAACACACACACACACAATAAATTCTTTTGTGTCCAAATTTATTGCCACACGCGAAAAAGCAAACGAGACACTGCAAAATTCTTTGCTCGCTTTATAATTATTTATTTTATTTTGTATATTTTTTATTGGGTTGTGCCTTTTGTGCGCGTAACGTTTTTTTCACTCTTTTCTTCTTTTATTTTTTGTTGCTGTGTGTGTTTTGTAAGAACTGCGGCTTTACGTAACCAGCAGACGGGTTTAACACATTTAACAACAACTACACAACGTACGACACTCCACTTGACTTAACTAATTGAAAATTTATGCTGGTGCCTTGGCAAATTAAACGCAAACACACATACACATACACAAATACACTTACAGCAGTAAACGCGCTTGTTACGTTAACAAAAATCAGCAAAGCGTTTGTTTTGTAACGCGCTTACGTTATGTATGATTACGCGACGAGCGAGCGGGGACGACGCGTTGTTTGTCGTAAGGCGGCGACTTCGCCTGTTTCTTTCTTTTTGCTGTACTTGCCACGGCCGCTGTTCGACAGCAAATGAACGCAGCGTCGCGTCGCTGTGAGCGACAACCAAAAAGCATTCAAGAGCCCCGACAGCCAAAGAGCACAACAGAAATATGAAAACATACACATAGACACATATGCTATTATGTCATAGCTCTCTTAAGCGGGCAACAGCGTCTGTTGCGTCATCAGTTTGTGCGCTCTCTTCAGTGCAAAACTGCCGCTGTTGTTGTTGTTGTTGTTGCTGCTGCTGCTTCAGATTTGCCGGCAAAACGTCAACTATTAAACAAGGTGACGCCAAACTTAGGCAATTTGTGATGATGATGGGTGCTATATGTGTGTGTGTGTGTGTGTGTTTCGCCCACGCTAGCTCATCATTTATCGTATGTTGTGTTTGTGCTTCCGGCGCCACTCAAACTATAATAATTGAGAGTGAGTGAGAGGTGAGCAGAAATCTTGGATCGCGCAATTAATCGTTACGACTTAAATTTAAAATATGTTTTAGGGAGTTGATTACATGTTAAAAGTTGAGATGTAAAATTTGGAATTGTTTGCATTTTTAATCAATAAAATAAAAGTCATGAAAAACATGTTATTTTATAATTTATATTTTCAAAAATAAATAAATGTTAAATATGTTCATATTTGTTGTCTGCTCTTTGGTTTCGTAAGTTTTGTCATTTAGCGCGTGTTACGTTAGTGTGTGTGTGTGTGTGTGTGCGACGCGCTGACCTCATTTGCCGATCAAAAGAGAGTGCACAGCAAGCAGCGGCAATTAAAGCTGCACGCAGCAATGCAGCGCTGCTGCGTTGCTGCTTCTGTTACTGCTACTGCTGCTGAAGTCGCTGCTCAGCCATGCAAAGAGAAAGAGAGTGTGAGAGAGATTTCAATGCTTCGCCGCTCACATTTCAAGCTCAAGTTCAACGTTGCTGCATATTTCCAGTTTTATCGCTTGAAGTTGTTATTAACATTTTAAGTGGCGGTGTTGTTGTTGCCATTTACTATTTTCGTAATTTGGTAATTTGTTGCGTCTGCTTTAATCACCACACACATCAACATGCATAGATACATGGATTCACAACACATGTTTATTCATATATGGATCCCAATGTGCCTAACACTGCTCGCATTTCTTGCAACATTTGCCGCGCACGTTTTCTCTTCATAGGAAGTAAATCGACAAATATGTTATGCAGCTATTTTATTTTGTGTTTTATTTTCTTGTTGTTAATCAACGGAAATTGCTGGCGAGTTTTGAAAAATATGAGGAAATTCGTTTATGTTTTGCATAAGTTAATGGCCAGGAGAGCGAGGTGTGTCGATCGATTTATTTGGTAATTAGCGCAAAGTGTTGATTTTTTGATTTTGTTTCACGCCATGTTGCAAAAATCATAAATAGCTTGTCAACAATGCTGCTAGCAAGGCAATAAAAGTGCGAGCAGCGAGACTCAACAGATATTCCTAAGCTCTGCCGCTCTTCTAACTTAAGAGAACACAAAAATGTTAAGACAAACAGAATTTTATCCTCATTACACAAACGGGTAGGCAACAATGTGGCCTGGCAACAATGACGCAGCAGATTCCTAAGCTGTGATTCTTATGTTAAATTTAACAGATCCCCAACTTGTCAAGGTCATTAATCGTAGTTTAATTCATCGCCGTCTTCAAACTGAGCTCACATTTTCAATCATACTGTTTAAGTCACTTGAGCGGAAAGCGAGCGCAGCGGGAGCATAAACAGAAAATGCCCCCCAATTTTATGTCAAATTTTTGACAAAAAAATTCCGAGTTGGAAAAATAACTTTTTCAATTTTGAAGCTAGAATTTTGAAAATTACACCAGAATTTTTGTTGCATTTTTCTCGAACTTACAATTATTTTATTTTGCTTTTTTTATATTTTTTCGTCAATCTCCAGAAATAAACAAACTCAAAAAAGTATGCAACATTTAACTGTTTTTAGCTCATTTTAAAGCGCAGCCCAAAAGTATGCAAAGTCCCTGTTAACTCGCTTTAACGAACTAAAAGTATGCAGCCTTTTTCTTGGTTTGTCGATTTCGGCTCGAAAATTTGAAATTTGAAATTTTCCAAAATCAATTAAAGAAAATTGAAAAACAATTTCAAAAAAACAACAAAATCCTAAATTTTGTAAAATAATTAAGTTTAATCTAAAATTGGTTTGGTGCATTTCGCTAATCGCGTGGCAAAGTTAGTAAAAAATACAAACAATAAGAATATTATAAATTTGAGAAAAATTCTGCAAAAATTCGGGTCAATTTTGTTCGTTGTGTGTGAGCGAGAGCGCTGTTTGTTTTGTTTTGCATCAATGCCGGACGAAAACTTGTACGCTAGAGGGAGAAAGAAACAAGAAGAAACGAACAGAAACAGTCTCAGTATGTATGTTTTGTTTAGCACTCAAACAAACTTGAAGTGTTTTTTAAACAGGATGAACGGTTGAGTTATTGCAACAGTGGAAAAACTTGGTTCATTGCCAATTTAAGCAATTTTAGTATCAAATAATAACGTGTTATTCAAGGAGTTCGGCAAAAACACTTGACATTTAAGGCCCAGACCCGCAAAGCAATCAATTTTTGCATTTATCGTTTCAAAATTTGTATCTAAACCTTTATTGTTTTTGCAGTTTTCAATAAATCATATTTATCGCCTTCGATTAATCATAATAATGCCGTCAATTATGCCTATGAATAATTCTTTAGCTTATTGGTTTCTTATAGAATTTATCGCATATCGAAACAAATGAAAAACAAAATTAGTTGTAAATACCATGATGAATTTTACAATATTCCATAATATTTAAAAACAAAGTTAAACAATGGGCTTAAGAAACTTGAAAACATGTACAAAATTTAACAAATTATTTACTTAAAATTTAAACTAAGTAGAACTAATTAATCTGCAGCATTAGCGCCATTTTGTCGAGCACTTGTGTTTAGTTTTTTTTGCAATTTTATATTGTAGATCTTTAAGTACGTTTTGTTTTTTGCATTACTTTTCTCTTCTCTTCTCTTTCTTATTTTCTTTTTTGTATATATCTAGGTACATGTTAGTGTCCTTGCATAGGCTGTTTTAAATTTACTCGAATTGGTTTTTATGAAATTTAAATTTAGGTTTTATGCTGCCAACAACAACTAGGCGCAGTTTATTTATTTTTTAAATTTTTATTTATTTATTTTTTTTTATTTATTTATTTTTTTTTTGCATTGCTTTCTATTGCCGCAAGCGAACTTTTAGTTTTCTCTTCATTTTCATTTTCATTTTCATTCTTATTTTTTTGTTACTAATACAAACGCTTTACAAATTTTTTAGTTCTAAATTATTTTTAGCTGCAGCTTTAGCCATTTTATATTTTTGTCATTCCATTTTTTTTTATTTATTTATTTTTATTTTTTTTGAGATTTTTTCATATAAAATTATTTGCATTTGTTTCAATCGCAAAATTCTCAAAATATAAGTAAAGGCTCTAAAACGCACGTGTGTGTGTGTGTGTGTAAGTGTGTGGGGTGTTTAATTCTTTTTGTTTAATTTCGGGATTTTTAGCTTCATTTTTTGCAACAACTAACAATTTTTTTTTTTCATTTCAGATTTGCTTTTCTACATTTATTTATCATTTTTATGTATGTTTCTTATTGATTTTAAAATTCAACAACATTTTTTTGTCTTTAATAATATGTAAGAATATATATATATGTATATAAGTATATTTATGTGTATATGTATACAATGTTATATAATAATATATATAGCATTTAATATGTTTGCATTGCCGACGTTTTTCTCCACTTTCTGCACACTTTCTTCACTTTCTCCACAGTTGACTTACGGACTAAAAACACTCAGCATTTGCTTCACTGTACTTGACTGTCTGTCTGTCTGTCTCTCTAGGCCTAGTTACATAATCATACATATTATCTAGATACTTCTAGATACTTCTTTGCTTTGCACTGCAACAATTTGTGTCTTTAGTTACTATTTTTAACCCTGCCTACGATTTACGCTGCGGTATATACTATATGGTATATATATATATACTAAATATACTAAATATGTATGTAAAAAATCATCAGCTACAATATTGAATTTATCTACAGAATTTACTTCAACTAATTGTAATTATAATCATTAATCATTAATCATTATAATTCATGTAATTTATAATAATATATTTCGTATTGTGTATATATTAAATATATATATGTTTGTATATATGTATTGTATATTAGATCTTAGTTTGTTATAATATTAACAAAAGGTTTTACTTTCAGTGTTTTTTATCGTCTTCTGTTTGTTTCTAAAGTCTACATTTTTGTTACGGAACATTCTTATATCAGAAAAATACATATTAATAATAATACATATTCTCATTTCTTCTCATTTTCTCAATACAAATTGAAAACCTAAATTTATTCAATCACTAACAAAATAAATCTGCATCTACAACAAACTCTCGTTGCATAAAACTTGTGTATAATTTTTAATTTAAATTGTGAGCTTTTTTTAATTCTTATTTGTTTATGACGTTTATTTTTGCTCGCTTTTTGGCTGTGCGAGGCAACAAAATATCAACGCCTTAAATCTGATATAAAAAATAACAAATAACTGAACATCATTTTCCAACAACTTTATTTCAATCCAGCAAAAAGTCTAAAAACTACTAGAAACAAATGTAAATTTAAATAATGCATCAGCAATTTCATTCATTTTTGAAATATAAAAAATTCTTTTTTAATCTGCATGTAAAAACATAACAAATAAAATATAAACTCAAGATTTAGTTTAGAAAATACTAAACAACTTTTTATTTATCTGTAAAAATTATATGTAAAGGATCATAATGATTTTCAATCTTTAAATACAAATTATTTGTTGATTTTTTAACAAAAATATAAGACATAAAATGTAATTTAAACTTTAGTTTGCAAAATACTAACCAACTATTTAAATATTCTGAGTGCTAGTGTGGTCACACTGTTTCGCTGCCTGTTTTAGGGTCACACTCGCCAGCCTCTGAGCTCGCAAAATAAACTTAACTACTTTCACCTCTATGCGCATTTAAACTTAAATGTATCTTGAATCTTTGTATCTAATATCTTTATATAAATATAACATGATTTGTTTTGTTAATTGATTTTTATACAAATAGTTTAGCAATTGCTTAGTTTGTGGAGTTTATTTTTGGGCTAAATCAACTACAGTAGTAAACTTTATCGTTATCATTACAATTATAGTTATCGTATAATTTCTGTGTCACTTTACTAAACAACCGAAGCTCAAACATTGACTCAACGTTTTCTTTTTTTCAATGATACCGATATATATTTATTATATTAAATGTAATTTTTATTTAGTTTTAGTTTTAGGTTTTTTCTAGGTGGTTTCTTAGCAGTGCAAAAGGCTTTAGGTTAATTTCTAGTTGGGGACTTTTTTCTGTATCGTTTTTATAGAGAACTCTTGAATTTGTATAAGAATCGCAACTTGTTTTGACCAGGAATTTTAAAAAATGTTTAAATGTTTTCATTATCCTTTGCTGCTTTGCCTGAGTGTGTGTTTGTTTTTCTTGATGTCTCTGCAAAGATTTTGGTTGAAGAATCATAAAATAACTTTTAATTTTTAAAAAAGTTTTTTTGGAAAGCCGAAATATTTTTTTTAATTTCTTATGAGTGTATTTGGTTTTTTCTTTGTGTTTATGCAAAGAGCAACGACAAATGAAGGTTCGAAAATAAAAGATAGTTTTTTCAGAAATATAGAATGTAAAATTTTTCGATTTTTTAAGCTCTTAACCAGGGATTAAAACACGAAACGAGTATGGGATTCAGTAACGGTTTCGGTTATATTCGCATTTGTTTCAAATGTTAAAGACATATAAATATAAAAACATATATTAAAAAATTTAAGATCTTTTTTTTTGAGATCAAATATCAAAAAATAAATTTTTGTTTTCAAAAACGATTAATACACCTAAACAACAAATTTACAATATTGTGCTTATCCAGAACGAAATTAACCATTATGCATGAATCGGTTACTAAACGGTTATTTCGGTTTAAATTGCGATTTCAGTTACGGTTACGGTTTCAATCGGTTAATTCGGGTTAACTGTTACGGTTTTAATCCCTTCTCGAAACATTTTTCTGCAATCTTTGGTTTCGACTATTTGCCATGTGCTCAAATTTCCCGATGCTCTTCTTTTCTTTTTTTCTTTTTTATCTTTTTTCCAATTTTGTCTAGTGGTTAAACATTCATTATATGTAAATGTAAATGTTTGTGTAACTGCCTTTGTTTGAGTTATCGTTAGGGTTAGTTTCGGGTAATTGTTGTTGTTGTGTTTTCTACTTGCTATTGGCATTTTCTAACTGTACTTGCTGTGAGATCCTTGCATTGTATTCTACTATAAGTGTTGTGGGCTGCTTCAAAAGTAAAACAAAATAAAAAAAGAATTATAAAAAAATATAGAACCAAGTAAATTTTTTTCAATATGTGAAAGCAACGCATTGATTTTTATTATTACTCTTTCTTGTTCTATCCTCTCATTCAATTATGTTTGAATGGTTTTCGTGATTTCTGGTTTCAATTTCGTTCAATTGAAATTTGTAAGAAATTGCTTAAACTTTAACTCGCATCGTTGAAAATATACATAAATTGTAAATCAAAAATGAATTTCTCTCAGTGTTTTCGTATAAAATTTATTAGATCTTTTCTTTCTTTCTTTATTTTTTTCACTTTATTCTTTTTTTTTACTTTATGTTTGTTGTTTATTTTGTTAACTTAGAATGCTAGATATGCAGGTAAATGTAACTCAATGTTTAACAAATAAAATTAATAAAACTTAACTAAAGCTGTAAACAGTAATGATAATAATAATAATAATATTAATATAATTATAATAATTATGTATAAGATTTAAGATCTTGCAAATCACACCAAACAAATTAAAACAAATTGAAAAATAGCAACTAATAGAATAGAATAGAAATAGAATATAAGATAAGATTAAAGAATAGAGTGAAAACGTGTGTTGAAATTTTAAATATACATTGTAAGAAAAGGATCGAAGCATGTTCTAAATTTGTATTCTCATTTCTCATATGTTTAAATAATATGTTAGCATAATAACATAATATGTTATGATAATTAATTATATTTTATTTTATTTGATTTGATTTATTCTTATCTCTTCATATTATTCTTTAAGTTATCAACAAATATATAACAAAAAACTATAAAATAATAGTGAATATTTCTTTCTTCTTTTATCGTTATCGTTATCGTTTCTTTTATAGCTCTTTATGGTATATACTATATAAAAAATCATAGCTCACTTAATCTAACAGCTGCCTAGCGCGCAGGCAACTGAGGAGGGAAGTTCTTTGCTCATTTCTAAATGGTTATTTTTTTTTTTTTCATTTTTAGTAGTTGTTCATTTTAATTTTTTTTTGGGCTTGGGATTTTTATTTTTCCGTTTTTTATTTGCTTTGATTTTTTCTTATAGTTTGTATTTTTTTTTGAGTCAAATTAAAAAAGGCAACGAAATTATTTACAATATGTGTGCAGAAAAAAAGTTATCAGCTAAAATTAACTAAATTAAGAAAAGTTAACAAAAATTAAGAAAAATATCAGAAATTGTTTTTTTTTTATGGGAAAATAATGATTGAACGCTTTTAAAAACTAATAACAAAACACACTAGGTTCAAAAAATTTAAACAACTCTAGAGTCCAGACAATAGACTGATCAAGTTATCGATAACTATAGTTTTATGCACTATCGGTTATCGATTTATCAATTATTTTGATGCGGTTTAAAGAATATGCCATTATTTTTTTGTTTTGTAGTTTAGTTTGAAGGCAGAGCGGGTTGCACTTTCGATAAATAACTCGATATATATATCGATTTGATGATGTTTGTATGTGTGGCATTTATCTAGCTACACTAAAAATTTAAAGTTAAATGTTTTGTTTAGTTAATTTGCATTTAGTTCAACGTTAAGTTTAAAATAAATATGCGCTGCTTACAGATGTGTGTGTTTTCTTGCCCTTAGCAGTGTGTGTATGTGTGTGTGTGTGTGTGTGTGTGTATGTGTCTGCTTATCATATATATATATATATGTATTAACTTTTATTTATAAGCAAGCATACATATGTACATACATATAGGTTTCAACTATATATATATATACACAAATGTGCATTGCATTTATAGTGTAGTACTTTTCATGTCTGTTTACTAAAAAGTTTTCCTTTTTTTTTTTTGTAGTATTATCAATTAGTATTACTATTATTATTATTATTATTATATTGTAGTTGTTGTTGTGGTTTCGTCACATATATTTCATTACACATCCTGGAATTTCGATAGACGTGCACGCAAGTCCATGTTCTCCTGTTTAAGCTGCTCAACCTCCTGATGTAGTGTTGCGTTCTAGATAAAAGTGAAACAAACAAATTAGTAACCAATTAAAAAAAAAGAGATATAACAACACTCGAATAAATAATGAGGCATTTATTGCTCTGAAATTCAGAAATTCACCTTTGTTTTGTTTCTTAAAAAACATTTACCTATCACAGAAAACTATTTGACAGACATTGTTTTCTTATTTTAAAAATTAAAATTTTTATTCTTTCGATTTTATAGCCATTTTTGTCTTTAAAATGTTACTATAAAATATGAATTTTCATTTCTAAACTGTAGTCCCTATCACAAAAAGTATTTGATGTATAGAAGACATTGTTTTCTTATTTAACAATTCAAAATTTAGTTATTTTTAAAATTTTTTAGAGTTCCCGTCTTCTAAATACGTTTTTTGTTTTGTCTTTAAAATGTTGCCATAAAATATGAATTTTCATTTCTAAATTGTAGTCTCTATCATTATTTAATTATTTATTTATTTGATTTGATTCCTAGCGCTACAAGACAAGTCTTATAAGTTAAGGCGCTAGTCATACTATTATCATACATTATTTTTTTTTTCTTTGAAAACATGTGAATTTAATTAAAAATACTTTTCTGCTATCCTTAGTTGTAACTTAAAAAATTTTTACATAAGAAGTTTCTACTAAAAATTAGAAAAAAAAAGATTGAATTTAATAAATTCTAGAATTATAACAATTGGCTTATCTTTCCAACAATGAATAAGAGCTTGTCAAATGCGAATTTCGAAAATGAGGGTTACTACAAAGTTATCGGGGATGCCACAGAAATCGCTTTCGCTTGAATTTCACACCAATTTCATTTCGCGGTGCCACAGGTCAATTCGCAGAATAATTTTGTGCGGAAAGAACTAGCGCTAAGTCCGTTTTCGTCCGATGCTGCCACCTAGTCCGATTTAGATTTTCGAAGTCAGGCTCAGCGATGCCACATTTTTTAATCAAAATTCGAAGTAAGATGTTTAAAAAATATATATGGAACCACTTCAGTTTTTTTTATAATTAAGCAGTAAAAAAATAGCTCTTTTGTGGTAAATCAAGTTTTATCGAAAAAAAAACCTTAAGCTTATTGTGCAATTTGTGAAAACATTTTTCACGAAGAGTTGCCAGACTAATGGCAGACAATTGCTAGAGCTGTCGAGTAACTTTTACTTTGTCGCGCCAATTACTTTTTAAATTTTTTTCAGCTAAACAAAATCAATTATTACATAAATAAATTAAATTATATTAATTAAATAAGGATAAAATTAAAAGTTTGGGTAATTTAATCTGAAAAGGTGTCAGCCCTTAGCAGCGTAGTTCGAAAAGGTTGGTGAAAATGCTAAAAAAAATTAAATCTCTCGAAGTTCTGTGGCACCTCGGAATTTTCCGTGCGGAATTGCTTTCTGCGAAATTCTATTTCGCTTGCGATTTCTGTGTCATCCCTGTATATGTTATTCTTTCGAGTGTGTTGGGGTGTCTTTAGTGTTGGGTTGGGGTTACTCACTTCCTTTTCCAAGTAGCGTGCTCGCATCGCAATTTGATTCTCCTTTTGTCGACGGGCGTCCCTCGATCGCTTGGCGGCGATGTTGTTCTTTCGGCGACGGGCCCAGTACTTGTCGTCCTTGAGCTCATCTGGAACAAATTGTTTGCGTGACTTTTTAATCATCGGCTGCGGTTTGAGCTCTTCATCGGAGAATGCTCTGGTGCGCGGATCAAAGTCACGCCCCGACGATGCGAATGAGAATGCTGGAATATCAAATACTAAATGTTAACAATGTTTCACAGACTGTTCGTGCTATAAATCAAATCATAATCACAAAATGCAGCACAACTTTCAAGACAAAAAAAAAGACAGATAAACTCATAAGTTAAAAAATTAAAAAATAGACAACAAAAAAAAATGAAGTAGAAAAATAGAAAGAGAAAACGAAAAAGAATAATGTAATAAAAGAAAGACAAAAATTTGCCTCGAAATTGCACAAATTGGAATGTAATCAGCCTTTAACATTTAGCATTTGATAAGACATGAGCAAAAACATTTTTTTTTTCAAATATTTCGATTTGTTTTTGTTTCAATTTTTTCATATTAATTTTTTTTTGGAAGGATGAACTCGCTAGATGGAAAATTGTATATATGGTATAATTAATGATAAATGTGTATATTAAAATCATATTCAAATTCATGTTAATTTTAGGCGCAATGTCCATTCCATTTGTGTTTTTTTTTTAATATTGAGTAACAAATCAAAAAGTTATGATAGGGTTGCTCTAGAGGATTTTTATTTGACTTAATTTTTTTTTTTTTTTTTTTATTTTATAAATCCCAGAGTTGAGTTACTCACTTGATTCGGCCGGCGATGGCGGATTTAGTGTATCGGGACTAATGCAATCCGATGGCGATGGAGATCGCTCGCGTTTTGTGGTTATATGGCCCAAACCGAGCGACAGTCCCGCCGCATGGCTCAATGAATCGGAGCGATGGCCTAAACCACTCGAGTGGCCCAAATGTGTGCCGGGCAATCCGTCAGGTATATTGTTTTCCGACAAGAACTCGTCCAAGTCCGCATACTACGAGAAAAAGAGAAGTTGTAATTTCGAAATTCGCAAGATTTAAATTTTTGGTTGCAGACAAAAGCCAAACAAATAACAAGCCCACTTCTTAAGTGTGTGTGTGTGATTTCAAATTACTTCCAATACCATTTTTCACATTTAAATTTCAAAAAATATACAGTTGAACTTCCATAACTCGAACTTCTATAACTCGAAATTCTCTCTAACTCGAACTAAATGAGTGGCAATAAAATTAATAATCTTAGGAAAAAGAACTCTATAACTCGAATATCTCCATAACTCGAATCTTTTCTTTGGATAATGGTGATTCGAGTTAGGGAAGTTCGACTGTATATAAATATTTAAAGACTTTTATCAGCAAAACATTTGGTTATAATAGAAATAGGAATACTATATACCAGCGGTGGGCACGCAGTGGCTCCGGGAGCCACCGGTTGCTAACGAATTCAGATTTCGTGCCCACCGCTGCTATATACCCTTTCACAAATTTTTTTAAGTATACAAATTAAAGTCAAACATATTTAATTTTATATTCCAGTGGACATTGAATATAATGTGTAAAATTAATATTAGTCAAAAAAAATTATTTTTTTAAATTTTTCAATTTTTAATTTATTTTCAATACTTTATAATTTTAATTTTAATTGGTAATTGAAAGTAGTGCAAAACCACAGTTAACAGTTAACACAGTTATTAGTCAAATTATAAGTCACACAAAACTGTACAGAATATAACTACACAGAAAAAAAAAGCCGTTCTAAAATCAAGCCTAAAATACTTGATTTAAGCCTGCATTTTTTAAGTATGTTTCCAGGCTTAAGCTGAATAATCAAGCCTGTATCGGGATTAAAATGGGAAAATAAGCCCAAATTACTTTATTCTCTTTCGGCCTCTCTAATTTCAACTGGTTCGGTGGCTCAGTGGTTAGAGTCGCCGACCTGTTTGAAAAAAACCTGGGTTCGATTCCCACCGTCAATTAAAAAGAAAAAAAGGGTAAAAATAAAAAATGTTAGTAAAAAATAATTTAAAAAAAAAACTATTAAAAAAAATAAAAATAAAAATAAAATAAAAAAAAATAAAAAATAAAAAAAAAATTTAAAAAAAAATAAAAAATAAAAAATAAAAAAAAAAATTTAAAAAAAAAATAAAAAAAAAAGTTAAAAAATAAATTTAAAAAAAAGTTTAAAAAAAATTAAAAAAAAAAAGTTAAGAAAAAAAATGTTAAAAAAAAAATGTTTAAAAAAAAAAGTTTAAATGCAACAAAAAAAATTATTTTTTTTTAGCCTGAATTTAAGAATTTCAGGATTGAATTCGGGATTGAAAAAATCAAGTATTTCGTACTTGATTTAAGAAAATCCGAGATTACCCCACTTCTGACATCGTTTCGGCTTGAATTCGGGCTAAATAGCCCGGATTTTTTTTTCTGTGTAGATATTTAAAATATACAATATACGATATGATGAGAATACAATTCTCGCACTAATTAAGCACCAGATTCAGGTTAATTTAGTTTAATTAATTGTGATTGTTGTATTTGTTTGTGTATTTGTTTCGTTTGCAATTGAATTTCGTGTAAAACAAGACGCAGCCACTACGCAGCGATGATAAGATGATACTAACTTGTGTTACCTTGAGGTCAGCATCGTAGGGCAACGTTTTGTCCCACAAATTGGGGCCGAGAAATGCCGTTTGCGCCTCAACATTCCAAATGTCGCCCTCCTCTTTGTATTTATCATCCGGACAGATGATTTCTTTGCTATTCGATGTGGATTTGCCTGCAAAATAGTTAAAAGATATACAGATTATAGCAGGAATATGGAATTAAAGGTAATAATCGCTTATTTCCAACCCACTGTTATACGTAAACAGCAGCATAACATGCACTGTAAATGACATAACATACATAAAAATAACATAGTCGATCATTCTGTAATTGGTTGGCATAAATATATACTGGCTACCATATATATACATTAAATTAAATAAGGAAATCAAGGTCAATTCATATATCTTTAGTATACATATCATTTTTTAAGTAGTTGTTTGTTTTTTCCCTTAACCAGTTGACAGTTTTACAAGTTATTATCAATCATAAGTAGACGCAGCCAATTTGCAGATAACAGGCGCCTAAGTTTCTATATTTCTTTTTTTTCTTCTCTTGTTTTTTATTAGAATTTATTTTGCTGTAAATTGTGTTGTTGTGTCAAGTGCAAATAGCAGTAGTTTTTGATAAGGGCCTGGAGCACTACTTGGGCCAACAAAGTGGGTCAAATTGCGTTTTACACATGAGTGTACTTGCCAATTACAGTATCTGATATAACTGCTTTGACAAACTTGAAAAAATCAAACATTTCAATATTATTTTGAAAAAAAAAATTTAAGCTTGTATTCAAAATCAAGATTTATAGAACACAATGGGTGTATAAAAACTGTTAAGTGCTCAGCTCTAAGTTTAGCAACACACATGTTGCAACATTACGAAATAGTTCGCAACATTGTTTAATGCATGTCTTCAGCATAAGCAACAACGATTCTACGATAGTCTGGCAACATTTTGTTGCTTTACGAATTTGACTAGCATCGATGTTGTGTGCGTAGTTTAAATCAGTATAAAACATAACATAAAACTCGATATATGTATAAAAAGTGTTCTTATTTCGGGCCTGGATTTGCAACAAAAACAATTAAAAAAAAAAATAAATAAAAACAAAAAAAAACTAGGCAATTCTTTTGGCACAAATGGGCTAAAAATTGCATGCGAACCGAAACAATTTCCGCATGCGCCCCAAAAGTGGCCAAAAGCAAACAAAGTCAAGAAAGACAAATACACCGCAAAACACTATAACATGCTGTGTGTAAGAGCGAGCAAGAGAGAGTGAGTGTAAGAGAAAGAGAGAGAGAAAGAGAGAGAGAGGGGCCGCAGGCAAAGCAAACAAAGAGGAAGCGCATCGAGCAGCTGAAAAGCGAAAGTGAAATTTCAGCTTTCAACTGATTTTCAATCGTGTTGCGCTCTCCCTCCGCTTTTTGTGCCCAGTCACTCGCACTCTCTCGCTCTCACTCAAAAAGCTTCTTGCATTTGACGCTGCGCAGGCGCAGCTGAGCGTGCGTCTACTGCTGTCGACTGCGCTGTCGACTGCGCTGTTGACGGCGCTGCTTTATCGGTTATCCCATCAAGCGACGCGCTCTTTGATTTCTTGCATATTTCACAGAGAAACGAGTTTGCCGCCGGCATCGCAGCTGACGTCGTCGTTGGCGTCGGCAGCAATAACCGGTTTGCGTCGTGCAGAGAGTTTTTACGTGTTGTTGTTGTTGGTTTCGCTTGCATTAGTTTCCGCTTTCTTATTCACTCTCACTTTCATTTGCGATTTTTTTTTTATTTTACTGTTGCTTTTTTAAGGCGATTTACCAACTATTGCGAAATTTAATGCCGACAACGACGACGACCACATTTCTGGTCTGGTCTCGTCTGTGGCAGTGAAGTGAAGTAATATTTTCTCTGCTTTTCTTTCCTCCTTGCCGTTGGCAGCGAAGCGTATGTAAGTGAAAACAAAAAAAGTGCTTTGTTGCATGTTGACTGTGAAGTAATAGCAAGTACAGTGAGTGCAAAACGCATGCATACACATGCTAATAAAATTAGGACTCACACGGCGTATGAGCAACTTTTCATTTGACTTTTTAATTAAGCAGTTTTCAGTTTGATTTAAGCGGTGAATATTTAATGCTAGGATTTATGCTTGGGAAATTTTTCTTTAAAATTTCGTTTTTGCTTAACTGATGTGTTTGTCACGAAACAAAGAAAGACAGTGACAGCGACTGAGATAAAAGCGACAGATGATCAATGAAAATGGAGTTTTCAATTAAGGATTCAGTATAATAATAATATTTTCCTGTTGCAACGAAACAAAATTAATAAACGAACAAAATTCGCCAAGCATTAAAAATAATTAAAAAATTTTTTAAAAAGAGAACAAAAACAAAAACGAAAAATTTACCGTTTGCTTTGCAAATAAAACCCAAAAATGGAGATTTCCTGCCTGTAAAATAGAAGAGAAATTGAAAGAAGATAGTAGATAGCAAAACAACAGTAAAAACGAAATCAATATTCAAGGATTCGTACGAAACAAAATGAAAATGGAACAGAACGAAACAAAATGAAGCGAAGCGAATGAAGCATGAAGCAAAAAAGAGCAATGAAAATCAAAACAAATAAAAAATAAAAACTAAATGATAGCTCAGTTTTTTTTTTTAAATTTAAGCCTTAGCTGAGAAACATATGAGCTAAACCAGCGTTGCGAACGTTACAAAAAATGAAAGAATTTTGCATAGTAAACAAAAAAATATCCAAATACAAAAAATTGAGTGGAATATATGAATATCAATGCAGCTTAAAAAATAATGTTAATTAGTCTCGTTCAATAAAAATCGTAATTTTTGACTGTTGCGAACGTTACACGCAGTGTACCCATTTTTACATCAAATTCTTAGTTTGCATTAAACATTTTTTCAATATGGTTTTTATCTTAAAGAAAAGAAAATGAAACAATGTTTAAGATTGGCTAATCGCTAAACACTAAGATGACTGTTTATTTTTCATTTCATTTTCGGATTAGCCCGTTTTTAATATATATATTGTTGTTGGTACTAAAAAATTGTATGAAGATTGCAACCATAAAATGAATATAAAATAAATAGCAACGAAAAGCAAAACCAACATTATAAGTAGCCAAAAATGAAAAAATCATAATTGTGACTTTCTGTGCAAATATTTCACAAAAAAAAAAAAAAATGTAATCTCATTTGATTCTGTCAATTCAAATATTTCTTTAGCAATATAAAAGAAAAAAACATTTGTTTATCAACTTTTAATTATTTCGTCGTGGTGGACCTTTTTCTGGAAATGCCCATATACAAACTCAAGTCGCTGACTAAATGAGGATCAGATCAGTTCCTTAAAGATGCGATGTATTCGTCAGATACTCGTACTTGTGTCTTATGTTTGTATCTTTTTTGTGTTGTCTTCTTCTTTGTTTTGTTGTCACTTTCACACGCACTGAAGAGAATCTGGCGCAGGGTTTATTTTTAGACACAACAACAACAGCAACGCCGATGACTTAAGTCGTTTTCGGGATTGAAACTCGACTTGGCTTTTTTTTTGGTTACAGTTTCTCTTCTTGCCATTTTAAGTAGGTCAACGCATTGTTGTTGTTATTGTTGTTATTGTCTTTTTGCCTTTTTTTTGGGCCAAAAAAGCGCGTCATTTTATGGGCTTTTTTTTGTGTTCGCAGTTTCTCATTTGTAATTAATTTAATTTGCATAATTTTCGTGACTATTTTGCATTTAGTTTCCGCTCATTTTGTAGACTTTTATATATTTTTTTTATCTGTTTCTGTTTCTGTTTTACTTTCCTTACATTTCTGTAAAAAGTTGTGCGCTTTCTTAGTTGGGCCTACGACAACACAAAATTTATGGAGTTTCTTGGGTGAAAATGAAACGCGAAATGCGCTGATAAATTTTTTTTGGGCATAATTTGTCTCTCTTTTGGCTCTATTATTATTGTATTATGATTTTGTTTTTATTTTAAATTGTTAGCCTCTGGCCTGGGCTTTTGTTGTGTTAATGGTCAGTGGAATTGGAGTTGGTCACAATTTTTAGTTGGTTTTTTCCTTTTTTTGTTTTTTATTATTGTTATTTTAATGCCGCATTAAACTTTCACTTTTGACTGTTTCCATTTTTTGACTGAGCTTCAGTTAATGTGTGACAACATCTTCTCTTGGCAGATTTTGTTAATTCAAGTAGCCAAATTTAAAATTCTATAGAAAGCATTGAGCAGAAGACGAAACAAGTAAGACAAGATACAGTTATGCAATTAATTGTTTTGACAAAGAAAGATATGCAGAAATTAGGCAAAAATGAATACAAATAATATTAGAAATCAATTTCCCCAATTTGAATTTTCACTTTTAAATTTTTAGAGAAAATATTCATATTATTGTCGATGATAAAATAAAATTAAAAATCAAGAAAATGCATTTTGTTCTTCTTTGCCAAACAATTTCTTGACCCAGTGTAAGTTCAATAATAAATTTCCTAAACAAATAAAATTTCAAAATTAAATCTCCATTAATTGAAATGCAAATTTGTATTTCAATCACATCCGTTTTAAGGCCATAAAATCAACTGTCATTTCCCTTTTCCTCATTCCCCCCTCGAGTGCATTTCCAATCATGCCTCGTATTAAAATGAAAGTGAGAGTAAAAACTCCTGCAAACAACAACAACAACAACAACAACAGCCCAAACAAGTCACTACGGATGAAGAGTAAGAAAACGAAATAAAAAACCCGAAAAAAACCCAAATTGAATGAAATTCAAAACTTGTTTTGAATGAGAAAAAAAACGACATAAAAAACGACATTCTATGCACAAAGTAGAACAGAAAAAAAAAGTAGAAAAAGATAAAATAAAAGAGCGACCGCGACATTGACATCCAAGTGTATTACGTATAAAAAAAACTCGTGTTAGAATAATGTAATTTGCAACTGATTATTTTATTAATAACAAAAAATTGTGATACTTTTGTTTAATTTTGAGAAACACTCTTAAAAAGAATCCAGCAGAAAACACAAATATTGAAATATTTAGTTTCGTCTTTTGGTTTCTATGTATTTTGTTCTCAGTCTTTCTAGTTTTTTTTTTTAAATATATGATATTTGTATAAGCTGCTGACTTTTTCAGCACATCTTCAGCAACATGTTCAGCGCTCTAAAAAAGAAGTTAGCAGAAAACTTAAAAATTGATATTTTTATATTTTATATCGTCTTTAAGTTTTTTTTAATTATGATTTTTGTTTTCGTTTCATTTTTTTTTTGTGTACAAATATATGAAACTTGTATCAGCTGCTGACTTTTTCAGCACATTTTCAGCAACATGTTTAGCATCCTTAAAAAGAATTAAGCAGAAAACTTATAAATAGATATTTTTATATTTTATATTGTCTTTAAGTTTCTTTTAATTATGATCTTAGTTTTCTTTTCATTTTTTTTTTGTACAAATATATGAAACTTGTATCAGCTGCTGACATTTTCAGCACATCTTCAGCAACATGTTCAGCGCTCTAAATAAGAAGTCAGCAGAAAACTTAAAAATTTATATTTTTATATTTTATATCGTCTTAAGTTTCTTTTAAGTATGATCTTAGTTTTCTTTTAATTTATTTTGTACAAATATATGAAACTTGTATAAGCTGCTGACTTTTTCAGCACATTTTCAGCGTCATTTTCAGCAGTAATTTGCGGTAACTGGCAACAAAAAAATTATGCAATGTAACAAGTTTGATTTTTCATGGTGTTCAGAGCGAGCTCAACAATTGTGGCATTGTTGGGCACGTACGTTGTTAGTATCGTTGTTGTTGCTGTTGCACGCCCCTTTCACCTGACTGTCTCTCAGTCGCAGTCGTTGCTGGCGTCGCTGCTGGCGTCGCTGCTGGCGTCGTTGTTGCTGTTTGCGCATGCATCGCGTCGCTTTTGAGTCGATGGCGCAATTGCCGCAATTTTTAGCTGCATTATTGTTGTTGTTGTTGTTACTGTTACTTGTTGTATTACATGGCACTCGTTTTTATTTGTTTTTGTTTTGTTTCACTGCCTTTTGCTGAAGTGCAGAAAGTGTAACACTTTCGATTGTTGTCGTTGTCGTTGTTGTTGTTGTTGCTGTTGCTGTGATTGTTGTTTGGTTGCTGGTGTGCATTGCATTCATTCCGCATTTGCAAACTCATTTGCATAGTCTCTTTTTTTTCTTGTCTTTTTTATATGTAGCACTTTTTATGCTTAATTTTACGTTTTTTTTTTTTTGTTGTTTGTTTTTCTTCTTTTATGTTTGTTGAGAGTGTAAAATTAATTATGTGTGGGAAAATGTGTTGGGCTTTTGATTTCCGGGCTGTTAGCATATCAAAATAATCAAGAAAAAAAAGAAATGCCAAAATATTGCAATTAAACTTATTTAAGTCTCGTTCAATTTCACTAGCAATTTACAATTTAAATTATAAATTGGCTTAAAGGTATTTACAAAAAATATTCATTACGTTTTTATAAATTTTGTATTTATATTAGCAATGGTTTTAAATAAATTAAGATTTAATATTTGACTTGTTTAAATTTTATAAGCAATTTTTAATGAAAATTTAATTTTAAGGAATTGAAAAAATATGTTAATTAAATTAAATACGAAAATAAAATTGTATACAATTTTAAATGGATTTTGTTGGATTTATTAAATTTTTATAAATTTTCAATTTATTTTAGCAATTTCTTTAAATTAATACAGATTAAAGTTTTTGGCAATATTGTGTTATCAATTGTTTCGAACAAATTAAAATCAATTCCTTTAGATTTTATTTGCACACAATTTTTAATTTATACAAATTATTATTTTTATTTTAATTATAATCAGTTTCTTTCAATCAGTTAAAGTTCCATTAAAATTCATATCATAATGCTGAAAGTGATTTTGCAATAATTTAATTGCTGGAAAACTGTTACAAAGCGAAAGTGAAAATAATATGAAAAGTGTAACATATCTGAGGCAAAGATGGAGAAAGATTACGAGAGAAGAGAGAGAGAGAGAGAGAGAGGGGAAGAGTAACAATTTTGTTTTTGTTGAGTGAAAGAAAGCCGTTGGCGCCGTGCAGTTAATTAGCTAAAATAAGGAAGCAGACAATGATAATCATAATGATAATGATAATGACAATCATACTAGTCATAGTTCCAGTAACACGACCGCTATAAAATTACAGAGCCATAAAACGCGCGGAAAACAACACAAAAAAAAAAACAGACACCGAAACCTAAATAACAAATAAAATTGGCTGCCGAGTATGCCGAGCACGCCGAGGGGCGTGTGGAAGGGGCGTGGCATGGCTGCGAACTTAAAGCGTAATCAAAAAGAGAAGTAAAAAGACAGTTAAGACTGCTAAAGTCAAGCTGCTCGACTCTTAGATACTTAGTAGCCGAATATTATATGAAAATTAAATAAAAGATAATAATAATCGAATGCAGTTGTTTAGTTAAATTTTGAAACATTGTTAAATAGGTATTATGTAAATATTATGTAACTAAAAAAAAAAATTTTTAAGCAAAAAAAACAAAAAAAGATTGTTACTATTATTATTTTTTCAGTGATCGTAAAGATTACAATTATTATGAAAGAATAATGAATTAAGAATTATTTCTAGATTTTTATACAACAAAATTAAAAGGCAACGTTTGATTTGTAATTGTTTTTATAATACAAATTGAAAATAAAACTTATGATTTTACAAATTAATACAAATTAATTTTTTATTGTCAAAATTAAAAAATTTTTATTATAAATATTTTTTAAAATAAAAATTAAAAATAAAACTTTTTTATTAAATTTTAAGTTTAAATAAAAAAAGTTATTTTCCAATTTTTACAAATTTTTACAAATTAATTTTATATTGTAAAATTTAAAAATTTTTATTATAAATATTTTTTAAAATAAAAATTAAAAATAAAACTTTTTTATTAAATTTTAAGTTTAAATAAAAAAAGTTATTTTCCAATTTTTATAATAAATTTTATCAGCCTTTGTAGCATTTTTGATACTGGGCTATATAAATTCAATCAACATCAACATAAAAGACTTTAAAAGCGCTTCTGGTCTTTGGCAGGCGCAGCGACGACGACGACGACGACGTGTGAAGCAGAGTAACAGTAAGAGTAACAATTAAAAGATTGCTCATACGCCGCGTGGTGCGAACAACGGCATTTTGGGCCACTTTCACTGATATTTTATGCTCACCTCAACACTCAACACTCGACGCTGAAACTCAACTAAACGATGTCGCATTTTGCACGTTTTACAGTTGTTTCAACTTGTTGTTGTTGTCGATTGCGCAACACGAGTTGTGTTGCTGAGGGGCAACAACAGCAATAACAACAGCAATCAGTGCAACAACAACAACAACAACAGCTCCCGTGTTGGCTTTGGCTTCAACTAACTGTATTACGTTGCATTTGCAATTTCTGCTCATATCTGGGTGACTGTGTGACGGCAGCGACTGCGCAGTCAGCGCCGCTGCCAACGCCTCTGCCGCCGTTTGTCAATTTGTCGTTTTGTCATGCGCAAAATGCAATTTTTCAACATTGGATTGGATAAACGTTTTATGGCCAAAAGCACGAAAGGAAGTCAACACAACGTACTTTAGACTTCAATTCAATTCAATTGCCAACATTGCTCGATAAACAGCAACAGCATTGGTAACAAAATTGGCTATAGAACACGGCCAAAACCGACACTTGAGACACTGAATGATGAGCTGCAAGTTGTTCAAGTCGATAAAAAGTCACTGAATTAAGGGAATTTCAGACGAATATACATAATTACAAATTGACAACTGAAAAGCAAAATGTGTTCAAGTCACCTGATTGATTGACTGACTAACTGAATGATTGACTGATTGAGTGCGAGGAACAGGAAGTTGCAAGCAAAGAGTCGATTTTTTTTATTGGCAAATTCTTTATATATATACATATATATAATAATATACAAATTGCTAAAAAAATGAAAGAAGTTCTTTATTCAAAAAAAGAAAATAAAAGTGATATTTAAAATTATTGTACACAGAGATGTAATTAAAAAAAACTTTTAAGGTTGCTTTAAAAATTTTTAAATTCATTTTATAATTTAATATGCACTCAGGTAATACTTTCATTTAAAACTAGTAAAATAAAATGTAAATTCCAAAACTTACTTAAAAAAATTTACTTAAAAATCAAACACGAGTTTAAAAATGTTTATAATATTTTCTGAATAAATAAAGATTGTGGGAACTAAAGTTTAATATTAATTCTGTAAAAAGTTCAAAAATATATTAAATTTTTATTATGTTAAAGTAAATGCCAAATTGGTTTTTATTAATGTTTCATCAGTTTTTACTATAATAACTCAAACATCGCTAGATTAAACCAATTAATGGCATAAAATATATAATGATGCCACAAAAAATATAAATGAATTTATATTTTATTCAAAATGTATTCAAATTGTCAATACTTAAAACTTTCGAAATAAATTGTACATTTTTGGTATGAATTAAAATTATAAGAGTAGATCCCAAAATGAAGAAGCAGCAACAACAACAATAACAACAACATACCAAATTTGTTGCCAAGCAACCAAAAAGACCAAAAATGCCACAAAAATATCAAAAAAAAAAAAAAAAAAAAAACAGCCAGACGAAAAAAGCGACAAAGAAAGAAATGAATTTAAAAACTGCCGAAAAAGTGAAAGTTAATTTTTGTTGGTTTTCTGTTGCGAGCAGAGCAGCGCAGCGTAGTCAACGACGGCAGCGACGTCGACTGCGACGTCGACGTCACTAATGAAAGTAAAAACGCATTTTCGGTAAAGTCAAATGAATTTTTTGGACATTGTTGCTGGACACATATTAATTATTGCGGCAATGTCACACAAGAAAAGACAGAGAAGGCGATAGAGATAGAGGGGGAGAAGGGGAGTGTCAGAAAGAGAGGCAAGATAAGTGAGTGCCAAAATTGCCCTTTTGTTGCGATTGTTTATTGTTTTGTTGTATTTGCTATAGTTGTTGTTGTTGTTGTTGGCCAGGCTGTAAAAGCCGGTCTTTTATCTTGGCCATAAAGTCAATTCAAAAGACACAAGCGGCGAACGCGCCGATAAAAGTTGTGATAACAAAATGGCCAGCACAAAAGGCCAACAACAACAGTTTTCGAGGCTTAGCCAAAGTCAAAACTGAACACACTTTTTGTTTCGGCTTTTTAGCCCAGTACGCAAAATGCATGAAAGGCTTTTCAATTTGTGATTTCTTAATATTCTTTTTATGCAAAAATTGAAATGTAAAATTAATTTTTACTATGCATCTATTTGGCTGCTTAGTTTTAGAGTGGACAGAACCTTTAAGCCTAGTTAGAAGCCAAAAACAAATTGTACTGGACTTTTAGCTTTTGTTTACCTTACTTCATTTAATTTACTATTATTTCTTTATTTATTTTTTTTTTTGTCAATTTAGTTTTTTACTTTTATTTATTTAGTTGATCTTATTTATTTATTTTTATGTACTAATTTTTTTATTTTCTGATTTCGTTTCTAATTTCTTTTTTTATTATTTCTCGTAAAATATTTCATATGCGCTGATGGAAAATATAGTAAATACCATAATTGGTATTTCCATTTCTAAAATTGTTTGGCAAAAATAATTTGTTAATTTTATAATTGTTTGAAAATGTTTTGAAAGGACTGTCGTTTCTATATTTTTTTCCACTACTGCGACTATTGGGCATCTAAAAGTCGAGCAGTTTAATTGCATCGTTCTTGTTTTTTATTTTTTTTTTTGTTCGCTGATCTTTTTTTTGTTGTTAAGTTAAGTAAATAAAACAAAAGTTGGCTTTTTGGGCATGTGGAAAGCACCCCGAACCGAAACCGAAACGAAACGAAAGTTGTCTGAAGTCTGAAAATGTCGCGGGCCAACAAGTTGAAGTTAAAGTTGAAGTTGAAGTTGGCTCTTTGACTCTTTCGGCCCTAAAGTCACTGAAAAAAAAAACTGAAAGCAAAAGTGATTGTAAATTGCCACAAGACTCAACAGAAAGAGAAAGAGAGAGAGAGAGAGAGAGAATGAGGGAGAGGGAGAGAAGAGAGTCGCAAAGGTTTTCTGGTGCAGTTGAAAGTTAAAGTTGAGCTGAACCTGAACCTGAACTTGCCCCTTACCGCATACGGAAATGGCAAATGCAAAGTGGACAAAATGGGGAAATGGAAAATGCGGGAAAATGGGGAAATGCCTGCAATGGAACCCATAGAGCGGCTTTGTCATAAGAAAAACCAATTGCTGTCCGATTCGAATCGATATAATCCGACTTTGACTTTGACACTTAATCATGGCCAAAACTGTTGCCAATCAATTTGTGGTCGCATTTAGAAAAAATCGTATTAAATCGAAATCAATTTTCAATATTTTTTTCTGTTTAAATGTTATCCAATATTAATTTGCATAATTTTATTACCCAATTTTGTAATGAAATTTTAAATTTTGTTTTCCATTTTCCAATCCCCAATTAATATTAATTTTTTTTAATATTTTTGGATTTTCAAGTTTTTTTAATTAATATTAATTTTTTTTAATATTTTTGGATTTACAACAATATTTTGGTTTCCTAATATTGTGCAAAAAATTTAAATGATATTTTCTAATTGATATAGATAAAATATATAGACTCAATTTATAATAGATTTTTTAGTATTTTTTTTTAGTTTTATGTACCAATTGTAATATTCCTATTTAATTTAAAATTTTTTATTTATTTTTTCATTTTCCATTTTTAATTTTCAGTATTTCACATTAATTAATTTTTTCAATAATATTTTTATATTTTTCCTTAATTTCCAATATTTTTTTCTGTTCAAATTGTTCCCAATATTAATTTGCATAATTTTACTACCCAATTTTGCAATTCTTTATATTAATTATCAAAATTCTTAAATCGAGTCCTAGCAACATGTTGCAAAGAGAAAGCAGCAAGCTGCAGTTACAGCTGTTGTTGCTGCTGTTGTTGCTGCTGTTGTTGTTGCTGCTATTGTTTATTTGCAGTGTTTCTTATCATAATCATAAATCATACCATTCAAGTAATTTGCATGTTGCTTCCACAGTTGTTGCACCTGAAATTGTGTCCAACGATTGTTATCATCGCCATTGTTGTTGTTGCTTGGATTATTATTGTTGCTAACGTTGGTGTTGTTGCCGTTGGTGTTGCTATTGTTGCTGTTGTTGTTGTTGTTGTTGTTGATGACGCCAACTAAACTGTTGACCAGACTATTCTCATGCGCCTGTTGTTGTTGTTGCTGTGCCACAGCAGAGGCGGCGACTGTGTTGACAGTGGGCGTGGCCGTTGTCAGATTTGCATTTGGTGTCGCTGGATTGTTGTTGTTGTTGTTATTGTTGGCAATGTTGCTGTTGCTGTTGTTGGTGGTGTGATTGTTGATAATAATGTTGAGATTATTGTGATTTAATATGGTATTGTTGTTGTTGTTGCTGCTGCTGGAGTTGTTGTTGTTGCCGTGTTGCTGCTGTTGCTGCAGATTGTTGCTGAGATTGTTGGCGGCAACGGCAACAACAGCTGCTGCCGCATTCACATTGACATGTGCTAAATGTTGCAAATGATGTTGCAACAATTGTGTGGGCGCCGCCAATGTACCGTTAGCAACATTGTTGTTGTTGTTGCTGACGCTGTTATTGTTGCTGCTGCTATTGCTAAGATTGTTGAGCAGCTGTTGCTGATGTTGTTGCATTGTGTTGCGCAACAAATTGTTGCTGGCCACATTGTTGCCATTGAGATTCGCATGTGTGTTGTTGTTGTTGTTGTTGTTGTCGCTGCCACTGTTGTTGTTGTTGTTGGCCAATAGATGTGGCAATTGCAATTGTGCAACCTGAAGCGGCAAGCTGCTCAGCGGCGGCAACGTTGTCGTTTGGGACATGTTGCCAAGCATTTGTTGCTGCTGCTGCTGTTGATGCTGCTGCTGCTGATGTTGCTGCAACAATTGCAGCTGATTTTGCTGATGTTGCAGCGCCACATTATGTGTCTGTTGTTGTTGCTGATGTTGCTGTTGTTGCAAGGCCAATGTTGGCGGCGGCATTTGATAGTCCATTCTCATTGCTGAGCGCACACAAAATGTTTATCTATTTTTTACTTGTTTATATTTATTTTATTTTTTTAATATTTACTATTGTTAGCTTTTGAGTTGTTGACACATTGCTGCTGCTGCTGGCGTCGCTGCTGCTGCTGCTACGCTGTCTGAGTTAATTAATTACAATTACAATTACAACAACACCAACAACATGCAGATGCAATTGCAACTGAAATTCCACACGCCAAACACAAGCAGAGAGCGAAAGAGCGAAAGAGTAAAAAAATGCAATTAAAGCTTCTATCGCATGCGCATTTTTCTAGGCGCCTCTCTCACAACTACAACAACACAGGCAAGCGCAGCTTTCAGAGAGAGAGAGAGCGCGCTCAGAACTTGCTGCTCAAAATGGTTCTTGCAATTGTTGTTGTTGCTGAAGCTCTCTGCACTTTTGTGCGCTCTTCAATTGCTGTAGCTTCTGCCTTTTGTTATTTGTTTTGCTTTTTTTTTTTGTGCGCTTTGCCTTTTTTCTATTATTATGTCTGTTCGTTTTGTTGCTGTTGTTGTTGTTGTTGTTGTTGTTGTTGTTGTTGTAGTTGCTGTCAACTATTTTGCGTACTTTTTGTTGGGAATGGAACCTGACGTTTGTTAAAGGGGTTCTCGCGTTCGCGTTCGCGTCGTTTGAATGAGAAAAGTTTGACCTTGAATTAGCAGCAACAACGAAATTTTGCTATTTGCTTTTTTTTTGCTTTTTGCTATTTTCTGTGTGCTTGTTGTTGGGCGCACTTTTGTCTGCTTTTTGTTTTTTTTTTTTTTTTTTGGCTTTGATTCGTTCTTTCTCTTTCTATATTTTGTTGTTGTTGGGCAACAATGTTTTGATGTTAATTTCTTGATGATTTAGTATACATATAAACATCTGTATTAATATGCTTAAAATACTAAACTAGTTGATTTTTTTAATATTCAGGTTTTTATTGACTGTGGAATTTTTGATATTTTTTGAAATTTATGTATGTATTTCATGCACTTTGAATCACTGTGAGAGCATATTTTAAATATTTTTCGTTATGTATTTAAAAATATATTTTTAAAATTTTTTTTGATATTTCATAGCGTTTTATTTTTGAATATTTTTATACCTATTTATTCAATTTAAATATTTAAAAGTTTCTCTAAGACTTTTTTGATTTTATAATTTTTTTGACTGATTTATTTTATTTTAAATTTAACAATTTTTTTATTTTGAATATTTTAAGTTTTGTAATTTTATATGTGTTTTTTTTTTTGTACCCGTTTCTTATTTTTATTATAAAATCTAAAATTCGTTTTAATTTTTTTGCATGTTCGAAAATATTTAAAAGTTCTCTCTTGATTTTATTTTGCCTCTATGAGTGATTTTTGAATTTTTGTAATTTCATACAACTATACGTATGTCACACTGCACAACAAGGCAACAATTTGCACAGTATATTTTTCATATATACATTATTTGTTTGGTTTTCTCGTCGTCCTGCTGCAGTTGCCGAAAACGAAAGTTCACAAGTTCGAACTCGAATTCGAATTCGAAAGCGGTCGCGGACGCAGACAGAGACGCAGACGTTGATGACACGCGCCGTTGTTTCGTTTAGTTAGTTGGTGGGGGAGGGGGGTTGGTGGTCGACTTCGAGCTTAATTTTCGTTTTTATTGTTGTTGGCTTTTTGTGTTTTTGGTGAAGCCGTGAACCGAACCGCTGCCGACGGACTGCAAACGTTGAGTGAACGCGCGCGTTGTGCGCCTCTTGCAACGCAGCTCAGATCGGCTCCAAAAAAAAAACAGAAACAACAAAAACAGAAAAAAAGTTAAAAAGCCCCACGCAGAAAGCGCCAAAGCAAAAGCCAAAGCCAAAAAATAACGGCGACTGCGACTGCGCAGCCAGCGTCGCAAACCAAACTTGAAACCGAAAGCAGAGCAGCCGGCAGCAGGCAGAGCCACAGCGTCAGCCGCTCTCTCTCTCTCTCTGTCAACTCAACAGCCTGTGGCTCTTTCACATTTCAGTTTTTGTTTTTGTTTTTTTTTTTGCGCATTCCGCTATTTACTTTCTTTCGCTTACAGCCTGCGCCAAAGTTCGTGAGTGTGAAAAAGCTGTCGCTACGCTTCGCGTGAGCTGCGCTGTCGCCGTCGTAGCTGCCGCATGCGGAAGCGTCGCGTGTTTTAGCGTTAGCGTCGACGCCAACAGCGACGCGACGCGACGCGACGCAAGCATTATTTATTTTGAGTGACTTACCTAGCGTTGACTGCGACGCGTTAAAAGCTTTTTTGCATGCAATGTTTCGAGTGCGCTTCTTTCTCAGTCACGCAGTTGCTCAGTGATAAGAAAGCTTTCGCTTGCCAGAAAACTTAACTCTATGAATGCGCAAATGCAAATGCAGTTCTCAGTCACGTTTGTGACGCACTGACAACAAAACTGAACTGACATTCAGCACAGGTCATGATGTGAGATGTGGGTTCGATGCTTACCTGCAAAGAGATGGAAAGAAATTGTGGAAATTAATAATTTGCGGGGATTGTAACTATAATACGATTTATAATATTTATTTTATGTTTTAAATTAAATTGAAAAATAACAACTAGGGTAATTTTCATATAAACAATGCCCACCCACAATAAAACCCATTTCCCCATTTCTATTTATGCCGTTGGCATTGACAGTGGGCCGCCCCATGGTGCATTCGAATTTCGCATTTGGCATTTCGAATTTCGAATTTGCATTCGCTGCAGCTGCAGCTTAACCCCTGCGGCGGCCTCACACGTCAACGGCGGCAACGAGGAGGCCACACACGACAGGGGAGGACTAAAAGGCTAAATTTTAAAATATTCACTGCAAAAAAATGTAATTATTTAAATAAAAATTATAAAATTTGAATTCAATAAAATTTAAACTGTAAACTTAATTTAATTTTGAATTTCCTATCATAACTTATTATTATCACATTATTTATAATGACTTACAACAGGTTTCTAAAAAGTGGGGAAAATGTAAATTCGACAGTAAAATTGTTTGTGCCAAAGGGAAGGGAACAAGGGAGGAGCGCAAGTAAAATAAAATAATAAAAAATAAAATGATGCGATGTGTGTGGGCAGTTCAAAAGCAGATGAAAACTCAACTAGGCTAATGGGATTGGGAACTACCCACAATATTATTATAACCCTATTCAGTAATGTCAATATTAGGATGAAAACCACAGGTGTGGCAATCCATATAAAAATTATAACCTGACGAGCTTAAAATCTTTAATACACTTTTTCTACAGATATGAATCAATTTAATATTCAAGTTTGATTTGAAAAATTTCAATCTGGTAAAATTTGTAAATTTATTGATAAAAAAACCCGAAAACTCAAGAAAACTCTTCGATGAATTAGTTTCCAAAACATAATTTTGGTTTAAATAAATTTAACAATTTCATTAAGAGGGTATACACATAGTTAGCATTGCTTTATAGCTTAAATCAACATTCAAAATGCAATTCATAAGTATAAAAAATTACCATAATTTGTTCATCTCATCAGTCTAATTTCAATCTTTTGCCTGCTGTCCCTATTCCGATTCTTTTACCCTTTCTTTTATTTTGGGCTGACCAAAAAGCTAATCAAAACGAATGCACAGCGAGTTGGCCAAAAAAAAAAAGAGAAGAGTTTTGGGCACAAAGGCGAGGTCAGTTCGCGGCCATAAATGGATAAATGGTGGCAGTTCAAAGGGCTCGATACTCGTATATGTGTATAAATGAATGAATGGACCAACATTTGGTGGGAACAACAAATCAAATCTCAAATCAGTTGCCAATTTTGTCAATTGGTCTTTTAGGCTAATAAGCTGCATGCAGCATTCAAACTTTTCAAAAATGACATTTGACCTATTGACGAACTTAACCTCAATCCATCAGTATCCATCATAAAGGGCTGATACAAATACAATTTTCAAATTAATTCATACAAATTGCAATTTTCACTACTTGTTAAATAATTTTTCAGCACAAAAAGCAACTGTTAAATTGCAATTTGCATTTTAGAACAAAAGGACGCACTTAGCCTCAATTTACAGTGTTGGAAAACATATTAGAAACGACAGTCTTTTTAATCAAATTATTTAATACTTAAAAGAAAAATAAAAAATAAACAATTTTGAAATTCAAATAAAAAAACTTTTTTCCGAATCATTTTTCAAAATACAAACTTTGTTTTACCGTTTCTATTTTGTTTCCCATCACTGTAGCTCTAATTTCTAATTCTATTCTTCTGTACAAACAACTGCCAGTTAATTTAGCAAATAATTGTAAATTTCGCAACTTTTTAAATAATTTTCCAGCACAAATTACCGAACCAATAAAAATAAAAATAAAAAAAGAAAATTATTGCACTCTATAATTTGCATGCAAATAAGTAGTGCGAATAAAAAGAGACAGAGATACAGCGCAAAATGGAGATAAAAAGAAAATAGTGCTAATTTCTTTTATAGTAAAAAAAAATATTAAACTTTTTTTTTATTTTTGACTCAAGCCAGAGATTAGAAAAAATAGTAATAATTTCTATTATATTAAAAATAAATAATTTTTGTGTTTTGTAAATTTGTCTTGATAAGAAGAAAATAATAATCTTTTGTTTTTTTTAATATTGTCTTGATAAGAAGAAAAAAGTGAAATAATTGTTGATTTTTTTATGTTGTAATTTTTGTCTTTGCCGTAGGTCGTTACTTATTAAATGACACTACAAAAAAACAATAAAAAAGCACGCTGAAAAACTTTGAGTGCACAACTGTAAAATGCAAAGCTTAGCGAACTTTTTTTTTTGCTGTGTTGTGTTTGCTCAAAAAGCGCCGTCGCATATTAATTAAGTTTTTATTGCGATAGGCTGTAAATTGACGCTGACAACGAACTTGTAAGCTCAAGATACACACACATGCATACATATATAATGATATGTGTGTGTGTGTGTGTGTGTGTGTGTGTGTGTGTGTGTGTGTGTGAGTGTAGACAGACGTCAGCTGAGCTCACGTGTGTGCGCTGCTTTTCAAGCTTTTCTCTGACATTTTACGCGCAATTCCCACATTTGACTTTTTGATGATATCAGCAACGAAATAGACGAAAGAGACGAAGGGAAGAAAAGGTAAGGAAGGCAGGGTAAGAGATATGGGGGGAAATTGTAGAAAGAGCTTAGACTTTACACTTAAATACACAAACATATAGTATTAATCAATGCGCAAATAATGCACGCTAATGATTAATTCTCAGTTTTTTACCCTTGCAAGAGGGCATTATAATATCAATATACTTATACCCAATATAAAGTAATAAAAATATATATAATAAATATACCCTGTATTTATAGAACGAGCACAGTTGTATAGATGTTTAAGTTGATCATATGCAATCAAATGATTATTTTTCTATATATAAATTTAGCTCGAAAAAGTTAAAAATTTATATTTTTTACAGATTGGCAAGTTATTTTTTGTCTTAAAAAATCTCAACAAATTTTTTTTAAATCGGTCTACTATATCATATAGTAAATTATTAAAAAACTAAGATTTGGTATGCAAATTACTGTTGTTTCTTGAGATATTTCAGATAGTAATGTAAACATATATTAAAAAATATATTTACCACACGATCTTTAAAAGTTTATCGAGTTAATGATATCGATTTTCATAAAATATCGAAAACTTACTAATATATTTTATTGTTTTTAGAAATACTTAAAAAAAATTGACAATCATATTTTTGACAATCTATCGATTTTTAATAAATATCGACAGCTCACTGGAGTTTGTTCAAACCGTAAAATTAAGTAAAGTATAATAATACATAAAATAAGTCAATAAATCGATTTTTTTTGCCGATATGTCAAACACAAGATTTTCGTTTTAACGTATTAACAAATATCGATTTAAAAGACGAACCATAATTTGGATTTTCAGTACATATTGCATTCAAACTTGTTGATTTTTTTAGGTTTCAATAATTTTGATTTCGAAATTTTTATAATTTTTATTGAATATTTATAAACAATCGCCCACCTGAGCTGGATGATGACTGAAATCGCGCTTTCAAATTGTTGAGATGATTGTGATGCTCACTCGCAATCACAGCAGCGGCCACAGCATTTGCCACATGTTGCACAGAGGCAACATTGCTGTTGTTGTTGCCGGAGTTGTTGCTGGAGCTGTTGCTGGAGTTGTTGGTGGTATTTGGCACAGCATTGTTATTGTTGTTAGCTGAATTGTTGTTGCTGCTGTTGGTTGCTGTTGCCGCTGCGGCAGCTACAGCTGCAGCAGCAGTTGCTGCCGCCGCATTGCCATTGACACTGGCAACCCCAGCACCAGCAGCAGCAGCAGCAGCAGCAGCGGTTGCTGCTGTTGGGCCATCCATGAAGTTGTTGCGCTGATGGTAACTGGGATTATCCTGATAGATGCGCTGATAGTTTAACGTTGGCAGCGTCCACGAGTTGTTGGTCTTGTAGTGGAAGTTGCCCGTGCCAAAGATCGAGTGTGTGTTGGTGTTGTTGGAAGCGGCGGCAGCAGCAGCAGCTGCCGATGACAATGTGTGGGCCAACTGAGCAACATGATGTTGCTGTTGTTGTGGCGCATGCAATAGATGTTGTTGTTGCTGCTGCTGTTGTTGTTGTTGTTGCTGCTGTTGTTGCTGCTGCTGCTGGTGTGAATGATGCGGATGCAAATGTGCATGATGATGTTGTTGCTGCTGTGCATGTTGCTGAGCGTGATGCGAGTGCTGCTGCTGTTGTTGTTGCTGTTGCAATTGCTGCAATTGTTGTTGGTGCTGCTGCAAGTGTTGCACATGTTGCTGTTGTTGCTGCTGCTGATGATGTTGCTGTTGATGATGCTGATGTTGCTGTTGCAAGCTCCATGCATTTGCTGCTGCTGTTGCTGTTGCTGCTGCTGCTGCTGACGATGATCCTTGATTGCTGCTCTTGCCCGAATCATTGCTGCTGACGCTGCTGCGATGATTGTCCAATGTTGCTGCCGATGTTGTTGAGCCCGTCATGCTGCCATCGTTGCCGCTGTCGCTGTTGCCGCTGCTGTTGCCACTGTTGCAACTATTACGGCCACTGTTGCTGCCGTTGTTGCTGTTGCTGATGTTATTGCTGCTGCTGTTGTTGCCGCTGTTACCAGCAACAGCTGCTGCTGCTGCCACCTGCGAGTTGATTTGCTGAAAATATTGCGTCAATGTTGCATTCGCATGTTCGTGTGCAAAAAAACTTGCACACGAATTCGTATCGGATGACATCTTGAATAGCGTTTTCCAGCACTGCTTCTGTTTAAAGTTGATTGTTGTCGTCAGTTACGATTGCTGTTGCTCCTGTTGTTGTTTAGGTCACGTCCTTGTGATTGACGTGGTTGTATTTGCTGCACAGCCGAAGAAACTTTGAGCAGCGTCTTAGAGTTGTGCGCATTTTCAATTTACTAACACTGGCCCAAAGCGGTTATCCAACACGGTTATTTATATTTGTTGTATTTTAACCGTAAACGCTTATGGGGTTGTACATAGAGCAAAAAAACACGTGAATGAAGCGGATTTTCCAACACTGTTTTTCAACACTGTTTCCCAACACTGTTTTTTATTTGTTGTATTTAAATTTTTGCTCTTGGTCAAATTGTTTATTTGTTAATTGTCAATTATAAATAGTTTTCAGCACTGTTCCAAAGCTGTTTTCCAACACTGTTTTATTTATTTGTTGTTTTTTAGCTGTCAATGTCTCTTTTCAGGTTTATAGGTCTGATGAAATCTAAAAATACGTTGCGTTTAGTTTAAGAATTAGTTGTCGCTTAGTTGCAAGTACTTGTAAGTGAATGATTTCGAGCAGTGATAACGACGCTAAACATGACGATCGAGAACAGGATTGATAATCGAAAAATGATAGTGATAACGATCACGATAATGACGGTGATTGTGATTGTGATGACAATAATATATATATTTCTTCTATATATTTTTTTCTTTTTTATTTGTTTTTTTTTATACAACTGTTGGAATTGTTTCAAGTAATATTAAAATGAGTATTAATTTTAGTTTCTTTCTTTTTTCTCTCTCTTTTTGAAATGTCGATGATTTGTGTTTCGCTATTTTCATTGGTGGTTGTGGCGATTATGAATAGGAAAAGGCATTGTTACTCTAAAAATGCATACGTGTTAATCTTTTTCTCATATTTTTTCCTTTTTGCTTGTACTTGATTCAATTTGTAGTTATTTTTATGAAATTTACAAGCAACTAAAATGTGATGGGGAATTTTTTGCGGGATTTACATACGAGAAACTCTTTGATTTTAAATTATTTAAAAAGTTTGCATCAGACAAATGATTTATGATAATTATTGTTATTAAATCTTCTTCAATTTCTATAAAATTTTAATACCTTTTCCTATTCGCAAACGCTTTTGTATATTTTACTAGTAAATGCGAAAAATAAAATTGTTGCTTTGTTCTTGTTTTTTTTTTTTGTATATCTAATTGATGACTATATAGATGATCTTCAGTGTGGTTTAAAATATAATTAAACTGATTGTAATTAGATCCGTAACTTTGGCGATGCTGCTTGCATTTTTTATAGGGCACAGTATTGTCTGTATGTATATATTTAGCCACTTATAGAAACAGTTTTTTTATATATATATATTTTTTTATGGTTAACTACTTAGGCAAACACACAAACAAACATTTTGCACAATTGTCGCTTTTGTTTGAAACACTTGAACGATTATTTTCCATATATAATGTATGCATACTATAGTATGCAAATAGATTTTATTTCCATTATTCTTTTTTTTTTTTAGTGTGCGCAGTTGCTTTTTAGACTTTCTTTGACTTTTGCATTAGTGCGCAGAATTTAATACGTATATTTATTTTAATGATTATATATAATTATTACAATTGTTTGTATATTTTTTAAGCTGTAAACTTTTGCCAAATGTTTGTCACAGTTTCACATCAAAATTTGCACTCAAACGATACACTTTTCAACTGTTATCGATAGTTGCATATTTTTAATAATTATTACAATTATTCATCATATTTTTGGGAAATTTTTGGAAATGTTTTTCACAGTTTTTCACGTTAGAATCGCACGCGCAGTCGACAATTGTTGAAAAAACGCAAAGCGACAATAACGACTCGACGATTTGGACATGAGAACGCGATGCGACCGAATGCCGGGCATTATCGTATCGAGCCTCAGTCTCAGCCTCAGTCCTCACAGACAGCGCACGCCAACGCCTGCGCCGACTGCGCAGTCAGCGGCAGCAGCGACTGCGACTGCGACAGCGCATATGAAAATCGCACACCTACGAGACATGCGACAGAGTCGCCAGCGAAAATTGCAATTTTCTGCAGGTAAGTCGACAAAAACAAACAAAAAAAACATACACAAAACTTACATAAGGCAAGGGCAACAAAATGTTTTTTATCTATTTATTTATTTGTATTTATAAGAACAGAACTCTTTTTTATCTATTTATTTATTTGTTTTTCTTTACTGTCAACTCTAGGCAGTAAAAAAATTTAAAGTAATTCATACATATTTTTTGATCAAATTAAACAGATTTATTTAATATTTGATTTTATTTTATAAAACTTATGTATATTTTAAATCAAATTAAACATTTTAATGACATTTTCATTTTTTGTTAATATATAATACAATTAAAAAGTGTGAATTTATAATTATAAATTATTTTAAATAACCTTTTGGCCAAAAAAAAAAAAGTTTTTAAATACAAATTATTTATTCATTTATTTGTATTTTGTAAATATGTCTACAAAATGCTGCAAAATATTTACAAAATGCATAAATAAATAAATTGCAGGCAATGCAGCTCAGCTGCGACGTCAACTGCGCAGTTTGTAGCTAATGAAAATACACTCGGCGACAACTGTGACGTCGGCAGCGGCAGCGGCAGAGACAGCGACTGCAAAAGCAGCGACAAAGTCACGCGGATTTCAGTATGACCCAAAGCCGAACGTCTAGCAACGTTCTAAGCACGTGTTGCGAACACACCGGGACATACACTCGCACACACACACACACACACACACATACACACACACACACACACACCCTCGACAGCTGAGAGAGTGAGAGACAGTTACACTCAGACACATGTAGAGTGGACGGGCACGTTGAATGTACTGCATTGCAAACGGCACACTTATAGATACAGATACACTTGCAGATACAAGCGCAGTCAGTTACAGATACAGATACATTGAAGCTTGTGAGCTTTATGTTTTAAATACACCCGTTACTTACAAAATTAGTGTAAAGGTATATGGTATCAATAAAAGAAATGATCATTTTATTTTTGTATTTTTAATTTTGTTTTAATTTTTACTTAATATATATTTAGCAATGTTTCAAAATTAAAGAAAACAACCGACTTTAAATTTCTTAAAAAATTTAACCGAAATTACTCCCGTTTCTATAATGCAGCATCTCCCATCCTATAAACATTATATATTCTCAATCAGCATCAACAGCCGAGTCAATTTAGCCTTATCTTTCTGACTCTCACTGTTTTAATAAATTTTACACGCCCCCAAATCGCAAAAATTGCATTACAAACTGAGTTTTTAAGATAGAACTAACTTTTTGGGGTGTAATGTTTTTTTTATTATTAGCTATTAGCCAAATTAATTCCATCAAGATTCTATACATTTATCGTTAGTTATGGCTGCTTTAAGTTTTTAAGCCACGCAAATACGCAGAAATGAATGCCGAAGAAACTTTAAGTTCATGGATTAAATTAATGTAAATACATCCAAGCTATGTAAAGGGTATTTCATAGTCGATACTTGTTTTTTCTTTTGAAATTGTGTGACTTTTGTTGGGATGTTCTCCATAGTTACAGTTAGCGCAAAAAAAGGTCGCCCGCTGCTCGTCTTCCGTTTCCCGCTATAATTGCCACTCAATTTTATTGTTGTTGTTGTTGCAAGAACTGATTAAAATATCGATGACAGGCTACCTTGTGGCATCAAATTAATTGGCTTGCAACACGTGACGTATGCGTAATTTAATGGAAAATGGAAATATTCCGAAATGCAGACTGCGTTTGTTAACCGGAGAAAATCTCCAACTAACGATTCAACAATTACAGACTGTTAAAATTAATTAACTGTAGATAATGCCAACAAAGTAGAATTATTTGTAATTTTACAAACGCTTTTTGCAGCGATTAAATTTGCATTTCAATTGGCAAAAATTCATAAATCATTGTATGTGACGTTTCGTTTTATCTCCAATAATTAAATTTAAAATCAAGTATGTTTTTTTTGAATTTTGTTGTAAAAAAACATAAATATTTTAAACTGCAACTTACAATTGAAATTTCTTAGCCACAATTTAAAAATTTAGATTTAAGTCATCATTTTCAATGGTCGTAATTTAATCAGCATGTAATAATATTAAATATTTATCAATAACGCCAAATTCGCATTAGCCTTTAATAAGTTGACTATTTTTAAAAATAAATCCGAGGGTTGCCCCATAACTGATAACACGTTTGAGGACAGCTTAAATGGTTTCCTCCCTCACTCCCTGGCAAACAAACAAAATAATCAAGCATACGCCTCGTGATACGTCTATTTTAGACAAGAAGCACAAGCACGGCAACAAGTCGTGTTCGTTGTTCAATGTTCGTTGTGCTTCGATTATTGCTTTATTTATTCAAACACATCAAGTGAATCGGGAATCTCCTTTTGTCCAATTGGAGGCAGCGGAGCGTAAAGGATCCCACTGCGTTGTCTGTCATTGGCGCAGCTGCCTCGTGAATGCCCTGAGCCAATCACAGCGACAGGCAACAGGCGCGCTGTCAACTGTTGCGTCGCAGTCGCAGTCGCCGACGACGTCGCTGTCGCTGGCGCTGTCAACGTGAACGGCAGCGACGCGTAGTTGTCAGGTTTTCTATTTGTTTTGCTTTCAGGTCGTTTTTGTTGTTGTCTTATCACGTTTTGCCGCCACGTGCGCCAGAGAGGCTCTCTTTGTGTGTAATTGTGTGTGTGTGTGTTGTGCTTTTGATTATACAGACACACACACTTGCACATGCATGGCGCCTGGGCAAAAATAATATGAATGAGCTTGTCGCTCTCTCTCTGTCTCTCTCTCTCGTTGCGAGCGTGAGAGAACCAAAAAAATGTGGAAGAAGAAGAAGAGCGCAGTGTATATTCTGAGCAACAAAGCAACAACAACAACAACAGCGACTGTTTGTCATTTATAAATAGAGGCAAAAATTGGAGGCAATAGAAATGCAGTCAAACACACACACACACACACACACACACACACACACACACACACACACACACACACACACACACACACACACACACACACACACGTTAGCTCAGCAGCCGCATCAATGAGTGTGACTCACACACACACCCACTCAAGTTAAGAGCTTCTTTTGATAAAAAATCTAAATAAATGTAAAAAAATAATGTATGTATACAGTTAGGCAACTAAGTGTTTTAACAAAAAACCAGAAAAGTCTTACAGGTCGAATTTTGCTGTCTCAGTTATGTTGTGTGCAAATTTTAGCTTTGTAGCTTTAACCGTTTGACCTACACAATGATATGATAGTCAGTCAATCAGGACAAAGAGTACTATATTTGTAGACTGTTCAAATTAATAGAGACTTGTGTGTTAATCGATATTATTTTTGTTTGATTTGCTTTTATTTTAAATTTCTTTTTTGCCTATAAGTAACAAATAATTTAACCGGTTAAGGGGATAATTTTCTCAAGTCGATTTACACACGTGCTTAAACCATAAATTAACATTTTTGTCAAGCAATTAATTTTACAAAATACTTTAACGTTTTTTTTATGTCCAAGCCACAAATTACAATCATTATCCAGTTGACCCAGATAGAGATGTATCTGAATATATAGAGTCTAGTCCGTTAAGAGCTGCTAGCTTTGATTTATGGCCAGTGTTAAAAACTAACTCATGTGTCACGAATTTCTTTCTTTTTTTAAGCTAAGAACTAACTTTGAAAATAGTTCAAGGTTGTCCGGCTGAAAGTATTATTCAAATGATATCATCCTAAAAAACAAAACGATAAATGGGAATCGAGAATTTTTTTAAATCATTGTCATGCACATCTATAAGCTAATAGATATTCAGGTTTTAATATAGTTTATGTGGAGTATTTTTTTCTGGTTTTATTGCAAACAATTCAAATGCTAATCAAATGCTATGTATGTCATAATCGAAAACAAAATCTATTGAAGTACCGTTAGAATAGCTCATAAATTGCCACGTGCTGTTTTTATTTTATTTTTTGGTCTGGCTTTTATATGTATCTGTGAACCTATGTATGGATGCAGTATGTCAAATCATTTTATTGACAAACAAAATTAACCCAATTGAAAACTTTTTTTTTTTTAATTTTGTACTTTAGTTGTTAACATATCTTAAAAATAATTTTAAAATAGAAATAATGAATTTTATTGTATAGTTTTATTTAATAAAATTGAAAGAAGCGTATAAAAGAAATTAAAAAATAAAAAAAAACAGTTTATTAATTTTAACACCACCTTATTTTTTACATTGAATGATATATGTTAAAAAAATGCTTTCCAGGCCAAAATACTGCATCTAAAGTTTTTCCATGTATTACAATGTTTTTTTTTCAGCTTTGATTATTGTTTTAAACCATTACTCTCATATATTCAATTGCTGGTCAATAAAATTATTGGAAACACTGTAATATGTTTTTCATGTGAAACAAGTTTTAATAATTTTAAAATACTAAAAAAAAACTCAAAATTCCGGTTATAAAATACATATGTATTTATGGTTGGTTAGTTGATAAACAGAAATAATAAATAATTAAATGTGGAATGTATCGGATATCGGCTGGAAATGAAATGCAAACTTGGCCAAAAAGAAAAGCCCTTTTGCTGGTCTTATCAAATTGAGAATTGGCAATTTGAAGCGGGACAAGCGAAAAACAAATCGAAAAAACCGCTGCTGACGTCGACGTCTACGCCGATGTGGACACACTGCGTCAACATGTGACTGTGAGTGAGACAACAACAACAACAACAACAACAACAACAAAGTGAAGAACATAAAGAAAACGAAAAAAAAAATAAAAACTAAAGACAATTCATTGTTAATTGTTGTCGTAGGCAACAAAAATTTAAATTAATTGCAATGCTCAAGAGTGAGAGAGAGAGAGAGAGGGAGGGAAGATAGACAGGGAGGAGGGGGGCGGCATTTATTAAGCTCTGCGCACGTGTTGCAGCCAACGGTGTAAAATGTAGGAGGTGGAGGCTAACGGAAACAGGATGCGCAAGCGACGCGCCAGACAAGCTGCCTGCAGCATAGGCCAGAAAGAGAGGGAGAGAGAGAGACAGAGACACAGAGAGAGCGTGAGCGAGAGCAGCTGTCAACAGCAAAGCTTTAATGCGCAAGCTTTTGCCGATATAATGAGAAACGGCCGCCAGATGGCGCTGCTTGTGTGCAAAAGCTCGGCGCTGACAGTATTGCCGACGCACAAAAAAAGTAGTAGCAATTACTTTTTAGCATTTAGTAGTATATTTTGTGCCACTGTTTGAAATGGGAACAAAGGAATTAAAAAAACTATTATATTTCAACATTTAAACTGAAAATAATTTGAACCTCATCAGTATGTTTGTATTTAATAAATGAAATGTGTTTACAAATGGCAACAGTTGACAAGCTTTAAGTAGTAAAAGCAATAATTAAAATATGTTATTTTAGTGCAATGCTCACAATCAAAATGAATTTGTGCTTATCAGTATTTGTTTTTCAATTAAAGGAATTTGTTTGATTGATTGCTTCGAGTTTTAGCCTTGAAGAGAATAACAAAACTTTAACCGTTCAGTACTAAAATAAATATTGTGTTCAAAATTTTATTTTATACTCTAAATCAGCGTTGGGCACGAAATCTGAAGTCGTTAGCAGCCGCTGGCTCCCGGAGCCATTGCGTGCCCACCGCTGCTCTAAACAAAAAAATAAAATTGCTCATAAATTCTTCACTTATTCATTTTGAATACAAAGCACAAATTATTCAAATTTTAATTGGAGTGAAAACATTTTTGTCTCTTAATTGTGCGTGTGCTATCGCTCTTTCTCTTTCTTTCTCTCGCTCACTTACTCGCTCGCTCTGGGCAACATTATAAATAAATGCAAATTGATAAATTCATTCACAAAAATATCTAGCTAATGGAAAGGGACGGAAATATAGAGAGAGAGAGAGAAGTTGAATGCGAGAGCAAACAAAGGCCAAAGTTGCCAGTTGCCACCGCCAGAGGGCGCCACAATAACCGAATATTGAGTCGAATTTCTCAGCTTTCAGTTTTCAGCTCGTGACTAACATTTTTGAGTTTTATCCTCATCAAACTGGATTTATTTATGCTCAAATTGATAGACGCTGCCATTATACGACTATTGCGAGAGGTAATTGATGAAAATTGGGGAATTTTCCAGTTCAATTTTGTTTTTTTTTTTTGTGTCATCAGAACAATTGACTTCAATAAGCAGAAGCGTGACACAGCAAATGTTTCAGAGAATACTAAGCGCCATTATGGCTGTGATTTGTTTTGTTCTAGTAGTTATTGTAAAAAAAGGTCATAGCAATTTCAATTTTTATTATCATTAAATTAATTATATTATATATGTCAGGATATAAAACCAAAACCAATATCGGTTTCAGTTACAGTTAGCATTTAGTTTTTTGATTATCGGTTATACGTAACGGTTAATGGTTTCGACTTGCAAAAAAATTATTTAAAATGTTAAAAATATATAAATTGGAAATTAAATATTAAAAAATTTAGACCAATATACAAATTAGAATTAAAAATAAAATTTACTTTTGAAAACCAGGATAACACCTTAACCGTTATGCATGAATCGGTTACTAAACGGTTATTTTGGCTTCAACAAGTTCAGTTTTTCGGTATCGGTATAATAAAAAAGTTTTTTTTTACTTTTGAAAACCAGGATAACACCTTAACCGTTATGCATGAATCGGTTACTAAACGGTTATTTTGGCTTCAACAACTTCAGTATTTCGGTGTCGGTATAATAAAAAAGTTTTGTTTAGGCTACGATTTCAGTTACGGTTACCAATTTCAATCGGTTAATACCGGCAAACGGTTACGGTAAAGCTTTTAATTTCTGATGTTTGTTGCATTTTCTATGTTCTGCTTGCTGAGAATTTTTAGTAATGTAGATTACAAACCGATGGCAATCGCTTTTTCTTTTATAAATTGTTAGAAAATTTAGTAAATTTAAATTTCAAAACTTTCGGCATCTTTTAACTTTTAGCCAAGTTTGTTTTTGAATATAAGGGATTAATGTCTGTGATTTATTGTGTCGGAAGAATTCGATCCATGCGTCAATCTCTAACTAAAACATACTTATATTTATACTTATACAATACATACTTTATGTATATTTAGATAAAGAATTTTTTGCCCCTTTTTAAAAAGAAAACCACAAATATTTCCAATGTTGTACAAGTTGAACAAGTACATAAGTAAATTGTGCGTGTTTTTTCACTAATTCTTTCAGTTTTCAACACAAAAATATTTAAATATTCGCGACATTTGCGTTTGACAGTTCTAAAAATGTGTAAAGCACAAGAAAAAAATATTAAGAAATTTTAAAATCTCAACTAAAATCAAAGGGGCGTTTTAAGTTTCAGTTTAAAGAATTTTGAAACAAAATTTCAAATCGAAATATGTGAAATATATTTAGTTATAATACTCATGTATACATATATGTAATTGCAGTGACAAATTTTATTTGTTGTTGAGCGTATAATTTTCTATTTTATTTTATTTCCGTTCCAAATGGAAATTAACCCGAGCTGTTGCCCCAAAAATGATGTAACTGCCTTTTCTAATTGCTGCAAGCGGCATTCACATGTGAAACTACTTCAAACTAGTCATTTTCTATGGTTTATGAATGCACCCCCTTTACTGTAGTTGCCCCCCCTTAAATCCATCAATAGTTACCCCTTTACTCTGTTCTCTGTTCTCAGTTCTCTCATTTCTCATTTCTCATCTCTCATGTCTCAGTTGTCTGTTGATGTTGAATTTGTTGATGTGTCTGACTGGCGTTAATTGAGCTGCTTATTGTTATTGTGTTTTTTGTTCTATAGCTTTGAATTATTGCTCTATCAGTTGTTGTTATATTTGTTGTTGTCAGTGTTAATTAAAAAAAAAGCGTCGCCTTTTTACCGTCGAAAATTAGTCAGAAATGTGCATTCAAACTAATAAACTAATAATAAAAGCGTTTAATTATTCATGTAAAAATGTTCGACTTCCACTTGTGTAACGTTCACGACGGAACTTTAATTTTAATTTTATTTCAAATGTCTTAAGGCTGTTATCTTAAAATCGGTTTAAAAATAATCCCAAAAATCTGCATTCTCCAGAAACTTTTATAAAAATATACTAATCTGAACAAGAGCTGTAACATAAAACAAGTGTGAAAGGCTATAAGTCGAGCGCCCGACTCTAGGATACCCGTTACTTATTTTAATGAATTTTTTAATATTTTTTATTGCATGCTTTTAGGCACTTATATTTTTTAAAAACTGTAATTAGCCCTTACCACCTTTCTGTTTGTCCGCTCTTGTTACGATTTAGTAGGACGATAGGTAATAATAGTAGTTAACGATAATAAGTAAAAAAATTATAATATCTTGAAAACTGTGCCTGTGGTGGTTTTTTGCGATTTACAGAGGCGGAAAAAGGCGTGGCAAAAATTTGAAACAAACTTGATCTGCGTGGGGTCTATAGAAATCTGTGTGCCAAATTTGGTTGCTCTAGCTCTTATAGTCTCTGAGATCTAGGCGCTCACACAGACGGACAGACAGACAGACGGACATGGCTATATCGACTCGGCTGTTGATGCTGATCAAGAATATATATATTTATAGGGTCGGAGATGCTTCCTTCTCCCTGTTACATACATTGCAACGAATACAATATCCCCTTTTACTTATTTTTATAAGTAACGGGTATACAAATATGCGTGCAAATGTAACGTTCGCAACACTGGATTAGCCCATACTTAACTCCCAAAAATTCTCATTTCAATTTCTTAAGAAACGATATTCAACAAATTTTATTTTGAAATAATTAACTAAAAAACTTTAATTGAGTTTAAATGACTTGATGCATTTTAGTAATTAATTATTGATTCCTTGAGTGACTTCAACATCTTCAGATAATTAATTTGCGCTTTCAGTTTAAGAGCTAAAGTGATTAGATCAAAAATCATTTTCGTAAATAAGTTTTTGGGAATTCTTTTCCCCTGGGCACACTTATCAAATTGGAAAAACTTTTCTTTGCCTGACACTTGCAAAATGCTCTTAATTAATTAAATTGCAGCACATTTTTCATGTAGCCAAGAAAAAGTTTGGTAGACAATTTTATTTTAGCAATTGAAGGTATAAATATTTTGATTGTAAAACTTACTCAGCCATTTCAAATTGTGTTTTATATTTAAACTAGATGCGGGAGACACTCACCTGCAAAGGATGGAAAGAAAGAAATTAATAATCATATAAAAATTAATAGAATTTGTGTGCTCGCAAATGAAATGCAAACACAGACCAAAAAATGCAGAGACATGTGTTATTTTCCCCTCATATTTTTGCTGCTTTATGTTTTCTGTGCTCTATGTACAATTTGGGCAATTAAAAGTACAAATTTAATAAGCAGAACACACACGATAGACGAGTAGAGAACACACTAGATAATTCTCTACCTTGTGATCAAACATCAAAAGCCATTCTGACCAGACGAGAAACAGTTAAGGAGAGGGCCAAAAGGAACGGTGACTAAATTCATTAAGGAAAACACACAAAAATATCAGCATGTTGCCTTTTTCATCATCAGCAGCAAGAAATAGTGAAAAGGAATAGAGAGACGGAGAATTACACTGAGCAAAAAAGTAATTCAACACAAATTCTTTTCTTTTTTCTTTTTTAAAATTTTAAACTCAATATTAAACTCTATACAATGTTGAAGCACTTTGATTTTGAAAGTTTAATAATGTTTCACTACCAATTATATTCAGTCCAATAAATTAAAAAATACACTGAACAAAATAGTAGTGCACGTCATATTTTAAACATTTTCAAGTTTTAATTTCAATTTCAATTTGTGTATGAAATAATTTGATTTAAATTAAAATAATAAATAAAAAATACACTGAGCAAATATAAGTGCAAGTCATACTTAAATAATTTTAATATGTTCGCTTTCAAATTTGAATTTCCATATATAATTTAAGGAATCATTACTTTGATTTAAATTAAATTAATTAAATTAATAAAAAATACACTGAGGAAAAATAGGCACAAGTCATATTTAAATAGTTTTCATATTTCAATTTAAAATTTTAATTATTTAAAATGCACTATGTTTTTTTCTCACAGTGTACTGTCAGAAACTAATGGGTCTGTTTAAAAATACACCGAGAATAAATGCAGGCAATTTGAATTTAAATACTTTGCTTTAAATATTTAATAAGTACTGCTTTTTTCGCACAGTGTACTCGACAGAAACGGATGTGGCACATACATCAGCAGCTGTAGACAGATTCCCTTCCCTTTATCGTGCCGTGCCGAAGGTGGAAATGCCAAATGAACAGCAATCATTTAAAAATGCCGTGTGCACAGTGCCAAAATTTCAACGAATTTTCGTTGAGAGAGACAAATGTCGAAAATGCCACGAAAATGAAAATGAAATTTCAGCATGAAATTGTCGAGATGTTCGTCATTTGGTCATTTGGCTTTTGACACTTTTTGCCAACGCATTTTTACTGCACTCGTTTTAGCCATTTTCATTTTGCGAATGCCAAGTAATTAACACCCTCAAGTGCAATAGTTTCACTTGATAATTATTCACTTTATTTGGCTAAAGAGCTGCATTTTTATTGATTTAGCTGCAAAACTCGGCTCGCCTTTTTAGCTCATTAACTGTGCAAACAGTTGCCAGGTGGCGATTTCCCCCTTCTTTCTACAATTTTTACAGATCTCACAATTTACAACTTGGCACACTTAATAACTCATAAAGGCGGTAAAGTGATGAATTCCATTCATGCCATATGTTTGAATACGATCAAAGCTAAACACAAATCTAGCCGACAAATATTCCAACATGTTGCCAATCTGCCAAATGTTGGCAAATATGCCAAGAAAATAAATATAATCAAATATTGCACGAAGTTATACTGTTTTATACTGAAAAAATGAAACAAAAGGACTTAAACAGAGCACAGATGAAAGACTCTCTCATTAAACGCAGCTCAGCGACTGAGAGAATAAAAAGCCGAACACATGCGTCGTGAGAGCACAAGCCGCAGAATGTGCTATTTATAGAACACACACATTCTCTCTCTCCTTCTCGCCGACAGAGTTATGACTTCCTATTATAAGTTCCGGATATAACTATTCTTAATTTACAATTGTTGTAACTTTTGTGACATTTAATTGCATCTGCATCAATTTCAGCTTCCCCTTTTTAATTGACAATAATAACAATAACCATTTTCTTGGCCCAACTCATTTTGAATATTCAATTTGATTCCTGCCCGCATTTTGTTAGCATTTTCCGGCCACTAACCGCAACTTAATTGAAATGAAAACCAAAAAATGTTAATGAAGCTGCAGCTATTTAAATGGGAGTGGGTATAAAGTGTAATTGTGGTCAAGGGGTGCAGCATTTTCAATTGCAAGTTGTTGCCCATTCTTTATTCTATTCTATTTCATTTGCTCTCTTCTCTCTTTACTTTTTTCCTTCTTTTTCTGGTTTTTAGTCGCTTTTTTTAACATTGTCGTCGCTGCTTAAGTGTTTTTTTATATTTCAATGCAATGAGTGTAGTATATTCTCCCTCTCTCTCCCACTTCACCCTCTTTTTCCACTTTTACCCCTTGGCAACCGCGAATTGTCGAATCTTTCACAGTTTCTTGTTGCCTGGCACACACTTTCATGCACTTAGGCAGCAATTTCTATTTTCCGTTTTAAATACCCTGTAATGTAATAGCCAATATGTGCATATTAGCTATTTAAAACTGTGCACTCGGCAAGATGAAAATTAGAGATTTTAATAAAACAAACAAAAGTTAAAATAAATATCTTTATCTTTAATCACTAAAGTTATATTATAGTTTCAAAGAATAAAAGTTTAAAAAAAAAGTATGATATTTGTCATTAAATTTAAAAATTATATTAGTCATTTTTCAGATAAATATCTAATCCGATAAACAAAATTATGAAGAGAAAAAACATATTTTATTTTGATAAAATTAACTGGAAATTTGATTATTAAAATGAATAAAAAATCAAACATTTTGATCTCTAAGGATATTTTTATTAAAAACAAATATAAAAAGGGTTTTTAAATTTTAAAAATGAATACATTTAAAATGTTACAAATTTATATTTTATAAGGATACTTTATTATAGTTTATCAATGAATTAAATTATTGTAGCTTATGTTATTAAAATTCTTTGTACATTAAAATTTATTATAAGGTATATTTAAGTCTAGTTTTCATTTACACAACAATGATCATTCTTTTATTTAACATTTTCCTAGTTCTATATGCGTGCTCAATGCATTTACTGCTTTTTACCCACTTTTGTGATGCGAGAGGGGGGAAAAAAGGGGAGGGGGGACTACCACATCATTTTAGGCTTAAACGCAATTAAATTTGAATGAGTTTACCTGGCATTCGTTGGACTAATTAAGCGACAGGTAAACCATCCCATGGAAAATGAATGTTTTATCTAATGATTTCCCATTAGTTTTTATTTATAACAAATTAAATTAAATTTGGCAGCTGCTTTAATTGTGGGTTGTGGTTGTTGTTGTTGTTGTTGGCATATAAATTAATGCATGTCTCAATCGCCTTGGTCGCATCTTCTGTCTCTTTCTTGTCTCTTTGCCTGGCAACGTGCTAATTGAATAAAATGTGTAGCATGGGCGAAGTGAGGCGGAAAGGCGGTCAGGGAGGAATACTTAGCTACAAAATTGCAGCATACTAGGAAAATTGTTGGGCACGCTTTTGACTTTCAAGTGCTCAACTCTCATTGCTGTTGTTGTTGTTGTTGTTGTTGTTGATGCTCGAAATTGTTGCCAGCTGCGCCCTACGAACAACAACATGTTGTAAAATAAACTACAGACGAATTGCTTGACTCTTAAATGCCCAGTTTGTTCATAAAATTGAGTCAGATTTGGCGGGAAAGATAAAGATTTGGTGGGAAAAGGCTAAATTAGGGTGAAGTATTCAGATGTCCAATTCCTAAACTTTGACCCCGAATTTGACTCACTTACAGATCGAATTTTAGAAAATGCAGTCTTAAAATTGTCTCAGCTATGTTGTGTGAAAATTTCAGCTTTCTAGGCTTAACCGTTTGGCCTACACTTTGATTCTCAGTGAGTCAGTCAAAGAGCTTTGAATTTAAAGATTTGTCTTTTATGTTTTCGGTTTAAATTTAGATTCATATATAACTCTAATAATTAAATATTATACTAATTTCCTAATTTAATTTTTGTCAAATAAATAAATAAATAAAATTATATACACAATTTATTAGCCGATGAAATCAGTGCCAAATTTCAAATACAGTCGAACTTCCCTAACTCGGATCACCATTATCCAAAGAAAAGGTTCGAGCCAGGGAGATATTCGAGTTAGAGAGTTCTTTTTCCTAAGATTATTAATTTTACTGCCACTCATTTAGTTCGAGTTACAGAGAAATTCGAGTTAGAGAAGTTCGAGTTAGGGAAGTTCAACTGTAGTTACAAATTTATCAACCTTTTTAGCCCTCTTAATACTGGGCTAATGACTACATCTAACTAACAACAACAACATCACTTAACATTTTCTCACTCATCTCATAAGGTTCGTTATACATTGTATCTTTGAGCTATGTTCACGTATCTGTATCTGTATCTCATATTTACTGAGTGTATCTAATAAACGCAAATTGACTAGCGCATGGAGAGTGAGGAGAGTGTAGAGAGAGGGGAGAGGGGAGGGGAAAGTACAAGTTGCCAGCTCGTGACACTTTAATCTGTCTCTCGGATAAGGTAAATAAGGCAAAAGTAGCGTATTAGATCACAAAGTACACTCAGAAGCAGAAGCTATAGAGTCTACTATTATAGTTGCAATGTTGCGAGAGTCATTTTGACATTTTAAGACAATTATTTAATCATATGACACACATATATTAAGTATAAATTATTAAACGAAAACAATATTAACTTTTTAAGAAACAATTTTAAAAGTATACAAAAACAATTATAGCTTCTATTATATATTCCCTCCTATATTTCCTATATTTGTTGTTAGTGTTGTTGTTGTTGTTAAGTAAGCAATGACTGGCATTACTTTCTTTGACTGCTCATGATCTAAGCAAATGTCGGCAAATGCAGCAAATCATTTTTAGTTACGAGGTGTCGAAACTTACACCAAATAATTGCATGAACTTTGCTTTTTTTAGAATTCCATTTATAAATGTCTCAAGTCTGGCATAAATATCCTTGAAAATCAGCAACTAAGATTATGCTTGCCAAATGCGATTTTTATATTATTTATTTATTTAAATAAATACAAACAAAAATCAAAATAATGAAAAATATTACAAAAAAAATTAAATATTTATGACATTAATTTTTTTTTTTTAATTTAGAATTTTAACTTATATATTTAAAATTATTTACAATTGTTTCGAAATCTTTATAGCTATCTTATCAAATCGAAAATAAATTATATTTTTCGTTTACCGATTCCGAATTCAATTTCAATTCCATTACAACACTTGGTTATAAAGTAAAAGAGACGAAGGCAATCAAAATGTCTTGGCTTATCAGCCAGACTAGACTCTTACTTTGTTGTTGTCGCTCTTTGGAATCGATGCCAGGTAGCGTTATTTACAACCAACTCTAAGCCCAACAAACTATTCACAACTATCCACAAATCGTAGTGTGAATACTCGTTGTGTGAATAGCCAAGTTAAAAGCAAATGACCCCAATAAATTACACAATACAGCACACAACATGAGAAGGCTAGAAAACCCCTTTCGTTTCAACTCTAAACAAGAATAAAAAAATAAAATAAATAAAAAAAATATATATATATATAACCCAGAGAGATATGCGATATGAGCTGGACAGATTGTTGTCTGGCCAGAAAATAAATTGCCATTAAATGTGAGCAAATGAATCACAATGTACTTTAACCCAACAAATACACATTCATAGGCGAGACAAAAACAATTTATTTAACATTTACTGACTGGGTTTAACCAACGTTGATCAACGTAAAATTTAAACAGCTAAGAATTATTAATAAATTTCTTTGGAATATAAACTGCATATAAAAAAAGCACAGAATATTTGATGTCCATATTTAATTTTTATATGAGACAATTTTATACATAAATTCCAATAAAAATATAATTTACATTTTTCTTTATTATTATTTATTGAAACTAAGCTACGAGTATGTATTCTCTTTTTTATGTGAGGCAACTTTATAAAAAAGTTTAAATTAAATTTTTATATATAAAAGTAATAAATTAAAGATTAATTATTTAATTTAGTTTAATTATTTTTTTATTTATTTATTTATTGACTACTTCTACTTGTAGCACTAGGAAATAGTCAATAAAAAAATAAAATAAATAAACTAAATGAAATATATTCTCTTTTTATTTAAAACAACTAAAAAAATGTATTATAATTTTGATTAATATAGGGTCTTCTAAATACTATTTTCGACTTTTATTTTCCAAATAAACATCAAGAAGATTTCATTCAGCAATTTTCCAACCACATCATTGTATTTAGAATTCTCCACAATTCCATTTCCATTCATTGTCACTGAGTCACTGAGTCAACAAATATCATTTTATATATTTGAAACAAATTTCAAGCTTTTTCAACTGCAGACAATTAAATATAATTTATTAAGTGCATTATTTGTAAATTGTGTTTTATTTTCATCAAATTTGTGCACAAACTTGTTGTCATTTTCATAATCATTGTTGTTGTTTTTGGCACTTCTACTTTCTATAATATCACGCCCCACTGGTTGTCTCTGTATTTGTATCTGTATTTGTATCTGTATCTGTATCTATAACGTTTTGTTTCATTTTCATTTGCAGCCGCATTTATTGGCCCCATGCCAGGCAATCTCCTGGTATTCTATAATATCCATATCGCCTATTTAGATATACATATATATATGAATGTTTATCCATAGCACATACACACATTTTAATATATTGTATCTAATCAAGACAATAAAAATACGGCCTTTAGCTACAAAATTCTTGTTCATATATTTATCGTCGTCACATATTTTCCACATTATTTATACATTCTACATATAGTTTTAAATTGTCTTTTATTATTATTTTTTTGTTTTTATAATTTTTAGTTGTCGTTTTGGTAAATGTTGTGTAAAATTTCAACTCATAAATATAATAATATATCAACTTTTATGTTTGGCATTCTTAAACTTAATGGTCGGCATTTCTGACATATATTTCGTGTGGGATTAGGGAATGCACACAAAAAATATAATGTCAGCTATTCTTTGGAATCGTAGAGAAAACTCACGAGCCATTTTGTTATAATTTCTTTTAAATAATTTCTTATGACTGAAAAGAAATTAAGAAATCTGTTAACGAGTAATTATAAATGTATTCGCAATTTAACAGGGGAAAATGTTAAAACTGTTTAACATAGCTCACAAATGTAAGATAACATGACTGCAACTGTAATTGGAATATAAGCTTGTATTTAACATTTTAGCAACTTTAATTGAAATGCAAACATTTTAAGCTTTTTCTTGGGTCCCTACTTAAGTCTGACTAACAAAGTTAAATACAAAACACTTAATGAACGCCAATTACAGTTACAGTTCAAGGCAATTGCAATTTACCAAGCTTAGCATACATTTCTGGGCATTCACAGCTGTTTGGTTTGCTTCGACTTCTATTCAAACTTGGCTAACATTAAAATATTAAATACCATTTGTTATATGCCGGTTCTACTGACTCAGTTTGTTGTTGTTGCGGCTTCCGTCATTTTTGGCCATTCATTTTGCTTTTCGACTATCTTATCAACGGCCTTGAGCGTCTCCTGCACAAACAGGCCGACACAGGCACAGTGGGCCTTTTTGGCAATTTAGCGCGCAATTATTAAAATTTAAAATTTCTTTAAATTGAAATAAAAAATGTTTATTAAAAAAAAGATGAGTAAAAAACACATCTCGAATATATTACAAACATATTAATAAAAAAGGGAAAATATTATATAAAATATTCCTTATATTTTCTGCATAAATAAATATTAAAAAAAAAAAGTTTATTACTTAATGTTGAAAAATAAAAATAAAAAACAAATTCATTTTAAGTTTTCTGGCCACTGTGTGAATTTCTGTTTTATGGTTGGCTCATAAAGCAATCAAAATGGTTTGGTGGAAGAAGGGGGAGGCGAAAAGGGAAATGTGGCAAGCTTGGTGGCATGCCACATGACTTGAGTTGAGTGACGACGTTGCCGCCGCAGATGCAACTACAAATGCAGATGGGACCAAGAGATTGTGAATTAAAAAGACAACGAAAATGCAAATGAGAATATGGCAAATGTCAATGAGCCAAAAGAAAATAAAAACGACGCCAAAAACTAAAAACTAGAAAGAAAATTAACACGAAATTAAACAAAAATGCTGCTAAATTTAATTTGCGAGCACGAAAATTTGGCTAAAACAAATGCCTTTAACCAGGCTATGACTGTGGTGGAAAAATACTAAAGTGAAAAGCACGAAAAGCGTCACAAAAGCATAAGAAATAAAAGCAAAGTAAAATACACAACAACAATAAAATCAACAAAAAGGAAAAACAAGAACTAAAAGCAAATGCTCAGGAGAAAAGGAAAAGAAAAACAAATCGTTTGGATTTCGCACCGAAATTTATGAGAAATGAATGACGTCTAAATGTTCTTGAAGGCTGCGACAAATGGAAAGGCCCAAATCGGAGGGTGGGGGAAGGGAGGGGAAAATTTAAGACATTAGCGACAGAAAGCCAAAAGCTTTTCCACCTTATCAATGGAATTGAAAACTGCTTTCAATTCTCGTTATTGCTCTATATAAATCTTTAAAAATGTTGACAACTTAGAGAACTAAAATTGGGAATATAAATATGGAATTCAAAACTTGAAAAATTGGCTGGGAAGTAAATTTAAAAATAACTTGAAATTTCAAAAACTCGAAAATATATTATTGAAAGTATAATAAACTAAAATCATGAGTAACTTAATAAATAATATTTAAGCTAAAAATCATTTTACACAATATTGTCTTTTGTTTAACATTTATATTTTGTACTCGACTTCCTTAATTATTGCTTTCTTTTTTCTGTATACTTATTTTGATTTCTTTAATTAAGTTTATTATATTTTCCACATTTTTTTTGTAAACTAAAATAGTTAATAAGCTTATAAGTAAAAATTAAAATAAAAACCATTTTACAATATATTTTATACATTTTTCTACTCTATCCTTTAATTTTTATTATACTTTGTATTTTTTTAGTTATTTTTCTTCATCCTTTGTTTGAATTCTTTGAATTATTTTATTATTTTTTCTTAATTATTATATTCACTCCTTTTGTTTAGTTGTAAATTTTCCAAAATATTTTATATTCTATTGAGTTGACAATTAATCAAATATGAATATGTGTGTGTGTGTGTGTGTGTGTGTGTGTGTGTGTGTGTGTGTGTTCATTTGCCACGCCCACAAGTCGACTGTTAAGGGCAAAAGCTGACTCATAATTTACATTGCAAAGTTTTTAGCAATTAGGCCAACTTTCGAGTGGGCCATTTGACTTTTGATCAAGGAACAGAAGGAAATCAACCAAAGCAGGATTCAAGGTGCAGTCCCCCCTCCCTGACCACCTGTTCCCCTTCCCCTGTCCCCCTCCCCCTCCCCCACCCACTCACACTCAGCTGTTAGCTGAGGTAGCACATTTTATAGGTTTGTGTGCATTGCTTTTGGCCACGTTCCAAGGCGTCTGCCATCTTGATAAAGTGTTAGCCAAAAAATGTACGCCACATTAGTGGCAGACATCGAGAATAGAGGGAGACAGGGAGAGCAGGCAGACGAAAAGAGATGGGGCGTATAGAAACTACAGCCAAAATTTGTTGCTGTGTGAGTTACTTAAAGAAATAGAAATGTCACGAGAAATCAACGACAAAAACAACAACAACAACGTAGAAAATGTCAAACGAATGCAGTCACAAAACTAATTGCAAAAAAAAAAAAAAAAAAAATAACAACAAAGCGGCTAAAAGCAAATGCAAATGGACAACTAACTTAATGATCGCCCAGCTGCAAATCTTTTGGCCCTGCCACGTTTGGCATTTTGGACAAATTGTTCTTGTTGCATATTTTATAGATGCCGTCAGAAATGTTGCCCAGATCAAGTGACAGTCATCAATTATGCAGATAGAGAGAGATGGACAGAGAGAGAGAGAGAGAGATGGCTAGACAAAGAGAGAGAGACGTCTATTGTTATCAGCTGACAACTTTTGTGGGCCGTCTTTCATTTATGGCCAGTGCTGTCGACTTTTGAGCAGCTTAAAAAATTGATTTTATTGCAGAAAATGATTAAAAAATCTAAATTTTACGTACAAATATTTAATAATTTTTTTGACAATATTAATAACAAGCGGGAAAGGCTATAGTAGAGTTTCTTATTATAGGATAACGTTAATTTTTTTAAAAAGGCATACAAAAATTTTATTGCATACTTTAAGGCAGTTACATTGCTTGCAACTTAAATCCTCCATTACTATCTTGACCGCTTGTCCGATCTTATTGCGACTAAGTACAATGATATCTTATATTAATAGAAATCGACGGACAGACAGACTTATTCTTTAAGTAACGGGTATAAAAAGCTACTTTTATTTTCGATCCCTAAAATTAAGTTCATTATTTTACCTGATCTACCTGAAAATTCACAATAATTTTCATTTATTATATTATTATAACATATGCAAAGCACATTTAAAAAAACGCCAAATTTGACGATAAAAAGGCTATGCCGGCAACACTGCTTTTGGGCCACAATTCATTATTTGGCTCGCAGGCCGCAGGATATGGCCCAGAAGCTTATTGTCGTTTATCTTGGACATAAACTAATGAATATTTCATTATTGCTCAGTTTTCATTGAAAACTTGCACACACACTCATAAGTATCAATGTTTGGTTATTTATTGAGGTAGTTACTGTAAATGTATCTGTATCTTAATGACAGTTTGACAGCCATTGGACATATGACACAAATGAGTTTTTAGCTTTCAGGGGAATTACTGTTATTGTAACTGGGCAAAAAACAATTGCTTTTATAGGTAAGTCCACAGTCAACGGGAATCGATAAACTTTTTACTGAGTCGTAAATTATGCAACTTATTGCGTTGGAAATCGTAAAGAAATCAGTTAAAGAACACTTTAATAATACCTAAATAAAATCTTAACTAAAATAATTTAAATTTTATTAACAAGTTAATAAATAAAACTTACTTTTTATATCACAATAATTAAAATTTTATCAATAAAAATCTGTTGAAGAATTTTATCAATATTTAAGACAAAAAATGTGAGTAAAATTAAAAATTAATTTGAATTTTCCAATTTGATAATTAATTTGGAAATAAAAATAAATTTCAAGTTTAACATTCATTAATTAATTTCAAATAAAAAATTAAAGTATAAAATTTAAAATTCATTTACATAAAAAAAAGTTATTATTAAAACTTAACCTGTTTTCTTATGCCTTTGTTTTTTATTTCATTCATTCAAATAATTTATTTCGTACTTAAATTTGATTAAACTCATAACTCTTATTTACAATTCCTGATTAATGTCTACAATTTAAATTGATGCCGTCATCTGTTTACCTTTCTTCAGACTCTTTTTCAGTAAACAATTTAATTCGTTTCGATTTCCCCTTTTCCCTTCTGTTTCTGTTTCTGTTTCTGTTTCTCATGCTCAGATTTCATTAATTTAAACAATAAATTCGTTTGCTTACAGTCTACAAATGGCGAGCTTTTAATTAAATAAACTATAAACTAAAATCAAGCATTTAATGCTGCCTATAATCCTCAATAATACGCTAAATGTTATAATAAATGAATCAAATGTGAAAATATTCAAATAAATTTGCTTGCAATTTTTAATTCTAAATTGATTTATGCGCACTTTTATCGTTAACATTATTGATAAAAAGAAACATGCATATATGGCTTAGTAAATATATATAGCGGTATATTTGTATTAAAAAAAACCTCTTTACGAGGTAAAAGTCTAGTGATAAAAATGTAACATATACAGGGGCCGCAGAAATTATTTTTGCTTGAATTTGACACAAATTTCATACAAATTATTCAAGTGGAAGAGATTTCCGTAGCACACCTAATAAATTAAAAAAAAAAAAAATAATTATTTACTAAAAATAATTATAAAATAATACAACAAATTAATAAAAATCGTTGGCGTCGTTTTCCCTAAAGTCGCCGAATTGTGGGTCTGAAAACCTTTTTCATCTTTACTCTTTTACCTCTGCATTTCAATTATATTTAGATTATATCTGTAGCTTCTATCGTTTGGATATATATTGTTAGTCGCCTTTCGCACCCTTCCTGACACTTTCGTGACTAGCGCGCGCTGCCGTCCAGTCAAACATTCGCAATTATTAAATGTTTGTGTTAAAGAGTCGCTTTGACCAAATAAAACAAACAAAACTCGCGACGGCAAAACAGGAAAAAATGCTATGAGATACTTTTAAATATACAGCTTGGGGTAATTCAATATCTCTAGCTAGTTCCTCTCTTTCCTCCTTCCTCCTTCTCTCTCTCTACACATGTACATATATACATATATCAATATATGGCTTGATAACTGTTTGATAGACGCAATTCCAAGAAACTTTAATCGTTGACATCATAAAACATTGAAACGTTAAACACTTTGAGTTTTTATTAATGAATGGAAATCTTTTTTTGGCCCCCCCTTTTTATGGCCAACTCCACGCTTCTGTTGTTAACCGCTATCAGGCAGTTAGGTATTTTATAAGCCACTAAAAGCCGCAACATCGACTCCATTTCCAACGCTTAACGCATCGATTTTAAATTCATTCCCAATGCTTTCTGTTTTCCGGTCTGCAGCAATTAAGGCCAACAAATAGCAAAAAATAAATGGCAAACATTGCAAATTCTTTATCAATTGCAAACTAATAACTTGGCAAAAAAAAGTGTACTCAACTTGGCAGATACCCTTTATGCATTGTAAGAGATTTAAATGTGTTTGATATCGAGTTTTTAACAGCATTTTAGTCAATTGTAAGTAAAAAAAAAAAAAAATTAAAATTAAATAAAATCACATTTTGTTATATTTTCAGTTATGAATTTACAATTATCTATATTTAAAAAACTTTGTGTCCTGACTCACTGACACATCAACCTGTAGCTTAAACGGTAAAAGATAGAAAGCTGAAATTTTCACACAACATAGATGAGATAATTTCATCCTGCAATAAGGCGACGTTTTGCAAATTTCAATACTTTTTTTTTGTGATTCTTATTTTATTTTATTTTAGTTGTTGTTAAATTAATATATAAAATCAAAATATACAAATTAATATAATTATTTAGGTATAATTATTTATTAAGAGAGTATCTAAATACAGACGACAACCAATTTCTAATTGAAGCATCTTTTCAAAAAAAATTGAAAACTATTCAAAAACAATTCAAAATTGCGTCAGCAAAAGAAATGAAATGAAAAGAACTAAACTGAAAGTATATCTAAAAGGTATGTCGATTTCCAATACGTATATATAGTATTTCATGTACAGACTCAAAATTCTATTGTACACAAAATATTTGGCAATTAAAAAAAGTTAAAACAAAAAGGAAAAAAATTGAAACTGAAAGATGAAAATAAAATGAATTTTAAGGTAAATTAGCTGCGTGGGCGTGGAACATGAAAACAGACGCACAAAATACAGCGAAGATTACAGAGTAGAGAGGGGGTAGAAAGGGGCAGAGAGGGGTAAAAGGGGGAGAGGGGTTGCTTTTGTTCCAAATTGCATTTGGATGTTTGCTGCAATTGCAACTGTTGCAAATGTTTCTCAATTGATGAAACGCCGCATTTGAAAATAGCTGCGACTAAAAATTTACTTTTAATTTTTAGTGCCGATTCTCTTCATACATATTTGTTTATTTGCATAGGCGTATGTATGTATATATGTATACACTATATATATATATACATTTGTATATATAAATTGTGCTCGCAGATCATCAGATCTGTTGATCTGCGTACGTCAGAGAACTGATTATGAATCCACAATGATCTTGAAATTTGTTGAGCAATTGATTATGTATTTTAATTATAGTTTACTTAACATTTAACATTGTGAATCTGAATCTGAACCTGAACCTAAACCTGAAGGGCGTCATTTTGATTTCGAATCTTGAATCGAAAGGCGCCACAACGTATTTATTTTATTTTATTTCATTACAAGACTTATGACATTATATGCACAATGAGTAAAAATGCTTATAATGATTGAACAAATAATAGAAAGAAGATTCATTTTGACATTTCAAACAAATTATTTAATCATATTATGTTATAATAATAAATTTAAACTATTATTAAGATTAAGAAATTCACAATTAATAAGTAAATTGATATAGTAATAAATAACGATATAAAATTTTAGCTATAGTTTTTATTTTTAATTTTAGTTCTTTCAATTATCTATTGTGAAGCAAATTATAAATAATGTTATTACTTTTATTATTATAATTATTTTCCCAATTTTTTTATTGTTCATTATAATTTTAATTATTTCAAACTGTCAGTAATAAGCCAAATAAAAGCTGCAAACTCTGATAATATTGATAAAAGAAAGTGGTATGAACTTATGTAAAGGTTTATTTGCAAATGCCGGCAGCATCTTTTGTTAAGATTAAGTGCTTTTCAACCATAACAGGCTGCGTATGCGTAATATTTGAACACGCATACGCACTGTGTACACTATACACTGTCATACCTCAACCCCCTCATCCTCACCCCCTCCACATAACATTAACCAACTAAACTGTAACGAAAATCGTACGTATCTTAAACTTTTCAGCTGGCAGATAATTTCATCATCTAATGCCAACATTATTCGTGCACTAATAAAACGTAACACTTGCTAACTGCAAAATTTGCAAAACAAACAAAGTGAAACTTAAATACACACACATAGATAAACGCATACTCACACACATACACACACACCCGCAATTTGCTAAGCAAATTGTGAACATGCAATTTTTTGTGTTAGATGTTAAACTAAAACTCGTGACTCGTTTGAGCAGCTTCAGATTTTCAGCTAGTACATAAAAAATTCACAAAGAAAGGGAATCCGATAAAAAAAACAAGTGGGAAAGGCTATAGTCGAGCTCCCGACTATAGGATACCCGTTACTTATTTTAATTAGTTTTGAAATATTTTTTATTTCATGCTTTTAGGCACTTGTATTCTTAAAAAACTTAAATTAGCCATTACCACCTTTCTATTTTTGTTCGCTCTTGTTACAATTTAGTAGGATAATAGATAATAATAGTAGTAAATGGTAATAGGTATAAAAATATTTATATCTTGAAAACTGTGCGTGTGGTGGTTTTTTGCAATTTGCGAAGGCGGAAAGGGGCGTGGCAAAATTTTGAAACAAACTTGACCTGCGTGGGGTCTATAGAAGTCTGTGTGCCAAATTTGGTTGCTCTAGCTCTTATAGTCTCTGAGATCTAGGCGCTCACACGGATGGACAGACGGACAGACAGACGGACAGACAGACAGACGGACAGACGGACATGGCTATATCGACTCGGCTGTTGATGCTGATCAAGAATATATATACTTTATAGGGTCGGAGATGCTTCCTTCTCCCTGTTACATACATTGCAACGAATACAATATCCCCTTTTACTTATTTTTATAAGTAACGGGTATAATAACAAGTTGATGACATGATACCCTTGCTGTATTTAATGTTTAATAAATTATTACTTTTATTAAATATTAATGATTATGATCAGTCGACAGAAACCAATTAAATAAAATTTATAAATATTATTTATAGGTTTATTTATTATAAATTATTTAGCATTTTAAAAATTAATAGAAAATACTAATTTTAAACTAACAATTAATTAAAAAAATAAAATAACACGTTGCGTGCCAAATTTATAATGCTCTCTACGCAAGGGCATAAAAACGGGCTGCTAAGTTAGTTAATAATTTAAGCACGCGCTGCAAATCACACACAGTTTTGGGGTCTTTAAAATCAGTGTTTTAAGGTGGGAGGGAGATGTAGAGAGCGAGAGGGAGGATGGGGGCAAGGCTAATAAATAGTGTCAAGTTAAAGCAGAAGCTAGGACGCTAACTTGGCTTAAGACGCTTAACGTTGACTTGCATTTGAACACACATGAGAAACATGTATGTGTACAAGTATGTGTGTGTGTGTGTGTGTGTGTGTGTGTGTGTGTATTACCGGCATAGAATAAGACAATAACAATTACGGCAGCAGCAGCAAAAGAAGAAGCAGAAGAAGCAGCGGCATCAATAAAACAAAAACAAAACTCAAGCAGCGAGAGCTTTACTGAGAGTGAGCGCAAACTGCACACACAAAGAGAGGGAGAGAGAGAGCGGCTTTAAAGAGAGCGCATTAAGTGAAGAGTGCGCAGGTCTACAACGAGTGTAGAGTTTTTCGGCTGTACGTGGGTGGCATTAGTGTGTATGTGTATGTGAGTGTGTGTGTGTCTATTTGTATGTGTGTGTGTGTGTGTGTGGGCGTCGTTGCCGATTTCGAACATGTCCTTCGAATTTCCGGGTTTTGCAACTTTGACATTTGCAACATGTGCGACAGAGAAAGAGAGCAAGAGAGCGAGCAACAGAGAGCGAGTGCGAGAGAGAGAGAGAGCCTTGCTGCTTCCTGTTTACAACCAACACATGTTCGGACCAAACTGGCAACTCTGTCGCGAGTGGAGACCTTTAAGAGGGGAGGCGAAGGGGAGGGGCAGGGGCAGAGCCGATTGCTATGTGGGTCTGTGTGTCGTTTGCTGTTGTTGTTGCTGTTGCTGTTGTCGTCGTGTTTCGTGCCGGGCCACAGCCATTAAAAGCGACGAGCAGCGCAAAGGGAAGGGAAGAAAGGAGCGAAGGAGCGAAGGAGAATCCCCCAAAGAGGTGTGTGTGTGTGGGAGTTGGCAACAGTGTTGCCAGCTCTAAGCAGGCAAAATAATCTGTTTTCGGTTGGTTAATAAACAAAAAAAAGTTCTTTTTGAAAAGAAAGATTCCACATAAGATTGATTAATGCCCGAGAGCTCGATCAGAGACTAGCATAAGATTAAAAATGAATTGTACTTCTATTTATTAAGTCAAACATCCAAATTATTATAATAAATAAAAATTAAAATAAAAAAAATAAACAAAAAAAAAGCTAAATTTTTCAAAGTAAAACCGTATAAAAAGCAAACAAATTATTTTCATGTATATTCCAGGGATTAAAACCCTAACCGAAACCGTAACCCTTAGCCGATAAAAAGCGATTGAACTTGAAAACCGTAACCGAAAAAAAAAATGTTCATTTGACCATAACCAGAATTCGAAACTCTGTGAACCGAAATAACCGCATAGTAACCGTTTCATTTATACATGCAAAAAAAGTTGGTTTATTTTTTTGATTTTAATTTTTTTATGCTTAATTTTGAATATTTTCAATATAGTTATATTTTGGCAAAGAATTTTTTTTGTTATGAACCGAAACCATACCGGTCTTTCAAAACCGAAACATTCAAAAACCGATTGACCGTTACGAAACCTTTATTCAAAGATTTTGCGTAACCGATAACCGAAAACCTAAACGAGTTAAGTCAAAAGCAAAGATTAAAATATAAGCTAGTTTTAAAAAATAATTTTTTTCCTATATTTAATAATAAAATAAAGTAAAAAAATCTAAAAAAAAAACTGACTATTTTGTGGTGTTTTTTTATAGTTTTATTTAAAGCCAAAAAAAAATAAAACAACAGCAAAACACCATTATAATAATGTTTATTTTTACTGCAGTAATTTGGCTTTAAAAGCGAGCCCGTTTTTGGCGGGAAAAACACTGTTGTGGCAACACTGGCTGAATGGATGACGGACGGGCAAAAGTTCAAGCAAAAGTATTTTGGCCCTTTTGTATTTCGATTTGATTTTGAGGCACTTCTCGCATGTCCCGAACTTTTATTTATATTATTTTTATTTTGCATTTATATTTTTTTCATTTTTATTGTTTTTCTTTCTTTTGCTTTTATGGTTTGCCTTATATTCTTTGTATTTTTTTTTTTTTGACGTCATACGCAAACAAATGAAGTCAACATTATTTCATTTATGGATTTTATTATTAATGTTGATTTGTTGTTGTTGCTTTTAATGTTGTTGTTGTTGCTACTGTTACAGTTACTGCTCTTGTTGTAATTGTTGTTGTTGTTGTTAAGTATTTTTAGTGCCCTTTTTTCCTGTTCGCAAGGAGCTTTCAACATTCGTGACTGTTTTCAACTTCCTGTCGATGCCACTGCTGCTTTGTTGTTGTTTCTGTTTGTTGTTGTTGTTGTCCATCATTTTTCCAACACAATTCCGGCGGCAACGCCTACGGTGCCTTTTACAACAACAACAACAACAACTACAAAAACAATATCAATAATAACAACAAGCAGCAAAAATGCCAAAATCTATTGCCTGCTTTCAGGCGCCGCCGCCAGCGCACATGTGTGTGTGTGTGTTTGCCTATGTGTGTGTAGGTGTAAGTTTGCTGCATGCTTTGGCTTAGTTTGGATTTAAGGCATAACTATAGAGTGTGTCTACACGTATGTGTGTGTGTGTTTGTGTTCGTATATGTCCGTGTGTGTGTGTGTGATACTCGCTTTGTGGTATTTAACCTTAATTTGATTTTTTTTGTATACCCTGTACGCCTGCTCTGGGGCATACACACATATTATGCTTCATTAGAACTCTTTGCTTTTTCTTCCACCTCATTTATGTCATTAATTTTGCATGATTTTATTAAAAAAGATAAAAGTTTTGCATTATTTATTCGTTTAATAAAATTAGTTTTGTCTAATTTTTTATTCATTTATTAAACATCCTAGTGCTACGAGTTGTTAAGAACTTGTAATTATGGCAAATTAATTTTTATAAATTATAAGAAAAAGATCTAAAAAAAACAAGAGCTAAATTCACCTAATTTGCTATGTGCAATCAGAACAAGTTTTGCATGTACATTGATGGAATCTTCTTCTAATATTTATCATATTATTTTTTTTTTTTTTTTTTTTTCTTTTCATAAAAAATTTGTATGTTTTATTAAAACTGGTTTTCTGCTACCATTAGTGGCAACTTAATCTAGTTTTATATCATATTATTAAAAATCATATTATTAAAAACTTTTTTTCTATTATTTTTGCTATCTGAGTGCAGTTGCGTGTAAGAAACTGCTCCAGGGTATCTCTTAGTTAAGCATGCTCGACTTGAGGTTTCTTAGTTGTTGTTTTTTTGTGCCTACGCTTAGCTTTTCCTTCCTTTTTTTTTTTTTTTTTTTTTTTTTTTGGTGATACACACAGGTACAAAAGTTGCCATTGTTTGTGCTCGTCCTTGCCACATCCTTTGCCATCTGTGTCTGTGTGTCTGTGTGTGTGTGTGTAAGTGCCTTAGCTGGCATTTTTTTGTGTGTTGAATTTTAGCTGATGTTTTTTTCGTTTGCCTTTTAAAGAGTTTGAGTTTGCGGCATTGATTAAACAATTTCCCCAGGTCATTTTCCGTTTTCTGCCTGTTCTGGCTGCCTGTCAGTTGTTGGCCAAAAATGCAACGAACATGAAAATTATGAAAATGTGTATGTTTTTAAAATAGCTGCACAAACAAATTGTTTGACCGCATTTTGTGTGACAACAAAAACTGAGGCACGAGAAATGAGCATCAGCTGCTTTTTCTGCTTTTTTTTCAGCTTTTGCTTCGCTTGACAAATTCACACACAACACACAGAAATTCACTGCAATTTTAATTTTCTCTAACGCCGCCCCTCCCCTACTCTCCTGCCCCTTCCCCACCTTTTTTTTTCTAGCATGCAACATTAAGATTATGAAAATATTTTTCACACTTTGTCACAACAATCGTTGCTGTTGGCGTCTTTTGTTGTTTGTGTCTTTGCATATTTCGTATAATTAATATTTGACAAAAATAACGCATACGCAGCGTGTAACATACGACTTTGAATAACTCAAATATTGCTAGCATAAGTTTGAAACTAAACTAATTAAACCTCGATTAAGTCCACAGACTCTTAAATTCAACTAAATAATTTTTTTTTCAGTTTATAATATTCTTGAATAAATTTAAATTATTTTTGAACGATTTTTACTATTTTTAAATATATTTTGTTATATTTATTCTTGAGCAATCAAATTGCCTCAATATTTATTAAATATAACATTCAACACATTTTTTGTTGAATTTATGAATGAATAAAAAAATCTTAATTTAGTTTACAATATTCTTGAATAAATTTACATAATTTGTTTAATGATTTTTACTGTTTTTTTTTTTAATTTCTTCATATAAATATAATTGGAATTTAAATAAAATTGTCTCAATATTTATAAGTTAAATAAATATTTAACATAAATTTAAATTACTTAAAACATTTTTTATTTAATTTAAATGTATTTTTTAAAACTCTTTCATAAATATTTTGTTATATGTATTTATTCTTTGAATAATAAAATTGTCTCAATATTTACAAATTAAATAAATCTCTTGCCACACATTGTTGCAACTGTTCTGTGTGGAATGTGAGATTTATGAGTTGAGTTTAGCACGATTTCATTTTCATCATCAAGTTGCCGTCATTTGTTTTGTTTGATTTATCAATGAGATTTCACACACAGGTAAATGCCATTGAAGTATCTTTTGTCTGTGCCCTCAACATTTTCAATTAAAAGTTTTAATTACAAAAGTGGCTGTGTCATTAAAGAAAAAGGATTACAGGACTAAAAAACACTTCATCTCAAGTTATTGGAAATACGTTTACTCAGTAATTGAATATATAAAGATTTATTACTTGAATAGTCTGAAAATAAAGTATCTCAAATAAAGACTATGTTTAGTTTCATCTATTTTTTTGGTAAACTTATGTTGGACTCGTATATTTTATCTAAATAAAATATATTTGTATATATTTTAAGCTTACATTTTAGTTAAAAAAAATACAAATAGGAGTTTGATTAATTTATAAATGATTTAAAACTATTTAAAATAAATTTTGACTCTTATATTTTATCTAAATAAAATTTATAAAATTATGAGAATATTTTAAGTTTATATTTTATTTATCAAAATTACAAAAAAAAAAGTTTGTTTATATTTAAATTGATTATTTAATTATATAGAATTTACTAATTCAATTTTACTAATTTGTTTATTAAATTTAATTTTTTTTTGTTTAAATTATTATTGTAAAAATTACAAATAGGTGTTTGATTTCTTTATTATTAATTTATTTAAATATGTAAAATTCTAGTTATTTATATAAATTTAAATTTATCATTTCTATGTGTTTTTTTAGATGATATTTCCTACTTTAACTTATTTGTGAACATTGAAGTGACACTTGGGCAATTCAAAGTTAAAGTAATTTCCTTATCTCATTTGTCAGATTGTCAATTGCACTTGCTGGAATTCGAATTCTTGAGCTTATCAATAAATAGTATGACTGTTAACTTTTATGGTTGCACTTCCAACAGCTCTAAAAAGATTATGTCACATCAAATGCGAGTCAATATTTAAACATACATATATTCAATATATGTATAGATGGATGAATTGATGATTAGCCGCAAATTTGAAATCATCAATAACAACAACTGTTAATTGCCAATTCAAGTGGCAAAAAGAAACCAAAAATCACATCAGATTCTCATCGATTGCCGCTTTGTTTATGATGGCAAACAAATTTTATTTTTTTTTGGCTGCCTGGTTGCCAATTTATGTGTGCCAATTGTTGTTATTATTACTCTTGTTGTTGTTATTGTTGTTGTTGTGTCTGCTTTATGCAATGTTAACATGCAAAAATAACAGTCAACCAATCGTGACACGCAAATCTTTCTCTCTTAAAAAAAAGCGATTATTAAATGCAGTTTGCATTTTTATTTCCATTTTAAATTGTTTGTTGTCAAGCACAATAGAAAAAATAATAAATTAAAATATAACTTAAAAACCACTTGACAATAAATTAAAAAAATTAAAGCAGGCAACCTAATGTCTATAATTATTAAAATATAAACTTTAAGCAAATTATATGTTGATATATATTAAAACTAAATAAGTAGGAAATAATTAAAAATATTGAAAAAAATAAATATAAAAAATTGGGAAATAACAATAAAATATTAAATAAATAAATATAAATTATTGGGAAATAAAAATATATTCTAAAATTAAAAAAAAATAATAAAAATAAATGGGAAATAAACGAGTTTAATTTAATTGGAAATATTCCAATAATCAAATTAGAAATTTTATTTAGGAAACATAATATTTATAAATCTTATTAGATCATATCTTACTTTATTATAACCTTTTTCGGGTTTAATCTTTTCAAAATCATTGTGTGACATTGCTGACTGATTTTGTCCCACTGTGCAACACATAATCCCACTATAACTTAGGGTGAGTCTCCCCTCGCCATCTTTTAATCTTATCAGCCCATGTTCATGTAAGATTTACCAGTTAAAAAAACGCATTTCTAATCATCAAGTTGACCCCTCTCCCTCTCTCTACCCCTCTCTTTGTTCCTCTCTCCCTTACCCTCTCTCTTTCCCTCCGTCTCTTCTAAGTCATATCTGTAGACTCTTGGCTTATCAGGCACAATGCCTTTTAATATTTGTTTTATACAAGTTTTTAATGCGGTAATCAAGAATTGTTAACACACGCGGCGTATACGCAACGTGTTTAGTTTATACTCTGAGTGTAACGTGATAAGTGATAAGCGATTTTTCTTGAAATTATGCTACAATAAATTAAACTTGGTCAACTTGAAGAGGTTGGCAGAAGGGAAAAGGGGGAAAGTCCCCCTTTCAATTGCTTGAGATTTCCGCTTATTGATTTATGAAACAATTCAAAGACGTCGCGACATCCAAAAAGCAAACTACAAATGGGGTGGGTGCATTTCTTTTTAGCTGGTCAGACCACCCCCCACACACACACACACACACACATACACACTCTTCATTATGCTGACCGATTATGACACATTTTTAATGCCATTTTCTCGTTCGCCTTTTGCGTTTTTATGCTATTGATTTCTGGTTACGAGTATGTGCAGTGAATATGTGTGTGAATGTGTGTGTGAATGTGTGTGTGTGAATGTGTGTGTGAATGTGTGTGTGACTGGGAGTGCAGTTGGTGGTGCATGTGCAAAACAACTGTACAGTCTGCCCAAATAAAAGTGTCATTTCAATTGCAATCATTCTCAATTCCAGTGCAACTGCTTCAAATTTAAAATTTCAAAACAAATTTTAATTATTGAAAACACTTTTAAATCAATAAATAATTACTTAGAAAACAATACCAACAATGCAATTTACAAAAATAACTAATAATAAAAATGACAAAACACAAAATAAATAAATAGTAAGTTTTATTTCAAGTTAAAATAAATAAATTTTATTTGTATGCAGTAAATTATTATTGTAAAATGTAGTTACAAGTAAGACGTGACTTAATTCAAAATTAAATCAACATTATTTTCATTTGATTTGAATCATTATTATAAATTTATAATAATTTTATTTTCAAGTCAAAAAGGATAAAAAATATATTTTTAAAATAATGCAGTATTTTTAATTATAAATATAGTTCACAAGTGAGACAAGACTTTTTTCCTTAAAAATAAAATAAACTCGAAATTTATTAATTAAAATAAATATTATTATAATAAAACCTACTTCCATACATTTATTCAAAACAATTAAAAGATCTTATAGATTCCCATTGAAACTACCTTCAGTTGTCATTAAGCTTTTACACAGAACAAAAACACAAATAAATAAATACATCAGTTTTTTTATGACTTGTAAATGAAACTAAAAATGCCCTTGGCGCTGTCAATGGTTTCAGTTTAATAACCTTATCAATTTGAATTGTCGCCTCCTCGATTCGAATACACTCGTATTCCGTTGAATAGACTCATAATCAATCGGGGCACATGGCCAGCAATCGATATGTAAATTATTTGGCCAATTTTTGGAAGTTTTCATTTGATTCATGGCCCAAACATGTCCCGTTAGCATGAGCATCAAAAATTTTCCTTATTTTTATGCTCTTTTTGTAATTTTTTTTTTTAATTTTTAAGCCCATTAATATGAATTTACTATGGCAGATTGGTTTGCCAGTTGGCTTAGAGAATGAAGCAGAATACACTAATACCCTGTACAAAATGAAGACATGTGGGCATATTGGTTTCAATAAAGAGTGCAATGTTTTTGAGTCAAAAAAATTACTAAATAACAAAATTAGCATTTATATCACGCTGTATTTAATTTGATATATACATTCAATGTATTATTAAAGAAATAAATGTTCATTTATACCCTAGACAAATTATGTGTAGCGGATATTTCGGTTTCAGTAAAGAGTCTATTCGTCGCTATCTATTATTATAAGCTATCATGCTATTTAATCGCAATAAGCATTGTAAGTTCCTTAAGGAATGCAATACAAAATATTTTATATAATTTAAATAAGTAATGGGTATCCTGTAGTCGGGAGCTCGACTATAGTCACTCCCGCTTGCTTTAACTTCAATTGTTGACGCTTTTTCAAGTCACATGTTATGATAGATTTATTACTTCAGCTTTGTATCTGATAGATACATGAATTGTATCTGTAACTCACCATTTATGCCGCTGATCAGTGGATAATTACCATCACGGCCGCCGATTAAGTTTTTTAAACCAGTTTCGATCAGTGTTGGGGACGATCGCTCCCTGTCGCTCATTTTCTCATAAAAATGTGATTATTTTTGTGATTATACACGAATTTTAACAATGATATTAACGGAGTTTTTTGTGGTTTTGTTTTTTAAGCGCGCTTTTTGCTTTTGGTTTTTTTTTTTGGTTTCTATGTCAACAATTTTTTAAATATATACTTTTTTATTACAACACGGGGCATAAAGCCGACTCACAACAATATAATTATAAATTGCTTGCAATTGATTATAATTAATAATTAGCAACAAATTATTATTTTTGATTTATTTGCTGGCGTTAACTTTGTTTTTTTTATTTTATAATATTTGGAATCACAATGTACAAAAATTAATGTTATGTTTTATGCTAAATTCAATGCTTTTAAATATTGCACGTTAACGTTATTTTTTTATTGCTTGGCTAAATATGTAGATTATTAAACTCTATATTTGTATTAGTATTTAATTTGTTTTATAGCGTTTTATATTTATAATAACAATTTTTTTTGCTGCTCGCTATAAATAAAGGCACCGCGAATTCATTCAACAATTTTAGTTCTTGTTCTTTTTTTTATTTATATTTTCTTTTCTTTTTTTTCAATAAAAACAACAATTAAATACAGTTAGATTCTTCTGGTATTTTAATTTTTTTGCTGCTGATTTATTTTAGTATCATTTCATTTAGTTTAGTTGAGTAGTTGTTGTTTTTAGTTTAGTTTGTTTCATTGGCTAACTGCGCTATTTTTATAGATTTTTACAGATTTTTTTATCTTGTCTTCCGTCGTTGCCGTTGCTTTTTGTAATTTTTTTTCTTTTCTTTTTTTATTTTTTTTGTTGACAGTTTGTAAAATATCTTATGGATTTGTTGTTTTTGTTGCTGCAGATCGTTTAACGTATTTTGTATTTTGTGGGCTTTTCTTTATTTTACTTATTTTATTTTTAAGGTTGCACTAAAAATAAAAATCAATTGCTTTTCCTTTTCCTTTGCTTTTGCTTTGTGTATTTGTTTTATTTTGGTTGCTGTTTTTGTTGTTTTGTAGTTGGTATTTATTGTACAGTTATAAAGCACTAGTATGGCATGTATTTTACAAACTTAATAACAGTTAACTGCAGCTTTGTGGGCGGGGGGGGGTGGGGGGATGTGGTGTTGAACAACCCGGCGTGCGACAGAGACAGCAACAATTGCGCGTTTGAGCTTTACCTCAAAATGAGAGCGATCGAGAGAGCGAAGAGGTGTGTAGTATATTTACACTCACACACACGCGCGCACTCACACGCACACACTCGCACACAGACACACGACAGGACGCTTTGCTTAAAGTCGCGACGCCGACAGCACGAGCACGAGCACGAGCACGAGAACGACGAGCAGCCGAAAATCGATGAAAAATGTTGACAGCTCACCGACACACGCACGCACACTCACGCACAACAATTTGCACGCAGTACTTTTCGCACAATTGATTTGCTTGCTGTTTAAAACGTAAAACAAACTCGCGCGCGTTTCGCTAGCGTTTTTTAATCGCTAACGCTGTTGTCCTTGTTATTGGTCAATTTCAGCTGTAGTTGCAGTTGTTGTTGTTATTACAGCGCGTGGCGAGTTGCTGTTGCTATTGTTGTTGTTGTTGTTGTTCTTGTTGTTGTTAGCTCAAATTTTGGTGCTGCTGCTGCTGACGCTGCTGCTGCCGCTGCCTGACGACGACTGTTCGCTTTCGTGCTGCCTTCGTGCGTTGTGGGTGTCGACGACGTAGCCGCTGCTATTATCGCTGCTGCTGCTGCTGCCTCTGCTGCCGTCTATGCTGACTGAGCGCGCATGTGACAAGAGCGAGACATACACACACACATATACAAATGCACTTGACGCTTTCGCAGCTAGGACGCGGAAGCAAATAAAACTCTACACCAACAAATGAGAGAGCAGAGCAGCGCTAGGATGCACTTCGGCGATTGTGAGAGTAAGCAGCTTTTTTTTTTGTTTTTGTTCTTTCATTTACGCACCACAGTCATGAAAGTCTGCAGGATGCACTTGAAACGGTCACCGAGAGAGAGAGAGCGCAAGTGAGAGTAATTAATTATTTTCGGAGCGGGAGAGAGTGCGCAAGAGTCAGCTGATTTGACATGTATGTGCGTGTGTGTGTGTGTGTGTGTTAGTTATGTTTCCTTTACACTTTCGCTGTTTGTTTTAGTTGCTGCTTTTTGCACTATGAGCGCCCGCACTAATACACATGCGAACAAGCTCACACACACGCCTCGCAGTTGTTGTTGTAGTTGATTGTCAGGCAAAAATTGTATTTTTTTTGTTCTTACTATTTTTTGTTGCTTACAAGTTCTTATTGGACACACGTGCTTCGGTAACGTGGAACTTTTTAGAACATACAACCAATAAAGTAAATATTTAATTTGCATACATTGTTGATATACTTATTTCGTTAGCAATTAATTAATAATAATTTTTTGCAATATTTTTTTGTATGAATTTTCTATGCCAATTTTGTGTTGTTATTGTACGGTTTTTGTATGAATTATTTGCGTCCACACGACTTTGACTGTTCATCTGACTCTGACTGGGCACACGCTGTACAAAATACTCGACAAACAGCCAGCAATAGAGAGAGAGAGCGAGAGAGCGCACGACAAAATGTACAAATACAATACACGAGGTACAGATACAGATACAGATACATACGTTACAGTTCAGTTTAGAAGCATGCTGACGCTGCCATGTGGCTGCCAACGCGCTCTCTTGGCTCTCACGCTCTCCACAACTGGCGTGCGCTCTCTCTCTCTCTCGCAGTAGTGGGGCCGCCTCGTGTTGTGCACATTTTGAACTTTGTTTTTTTTTTGCTGTTGTTGTTGTTGCTGTTGTCGTCGCGCGCGCAACTCAAAACGACAAAGCTTAGCTTTAAGCTACAACCTCTCGCTCTCTTCTTTGCTGTTGCTAATTTACGCTCAATTGTTCTATTGCTCTCATATGTCAAGCTTTGGCTTTTGGGGCATTTTCCATTGCGTCTCAAAGTTCAATTTGATATTTTTAATTGCGACTCTCTCACTTCAATATACACTCGCTCTCGCCCTCTCTCTCTCTCGTGCTCTCGCTCTCGCTGAGATCGCAACCGGCAGTCGTTTTATTTATTTGTGTTATTTTAATTTACTATAGTTTTTTTTGCTATTACGTCAATGCGACGGCAGCGCTGACGTTTGAATTTGTATCTGTGTGCACGTGTGTGTGTATGTGTGTGTGTGTGTGTGTGTGAGGCACTGCGGCAAGCGGTATTCGCTGTTCATTTCAATGTTTTTAGGTTTTTCTCGGATTTATCTGCCATACGCGCCTTTTTTATTTTGGCCTTCTCCTTTTTTTTTTTTTTTTTTGTTATTTATTTCTAATATTTGTATACATAGTTGTATCTGTGTGACTGCTGCTGCTGCTGACAGCGACGTTGGCGTTGGCGTTGTTCTTGCTGCTGACGTCGCTGTAGCAGCACTCACGTGAGTTCGATTTTCATAGCTAAAAACTTTTAATGTGTGGAATTTTTTGTTTTTGTTGTTTGCATTTCGCTGTAATTTGTATAAATAAACACAGCAGCCCCCGCTTTCCTTCCCTTCCCTTCCCTTAACAAATGACCGCCCCGCCCCGCCCCACTCTGTTCCCCTCCCCTTGCCGTATTGAGTTTTTAGATATGTATGTTTTTGTGTAATTTGCCAGCTGTAATTGAATTGAATTTGCAATTCACGTACCGACAAGACGCGTGCAATTAGAGCGCCTTGAAATTACAGTCGAACTTCCCTAACTCGAATCACCATTATCCAAGAACAAAGTTCAAGTTATGGAATATGTTTTTTAATTAATAAATACACTACAAATTGCAAACTTTTCTCGTTATTTTCAACAAAAAAAAATTTCAGTTTGTTCAAGACCTGTCGATATTCTTCCAAAAGAAGTTCTCGATTCAAATGACATCACAATTAACTTTCCATTTTTTAATATTATGAAAACTATTTTTGATGAGATACCATATTTTTCAGTCACATCAAATTTTTTGGTCCAGTTTCGAATTTTTTAATAATTAAGTTTAAATAAGTTTAAGTTACAAAAGTATAAAATAGAAACAAAAAAAAATTAAATTCTATGGGGAATTTTCCCAAAGAATTCGACTTACAGAAGCACGGGCCAATATTTTTGTTCGAGCTAAGAAGAAATTCGTACTTAGGGAAGTACGACTGTATCTCAGCCTAACAAGCGATAAAATTAAAAAGCTGCTAATGAGCGGCGTATTTTATGTTCAAACAACAATTATGAGTAGAGTATAAGATAACACCAAAAAAAACATACTTAATACATGAGCATTTCCACAGAAAATTTATCAAAACTCACATCTTGTTAAATTGTCTTCGGAAAATGTATTCAAGTTAATTATTTAAGCATTATAGGCTAGAAGAAATTCAATAGGATGAACATATAAATTGGAATAAATTCGGATTTACGTTAAATTGAATTAAAAAAAGTGCATGTCAGCTTTGAAAAAATCATAACCATTTTTAAAAATTAAAAATTACACAAAATCAACCTTTGCACCAATGAAAGAGCTTATAAAATGCTATATGTATGTTTAGCCTTTCGTCAGAAAAAAACCGTTTCCATTTTACCTTTTTTTACTTTGAATGTGTATCCCTTACTTATATAAATATTCATCAAATCTATTTCATTGCATATTTTTGGGCACTCACATAGCTTAAAGACTTTAATTTGCCACTACTAGCGTTCTATAAGGCCGATCTTGTTGATATTAAGTAGAATGATAGCTTATAATAATAAATAATGAAAAAAATAAATTAAAATTAAATTTAAATGGAGAATAAATTTAGAAGACAAATAATGATCAAAATTACATACCGCTCGAAAATTTTATCAGTTTTGACAAAGTTATGCAAACTTAAAGTCTGGAAACATTTTCTAAAATGCCTTAGACCTTTAGGAATTTTGTTGGGCCCTAAAGATTGTAATATTAATAGATTTCAACCTTCAACTAGCTTAACTGCAAGATATATCTCTTGGTACAATACATTTTTTGGTTATTTCTGTGACAGTGGCTGCTGTGAATCATCCTACACACACACACACACACACACACACACACACACATAACTTAATACCCAAAAATTGAAAAAAGTTTCTTTTTTTTTCAAATACTTATATAGAAAACTGTCGGCTGTCATCATGTGACATTCTGTGAATGAAATGAAACAACTAGGAAATGACCAGAAGAAGCAACAGGAGAATTAAAGGAGGTCGTCTTCAATATCTCAATATCTCAGTTAGACAGAAAAGATATTACAGTATAGTTCACATATATATATATACATACACATGTCTATTTAGCGGAAGGCAAAACGTGTTCAAGCGCAATAAATTATAAATGAGCCACGAAGCGACGCAACTTTTTGACTTTTGGGCCAAAATGCCCCTTTTGGCCCCTATTTGCCTTTTCCCCTTGTCAACTTTCAGAAGAACCAACAAAAGAATGACAGTGTGTGTGTGTGTGTGGGTGTATTTGTCGTTGGAATCAGCAACGGATTCTCTTGTTTTAAATATTCTACAGAAAATAGATAGATGTCCAACATACGCATAGTCGACACTGCTCGACTGTTAGTTGCCCAGTAGCATCCCTTAGCTTAAGTCGATACCATTGAAAATACGCGTCGATTGACTATTCGATTATCCTAATCCGACCACTGATTCAAAAGATTTCTGTACTGCGAATTTAGCGAAAAATAGCTAAAATGCCGCTAAAATTGACACCCACACAGTTTTGAAACGACAGAAACTACAGATATGTTCTATATATTTTTAGAAAGTTATTTCGAAGAGCTCTCATTCAAAATACTTACTAAAATATTTAGTAAAAGGGCACATATAAAATAAGCGTATTTTCTCACATTTTTAAAAAATATCTCACCTCAGATCACAGTAAAACTTTGATATGTTACAGTCAAAAAGCTGTCGGCTCTTCTAACCTAATAAAAATAACTTTATAGCGCAAAGCTGATTGCCAAATCTTGTTTTAAGAACAATTTATTTATACAATTTGGTATCGTTCGTCACAAAATTGGATATCTGAAGTTTTGGGGGATGGAAATATTTTTGTTACTAGCTTTTTTAATGCTTTGAATGATCCTTATAGAAGGCTCTAACTTTTACAATGTCTGTGACATTACCACAAATTCATAAGTCTGTGTACAATTTAGTCACTGGGCTAAAAATAGATAGATGTACTATACATAGTACAAGTATGTATCTTCTACATATGTATATGCAATGTGGGAGATTGGTAGATGAAATGTTGAGCACAGTTCTTCTTCTTTAACTAATTGTTGCTGTTGTTGTTGTTATTATGTTCTCAAGGAACACTCACACATACACACACACACACACACACACACACACACACACACACACGTAGAACTCATTTATTTGCTTTGGCATTTGGTCGCAGTCAAAAAAATAAATGAAAATTAAAATGAATTTCGACTACAAGAAATTCTTCTTTCAACAGGCTAAGCTCACTTTAACCGTCCGCCCGCCCGTCCGCCTGTCTGTCCATCCGACAACCTGGCAAATATTGGACTGTTATCAGCATGCATATCACTAAATAAACATGCGACTACAACAACGACGATGACAGCCGAAAAAGTGAAAAAAAAATGAACAAAATAAAAATAAAGACAAGTTTTGTTTTTCTTGCTTTTTTTCGTATTTAATTTACCTTTATAACGCACATCATGATTTCTTTTTTTTTTTTTCTTTTTGGTTTTTTGGTCTCACTTCTTATCAAAATCATCAAAGAACAAAAAAAAATTGCCTTGACTACCGCTAAGTTTATGTCAAAGTAGGTTGTTCCAAGTGTCGTAATGTGCTTGAAAACACACAAAAAAAATAAGAAAGAAAAGAATTTTGCGGTATTTAATTTAAAAGAAATCAGTGAGTAGAATACTAGGCAAAGTGTGTTGTTTCAAGTTTCATAAACGCCTAAAATTATGATAACTTATAAAAATGAAAATGGAATTAAAAAAAAAAAGTTAACCATTATTTCAATTTTATAAATTGTGTTTAATTTAACATATTTACTATTTAAAATTAAGAAATTCCATTAAAAATGTAAGAGAACATATAAGCAACTAGAAACAAATTTCTAAAAATTAAATAGCAAAATATTTAAAAAGAAAAGTCTACTTGAACTTAATTAATCTTTACTTGTTAAATTTAACTAATAAAATTTAATTAACACAATAATTAATTTGAATTATCATAACAAAACGTGATACACTTTTTAAGTAGAGAATTAACTTTTATTATACTATAGAGAAATATACAAGATACAGATACAAATTTGTCAGGTAGCTCTCAACTCTTGCCACATTCATCAACATTTTCCTGGGTTTGTATTTGTGTTTGTGCAACACGTTTGTTATTCTGTTTGCTTCTCTAATTTGCCACATAGATTACATACAGGCCAGTCCCATTATCAGCTAAACATGTAGATGGACATACAGTGTTGGAAAGTTGAATAGAAACGATAATTTTTTTTATGATTTTAAAATTGCTTCGGATAAAATAATTTGTTTGCATAATTTTTATCATATTATCAAATAATTGATTGAAAATATCAAATTATCTGTCGATACTATTATTTTGTCCAACACTGTATACACAATAATCTGAACTACATTTTACTCTATTTGAAATCTCGCACATTGATACGTAAAAGCAACAAAAAATTGAAGAAGAAAAAAACTACAAGTTGTACAAATTAACATACAGATGAATGACGGAATTAGTATATGTGCTCTATATAGGGATATATAGGGAATCAAGGGGGGGAAGCTGATACATACAAATGCAAACGAGAGCAGTTCTCTATCAGATCCATCAGCTTCTCATCTTCCATCTCGTGTTTGGTTCGTGCTACAGCAATTCATTAGCATTACTCTAATGAATTAATAACACCAAACTACGAGATTCGTAGTTTTCAGTTTTTATCACTAGTATATTTTAATTTATAAGATACAACAAAAAGTGTACTTGAAGTTCTATTTTTTCAATTATTTCATCATAATCGATTGAAATTCTATTGTAGTTCCATTATTGTGAATCATTGTTCAATTGCTTCATACTCATCAAATTTTACGATCATCCCACTTAAGAATATCTCAGATCTATAGTGAAAAAAAAATTTACTTTGACTTTCAATTATCATAACTCTGGCAAAAACTCAACTTATTTACAGGCGGAATATCTTTTTGATCATTATTTGATCAACGATTACTGATTTTTTTAGCCATTAAAATGTTAAAATTAAAATGAAATTATATATTGGATGTAATCTAAAACACATTGCTAAATGAAAGACATAATTTTAGTTATTATTTCATTTGATTTTTATTTAGTTAATTAAGCTAATGTCTTTAAACTATTTATTTATATTTATATATATATTTATGTAAATTATTTTTGTTATATATTTATATTTAGTTATTATAGCTTTTTAATTTTTAGTTCAGCTCAAAGATAATATGTAACAATTTCCATCAAAGAATGTGCTTAAATCATTTCCTGTTCCCAGTTTTCCACCACGCTGCACGCTTTTCCACTCAAAATGCCATTGATTACAATGCACACAAATCCAATTTCCAATTTCCTTACAAAGCCAAAGGCCAAAAAACATTTTTACAACGAAACTTTTGAACAACAAAAAGAACAACAGTAACAACAACAACATTGATATTACAAACTGCAGTGCAATAACAACAAATGCAAACATTAAATACAAACAAACAAACACACACACACACATACACACAGAGTGCACGTGATGTGGAAAAAAGAGACAAATAAACACGCACGACTTAGGCTGTCAAGCAGAAGAAGAAGCACAAGTGACTAAGCTCCCCCTTCCACTACACTGAGAAATAAGAACTTTCTCAGTTTTAAGTTTTAAAATTCTTGAACAATTTTTTTTTGTTTATAAAATATTTGATTGAAATAAATAAATTATTAAAACACTTGAATCAAATAAAAAAATTAATAGATAGAAAAAATTATATGAATAAAAAAAATTAGTTCTAAAACATCTAAAATAAAATAAAAATTATACTTTACAAAGACAAACATAACTTTACACTCAAATTGTGTTTGTCATCTTTAAGCAGACGAATTGTCTTAAAATTGTTCGTCACAAAATTTGATATCAAATGGTTTTTTAGAATTAATTTTCTTTTCACAAAATTAAGAAATTTCGTTCAAAGTAATAATTTTATTTTGCAAAGGCAAATTTAAGAGATAAATTTAAAAAGACAACTTTACAATCAACACAGTGGCTTAATTTTTTTTTAAGAATAATTGATCTAATATCGTTCGTCACAAGCATTGCTAATGTTTCATATAATTCAAATAATATGAAAATAGTTTTTTTTTTAGAATTCATTTTTTTCGTTCAAAAATCAGAATGTTTACTTAAAACAATAATTATTTTATCAGTGTACTTGAATAAAGTATTTTGAAGTTTTACGAATATGCGAGATTACCAAACGCTGACACCATTTGGAATGGAGTTTATCCCAAAGTGCACTTACTTTTTTTTCAGTGTACACTGCTACCTAACACCCCCCTCCCCTTCCACCAGCAACCACTTCAACCCCCTTTTGGAGTGGCGATCATTTATTAACTTCAGTTTGTCTTTGGTCTGTTTGTGTGTGGCAAGGACAGCTGATGGCTTGACGAGGGGAGGAGGCGAGTGGGGAGATGGGACTGGACAGGAAATGCCCTTAAAGGGAGCGCACGCACACACTTAACACACATACACACACACACACAGTCGCCGACTTGGCTGCGTTTTTATTGACCCCAAAAATTGAAAATAATAATAAAAAACTAAAATGATAAAAACACGCGAATTTGATTGAGCTTTTAGTTCGATTCGTCTCTCTCTCTCTCTCTCTCTCTCTCTCTCTCTCTCTCTCTCTCTCACACACACAGTCCCTCTCTTTCTACCTTTGCATGCCTTTTTTATTGCTGCTGCCGTTAATTGAATTAATTTTTTGTCGGTTTGTGTATTTATCTTTAAATGACAAACAGAATTCATATCTTTTCACTATTTGAATTCAATATTTGTTATTGTCTTTGCAATGTAAATTCAATTAAAATTGTGCGTGTGACTTGCTAAAATGGGGCGTGGCACTGACCACATAAATAGTTTACAAACAAAAAAAAAATATCAAGAAAAAAACAAAGCTATAATTTCAGGGAAATCAAAATAAGGCAGAAAATATTAATAATTAGGAAAAATCTATTTCATAATTAGGATAGGAGATATAATAATTTTAGATTTAAAATATATATATTTCTGCATATAATTCTAGATATGTTTAGTTCGAAATTTTAATATTATTATTATTAATAAATTACATGCTTCCAATTTTGTTTTAAAAATTTTTCGAATTCTAAGTATTATTTCTTAAAGTTTTTATATGAAATTAAATTATGAATTTTTCTAGTTGTTGTTTTCCTATTTACTTTCCTAATTTTAATATTCTAAGAATGTTAGAATAATAATAGTTAATAATTAATAGTTAATAATTAATAATGATATTACTAAATTACATGCTTTCTTGTTTTATTTTCATGTTTTTCTAATTTTGCAATATTAAGTATTTTTTCTCAAAAATCTTATAAGACATGAGCTACTTAGAATTATTTCATTTATTCGCAGACCTTCAACTGCAAATTTTGCTACGCATAAAGTTAAATTCATGGAACACATATTGTTGTTGTTATTTGCTATTTTAGTAAATAATAAATAATACATAGATTTTACATTTGTGTCTTTGTGTCGGTATCGGGAAATCTCAACAATTTTTCAATTTACTGTCAGAATGAAGACAATGACAATGACGAAGGCAAAACCAACAACAAAGGCGACGGCTAAAACTGTCAATTATGGCAAACAGATTACAAAGCAAATGAGGTAAATGATGGAAGGGGGAAATTGTAGGAAAATTGAGTAGATAGAGGGGTGGGTGGCTGGGCCAGTTGGGGGCAGGAAAAACTAATGCTAGACATGGGCTTACATTGTGATGGATCACTTAAAGTAGTAAACGCAATGGAAACCAATTCACAAAAAAACATAGAAAAAAACGAGACCCCGGCAAAGTGTCAGTTACAAGAGTTCAAAGCAAAAAAAATGAAAAGAAAAGATACGAGAAATTTCAGTTGGGAAAATGTATCGCATGGCCATAGCCAGAAACTGTCAGCATTGACACGCAGTTCTCACCTTTCACACCCACTCAACACTCTACACCAGTGTTGGTCACTTTTTAGATAGAAAATCAAACCAAAAAAAGCTAAAAAAAAAAAAAATCACGCTTATAAAAGAATCTTCTCTTGCTATTTCCAATACAATCGAATTTTTTAACAAAAATTATGTAAAAATATCATGTACAGTCGAATTTCCCTATTTCGAATCACCATTATCCAAGAAAAAGGTTCGAGTTATGGAGACTTCGAGTTAAGGAATTTTAATTTTTTTATTTTTGAAAGAAACTATAAATTCATTCATGCTAAATTGTGACCTTTATAATTTGTTTTTTTTTTTTCTTGTAGGGCTTACAATCTTACTTAAAATATAAAAAATCAGTTAAACAGAACTTAAAAAATCTGAAATTAGTGTCTGCTAATTATTTTTTTTATATTATCTTAAAAAAAGGACTTCTAGTTTGTTTAAGGCCCAATAGTGATCATTAGCTGTGTGTTTCCTAACGCAATTTATTGGTGATTTCCCCTATAAATTCGACTTACAGAAGCACGTGACAATACTTTTGTTAGAGTTGTGGGGAAATTCGACTTATGGAAGTTCGAGTTACGAAAGCAGAATTGTATGAAATTTAATCAGTAAACCCTATTGCCACTCGATTTTGTTCAAGTTAGAGAAAATTCGAGTTAGAGAAGTTCGACTTAGGGAAGTTCGACTGTATTTCTATATGTTTATTAAATTACAAATTTATTTATAAAATCTCAGTGAAATGTATTTTTTTTTATTTTTTATTTTATTTTTAGTTATTGTTAACAATAGAAACATGTTCTTATCTTTAGTTGTAGCATTTTTGCTTACAGTTCCATTTTAAAAAGATCCACTTTTGGCGTTAAAAACGCTGTTCTGGCAGCACTGCTCAACGCACACACTCACACACACACGGACACGCACATGGACACAGATATAAATTCGAGTCCTAGTGGCCAATGCAGCGACGCTCTTCACTATGAAACCCTCTCTCTTCCCCTCTCATTCTCACCACAATTCCCCGCCCCTCGCCCGCCTGTCAATACATCAAAAAACCTGCGGGTCTCTCCAGTGGCACATTTTTCATCATCTGCTGACACTTGGTTGCTCCAGCAGCAGCAGCAGCAACAACAACAAGTGTGCGACACCACAAAAAACAACAACAACAAGTGAATGTGAAACAAGCAGCGAGCAGCGCTGCCGCGACCGCTGTCAACAGCGCTGCTGATGTTGACGTTGGCGTCGGCGTTTCGCGTTGAACCAAAGTACAAGTGCTCAAGAAACAATTGAAAGTGCACCACATAAGCAACAACAACAACAATACAAACAACAACAACAGAAACACGCACCACGTGGTGGTTATTAAAGTTGGCTTTTCAATTAAACTTTTGCTGGCACTTGAGACTGGCCTGCGCACAGTGGTGCTAGGTATAGCACCAATGTAAACAAAAATATTTCAATGCATATTAAATTAACATAATTATAAATTTAGTGGGTGACGATAATTAGTATAAAATTAGAAAATTCGATTTTAAAATAACTCATGATTTTTTATTATTTATATTTACACAGTCAAACTTCCCTAACTCGAATCACCATTATCCAAAGAAAAGGTTCGAGTTGTGGAGATATTCGACTTATAGAGTGCCTTTTTGCTGAGTTTATTAATTTTACTGCCACTCATTTAGCTCGAGGTAGAGAGAAATTCGAGTTATAGAAGTTGGAGTTATGGAAGTTCAACTGTATTTATACACAATTCACATTCAATCAAGTACAATTTGTCACACTTTGTACCAAGGTAACCCGTTTGGCTGGCAGTCGTGTTTTAAAGCACTCTCTCTCTCTCTGCCTCTCGCTCCCGCTTGAGCTTGCTTCGCCTTCTCTTCGTTTGATACGTGCTAATTATGTATGTACACATGTTTTCATTTGCAACTCTTCTCAAGTCCGCTACGCTCCCATATTTCAACTTCACCTCTCTCTCACTCTCCCTCTCTCTCTGGCTCAGCTCTCTCTGCCCCCTCCCCCTACCCGGCACTTGACTTAAGCACTTTTCTATGTTTACTATTTTGCAATTTGAATGAAATGTTTAAATAATTTAATGCTTTTTTTTGTTGATTTTTTCGCACTCTGTGTGTGTATGTGTGTGTGTGTGTGTCCACGTACGCACATTCGTCATAACTTCTATCATAAAAAGTTGTTTTTGTTGCTGATATCTTTTTGAAAGCAATACAATAAACACACACATAAATATATTTACATGTACATACATACATACATGCATAAGTATGTATCTATGTTTTGTGTTATATTTGTGCAAATTGATTGCCTGCAATTTATATGCTTGGTTGATAGGCAGAATGTACCGTTTTGTATTGTACATACATACATATTTTATGGCGCCTTCTAATTAAAGCGGCTACACACACAAACACACATGCACACATTATTACATGCATGCAAGCATGTGTGTATGTGTGCATTTACGTGGCGGGCTTCCCAAGCAGGCCAAGCTTAAAGCTTATCTCTCTCTCTCTCTGCCTGTCTCTGTCTATTATACGAACTCGCTCTCGCCAGTATGGCAATGAAAGATCGAAGCACGTGTTTATCGAATCGAAATTCATTTTCGGAGATTGATTTCGAAAGCGCGTCGCGTAGATAGTGCAATTACACACACACACACACACACCCATTAATATGACACAAATGCATGTGCATGACATAATAATAACTCTGCCATTGTTATTGTTGTTGTCTACGCGGCGCCGCCGACGCGTCGGCTTCTCAATTAAAGCTCCCCTCTCTGCCCGCATTTGCATTTAGATTCGTATTCACATTCGCATTTGCAGTGCAATTTCAGCTTCTCTTTCTGTTTTTGCTTTTATGGCTCTCGCATTTGCATGCGTTGCGCGCGAGTGAGACAGACTGATTATTACCGCATTTGATGGCGCTGCAGCTCTGTGCTTTTATGTGCGTTTTATTGTTGTTTGTTTATTGCACATTGACGTAACATTGGCTGGAAGCAGTCGAGACCAAGATGAATTTATAAGTAGGTAATACATATATTCGTTTGACGTGCCCTCTTTTTCGGGGCGACAGCGCTCTAGAGTGAAGAGTAAAGAAAAACCAAACAAAACAAGTTTACCATACATGTATCTATCTCTGTCGTCGCCCCGAAAGAGTGCGAATACATCACCTACTTATAAGTTCATCTTGGTCGAGACGGAGACCGTGCCGATGACGAGCTCTTTTTTCAAATTGAAATGGTGAATAAGCAAATTCAGAACTTGAAGGGCGGCAGAATTTCGAGCTGCTAAGACATACAGTATATACGGAAATTGTTTTGACCAGGCAGTCTAAATAACTAAATTGACTTTTAAGAAAATCAAATTTGAAAAAATTATCTGGATTTAGATCGGGAAAATCTTTAAAAAATACTTTTTTCCTCATTTTTCTTAAAAAAAAAAGTAAGTATAATTTTAAAACATAAAAAAATTAGAAAAAGTCGCTTTTTAAAAGATCAAGTGTTAAACATAGGCCAAAAGCAGTGTAGAAACTTGTAATCTTCTTGAACATTGTCACACCACATTTGAATGACTAGCCAAGTTTATCGCGCCACCAAAGTCCAAGTCTCAGATCAATAAAAAACTTTTCCGAAAGTATCTAGACGCGTGCAAAGATTTTAACGCACTTCATTCATGAATTTTTGATTTCATTTTTTAAATTTTGTTTATTTATTTTAATGAAAACATTAAGAATAGATTAATGTACCAAATAAACAGAGAGAAATAAACACAGAGCGAGATCTTTGAACTCGCTCTCTGACCCAAAATCGCAAGCGTTTTTTAACTTGTCCATGCAATAACGCATTTGCAATGACACAGTTTCTAAGCATATGTGTGTTTGTGATTGAAACAGACGCGTGCGCAGCGATCTTATCAGACAAAGTGAACGGTAGCTTTAATCACGTCACTGATATTTCGAATGCGACGAATGTGATTGCAAATGCGAATGCGAACATGTGATCTGATTGCCCAGCCAAAGAGAGCGCACTACAAACCGACAGAGAGAGAGAGCGAGAATGAGAGCGCGAGCAAAGCTTTTTTGCTGAGCTTTGTAGCGGTCTTGTTGATCGCTCAAATTGCCCTTTTGCAAGTTTTCCATTGCGACTTGTCAGTCACGCCCCCTTTTTTAATTTCCTTCCATAGAAACTGTACTTTGTACGTGTTTAATTCATCTGCAGCCGGTCAAGTTTTTCAGGGGTGCCTCAGAAGTCGCAGCGTTATAGCGTTTAGCGTTTTCAATAACCTTTTCGAACATGGGTTCCAAGGGTTTGGTTAGCAACTGTTTTAGGTTTGTTATTGCGATTTCTGTGGCACCCCTGATTGTTTTGACACATATATTTTCAAAAAAAAAATAAATATTTATTAATAACTTGTATTTTTAAATTTGTATTACATTATTATGATGTTGAAATATAAATTAAGATTTGACTTTTTTTTGGATTTTTTTTTTATTTATTGAAAAAATTACAATAACAAATATTTTTCTATTCGTATTCAATAATTTAAAAATAAAATTTTATTGAACTTCGTTAAAAAATAAAAACTATTTTGTTAAAACACCAATTTGACAGACTGCAAGTGCCGTAGAAATTTACAATTAATTCGTGCTCCATTTTTCATTTGCTGAGCGCCATTTTCATCATCTACTGCTCAACTTTATTATGTGCCCCGAACACTAATCATGAGGGTAAATATTTATAGTCGCGTAGTAACCTCGTCGCTGGGCTCTGATATTGATAACGAATGAAATGACGACGAAGGAAATGTTAAAAGTCCGTACAGAGTTTGGATTTTTATATTTGATTGTGGCGACGCTTGTCGGTATTTCATCAATTTGAGAAGTCAGAAGTCCAATTTTTGTTGGCAACAACTACTGTCCAATAGTTTATCGAATTTTTTGGCGTCTATTTATAATTAGTCTGATATCAAAGACCATAAAAACCGAATATGTATCTGAATATGAGACCTATCGATCAGCCTTATAACTTCTTTATCTGGAAAAGAGGGGAAATTAAAGGGCAGTCTCTCCAAAACATCTGGGCTAAGCTAATTAAATTTTTTTTAATGTTTTTTTTATGCATTATTAATGTTTTATGAGATTGTTGAGTTTAGGAGTACAGTACACTTTACATTTACAGAATTTAGAATACAGATAAATAAGTTTCTTGATTTAAATTTGAAAAATTTTATTTTTTTTATCTTAATTAAATTAAAGAAAGTATTTATAGCCGCAATTTCTACCAGCCGCTATATTAATATTTTTCCCGCTTTTGTCATTTGTAAAATGCCAGAAATGGCGGAAAAAAGTCCAAATTGACAACACTGTGTGTAACAAACAACGCTCACTGTGAGCTTTTAAGCGTAGGTCAAAAGCTCACTTACCTATTGCCCTTGATCTTCTCACAACACCGATGCTCAAAAGATAAAGCTTGCCTTTAGTGTATTTCAATAGATTTTTGCAATTAGTAATGACAATTCTCTATCTATTAATACATTTAATTATTTATTATTTGTCTACTGCTGTTTGCCCAATTCGTACAGCAAAAAACAAATTGGCCGCAAATGCGAAAAAGAAGGCAAAGTCAAATAAATTGTCACATGGGCTGCCGATTGGAGCTTCTCTCTCTCTCTCTCTCACTCACAGTCTCTGTGTATGTGTATGTGTGTAAACAAAACACACACACACACACACATAGGCAACAACAACACGCTACACGTGTTTTTCTATGATCAGGGGAAGGGGGAAATATTTAAGAATTGGCCGTTTAAGTTGAGTTTTATGTGTAGTGGTGGGGAACAAACTCACCTCTAATTGATAAATCCATAATGTTCTCACGCCCTCTCTCCGCAACGCTGCTGCTGCTGCTGTTACTCTCCGCAGACATGACGCTTGCTCTCTCAGTCTAACTCACAACTCGCAGTGCGCAAAAATAAAATGAAACTGATTCGCTTCAACAGGGCAACAACAACTGTGGTTAGCAACACTTGTAAATAGCGCCAGACACAAACAAATCAAAACCGAAACCGAAATTGAATCAGTTGTAAAATGAAAAACAATTTATGAGCAGATCTGCTGCGATCAGCCGAGAGCAGATAGAGAGCAGCGCAGCTGATGCCAAGGTGGGGGATAGTTGCAGTCGCAGTCACGTGGTCGCGCTGTCGTCGACGCTGGAGCAATGAGAGTGCTTTTTTCTTGTTGTTGTTGTTGTTGTTTTTGAATGTATGCCAAGTGTGCTTGGTGCTCAGCAGTCATCTCGCTCGCACCATTGCCGCATTATATAAGGCTTATGTAATTGAGAATCGACCAGGCATGCGCACACAGTGAGCAACAAAAATAGAAACCAAAAACAAAAAACAAAAATAAAAGAGATTTTGAATATTTTCGAAAATGATGAGCAATCTTTTGGCGCTCGTTCAGTCTATTTTTGGTAATGCCCACTAAGACAAATGAGTTTCAAATTGCAACAGGATGATCCGTTTGGAATCTAGTATAAGAATACCTTTAAATAATTTTGGAAATTGGGCAAAAAATTTAAAAGCAAAAATTTAAAAAAAAAAGGTGAAAATTGAAAAATACAAAATTTTAGTTTTTTAACTGTCAATTTTTACTTTATTTAAATTCTGTAATTTTAGCATTTTCTTAAATTTTTATTTACTTTTCAATTCCTACAAAACTGTACAAAAATACTTCCCTCACCTATCAAGTGTTTCAACTACTTAGCATTTAAGGTTAAGTATCACCACAATTTGTTTTTTTTTTTTTTCCTATTCAACATTTATAGAAACTCAGGAAAAACAACACACAATCAATTTGATTGACATAAAGTTTAGGAATTTGTGTGGGGGATTATGTTTTTGAGCACTGTACCCAGGCGGTGGGATTAATTCTGAATTCTGAATACCCCTACTTATCACCTACCCCATTAAATTCTGATGTGTACCATGGGCCAATTTTATATAAAAATGTCTATTTTTTTAATTCTAAAAAATATAACAATAAATAGAAAAAAATTGTTAGTAAATTACAACAAAAGAAATATTAACATTTATAGTGTTAAAAGAGTTTTAAGAAACAATTGTTAAAGTTAGTAGAATTTATTACCTGTTTTTGATTGTTCCTCGATAGTTTCCATTTCGTTTGAATTGCATTAAATTTGGAAGAATAGGATTTTGAAAATTCTACCAGAATTTTTGTTGAATTTTTCTGGAATTTCTAATTTTTTCTTCTTTTGAATTTTTTACTAACTTCGCCATGCGATGAGAAAATTGCACCAAAGCAAATTTAGAGTGAACTTCAGTACTTGACAAAATTTTGTTTTCTTTTTAAATTGTTTTTAAATATTTTTTTAATTGATTTTTGAAAATTTCAAATTTTTTATTTCAAATTTCGCGCGCAAATTGCGTTTGTTTCAAATGCATACTTTTAGGCTTGAGTTAATGTAAAAAACCGCAATTAATTTTTGTAGCATACTTTGCAGTGGTTTGCTAATGTAAAATACAGATTCTGTAAAGTACAGTAGCGCAGTCGCCAGTTAAAATATATCTACTTCTGAACAGATTTGAATTTAGTTGTGTACCGTACAATATTTCCTCTCTTGCTTCCTTTATATGAAAAGTGTTAAATTTTGATAAAGAAAAACCCTTACCAAACGAAAATAAGAGATGTACCAATATTTTTAGATTTGTACCATAAGCAGTTAACAGATCACTTTAACATAACATTACACTTTAAGCAGAAGAGCAAACTTACACTTATCGAGCAATATCGATGAATCTTAACTGTGTTCAAATCACAACGAAATATAATTATGGTATTTTTGGACATGTCCGATTTGAAATTGCAATCGCCGAATTACTCTGAAATTAAAAAAAAAATTTATGCCTTTACTGTAGAAAATACTTTACTGGCCAATAAAGGGCTAATTCTATCAAAATTTGAGTTATTTTTAAAGCTTTAACATTATTATATCAATTATTATGTGTATGAATAAGAAAATATTGTCTGTCCAGATTTGTTTTCCTTTTAAAGAAATCTGTCCGTTTTCTGTCTTTTTTTTTGGGTTTTGTATAAAGTCGTTGGCAACACTGGTTTTTACAGTTGTCTAAGTCGTTTTTAACATAATAATGTTAGATTTTAACATTTTTTACTCTCTTGTTGCTTTGCTTTTGCGGTGATTGCTTTGACGCTCATTCGCAAATGAAAAGCTGATCGTGCTGGTTGTGTTATTTGCGGTGTACAATTTAAATATTCGCGAGCCCGCGCTGAGTTTCGTTTAAATTGAGCTTGATTAAAAAGTGGCAACCAAATGAATAATTGAAATTGATATTGAATGCTTGTAAAATTGGCAAAACATCTTTGTGCTGTCAGAAATTAAAACGTGTGTGCATAATTTAGTGAGTGACTGTGCGTGTGTGAGTGTCTGACAATGTGCGTGAAAATATGCACTAAATACAAAATCAAAGCGAAATAGCAAAAACAACAACAATGCCAAATTAAAAGGCGCGCAAAGCAATTAAAAATATCAAAAAAGGAAAAATTATAAGAAAATCAAATCAAATTCCGGTTGTGTGTGTGTGTGTGTGTGTTTAAATATGCAAAATACAATGCAAGCTTTTCCAGCTGCTGCTGCGGACGCGTTGACGCCGCCAGACTTTGATTTCCAGATGCCTTGTCGCTACTTTAAAAGTTCTTTTGCGCGTTCGCTTTCGCTGAACAACAACAACAATGGGAATGGAAGCATCGCTTTGACATTGGCAAAGAAGAAGCAGCACTCTCAGCTGCAACAGGAGGATGAGGAAGAGCAAGAGGAGCTGGACCAATTACAATCGCCCTGCTTGACGCCGCCGCCAGCGCTGCCCGCGAGACGTTACACGACCAGCAGCAGCAGCAACAACAACAACAATTTGACACAATTTAGCACAGCGCCGGCTAATCAGCTGCCACCGCTACAACAACAACAGCAGCAGCAGCAGAGGAATCTGAATCTTGCCGTCGCTTTTTCACTGCAGGTTAGTAACTTGCACGCTTTCATTGAATTTTTTCCTCTGCTTCTCGCTCTTGTTGTACTCCATGTCTCCTGCTTTTTCTTGGCATGTCAGGTAGGGCTGTCAGAAAAAAAAGCTGTTCTACTGGGGAGTAGGTCAGAGCTAAATTTTTATGAAATAATCAGAAAATAAGGCTGTGTATTTTTTCATGTATAAACAATTTATTTATTAATATTAAGTGAGCAAATTAATGTTCTACACAAAAAAATTGTTTGATTTGTTCCAGGAATTGGTCTTTGAAAATAAGCAGAAAAAAGCTAATCTGGCAACACTGACGCTGCCAGGCTTTGTTTTCTGCTTGTTGTTGTTTTGCCTTTTGCAAAAAGTTTAGTTTCCTTTTTAGAGCAACTGGATATTTATGTCACCTTGTTGTTTTGTCCGTCCATTCGTTCACTTGTCCGCCTCTCTGCCTCTTCTTCTTGTACGTAGCCTTGATAGCCTGCCGCCTCTCCGCCAGCTCCCTTTGTGATGAATAAAACTGGAGAGCTGACGATGAGAGAGAGAGAAAGAGAGACCTTTCAGCTCCAGGAGGGTGGCCATGTTATGACAAACTTTTTAAGGTCAAGTTGATTTATGTGCGAAAATGTAATGGATGATATCTTAAGTGCATGTGTGTGTGTGTGGGAGTGAGTGTGTCAGAAAGAGATAGCAGTTTGATCAACTTGAGATGGAGAGAGACTTTTAGCATTGACATGAATGAAGTTTGTTCAATTGAGCAATTGCCGTTAGAATTCGGTTACTCTCTTTGAGCACACACATGTGTGGGTGTGTGTGTGTGTGTGTGTGAGAGAGATATATATCAATTACTTGCTGTACTAAAAGACAACAAGCCTAAATAGTTGAATAAATGGTGTCATTAAAAACAAATGGACATTTCAGACATGATATAAGGAATTTATAATTTGATGTCAGTTATTTATGTACAGATCTCAGTTCTAAGCAGGAATTATGGGCTATTTTTTTGACTTAAAAATTGTGCTCCGCAGAAAGAAATACGAATGTCACAGACAGTTTAAAGTTTGTCTGTTTTTAGGCCTAAACAAATTGCCTCAATTAGCCTAAATGTCAATTTAGTTGCTGGTACGCAAATTGGCAATACTTATTTTGGTCATGGTCTAAAACGTTCAAAATGAAGACATTTGATATGACAATCTTAAAGTCAAAGCACGTTATAAAACGACGACGCTAGATGGCGCCAGCTTAAGTTAAGTTGACCATAAGCAGGAACCGTAACGATTATAAACATTATTAAATAACTTAAACTTAAAAATTTGATTGTATGTTTTTTGTTTTTTTATGTTCATTTATTTCTTATTATCTGATTTTTTTTAAAATAGTTTTTGAATGTTTTAAAAATTTCAAAATATTTGTATTGATTCTTATTTGGATTTTTGATCATTTAAAAAAGATATAAAATTAATTTGCCATCTAAAAATATTTGTTTTTGAGATTTGCGCAGCGATGCAGCTAATTTATATCAGGTTTTGGTTTTTTTTTTGAAACTCGCAACTCTTTTATTTGTAATTGGTATTGGGTAATCCGTAATCCATCATACGTAATTCGTAATCTGCAATCTGCTCGTAATTGACCAACTATTGAAGCTGTCGCCAAACGGAATCCGAATCCAAAGTCGAGTCCGAATCCGAAGTTGAATCCCAAAGCTGCGATGCGTCGACTGTTTTGACAGCAGCTGTCGACTGTCGATGCGGTTTTTCTTTGGCCAATTGAAAGTGAAAACCCAACTGAAAATGCAATGAACTCTTGGGCATGCCAAGGCGGCAAAACAACTCCTCCCTCCTCCTCCCACTCCCACACAGCTGTTAGCGGGAGGGGGTAGGTGGAGAAGTTGGCCAAAAGACACGGCGAAAGCGTTAGTTGTGTGAGTCGAGCAGCTGCGTTAGAAAAATTCAAATTATGCGCCATTGAAGTGTGGCCAACAATAACAACAACAGCAACAACAATAAGTATCTAGTGACAATCATAAAGAAAAATAATAATAAAATAAAAATAATAAACAACTAACAACTAACGTCTGCTGCTGCTTTTACCCATTACGATTTTAACGGTATCTATTAAAGCCACAAATCTTGGCGACATTTCGTAATGAGGCAGTCGCCACACAGTGCACACTGGCACAAAATTGTGTAAAAAGACCGTTTAAATAAATAAGTAAAAATAATAAATAAAATGAATTAGTTAGGACAAAATATTTTGATTCTTTATTTATTATTTCTTAACAAAAAAAAAATTTTTTTAATTGAAATTTTTTTTTAACTTTTGGTCAAGAGTATTTAGAAGAATTTTGCACACTGTGCAGTGGCAAAACAGGCATATCTTATTGCAAAATAAAGAGAGAGAGACAGAGATAGATAGACAAAAAGACAATCAAATTTGCTGAAAAGTATCTGGCAGATACATTCGTATCTCGTAATCGTGCCACCTTTTGTTGCCTTGTCTTGTCGGCTCCCAGGTAATTTCCATGTTTTCATACATTTTTCCCCCTAATCCTAAACTCAATCATTAAATTATGTTCGACCTTTGACGCCTTTAAAAAAAATGGCCAAATGAAAGGCGGCGTTAACGTAAATATAAAATTCCATTTGCCAGTTTTAGCCAACAAACAAAAATATTCTACGGCTAATTACAGGCAAGCAGGTATTTGTAGAAGGAATGCCGATTTGGCCTGGCCTAATGATAGCCCACCTCCTCCTGCTTTTGGCCGAGTTTATAAACAACAATTCAGTTGAATGTTTATGGCCTGAATTATTAACAATTTGGCAGGTTATTAATGAAGTATTTGGAATGGTGGAAAATTTACGTATTTTTTTTATTTTTTCCTATTTGGTTTGTTTTGCTCTTGGCCATGAAAACAGCAGGAAGAAATTGGTATAACAAAATGTATTTAACGGATTATTTGAGGTCATTGTTATATAATGTAGTAGAATAATAATGATAATAATAATAGAACTTGATAATTTTAAAAGTTTGTATTTAGTTTGCTTTAAAAATTAAACTTAACATTAATTTATAGAATTTATCCTGTTTCACTTAATTATGTATCTTGGATATTTTCATGCATAAAGTTAAGTTTTTCTGGTTTTATTATAATCTTGATAATTATGCTAAACTTTGTTATGCCTGAATTTCACTTAATATTGAATTTTTTTCCTTCAAATTGCTTTCCAAGAACTTTTGAAATTTATGCAACGCACTTTGAAGTTGAATCAATATTTTTCCGACTTGCTTTACTTTATTTATGGCAATCCGAAAAATACGAGAATACGAGAATATATTGGCTGGCACTTTGTTAAGGAGCAGAGACATGAAATCCCAACATCATTATGGCTATATATATACAATATATATAGATGTGCGAGTTGTGAGATTTTTGCTGCTTGCAATTGGAAATTGGCAAAGGAAAATGCCACCATGCAAAATACACATTTCCATTTGCCACGTCAATCCGCAGGTTAAAAGGCGAAAAAGAAATAAATGCGACTGTTGATTTTGCATATTGTGAGGCAAAAAAAGATCGGACAGATCCCACAATAAATTCATCTCAAAGAACGAGGAAAAATTCTTCACTCTTCATTCGCGAAGAAGCCAAGTGTTGTGTATTTATTTATAGTCGAAGTTAGTGCGTATCGCGAAAATAGTTTAATGGCTATATCTACAGTCCGATTCAGATACAGATTCAAATTCAGATTCAGACATATTCTCGTATTTATGTTATTTTTGCATGAGGGAAAATTGCATGTGGAAAATTCGAGATAAATGAAAATGGAAATGGGTTAACATGTTTTATTCATGAGTTGAAAATCAGGCAGAGCAGGCAATGAATGAAATAAATCTAGCAACAATGTAGAATAGATAAAGATAGAGAAACAGACGGAGATAGCAGGGACTAAAAGAGAAAGAAATCATAACAATTTAGTTTCTTCATTGAATATAAAAAGAGACTCAACGGCAATTTTTTGCAATGTGTTATTGCAACTGTCAAGACAATTTGTGAAACGGTTCCCGAAATTCCAAACTAAAAATGCAGCAAAGAAAAAGAAAGGCACAATGGAGAGAGAAGAGTGCGGAGACAGCGGAGAATGGTGCGTGTCTCGGCTAGACGTCATTTAAATTCTACAGACTACTCTGGCACTTTAATAGATCTCTTTATAGTACGAGTGGTTTATGCCGAAGCTATTTTTATCAAATCATACTGTCAAAAATACTGAAATACATTTTTGATTGATTTGGTATTATTGTAGTTTTTTTTTTTTTTTTACAATTTAATTTGTCTCTTTATATTATTGAATTTAATCATTACTTCATAATTGTTATTAAATAAAAATAAAAAATCAAAGTTAAATTTAAGGTTTGGTTTTTTAATGTATGCATTTAATATTATGTTATCCTATAATATGCACATATACTAATACTTTTATTTATAAAAAAAGAGTATTGAGTTTTTAGTAATCCATTGCACTTTTTCTCACATTTTTCTTTAAATAAAATACATGTCTGTTGAAATCGGACAAAGCCAAAGATAACTAACTTACTGACTAACTAACTAACTAACTAAATAACTAACTAACTGCTAGTTCGAGTGTTGTTATCCATATGGATAACTTCAAAGTCTTGGCCAAGTTTTGGTTGTGTGAAATCGTCGCCTGCTCATTAGGTATTTTCCATGCCGGAAACTATTTGACCATAATATTTGGTCATTTTGGAGCAGGTTGTTGTTGCTGTGGCTGCGCCTTGTTGGCCAATTAAGCCATTTCCATTGCCAATTCCATTTCCATGGCATCTCCGCGACGGACAACGGCAATCTGTCAGCATCGAAGCCTTTGATTGACACATTGATACAGTTTTTTTTCTCTCTCTTTCTTTTTATTTTGGCAGTTGGGTAACGAGTTGGCTTAAAAAGGCATGTGGCATGTAGCGACAGGTTTCTGCCATGGGTGTAGGCCACATTTGGTTCGACTTTATTTGCGTTTAGGCCATCATTTAAATGCCAGTCGAATCAACTACAGCAATGGCCACACAATTAGCTGTTTGCCATTGAAAACGTTTCAAGTTGGAACTAAATGGAGTCTTCTGAGTGCCTCAAGTGCCTGGCCAAGAGCCATGAAATTGCACTTGAGCATTGGGGGAATCTCTGGGATGGTTTCCCAGCCAGAGTGGGCATAATTGCCATAAGTATCTCCATTGTCTTGAGAAGAAAGTTCTTCACATTAGCATTTTAAAATCAAATAATTTATAATTTATAATATAATTTAATTTATAAATAGTTGTGAAAAATTGTAGCCTTATAGCTCTTACCGTTTTGGGGTTCAGAGTAATTAGTATTTTATTTGAGATGGTCTAATACATCCTGACAAAATTTGGTTGAAATCGGACTACTATATCATGTAGCTGCCATAGGAACGATCAGTCGAACATCAAGTCTTAGTATGAAAAACTTATGTTTATTTTTAAGATATCTGAACTAATAGCGATATATATATAATTTTATTTTAAGCAGTGTTTGCTTTTCCAAAATAATTACGGGGTCTCCGACAGTCGATTATGCTCGACTGTAGCACCGTCCACTAGTTTCATTTAACATTATAGCCAGAAAAATTGAAAGAATCTTAGCTTGTATTTCTTTTCAATATTTGGTTTGGTGAACTCTTTATTTTTATGCTGCGCATTTTACTTATTTTGTATTCGAAAAATAAAAAAAAAAACACGTTTCACACGCTACGCAAAGAACTCATCATCCCCTAAGTTGAGTGATTCATGGAACCAAAATAAAACTTCCAAAACAAATGAAAATTTCCCACCATATTATTAACATTCACTCACACACTTTCCGAGTTGATTTGTCTCTCATTCTTCTGCTCTGAGCTTCTCTTTAAATGCGTTTTAATTTAAACGTTGTTAATTTAGTTGTTACGCTTGAAACAATCCTAACAAACGGATCAAAGCATCAGCAACTAGATAAAAGATAAAAAAAAGTATAAAAGTTTTTTTCTGTTTTCAAAGAAATTTCCAAGTTACATGAGCAATAATAATTTCACCAAAGAAATGAAACCAAAATGAAGACAGCTAAACTAAAGAAAGGGGAAGGGAAATGGGAAAAGGGAAATGACGATATCAGCAATCCTTTTGATTTCTTCTTGAATGCTGACAACTCTAATTGTACGTCATGCTAAACAGCTACAACAACAACTACAGATAACTTTTAACTGCCTTTGTTGTTGTTTAGAATTTATTATTTCCGCCAACATGTTGCACGACAAAAAAACACAAAAAACAACGAAAAAACGTAAAAAAGAAAAGACTTGACAGGCGTGCGATGTTCCATTGAGTCATATTGGAAGTCACATTGGGGCCAAAGACCGAAAAACTGAACTAAAATAATTTATTTTAACTAAAAACTTTATTATTTATTTAAAGGTTAAGAAAAACCACAGTTTTGTGACGTTTGATTTGTAAGATATTATTTGGAATTTCTAATGAATATTTTTAAGAAAATCAATCATTGATACAAAGTATCGGGAAGTTAGTTTAAGAAAATTTTAACTAATACATATTTTTAAGAAAATCAAAATTGATTAATAAATTAATAAACAAAGAATCAAGAAATTAGTTTAAGAATTTAAGAAAATTTAAACTAATATTTTTAAGAAAATTAATCATTAAAAAATAATATACAAAGTATCAGAAAATTATTTTATGCATTTAGTGGAATTTGGTTAATCAAACCAATTTACGCATGAAAAAATAGTTATTATTAAAATTCAAACTAAATATATACGGTGATGGACAAACTAATAGAAACGACAGACACTTTAAACCAACTTTTTAAAAATATGATAAAATGAAGTAAAAATAATGAAACGAAAAGAAAACAATAAAGCTTTTACCTAAGAGATTTTAAAAATAAAAACTAAAGTGATTGTTTCTATTATTTTTTCTATCATCGTATGACAATTTAATTAATATTTTGATATTTGTTTTTGTTTTGTTCTAGACAATTCTCTAGCAAACTACATTTAAGGTTTTTGCCAATTCAGACCAGGGTGCAACGTCGACAGAGCAACAGGTACGCATGCGCAACGTTGACGTCGACGTCGACGTCGCTGCTGTCGCTGTCGTTGAGGGTGGTTGCTGAAGGGGAACGCGACAAACGCAGCGAAACGCGTTCACTGCGGGCTGCTGTTTTACTTTAATTTGGTCTACCTTGTAGTTGTTGTTGTTTCAGTTGTTGTTGTTGCTGCTGTTGTTGCTGCTGTTATCGGCACAATTCCGCCTTTTGAAATTTGCTGCTCTGTTGAGCTTTTTTCTAGTTTTTTTTTGTTATTTTATACGCTGTTTTTTTTACACTTGACAAACTCTGCCAAAAGAGGGAGTGAGGGAGAAAAAGAAAGGTAGAGAAAGAGACAGAGACAGAGTGAGAGAGAGAGAGGGGGGTTGAAGGGGAATATATTAATGCACTTGTTTCAAAGTTGACTTATGAGCTCAAAGCATAACCTCAAACATTCGTAATAATCGAATAAATTTAATAATAGTAATTTGGCTTTAAAAATAAATTAACCAATCAATAATAAGATATTTATGACAGTCGGACGAACAAGCCAAATTCGGCAATAACAAAATAAAAGACATTGAAGCTGCCGCTGACGGTGACTTTTTTATTTATTTGGTGGATCTTATTGATTTAAACTGAACTCAGTTTTATGCCGCAAATAAATGGCTCCCCATGGCCAAATAGATGCACTTTACACTGGAATATTGTTTTTTTTTTATTATTGTTGGCCAACTCTTTAACCGAAGGTTGATATCATCTTTTCAATTACTTAAAAAAAAGTATCTTCAAGTCGTTTGTTTAAGCTTCGAAAACAACAAAGGCAAACAGACAATCATTTCCTTGGTCAAAGCTATCATCCAACGATATCTGCATGCCGCGAGGGATGGCTATAAAAATAATACAAAAATAAATAAAAGAAAATACCTTAACAATTTGCTATTACAATTTTGTTATGGCAAATACTCAAAACTAATTTCATGGATTTAGTGTAAAGCTGTATGCAAGCAAACAGCAAAAGTTGAGATGCTCGTAATAAGGTCAAATGTGTAGTCCCCATAAAGGTCACGGAAACGTGGGCGGTGGGAGTTGAATTGGAACTGTGGGTGGGCGGGGCGGTATCTGAATTTGAATTTGAATGCAACATAGCGACGACATTGCACCCAAGCGCCCCCAGGCGGCCAACAGCGACGAAACGAGAAGACCAAAAAGACCGAGACCTCGACGTTTTTGTTGTCGTCACAGTCACAGTCCTTTCCGCAAACGAAACAAAACGAAAAGCCAACAAAAGTGAAGCGTACGACTAGCAGATACCGTGTGGCAGTTATTTATTATTTTAAATTATCTATTGTATTTATGTAATGTCATTTAAAGGACTACAAACTCTATTTTTTATGATATAAATGTCGCAGCTACGTTGTGTGAAAAATTCAGTTTTATAGCTTTAACCGTTTGGCGTACACGTTGATTCTCAGACAGAGTTTTATATATAAAAAGAGAGCGAATTCATTCAACCATTATATGAAATTAAAAAGTTTTAATGAAAATAAAGTTGCAAAGTTAAGCATTTAACAACATTTGTAAAATCTATAAAATACAATTAAAGGATTCTATTTTAAAGGTAAAAAATAGTTAAAAAAAAAAAAATTCTCTGAATTTAAAACATTAGAGTTAATAGAAAATCAAAGTAAGGAAATTTGTCATTAATATTAGTATATCATCAATAAATTTCTGTGGCATACTCAAAAATTGGTGGGAAATCCCCTTTTTAGCCTTTTTGGTTACAGGGTACAAATAGCTGAAAACAAAACAATGTAAGAGAAAAACGTTGAAATAATGACAGCCCCAGGAGGAGGGCTGGCTCTGATCTTTTTTGTTTTTTGTTTCTTTTTTTTTAGTATCATTTTAGCTTTTTTCAGCTTTGTTTTTTGGGGAGTGTGTGCTGATGGCGACGGATGGGTGGGAAGAGGAGGGGAAGGAAGGCGACTCTGACAACTGTGGCTTGATGCTGAAATCAAAACACGGCTGCAAACAATGCAACAGACAAAAAAGTGCAATGCGCTGCAAGACAATAGCGCAATGAGCAAGAGAGAGGGAGAGAGAGGAAGGGGAGGAGGAGGGGAGGAGGAGGGGAGGCAACGCATATTTTCTATATGGACCATTAATGAAAATGGCCAAGAGAGCAGAGAGGGGGCACGAAGAAGAAGAAGAGGAGACTGGGTGCCCGCATTGTTTTCATTTCAGAAAACTGCTACATTTTCGCATGCTTAATTATGGCCATTGACATGCAACGTGCAACGTGTTGCACGGCCATCGCATCGCATCTACGAGATACAAACTAATAAGCATTGTGTTGGCCCAGTATCAACAAAAATAAACACTGGCTTATCAATTTGTGACAATCTGAGCTAGGGATTAGTGTATATAGACCGACTTCCATAACTCAATTTTCTATAACTCGAATTTTCTTAAACGCGAACCAAATACAAATTCCTTAAGTCAAAGTCTCTATAATTCGAACTTTATCTTTAGATAGTTATAATTCGAGTTAGGGAAGTTCGACTGTATTTTTATCTTATTCCATTTTTAGCTTTATTCATTCAACTTCAACTAAAAGCAGTGGTCAAAATAGCATTCAAAAAGGTTTAAAAAAATTTAAAACCATGTATTTTAAATGAGCTATTTAATGTTTTTTTTTTTTTTAATGCAATGGAATATATGCATTTTTATTAAATTTTAAACAGCAGCACGTAAACAACATCTACAAAATGCACCAAATGCGTGAGCAGTGAATAAAAAAGTCGCCGTCAGCGCGAGCTGCAAATGTATGTAGATTGATGGAAAAAATAATAAAAAAGATAATTTTGTTTTTCTAAAACTGCTGCTGGAAAAATATTTTTTTTTAGATTTTTTTACTTAATACTTATTAGGCAATGTTTCAAAACTTAACATATAATTAAGTAATTATTTTAAAATGTCAAAATGACTGTAGTTTCTATTATTTTTGCTTTCACTGTATTTTGGTGTTGTAGAATTTTGTATTTTTTATTATTTGTGCATTGTTATTATAAATTTACCTGTATGTTTGAGTGCTTGCGCGTATCGCTGACGACACTAACTAGTGGGCAATTAACAGTCTAGCAGCTTTCTTGGGTGTTTTTGCTGTTATTGTTGCTGCCACAGGCGGAGGCACAGTCAGAGGTCCGCAGGGCCTATCAAATTAATCATGCGGCTGTATCGCATTTCGTATCGCAAGCAAAACAACTCGACGAAACAGAAACGAAGCGATTTGCAGTTACATTTATAGCTCAATTCGTTGCTGCCACCCATTTATGTTGCCATTTGCCATTTGCCACATGTGGTACACAGACAGACAGACAGACAGCACTTGGTTTGGAATTTATCTTTTTTGGCTGCGACATAAATTAACTCAGCATTCGCAAAGTTTGGAATCGCCTGGAGGGGTCTAAAGTTGAGGTGCACTTTTTGGAGTACTCGTTAAATTTAGACTCTACATTGCAGCAGCTACTGTATCTCGTGTTTCGAATCTGTATTTGTATCTTTATCCACTTAGTGGCTCATAAATCAGCTAACTTTATTTACTGTTTGTGTACGGCTTCGCTTTGCCCATATTTTAATTAGTTTTTGCACTTTTAAAATGCGTTGATTTTGTTGTAAATTAAACACTTTAGTGTCTTTTATTCTTGGATGCGTCAAATCGCTTCCGTTTGCTTGCTTTTGATGTGTGCGATAAACTTAAGATGAGAGTTGGATGGATTTAAGAGTCTTTTTATCACTTTGCACCCTTGCTAAAGTTACCTTACTTAAACTACTACTATACTTATCGATTAGACAATCGGTCTCTTGAGGCAAACCATTATTGATGCTTTTAGCTTTAAGCCAGTTTTGTCCAAAATTTCTAAATTACCTTCCTATATGGGCTATTCCTGGGTTGCGGACGTTACATTTGTACGCAAATTTTTATGTTTAAACTGTTGCAGCTCGCGTTCAGATCGGTGAATTTTAATGTAATTTTCTGGAAAATGCATTTCATTGAGAATGCTATAAAACCTATTTTAAGATAAAAGCCTAACTGTTTTTGGAAAAAAATTAGGCTTGCTGAAAGTTTGGTTGCGGACGTTACAAAAAATGGAAGTCGATTTGAGGTTAACGTGCATTTACGCGTATATTAGCGAATTTTGCATTATAAACAAAACATATCCAAATACAACAACTTAACTGGAATATATGACCATATCAATCCAGCATCAAAAATACAGATAAGTAGTCTCGATAATTAAAAATCTTAGTTTTTGTCAGGTGCGGACGTTACGTTACGGACGTTACACTTTTTACACTCATACTTTCGTTCAAATTATTAATATATATTAAATATCTATTCGATACAGTTTTTATCTTAAATAAAAGAAAATGAATCAAAGTTTATGATGTGCTAAGCGCTAAACACTCAGACGACCGTTTGGCCAACTTTTTTTGCCATTGAAAATACCCTTTTTTTTTACAAGAAATATTAAAATTAAGAGGCAAAAAGAGGAATTAATTGATAAGGCTCGGCCATGAAAAACCAAACCACCGTAAAACCTTTTTTATTTTGTAATTTTAAGCCCAAAAATTTATTCTATCAAAACAAAAAACAACTATTATTAAAAAACATGCAGTTTTTTCACAAAATTAAGTTTTCGCCCTTGGTTTAAAAATTTCCGGAATAGCCCATATGGGATAGGAGCTCATAATTCTGCCGGCGTCGAAGCCGACATACGTATAGAGAGAGGGAATTCGTGTGTACTATAAATAGCACATTCGTCGACTTGTGCTCTCACGACGCATGTGTTTGGCTTTTTATTCGCTCACCAAGTATCTGATCGGCTGAAGCTTTTCGAGGTCAGTCGCTGAACTGAGAGAGAGACCGCACAGCGCTTGACTTTTAACATATAGTGCAACCATTGCGACAGTACGAATATCCTTTCATTTCATTTTTTCAGTGTAAAGCAGTAAAACGTTTCGTTGACTGCGTGCTTCGCAAATCTATGTTATATGTAAATCCTTTTAATTATTAGTTTAAACTCTTTAGGTCTAATTTGATTTAAACACATGAATAAATGACAATTGCTCGTATTAAACACATTTAATTAAAATTAAAATCTTTTCACTTCCTGTCTTGGCCGAAACTCTGTCTGTTTCGTATTGACCAAAACGTTATGATGCACAATTATTATAAATTAAAATCCTGCTTTGGCTAAGCCATAATGGCCAAAATGCTGTGTGTGGCCAACAAGTTTGGCTCTAATGAGCCGACACAAGCACACATTAAATGTATGTTATATAGTTCAATTATACAATTTTCAGCTTCCAGACATGAATTAATATGTGTGTGTGAGTGTGTGTGTTAAAAGGCAATTAAACGCAATTAGCCAATTAGCAATGGGTCATCAGCAGTCGCCAAGAACTGGCCAAGAGTTGATGCAACAAAAACAACAACAACAACATTGCCAACAACTTCCGTTAGAATTAAAAACAAAAAAAAAAACAAATTTAAAATGCTGTGCGTTATGTTTTTGTTTTTTATATTTTCATTTTTTATTTTCAACTCTGAGCGTGCAAATTGCTGTCCCAATTTTTCAAGCATAAAAAAACTGACGACCGCTAGAAATAAAGAGAGAGGGAGAGGGTGAGGGAGAGAGAGAGAGGCAATGAAGGCGCCAAAGAGCTTATGAAGTCACTTAAAAATACCTAAAAAGCAAAAAAAAAAAACAAAAATATTATTTATTTTTATTTATACTATTATGCTAGACGTACATATAAATTTTGAAATCAACAAACGCGAGTTAAGAGACATAAAAAAAGAATTATTATGCAATTTTGTTAAATTTTCATGATAGTTGCTTTTTTTTGGTCTCCTTGGTATCTCTTGGAGCTTTATAAGGTGAAAACGCTTGGCTGGGCAGCTGAAAGAAAAGAGTTAAGAGATGACCTAACAGAGGCCAAAGAACTTGTTGAATATGCGAATGAGTTGAAGAAGAAGAAGAAGATGGGATAGGTTGGGATGGGTTACTATAAAATGAGGTCTAAGAACTGAAAGTTGCTTTCTTCCATCTTGGGATTGTCATAAAATCAATTATCACAGCTGCCAGTTGTGGTTTAGAGATGGGTAGTATCGATAAGTTTTTTTTATTAATCAGTTAAATTTAAAAACATAAAATATACGTTATTTTGTTTTAGAATTTCAATAGAAAATGTCAATATGAGTAGGAATGCTTTTCAATCATACCTGTTAAATTTCGATTAGGATTACTAATCAATTAGATTATTTTTCGAAATAATCGTAGTGATTATATAATTCACTGTTGAAAAATTTGTGATTATTTAATGATTACGATTACCAAAAATCAAAAAAAAAATCGAAGATTATTACAATTATTCAAAAAAATCAGATATAATCAAAAATAATCAAAAATAATCGTTTTGATTATTTCCGATTTTTTCCTGATTATTTCTGATTATTTTAGCTTTTTTAGATTATTCATGATTTTTTAGTAAAAAACCAAATTATTTTCAATTTTCACAATCAAAGTAGCCAAAGCTTTTGATTTTAGTAGCTCACTAGTTAGAGTTGACGACCTGTTATACTCCGAACTTTCAATGTTGAGGTTCGATTCTCCTTATGTGTGAAGACTTTTTTTAAAATCTGCTTTGATGAAATTTTTTGTGTAAAAAGTGATTTATTTTTGTTGGTTTTTTTGAATCATCGAAATATGTAATAATATTTGGTACGTATTGATGGCGGAACAGGAGGAGCGCTCAAGAGGTCTACATTTGTGGCGTATACACTCGAAAACAAGATATTCTAGTGGTTGGATTAATATCCGCACAAAAAAAGACTTGCCGACTATGTACATCTGCAGTAAGTTCATGCAAGTGATTGTACAAGTACAAGTAATGCCCTTATTACAGGTCAAATGCGAATGATCAAATTTACATATGTAAGGGCTTTATTCAACCAGTACAAAAGCAACTAAATATAATCAAAAGCCTTGGCTACTTGGTTGTAAAAATTAAAAATAATTTGATTTTTACTAGAAAATCATGAATAATCTTAAAAAGCTAAAATAATCAGAAATAATCAGGAAAAAATCGGAAATAATCAAAACGATTATTTTTGATTATTTTTGATTATTTCTGATTTTTTTTGAATAATTGTAATAATCTTCGATTTTTTTTTGATTTTCGGTAATCGTAATCATTAAATAATTGGGCAAAACCTAAAATAATCGTAATTTAATCATTAGTTCGACTTTTAAATAAAAATAATCTAATTACTAATGATTATGATTACTAATCTTTATTTAACAGGTATGTTTTCAATATCGATTCGTTTGTTATTAAACAGTTAAATTCAAAAATATGAAATTAAAAAATTCCACTTCACATTTAAAAAAAAAATGTAAGATGAAAATATTTTTCGATATATTGTACTCGATATCGATAAGTTTGTTTTTAATCAGCTACATTTTATTTAAAATTGCATAAATTAAAATTTATTTTTCGATATATCGTGTTCAAAATCTACGACTCTTACAAATAGCACAATGAATTGATGTATTTTTAAATTTCAGTATCGTGTACCTCTATCGATATAAACATTTTAATACCCTTACCTAAAGCAACCTATCCATATTGATCGAGTAATAAATTTAACGTGGCTTTTTTCACATGCATTTTTGATTTTGACAGTTCAATGAACTTTTGAATCAAATTCAATGAGAAAAAAGAGTGAATATATTGACGAGACGAGAGATTTACTATTTATGTGTATATTATACGGAGATGTACATAACATCGCGTGATTTATAAATAATGTAAGATCCCCAAGGTTCGTCTTTCTCCCGGTCCCTCTTCTTGATCCCCTTGTCTTCCCTTCTTCCCACGACTTCACGTTCAGCATTTTAAAAGCAATTTCCACAGCTATTTCAGTTTATGTGCAATTTTGAAATTTATGCTAACGGGCAGTAAAGTTTTATGAGTGGCTTCTGGGGTAGCCACAGTGAAGCCTGTGTCTAAGCGAATAGAATGCCAAATTGAATTTGGCTGGTCAACTATGAAATTAAATGTGATAATTGGCGAATTAAATGTGAGTAAAATAATTCATGACCAAATTATAATATCCTTAACAGGGATATAAAAGAGTAAAGTCTCGTCACACAAATGAAGTCAGCGAAGTGAACCAATTAAATTGCAGCTGCTGCAAGTGCAACATCCACATCCAGATTCACATTCACATTCACATTCACATCGACAGCAGCGTCAGTTGCAAATTAATGTTACTTCACACACTGAATTATGAGGTTGCCACAAGCGGCGCATAAATAAAATCAGTCTACCGAACCCAACGCCACGACACGGCCCAAAAGAATCAAAACACAAACCGGCAACGTACAACGTGCAAAAAGCAAAAACTGAACTGAAAAATGTAATGGAAATACAAAAAAAAATCATGACGAATTTGAAATACTCTACAAAACAAGTGACATTTACAAAAAATATTTAATTGAAATCTAAATTAGTGAATTTGTAGCAAATGTTTGTTCATTAGTTTTTTAATTCGTTTTAAATATTCATCAGAGTACAAAAATTAGGAAAAACAAGCAGGAAAGGCTATAGCCATTTTCACGACTATAGGACACCAGTTACTTATTTAAATATGGGCTATTCCGGAAATTTTTAAACCAAGGGCGAAAACTTAATTTTGTGAAAAAACTGCATGTTTTTTAATAATAGTTGTTTTTTGTTTTGATAGAATAAATTTTTGGGCTTAAAATTACAAAATAAAAAAGGTTTTACGGTGGTTTGGTTTTTCATGGCCGAGCCTTATTAATTAATTCCACTTTTTGCCTCTTAATTTCAATATTTCTTGTAAAAAAAGGGTATTTTCAATGGCCAAAAAAGTTGGTAAAACAGTCGTCTGAGTGTTTAGCGCTTAGCTCATCTTAAACTTTGTTTCATTTTCTTTTATTTAAGATAAAAACTGTATCGAATAGACATTTAAAATATATTAATAATTTGAAAGAAAGTATGAGTGTAAAAAGTGTTACGTCCGCAACGTAACGTCCGCAACTGACAAAAACTAAGATTTTTAATTAACGAGACTACTTATCTGTATTTTTGATGCTGGATTGATATGGTCAAATATTCCAGTTAATTTGTTGTATTTGGATATTTTTTGTTTATAATGCGAAATTCGCTAATATATGCGCTAATGCACGTTAACCTCAAATCGACTTCCATTTTTTGTAACGTCCGCAACCAAACTTTCAGCAAGCCTAATTTTTTTCCAAAAACAATTAGGCTTTTATCTTAAAGTAGGATTGATAGCATTCTAAATGAAATGCATTTTCCAGAAAATTACATAAAAATTCACCGATCTGAACGCGAGCTGCAACAGTTTAAACATAAAAATATGCGTACAAATGTAACGTCCGCAACCCAGGAATAGCCCATATACGTACTATATTTTTTATTTCATACTTTTAGACAGTTACTTTGCTTGAAACTTAAATCAACCATAACTACCGTTCTGTTTGGCAGATCTTGTTGCGATTCAGTAAGATGAAAATTAATAACATTAGTTAACCAAAAATACGTAGAATACTCTTTTTATTTTATTTGGCAATAACAAGTTGAGCAACCAAATTAGAAACAATGTTAATAGGAAGCATAAACTAAGCAAATCAATTGAAAATTTTATGTATGTTTTTACAAAATTTTTGCCACTACTCTTTAATATTTTGGTTATTTGGTTACACTTTTAGCGAGAATATAAGAATACCGTAACTTTGAAGGGCAACGGAATCGTGCAGAACTTTTGCCCGCGTCGTCATCACCTTTGTTGTTGTTGTTGTAGTTGTAGTTGTAGTTGTAGTTGTATTTGTGAGCTCATCACGTATGCAGGGCGCGCATTATGTTTGGATTTTTTTTACCTGACTGCCAAACCCCCTCCCCCCCTCCTCCTCTCTCTTCCCTCTTCATTTCTCCCTCCTCTCACAGAGCAAAGAAGCGGTAAAATTTGCTGCACGAGTGTCGAACCTATTTGTAGTTATCAGAAAATTAAAAAGAACGTGCGCTCGTGAAGGAAGCGAGAGGGGGAAACGTAGTGGGGGGGAACGCGGCAGTGAGACAGAGAGAGGGAGAGAGTAAGAGAGGGAGGGAGAGGGAGAGAGTGAGGCAGAGTGATTGAGAGAGGCAATGCGACGACGCGCAGTCGTGCGATTCTAACTGTGCTTTTTCAGTAAGTGAATTAAATTTATGGCAAGCAGGCTGAAAATTGTTAAAGTCAATGAGCCAATAAGCCAATAGGCCAACCGACAAGAGCAGCTCAAAAATATCTTGGCTGATGGCTCTATGACCAGCAAAAATCACAGCTATGTTGTCTTGAAAACAAAGCCTGCACCAGGGATTAAAAATCTAACCGAAAGCGTAACCTTTAACCGGTAAAAACCGATTGAAATTTAAAACCGTAACCGAAAAAAAAAATATTTTCATTTGACCGAAACCTTAAAGCCGAAACTCTGTAAACCGAATTAACCGTTTAGTATACGTTTCATTTATAAGGGTTTATTTCCGTTTTTCATAAATAATATATAACTTATAAAAAACTAAACTTATAAAAGTCTAGTGACGAAAACATTTTCATGCCCCAAAATTTCTGATATTCAATATTGTGACGAATAATATTAAATTTTACACATGAATGTCTAAAAAAAAAATTTTAGTCACTAGTCACATTGCGCTAAATTTTTCATACCTAATAAATAGAACTTTTTTGCGCAGTGCCAGTGACAAATTATTTTTTTTTTAATAATTCATGTGTAAAATTTAATATTATTCGTCACAAAATTGGATATGGGCTATTCCTGGGTTGCGGACGTTACATTTGTACGCAAATTTGTATGTTTAAACTGTTGCAGCTCGCGTTCAGATCGGTGAATTTTAATGTAATTTTCTGGAAAACGCATTTCATTGAGAATGCTATAAAACCTATTTTAAGATAAAAGCCTAACTGTTTTTGGAAAAAAATTAGGCTTGCTAAAAGTTTGGTTGCGGACGTTACAAAAAATTGAAGTCGATTTGAGGTTAACGTGCATTTGCGCGTATATTAGCGATTTTTGCATTATAAAAAATATCCAAATACAACAAATGAACTGGAATGTATGACCATATCAATCCAGCATCAAAAATACAAATAAGTAGTCTCGTTAATTAAAAATCTTAGTTTTTGTCAGTTGCGGACGTTACGTTACGGACGTAACACTTTTTACACTCATACTTTCTTTCAAATTATTAATATATTTTAAATGTCTATTCGATACAGTTTTTATCTTAAATTAAAAAAAATGAAACAAAGTTTAAGATGAGCTAAGCGCTAAACACTCAGACTACCGTTTTGCCAACTTTTTTGGCCATTGAAAATACCCTTTTTTTTTACAAAAAATATTGAAATTTAGTGGCAAAAAGAGGAATTAATTGATAAGGCTCGGCTATGAAAAACCATACCACCGTAAAACCTTTTTTATTTTGTAATTTGAAGCCGAAAAATTTATTCTATTTAAACAAAAAACAACTATTATTAGAGAACATGCAGTTTTTTCACAAAATTAAGTTTTCGCCCTTGGTTTAAAAATTTCCGGAATAGCCCATATCAGAAATTTTGGAGCATGAAAATGTTTTCGTCACTAGACTTTTACCTCGTAAAGAGGTCACTGCCGCCCGCAGTGATATCAGAAAAAGTGTCCATTTGACCCATAGTGCGCTGGCAGAGAGCTTCTGCTTTTGTTGTTGTTGTCGAGGAGGATTTGTCGCATTTGATTGGTGGCAAGGGTTCTCATCATTGTATAAGTGTGTGTGTGTGTGTTTATGCAAGGATCTGCGAGTTAAGATTGAAGTATGTATGTGATTTAGAGTGCGTGAGAAATAGAGGGATATGCAAGTAAAGTATCTGACTAAAAAGCTCAATAAATGGAAATCTGTTGCACGCCTGTGTAGTAATATAATTGTGGCATTTGACAGAGTGAGACAGCTGGATATCATTTGTTGGCCCATCAATAGTTAAACAATTTCAAGTTCCGTTCAGCGCTTTGTCAGTTTGTTGCATTTCCGTTCGACGTTCTACGTTCTACGAGCATGACAGACAGACAGACAGACACTCCCCACACGTCCGCTGCGTTTGGTTCCGCCACTTTGATTGCCTGCTTGGGCCATTGAAGGCCAATGGCTTTGGTGAGGAAGAAGAACAATGGCAACAACGTCAACAGGTCTGTTGCCCACCTGCAATGCAGGCAAAGCACAGTGGAGAAGAATTATATTTCATCTTAAAATACATAATTATATTTATATTAATTTATATTATATTTTATTTTAAAATACATAATTTTTCTTAGTTATATTTAAAAAAAACCATATGGGCATTTCCACAGAAATGTCAACCGAGGCCAAAAACGTAAAATTGATCAAAAACTCACATCTTGTAAAATTTCCTTCCAAAACTGTATTCCAGTTATTTATTTAGGCAATATACGCTAGATGAAATTCAATAGGACGAACATTTAGATTCTACATTGGAATAAATTCACTTTTTCTATATTTTTGCCCATTTTCTTAAAAATTGATTTTCAAAATGGACCGTTTGTATTCCATTGATTACACTAGGTATGATAGTAAGATTGTAACATAAACCATTTTAGTACATAGAAATATATTGAAAGTTTAATTTAAAAAACTTTTTTGAGCTGATTTCGATATATAATTTAACAAAAGAGAGACAGAAACAATAGAAATATATTGTGGAACAAAATGTCGCATGCGATATGTCGCGTGCGACAGTGACTTAAATTTAATTTAAAAAAAAACTACTTAATATTTTTAAATCAAACAAGAAGCATTTTTTAGATAAAAAAATGCATTACATTTTAAAATAAATTGAATCAAAATATACGTTCACGTTTCGCTGAAATCAGTGCTAGAACTGGTCTCCAAAAAAACAACTTCTATCTGAGTCACGTGCGAATGCCTTGGTTTTTTTAAATTATCTTGAAAACGAACAATTTCCCAAAATCCACTTTAGCACCAATTATAGTGCTAATCAAGACCTATAAGTTTTCCCTTTTGTCAAAACAAAATAATGTTTTGGCATATGTTTTATTTCACTTTGAATGCGTACGAATGTCGACATGGGAGAATTACCCATATATTTTTTTGTGAGAAAATAACAATTTACATTCAAAATATCATTGGAAAAGTACAACTTGTCAACTTAATAATCTAGTCATTTTGCCCACTGTGCGATGGCAAAGAATACTGCATTCAATAATCCATTTATTAATAATGCTATAATGAACTTTTGTGCTAGCCTGGCCAAATTGATTGGGACGTTTTGGCCAACTGATATTTGACCGAAAACAACAACAGAGAAGAAGGAAACGGTTAAGATTGCGCATTTGGCCATAAGATTGGGGGCTCAAATTGCTAAGCGTTTTCACAGTCACTTAAGCTACACGTGAAATTCAATTTATTTTCTTGACTGTTGCGAATTTTGAAAGTGTCTGGAAAGCTGAGAATTGTCTTCATTTCAAATTTTCTATAATTCAAGCGTATAAAAATAGCGAAAGAAAAAAAGATAATAAAAACTAACTTCAAACGAATTTTAACCGATCAAAGCTGTTGCCAATGACTGTCTTAAGGGGTATGCTTTAGTCGCTTTATGCTACACAAACAGCGTTTTCTACATTTTCGCTTCTATTAATTCAATTAAATTCTTTTGCTTTCAAATTCATAGAACTTTTTGAAAGTTTTTTTTCTATTTTGTACCCGAAATTAATCAATTTAAAGCGTAATCAAGGCATTTGCGTGATTTGCAAAAATTATAAAGACAGGCGAAAAAGAAAACAAAAGGAATGAAAAAGTGGAAAAAACAACTTGCAATCATTTCTAAAGTGTTGCTTTTGGCCGCCTTTGGGCCAAATTGAGCCAAATTGAAGCTACTTGAATCTTGAGAAATGCTGGCAACGTTTTGCCACAGGGCAATCAGATAAAAATAATCATAAAAAAATTTGAATTTCAATTGGACAAAAATACTTAAGGAGGTCTAAAAAGTATTACAATAAATTTTGCATAAATAATAATCATAATAAAAAACCAAATTTATTGTAATTATAAAAATCAACAGTTGAATTTTAAATAAGACGATGAAATGAAACATTTTGCAGACTTGAAAAGACCTTTTGACCATTTGTAACATTTGTTGTTAACGGCTTCTTGACAGAAATTTCAGTTAGTTGCATTTAATTGCCCAAGAAACAAATCGACAACAGCAGCGACGCGTTAAACAACAATTGAAACTGATTGTGCGTAAATGGAGGCAACAACAATAAAAACAAAAGAGGCCACACCCACTGCGCCCTCCTCCACCAACTAGGGAATGTTGAACAAAAGTGCTGTACAAACAGTTTTGGCCATTAGGCCGCCATTTAAAATGACATTTGCCCCCATTGTACAGCTGTCTGTCCAAAAATGGTTAACAATGCGAGGCTTCACTGTGGTTCACTGTCAATGCAATTGCCATGAAATGGAACGCGTCACGGGCACAAATATAAATGTGAATGTTGCATACTGAAAATTGTACTTGTTGCAACATCATCAGTTTAGTCCAGAAGAAAATTCAAAATTGACAATGACGTTGATGTTGCTGTTGCTGTTGATGTTGATATTAATGTTGATGTTGCTGTTGATGAGACGATCAACAAAGCGTTTCCTAATGAAGGTCAAATGTGGTGACAAAAAGCAACAAGAAGCAACTTTCAGCTCCGTCTCCGCTTGGAACTGTTGACAGACGGATTTGATATGCCCTGTAAACATCAAATATGACAAAACGGGCATAATACCTTTACACACAATAATTTAAATTCGCAGATAAAAATTAAAATTTAAAGCCTTAAAAAAAACAAAGTTGCATATGTTTCAAGTTAATAAAATGTAGACTTTATTAATATGAAAATGTGCAAAATACTTCAAGATTCAGTTTTGTTTTGCCCTCAAAACATTGTTTATTTAGAAATTAAATTGTCAACTTATTCTTTTAATTTAAAATCGAATGTTTATTAATATAACTAAGTATTTTCTTCTAATATAACAGAAATATGTTAGTTATTATTTATTATTATTGTTTTTTTTTATTTTTGAAGTTTATGAATTTTTTTAAAAACACAACTAAAATTTGAATTGAAGACTTTTGAAGTTTTTTTTTTTGATATTTTTTTTCAGCTTGTTAACTGTTGTGTTTAGAACTAAAAACATGTAAAATAAATATTAGTTTTGTAAAGAGATTTATAAACGTAATAACTGTTAACAGGGTAACTGCCAGTCAATCATTTGGTGCCCAGACGATTTATATTGTTTATAAAGTTGCTCTTTGGCGGATATTGAAATGCGTTCCACTTCGCAGCGCGTGCATTTCAGTTATTCGCGCCCAGCATTTGTATCTGTAACTTTGTATCCAGCAGATGCACAACACACACATTCACACACACCCACACACGCACACACGCACACATGTGAGTTAATGCTGCCAAGTGATCCACTAATAGCGGCAATTTAAACACAAAAATGCGACAATCGACGGACGGACAACACGTCGTATGAGTAACCTAATTTCAATTAACCACATAAAACATAAAACACGATCCACAATCCACATAAAAAACGGAAGCCAAATTCAAACAACGACGTGCAGCAGATTTCCGTCATGAAAAGCCTAGAGATTGTTGTGGAAATGAAATTGAAATTGAAATTCCTATGCAAAATAATAATAAACATAAAATAAAGATAATAATCATAATAATTATGCACAAAAATAAACAACAAAAAAAAAACTAAACAGAGTTTTGAGTAAGTTGTCGATTGCCAAATACCGGACAACAATTGAAGTTTTAAGTTTGTCATTTGTTGTTGTTATTGTTGATGTTGTTGTTTGTTGTGCTGTTGTTGTTGTTGCTGTGCGCACTCATGTGAGAAAGTTGTGCCAAATGCAGATTTTTGCCATAATGATAATGTACCAATGATGATATCGCAACACTTTGTTCATTTTGTTATATTTTTACTTTTATTTTTGTATCTGAAAGCAAAATTTAGCTTCACTTGTTGTTCGTTGTTTGTGGTTGTTTAGTTGTTGTTTGTTGCTTGTTGTGGGCGTTGCGAATGCCATTTTGTGGGCGGCTTCACTTTTTTAATTTGAGTGTACATAATTGTAATGACATCAATTTGTCGAGTTGTTGGTCAAGCAAAAAAAAAAAAGCATTTGTGTGGCATTTAGAGTTTCCTTACCTTGAAATTACATAGGCCCCTAAACGAAGGCACAGTGGGCAAATAGGCTAGATTGGCTTGGATAAAATAAGGTTTAGAAAGTAGCCTTAACTTTTATTTTGTGTGTTTTTCTAATAGTACTTTTGAGTATTTTTAATAATTATTTGGGAGTAAATGAAAAAAAAAAGATAAATGAATTATTAAGATTAGAAATAAAACACACATTAAAAAATGCAAGTTTACATATATCAGCTAAACCAACCTATTATTCCACTGTACCAGGGAAGCATCGACTTCAAGTGAAGTGTTTTTTTTTTTTTGGACTCGAAGCAAAGCAAATGGATTCGGTTTGCAAAACTGATATAGTTTATAACAATGGCATTAGATGTGCCTCAGATTTAGATCGCATTTGTTGTCGCTTGTGCAATTAACAGATCTTGCATCACGTTGCCAACAAAACGACTGAATTTATATCTGAACTAGACAGATGGTATTAGACAATTTCCTGTTGACTTTTAAATGCATGTGACGAGGACTTTATACACTTAATCAACTGTTTGTGTATATCTAAAAAAAAGTCGAGAATCAAACGTTCTTAAAATACTGTTGATTTTGTACAATTAATTAATTTTAATATACTAAAAACTATAAGGATATGTATATGGAAGATGAATATTTTTAGAAACCTTATGATTGTAAGACTACTACTACTTGTAACGTCCGGAACGCAACGTTCGCAACAGGCAAAAATTAAGAATTTTTATTTAAGGAGACTACATATCATTATTTTTTAAAACGGATTGTTATGGTCATGTATACCACTTAATTTTTTCGATTGGATGTTTTGTGTTAATTATGCAAAGTTCGCTTAAAAATTGGAAAATGCACTTTTACCTTAAAGTCGGCTTTAATTTTTGTATCGCTACCGAGCTTTAAGCAATCTTAACTTGTTTCAAAAACAGTTAGTCTATTATCTTAAAAAAGTTTTAAAAGTACTCCCAAAGAACTGCATTAAAATCTCATTTAAATTTACCAATCTGAAAGCGAGCTGTAACAGTTTTAACATGAAAAGATGAGTGCAAATGTAACGTTCGCAACGTCAAATTAGCCCCTCTGACATCCGCTTCTAGATACCCTATTTTGCTCCCTGTCTCTCTCTCTCTTTTGTGCTGCTTCTTCCTGCATATTTTATGCATAACTTCTAGTCCAAAACAATTTAAATAACAAGCTGGCAATGGAACTGCATCTATGTCTTCTGTCTTCTCTGTGTCTGGCCTGGGAAACTTCTCTTCTCTTCACTTCTCTTTTATTTTATTTTATTTTTTATTTCTTTGCCATATGTGGAAAACCTTTAGCTGCACTTGTTGCTATTGTTGTTGCTGTTGTTGTAAAATTACTGGAGCATGCAACTGTGTTGCTATTGTTGTTGTTGTTGTTGTTGGAGGCTGATTTAAAATGCAGATTTCCTTTGCCAAGTGGAAACTGGCAAAGTTGTGCGGAGATTTCATTACATTACACCATTTAAAATAGCGCATTGATGGGACTAGGAACTATAGGAACTGTAACACAGTCAAGTGTTGTTGTTGTTATTCTAGTTGTTGTTGCAATTGACATTTGCTGGCAGGCAGACCGAAAAATTAGCATGCCAAAGCCATTTTGCATTAAGGTCGACATCATCTGCATCTGCATCTGTTTATGCGAATTGTAACTCGCATTTTAATTAGATTTTGATACAGAACATAATATGTTATAATAATAATAATAATAATAGTAATAGGGGAATGGGGCAGGGAATATCATGTAGATTGGATTACAAACATTGTAGTTGCAAATGAGAGCATGTTTTTTAATGATAACCCAAGTTTGGGAAATGGATTTATAAAGCGTCACACGAGCTGAATATGTAATTTGTTGGGATGGGGCACAGTTATTAGCATAATAATAATAATACTGTGCAACATTGCATAATATTCAACAGGGTATCGTATTTTAATTAAAATGCAAAAATAAATATAATAAACGAGCGGAAAAGTCTATATTCGAGTTTCCGACTGGGACATACCCGTTACTTTAAAAAAAAAAATATTTTATTGCATACTTTTAGGCACGGGCATCGCTTTAACCTTAAATCAGCCATTACTACCGTTCTGTTTGGCCGATTTTGAGCTGATTAAGTGAAATGATTTCTTATAATAACAAATAACGTAAATTACCAAAAGATTTTAAACAAACTTGATCTGCGTGGGGCTTATAGAAGTCTACATGTCATTAGATCTAGGCGCTCCCACAGACGGACATGGCTATATCGACTCGGCTGTCGATGCTGACAAGAATAAACGTACAGTCGAATTTCCCTAACTCGAATCACCATTTTCCAAAAAAAAAAAGGTTCGAGTTATGGTGATATTCAACTTATAGAGTTGTTGTTCTTAAGCTTATTAATTTTACTGCCACATATTTAGCTACCTGTTACATACATTTCCCAAATACATTATACCCATCTTTTGTTCATTTTAAATATGCACAGGGTATAGTAAAATCCCATGCGCTGAAAACAAAATTTGTACACCTATTTCAATGTCTACATTAGTATTGAAATTGTTTCAAATTCATTTCAAATAGATATTATGAAAGTATTTTGGTCCATTTGTTTTCATTTCATTAATGTTAATTATAACACTAAATAAAATTATTATTCTTTAATCAAATTTTATTCAAGTTTTCCCTTTACAATTTCTTAATCGGATTGTAAATCACTCCAGCAAAGTAAATTCTCTTGTTGTCTTTTATAAAGAATACGAACGGTTGGTTCACATTGAATTCATGTGTAGAGGTATAACTCAAATAATTAGTTTGAAATACTGAAATGAATAAATTGTTAGTATTGCATAAAAACAATTCCCTTAGGGATACAAACCTTGAGCAGCTGCTGCTGTGGTGCCTTCTTCATCGACAGTAATGAAAGTTTTCTGGACGACTTTACTAACATATAGCGGTTGTGTGAAGTCAGTCATAGATGCTAGATTAGCTGACTGAAATAGTTCTTGAACTCCCATGCTTCGTAACATTTTCTTGAGTTCAACATTATATTCAAACTCAAACTTTGGCAACGAGAGGAGAATTTCATCTTCTTTTTTGTTCTTCAAAATTTCATGAATGTTTATCTGATTCAGACCGGCGATGAGTTTCTCAATGCCGTTCACTTTCATGGGCTTAATGATAACCATCGATATATCGGAGTCGGCATATGGCAGGTCTATAGCTTCAGCATCTAAATGATCAATGAATGCATAGCTAAAAGTGTCATATATTGACATAGTCTCCACCATAACCGTTTCAATAACTTCTCCGTTTGGTACATTAAACGGTTTTTTTTTTGTTTCGGATGCTTTAAATTGTTTCTGCCACTTTCCCTTAAAGTGCATGGCACTAACTAGCATCATTTTTGTATCGTTATCGATTTCCTTAACAATTTCGCGAATTTCATTATCCGTTTGATTGGCCACCCAATCATTAATTTCAGAAACTGTTTTCGAGTCGTCATAGTTCACTTTCCTGAGCTCAGTATTGAATATCTGTCGGATCTTTTGCTCGTAAGCTGGCAATATGTTCACATCTTTTGCCACGAATAACGAATTTCCATACTTCAGATCCGTGTGTTTTACCTTGCGATCCTCCTTTAAGTATTGCTCGACATCCGCTTCCGATTCACTGTTGCCATTCAGGAATGGTATCACATTTTTAAGTTCTTTGGCGGTTTGTCCCTGGGCTCCCAAATAGAGCTGCGTCAAACCTTCTGCCAGCAGAAAGGGAGAAATCAGGACATTCGTCTGATTACTCTGGAGAATCGTTGGCATAACGTTGGCAACGTTTGCAGACACCTGTCCTAGTAAGGATGGACCTACAAGTAGGATCTGGAGCAAAGCCACAATAATCGAACGACTAACTTGCAGCATTTTAAGACCGTTTTAATGGTTAACTGACAACAGTCGGCCTTATATACTAATGCAGTATAACTGGCAGAACATTTGATTTGATACAGACAACGTCGAGTATTAATTTCATTAGATGTACGGCTTATATAAGTATCCAATTAAGGCTTGCAAATTTGTTGATGATGGGATTATAAACTAGGAAGTTATTTTGGAAACAAAGAAAGAAGAAAAAAGATACCAGGTTTTGCTGAAAAAGTGTTTTAGTTTAACAATAGAATATTTCTAAACAACATTTGCCAACTCCCTCAGGCCCCCTCATCATACCAGAGTTTTATCTTGTTGCGATTAAGTAGAATGATAGCTAATTTTAATAGATTACGTTAATAACCACAATATAAAACACTAGGGGGCTCCGCCCCCTGCTCGCTTTGCTCGCCATCCCCCAGCTCGCTGCGCTCGCAAAATTAAAAAGAACATCTTAAGTAGTCCGGTTTAACAAATTTATATAATATAGCATTTTTTGACGAAAAACGCAAATATTTAACTTTAGTGTTTTAATGTAATTGGACTTAGGTTAAAGACCGATTTATCGATTCAGCTGGAAAAATTCAAATTTAGCGGGAAAAGGCTAAATTTGGCGGAAAAAAGCTAAATTTGGGGAAAATGTCAAAATTTAGCAAGAAGAGCTAATCTATGAGTTTTGTTAGGATATCCCATACAACAACAGAGTTTTTGGTTCTAAAAGTTAATTTGCATCCGATTGTTCCTATGGCAGCTATATGATATAGTCATCCGACTTTGACCAAATTTGGTCAGAATGTAAGAGACACTCCCAAACATATAATCTGTGAGTTTGGTTGAGATATCTTAAGAAATAAAAAAGTTTTTCATACTAAAGGTTATTTTGCATCCGATTGTTCCTACGGCAGCTATATGATATAGTCATCCGACTTTGACCAAATTTGGTCAGAATGTAAGAGACACTAACAAACATATAATCTGGGAGTTTGGTTGAGATATCTTAAGAAACAAAAAAGTTTTTCATACTAAAGGTTATTTTGCATCCGATTGTTCCTATGGCAGCTATATGATATAGTCATCCGACTTTGACCAAATTTGGTCAGAATGTAAACGACAGTCCAAAACATACAATCTGTGAGTTTGGTTCAGATATCTTAAGAAACAAAAAAGTTTTTCATACTAAGCAATTGATTTTGACCCACTTACAGGTCGAATTTCGCAAAACCCCGTCTTATTGCACGATGAAATTATCTCACCTATGTTGTGTAAAAATTTCAGCTTTCTATCTTTTACCGTTTGGGCTCCACGTTGATTCTCAGTCAGTGAGTCAGTCAGTGAGTCAGGACAAAGAGTTTTATATATATAGATAGATATTATGAAAGTATTTTGGTCCATTTGTTTTCATTTCATTAATATAAATTTATAACACTAAATAAAATTATTATTCTTTAATCAAATTTTATTCAAGTTTTCGCTTTACAATTTCTTAATCGGATTGTAAATCACTCCAGCAAAGTAAATTCTCTTGTTGTCTTTTATAAAGAATACGAACGGTTGGCTAACATTGAATTCACGTGGAGAGGTAAAACTTATATAAGTAGCTCGAAATACTGAAATGAATTAATTGTTAGTATTGCATAAAAACAATTCCCTTAGGGATACAAACCTTGAGCTGCTGCTGCTGTGGTGCCTTCTTCATCGACAGTAATGAAAGTTTTCTGGACGACTTTACTAACATATAGCGGTTGTGTGAAGTCAGTCATAGATGCTAGATTAGCTGACTGAAATAGTTCTTGAACTCCCATGCTTCGTAACATTTTCTTGAGTTCAACATTATATTCAAACTCAAACTTTGGCAATGAGAGGAGAATTTCATCCTCTACTTTGTTCTTGAAAATTGCATGAATGTTTATCTGATTCAGACCGGCGATGAGTTTCTCAATGCCGTTCACTTTCATGGGCTTAACGATAACCATCGATATATCGGAGTCGGCATATGGTATAGCTATAGCTTCAGCATCTAAATGATCAATGAATGCATAGCTAAAAGTGTCATATATTGACATAGTCTCCACCATAACCGTTTCAATAACTTCTCCGTTTGGTACATTAAACGGTTTTTTTTTTGTTTCGGATGCTTTAAATTGTTTCTGCCACTTTCCCTTAAAGTGCATGGCACTAACTAGCATCATTTTTGTATCGTTATCGATTTCCTTAACAATTTCGCGAATTTCATTATCCGTTTGATTGGCCACCCAATCATTAATTTCAGAAACTGTTTTCGAGTCGTCATAGTTCACTTTCCTGAGCTCAGTATTGAATATCTGTCGGATCTTTTGCTCGTAAGCTGGCAATATGTTCACATCTTTTGCCACGAATAACGAATTTCCATACTTCAGATCCGTGTGTTTTACCTTGCGATCCTCCTTTAAGTATTGCTCGACATCCGCTTCCGATTCACTGTTGCCATTCAGGAATGGTATCACATTTTTAAGTTCTTTGGCGGTTTGTCCCTGGGCTCCCAAATAGAGCTGCGTCAAACCTTCTGCCAGCAGAAAGGGAGAAATCAGGACATTCGTCTGATTACTCTGGAGAATCGTTGGCATAACGTTGGCAACGTTTGCAGACACCTGTCCTAGTAAGGATGGACCTACAAGTAGGATCTGGAGCAAAGCCACAATAATCGAACGACTAACTTGCAGCATTTTAAGACCGTTTTAATGGTTAACTGACAACAGTCGGCCTTATATACTAATGCAGTATAACTGGCAGAACATTTGATTTGATACAGACAACGCCGAGTATTAATTTCATTAGATGTACGGCTTATGTAAGTATCCAATTAAGGCTTGCAAATTTGTTGATGATTGGATTATAAACTAGGAAGTTATTTTGGAAACAATGAAAGAAAAAGTGTTTCAGTTTAACAATTTAGAATTGCCTGTATTTCTAAACTATATTTGCCAACTCCCTCAGGCCCCCTCATAATACCAGAGTTTTATCTTGTTGCGATTAAGCAGAATGATAGCTAATTTTAGTAATCTTTTATAATAATCTAATATAATAATAACCAAAATATAAAACATAACGTTACATATATTGCAACGAATACAATATACCCTATTACATATTTTTTAAGTAACGGGTATAATAATAAAAATTACATTATTATGCATTACATATTAGACTAAACCATGACTGTTAATTTGCAAATTATTTAAAGACCTAAATGTGTTTTTTTTATTACCCCTTAATGTTTTAATTATGACAAGTAATTAGTAAAATGTCTCATGCAGTACTCAAAAATATATAAACAAATATTTTTATATAATTTATAAATGAACTAAATTGTTAAATTTAAAACTTGATTAGGTCTGCACTTTTGCATCTTTCTCTGATGTGACGCACACTCCCAAAAAGCCATAACAACAAATACAGATACACATATGTTGTTTACTAATTTGTTAATGCACTTTAATGTAAACTTGATCATAGCAAATATCCAATTTGATGAAACCTAATGAAGAAAACATTAATTAGCAAGCGTTAAAATTGAAATAAATTGTGTTTTGGCCTTGTCCATGTTTTCATTTTCACTTAATATAAAAAGTGGGCGTGTCACGCGCCCACCGTTGATCACAAAACCCAAACCACAAATGGTAAACATTGTTATTATTATGGCCAAGTCAACTACTTGGATCGGATCAAATCCAATTATTGAATATCTATTTAAACTGAAATTTAATTTAAACTTTTATTTTGATTAAAATTTAAATTATAGTTTCAGTTGAATTAATAATATAGTATAATAAAATATAATAATTATTCTCTCTTATAATTAGACAAAGGAAAGCAGCAATTAGCTAATTATAGTTTTAGATGCCTAGATTAAAATGCAGGTCAAATGGGCCAAATGGGAATCTAGTTAGACCAAGACTGTTGACTAGACTGTGATTACTAAAAGTTGTTTTCTTTTTTGTCTATTGTGGGTCAAAGTCTTTGAAAAAATGACGTTGTAAAAGAAAAAGTAAACCATGAACATAAATACCAAAAAATGTTGTTATATGAAAACAAAACGAAATAAAAACTAAAAAAAAACAAACAAAAATTAATATGGCGCATAACTGACAAACGGGTTCTGCCAGACGGATAACAGCAACAACAACAAATAAAAACAACAACAACTTTAACAATAAACTATAACTAAAACTTATAATAAAGCTGCGCTTGAATAAATGTTGAAAATTTTAAGTATACCAGAAATTTATTGCAAGCATTTTTTAATGTAGTGTGAAAAAAAAAATGGAATTAAATGAAATACAACTAAAAAGCTGTAAAGTGCATAAAGAAAAGCGGTTGCAAACGGTGGAAATGGGAAAAAACATTGTAAAGCAATTTCTCTCTAATTAATTGTACAACAAGTTGTTGGAAAAATCGCTTTAGTTTCGATTTAGTTAACATTTGATTTATATTTAGTATTTGTTATTTTCCGCTTTTGGACTTGGGTAAACCGCAAATTCGCAATTCGCAATTGCCATTTGAAAGCCGTGTTGCAATGTGGCAAGTGCCACCCAGGGACTGGTCAACAGTTGATTGCCAATTGGCAATTGGCGACATATTGTAACAACATTTTTGAGATGGCAAAACTTTAGCTAATTTAACGCGCATTTTTCCATTTGATTTTTTCTTAATCTGTTGACAACATTTGCAGGATGCCGCACCCAACAACAACAACAACAGCAACCAGTGCAACCACAGCTACAACTACAACTTGGCACAGCAGCAACAACAACAGCAACAACAAATGCAACAACAACAAGCATCACATGAGCCGTCGTTAAATGTCGAGGCTGTCATATTGCAAAATCAGGTGGACACATTGCATTGGCAACTGAAGCAGGTAAGTGCAACAACAACAATAACAACAACAGTCACTAGAATAACAAAAGACTTAAGACACAAACTTGGTCACAACCAGGGATCGCATATAAAGCGTTGTGATTTTCAAAAAATTAAAAACCAAACAGACTAATTCATAAATTCTTTTTTTAATTTTAAATAATTAGAGAATAGTGCAATCACAATTACTCTTAAGATAATTGAACATAATGTCAAAAAAATCGACACGATAAAAATAAATTTGAAAACTTTTTAAAATATTATGTATTAAAGACGAGAAAATGTCTTAAGTATATTATTTTAATTTTAAATGAAGTACTTTATAATAAAACAATATTTTTGAATTACAATTATTCAGATATCATATTATGTTACAGCATGTAAAGATTTAAATTTAATTTAAGTTGGAACTAAATAAATATTTTTTTTAATTAAAATATGTGCTGCCTAATAAATTGTAACAATAAACCTTTTACGAATTGATTTATAAAAATCAAAACACAGTTTTATAATTTGTAAATTAAGTTTAAAAAAATTTTTTTTAATGATATTAAAAATAGGATAAACATTTTTTCACCATATTATTTTTTAAATTGAAATTGAATTTAAGTGCTACTCAAAATATATATATTTTCAGAAAAAAATAAGAATTGTTTATATATTTAGCAATTCATTTTTAAATTATTTATTTTTTATTTATTAATAAGCTTAGGAAACTAAATTAGGTATACAATTTTTAATTGTCAACGTCCCTGGCTGAAACAAAAGACTTAAGACACAAACCCGACATAGACATGTAGATTGTAGATGAAAACGTGACTTGAAGCCTCTCACTTTAAGTTGTTAACTAAAGCAGAGTTGCCCCCACTCCCCCCCCTGTAGTTCCCCTCCCTCTTCCTCTCGTTAGTTGTGGCAGCAGCAGCTGCTCCAAATACCTTCAACTTCAACCTGTTCTGTTCTGTTTTGTTTTGTTCCCTTGACTTGTCTTTTTATCTGTCAGCCAAGTTAAGTTGGTCTCTTGTCTTTGTGCCATTCTTCTGGCTGCTTGTGTTCTCACGCCTAATACACTCATAATTACCACTCAATGCCAGAAAGAGAGAGAGACATTCCATCTCCCTCATCACCCCTTTCTTGACTTTCAGCGCCATGTTAAGTGGCCCATGTTGTTGTTTGCTGTTGTTATCTATAGTCTGGTAGCATTTCCTTGATTTGTTTCTTTTTTTCTTTCTTTTTACTTCTTTATTTCCATTCTTTTCTTTCCTGGACAGACTTTCAGACTGTCTGACAATTCCACAATTAGGCGGCACATTCTTTTTAACGCTTAATTATAGAGCCCGGTGGTCGTCAAGTTGCCAGCTCACCTCCATTTCATTTAATTTCATTCCATTCCATTCTGTTCTTTTGTGTTCTGGCCATCATCCTATTGTCTTTTGGCTTTGACCATTTCCTTTATGGCTGAAATGTTGGCGGTATTAATTTTATATTTCCTCACACAGCTTTTTTTTTATTAAATTCTGACTAAAAAATTGTTTAAAATTACAAGCAAGGCATTTAGAATTTAAGTTATAGAAAAAGGAAGATTATCATGCGACTTTCAAATTTTTTTGTAATAACTGAAAAGTCAAAAAAAAAACAGCAAATACTTACCCACTTGTTTTTTGTTATGTGCTTTGTTTGTTTCATTTGTAAAGTTTTGCTGGCGTATAAAAAATTAAATAAAATCAAACTTATTTTAATCAATTTTGTTCTTTTCAATTATGATTTTATTTTCTGAACTTGAAGCTTTTTAAAATTTTTTTAATTTGTTTATTCTAAGTGTCAATTATCAATTATCTCTAAAAAGCAGTTAACAGTTCCATAATCCAAATTGCGTAATTCCGCCAATCGAATTGATTTGCTTAAAATGGAAACAAACAACAGCATTTACAAAAGTTATTTAGGCCATTTTCTAGACTCTTTTTAAGCAGCGACTAACCCGGTTAAGTCTTGAGCGCGTCTTGTGCTCAATATGTTGACTATTTTTTTTTCAATTTTCAAGCCATATTTGAACCGCGTTGACCTTCAACTTTCTCAATGCTGTGTTTACACACATTGCAACACTTTCAATCAACGCGAGTTGAGTTTAGATTCTATAATTCATCAGATGCAACAACAACAACAACTGACAATGAGAGAAAAAAGTATAGAAATATATACGCTTTCATTTCGATTTAATGCGCTTTTAAATGCGTCTCAATGAAGTTGTCGATTTGTTGTTGTTGTTGTTGTTGCTGTTGCTGTGGAAAGTCATCGTTGAGGTGGCGGAAAATTGCAATATAATCAGTGATAAATATTTTCCATTTCCATTTTACTTTGGTCCGTGTCGATAGACGTCTAAAGTGTGAGTTTTATAACTGGAAATCAGAGCTGCCCACTTTACAAAATTAGCGATTTTTTGGGAGTAAAGCTAAATTTTTTAAAATACAATCTGAAAATGTTTATCTATTTATTAACAATTTTAAATTTTTAAATTGATTATATTGAATTATATAAGCAAAAAAGCTATCTTTCCTAAAAAATAAAAAGTGATACATTAAATAAAATTTTAAGCATCATTTTAATTTGTAGGGAAAATCAAAATTGTTCATGATTCATAAATATTAATTCTGTACTTAATTTTTACATAGAATATCAATATACTTTTTGAGGGATTTGATCAATATGAAAATTGATGAAAATAAATTACAGAAGCACCATTTTCATATAGAATTGTTAGTGGAAAACAAGCTAAAAATAGCAAAATTTAAAAAAATAATAGCAACATTTTCATTTAGAATTGTTAGTGGAAAACAAGCTAAAAATAGCAAAATTTAAAAATATACTAGAATATGGTAAATAATCTTACATGATGATCAATTTCTCATGCTTTATAAATATATTTTTTTTAATTTATATTTTGCCTTAAATTCTCCACTAAGAAATCGAGCATTAGTTTTTGAGCTCTTCAAAAAAGCCAGATTTGACGTGAAAAAAGCTGTTCCGGCAACACTGCTTGGAATGCTGGCGGAAAACTTGGCTAAAGGCAGCAAAAACAACAAACTGGGTTATAATGCAACCAAAGACGGTCAGCAGCAGCAACTGCAACCGGCGAAAAAAAAAAAAAAACGAGAAAAACTTTATTAAACTGCAAACAAATCACGGATGAAGCGTGGGCCGAAGACAAGACTCGAGATCTGAAATTCGAGATTCGAGACTTGGGTTCCAAACCCAAAGCCAGTTTGATTGATGGCGTCGATTGATTGCGAGAGAGGAAGGAACCTTAATCTGTGATACCAACATAGACAGACACATTGAGCAAACGGATGCTGCCTTCGATTTAGATGGGTTTTTAATGAACCAACTTTTAAAGTTGGCCCAGAGAGGAGTTTGGGGTGGGAGTGAGGACAGGAAGTGACAAAGTTGCCGCTAGGATTTGCCCGTCAAATGCAACTAAAATAATTAATAATAAATTTATATAAAACAAAATTGGAAATTTAAAGTGAGTCAAATTTTGAATATTTTGGCAAAAATAATAAAACAAACACAAAGACAGAAATAAATTTTAAGAAAGCCAAAATAAAAATGGGGAAAAAGAAAGCACACCTCAATAAAATCAATTTAAATTTCTATATTTATTATAATACTAGTATTTTTTTAAGTATATTTGAGAAATTTAAATGAAATATTTCTGATTGCGGCTTTTGCTAATATTGTGCTTTTAAAGTCCAAAGACTTACAAAAAAAACAGCAATAACAATAGCAGCATTTCCACATTTTAAATACGTTGATGGCAGAAATAATAGAAGCGAAATCTTTATTTTGTATTTTTAAAATTGCTTTTTTAATATTAAACAATAAAAAAATTTATATTTTTATTTTTTAATATTAAAAAAGTAAAAGCTTCAGTAAAAACAATTTTATTTTCTGAAGCAATTTTAAAAATACAAAACAAAGATTTCGCTTCTATTATAAATATAAATTTTTTATTTTTTTAATTGAAAAACAATTTTGATTTTTAATTTTAATAACAAAAACTGAAAAAAAATTGTATTTAAAATTGTTATTGTTAAAACTGAAAATGAGATTTATATTATGATTTTTCAAATAAATTGTTTGTTTTTTATTAAGATCATACAATAAGAGTTTTAATCAATTTTTGATCAAAATCAAAAAATAACTTGTATTTAATAATATATAAATAAAAAATTATAATTATTTCAAATGACTGATTTTTAGTTTTTATGACAAAAACTGAAAATAACTTTTATTTAACTTTTATTTAAAATTTATATTATCAAAACTGAAAATAAATTTATATTATGAAATTGATTGTTTTTGTATTTAGATCGTAAAATAAGAGTTTTCTTTTAATTTTTTGATCAAAATCAACAAATAACTTTTATTTAATAAAATATAAATAAAAAAATATAATTATTTCAAATGACTGTCGTTTCTATTATTTTTTCCATCACTGCAAACAAAATTAAAGGAAAATAGCAGGCGAGACACTCGTAACTCTTAACTCGTAACTCTTCAATCGCATCTTCAATCCAATAAACACGCAGTAGGAAAACGTTAAGTTTAAACGGCAGCTGCTGCAAAAGCCAAACGGAAAAACAACAAGAAACATTAACAACAATTTGAAACACCGCAGAAACCAACCACAACAACAACAACAACGACAAGTCTTACGTAATCAGCAGACTTGGCCAAAAACGGCCAAAATAAATACACATTGGATAAAAATCGTTGCTGCCAAATTGCAATTGCCAACTTTTCTCTATCTCTCTCTCTCTCTCTCTCTCACTCACTTACATATTTTCTTGGACGTCGTGTGAAACTCTTTTGGGCCAAATCGCAAATTTGGTTGCTAGTTGCTGTGGGCGTGGCAACGTGTGGGCGTGGCAGATTGGTGGTGGTCAGGTGGCATCCTAACACTTTGACTTGCCAAATTTGGCAAATTGGCAACGTTGCCTGTTGCCTTAATTAGAGAGTCAAATTATGGCCAAGCAAATGGCCTAAAGACACAGTAGTTTTTAGCTTAAAATATGTTGGCTTTAAAGTCTTTTCAGAGCGAGCAGAAGAAAACATATTTTAGATTTAAGATATTTGTGATTCAGTGAAAGTTGTAACCGAAGAGAGGGAGACGGGGAGAGAGAGGGAGAGAGAGGGCGAGAGCGAGACAGAGAGGTCGCTGACTGCTCCAATAAGTCCAACAAATGATAGAAAATGACAAAATTAACATAATCAATCGATTGATAATCGATGCATATCAAATTCGATTTTCATTAGAGGTTATTGTGGCATGCAACGACCTTGCAACAACTTGTGACTCCTGACTCGAAAGCTAGTCAAATGCGAAGAAGAAACAGACACAACAAAATCGAGAGAAGACTGTATTATAATACTCTTAAACATAAATATCTTGGCAAGAGTCTGAGTTATTAGAGCAGTGAGAAAACAGTTAAAACAGAAAAGAAAACAATCTACAATAAATTGAAGACATTCCAAAACCAAGACAAGAAACAAGTTACCAACTTGGGAAATGTGCGAGAAAAGCGCATAAATTACGACATTTATAGAAAAGATAAAAAAAACGGGATTAAAACTTAAATAAATCAAAATAAAAAAACAACTAATCTTTTCTTGTATTAACAAATTTTAAAATAACCCATATTTATTTATTGTCAGATTTAATTTTGAGTATGATATTAATAATTATGTTTGAATTATTTAATATTTGATTTAAAAATCTAAAATGTGATTATGATTTCATAAATTGTCATTATTAGTTTCTGATTTAGACCATTAAACAATAATTTTTAAATTACCAATTTTAAAATGACTTGATTCATAATTTTTTCAATAATCTTGGAAGGATCCACACTAGACGGCATATTTATTTTGACAACATTTAAAGTTAAATCTACTCATAATTTGAACCTACTTCATGTATAATTTAGCATCAATGGAAAGGTCATTTCAATTCCGTTTGGATGATAAAAAACTTTCCTTAACCCATTAAGTACCCATTGAAAATTTTGAATTCTTGTAAAGATCTATTTTGAAACTTTTTTCGTCGATTTTTAAAATAAAATGTTTTAATGTAAATAAAATTCTTCAACCAATTCTAATAGTGACTGCAAGAATTTTCAAAAATCTCTTGGCTAGTATTTTTTATAATTTTTTGAAAACTGCATAAAATTACTATTTTAACACCTTTTTGCTTCTTTTCATACAAAAAGTGCCTTTTTGCAGTTTTTAAAAGATTATTAAATAAAATTAATTTAATTTTAAATTCTATTAATTAAATGATTTAATTATATTTTAAATTCAACTTATTAAATAATTTTTCTTAATATATATTATTTTCCAGACGGAAACCAATTGTGAAATGTACCGGGCTGTTATGGAGGAAGTTGCTCGCTTCTTTGAGCGATATCAACAACAACAACAGCAACAACAACAACAGCAGCAACAGAATCGGCAACAACAATTGCAACTGAATCGTCATAGTCTGGGCGGAGTTGGAGTCGCACTTGGAGAACAAATCTCTCGCTCAAAGAGTCTACATCATGTGCAGGGAGGAGTGCAGAATGAACCCAATGGATACACGGAGAATCCCACTGGCATTGCATTGTCCAATTCTTCAAGCGCCTCATCCTCCTATTTACGTGCCAGAAGCAGCACAAACTTAATGCTAAACAAGTCCATGTTGACAATGAACGAGAACGGAAACGGCAACGGAAGCGGGAACGAGGATCCTAACTACGAGATGATTGCTCCAGCTGGCAGCTACAGTGCCTTCAAGGATTTCACATGGTAAGTACCTGAAGAACTAATAAAAAAGAAGTCTGTATCTCGACTTTCAGATAAGGACAATCTGTATTTTTGATTCCAATTAAATTAGAAAAAATAATGTAAATAAATGCATAATAACCAGGGATTAAAACCCTAACCGAAACCGTAACCTTTAACCGTTTAAAATCCGATTGAAATTTAAAACCGTAACTGAAACCGTAACGTAAAAATGTTCATTTGACCGAAACCTTTAAACCGAAACTCTGTTAACCGAAAAAACCGTTTAGTAACCGTTTCATTTATAAGAAAAAATTACATAAAAAAAATTTGTTTTCATTTTTATTTTGATTTTTGATTTTAATTTTCTTATGTTAAATTTGAACTTTTTGTTAACTACATCAAACTGAAGAATATGTGAAAAAATGTGTGAATGAAAGATTAAGAACGTAATTCCTTTTTAATTATTATCACTATATTTATGCAAAAAACATTTTTTTGTGGACCGAAACTATCAGGGATGCCACAGAAATCGCTTTCGCTTGAATTTCACACCAATTTCATTTCGCGGTGCCACAGGTCAATTCTCAGAATAATTTTGTGCGGAAAGAACTAGCGCTAAGTCCGTTTTCTGTCGATGCTGCCACCTAGTCCGATTTAGATTTTCGAAGTCAGGGTCAGCGATGCCACATTTTTTAGTCAAAATTCGAAGTAAGATATTTAAAAAATATACATGGAACTACTTCAGTTTTCTTTAAATTAAGCAGTAAAAAAATAGCTCTTTTGAGGTAAATTAAGTTTTATCTAAAAAAAACCTTAAACTTATTGTGCAATTTGTGAAAACATTTTCATGAAGAGTTGCCAGACTAATGGCAGACAATTGCTAGAGCTGTCGAGCAACTTTTATTTTTTCGCGCCAATTACTTTTTAAATTTTTTTCAGCTAAACAAAATCAATTATTACATTAATAAATTAAATTATATTAATTAAACAAGGAAAAAATTAAAAGTTTAATGTTCTGCAATGATAAACATGAAAAAGATGCTAATCAAACCTTTGGGTAATTTAATCTGAAAAGGTGTCAACCCTTAGCAGCGTAGTTCGAAAAGGTTGTTGAAAATGCTAAAAAAAATTAAATCTCTCTAAGTTCTGTGGCACCTCGGAATTTTCCGTGCGGAATTGCTTTCTGCGAAATTCTTTTTCGCTTGCGATTTCTGTGCCACCCCTGTATATCGGTATTTCAAAACCGAAACATCCAAAAACTGGTTTACCGTTACGAAACCTTTATTTAAAGATTTTGTGTCGCCGATAACCGAAAACCTAAATGCAAACATAAGCGAAACCGTAACTGAGACCGATATTCGATCCGGTATTAAGTCCTGATAATAAATACAATTATTTTATTTTATTTAAAATGTCAACTAAGAGCAGTCGTCCAAAATCGACGATTAAAATTTACAATTACAATTAGAGACTTTAAACTCGGAACATTTTTGTGGTATCCTTGATTTCAGGCGTCGATCTCCCAAGAAGTTTGGCGGCTGCAAGTCGCGTCTCTCGTCGCCGGAAGCGGCCGAGGAGAAGTTGAACCAGGAGGCATTCCGATTGGCGCGCACCATTCGCAATCTGTTGCACACGTCGCAGCAGCAGCCGGATCTCACCCAGCCCAGGAATTCAATGGCAGGCGGAGGTCATCATCATCACAATCACAATCATAATCATCATCTTCATCACAATTATCGTGTAAAGACGAGCTCAGTGCTGACGCTGCACAACTGCAATGATGCAATGGATGCTTCTCTCAATCTGACACTGCCACCGGTCAAGACGAGCAACAACAATAACAATAACAACACTGCAACTCCCACCAACAACAACAACAACAACAACACCACCGTCAACAACGTCAACAGTGTCAACTCGACAGCTGAAATGCTGTTTTTGAGGGCCAACACAATGCGAGATTCGCGTCTCTCGCTGCGCAGCTCCACCGACAGCTCAGTGCATTCCACCATCTCATCCTCGACCTCCACCTCCACCTCGTCATCTTCGAAAACTGAAACCGACGAGGAAATCACGGCAATTACCACTGGTAACTATTTTATTATCATTCACTTTACCAATTTTATTTAAATTAATTTTGACAATTAATCTAAAGCCAAAATGAAATAAAAAGTTAACGTGCAAATACAAAAAAAAAATTAAACTAAATATTATTTACAAGCCTTACTTTTTATTGTATTCAGAATTGTGTGCAGTTATCAAAAAAGACTAAAATTGTAAATAAGTGGACTTCCAAAATTTAAATTAAAAATAATTTACAAGTACAAAAAAAAAACAATATTATATACCATTTTAAAATGTTTTTTTTGTATAATTTTGTTACAGGTGTTATTATTAATGTAGACGAAAATTTAAAAAGAGAAAACTTGCAAAATATTATTTATTTATTAAATATAATTTCCTATTGATTTTATTCTGAATTGTGAGATAATCGTGTAAAATAGGTTAATTTTCAAAAATATATTTTAACATAATTTACAAGTGTTTCATTTTATTAAAAATTTTTGTGTAGTAGTGAAAATTGCAAATTAAATTTAAAAAAAAAGGAAAATTTCAAATTACCATTAAATAAAATTTTAAGTGGTATTTTTAAAATTAATTTTTGAATTGTGAGTAGTGATCAAAAATGTTAGTTATTTTATTTTAAATTGCACACTATTCTATAATTATTAGTAATTATTTGTTTAAAAAGTGCTTTGATAACAGTCTTTATTTATGTATTTTGCAGGTAACAACGGCAACAACAACAACAACAGCAACAAATCGACTGGCAACAACAACAACAACAATGGTTCCAGCACGGAGGATGAGAGTGGCTTCAGTTCCATCAGTTCCTTCCACGACGTCGGTTTGCCACTGAGTTCCACGCTCATCGGAGACAATAACAACAATAACAACAACAACAACAACAACAATCGCCGTTTGTCGCTGTCAGCGGAAAGTCGCAACTCGACGCTAAAGTCGACGTTGAATGTGGTGGGCGTGCCACTCCCACAACTGCCACCAGCACAACTACAAATCACAGCAAATCAATCGCTGAGCTGCCAATCGTTATCGTCATCGTTATCGCCATCGCAATCGCCCGCAAAAACCTATCGCAATGCGAATCGCTATCAGTCGCGATTCTCCACGCTTTCCAATGAGGATGCAGCCGCTGTGCTTTGGGTTTAGCTTTCAGTTTGGGCCAAGTTAATAAACCCAACTGTGCATTCAGCATTCGGCTCCTTTCACTTAAGTTGTGCACAGTACACAGTATGCAGTGTGTCAAGTAATGGCTTTGACAAACAAAGAAAAAAAGGCATTTGATTTTTATTAATTTTTTAATTTTATCTTTGAGATAAATTGTAAAATGCAACAAAGTTCATTTGATTTTGAAAAAGTTATTTATTTTTAATTTACTTTATGATTTTAAAACAAATATAAAAAAAAAAAAGAAATTTTGAGATCCATTTATTTTTATTTTGCAAAAATAAAAAGCTCTTAATTTATTTATTTTTTTCTTATTGGCTAGTTTTTAAAACAGTTTAATACAAATTAAGTTGGTTTATTTTTTAAAAATAGAAAATATATTTTATTTGTTTGTCCAAACAATTGCTTGGCATACTGTATTTTATGTGTGTGTGTGTTTTTCGCTAGTGCCTCCCTGTTTAGTTAGTGATTAACCATGGCGAAATGTTCTTAAATACCATATTCACCATATTATTATTTTATTATTAAGTATGCCTAATGATGGCCGCATTTTTACATTTAACGCGTTTTGTAAAGTTTCGTAAGCTAAGTTTTGCAGTATTTATATTTAATTTTGCAGCTCTATAATTAAATAAAAATTAAAAACTACAACTCCAAAATGGCAACTCTTTGAACTCTTAAATCTCATTGCCTTGGTGGCAACTGTCAAAAAAGTTTTTTTTTTTGTTGTTTTTAAATCGAATGTCAATTCGATTCCTTGTTAGAATTTCTCGTTTCGGCACGTTACGTTTCGCTCTAAAACTTTTCGGTATTTTCCGCAATATTTATTCCGGCAAACGCACTCAACGCTACATACTTATATCGTGGATTATCTTAGCGCAACAACAAGAGGTTCTCAAGTGCAAAAAATTGAAACCAACCTAAGAATGGCCAGCGCACAGTTGCAACACTTTGAGCCGTCTTCGGTGTTTGAGCCAAATAAATTTTTGCAGAGTCGTCTCGAGTCGCAATCGCCTTCGTCGTCATCGTCGTCGCCATTGTCGTCGCTGTCGTCGTCGCCGTCTGCCCATGATTATAAGCAGGAGCTGCAGGGGGATCAGGAACGAAATCGGGAACGGGTTCAGGAGCTAGAAGCTAGTGTGCCTGACGAACCGAATGAGCAAGCCTTCAATATCGAATATAAACATCCTCTGGAGCATGTCTGGACACTGTGGTATCTGGAGAATGATCGCACCAAGCACTGGAAGGATATGCTCAATGAGATAACACAGATTGACAGCATCGAAACGTTCTGGAGGTGAGTTTTAAAATTATTCAGATATTTATTGAAAATTTGATAAATTTAGAAACTTGTCACTATGTACAAATTAAGGTTAAATTAAGACACTCGTCACTATGTACAAATTAAGGTTTATTATTTAAATTTGTAATTGAATTCATATTAATATTTTTTGAACTACGAGTATTTTTTAAAATTTTTGTTTATTTATATTTTGCAGTTTATACTATACAATTAAAACACCATCTGAGCTGAAGATTGGCAGCGATTACTATATGTTTAAGCAGGGCATTCAGTACGTTTAAATAATCTTTTCCAAATATTCATACTCAAAATTCTATACCTCTGTTTTTTTTTATCACTTTTTATAAACCAGGCCCATGTGGGAAGATGAGGCAAATATTAAAGGCGGTCGCTGGCTTTTTACTGTTGGTAAGAGCTCCAAGGATGCACTTGATCGCATTTGGCTGGATATCCTGCTCATGATGGTGGGCGAGTCCTTTGAATATGCCAGTGAAATCTGTGGAGCTGTTGTCAATATACGCGCCAAAAGCAATAAAATTTGTAAGTTCCCCCAACATCTTTATAAACTTAATCAGAATTTTAGAAAATATCTTATCTTTTTCACAGCTGTCTGGACAGCGAATGGCACCAATGAGCTGGCCGTTTTAGAGATTGGCTTTAAGCTAAAGACTTTGTTGCACCTGCAATCTCACAATCTGCAGTATCAACTGCATTCGGATGCCATGTCGAAAATTAATTCGGGAGTTCGATCTGTATATAGTCTATAATGGATTTGTCTATTTTTTTTTATTATTATTTTACAGATTAGTGTGTGCAGCAGATTGAGACTGGCGTAATATGCTCATGTCGTATATATATTGAATATTTATGCATGTAGTATATGAAATTATTTTAATATCGGGACCCAAATTGTATATTGAAATTCCAGGAAATTCAGGCAACCAAATTAGGGTTCATCAGCTATACTATCAAATTCTTCAAATTGGTTGCCGTAGATAGTAAGGGCAATAAATCACCATTTTTATACCCTCCAACATTCTTTGAAAGTATATTTATTATTGGGGGAAGGGTATTCAACTTGCTATATAAAAATAAACCCATCCAGACGACAGAATAATAAAAACGCAATTGGCTGAAAGTTTTGTATCGTGGTTCGTATATTAAAGATTATCATACTCAGTTACGATTAAATTGTTTGGCTGTTTTTTTGGCCTATCTCAAACGATATCTATGAGTATAACATTAATCGTTATATAATTTTTAAAAAATTTACTCAGTAAACATTCACAGCTTTTGTGCAAAAGTGGCGGACAAGCCGAAAAGAACATGAAATCGAACCGAAAACGATTCGAATCGAATCGAGCAACCGATTGATTGAACGAATTCAGTGTGTGAATGAGATTTCAAGTCACTAATACAATTAGTTACATTAAGTATACGATTATACATTGAACATATTAATAAAGATAGATATTATATAGATAAGATTTAAGTTTTAGCGTATAATAGAGAACTATTTACAATTAAAATTAGACTTGACTTTTGGGGCAAAGAAAAACATAAATCAATTTGAAATCGAGCACAAACGCTTCAACATTTGCGAAAAAAAACTTAAAAATTTCTAACTTATGAACTAGTGATTTGTGGACGCGTAAATTGTGTGAGATTACGAATTTGAGAAAATAGTTATGTTGAGCATATTTTAAAAACACTTTAAGCGAGTTTTTTGGTGCGTGTGTGCACAAAAAGCGTCAATTCAAATGGAATACACTTGTTGGAGGCTCTAAGTTTTTCATGGCTAAATGCGACCCACAAGCGCCTTGTTCTTGCGCGTTGGTTGCACGGAAAGCGGCGGTGGCACCACCAACATCTCGGACTGCGTGGATGGAGAACTGCTGCGCATGCTCGAACAATCCTCATCAGCAACTTCCTGTAAATAGTATATAAGTTAGATTTAAAGCTACACAAGTTGTAATAAGAATGCGAGACTCACATTAATATTGGTGCAGCTGGCCAGGCGCATCTGTGCCAGCTGCGAGGCGGGCGTCAAGGAGTTGGTGCTGCCAAATGGCGATGTCATCATCGTGGAAACGGCCCGCTTCAGCTTATTGGGCGTCTTATTAAAGGAAAACGCACGTCCCACCTGAGCAAATGCAGAAAAATGTGTTTAAATATCACTTAATTAAATGTTGAGATGAAACTACCTTTAAACGCGTCTTGGCAGCCAGTTTAAAAGCTTTGCTCAATGTGCTGACATTCACATCGCTGATGTCCACCTCCAGTTCCAGTGAAGTGCGGCTCAGCAGCATTTTGTCCTGCAGCAGATAAAGAAAATAAGTTAATTTAAATAAATAATCAGGGATAAAAACCAAAGCTAATATCTGTTTTCGGTTATCGGTTACGCAACATCTTTAAATAAAGGTTTCATAAAGGTGAACCGATTTTTTTTATATTTCGGTTTTAAAATACCGATATGGTTTCGGTTCACAAAAATATAGTAATAATAATTACGATCTTTCATTCACACATATTTCACACATTCTTCAGTTGTATGTAGTTATCAAAAATTCAAAATTTAACATAAGGAAATTAAAATCAAAATAAAAATGAAAACAAATTTTTTGGTATGTATGTAGAGAAATTAATTAATTAAATGAAACTGTTACTAAACGGTTTTTTCGGCTTATAGAGTTTCGGTCAAATGAAAATTTTTTTTCGGTTACGATTTTACGGTTTTAAATTTCAATCGGTTTTTACCGGTTAAAGGTAACGTTTTCGGTTAGTGTTTTAATCGCTGCTAAATAATTAAAATAGACTGATTCCAAACTCACCGCATCTGTGCGACAGGTGTGAGCGGCAATTTGCATGCAAAGCTTTTTCAGGTAGCTCAGCTTATCGGTCTCCTCGTCGATGATGCTGAAGGTGTACAACTTCTCCTTGTCGCCGCGCTGCAGGAGACCAAATGCCCGTGGACTGTCGGTGATGTCGATGACAAAGCGTATCGTGTTCAGGGATATCAGTTTGATGTGCTTGTGCGTCTTGGCCGTGCTGGGGGATTTGGCCGTGTTGAAGCCGCGCGAGCGTCGCTTGCACAGCTCAATGGAATCGGAGAATAGATAGAGCAGCAAACTGTCGCCACGTCCACTCAATGAATCGGACAGTTCGTTGACTTCGCATTTGGAGATGAAGCTGCGATTGGAGCTAACCAAATGGGCGGGACAACCGTCGATATCGTTGAATATATCAAAGATGGCCATGCGCGACTCCGTGCGACGTTTGTCCTCATTGATGTGTAGCGTCACCTGCTTAATGGCCTTCAGTGCCTCCTCGAGACGGGCATGATCCACATTCCCACTGTCCGTGTGCTTCAGTATGTCATTCAATAGCAGACTTATGCTCGGCAATCGCTGCACGGGTCGAATCATCAGATCCTGCAGACTCTGGCGACCACACTCCGGTTTCGTCTGATTGATCTTGAGGAAGGCGTGGAAGCGGGGATATTCACGATCACAGTACAGCAGTTGTTCCTTCATCTGCTCATAGAAATTCACATAGGGCGGATACGCTTTAATCAGCTCATCCCGATGCTGGATGATTATGTCCCCAATCAGACAATCCTCTCGCCAATTCGCGTGCAGTTTCCGCAAATGCTCCAACATGCTCTGGTGCACCTCGTGGATCGGCAGAAAGTTGCCAAATATGGATTTGATCTCCGACTTATTCAAAAGCGGATCATTCGTCTCCGCCAGCTCCTCCAATTTGTTCTTGAACAGCTGCAGAATAGGAACAAATTAGGAAATAGTTTAGCAACCATTTTGTAAAAGTAATGCAATTTATTTATTGAAAATATTAATGAAATATAAAGAATTTAATCTTATAATTTCTGAAATATTTTTAATTTCGACTTTATTTTTATTAAAAATTAAATTGGAAATAGAATAGCAAAGATTCACTTTGGGAATTTGAAAAGAAAAATAATGAAAATAATATATAAAAAATATTAATAATTAGTTTTATAATTTAAAAAAATTATAGTTATTTATACACATTAGTGAAAGATAAAATAATTTTAAGTTGCAATTTCTGATTTAATTAATTTATTAAAAACATGAATGAAATATTTTATTTGTTATTTTATAATTTCTAAAATATTTTAGAGTAAGACTTTTTTTTATCAAAATATCACATTTGAAATTAAATTACCAAAGATTCATTTAGGGACTTTATAAAAATAATGAAAATAATTTATTAAAAATATTAATGAAATATAAGAAATTAAATAATTTCAGAAATATTTTTAAATTCGACTTTATTTAATTAAAAAATTAATAAATAACATATTATTGATTAATTTATCTACCCAAATTTTTGTTTTAATAATTTCAATTTTCGAATTAACACTTTCTTTATCAAAGACTTTTTTTAATTACTTACATTCAGTATGGTATCCAGTATGCCCACGTAGTTGGACTCTGTGGTAAAAAAGTCCATAAAGTGATTGAAGCGCATGGATTTCTTGGTGGGCGTCGTTTCACTTATTTCCGGCTCCACGTGGAGCAGCAGTTTATCATTGTCCAGCTTATCGGGGCTGGTGGTGCAGTCAAAGAAGCTGTTGGAAACGGACAGGAGACCCGCATCGGACACCGAGGAGCGCCGCTTGCCGGATCCCAGCGGAGTGCCCTCCAATTGGATGCGCTGTGAGAAACGCTTCCGTTTCCGCTTATTGAAACTGATGGGCAACGAATCGCGACGATCTGTGCTGGGCGTATTCGTAATGCTGTCCAAATACTGCAAGCAGATCGATATTAGATAATAATTTAAATGTTGTTAAATCATCACTCACATCGCCAAATAGATAATCCATCTCGTTGGCATAGCCATTCTGGATTGTATACCAGAACCAGTCCGATTTCAGAATGTGCGTATTGTGATTCTTTGGCTCCGGTTTCGACACAGTCGCGTGTTCATCGACAACCTGTTGGAATGCAAATAATAAAAAATGCATTTAAATTATTTGAAATCAACGCAAAATTAAAAATGTGCAATTGTGAGTTATAAAAATGTTTTGTTTGCTGCCCAAAAATGCATTCTCAATACAATAAGTCAAGCGTCTAACTAATTAAATCTATTGTACAGTTCACAAAACGCAGCAACAGCAGCAGCAGCACAATAAATTATTATTAAATATATTTAATTCTTCTCATCAATTGCAAAAAAAGGCCAAACAAAACATTTTTAAATGCACATACATATATTTTTTATTTGGCAACACTTTGAAACGGCATAAAAATTGCAAAGCGAAACGTAAATTAAACAAAATAAATAGCAAAGTAAATCAAATAAAAAGTGAATTCCTTTCCAACTCGTTGTAGTGAAACATTTGTGCAAATATTTGTTAGTTCTTAGACAATTTAACATTCTTTTTAGTCTGAAATATATGTGTGTGTATTATTGTTAAAATTCATTCTTCATTTTTCTTCTGTTTTTTATCATCAAATTTATTCAAGCGAAACGTGTGCCGCCAAATGTTTATCAATATTTATTGTGCTGCTTTTTCTCTATTTTTTTAATAATTATTTTGTTGTTGCGTGTAAACGGAAACCAAAATTATAGAATTAGTTTTGATACCAAAAAAAAAAAAGAGATAGACGAAAATTACCGCACCCAAATTATGACTTAATCTACAAACATAACCATTAACAATTAACATGTAAATTAAATTTAATGGCGATATCATTATTTGTTTTTATTTTTTGTTGGTCTAAAAATGGACAAAATGCATGAATTTAAACTTGCAGATTAAAAGTTAATTACGTTTTCTATACAGTTGGACAAGTAATTGTTTTGACAATTATGATTTTTATGAAATTAAATAAATATGTGAATTTTTTGTATCTTTGTCTTCTTGTCAAAACAATAAATTGCCAAATTGCACAAAAAAATAGCACAAAATGTTTCAATGCAATGGGCGAAGCGAAGTGCGAGAAGCAGATGAGAAAAGCGAATGACAGAAGAGACGAAGACGAGAGAAAAGAATTCAAATTCAAAACATTTTCAATTGGAATTAGAATTTCCTAAGCGTCAATTTCTGATGCCGTTTCCGATGTGTGTCAAATGTATCTTTGTATCTGTATCTGTATATTTGTATTTGTATCTATATCCTTAATTTCAAGTACCATTGCATCTGTTGCACTTTGAATTGGAATTGGAATCGGAATTGCGTCAACGGACGGCGTCAACGTTGTCAGCTTGGAATCTATGATGTCAATTACTTCCGACGATGAAGTTGATGATGATGATGATGGCACAGTTGATGATGTTGCTTGTATTGATAATGATGATGAGTTGACAGCGACACAGCAGGCAATGTCAGTTGTATTGGCATTGGGAATGTTGTTAGTGGGAAATGCAGCACTTAAACCATTTGAACCACTTGAACCACCACCACCACCACCACCCACCGTTCCAAAGAGACGTTTGGCGGTCTTCCTAGTGCCAGACGCACTTCCGACAGTGCCCACAAAACGTTGCAACGGCGCCTTGGGCGTCTTGAATCCACTGTCCAGCAATTGCTGTCCACATTCCGCCGTGGGAGTCGCCTCATGCTCCTCCTGCTGCACTCTGCTCCGTGTGCTGCTCCTGGTGATGCGTCCACAGATGCTACGCAATTTCTCCTTCACAGGCTTCCTTATGGACTCATTCAAAGTATTCGATATGCTGGAACATATCGAATCATCAGCTGCCGTCGTCTCGTCGCCCAGAAATGTGGACGCATCCGCCGAGACGGCAATGGAGCTGCGTCGTGTGCGCAGTGTCTTAATAATTGGCGTGCGATCAGCCACAAAACTCATGGATCTTTTCAGTGTCCTCGTTATGGATCCTGTGCGAATCAGCTTGGGTTTCTTGGTGCTGGCGGGCAGAGCAAATGAATCCACCGACATTAGGGAGACGCTATCGAAGCTGTCGCGTTTACGCTTCAAGTCATTCTCCATGTTATTAGTGGAGGACATCAAGTCATCCGTCTCCATGTCACATTCATTGATCGTCTCAATGGCCAGCAGCTTTGTGGGCGCCTTTAAAATGGGCGAAAGCGGCGATTGAGGGGATTGACTGCCATTTGTTGTGTTTCTTCTTGGTTCTTGTTTCAGAAAACTCATTGTCCTCTTGGGTGTGCTGGACTGCACATCCTCCTCCTCCTCGCCAGCTGAATCGGACATTGGCAATTCCTCGGGCTCTCGTTCATCGTTCATATTCGAAGCCTCCACAAACAGACGATCGTCAAAGTGTATATCATCATCCAGATCCTCCTCAATTGGATTCTCTTTCTCAAGTGGTTCTCGCTGTTTCTCTGGATTGGTGGGTGTGTGGTTGTTGTGGTTGTTGTTGTTCTGACTGCTTATTGGAATTGGTTTTGGGTTAGTGCTGTGGTTAGTATCAGTGTCAGTATCGTTATCGTTATCGTTATCAGTGCTAGTAGTGCTAGAAGTGCTAGAGCTTGGAAAGACTGCGCCCGTATTGGGCATCACCTGTAAGATATATACACAATTATCAGCCATAAAACACAGAAAACATAACATAGGTAAACAAAACAAAACATTACGAAAACTGCATGCAATCAGACTTTTTATAAGAATTTCCACAAATGAAAATAATATGAAACTAAGAACACCCGAATTTGTAGACAAACGTTAAGAAACCCAAAAAAAAACATAAAATAATCAATAAAATTAATTGCAAAACAAAGTTATTAGATGAGATAAAAAAATCTAAAATAAAAATATTAATAAAATAAAATTTAATGTATAATTTCTTTAAAATCTTTCAGATTTCGGCAATATTTTATTAAAAATTATTTCATTTACGAATAAAATATTATTCAAAAATGCAACAAATTAAGTAATTAAATCGATTTTTCGAAATGTTTGTACACTGAATATTTTTAAATATAAATAAATATATATATTAAATAGTTTTTTTTTTCTAACTTTTGCAATATTTAAGAATTTTCGTATTTAAATTTTTCATTTTTGTACCAAAATTTCTTTATTAATTTTCTAATTTATACTTTCTTCTTTTAAATGCCCATTTTGGTTTCCTTTATTTTTGTACTTAGTTCTTATTTCTTTTGTTATTGCAATTCTTATAAAAATATCTGTAGTTCTTAAATAGCTAACCATGCAACATATTACAACTAAATACTGTGAACCACTGTAAAAACTGCCACAAATTATCAAGTAATTCAAACTCACGACATGGGAGCACTCGGGATCATCGAGTTCAGCACAGACGCCGCCATTCTCCAGCAGCACATCGACCATGTGCTGATGCTCCTCGGCCGGAAAGCCAAAGAAACAGATCTTCTGACCCTCGAATGCCTTCAGGCGATGCACCTTCGTAAAACTGTCCTGAGTCGCCTCGAACTCCGTCGAGTCCCGTGCCGACCAGGCGGCAAAGACCCAAGCGGGTCGCACCACCGTCAATCGAAAGGTTTTCGCGTATCTAGAGGAGACAAAATTATAAAATATATCTATTAATTATTTTTAAAATTAAATAAAAGTAAAGTAAATAATAAGAAAACTATTTTAGATTATTTCGAAGAATTCAATTAAGTTAATTAAATGAAATTAATTAAAAATATATATTTAAGCGTTTTCTACACTTTACGATTAATGCAATAAATTAATTAATTAAATAAATATTAAATTGTCTTTTGTATAGTTGATTAATATTAAAAATTAAATAAAAATAAACTAAATAATAATTAAATTACTATATATTTAAGTATTCTCTACACTTTCGTATTAATACAATAAAATAGTTAATAAAATTTGTGACTTATTTAGTTAATATCTCAATTAAATAATAATAAAGTTAATATAAATTAAAAGATTATATATTTAAATTTGTATTCTAGCCTTTCCAAATAAAACAATAATTTTGTAAATCATTTGAATGGATATTTAATTTTAACAAAGTAAATATAAATTAAATTAAATTTTGTGTTTAGTTAATATGTGCACTGATACTTACTGATACTTTTCGCCGCCACTGTGATTGCATATCAAATGCGTGGTCTTTGTATTCAAATCCTTCTTGATGCAACCGCCCATCGAGTGAATGAGATTCACGAGTTTGGTCTGTGAATAAGTGAATGTTTTAAAGAGTGATCTTCTCGCTAGTTGATTCAATTCAAGATCACTCACCAGTTCATCCTTTTTGCGTATGCCGGTGAAGCAGGTGACGACCCCGCGCATCGCATAGTTGTAAATGGGCCGAGTGTTTTGGCCCAGAGGCTGTTTCATCTCGGCCGCATACTTCAAAGCGGGTGGGCCCAAAATGCTGCAGAAAGAAAGAGAAGTAAGTTATTTATGTGGCACACTTTTGGTAATTATGCAAGGTTAAATAAGAAATATATTTAGCTTCTATTTAATGATACCCAATTGACCTTGTCTCATCCGTTGTTAATCTGGCCATAATCCGACTATAAAAGCGGACTAAAGAATTGTCGAGCAACCGTGCAACCGATCAGGCCATCCAAGACTGACTGCAACTCTTGACAAGCACTTGAGATCGCAGATCGAGAGAGAGATACAGATACAGAGATACATTTATATAGATACAATAGCTTTTTAATTTTTTTATTACACACACGCGACACCAGGTGGCAATTGGTGTTGTTGTGCATCTACGTAAAGTAAACAACAATCAAAAGCAAGACGAAACCAACTGAACTTTGCCCCTCTCCCTCTCTTAATCTTCCACTCTCTCTCACTCACTCTCTCAGTCTGTCTATAGTCACGAGTCAGAACGGTTCAATTTGTTTAAGGGCCTTTTGTTTACATGTGTGTCTCTAAAGAGGCAGATGCTTATTACCAAGGGAGCTTCCAACTGTTCAACTGGCCACGAACCGGAAGTTTTTATAAACAAATCAAATCAATCATCATCAATCGAGCGGAAGTGGGAGGTGGGATGGAAATGGGCTGAATGAATTGGGATGACTACGACTTGCACTTGTTCATATTCATACATATTTATCACATTTTTAAATGATGAGCAGCAATCGCAAATTAATTTATGTATGAATACATTCATTGCATACAATTCATTCATGCGTTATTCAATGTTTCTAGAATTCAGACGCCACTCCCTTTCTGACTGCCACCCCTTTAAAATGATTGAGTAAGAATGTGCAATAATAATCAGAAATAAATATGGCAATTCCAGGAAACATTTTGGGATATTTATGAATAAAAGTGGATTATTATTGGAAATATTTAGCACTAAACTGTCAGGCAACATATGTAAGTAAGTAGTTACATCTGTTGTATATTTAATGAAATATGAATGAATAATACTAATAATCATTATGAATAATTTTTTATGTCTACTGTATTTCTGTTTTAGTTTAAATTAACATTATTGCATAATTTTATTTTGTATTTATTTTATTTTAAAAAATATTTTTGGCATTAAAATTTGTTTTAATATTTATTTATTTTTATTTTAATAATTAAATTATTATTTTTCTATATTATTTAATTTATTTAAAATATTTTGTTTGCATTGAAAAGTATATTTTTTTTTTTGATATTAAGCTTTTCCAAGGGATTCACACTTTGCTTTTTGGCCAAGTAAATGTTTGTTAGCCCAATGTCAATATTAGCCCACAGTGCATTACAATAGATGCAACTCAGAAGTTGAATAAAAACGATTCACAGTCAAACTATAAACATTGTTAAGATAAAAACTTCACTTTAAATGGGCGACATTTTTACAGATTTCACACACTTGAAAGAAAAGCAGCTTGGCACATTTCCCACACACACACACACACAATCACACCCACACCTTTATTTAAGTACGCTTACCAAAAGTGATAAATTTCCATGTGCAGCACAAATATTGAAATAAACTTTGACTCTTCTTGCTCTGTGCATAAGCCGAATTTATAATAAATTAAATCAATTGCACTTTACGAATAATATTTTCTTAGGGAAATTCAAGAGATTTTTCTAACGTTCTCTAACGGCACAACAAATAATTAAATAAAATAAACACAACTGGGAAAATGCCGAAAATGCGAACAGAACAGCAAACTCGAACTGAACGCAACGAAATGAGATGAAAATTGTGGAAATAGAAAATATCCAATACACTAAACACTCAAGTGCCAAATGTCATAGATATATATTTGAATATATATATATGAATACACTCAGATACACTCAAGTGTTTTGTGTGTAAGCTGCGCAAACATTTGGACAACTTTAGAGAGAGAACAATTCACAATTCACAGCCAGATGACAAACCAGATGATAAACATGAATAAAAGAAAGAAAGAATTGCGATGGCAGGTGGAATTAATGCAAATATTTCAATTCAATATACGTAGTATATAAAATAAATATGTATATTTCCAAGAATTCTTTGCTGTTTTTCAGTCAAGGAAAACCCCAAAGAAAATCGCTTAGTCAAAGCACAAAAATGCGCAACAGTCGCGTGGAATTGAATCAAATTGAACCTCAAACAAAAAAAATATACCAGCGAATTTAAAGATGATAATTTTGAAAATATTTGTGTGTAAAATTAATTGTAAAATTATTTTTTGATAATTAATGTAACAATAATTTAATTTAAATTAAAGTATAAAATCTGAAAAAAATTTCACAATTATCACTTTTAAAAGATAAATTTAAACCAATTATAAATTTACGTATGTATGTAAATAATTTTTTGATAACTAATGTAACAATAATTTAATTTTAATTTGTTCTTGAAAATCCAAGTGAAATAAAAATGTTTAATTTAAAATTTCGCGAATAAAATATTACAATAAAATTAGAATTATTTTCCGATTGCAAAATAAGAGATGAATTTTAATAATTTGTAAATGTAGTTTATTTAAATATTTATGTTATCCCGTTTTCGGAATACCCCATCTTAAAATGTTCCCAAACATTCAAAAGATAATGAAGATTAGCTGATGAGGATGATGATAATGATTATGAATGACCTCCGAATGTGATAATGCGCAACAATTTGTGGTTGTAAAGTGCGCTGATCTTTTGCCCCCCACAAAAAAACCAATCGAACTTTGCGAGGGTCAAAACTATAGAACAGTCAATGACAGCAGTCTTCTGCCAGCTTCTTCATCTTCTGCCTCCCACAATTAATTAGCTATACAGAAACTTATAAATTATAAACATGCTTATACATATATATAAATATATGCACGCACTGCCAGATAATAAAAAATTATATACATATATTTAATTTTTCTGCGATTTGTTGTTCGTATTTTCTTTTTAAGTGTTTCATTTTTCAAGAATTTTCCGACTCGTTGGCGACGCTTTTCACACTTTTTACGCGTCTTTCCCACATACTTTTATTTTTTTTTTTATATATTTTATAGAGAATCTTGGCGCCAAACGATTGCTGCAATCTTTATCTCATCTTCCCCCGTTTCTCAAGGCATAAATACCTCAAAACGATTCATTTCGATTTCGTTAGAAGTACATCAAGTTTTTGGCTTAATGAATTCCTTAAGAAAAATTGTCACAATTTTATTTCCCTCATTTATTGTTTTTTGGCAAATCGATGAATGAAAGCGCCCCAAAATAGGCAATGCCGTCGGATGTCGTTGCTATGATTCAGATAATCTATATATATATCATTCAATATATAACAATTAACAAGATCTTTGTGTCATTATTTGTACGAGTTGAAGTAGTCGTCAAGTATTTATATGTTTATATGTTGTTTTCTGTCTGTCTGAATGCCGTTCAGGGAATTTTCTCAATAGCTCATCCAATCTCAATTTGGTTCCCCTCTTGTGGTTTTCACAGGAAGTACACGAAAGTTCTTATGAATTTATGCATTTATTTTTACAGCTTTCATGTCTTCTGTCTTCAGTCTGAGCAAAGGTCATGCGAAGATTTCTCTTCAGAAGAATCGTGCAAGCTATAAACCCGAATGATTTAAGAGGAAGATTTAAAAGAACCTGCTGCTTTTATCAGTAGAATATATTTTGCGAATAATAATTTTATATACATTTACAGAATCACTTAACAGATTATATAATGATCAAACTGACCTTTCACATGAATATCATTTCTGTTTTAACAAAGTTATGCAAGATTGAAATTTTATGCACTTTACATTTAAAAACTTTTGTTTATTTGGCATGATATTTTACAAAGGAAATAAAACGTTTTAAAGCCAAATTGCCTATGGTTGATTAAACTTGAGGTTTCAATTGTATAATTTTTGAGCATTTTAAATAATTTAGATGCATTTATAATTTGGTTAAATTTGTTCAAAATCAAACATTTTAGTTCATTTTGGACTTTTTTTCAAAGAAAATTCAAATCATGATCAAAATGATATTCCGTTTCAAATTGGTTTAGTGTTGTTATGGAAGTTTTACCATGAATCAGGTAGTAAATGTACATACAAATATTCGATAAATCAAAATATTTTTAAATGTCCAACTAATTAGGGATTATTTTTAAAATGTATGATAAATGTATTTTGAGCAAAAAAAAGTCATAAAAATGATCTACTTATATTTGTATACATATTTTTATGTATTTACTTCTCTAACTAAAAACAATTTAATGTGCAAAATAATAACAAGAACCAAACGAAACGAAATGAAAAAATCAAAATACAAACATGCGAAACATGAATGAATTTTTGGCAAATAAATAATAATGTTATGAGGTGGGATGGGAGGTGGAAAGAGGCAGATGCTATGTAGAAGAGCTTCCGCTTGCGGTACTCTTTTATTTTATTTTTTTAGAGAAGAAAAGAAATGTTCAACACAAGAAAGAAACAACTTGAGGATTCCCCTTGCCAGCCACCTTCCCAATTGAATTGTAGGTACGCATGTTTTGACCTTGAATATGGCTCGTAAATAAATAAAAAAGAAGAAATTATTATTGTTAATCACTAATGAGGCAATTGTTGTTGTTGTTGTTCTTGTTGGTTTATTCGAATTGTTGCTATTACTGCGCAGCGGGCAAATTAATCAAGCGTGCCGAATTCGCATTCTCTGCCCCCAAAAATTCGGATGTCCCAAATTTGACAACAATTTGTAGCAAATGTGCAAAAATACAACGAACGAATAAAGGGAAAAGGGAGAAAAAGGGGCAAAAGGGGGAAATGTCAGCAGTTTTAGCTGCTGTCAATCTCCCGAGTGTGATGAAGGGAGGGTAAAGAGGGGGCGAAGAGAAGTGCACAATGTGCGTGTCTCAATTTCAAATGTTGGCTGCTGTTTTAGCTCCACTCGTGGCATTTTCTGTGCTGTTCCGTTCTGTGTCTGTCTGTCGTATCCAATTTGGTGACATTATTGTATTATGGCTAGATTATTTATAGATCTACTACCACAAACTCATCTGCACCTACATTCGTCAACATTTTAATAAAGTTTTAAATATATTAGTCATTCGTTGTTATTGTCGGAAGTCAGAGACGTCTGAAAAAACGAATTTAAACACCAGAAATTCCAGATTTATGTTGTGTGAAAATTGCAGTCTGCCAGCTCTTACCGTTGACAAAATGCTTAATATATATATAAATGTTATTAAAAACTTACCATTCCTTTTGCTTGTGTATGGCATCAAAGATGTGGTCCTCAAAGTCCTGCAGCACATAGAAGGTGCGCCATTCCATATCATTCAGAATGTCCAGCCCAGTTTCCGATCGGATGACGGGCATCCCAAAACTTTCAGCTGCCTTAACTGTGGCCCCATCTTCACCAGCCGCGCCCACCAAACAGATGCGTGTGGGCAGCTTCGACATGATGGACATCTCTGAGAATAGCAAATGAGAATGACAAAGGCATTAGCATATATTGTATTGTCTATATATAACTTAGATTATAGTATTTGGTAGCAGGCACAGTCAGAAGACACAGGCAGAGAAGAATGAGCTCCAAGCGACTCTCAATCTCAAGTACTTCAGGGAATGCATTGTTTTGACAACATTTACCTAAGGAAAATCCTTACTGCATTTTCTTAACTTGTTCCAAGAACCGTAAACAATTTTAATAAAATAAGATAAAAAATATAAAAATAATTCACATTCAAAACAAGAAAATAATTCCGAGTTTTGCCTTTTTTTACTTGTTATCAGAAACAATAATTTAAAAAAAAATACGTACAACATCAAATTTAGAAATTTTATTTTTGCAAAATTAAAACATGAGTTTTAAATGTTGTAATTTAAGGAATATTTTTAAAAAATTACATATTTTTACAATTTAAAAATAGTAAATTGTATAATATTAAAATATTTTCTGCATTGGATTTATTATGATCTATAAATTAAGATACAATTTACGTTTTAAAAGGCAAAAAAGTTTATTTCAACAGATAAATTGTCATTAATTAATAAGCACTTTATCAATAACAGCCAGACAGACTGTTGTGCATTTCAAATAGTTTAAAGGTTCGCCTTCAATTGCCTCCATCCACCCACAATGATCACTCAACTCAACTTAACTATTGAATATCTGAGATAAACAGACCAATAAATTTAAGTACACTTTGTTCGAGGGTTGAGAGCGTCATATTAAAAGTTTGGCGCTATGATTTATGGCCATCAGTTTTGTTTGTTTATGCAAATTGCAAATTGCAAAACAAGGCGAAGGCAATAAGAGAAGAGATGAGAGAAGAATCCGAAACAAAACAAATTGCGAACGATGCACAGAAATAAGAGTAGAAGGAAACTCACAGAGATCACAGAACTGAAGGGCAGAACATTTTGCGAGCTGTTGACATCAATTTTAATTGTGATCGCCAAGTGATGATTATTATTATTATTATTGTTGTTGTTGTTATTGTAGTTTGGATCAAAAAAGGCACAAAAGGCTAACAAGTTAAGGGATGTTCTGGGAAAATGTTCTATACTAACTACTTTTTTTATTTACAGAATTTGTAAAAAGTTTAAACTCACAAAAATATAAAATTCAAAAGTTAAGTATTAAAATTAGGTGTAAAACTGTTGTGTACTATTTTTCTGGAGTTAACGATCTTTTTAAGTCTTATATTTCATGTTTTTGCGCCTTATTTTTATTTACCGAATTAATTAACTAAATACTAAATAATGATCAAGCTGTACTATGAATCAGATTGTTTATCTTAGTCAATGTTGATCACTTATTGATAATTTTGCAAGCTGTTGACATGAATATGAATTGTGATGATTGTGGTTTTTATAACTAATGTTGCTCTTGATGATGTTGCAGCCCAGGCAAATGCTTTTTCGCCCTCCCTGTGACCTTCACATCATTGCCATATACTTAGTTTTTGACAAGCCAGAAGAATTGTAATACAAAAGCAAAAAGAAAATGCATTGCAAATGCCACAAGCGGCAACGTTCCACGAGCACCAACAACATTACAGAAATATTCAAGTGCATTCAATTTCCCAACACCAGAATCCCGCCCCCTTCCCTGCACCATCCTCATTTTCCACATCATTCCATGTAGTTGAGCATTAATTTTATCCAGTACTGTGCGCCTGTAACTGATGCCAATTGCACTTTTCCAGACGTCGCACAGTGGACAAAAGCATACAAACTAGCTAACAAATTTCAATTCTATTTTTTACTAAAAAAAAACAAAAACTATGAATTATATTAATTTATAAAACGTCATACTACATAAATTATACGATTTACTTAATAAGCTTAAAATAGGCAGACGTTATTTTGTTACCTCAAACAAATTTTGAACAATTTTGTAAATGCTAAAATTGTTCCAACACTAACAATATTTAATGAAACTAAAGCAAGAATAGAAAAAAATGAGGAAAAATAGGGAAATTTAAGTAAATTAATATTCAGATTAAAAAACTAATGAAAAATGAATTTAATTTATACTGCAGTCGAACTTCCCTGTCTTGTATTTCCATTATCCAAGAATAAGTTCTTATTATGGAGAATAGAATTATGAGTTATGGAAATTCGACTTTATTTTGCATATTATTATATTATATTATTTGAGCAATCATATTGTTTTTCTTACTGTTGAAATGCTTAGATAGATATTAATGTGTATAAGCTATGTTGTTAATTTTGCTCCACTGTGCGTCATCGCTGTAATTGCACAAAGTCCAGACTGCCCCCATAGAGAAGAGAAAGGGGGGAGAGAGACAGGCCTGGGGGCGGGGTGAATGGGGATAATAGGGAGCAGATGCACTCGATGTTGTCGTCGCCACATGACGCATGGAATTTTTAGAACAATCTCTTTATAAACACGGTAATTTTTACAATGGAATTTTTGTGCAGCTATTTTGAAAATTGTTCAAAGTGTTTAGAAAGATAATAAAATGATTGAGGAATGCATCGCATGACATGCACTGTGAATGCACTCTCTAGTCTATTATTAATAATATTAATATTAGTATTATTGTTGTTGTGGTTATTGTAAGCCAAGCTTTGAGAAACGACAATAATTGAAAAAATAATGATGACAAATCAAACACTTGACAACTGAGAAAACAACACGTTGATTGGAAAATATTTACATTGCAAGTTATATTGGCCAAGTTATAATTGTGCTTTACCGCTTAAAAGGACAATTTAAAATTGAATCACTTGATGTATCGTTTATACATAACTCAAAAGTGTGTTGGCATGAGTTAAATTACATTCTCAAGAAACGAGAAAATATTTTTCAACACATTTCAGACTGTCTAAAATAAACTAGAGCTATAACATTACATACATGTGTAAATATATAAACAAGGAGGCAAAAATAATAAATAAAATTATTTCTATTAAATTGCATGATTTTAATATTCCATTAAGGTCAACTTATGTGTGCAATTTGCCATATTTATTTTATATTTAATTATTTTATATATTAATGTACAGAAATTAAGAATTTATTTGCTTCAATTAAGATTGGCTTTGCTTGCTTGATTTCTGTAAGTCTCAACTTATTTATTGGATTTAGTATTTACAAAATTTAATATCTAAGACATGGTCAAATAATTATATAGACCACAAAAAAAAAGGAATTAAGTTATATTTTGAAATTAAAAATTAAGCTGAGTCTCTGTAGAATATTTTTTCGTAATGTTTTTTTTGATGTGAGAGTTGATTTATATAGTTCACATGTTAGCGTTGATCAGAAGAATTACTTGACTAACTGTAGCTGAAATCTCAGTTCATGGAAACTAAATCCAAATCCTTATACCTGACAAAATCCTCCAGTTGAAGGTGCAACGAAATAATTGTGTGTAGTACCTGTAAAATCCTCATACACTTGACACAGTGCTGCCTGTTTGAGATGTCCCTGTTTGACTTCCTCCTGCGCTGCATATGTGAAATATGATGACCACACCTGACGACGAACCGTGACCAAATTATGCTCCTTCTTCTTCTTCAACTGAGGAGTCGTCGCTGCAAATGCGAGTGGCAAATGCAACATGGCGAAACGAGACGAAACGAGGCGACGTTAAGGGATCGAACTCAGAATTGCAACTAACGAATTTTGGCATGAGAATCAGAACGCATTGAGTGCAACGCAGTCAGGCGGAAGCCACAGGTGTTGCCCCCTTTTCTCAAAGGAAGGCAAAGGAACGAGAATGAGAAGAAGAATAAGCAGAGGATCATAAACACACACACACACACAAGTTAGGGGCAAGTTAAGTGCGAAACAACTTCACAGGTGGTGGACTGACCATGGGAATATGAATGTAAGAGACGGCGAAATATTGGGAATTTCCTTTTCTTCCCTTACTTCTAAGGACTGACCATGGGAATGGATGATAATGCGAATGCGATAGGGCAACACTGGCAAGCCATTTTGAGTTTGGGAATTTCCTTGTAACGTTCGTTCTCCTCCTCTTTTTGGACAGCTGGCCGACTGCCAAAGACTTGATAAAAACTAATTGAATAGGCATTTGCCATTCTACACGCTCTTGTTTTTTTGTCAAATGAACTCATCAAAGTGGAATCTTGTAATAAAATTAAGTTAGTCAAGCCTTGACGTAGGCTGTCTTTTTTGTGCCGACCTGAGACACAGAGAGAGTGAGAGAAAAAGCAAAGACACACATACAGGCATATAAACTTACAGTGTATCAAAAGAGTATTGGCAAAGAAGTTACTAAATATCAAGCAGGAAATCTTAAATTATATAAATATCTTTAAGGTATCTGCTCTAACATTTCTAAAGATCACGAAAATAATTAGACGTATGCCAATACATTTTTAACTCACTGTATGTGTGCATGTAAAAATGCCATTAACATTGAAAACAACAAAACGAGACGAACGCATCATTGGCATGTGTCCTCTTATAACCATATACCCGGAAAGAGGGAAAGCAGGACGTGAAAATGTAGTAGGTAAATCACTTGGCAACGGCAACAACAGCAACAATAACAAAAGCAAAAAGGGAGAGAACGAGAGTGCGCAACCAAATTTGTTTCCTCTTTTACCTAAGAGCACAGCGCGCACACACACACACACATATATATTCAGGGTGGACTGAAGTCGCGGCGGCTGCGCCTTGTTCTTGTTGTTGTTGCTGTAGGCGCCTATGGTTGCTGTTGTTGTTGTTGCTGCTGGGTTGGTACAGTGCGCCGTACGGCGTAAGGGGCGAGGGGTGCAAAATATTTAGCACACATTTTTATGCGCGATCGCTGCCTGCCATTGACATAATATGTAGATAAGTATGTTATACACCGAAATAAATTCACAAAGTAGCTTAAAATTGACGTAGTCTTTTTTAGTCGCTACAACAACAATTAAGTACTAGAAAATATAAATAATTTGGTGACACTTTTTATGTGAATGCTTAATGCCTGCTCTGGCATTGAAAATTAAACAACAAAAAAATAAAGAAAGAATTTCTACCAACAGCTGCTGTCCCCCATCCCCCTTTCTGCCCATGCATGAGTTCCGAACTCACCTGTTTTTGATTGTTCCTCGATAGTTTCCATTTCGTTTGAATTGCATTAAATTTGGCAGAAGACGCCACACACACACATACGTACACTCACACACACGGATAGGCTTCTTTTTTTTCTTTTAAAGTTTCTTTGTTTCAGTTTCAATAATGGTTTGTTTGCTATGTTTTACTCATTGCTTAAATGAGCACTTTGCCAGATCCATCTTTGTTTTTCCAACAATTAAATTAAACAAATGCTTTTGATCAATTGAAAAGCGGCGCGCACAAATAATACACACACGCACACATACACTGTCTGTCACACACTCGCAATCGCACAAACTCCAGGCGGCGTCGCTTTATTTTAGCAGCAGTTTTGTCAATTTCTCAAAATCTATTTGCGATTTACTTTAAACGCACGCGATTAATTGCACAAAATGTCTATTACAATTTGTTTTACAAATAATTACACTGCGCCTAAATAATACGTGTTTAAATTTGCTTTCTTCTGCAGCGCGTCGGAATTAAAAATCAAAATCAACGGTTAAACACGTCCGGTCGCACGGCTGTTCATCTCGCTTTTTTGTTAATGCTGCTCCCGCTCTGGCAAACACACTAGAGTTGCATCGTATTGTTCGGACTAAGTTCGATTGAACTATTCACCAAAGTGAACGAACGAACTAAGTTCCTGATTGTAGGTCTTATAGTTCAGTTGGTTAGTTCGTTCGTTCAACAGTTCGTTCGAGTCCCAATCTCGTTCAATAACTTTGTCAAGTCGTTTTTGCATTACAATATCCAAATTCCAAGAGCCAAGCTTTTAGTTATATGTCGCTAGCCTGTATGTTACTTACTTAAAATAGGAACCTTATACTACATGAAGCAAATACTTTTTTATGTTAAAAATTTTAAGTTTTGTTATCTTTGGAGGTACAGATATTCCAATCAACCAAATTAAAATATGAATTTCATTGTTTTTATTTTCAAAATCATAAATTGCTTTTCATTTTAAATCCTATTTTCAAATATAACAAACGAAAATGGGACTCGAACGAACTACTGGACTGTATGACCGATTAGTTCGTTCACCAAAAATTGAACTACTGAACTAAATCCTATAACGGAGCTACGATGAACAACTCTAGAATATACTCAAACTGGCATTATCGATAACTACTAAACAGTGCTGCCACACTGGAATCTGTACAAAACATAACAGCAGGCAACACTTGTTGCTGTGACGTCACGCACACAAGCGCAGCCAGTTACGTCAATGCAGCAATATGCCCAGCAATCTGTCAAACAACCCACCACCAACACACACACACAACAACAAACTGACATTTCGTCAATACATAAATTTGTCATTTTTTCACTTCGTCGCCGCAGCCAAAAACAAAAAAGCAAGAAATTGTTTTGTACCGTTTCTTTTGCCGCCTTTAGTTACAAATACATACAAATACAATATTTTTGAAAGTGATATTTAAATAATGCTGCACCAACCGCCGCCGTCGCTGCCGACGACGACGCACAGCATGAAAATCATGTCGGGAGCTGAGGAAAATCGTCACTATTTGCGTGCCTTCATACAAACATATCGCGACATGCCCGTTTTGTGGGACACTTCGTTGCGGGACTACACGAATCGGGAGAAGAGAGCGGAGGCATATCAGCGTCTCGTTCCCATCTATCACTATCTGAAGCGCGATGCGACTGTCGAGGATGTGAAGAAGAAGATCAATACACTGAGAACAAATTATCGCAAGGAACTGAAAGTTGTGGAGAGCGCAATGCGTTCGGGCAATTTGCATACGCCGCGTTGTTGGACATTTCAGGAATTGGATTTTCTGCGTAATACTGAGAAATTTCTGGCCGTCAATCCGACGTTCAAGAACGAACCCAACTTTTCGTTCAGCGAGAATTCCAGTTCGTTCATGGAACAACATCCGTATCCGGCGTATCGCAACGTAACGGGACAAACCACACCCAACATAACGGAAATGTTTCACAAATCCTTTGGACATCATGTACAAAAGGTGGATCCGCTGCCCCCGCCCCCACCTCCGCCTCCCGGAGGCATGCATCAGTCACAGGGTGATTATGGCGTCTCTCTTCAGAAAAGATCTCGACAAACTCCGCCCTGTGGCAATAACAGCAACAACAACGCCTCCTCCTCCACAGCAACAACAACTACAGTGAGCACTCACAACACGGACGAGTTGTTGAACATTGCCTGCGAGTATCTGGCCGGCACCTATCCGGAGGAGGAGTCCATTGCACGCACCTGGACGCACAAGCTGAAAAGATTGCCGCGGGAGCAGCGTCTGCTCGCCGAGCGTTTCATCAATGAGATACTCTTCGAGGCCGAGTCCAACAATTTGCATCGCGGCTCCGTGCAGATCAACAACAGCTTCGAGCCCTACGTGCGCTTCGAGGAGCCGCCCGCGTGTCACGAGGAGCAGGACAAGTCACAGAGTCCCAGTGTTCACACCTCTACCGAGTCCACTCCGAAGCCCAGCGGATCTGGTTCCGGTTCTGGTTCCGGAGCAGCGCAAAGTGCCCTCAACGACACTGCGAATGCGGCGGGCATTAGAGAATTCTAAAATATGTTAGAAAATTACAAAAATCAAACAGTATGTTGTATTTATTATTAAGTGTTATTCAGTTTTTATTGACTTATATCATGGACAATGGCACGCGGACAAAATGTTGAACAAATGTATGTAAATTAGTAAGTACGCATATATTCGATATATAGGAAAATATCCAAGAGCTGACATATCGTTTTTTGATTTCTTTATATCTATTTATTTGCACTCCCAACACGTTATCATAAATACAATATCTTTTAAGTTAAAAAAGTTAAAATAAATAGTATAGATTAAAAACAAAACAAAAGCTTACTGAAACATTCGAAATCGGCAGGGAGTACAACTTATCGATATCGGTATCGATAATTTAAAGCCCTTGTAATATAGCTGATATCAATATTTTTCTATGCTATTTTTGTTATATAGTTAAGAACCTGTAATTTTTTGGTATTTTGAGATTGTGATTCAATCCAGGCGATTGTAATCCACAAGATTGCGCGTTAACCAGACATAAGGCGATGCGCCAGCCAGGAACAGGCAAGCGCCAATCACAGGTCGATGCAGGATCCAGGCCACGGCAGCAATGGTCAGAGCCAGGGAGAAGGCAATGATGAAGTTACTCGTCACGGGGAAACGCGTGTCCGGCGCCAGAGCAATCAGCAATGGGATACGCAGCACTGAAAGCACATCAACATTAAACATAAGCGGAGTACATTTTTTGAATATGTAACGGCCAAGATCAGTATCGATATCGATCGGCAAAACAAATTCATATCGATAAACGATAGTCGACACGTTTAAATTAATAAGTGTATTTTTATGATGTAATTTCTTGGAGGTTTTGGTGCACTTACGTGAGACGCGCAGCAGCTTCGAGTTGCAGGTGACGCCAAAGAAGATCAGCAGCCAGCCAATGAAGCGCCACCACCAGGTGTGCAGCACCTGGGCTCGATACTCGAGTCGAAAGACCTCGAGGGCACTTATTTCACCCGGATAGACCAGGAGCACAGGTACGCCGCGCGTGGTCAGATATGGCTCCACCTTGTTGCCCTGCAGTCTGCCCACAATGCTGTACATTTCACCCTCCATGCCGGCGTAAGTGAACAGAATGCGCAGATCTCCAATTTCCGGATTGAATACATCGTTCGTGTGATAGTAGAGTCCCAGATGCAGCTTAATGCTGCTGTCGTCGGGCCGTATATCGGAGGTCAGTTCTTTAAAGCTGTTGAATTTGTTCTTCACCTTAGGGCCGAGTTCGTATTTGCCAATGTAGACGGCATCGGCAATCTGCAAATTTTAAAAATGTCCATAACAGCATATTTTTGATAAAAATATCGATGTTATCGATTACATCCGTTACCATAACCGTAACCGGTATTAACCGATTGAAATTGGTAACTTTAACGATATCCTACCTGAACGGCGCTCTCAATGGGAAAGCGTGCGGGATTAGTGTGACCATGACGATTGTGAAAATTGCGCGAGTCGACAATCTTGTCCCGCCACTCGCGTGTATAGTAATAGCTGCGTGAGTCCGTTTCCACAGCACCCACGCTCTCGCCAAAGTTCGACTCGACCGCCTCCTCGACCCATTGATACATTTGGACGCGACGCTTGAGCTTCACAGCCATCAGTTGGATGTTGTAGTCGGGCTCGGTCAGTGGCTCACCACAGATGATCGGCCCCGATAGATGTACAATGCGATTCTCGTAGCTCTGATCCTGTTCCTCCTCCGTGAACTGCATGGAATAGACATCGGCGTAGGCCTCGTCCAGCGCCAACATTGTGTGCACCGCGCGCCCCTCGTTCCAGTAGAGCACAATGGCGCCGGCTGCGAACAGCACCAGACCAAAGAGTGAGATCAGCCAGTGAGCGCGAAAAGTCTCGTTTAATGTAATGGCCATAGAACTGTTAGTTGGGCATTTCAATTTGGAATTAAACAACAATAAATGCTGTGCCGACAATTTTTGCAAGACAATTGTGTGCAGTCGCACGCCGCCATTTGTCGCATTTACAACGCCGTCAAATCAACAGCTGACAGTATCGATACATTACTCAAAAGTCAGCTGTTTTGACATTCAAGCATCGAACTCTTAACACAAATAGGAAAAATAAATTACAATAAAATAAATTCACAACATTAGCCACAACATGTTTAGCAACAGTTTGTCCGACTATCAATTTACCAAGGAGTTCAAGCATGGCAAATTTGGATCGGTGTACAAGGCAAATTATACAGTCAACAATCGGGTCGTTGTAATCAAAAAGTTTTCGCTGGAAGCCGAAAATGATGCAGAATTGAAGAAACTATTAGCGGAAATCCTATGCTGCCGCCAGTTCAAGCACACGAATATCAATAAAATACTGCACAGTTTTATATCAGAAATGGATGTGTTCATACTGTATCCGTACATGTGCTTTGGCACGTGCCAAATCTTGCTGGAGAGCATTTTCACAAACGGTTTTCCCGAAACATTGATAGCATTGATCTTTAAGGACATTCTGTCCGCTCTTCTTTACATACACACGAATGACTTTGTGCATGGCTCGGTGAGAGCCCAGCATATATTGCTAGACAGCCAGAAAGCAGTATTAACCAATTTCCACGAGAGTCGCAGTTTCATCAATCATGGCAAAAAGAAAAACGTTTTGCACGGCATCTCTCAGAAGAAGAATCTGAACTGGGCAGCACCCGAAGTCCTGGATCAGAATATCCATGGTTATACCGAAAAGTGTGACATCTATTCCGTGGGCATAACGGCGTGTGAATTGGCCAATGGGATTCAACCGTATATCGAGACACAGCCCACACTCATGTACACTGAGAAAATACGGGGCAATGTTCCTTCGCTGCTGGACAGATCGACATATTCAATGCTTCTGGACGATCAGGGAAAAATGCCATTTGAGAATCCGTCGGCAAGGCGATCCTATGAAGTTTATAGTCAACGCATTTTAACCGATGATTTTCATCAGTTTGTCGAAATTTGCTTGAATCGAAATGCGGAGAATCGTTGGAGTGCCAAGAAACTGATGACACATGCCTTCTTCAAGCAGTGCAGACACTCTTCCATCTCCGATCACGTCAAGAAATGTCGCACGGACTTGCAGAACAATTCCTCGATGGAAGATGAAATTATTGAACCGCTTGATGATTATGATCAGGAAATAGAAACAGAATTCTCTGAGGATGTCGAATGGAATTTTTAATGTGTACACCTGTAATGTTATATAGACAAATAGGAAATAAGATTAATAAAATATCTACAGACAAATAAATAAAGATTGTTCCTTCTATTTCATAATATAAATATACAGACAAATGAGTAAAGATTCTTCCTCCCCTTTGAAATCAATAATTTATTTCACATAATTTACTATATTATAAATGTGGCTTTATTTACAGTATATAGATATATATAATTTCTTTGTTAGTTTTTTATAATTAAGCCAAGCCAGTAAAGGCGTAATTTGCATTTAATAAAATTTCTTTTTAAACTGTCTTCCATAAATAAATATAAAATCAAATATCATTTTCCTTTCAGCAGGAAGGAAATTTTGGTTTTCCCTTTGTGATTGTTTTTTTTTTTATTATTAAACAAATTAATAACAATTAGGCAAACTAAAATTTAAAATTATTTAACAAATAACTAGTAAAAAATTGAATATTCTTGTCGTTTCGAATTGTGAACTTAACGCATTAAGAATTGAACTAAATATTTGGACAAACATCACGCACAAATTGCTTTTGAAATTATTTGTAAAGTTTAAGGTTTCTTTTTGGGCGTTTTGTTAAATCTATGGATATAAATATAAAACATAACCGTCAGTTGGGCGCATAAAATGTACAAATTTAAATCTTAATTTATATAAACTTTTATATAACTTTATATATGCATTTTTTTAGCGGGCTATCACTGACAAATAACGATTATTTCATCTATATTTCTTTTTGTATTATGTGTAGCATATGTGAAGCTTAATTAATTAGCACAAAATTTGGTGTATTTTTGTTTTGTTTAAACTAAAATTTAGTTGTAATTAGAAACTAAATTAAGGTTTTGTTTTCGCTTGCAACTGTTTAGGTCGAATTTCTATAGCTTGTTTATAAATATATTCATTTAGACTTAAAGCAAAGTTAATTAATTTATTAATTAGATTTAACGTTGACTAACATGCCACACAATCAAAAAACTCTTATCGCCTCGATTTTCGATCGTTTGATTTGGTTCCAGTTGAATACTGTTCTCCATGTCATTGTCATCTGCAAGAGTTTCATTCAAAATAATTAGTAAATATTATTCACCATCAATTATGCACTATTTACATGTATAATGAGACAGAATACACGTTTTTTAAATAAATATATTACATAGTTATTATTATTATATTTGTTTAATCTAATCTTGCTACTTGGAATATTATTGAATTATTAAAATTTAGTTTTTATTAGTATATTTAATTTTGTATTCTTTTAAAAGTGCGCATATTTTTGTTGGTAGTTTGTAGATAAGCCAGCCAAATAAAATAATTAAAATAAAATAATATTGTTAAGGATAAAAAGCAAAAAGAGCAAAAACTAATACCATTAAAAGTTAGACACCGCATTTCAAAAGTTTGTTTTGTTGCTCCGGCTATGAAATTAAGTTTAAAATCAACTTGATTTTTAGAAATATGACTTAGAGCATTTAAATTTTATATATACAAGAGCGGAGATATTTTTTATATAATTGTTCCTTTGTTTTTATTTTGTTTAATTTCAATAGGACATTTTACAAGGACACCAAGGGACACCAATTGTGAACTGTGTGGTCTTTGGTTTGCTGGATCTGTGACAAAAGTGCAAAAGACCTATACAGTATGTCAAATAATGGTTTTGACGAAGAATTAAAAGAGATTCAGATATTTGTTATAAAACCACAAACAACTAAGTATAATTAAAAAAAAATGCACATCTTGTTTTATTATTTTTAATTGGACCGCATTATTTTCTAATTTTGTATAAAAACCATAGGAAACTATAAATAAAAGAAAATAAAACTAAAATAACACAAAAAGGAATTTTTAGCAAAATAAAATATTTTAAGATTAGTTGAACTCAACAGTTCTCATTATTTTATATTTTAGATTGACCTAAAAACCATAAAATAATTAAATATGTGTTGTTGCCTTTTCAAAAAATACGTGAATTATTTGGTTCATCAAAATAACCCAGAATATATATTTTTCTTTACCCAAATAAAAATAAGTGGGCTATTTTTGCTTATTAAAACAAAATTACTTGACATACTGTATAGAGAATAAAGTGATTTGAAGTTGCAACAAAACGAAATAAACATTGAACACAAAAGTTGCATAAACCTTAGGGGTCAGATCTTGGGATCGTTCAGGACGGTTCTCTGGTCTCAGTTTCAAATGCTGCACTCCAATTGGAACTCCCAACGCTGACTACAAATTGAAGGTACTAAATACGCGTTCGACAGTTTAAAACAAAAAGAAAATGCGATTAAATACAATGAATACGAATACGAAAACGCTTACAAAAAAGATTATAAAAAAAAACTAAGCAATAAAAAACTTAAAAAAACGTAAACAGCGCAAATAAAAAGTTGAAAAAAAACAACAAATATCAAAAATCAAAAGAAATTAAAATAGGCTTACGTATCGACTTTCCAAACTATTAAATGCGCTGCATTATCACTAGCATCGTATTTATCATGTCCTGCAGAGTTGGGAATATGAATATATGGAACATGGATTATACGAATCAATTGCATATACATATATGTGTGTAGATGATCTGATCTGATTTGATGTGTCTGGATGATAAGCTACAGCTTCGACGTTGACCCTGGAGTCCACTTACTTATGCGAAAATCAATGTAACCCTCGCCGCCGCACATGACCAACATATCGGGACGTTTGTTGCTAAAGGTTAAAGCTCCATTCGGTTGCTGCAGCATCGGCACTGAGACAAAGAACTTGACGGCATCGCGATGACCATGGAAGGACAGTTGAGCATTGGCCATGCAACACAATGGCATTTGGCCATGGGGATCAGCTGCTTAATTAAATAGAGATTGCAAATTCAAATAGTTGAACCAACAGATTGTTTTTCTTCTCTGAGAGACTCACATGACTTTTGCTGCGTCTCGGCAAGCGGCACAGAGATGATGACGCCGTTGCTGGTGCCAATCCAGAGTCGATTGCAGGACACCATCAAGGCGGTGATGCGAACAAAGCTAAAGCCCAGCTTGCCAGTGCCCAGCATCTTGGACACATACGGCTCAATGTCCACATCCTGTTTGTGCTCAAACGTGTGCGTGCTATACAGACGCAGCGTGGAATCCAAGCTAAACAATAAATTAATTCATTAATTATCACACCAATTCAATTGCAATATTCTTCTATTTAAACCAGGGACCGTAACTGTTATAGGTGTTAATTAACAATTATTTTCAAATTTGTATTTTAAAGTTACGAAATAACACTTATTTTAAAAAGTCAAAAATAATCATTATAATTAAATTTTTAATAAAAAATTGTGAAATAACACTTATTTGTGAATTTTTCAGTAAAAATAAAAAGTAAGAGTTATTTTTGATTTTTATTTTAAGAGTTACAAATAAGAGTTATTCCGTAACATTTATTTTAAAAATCCAAAAGAAAAGTTAAAGTCAAAGTTATCTTTTGAACCAAGTGGTGTATTACCAAAATATAAAAATATTCTTGATCTATGATTCGAGACCTTTCATATGATGTATCTCATGTGCTTTAATGACAAAATTAAGGATCCGACTTTTTCTATTATATTTAACTTTTTCTTCTATATTCTGTTGCAGTAATATATGTATTGATCTTAAAAATACCAAAAATATTAAAAAAATAATATCACATTATTAAAATCAAATTTACTCTTACTTGCAACTTTTAAAATAAAAATCAAAAATTTTTCTAATTTTTTATTTCACAATGATTGAACGATTATTTTTGCCTTTTTAAGTAAAAAGAAGTGGGAAAGGCTATAGTCGAGCCCGACTCTAGGATACCCGTTACTTATTTTAATGAATTTTCTAATATTTTTTATTGCATGCTTTTAGGCACTTATATTTTTTAAAAACTTTAATTAGCCATTACCAACTTCTGTTTGTCCGCTCTTGTTACGATTTAGTAGGATGATAGGTAATAATAGTAGTTAACGATAATTAGTAAAAAAATTATAATATCTTGAAAACTGTGCGTGTGGTGGTTTTTTGCGATTTACAGAGGCGGAAAAAGGCGTGGCAAAAATTTGAAACAAACTTGACCTGCGTGGGGTCTATAGAAGTCTGTGTGCCAAATTTGGTTGCTCTAGCTCTTATAGTCTCTGAGGTCTAGGCGCTCACACGGACGGACAGACGGACATGGCTATATCGACTCGGCTGTTGATGCTGATCAAGAATATATATACTTTATAGGGTCGGAGATGCTTCCTTCTCCCTGTTACATACATTGCAACGAATACAATATCCCCTTTTACTTATTTTTATAAGTAACGGGTATAATTAACATTTAGAATTAAATTTGATTTATTTCTTGTAAATTGTAAATAGAAGTTGTTGGCTGATATCGATAGTTCTGACTAAAATAGGAATTTTGGTGTATACCATTTTACTATAGCATATTTCCTTCACATTGATTTTTTTAGTTGAAATTAGCATTCATAAGTGTTTTTTGCAATCCCTGTTTTAAAATCGCAGGACTCTACAGGGCCGTCCCATTGTTATGCAAGTTGTTAAGAATCCTTACCGTATGGACACCCAAACGCCGGCGCCAGTGGCTGCCATTTGGCGCACCTGGCTCTCCTTGCGCGGATGCGCGTCCAGCGAGTGCACAATGTTGAGCGAAATGGGATCGACAATGAAGATCTTGTTGCGATGCGCGGCCCAAATGCGCTCGCCGGCCACACAGAGGCAACGTATCGAATGATTGCGATCACCGAGCGTAACCAGATGATAACTATTCAGATCCCATTGGCCGTCTGTTTGGCGGCGGAACACGGCCAACTGGGCATTGGCCAGCGCAACGACAACACGCGACTCCACATGCACAATCGCCAGCACCGCATCGGGCAGAAGAACCTTGTGCAGGCACTCGTGCCATCTGGAGACACTGCTGTGCACATACAGATAGCCCTCCTGGTCGCCCAGCCACATCGTTGGACCCACTGAGCTCATTGCCGGCTCATCGCGTTCTTTGGTGCCCAATATGGGATTTAATGCCTGCAAATTGTTGTTGTTTTGGTTGTTGTTGTTGTTGGAGTGGTTGTGGTTGTTGACGTGATTGTTGCTGCTGTCGAAGCTGCCGGACGACAGTCGCTGTGGAGCACCTGAAAAAATATAGATTGAATGAGTAATTTGTTTAGATTAAATCTTTTAAGTAAAATAAATTGCAAATAAAATATGCATAAATTAAATTTAAAATAATTGAATAATAGGTTAAATTAGAGATATTGTCTGATTTTTAAATAAATATTATTTTTTTAGTATTTACAATCTTAATTCAAATTACTGCAATTCTTTACATCTCTATTGTCAGTCATTTTAATAAAGATAAATAAATATCTAATCGCTTTTGATTGCAATAAATAAATTAAATTTGATACTTAATTGATATAAAATTAATAATTAAAATTGAATTTTATTTATTATTGCAATATTTTGAAGAGCACCTAAAAAATAGAGATGCAAAGAGTAATTTATTAATATTTAGTTTTTATAATAAAATAAATTGAAAATAAAATGTACATATGTATATTTAATTTAAAATAGTCGAATAAAAAAGTTATAAGTATTCTCTAATTTTTTAATAAACATCTAAATAAGCGGTATACCCTAGTTCTAAACATTTAATTTTAAATTTTTATTTTAATATTTTTGGTAGCAGCTAGAAAATATAGATTTAAAGAATTGCAGTAAATTTTATTGCTTGAAAATTTTAAATATTTAGTCAATTGTGATTGCAATCATTTTAAAATTTTTTTAATGTATATTCTCTGACTATTAAAAATGGAATTTGAATGATTACATATTAATTTCTTTTGCTTTTTTCTGTGCCTACCTGGCAATGCCTGGCGTATCTTGATAGCCTCCACGTTGCCCAAAGGTTCGGCTGCATCTACCGCGGGCAGTTGTTCATTGGACTTCTCCGTTGCCTCCTTAGCCTCTGCCACGCCCACAACTGCAACTGCTTCCGTCACTTCCTCCGTCTGCGCCACCACATTCACATCCAGATCCACATCTGCCTGATCCACTGAAGGATTCTTGCTATTGTTGCTGTTCTGATCCGATTTGGGACGCACACGTATAAATTCCACTTTACCGAGTAGTTCGTCACCTTCCCCGGGATGTTGCAGCATTTCGCCGGCCTTGACCACCTCGGATTGCTCGAGGAGAGCATAGTCGCTCTCCATGGCCCCCTGCACGGATGCAATGCACAAGAGATGCGATGCACAGATCGGGAATGCATCCAGCACCGTTGCCGATTGGTTCGCATCCACCACACTGACTGTGCTGGCCGCGTGAGTGCTCGTGCAGATCCACACGTACGAGCTGAGCTGCGTCTCCGGTTCCCGAGTCTCCAAACTTGCTCGCGCCATTTGGCGATCCAGCGCCTCGACGCTTTGCTCCGCCGTTGGACTCGTGATCTCGGCGATTTTGAGCGTCGAGTGGCGTGGCGCATAAGGAGAATCGGCGGGTATCAGACACTGCCCATCCTTGGTGAAGCCACCTTGGAGATTAACGCCCGCCGCACAAAATACCTTCATGTGCGGCGATGCCTCCGCCAGGGGATTACAGTAGACGGGCACTGGGACTCCGCCCGAGTGGCGACTCGGATTCGCATCCTGATTCGTCTTGTTGATGGGCAAACTCCAGCCATAGGCATGCAGACGACCGTCCTCCTTCTGGACATGGGCACGCAGTTGACGATATTGTTCCCGCCTTCGGGCACTAATCCGCTCGGAGCTGCCCTCCTCTGCATAATCCTTGGCCATGATTAATGCATTGGCCAATCCAGCGCTGGCCGGATGCGGCGGTGGATGTGCGCCGGCTAGGGCAAGGCGATTCTCGCTTCCTCCTCCTCCACCGCTTCCTCCACTTCGGCTGGGTGATCCATGGCTGTGGGCAGGGCTTCCTCCGCCTGTGTGACGAAACATCGGCCCCCCTCCCAGTCCGTCGGCAATGCGTTCCGTCGGACGGTTGGAGGGGCTGTTCAGATATAGATATAGAAAAGATACATATGATACAATAGAGTTCCTTTTGGATCGGTCTTCAAGATCTATCAGAAACTCACGTAAAAAGATTACTAAAGTATTTCCAAATGCTTTGCTTCGACTTCTTGTCCAAGTTGTCGACGGTGCGTGAGGCACGCAGTATTTCAGTGAGACGCACTGCCTCCTGCAGCTCCATCAGCCGCTCCTTGTACTGATTGCGCTCCATCAGCACCATCGCCATCTCCACGCGCGTGAATCTCTTGCGCTGCGCCAGCGGCACATCATTCTCCTCCTGTTCGGTGTCTGTGGAAGGGGATTAGGAAAGCAATTAGTTTAAATAAAAAATCGGAGATTAAGACCGTAACCGTAACCGTTAACCGGTTTAACCGATAACCAAAATAAATCTCATTTTCAAACGATATAACCGATATATGCATAACGGTTAATTTCCTTAAGTTGAATTCATTGTTTTTAAATTCAATTTTCACTTCTGCCCTAATTTTAAATTATACATGTATCTCAATAAGAAACTTAATTTATGAAATTTTTGAATATTTGATTTCAAATTTACGCGTCTTTAGCATTTTTTCAATTTATTTTGTAAAGAGAAATCATAGCAAAAAAAATCAAATTCGGAAACGGCTAAATTAGATTACAAAAACGATTTTTCTATTCAATGGGATTTTTATTCGAATTAAATATAATAATCCAAAAAAATATCCGAACCGAAACTGTTATTCATGAATCGGTTACTAAACGTTTTTTTTTGGTTTTTCTGTTTGAGTATAATTAAAAAAACGTTTACAGTTTCAATTCCTGATATTTAATATTACAACCTTGTAACGGTTAATCATGAATCGGTTACTAAACGATATATTCGGTTTTTTCTGTTTGAGTATAATACAGTTACAGTCTCAATTCCTGGTATAATAATATTATAGTTTTGTAATGAATGTTTTTTTTTTTAATTTAAAATCAGTGGTGGGCACGCAATGGCTCCGGGAGCCAGCGCCTGCTAACGAAATTAGATTTCATGCCCACGGCTGTTTAAAATAATTGATATATTTATTTTAGTATCATCTAATAAATTATTTGCATTGTTTAGCTAATGAATTAAAAGTGCTTTGCAAATTTGTCTAGTGTCGACTTACTCTGTTGTTTCACCTGTTCCTTGACCTTCTTGAGGTCGTCCTCCAGCTCGCTGATGCGCTGTCTGAGCTTCGTCCTCGACTGTTGCATTGCGTTCAGTTCCTCGCGCACTATTTCTATCTCGCCCGTCAGCTCATCCACTTTGACTATCAAATCGTCCTTGACAATGTTGAGTGCATTTCTGTTGGATAAATGGGTTGATTGAGAGATTGATTGATTGACTGACTGACATAAGTGATTCGATTGGTTTAGTTTCATACTTACTTGGTTGCCAGCAGCTCATTATTTTCCATGATGAGGTTTTCCACCTCTTTGCCCATGCCTGCAATATTTATTTATTTACAACATCATTAACATCGTTTTAGAAAAATAAAATATGCAAAGAAAATACACAAAGAAAATGCAATTATAATTTGTGTATGTAGAACGCAAGTGGATGTTGTTTGTGGAATGTAAGTGGATGAACAAAATAATGGAAAGCACAGATTTTAAAATAAAAAAAAATTATTTGTTAATATTGATTAATAATCAAACTGATATTAATTATTATTGATTTTCATTTAAATATATAAAAACGAGTTCCCCTTAAGTTTATTAAACAAAAATATATAAATACTTTTAACAAGATCAATAATATTTATTTTTACAATACAAACATAATAAGTAAATTTTATTAAAAAATGTTAAAAAAAAAAATTAAGTTTTATACAAATGAAAATTATATCTGGAGTTTTCTCAATCGATCCCTGATAAAGAGTTGAACATGCGGAAAATAATGATAATAATAATGATTTCTAGTGTGGAATGTGTAATGTGGAACATAAGTGTATCGTATGCAAAACGTCAGTAGATTAGTGAAAATAGAAACAAAATTTAAAAGAATTGATGTTGTTCGAAATCCAAACCAAACAAACTAAACTGTTAAAAATAATGTCAACTGAAAACCAAAGTTGAAAACTATGATTAAAGAACCCAGAAATATGGCTAAAACACCCATCGTCAGACACCAAAACAAAGAAACAAATTGAAGTTCAATGTAGAAGAGAGAATCGAGGCGAATTAGAGACGCTACTTACATAGAGAAAGAGACTACGATAGTTAGCAACTATATAGAAACTATATAACAATGTATGAAAATCAAGTTGTATCGCACTACAAAACTTACCAAAATAGTTGTCGTTTGCTTCAAATATCAGAAAAAATGGTTGTTGAAGTTTTTTTTGTTGTGGGTGTCGGTGTTTTTTTTTTTTTGTTTAATTTTTGTACAGAAAAAGTTGTTGGGGTGGGAAAGAAGGGATTTTTATTTTTGTTTTTGAAGAGAAATTTAAAATTTCATTAGAAATCAATTGTAATAAATATATTTATATAATTTTTATTAAGCTTTGCATTGTGACAAACAACTGTTTAAAATCTCGAGCACATCAATTCCAACACATATCACAAAAAAACATTTCCGATTTGTCATTTTTTAAAATTCAATCAGTAATCAGAATCAGTCGATTATCGTATGATATTTGATGTATTTACAGGTTATATAGATGAATCCATATATGTAGGAATTATATGGTGTTGGTGTTGGCTGAGTTTGTTGTAATTGTGGTGGTTGTTGTTGTTCTTGGACTTGGTCTTGTGTGTGGTACCTACCTGAGGACGCGTACTCTCCGGGATGTACCCAGCTGCCTATATATATTACAGGATACAGGATACATGAAGAGAGTTCCCAGTCGAGTTCCAGTTTTTAGTTTAGTTTGTGTGTGCGTTTGTTTTTTGTTTTGTTTCGGATTGTGAAGAGAAGAGAGGAATGGAAGACATTGCATTGAGTTGAGTTTGGGTTTCGTTTAAAGAAAATTTGTGCAACGAATTTAATTGCAGTCCCTCTTACCTAATCTTAAATAAAACTAAGAATAACAAAACTGCCAAACGAAACTTTTAAAAACAAAAATTAAGAACAATTTAACTGGAAAATTCAAATAAAAAATTGCTAAGTCAGAACATAAAAATGTACGCGATCTATCAGATTTTTTATAAATAAGCTGATGGAAAAAATAGTAGCAACTTTAATGTCTTTTTTGTCTTTTTAAAACTGCTTCAGAAATAATAATGTTTTTTTAGTTTCATAATTTTTACTTAAAGACTATTAAGCAATGTTTTATTTCAGCGGTGGGCACGCATGGGCTCCGGGAGCTAGCTGCTGCTCCCAAAGGACTCGCAAGCAAAATAACAACACATTTGGGTGATGATGTTGTTGTAGTGCTCCCGAATTCAGATTTCGTGACCACCGCTGTTTTAAATGGTAAAACAAAATAAAAATTTGATTGAAATGTCAAAATTATTATTTTTTCCATCACTGAATAAATTGAAAAGTAAAAATAATCTGTAGATTGTTTATCTGCATTGATGAGTACTTCTTATTTAAATTTCCTCTTCTAGTTTTTTGTTTTCTATATTTTCCAACCGTATTTTGAATTCTGTAAATGCTTATGTTTGTTTTTATTTTTGTAATTGTTGCCAAGAAAAATATTTGAAAGTCGTTTGAACTCTCTCCTCTTACCTGTAACAATCTCATTCTCTTCGCTCTCTTCGTTATCCTGAAAGGACAACTCTTGGTACAGGTTATTGTCCGATCGTTGCTCCTTTTTGGTTGTCGATCGACCAACTGGGAATTGTTTTTATATTTGGTTTTTAGTTTTGGATTTTAGTGAAGTTAACACACAAAAGAAAAGTACAAAATGTTGGAGACATTAGTAAAGTTGCATGTTGGATGTGTTAAAGGATAAAAACAAGGAGATTCCGCCTCCTCCATCTCCTCCGTCTCCACCTACCATTAGCGGGCACATTTGGCACAATGGGACTCATGTCGGGACTCTGTGGCGATGTTGCCTGATGCTGTTGCTGCAGTGCATCCGTTGCCGCTCCACGCTCCACAGTGGAGCCCGCCAAGTTATCAAGCTCATTCTGCAACGATGGCGGCCCCGAATCATCCGACTGACTGCCCACACTGCAAATCGTCTCCGTGTCGAGCATCACCGAATTCTCCAGCGAGGCAAAGCCATAGGAAACGGGACCAGAGCTGCGTGCCACGGGATTGAGGCGGGCTCGACTCACCTCCATGCGATCGGAGGCGTTGCTCATCTGTGAATGCGTCGAGCCCATCAGCATCTTTGTGCGCTCCATGTAGTCCACATGGTTCTTGAACAACTCCGTGTAACGCTCATGCAGACGGGCGTATTCCTAAAAAAAAAATAAGCGACAAAATTATTAGTGCTGAATATAATATCTATTTAATTATTAACATTAATAGTTAAGCTTAAAAACTAAAACTAACAAGGGGTATTGGAAAGTAGAGCGCTAGCTGCAGAATCTTTCGGCCACGCTGAATATAATATATTTATAAACAAATAACCAACCATAAAAAAAATATAAATTATTTTTGATTGCATACTTTTGGGCACTTACATTGTTGAACCTTCAATCAGCCATTACTATCGTTCTGTTTGGCCGATTTTGAGCTGATTAAGGCCCGTTTTTTCAATGTGACATTAATTCAATTTGACATTAATTTCTATAAATTTTACGTCAAGTTCTCTTTTCAATAGTTATCAAGCACCTTATTTAGACATTGAAAAAACGGTCCTAAGTGCAATGATTGCTTATAATAACAAATAACGAACTCCCTAACTCCCTAGTCGAACTTCCCTAACTCGAATCACCATTATCCGAAAAGAAAGGTTCGCGTCATTTAGATATTAAACTTATAGTTATTTTTCTTAAGCTTATTAATTTTACTGTCATTCATTTAGCTAGAGTTAGGGAGAAATTCGTGTTTTAGAAGTTAGAGCTATGGAAGTTCAACAGTATATACTTTATGGGGTCTGCCACGTCTGTTACATACATTTCCCAAATCCATTATACCCTTCTTTTGCCCATTTTAAATGTGCACAGGGTATAAAAAAGTCCCATGCGCTAAAAACAAAATGTATTTCACTTTACAATTTCTTAATAGGATTGTAAATCACTCCAGCAAAGTAAATTCTCTTGTTGTCTTTTATAAAGAATACGAACGGTTGGTTAACATCGAATAAATATGGAAGGGAAGCACTATGAGTGGCGACGTCAAAAACTGAAATGAATTAATTGTTAGTATTGCATATAATCAGTTCCCTTAAGGATGCAAACCTTGAGCAGCTCCTGCTGTGGTGCCTTCTTCATCGACCGTAATGAAAGTTTTCTGGACGACTTTCCTGACATATAGCGGTCTTTTAAAGTCAGTCATAGATGCTAGATTAGCTGACTGAAACAGTTTTTCAATGCCCATGCTTCCCAACATTTTCTCGAGTTCCACATTATATTCAAACTTAAACTTTGGCAAGAAGAGCACAACTTCTCTCCTGTAGCTCTTCTTTAAAATTCCATGAACATTTATCTGATTCAGACCGGCAATGAGTTTCTCAATGCCGTTCACTTTCATGGGCTTAATGATAACCATAGATATATCAGAGTTGGCATAGGGCAGGACTATAGCTTCAGCATCTAAATGATCAATTAATGCATAGCTATAAAACCCTGTTCTGGACATGGTCTCGACCATAACTTCTCCGTTTGGTACATTAAACGGTCTGTTCTTCGTTTTGGATGCATCAAATTGATTCTGCCACTTTCCCTTAAAATGCATGGCACTAACTAGCATCATTTTTGTAGTGACATCGATTTCCTTAACAATTTCGCGAATTTCATTATCCGTTTGATTGGCCACCCAATCATTAATTTCAGAAACTGTTTTCGAGTCGTTATAGTTCACTTTCCTGAGCTCAGTATTGAATATCTGTCGGATCTTTTGCTCGTAAGCTGGCAATATGTTCACATCTTTTGCCACGAATAACGAATTTCCATACTTCAGATCCGAGTGTTGTACCTTGCGATCCTCCTTTAAGTATTGCTCGACATCCGCATCCGATTCACTGTTGCCATTCAGGAATGGTATCACATTTTTAAGTTCCTTGGCGGTTTGTCCCTCTGCTCCTAAATAAAGCTGCGTCAAACCTTCTGCCAGCAGAAAGGGAGAAATCAGGACATTCGTCTGATTACTCTGGAGAATCGTTGGCATAACGTTGGCAACGTTTGCAGACACCTGTCCTAGTAAGGATGGACCTACAAGTAGGATCTGGAGTAAAGCCACAATAATCGAACGACTAGCTTGCAGCATCTTAAGACCGTTTTAATAGTTAACTGACAACAGTCCGCCTTATATAGTATTGCAGTATAACTGGCAGAACATTTGATTTGATACAGACAACGCCGAGTATTAATTTCATTAGATGTACGGCTTATATAAGTATCCAATTAAGGCTTGCAAATTTGTTGATGATGGGATTATAAACTAGGAAGTTATTTTGGAAAAGAAACTAGGATTTTTTGTAAAAAGTGTTTCAGTTTAACAATTGAGAATTGCCTTTATTTCTAAACAACATTTCAGGCCAAAAGTTGAATCCAATGTTTCTGTTAAACCATAAAAAGATGCCTATATATCGAAATACCAAACAAAGAAGTTATGGTCTCGACCACGATCCGAGAAGACACTAATAGCTATGCATTCATTGATCATTTAGATGCTGAAGCTATAGCTATACCTTATGCCGACTCCGATATATCGATGGTTATCGTTAAGCCCATGAAAGTGAACGGCATTGAGAAACTCATCGCCGGTCTGAATCAGATAAACGTTCATGGAATTTTAAAGAAGAGCTACAGGAGAGAAGTTGTTCTCTTCTTGCCAAGGTTTGAGTTTGAATATAATGTGGGACTCAAGAAAGTGTTAGGAAGCATGGGCATTCAAGAACTATTTTAGACAGCTAATCTAGCATCTGTGACTGACTTCAAAAGACCGCTATGTGTCAGGAAAGTCGTTCAGAAAACTTTCATTACGGTCGATGAAGAAGGCACCACAGCAGGAGCTGCTCAAGGTTTGTATCCTTAAGGGAACTGATTATATGCAATACTAACAATTAATTCATCTCAGTTTTTGACGTCGCCACTCATAGTGCTTCCCTTCCATATTTATTCGATGTTAACCAACCGTTCGTATTCTTTATAAAAGACAAAAAGAGAATTTACTTTGCTGCAGTGATTTATAGTCCTAGTACTATAACTACTATACAATTATAAAGTGAAAACTTGAATAAACTTTGATGAAGGAGCATTTAAGAATTGTTTGATATTTAATTTGTCTTTTTATCCTTTCAAGCTTTAAATTTATGAATTATAAAACTAAATATTCATAATAACTAAATGAAGATATTAACAATTTTCTCCTGGGACTAGGCCCAGGGTTTATTACTGTCGAGTGCACTCGACTGATCCGCTTGTTAAAATTACTTTTGGTCAACTGTTATTAGTTGGCATTCAATAAATAAATTGTTGTTGTTTACCTTCTTGAGGTCTGTTTCCCGCTCCTCCAGTCGACTGGCGTGCTCCACGCTGTTCTTGTGCTTCAGCTCCAGCATTCGCACAATGCTCTCCAGGGACTCCAGTCGGCTGGCCAGCTCCTTGTTCTCCTGCTCGGCCAAATCCTCAGCCTCCAGTAGCTGCACACAATTACAATTAATTCTGATTTTAGTTTGAGTTTTTTTTTTAAATTACAATTAAAAACATTACCTTTTGCTCCGACTGCTTGCGAGCACTTTTCTCCCGCTCATATTGTGTGACCAACTGTTCGTTGTCCTCACGGAGCAGCTCCACCTCCACGTCCTGCTCCTGATTGATGCGATAGGAGGCATCCAGGCACTCGAGCACGTTCACCAGCAACGGCATCAAATTCTTTACCACATCCTCATCATAGCGATTGATCATCCGCTCGAATTCCTGATAAATGCTGCCCGCCAACTGCTGCACCTGAAGATTTAAAAGTGATTTTGTGGATGGCATCAGTTTCAAGTCCATTGCAATTGAGACAGCAATAACAACAAGACAAAGACAAAGAGTGAGAGTATTAGAGAGTTAAAGAGAGAGAGAGAGCAAGACAGAGTTAGATAAAGATGGACGCACTTTTAATGACTCAATTAAAAACTCAAGTATCATTTTTGCGGTTTTTATTATTTTTAGCCCAGCATTCATAATGTAAACAGACTTATGAGTTTGTGACAATTAGGAACACCTAGATCTCAAAGACTGTAAAAGTTTTAGCAGACAAATTTTGGTGACAATAGTCAAGCTCAAGTTTAAAAATCGTTTTATACTGATTATTTTTTAGTTATATTTTTTTCCCCTTAAAATTATGAAATATATTTTTTTTGTATATTTATTCTGTAAAAATATATCAATCATTTATTAATTATTTACGGACTTTGTTAAAAATCAAATGCATAAAAATAGCATAGCAAAAGCCATTTTAAAATAATAGCCTCAAGAATATCTAATTTTTGCTAAAATTTGCAAAAAAAAATATATTTTATTTGATTATAATTCAGTATTTTTTTTATTTTTTTTTATTCAATGCTTATTTTGTCTGTAAATTTTCACATTTTACATTTTACTTTACATTTTTTTAAGGGGTTATTCTAGTGTAGAATTTTGAAAAAATCTAAATTTTTTTTTTTACATGTTTCCTAAGTTTACACATTCAAGAAAATGCCTTTAAAAGGATTTTTCAGAATTCCTACTATTTCATAAGTGGCATCGGTTTCGGTCTTCCTTGTCTCAAAACTTTGAACGCATTTTCTTTTAGTTTTTTTTTCGAGTTGGCGGTAAGGATATCTCGAGCTCTAATAAACCGATTTACTTCAAATTTTCTGAGGATGTTTTTTATACATCTCTTGACCCTTCCTAAAACTATATCTTCTCATTATGTATTTTAAAAAAAATCGGAATTGTTAAAAAATATAAAAACAATTTTTTTTCAAACTGCCGCCATTTAAAAATAAAAAAGTTTGTATGTAATAATAAAACATCAATAATCAAATGATAAAAAAATGTATAGTAAAAATATTTATTGTTTCCTTTGTAAAGCGCTTCAAAAACCGGGCGAAATTCATGCCTCTACACTAAAAAAACCGCTTAATTTACTGGGCATCTAACAGTCGAGCACCTGAACTGTAGCGTTCTTAGTTGTAATTTTTTTGAATGAAAGCGCCTGATTTAAAAGTAAAGTTAGTTAAGAAGATAGTAAAGCTGAGAAGTCAAAATTAAAAACTTCCCATGCCATTTTGTTAAGTGGAAAAACATATAAACTCATATTAAGTGCAGAGCGTAACAGATTAAGAGATCACAACAAAATAACATAAAGACTAATTTAAATATCGTGCATTAAAAACCAACGAATAAAGTGAGTGACAACAATTAAAAAAAGGAAAGCACCAAAAAAATTTTGAACTCACAATGCTGACAACCTCTTCATTCTGAAAGAGAAAGAAAAAAAGAAAAGAAAAGGACACATAAAAAACCAAAATTTAACAAAAAACTTTCATTAACATTATTATTAAATTAATAAGCAAAAAATAAATCAAGTCGGATTCCACCGTTTTTATAAAAATATGAATGTAAATTAAATAAAAGGTATGAGAGGTATGAAATTTTAGTACTTAAGTTAAACTTAAATTAAGATTATAAACAAATAGTTGTTAAAATTATAATTGAATTGAAAAATGTTTCTCAATCAGTCGAGCCCCAAAATAAAGTCTAAGCCAAGGCCAGACTCTATGTATTTATAAGGTCGGTAGCTAATCATGCATAGAAACCATTTCAACCATTTTCATTTCTGCTCTGAAGTTGTTTAATGTTTAAAAACCAGTTTATTACTCAGTGTGTAAATACAGTATGTAAAGTAATTGCTTTGACCAGTAAGAGCTATGTGATAAATTTAGAAAATTCGGTGTAAAAATGGCAACACTTTAGATAAGGCTTTTATAGGAGTATAAATTGTTGTATATTTCATTTCATTATCATTTAATAAATTGTGTTTTAAAAATTACAAAGACAGTTTTTTTTTTAATTACAAGTTTAAAATAAATATTAAGTTAATTTGGGTTGAACCATTTTTAAATTAAATATTAACAAATATGTGACGCTTTTCTGGGGACAAACAATTACTTGACATACTGTATATATATATGCGTCACATTTGTGAAGGAGTAGCTTGAATGAGTTGTGTTGTGGGCGGTTCGGCAAGGGGCGTGACATTAACAGGTAGCTAATAAGGTTAGTGAAACAAGTGCCAATCTAAAGGGTTTTCTTTCAGAGTGGGTCGATGAGCTCATTTACATACATGGCTGACGATTAAAGCTCTGCGAAGCTGATAAAGTGCAAAAATCAATGAGGCGACTTTGATTGCCAGAAAATGTGGCAAGCATCGCGAACGGAGAGGAGAGTGGAAAATGCACATAAAAATAAACCGCTCATAGAAGCAATAAGGAAAGGCGAATTGCGTGAGGCGACATTTTATTAAGGCAACCGACTCTATTGATTTTTATTCTCTCTCTCTCTCTCTTTCGTTGTACTCCTTTTTGGGCAGTATTTTGGCATTTCAGAATGTGAATGTCAATGACTTGGGCTGTGGTCAGCTGATCCATAATAAACAAGCCGGAGAGAGAGGGAGCGGGAGAGAGAGCAGACAGACCAGTGTTGCTAGCGGACAGCGGCATTTATAGCTTTCTTTTAACAAATCTATATTTTTAAACAATTATTGGGTCACTTATTAAAATGCTAATAAATATGATATAGCATTATTTTTAGCTTTTTCTCCAAATTCTCCCCACTAAATACAGCTTTTGCTTGCTTCTTAAAGAGTTGGCAACACTGGCTGCTTGATAAACAAGCCAAAGGAAGAAGAGAAAGAGAGTCAAGTGCAGACATAACTGTGATTGTAGCACTTCCTGCTGATGCAATGCCCACTATCTTGTCTTCACTTAAATTAAAAGCAACAATAACAAAAGAAGATAAAAGATATTATTGGCCTTATCAGAAAACAGTTTCACTGCTGTTATTTAAACATGTGGCCGCATGAATCATATGGTTATGGTGTCAACATACCTTCTCGGACATGACCATATTGTTGTCCTCTGTGCCGTAGACCGTCTCAGCGCCCGACTGTGGTCCACAGTTATTGAGCATTGTGTCATCGTTGTCCATCATTTTGCTGGTGTTGTCTTTTTATCCTCTCTCTCGCTCTCTTTCTGGTTCTTGTTGAGTCTCTTGTGGCTTCTTCTGAAGTCGATTTCCTAATTACGCATTTGAGTGTGTGGGTGACGGTGACACTTATGTGTGTGTGCGTGTAAAGGAGGAGACACAAACACTAACACACGTCACGCGTTATGCAGCTTTCAACCCCAAAACAACAACAACAACAAAAAAACACCAGCTACTGTGTGATGCACCCACACATGCATACACATTCACAATACTAGCGCACTCGTTTGGATTTTATTTGTATCGCAGTGTCAATGAATCAGTTTGTATATTATTTAGCTTGTTTATTTTTAATACAATTGCATTATCTGCTTGTTCTGCGTGTCACTTATTTGCGTTTTTCGCTGTAGCTATGTTTGGCCATCATCCTCTTTCCCCCACCATTTGCGACGTATTTTTGACTAGATTTCATTTTTTCGTTTACGTTTTTCGCACATTTCCACCGCCCGTTGTATTTGTTATTTACATTGACGACATACCCGCACTTCTAAAGCACAACTTTATGATCTATTTACAATAAAAAACACTTTGTTTTCAGCACATTTTACGAAATATTGAGAAAAATAGCAGGCGAGCAACCGATTTTCGTGATGAATGAGAAAGAATGACTGAAGTGTTGGCAAACGAGAAAATCATTCAGTCACAAATTTATACTTGTCTATCGGACGACCGCCACAATCTGTCCTGTTTGTGAAACGGATATACGCCACCTATGGGATGAAGTTGGCCGAAACACAAACAAAAAAACTACTGAATTAGTAGTTAATCGAAAAATTAGTTTACCAAATTTTTAACTTTTTGTGTTTTTTTTTTTTTAAATTATTTTTGGTAAAGGTCTAGAAGCAGTAGCCAGTTTAAAAAAAAAAAAACACACACACAGACAGAGGGCGATTTATAATGAATTTAGGTGAAACAATTTTAAGGGGGTCTGCTAGTTTTTTTTTATTGAATTTTGAAATTTCGATATTTTCAATGCAAAATGAGCTTTTGCATCGCTGTTTTGTGCATATTGCCACTAATATGTTAATTTTTCATTAAAATTTCAATATTGAATAAAAAAAAGACCCCCTACAATTTTTTGTTTACCTAAATTCATCATAAACTGCCCTCTTTTTGTTTTTTTTTTTTTTTTTTTTTTTAACGATGGCTACTGCTTCTAGTCTGTTACCAATTAATTAATTGGTCTATATCAGCGGTGGGCACGCAATAGCTCCGGGAGCCATCGGCTGCTAACGAATTCAGGTTTCGTGCCCACCGCTGGTCTATATTATTCTAACTGAAGGGATCTCTTTGGGGGGAATTCATTCCTGGATGAGTGAGTGCTAAACGAGCAATTTGGAAGGAACATGTTCACTTGCTCACTTCAGGGAGCAACTCTTTTTTGTTCACTCATGAGCAACCCAACACAATTTTTTTGGTAAAAAAAAAACATTTGTTTTTCATCATCATGGTTTTTGTTAAAAACTGGGAGGATTTTGAAATTGCCGCTGAAAATATGTACATGGCGAATCCGCAAAATTGTCGATACACCATGAAATACGTGCACTCCAAGGGTCACATACTGCTCAAAATGACGGACAATGTGAAGGTATGAAATTTTTATTGGTTAATGTTGAACGTGTGTACTTAATATTCATTATTGTTTATGTGCAGTGCGTGCAGTACAAGGCGGAGAACATGCCCGATCTTAAGAAAATTGAGAAAATCACAAGCAATCTGGTCGGTCACATGGCATCCAAGGAATAAAGCGAACACAAAAATTAATTATTGGCCACGGCAGCAATTTGAACGAAGCAAAACAACAACAAACACACACACACACAGTTGTTGTCTGGGATGATCGCCGTGTGTCTCCACCTGCTATTGTTTAGTTTGTAAGCACTGCCTAGTGGTCATAGTGTGGTAACAAGAGTAGTTTTAGTTACTGTTTAAATAACATTTTATAAATGTTAGCTCTGTACACACAAATGCAGCCCAAAATTGGCGCCAGCTTAAATTTTTAATTTTTTACGATACTTTTGTATTTATAGTAATGTAAAGTGCTGCAGTTTGCTGCATCTTATATTGTGACACATTTCCATGAAATGCTTTAAACAAATTAAATGGAGTGTTTTGTTTTATAAAAAGTTTGCCTTTTTTTATTTCAATTGTAAGTGTTGGGAATGGCAATCAAGAAGAGGAGTTGCATGTTACAAGACGTAGGTGGCGCTAACCGTTGGGACTTGATATCTTGTCCAGCTGAAGTGAAAATGTTTAGCAACATTTAACTTCATTTTAAATTTGACTATTGTATACAAAATGGTGTAACTTATTTAATGCTTTAAGCTGCAGAGTAGTCGCATTTCAATGAAATGCTTTAAATGCATTAAATGGGGATACTCTGCATTATTTCAATTGCTTGTTTTGGATATGCGAAGCAGGTATTACGAGCCACAGATGGCGCGACCGTTGCTATTTAAAATTTTGCAAAACTGAAATGAAAATATTTCACAACATTTTACACTTGTAAACTAAGCATTTTTGTAATTTTGTCGCAGCCACTTTGGTACAAAACAAAAAAATGTTAATTGACTAGCCATTAAAGCGATTAAACAGCCAAAGCAAACAATTTGCAATGCACAGATGGAATGACTCAAAAAGTGAGTGAGAGCAAGATAAAGAAGAAGAGGAAGAATGATGATGATGCTGTCTCTTTTGAGTCCGCTGACCGCTGTTACTCACTTAATAATCAGAGAGTAAATATTTGTGGCACTCGAGTTTATTTGCCACAGGAGATTGACAGCGAATGCGCGCAAGTTTTGATGCATTGCAAGAGAGAGAGGGAGAGAGGGAGAGAAAGAGAAGGAGAGAGAGATCAGTAGCTGGGCAAGCAAAGTGTTGTTGACCAAAATGCGACAACAACAAGAAGTGTTTGCACTATGCAGAATAAGTACCCGACAACACACAGCACAGTGGGCGATTTGGCAGATCCAGCGTAACGAAATTAATTACTCCAAAAAAAAGTGTATTTGACGAATTTGTTTTAATGTTTTTTTTCTCTTTGATATCGAAAAAACTTTCTTTTTTTTAACTTTTAATTTTATTTTTATTTTTGATATGTATAATATTCTTATAAAAAACAAATATAATAATAATTATCCTGCTCAGATCAGTACGAGTTGTGAAGAGCATTCGAAAATATAAAGTCGATCATCGCTAAACATTTTTCAGAAGCATCTTTTCAACACCTAAAAAGTGCGTTCCTGCAGAAAACGGACAGATGATCTTGCACCATTTACATACTGGACGAACTATAATTTCACCCAATTCTGTTTTTTTTGCCGGCCAATAAGTGCCTCACTAAGTTTTACTCTACAGAAGTTAAACTTTGCTCACAAATATAGTATCCGAAAGCATGTTAGTATCAAGCCACTCTGGCTCCCGGAGCAATTGCGTGCCCACCGTTGTTATAGAGGCATTAAATGAACATTTGGCTATCGGTATAAGATACAATTTCAATAGATTTTAGCAGATGAAAATTTTGTATTTAGTTAGTTACTAGATCTGCCAAATGGCCCACTGTGCAACAATTTGAAACAGGCAACTAGGCAACTCAGTAGCCACTTTGGATTAAGCCCAACAAAATGTTTGACGTTTGTTTGACCCACAGAACGAGACGAAGAAACGCATCCAACGATCGTTACTTCGGTCGCTTTTGATCGAACGCGGCCCTAAAGCTGTTGGCTTTGATTAGAGACCGAAGAAGCCGACAGACTACAGGGTGCAGACTACAGTGTCTACCGACAGTTTCCGGCCAGCCAGTCAGTGGGAGACAGTTGAGAGACAAGCTCATTTGGCTTCTGTTTGTCGACACTTGGCCAGATTGCTTCTTCTCCTCTCATCTTCTTCGCTTCTTCATCTTTATCGGATGTTTGTGTTTGACGTTTTGTGCTTTTGAATACGCTGTTTACCGTGCATTCAATTGCCATCATAATCTCAATCACAATCACAATCTCAATCACAATCACTTTAGGCGGTTGGCTTGAACACCACTGTCTTTATTTTTAGATACCCTGTACTTACGAAATACAAAGAGTCTTATAAGTTTTTCTTAAGGGCAATGAAAATTCCATAAACGTTTATTACTGATCAGCCTCAACAAAAGAGAAAGTTCAAGTTAAGAAGCTTTCTAGTTTTTCAAAGCATTGAACAGTTTGGAAAATTTTTTTTTAATAAATAAAATTTTGATACAATTTCAATTTATAGATAAGATTATATTGGGGAAAAAAAATTAATTTGAAATTAAGCCATGACCAAAATGACGTTTCGTTTGAAAATCTGATAATATTTGTCAAAGTTATTCAAAGCTAGGAGATTAGAAATCGATTTTTATTTGGGCAATTAGTACAGGGTCTCTGTGAGTCGAGCACGCTCGCCTGAATTCATTCCAAGTAGTTCAGTCTAATAAATTGAAGGAACAATCGAAATATAGAAATCAAATATAGAAATAAATAAACAATTCAATCTGAAATATATGACATGGGCAGAGAGGCTACTGGTATTTGAAAATCATAAACGCAACGAAAGAACGATTGATTCAACGATCGTTACATGGTCGATAAGGCAGCACCATCAAATACCAACCACCATTTAATTAGGCACAGTGGTTGCTTGGTTCGTTGCTTGGCCATAGAAGCTATCCAAGTTGTCGCATTCACTGCGATGATAAACTTGACAAATAACATAAATGCTTTTTATTGCGGGTGGTGTGCTACACTCAGAGAAAAACAATCAAGATTTTGACCGAGTTCAGAATTTGCAAAACTGAAAACCAAAAATTGTTTTGAAAATCTTTTAAAATATATTTTTTCTGGAGTTACCGTTTTTTTTTTTAAATTTTCAACTTATCGCATAATGAAGTGGTTTCTAGTACAAAAGCATTCTCATATTTAAGTTTGTTTCAATTTGAAAATATACTAAATCAGGGATTTAAACCCTAACCGAAAGCGTACCCTTTAACCGGTTAAAACCGATTTAAATTTAAAACCGACATTCGTTTCGGTTTTAATCCCTGTACTAAACTAATTACATAAAAATCGCAAAAAATAACAAAATTCAAAAATAGTTTGATTTCGCCTTTTGTGCGGCTGGAACCAGTTGGGAATTCTAAGGAAACAACATAAAAAATCATTAAATAATAGTACGTTTTGATGTCGTTTTCGGGCTGCTACAACCAGTTGGGAGTTCTAAGGCGCATGCACGAAAAATTATATTTAAATAGATAGTTTTTTTATACTTGATTGACGAATAATCTTACAATTCTAAGAATCCAACGTTATAAATTTAAGTATGGACAATTATATATTTTTTACTTCTTTTTTACTTCTTTTTTTCTCTGGGTGTACCCTCGTTTTCGTCTGTCCCCCTGTAGAGGGAGAGAGAGACGGGTGGTAAGCTTAGACAAACATCGACATAGTAGACTATATGCCATAAAGTGCTTACTACCCGTATTACGCTTTCGATGCATTTTATGACACCCACTGGCGTCAATTATAAAGATATTTAAGTACAGTTAGCATGCAATTAGACAGGCCAAAAGGACGGAAGGGATCTTAAATGCACTGCAATCATTGAATGCACATGACATGTTAGTATAAATCCCCGAGATTTCTGATATATACTACATATATAAATTACAACCATTGATAGTCGCTTTGGTCATATGACAATTAGTTATAAATTAAATAAATTAAGTCCATGTTATGCCGCCAAATGGCAATTGCCTTATGCAAGTGCAAAAAACTTAATAACTTATTAAAGCCACATGTGCAAGGCTTTAGGCCAAGGCGACGAAAATGGAAACCAAGATATCTTTAACTTAAACTTAAGCAATTTAAATACTATTCTTTCTAATAGAACCTCTTTCTATTAAACCCTGAATTGAATTTTATTTAATTTCTGCATCCAAATTTTATTCTTTTAAAACATTTAATTTAGTTCAAGTATGTTTATGTTTTCTGTTTTATATATTTATAATCACACTTAATTTTAAGCATGATTTTGAATTATGATAATGATAAAGTATAAATTTTTAAATATTTTTGACATATTCACTTATCTATAATAAATTAAAATACATTATAATAAATTAAAATATTTTATCAAAATAATAAAGATCAAAATTACTTATGTATTTTGATGAATATAATAAAAATCATTTTAAATAATTTTTATTTTTTAATTCAAACATAATTTTAGGCATGATTTTAAATTATGATAACGATAAAATATAAATTTTTTATGAATCTTGACTTCACTTATTCACTATTCACTTAGTTATAATAAATGAAAAATATTATAATAAATTAAAATATTTAGTCAAAATAATAAATTTATTATTTCTCGCTGAGCACGCTGAGCAGATGCTGACATTGCGTATACGACAAGTTGTCGCCAGTTGTCCGCGAGAGCTCAACGCTTTCCCACGTTCTTAATTAGCAGCTCGCTTGGCACAAACAATGCGAAAATATGTCTGAATAAATACAAAGTTTTTCGAAAAACATTTAGCAGTGTCAACAACGATGTCTCGGGCGCCTCTTCAATAAAAGTGAGACAAAGCAATACGCGTATTAATCTCCATTAAAAGGGAATTTCAGTGGGGGGGAAAGGTGGAAGAATGTGGGACAAAGTGGCGCCAGTGGCTGCTAAATTTGCTTAAAAGTCCAACCACAATCACAATCACTACCTGAAGCTGAAGCTACCGCACTTACGCGCTGTACTTACATTTGCAATAATTCGAAAGCAAACAAATGCCAAAAATGCTTAGAGAAAATGATTTCAAGCCCCCCTAAAAACCCAATCTCCAATCCCCAACCCCAAAATTCAACGACGACGCCACAGCGTAAACATTTTAGCCGCCCAAAACGCTAATGGGTAAACAGTTGTGAATGTGGATGTGAATGTGAATGTGGATGCGGTGAAGATCCAAAGCTACGACTCCAAGTCGAACTTCAATTTAAAGTTGATGTTCGAGCGCGTTTTGGGCGCGTTTTTAAACGCATCGAAATGGGCACTTGATTTACTCTAGTGAATCTAATATGACTTACTACAAATAAATTATTTGACTAGCGCCTTAATTTATAAAACTTGTCTGGTAGCGCTAGAAATCAAATCAATAAATTAGTTAATAAAAAATAATTAAATGAAAAAAAAATCTTTTAAAGTCTATTTTGTGTTTTTATTTTTCATTCTAGCGCTACCTTATAAATTAATTATTTAATGTATTATTTACATTTCGATCCTTAAAAACATATAATTAACACTCAGTTGAAAATACTGTGCAATTTTAATATTTCATTATTTTTGATCTATAACTCAGCGTTAAATATGATTATAATAAAATTTTTAAGCTGGTATTCTAGCGTAGAATTTTGAAAAAATCATATTTTCCAAGCTTAGACATTCAAGAATATGCCATTAAAACGATTTTTCAAAATTCCTATTATTTCATGAGTTATAGCCGATTTAGTAACGTGGCATCGGTTCCGGTCTTTCTTGTCTCAAAACTTTGTACTCCTTTTTCTCGAAACTACTTTTTTCGAGCTGCTAGTAAGGATATCTCGAGTTCTAATGAACCGATTTAGTTCAAATTTGGAGAGGATATTCTTTATATATCTCTTCATTGCATTAACCTTGCCCAAAGCTGTAACTTCTCTTTTAGTATTTTTAAACAATTCGGAATTGTTTAAAAAATATAAAAAAAATTTTTCTTCATTTATGTATTCAGTCTAGTAAAAAATATATGTTTTTATTTACGTATATTATATTTTACGACACAATATTTTCATGTTGGTTGGTTTTCCCTAAAAAAGCGTTATATTTAATTTATCAATTTAGCTACAAGTGTGGACCTATCAAGATGTATTAAGCTCTAATCATCGACGTTGATTTACCCAGTAGTACCGTTATAAATAACGTATTACGATCACTAGCACAAATAACCCAAAAGTCGTATATTAATTGTTAGTACTTATTATTAGCAACAACTGAATTTATCAAGGCTTTTCAAATCGTTTTGTTTCGAGATTTGTGTGCTTCGATAACCCGAAGGTGGAAACTATTGGATGGGATGGATGACAAATCTGTTTACCTGTCCAAAACTTGAGTTGAGTTCAGTTTCTAATTAGTTGTAGCACTTTACTCTATCATATTCTATATCAGCAATTGCTTGATATTTCTTTGGATTCGTAGGGTGATTCAGTTACAATGAAATAATATTTTTCGTTTCCTTATAGACATGGTGTCACCGTTGATTAACTAGACTTGATGATGACTGATGAATGATCAAATTGACATTGATATTGCTATTACTAAGGGCAGTTTACTGTTTTGTTTTCTGACGTCAAAGTCCAAAAGATATAGTGTGTTCCGGTTAATCATATTATATTCACACTTCCTGATTGAGTTCGATTGAAAAAGGGGTCAGTTTTTTATTCATAATAGATATGACTCTTTAATGATATGTTTGCTTGCTCTTTATAAAGTTTATCATCTATGGTTATTTATATGTAGACACCGTTAATATTGTTTATTGTCACTTTCTTTTTTAAATCAAGAAAAGTAAATACGCCAAAAATATCTTTGCATTTTCGATATTTATGAATTTTCTTAAATATCTGAAAATTCTGACTATATCTACAAATATAAATAAAATAAAAATTTATTATATAAAATATAGTTAAAAAATTATTACAAATAATTATTTTAAATAATAATTAAATAAACAAATAATTATAATTTAATTTGCAGTCAGTATTAGAATTGTTTAAAGCATTTCTTTGCAAAAAAAAACATTTTTTTTTAAATCGAGAAAAAAATTTTCAAAATAGACCTTTACAAGAATTCGAAATTTTCAATGGGTACCTAATAGGTTAAGGAAAATTTTGTATCATTCGAACGTAATTAAAATGACCTTTCCATTATAAGTACGTTTAACTTTAAATGTTGTCAAAATAAATGTGGCGTCTAGTGTATTTTATTTATTGTTTATCCCAAAATCTCACAATTAATCAATTATTATTCTTTGTTTTTTCAGTGCTAAGTTTGATGATGTCCCCTGTTCTAAAAAGTGAGTCACTTAAATTCGGCATAAATAAAAAATATATGTATATATTACAATTCGGTCAATGGCTTGCGTCAATAAACTGCTCATTAATGGCCATTATCGCCACTGGAATGACTAAAATGACTGGTCACCTACCAAATACCAACAATTTGCACAACAAAGCGAATCTTGAACGTAAGCCGCCTCAGCTCAGCTCAGCTCAGCTCACAAAAAAATAAAAAGTAAAAGCCTGAAAACCCATCGACACCCATCGAAGTAAGTATTGACTCAAAACGGTAGCCGATCAACAGTGGCTAATGGCCATAATTAAACTTGGCTATTTGCATAACTGAAACTGAAGTGGCCAACACTAAAGGCTAACACTAAGAGCAAAGGAATCCGCTTTAAGCTCTTTTTTAGCCACCATTTTGAACCATTTTGAACGCTTTTTATTTAAGTTAAGAAAAAAAGTTATCCAATACGAAGTTTTTTAGCAAGCCTAAAAATTTATTTTCTTAACCACTTTTTTTAAAAAGTTTTTATTTTTTTAGAAGTCAAGCAATGAAAAAATTTACACAATCGTTAGAAAATCGGTTTAGTTTTGACAAGGAAAAAAAGGAGTGTTGGAAAAAAAATTTAGATTTCAAATCGCCCGTAAAAATAATTAAAAGTTGAAAAATTTTCGAATATATTTTATTTTTTAGACTAAAAATTGTATCAAAGTTATGATGAATTGAAGTCTGATATATCTTTGAACTAGCAACTGTACGAGGTTTCTAAGCAAGATAAAATTCACTTTTAATAATTATTTAAATAGATAAACTCAAACATATTAATCTTATTAAATATTTGAATTTATCATAACTTATTTTCACTTATTACGTTGTGAAAGAATCAAAAATATTTATTAATTTATTTATATATCATAATTTATTCAATTAAATTTTTTTTCCGCATAAAAGTGATAATTAAATTAAATTTTCATCTAATTATCTCAGTCTTTAAATAGATAAACTTGGTCAATTTCCTGTCGAATATCTGATTGCCCATTAAGAGCCAAGTTTTGGGGTCGATTATGAAATAATCCCCCCCCCCCACCAATTGTTTATCTATAGTCGACATATTAATGCCAGCCAAATAAACCGATTAACAAACAATGGAACTAAGAAGTTCGTTCGACTATTTCAAATTTATGAGCAAATCAATCAAATTCAATGCAATTTCAATTAGAGTGCCACAAAGTGGACCGATAAGAAAGCAATGGAGATGGAGATGGAAATAGGAATGGGAATGGGAATGAAAATGATTATAGGTAACATGGAACGACCACAAACCAATCAAACTGACCGAATGGTGGCCATAAAATATTGTCGAAACGAAACTACGAAAATGGGCAGATGAATTTCAAGTGTTATCGCAGTATAATAAACAATTTTAATATTTTTTAATTATAAAAACAAGCTGATTATATAAATTAAATCGCAGACGGTTTGATTAGATTATGGCTCGAGTGACACAACGACGCTTAAAGTGCAATTTAAACGGCTTTAAACAAATTTCTATAATTTTTTTATATTTATTAATATTTTTCAACTAAACCAAACTGACGTTATCAACAGCTGATTAAATGAAAGAAGAAAAAGAGAAGAACGACTCTGGTCTCTTTTGATTCGGTTTGAATTAATTGAAAATTGATTATTGGCGATGGCAGAAGAAAAGATAAGCTATTGCCTATTGCCGCCCACTGTCTCGATAAGCAGCTGGCCAGCAAGCGGTTTTAATAATTGAAAATTAATCCATCATAATAGACTTCAAAGTCGAGAGAGAGAACGAGCTGCAGCTCAAGAACCTCATTGATAAACTGAACGCTAAGAAAATGCTAGTAGCAAACACTACATTCTAGTGAAATCGACTGTGAGAGACCTTGTTTAAAAAAAAAAAAAAACAGAACTAGAGACTATAAAAACTATTTCTTTCGATTTTAACTTTATACATAACAAATCTGGTGAATCTAGCTCTTATGAATTTTTTTTTACAAAATTATCTTAGACCTTATGATTTTTAAGTTTAGAAAAAAACAGACTTAACAACTTAATTTAGAAAGCTACAAGACAAATTCGGTTACTCTAGCTCTCATATATTTTTATTTTACTTTATAAATTTTAAGTACAGGGCTTAAAAAAAATTAACAGATAATAAATTATGAATAAAAGTCAAGCTTACCTACTCCTAATAGAAATCTACATACCGAGTTTGGTGAATCTAGCTCTTCTATACTTTTATTTTACAAAATAAATGGACACCTTATGCATTTAAAGTACAGGGCTTGGAAAAAAGAACAGATAATAAATTATGAGCACACACGGGAAAATATAAGATAAACAAAGCCTAACCGAAAATAAAATATTGATATCTAAATAGGGACAGAGACAGAGACAAAGACGGAGACGGAGACAAGGATACGATAACAGCAGCAGAATAAGAAAAAGAAGAGACAGTAGAAGAAGAAGAAGCAGCAGCAGCGTCGTCATCATTATCTGGCAATTGAATTTACAAAACAAATAATTACAAAATGCAGTTCAAATATAAATACGAGTACGGTAAATGTGACTGGGTAAATCGTAACTCTCGTAACTCGTAACTCGCAACTCACAACTCGAACTCGTAACTCTGATCAAATACGGGATACGGAATACGAATACAAATCAAAATGCGATTTTCAAGCAGCCCAAAAGGTGGTCTTTATCTTTAGACTCACGTTTACCTTAACGACTGTCCAAGTCGAACTACTACACCGCGAGAAAAATTCACTGCAATGGCAAGACTTACACACTTTGATTTTGCTATTTGGAATATGAAATTTGTCAATCTTAAGTGTAAATGAATTGAAATAAATAAAAACAAATTGAAAATAATTCTAGATTAATAAGTCAAATTAAAATAATAATAGTTAAAAATTAATATAAAACATTTTGAATTCCAAGATATTTTGAATAATATCCAATTTTGAAAATAATTATGATTTAATGTGAAACTAAATTAAAAAAGTTAATGTAATATGTAATATGATAAATAAAAAATTACAACGAGTACAGTAAGCATATAGAATTCAAATACAAAAGTATTTAATTAATAAATAATAAAAATTATGAAAATTGTTGTTGAATTTTAAAAATAATTGTGATTTAGCTTATGATGATCATGATTTAAATTAAGTAACCTAATGTAATATGATGTATGTACAGATAATTTATAAAAACTCTAGATTTCACAATGAAAATTAATAATCACAATGAATACAGAAAACATATTGAATTATTATAAATCACGCTATCCAATTTTGTAAATAATGACGATTTAACCTGAAAAAAGATTAAATTTCATAGTTTACTTTATATACGATTTTCTTTCAGTGTACTCGAGCTCGGGTTCAGTTTACGATTACGCCCTGGCGCTATAAGGAAGTATATTTCCCTCTTCTTCTCTCTCTCCCTCTCTCTCTATCACTGTCTTGCTTTGGAAAAAGGTTAAAAAACTTTGTCGCAACGACAACAACAACTAAAAAAAAACAACAACAACGGCAGCAAATGTATCTGAGCAAACAACTGCCGTGTATTGCTACACATTTTCTTCTTCCACTATCCAACTGGTTGAGTGTCTTACTGACTGACTGTCTGATTGACTGACTGACTGACTGACTGACTGACTGTTTGACTGACTGATGGTTTCAATGGCAGTGAATTTGTTTACGCTGCGTCTAATGAGCCAACGTTATTTGTGCAGCGCAGCAAGACGCGACCACAGATCTCAGCTCAGGACTGAACGGAACAGAACATACTTACTGTATGTACCTACATACATATGTGTTTAGATACAGATACATTTAAAGATACAAATACAAATAGAGATACTGTTGCAGTTACTCAATATTGAGTTGCAGATATTTAAGAATACAAATACTTATTGATATTGTTTCAGATACAGATACGACACAGATCTAAAAAGACACATCACATATACATGTGTATATACAGATAATATTACAGTTGTAGATATAGATACATTTTATATAGACAAATATCAAAATTGAAAAACAAATTAAAATTAATTAAAAAAATATTTAAAATATTATTTAAAAATAGTACTTAGATTTCATAGATGCATATAATACAGCATTTAGAAGTATAGACATTGATTTATAAATACAAAATCAACTAAAAATATAAATAACAAACTCAAAATGAATTACTATCTAAAACAATTATATTTAAATTTGAATTTTAGGTAGTATAGATGCAATAAATATTTTTATAAAAATTGGTTTAACTACACTATTTTTTATTTTATTATAGTTTATTTAGCTAAACATACTTTTGAAAATCCATATAAAATAACAGATAAAGACAAAAATAAGAATAATATTTCATTACATAGCTAAAGATACTTGAGTAAATTCATATTTAATGACAGATACAACTACAACTACTACAGCTATAGGTGCAACCAACGATTAAAGATTTGCGGAAAATCCATTTTTTATTATCACTAGAAATCTAATTCTTTCTAATTAGCTGATTGAAATAATTTGTAATCGTTTAGCAATCGCTTAACATTTGCCACTCGACAGCGCGATTTCCTCTTTAAATCCTCATTTTACAACTCAACTCTAAAGATTAAAAATTGTGCTTATCAATCTGGAGAATTCAACGTATAGACCGAATATTGAAATTGAAATTCATTTGGCATTAACGTCATTAAAAGCATATTCATATATTTATAAATACTGTCTGTAGTCTATCGAAAAATACATATATAATATAAATAAAAAATTCAATGAAATTCATTTATCAGTTTTTAATAAGTTTGCTCTGTTCGGGAACCCCAACAACAACAACAACAACAACAACAACAGTAAAAAGCAAATCAATTCCCGCACTTAATGAAAAAAACACAACTCAATTATAAATTTTATCAGGCGGGGGCAAAAGGGGGAACGTTTAAAGTATTTTTCAATGTTGCAATTGAATTAAAATTTTGTGTCAATAAATGAAATTTACTTTATTATCGCCATAATATTTTCCGCATATTTGTGCATACTATATATTGCACTTGAATCTTCAATCTCCATTAATGATAGACCTGATGTGTACCTAGTTGATTTTTAATGAAACTTTAAAGAGTTGCCTCTTGGCTCGGATTTCTTATTTTTGAAGCATGACTAAGTCAAGTGTGCGATAGGGAAGTCTTTTTATAATATTTAATACTGCAATTTGTTGCTGGGCGAGAAATATGACAAAGCCTCTTAAAGCATGTTTGATTTTGATTTTAACAAATTTTTGAGTCACTGTTTGACCGCATTAAAGTTAAGTTTCGACAGGGAATCCCCAAGCTGACCCCAATTAATTTTATACATATATATATATTTTATAATTATTTTTTTACAACTATAAATTTCTCTATCAAATGATAAAATAAACTTCGTTAATTTTCTTCTAGCCTGTGAATTTAATTCAGAGAGTAAGCCAGTCTGGAAAGAAGAATTATTATTAGTATAGACATGAGTTGTCCAAAATGGAGCTCATAATTCTGCAGACGTCGCAGTCAACACATGTACAGAGAGAGAGAGAGAGAGAGAGAGAGTTCGTGTGTTCTATAAATAGCACGTTCGTCGGCTTGTTCTCTCACGAAGCATCTGATCGACTGATCCTTTTTGATGTCAGTCTCTGAGCTGCGTTCAATGAGAAGAGATCTTACAGCGCTAGACTTTTATTTTATCATACACTGCAACAAATGCTTTGCTCTCTTTCGGTTGCCAACAATAACGATGCCACAGTTTGAATATGCTTTTCTTCATTTTTTCAGTGTAATGCAGTTTGGACACAACTGATATACGTATACATTAAAATGTTTGCTAATTAAATGAAGTATGCTGTCCGTGTATTATTTTTAAATATTACATTTGCGTTTTATCTTATTTTATTTAATTTTTAATAATATTACTTTAAAATATTAAAATTTTCTTAATAGAAATATGCCTTAAATATGTACATCAATTGTTATTTCATCAATCAATGTCCCGCCTCAATTTACATTGTAAATTACAAGAAAAATAAATAATGAAAATACGAACTGCAGTTTCAATTTAATCCACATAAAGTGACTGCAACTTGAATCAACATAATTAGCCAATGCTTAAATATGTATCTGCAACTGGCTTTGTAAACGTATCTGAATCTGTATCTGTAGCTGGATCTGTATCTGTTACTGTTTAACCATGACAGTTTATATCAGCGCTCAATTGTAAAAATTATTTATTGATAACGCAATTTAATGTCAATTATTTGTACATAAATATTTGTTTAATTATCAATTGCATGTCGTGGGTGTGGCATCCACATTCACAGTTCGCGTGATTAATGTCATCGTTTACCTCCAACGTTCCAGATACATTTCGTATCTGTTATAACCAGTTAACTGAGCATTGTTTTCAAATGTTTGTGAAATCTTGTCAAATTTGCTAGCCAAACAAATCGTTAGCCTTTTAAAATTGTAAACCATCCCTTAAACCAAACCCCAGCTATTTGCCAACCCCCTAAAAAAATTGCTTTCACTTCAGACAGTTTTTGTTTGCTTTGAAATTATGTCAAATTTCGCTTGGCGTTAAGAATTTTTATGGCATTATTGTGCACTTATCGGATGAATTAGCAACCCAAGGGGTTGTTCTTAACCCTTAGAGAGAAGTAGATGGAGTGAGAGGGAGAGGGAGAGGGGGTGGCAGCCGGCACGCCCCCTTCTGACCACAAGCTAAATTGCAGCAACATATGCGACAATTTCGATTTTTATTTGTATTTCAATTTTTGACATTTGCTCGACTAAGTTGTGCTAATATCCCGGAAATTTCATTTAATGGTTTGTGAAATTAAATGGGGCTGTTAAACGAGGAAGTTGATGCTAATATATATTAAAACATGAAGCTGAAGTAGCTATTTAAATATAGAGACAAAGGTATCCTTATAGAATACTGCGAAATTACATAGTTGAAATATCTCCAAAAGATTTAATGCTAGTTTCATTTTTAAAAATTTTGGATTTTAGGTTGAGAAAATTAAATTAATTTAATTTTAAATGTAAACTACTTTTAAAAATTCAAATAATTTTTAGTAAATTAATATGATATAAAATTAATATATAATATACTAGAGAACTCTAATTGCACAATAAAATTGTCTCAGCTATGTTGTGTGAAAATTTCAACTTTATAGGTTTAACCGTTTGGCCTACACAATGGTTCTCAGGATACATAAATAAATAAGTGAAATAAAATTCTAAAAAGGAAGCGAACAAAATAAATGAAAATTTCAGCTCTAATTGGATATTTACGCAACAATTTTGACAAAATCAAAACGGAATCAAATGTTCGGACCCAGACAGGGCCAAAACACATTCGAACTGACATTTATGTCATTTGATTGTCTGCATTTCATGTTGTTTGTTATATAATGTAAACTATTTGGAAACACACAAACACAAATCATAGTGCCGACCGACAGTTGTTCAGAATTCAGTTCTGGCTGATGGCCAACTCATGACCTGTTTTTCTCCCCTTGTCTCCCCCCTTTTGGCCATCTGTAAATGTTGGTTAAATGCACGTGGATGAGTAGATAAATATCGTATAATGAAAATAAAATAGAAACGGGCTAACAACAACAATAACAACAAGAAAAACAATAGCAATCAGTCGCAATTCTCGTTGCAGTCATCGCACTAATTTTCAAGCTAGTTTTGGGTTTCCATTCCAATTCCAATTCCAAACTGAGTTTGAGTTTGAGTCTGAGTCTGAGAGTACGTGGCCAAAGAAAATACACTTTAGCACGTTTCTTGTTAGCGAACAGAGTTTTCCATTTCCATTTTCCATGATATACTTACTTACACACACGTCTGTCCAGAGTTTCAAGTTCTTCTTTCTGTTTCTGCTCTTGTGGCAGCTGCTTTTGGTCCGTTGTTTATTTTGGCATAGGTGAATAGTTCAAATTAAGACTCAGACATTAGATGAACAACAAAAGTTGAACAACTCAAGAGTTTGGCCCGTTGTACCGTAGAGAAAATGGGGAAAATGGGGAAGAGTGAGCGAGAAAATGGACAGTTGGAAAATTACAAACTTCTTGTTCCCCTTCTAACAGATTAAGGTATTCTAATGTATCTAGATCAGAAACCTGCTATAATTTTTTCATTATAAATAAGTGCTTATAATTAAATCTGTTTTTTTTTTTTAGTAAAAAATGTATAAAATTATAATTAAATTCTCATTTTTATTGAGATATTAAATATGTTGTGAAGTAAAAATACATACATATTGAAATAAAAATATATTAAAAAATTCGATATATAACATTAGCTTTGAATTTTGTTTTGAGATATGGTATTATATGATTTCTGATCGATGAATTAAAAACTAATCTGCTCACAAAATAGAAAAAAGTTTCTGCTTCTTTATTTGCATTTTTTAACCTTGCCTTTAAAAATAAGAAGATGTTTAACGCTTTTTAATAATAATATTTTTTATTTTAGAAACTGTTCTACTTTTATCATTTTGCTTTTAATTTTTCTTTCCCTTACTCAACAAATTCCAGTAGCTGCCTTTCTCATTAATGGCATCTCCATCTCTCCAAAATGGCATCTTAAAGATCGCTTAGAAATACATCATGGCCACAGTAAAAGTCAAACACACAATCTATTTGATGGCCAATGCGTATGGGCCATAAAATGCTTACCAATTGGTAAACGAGCCCAGCCCAAAAAGCTCAAAGTGGAAAACCCAAATCGTACTGAATATAAAAAATGCATTATTTCGACATTAGCGGACAGTTTGTGCCTGAAAGTTGAGCAACCAAGTTATAATAAAAAGTCAATGACAATTTAGCAAGACGATGCGATGAAAGGAATCATTTATATCATTTATTGTGCGGTCACCGATTTGAGTGGTCATAACAATTGAATATCAATGAGACCAGGAACAAAAGAACAGAAAGAAATGTCAGGAAACAGAGCAAGGACATTATCGATTTTCACACTTAAAGCACAAAAGATATTTCAAATTGAGCTTCAAAACGAATGTCAGTCAAGAAAAGTACACTTAGAAAAAAGTATATGTTTACAAAATTTTAGGACTGTTGGTGTCATTACATGCAATTTAAATGTTGTGTAATGAATGTTTTAAAGTGAAGTAATTTGTATAAATTTTTTAAATTTCTTCAACAATTTATTAGCCATATTTTTTCCATGATTAATTGCATCTGCTTTTTAGCCTACTTTCACAGTTTTTTCCCTTAGAATTCTCAACTAGTTGTAGACGTAAAAATGTGAAATTAAAGTAGCATTTATTAAAACAGACCTTTAGGTAAAGAGGCATCTAAAAAAAGTCAAATTTTTCTCGACTATCATTTGAGATAATTTGTCCAACAATTTTAAAAAGTATTTTGGTCTTTTAGTTTAATTTGCTTGACAGTTTTCTTCCTTAGAATTCTCAACTGGTTGTAGCGGTAAAAGAGTTATATAAATTTTTTTCAGACTCTTAGGTAACAAGGCCCCTAGGAAAAATGTCCTAAGATTTTTTTGGTCTTTTGTTTGGCAAGTGTAACAAACTGCCTCCTTAATTGCTGCTCTAATGATGTGCCGAACTGACAACCTGCCAGACAGCCAGACTGAAAGACGGAGACGGCAACGTAGCCCAAATTGATTATGAACCCGTCCTGCTGCTCAACTGGACTCAACACTCCATAATGATGGCAATTATAGCTCGTTTTTCCAACAATTTATATGAAATTTTCGCCAGGCAGCGAGTGTCAAATGATATGGCCACGCCCCCTTCTCAACACACGACATTTTTTTCTTTTCTCTTGCAGCAGCACAATCTGGCAACGCCCCGCAACTATTGCCAGCTTGCTTCAATCGCCACGGGTGCGAGCGAGTTGGCATGCGCTGAGCGCCTCCATCTTTAAAGCGTGCCTGCCAAAAGAGAGCAGCCGACCAAGCCAGAGCGGGAGAGCGCGATAGCAAGAGAGAGAGTGAGTGAGAGTGAGCGCACACTCAGCAATGTGAGCGGCAAAGGTGTTAACGAGTTTTAGCTGGTGGTGTGCAATTATCAACTTATCGCACTCTGCACTGAGAGAAATTGCAAGCAAATATCCAATATTTGGATAAATGAAAAGTTAAATTAAATATTTATAAACATGTGTACGAAAAGAACTAATAATATAAATTAAATTGGCAATATCTTAAGCATAATTATTCAAATTAAATTAAATTTTTAAAATTCTTAATGATTATTAATTCTTAATGATTATTGTATTAAAAATTTATCAAAAATATGTTAGTTAAGATGAAAATAAAGTATAGAACAAAGAAAATAATTGAAAATTAACTGCATTTTGTTTAAAATATTAGATTTAAGACTTAAATTCTTGCAATACATTCGAAATTTAACAAAATTATGTTTAAATTAGTCATTCTTAACCACAGTTGAACTTCCGTAACTCGAACTTATATTAATAATGTAATAATAATAATAATTAAAATTAATTTTTTTAATGTTTCATTCACACATTTATTTCACACATTCTTCAGTTTGATGTAGTTTATTTAAAATTAAACAATTTTAATATTTCAATTAACAAATTTATTTTATTTGCGCTTATTAAGTTCTATGAAAATTCATGAAAAGTAAACATTAGACAATTAAAAGCAAAATTAATAAGGAAAAATACTTTTTTTTTATTTATGAAAAACCGAAATTAACCCTTATAAATGAAAAAGTTACTAAACGGTTATTTCGGTTTTCAGAGTTTGGGTTTAATCCCTGCTGTATTTATATTTTTTTTCGAATACTTCAATATTCATAGGCATTTGCTCAAATTCCTTAATGATTTGTCTTCTTTTCGCTGAGTGCATGCACAACACGACTCTCCCAGTCACCCCAAAAATTCAAACGCTCTCTGCTCACACACACACACACACACACACACACACACAAACACACACAGAGTCACACTTTGGGCACAGCCCAATCATCGCGATATGCTACGCTATATGACAAAGCGACTGGCCGACAATAAACACAGTCGTTGATTTGAGCTCGTCGCGTCAAGTTCGCAGTCGCAGTCGCAGTTGAAAACGGGAAAAATTTAAAAAACGCGCGTAAGAAAAGCGTACGATTTTGTCGTCGCAATTTGAAGTGTTGAGATACAAATTATAAGCTGATTACAATTAAATAACAAGTACAAATTACGCGCGTGTGAGCAGACAAAGCATGTCCAGTGCACAAGTGTCACAACAGCCGCCGCAGACGCAGCCGACGCCGCATATAAGTCAGCTGCTCATCAGTCACATTGCCGCACAGAATCAGCCGCAGATTCAGCGTGCTGTACAGAATTCACCGCAAATTCAGCGCGCAACGCCTGACAACGATCAGAGTAACAGCAACCATTCAAGTGCCAGATCCAGTCCAGTGGAGGCAGCCGCTGTGACAGCAGCAGCGGCAAGTCCGACACATTCCACGGCCACCACTGGGTCACCACACAGCGCCTACGCACCCACGCACAGTCCCGAGGTGCCACAGCACTCAACACAAATGCCGCTGCTGGTGGCACCCATTCCACTGGGCTGTCAACCCACAGTTGCAGCTCCGCCGCCACATCCGCATGCCCGCCTCTATGTGGAGAGCAACTTTCCAGCCCATCATATGCCACATCCAGGTTATCCGCTGCCACGTCTGCCACTGGCTGCCGTCATGTTGCCCGCCAATGCGCCACCGCCAGTGCCGCCGCCCGTCCAGTCCATACCCGTGTCCAGCTGCTCACCGCCCTCAGCTACCACAACACAGCCCAAGAAATCATTTTGTATTGACGCCTTGCTGGCCAAGAGTCAACATCAGCATCAGCATCAGTCTCAGCATCAGCATCAGCATCAAAATCCGCTTCAGCCCAGCTCAGCAGCTGATATGATTGTGGATGATCATCGCCTGGCCGCCCTGCATTACGCCCGCGATCAGGCGGAACTGAACCACGCCTTTGTCGCCGCCTCCAATGCGGCCGCGGCGGCCGCTGCCGCTGGAATCAGCGAGCATGAGGCACTGCAGCGGATACGCGAGTCTAGGGAATACGATTCACCCAGTCCCGACGGCATGTCCAGGTGAATTTCTGAACAAAAATTAAACATACGCTTAATGGAAAAATAATAGGCCTGTTCTAATTTTAACCTTTTACTTTTTAGCATTTAGTGATATGCATTTATTCACTTTGAATTTAGACTAAGTGTTTGAAAATTATTATTTTTCGCTTTCTCGGACTTAAACTCTTTAACTCAAAGTGATATCAATCCGCTGAATATCGCCGAAATGGTATTAAAGCAGTTTAACCCATTTTATACAGCGATACAAAACGTAGTGTGTTTTTCATTAAAAACCACTTTTCTAGGCTAATTTGAACCTTCTAAACTCGAATATGGGGTTACAAATTAAATTAAAATTCACATTTTTTAAACTTAATTAATTTTTTAAAATTTAATTTAAATTTTATTTTATTTTTTAAATATGGGATGACCAGAGTAAAAATTTTCTGGATTTTCTAGTTTTCTTAATTCGACTAGTCGAACAGCGGCAGAAAATGGGTTAAAGAAATTCAATTCCGACAAATCTTATCGAAAGTGAAATTCAGAAAAGGCCTTTTTAAGTTTCATAATTTTTACGTTAGCAATGCTTAAAAAGTTAACAACACAATGGGATTCTATGCTCATACGCTGCTTTTTAACATATAATTTAATAATTGGTTTGAAATATCAAAATGACTATCGTTTCTATTATTTTATCCATCAACATACGATGCAAATATTACAAATTAAAAATATGTTAATAGTTTACCAGGCAATTTAGATGAAATATTGCTATTACATTTTAAAAGCGAACTAGAAATCAAAGATTAATGAATTCATGACTTTTTAAATAAGCGAATTTATTTTAAAAGTTTAAAATATAATGTCGACATTCGATTATTTTATGTATTTACATACAATTTAATATTAAATACATAGCTCAAATTTATTTAAAATTCAAATTTGATAGAGATCTTAGATTTAAATATATTTGAAAAATTTAAAATCAAATTTATTGTCGTAAATTTGCACTAAACTTGAGAAATCGAGCAAGAAATCAAATTATGAGAACTTTTGTCGTAAACTAATCGAATTAAATATAGGTAGAAATGAATATTTGTGATGTGATTTAATAAATCAGCTTTAATTGAAATATGACATGGAAACTCAATTTTTTCTTTTAATTTAATTATTAATTCATTCTCGAATAGATGTCTGCAATGTGATTGAATTCAAATTGAATATTAATTCTAAAAAAAAAACTTAAACGATATTATTAAAGGTGGTGGTAAAATAGTGGCATAGATACCATTCTTTTTAGGAAATTGATGATACTTTAAAAATTTTTTCTATTATTTTATTGAATATTTAATTAGCAACTATACAATGAAAAAGTAGTAAATAAATTAGATGATAGATAACTTTAACAAATTTTGTTTATTTATTATGTAACAAAATGTAGGCAAATTGATTGAAAAGACGCTGCCTATTCTCTTAACTACATTTCTATGGCCAACACTTGACTGTTCTCAGAATAATCAATCCTGGCAAATCCAATAAAATGCTATTAACAAAAAATACGAAAAAAAAAACCCAAGCGGGAATACCAACAATGATGTTAACAATTAGCTGTTGGGCTTTAAATCAGCTTTGTTAGCACTCGACAACATGGCCGAAAAGCTTAATGGAGTAGCACCAAGTAACTGGTAACCAAAACTGGTCACGATTTCGATTACGTATACGCCGTGTATGGCGGCAAAACAAACAAATTAGTTTTGTTCGGCAGGCGACGGCATTTAATTGTTTTTAAATAATTTTAATTGGCATTGTTTTGACAGCAGCTTAGATAATTTATGTCCAATACAGGGTGTCTAATTGTATGACTTATTTGCCTATTTGCAGATCTGAATCTCCCAGCTCGTCACATCGCTCCAGTCCGCACATCAGTCCCGGCTGTGAGGATCAACAGCCTTTGCCCGCCCATCATCATCATCCACATTCACAGCATCTGGGCATGCGAATGTCCGACTTGCATGACGAGTTCAAGAAACCCGTGCCACCTCACAGTCCCATCAGGCCCCAAGATTTTCCCCTCTATGCCGGCGGACATCCCTATCAGCTGCTGGCTCAAGGTGGCTCCGCTTTTCACAGGCCACTGGATCCCTCTGGGAAACCTATTCCGGTAAGCAACAGGATGCGAAGAGACAAATCCTCAAGCTTTATGCTTATTTTAGACATTTATTTCTATTTTAACTTGTAATTTTTCATCATTTTAGAAAAATTTTACAATTTTTAGAAATACTACTTCTAAAATATGATTTTTTATTATGAAGAAATAGATCATAAAACTTAACATGAGTACAAAAAATATTTTAGAAATTAATTCTATTCAAAAATTTTAATTGTTCTTAATTTAAAAAAAAAAAAAAAAAACAAATTTTTAGAAATATCACCTCTGACAAATGACTTAATAACATAAACGTTGTGTCATACATCAATTCAACAAAAATAAAACATATTTTCCTTATTTTAAAAATGAATTTCTGATTTCTTTTTTAAATTTTTTTAAAAAGATTACCAATTTTTAGAAATATTACTTCTAAAATACTTTTGCTTATGAAAGAAAAATTTCTAGTTTTAAAAAAAAAATAGGGGATATTCTTTAATCCTTCATATAACTATTAAATTTTGTTTAAAATATTTTAAGTTTCTGTTAAGAATATTTTTCTTAAATTTAGAAATTGAACAAAATACAATTGAAATTTCAATTTTGAAATGTGCATTTTAAATATGAAGAAAGAAATCCGTAAGCTTTAAATAAAAAAAAAAAAAACAATTTCAATAATTTAAAAAAAGTTTAAAAATTTTTTATAATATCACTTCTCAAATATGACTTTTTACTATAAAAAAATATTCTTATTTTAAAGTAACAAAAATGTTTTTTTTTAATCTGATTGTATATTAATTCTAAATTTTTTTTTCTTGCTATTTGCAGATTCCAATGGGTCAACATTTTATGCCCTCCCAGCTGCAGTTTGAGTTTCTGGCCCGTGCTGGCATGCTGCACCATCGCATTCCCGAATTGGCCGCGTATCCGCATCATGCGATTCTGGGCAAGACCCGGAGACCGCGCACCGCCTTCACCTCCCAGCAGCTGCTCGAGCTGGAGAAACAGTTCAAACAGAACAAGTATTTGTCGCGGCCCAAACGCTTTGAGGTCGCCAGCGGATTGATGCTGTCCGAGACGCAGGTGAAGATCTGGTTTCAGAATCGACGCATGAAATGGAAGCGTTCCAAGAAGGCACAACAGGAGGCCAAGGAGCGGGCCAAGGCCCAGCAGAGCAACCAACAACAACAACAACAACAACAACAACAGCAGAGCACTTCCAGCGCCAGTTCAGCCAGTTAGTTTGGCCTGAACGCCATTTGAACCACTTCTAGTCAAGTTACACTCACAAAAATTTCCCGATATACTTAAGAAAATCGCCATAAAATTTAAATTTCCCAAAAAATGCGTAATTGAGAGAAACTCGTCTTAAAAATAGGTTTAAAATTTAGGAAATTTTAGTTGGTTCAATTTTTTGAAAATTTCGTCCAAAAGATTTGAAAATATAATTTCTTATATATTTTCTAACTTAAAAAAAATACTAAATATTTAAAAAACATTTTAATGACGATTTTTCAAATCTAGCAGAAAATTTTAAGGCAAGATTTTTGCTGAGTGTACTTCAAACAACCGTCCACCTGGTGAGACACCCTGTATGCGAGCCACCCACATCTACACCCCAACCCTCTTCCCCTTCCCTATTCCAAATGAAATCATTTCATGAGATTGCGCAAAATAAGCTTCGCAATTAGTTGAAAAATTTTGTTGGTCGTCGTTGTTGTTGTTTTGATTTTATGTTGTTGTATTTATTATAAAATCAATGTGGGAATTGGACAACACCAACAAAAACTGTGTGATATATGTAAACAAGAAAGAAATATAAATTAAACACTGCTACATACAAGTATTTTCCCAATGTACATACATTCACCCAAAAAAAGAAAACAAAAACTAAAATAAAAACATAAACATTCATTTGAATTACGTTAAATATAATGCAAATTACAATAAATGAGATTAGTTTAGTTTAGTTTAGTTTGTAAAATGGTAACGAGCCATTTCTTATCTAATAATTGTGTAAATATTTGTAATTATGTAATGTTTAACAAAATGTCGCGTTAGTAAATTGTATTAAATTTTATTTTGAAATTCAAAATGACAATTAAAATGTGCTATAAAAAAATGTTGTGCGATCAAATGGGAAGACGGATATGAATTAAAATATTTTATCTAACAATTTTCAGCAATTTCTAAGGTGACGGATTTTACGGATTCTTAACTTTCAACTTCAATAATTAAAGAATGTTTTATACTCGTTAAACTTTTAATAGGAAAAGCGATTATAAATATTTATAAAAATTTCCATTAAAATTTAGATGATTTGTTTGAAATTTATGTAGAAAGTTCTGCGTCAAAAATTAACCTACACGTATTTAAGTGTTTTCCGAACATTCAACAGATTGGGTTAGAAAATGGAGATATAAACATAAAAGTCTCCGTCTACGCGAGCTACCAAAGCAACTTAAAAATTTATAACGAATAGAGTGTCCATTAATACACGAGCAATGTCGAATTCAGACCAACTATTATTTGTAAATAATTCTTTAACCTCTCGAGAAATAAGTATGAGATTAGATACTTGGCCAGAAGTTTGGAGCTATCTGTGGGTGGCCGGAGAACTATTAATGGGTGTATTTAAAAATACCATATAGAGAGGGGCCAATCAGGTACAATTTTTAATTTTATACGAGCCCCGTTTGCTGCTGATAGCACTTATCATAGCAAATAAATCAAAAGCACTCAGATAATCAGTTTAATTGTTGAGACAATAATTATGTCTAAATTTATAGTGTCACTTAAAAATTATTTCGCTAATTAAAATGTTGCTCGCATTAACAACAATAACAGTAATAATAATAATAATAATAATAATAACAACAAATGGCACTTGAATAAAATCCAAAATCATGGTGAGCCTCAATTTCCGCAATCAAACTCGTATATAATTAAAAAGAAACAGAAAATAAAATGAAGTAATGGGGTTTATCTTCAATAGGCCGAGGTGGGAATCATTTAATTTCTGATACGGGGCCTAATCGAAGCTAATGGCTAATCAAACGTGACAACATCGAAGAAAACGTAGAGTGTGTATATAACATAGAGTATTACGATTGCCCGATTGATTGAATGTCCAATAATCAAAGTTAATTAGAACAAAGTCCTCAGTTAGGCACGAGGTCATAAACATTTTCTTTTGCTTTCACGAACATTACTCAGCTTCAGAAATAAATATCTACACTCAGAAACTATGAATTCTACATTTTAATGTGAAATTGTAATCTTATAAAAAGGTCCCGACTCTTCTTAACTAATGAAATTAACTTTATTGCGCCAAATTCCAAACTATTTTTTTAAGAATAATTTATTTTTAAAATTTAGTAACGTTCGTCACAAAATTGGATATTAGAAACTTTGGGGCATAGGAATTATTTTGTCACTAAATTTAAAGCTAAAAAGTTATTATTTTAAATATAATTTATTGTGGAATAATTTGAACTTTTATCAAATCTTGTTACACAAAAACACGTGACGAACAATTCTAATTTGTATAAATTTGAACTTTTATAAAATCCTGTTAAACAAAACACATTAGACAATTAACTGTAGAGGATTATAATCGAAATAAGAAATAAATATGGGATTCTGAATGGTCTCTAATTGTCAAAAGTGAAACGTTTGCAGGAACAATTCTGTCCACTTTATCACGTAGTCTTCAAGTATCGCAGAGCTCACAAAACATGGGGAGAACTTTGGTTTTCGGGATCTATGCTTTATGGTATTATTGTTGTTGTTGTTATTATTATTGGTTGTTGTTTGTTATGTTGTTGTTGCTGTTGTTATTATTATGCAGCAGTTCTTGTGTTGATTATGCGCCTGATGGGCTAATAAAAATTCATTTGTTACCCGCCAGACACTCGACCGACACTCACAAAAACGTAACGCATTGCGTCAACAAAACTGAGAAAGAGATAGAGAGATAGATGGGAAAGCGGGAGAGAGGAAAGAGGGGTGAAAGGAGCAGGAGAGAAAAGCAGATAATTCAATGAATGAATGATGTTTTTGCTTGTATCATATATTTTTTATTTACAGTGACTTACATGCTATACTCGTATTTGTTGAAATATTAAGTTAATACCTCAATTTTATTTCCGACTTCGGAAGAATCGCTATAAGTATTAAATTTTCCATAATATAATATTTTTTATCTTTTCCTATTGCTTTCGATATATGAAATAAAATATATATAAAACATTGATAAATAAAAAAAAATTAGTAATATACATATTTTTTGTTATTCAATTGAGCCAACTCTATTTTATTTGAAGTAGTGATGTTAATCGATTCTAAAAATGTTCAACATTATTCTAATTTTTAGTTTATAATTTTATGTACTTATTTTAATGCTTTCAATATATTTTCAAATCCGACGTTTTGAAAACGACAATTATTGTCGATTTTCGGAATTTGGAACAGGCCCGTTTATGATATTTTACGAATTCGTTTAAGTATTCACTGCTGGGAAGCATCTTCTATATTCTAATAATCCCTGACAGTGTTACCCATACCGGAATAATTTCGGTTCACAAAAAAAAAAGTTTGTTAACAAAAATATATTAATAATAACAAAATGCATTACTTTCTTAATGTTTCATTCACACATTTATTTCACATATTCTTCAGTTTCATATAGTTTAGTTACATTTTAGAAATTTTAGTATTTTATTTAAAATTTGCTATGAAAATTCGATCACGAATATGACAAATAAAAATTCAAAATTAAACATAAGTAAATTAAAATCAAAATGAAAAATAATTTTTTTGGATTTATGAAAAAACTAAATTAAAATAAAATAAATGAAACGGTTACTAAACGGTTAATTAGGTTTACAGAGTTCCGGTTAAAAGATTTCGGTCAAATGCAAATTTTTTTTTTCGGTTACTGTTTCAGTTACGGTTTTAAATTTCAATCGGTTTTTACCGGTTAAGGGTTACGGTTTAAAACCCTGGTTTTACCAAGTTCAACAACCTCAACAGAACCTTTCAATTACATATAAGCTGAACTAACTCACTTAATTTTTGAACCACTGTGCAGTGTCCTGCGTCTGATAATAATGATGATGGTCATGATGTTGATGATGATGATGATGATGATGATGATGCTGCTATTTCTGATGCTGCCTTGAAGTGGCCAGAAAAGTGTTGAAGCAGCAGCAGGAGCACAAAAGGATGTCAGCCCAACAAAATTCAATTCATGAGCTATTAGCGGGTAATTTGTAACAATTGCCCAGAACAATTTCAGTTTCTTTTCAACAACAACAACAATGGGCAACAAACAACAACAACAAAAAGGGTGTCAGAGTTCAAACCAAAACCGGAGCGACAACTGCAAAATTGAGGTCGAAGTTGGGGTTGAGAATTGAGAATTGAGGATTCAGAATTGAGAATGGCATTGCTTAATTGTTGGATTTGGATGCTGTCACATCTGTTGCAAATTAAATTTGAGTTATAATTATACCCTTACACAGAGTATTTTCAATTTGTCAACAAAAATGTAAAGCACTCAAGGGAGTTACTCAGTTTTAAAGCTTGAATCTTCATAGTGAAACTTAGTACAGTTTCTAATTTTTGCTGTAGGCAGCACATATGAAAAACCACCTGAATTGGATCACTACATTATATCACTATATTAACAAATATAAAACTTTAGTATGAAAAACTTGCTTTTTTTTAGAGATATTTCCACCAAACTCACAAAGTTTGCATTTTTATCCAAATTTTTGTCCAAATTTAGTCTAATCGGATTACTATGTAATATTCATTTGGTATTTTCATGTATATCCTGCCCACATTTTATTGTTCAGATAAATCTGAAAAGATTTTTTGTTTTTAGATATTTCTCCACCAATCTCACAGAAAATGAGTTTGGTGTTACTTTAACCATCTTGCTAATTAACGTTAACTACTATAATTAGCTATCATCCTACTATATGGTATTAAGATCAAACAAATACAAAGGTTGTAATGGTTAATTTAAGTTTTCAAGCAATGTAAGTACCTAAAAGTATGCAATACAAATATTTTATATATATTTAAACAAGTCACGCGTATCATTAATTCAGGAGTTTGCCTTTAGTCTTTCCCGCTTGTTGTTTTTGGAGATATCTCAACCAATTATTCATCTGAAATTATCTCATACATATATCTTGACCAATTTTGATTTAAATCGGATCACTACATTGCAGGAATTAAAACCGTTACGGTTTTGGTTATGTTCGCATTTAGGTTTTCGGTTATCGGTTACGCAAAATATTTGAATAAAGGTTTCCTAACGGTGAACCGGTTTTTGTATGTTTCGGTTTTGAAATACCGGTATGGTTTCGGTTGTCGGAAAATATCGAAACAGATCAAAAAATTATAATACAAATTGTATTTAAAAGTTACACAATATTTTTTTTCGGTTACGGTGTTAAATTTCAATCGGGTTTTACCGGTTCAGGGTTACGGTTTCGGTTAGGGTCTTAATCGCTGCTAAATCATATAGTTGCCATTTCGGTTATTAGTCGAAACTAAGTACATGAAGAGCATCAAAGCTTCGGAATGCTGAATTTAACTTTTCATACTTGTTTTCTATAAACAGACAATGCAAGTGTGTTCGTGTGTGTGTGTGTGTGCGTGTGTGTACACACCCAGTAAATTGGCATTTGAATTGAGGGTCGTATCCCCTCATCATCCGCCTCTTTTATGACTTTCATCACCAGTTGTTGCTGTTGTTGTTGTTGTTGCTGGTGTTACAATTTGGTTACCCTTCGGGGTGTCTCTTCTCCTTCTCTTTCTCCCATTCCATCACCTTCTCCTTTCCCTTCTCCCTTCCCCGGTTGATCTTCATGTCAACACAGATGATCACATTTTATGCTTAATTTTGTATATGGATGTGTTTACTTTTGTGATTTTCATCCGAATTTAGCTAATATTCGATTCGCATCCATTTCCATTGGGATTTCCCATTGCATTTTCCGCATTTTCGCCGTTTGATTTTATTGTCAAATATGTGCGATTATTTGTCATATGTTGCATTTTACTATTGTTAAATTTGCATTCGCCTCGAAACTCGAAAAAGGCAACGGAAATTGCCTCGTTAGTCAGTTCTCTAATAATTGTTTGTTGACCTGGCCCAAAGAGAGTGTGGAAGAGAGGGAGAAAATGAGGAAAAGGGAGAAGTTATTACACTGATTGTTTGGCACGATAAATTGTGCAATTGATATCGCAATTTATGTGACAATTTTGTTTTAATTGCGCATTTTACAGTATTACAAAATGAATTGTGTTTTGATTTGGATTTTCATTTGGAATAGAATTTTGTATAAAAATTGCAGATTTTAAGCTGTAATTGAATTCCTTAAAAACCCCAAATTAATTATGGAACAAAGACATTTGAAGATTTCAATTTTTAAAGATACAAATTTAAATTATTTCCAACAAATATTTAAAAAATATAAATACAACCAATTAACATTTGAAGAAAGGAATTTTGGTATGAAAGCATTTTTGTAAAAAACCCAATTTAATTTGTGAATTTTAATGTGTTTTTTTTTTTTTTTGGGCTTAATCATAAGAATCTATAAATTTACTTATTATAATTATTATGAATAATTATTTTATTTGGATTTTATTTCTGTTTTGGACTAAAAACTCTTCAAAAAATCATTACAATTTTTCTAATTTGCTGAGTTCTTGCAAAATATGGAAATATGTGTGGTTATCAATTAATACTTGTACTTACTTTCACTGACAGCAACTACAACGCATCTTAATGCCATAATTTCCAACTTGTTTACACAATCCATCTGGCTATATTTTGTCTATGTCCGGTACAATCATCAGGCCCAATCTGAAGTCGTAGTCATCAATCTATTGAAGGAAATCCGTGCGTGCGCGTTGAGTAAACAAAACAACAGAGATATAGCCAGAAAATGAAAACAGAAATACTTAGGAGCATCAGACAATGGGACATTAGTGCATTATTCACACACACATAGACACACACATACTCATTCAAACAGAGCATAGAATTTGCGAAATGATTTCGATTTAATCGGCAGGAAATTTTGCAATCAAAATTCACGAATATCAACGGATAATTGCGAAATTTTTGATGCTGTCTGTGCTGTTCTTGTTCTTGTCATTTGCCCTAAGCGCATTAAATCCCCAGAGAGAGTGAGAGAGAGAGAGAGAGAGAGAGATAGGAAGAGCTATAGAGTCAGAGCAGTGTTGTCGACTTTAGGCTAGCAAAAACAAACTGTTTTTAGTGGTAAATAGATCGAGAAAAAGCTAAAATTTGGACAGGAAAATTGAGGTGATAAAGAGAGGATAAGAGAAAGAGAGAGAGAGAGAGAGAAAGGGTAAGATAGAAGGAGATGCAAATATGAAGAGCAGTGCTTTAAAAATTTAAACAAGAAAAACAGCTGGTTTTAGTGCGAAATATCTGAGGAAAAAGCTAAAATTTCGACAATAAAATTTAAGAAAAAAATCTATGCACTTGTCATGTTTATCATGAAACTAATTTTAGTCACTTTGAAATAAAATAAACTTTGTTTGAGCGTTTTGATTAATTTGTTAAATTAGTAGAATTAAATGAATAACATTTTTAAATTAATAAAAATGCAATAAAAAACAATTTAAACACGATTTATATTTGATGTGGAAAATGGAAATAAAGAAATATTAAATTTTTTAAATTTCTGAAACTAATTTTAGTCGCTTTCAAATGAAATAAACATTGCTGAAGCTATTAAATTCATTTTATAAAATTTATAAAATTAAATGAAATAGGTTTAGACAGAAAAAACATTATTGAAAGTTCAATTTAAACATAGCTTTTAATTTTGTGAAAAACGAAAAAAAAGAACTACTGTATTAACGTTTACTTAATAAATTTTAAATTTTTCATAATTGATCAATATTAATAATAATAACTAAACACTTCTTAAGAAGTCCAAAAATTTTTGCTGTCAACAATTTTATTTGTTCGCACCATCGACTTAAAAAACAGTCAGTTTTGACTGGAAAGAAGCTAATGTGACAACACTGTTGCTGCAAATTGTCACCATATGCGTCAACACGCAATAATTCACCAGAAAAAGTAATCCAAACAATTGACCGAAAAGGACGACGAGGCAAAGCACTGACATCTAATGGAGGGGGTGTGTCTGTCTGCCATTCTGATGTCTCTGCTCTTAACTGCCTGCAGCAAGTGCGGCCAACACCCCAACACCCCTCTCTCTCTCCCTGCCCAGGGAATGCGTCTCTAACTCACTTCCCGATGGGTGTTTTTGGTGCTAATTGAATTCATTGCCGTTGATCAAGTGCTGCCAAACAACAAATCATCCCCAGAGGCTAATGATACGGACGAACGAGCTAACTGACTGACTGACTGACTGACTGCAGTGCCAGGGCTGGGTATGGACCAGGGAGCAGGACCAGGGTCAGACCCAAAGGCAGAGGGTGCAATGAGAGAGGGGAGAAAAGGCAGCTAATGGCAGGTTCTCAATTCTCTCGATGCGTTAAATGAAATTAGAAAACCTTATGTCGAGTTAATTAGCAAATTTAAGGACATTGCGGATAGCCAAGGACTCTTTGGCGTAGGGGGAAGTAACAGGAATGGCAAATAGCAGAGAGAAAGAGAAGAGAATGCATACGAAAAATAGTATGAAAATCAAATTAGTAAAATTAATACTTAAGCATTAGCTTTATCCATTTATATTAACTTTTAATTTGTAATACAGGAAATATTATTGATCTTTTTATTAAAATATTAATTTAAATGAATAATACAATTTGTTTTTCAAATCTTGGATCTTTGTTTGATTCTCCAATATATTTTAAAGCTAAAAATTATTTTAATTATTTCTTTAGTTTTAATTATTAAAATTGATAAATACCTTTAAAATTATTTTGTTACCATTAATTTCTTATTTTTTATTTTAAATACATTATGTGCATTATTGTTAATAATAAACATTTTTAAATAACTTGAGCCCCCAAAAAAATATTAAAAATATATAAAAATATTAATTTATGTGCTTTAGTTTTAAAATGGATGACAATTATATATTGTTCTTTTTTAATTTTTTATATTAATTTATATTAAGTTTGTTCGTTGTGTTAGTCCCTAAAAAATATGAAAGCAAAAAAATATGTATGCTTTAGTTTTAATTATAAAAATTGATAAAACTTTTTCTTTTAAATCTTTGAATCTTCGAAAAATATTAAAAATAATTATTATTTTTTTTTATTGATATGCTCATTAAAATATCTATTTAAAAATTTGTATATTGTATTTTAGAATTCTTAGAAAATTTTATTCCCAAACATAATACTGAACATTTTCATATACAAAGACAACACAACTGCTGTAAAAATTCTTAATCATTTGTAAGCTAAGATTGTAGATTGTGCAAATTTTCAATTAATTCAGCTTACTGCCAACTCAATTAGCCAATTAGTCCACCTTAGAGCCATTCAAGTGCTCAAAATTTGGCAATAAGTTGCAGCCCTTTTGGGCCACGTTAATTGCGACAATTAAACTACAAATGTTTAGCCACAAAAGTCGAAGCCTATGCTAATTAAGCCATGTGTTGAGTTATCTCTACCTTTTTGGAAATGTGCTCTAAACTCTAAACAAACAAGCGAATAACGAATCACGAATAACAACGACAACAACATGGATAACAACAAACAGAAACAAAAATATTAAATTGTAATCCGCTTAAATGAGTAAAAGGCATTAGAACGAACGCATTTGCATAATTGTTGAAAATGCGCGAGCGCAGAAATTTTCCAGCCCAGGGGAGAACGGTTAAAGCTAGAAGAGTGAGGAACGAAAGTGAGAAACACAAAATCCAATCAAAAGTGAGGCTCAACCCTCAAGAGTCCATGACGACGATGCACGTGAGGACAATATTTAAAAATGTTTAGCATAATTAATGCGAACCTCGGGTACGCTTGGATATGGATTTGAATTCGGGGACTTTGTTTCAGACAAGTGCACGAAAGTTAACAAAATAAAAGTAAAGAATTTAGTGTGCCTAATCAACCCCTAAAACGGCGTTAATTGGCGAGGTGCTACGGGATTGCCGCAGGGTCGCATTATTCACACATACGCTCAACTGAACCCTCTTTCCCTTCCCATTCCCATTCCCATTCTCAATCCCTAGGGGTCTGTATTCAGATCTGAATCCAGAACCGCAGCGTGTGCGTAAAATTGAATTTATTTTATTGCCACTAATTGGCTGAAATACCTGAGGGCGCTTCGGTTTTTAGGGTCAGAAAGTGTTTTATTGGGTGTGGGTGCCACGAAAAGGTTTCTTGTTTATTTTCTTCTTCAAAAGATAGGCATAAAGTTTAAATAGTTTTCCGTTGTTAACATAAATGCAGTTAGGCAGAGAAATTAGAGGAAAAACATTAAAATTAAGGTTAAATTCTTACCTATAAAATTAAGTATTAAAAGTATACATTCTTGTAAAACGCTTAGATTTCTTTAGCCACTATATTATAATTTTATTTTAAAGTATTATCTTCGAAATTGTACAGCTTAGATTTCTTCAGCTAATTTATTTAATAAGATTTAAATCACTACCTATAATTTTTTTAAAAGAATATATTCATATTGAAAGTTCAGATTTTTTTGAGCTAATCATATAAATAGTTAAGTTAAGATAATAACAAAATATATTCATCTAAAGACCTTAGATTTCTTCAGCTTATTTATTGAATATTGTAGGAAACATCTTCAAAGGAATATTTCAGATTTCCTATTAATTTAATTTATTAATTTATCTATTTAAAAGCTAACTTAACAATAATAAAATTATAAACTAGCTTCAACTCATTATTATACATATTTAATTTAATTTCCTTTATTTAAATTTATTTTGTTTTCTAATTTTTTTTTTAGTTTTTATTAGTTCATTTGATCAATTGTACTGTAAATAACTAAATAATCTTTTTTTCCATTACAAAAATTAAAAATTTAAATAAAATCAAAGTGCTTACTTCATATCCCTAATTAAGACTTCTTTAACAAGATAAAATCTACTTACAAAAAGCTTTTATTAATCATATTATAATAGCATATTTCTTATCAAAACATATTGTAAATATTTTAAATATTCCCAAATCTTAGAAAATCTTAAAAAAACAAGCACAAATCTCAAGTCTCAACTACACACATTACATAAAAAGAAAAAACAGAAATGAGCTTCAGTTTTTTGCACACACACACAGATGATATGATAATGGCTATAAAAGATGATAATGTGCAGAATCCTTTGGCCAGATTCGCAAAATCAGTCCCCAATATATAGCAGACAGACTCAGGCCCTGACCTAAAATATTTAAAAAAAAAAAGGAAACCAAAGTTAAAAAGCAAAGGAAATGTGGAAACAAACTCGCAAGATGAAGAAAAATAGCAACAAACTACAACAACAACAACAAGATGAAGATGAAGTAAAAGCTATTAACATATTAAAGCAATAAAAGAAATGGCATATAAAATGCTACAGACAAAAAAGGGCCAACCTCCGGTTGCCACCCTCCACTCCACTCCCCTTCAGTTTACTTCTCTTCAGTCCGCTCCCCTTCAGTCCACTCCACCCCCTCATCTACTATCTGCACCACACCCAAATGTTTAGCGGCAAGTGGCATTTACCCTCGACTCTCGACTCTCGACTTGACGCACTTGCCACACTATGGCACTATGGCTCGATTTTCAAAACCAGTTAGCAAAAAGTGTATATTTTTCAATTATGAACTGGTTAAGTTTATTAATCAAAAGGATAAAATTTTATAACATTTTTTTATAGCGTTATAAGATCCTGAAAGTTTAAAAAACTAAAAAACGGAATAAAGCCTAAAAAAGATGACAAAAATCAAGGTAGACAAACTTTTTTAACTATAATAACTGACGTATTTTCAAAACTTTAGAATAAAAAAAAATTAAAACAGAAGACTTTTGTTTTTTCAGGTAAAACTTTAAATAAGGATAAAATAAGGTTTTTATAAGACATAATTTTTTAATAATTAAACACATAATTAAAAAAAATACATCTTAAAATTTCAAATTTTTAAACGCCTACTTTAATTTAATTTTAAATTTTGGGAATATACAAGGATAACATAAAAGAAACGAGAGTCATTCTGACATTTTAAACCAATTATTTAATAATATGCTAAAAAGCAGCGCATGAATATAGAACTCTGTTGTTTTGTTAAATTTTAAAACAGGAACTAATAAAAAATTTTTGGACCTAAAAATAAAATATTTTTTTCCGAAACTATTTTAGAAAGACATTCGAATTCCCGATTACAAGATACCCGTACTCAATTAAATAAATATAAAGTATTTTTTATTGCATACTTTTAGGAACTTACACTGCTTGAAACTTAAATAAGCCATTACTACCGTTCTGATTTTCCGATCTTTTTGCAAATAAGTAGGATAATAGTTTTTAATAATAGCAAATATCTCAAGTACTTTACTAAGTATCATCTAGTTCAAATGCTTCACATATTTGCCAGAACATTAAGCAAATTGTGCCCATAGTGCTTAGGGTCTCACTCAGTGTCTGCCATCATCAACATCAACATCAACGCCGTCGCCATCAGTTTGTCTGCTCCAACCCTGGCACAACCGCAGCTCAACTCTACTCGAAAGGCCAGTGGAAAAGGGTGTGGAAAGGGGAGTAGAAAGGGAGTAGGGGAGCCTGATGATAATCATACTAAATGCTGCCATTTGCCATTTGTGAGGTTTTGCCACTTGCCCTCAAAGAACGAACAATACATGAATGTGTCTCTGTATCTCTCTGTGTGTGTATGTGCGTAGGTGGGTGGAAAATGAGGGAAAATGGGGGAAAATGGGCGTGCTCAGCAGGGTTGGTTGGTTGGTTGGTTGGCAAGCAAATTGTGAAAAGTTCGCCCGAAAGTACTTCTAAGCTTTGTGTAAACACCCACTAAAATCAATTTGCTGGATTTTCTACCACCAGAAAATGTGTATTTTACGGGTTACGATGAGAGAGAATTTCGCACAGAGTCACATCATGGATAAGCTCTGGCTGGGAGGGTTTCTCTATGGTTTCTCAAATGTGAGCTGATTGTGCTTTTCGGTATTTGCGAGACAACTGCGAGGAAAACTCTTTGGTATTGGCATGGAATGGGTTTATAATACTAAGGGATAAATATGAATAGTTCAATATCAAATTCAATTGATAGCACAAGTTTCTTAACAATTGGATTAGCGTACAAATTAAATTGAAAAGCAAAGAACAGTCAAAGACTTGAAAGTTTCATTTCTTTATAAAAACTGAACTGATTTTTATGGGTAATATCATTTTAATCACGTTTTGGATTCTTAAATAAAAACAAAAGTTAACTCAACAAAAAAAAGTTGACGTTAACTTTCCGACAATATTCCCTTAAAAATGTATTAGTCAATTTATTTTTTGAATATAAAACAATTTTTGAAGTTTGACTCTAATTACACGAAAACTGACAAATTATTTGGACTTGTAAAGTTGTCATTTCAAAGTGACAACAGATTTTAAACTTCCATAACTTGGCCAAAAGTGAACCGAATTTATTTCGGAATATCATTTGAGCTCTACTTGAGCTGTAAATTAATTATGAATTTAATCTATTTTATTTAATTCAAAATAAAATACCAAAAATAACATTTATAATAATTTAATTATTTTTTTAAAAAGTTAATTTATTTTTATTTATTTTTCTTAAAGTTGCATCCACTCTCATAACTTTGCTTTACCGATTTTAACAATAAATGATCTTAAAAATGATTCCGCATCAAAATTTTTATTTATGTGAGAAGTTTTCATTTAATGTTAAATAAATTTTATTAAATTTATTTATATAATTTACTCTACTAGAAAAACCCCTCCAGTTCTATGAACATATAATCTCACATAATGTTGCTGCAATTTGTATTGAGAGTAAAACTTTTATTTGAATTTTTCCAAAAAAAGCGAAGCGCATAAAGCGAGAAAAACAATTGCAAAACTTTGCTGTGTCCTTTCGATTGCTGCTTCTATTCCTTCTCCTTCTTCTACTTCTACTTTTTCTTTTTCTTTTTCAGATGCTCTGTCTGCTCTCTGCTCCCTTTATTTAATCTTATCTAATAAATGGCTTGTCTTGTCTCGTAAATCACTTAACAATTTGCAAAAATTTTCGTACGAGAAACGTAAGTAAAAATCGTGCTAAGGTTTCTTGATATGTATTCTCGATATTCTCTCGATTTTTACATGTGTACGCATAAGTGGCTCTAAATCGCATTCATATGACTGCCCCCCCTTCAGTTCCCCTTTCCTTCCTATTCTTTCACTTTGACCATCTCGTTTTTGTGTTGGGCTTGGGGGCAACTTTTTTGTGTGACCTGCCATTTGATTTATTTATTGTTGGTTTATGCGTGATCTTGCCTCAAATTAGCATTTATCATTTTGGCCGCCATTGACTCCACCCCAAAAAAGAAAAGCAATTCCCGCCATTTTGTACAAGTATCAAATCACTAAAGCATAAAAAAGGGCAGCAAATTGTTTTTAACAAGTGCAACGTAATTTTTCAAATGGTTTTTATCGCATTTTCTTTTCGTTTTTTTTTTTTTTTGGTATCACCGTGATTGATTGCGATTATGCAAATGTGAGACAATTGAATTGATCTGGGCTCGAACTTCTCTATAAATGGAACATTTTGGCAGGATTTTTTACAAGAAAATAAAATGTCTCTGAATACCATATAAAATGTTGTTTCACATAAGGGGTTAATAAAGTCTTAAAATAACTTGACTTTTAAGTCTTTTTGGAAAAGAATCAATATAAATCAATATCTTGAAGTAAACGATTATTTAAAAGAAATTAATTAGGTTTAAATTCTTAAATGAATAAATTAAGAATCTAAAATGACATTCCGCTTCAAAATTCGATAATTTTTGGCAAAGTTATGGAAGTTTTTAGTTGAAGTTTTATGTTCTTCAATAAATGATACATTTTCAGCAATTTGGCGGCACCTCCTAAATATCAAATAATACTTAAACCTTGGCGTCACAATTAGCGCACAATAAATTTGAGTCAATTATGCAAACGACGCAAATGCCGAGTAACTATTAGATACAGATACAAATACAAGTGCACAGATACAGATACAGATACAGTTATTTAGATACGCGGATAATCCAAAACAGTAGCACATTTGCCTTCTACTCCCTTTTGCTTTCTGTGCCTGCCCCTGCCGCCGTGAGGCGCCAATTTGTGTCACTAATTGCGTGCAAATGACGATGCCTTTTGCATTTTGGGCCATGCATATAAATAAGGCCCAAATGGACTGGACAGTGGAGGCGGGCAGCTAATTAAATGGGGGGTTAAGACAAGGACCACTTGGAAAGTGATTAAATATAAAAGCGTATTTAGATTTTTGAAAGTATAACAAAAACAAGCACCTGTTAATTTTTTAAATATACAAAAATAAATTGTATTGCATACTTTTAGATACATACATTGCCTTAAAACTTAATACAGTCATTACTACCGTTCTGTTTCGCCAATCTTGTTGCAATTAAGTAAGATGATAGCTAATAATAGTAGTTAACGTTAATTACCAAAAAAACGTAATATCTTTAAAACTGTTCAAGTTATGTTTCTATTTTTATTTTGATTTTTACAGCGAATTGAATTAAAATAAATAAGCTAATTTTTGTAAGGGGGTAACTTAATCTAATCTCTGGCTTATCCCTAGCCTAGTTTTGGGCCAATAAAATTAGAAACCCCTTTTTTACTAAAGCTCAAACTCAGACAGACGCTCTTGAATTAAATGGTATTCCCATTTATGGAACCATCATAAACCGACGATTTCATTAATTCTCTCCCTTGTATTGAGAGGGAACTTATTATAAGCGTGGTTAGTAGTTAATATTAATACTTTTAGTACAATAATTTCGTTTAATTTGTTTATTTATCTAGCTAAGTGAATAGAGAGGGGGCGAAAGACAGAGAGATCCAAGCCACAATAAACAAATTTGTTTGGTTAATGAAGTCGATAAGACTACCGAACAATCATAAAGATATAGACGCAATATAACATACATTCAGTCGGTAGCCTATGAAAACAAACCATTATTTCCGATACCACTTCGCTAGGCGACAAGATTTATGACAGACACTGCATATCAGACAGAGTTTAATTGAAAGCAAAGCGTATAATTTTCAATCAACGAATTCCGAAATAAATACAAAAAAAGAAAGAGATAAGACTCGGCCGGAAAGTGGGTGTGGTTGTGGATTATACGGTAGTCAGTTGACTGCTTGTTGGTAACCATTGATTGCCATTTATTTGAATGTTTGCCAACAGATGAGGATGATGATGGTGATGATGATGATGACGACTACGACAGCGCACAGTGAATCACTTACGAAATTTACCGGTAAAAAATCAAAACGGTCATGTACACAGAAAAAAAAATCCGGGCTTTTTAGCCCGAATTCAAGCCGAAACGACGTCAGAAGTGGGGTAATCTTGGATTTTCTTAAATCAAGTACGAAATACTTGATTTTTTCAATCCCGAATTGAATCCTGAAATTCTTAAATTCAGGCTAAAAAAAAAATAATTTTTTTTTGTTACATTTAAATTTTTTTTTTTAATTTCTTTTTTAAACTTTTTTTTAATTTTTTTTTTTAATAGTTTTTTTTTTAAATTATTTTTTACTAACATTTCTTTATTTTTACAATTTTTTTTTTTAATTGACTGTAGGAATCGAACCCAGGTTTTTTTCAAACAGGTCGGCAACTCTAACCACTGAGCCACCGAACCAGTTGATATGAAAGAGGCCGAAAGAGAATAAAGTAATTTGGGCTTATTTTCCCATTTTAATCCCGATACAGGCTTGATTATTCAGCTTGAGCCTGGAAACATACTTAAAAAATGCAGGCTTAAATCAAGTATTTTAGGCTTGATTTTAGAACGGTTTTTTTTTCTGTGTATGGACACTTTTTTAATATTTTAGATGAAATTAGAAATTCGATATTTAGATTCTGTATTTTAATTCAGCGGTGGACACGAAATTTTCAAAAACGTCAGCACTACAAACATATATAAAAAAAACAAGCCTTAGACGCGTTGATCGATTCAAATGGGCAATAAATAAAATAAAAAAGTCGCCGTCAGCGCGAGCTCTCATTAGGCACAAAGGGCGTAAATATTGCCATTTTCATATTATATTATTATAACATTTTTTCATTTTAATAAAATTACAACACAATTAAAAATTAAAAAAATGTGAAATTTATTTTCGCCAACTTGGCTATTTAGCCCACAGTGCACTGTAGCGGGGCACAGATATATTTCTATTGATTTTAAAATTATGCGCATAAACAAAAGTATGCAATGTTGTCGAGCATCGTTGTTGTTGTTGTTGTTGTTGTCTTTGTTGTTATTGCTACTGTTTGCTAAAAGCCCAGGGAAATAGGAGCGAGGGGGTGAGGGGATTGTCGAGACTTGGTCGTCATTTTGACTTTTCCATCATGTTGACTCGCTGTTTAGATTTTCAATTAAATTTGTTGACACAAAGCTCTCGAATGGTCTGCGGGGTCGTATACGTAATATAAATTGATTATTTCAATTTATTTAAGCGCAACGATAGCATTTAATTAAAAACTCATCTGTGCAAACAGCGTAGACAACAATAACAACAACAATAACTATGACTATGACTACGATTTCGACACGACTCATTACAGCTCAAGTACCAAACAGACTGAAAACTAGAAGACCGAAGACTGAAGACTGGAAGACTGAGACTGGAGACTCTGCACTGGTTAAACGGCGGCCAAGCTGATAAGCTCTGGCAAGAAGTGCAACGTTTATCAGCGTTTAACATCTGTTTCTAATTGAAAATGCAGCTACTGTCGAGTCACAGTCAGAGGGAAAAAATTGACGCCAATCGTCAGTGTTGGCAGTGTCAACATTGAGGAATAAGTGGAAGCATTACCTTTCAGTACACTCAGAAAAATTATATTCCAAAAAAAATATATTAAATGGAATTTAAAATATTCGAAGCCACTAAAAAATATAATACATTTTTCTTAGGCTTCGGATTTTCAAATTTTAATTTATGAACAATTTATGCCTATACACACGGTGGCTCACAGCTTAAAGTATGCACCCTTATTTTTGCTTTAACTACTATATAAGTCAAGTTATCACAGTAAAAAAAATATATTTGGAAAGGTCGCCTAAATTCCGTTTGAATGACACAAAACTTTCCTTAACCCATTGAGTACCCTTCGAAAATTTCGAACTTATGTAAAAGTCACTTTTCAAAACTTTTTTCCTCGATTTTTACAAAAAGTATTTTGATGCAAAAAAATTCTTGGAACAATTCTAAGAGTAACTGCAAAAGAAAATTTTGAAAAATATTTTTGCTAGTATTTTTTATATTTTTTGAAAACTGCGAAAAAGCCACTTTTTGCATGAAAATGAGGAAAAATGGGTTAAAATTGTCATTTTTAGGATTTTCAAAAAATTATAAAATTATACTAGCAAAAATATTTTTCAAAATTTTCTTAAATTCCTCTACATTTCCTCTACATTTTTAGAAAAAACATTTTTGTTGCCACTTTTTGGATGATTTTCTAAATTGTAGTGTTTTTCAAGGCTACATTTTTTTGAAGTGTAGCCTCAACGTCCAGTCACTCGATAAAAAAAATGGGCAACTAAAGGCCTGTCTCATCCCCCGTTTCGTGCTCACACTCTAGAAGTTTTTCGAGTCAATAGTCAAGACAATAAAATGCAGTTGAAACTGTTTGGAGCGCTGTCAAACTCAGGTCTTTGCGACTCTTTTGTTGACTTTTTCATATTTCTTAATGATGACATTTTAATTATTAGTAAAGTGCTTTCAACAACTGATAAGATATCACATTGGATATTTATTACTCCGTGTGTTGTTGTGTTTGTTGTGTGTTGTGTGTTGTGTGTGTACGAAGTTCAAGTTGCCACCGTCTGTGGAAAGGAATTTGTGATGCCTCTGTTGTGGTTGCTCTGGGCATTGATTTATAATTCCGTTCATCATATTGAAGTTGAGAGACTTTTAGACTTAATAATTTGTCTAAACAGTTAAGAAATTATTAATAATAAAGTAAGCAATAGACAAACTCAGTCAGATAAATACTTGTTGACGGCAATAATGAAATTAAAGTAAGCAAACGAATAAAAAAAAATATATAAACAATATTTGAGGTCAAGCCACATTTTGTTTAAAAATCATATTAGTTTTGGCAAAGTTATGAAAGTTTATAGCTTGTCTAAATGTTTACAAGTCAACATTTGTATCCATTTTATGAAACATTCCATAAATAAATTTAAAAGATGTTTTTACATCAAAAAATCAAAGACTAGAATACATATACAAAACAATAATGAACGAAAAAATAAAACTCAAAAATAATCATTATTTACGATTTCTATTTTTTCACTCAAAATGAGACACACTTTAAATTGATGGCTTTTATGTAGGATTTTAACCCAATATTTTTGCATATCCCATTAAAAAAAACACAGAGAACCAATAAAATGAAAAAAAAAAATTTTTCAAATAATTACGTAAACTTTTTTAAAAGTGAGTTTTGTTTTGAGCAAAATAATAAAAATCGCAACTAATGATTACTTGTGAGTTTTATTTTTGCGCTCAAGATTAATCATTATCATTGAAATAAATCCTTAAAAATCTTTAAATAAACATTATGCAGTTTTTATAATACTAAATTTGTCAAAAGTAGTTGATTAAAAATGAAAACTCGACACTTGAAATTTGAATTTTCAAAAATACAAATAAAAATAAATAATTTGAGACAAACAATTATTTAATTTAATTCTAATTTATCTTGTAATCATTATCATTGAAATAAATCCTTAAAAATCTTTAAATAAACATTATGCAGTTTTTATAATACTAAATTTGTCAAAAGTAGTTGATTAAAAATGAAAACTCGACACTTGAAATTTGAATTTTCAAAAATACAAATAAAAATAAATAATTTGAGACAAACAATTATTTAATTTAATTCTAATTTATCTTGTAATTTAAATATATATAAACACTTTTTTAACTTTAATGTCATATTTATAAATTAATTGTTCTGTCGGCTGCTTTTAGCTTGACAATAAATAAATAAATAAATAAACAGAATTAAGTAAATTTAAAAGAATTTACAGAATTTCCAGAATTAATTTTAAAATGTTGTTTTGTACAAATTATGACACAAGAATTTGATTAAATGTCAAAATTTTAGATTTAATCCTAATCTGACATACGTATCTTTAGAAACTGTTGAGTTACGGTAAGCGATTTGTATAATTTGGACAGATCGAAAGATTTATTATGCTATCGTTTTGTGCAAATAGAGAAGAACAAGAACAAATCCCGGTCAGAACCAAATGCTCCAGGGAGCACACAAGGCAAATCCTCGAGCTGGAGAAATACACTCCCAAGGATAACTGGGATAAGACCACAAAAAGGCGTACAAGGAGTGCAAATAGAGAAAACAAATGACACGCGTTGTCATTCAAGGCACTTGATGTCAACGTCTTGAAGATTATGATTTGTTTTACTTGGCGCTTAACGAGCGCATGATACAAACTCAAACTCCCCCTCTACACCCCCCAAAAGTCGACTCCATCTTCCCCTGATAAGTATGCTAAACATGTCGAGGAATACTACGGCAACAGTAGGGGGATTCCCTTTTCAGACAGACGACAAATTTTTACAGATTTGTCAGAATTTTGGGGATCCACTTGACACACAAACTCGTAAAAACAAATGCACAAATATATATGCCACATATGTACATAATGCTTTCCACTTAAAAACCAAGTTGTTGGCTGTGAGGAAAAGTGAGGGAAAACCGGATGCTGACATCATGTTAGCAAATTGCGTAAGTAACATTGATTTGACATGAAAAGCCTCGACAACACTTAGAAAAAAGACATACACTCATTATAGAGGTCCGCCTTTAATTTTCAAGTAGTCTTGATGTTTGGAAAAATAATCTAAAAACATTTTAAACTGCACTTAAGAAAATATTTTTTTTTAAATATTTTCAATACTATTTTAAATGGCAAAACTAGTCCTATTCTTTTTTCAAAAACTGTTAATGTAAAAATAATTTAAAAAACAATTTAAAAAATAATTTTATATATTTCAAACTGCACTTAAGAAAATATTCTTTTTTTATTATATAAAATTTTTTGTAAACATTATGTCGAAATTAACACTTTTCTTTTCTTCAGAAAATATTTTCTAATAATTTCAATTTATTCTAAATATTTTTGCGAAATTAAATCTATTTTCCTTTTTAAAAATTATTGAAGTTTAAATTATTTGAAAAATGATTTAAAATATTTAAAACTGCGCTCAAGAAAAACCATACTAATCGCAATATTCTCGAAATATAATGGCGAGATCAGCCCTCATCTTTCCTTCAGAAATTAATGTACTGAACAATTTTTAAAAATAATTTGAAAGGCTTAAAACTGTGCTTAAGAAAATTCTTTATTTCTAATATTTCCAAAATATTTTTAATACAATTGCTTGTTTCCTTTTTTCCTTTTTTTCCAAAATGATTGCAGCGAAAAATTTAAGACATGTAGTTTCAAATAAGAACGACCCTAAAAATGTTAGGACAAAGTGGGGATGTGTTTTTTCTCCGAGTGTTGAACCTTTTTAATCTTGAACTTGTAATATAAGAAATTTGTTTGTCTTTTGTACGTCTCAATCAACCCTTAAGATACATTTCTTAACCCTTTCAGTAAATTGATATGACAAATCCGTAAAAAATGTTTAATGAAGTGAAAAATTGCGAAATAACCAAAAATTAAATGGGAACTTATTGTTGTTGTTGTTGTTGATGCTATTTTTGTTTATCATTTTAAATTAAGCCTAGGGTCAGATTCAATTTATTGTTGTTGTTGTTGTTGTTGTTGTTAGTAGCTGCTATGCATGACAATTTTTCGGGTTTCGACCACAAACAATAAAATTGTGTAAACAAGCATGGACCAATTTTCAGTTGACTGGCTTTGTGGCTGGCCATTTTCTTTCTTTTGGCGCCTGCAGTGGGCAGTGGGCGTGGTCCGAGCCAATAACAATAGCTACAAACTGAAGGCAGTGCACAATTTGTATTTATTTGTGGATTTTACGAAAATTGGGTGTGTCCTTTATTATTGTGCGAAATGTATATAAATATTTGTTGACTTCACTAAGAAATTGAAAGGGAGAAGCCGCAGACTGTGTGCAATTTCAGCTATTTTATAGCTAAACTTAGTTGTTGTATAACTGTCAAAGCTTAAATAATAAAATAAATTCAATTAGTTATTAATTTGTGTGCGATTTGAGCTACTTAATACCTAAACTTAGTTACTGTGTAACTTCCAAAGCTTAAATATTGAAATAAATTAAATTAGCCATTAAATTGTGTTCAATTTCAGCTAATTTATGGCTAAATTTAGTTACTGTGTAACTGCTTAAATATTAAAACAAATTCAATTAGCTATTTTATAGCTAAACTTACAGCAAAATAAGTTCCTCATATTATTAAAAAAAAAGCTTGATTATTTCAAATGGTAAGCATATTTTCATTGTTTTCTTCAAAGCTATTTTCAGCTACTTATAGCTATTTTTCTAGTACAGTGAGACTAAAAAATAGCCCAAAAGCAGGCAATACTTTTTGTACAGTCGCCATTTTCTTGGTCGCAAAACAAAAATCATTTACAAATTTGTGGCTTTTCCGACACTTTTCCCCCCAGCTAAAAGCTAAAGTGTCGCTTCGTTAAACACATACGCAAATTTGCAAATTCGTCAATTCGCATATCACAAAACATAACTTGAAGTTTGTTTATAGCGAGAGTATCTGAAACTTGACGCACGACTACTCTGCCAGTTTTGCTATACTATATATACATATATATTTTCAAATTTCCACTAACGACAGCGTTTATGGAGAGAGCACATTGGGGAATTTTGCAGCTAGCCAATAACGAAATTGTGCACAAATTGACTCGATGACAGTCCGTGAGAGAGCTAACAATGCAGCCGCTTTTCACACTGCCCCATTTCCCATTTTCCGCTCAAGCACAAATCAAAGTTGCCAGCAGTTCAGAGCCTCAATTTTGAAGTAGCCAAAAGTGCAAACCAAGATCATTGCTATCTATGTATGCTCGGCAATTGTTTGCCCAGCCAACAACACAGACAACTTGACTTTTCACACTACTCCGCCCCCCTCCTCCCTCGATTTTCCCCTTCCCAACTCATGCACTGAGCGAAAAAAAACTACAAAACTAATCAAGGATTTCGTAAATTTAATACATGATTTTGTTACAATAATGATTTAAGTAAGAGTATTTTAGTTGATACTTTGATCAAATCAATGTTTTACAAAACGATAAATTAAAAAACCGACTCTGTACAAAAACCCAAAAATTCGATAAATGGATAATATAGTAAGTAATTTTAAATTTGACATTAATTTAATTGTAATTTTAAGAATCGCAATATTTAATTTGGTGGCTATAAATAAGCTGCTATAAATTTATGTTAGCGTAAATAATTTTAAATTCATTTTTGTGCTATTTTGTTTCAATTTTTTTTAAAGCTGTGAATCGAATTAAATATATTGATGATCTTCAAAATGGGATTTTTTAAACTTTTCAAAAATTCTAGCTTTGTTTCTAAAATTTCACCCATGTTTGGATTATGTTCAATAAAAATTGAACCAATTTTTTTAATGAGTCCTTAAGTTTGCTTATTTATGCATATTTATTTATAGACAAACATAAGAATATACAAACATGTTTTACTCTTTTCAAAATTTCACTCGCATAATATTAGATATTTTGAAGTCATTTTTTTTTTTATTAAATTTAATGTTTTAATTCTGATTAATAGTCATTTGAGTATACGATGATGGAAAATATAAATAGCTGCGTAAATACATTTCTTTTCACAATTTTTAGTTAATAAATATTAAAAATGTGATACAATGTGAGTGTCAAAATGACTCTCGTATCTATTAATTTTTCCATTACTGTATCTACGTGTTTCTCTCAGTGCAGTTCACGTTTTTGGGCACTGGCAAATTTGCGTGCAGATAAATTGCAATCTGGCCAAGTTTGGCATGTGAATGTGGCGCATTTTTCCGTCTCACTCTAACCCAAGTCTCCGCTCTCTCTCTCTCTCTTCCATTGACTTGTGAGTCTGTCAGCGTCGTGGCAATTGTTGTCTTTTAATCATCAGACAAGTTTGGGGCATGCCACAGATACAGATACAGATACAGATACAGATACAGATACAGATACGAGTACTCGACACCACCACGACTTGACTTCATAATTTTAATTGGAGCTGCAACTGGAAGTGGAACTTGATGTTTGGTCAAGGCATTAGACATGAAACGCACGTGACTGGGCAACTGAGTAATGTCCAGCGAGAGAAAGAGTGAGAGAGGAGTAGAGGAAGAGAGGAGAAGAGGGAGCTCTCTTATATGCCTGATAAACAAACAATAAATTGCAACTGCAGGCTATTTGCTTGGGTCAATAGAGGAAGCTGTTTAAGCACTTGATAAGTGACCTGTTGAGAATAGAAGCAATCTATATTCTAGACAGAGAGAAAGAAAGAGAGAGAGAGAAAGAGGTGTCAATTGATAGAGAGAAATCTAATTAATGTAAGTTAAATATTTGCAGAACAATTAAGCAATGTCAGACGCTTTAATTTTTTAATTTTTATGCTCTAAATAAGGCACTAATTGTTTATAAAATGCATACAAATTTAAAAATAAAGTCTTCTAAATTCAAAATTCGAAACAATATTCAAGAAAAATAATTATTTGAATTTTTTAATTGGTATATACATTGCTTTATCTCTTAATATAAAAAATTTGTTTAAAAAACTTCATTTAATTAATTGGTGTTTGCGTAAATAATTTTGAAATATTTTAATTCAATGTTTTTAAAGCGAAGAATCAAAATAAAAAAATTGATGATACTTTAAAGTCCCTAGAATTCCGTGCTTATTAAGTTTTTTGTCAAAATACCTTGCAAACTTAAAAGATTTTCATAAAAAAAACAGTTTTCGATAATCAAACAAAAAAAAAAAGTAGCAGAAAAAAGATGAAAATTTTGTAATAATATTTTAAATAATAATGTAAAAGTATGCTTGGTATTTTAAGAAAAAATGCAGTTCTTGCTCCCTAAAAAAAAATCCAGCTATATTTTTCTAATTCTAAAAAATTGCATAAATGCATAGAAAAATGCATATAGTAAAATTTCAGCATTAAAAAGATCGCCAGATTTAGTTATTTACATGCTTGTGTATTTTCCGTACTTTAATATGAATTATTTAAATTCTCTTCCTTTGCTCAACCTTTTGAAAATTAGCCTTATTTTCAGACCCCATCAAATCATAATTTGCTCACGTTTCAGCAAAAAAAAAATGTATCTACAAATATTATTTATGTTGTTTATATATTTATATTTATTTTTGTTTTTTGTTTTTTTTTCAACACGCACCGCAAATTTGACGGGTTGGTCGCGTTTATTGATGTGTAATAAACCAATTGCATTTGTTTTGAATATATAAATAGTCATAAAAAAAAACGTACCCCGAAACAACAACAACGACTAGTCGCCATTTTTTGTATTCCGTTTCCGCTTTGTTGCTGCTTTTGTTGTGAGTTTTGTTTTGTTTTTTGCTTTGTTTTTTTTTTTTTTTGGTTTGTTTTTCTGTTTGGATACTTTTGGGCGAAACGTGCGTGGCATACTAATTTGGTCTAAATGGATACAAGTTTGTATCTACACAGCTTGCTACATACACATGTATCTGTATCTCTATATATACATATGTACACCCGGAGAAAAATGTTCGAAAATTTAAACATTTACACCTTGGCTAAAATATTTTTATGAAAATTAGGAAACCAAAAAAAAAAAAATAAATCAAATTGCGCATGTAAACATACAAATACTAAAGTTTGGCAGGCAATTTTTTGTAAGTGTATTTAGATACATAGATACATATGTATCTTTAGCTTTTATCGTTTGATTAATCAAATAAAATGTGTTGAAAATGTTATTTTTGCCAGCTTTGCAAATGGCGCATTTACGATTTTTATGTGCCACACACAGATTTACACACACACACACACACGCATGAGTGTGTAATATGTGTGTATGTGTGTGTGGTCAGTCGATATAAAAAGCCGCAAATGACGCAGCGAATGGAGCTATAAACTTGCCAAGACAAACAATTTACAAATCATAAAATAAAACCGGCAGACACAAGGAGAACAAGGACAAATTGTAGGCACTGTCTGAGATTTTTGGCCATCGCACTGACTGTAAAAATCAATCAGCCGTAAAATGTCAATGGTTTATCCTTATTTTTGGGCACAAGTGTCATAACAATTACTCTCGTTAGATCTTCGAGTACCTGTCTCTCTCAGGGTAATTAGTCAACAAATGGCAATTTACAGACTTATTCCATCCCCTCCTCTCCCTTCTCTTCCCCACCACCCCCTCAGAGGGAATGAAAACACTTTCCCCCTCTCTAAATGTGGAAATGAAAATTGTCAAGCGAGACGCAAAAAGGAAATGGCCAAAAGGCAAAAAACGCGGCTTCATTAACAACAGCAAGAACTATGGAAATGGCTATGAGGCGAGTGAGCCCGGCTGGCAGAGACCCTGTATTTTTTTGTAAGAGGCGTCTGAGTTCTCTTCTTTTTCTTAACAATAAATTATAAAAAAGGTGTTTGTTATTTTTATAAAAAAATGAAGTAAATAAAATAAATAATATAATAATAATCTTATATCCTTTTTTATTAAAAATTCTACCTTTAAAAATCCTAAATTTTTATTAAAACTTAACCAAAAAGAAAAAAATTAGTTATATTTTGATTTAATCTTATTTTTTAATATTTAAAAATAAAATTATGATAAAATAATAATTATTTTTTCAATTTTTATTTTACAATTATAGGATAACTGTAAATTTATACTTAAAAAAAAATGTAAAATATGAGATACATATTTTTTTTAAATCATTTCTTAAAAAAATTCAAAAAAAAAGTCAAATGTTAAATAAATAAATAAATAAATAAATAAATAAATAAAAAAACACATCCAAAAAACTACCACAAATTATATTTGATATATTTTACAATTGTTTATTTTTTTAACTGTTGGAAATACATTTTTTTTTGTATTTTGGAATGCAATTCTAATTTACAAAGTAATAATAGAAAATTTAAATTTTTGTTTAAAAAGTTTAGCGTTAATACATATATTACCAATCTAAATTTTTAAGTTATTATAATATGGTGTAAAATTATACAATTCCAACTTAAATTATACAAATAACTTAAAAGTTCTAAATTCTGACAATCTAAATCAGCGGTGGGCACGAAATCTAAATTCGTTAGCAGCCGCTGGCTCCCGGAGCCATTGCGTGCCCACCGCTGATCTAAATGAAATGAATTTCAAAATAATACGTATATATCAATTTTTACTTAAAATTATTTAATTAAAAATCTTAATTTATAATTAAAATTTGAATAAGAAGTGAAAATAAAATATATTTTTTTAATAAAATTTCTTTAACATGATTCGATATACCAAGTTTGAAAGGCAGAACGGTTTTCTGAGGACGTGGCCACGTCGAGAGTCAACAGTCGGCAGTTTGTCATTTAACATTTGGCAAACGTATTAAAACACCCCATCATTGCCTTAATTAAGAGCCATAAAAGCACATTTACTTATTGTGTGCCGGCTCCAAAATGAAATGGGCACAGAGAGGAGGTGGAGGGAAAACTGAGGGGAGGAACAACGGAGGAGCACGTCTTTACGCTTATTTATATTTATACCCCAAGCCAATGGCTGACAAGGTTGAAATTCCTGCTCCTTTTTCCAACTCACAACATTTGTCGGGCTTAATTCATGGCTAAAGTTGGAATTAAGTGAATTTTACGTTCATTAACGTGCGAGGGTTGTGCTTGTGTGTCTGTGTGTGTGTGTGTGTGAGGGTGTGTGTGTGTGTGTGTATGTAAGGGGGTGCATGTGTAAGATTGTGTGTGTATAAAGAGGGAGATATGTTTTAGTGCCACTTGTGCTGTATTGGCGCTTTTCAATGGCCATTTCAGTTACCAGTTACCAGTTACGCAGACACTGTTGGTAATTAACTAACAGTGCCTTCTATTGTTATGCTCATAACGTAAGTTTGTGGCTCAGAGAGTGAAGAATAGACGTATTTCAGAAATAGAATACTAATGGAATCAAATTAAATATGGTCTATGAAAGTCAAATCATTTGTAGATCTAAAAAGCCACAAAATATTCATAAAAATCAATTAGAAACTACGATTTAAATAATTTAAATTTAAAATAATTTATATTTATAAAATTTATCTATTTGTTTTAATATTAAAATATTTAATTATGAAATGTAAAACAAAATTTCTTTATGTAGAAAAGGAAACCAAACACGAAATCAAATTTCAAAAAAGCACAATTTTCAAAATACAGTCGAACTTCTCTAGCTCGAACCACCATTATCCAAAGAAAACGTTCGAATTATGGAGTTATTCGACTAATAGAGTTCTTTTTCTTAAGTTTATAACTTTTACTTTGACTCATTTAGCTCGAGTTAGAGAGAAATTCGAGTTATAGAAGTTTACTTTATGGAAGCTTAACTGTATTATTGTGGGAAAGGAAATATTTTAAAAAGCTAGATACCCGTTTCTTATTTATGGAAAATAGAAAATACAAATTGTTGCATACTTTAAGGCCCATGACTTACTTGGAAAGACTTAAAACAGCCATTACTACCATTCTATTTGTCCGATCTTGTTGCGATTAGGTAAGATAATAGCTAAAGCTAGTAGATAACAAAAGTAATATGCATTTGTACTCATTTTTTAAGTAACGGATACAACTATAAATGATTTCAGACCTACATATAAACAAGTTAATATTCTTACAGTTAAATTTCTAATCGCAAAACATTTTACTGCCTTGATTTATAGCTTATTTATTATTATTTATGTAAATTGGCTAATTGGGATTTATCATTCAGTTTCATAGTTTTGATAGTTGAAAGTTTATTCGAGAAACTTGTTCAACTAATTGGGCATAAAAAGTTGAGCGAAAAGGAAACAAAACTTTTTTAATGCCTGTACACATTGAAGTTGAAGTTGATTCAATGTCTTTTGGGCCACTTTGCTTGCTATCAACCAACTAACTAGCCAAAAATGTTGACCAATTTAGTTGGCCACTCAAAGAGACATGTGCATTTAGTGGGCAAACTGCTCACATACTCTTTAAAACTGGGTCCAAACTAAAGGTACACAAAAAAGGTTTTCTTTTTTTGTGGTCTAAAAGAAAAAAACATTTAAAATTGAGCTTATTGTTTTTTTTCATTAACTCTTAAATCTGTACTTTTTAACAAACAACATGTACTCATAATTTTAGTAAGTGGTATTTTTGTCAGTGTATCTGCCGCAATGCTACGAATAGTCTGTTAATTAGTCTCACTTAGAAAATAAACGGCAGTAATTAAGACAAGACAGAGGAAACTCCCAAAAAACCAAACTCCACCCACCGTTAAAAAAAACTACACTTTTTTAGGAACGAGAGAGAAGAGGAAAAGAAGAAGAAGAGGAAGAGTGCAGTTAGGGAATTTAATTTCAACGCTAGAATTCTAATTAACAAACAAATCCGGCAAAATACACAGCAGCAGTCAAATCTCCCAGGAGAGTGAGTGAGAGAGAGACAAGAGTGTGAGCGAGCGAGACGACAGCAAAAAAGTATGCTACAATAAACGTGCTAATGGAGCGGCGAAGGGGAAGGGGAAGGCGAAAGAGAAAAAACCCTGTGAGCCATGATCTCCCAATTTAATATTATAATTGCTACAATTATCATTCTCATGCCATTTACACAGCAATTGCACAAAAACAACGACAACAACAACGACAGCGTCGCCAAGAACACAACAACAACAACAACAGCAACGACAACACATAAAGAGAGCGAGAGCAGCACGTCAACTGACTGGCTACTGGTAAATTGAGGCAATTACCGTACTCTGCTTACCCCCTTGTTGTATATACATATAAGCTCTTTATATATAAAATGAAAGCTATGCTGACTCCACCCACAACACTGCTCTCCTCATCTCTGTCTCTCTTTAACACACACACATAAAGGCACTCTCTCGACGCATGCGTTTGGCTGGCAGAGAGCGGCAGCGACAGCACAGACAGCAGCATGGCGTAAGGATGAGAGCGAGAGGCAACAACATGACGTTGACGCGGGCAGAGCTCAGCTACATGTGTGAAGCCAACGCTGACGTTGACGTTGGCGTTGATTATGCGACGGAAGCGTCGACTTATAATGGTCGCATTTTTAAATTAATGTCTCAACTTTTTCTTTTACTCTGCCTCGACGATTTTTGGACTATTTACGTTAAATAATGATAATTTTCTTAATGTCGATGGGGGGCAACTACTTGCAGTTACACTCAGAGAAATAAAGACATAAACATATGTGAAAGGCAATGTGTTACTATCAGATTAGATTTGGTTTCGAAATACCACGAAATTGTAAACCGAAATACAAAACAATTTAAAAAAAAAAGTAACCAATATGTACATTGGTTTGAAAACAAATATTTCAAAATTTAAAAAATTAAGATCTTTTTAGGTAGTTAGGTCAGAAGTAAAAATTAAATTTAGTTTAAAAAACGAATATTACACCCCAAAAACTTAATTAAATTTAATGCTTGAACGAACTGAAATTAACCGTTTTGCATGAATCGGTTTCTTAACGGTTATGCCGGTTGGAATAATTTCGGTTTTAATACAAAACTTTTATTTCGGTTACAGGTTCAGTTACGGCTACCAATTTCAATCGGTTAATACCGGTTAACGGTTACGGTTAAGTTAACGGTTTAAGTCCCTGCTTTTAAGTAAAGTCATATTCTAAGTAAACTAATCAGAACAACAACAGACATTAATTGATTGTACTATAAATAGGATGGATAATTTCAGGCAATCTAAATTCATTACAAAATGTTTGCAGCTGTTATTATGATAAATGAATTTGTCATCAAACAAACAAGCAAACAAAAAAACGTTAAACGACTAAATCTGCATAAAAGCAACCCCCAGTCCGAATCCCAGTTGGGGATCAGAAAATCATGTATGTTAATGTACTTCATTTAGTTCGAACATGAGTAAATAATCACAAATGTTATGATGATAAAGGTCTGAAGTTTGTCTGTGACAATTCTGATAACATCTGATAACATCGCATTGAGCGCATGTAAATGAGTTTTATCTATAATATGCGACTTACGGTCTAATTGAATTCGATCAAATTGGTGACACTAAGTGCTAAAGTTGTCCTAAGTGCTGACAAATCCTCTACCCTATATTGTTTTGGAGAGTGGGGAGTACTTTATCTACGGCCCCGACTTGGCACAGTGGAAGAGCAATCTTTTAATTTATTAAAAACTTCAAAGTTGTTATTTAATTTATGTAAAAAGTAGAATTTTTATACTATGATATTACATTTTTTTTATTTAACAAAATAATATAATTTTAATTAAATTCGATAATTAAAAAAAAAACCTATTTAAAAACATAGTAATTGAATCACTGCGGACGACAGTCCGCGCTAGTGACGAAAGCAGCACGAAGGGTGCGAAGGCGACTAGCATATATACACAGGAAGAATGGAAAATTTGCTATGACTGTCCGATCAGGTCGAGTTATATACTGATCGAAAGATATTAACTTAACTTACAAATTTGCATACTAAGACTTTTAGAAACTCACCTGGATCGTGAGATAAAAAGGTGTAAGTGGGAGGGGAAAAATTTAAATTATTGGAGCTAATGGGGCCGTTGGAGCCTTTTCGAATTTTCTTTGAATTTTTTACAATTTTCATTAAAAATACGCTTCGAATGACACCTCGATCATCGAAATCGGACAACTGGTTCGAAAGAAAATTAATTTTGAAATTTTTGGTGCCCTTCTCAAAACGAGATGAAAAGTCAGTCTGTTTGTTTGTTTGTCTGTTTGTTTGGATCAAATCGTAAATTTAGCTTAAAAGTTTGAATGAGGACTTGTTCCCGATCAAAAATCTTGAAACGTTTGTTCTACGACTTTTTCGAAAAAAAGCTAGTTTAGCGGGAAATCGCTAAAAACCGTTAAAATTAAAACCCCTATAGCATCCAAACGATATGAGCTACAGACGTGATCTATGTATCGTTGGAAAGGTATTTTGAAGGGCTTTTAGGCAAACCTTCAAACTTTTTTTCTAAAGTGCATAGGTAAAAATCAACAGGTGAAATAAGATATTTTGTCCCAGATTTTGGCGGTTTTTGAGAAAACGCTGCCTACGATTTTTTTTAATTTGCAATATGTTTGAGCTTGTAAAATTTCGCGTTTTTTGATATATCATTCATAAATTTATGTTGATTGGTTTGGAAGATATAACCTATTAACTGAATATATACGTTTTACTTTGAATTGAAATAGGACAGCAGCAGCAATTACATTTGACTAACAGTCCAGTAACAATGAAATCTATAATTAGACAGTCGTTCTTAATGATCGCCAGTGGCGCAAAGTGTAGAGCGTCCGATTTTTTCATGAATTCTCAGCTCGGGTTTCGGGTTCGAATCCTGGCACGGACAAAACTTTTTTTTTTTTTTTAATGTTTAAATGCAATTAATTTGAAACGTTTGTTCTACGACTTTTTCGAAAAAAAAGCTAGTTTAGCGGGAAATCGCTAAAAACCGTTAAAATTAAAACCCCTATAGCATCCAAACGATATGAGCTACAGACGTGATCTATGTATCGTTGGAAAGGTTTTTTGAAGGGCTTTTAGGCAAACCTTCAAACTTTTTTTCTAAAGTGCATAGGTAAAAATCAACAGGTGAAATAAGATATTTTGTCCCAGATTTTGGCGGTTTTTGAGAAAACGCTGCCTACGATTTTTTTTAATTTGCAATATGTTTGAGCTTGTAAAATTTCGCGTTTTTTGATATATCATTCATAAATTTATGTTGATTGGTTTGGAAGATATAACCTATTAACTGAATATATACGTTTTACTTTGAATTGAAATAGGACAGCAGCAGCAATTACATTTGACTAACAGTCCAGTAACAATGAAATCTATAATTAGACAGTCGTTCTTAATGATCGCCAGTGGCGCAAAGTGTAGAGCGTCCGATTTTTTCATGAATTCTCAGCTCGGGTTTCGGGTTCAAATCCTGGCACGGACAAAACTTTTTTTTTTTTTTAATGTTTAAATGCAATTAATTTGAAACGTTTGTTCTACGACTTTTTCGAAAAAAAGCTAGTTTAGCGGGAAATCGCTAAAAACCGTTAAAATTAAAACCCCTATAGCATCCAAACGATATGAGCTACAGACGTGATCTATGTATCGTTGGAAAGGTATTTTGAAGGGCTTTTAGGCAAACCTTCAAACTTTTTTTCTAAAGTGCATAGGTAAAAATCAACAGGTGAAATAAGATATTTTGTCCCAGATTTTGGCGGTTTTTGAGAAAACGCTGCCTACGATTTTTTTTAATTTGCAATATGTTTAAGCTTGTAAAATTTCGCGTTTTTTGATATATCATTCATAAATTTATGTTGATTGGTTTGGAAGATATAACCTATTAACTGAATATATACGTTTTACTTTGAATTGAAATAGGACAGCAGCAGCAATTACATTTGACTAACAGTCCAGTAACAATGAAATCTATAATTAGGCAGGCGTTCTTAAGGATTGGCAGTGGCGCAAAGTGTAGAGCGTCCAATTTTTGCATGAATTCTCAGCTCGGGTTTCGGGTTCGAATCCTGGCACGAACAAAACTTTTTTTTTTTTAATTTTTAAATGCAATCAATTTGTTAGTAGATGATTATCATGCATACGACGCTAACGATTTTTTTTAGCTTTCAATATGTGTAAAATTTCGCGTTTTTTTATATATGACACAAAAAATTTTACCGATGGGTTTGGAAGATATTACTTATTAACTGAATATACCTTTTACCTTTACACTACTGCATGTACATATGCAGTATGTTAATGTACATGTAAATCGCCAAAAGCCACAGCATCCAAACAATAGAAGCTACAGATGTAATCTATATATCGTTGGAAATGTATTTTTAAGGGCTTTAAGCCTAGCTGTAAACTTTTTTGCATAAGACACAGGTAAAAAGCTTCAGGTGAAATAAAGTTTTTTTTCCCCACATTTCGGCGATTTAAGAAAAATCTACGTTTCAAATAAGTTTTAAATACAGTTGAACTTTCCTAACTCGAACTTCTCTAACTCGAATTTCTCTGTAACTCGAATTAAATGAGTGGCAGTAAAATTAATAATCTTAGGAAAAAGAACTCTATAACTCGAATATTTCCCTAACTCGAACCTTTTCTTTGGATAATGGTGATTCGAGTTAGGGAAGTTCGACTGTATGTTATTTGTTGTAGCAATTCAATTTCGCGTTTTTGACATATAACACATAGCCGTCAAATTTCGTTTGGGCAAGATATTACCTGTTAACTGAATATACCTTTTACCTTTACACTTCTGCATGTACATATGCAGTAGCATGCATACAGCAGCAGCAAAGTGTCATAGCAGCCAGAGTTTGAGAGTGCTACTAGCTTTTGCTCTTGGCATGTGTGTTTTAAGGGAACCAGTGTTGGCAGACAGTTTGTTTTAGCTTGTACAAAAAATAAACAAAGTTGATAGAATGAAATTTCAAAATTTCTGATATCTTATTCAAAAATTTCTGATATCTTATAAAAAAAACCTCTTTACGAGGTAAAAGTCTAGTGACGAAAACAGTTATATGCCCCAAAATTTCTGATATCCAATTTTGTGACGAATAATATTAAGTTTGACATAAAAATTATTTTAAAAAAAATTTTTGCATTCGGCACTGCGCAAAACGTTGAGTTTTATTTGGTATGAAGAATTGAGACATTTTGGCGCAATGTGCTGAGTGCCAAAATTTTTTTTAAAAAAATTTTTATGTCAAACTTAATATTATTCGTCACAAAATTGGATATCAGAAATTTTGGGGCATATAACTGTTTTCGTCACTAGACTTTTACCTCGTAAAGAGGTTTTTTTTATAAGATATTAATATTACACAAAAAAAAACTTAATAATAATATGTACTTTTTTTAAGGTAAATATTATACCAAAATTATTAAAAAAATTATATTATTGATATAGGCTTTTCATTTCAAATTTATAAATTTTTTACTATGTATTACAATAAAATTTGTTTATTATTTTTTGACATATTTGAAATAAATTCGTGAAAATATCAAATACATTTTAATATACTACAAAATTTATATATGGACTAGAAAAATAAACCTATTCAAGATTCGAGAAAATAAATAAATAGGTGGTAATCTAGCTATTTAGCCCACTGTGCATCGGCTGGGATCATCAGTTGCTGGAAAAGTCGAAAAGTGGTAGGAGGACAAAGTACAGTTAAGCAATAATCAATTGCTTAGCAATCGTTGTATTAATTTCAGTAGCAAAAATTGTCATGTTACTCTTGATGTTTCGAGTTGTCATTTATTGTTGTTGCTGTTGTTGTTGTTGTACTTTGGGTTTTCAACAAAAGTCGTTTGCTGTTGTTGGTTAAATGTCATGTTTGTATTTCATGCGATAAAAAATAGCGCAATTGTGCCAGCACAAAATATGTGTGTAATTATCGTTGTCACTAATTAAAGTGCTCGTGTGTGTATGATTTTCTCTTTCTATTCTTTTTCTGACTAAATGCTGCATCTTATCATTGATAAGGGGGTTTTGTTTTCATTTCTAGCAGACAAACTGTCGTAAATCCGACATAGACCAAAATTAAGTATATAGTTCGAAATTATCAGATCAATATGTGTGGCTTTGTAAAATACTATAATAAATTTGGTATTGATGTATTAATTACTCAACTAATTTAAATTTACATTTGAAACGCGCGCACTTTGCCAAGCTATTGATATGCTGACACAAGAGTGACAATAACTATCGTTTGTAATTCACTTTTTGCAGCACTTTTTTACTAACATTTTCCAGTGCAAGCTTAGCACGGTTGCGCCACTTAAAAATATCTGATTGAGCCAAAAACAAATAAAAAATTAGCCAAATTCACTAAAAATGCGCCAACATTTTCAACCTGAAACTTAGAAAATAAATGATTCTGAACTGATGAATAATAAAGCCAAATCGAAAAAAAATGCCATTGCGCCAACAAAAAAAAGTTTTGGCATAAAAACGCCAATTGTGGCAACACTGACTGTTAGTAACAGCCTGTTATTAACAGAACAGGAAATATAGCTAGTGCTGCATAGAGCTAGCAAACTATCGATATCGGCGCCATTCGATATTTTAAGAGGTTACCATCGATACTATCGATAATATCGTTTTATATATAGTTTCTACCAAAAGAGCAAATTCAAATATTTTCATATATAAAGAAATATTTTATACAAAGTAAATAATTATTTTTTTGAACTTTATTTATTAAAACAATAACGTAAAAATTTATAAATTTATGAATAGATTTTAGCGCAGCCCTTCCTTACCAGAAATTTTACTGCCAAGAAAATTCTTTTTAATTACTATCGATAGTGGAAGTTTTTGCCATCGATACTTCGATAGTGGAAAACCGGGTCGACTATCGAGATATCGACAGTATCGTCGATAGCTTCCAGCTATAGTGCTGCAAAGCGAGCGAAGGCACAAAAGGAAAATAAAACAAAAACAAACAAATATAAAAAAACTGTGCAGTTTAGCAAAACACGTTAATCCTCCTATTATATTTGTTACAATTACATCGCAGCACTACATAGCGAGCTCCAAGTGTTGTGTGAATATTATAAAAATAGTCTGCGGTTGCCGCAAGCGAAAATGCGTCACAATTGAAATTTTTTTTGATTACGCTGCGTTATTTAAATATCAACACTATGCAGAAACAACAACAACCATTATTAGTATTCCTTTGGACGATTTCATTATGCTGCTTTATTGTTTTGACAAAGGCGAATTCAGTGAGGTAAGTTAATCGCCAGCAACAAAACGACGATCGCGAAACATCAAAGAAAATTCTGGTTTGTTTTGCATGCATGACAATAAAAAAAGCAACAAAAACAACAAAAGAAAGGGGAGATAATTGCAAATGTTGGGGAAAACAGTTGTAACAACAACAACAACAATGAGAGTAAACACTAATCGATATTTCGATAAACGCCCTTGTAAAGGCATCAAGTTCAAGGTTAATTATCCATCCCCCTTCCCCAATGCACACTCTTCCTACGTCGAGCGAACGCGACTTGGAGAGACCCTGTATTTACTTTATTTCTTGTATAACTTGCGTGTTTGTTGTCATCCGATCGCGTTGAAATTTTCATGGCATGTATGTAGGTATATTACGATAATTACTTGTACTTTTTTGCCTAATTTTTGCGTGGAATTTTTTTTTTAAACTTCGCAAAACCTTTGTAGAAATTAACACAAACCACAACAAATGACACATTGGATTTAACTTAAATTGATTTTGTAAATTTCGTTGTAAAATAACATGCTTCTTTCAAAGAAGTTCTTTGCCTGCATTTTGTTTCAAAACTTAGCAAAGGGGTCTGAAAACCACAGCAAATGACACATTATTTTATTTTTTTTTTACTAGTTTTATTTATTTTTTTTTTTAATTTTTGCTAGCATTTTTTTAAACACTTATCAAACACTTTATATAATTTAGGTACAGGGTCTGAGAGCCACAACAACTGACGCATTTTTTTGAAACCTTATCAAACACTATATAATTTAGGTACAGGGTCTGAAAGCCACAACAACTGAAACATTATTAGTTCAAAATGTATTTCCTAGTTTTATTTTAAAATTAAATGTTTACTGGTTTTATTTTTCTAATTTTTTGGTTTTTTTTTTTTTTTAAACTTAGCTAACATTTTTTATTACTGAAGTACAGGGTCTGCAAAGCCACAACAAATGAAAGCTGATATTCAATTACTCACACATTTCTTTGTTTGCAGCTTTCGCATGGAGGATGCAGGCATCGCCCTGGTGAATACAACGTGGGATGAGTCAAGCAGCTCCATGGAGCAGCCGCTGAAGCGACCAACGGCCGCAGATTTCAGCGAGGAAGATGACAGCGGCGAGGACGAGGAGTATAACTATGGACTGGAGGGTGATGGAACAGCAGCCCACGACTGGGATGTGTTGATCTTCACACAGCAGTGGCCCGTAACTACCTGCTACCACTGGAGGGAGCAGGATCCTTCGCACGAGTGTCTGTTGCCACAGAAAAAGGAATTTTGGACCATACACGGCATTTGGCCAACAAAACTCGAGCAATTCGGACCGAATTTCTGCAACAAATCGGCGGAATTCGATCCGGAACAATTGCAGGCGATACTCGATAGAATGAACACGTATTGGCCGGACCTGGAGGGCGCCTCATCCCATGATTATCTGTGGAAACACGAGTGGCTGAAACACGGCACATGCGCCGCTCTGCTCGAAGAACTCGACGATGAGCTGAAGTATTTTGGCCAGGGCTTAAAGTGGCGCGAACAATTCATCATGTCACGCATACTGGACGATGCTGGGATTCATCCCGATTCTAATAGCACCGTGATTGCTTTAAATAATGCCATAGTGCGTGGTCTGGGCAAGAATCCCTCGATTCACTGTCTGTACGATGGCAAGCATGGCATTAGCTATTTATCCGAAATCCGAATTTGCTTCAATAAATCGCTGGAACTGATCGATTGCGATGGTGTCAAGCAATCCGATCTGGTGGCCATTAAATATCCAGGCGGCACTGTCAACACCAATTGTCATATTGGGAGTCCGGTGCATTATCCAAGCCTGGTGCCGCCTTTGCAGCGGAAAGAGGAGTGGAAATTTCCACTGGTTAACGTCTACAAGCTGCTGCAATTCCTCATGTGGTTCACATTGTAAAAATATCAGTTAAAAAACAGGCTCGACTTTCTCTCCATCAATTTCTCTTATTGCCTCTTTTCACTGCACAAAATATGTACATTTTTCTAGCTAGTTTTAGCTTATTATTTTCATATATATTTCATTCAAGAAGAATGTGCTAAAACTGAAAAAAAACTACAAAAAATACGTAATTTTTTCGGCGATTTTAAAAAATGTTTTTAAATTTGTTGGAAATTTGTTAGCCAACAATTGTAATATTTTGTAATAAAAAAAGTATAAAAGCTAAGAAAATTATAAATTTTTCTCCGTTTTTAAACATTTCTTTTTATCGTTTTCAAACTTTAAATGAGTAGAATTTGCAAACTTAACATATTTTTCCGATTTTATAAACTGTTTTTTAGCTTTTTACCGTTTATAACCCATTGTTTTTATCGCTTTTAAACTATAAATAAGTGAAATTGTAATTTTTACATATTTCTTCGATTTTGAACAAATGTCAATTGGTTAATACTGAACAAAAGGGTAATATGTGAGAAAACTGAACATATTCTGTTAAAGTGAAAAGAGGATTTTACTCTGTTTATGCGAAGAACATTTTATGAAATAATTTTAAGAAAAGCTGTTCATGATTTTGACTTGATACTTTTTCTTCACTCATATTGAAAGTAATAATACTAAATTTAAAAATTGTACATTTACATTGTATTTGAAATTTGTATAACATATCTTTATGTCGTGACTTTGCAAATTCAAGAACTCATGTATAACTTCATGTAAACGTAGTATCTATTCGTTCTAGTATTTAAGATTTAAGAGTATCAGCATTCGTTATATATTCTAAAAACACTTTGTAACACACTGAAATCGCTGGTTGTCTCTCAGTTTTCGAGGCTACGTTGTATTCAACTAGAAATTGTGATCCGATCCACCACCATATCACGACAAGCAATATTCACTGCGGCATAAACGTTGTTGAAATTATTGCATATATTTTAATCTAACATTAGAACAAATGTTTTACTTTTAATTTACTTTTTTTATGATTTACGAATTCTTAATTGTTTAAATAAAAAGACACAAACACACACAGAAATGAACAAGAAAACAGTTGGTCAAGTAATTGTTTCCGAAAAAACCAAGAAAAGGTTTTATTTGTAATCAAAACAGTAACTTGATTAGCTGCATTTTGTAGTTTGGTAATAGTTTGAATTTAATAATAATTTAAGGCTGCATTTCTTGAAGCTGTGAATGTAACAACTATGGCTAAGGATATATATATATATATATATATAGATATATGTATAGGATCATAATAGGTTTGGTAGTCAACTATTTGCGTTCTTATTGCTGCTGTGTTGAGTTGCCGTTGTAGGTGGCCTTGTCATCCTCGTCTTTTGTGGTGTCCGCCAATCGACGGATGTTCGATTCCCCGTAACGCCTATAGACTCCGCCGGAACGTTGCTGTGCCGCCTGCTGTGCGATTGCGCCCTCCGTGAACATCATCGGCGGTGGCTGATAGTGTGGATCTACTCCTGCTGCTCCGCTTTGTGTGGATGTCGCGTCGTCTGACGTGGAGTCGGGCACGTTGGAGGCTTTCTCTTGTAGCGTGCACCGATCCTTGAAACAAGCCCATGTTGCGCCTGGCAGAACTACAGGGGAACATAAAATGCAGCTCATTAATGCAGAAAAATTATATAGACTCTCTACTCAAAAATTTATTAAGGCTTTATAACGTTTTTGCTCATTTCCAAGGGTCAAACTTTTGTCTGAAGAATTTACGCCGAAAAGTCTTTAAAAATACCTTTCCAATGATATGCATAACTTATCTGTAGCTTAAGTTGTTTGCAAACTGTGGGAGTGTCAGTTTTAGCGGGTTTTTAGCGATTTTTCGCTAAACTAGTGGTTTAATTATCTGTTGATCCAGCTGTCGGTTTGGGATGAATGAGGTATCATTCGAAGCATATTTTTAATACGAATAGAAATTTTAAAAGGCTCTAATGGCCCATATATTATAAATGTCTCCTGTGTAATTATATAATTATTGTGTTTCAATTTAAAATTTTTTTTGTAATTATAATAATATTCCTACTGATTTTATGTTGAAAACTTACGCATCTTGAGCTGCAGCCACTGCCACTGGTTGATGGTCGGCAATGGTGCGGCCTGGCGGAGACTTGACCAAACCCACATTGGACACCATTTGCACGAATCGTTGTCGGATGCGTTGCAATCCCATTTTGTTCAGGTAATCAAAGGCCATGGTAGCGGGCGTGAGAATGGCCCAGAGCACACTGGACAATATGTTGAACAGATTATTGCGGGTGCGAACGACGCTATTGACGTGTTCCCGCTGGAGAACCAGGAGCACAGCATTGGGCACCAGATTCAAATCGACAAGCGATTGCAGTTCATCCTCGGCCTTGAACTCGCGTCGTGGATAGCTGGTAGCCAGTGTGAAGTCGCGTATGTCGCTGCCCACGAGCAGCTCGTTCGTCACATACACGCGCACAGTGGTTAAGGGCTCCGCGACGGCAAAGGCCTTGGTCCGTGTGATTCCCCCCGGCAAGCGAATCTGCAGACGCGTCTCATCCGCCGCTGCTCCCGACGAGCTGATCGATGAATCCGCTGAGATCACTGATGTTGTTGTATTCGCGGATAACTTGTTGCTCTGCACCTCCGCCCGATTCGCCTGCTCCGCCCGATCTGCCGCTATTTGAGCCAGAATTCGATCACGCGTCTCTTGCTCCTGTTGTCGGTCACGGCGAATGCGTTCCTTAAAAAGATTGTTTATTTGTTTAAATATTTATTAAAAATCTGTATTTTAAAACTACAAGGTAATAAGTAAACTTTAAAATTGATAAAAACCCGAATTTTATTTTTGTCTTTTAAAATATTCCTTATGTGTTCTGTAAAAATGTCAGCTTTCTAGACTTAACCGTTTGGCCTACACGCTAATACGACAGACAGATATAGATAATATATATTATTTTTATACCCGTTGCTTACAAAAAATTCAAAGGGTATATTGTATTCGTTGAAATGTATGTAACAGGGAGAAGGAAGCATTTACGACCCTATAAAATATACATATTCTCCTCTGTAAATTGAGAAAAGCCTCCACACACACACTGTTTAGAATATTTCGTATGTTGTCTATTATTATGAGCTATCGTCCTACTAAATCGCAACAAGATCGGTCAAACAGAACGGTAGTAATGGCTAATTTAAGTTTTTAAGCAAAGTAACTGCCTAAAAGTGGGCAATAATTTTTTTTTTGTAAATATATTTTAATAAGTATCGGGTATTCTATAGTCGGGCACTCGACTATAGCCTTTCCCACTTATTATTTATATTTATAGTAATTTTTAATCTGTAAAATCAACTCTAACTTTTATTTCAAAGCCATAAGCTTAAGCCCTATTCTTTATATAGAAAATATTCTTGTATTTCAGTTTTAAAACTGATTTCGACTCACCTGCATTTTTTTGAGCTCCTGCTCCCTGGTCTGTGCCTGTTGCACCTGCGCCTCGCGTCCCTCCCGACGTCGTCGCAGTTCGTTCTCCTTGTCGCGGCGCTTTTCTTCCTCCTGGCGCTCCAGTTTCCTCTGCTCCACGAGCTGTTGTATTGTTGTCTCCACATCTGGCGTGGATTGTGCAGGCGGAGGAGGAGGAGGAGCTGAAGCGGGAGCTGTTGCCACCAGAGGCACACTGAGTGGCATCAGTGAGGCGGCCACAGCATTGGGTAGCATTGATGAGGCGGCTGTCAGAGCGGATGCTTGAACAGCTGGCTGGGATTGGGATGAGGCAGCCGAAGGCGATGAGGCATCCATGCTCTCGGGCGTCTCAATGGCATCGGGAGCAACTGCCTCCTCCGATGACTGTTCCTCTATAGATGCTGAATTCGTGCCTGATTCTGTGCTGACCTCCTCCCTTTTCTGCTCTGTTTCAGCAGCATTTTCCTCGGCACCCGCAATGCTGCGTCCAGTTTTAGTTTCATTTTCGACTATTCCTACTGCTTTGCTGGTTGATTGCTCGTTGACTGCATCCACGTTCGTTTGTTGTTGTTCTTGTGTCTTTCCGGCCAATTTCAGCACTTTATCGATTTTGGCCACAAGCTGATCAACGCTCTCAATGATGCCCGTTGTCACATCCAACGGCGTTCCCGAATTGCCAATAAAAAATATCGATGGCACTGGCACCATTTTATCTAAATTAAATTATTAATGCAATTAATTAATTAATGCAATTTTTTTAATGATTTTTATTTATTTAATTTAAATAAATTGTAGCAACTTAATATGATATTAAAATTTATACAAATTGTATACAAATTTCAAGAAATTTGAATTTCACCGTTCAGCTTAGCGAGAGCATACTGTAATTGATGCCCTAAACGAATGTCAAAAATAAATACTACAAATACCAAAATTTTAAAATAAAAATTGGAAAAGCAAAACTGGAAATTAAGTACAAAACAAATTTGGAAAACAAAAATTAGGAAATGTTAACATCAAAATTATTTCGTTACAAAAATTGAGCGATTTTCTTATTTGAATTATTTCTTAATTTCTTCCTTCTTCATGATGTAGCTTAAAAATTTAAATATTACTGGATAATTGCGATTATTAATAAAATATTTTTAATTTTCCTCATTTTTGTCTTCCAATTTTTTTTTACATTATTTTTGTTGGTTATATTTGCGAATTTATGAGTATTTTCAAAACGATGATTATATCTGAACAACATAGTTTAATTCTCTGCTTAACCTAACCGAAATTAACCGTTATGAAACGGTTATGTCGGTTTGAATAATTTTGGCATTTCTATTTAGGCATAATATAAAAGTTTTGTTTCGATTTCGGTTTCAGTTACGGTTATCAATTTCAAACGGTTAATATCGGTTAACATTTACGGTTTTAATCCCTGCTGAATATGTTTCTTAAGAGAATTTCCAAATTGATGATTACTTTCTTCATCCTTAAAGTTGTATTCCTGGATTTGCTTTAAATTGTTTTTATCGAGGTATCACTGTACTTACATAGCGATGCGAATTGCGTGTAAGTTGGACTTCCGCCCTGTACTTTAACAGCCACAAAGTCGGACGACATCAGTTTGGAGCTCACTGCAGAATCATTGAGGAATCTGTCCAGCTTAGCGGACATCTCGTCCTCACCTGTAATCAGCAGTTAAGTAAGTATATAAATTATATGCACATATTTATCGATGACAATGACGTGGTGAAATTATCTACAGTTGGCCAGGTAACTGTTTTGACCAAGCAAAATTAAATTTGCCAAAACGATTACAAAGCTAAAACAAGGGACACCATTAATTATTAGTTTATGTAAATAAAATAAATATATATGTGCGCATGTTGTTGTTTGTCAACACAGATCCTTGGCTCACTGTAGTTGCTAGTGTTGTTGTTTTTGTTATTGCTTTTACCTTCAATGTATACAACAAATATGGCATCCTTGGCCTTGGATTCGGCCACAGCCTCTGCTATATTGCCCGTATGCCAATTCATGTTTGATTTCTGCCTGGAATGTTGTTTTTTTTTGCAGCGGATATAAAATTACGAACAATTTTGGGATGTTCTTTCTACACAAATACTATATTTTCAACCTGACAGCCATTGACTAGTGTTCAAACATTTTCCAACACGGGTTTTATCGATAGGTTCGGGCAGTGATGACAGCTTTTTGGGAAATAAAAAATTAGCTGTTTCTGGTGGAAAAAAACATGAAAAATAGCTTATAAATTGCAGTTTTTTTCATCAAATTTCTTTATTTATTTACTATTTTAGTTAATTAAAAGTTAAAAAAATGATTATAATATTGAAAATGCGGATTATTGTTTAAGTTAAAATACAAAATGTTTTTATTTATTTATGTATATTTAAATCAGCCGGATTTTTAAATTATAGCACTGCTTACAATCTTTTAGCTTTTGCAATTCCGAAATTTGAAGCTATCAATTTACGTTACCTTTGTATATAATTCCACCATTGATTATGCTTATGTGTGTTGGTAAATAACTTTATGTTGTGTAAGCCCAGCACTGATTGTTTTGTGACAAGAATGTATAATTTTTAAAAACTAATTATGCTGTAGAGGGTGTCAGATATGCCGGAAAATGTAGCTCAATTGTGGCAGTAGATTCAGCTATTAAATTGCTATTCATCAGCGGTTTCTACAAAAAAAATCCAATTTTTGATTAATGCAAACAAAAAGCAATAATAATTGTAACTACCATTATCGAATTCGGAGCCAACCATGGAACTGGCTGGAGTTACAGACAATTCGGTGCGCTCCAGGTACGGCAGACGTGCGACACGAACACAGCAGCGTTTTTGTTTGTTGACTTTTTTTAATGGAAAACTCTGCAGACCTTTGATGCGTTCCAAATTGACGCGACAATTGCGGATTTGAACGAGATTTTCGTAACTCAACTCGTTTTTTGCTATGATATACGGATGCCGGGGTATTTTAACTACCATCTTCATAATCTTATTTTGATGCGACATTGCTTTTTGTGATGTATCTGGAAAAAATCTGGTCAAATGACGCCAGCTTCAATTAGACTGCAAGCTGCATCGACGGCGTCGTCGATAAGCGATTGCAAACATCTGTTCGCATTAGGGTTGTTGATATAATGTCAAAATATCGATACATCGATAAATCAACTGTTTTTCTACCCCAAATTATTTTATTGCAAATATGGCATTTGGATGGAGTGTCGTTTATTATTTTATCAGATTAAATTTTTGATTCGTCGTTTCGTTAAGAACAAAATGGTGGCAAAAGCTAAAAAAAACCGGTGAGAAATAGCACACGATAATATCGTACAAAAATATACCATCACCAAAAATTAAGTATCGATAATATTGATCTTATCAACAGCCCTACATTCGGCGGGTTGTACAACACTGGCAGTGAACGGGGCATTGTTTTTGTGTGTCATTATTGCAGGAAAATTGTTGAAAGAAATTAAAATACTTCCGTAAATTGTACATTTTTCTTGAATTTAATTGTGACATTTGCGACACGAAACAGAGACATGAGCGATGTGCAGACACTGATGGATATGGGTTTTCCCAAGGAACGAGTGTGAGTTGCACTTTTCTTTCCCTGCACCGGCTTTTGTTTTTTTTTTCTTTTCTGTTTTTGCCCCGTAACCAAAGACTGTGAGAGGCTTATAAGTTTGTGGCAATTTTACACAAAATTCATAATTCATTTAAAATGTGTTTATTCTTAATTTTATAAGAAATTTAATTCAATTCTGACATGTTGGGTACAGGGCATCTTGCAGTCGAGCATACTCTTGATTTTATGTTTGGTTTATTTTTTGGTGGAATTTTAGGGAATATGCGCTGCAGGTGACAAGTCACAAAGGTGTCGAGTTGGCCATGGAATGGCTGCTGGCCCATGTTGATGAGGAGATTCCCATTCCAGCAGCAGGAGGAGGGGCAGGCGGAGCAGCTGGAGCACCGACTCAAGACAATGCGCCGAGCAGCAGCGGCGGAGGAGGAGGAGGGGGAGCAACTGATGAAGCTGCTATTGCCAAATCTCTGAAATGTGACGATTGCGGCAAGGTGCTTAAGGATCAGACAGAGGTGGAATACCATGCCGCCAAAACGGGACACAGCAACTTCTCCGAGTCCACCGAGGAGAAGAAGGCCCTCACCGAGGACGAGAAGAAAGCACAGCTCGCCCTGATCGAGGAGAAGCTGAAGCAGAAGCGCGTCGAGCGCGAGGAGCGTGAAAAGTCCGATGCCTTGGAGCGGGAACGCAATCGCATCCGATCCGGCAAGGATATGACCGAGGCCCGACGTCGCATGGAGGAGATCGAGATGAAGAAGATCGTCGATCAGCGCAAGCGCGAAAAGGAGGAGGAGAAGGCGGCACGGGATCGTGTCCGGGCTCAAATCGAGGCTGACAAGGCGGCACGCAAGGCCAGGTAATATCCAGGAGGTCCCAAGCATCCGCAGTCTGTCCACTAATTATTTTGACAAACGATATATTATTAACAACTTTGAATTTCCAAATTTATGCTTCCTTTTTTAATATCTTTTGATGTACAGTCTATCAAAGAATTATTTTGACAAACGGAACATTTTAAGCAGACAGTCAAACAATTATGTTACTTTTTTTATATTAGGTATTGTTTAAAGTTAATTTTTTAGTTCAAAGTTTTCCAAATTTTGACAAGTTCTCATTTTCAATTTCCAAATTTATGCTTTCCTTTTTACCTTTTTAAATGTACATGATGTACAGTTTGTCAGCCAATGCAAACAAATTTTTCATTTGAATTTTCAAATTTATGCATTCTATTTTATCTTTTTTTTACTCTTCATTTTTTTCTAGTATCAACGAAAATAGTTTTTCTTTTTTTTTAATTTTGCATCCTTTTTGCCTATTTAAATTTCTTAAAAATTTGTTCACTTTTTTTTTGGTTTTCTTTACATTTCACGATCCATCTAATATCTATGAAAACTTCTTTTTTTTTTAATTTTTTTACTCTGACAATATATATTTGAATTTTTAAATTTGTGATTTTTTTCCATCTTTGTTTTTGTTTCCTTACATTTTATTATGTTTCTGCTACAAATTTTATATTTTAATTTCCAAATTTACGCATCCTTATTTTAACTATTACTTTATTATTATTTTTTCGCTCTGAAAAATTTAAAATATTATTTGAATCTCCAAATTTAAACTTTTTTTTTTTTTTATCTTTTTTTATTTATTTTATTTATAATTTTTTCTTGTTAAATTTATAGCTGTCAGCTATTTTATAGCTAGACTCAACTAACTACAGTTAGCTAGAAAATCTGGCTATTTTCAAAATACTGTAGACTAAGAAACAAACAATATTAATAGAGATAACTCAATTCTTTTTTAGGGAACAACCCGCAAAACAACAACAGTTGTCGGATGCGGTGGCCTCGGTCAGCTCGACAACCACGGCGACATCTCCGACTGGCGTCAAGCAGCCGCCTCGGGAATACACGGAGACACGGATCCAGGTGAGACTGCAGGATGGCTCGACACTCGCATCCGAGTTCAATGTGAAGGAGCCGCTGTCCGCCGTCCGTGTGTTCATCCAGGTGAAGACAGGCATTGAGACGCCGTTTGCTTTGATGACGTCGTTTCCGCGCAAGATCTTTGCGGATGATGATTACGAGAAGCCGCTGGAGGTTCTGGGTCTGGTACCATCCGCTGTCATTATAATGACCAAACCAGCTGCGTAAATTCATCGGATCAATCCACAAAAATTCAACACAACTCACAAAACATTTATAACTATATATACATATATATATAAATCTATTTAATAAATATGGAGCGATATTTCCAGGCGCCCTTTGGGGCTGGGAAGATAAATCTACTATTTTATATGCATACATACAAAAAATCATCAATCGAGATTCAATTTTTGAATCACAAACTTTTTTTCAGCTAGTTTATAGCTATATCTTAAATCTATGATTTTATGTGTAAAAAAAAAGCATAAATTTGTGACACAAACTTTTCATTTCAGCTAGTTTATAGCTAGACTCAACTTAACTTCTGTTAGCTAGAAAATCTGGCTATTTTCAGATAATTTTAGTATATGTAATAACACTAAGAATACCAAAATTTGGAAATAAAAATTAAGCAAACAAAAATAATATTGAATTAAAATTAGCAATTCAGAAAAGTTTAGCGGAAAAAGTCAAAATTAAAAGTATTTAAACTTTAACAAAAATTTAGATCAATTGAACTAAAAAGCGCATTTTCAATATTTAAAATAAACATCTGAAGTAAGATTTTAAAATCAAAATTTAAGTTTCAATATTAGGTCATTTTTATTTAGATACAAAAAAAATTTAATTATAAAAATGATCATATAATTTTTATATTTTAATTGATAAATTGAAATAAATCGTGTATTTTCAATATTTAAAATACAAATCTTTAATACGATTTTTAAATCGAAATTGGATTTTAAATATTTTTAAGTCTGTTTTTAATCAGATAGAAGAATAATTTTTATTATTTAATTGATATTATATTGCAGTAGCTTTCTTTTTGGTGGCATCTTATAATAGCTTTTTATATCTATTTCTGGCTAGTTGTGGCAGCACTGTTACATGAATGGCTCCACATAGCCCTTGATTTTCTTAACACTTCGCTCCGCCGGCCGCATGTTGAGATGCTGCCCGAATATGGTGAATTCCATGCTGCCCACCCGCATCCCAAAGACGCACTCGCTCTTCGGCACCGTGCGCAACAGATTATCCTCGCCCAGGAGTTTGAGCACATTCTTGGTGTCCATCACACAGATGCCACTGAGGTTAATTAAAGTTTCGCACTTCGATTGCAATACACGCAAGATGGCGCCATGTAAATCCATTTTGACCAATTGCCTGCTGAATTCATCGTATCGCTTTTCATGCACCTGCGGCACCTCCTCCCCCTCGCGCAGCCCCAGATGCTCCCGGATATAGCCACGCCAGAGTTTGTGCAGCGGCAGCATCTGTTCGTATCTCAACTGTTTCCGCGGCAGCGCATTTAATCCCAATTCCGCGTATTCCCTGCGGGTCAACGTGTTGCTTTTGTGCGCGCGACGCTTGCGGCTGATTTGTTTCTTGATCTTGCTGCCGTGCAGCATGGTGATGTGGTCGGGTATGATGTTGACATTGCAGCGCTTGTGCGGCACCACCAGATCGGTGAGATACTCCTTGACTGCATCTATTTCTCTGCTGGCCATTTATTTTGATTTGTTTGTTTACTTTTTCACTCAGTCTGTAATAGTAGCAGAGTTGTGTCGTTTCGTTCTGAAGAAGTTCAAATGAACGGGTCATTAAAATGAACGAATGAATTATTCAGTCAATCATGAACTAAATCGTTAATTTCTCAGTTGGTCAGTAACATGATGGAATAACAATAGGCGGTCTCGTCGGCTGCAGAATCGATGGGTTTTTGTCCATTAATTCTTCAGTGCGGTGCAATTCGGTGCTCTATGAAAATTTATAATTCCAAATTTTAAATTTAGCGCGCAAAATGTCTTTTAACAGCAATAAATGTCCCAGTCTGTAATGTCACTTAACAGCAATAAGTAACATTTCCCAGCCGGTACTGTTACTTGACAGCGATAAATAACATTTCCCTTTGCCGAATGTTTAAAATACTGCTGTTAAACGAATTTTAGCATTTTCCCTAACATTTCCACTGATACGCGTGTTTTTCATTATATCCGAAAAAAATTGACAAGGAATTGCATCACTTATCGAATGAATTTATCGAAAACCAATCATGTTTATAACAGTCGCGCTAGCAGACCTGGTCACACTCTGTGGCCCTCTCAGACAATGTTGCTGCAACATTGTTGCTTTTACTGTTCATGAACAGTGAAGTAACAGAGTCAAATTGACTTTAAAAACAAATAGTAGATTTAAGTAAACATGCTTTCGAATCACAAAATAAGTTCAATTGATAAATAGCCAGATTTACTGCTATTAGCTATAAAATAGCTAAATTGACATAAGTAAGTTTGCTTGATGTGTTAGTTAACAGGTTGCTAAAGCCCAACAATATTAGGAAAATGGTGCACAGCTGTTAGCAACATGCTGCCAGCAGTCAGCTGTTGATAAAAATACCAACTAACAGTTTCAATTGGTCACACTGCCAACAAGCGTGTGTAAGTGAGAGCGCGCTGTGTGTGAAATATAGTGCTTGCGCGTGTATGTGTGTGGTATACACGCGAAGTAACACAGTGAACATTTTGCTGTTGTCAGTCCTACACCGACTTTCGCATAAACGACACGCATTTTATCGGGAAAAAAGACGCCGCGTGTGTTTGATGCAAAAGCCAAAAAGGGAAAATTTCTTACATACCAATTGTGCGTATTGCAACAGCAATTGTCGCTGCAGATATAGTGTGATATCAAGATAATGCAATGCAAATATTGAGCATTCAATAAACGTGACAAATGCACAAATAAATAAAATACAAATATTATTCAATTGATTGCCGTCGGTCTCTCGCTCGCTCTCGCTCTCTCTCTCTCCCGCTGTGCGCTCTATGTGCTGTCTGTGTGCAAATGCATGTTTGTGTGTGTGCGCTAATAAAACTACCCAAATAACAACAACAAATTCGTGAGATTCGCTGCTTTTTAGTTACTGTCGCTGTTCGCGTCGCCGTCGCGTTTTATTTAGATTCGAATTTTATTTGTACACATATTTCATATTTGTCGTCTGTCTCTCTGTCGCCGCCAACGCCGCTGCACACACACACACACATTCACGCACTCATACATACAAATGCGGAAGAGTCGTCGCCAGCAACAAAAAAAAACCGCTGCTTTTGTCGCTGCCTCTGCTGCAGTCGCTCAATAATTGTGCATATTTTTTTTAAAAAGGTGAGCAACAAAACAACATTGTGCAGTTAGGCTGGAAAAATTCCATGTGAAATTCAAATTCTCCTCATTTCAATGCAGTTGGCTTTGTTGCACATGTTTTGTTTGTACATTGTTGTTTTCGCCTTGGCGTCGGCGTCGCAGCAGCAGCAAAAAGTGTCAAGTGCGCGACGCTGATGCTGACGCTGACGTCGCAGTCGCTCTCTTGAATTTCATTTTGTTGCAAAACATGTGCACACATTTGGAATACATATATTTTTCTGTATTTTTCAAGTTTATTAAACTGTAAACAACACTCGAAAACTTTATACTCCACTTTAATTTGTTTTTCTTTTTGTTGTTTGTGCTCTCCCGCTGCTGCGTCGCTCTCTCTCTCTCCCTCACTTTTGCTGTTACTGACTCACGCATACATATACATGCGCACACTTACATTGCTTACACGGACGCGCCCCGGTCGCAGCTAACGGCACTTTTTTTCGCTCTCATTTTTGGGCAGCCCAAAAATGCGCCTAAAAATCTAAAATGTTGCTTTCCGAATACGGTGCATCAAAAAAGTATTGTCATACTTTTAACATTTTTGTAAATTATCATTTAAGTTAAAATCAAAAATAACTGGCAGTTATAAAATATTTTTTCTAATTGAGATTCCTTCTTGTTTTTTACAGCAGCCACAACAACAAATTAAATAAACAAATAAAATCTAACAGAAATGTGCAAAAATCTAAATTAAATTCCGTAAAAATAATTTTAATGTGTTATACAAATTTGTGCTGAACAAAAAAAAAATTAAACAAAATAACAAAGATAAAAATAAATATAACAAAAAAAAAAAGCAAAAAATAACAAAATTCAAATGGGCAACTATTGAATGGCGGCCATTAGTGGCCTGAAGCGGCATCCATTGAGCAATCAACACCATTTCTCCCATCCAAATACCACCAATACCAATACCGAGAACATCACCAACACCAACATCACTACCACCACCAATAACAACAACACCACTAGCACATATAGCTATCAAAAGGCAGCTAATCCCCAGCACAAAGCACAAAGCAACTCCTCCACCAACAACAACAACAACAATAACAATAAGAGTGAGAGCAGCAACAACAAGCAAATCAGTTGCATCAACAGCAGCTGCCAAAATTCTTCAGCCACTGCGCCGCGTAACTCAATGAGCGTATCGATGTCACTGGTACAGGGTGGTGCTGCCGGTGGTGCGCCACAGGGCGCTAGCGCGATTTTAGCCGCAGCGGCTCCATATTATCAACCGCCAGCTGTGCCACAGGATGTCCAACCGGATCGTCCAATTGGCTATGGTGCATTCGGAGTTGTATGGTAAGTAACAAATGTTATCTTGTAAAAACAAAACCTCTACGATAAACCTCTATCATATTTTATGACGAACGTTATTAAGTTTAATGTATAAATTATTATCTCTGAAAATTAAACTCCCTACGAGGTAAAAAACATTTTCATGCCCCAAAAATTTTTGATCTCAAATTAAATTTTATAAATAAATTATTCTTAAAACAAGGGTTTCCATTCGTCACATTGCTCTAAATGTTCCTGTATCTTTATAACCTAATATGCAGTGCTATAAAACAAAATTTTTCTGTAATATCCTTATATAAAACCCCTTAACATATTCTCCAACTACTGACGAGCGCGTTAACTCAACTCCTAATTAATATATTTATTTTAAATTTAATAAAAACTTTAAATGCAAACATTTTTTGAACCTAGAATATATGGAACTTTTTGAAATATACTTTCCGGGTCAATTTAATATCAATTGCATTAAATGTGTTATTATGACATTTAAAGCTCAATTTTAATTTAGAACAAGAGTTATTTTATGATTTCTAAAAAAGATGGTTTTCCAATACTCATTTAAATAATAAATTTAAATTTTTAGCAAAAAATAAAACATATTTTAAAGTTATTGATAAAAATAAAAATAATAATCTTTATTTTATATGGTCCCTGATTTTTCTAGGCATGCAAACTGAGTTCAATGCCTTTCCCTGACTTCTTGTATGCCTAGGCCTAGCGTCCACTTCTTTTCCTTTTTCTATTTCTTTTTTTTGTACCCCTTTTTGTGCGGTCTGTCGTCGCAACGTCAACATCAACATCAGCGTGTCGTCCCTATGTCCTTTCATCCTTGGTCCTTTGTGCCTTATGCATTTCTGCAACATTGCTTTGCAACGTCGACAGGGTGGTTTTTTTCTATAAAATGATTTAGCCCATCCCTCCTCGGCATTCCTACCCAATCCCCCAACCATCCATCCCATCCCTGGTGCTGCGGGTAAATGTTGCTTTGTGTTTTTGTTCTTTTCTGTTTTGGCTCGCGGCAGTTGCAAGTCGAAAATGTTGAAAAAGTTTTGCCTCCTTTTGATTTGCATTTGCATTTGGGTTTTTTTTTTGTCTTTTACAAGTTTACATTAATTGTTGCTAAACGAGTTCATGTAACGCTTAACAGTTGATTTTTGACAGCTGGTATTGAAGTTTGACATCATTGCATTCATCATATTGAAGTTTGGCAACGTTGTATTTATCATATACTCATATTACGATTATATTTTCATTCACGTGTAAAACGGCATTTCCGCCTGCCCAGTGCCTAGTCAAGCAATAAGCAAAAGGAGATGAGGAAGGCAAATTCAGGGGAGTTAAAGGGTCTGAGGGGGTTTAGTGTTGAGTAAACACTAAAAGAAGCCAGTGAAAAAGTGGCACACGCTAAGTGACGCCAAGCAAGGGGAGAGCAGATGGGTGTAGGGGGTGAAAAAGTAGGCACAAGGAAGTTGCAGCGCATAAAGACGACAACGAAATGTGCCACAAGTGGAGGAGAGATCCCCAACTCCGGGCCCTAAAGAATGGGGCAAAAACGGCAAGAAGGCAAGAAAGCTGGTTAGAAAGAAGCCGGCTTAAAGTCAAGCCCGCTGAATTGAGTCGTTGACGTTGTATTGGCTTTTGAAAGCAATCATCGAGAGTAGAAGTCGAAGTCGAGAGAATACTTATATTAATATATATATGTATATATATATATATATATATACAGTTGCCTCAACAGCCGACAGTCTACACTCTCTACGATCTGCACACTGCACACCGCACTGTAAATGCAATCAAGCGTTAAATTTAAGTGCCAAATGTCGAATTGGTTAGATGCCGTATGGGCCAGATGCCGGGCTAGTTTTGTTTATGGTCTATGTGCCGTTCGGTTAGCAGCAGGTGAGATGGCAGCAAGTTAAACAGAAATGCGAGCAAGTGTCATATAGTCTTATGGGTCGTATTTTTAACGCAAGTAAACTATGTGAAGTTCGGCAACAAAGCTTAAATTATTTAAACTGTTGTTGAAGCATAGCGAATGATATGATAAGCAAAGAGTTCACTTAAGTTTGGCAACAATAAATAACTGTAGTTTTTAGTGAAGTGTGACTACAAGGCGCTAAGCACTTCACCGAAGTTTGACAACAGCGCCTATTGTACTCCCAAATTTAACACTTGGCGAATGATACCGCAAACAGTAGAACACTTTATCGAGTAAGGTGAGTCTGACAATAAGGCGCAAAGTACTTAACTGAAGTTTGACAACAGCGCCTATTGTACTCCCAGGTTGGTTGTTAATTATAGCGACCATTTATCACTGCCCTATGCTCCTCCTACGCTATCTACATTAAGTTTAACCAATAAAAATGCAATGCTAAATGCCAGATTAATCAGTTTATGATTTATTTCCAAGAAATGGGAAACCATTTATGCACTTAAACACACAACAAGATTAACCAATTAATCCTAGGCAAAATTCTACGAATTTTTCTCACTGCATTTGACCAAGACAAACGTTGAAAAAATAACAGACTCTGAGGTGGGCGAGGGCAAAGGCGGGTTTGCTTCGGACACAAAACAAAAAACCAAATAAAAAAACAAAAAAAAAAACAAACTGTTGTGCAGACAGTATAAAAAGAAGAAGGAGAAGTGGAAGAGGCAGCAGCAGTCGGAGAAGAAGAGGAAATGCCGAAAAGAGCCGCTAAAGATGACCGTACATCTTTGGGCTTACTTTAAACTACCTGCAACTGGTTTTTCAAAGCAGGCAGACGAAGACGACAAGTCCAAGAACGGACAGTTGGACCAAAGGACAGTGAGACAGCGACAGATGAGAAACAGAGAAGCGGAGAGTGTGAGAGAGAGAGGGATGAGAAACCTTTTGCCTGCATATAAAACTCGCTTCCTGCACGACTTGTGGCCTGTCTTTTTGGCCTGGCCTGGACAGTTTTAGCCTCAGCTTCTACAGCCTGTGGCTTGCAAGGTGTCGTCGTTGTCGTTGTCTTCGTTATCTGGTTGTCCGGCTAGCCTCTACACTTGAAAAACGGAAAGCTTATAATCGATATATGGTAGAAAATCACTATAAAATTTGAACAGAAGTAAGCAAAAATGTTCTTAATATGAGAAGAAAGAACATTTTTTCCTAAATATATTGAAAAATGTTCTTGTCGTGAAATGTGTCAACAAGGCACTAAGCACTTAATTGAAGTTTCACAACAGCGCCTATTGTAGTCCCATGTTTAACACTCAGAACTAATTATAATAATTTAGAAAACAACTCTGTAATTTTTAAGAAAAAAATTAAGCAAGCCTTTTCTAACGATTTTAGGGCACAATTTTGTTGAGTGTAGTTACAGTTCCTGTTATTTTGTCGCTCTAGGCTCAGTGTTTTCTCGGTCTTTGATCAGGCGCAAATCCTGTGCTAATCTCGAGTCCAATGGCCCTGCCCGGATCCAGAAATCCAGACTTTGTTCCAGGTCTAAACCCAAACTCAAACTCAATCCCATGACCATGATGTTGCCCGCATTCGATTCGATGCGATTCTCAGGCATTAATCGTCGCTGCCTGCCGCCGCTTTAGTTTTTCCCCTATCTTTCTCTGCCTGGTAAGTGATTCTGCTTCCTCTCTTTCTTCCCCTCCGACTCTCTCTCTCTCTCTCTCTTTTTACTTGTGTTGCACCACCGAAAACTAAACAAAATAAAGGCAAAATGCAAAAGCAGTGCACAGCAGCAGCATTGACTACATTCGAGCACCGGGACACGTAGTTTTATTTCATCATCCACTGTTTGTATTATACTCTTGCCGAGCATATTATTGACTTTGTTATTAAATATGTAATTGAGTTTTGAGTATTTATCTCGAGAAACCGAAAAAATTGTTGTGATATTATGTCCCACATGTTCAGACGAACTTTTTCCGATATCGAACCAATATATTTTTCATATTTTAACATTGATTGTTTTTCGATTAAATTCATCTTTATGTTCTGACGCACAAAAAATATAAAGAGGTCCCACATATGCTGATTATTTTTTCCCAAATTCGGAACATAGTTTTTCGATTGAAATCATTTTTATTTTCTAAAAAAAACTATAAATGGTTGCAGATATGTCGATAAAACTCATAGAATTTAAATATCAGAATATAGCATATATGTCACACATATTCAGAAGATTTTTTCCCAAAATCGGAACACTATATCATTTAAGAACGAATGTTTTTCTATTGAATGCATCATTTTTTTTCCTGATTTTCAATTGACTTATTTTCTTTTCTGAAAAAACTGTTGCAGTTATATCGATAAAATGCACAGAACACAAATATAAATTTAAAAATCAGAATGATTTTTTTTTTTATTAAAATAATATGATATTGGAAAACCATTTGTAAGGGTATTGAGTTTTCGTTGGTCTTTCTGGTTTAGATTTTTTCAGTTGTTTCCGCAGACAGAGAACAGCTGCTCTGTCCGTGGCTTTAGTTGATGTTGACGTTGATGCTGTTGCCTGGTGGTTGGTTGAACAACCTTCGACAGTTTTTAGATATTTCGTCTGCCCCGAGCACACACACACATGGACAGGGGATATGCAGACAGGACCGCTTACAGGATATATGCTCCCGGTTTTGTGAGTCCCGCATATGTTTTTCATCTGCCACCACATTTTTCCTATCCCTTCGCTTCGGTTCGTCTCGTCTCGTCTCATTTCGTTTCGTTTCTTCTTTCACGTTTCTCATGAAAACTTCCCTGAACTCTGTACGGTCCATCCCTTTTGGACTGCTGCAGTTTTTCAGTGACAAAGTTTTTCCCGCTTTCCTGTTTTCAAATTATGTATATTTTCATTGGTTTTTCCTACAAATTTCATTCTCTGTGTGTTTGACTTTGAAAGTGTTTGAATAATTATATTGTCTCTCATTCTCTTTTTCATTTGCTCTTCGATTTTACTGTCTGCATTACATTTTATGCGTTTCCATTTTATTTGCTGTCATTTAATTGCATTACGAGCTAAAAAAATTGGCTTATGAGTTGCATTTTTTTCACCTTTTCCAAACTTTTCAGCGTATTAATGGGGCTGAGTTGGATTGTGGCAAATCGGTGCAAACTATGTCGAATTTTTAATAAATCTGCAGAGAAGTTAGGCAACAGTGCAAACGGCCTAAAATTTTCTTTAATCATATGTTAATTATAAAGATTAAATTTTTCCCTGTCAATAAGATTTACTTCACATTTACATTTTGCTTGCTTTTCTAGAAACCCTGACTTAGTTCTTTCTATGACCTGTGAAATTTGGCAACAGCGCTGAAGCAATTTTTAACAAATATGTTGCTTTTCTCTGGTCCTGAGTCTGAGTGCAACTTTTGGCCATATAAATACATCATCTCAAGTGCTTGGCCTGGGCTTAGGTAGCACCCAAACAGTTCTACTTCTTCTCCTCCATCCTTCGTGTTCTGCCTCCGCTGCTGCTGTTTTAGTCCTGTGCCAAAAACTATTTGTGCTCTACGCTTTGTTTTTTTGGCCCAAACATTTGCCGAACGCTGCCAAAGAATTACGCACGCAATTTTGTCTACAGCTTCATTTCGCCCTCACACATCACGTACAAACACACTACACACACACACACACACACACACACACACACCACTCACTACACATAGATACACATTCATACATAGAGAATACATATGTGACTCACTTGCTGCGACTCCAGCTTAGTTCACTTGAATTGCGTTTTCTACGGTTCAAGTGAAGCGCAAATGTATCTTTGAGGTTTATATTTTCTAACTCCCTCTCACTCTTTCTCTTTGTCTCTCTCGCTCTTTCTCTGCCTGAAGCTTCGGCTTTAGGTATCATGTAACAGCCACAGCAAACACTTTGAACCTACATCGCTGTGTGTGTAACATGAAATAATTATACCGTGCACAAATGTATGGCAAAGAGTATGCACAAGTTGTGCTAATTTATGTAACATACAAAACATTTCTTATTTACCGAACTCTCAAGAAAAAAATAAAATATTTTACATAATTAAATATTTCAATTATTCAATTTAAATGACTATAGAATTCAATAAACTTTGAAACTTGTTTCAATTTTATCTCCATCCTTTATTCAAATCAATTGAAATTTTTATTATTATGTGAAGCTTAAAATTCAGCTTTATTTCTTGTTATACATATGTTTGTAAATATATATTTAAAATTTTCTTAAATACCACTAAAATTTCTTAGCTAAATATTAAAACTCAGTAAAATCAAGTTTTTTATCGTCTCTATAAGGACAATATATATTTTTAAGTAGCATCAGCTGTATAGTCATCTTTCTGAATACATTTAAAATATAAAGACGTATAAATTCTTAAACTCTTTCAATAGTCGATTCGAGACGAATAACTTTTTAAACGTGACTCTGAGCTGTTTGCAAAGGGTATCTTCAAGTTCATCACACTCTGCGCCCAAGTTGCGCTCGCACTTAAAATGAAAAATAATAGTCAACAAAGTGCCACCAACGAAAAAAGCTTTAGCCCAGCGAGAGACCTTCGTCTCCCCATTCCAACCCCCTTCTGAGCTTCACGCAATTCCCCAGAGTAGTTCCTAGTTCCCCTCACTACCTACCTACCTACTCTCTACCCCTCTCTTGCGTTATGCTGTACCTAATTCACCGACAGCAAAATGCATTTACACGCGCAGGTAGCGCTTCCATGTGTGCGTGTGTGTGTGTGTGTGCCAAATAAATCATTGTCTGTGAGATGTGTGTGTGTGCGTTGGACAAGAGAACAAACTCTTTGCCACAAACGGATCGTAAACTACATTGGAAAACCGAAATAGACAATTCGTTGCAGTTGCAGGTTGCCTACACTGTTCAAAAAATTTGCCTTGTTTAATTACATTGTTGTATGTCTACTTTCGAAATTCGGTAATTCATATAGAAATCCACAATGAAAACACTTAGATTTAACGCTTATATAATTTTTAATATGGCCTTTGAAATTTGGCAACAGCGCTTGCATATTTTAATCACATGCTTATATTTTACCCTTTCAGTAAGATTTAGTTTAGTTTAACTTTTGCTTGCTTTTCTAGAAACCCTTTTATAATTCGTATTTTAGCATGTGCAATTTGGCAACAGCGCAGTGGTTTATTTAACTTAAGATAAAAATGTTGATGTATTTAAATAAATTATTTGTTAATTTCTCTCAATTTTAAGCTTATACTATATCAAAAATTCGCACTATACTTTACAGGACCAATTTCGTATTTTTCTTTTTTTTTTAATAAAATTCAAAATTATAGTTATTCTCAGGGAATTACTGATTTTTACATAATATTTAATATTTTTTTTTGGTTCGTATAAAAAAATAATAGAAAATAGATTTTATAACTACAGTGGTAAAAGTACCTAGTTGTTTTTCTCAGTGAGTTGCTGCAAAGGGGAGCCAAGTGGGTAAACAGTTAGACAACTGGACAGTTGGACAGTTGAACTGGCAGCCAGCGGGCAACTTGAACCCGAAACTTAATGAAGCCGACTCTCGGCAAGAGGAAAAAAACCGAAACTTGAAGTCATCCCGATGAAAATTGGATGGTCCCCAGGGATTGTGGTGTGGAGGGTAAGGGGAGGGTAAGGCGTTAAGCTGCCTTCAGGGCGCCCCTTTCTCCTCCCCCTCTCATTCAATCGCCTTCAAGGCGAGAGAAACTAATTAAGTTTAGCGTCAAACTATTTTCTTGACACCAAACAACTGGAAAAATGTTTGAGTACATTTTGTGCATGTATATATGTGTGTGTGTGTGTGCGTATATATTTGTGTGTGTGCGCGGAAAATACATTTCTCAAGATATGATTTAAATTTATGATTCGCTTGTTTGAAGCCACTGTAGTTGTAACACACTTTTTATGAGGCACTGTGCAACCGAAGCTTCAACTTTCCGTTGCATAACAAAATGAGAAATAACTTGAAGAAGCAAAATAGAGAAGAAAATCTAATAAAATGCAATATAAATGGTCTGAAAGGAAACTTAAATTCTGCCAGTTTTTTTATTATATTCTTTAAAGAGTAGAAAGAAGCTTAAAAAGCAATATAAATGGCCTGTAAGAATGAAATAAAAAATCGATTTCAAATTGGATTCTAGGCTTTAAAAGTAAATTAAAAACATTGCATTTATAATTGATTATTGGTTAGGTTTATTAAAGGTTTATTACAGCTTATTTATAATCGAATTTTTAAAATGAATTTCCACTTGGAATTGCATTTATTATTGTTTTATATCAACTGCATTTAGTGCGGATTTTAAAGCTAAAGACCTCTGGAAAAACATGTGCACTGGGGCACACCTTTTTCCATAAGTTTTTCCCCCTCACTCGGCGCTATAAATAGCCCAAAACTTATGTTGGAGACGTGCTAATTAAGCGCCGCAGCTTCGTCATCATCAACGTCTGTTTCTGCTTCTTTTTTCCCTTCCTCTTCTTCTTCTTCTTCAGCTTGGGACAGGATTCGCTGCGGTTTTCAGCAGATGCTGCAACAGCTTCTGGTTGTGCCACAGCCTGAGTGCGAGTATCAGCCTCTTTTATATTTAGCACAATGCGCAAGTTTTTCTTTATTTAGAGCCCAGTACCCAACGGATAAGCAGGCATATAAATTTATGGTAAAATTAAAAAATATTTTCAACATTTGAACATAAAACTTTAAGGAGTTGCAGTTATGGAAAAAATAAAATAAATGAAAGTGATTTTGGCAATTGAAATATATTTTCAACAATAAGATTAAAAGCTGCGCATGAATACAGAATTCCGTTAAGCAGTTTGGCAACAGCGCGCTGTTCAATAATGCACTTATTTAGTGAAATTTGCAACGCTGTAAATCCTAAATTGAAATCATAAATTTAATAATTCTTTTAATATAATTTTGTTTAATTATTTTGTTTGCTTACACTATTATTTTATTTATATGGGCATTTGAAAGTCGATCACTGCGTTCGTACGTGTTTTATTTATTTTGTTTTTGGTTTTAAAGAGCCGCTGGCACGACGGCACAAGTCACTCAGCCGCAACGAGAAAATCGTGCGAGCGTTTAATACGAGTATCCGAGTATTTTGCAGTTGATGTTGATGCTGGCTGCAGTTGAAGTTGAAGTTGAGTCTGAGTTTGAAGTTGAAGCTGTGGCTGCTGCAGTTGCAGTTGCAGCTGCATGCAACAGCAGCCATTGTCTGCCTGTAAGTCGACTCTTCTGCCTGCTGTGTTTATGCTAAATGAGGGTTAAAACAAAAAAAAAATAAAAAAACAAATGAAACGGCAATGAGCCAAGCTTCTTTAGCCGAAACTTTAGCTGCAACTGCAACTGTAAATGTCTGCGGGTTGCTGATGTTGCCCCATCTTGTGGCACACAGAGATACCCTAATGCCCTATCTGCTATCTTTTGTTGTACAAGTTTTGACAACATTTACCACCCTCTCTCTGTCTGGGATATTGCGGTGCATCTGTGATTTGTCAGATGCCTCTCAATTTGTAGCCACAATTTGTGCAGATTTTGTGTATTGCCTTTGGCAGTGTTAATTAACAATTGTCAGTCAGCTCTGCTGTACGTTAATCGATTTGGATTGACAGCAACAATTTGTGTCTTTTGCACTTTGCATAATTTGCGGCAATTTTGTGGCAAAGTCAAGTTCGTATATTGATTACATTGTGTGTCCGCATCGATTGATTGTGGCTTCCATTTAGGAATTATTATTTCAAAACTCGCAAATGTAGCCAGTCTGAAGTTTGGCAACTATGTAGATAACTTATACTTTGTTCAGTTGAGATTCGCGTTAATTTGGCACGAGTGTGAAGGCTTCTAAAAAGTCTTTAATAAATTTAAGTGAAATTTTGGCAAAATACTCTGTCGAAGTGAAGTTTGGCAACAGTGCAGCTGCTACTTATCCCTTTCTCGCTGCCAGCCGCTTGTGCAGCGTTTTATAGACACTCCAATTCATTGTCTGGATTTTGAAGCTGCTCTTCACATATTTCCTTAACCTCAATAATGCCACAATCAAATTCTGCCGCATTGCCGATTAAAATTCCAGTACCTGGCCGCTCGCCAGGTTCTGTTTCTCTCTGTTTGCGGCTGTGGATGTGGCAGTGGCAGTGGCAATGACAGTAGCTGCCGCATCATTGTGCTTGCCACACTAAACGCTTTTGACATTTCAATTAAAATTCTACAAAGTCTCGTCTATTGCAACGCGATAATTGCAGTCGCTTAGCGGCGGCGACAGCGATGATGGCGACGACTAGGACGTCATTGTTAAATATTTGACAAACGTATTTGAAAATGGTGCAGTTTGTGGCGCCACAGCCTGCTGCAATGTTGCCAGCTAAAAAAGCTAATTTTATTCGAAAGAGGTAGCTAGAAATTAATTAATAAATGTGGTTAAGTAATCGCCAATTTGTTTAAGTTTTGTATAAATCTTTTAACAAGTAAATTTTGTTTATAGCCAGATTTCTAGTTTTTCGAATTTCTTTAATTGTTCTAGCTTTTGTTATGCAAAATAGCTAAATCTAGATGCAAATTTGTTGAAATGGCAACACTATTGACTCCATGAGTCAAGTTCTTCTCGCTGTCAACGAGATAATTAGAGAGGGAGACAGCGACACAGTGAGAGAGAAAGAAATGTTAATTGTGGCGCTTTGAAATGCTGTGGCAGCTTTGAGTCATCATCCAAGTTGCCTGCCACGCCTCAAATGTGGCATGTACCATGGACATGGATATAAATACTAAATATGATTGCTGCTTATCTGCTAATGTCTTTTGACAAATGAGCAGACGCAACCGTGACTGCAACAGTGCCTGCAACAGTACTTGCCACATGTTGTTCTCTTACCTTCTCTCTCTTTAGCTGGCTTCTTCCTTGTTGCATTTTAAGCCGCTGACATTTTTCTAGGCAACTGTGTGATCTGGATTTGGACACACCCAACTAGAGATGTGAAAATTCATCGATATATCGATTGAGAAATATTGTTAAAGAGAAACGACTTCAATTAAGTACATAGTTTGCTTATACACATACTTTGTGTCGTATTTTGGTGAAATTTGGCAAAGAGGTGTATTATGTGTAAAACATCTTTTGTGATGCTTTCGTCACTAGCGAGGAGTGCCGCCCACATTGATTAGAAATTTATGCATGCTGTTCAATAGATGTTTCTTAGAAAAATGGTGAAATTGCTTTCTAATTTAAGTGAGAAGTTTGGCAACAGCGCGTAGCCAAATCGTACTTAGTCTGTTGTCTTTCCAACGAGATTACAAAAGTTCTAAAACTTGTTTATAAATTATATTCATAAAAATATGCAAATATTAAGAAACGCATTTAACTTTTTTCAATATTTAAAAATTGGTGTAGACAAACGATGAATCGTTGAAACGACATTGCGATATTTTCATTAGCTAGCATTTAATAATAAATTATAAACCTGATACTCACTTTGAATTTGCCGCACTAGTGGCAACTGAGCTGTGCCACCTGCCACATGTGCCTGCCACAAATTGGCGATGGACTTTTGTTTGACATTTCTGCTCCATGATCCCCATGACATGTTGCATTTTTATTACGTTTAAAAATAATTTCAATTTCTGTTGTTCCTTTTTTTATTTTGTTTTTTGCTTCGTTTTCCTTTTTTGCATTTTGTGAGTCAGCAGCAGATTCTCATTGTCAACTGTCATTATTGATGTATGATCTTGATTTCCGTACAAAATACGAGTATACGAGTATACAACGTACATGACAAAAGGCCTCCCCTCTTTTTTGTATTTTCCCCCCTTTATCCGCTTCCTTTGTGTTGTTGCCTTGGCGCCTACATACGTCAGTCGAAGATTTGCAATGCGAAAAAGGTGACGGTGGGGGTGCAAAATGGAGGCTGACTGTCGCTTTGCTGCCAGTTTTCAATAAGCTTCAGCTGCGAATTGCTTGACAACAATTGTTGTATGCCAAGATGACTTGCAGTTGCCGGCTGTCGATACTGTTTTTTTTTTTTATTACATAAAAGTTTACATGAAAATGCCACACACATGATGCTGCTTCAAATGCCATTGTCCCAAATGAAATGTGGCAACAATGCACGGTGTTGTAGTGCTCAAGTTTAAACAAACTCTTATCGTGATTAACATTTAATTTCATGGTTTCAGAACATGCTTTTAAATAAAGATTTGATTTACATCATGAAATGAGTAATTGACTACATGAAATGATGAAATCAACTTTTTAGTCTCTTATTGGAACACCCACACATTTATTGAATTACTCAAAATTTGTTATGGTCTGGTTTACATTCTTTAAACGATAAGAAACAAAGACGACTCAGTATTTTATAGTTTGTCGTCGCAGGTGCAAACTATTTGCCAGCTACAGGTAGAGATCACGGTAACAGATCCTTCGTATACTTAAGGTTTGTTGAGGCAAACGATGAATCGCTTTGTCCCTCATTTTGTAAAGAAGCAGTTCTAAGGATTGCGCTCAAATTACAGCAGCTCATTGTTGTTAACTTGTAGGGGTTGGTCTGCTAAAAATCCTTGTCGATGCTCTCTACAGTTTACAGACAGACTCAAGTACCTGTGTCCTTTTTGTGAGACAAGGGAACAGGATCCTCAAGCACTTGCAGCTGCAACAGAGTTTTTTTTTATTATACTCTTGTTGAGGATATTATGTTTTTGTCATGAAATGTGTTACAATTGATTTAAATCGGATCGGAAAACTATATCAAATAGGTTTAGTATGAGAAGTTGCATCATTTTGTAATATGTACGTGGATGTAATGATAAATTTATAGCAGTTGTTCAATAGTTGTTTTGTTACAGAAGCGTTAAAATGCTTTTTAATTTAATTGAGAAGTTTGGCAACAGCGCGTAGAGTTAATAAATTCAGTAAAAGAATTATATTGAATCGAAAACAATAATAAAATACAGTTAAGTGAAATAAAAAACTATAATTTTTAAATGTAATCTATCATTTCTTTTTAAAGACCCAGTGATGGGCAAAAAAAAAAAAATGTTTCTATTATGTTTTCCATCAACTTATCTCAACTCACTGGACTTTATAGGACATCAAATCTTCGGCATGCTGAACATCAAATTTTCGACTCGTTTTAATTTGTTGGATCCTTTATTTCTGTTTTTTTTTTGGTTGCTTATTGATTTTTCTCACATGTCACAAATCGAATGGTGTCTCTTTTTTTTGTGTTGTTCTCTTTCTCACTGGAGATGTGAATTGATCTTAAAGGGGGAATGGCAGATGTTTGGAGATAATAGCGACGACACAAGTGGGCCGTTGACCCTGAGGGGTAGCAACAACTACAACCAAAACAACAACAATAATCACAACAACAACAACAATAATCACAACAACAACTTAAAGGATGAGCATGAATGTTAATATTGACGCAAGGTGGAGAGACTTGTAACCAAGTCTCTTGCAACTGGCAAACGTTGCAACTGGCGACTTTGGGTAGCCAATTTATTAACGAATTTTTCAACCAACTCACAGAACAGCTTCAACATTGTTGTTGTTTTTGTTGTTCCTGTGTCTGTTGTTGTCGTTGTTGTTGTTGTTGTTGTTGTTGTTGCTGGCACGCATGCGCAGCAGACGACGCAACGTTCATTGCACCCAAAAAAAAAAAAGAAGAAAAATACAAAAAAAAATTATACAAAAAAAAAAATAACAAAAAGAAGAATGAAATTTTCGTTGGGTTTCTTTATTTTTTTCTTCTCCTTTTATTGTTGTTGTTGTTGTGTTTTTTTTTACGACTAAGAACCGGATGGTCAGGCAACTGTAGTAGGTCCAGAGAGGGAAGCAGAGATGGGGGTGGTGTGCGGAGTGCGGCACTGGTTAGCAGGGGGACCTAAGTACAGTGGGGCAAAAGTGCAGCAAACTAGCTTGTTGGCTGTTTTATGTGTGAATTACTTAACTTAAATTCATTTTGATAATTGTTTTTTTTTTTGTTAATTATTGTTATATTTTTACAAATTTAACTTGAATTATTTAAATAATTTAAAAATAAAATTTTATAATTTTATAATAAGAGTTGCAAAGACTCCTTTTTGTATTTTATCTTTCTAAATTAATGTTGTATATTTTTTAAATTTAACACAACTTATTTAAAATAAAATTTTATAGTTCATTTTTGACATCAAAAAATTTCAAATATTAAAGACTGCTTTTTTATTGTATTTGTTGTATCTAAAAAAAAAACCAGTAGTTTGAAAACTAAAAATTTTAAATTTTATGGTTTATAAAAAGTTTCAAATAAGTAACTTAAATAAATAAAGCTAAAGTGAATTAAAATAAATATCGAAATTTATTCCTTATACACAAAAATCTAATAATTATTAAAAAAAAATAAATAAAAAAATAACCAATAAATAAATGAATATTAAAGTAAATAAAGCAGAAGTGAATTAAAATAAAAATAAACATATAAACATATAACTCTACTAAACTGAGCTTATGGCCCACTGTGCCAAGGAGGTCAGGAGCAGAGGGTGAAGGCATGAAGAAGGGCGTGGGGTGGTTGGGAGGGTGGTAGGGCAGGGGAGGGGGGGGGGGCGTCAACACGCTGACCGATGCTTATGGCTTATGGCCATTGCGAGGCGTTCGCTGTGCAGTTTGAGTTGAGTTTGCCTTCCTTTAAGCTTGAGCAGCAACTTGTTGTAGTTCTCCTTGTTGTTGTTGTTGTTGTTATTGTTCTGGTTGTTGTTGTTGTTGTTGCTGTTGTTGCCTTGCGGGAGCTCTCCAACCTATCCCAAGTTGAGTTTTGACACGCACTGTGTGTGCCCATCCCCAGGCGGCTGGCAAAGCGCAGTTTAAATATTTTTAATTGAACTTTTGCCTCCAGACAACGTGCAACATGGACAGAGACAGACACAGGACAGACTCACAACCAGACAACAAGACAGACAGTCCAAAAACAACAGCAACAACAACAACAACAAGAACGGGCATTAACTTTGTTACTACAATGTCGAAAACCACAAAAAGTGTGGGGGCGAAAGAGACCAACAAGGGGGGCAGATGGATACACTGAAAATAAATATAAAACTTAGTATATTATTGCTTGATTAGCACAATAATTCATAAATCATAAAATGGCAATCACTTATCATTTAAATAGTTTAAAAAAATTGGAATAGTTCTAAAAAAATTATAGTTATATTATTATTTTTTCCGACTTAAATATTATTAGCGAACCCCGTTTTTTTCAGTGTACAGTTCTCTCTGAACTGAGGAGTGGTTCTTGCGGTTATTGATTAGATAGATATCAGGGAGAAGAACATGCATGATGTACATACTATACCCCACTCCCCTCTCCACTCTTCTCTCCTTCTCCCTCTCTCCCCTTTACACCACTACACTTGCCTTCTCTTTCCCTTAAACATGTAGTTATGATATATACAGTTAGCATTATAATTTGCTTTGTTAGAAGAGTCACCAGGGGTCGAGTTAATTACTTAAGCAAAGTGAGAGCGAGAGAGAGACAGGAAGTGGCAGAAGTATAGGAAAGCAAATAGAGAAGGGTGAAGAGTCATAGATGGTGCAGTAATTACAAATGTAGTACAAGACATAAATGAATGAGAATAAATTTCAATTCAGTCCAAGTCGTTGCTCCATGAAATACGCAAAAAAATATAGATACTATTGTCGTATAAAATACATGGAGTTTCAGAATGAGATAGTAAAATAAATTCAATTAAATTTATGAAATATATATGTATTGAGAAATAAAGTAAAATTAGAAAGAAAGGAAGTCAGAAACGAAATAATATGAAAAGCGAATTATGATTAATTTTAAAAAACTTAATAAGTTAAAATTAGGAAAATTTGATCTTCGTAAATATGACCTAGTAAAGTGATGAAAATTAAAAAATAAATTCAGAAAAGAATACAAATTTTATAAAAGAATTTTGTAAGTTTTGCTGAAGAATTTCAATGTTTTTATTTTATTCGTACCTTTTTTTGCCATGGATTTGTAGTGCTTAAAATATATATTCAAATTTCGATTTGTTAATAATTTCTTTCTTCTTCTTCTTTGCAGGTAAGTTGACCATTAATTTCATTGATTGTTACGTAAGTAAAATAATTCATGCATAAATTCAAAACGCAAACTTGTCATTAGAACTCTGAACTGGATTGTGGTTAATTATGTATGACTAATTAATAAATATGGACTCTCTCACACTTTGTCCCCATCTCTCTCTCTCTCTTTCTGACCCTATAGTTCTGTTGCTTAACTCCGCCTTAAAGCCACATGCAAGAAAACTCCAATAACTGTTGTGGCGAGTCGTCCAATCAATGGACACGACACAAGTTGCTTCATAAAAGCCAGCAAACAACAAAATGCATTAAATTTTCAATAAAAATGCGTCATAAAATAAATGTAGAAAAATTCTGTTGGAAATTAAATATAAAGAGGGGTACACAGTGCGAAAAAATCAAGTATTTCCTTCTTTAAACTTGATTTTTCACTCAAATTTAATATTTTTGTTTGTTCTAGATTATTGCAATATCTAAAACTGAAAACAAAAAACTTATTTCAAGTTCGCTTTCGCAATTCAGGAAACCTTAAAATAAGATCTTTCTGGGATACTTTAAGCACGCTTTGAGATTTAAATGAAGTCCGTAAACATTAAAAAAAAAACTAGTATTTTAAATAATTCTGTAAATAAAAATATATAGTTGATATTTTTAAAATAGAACCAGTTGAGAATTCTAATGCGCAAGAATGAATATTTTCTGTAAATAAAAATATGTAGTTGGTATTTTTAAAATAGTCTAGAACCAGTTGAGAATTGTAATGTGCAAGAATGAAAAATTAAACTTTAAACAGTTCAATCATACTTGCTTCAAAAATAGTAGTACTCAATAATCTTAAAATTTTAATATCAAAACGGCATTACTTCAAGTAGAAACAAACTTAACTTTAGTATGGCATATTTTTCTCAGTGTGGAAAGTTGTGTGGGCAGTGCGAACATCTTTCGAATAGAGGCGGCCAAAGTGTCGACAAAGTGTTTGAATATATGTGTGATGAAAGGAAATGAATGAATGAAGGGAGGGAGACTTAAGGTACAAAGTTCTAGGTTCAAAATGCAGCGAACACACGCATCAAATTGACACGCATCATGTGTGTGGAAAAGGGCAAGGGAGAGTTCGGGAGTGTCACGCATATTGTGTGGTAAAGGGCAAGGGAGAGTTCAGGGGTAAGTGGATTCCAACACACATATGCGACATATGGAGATGGAGATGGATATAAAAATGGGGATAAAGATAAAAATAGAGATGAAGATGAAGATGGAGGTGGAGAGGAATGCATTTATAACATAGACAGAAATTGCAGTGTAAAATAAAAATAAAAATAGCAAACAATGCGAGTCATCAGGCAAATCAATAAAGAAAGTAATTTGAAACGTGCTCTCTGCAGGACAGAGGCGGAGAACGAGACCGAGTGACTCAAACTATACCTCTCCCCTTCTTCTCCTTTTTCTTCTCTTTCCCCACACTCTTTTCCCTGTTCATTCTCTGCACATCTCTAGTGTCCAGACCATGTCCATGTCCAGGCCAAAAGGCAATTTATCTAATGGTAATATTGTATGGGCTATAAAACAATATTGGCTAAAGGCGAGGCAAGAAGAGAAAGAGAGAGAGACATGGAGAGAGACAAAGAGAGGGGAACATTAACGGGCCAACTATTTTTAGGTGAGGTAAAGAGAGAAAACTCAGAACACAGCCTGGAATTTGAGTTGACCATAATGTGGGCTTTATTCTCGGCTCTTGGCCAAGTTAATACTCGACTGCTGGTGTGTTGGCCGTAATTAAAAAAAACTGCTGCTCCAAGTGTGGCATAAAAAGTTGGACCACAAACAACACACACACACAGCATAATTGTGGGGCAGGATTTGTTAAAGGAAATTTTTATTCCATTTATTTATTTATATACAGTTTACCCACAATGTAAAATTATATATAAACAAAGAGCTTTAGCAGCTAAGGCCTTAAGCTAATCAAATGTTTTATTTTATTATATTCATATTAAGATAAAAAAATTTATAGTGCACATAACAGTACATATTCAAATTGTTTTTTCTGGTAAATGAATATGAACTTTATAAAATTAAAGGCAAAATTTACTTATAAAATAAGAGAATATTGAAGGAAACTATGTGAAATTTATTTCAAATTAACATGCAGTTCATAATATTTTTTTTAATGAAAATAACTTTATTTTTATATTTTAATCTAAATAAAATGTTTAACAGTGATAATTAATTTTACATAGGTATTTCGCTTTAGAAATTTAGATGAAAAATTGATAGTTCAGATTAGAGTAAAAATTTAAATTGTTTCGTTGATTCTTATCAATAAATAAATATATCTTTTACAAAATTTGAGTTATAACTTATTTTAAAAAGAAATGAATATGTCTCATATTTATTCTTTTATTCAGATTGTATATAGTTGAAATTTATTTCTCGGACTTATAGAATTTGTTTAGCTATTGCATTTATTGTATATATTAAAGAGAGATATACATCAAACCGCTTTCAACATGATTGAAAAGTGTTAACATACAATTTGAAAAGCAATGAAAATAGTGAATAGTGAAGCGCAAGGGACTTTTCATTTCCATTTATTTACTATACAGTAGTTGTTATTTTTGTTCGCGTCTTTGTCATCGTTTTTCCAGTTTTCCCTCTTCGTTTGGATATTTGCTAAAATTAAATGCATCTCGTGGCAATTGATTTGTCAGCGCCTTGATTCAACACGATCTTTAGTTTTAACACATTTCCCTGACTCATCTTGAGCATCATTAACAACATCATTATTGTGTTTTGGGAACATCATGATCATGTCAAATGTTGTTGTTGACCTTTCTCATTTGCCTTGTGCCCGTCTTTGTATTTTTACAGCTGTTAATTGTGGAACCAACACATTTTCCTCTTTTCTGGTATGGATTTTAACTATTTTTAAATAGACATATGTACTCATTTACATACATATTTACTTATGTTTATATGTATCTCATTTGCCAGCTGTTTACATGTTTTTTTTTTTCTTTTTCTACTTGCTGTGATCAAAGTTTGATGACCTTCAGTGAAAACTGTTCAGAACAGGGGCAAGAAAATTATGTGTAAACATAAAGATTGAATTTCTTATCTTATCTTTCAGAATTTCTTTCTTTTTTTCCTTTTCTTTACACTCATAAATTGGGAAAAGGTTGAAATTATCTGTAAAATTGATCCATTGATTTTCAGGCTTAAACAACACGAAAATTTGTCATTACTTTTTCGAAAACAACAACAACCTTCAAGAGTTTTTCTTTTTTCAGTCTCTTTTCATTTTCATTTCTCTTGCTTTTCACTTTGTTTTTTCACCCGCTGAGTTTTTACCTGCTGTGCGCTAAAATTTTTCAAAATATTTTCTTTTTTTTCTCTACTTTTTCTTAACTCTTATTTTGTTGTGCTATATTGCAGAGAGTGGGCGTGGTCCCGCCTTTTGTCTCTGCCACTGCCAGGCTACTGCAGTTTTTCTATTTTCTTTGGTTTTGTCACAGAATGAGCATTTCCACCCAATTTGCAGCATGAGGATTGAAGCATGTGGCATGTGGCATGTGGCAGCGACCATCGCGTAGCTCATTTCGTTTTCAATTCGGCGCGCTTTTCTTTTCTCACTTCATCGGCTTTTTTGCCCAGTAGCCAAAATGGGTAAACAGACTTATTAATTTGGGACACTGCTAGAAAAATCTAGATCTCAGCAAATATACGATGATAATAAACATTGTCCGTAGCTGCAAAACACGAAGTTAACGAAAAGTTTTACTGCTTTACACTGAAAAAATTAAATTAAAGGATATTTAAACTGTCGCATCGTTACAGTTGGTGACGTAAAGAGAGCAAAGCATCAGTTGCAGTGTCTCTTCATTGAACTCAGCTCAGCGAGTGACATCGAAAAGGATCAGCCGATAAGAGAATTCGTGAGAGAACAAAAAGCCGAACACACGCATCGTGAGAGCTGAAGACGCTGAACTTGTTATTTTTAGAACACACGTATTCTCTCTCTATTATTTTTTTCAACTCTGTAAGAGCTAGAGCAACAAAATTTAATGGCTATACTTCTATTTGGTGCATACAGACCAAGGTTTGGTTTAGAATGGATAGAAATTGAATGAGAAAGGCAGTTTTGAAGCTACAATTTTGACATACAGAACTATTGCTAAATATTTTGTTAGATCGGTATGATCAGTATGTATGAACGTGTCGTTCTCAGAGATAATAAGAGCTAGAAGCTTTAGTTTTGCTATGCAGATGCATATCCTTTTTAGACCTGTTGCTTCAAAATCAACCTTTTTAGCATGAAAAACTTCTTAGCATATCTCAATCAGATTGTCAATTTGAATTTGTCTCATACAGCATGTGATTGAATTTTCTTCAATTACTTAAATATGAAAAAAAATATTTTTTTCTGTATTCATTTTTGTTTTGTTTTTATTTTTAAATATTTTTATAAAAGAATTTTCTTAATTCATTTTTTGTTTTTATATTACTGGCTACTTGGCATTTAACAGTCGATCACTTGGTCTGTTGCATTCTTCTTCTAGTTGTTTTAGTTGTTGTTCTTGTGGTTGCCACATTCTGCTTTTCTCTCTCAATCTCATGCCCATTCTCTGGAGAACTTTTGACTTGTTAAGAAAAAAGAAAAGCAAAAACTTTTGGCTGCCAGAGCGCATTTCAATCAAAAGTATATATACCATATATATATCTATATATGTATGTGTGTGTGTGTGTATTTGTGTTTGACTTGTCTAGAGATTCGCCTTGGTCGTTTGGCCTCGTTATCCCAACGCCCACAAATGTAGGCGTGGCAAATTTCAGCTATTGTTTTTCGCCGCCACTCACAAAAACTCATCTTGAAAACTCATTAAACAAAGTACACACTTCAACAACAAAAGCCAAAGTCACTTCTGATGTGCAATCTTTGGTTGTATTTGTGTGTGTTTGTGTGTAGTTTCTTATTGTTGTTGTTGTTGTTGTTGTTGTTGTTGTTGTTGTTGTACTTATTACTGTTATAATGCCAGAAAGTTTCAGTGCTCGACTTTGGCTTTGTCTTGTTTGGTTTTCACACCTTTTTTATTTTGTTGGAAATGAAATTTGCATACCTTAAAAGTGCTTAACAAAGCAGCACACACATACGTTGATGGAAAATATAATAGAAACCATATTTTTATTTTTATTTATTTATTTTTTTTTTTTTTTAATTATTTTTATTTTAGTTTCATAATTTTTTCTTAAAGCCTATTTAGCAATGTTTTAAAATTCAACAAATCAACTAACATTTTTGGTCAGCTTGAATATTTAGTTTAAAATGGGAAAATTTTTGTCGTTTGTATTATTTTGTCCACAACTGTAGATTGGCACTTGCGCGGCTTTAATTGTGTGCAAAAAAAGAAGAAAAGTATAGCACAGTTTTCAGCGGCACGGCAGCAAATGCAATTGCAACAGAGAGAGCGAGAAAGAGAAACGGAGAGAGGCACTTTCATTGTTGCTTACCACACGCATGTTTTGCGCAGTTTAATGTTGTTGCATGCCACCAGTCTCCCTTTCCCTGCTCCCTCCCTCTCACCGTCTCTCTCTTCATTTAAAATGATACCTTGCAGGTGCCACCTGCATTTGAAAACTTTTCACACATAACTCTAACGAAACTTTGCTCTCCTGGGGGGTTTTATTCTCCATCTAGCATAAGTTGTTGAGCTGTTGTTTTTATACTCTGTACTGCAAAAGGTTAAAGGGTTTATAAAATTAAAAAAAAAAGCAAGAGAATTTTAAGTTAACTTAAATAAAGAAATTTAAAAATTTAAATAAATAAATAAAAGAACCCTAAATAGAGTCATCATCCATTTTATTTAAAAAAATACTCTAAGAAAATCTATTTTTGTCCTAAAATGTCAACAATAGCTTCAAAAACGCATTTTCATTCTAAAATTTATAAAATCGCTTTAAAAACTGCTCAATTAAACACCTGATTTTATTTCAGAGGTTTTAAATGCATTTTTATTTTATTAATTTTTTTTAAGACAGCAATGGAAACTGAAAACTTCAAATATATTTAATACATTTATATATTTTGTATATTTATAATACACTTAAATATACAAAGCAATTTATATTTTTTAGAATATTGATAAATATTACGTTAATTAATATTTGCATTATTGAAATAATCTTTTATTTTATTTACATAATTACAGTGAGCCTTAGAGTGGAGTTACCTCTACCTTTTTTTATTCCAGTTTCAGTGTAATCGTCTTCCCCCTCCCTCCTTTTCTAGTTTCTTTCTCTCTTGTTTTGGCACCATTTCAATTACCTTCAAAGAATTCCTAGAAATGCTTCTAGTCACAACAATTTTCAGGGCAAATCGCAAAACTTTTCATTTATTTTGCCTTCTCACAGTCATTTTCAGTCACTCTCCACCTCTCGCTTGCTCTCCATATTGTGTGTGTGTGTCTGGGCCTGTGTGTGTAATTGCCACGCCCACAGCTTAGTTTAAGGCACTCGGCACTAGGTTCTATATCGTCTGTCGCAAAAATATAAAAATTATGCACATAAATTCAAGCGCTGCTTTTCCAAGTCGTAAACTTTTCTGCAACGTTCGTTTGGCTTTAGCTTTCGGCCCCGTAGAATTTTCCTCGCAATTTTCCCTAACATGGAAATGGCTTAGTTTTGTTTTTTATACCCGTTACTTAAAAAATCAGTGAAAGGGTATGTTGTATTCGTCGAAATGTATGTATCAGGGAGAAGGAAGCATTTCCGATTTTAAAAAGTATATGTATTGATATTAAACGTTGACTACTATTATTAGCTTTCATCCAACTTAATCACAGCAAGATCTGCCAAACAGAACAGCAGTAATGACTGATTTAATTTTCAAGCAATGTAAGTGCCTAAAAATATGCAATACATTTTTTTTAAATTTATTTAAATAAGTAACGGGTATTATGTAGTCGAGAACTCTGCCAATAGCCTTTCCCGCTTGTTTTTCATCTTGTTTTTCTGCTGCTTTGCTTTGCTTACTCATTGCTTGGCATTTGAAACGCCTTTGTTGGATTTCCTCACAGTTCTGCTTTTTTCCCTTCTATTTTTCGTGTCCTCTTGACTACGTTTTTTTTTTGTTTTTGTCTGAAATAAATTACTCGAACTTTATGCAAAAAATAGTAAAATTTTAAACATTTTGTTGCTGTTGAAAATGGGCGTAGTGTGGGCGGGTCTTTTAGTTTTTATTTTATTTTATATTTAGGGTTTATGCGAATTTAATTTTGTAAAATAGGATACTCGGAAAATGTTGGCAATAAATTCAATGGCGTGAAAATTTTTTGAAAAAGAATAACAAAATCATATTGGAAATTAGTGGAGAGAGAGCAAAAAGGTTTTTAGCAAATTTTGTAGCTGTGATAACTTTTCTCATATGTGGCTAAGCACATGGACATTGTGGAAATGCTGTGTGAAAGTTAAAGTTTTAATTGGTGCCCTTTATTTCCTGAGAAAAAAATAAGAGACAGACTTTGTATGGTTAATCAAAGTTCGGTAAAAAAAATTCATTTTCTCAGTTGAACTTGTTTTAGATTCAAACAAAACAATGTGAGAAATTGAGACAGTAAGAAAAGTCAAAGAAAAGGTTAAAATTTATTTAAATGTTGTTTATTTTATTTTAGTGAACTGTATTTTGTTATTATTGTGAAGTGATGTTTCCATTCGATGTACTTCTAATATATAAAGTAAATTAATAAATTCTTTAATCAATCTATTTTTTTAGATTTCTTATCTACATTATTTTAACTAATGGTAAACTAAATTAATAAGAAATTTAAATAGCATTTAAATTTTTGCATATCAAAGATTAACTTTGGTTTTTAGGACATTTCTTCTTTGATTTAAATTGAAATTAACACTTGTTGTATTGCCATTTTGGCTATTCGACTTTGCCAAAGTCTTAAATCTTTTTGTTTGTCTTGCTAATAAAACTTTCGAAAGCTACAGTGAGTGCTTAACATTTTGTACTCCCCCGGTCCCCCTTTTATGTGCCCCCTTTTCCGTTAGCAACTTGATTAAGATCATAATCGTTAAAATTACTTGAGCGCAACTATTTTACGAGTAAATTACTATTTTTATTACTTATGCAGAGGAAGCAGGCAGAGCGAAGGCTCACAGAGAGGGATGCATTGGAGGGGGCGTGGCAAGTCGCCAAGTTCAGTCGCCTTGTGCGAAATTATGTATACACTTGAAGAAAAAGAAAGTACAAAATATTCTCATATTTAAGGTAGTTTCAATCTTGAAATACACTAGTTTAATTAAAATAAAAATCCTGCCAACTAACAAAATGAAATACCAATTGAGAACCAGTTGGGAATTCTAAGGAATAAAAATTGTAAAATAAAACCTATACACAGAATCTCATAGTTAATTAAAGAATAAACAAAATAAATTCCATTTTGGGATGGAATAATTTTCTAAGTGTATATGCCATCTCTTTGGTCAGATCTTAACCCCACACTGCCCCCAACTCTTTCTCCTGTTATTGGGTTGTAACTTTTATATGGCTACACATTGCAGTCGTCGTCGTCTTCTTCGTCGTCGTTGTTGTTGGCTTAAATTTATGCCGCTCGAGTAGTTGCAAGATTACGCAGCTGACGACGGGTCATGTGGTAAGCAGTGGTTGCTAAGGGGGGTAGTTTTGTAGGGTGGGGATAAGGTGTTATTTGGTAAGCAAAATTCAGCTTCCTTGTGAATGAGTTTAGTCGAGATTTATCCCCAAGGCTGCCCCAGCTTGGGTTTGTTTAATTTTAAGCGACGCATCGCTTTTCACCTTCTTTCTTCCCCCCTTTCTTGGTCTTTTCCTCCCCTTTCCCCTTTAAGAGCATTTGGAAAGGGGAAATATGCAAAAGTTTTTCCAACAGGGCGGCGATAATTTAACGTGTTTCGTTTACCTTCTTTTTTCTTTTGCTACTCGACAGGCAGATAAAGTTAAAGGAATACCAAAGGTGATGAATACACCTATATACATATTTGGAAATTTGTAGCTATATTTCAAAGCATTTTTGATACGGATAAAATAAAAATTAGATTGTTATTTATTTAAATATTTTTTTATTTAAATAATATTTTAATATTAATATTTAAAAATTTTATTTTTGTATTAAAATTATTTTTGTATTATTATTATTAAATTATTAATTTATATCTCTTACTAAACTTCTATTTTTTATACAAATTAATTAATTCTTTATATTTGTTTCATTTTATTTATTTTATTCTATTTATTTTAAAGTTAAATAATATAAAATAATAAAAATTTTAAGGTTCAATAATAAATAAATATAAACAAATAGTTGAAAAATCTTGGGTTGTTATTTGATTATTAATTCTAAAATACTCTCAAAAACCCATCATTAAAATTATATATTCGGACTTTGCAATATTGCAAGCCCCAAATTCGGGGCGCCATAAAGCGCTTAAAACTAGGCAACAGTATTTTCGAGTTTCATAACGTTTCATTTTGTTTGCCAAACAACAACAACGATAACAAATTGTTAGAGCACAAGCAAAAATATGCGTAACGGGAAATTAGTTTTAAAAACTCACGTGTGTTAAACTATCAGATAAAGCAGGGGAAGGTGCCAAGAAGGGAGGATAGGGAGTGGGGCGTGAGGCGTGGCATTGGACTGGGGGTCGCACAAAGGACAAAGCAGCAGCAGCTAAAGACGAAGACGAAGAAGGGTAAAGGAATGACAATGGGAAATTGGCGGTAACAACGACGACCGCCAAAGGGCAGAATGGAATGTCAAACGGCGAGACAAAGGTAGATAGAATGTAGGTACAGAAAGAGACAGATAGAGTGGGGAGGTGGATAAAAGAAGTCGGGGCATGTTTCGAAATTTAACCGCTTATAACACCCTCACATCGTACGCACACACACACACACTCGCACACATACACACGCACGCGCACAGAATTTTGCACCCTTCGTGGGGCAACAACAACAATAACAACGAAGAACGTTGAAGTCAAGGTGCTCGACTGTCAGATGCCCAGCACATTCATATGATTCCATAAATGAAAAAATAGTATGATTGAGGCCAGCGGTAATAATTAAAATTATAATGCAGCATTATAAATATAACTATTAATTAAAATTATAATACAGCATTATAAATATAACTATTTATACATACAGTGCCGAAAAAATAGAATCAACATTCATTTTGATATTTTAAACATATTTTTAATAATAGGATAAAAAGCTGAGCATGAATAAATTGGTGTTCAGTAAAAATTATGAAACTAAGTAAAATATTGGTATCAAAGCAGTTTTAGAACTAAAAAAATAAATAATAGTTTCTATTATTGTTTTTAACATCACCGTATATATTAATAACTATATTTCTTCACTGTTTCAATACAATAGATATAAAATTTTCAGCAACCGTCGACAAACTTGGAAACCTTTCGTATGATATATCTCAAGGAAATAACTTTTGAAATAACTTTTGTTTTTCTGTTTCTATCCATTTCCAATTCTTATAGTCTCTGAGACTTAGAGAATCGAACAGACAAGATCACAAATTATAAGTCCTTTTAGTGTTTTAAAACTGGGCTAAAAACAGAGCAGCTGAGTAGATTTTCATGTTGCTCTGTGGGCATGTGTTTGTGTGCGTATGTGTGTTTGTGCCCCTGGACGTTGCAAAATTCCCGGGCACACAGACAGACAGACAGACAGATGGAAAAGCGAAACAAGGCAACTTTCAGTCGTTTCAGCTCAGCGCGGAAAATCAAAGAAAACTCAGTCTCATGTCATGTTGCCCACGATTTTCAGCTTCTTCTTCGATTTTCCCTTTTGGCTTTCTTTCGCTCTGTGCGTTGGCGATTTGTTATTGTATTATTTTGGCTATTGTATTTGTAGGTGTGTTTGTGGTTGTATTTGAATTTGTGGTTGTATTTGTATTTATGTATTTTCGTGATGAATTTTGAGCTGTCAGCTAAACGAATTTATTGGATTTTTAGTTGAATTTAGTTGAGTGCTTCTGTTTAGCTCGAGGGAAAATAATAATCATATCAAAATTATATTTGATTTAATGCTTAAGATGAGCATGAAAACTGTATTTTTATTAAATAAAAAGCTAAATAATTTTATTGCTATGAATTAAAAAAAAAGAAATCAATGCAATTAAATGCAACTTGGGGTCATTTAGTTAGTCGTTAGAGATTAATTTGTAATATTATTATAACCAAGTGCAATTAATTTGTGAGCTTTCTCCACACAAGTTTATATTGGTTTCAAGTGCACTTAACTTTTATTTCTCTCACTCTTTCTTTCATCAACTCTGAGACTTAACACCCTCTTTATTCCATCTGCATCATGACATATCTCGAGCTTAACTTATTTGTGTTTCCCAGCTGTCGTATTTTTGAGTTTTTCCATTTTCGAAGCACAGAAAACTAAACATACACTCAACTTGAGCTCTTTTCAAATGAAAATCAGCAGTTTGCCACACAGTTCGTCAGCGAATTCGTCAGTCTGTTAGTCAGCCGCTTTATCAGTGTCCTTCAGCGATGATTTTAGACGTGCTCATGCATATTTACAATAGGCGGCGCTGCAGGCGCCATCCCCCTGACACGCCCCCTATTGGCGGCACCAGCAGGCTACACTATTGTCCGGCCTCCAGGGACAGAGCGTCGCTCTCTTTCACCAACTCTCCTGCCGTTATTCTCTCTCCGCATATGTGCATAAATTTGAACACATTTCATTTCAGCTCCCCCTTTACACAGCCTTTTCTGCAGGTCTCCCCTTCCTTTTCAACGTTCTTTTCCCACTCGCCTCTTGTGACCACATATTCTCTCTGGTTTTTCTCTCTTATTTGCTTGACATTTTTATTTTTTCTGTGTTGCTTTTTAGTCGGCAGTTGACTTTTTGCTGCTTTGGGGAAAATGCGTTGCGTCGACATCTATAATTTTTTTTTTTTTTTTTAAACATTTTTTTTTTTTTGTTTATTGTCTTGTTTTGTTTTATTTTTTTCATATTGAATTTTTTGTGATATTTCAACTTGTGCTCACTTGAGACCGTTTTAAGTGTTTGCTTTTGACGTTTTTCGAAACCAAAACTTTGCCCAACCCCAAAAAAATAAATAAAAAACATAACACAGTCACTTGAGACTGAGTTTATTGTTAAGGATTGCCATGAATTCTTTCTTACTATAACAAACTCTAGAGAGACCTTGATCAGAGAAATTTATAAATATGCAGTAAGTTTATAATTAGCAGAAATCGCAATCCAATCTCACTCAGTCAAATATTGCGCTTGAGTGCTTAGCAGCGAAACACGAAGTCACAAAACGTTTTACTGCTTTACAATAAAAAAGTGAAATGAAAGCATAAAGAGATCAAAGCATTAGTTGCAGTGTACGATAAAAGTCTAGCGCTGTAAGCTCTCCCTTCAATTCATCTCATCGACGAACATTAAAAAGCATCAGCCGATCAGATGTTTCGTGAGACAATAAAAAGCCGAACACAGGCATCGTGAGATAGCAAGCCGTAGAAAGTGCTATTTATAGAACACACGTATTCTCTCTCTCTCTCTCTCTCTCTGTACGTGTGTCGGCTGCGCCGCCAGCAGAATTATGAGTTCCTATGGGATGGGCATTTTAGACATCACTGGTTTAAACTGAAAAAAGTATCTGAATGAATTAGTATAGTTTTTAATAGTATATGGGAATATGAATTGTTGCTATGATAAATTTGTTTTTAATAAATTAGTATTCAATAAAATTTAATAGTGATTTTTTTATCCTTCAAAGAAATTATTTCATAACTACATATTTGAGTTTAGATAAAAAATAAATACTTACTTCGAAATATTTAATTTAATTTTATCCAAATTGATTTTTATTTTAAGAACTGCTAATTAAAGTTATAAATGAAGTGCGTATAATACTAATATTGTTTTTTTTTTCTTTTCCAGGTAAGTTAAAAACTACAAATCACAATTAGAATGAATAAAAATGCGTCATGGAACGTTGAACTTTTGTTGAGAGGATCGCGCCCCCAAAAAGATAGTAAGTTCAAGTCGAAAATACGCAGAAGAGTAACATGGATAGTCTCTATACACATGTGCGTGTTTGCCTTATTAAAATCATATTTTATACACAAAATATATACAAACATATAAAGTACTTAGGTACTTACTTTGCACTCTGAATGGGAAGTACTTGTCCTCTATAAACCGCAATAAAAGTTGGGGGAAAAAGACACAAAAATTAATTTGAGCGCCACATTTTGCTGTCGTTGACTTTTACGCGCTGCTGAGCGGCGGCACTGAACCACTAACATAGAGAGTGCGAGAGAGAAAGGGAGATAGTGAGCAGGGGGAAACAACAATAAGTTTTAGCCTAGACTCATTTACTAACTTTATCTATGCAAAAAATAAAAAAAAAACTCTAGTCGTTTCGTTCGCATTCGTTAAATCCGCTGAAAATTTATATTGTAATTACAATGCAGAAGTTTTAAATGCCACGCCCTCTACTACGCCCAAGTTCTTAACGCTCTAATGCCCTTGGATTTAATGTTGCACTTTGTCAGCTGTTTTGAACAAGAAAAACTTGTCTTGAGCACGCGTTTAAAAACGCGTCCGTCTATTTAAGCCATTTTTGGAATCAACAAGAAAAAGTTCAAGTACAAAAATCATCAAAATAGGTGATAAAGATTTTTTTTTTAAATTTAAAATTTGTTTTCAACCGTTTAAATTTAATTTTATTTTAAATTATATTTGTCGAGTTGTGTTTGTCTCATTTTCGATTTTCTCTCTATTATTTAAATTTTCTTTATTATTATTATTATTAAAATAAACAATTTTAATTAGTGAACTGGTCAATTGAAGTTGCAGTTCGTTGAACCAGCAGCTGGTTGTTGACTTAGTGTTAATCGTTCGTAGGGGTGTTTACTGTACCAGGATAACTCGTGTGCCGCTTGGCGTATACTTAACGATGCAATTACTTACGTGTATATGAATAAAAAATCCAAAAACAAAATCAGCAGCTAAAGTCTAAGCAACTCCACAAAGCTTGTAAAAATAAATACCATGCCACACGAAATGCAAATTAAATAGAAGGCATAAAACGCAGAGATATCCTGTAATGGACTAAATCTGCTGTAGATATAAGAAAGTTATAAAACGCTTAATTAATTTTCCAAATGCGAAAACGTTGAGCATTATCCGTTTTGGATCTACAAAAAAAAAAAAATTAAAACAGACATTGAGTGGAGTATTAAGTAAACTGCAATCTTTCTACTTTACTACAATTGTAATTTTTATATCTTAAAAATAGATTTAAGTGAACGAATGGAAGATTACACACAAATTTAAATCACAAAAAATTATTACCTCAAATTTTGAACGCTACAAAAGGTTTAAAGTCTTTTTAATGAAAATTAATGTTGAGCTGCGCACAGCTGCTTAACACTTTTCTATACAGGGTATGCGTCTATCAACTGCACAAAATGTTGTGCAACTTTTTTTTTTGTTTTTTTGAAAGCGAAAATGCAACGCAACTTGTTGCAGCTGTTGACAAAGCGTTGAATCGACTCTCAAAAATCGCGTCGTGTGGCGGCAATAGAAAATTATGTTTATGTTTATGGCAAGGCAGTTGGTGAATGTGAGGAGAGGAGAAGGAACGCGGAGGGCAGAGGCAGAGGTTGATGAATCAGAGCAGCAGCCAAACAATGGACACAATTTAAAGTAATTTTTTCCACCCATTTTTTTTTTATTAATAATACTTAAAAGTTTTCGAAGCGTTTGTTTAATTATCTGGCTTTGAAATCGTGATCCGTTTTGAAGCTCAAAATGATAATTTTAAATTTGTATTTATTGAAAAACATATTTAATATTTGATTAATTTATAAAAGTAGAAAGTTGGTCTGATTTTGGACATGACAACTTTTCAAGTCAAAATTTTTGTTTATTTTGACAGGAATTTTTAAACAAAAAATAGAAAGTTTCACTTAAAATAAATTTTAAAGTGTTATTTTATACTAATTTTAACTTCAGAAGTGAATTAAACGATAAAACTTTGGATTTATAATGTTAAAATTCCAAAAAAAATATTGAGCCCAAAAAATATATCAACGAAATTTAATTTTTTAATTATGATGTTTGAAAATCAATTTTAAAATGTATACTTTGTGGTTGCTGTCAAGAATTTTGCTGTGGTCAAAACTGGAGTTTTTGCCCAACGCCTTTTTGTGGTTTACATGCACACACATTTTTGGGTCACAACTGTCGACGGTTGTCAGGAGTGTGGAGAGTCTTATAGAAGGCCTATAAATAAGCTTTCAATTGAGCTGTTTCTTCTCCCCTTTTTCCCTCCTGCCCTTTTGTCAGCTGCCAAATGCGAATCATTAAGCAAATGATTGTGCTGCCTTCTCTCTTTTCTCTTCTTACACTCTGCCTCTCTCTCTCTCTCTCTCTCTCTCTCTCTCTCTCTCTCTCTCTTAAGCTTGGAAAGCCCTTCGAATCAATCAACGCCTTTGGGTTTTAAAGCCGCTAATTTGTTGTGGAATCCTCCCCTTCCCCAGTTGCGCCCTTTTAGCTGACTGATTAATTGAATGCCTTTTAGCTTTATTCTGAATACAAAGAATTTTCGTAATAAAATGTAAAACTTGAAGTTATCGTGAAGTGGTTGCTGTTGTTAATACTGTTATGAATAAGGGTATAATGTATTCGTTATAATGTATGTAACAGGAGAAAATCGATTAAAAATAAAACGATAGTTACGACAGTCTTGAGTTTTTAAGCAAATTTGAAATACAGTCGAACTTCCCTAACTCGAATCACCATTATCCAAAGAAAACGTTCGAGTTAGGGAGATATTCGAGTTATAGAGTTATTTTTCCTAAGATTATTTATTTTACTGCCACTCATTTAGTTCGAGTTACAGAGAAATTCGAGTTAGAGAAGTTCGAGTTAGGGAAGTTCAACTGTATAAAGTTTTAATATTTAATACAAAAACCAAGGCTACAAATTATTTATGTAAATAAAATGAACGCAGAAAATTTTAAAATTTGTAGTGAAAATTAATCGATAAATGTTTACAATTTCGATAAATATGTATAATTTTTCCGATTAATCGACAATGAATTTAGAGTTAATATCACTCATTCAAAGGGTAACTCATAGTCGGTTAACTACTTTTTTATTTTTTCGTTTGTCAACGTTTCACGTTGCGCTGAGTGAAAGAGATGGTGAGGGAGGGGAAGAGCGTGAGCTAGAAAGAGACAGCTGCGAGTTGTCTCGAAGTGGGTTAGTGGCACAAACAGCGGCAACATTTGCAGCGTCGCAGTCGGCGTCGCCGTCGACGTCATCGTCAATGTTGCTGCATTTGTTGCATGTAATTTATTTACATTTGTGTTGTTGCTGCTGTTGTTGTTGTTGTTGTTGCTTTAACATTTTGCTGCAGCTGACAGAAAAATCTAACAGCAAATATTTTTGCTTTGACATTTTATCGGTTTCCTTTATTTTGTTTTTATATAATTTTTTTTTAAGTGTTTTTTTTTTTTTGTTAAAGTTATCTGTCTCTTTCTGCTTTTCAATTGTCGTTCGTTCAAGGCCGTGTTGCTATATTTTTTGTTGATGTTTTTTTTTTTTGTATTATTTTTGACAACAATTCATTTCGGCCTTTTGTTATAATTAGCCAATATTTATCGTCTTTGTCATGACTTTTAAATTCCATTTCCAATTCGATTTCCATTCGGTGTCATATAAACAACAACAAATCTACAGTTGTTGTTGCAATTGTAATTGTTGTTGTTCTTAAGGCGCGGCTTTTGTCAGTTTCTCCATTCTTTTGGGCCAACAAAAACCAAAAACATTTCAGTTAATTAAGAAAAACATGAATTGTTTCTCTATGCAATTAGTTTTTAGTTTTATTTTATTCATTTTACTATTTGCGATATGCATCAGTTTGTCAAGTAATTTGCATAAAATTGTAGTTAACACCTTTGCCGGCATCAAGACGTAATTAATGGGCCTGCTTCTTGCTTATGGCCAATTAGAAAACGATTCTTTTTTGCAATGAAAACTGGCTGCGATTTATTTGCAGACCAGTTAAAAAAAATGTATTTAAAGTTAATTCTTACAAGAGTCTTACAAATTATTTAAATTAAGTATTTAGAAAAAAACTGAAGATTGGCTAAATATTAAAGGAGAATTATAATAAAAAAAAATTATAAATATCTAAAATAAATTAAAAGTAAAGTAAAGTATATATTAAATGCATTTAAACAGGTTTATTAAAACATGTAATACTTTCTCACTATATAAATTTGGAAACACCACGCAATTTTAATATGATTAAAAAAATCAACAACTTTTTCTTTGACTGCAACTTTTGGTTAAAAAAGTAACACAAACAAACAGTAAACAAAAAAGTGCTTAACAAAATAATAAACAAAAGGCACACAAGAATTGTAAGAAAAGAAAGAGAGAGGGAGGTAGAGAGAGAGAGAGAGTGGGAGAGAGAGTCAGAAAGAGCGATGAGGTAAAACTGCGTGAGCTTCAAAGACTGCAGTGCACTAAACACATCATACATATGTATTTATTTATACAGTAAGGGGAAAAATAATAGAAACCACAGTAATTTTGGCATTGCAACCAATGTGAATATAAAAATTTAAATTCATAAATTTTAAAACATTACTAAATTTATATTAGGTAAAAATTAGGAAACTAAAATACAAATTTTTCCAAAATACAAATAAAAATTTTGATTATTATAATTATTTCCTTTACCGTATATATATTTTCATAAATGTGTACATGTGTGTATATAAACAGTCTTCGTTGTAACGTTTTTGTTGTTTTTGTTGCTGTTGTAGCTGTTGTTTTTCTTTTTATTTTTTTTTCTTTCTTTTTAGCGTTGCAAGTTTTCTACACTTTTCTTTTTACTTTATAATTTTTCCAACTTTTGACCCAGTTTTTATGCGCCTGAATCTTGTGATGTTGTTGTTTGTGTTTTTGTTGCTGTTGGTTTTGCTTAGCACTTTACAAATTTATTGTTCTTTTACAATTAAATTAGCCTTAGAGTGAAATAAAACTACTCTGATAATATTCTACAAAATGGACAATCGAAATGTCTATGAATAAATGAAATACAATACATAAAATATGTGATATAAATCAGGAAAAGATAAAGAGTCTTCCAGGTAAAAAAAAAATGAAAATAAATTAAAAGAAAATAAATGAAAAAGTACAAAAATTTTAGATTTTAAATGTGGTATCCTGAAAACAAAGTAAAAATAAATTAACAATTAATGACACATAAAAAAACAGTAAAATTTGTTGTACTATAAATCAGGTTTATTTTTAAAAATTTTAAATTAAAAATTTATAGGCTAAATAGGATACATGACAAAAAAACAAACATTATTTACAAACAAATTCCTTTTAATTGAAATATTTAAGCTAAACAAAAAATATAATATTCAGTTTTCAAAAATAAAATATTTTATTTTTAATTTATAATTTAATAAAAATATTTCATTCGCTAGAAGGACTGTTATAAACGCAATTCGAATAATACGACGCATAAATAAAATCAACAAAAACAATAACTAGAACAACAACAAACAAAAGCTGACGTCGTTTCTCAGTGCGCACGTTTTTATGTCATGTGCATAAATTGCAAACAAAACTTATGACAACAAGTTCTCCCCTTCCTTCTACTCCGCCGCCGCTCTTGGCCAGGCCAAAAACAAGTTGCCAAGCTAAAGTAGCTGAAGTAGAAGAAGATGAAGGAGAAGGAAAAGTAGATACGAAGTAAGCAACAAGAAGAAAATATTAAGTGCATTAAATGTGTATTAGTGCAAAGAGATTTCTCAAGAAAAAATATGAGAAATATAAATTGGATTGACACACTCTCACATAATGTCATCAGAAGTGTACGTGTGTGTGTGTGGAAAACTAAGTGCAATTAAAGTTAAAGTTAACAGTTTTTAATTGGCTGAAAGAAAAGGAAAACAAATACACATGAGGATAGTTAAGAACATCTCAGAAAATGTAGAAGAAAGTTGAGCAAAATTTTATATTACATTTTAGTAAAGAAAATAAATACTCTGAATTCTACAGAAACTTAAACTAATTGAACAGCTTACATAAAAATATAAAATAGACTTTTTTTTTAAAAAGTTGTAAGTAACCATAATTGGATAAAAAGTAAAGTTAATTATTATAATGTGAACTATAAAAATTAAATTTTTAGACTATTAATAGGAAAAAACTCAATTTTTTTTTCGAGAAAACTACTTGAATTAATTAAAAAAGCATAGGAAAGTCTTAATTATAAAAAGAAAGTAACAAATAAGATAGAATTCAAATACAGTCGAACTTCCCTAACTCGAATCACCATTATCCAAAGAAAAGGTTCGAGTTAGGGAGATATTCGAGTTATAGAGTTCTTTTTCCTAAGATTATTACCTTTACTGCCACTCATTTAGTTCGAGTTACAGAGAAATTCGAGTTAGAGAAGTTCGAGTTAGGGAAGTTCAACTGTATATTATTGTAAAAAGTAAATTTTTTTTTTTTTTTCAAATTTTCTCAAAAGTAACAAAAGTTTATATACTAAATCCAATTGTTGTTATGTCAACTATATAATAAAGTAATCCGTTATCGCACTTACTAATTATGTGAAAATTTTAGACTTCTAGATCTTACCGTTTGGGCTCCACAACGAAAAATTAGTGAATCAGTCACTACAAAGAGTTTTATATAAAAGTATTATGAATAGATAGAATAGTATCATAGATAATTAATTAAATGAAAACTTACAAAACATTTGAATTTTCAATCTCAACTTTGAGTTTTGTTCATTTATTCTAAACTGAAATCAGTTAAGGCATTTAGTAAAAGAGTTATGATAATATGGCAGGCAAGTTTTCAATTACAATTCCTGCATTTGTACGTGCTGAAATAGCTGTAAACTTATATGCCAGACAATAAGAGAATAATAAGAAGAAGACTCTTTGTTGTTGTTAACTTGGCTGACAAGCTGCAAGGCCGTTAGGAAATCTATTTGGAAGGCGATGCCAACATATGCAAAACTACGTCAAAACTATTCAACACGAACAAAAGTCTATTCAACATAGAAATAGAGAGAGAGAGTAGTGTGAGAGAGAGAGAGAGAGAGAGAGAGAGAGAGGGAGTATAGACTGGCACTCAGAGCCAATAATGCAAAATCGCATAACATTTCAAATCTGTCAAACGGACAGAGAGACAGCGGATGGATTTTCACTCCATGAGAATGACAAGTAAAGAGCAGAGAGAGAGAGAGAGAGGGAAGGGGAAAGGAAGAAAACAAATATGAAGAGAGTGGAGAAACGTAAAGAGAAAAGTCGGAAGCTGTGGCCAAAAAGGAAAATCACTTGATATAATGACACTTGTCGTTGTCGTCGTCGTTAAGCTCGTCAGCTTCTTCACAGCGTCATACCGCATTGCGTGCAAAGAAAGAGACAGCAAGTGACACATAGAATGAAAGAGAGAGAAAGAAAGCTAGAAGGATGGCATGCATAAGTGTGTGTGAGAGAGAGAGTAGGGCAGTGAGAGTTGCGCAAAGCAGTGTTGCCAACTTTTGAGAAGTTGCTATAAACCGATTAAAGATCATTAAAAATAAATATTTACAAAAATAATTGACAAAAATTTAATTTTTAAAGTCGAAAAAACTGTATTAAAATGAGAAAATTCGTTTAAAAATGCTGGTGATTTTTTCAAGTTCTATTTCAGTACAATTTTTTTTATCTTATTGGAAAATATATTGAAAAATAATTTTATGGCACTTAAAAAGTTAATTTTTTTTTTAAATTTTGTTTTAAGTCATTCTAATAATGATATTAGTCATAAGCTTACCAAAGTATTTAAAAAAAAAAAGAAAATAAAAATAAAGCAAGAATTAAATTTTGAATGCCAAAAAAAATGTATTTGAAAAACATAAGAATTTTTTAAAATGTACTGACGATTTATAGTACTTTTAAAAATAAATATGTAATATTTATTTGTAAATTTTTCTATGCGTTATAATTAAATGAAAATAATTGTGTGTTACATAGAATGATTTTTTATTTAAATTAAGAAGGCTGCCCCAGAAATCGTTTTTGATTCTTTAAAAGCCACAGTTGACGGCAAGAAAGTTGTTTTGTCAGCACTGATAACGCTTTAAGAGTTTGTCACCTGAAAGCAGTTCACAAACTGATTCAAGTGAATGGACATTGGTAATTGGCTTTTGGGGCGACTCTCATAAGTTTTAACTGCTAATTGAAAGCCAAAAATGTGGCAACAGAAATGTAAACATTTCGTTATAATACCACCAATTATGTTAAACTTGACCATCACCATAAAAAAAATCTAATAATAATAATCTATCATCAATTTATGCATTGTGGCCTGCGGTTAAATTCGTGGCTTTAATGGGCTCAAAGGACGCCTCGGGATTAAAAAATCTGGTTAAACTTGTCTTCTGAAAATATTATTAATTGCTAATTGATTTTTTGTCTGTCTGCGTTTTCTAATTTGTCAAAAAGGTTTTCAATTTTTTATTATTATTGTTTTGACTTTTAAACTCGGCAAAGTTCTGTCGTTTTTGCTTTTGGTCTCATGCCCTTAAAGGTCAAACTCTGTAATAATATTGTACTGTCATTTGTTGCTGTTGTTGCTCTTTTGTTTTTTGTTGTTCTTCTCATTTCTGGTTGAAATGCCATTATAAGTCTTTTGAAGGGCCATCATAATTAGCGGCATATTTTTGTAATGTACCCGCCTCTATTTCTGTCTGTCTTGTTATTCTGTCCCTTTCTGTGTCTTAGTTTGTGCATTAAATAAAGTTTAATAGCTGCGGGCTTAACTCCAGCTGTTTTTTTTTCGTCTTTAAGCTTAATGAGTTAATGAGAGCTTACATTTAATAGTTATTACTAACATGAAGTTTGTCAAAATTAAATATTGCTCATGTTTTCTAGATTCAATATTACTATCAGCTCTTGCTATTACTGCTGAAAGGCTTTAGTGAACTTCTCAAATATAGGATACCCGTTACTTATTAGAATATAAAAAAAAAAAAAATGTATTGTATACTTTTAGGCACTTACATTGGTTGACACTTAAATCAGCCATTACTGCCGTTCTGTTTGTCCGATTTTCTTGCAATTAAGTAGAATGATAGCTTATAAATATTGGTAACGTTAATGACCACAAAATACGCAATATTTTAAAAAAGTTTAACATATTTTTGTAAACCATTTTTAAGAGATTTTAAAATAGAATTATATAAAGTTGCAATCAATATAATATTCATCTTAATCTTAGATTCGCTTTTTAAAATTGTAACAAATTTGAATAGATATTTTGACTTACTTTTAAATATATTTTTTTAATTATTTTATTGAACAGTGTAATTTAATTTAAATAATTTTATTTTGCTTAAGAATTCATACTTATTTATGTGTTTATCATTTAGATACCAGAATTTAGCCTTGTGCTTTTAAACTGTATTTAAGGGCCTTAAACTCTTTAATACATTTGTCAGCATTCAGAGCATTAACCATTTGAGTTGGACACGGACTGGATTAATGCCTAGTTAGGCTACTCAATCTATTTGTGTGTTGTCTGTTTATCTGTCTGTCTCTCTTTCCTCGCTATTCCTTAGACTTAACACTTTTTTGTTTTCGTTTTGGCTGCAAAATAACTAAGGCATTTGTGGTATTGCCTTCTTTTGGTGTCTGCCCGCTTGGCTGCGTTGTGAGCCAAGTTAACTTGGCTTATTGAGTGGGCTCTTTGCTCTACTGCCCGTTACCACAGCCGTTGTCAATTACTCTACAGACCTCAAACTGAAGTAACGATATTAAACTCAGCAGTAAAGCTGCTCGACTGTTAGTAGCCCAGTAGTAGAATTTGTGAAATTAACCAATGAAATACAAATTAAAAAACGAAAAATTGATATAAATTATCTGAAATGAAAATTTTGATTGCGATCAACAGAACACATGAAATTCGCATGATTTTTCTGTTCAAATGGCAGTGATGAAAAGTCATGTTGTGCTACATTTTATAATTGTGATGCATGAAAATTCATCATGAGCAATAGAACACAAGGATTAGAATAAAAAAAAACCAAATTTATGAGGAAAACCTCTTTATTCGTATTATTTTAGTTTATTAGGAAAAGTGCTTTAAACTTTCTCATAAAAAATATTAAACTAGAATACTATTATTGTATTAATTATTTATTATTGAAACATGTCACTTATTACTATTTAAAATCTGGCTTTTGGCTCTATTGTCTTCCATATCGTTATATATATTCTTTTTGCAAATTATTTTAATGTTTTAAATCAAATATTAACAATTAAAGAAATGACAACTTTGATTTTGCCAATAATTCAGTCAAATCGCTAACCGGAAGACTAGTGGTGATTGTTAAGTTCTGGTAACAAACTTATAAACATATTGAAACTTTAAGTACTGGGCTAACAACAACAGCTGCAACAGCAACAACAACAAGATCAAAAATAACAACAATGGGAGGAGGCACAGCTGATTGGCTTTCATAATAATAATCGTCGTCGTTGTAGCTGGCACTTTGGTGTCTGCCGGAGGTGTGGCTCACAGGTTAAGACCTGGCTGACTCAATGTGCTGCCACATTGCTGCCTCTTTCCCTGCTTCTTTCCTACTTCCCTTCCCTACTGTCTTTTCCTGCTTATTGCTGCAGCTGCACCAAAGTTCAAGTGTTGCACATTATTATTTTTTTTTATCTCGTTCATTTTTCGCATTTTGTTTTTTGTTGTTGTCTTAACTTCACACCACGCAATTTCTGCTTAGTATATAAAGGTTTATATATGTATATAATATTTTTTTTCATTTTCGCAGGTGTGCAATGATTTGCTGTTGTTTTTTCGCTGCTTCCGTTGGCTTCCCCTCTTTTTTCAGCTATCTGTCTGTCTGCGCTTTGCTTGTCATAATTATTTGCACTTTACATCATTATCATTGTCATCGTCTTCGTCATTGTCAATTGTCATTTGCATGGGACAGACGACAAAAACAACTTGACTTTATTTTTCTCACCCTTTGGGAACTGTTCCAGAGCCACAGAACCACGCACAGTGGTTCTTTTGGAAATTTTAACTCATGATACAGAAGTTTATCAAAAAAGTTTGTCTCATTTTGTTTTGTTTAAGATAAAAACCATGGTGAAAGGATATTTAATATATATTTATAATTTGAAGTAAAAATTGGTTTTTTTAATGAGACATCATTAATTTTTAAGCTAGATTTTTATGGGAACTTATTTCACTTAAATTTTGTATGTGGATATTCTTTGTTTTTTAAAGCGAAATTCGATTAAAAAAAAAGAGAAAATGCACAATATCCTTAATGTTTACTTTAATTAATTAATAATTTTATTAATTAATTTTTTTTTGTTCAAAAACAGAAAGGCACTCAAAATATGCATGCGCTGCAACATTTTAAATTATAAAAATTGTAGAATTAAGCTGAGCTAAATATTTAAAAATGCCCACTGTGCCGTGCCCTAGAGCTGCAGTTCCAATCGCAACTGCAACTTTAATTTTTGGCCCAAAGGCATCATCTGGCCATAATCAGCAATCAGTGTGGAGCGGTCATTATATTTCTGCCTCTTTTGTCTTTGTGGTCGGCTCCTGTAAATTGCCACTAAAAGTGTTGAAGTGCTGCACTTGGTTTGTCATTAAGACAGTCAGTTGGAAGATGGAAAATGAAAAGAGAATCAAGGGAAAGAAGCAAAGAGGCGTCTTCAACCCTTTATATACTTATAATATTCATAATAAATTATGCAAGCCACTCAAATTACATCATTTTGCTGTGTGGATTCTCCTCGAGTTTCCTGATTTCTTCAACGTCTCCTTCTGCCTTCTTCACCTCTAACTTTTCTGTTCTGTCTTTCCACATGAAACACTATGCTTCCTTTTTTTGTGTTGTTGCTGGTCAGAAAGTTTGCAAGGAATTTATAATATTATTTAAAAAAAACCGAGTAAAGTTTTTTTTAGGGATAATTTGTTCCTTTTTTAGAAAATAGGATAAAAGGAATTAAATATTTACATATTGTAATTGTACTTTAAAAAAAACTGAGTAAAGTTTCTTTTTAGCGATAATTTGTTGCTTCGTGATCTGAAAAACTTTAACTGCTTTTACAGAAAGTAGGATAAAAGGAATTAAATATCTACATATTGGAATTCTTGTCTCTTTTTTTTTTCAATCTGTTGTCTTTTTTCTATCGATCTATTTTTATATTTATCACTGGTATTTTAAGATTCTTTAAAAAAAGTGGCCTTCAATTTAAAAGATATTTCTTGTAGATTCTCTCTGGCTCTTTTATTGCCAACTTTAATATGCATTTAGCCATTTATTCGCTACAATTTGCCAAGCTCAAGATTCCCATTTCAGTTGCAAGGCAAGACTATAATTGAATAATGATTGTTGCGCCCCCTTTTGGGCCAACATGTTCTAAACGTGTGTGTAATCAATAAGAACAGAGACACACAACTTGCAACTGCCATTTGAGAAGTTGGCCTAAAGCCAGTTAAAAGTTAACTCGGCCCTTTACTTAGCGCTCTGTGCCCTCCTGTAATGACAAATCGCTTAATTAAAATGGGCAAACGCCCCAATAAATTTGCAATTGCACACAAAGAGATAGAGAGAGCTAAAAAGAGAGATAGAGATGAAGAGCGAGCTAGAGAGACTGAAAACATTTTTTGTAGTGATGTGAATTCAAACTAAAAGTTGACGGATTCAAATGTAAACCTCGAATTGTCTTTAATCGTAAAAATACGACAGAATTATCGATTCATTGAATTTTCGTTAAAATTCTTAAATATTGAATAAATTACATTCTTTTTTTTTTCAATATTTGTAGGAATGTTGAATGTTGTTGATTCAATAAATCGATGGCTTCGTATTTTTTTTCCGATAAGTCGATGTTTCTTAGTTTTAGGATTTACTTATAAATTTTTGTTTTTTATCATTTTAAAAAATTATTAAATTATTTCTTCATTTTCATTGAATTTAAGAGAATTTTTGTAATCAACGATTTATTCCACTCTACTAATCGCTAAGAGTATATCGATATTTAAGTAAATACCAGTATATCATTTAAAAGCAGAAATAAACAAAAAAAGAAATTAAATTCATTTTTCTGATAATAATGAAAACCATACATTTTTACTTTTTTCATATTTAAAATTGCTTTGGAACCAAAATTTGTTTAGTTCTATCATTTTTACTTTATACCTATTTAGCAACGTTCTCATATCATATATTCATCTATTTTTAAAAATATGTTTGAAATGTCAAAATGAAGGTCGTTTCTATTATTTTGTCCATCACTGTAGCTGTATTTTCACATCTCTAATTCTGTTGCCTCTCGATCAGCGCTAATAATTGTCTATAATTTTAGATAATTTATTACAAATGCTTTCAGCAACATTCTCGCTTGTTGCAGCAACATGTTGTTGTTGTTGTTGCTGCTGTTGTTGCTGTTGTTGTTGTGACTATTGCAGTTGTCGTCATCGTCATCATCGTGTGCGTGTAATCGAAACCAAGTCGAACCGAATCATTGATTTCCTTCGCATTTCATGAGCTTCGAATAAAAAAAAAAAAAAGAAACGAAGACAACATATTGACGACGCATCGATTTCACGCCCCTTTCTACCGCCCCTTTCCCCTCTTACTTGTCTTCTGCTTAGCCTGCAGACTGAAGACGACTCTTCTTAGATCTCTGGCAACTGCAACAGTTTGTCCATTTGCTGAACTGGTTCTCAAGTCAATGTTTAGTCTGGTTTTGTTTCACTTTTCTCAGTAGTTATAACTACTTTTTTTCTCTATACCCTGTAGCTAATTATAATGGGGTGTTATAGGCAAAAGAAATTAAATATTATTCAAGAAACACAAGAGATATTTATAGCAAGGTATATTGTATGATTTTATTTGGGGAAAAATTCTATTTTTGTTAAAAAAAAACTTGTATTTGAGCATATTTTTTCTAAAAAAATATAAGTGTAGAAATAGAGAAAAACGTCAATTTTTGTTTTAACTATTACTACTTTTTTATTGTTGCTCTTAGTTTTTGCAATTATAATACACTCAATTTTTGTTTTTATTTTCTATTTATTTTTAACATATTTATTTAGGGTTTATAAATCAATTTATTTGAATTGTTTTATTGAGAAATTCTGGCATTAAGATTCGAAATTTCTGATCTTTTAAGATTGCGGTAGGTTGGGAATTTAGCCAGTTTATAGATTCAGTTACTGAGTAACTTGAAGTCGAGCATTCTATGTGCAATTTGTTTGTTTTCCTTTTTTTCTTTTCGTTCACATGTGCTGGTTTATTTATTTTTTTTTAGAACTCGCGACTGCGACTTTGTCTGCGTCTTTAGCAGCAGCTCTTCCCGTCTCTCTCTCTCTCTCTCTCTCTCTCTCTCTCTCTCTCTCTCTCTCTCTTGCTGCTCTGTTATTCTCTTTCATTTTGAGACATGGAAGTAAAACTAAATTCATTGAACTTTCGCATGAAAATGCTCTCAAGGTTATCAACTTTGCGCCTTGTCCGGTTGGCAATTGTGAAACGACAACAACAACAACTGAGAAACAACAACAACAACAACTGAGAAACAACAACAACAACAACAATAAGCGAGAAACGATGACGACGTTGAACGACGTGTTCTCTATGGTTTAGAGACTTTTGTAGGGTACATTCAACCTGTCATTATTATTATGGCGATCACTTGTTACGCCCTGTGAATTTTCCCCTTACCTTCCTCCTCTTCTTCTACTTATTTTTGGAATAATTTAGAATAAGTGAAAATAAAATTATTATCTTCTTCAAGTTTTAAAGGAATTATTCTGATGTTTGATTTATTTCTTATTAAATTGTTTAAGCAAAAGATTATAATTTATTTATAATTTAATTTACCTATAAATTTAAATTATAGTTTTGTATTAAATCTTAATTTCAATATTTTTCAGATTAGAATTCTTTCTTTTCTTCCCTTCCTTTATTCATCTTCTAATTTTAAGGATTAATGTTAAATTAATTCTTTTGTCTTCTTGTTGAAAACATTAACTTTTAACATTTTTATGTTTATAGTTTAATTCTAATCTTTTCTTTGCTTCCGTTTCCTCTCCCCTTAAAATGTTGCTTTTTTCATGCAATTTGTCTTCACTTTTGAACATATTTGTTTTTTCAAATATTACAATTGAAAGAGGGCACATTAAGTATGCACCATATTGTGTGTATTCTCCCTATATCAATAACTAATTTTATGTGCTCCTAAACACATTTTTCTCCATCGCATTCAACATTTTTCCCATGCTTTTAACCTTCCCTTGCTGCATGTTTGTTACATGTGTGTGCTTTTCTCACCCTTGACGCAATTTTTGATTTGATTTAAGGCCGCACATTAAAATGAAATGGTCTCACTGTCTCTCTCTCTCTTTCTCTTCACAATGACAGCTTTTTGAAATTTAGTGAGCACACAAAAACAATTTTGGGTTGTTTGTTGTCCCTTAGCCCCCTCTTACTTTGAATACACTTAATATTGAGGGTATTATGATTACAATATTACAATTATAATAATTCTAATAACAATTGTAATAAGAAATAATAATTATTATAACAATTACAATTATTATAATATCACAACAAAAACAATATTACAAAAAATTAATACACAGAACACAGAATTGAATGAAAAGTGGTCTTACAAACAAGACATTTTTCTCTTAGAAATTTGCTTCTTTTTAAATTTTTTTTTAATATATTTTTTTTTATTTCTATAAAAAAGGTCTTGAAAATTCTGGTTGTTTTTCTTAAAATTAAGAAGTTTAGTACAATTAAAATTAGTATAGGAAATAAAGTAATATTTGGTGTTTCAAAAGATTTTTTTTTTTTAATAGTTACTTAATGTCATATCTTATAAAATTTATTTTAAAAATATGGAAATGTAAATAGATATTTTAACCAAACGAGTTTGAATTTATTTCGTTTATGTTTTTATTATCCTTTTTTTTTATGTTTTTTCAATGTTATTTCTTATAAAATTTATTTGAAAAATGTGCAAATGTATCAAAAATTCGGCATGTCTAATATTACTTTTCTTTCTTGTTTTTTATTGGCAATCATTTATCAAAATATTGGCACATTAATAAACGAATGCAAAAAAACAAAAGACATATGAAGTGGAGGTAGGCAGCGAATTTAGCTAAAGAAAGAGTGAGACAGGGAGAGCGAGTGAGACAGAAAGAAGAGGTTACATTTAACCTTTGACCGTAATATAAATATTATTTATTTAAAATGCTTTAAAGTCTCTGCTGACTGTGGAACTCGACATGTAATTACACATTTTCTGGCAGCCCAATTCAAAAGCAATTTCATATGCAAGACCCAAAGTGAGTATGGGAATGAGTACGAGTGTGAGTATGAGTGTGAGTATGGGAATGAGTACGAGTGTGAGTATGAGTATGGGTACACGTTAAAGTAGTTGAGTGCCTAGCCATAATTACGTGGTATGTTGTTGTTGTGTCTTATTTGTTAACCAAACTTTTCGCTGTTAAACAGCATAATTACATGCCACACACAATTGCAACTTCGTGTTTAACTCATTTCTCCACTTGCAACTGCAACTGTGAGCTCTAAAATGCAACCAAATGTTGAGCAGGTAGACAAGACACGAAACGAAGTATTTTTTTTATTTTTATTTTTTTTTTGAGTCTAACTATTGCGTGTCAGGAGTTGATGTCTAGTCAACGGACTGTCTTCTGTTCTCTTCTCTCTCCCCTTCTCTTCTCCGCTCTTTAGTTCTGCCTGACAGCCCTTTCAGTTGTCTAACTCCCTGGTGTACACACATACAGTGTGTCAAGTAATTGTCTTGACCATGTTTGAGTTTAAAAACATGAAATCGTTTGAGATACAGACCGAAAATAAACGTTTTTTTTTTGTTTCCATTTTTATTATGATTCAAATTGCAAATTATGCAAAATATATATAAAAAATACTATATAATACTCCAAAAATAATAATATAAAACATATAATATAAAATATAATAATATAAAATATAATAATCTAAAAATTTTTGGTAAAAAAATTTAATTATTATTTTTAAATTTGATTATGAGAATAAAAAAAAGGATCACAAATTTAATTAAAAAAAAAACATTATTTTCCTAATTTTTAAAATAACAAACAAATTTATAAATTTGCTTCCTTGTCAAAACAGTTCCCCGACATACTGTGCTTTATTGTCTTACTATTTTGTTGTATTTTGAATTTGGAATGCCAGACACGAAAAAAAGAAAACGCAAAGAAACAATTTCAAAATACAGGTGCCATCGTCTTCCTGTCTATCTACTTACAAATGTAAATGTAAAACCATTTAAACCCATTTTGAATGCCGCATTTCAATCAAAAACATTTGTTTTGTAAAAGTCTAGCACGATTCAATTTTTATAGATAACAAGAAATTTTGTCCAAATGTGCAGTGTGTAAATCGTAGAATACAAATCAATACGAATTGTTCAATTTCTATGTATTAAACTTTTTTGTGGGGTTAAATTTTCAGTTTAGAAGTGTCCGATATGAATTTAAACGATCAAGCTAAAATAAAGATAATAATGGCTATGATTTTAGAAAGTTAGTATGAGTGATTCAAGCTCTAACCCAAATAAGTAAGATATATTAAGGAAATTTATTAAATTTAACAAGCGGATTAGGTTGTCGTGCTCCCATTTATTTATTACCCGTTATTTATTAAATTAAAATTGCTAACAACTTCAATTTATGATTTGCATTTTTTGAGAAAGTATAGATTAACAATGCAAGAGAAATGGGAAGAGAATAACTTTTATAATTGTTTTATCCTTTGAGAAAGTAATTCTACCTTTATGTGTGTGAGATAGTTAAACATGAATCCGGTTTATTCCTTTTTTGGAACAAATCCTTCATTTCCTGCTGCTTCGAGGTTCAATTATGTTGCCTTTATCTAGCTGTTGTCTAATTGTGGCTTCTAACATGGTCGAGTTTTCTGACTACGCCCTTTTCTGACTGTCTGTCTGTCTGCGTGTCTGTCTGTCCTTGATGTCTTTGGCTTGTGTGGCAATGTGGCAACTTCCGTTTCCGCTTACATTACAAGTATTTTATCCATATCGACTTTAAATTAAATGGCAATTAAAATGTTGCTGCTTTTTAGAGTCACAAGCAATTTTTAGTTTAATTTGCTTAAATTGTGAAATAGTTGAATGTGTGTTTAGCAAATTCAAAGCAGCTTAAAGGCAGTTCCGTTCATTCGTTGGCAACGGAAATGCACAAATGCATAATTATAGATATTACGTATACGTAATGGCTTTGAGCCACGTTTGCTTCGAGGGCTCTTCACATATGAGAAGAAACACACGCACAGCGACAACAACAACAACAACAACTAGAAACAACAACAACTGAAACAACAACTAAACTAAACAGGAAAAGGCGTCGAAAGTAAACTTGGCTGACAGGCGACAAAATGCAATGAGCAGAAATCGTGCAAAGAGGCAAAAAAAAAAGTTGGAAAGAGAGTTTAGAACTTGCAACGGTCGAAATACCGGTTTGACCATTTGTTAGACACAGTAAGAAAATAACACAAAGACTGATGAGTTTGTGATAATGTCTGTTGAATGCAAATGAAAATAATTGAATAAAACTAGGAATGTCATACAGTGATGCTAAAAATACCGACACCAACACCGTATTGTTGGAGAGTTTGCTGAAAGATTTCACTCGATTTGTTAATAAAACACAGAACATATTCAGATGCAGTGTTTGTATATTTTTTTTAAATTATTTTATTAGTTTTGTATTTTAAGTTAGATTTTGAAGTGAATATCGATATTTATTGTATTTCAGATTATTCAGGAAATTTGTTAAATACTGTTGAATAATATTTTAATATTTTTAATTATTAAATATTATTTAAGTATTTATTTTCGAATATTAATTACTGGTCATCTAATAGTCGAGCATTTCGACTCAAACGTTTTTACTTTTGATATTGTGACTGTTTATTTACTTAACTATTTATTTATTTTGCATTTGTCGTTTCTCTCTCTCTTTCTAATTCGTTTTTCTCTGTCTCTTGGACGCAGTTAACTTGTTAAATTTAAAGGATTTTTATTTCTAGCTGTTGTTGTTGTTGCTTAAGCAAAAATACTGGAATTGTTGGTGTTGTTAGTTGTTGCTGTTGTTGTTGGTTGTCTGCCTTTTGCTTTTGGCCCGCTTTAATTTGGTAGTGTCTGCTCTAACGGCTTTGCCTGAGATTTGATACTAAGCTGCAATTGTAAACAGTTATAATTATACGACTGCCAACTGGCGAATAGAGGCGAAGGAACCGAGAGGGAGATTGGGGAAAGGGGAAGGAGTGCAAGTGGGGTCAGAGAGAGAGAGAGAGAGAGATAGTTATAGCGTATATAACCTCATCAAAACTAATCAGCAATCAGCGTGGCAACAAAAACAAACAACAATCATGATGGTGATCATAATGATTTTGGTGATGATGATAATGATCGGGGCAGTTCAACTTTTTGTACATGTTAGCTGTGCTTGAATTGAAAACTCGCAGAAAAGATAATAAAGCGAACTTGACTGTGAAAGACCCTGTACTCATTAGTTACAATCGAAACCAAATCTAAAAAGTTAAATTTTAATGCGTAAAATTGTTTTGTTAATTAACTTTATTGAAGAAACTTTTGGGATGAATTCAAAATTAACATAAAATAAGGAGATATTGATGACAATTTTATTTAAAAAATTATTTAAATACGTTTAATATACAGTGTTGGCAACAATAATTGAAACGAGAGTCATTTTAAACCAATTATTTAATAATATGATAAAAAGCTAATCATAAATATAGAAAGCCGTTGTTTTGTTAAACATTTAAACATTGCTAAATATGAATTAAGTACAAATTATGAAAACCAAAAATTATTTTTTCCAAAAAAATTTAAAAAATACAAAAACAAAATTATTATTTCTATTATATTTTTTTATCTTTATAAAGTAACTTATTATGTTTTTCTTTACTTTTGAAGTATAGAATGTTAAAAAGCGTATTAATTAATTACACAAATGCAGAGAGAGAGAGAGAGATAGTGGGTAAGTTGGGCAGAGAAAGCGAGATAGAGAGCGGGAGAGTAACAAAACATTAACGTCATACAAATATGCTGAAGAATTAAAGTACAGTTGCTGTATTTTATAGCCTAATCATTCCTCACAATCAATACTATATTCTTATTGTCGGGTATTTGAGAGTTGTGCATAAATAGACACTAAAATTCTCGTATATTCTGTTCTCCACTGTTTTTTTGAGTACTTGGCTCTATCGCTCGAAAAATTGATGGCTAATTAGTTGGCATTCAAAATTGCAGTGCCAGAAATGCGGGTTGCGTCCAATCAAACGATGTTGATGCCTGATGCTGATGACTGGTAATTGCATGTTGGCCCAAAACACAGCCCGTAACATGGCCAACATAAGTTTGTTGTAGTTTTTGTTGTTGCTGGCTCAGTTGCAATTAATCATTGAGAGCATATAGTACACAGTAAACTTCATTCATTCATTCAAATACTCAGCTAGAAGTAACGCCCACAATGCGAATACAACAACAACAACAACTGTGAAAACAAGAACCAGAAACAACTTTTATCGATTTGTGAGCGACGACAACGTTGAAAATGTTGATTTGTAAATGCATTTTGTTTGTTTGCTGCCACTTTTGCCTCGAAGCTTGTTTAATTAATGAGTTTAAGAATGTTTCTTTCTCTCTCTCTCTCTCGCTCTCTTACTCACTGTCTCTCTCATTCCCACATTCTCCAGCAAACATTCGCTGACACTTTAAATGACTTTTTTTTGCCAGCATTTTTTGACTATTTTAATACTTTTTAATAATTGATATCACATTTTTTAGTAACTTTTTAAAATATTCAAGCATTTTTTTAAATCTCTCTCGCACATTCTCAAAATTAAAATTCTAGGACACATTAAATTATTTTGCCGAATCTTATTCACAAATTTTAATACAAATAGATTTCATGACGTTGTAAAATTAAAAAGTATTTAAAACTATTGAATTTTTTTTTATCACATTGTAGACTTTCTGTTTTTTACCTCCATTAATATCATTTTTTATTATTATTACTGATGAAACGTGACATGAAATAAATTATGACTACACATGTCTACCTAAAAAACTGTGCTCATTGAGTTTTTTGGCCAAAAGTGCCGACCAAATGGCGTAACGATTTCAGTTTACAGACTTACGATTTGCAATCTATAGATTTCCCCAGTTTTTCCTCTGCCCCGAAGTCAGTTTAAACGTTATTTATGACACTTGCCACATGATTTTCCGTCTAAGACTTGTTAACTGCCCCCGACTCTCTATTTATGCCGACTATATACTTTATTAACAATTTATGGATTATTCGTAATTAAAATGTTTTTCTTTATTTCTTTTTTTTACTTGCAGGTAAGCAAAGACTTGAAATTGATTGGAATCCCGTTTAATTACCGAGTGATAAGTGTGAGATTGGTTATTATTATTAAGATCAGTTTAGTTCGTGTTGACACAGAGAGAAAGATTGATTAAAATTTAGTGCAAATCAATATTTAAGATAATAAAAAAAAAACTGTTATTCTTATTTCTAGTAAATCTACAATTCTTGTACTTTGTCTAGCGAATTGAGATATTAGTGAACAAAGAACTAAAAAAAAATCTTAACTAGGTAATAATCTAGTCACAAAAACATTTCCATGCCTCAAAGGTTCTGACATTCAATTTTGTGACGAACGATATTAAGTTTAATTTATAAATGATTCTTAACAAACAAAAATTTGACATTCGACTCATTCGTATAAGGTTATTTTTATTAGGATCATTTGGTGAAATGTGCCGAATGTAAAATTTGATTATTAAGAATTATTTATATATTAAATCTAATATCGTTCGTCACAAAATTGTTTCTGAATTGTAAGGCTTTAAATACGAAATTCTTGAATTTTTCGCTTAGTGTAAGGTAAATATAAAGCGAATTTTAAAATCTGGAACTGATCTAGACTAAATAGCAATATCATGATCTAAACTTCATCATTGCTATGATCATTATGATTATAAGAAACAAATCGTCAACGTGCGACGTTGTCATTACCTTTTTTGTTTTCTTTAAATTTTTCGTTTTTTTTTTGGTCGTTGTCAGTTTCTTATCTTATCCACGACTCTTTGGCTTTAGTGAGTGATAGAGAGGGAGAGAGAGAGAGAGAGATTGCAGTGTGGAAGTAGAGTAGAGAGAGAGCGATTGTTTGATTTTGTTATATGGGAATTTATTTGCCTAACGCACAACTTGAAATGACTAATTTGGTTTTGATTATTTGACTTTTACGTGCACATTTCTCTCTCTCTCTCTTTTCTCTCTCTCTCAGTGCAATGAACTTTGACTATTCTCTTGTATTTAGCTGTGGTTACGATTCCCTTATCTGTCAGCAACCCAAATTCTAGGGTTGCTAATGGAAAGAACTAGTAAATATTTGAAATTGTAGGTGATCCTTTTAGATACTTGATACAACACCCCAGTGAAAGACATAAATCAATTGAAAATGAAGACACATATTTAGGTAGATAACGTGGGAACTCTTGAGAATTTTTATAGTCATGATTTTCAAATAAATATTGAAATAGTTTTTTTATTTATATACTTTCACTTATTTGAAAACTTGAAGTTCAATCTAATTTTTTGTAATACAAATTAAATACATAATCTTAAATGGATAGGATAACTTTAGCAATAGTTTTTCTATTTATTGAGATAAAATCTTTTTCAAAGATGAAATTTAATCGGATTTGAAAATCTCAATAAAACTTGAATGTCAAGTTGCAGTTCTTTAAAATTAGTTCTTACAATGTAATTGTGCAACTTGACAATGAATACAAAATACAGCGAGCTAAAAATAGAAAATCAAATAATTTACAGGTGTATTTCAAGGCAATCGACTAGTAAATACCCTGTGTTAGGCTGTGTAAAAGTAATTTGTAGAGCTTTCAAGTAGTAAATTCTAAAGACAAGCACCATTATTTATATTCATATATTTTATTTATGCTTATAAGAAGTTTATTAGGATATGAAGTGTGAACTCAAAGGCAACAAATTTATAAAACAAAATTAATAAAATTTGAATACAGAATGAATTTAGAGGCCAAATTATGATCAATATTGAAATTAGGTGTGGTCACAGTATTCCAAATAGATAAGCGCGCAATTCTTCCAATTGAAAAACCTAGCCCCCAATTTCGTTTATACATTTTTTAGTGAGATGTTTTCTTGTCAGGTTTCTTTGCCATGTTTTTCTATCCTTTTATTTTTATCAACTAACTGTTTGAGACATTGTCGTCATCGTCTGCTTGTGGCATGCCCCAAGAGCGCACTGTTCCCAAAAAAAAAGGGGGAAAAAAGAAAAGAAAACAAATCATAAATAAATACATACTTATATCAAAGTGTACGTAACATACGTACAACAATAATAACAATAACAAAAACAACTGCAAAATGCACTCTTTCGTGTCATGAGATTATGATGTGTTGTTGTTGTTGTTGTCGTTGTTGTTGTTGTTGTTGTTGCTGCTGCTGTTGACAACGCGTTGACAACAATATAAAAAACAGCTACAACAAAATGCATAGAAATAAAAGAAAGAAAGACAAACTCACATTGCAATGACAACCAAGACAACAACACTTACAACAACAACCAAGACAACAACACTTATAACAACAACAACAACCCATCATACAACAACAACAACATGGACAAGTTGACGTTGTAATTTGGCTCGTGGTTTTTTTTCTTTTGCTGACTTCTTTGTCAAGGTTACATTTTCATTTGCAATTCATGCACAAGTCTCTCTGTGTACACTGATGGTAAAAACTAATGGAAACCACACATAAATAGTTATTATGTAAATATTATGAAATTTAATTTAAATTTAAATTTAAGCAATTCCTCTTGTCATAATAGGTATATAACAGCACATTAAAATTGATTTTGAGAATTATAAAAATTCATGACAAAATATATGTATAAAGACTTTCAACTTTCATAACTTGCCGAAAATGGATGCGATTTTCCAAGGAAATGTTATTTTGATCATTGATTTGTCTCAAAGTTCTGCACTCAAATTTAAATAATTTTGTTAAATTTATATTTTGACTGCTAATATCGATAGTACATATTATTTAATTATTTAAATTAATTATTATTTCAAAATAGTTGCTCTAACTCATTTCTATTGTAAATTAGTCATCGTTTTGGTATTTTGTATTAATTATATCTGTGTATTTTTATACCCGTTACTTAAAAAGCAAATAAAAGGGGATATTGCGTTCGTTTCAATGTATGTAACAGGGAGAAAAAAGCATCTCCGACCCTATAAAGTATCTATACTCTGGATCAGCATCAACAGTCGAGCCGATATAGCCATGTCCGTCTGTCCGTCTGCCGATATAGCCATAAAAGTCAGAGACTATAAGAGCTAGAGCATCGAAATTTGGACACACTTCTATAAACTCCACCACACGCACAATTCTCAAGATAATCGGATTTTTTTACTTATTTCCGTTAACCCTTTCATGGATTAGTCCCATATAAGGGCCGAGTTTATTAGGAGTTTAAATCCAATGAAAGGGTTAGCTATTATTATTACCTATTATCCTTCTAAATCCACACACCACCACCACCCACAAAAAAAAAAAAAAAAGACCCCCCCTCCAAACCAAAAAAAAGTAAACAAAGTTTTAACAATTAATGCCTAAAAGAATGCAATAAAAATATTTAAAATTTATTTAAATAAGAAACGGGTATCCTATAGTCGGGAGCTCGACTATAGATTTTCCCACTTGTTATTTTTAGTCTCTCATGTTGCTAAGGTCAAAAGTGCGTCACACACAGAATTTCCCTTGCCATTTTCACACACTCACACACACACACACACACACCCCTTCCCCCCACACACACACACATGTCATTGACTTTGTGTTGTGCCATAAATTATAAACACAGCCATAAAGCGAATAACAAGCGACTATTTTTATATTTATTTTCAACTCAAATACAATACATAAAATTTTATTTACTCATGAATTATGGCAAGTTTCATTTTGTTTTTAGACTTTGCTTTTCATAGTTGTTCTTGTTTTGGTGAATTCTATCGCTGCCCTCTGCATTTTATGGCATTTAACGACAATTTTGATTGTCAATTTTTATGAGCTTTTAATGCACACAGACAACATGAGGGGGGCGTGAAGTGGGGGGGGGGGGAGAATAGGTTAGGGACGATGACGCCGCCCACACGCACAGATTTTATCATCATCATTATTAAGCGAGAGGAGACACATGTCCACTTATTAGCCGATTAGTCAAAGAGTGAGCAGGATTATGAGATCGTCACAAAGTTTGTCTGCAAACAGTAAAACTTGAAGACACCAATAAGAAATAAATAATAAATCAATAAATAATTTAGAACTAAATAAATCGCTCGATTTTTTAACTAGGAGGGAAGTAAAAATTGAATCTAGGTTTAAAACACCTTAAAACAACATCATTACATTTTATGCGTGTCCGAGGCGAAATTAACCGTTATGCATGTTTCTGTTTTTCGGTAAAAGAGTTTTGTTTCGGCAACGGTTTTAGTTACGTCTACCAATTTCAATCGGTTAATACCGGTTGACGATTACGGTTATGGTTACGGTTTTAATCCCGGCTAATAAAATTATTCCGAAATTTAGTTTATTTAAATTTACTTAAATAAAATGTTACTTAAAAGTTTTTCAGTTTGGTTTTCAGGTTTTTTTTTTGTTGATATTTGTATAAAAATCGGTACAGAGTCTCAGATCTCAATTATAATTTTTATTTGTAGTAATTTCATAGTTGATATCAATATTATATCAATATTTATTTATACTTGTCATATTATTGTTATATTATTTTCGGAAGTTTTATTTTTACAACTGGGCATTTAACAGTCTAGCAGCTCGACTTTCTCGTTCTTATGTGTTTTTTTTTTATCTTTATTGTATCGTTTTTTATTTGAGTATTTTTGGGCGTCGTACACTTGACACAATTCTCGAAACACTTTTCGAAATAGTTTAAAAATAAAATATTGACGGCGACAGCGCTGCCCATCAACTGATAGGGGCAAGGGAGCTTTAGAGTAGTATCGAGAAAAAGTGAGAGAGAGAGAGAGGGGAGATGCAGCAGAGGCGTGTGAAGCGCGCATAAAATTAAATTTAGGCACGAACGTCGACCACATGGCGCGACGCTGACGTTGACGCTGGCGTCGATGAGCTTGGCAGGGGAGCAGCAGCAGAAGCAGCGAAAAAGAGAGAGAGAGAGAGAGAGAGAGGGAGCGCAACTTGGGCAAGGTCATTAAACCACACAAAAGCTGGCGGCAGCGACTGCGGCAGCGGCAGCGGCAGCGCTGTCGCCTCTGAGGTAGCGTCGCAATCGTCATCATTATCAGCATTTGACTTTGCTTGCTCAGCTGTTTAATGTTTGTTGTTGTTTTTGTTGTTGTTGTTGTTTTATTTTGTGTGTTGTGTTGTTGCTTTGCATTTGTTTTGCTTCTATTTCCGCTTACGTTGCATTTTTCCAAGACATTTGTTAGGCTGGAAAAAACATTTGAGAGCAAAGTGCAGCGGATTTTCATTGTTTAATATCTATTTTATTTCCAACTTTATATAAAAATTTATATAATCAAATTTAAGTGTTAAATTAAAAAATATTTTCTAATTTAATATTTAAAACATAAATTTTTTTTATTTATTCAATTGTGAATTTAAATGATTTTAATTTAAATTGTGTTCAATTAAATTCTTTTTCTTATTTTCGGTTTTTTTAAGTTGTTTGTAATAAATACAGTATGTTAGGAAATTGTTTAAAACAGAAAAAAATCGACTTATTTAATTTTTATTTTTCTACCAATAATATAATATTCCATCTAAATGTCCCGCCTACTTTATATAAATTTGCATCTGAATTTAGACTGAAACAATGCTTAATTTATGCATTTTTAAACATGTTTTCAATTGTATTTTTCACCATTTGGATTGGGATTGAATTAAAATAGAAACAAAAATGGAATTTTGTTGTGACATTTTGAACAGAAATGTCTGAGAGTGTGGGAAAATATTATTATTATTCCAATGGCGTTGACACGTTTCTGGCATAGTTTAAAAGTAACTATTTTTGACTTTGGACTTTGATTTATTTTAGTAGTGTGAATTGCAGATGAGCTTATGAATCAGCTGTCGCAGTCGCTGCCTCTGCTGCTGCGCTGTCTCTGCTGCTGCTTAATGCAAAAGCTGACAGCTCTGTTGCGTTTTTTTTTGTGCGCATTTTGTGCTTAATTACACTGACAAAAAAAATATGCTTTGCTTAATTAAACACTTGGATATACAATTTTGCATTACCATACTTTATATAAAAATTATAAATAACTAGTTGAAAAAAAATCTTAGTATAGGCTTACTTTATGTTATTTTTTTTTCGTGTAGGTTTTCTCTCTCTTTCTCGCTTCAGAGTCAAAGTCATCTCTTGAAGCTTTTTGGCCTCAGGTGCCGCCTTTTACACAAAAATGTCAAAAATTTCAACGCTTAAATGAATTCGCTCATTAATTAGGCAAACAACGTGAGTAGCGGAAAAGAGAGGGGAAGGCAGAAAGGAAGGACAGCAGAAGGGAGGAGGGAAGAGGCTTAAGTGGGCGAGGAAAAGAAAAAACCACAGCTCGTGGTTGCCTTCAAAGAATGAGAGTGTAAGTGGGAGTGAAAAAGAGAAAGAGAGAGTGAGCGAGAGAGAGAGAGGGAGATAGTGAGTAGTTGCTTAGATAATTTGACACTTGATGTTGAAAACCAAACCAAAAGATTGCAACACTTGAAACCAAAGCAACTGAATAACTGATGCTGCCACAGTGACTGCCACAAGAATGCGGCCAAGGACCAGAAGCTCTAAATGCTGTGCAAATGAGAAGCTTTATTTATATAAATAAAAATCAAAATTTAATACGAGAAATTCCCTAACTCATTAACGAAGTAAACTCTAAAAATAAAATAATTAAAGTTATTTTTAAACTTTTAAACAGAAACTGAAACTTGGAAAATTAATTTTTATTTTAAAACTGAAAAAACAACTTTTTAAAAATAAGAAATTAATATTAATTAATAATATTGTTTATAGCAAGTAAATTCAAGTAATTTTTAAATGTACGTTTAAATTGGAAAACCAAAATTTTTGTCCAAAAAAATTCATTACAACTTGTTGTGGCATCTGTTGAAAATGTTGTAAGTTATTTGTTATTTGTTTTTTGATATGCTAATGTCGTCTCTAAAAGTCTCTACCCACATCAGAGCTAAGAGTCGAGAGTTTACTGAATTACCCACGTTTTCTAGTTGCTTCTTTGAAAACTTAATTAAATATTTAAATGCGAGCACAACAAACTAACAAACTAAGAAACCAACAGCAACAAAAAGAAAAGGAAAAAAGTCAATGTTGTTACCAAATTGCTTGTGACTCGAGCTGCTTATTAAGTTTTTTGTTTTGCTCGGTTTTTACTTGGCCAACATTAAGTTGCCAAATTGCTGCCACAAACAACTGCTAACAAGCAACAACAACAGCTGTTAAATACAACAACTTAGCATTAAGTTATGTATTAGCTTGAAACCAGAAAGAGACAAGAAAATAACTCACTTTTAAAGTAGAGCTTTTAAATTTCTTAATAGTTTGGCAACATTTTATAAACATTCAAGATTTTTTGGGATAGCTTCATTTCAGTTCTGATCAGGTTCAATAGACATTTTAAATTGCGAATAATTGAAAGGTAGCAAAAACAACTATACAAATAACAGCGTCGAAGTAAACAAACAAAAGTAAAGAGAAAGACAAATAGAAAGAGATAAATACAAATATAAAAATTATATAAAAATGATTATATAAAAATTAATGAGAAGAAAGAGCTTTTTAAAAAAATCTCTTAAAATTATAAAATAAAAAATATTCAATTGAAGTTTTTTAAAAAAGTTTTAGGATCTTTTTGTTAGGGTATATTTTGATTATTACAGGGTATTGCACTTTTTAAAATATGCGTGGGAGCATCAAATTCCAAGAACTTCAAGTTGAGTGTTAAATTAACAACATTTTAGGAACTTGAAGCGAGCTTTAATAAGTATTTTTTTTTCTTTTTTTTTTGTGAGGCGAAACAAAAAACGTTGAAATTACGAGTATTTCCTTCTCTGCCTTTGGCACGATCATTAAGCAGCTGTTGCTCATCAGTTGTTGTTGTTGTTGTTGTTGTTGTTGTTGTTGTTGTTGTTGTTGGCATTGCATTCAATCATCAATCAAAATTTTGTGCTGTGCGTGCGAAGGCAACTCTGTGGTGGCTTTAATGATGCAAAAACGATGTCGACAGTGGCTGTGAACGGAAAGAGAGAGAGAGAGAGAGAGAGAAAGGGAGAGTGAGAGTCAGAGTGAGAGAGAAAGGGGAAAATGCAAACTGCATCTGAAAAGTGCACCTAAATTGCCAGAGCCTGAAGCCAGAAATGCCTCGAACTCGGACTCTGGCAATCATCAGTCCCTTGAAACTTGGCCCTGAAACTGCCCCTTCCCCTGGCTGTGCCCTTTGCTGTTGCACTCTTTGACTAATCCATCAGCAAATGAGGCAACTGCCGACGGGAGGTTGCACACACATCCGCATACAGTTGCAAAAATGCAATAAAAGCGTTGTTCACGCTGACCCTTGAATACTCTCTTTCTCTCTTCCTGTCTCCCTCTCTCGCTCTTTGTCAGTCGCCTCTTCATTTGGCACTTTTTGCTGCATTTTCAAGTGCGCTTTGCCCAGCAGCAATGGTAGCTCATTTTAGATATATACAATGTTTAGCCCAGTACCAAAAAAGTTTACACAGGCTTATAGATATGTGACCATACCCATAAAACACCTATAAGTTAGAGACTATAGCAGTTAGAGTTACCAGCTTTGGTGCCAATAAAAATTTAAAAAAATTAAAAATTAATTAAAAATTTGCTGCTCCTATCGCACAATAAATGTAAATTTAAAACTACAACAGTGCAATTCGACACAGGGAATATTTGCTATCTTGCGGACGTTTACTAAAAATTTGAAATCGATCGATTTATAAACAGATTAGATAATTGAAATTAGTTTTAATAGTTTAATGCAGTTTCAACGTTGATTAATTGCTTGCACTGCCGACGCAGGCAACGGTTCGAATCTGCCCAGTGACAACCAAAATAATTTTTTATTTATGCTTTATCATAAAGTGCTGTCATTTTTTAAATACGATATTTTTTAAAAACACGTTTTAATTATAATTTTACTTTTTAATTTAATTATTATTTAATTAAAAGTGATTGAATGGATTAGTACTGGCCATTTGGCAGTCGAGCAGCTCTTTCTAGCTACTTGTGTTTTTCTTTTTTAATTTTTTTTTGTCCGTAATTTGTTGGCTACAGCACAGAGCACTCGCTCTCAAAGTGGCCGCGCTTTTCTATCTCTGATTTTTCCGTTCCCCGACCTCCCTTGCTATCTCCGCTTTCCTTTTACTGCGCATTGATGTGCAAAGTTTTTATGACGCATTCGTGATTTCTTCCTCTTATATTTTATTTTTTTTTGTGCTTAATGCTGCACTGCGTCCATTTTGATTTTAAGGCCTTTTGTCCTTGCTTCAAGTGTTGATGGTACTGCAGAAATTTTTTTCTTTTCAAAAAAAGTTTGCTGGCCACTCGAGAATGTGACTGTTAAATGTGGTCAACTTTAAATTAGACTGTTAGATGTAGCAATATTTAAAAAATATTGCTTAGAAAAATAAAAAGTAAATTTAAAACGAAAAAAAAATTTAATTTACAAGTTGGAGATGCGGGGCATCGATCCCCGTACCTCTCACATGCTAAGCGAGCGCTCTACCATCTGAGCTACATCCCCTTGTGGTTATTCGACGACAATAGCTGCACAAGACACCAATCAAAGCTAAATCGCGCGAGAGAGGAAGCGGGAAAGAGCGACAAAGACATGACAAACGATCAGTGGGCAATGCTGCTATGCTGTTCCCACACAGTTTTTATGCGGCGTCTATAAATAAACGCACTCAATAGCAGCTGATTAACAGTTTGGAGCTTTTTTTGAACTTGACACTCGCGCTCTCTCTCTCTCCCGCATGCTCTTTATGCGCCGTAGTTGTTGTTATTGAGTTAATTTCTTGTAGGCAACAGCAGCTGCTTATAATTTGCTTATTAATTGGCCATGTAATTTGCAAAATTACCTTTTATATGAATTTATATGTATTTATATGTATGCGTGTGTGTGTGTGTAGGGTAGCAACTTTTGTTGTCGTGCTCAATTACAGCTAATTAACAGCGCTGTTATTGTTGATTAAATATACACAGAGAGAGTGGGAGAGTTTTTGATTGAGAGAGCAAGAGAGTGGGTAATGTTAGTCAAAAGCTTGCCTTCCTTCTCCTCCCCACGCTCGCTTGCATTATAATATCAGTTGCAAAATTAGGTCACAGCGCATTTGTAGATAATTATGATGATGATGACGATGATGAGCAACGTGTCGAACGTGTTTGTTGTTGCTGCTGTTGTTGTTGTTGCTCTGTGTCAGCTGCTATTGCCATCAGAATTGCAGCAGCATCAGCAGCTGTTTCCCATTTACTTTCAATATGCGTTTTACTTTTTATGCACTTGAAATGGGTATTATAATTTTCTCCGTCAATATGTAACACTCGACATTTTATTAGACATTTAGAAATATCCAAAGATTTCAATGAATTTAATCAAATTATTATTAAAATAAATATTTATTTCTTTTTGATTTGCAAAAAAATCTCTGTAATTTAATTTATTTATTGTAGAAAGCAATCATTTTTGTAATTAATTTGTAAAGCAAGAAAACAGGAAATTTGACTCCGAAAAATGATGTTCTCTGGTAAATATTATTCTATCAAGCATTTTATAATAATCTTTAACTTTCCTTAAACTAAATGAAATTTTTATTTAAATAAATTTGTAAATTAAAGGTTTATAAATTAATTATTTAATTTATATATTTTATTGATTGAAAGAAAACATTTTTAGTTATGGTATTTAAACTTTTATTTGTGAAAAACAATTTTTTTTTATTGTTCAATCTACATATATCGCTCTTAAACAGTATTTTATATTCGACTTGTTGAAACTTTCTTTATGCCTTATCTTACCATTTCCTTCTGCCTCTAAATTGGATTCGATTTGGGTCACAGTCGTCATCATTCTGTGGCATCCTGTGGCAACCTGTGACGTCAGCGTCTCGTCTTCTTATTAACACGAATTTCATTGGTTATCAAATGGCAAACAGCAGGCAGTTAATTTAAGTTTTTATAAAATTGGCAGCTAGGGAGCTTTGTGGTCAGCAAAAAAAAATAAAGAAACCACAGCAGCTGTTTGATTTATATGCAACATTTCTGTTTTTTGCTTTATTATCAGGCGCCAAAATTTTTTGTTGCAACAGCTGCGCACAAAATGAAGCTTAGAGGCTGCTAAATTGTGAGAAATATATTGGCAGAGAGTCTGGTAGATTTAAGACAGCTGTTTAATCGACAACCTTTAGTTGGAATTTGTGCACTTCATTAGCAGCTTTTGTTTTTATAGGATGCCACAAAACAGTTTATATATTTTTGTTGCCTTTAATTTATGGCTTACCTTATATAAGGAAAAAGGAGAAATATAAACACTATTGGCCTAAATACTTGGCGTATGCGTAATGTCATTAAATAATGCCACATATCACACACACACATACCTTCACACACACGCACACATACCTTCACACACACGCACACATTCTCAAACACAACACAAGTCACGTGATTAATCGCATTACTAATCAATACAAATGTCACTCAAGCGTTGACATTTGAGATTTGTGGCCAGTTTCTATCGCATTACGCATACGCACAGTAGTCCCCCCTGAATTTCCCCTCTCCCCACTTGTCAAGAAAACAGTGTTGGCCATTGTCAATTAACTGGCGTGTAAATTGACTTAACCTGCAAATCACCACACAAAAAAACAAAAGCTCCAAAAAACACTAAAACAAAAAAAAATATGGGATAAAGAAAAAATGCAGTTGCGAGCTAGAGATGGGTATGAATATCGATATTGTATACGATACAAAGAGAAACGATACATTTATTTTTAATAAGGAAAATATTATTAGCCTACACTTTTCACATTTAAATTATGCCTAACACATATTGAGACTTTATCTACAGTCTTTAATATAAAAATAATAAAACTAAACCTGAACGAAATGATCTGGGAAAACGAGAAAGTCTGTGAATAACTTTTCTTAAAGTACAACCCAATATAAATGTGTTTTATCATAGTTTACAATGATTACTATGAAGTTATAATATACTCTATTTAACTAAAGGAAATTCATTAGTTTTTTATATACTTTAAGTGAACCGATAGATATTCATATATGATTTAAATTCAATACAACATGATTGATTTTTATTACTATACTAAATTGTCTCAGCTAATTTGGGTGAAAATTTCAGCTTTCTAGGCTTCACCGTTTGGCCTACCGTATATTATCAGGCAGGACAAGTATGTATAGATTAAAAAAACATGCGATAATTTTCACCCAAAATTCCATATCGATGGTATTTTCTTCCAGCAAATTCCCATTCCTAATATGCGCAAACATTGGCACAGATTTTCACAGTCCGTTGACATTTTCCCAGCGCACATTTTTCACATTGTTAGCCCACAGAAATGCGCTTTGGTTATTGGTTTTCCATTTTCCATTTGTTGTTTCGTTTGCGTTTATCGCCTGACACTTTTTGTTGTTTTTGAACAACTGTTGTTCGTTGTTCGCCGTTGTCTTTTGTCAGCTGCTATTCTTGTTATTTATTTTGTGCTCATTTTTTGGCATTACGTCTTTTCATTATCAGCAACCTTTTTAGCTGATATCCGGGCTGACAGTGGGCGTGGTCGCCTTACGTCCCCTGACGCTAATTAATGTCGCGTGTTTCGTGTTTTTCGGACTTAATTCAATGCAAGAAATTCACTAAATACATCACAATGTCCAAAGAAATAGGGTCAACTTGGGGTTAACAATAAAAGGGAAGGAAAAGAAAAAGAAGTAAAAGAGGAGAAGGAACCGGAAACGCGTTGCCATTTCCGTTTTGATTACAGGTTATGGGGCCGAGGACTTTTTCACGTATTTTTCCTAGGCGGGAAATTGTTAACAGGCGTAAAAAGTTGCAGCAAATAAATGAAAGTAGCTCAAAAATGCCAAAAGAAAGTAAATAGTCAGAGCCCAAAGGTTGTTAAAGAAAATAAAGAATAATAAAAAAAAATATAAATAAAAATATAAAAAAATAGTTATAAAAATCAAAGAAAAAGTTCCAATTATGGAGAATTTGACTTATGGAATTATATTCTTTAAGGTTTTTAAGATTATTGACACAGTTGACAGAGTTAGAGAAAATTCGAGTTATGGACGTTAGAGGTTTTATTTTTTTGTTAATATATCTGTCTCATTTCTGTGCTTTTTATTTTGAATTTTTCTGCCCTGCTTTTTTTTAATAGCTTGATATTTCTTGTAATTTAGCATAATTGGGTCTAACAAACAAGCTAAATATGTGCACACAACACATTACACAATCACAAGCTAAAAGTATTCCTCATTTTCATTTTTTTGTTCAAATCCATTCGCAGCTGTTTGCTAATTTCTAACAGCACGACACTAACAAATTTCAAAATCTACTTTATCGCACCGCTCTGATCTCTTATAATATTTACCCAAGCGTGCTCTATTAATGTGCCAAGCGTTGTGTTTTTTTTTTCAAGCAAAATTAATATAAAATATTAAGCAGATTGTAAAAGAAAAAAAAAGTAGTCAGAGTGATGAGCTAGGAGTTGCCCAGTGTTCAACACTCTAAGTTTAATTACTTTGCACATTTTAAGACAAAAGTTTGGATTTTAAAACCTTTCATTTGCATCGAGAAATTTTTGATTACAAATGAAAACTCAATATTTTTCATTATTGAATTTTCAAAATATGTGATGCTTAAAAATCGATACTTTTGGGCAAAAAATTATTTAAATGAAATTAATTAAATTTGAATATTATTGATTTTAGAAATCGTTAATTTCTCGTTAATTTAATATTAACTTAATTGCCTTTACAGCCTTTTTAATTAATTGGATCAGTTTTCTGTTGTAAAAAATATAATATATATTTTTTGTTCATTTTAAATATTTTTATTTATAAATCTAATGTCAACTCATTTTTGAAGCTGGGTTTTATTTTTTTTGGCCATACGATTATGTCATTCGTCAGGAAAAGTACCAGCGATTTACATTTTAATTGCATTTTATTATTGCCAGCAACGACAGCGAGAAATGTCAGAAGAGTACTGAAAAACATTATGATAATCACAGGCATTTCCATAATTTTCCAACAACAACAACAACAAACACTGAAAATAAAGCGAAACAAGAGAAAAATAGAGACTCGGGGCAGAGAGAAATGTTTTATGCATATTTAAATAGTCATAGCGCCAGAGGAAGTTGGATGATTAACGCATATACCAGCAACATTTTGGGAATGTATTAGCTAAGAGAACACGTTTGCCTCAAAATTGGAACCCTTAAAAATTTTTATGAATTAGAATAACTCAGAAATCAAAATTAAAAGAAAATTGAAACAAAAAACACAAAGTTTCAATTATTACTCAATTATTACTTACTCAGAAAAACATTCAGAGTGCAAAAATTAATTAATTGATATAAGCAGGGTATTTAGTAGTCGTTATAGTGTAGATAAAATGCAAGTGTCATTATCGCTTGTGATTATCATTCGAGTCGGGCATTTGATATTATCGTGGCCATCATGACATGTGCATGTTGAATTTACAAATAACAAAACAGACAAAAAAAAAACAAGTCATAAAATTATTTGATATAACCCCTGACTGCTCCATTTCCTCCTTCCACTGTCTAGTCAGTTTTCCGTTGTCCTTGGTGTCCTTTTGTCCGAGTGCCTAATGTGAAAACTATGACGCCAGAAAATGGACATTGACAAATTGCCAGTTGACAATTTGGTCTGCATAATAAACAGCTTCTGAAATGCTAGAAAAAATCTGATGGTAAAATCAGAATTTGTAATGCGTAGAGATAATTTGCATGTGTCTATAATAGGTATTTAATTTTAATGAATATTAAATTGAATAAAGACGCATTTAAATTTAACTACTACTGAAGCGAAATTTAACCTTCGATTTTAGCAGATAACAATAAATTATGAATCCAAAAAGTCTGTTGAAAATTTATTAAAATTGCCAAAACTGAATTCTCACGCCAAAATTTAAATTGAATTGAAATTGAACCTTCGACTTTAGCAGATAACAATTAATCTAAAAAGTTCATTGAAGTTCGTTTTATTTAAAATAACTAAACTAAATTCTCACGCCAAAAACTTAATTTAAAAGCAGTTATAAAAGTCTCTTAACTTCTAAATTATCATTTGAATTGATCGTTAAGAACAATAAATAAATAAATAATTTGTTACTAAAAGAATATTCGCAATTTTGTTGTGCGTCATACGCGTGTTTCTACCCTAAATATATGTATGCATAACACGGGCAGCATCACGACCATATAAATTATTGAGGGCATCTAAAGGATAAAGAATACGCTTTCTTCATTTTGTTACTCTCTATTCTTTATTCTTTACGTGGCTTATCAGCAACTGCTGCAGCTCCTGCCGATGTCTTTCAGAGTCTGTGTGTGGGCATTGTTACAAGTAGTTTGTTGGACGTCATAACTAAATAAATGACAGTCTCTCCCTGGGTTTATTCAAATCTTTGGCCCATTGTTTGGCATAGCACAAATTGCATAGAAACCTATTGAACCTAGTATTGGGTAACGAGTGAAGGCAACCAAGGCAACCTTCAGTTGTCCTCCATTGTTCGCATGTCGAGTGGAGAAATCGCTGTTGGGGTCTTAAAAAAAAATTATTATTAAAGAGCTAGAGATACCAAAATTGTAAGCTGACAAATTAAAAATAAAAATAAAATGATTTTTATTTTAATTTTAAAGCTTTTTAGATGAATAAATAGAGGATCTTCCACTGTGGAGCTTGCTTCCAACAAAAACATATATCTATTTCAAGAGCTAGACACACCAAACTGGTGAACAAAATTATAATTTTACAGATAAAATATTTTGTTTATTTCAATTTTTTTATTAATTTACATTATTATTATTATTATTTTCAATTTAAATGTTTTCTTTTTCTAAACAAGTTCAGGGTCTTTCACAGTCGAGTTTTCTAATACTTTTCTACTAGTTGGAATTCAAATATGCCAATCAGTAAACCACACACACACATACACACGTACATCTACGTAGCTGGGCCATAAATTTGTTTTTGGGGGCCCCACAAAAAATGTTGCACGGATTTAGGCGTTGCCATACTTTACCGTAAAATCCTATTTTATTTTCAATTTGTCAGCAGTGTGTGTGTGTGTGGAGAGTGAGCGTTAAGCTGACAGAGACCGAAACCAAAAATAATATTTATGTATATATAAATTTCTTTTGGTTTCATGGCCATATGCGAAGCTATTAACTTATTAGTACAACGTGGCGTATGAGCAACTTGATAACTTGTGGTTCCTTTTATGTTGAAGTGACTGTGGAATTTGAAGTTGTTAAAGTTGTGGGGCCGTTGAAAAATAAGAAAATGAAACAATGACAGTTTGTCATGTTTATGCCACACTCGCACACACACCCCTGGCAAGGAAAGACGCAGGCTGTCGTAGTCTACACTGATAAGAAAACAATAAATGTTTATTGCAGACACATTTTTTCAACGAAAATTTGTATAACTGTGAAGAAGAAATTTATAAATTTATATTTATATTTATGTGTATTTTTTTATTTAATTAATATTTTTAATTTGACTTTCAAATTATAATTTTCAGAGCATTTGAATAAAAAATGCATGTTAAGAACTAAAAGTTTATAAAATAAGAGGAAAATTTTAAAGTTTAAAGATGTTTTATTATAAAAATCAGAGCATTTATAGTAAGATGGGCATTTTTTGATTTTAGAAGTCTTTGTATTTCTTTTTGCTATCTGTGTACAGTTTCTTTTTTCACTCTAAGAAAAGGCACGCGTTTGCCGCTTTGACTGACAATTCCGGACTGTTTGCAGCAGCCTTGAAATACACACACACATCCACACACCCACTCCCCCACACCCACTCCCCAAATTTTGCCTTTTGTGATTGTCACTGGCATATGAGAAATGTGCTGGGCTTTTACATTTATACTCGGGTATTACGAGTAGTATTTTCATTTTGCTTTCCCGCTCTCTTTTCATCCGTCTTTTAGGGACAGAGTTCTGTTTATTTCATAAGATTGTTGGCGGTTTCCACGCGCTTTTCAACTGACTTGAATTTTAACAAATTATTCGCAGACGCCACAGGAATTTTATTTTCTTTCTTTATTTGACGCATTTTTAATGAGCGCACACCTTGAACTGTTTTGTCACATTTCAGGGACAAAAAGAAATAAAGAGAGAGAGAAAGAAAGACAGAGAGTGATAGAAAGAGAGAGAAATTTGTGAAAAGCTTAGCCAGGTGTATAAAATATATAAATGGCCTTAAAATGACAATAGAAGTTGCCGTTATGTGACTGGCATTGACAAAAAAGCATTTTCACTGAATCCCGGAGATATGCGAAAAATAAAGGAAGGGATGGGAAAAAATTGACATTTAAAGTGTAAATATTTGTATTAAATTATAATTTAAATTTAATGCCGGGTTTAAATAAAAAAATTGGCTAAAATATCAAAAAAAAATTAATAAACCAAAAATTTTATTCCAAACTAAGCACTAAAAACAAGCCCGAAAAGCTATAGCCGAGTTCTCGTTACATAATATAATTGAAAAAAAATTGACTGCATACTTTTGGGCACTTACATTGCTTGAAATTTAAATTAGCCATTACTAGCGTTCTGTTTGGCCGATCTGCTTGCGAATAAGGGGAATGATAGCTTATAATAATAGATAACGTGAAGTACTCAAAAATAATAAATTAAGTTTAAATATTATTATGAATTTAGAAGTTAAATTAAAAGTTGAAATATTATTGACAATTTATAAATTAAATTAAACTAACGGCAAAAAATTTGTCAAGACAAAGTGTAAAAATCTCACAAATTATTTGGATTATAATTGCATAATTAAAGCATAATTAATTTAAAAGTAATCCAACTCAGAGCCATAGCAATAACTATAACCTCGAACAGGGCTCGGACTTCTTTCACTCAATTGTGGCAACACTCGCATCCTTTTTTCGACATTTTATGTTTTGTGTTTTGGCCTCATTCAGTTGATGATGATGATGATGGCCAGGCTAAATTAAGCATGCCAAACACACAGCAAGAAAATCGCTCGAGCATGCAAAATTTGTAGGAAATTTTGGTAGAGACAGAAGTGAGCAGAACAGGGAATACTGAGAGAAAAAGAGAAATCTGTGAGAAATGCTGATGACGCTCTTAAAGGAGCAGCATTTGTAGGCGTGGCTATTTTTGGACAACTGCTGCCGAATCCCACACGTTGGGCGCCATTCATGCTGCGGCTCACGTTGGGCGCCATTTACAAACGCAAAATTAGTTTGCCGCAAAAACGAAACGAATGACGATGGACGTCATCGCCCACATGAAAATGAAAATGAAAATGCGAGCACAGTTGTTGTATCTCCAAATGCCTTCGCCGCTTTTCAAGGGCATCATCATTTATATATCTCCGAGCAAAGTTTTTCATGTGTCAAATGCATGACCAGAGATTTTGCCCATATCTCTGTCTTTGTCTCTTACTCTCTCTCTCTCTCTCTCTCTTTCACTTTTTTGATTTGCTTTCTGCTTTTTTAAGCACGTTTTTTGCTTTGTGCTTTGCAATATTGCCTTTGGCTCGTTATGGGAAAAAACTGTGTCCTGTGGTCGGTAATTTTCCATTATATAAGATGGAAAAAATAATATTTTTTGTATGTTGCATTTGCGTCACAGCCGCGTTGAGCGTGTGTCATAATCAATCAGTTTAAACGTGTGTCTTTTAAGCCAAAAAAAAAAAAAAATGTAGAAGAGTAATTTTCACATATTTAAAATAAAGTTGTAATATGCTTATGGAATTTACATATGCCTAAGTGGGGTAGTTACGAGTTGTTGCCTTTCTTTCACCTTGTCGCTACCTTTTTGTTACAAAATTTGATACTAACCCTTTGGTTTTCTGCTCTTGTTTTTCTTTTTAGGTAAGCTGTTTGGATTATATAAAACTCTGTCCTCCAAAAAACAGAGATAGACAGAAAGAACAAAGTGATTTAAGGGCTAAGTACACTTATACAAAAAACAATCTGCTTAAAAATAAATTCAATTAAACTTATTCCAAGAATTTGACAAAAGAGATTTTAAAATGTTCAAAGAGGAATTTAGAGTACGCGCTTTTTCACAGTGTAGCAAACAAAAATAAATATTTGCATTGGCTGCTTTTGTGAAGAGAAAAGGAAGCAAAAGAAGCTATGTAATTAGGTCGTGAATGCCCCTCATTTATTATGGCCTCAAACATGGCCAATTTTTGGCCAAAATACAAAAGAAGCCATTGGTCATTTTGTGCTCGGCAATTGTGCGACTGCCAAATGATGCATAAATTTATGTCAATTTCTCTTAAACAATTAAAAATCGGCGCACAAAAGCGAAATGAAACGCAAGCAATGTTGCTTCATTCTTTTGCTTCTCCATCTTATTCATTTTTCACCCCACAAACAGCTGCTGTCGCTACCCATTTTTAAATATTTCATGTAATGCCTTTGCAATTTAGCGCTGTTGTCATTTTTCATTCTACATTTTACTTTGCCTACTTTGAGGCGCAGAGCGAGAGAGAAAAGAGGAGAAATTAAAGTGAAATATTGTGGCATGTGCTGGGGCACAAACTTTCCAGTGGCAACGTCTTTATCGTCATTGTTGTCAGCTTTGCTTTTACCGTGCTTTGCTTTGCTTTGCTTCATCATCACAGCTGCCTCATTAAATGGTCAGCTTTATGCTTGTTATTGCTTGTTGTCATTTGCATAGATAAATTACATAAATATCTGACATAATCATTCAATATTATATAAAATATATTTTATAGACTCATGATTTTTGCTTACCATGCTTACCCAGCGCTGAAAGGGAATGTGTAGTTAATGAAAAAGCTGTGCTTAATGATGTTATCAATTTTATATTGACTTTCTGCATTAATTTGTGTAAACTAAATTTTTAGCCTTACCTTATATAGAAATGGGACATCAGTTACTTCCATTTCTTTTATTTATCTGCTGATTTTTAGCCATATGCTATGCAGAAATTGTGACTAACAGCTTTTGCTGATTTTTAGCCTTACCTGATGCAGAAATGAGAGTACATGTCAACTCTATTTGCTTTCTTAGGTGACACAAGTCTTTAAAACTTTTCCACTAGCTGTTTATATGCACTCAGGCATGTTTTTAGTGTTTGGGTATGTGAGTGTGTGTGAGGGTGTATAAAGTCTCGTTTAGACGCCTATATAGTGATGTGCTCAGGCAGGCGCACATAATTTGCCTAGCACGCCCAGAAGTATGCAATCAAAATGGTTTTAATTGATTTTAGTCGACGTCGCGTCGCTTCTCGTTGCCTCTATAAAGTCAATGGACTGCCATGCCAGTCTGAACACACACACACACACACACACACACACACACATATGGTTGATAACACACACAGGCTCAACTTGGCAAATTCTAAATTGCATAAATTTATTTCTTGCCTCGTTCAGTTGTTGAATTGGGTTGCTTTGCTCTCCTCTGTCGCCCAAATGCCACGCCCACCTGCCTGCAGGCCATTTGTAAAATTGATTACGCGCATAAATTGAAGCAGACGAGAGGCGACGATATCAAAATGTTGCCACGGGGGTTGCAACAACAGGGGACAGGGAAAGCAAGGAAGGAAGTTGGGGAATCCTACTGGGTCCACTTTTTTAAGTCTAGTTTTAAATTGAATTTTGTTCACTTTTACGTATATAAAACATATATAAAAAAATTTATGTAATCAAATTCAATTTGCTTTAATTGTGTTTGTTGTTGCAGAGACTCTCTGCTCTCTATCTATCTCTCGCTCTCTCTCTCTCCTGCTCAAAGTTATTTGTCAATTAACAACAGCGAAATGTTGCAATTAATGTTGTGTATACGCACCCAAAGTTATATAAGGGATATAACATACATACATTGGAATCTCCCGCTGGTATTTGGCTTACATTGGTAATTGGAATCGTTTGAAATGCCCCAAACATGCGAATTACGCACCACTTTTGGAAAGGGAAGTATGCATAACAGGCGACAAATGTGTCGAAAGTAAAACGGCAATATCAATCCAGAGAAACGAAATTTAAATTAAGTAAACAAAACTATTAAATAACAAAACGTAGCAGCGAATCTCAAAGTCAATGCTTTGCACGGAAGAAATGAAATAAAAGGATATTCGAACTGTCGCATCGTTACAGTTGACAACGTAAAGAGATAGCAAAACAATAGTTGCAGTGAATGACATCGAAAAGGATCAGCCGATCAGATGCTTTGTGAGAGAACAAAAAGCCGAACAAACGCATCGTGAGAGAGTAAGCCGGCGAGCGTGCTATTTATAGAACACACGTATTCTCTCTCTCTACGAGTATACGGGTGCGACGCTGGCAGAATTATGAGCTCTCTTTTGGAATTTTAGACACCACTGATTTAATGCAATTTAAATATGAAAATTTGATTTTATATTATTTATATTTATTTTATATTAATATTGTCATCATTGTAATTTACTTGCATAACTTTCTAAAAGCAGAACTGATTTTCAAGCGGAATGACATTTTGACTCGTTTAATTAATTTGTTGCTTCAAAATATAGATTTGTTAGAAAAGTTGCTAAATTATAAGTCAGATCAACTTCCAATTTTCATAACTTGGCCAAAGCTAATCCGATTTTTATCTTAGTAAAATTTTGTCGCCTGTCTTTGGGCCCGCATTTCAATGGGGTCAACATCATAACGACAAGCTGAGAAACAGGCAGCCATGGAGAAGTAATCAAAATGACGCCACTGTAGTCGAGTATCAAACAATACAAATTACTAATTTACACGGTAGTGCAATGCACAAATGTGATCGTCCCCCTCGCCCCTTGGGAAGTGTTCCCCCTTTGCCACCTTGCCTGGGAATTAGCAGTGGACACAGAGACACAGGATATAGCATACGTAATGAGCGATGATTATGATGAAACAGCAATTAGTAATTGAACAGTTAAGCAGTTTATTTAATTGCCAATTGTTGCACGTTTCACAAGCGATTCAAAATGCTTTAAATGCAATGCAAATTCAATTTAAAGCCGCGCCTCAAAATTAAGTTGAATGAAATTACATATTTATTTAAAGAAATGCGCAAAACGATGACGAGAAAGTTCAATGAACGGACGTCAAACCAGGAGCTGCAAAACGGAGATTGGAATTGGGATTGGGTTTGGAATTTTGGGATTGAGGTAGAAGGCGGGGCTGAGTGCAAAGAAAAAAAAAATAAAAAAGGATGACGAGAACATGTTGCGTCAAGTTCACAGCCTCCAGGCCAAAAGGCTGGAAATGATGAAACAGTTAGAGATTTATATTCATCGCCAGCAAAAAGGTGACGAGTTGTTCAAAAAAGCATGTGCAAAATGTCAGATGAAATTGAAAGAGATTAAAAGCTGGTACACTTGCAAAATAAAGAAACTGTTCTCAATGAATTTTTAGAAACGCATTGATTTTTGGGAAGAAATCTTAATTTCATAAACTTATCCAAGTTCTTAAAACAACAATAATCACAAAAGTGTATAACATTATTTTTTCTATGTTTTTTGTTGATAGAACTAGGAATAAAATATCTTTTTGTGCCCGTCTGAAGATATTATTATCTTAACTAATCTAAAGAAGATCGACCAAACAGAATGGTAGTTATGGCTTATTTAAGTTTTAAGCAATGTACGTGCCTAAAAGTATGCAATAAAAAATATTTTATATTTATTTAAATTGGTAACGGGTATCCTATAATCGGGAACTCGATTGTTTACATATTAACTTGATTTTTAAAAACAAAAACTATTTTTTTTTTGTCAGTGTACAAGGAGTAAAGAGGGGCAACAAAGGGTAGCAAATTTTTGGTGAGTGTTGAAAATAAAAACCAGCTGTGACCATTCCAAACTGTCAGTTAGTCCGTCAGTTAGTTAGTTAGTTAGTCGGTTGACCCCGCAGGCGAAAACTGTTTACAGAAACCGTTCAAATATGAAGCCAACAAAAAACGGCAAAGTTGAGAAACTTTTCCCAATGCCAAATAGCAATTTGAACTTTTCGATTCGATTGCGAATTGCGATGGAGCCTTTTTTGCTTATCACGTGCCAAGCGGACATTGGTGTCTGATTTGATTTTTGCAGCTGCCCCATTGACACGCCCACTTTGCCACCGCCTCCTTTTTCCGCTGCTGAACAGAGTCGAGTTTGGCAGTCAACACTTGAGCACGAAATGCACCTGAAAGCACAAAAACAGGAGAAAAAAACAAGTCCTGAATTGAGACCGAAAAGTAATTTCCAATTGTGCAACAAAAGCGTTGATAATTATTATACCCTGTTATCGAATTATAACTGGTGTGGAGTGGCATGAGGAGAAGCTACAAAGCATGTATTTAGTTTCATCAGAAAATTTGGAAAGAAAATAAATCAACATAAATCATGAAATCGCCTTATAAATTAATTTGTGCATTTTTTTTTATCGTTTACAAAATACATATGCATAAGCATGCAAAGATGAGAAATATAATAGAAACGACTTTTTTTGGTATTTCTAAAATCAATACCTTTTCAGCAATGCTTCAAAATTTAAGAAAATCAATTGAAAATTTCAGCTTTCTAGGCTTAACCGTTTGGCCCTCGCATTGATATTTCAGTCAGTCATCTGAAAGAGTTATATACATATAGACTTAATTATAAGTTTAAAATGTCAAACTGACTTGTATTTCTATTATATTTTATCTTACTGTAGATAGTTTTATGTTTACAATTGTAAGGAGTATCTTTAAGTCAAGCATTCCTTTTAATATATGTTATTTTACGTCAAATCAATCAAAAGAAAAAACCTTGTAATGATTTGCTACAGTTTTCACATTGCGTGCGCAAATTGACCAACTCAAATTGATGGACCTTTTTTTCCAAAGGGCCTCTCAACAAATATCTCAGCGGGAGAGACGAGAGAAAAGGAGAAGAATGATCTTTTGAGTTTGGATTTCATCATGGGTAATTATCATTTAGTTATGGCACTTTTTCTGAATTCGGTTTTCTCGACACGCACATGATAAATGATTTTCCATTAACTGGCATTGGAAAACTCGAAAGGGAAAAACAGGACAAAAGTAAAACTTACAAAAGATGTTACACATGCTGTGTGTGTGTGTGAGTGTGTTTGTGTGTGTGTGTGTGTGTGTGTGTGTATGCTGCATTTGTCATCCATCATCAATGATGGATATCAATCTTGCGTCCCCTCTTCAAATTATTTGTCTACTTTTTCACATTTTTCTTTAAAGATTTTTCTTTCAATGACTTTAAACCAAAGATTTGTTTAACCCAATTTCCAATGAAAAGAGCGTATCTTCAAGTTGTTAACTCGATGCTATCCTCTCCCTTCCTCTCTCTTTATCTCACTAGTTAGACAAAAAGAATCTTGAAAATGACCATAAAACCGAAACCAACGACGGAGATTTGATTTTATCTCAGATTTGATAGATGACCATAAAATATTAATGTGTGCATTTGATTTCTGCTCTTGATTTGATTTTGACTTCAAGGTCTTTTTAAACCACAAAATGGCGAAGTTTTTGAGCTGAGAAATGTGATGTCAGCAGAGAAAAGCGAATAGAGATGGTTGATGAATGATGTAGTTAAATATATGTAGAAGTAGTTTAAATAGTTTTAAAGACTACAATAACATATTATTTAAGGTTTTATTAAAGTTACTGCTATAGTCACTTTATAAAATAAAGCTCAAGAAATAATTTTCAATTATTATTTCTTTAGTTTTCATTCCAATTCCAATTCACACTTTAACTTGGAAGAGGCTATAAATCAGGTTTATTGCGAATACACGAAAACACTTTGTATAATCAACTCATTATCATTAACTGGCTGACAGGCGCTTCGGCTGTCATTAGACATGCAAATCGCCTAAATGTAGACTACAAAAATACGAGTGTCTTTATAGACGTAGGACTTAGATGAAGGGTAGAGGAAGAGTTTGTTGATGATGAGTCATCCGCACGCAAAGCGTTTCAATCCAATTCCTATTCCAGCAATTTGCCATAATTTCAACGCTTAACTACGGACATCAGATTTATGGCAGTCAACTTTTCTTAGATAACACGTAAGAATTTTTTTATTGAATTGCTCGACTTTAGAATGCCCAGTAATTAAAAATGTTAACAATGTTTATTTCTTTACAATTTTATTTATTTATTGTAAATATAAATGTCATATTTAAATGAAACAATGAAAATTAGAATATTTTTAATAACAAAATAAACTAAATTTAAATAGAAGATAAAAAATATTATTTGTAAATATACTAAAAACTAATTAAAGTTAAAAGAAAATAAATAAATAAATAATAATAAAGTAAAAACTATATATAAATGTAGCTAAAATGAAATAGAAATGCTATATACGAGTTTCCGACTAAAAAATATCCGTAACTTATTTAAATAAATATGAAATCCTTTTTAATTGCTTAGGCTTTTACGTTTGTTAAAACTTAAAACAGCTATTACTACTATTAACTTAATAGACAATTATTTAAATTATAATAATTAGTTTCCAGAATATACGTAATAGTCTAAATTCTGTACATATGTTGGCTTTATAACAGCGGTGCACACGAAACCTTAATTCGTTAGCGGCCGCTGGCTCCCGGAGCCATTGCATGCCCACCGCTGCTTTATACCCTTTTAATTATTTTTTAAGTAACACATATAAAAAGTATCTTCATTTTTTACATATTGTTAAATGTTCACATATTTATAAGCCTGTGCTCGCTTTTACTACTGGGCTAAAAATGAGGATGAAATTGGAGACAAGGATGAATTTCTTAAGTAGGTGGGGAATAACAAGTCTGGACCAAAAAAATAAAGATGCTGCGTAATTTTTTGTGAAAACCATAACAAAAATATTTTTCGGCTGCAACTTGAGAGCACACAGACAGAGAGAGAGTGTGAGAGAGAGAGAGAGAGAGAGAGAGATGGCGGAATGAGTCAGACAGACGGCGACAAAGACGTCGTCGAACTGTTTTTCGGGCCCAGACATTCGCACTTTTTGGCCATGGCCAATGGCATCATAAAACTCTATCTAGCAGCTAAAAGCCAATGTTGTTGTTGCTCTTGTTGTTGTTGTCTCGAACAACAACGTTGTTTGCAGCTCAGCACGCACTTACCACAAAGTGGAGGGCGGCAAAAGGGGCGTGGCAAGGGAGAGGAGAAGGAGGCATAATATGAACTCAATGTCTCGTCGGTTGTTTGACCTTTTTTGCGTTACTAATTTACAGCGTTTATCAAATGACAGAGCGAGAAAGAGAGAGACAGAGAGAGAGAGAGGAAAGAGAGGGAGAGATAGAAAGGTATATGCCGCATACTTCTAGGCACATTTCTCTCTAGGCCTCTTGACACTTTTCGCTGTTGGCCAAGTTCATTGAACCCCTTTTTGCAACGAGACAAGAGACAAAAACAACAAAAAAAACAATCAACGTTTTCTGTTCTCAGTTCGCAGAGTCACAACTGTTTTTTGTCATAGCTTTTCTTTTGTTTCCCGCTAGCAGCATTAAATACAAAGTAAATTTCCATAACCATTCCAGATTTTCTACATTGCCTTTAGATTTTCTACGCTTTTGCGACTTATCTACACTGATGCAAAAAATTATGTATTCAGTTTGAAGTGCCATAATTTATATAAAAAACTATTATGAAATATTTTTATTTAACTCAAATCGTATAATTAAAGCAGAGTTAAGTACTTAAAATAAATAAAAAATATTTAATTACAAACTATGTAATATTTAAAAACTAAAAAGTTTTCATAATAATAAAATATTATTATTATTATATGAAATATTTATTTAAGAATTCATATTTATCAATTAACAATTAAATTTAATATTATCGATGAATTATATACAAATTTAAAAGTTAAACAAATAATTTAAAGTTTTATATTTAAATAATAATTAAATTATTAATCAATTGCCTGATATTCTACTTATGTATCTATTCATGCTTCTATTCTAATTGTTTTCTTCTCTCTGTTTTTTCATTTACAGGGCTGTCACAGATCCCAGGGATGGAAGACGAGTCGCACTCAAAAAGCTGCCAAATGTTTTTCAATCTTTGGTCTCATCCAAGCGCGTTTTCCGGGAACTCAAAATGCTCTGCTTTTTTAAGCATGAGAATGTAAGTTTCATTTGCATTTTTATTTACTTTTTATTCTTTTTAAATAATATACATCGAATATTGTTGCAATAAAAAATAAAAAGGGCTGCACATTTAATTAAGTTGCATTTATGACAATCAATTTAATTTGCAAAAAAATCCAATTCGATTATTACCGTAGTTGTTTTTTCGCTTTGCCCGCCAGGCAGTGAAAATATTTTCACAGCGTTTTACACAAACATTACGCATACGCAGCGTATTCGTTTAAATTACAATGTGGTTTTTATACCCTGTAGTGACAGTTTTAATTGGATTACAGTTTTTGTGTATACACTCACAGGGTATTTTGGGTGCTTTTATTTACTGTTTGCATTTATTAAAAAATTACAATTTTCGCTTTTTTAATAATTACAACTCAAACGTTGCCATGGCTCAACTCCTGCTTCTGTTTTTGCTCCTGTTTCTGTGACAGACTCACGATCCGCAAATAACTCGCCTTTATTGCCTTTTGACTTGACTATAACTCGACTTGCTGTTATTGTAGTTGCTGTCTGTCTGTCTGTCCGTCTGTCGCACAAGCAGCGTTTATTTGCCCTTTAATTACTGATATAAAATGAAATGTAGGAAATCTCTTTAAAAAAAAACTCATTAACTCTAAACTGACCATCAATGCAACACTTTTTGTAGCACTCATTACAATAGTATTTAACTCAATTTTGGATAAAATGGCAGTTAAATTATCTAAATAAATTAAATGCTGTTGCCAAATCCAAAAAAAGTTGAGCCTTAATAAAAGTTGACATTTCGCAGTTTTGACAAAGTTATGATTGTTTAAAGTGTTTAATAAAGTGTCTATCTGGCTTTGTTCCCTATTGGGCACTGGGTCACAATAGGTTCTCCAAATCAATAGTCAGAGATCGAGCTTTGCACGTGCTTTCACATCAGATGGAAGTCAACGAGTTTTCATATTCCTATTCAGATAAATAAATTAAGGCAAATCGCCACAGAGTCACATAAAACTGGCCATAAAAATCAGCCAACAAAGCAACAAAGCAACACAATGCAGCTGTCGACCTGCCACGCCCCATTGCGCCCCCTCTGTTACCTCTCTCAGTAGCACTCACTTTGAGGAAAGAAAATGTGTGTAATTATTTTTGCTGCTTTTTTATTAATAATTCTAAATGTTGGATGAATAACAATATTTCTTTAACATTTACCATTTGTTGCCACAGTTGGCTTTTTGTGGCCTATCTGTCTGTCCATACAGTAATGAAAAATTAAATAACATAAATAAAAATAACGTTGTTTTGTTAAATTTTGAAACAGGTATTTATTTAAAACTAAAATAAAAATATTTTTTCCACAACAATTTTTCAAATATAAAAAATATATATTGTTTCTATTATATTTTCCGGCACCGTATCTGTCTGTCTGTCTTTCCACTTTGTCTATCTGTGTTAACAAATTTGCATGCAACAAAATGTTGGGCAGTTTTCAGTCCCAGTTTGTTTTTTGTTGTTGTCTCATTTTATGTGCATAAAATTTGTTTGTCATAAATTTTGCATGACAGCCTTTTGTGTGTGTGGCAAATGGCAACTGGGCAACTGACGGTGAGCTGTGGGGGCGTGGCCCCTTTTTTGGCAATAGATTTATTTTTATTTTTTTATTTTTATTCAAAATCTGTGCAACTGCAGCAGTTGCTGTGCAATGAATATGAATGAGTTAATTAGTGCTTTGAGTGATTGAATCGCAACTGTCACACACAACAAAATGTATCTCTTGGGTTGACAGACCACACACACACACACACACACACACACAAATACATTAACAAATACAGTTACAGACATAGATGTACACATTTATTTCTATTACTATTACAAATAGTGTGACTCAGCTAAAGGCCAATGACAAGAACAAAATATGGTTTGGTTCGAATACAAAAAACAAAAAAAAAAATTAAATAAAATAAGTTCATAGACTATAAATAAAACAAAAGGAATAATCTATACTGTAAAATCTACTAAGCAGCATTGCCGAGCTATATTTAATTGGAATTTATTTATGTCTATATATTTGTTTATTTAATTTTAAGTAAGAGCCTTTAACCACATGAAAAGCACTTTAAAAAAGTCTTAAGCTCTTTCGTTCATTGTTTGAAGTCTAAACTCTTAATATCTGCATCTAAAATTTGTTATTTAAAAAAAATTATAATTTTTCCAAGTTTAGCGATTTTTTATATTCTTTTAGTATTTATTTTAATTTTTTAATTTTATGCCTTTATGGTGATTAAATCTGAATGTCATCTAACAGACGAGAATCCAACATTTAAGCGTTCTTATGTGTTTGACATTTTGTGGGTGCCAAAATGTCAGCTAAAGTTATTAGTGACCAAATCTGAGGCGAAACTTTACAAAATTAAACTAAACACACACAAAATGTCACAAAGGCAACGCTTTTCAATGTGTTGTAAATTCAGAATTCGTTCAACTTCATTAAACAACATACAGTGATAGAGAGAGACGGAATGAGAGTGTGAGTGTGAGAGGAAGATGTGCTTTATGTAATGTTCACTCTTCCCACACTTGCAACACGTTGAAATTATCAACACCTTGCCCAATATGCAAATTTCTATTAATATGCTAAATGCTTGATGGTCTAAAGAAAAAAAAAAATCAAAAGAGGCGCAACATTTGTTGTTGTTGTCGATTTGTTGTTATTGTTGTTGTGTGTCTGTTGCTGGTTTCCTGTTTCAATTCCATTTTCATTTCCAAACATGCAACAACAACTACAACAACAACAATGTTGTCATGTCAAACAAGTGCAATCAACTCAAAAGCCAGGTATTCATTCATTCATTCATCCATTGAGCAAGAAAAGGTGTGACCAGAGTTTAGTTATGCAAGAAATGAGATGAACGTGGGGGGAATAACATTGACAAAATATTATACTAGCCTCAAGAGAATTTATTAGTTAATGTGTAACTATCAACAATCCCATCAGTGTTGAAAACATTTGATTGAAAACAAAGTTGTTTTTGACGGGAGGAACAATGCAAAAAAGCTGAAAAATTTATTTACAAAAAAAGCCATAAAAAGCTAGTTTTTCAATTCATTAATTCCTGAATTCTCTACATAGAGGTGATTGAGCTCAGAAAGAAACTGAACAATTTGAGCTCTGTTTTTCATTAGATGTGAATAATTTCATCAATGTTGTCTTCATTCTCCTGATTTTCATTATCATATAATAATCCCGTTCTTATCATTCGTACCAAGTTATTGGGAGGCTTAAATGTGTAGTAGCACAATTTATATCTCGTAATAAAATATATTATTCTAATTTTAGGTAGCAAAGTATTGAACTAATTACCTTAAATAAAGTACATTGATATGTATTAATGGCCATTTCACGAAGTGAATTTTTTATATTGAGTTTTAATTTCCCCTATATTTGGGCATTTACAAAAAAATATGAAAAAGTCATTTCACCAAAACAAAGGCCAGAATTACCGCTGCACGCTGTTTGCAAATTTTTCCAGCAAATGGCTTTTGAAAAAAGCCAGATTTGACGGGAAAAAAGCGAATCTGGCACCATTGAATCCCATCGGTATTTAAGTAAACTTCTCTTATAGTTCACAATCAGTTCTAGCTTTAAGTTTGGTATATTAGCTAGGCCTTTAAATTATGCTAGCTTCTCTTAAAATTCCCTATCAGCTATAGGCTTAAGAAATAGGACAATTAATAAGTTCATTTAAAGTTAATATTTAACTTTTAGCTTCTAAATCTAATCTTATAATTCACTAGCAGTTCTAGCTTTAAATGTATCATTGTAGCTAACGTTTTGTTGCTTTTTTTGTCGCCTTTCTTTGTGCTTCTTCTTGGTTTCCTAACAATTCGCAACATTTCGACAGACAACAGGAGAAGAAGAGACTGGCAATCGCCTCAATTGCTGACACATTATATGGGCCACAATACAAAGTGTGTGTGTACACTTATTTTTGAATGCAAGTGTGCAATATACATTTTAACAAATCGCTGCAAAATGTTTTGCCCCATTATGCATTGTCGTTGTTGTTACTGTTGATGTCGTTGTTGTTGTTTCTTATTTCAATTGCGAATTTCAATAAAAAAGATTGTGCAACGTACGTGGCGCACATTTCAAAAGCATTTCTCACATGCAGCCGCCGTTTGTCGGCTTTTAGTTGGATTTGCCGTTCTTCTCTTAGCTGGGCAAAAACCCTTAGCACACACTCACACATTTATAAGTCAAGTAAAGTAAATGATTGAGTTTCGAGTTTGATGCCTGGCATCAATTGCATGCAAATTTTGTTATTATTTGCTTTTGGGCGCTTTTTGCCAGCAAATTGCAATTGAAATGTCAATTTCATTTCATTTCATTTCTTGCCTCAATTCCTACGATGTGATGTTATGTGATGGATGTGCGTTTCGATTCTCGTTGTCGACTTTTATTCACAAAAAAAAAAAAAAGAAAATCGATTGAATGTCTATCAACCAAGTTGACTGATCTGATTTGAACTGACTTGAATGAATGATGGATAGACTGTTCGATAAATGGATCTTATTTGATGTGATCTGATCAAAAACTGCTATATTGACATACTTAAGGATTGACTCTCTGACTGACGATCAAAATAATTAGCTTATCGATTGACAATAAGAATGTTTGACTTATTTACTGATTGACTTACTCTCATTAAGTCATTGACTATTTGAAAAGCTGACTTACTTATTGATTGACCCACTAACTAACGAACTACCATCATTGATTGACAAAGTGACTCTTTGACTGACTGTCTAACTAGCTAGCTCATCGATTGATTGATTGACTGTCTGTATTACTGATTGATTGATGGAGTGATTGATCCACTGACAGCTCTGATCTTAAATGACTAACGCTTCAGGGACAGAGTGAATTTTTTTTTTCATGATTGATTGACTTACTAACTGATTGATAGATTGATTGATAAACTGTTGGACTACTGACAAATTGGTCAATTGAGTAAAGTAGTCTGAAATTATGGATTCTTGATCAACTGACTGACTTCTGATTGATTGAGTGATTGTCTTACTGATTGATTGATTGATTCTCTGTTTTTTTAATGACTGACTGATGAGTAAGTTACCGCTGACTTAATAACTATCTTACTGACTAAGTAATTTATCGCCAGATTGATTGACTAACTGACCTACTGATTGATTGACCAACTAAGCTACTGACTGATGGACTATGTTCAAAACCGGACACGACACGATCAAGTAGCAATCTCACGCTACGAACGACAACACCTGGTCAAAGATATTTTAGCTGGAAAGCATGACAAGATTTGAACGGACTTTTCAAGATTTCCTAGCAGTAGTCAGTACTCAAGGCCATCTCTTTAGCCCAAGCTGAGCAACAGCAACAGCAACAACAATAACAACAACAATTGCAATAACAATCTTAACAAATTTGTTGTCGTTTACAAGAAGCAGCTGACAAAATGTTTTACAAAACTCTGCGGCGCTTTAATTAGTCAGCAAACAAGTAGAAGAAGAGAAAAACGAAGAAGAAGAAGAACAACAACAACAACATAAGCAACAACATTGAACAACACTGAGAAATGTTGCTAGCAGCTGGCTGCAATTTTTTAGCTAGAATTTGAAACTTGTGGAATTGAAATGAAGCTAAACAACACTCTTGCTTTTTGTTCAAAAACACTTTGATGAGACTTTTCCATTTCCATACTCTTTTTTGTTTTTGTTTTTATTTTTTGTGTTGCGTAAAATTTACTTGAAATCATTTAAGGGCAGGGGTAAGTAGAAGGGTTGGAAGGGGGCGGGGTTTGTGATTATATTGCTGCCACAGCTGTTGCAACTGGCAAGTTTTCCAGTTGCACCTCAGCCAAAGTTGCTGGCGTCGTAAGTTGTTTGCACAGGTACAGGTCGCTCTCTAAGTATACACTAAGAAAAACTTACAGTAACATAAAAAACGTATAAAAATTAAATAATAATAATACTAAAAAAAAAATAATTAATCAACTAAAAATTAATATTAAAAATGCTACAAATAGAATAACATTTAAGAACAATTATTTTAAAAATGCGCAAAATTTAACAACATTTTATATACATTAATATGTGCCTATAAAATTAAAATTTGTGTGCTTTTTAGATAGTATTAATCGAGTTTAATATAAATAATATATATAATATAATATATATATAAATAATAATAATATAATATAAAGGAAAAAATAAATATTATTTTCAATTGAAAATAACAGTTTTCACTTTATAATCTTTTCATTTACATCGAAAAATAGCAGTTTTGTTTTATCAACAAATAACTTCTTTTTAATAATTCAGATTTTAAAAATTATATTTTTTCATTTTTTATAAAAAAAAGAACAGTGTAAATTAGTTTATCCAAAGTTATTTAAAAAGAATGTTTGGAGAATTTTGTTAAACATTTTTTTATTTGGAATTATTATTTAAAAAAAAATGAATTTCATAAGTATTAATAATTATAATTATAATTATTTTTTAAACGCTCTTAATTTTATTAAATTTCATTTAAACTAATTCCAAATTTCAAAGTATACAGGTGTGCTACAGAAATCTCTTCCATCTGTCAAATTCAAGCAAAGACGATTTCTGTGGCACCCCTGACAATATGCAAATTTTAGCACAGTTTTTCTTTGAGTGCAGTTGCTGCTCTTCTTCTTCTTCTGTTATTTTTGTTGTTGTCTAAGTTGTTGTGGCATTATCACACGCCTAGTTTCACTTGAGTTTTAGTTTCGAGTTCTTTTTGTGGCACCTCTGAAAAACTTACTTCAAGTAATACAAATAAAAAAAAAAGCTCTTAAAAAACAACGCTCAGAAGACCCTGCCAGCCAAGGACAGTAGTCAAAAGCTTTCGATCTGAGTGCATAAATTTGGTTTTTGATTGCTTTTGGCCACAGCGAAAAACCAAAGCGAAATGTTAATTAGCCTGCAACAACAACAACAACAACGACAACAACAAAGACGCACGTGTGGGGCCAAAAGAGCTGGTTGCAACTTGCGGCAACAACAAGCTTGCAACAAATTATGTACGTAAAAGAAGCGAGCTGCAAGCAACTAAAGCCACTTACTAACTTGAAGGTTTTGTTATTGTTACTCTAATACAACAAAAGTCGCTTAGTTTAGACAGCAAGAATATTAGCTAAATTGAAGGTTGCATATCAGTTAAACACCATAGAATTTAAAGTTATCGAAAGTTACTCCAAATGAACATTAAAAAGATAATAGACATTCAACAAATAAAGTGTTAAAAATATGGTTTAACAACAACATTTTATGAAAAAAAAACATTGATATGGTTGAATATTTAAATCATTACTAAAAAACGTAACTTTTTAATATTACAACATTTTAATCTTATTTAAATAATAAAACATTAATAACTTGTTAGTAAAAGTCGAATTAAATAAATAAAAAATTAAATTCAAATACTTATTAAAATACTTAACTATAAATAATATTTAATTCGATACCTGAAAATGTAACTATCGGGGAGCCACAGATATCGCTTTCGCTTGAATTTCAGTTGAATTTGTATGAAATTTAAGCGAAATTCAAGCGAAAGCGATTTCTGTAGCACCCCTCTATATTTCCCTACAAAAATATCTTTCACAAAGTTTTTATTTATGCAACATGTAGATGCATTTGTATTCGGATTTGCAAAAATAATTCATCAAATAAAACTGCCTACTTTTAATTTTTCTTTTATTTAGTAACTTATTAAAATTGGCAAAAATGCATTAAGTTAGTGTATTTTGACTTCGTTTTACTAAACATTCTTAGTTTTAATGCTTGTGCAACCGCAAGCGCAACAAATGCAGTCGCTAAATTGCGGCAGCGTCATTGAAATATGTATTAACAGAACTGAACAGCAATAACAATAGCAACAACAAACAACTTTAACTACAACAACAACTTTAACTAAAATAACAACTTCAACTGCAACAAATGTTAAAACCAAAGACGAGGCTCAAACCCTCGAAACAAAAATACAAATAAAAATAAAGTAAGAAAAAACAAAACCAAGACGAAATCGACGGCAGCTTAGCGGCCGCTTTTTGTCCCACTCTCTTTCTCCCTCTTTTTCCCTCTGCCTATCTCTGTCTCTCCGTCTCCTTTATATGTGTGAAAAGTGCGCAAAAATTGTTGAGCCGCATTTTGTGGCCTTTGTGCCAACGCCGACAGACAAAACAAAACGCAGAAGTCAGTGAAGACAAGCCAAAAACATTGGGGCAACTTTGGCAATTGTGCAACATTTTTAGCCCAGTGTGAAAAGGATACACAGGCTGATGGGCTCACGAGCTAAGTGAAACTCCATAACAACAAAAAATTTACGTCAACGCAAATTTATTTATTAATTTATCTATTTATTTTATGGGTTATTTATTTTTTTATTTATGAATGCAGTTGAAATTAAAATAAATTTATATATTTTATTAAAGTTATATGAATTATTACTGAATTTAAAAAATAAATTAAAAAAATGACTATCAAAATTATTTTAAACTAAAACAAACTTCACAATAAATAAATACAAGTCCAAAAGACAAAAACAATAATATTTCTTATTTGTTTATTCTTTGCAACTTTGCTCTATTTTATTTGTTATTTGATAAATTAATACATTTTTAAACTTAAAAATAATGGCTTATTTGTCTGCGAAGATACCATGACTGGAAATTTAAAAGTCGAGCATCTTGAGTTTCGCTTATTAGTTTTTTTTTTCTCAACTGCCACTTGAGCAATTTTCATATTGTATTTTGGGTATTTGAATTGCGACTTGTTAAATGATATTGAAAATTGATTTGAAAACTTACAACAGCCTCGTTTCTCTCCATCTCTATGTACTGTTACCTATCTATCTCTTTCTCTTGTTAGATTGCTGTTGTGATTGCTGTAAAAGAGGGAAGCTTGTGGTTGAAAGGAAGTTCCTTCATCATTCTTGACCGCAAGCAAAATAAATCAGCGCTTGTCTACTGGCTTCAACTTTGTATCTGACTCGGACTCTAACTCCGACTCTGAGTCGGACTCTGACTCTGGTTGAATTAAAAAAAATAAAAGAAAAAAGAGGCTTTGACTCTGTCGACGCTTGTCTCAACGTTGTCTGCAGCTCATTCTGCTTCTTTTTTTTTTTTTGCAGTTTGTGTTGTTCTGTTCTGTTGTCCGTCAACGTCATGGCAGCTTCGTCCCATTTTTTATTTTATTTTTTTTTTGTATATATATACCTGTTACTTGTTGGCTAAGTAGGGTATATTGTATTGATTGCAAAGTATGTCATAATCATGTATCTATATATTTTCAAATCTCATATTAAAGTTTTGAGTGCATAACATTCAACTTGGTATAAAAGTATCTGCTTAGAAGTGTGAAAACATTAGATGCATTATTTGTGACTGTTGAGCTGTACACCTTATTAATAGTCAATTTACTGAATACTGATAGTCAATAACGATTAAATATATCGGTGGTTATGGCTGTTTTAAATTCGGGAAAGAAAATACTCTGCCCCACCCTCAGTTAAACATATATAATTCTGATTTTAATGCTAAACCTTGTGTTTTATTATTAGCAGTAATCCCACTTAATTTCATTAATATCGGTTAAATATAATGAGACTTATGGCTGTTTTAATTTAATTTTTTTGCTTACAATTCATAAGTACAATTAATGTGCAGTAATAGAAAAGATAATTGAACCTAGAGTCATTTTGAGCGTTGTTTTGTTAAATTTTGAAACATTGGTAAATAGATATTAAGTAAAAATATTTTTTGCAAAGCAATTTTAATAATACAAAAAGAATTATTGCTTCTATTATTTTTCCATCATTGTCTGTTAAATTCATAAATACAATTAATGTACATTCATTTAAATTGATTAGTGGGTATCTTATAGTCGTTAGTTTTACTTTGGCGTTCTAACTTGATTTTTTTATAGAGCCATTGCCTTCTGGTTGGACAGACGGACATTTGGAGCTCAGTTCAGCTCAGACAGTGGCGTGTTTTGTATCTGCCGCTAAACATCATCAACGGGTCAACGTTGCTGTTGTTGTTGTTGCCGTTGTTGCGGTTGTTGCTGCTGCTGAACTTTGTGGCTAAAGTTTTAGTGCCTGGCAGCGACGACACTTAACATGCAACTAAATGGCGCATTTGATGCGCTTCGCTCTCCGCTTCGAGCTTGATTTTTATTTATATTTTATTGGAGTGCATAATTTATGATCTTACTAAAGATGAGGTTGCTTCGCTGTCACTTCAACTTCAACTTGTTGTAGGTGTAATGCAGCATTGCCTTAAGATTTATGTTTAAACCTAATGCCACATCCAATAAACGACACTCTGCCACTTCTCTTTTCCCCTCTGTTTTATGCTGAAATGAAATTTATTAACAAACTTTATTCTCTCTCTTGCTTGTTTATTGCAGGTGCTGTCAGCTTTGGACATTTTACAGCCACCACATTTGGACTTTTTTCAGGAAATGTATCCTTTTTTCACAACAACAAAAAAATCAACCACGTTAATTTAATAACAAAAGGCAACTTTTAAATTATTTAGAGTTGTTAAAAATTGAAGAAAAAAAATCTACATATAATTAGAACACAAGATTTTAATCTGATTGGCATCACAATGTCGACGTCTTCCTTGTCGGCACATTTGAGAAACAATTTATCAAACTAGCAAAAAGCTAAAATAATTTTAATCAGTCGAAAAAATTTATCTATCTATCAAACTACAACATTATCAACAACGTTTATTTAACATCAAAGTGCAACTTAAAAATGATTTAAAGTTTGTTATAGATTAAAAAAGGGATTAGTTTAAATTAAAAAAAAAGAGAAGTAGTCGGGGAATATCGGGTAATTTATATTATTATTGATTGTTTTTTTTTAATTGGTATTTTTATGAAAATGCACCCTTTGGATGCTTTTCTACATATGGCTTTCTATTTCAATTCTGGCTGAGCTAAGAAGCTTAACACTTGGGAATGAATCTAATCCGAAACGTAAGAGAGATTCAAGTTATAAATCCTTATTCGTCACAGTTGCTTCAAACTGTTTGTTGCCTGCTTTTCACTCGCCTGGGCCAAAATCTATTTTCAGCACTAAAAAGTTGGGCACCAAAAAAACCAAAAGCAGCAACTTAATTGAAAAAGTTTAAACCAAACAAACAAGCATGAAAGTTTAGCTAAAAATTGTAGGGAATAAGAGTATAAATAGAAATTTAACCCATTAATGGCTGCCTATAGATCGGCTGGTACGATTTTGACGAAATTTTGAAACGTGTGCCTAGAAGACCATAGAAGTTGAAAGAAACAAAAAAAAAAATTTTATCTTTAAATTTTATTTTTCCGATTTCCATACATTTTTCAGCTTTTTTGTCAACATTTTCTATTGAAAAAAAAACCTAGATATTCACCTGTAAAAAACTACAGGTATACCGAGGATAACTAAACTGTTCAATTTTTATACTTATATATTTGTTATTTCTTTTTACTATGAAATAAATTTTTCCCCGATATCTCTTACATTCCCCGTGCTAGAATTTTTTAAGTGTCAACACTTTTTTGGGTATTTAAATACCCATTAGCCTGAAATGGGTTAATGCATATATGCTCACATAGATAGAAAACGAGTTTGAGTCAGAGTCAAAGTTTTGTTTATTTAGCAACCCTTTAAATCAGTTGACAAAAAATTATATAAAATTTATAATCAAATTGAAAAATAAAATCTTTAATTAATATTTTAAAATGAAAACCAAATTTAAAGTAAAAAATTAAAGACAACATATTTTTTTGAAGTTCATTTGTAAAGGGATTAAAATTATAGGGATTAATGTGATCTTTTATAATAATTTAAATCAACTTATAAAAATTAGAGAATATTTTTTTAATTATAAGTAAAAATAAACAAGTATTTTTTGACGTTAATTTGTAAAAGGATTAAAATGATAAGGACTAATATGATAGGGTCTAATGCAGAGGTGGACACGAAATCGGATTTCGTTAGCAGCCGCTGGCTCCCGGAGCCATTGCGTGCCCACCGCTGGTCTAATGTACTCTTGTATTTGGTTGCATCCTTAACTCTCTTTGGATTTAGCTATGTGATAACTGAACTGCTGCAATCGGATCTGCACAAGATCATCGTGTCGCCACAGCATTTATCCGCCGATCACATCAAAGTGTTTCTCTATCAGATACTTCGGGGATTGAAGTATCTGCACTCGGCCAGGATTCTGCATCGCGATATTAAGCCGGGCAATCTGTTGGTCAATTCGAATTGTGTGCTCAAAATCTGTGACTTTGGGCTGGCACGTGTCGAGGAACCGGATCAGGCCAAGCACATGACCCAAGAGGTCGTCACCCAATATTATCGAGCACCCGAGATTCTAATGGGCGCCCGTCACTATTCGTCGGCTGTGGATGTCTGGTCGGTGGGTTGCATCTTTGGCGAACTGCTCGGCAGACGCATTCTATTCCAGGCGCAGAATCCCGTGCAGCAGCTGGAGCTAATTACCGAGCTGCTGGGCACGCCCACCATGGAGGATATGCGTCATGCCTGCGAGGGCGCCCGAACGCACATGTTGAGGCGGGCGCCAAAGCCGCCATCCTTCTCGGTCCTCTACACGCTCAGCTCCCATGCGACTCACGAGGCTGTCCACTTGCTCTGCCAGATGCTTGTCTTTGATCCGGTAAGTAAATTCAAGGGCTCCATTCGATTTTATCTTTTATTTTTATTATTTAGCATTTATCATGGATTGACAAAAATCTATACAGCATTAGAAAAGAACACACTGCAGTACAAGTTGTTCCCTACAACAGACGCTGTTTATACTGTATATATTGTAAATAAACCATTGACTTAAAAAAAAAAAAAAAAAAATTCGAAAACAAGATTTTTATCAGATTGGTGTCACAACGTCGCCTTCGACCTCGTCGACGACAGAACAACAGAACAGCTGAGAAATAATTTATTACCCTACCAAAAACAAGCCCCATTTTCATAATTTTAAATCACTTGACATAAATCTATATAAAAGTAAAATGTAAGATTTTAATCAGATTGGCGTCACAATGTCGCCTTTTTCCTCATCGGCGAACAGCTGATAAATAGTTTATCAGGGGTGACACAGAAATCGCAAGCGAAATTGAATTTCGAAAAAGCAATTCCGCACGGAAAATTCCGAGGTGCCACAGAACTTCGAGAGATTTAATTTTTTTTAGCATTTTCAACAACCTTTTCGAACTAGGCTGCTAAGGGCTGACACCTTTTCAGATTAAATTACCCAAAGGTTTGATTAGCAACTTTTTCAAGTTTATCATTGCAGAACATTAAACTTTTAATTTTTTCCTTGTTTAATTAATATAGTTTAATTTATTTATGTAATAATTGATTTTGTTTAGCTGAAAAAAATTTAAAAAGTAATTGGCGCGACAAAATAAAAGTTACTCGACAGCTCTAACAATTGTCTGCCATTAGTCTGGCAACTCTTCGTGAAAAATGTTTTCACAAATTGCACAATAAGCTTAAGGTTTTTTTAGATAAAACTTGATTTACCTCAAAAGAGCTATTTTTTACTGCTTAATTAAAAGAAAACTGAAGTGGTTCCATATATATTTTTTAAATATCTTACTTCGAATTTTGACTAAAAAATGTGGCATCGCTGACCCTGACTTCGGTGCTGACGGTGGCAGCATCGGACGAAAACCACCTTAGCGCTAGTTCTTTCCGCACAAAATTATTCTGCGAATTGACCTGTGGCACCGCGAAATGAAATTGATGTGAAATTCAAGCGAAAGCGATTTCTGTGGCATCCCTGTATCTCTTCAGCAAAAAACAAATTTGTTTTTTTACTATTGTAACTCATCACAAAAATCTATATCGAAGTAGAAATTAAGATTTTCATCAGATTGGCGTCACAATGTCGCCATCTTCTTTGTCTTAGTTATTAGGTGCTTGATTAAAAGTTTTATCACTTTTATCAGTTTTGCACAAAACTGTCCAAGCTAAAACTAAAGTTTTCCTCTTTTCTTCTGTGTTCACGTTTTCCGTTTCCCGTTTCCGTTGCCGTTGCCGTTGCCGTTTCCTTGTGCAGGATAAGCGCATTTCGGTGACGGATGCCTTGGCGCATCCGTATCTGGACGAGGGTCGTCTGCGGTATCATTCGTGCATGTGCAAATGCTGCTTCACTACCTCGGCTGGCATGCGCCAGTACACGGCCGACTTTGAGCCATCCGCCGGACAGCCCTTTGATGATTTATGGGAACGCAAGCTCACCTCCGTGCAGCAGGTGAAGGGTAAGTAACACACACACAAGTACACGCACACATACTCAACACTTTTAGTGATGGAAAAACAAGCTAGAGTCGAGTTTCAGGCCATAGGATACTCGTTACTATTTTGATTGCAAGCATTTAGAATACAAAATACAAATTGTTGCATTCTTTTGGGCGCTTAACTTACTTAAAAGACTTAAAACAGTCATTACCATCGTTATACAGTCGAACTTCCCTAACTCGAATCACCATTATCCAAAGAAAAGGTTCGAGTTAGGGAGATATTCGAGTTATAGAGTTCTTTTTCCTAAGATTATTAATTTTATTGCCACAAATTTAGTTCGAGTTACAGAGAAATTCGAGTTAGAGAAGTTCGAGTTAGGGAAGTTAAACTGTATTTGTCCGATCTTGTTGCTATTAAGCAGGATGACTAGAAACCATTTTTTTTTTTTAAATAAATCAAAAAAAAAAGAATTATCGGACCCTAATTTCCGATTTTTTAAGTTCTGTTTAGCTTGAAAAATCAGAGAAAATTTAAAAGTTGAAGTAAGAGTAAAAATAATTTGAAGTATTTGAATTTTTTAAACTAATTTAATTAGTGGGAAAGGTAAGAAAACTAATTAAAAAGTACACAATTTAACATGAATGAATTTGTAGTTTCTTTAAAAAAAAAAAAACAAAAAAAAAATCTCTAACTCGAACTTTTTTCTTGGATAATGGTGATTCGAGTTAGGCAAATTCGACTGTATAAGCAATATAAGTAAGTACGCAATACTTTTTTTCATGCATATAAATAAGTACCCAGTATCCTATAATCGACTCTAGACTTTCCCACTTGTTTTTGCTATACTCGTTGTGAAACTAATGAGTTATTCAATGTACTTTTTGCAGAGGAAATGCACAAATTCATTGCCGAGCAGCTGCAAACGGGCCGTGTGCCACTTTGCATCAATCCGCAGAGTGCGGCATTCAAGAGCTTTGCCAGGTGAGTTGAGTTGAAATCCCTCAAAGTAATTCAAGTTGCACGTTACCCTTTCTACTCCCCCCCTTTAAACACCCTACTAATCTAATCTAACTATCCCCCACTCACTTGCTCTCTATCTATTTGTCTCTATATAATTTGTTGTTGTTCCAAAAAGAATTCGTAATATGCTTTTCAGTTGAAAAAAAAAAAACAAAGAAGAACTATCTCTTCCTCCTTACTAACTATAAATTTGAATTTCGTTTAATGTCAATTATTGTTTTTGTCATGGCTTCGAGTCCGAAACTGTCCAGCTCTCTCTCTCTCTCTATCTGTCTCACTATCTGTCTCTCTCTCTCCTGTACTTTGTTTACTTTTACTTTATAATAATTAATAATATATATAATCGAAATAATTTATAATTTTTTGTTTTCTTTTTTTTCTATCGTTTTTTCGTGTGTGTGCTTTTCTCGAACGTCGATCGATCTCGATATATAATAAAAATATTCTATTAAATTTAATTATATTTTATATATGCGTTCGTTGTTAAGCCAATGAGAATGAGAATATCAACTACTACTACTACTACTCGTAATCGTACTACTACCAATACCAATACCAATACCACTACCAATACTACTTCTACTACCAAAACTTGCACTGCTGCTCCTGCTGCTGCCGCTGCCGCTGCTGCTGCGCTGTCGCTGTCGCTGCTGCCGTCTCTGCCGCTGCGCTGTCGCTGCCGAGTGTCGACAAGAGAAACACAAGAAAAGAAAGCAAAGCAAGCAACTAGGCGCGATATATAAACCGATATATAGTATATATCTATAAATTCAAGAATGAATCCAGACTCAAGCAGATGTCACAAAAGAAAAGAGAGCAGAAAGAAAGAAAGCAAGAAAAAGAAAGATACAAAACACAAGATACAAAAAATGCTAAAATATCAATATCAAATCAAATCGAATCGAATCGAATCGAGTTGGGGGAATATCGAAATCAAAAAAACGGCAGCAGCAACTTGTTGAACTCAACTCTTGAAATTTAGGTCTGTTGATAAAGCGACTCTACATCTAAATATCAATATAAATATATAAATTAATTGCTGCATTTGCTAAACTATCATTTTTAAATTTAACTATTATAATTTACATATGTATATATGATTTAACAACTTTATTAATTTAATATTCCTTATCAAATGCAAATGTGTATAAAACTTAAAAATAATCCCTATTTTAGTTTCCCAAGCATAACTCATCATTTTCTTTAACTTTAATTTATTTAAATGGGTTTATTGCGTTTGCTATATATTTGTGTACATAAGTGTTAAACATAAAAAAAATCATCATTAATTGTTTATAAATGTCTACAAAAAATTTGTCGTCGATATATGAAAAGAAAACTGATGAAATCAGCAATTGGCATAACGAATATTGTTATTAAAATTAAAAAAAAAAATTCAGACATTTCTAACAAAGAAAAATAAGTTTTAAATATTAATCATAATAAGAGTCCATTTAGTGCATTAATACTTTTACATCTATACATAATCGTATTTATTTTCATGTCTATCAGTTTGTGTTTATGTTTTGCAACTTATTTTACAAATCATATATACATAAAAATATACAACTTTATATATAAATATACTTTCATATTGTGTACAGCATCAGTAATATCAATTCTATATCCATTAAACCCATTTACACCTTGTACACTTCCTTTGTAATCATTATTCAATTGCCAACACTCTCAATATAAAGATATTTTTGATACTCTTACCAACTGTAAAATGACTTTCAAAGAATCAGGAATTAATAAATAGTATGTGACCATTTTTAAATTGTAGTTTTATACAAAAATCAAATGAATAAAAGTTATTTTTTCATTTTTTTAATACAAATTTATTTACTCAATGTATCTTAAATATTTTTGATACTCTTTCCGGCTGGAAATATGCTTTACAAAGAATCAGAATAAAAATAAATAATACAAAGAATAGATAAATTTTAGTCTATACACAAAAATCAAAAACAAAAAATAAAAATAGTATAAGTATAAAAATTATTATGAAATAAAGACAATTTATTTTTTCATTTTTTTAATACAAATTTATTTATTCAATGTTTTCTTAATTAAGTTCAATTTATTGATAAAGTCTGCAAGAGTATCTGAGATTATCAACACTTCACCACCAATCACATTATCTTCATATATTTTAAATGATAATTTATGTACTGCATTTGTCACATATTTAATTATCAAAAAAAAACATTCAAAATCCACACATGCCCCTTAGCTTAAAAACACTTGAATCCGCAGTTAAGCAATATTGAAAAACACTGCCAAATATATTTATATATAAATAAATATATATATTTGTGTATAATGAAATTAAAAATTATTAAATTAATTTAATTAAGTGCAGTTGAGCAGCAGTGACAATCAAAAGGTCATAAGTAGTTTGATAAAATATACAAAAAAAGAATGAAAAAAAAAACATAAAAATGTTAAGAATAAACTAAACGCTTGAACAACTTTCACTTGAATAAAATCAACTAAATTTTAATATAATTTTTTCTTTTAGATTGTTTTTTATAATTTCAATTTAATATTTGTAGTTTGTTTAATTTTCATTAATGATTATAGTTAAATAAATAATTTCTTAAAGTTATTTTTTGATTATTTTTCAAATCTATTTTTGTAGTTTGTTTGATTTTTATACATATTTTTTTTTTGGGCTCAACATTTTGTTTGTTTGTATTTGTTTTTGCTGTGCTTAATGCTTCTATCTCTGGTTAAGTAAATCTTTATGTTTGGTAGCTTGCATGTTCTTCTTCTTTCTCAATGTTTAACTGAATGAAATGTAAATGAAAGTCAACTAATTTATCTACCTGTTTTCATCCGTTTTTCAACTGTATTTAGCTCCACTGTGGCACATCCTTCGGAGCTGCCGCCGTCGCCGCATCAATGGGAATGACGGCAAAATGAGGCGATTGCTGCCTAAAATATGAAAAGCAACACAACAACAACAGCAACAACGACAAGTACGGCAACAACAACAACTGCAACATGAACAACTTGGAAAATTGTAGAATGGAAAGTGCAACCGGAACTTTTGAATGCCAACAACCCAAACTCAACAACAGAAACTCAACAATTTTAGACACTTAAGCGACGCATTCTGAGAACAATTCTACAGAAGAAGAAGACGAAGAAGAAGCGGAAGAAGCAGCAGCAAAAGGATGAAAACAACATTTAAATTGAAAGCACAAAAAACACTTTCAAGTTAAAAGTTAAAGCATTCCACCACCGAAATATAAAAAGAAATCAACTAAAAAACAAAACAAAACAAACAAACACAAAACTGTAACGTAACTCAACTGAAACTAGTCTAAATAACAACAGCAACAATAAGAAGAAGAGGGAAGGACAAAATGTAGTAAAAAAAAACAACAGAAGAGACAAAAAGTCCGACAAATTATAAAAGTAATAAATTTATAATTATAAAAATGTCCAAAATAAGAAAAACCAGAAAATACGCATATAAAATTAAAAAGCGTAATCGGAAAAACGATTAGGCAACAAATTGGCAGCAAATTTGTTGTGCCAAAATTGTCAAAATTGTTAGCAAAGCAAAAGAAAATGTTAAAGAAAGCAGCAAAAAAATAAATAAATTTTTGGTCTAATAAGCAAAATTACACAACAAAAAATGTTTATGTTTAAGCGCTTACAAACAAATCTATGTAAATTAATTAGCAATTAGACTAAGGCCCCCTCACACCTGCCACGCCCCCTTACGCCCTTTACAAACGACATCATTTTCGTATTATATGTTGCCCTCAAAACAAAAAAACCATGCAACCAATTTGCGAATATTGTAATAAACAAAAGGAAAAACTACAACTATAAATTATTATTAAAATTACAATTACAATTAAAAGTACACATACACATGAAGAAATTTGTTTGCCAAATTTACCTCACACACGCACACACACAATAAATTTCTTTTATTTAAAACTTTAAAATATAAAACATAACAAAGAAAACTCTCAATGTGCAGATGCAATATATTAAATTAATTTCACAAACAATGCCTCAAGTAGTTGTTTTGACATGGAAAAAAAACAAACTAATATGTTCTGACAAAAAGTAAAAAGAAAATGATTTTTGATTTTAAAAATTAGACTTTCCGATTTTATTATTATTTTATTCCAAAAATCAAATGTTTAATGTGTTCATTTTGTCAAAAAAATTGCTAGACCTGCCGTTTTTTTCTTGGTTTCCAAACAATATAAAATTTAGTATGAGTGTAGAATTTTTATTACAAAATTAAATATGTGCGGTGTTTGTGTGTGTAACTCTGTCTCTGTACGTTGATTGAAAAATGTAAAACAGAAGGCAAAAAAATTTTGAAATTAAAGTTATGGGAAACAAAGCAAAAGAAGAGAAAAACAACATTTGAACTGAGGACTGATTATATAAAGCATAAATCAACAGATTATGCAATTAAACAATTTAATTTTGCACTAATTCTAATTCTAATTTGTATGCTTATGCTTAGTTAATGACAATTTATTATTATAATTATTATCATGTAATATTACTTTGCGTATAGGCGAAATCTTTAGTTTATAGCACACACATTTCAAAAATCCATAATATATAGGAATTAAATTAATTTAATTTAATAATAAAAAAAAAACCAACAAGTGGACGACACACTGCCCCCAGTGAATATGTGCACAGGTGTTCAATATTGATATGATGCAGCACTTTCACTAACACCACACAACAAGAACAAAGACACCAATAACTACACTACACAACACAGAATCAAGACCGCAAGAGTTTAACAAGTTTTCACAGCAATCTCAATTTCAATATTCCCACTGCCTTTTCTGTGTGTGTGTGCGAGTGTGTGTGTGTGAGTGTGTTTGTGTGTATGTGTGTGAGTGTGTGTAAATATCTTGAACACCTATTGCTATTTTCAATTTAGTATATATTTCTCTTTAACATGTAATATAGTTTAATTTCCTCACTCATTTTAAAAAACAAAGAAAATTTGTCTTCATTTGTTCCGATTTTCTTTAATTTGTTTAAGTAGCAAACAAATGCTCATGCCAACTAAATGCTATAGTAAAAGTTTCATATAGATGCAAGCTAAAATATATAGTATATATTTTAATAAACAATATATATATATGTGTATGTATATGTTTAAGACTGAGTTAACTCATATTTTCTGATTGTTAAAGAAATGTTTAAAGAGCGCAATATTGAAATGGAAAAACATTTGGCAACATCTATCAAATTAATTACTTGTACTAAATGTAGCAAACTATATAAAATTTATATAAATGTGTGTGTATTTGTATTTTAATGTCTTTAAACAAATGGAAAGTTTAGCCAACACGCAAACGACTAAAAATGAAATTTAAAGTATAAAAAAAGAAGTTCTCGAAATTGTAGAAAATTGTGCTCACTTTTCCACTACACAAAATATTTCTTTAACTCTTAACTGTGCTGCTTTCTTATGTATGTAGTTTTTAATTAAAAAATAATATATGTATATGTTAAATACACATATATATGTTAAACTTATACATATATATGTATATAAATAATTTAGCGTATGATGATGAGAAAAACAAAACAAATATGAATTCAAACTTTCACGGAGATCTCATAGCAAAAAAAAACGAAAATAACGAAGAACATGATGAAAAGAAAAAGGAAATTAATAGCTAAAACTGGACGGGAATAAAATATATGAAAAATGGATACATATTCCGAAATGGAACCCGAAACGGACAGTTAAGCGATTTCTTTGAATTTTTTAACGTAGCCGCTACTTTTGTTTATATAAATAACATTTAATTTTCTTATATACAAATCTTCGTCAAACACACACACAGACACAAACACCGAAATACATATATATATATATACATATAACTTTAGTTTTTTTAAATTATAACTTAAAGTAAAGTAAATACAATACAATACAAAATTATCATCAACATTAGAAAGTAAGAAAAAACACACATACAATACATACATACATCATTATAAACATACAAATAATAATAATAATGAGAATAATGAGAACATTGTTTACTTTGGACTTGTGTAGGCACCATGTACATAACATTAACACCCCACCATACCAATACCAATATACTTATATTTATATTAATAATCCACACTTGACTATAGTTTTTTAATTTAAAAATGAAGGGACATCAACTAAACTATAGATATACATATAACTATAAACAATTACGATACGATTATTATATCATATGTACATTTTTTTGCACATCTTTCAATTTGCTATAAACACACATATTATATAAAAAAAACTACATATATAACCTTAAATTTAAATATATAAACTTTGATTTGTCTATTTTAACTCTTGGATTATTTTATGGCTTATGTTTCAATAAGTTTGACATATGTATGTTTAACTGTTAGTTGAGTGTAAACTGCATTAGTATTTTGACATATAAACCAATTGGAGCAGTACTAAATATAAATAAATAGTATATACATAATATAATCTAATCTAATAAAATATATCTGCTAATTATATAGTAGAACCTACGTATACCTACAATCTATTATATGATAAACGAGTTAAATAATTAACGAGTTACAAAGCGAGCAAATAAAATTGTGTAAAACTGTTTGTATAAAAAAAATTGCAACAACAACAACATTATTGTTTTATTCTTTAATTTCGTACAACTTTTATGAACACACTTTTCTGGTAAGGGAAAAGCATCCAATGCATTTGCAATTAGAATTTATAGCTATTAAAATACATGTATGCATTTTTTTTTTGCCAAGAATCTACCCAACAATTAGCACTATATACTATATATACATTTATATGTATGTATGTATGGACAATATTTACTTAATGAAACAAATTAATAGAAAATGCAAATAACTCAAACTCAATGGAAAACGAAAAGTTTATTCTAGTAAAGGTAACTTAGACATTTGAAATGTATAATGTATGTATGTCCTTCTTATAGAGCATTTTTTGAGCAGTCTCTCAGCATAATAAGTATTATAAAATACATACATATATTTCAACTCGACAATGACAAAATTTAGTGCCAGAAAACTGAGAAATGAAATGAGATCAACTTTTTTGGCAAGCATTAAAAACCAATAATAAATAAACATTTTCTTAACAGAGAAAAAAAACATTGCGCTCAGGTTACAAAAAATAGATAAACAAAAACAAAACAACAATATGAAATTATAAACATTATTAAATGTAAAACAATTAATTCGATATAGAAAACATAAAAAAAATATTGCATACAACATACATAAAAATAGAAATAAATAAATGTATGTTTACCACGTTTAACAAAAGGCTGTATGTAGAAATTGTGACACAGTGTTTTTTAACCCCTAACTACAAAAACAAAAACATAACATATACGATATTTAACAAAAAAAGGAAAAAAAACATTCACAGATTTTTGATGTAAATGTGAGTAGAAAAGCTTTGCAACAAAATGATAAAAGTTAAAGGAAAATGGAAAACTCAACTTCAGATATTGAATAATGTAATTGTAGTTTGCTTTATTAGAGGATACCCTGTAAATGGGGTCGCTTTGTGCACTGGAAAACTTGGAAACTTGTGTAAATACATGAAATATACAATTAATACATATACTAATACTAAATACAATAATATATGATAAATATATAGAAAAACTTTGTGATTGCTTCGCATTGATGATATTGAGTCGAATGTCAAATGTAAGCCCGATGTGTGTACTCTTCTTATATATATATATCTATACATATACTCGACACATATATAGAGATTCTCCCCAAAAAATATTTATATGTAGGACACACAAAACAATGTACGAGTAGTTAACAATACCATATATCTACAATATATTTAACAATATTCATTATTCAAACGATATATACATACATACATGTATGGGAAATTCGATAAATGTTGTATAAAGCATATGTATGTATATGTAGTATTTATAACGCAACACTCTATCAATGTATATGTGAAAATATTGTAGCACACTTTGGCACATGATCATGAATATATAATATACATATAATCGATTATAATGAAAATCCTCTCAAGTAGAAGCTCTCACCAAAAATTGCACGCGAATCTTTTTGGAATTCCATAAACAGATTCAGATCCAAAAACGGAATGAAAATAAGTAAAGTATATTAAACAATTCATTGTTTAACTGTATATATGTAATTATATGAACTATGTACTCACTACAAGCATTACATTAACTAATACATTAATACACACTAACTCATTGGATACGTTTCTTCGTATATATACAAATATATATTTATCTGCGTCAGCAGATTGTACATTATTAATTTTCAATAATTACATAATTAACATAATACCACGAATACATACTAACCCATTGTATTAACTAATTAAACAAGCATTAGACTTACTTATATTATTATAACGTAATACTGAAAAAACTAACAAAATTCAACTGACAAATGGAAAATGAAAAATGGAAAAAACAGTAAAAATGCTTTCAAACTATAAAATAAAGTTCTTTGGAATTACAATGCAAAACAAAAGATACGAAAACAAAATCAAAATTTTTATTATTTCTGGGTGACGGTTACTTTTCAAAATGCGCACATATTGCACTGCGTACTCTGCTTGGTCGACGTTTACCATATAATTAATGATCTAAAAATGATACGTTTCCGTGCTTCCGTTTTTGAGACTTGCTGCCACATATTTCTATCACTTTCAGGTCTGAAAACGGACGTTTTCCACGTTTGAAATCCGTAAAGCTGGGACTGCAGTTTAAAGCAGTTCATTGCGTATACTTGAGCTGCTTGACAACAGATGGCGCCACTAACACAACACTGTGGCAGCCCTGCTTCCCACCTGTTGTCGAGTGGCAACTCTTATCGACGATTTTAGGACGTTTCTCAACGGCAGCCAACTTTTTACTTAATTTCTAAGAACGACGCTCTCAAAAGTGATTAAAAAATAACGGTTGGCACTTAAAAATATCTGATTGAATATCTCTAAAAAGTAATTAAATATTAATCTTAAGTAATCCGCGTATTTGTATTTCTTTCTGCATTTACCAGTGCGCCAAAACACAATAATGGTTATCGAAATTAACAAATAACTCGAACATATCCTTACGTATTTTGGCAGGAAATAATGTGTTGACATCTTTAAGATTGTTATAAATAAAAGCTCGACGCATTGATTCAGTTCTTGGCTTAAAAGCTCTCGTATATTCTATTCAGATTTCATTCTTTTATGGCTACAAATACATTACAAAAGTATATGCCTTCTCTGTTTGATCGGGCAACTATATATAATTTGATTTGATTTTATTTTATATATAAAATTTGTACCTTAAATGTCTAAATGTTTTTGCACCAGCTCTGCGGTGCTGTAAAAATATAATATGTTTCTTTTTGCATCAGTCTTGGACAACGAATCAATTTAAAAAAATCAAAAAAAAAACAGGAATATGATTAAAAAGAAGAGGAACAGATAAGCTAATTCTTTTTGCCATAATGACTGTAGCTTTCTTCCACAAAGATTTGTATGGATCGCTTGACATTCTGTTTGTGCGGCTCGGGCAGCTGCTCCAACTTGGGCAATATCTTCATGAGAAATCGAAAATCGGGCGACAGATTGATATTTGTCTCAGTTTCAGTTTCGATCTCAGTCTCCGTCTCTTTTTCGGATGGAGGCGACTCCTTGATCTTAACTGGTTCCACGGGCAGAATGGAAACACTGGCGGGCAAAGTGACGCCCGTTTCCAACTTGACAAAGTTTGTGGGATTCTTCTTGGGCGGCAGAGTTATGTGCGGCTTGTGTACAGTTGAAATTGGAATTGAAGTTGGACTTGGAGTTGAAATTGCGGTTGTTGTTGGCTCCAATTTGATTGTGGGATGACCTTTGGCCTTGGCCTGTGCCTGCTCCTTGTCCTGTATACAGCTAAGAATCTCGGGCAGAAATTTCTCCAAATGTTGTGTCAGATTCGCCTTCGATTTGTCGGTGACAATCATCAATTTCTTGGCCGCCGTGTCCTTTTCCTGCTCCACAACGACAAACATTTTGCGCTTTTGTCCATTGGTTGCGCCATTTCCATTCTTCTCATCCGATTTCTCAGTTATCAAGTAAAGTTTACGCTTCTTGGCCAGACCATTGGAGGTCGTCTTGGCCATGCCATTCTGGCCATGTGCATCCACCAGTGCTGAAAGCGGCAAGCTCGCCTCGTAGTCCGAGTTGATGGACGACACGGATGAGGAGGAGCAAATCGAGTGGGAACGTTGTGGAATTGGAACTGCAAGTGGAACTGGAGTTATCGTCGTCACCGACTGCTTTTGATTTGTGCGCTTTTGGGAATCCCCGCTGCAGCTCTAGGGATCAAGAAAATATCGTTATCAATTTGCTTTGTGAATGATTTTTAAAAAAATGATCGGGGACCGAAATAGTTATAAATTTCAATTTAAAAGCTACGCAATTACAATTTAAAGTTGTTAATTTTCCGATAAAAAAATTACTTTTATTGTATGGCTTTTGTCTTTTAATAAATTGTTTTGATTTGAATTCTTATTAAAAAATTATTATTATTTTTAGTATTATCATTTAAAATCAATTATTTGAAAATCAAAGCGAAGATTACAGATATTTTTTGTGCCACAATTGAGTTATTTTTTTTTTTTTTTTTAGAAAATACAGTTGAACTTCCCTAACTCGAACTTCTCTAACTCGAATTTCTCTGTAACTCGAACTAAATGAGTGGCAGTAAAATTAATAATCTTCGGAAAAAGAACTCTTTAACTCGAATATCTCCCTAACTCGAACCTTTTCTTTGGATAATGGTGATTCGAGTTAGGGAAGTTCGACTGTAATTATTATTTACGATCCCCGAAATACATATGTATGTATTTATGTACTTACATCGATTAATTCTATCGTTGTGCTATCGGCCATCGGTTTGCCAATTGTTGTTGCTGTAGCTGCAGAATTAATTCTCGTTGTTGTTGTTGTTGTTGCAGCCTCGGCTGCAGCTGTTGTTGTTGTTGTTGTTATGTTGTGCTTTGTTGTTGTGTTTCCTCCACGCAGCGGCGTCGTCTTGATGCGCGTTTTGGCCATCGCCTTCCGCTCGCTAAAGTGTCTGAAGCAAATGCGCAGCTTTTTCAGACCGCCGAGTTCCTTAACCAACTGCTCGCTCACTCCGAAGTGACGAAGCCAATAGTTGCAGCTGCAGGAATTCAAATTATATTCGGTTATTCGATGTATACATGTGTGTGTGTGTGTGTGAGTACAGTATATCAAAAAGTTGTCTTGACAAAATACAAAAAACAAGGAATTAAAATTTTAAGATTTTTTTATTGCAAAAGAGCAGGTTTCTTAAATTAATCCTTTATTCACTTAAATTCCTTGTGAATGATACAAAAATTTCTTTAACCCCTTAAGTACACACTGAAAATTTTGAATTTTTGTTGGTCTACTTTTTCAACTTTTTTCCTCGGTCTCAAACAAAAAATGTTTTGATGCAAAAATTCTTCAAACAATTCTAAGAGTGACTGCAATCTGTAGGAATTTTTTTTTTAAGAAAAATTTTCAAAAATCTGTTTATTATTTTTTAAACATTTCTAATAAAACTAGTTTTTGTATGAAAAGGCAAAAGGGGTTAAAATAGTATTTTTTAGCTATTTTCAAAGAATCATAAAAAAGTACGTAGTAGCGAAAAAATTTTGGAAAATTTTTCTTAAAATAAAATTTAACTACAGATTTTATTTGTTTTGGCAAAACAAACAAACCTATACTTATTTTTTCTTTAAATAACTTTTTCAAAAATATTAAAGAAAACAACATGAATGTGCATTATTTTCTTTGTTAAAATAATTACTTGCCCTACTGTTTAGCAATGCATATGTGTTTGTATGAGAGAGAGAGAGAGATAAAGAGTGCAACATGATTCTCTGGCGAACCAAAATGCAAGCTCAGCTTTGGTCAACAACGACAATTTTCAAGTAATTGTCAAAGTTCTTACAGAGAAAGCTTTCAAATTGAACAACAACAAACACTACAATTATTCACTTACATATGTTTGTAAATTGTAATATTCTTTCCGATTATGTACCTAAAATGCGACACTGAAGCGCGCCTCGTCGTGACGTTGCGATCGCCTCGGAAGTTCTTTGTTTACTGTAAGAACTGCATTGAAGTTTCGTTCTGTTGGTCGTGCTTTTCTTGTGCAGCTTTAAAATTAGATCCCATCTCACTCTCGCATTATACAAGCTAATGAAAAGTTCTTCCATGGCCGCCAAAAGTTGTCGCTGTAAAAAGCGCTTTTATGCTCACTGCACTGCTTCTCTCTCCATCTGTGTTTGTTACGTTGCGTACATGTGTGCTGCTTTCGTCGCTCTCGCTCTGACTCTCTATTAAATTTGCTCTCGGAGAGCGGAAGTTTGTTGTGCGTCTAGTGCCGGTGTTTAACTGCTGCTGCTGCTGCGGCAGCTACTCCCCCTCCCCCTCCCCCTCCCCCTCCCCCTTCCCACAACATGCTTAAAACACCAATAACAAGAATTGTTTCTGTTTATTTGCTTTATGGATAGCACAGCCATAACGAAAGCAATTAGAGTGGACACAAAAACTATTTAATTAACTCAGCTTTTGTTGAATTAAATTGTTAGATTAATAAAATTAATTAATTGTTCATAAAAAGAATATAAATATGTAAGTGGTATATTGAATTTTGTCAAAACCACCACATGACCAACTGTACATGTCCACTCTTAACTCCATGCAGATGGCAAAAAACTTCGCTGCAAAGAACTTTTTTTCGCAACAACAAAACTTCACGGCCAACAGAGCGCGCCTTGCACGCACATTACAAGAGAGCGCGTGAGAGCGAGAACGAAAGAGAGTTATAAATAAACTGATGGGACATCTGTCTGCCTGTCTGTGCGCGGTAGTGTGGGACGCAGCTTCTTATGCTGCTCTCGCTGTTTCCCTCACACCCACAATGCGCATAATTGCAATACAAATGCATGCAATGTACTTGTTGTTTTTGTTTTTGCCATGGCATTGAAATTTTCTATGAAAGAGAGTTCAATAACCTTTGACTTGACAGAATAGGCAAGCCAAAGCAAAAGCTCTGTCTCAGATAGGTATACAGTATGTATGTAGTAGGTATGTACATATGTTTTGTAGATTTATGTCTGGAATACAATTTGTAAACATACATACAAACATACACACACATATATTGGTATATGTATGTGTACATATGCAAAAGTAAATTTGTGATGCGCAACAAGCTCGAATGCAAGTCTCCAATCCATAAACAGGTTTTAATGTAGATCGACATAAATGGCAATAGGCAATAAATGAAGTGATAACAAATAAAAATATCTTTTTTTCGCTACTATTATTTAATTTGCATATTATTTCTTTTTTTTATGAAGTTCAGTATTTCTTTTTTAAATTAATTTCTTGCCATTTCTTAAACTATCGAGAATATTGACTCTAGGATCACTTACCGATTGATATCGTGTATAGGAAAGCGACGCAACTCTGATGCGCTCGCCTCGCAACCCATTAAACAAATCCTGGAACTAGTTCCAGTGGCAGTTCCTGTTCCAGCACGATTTCCAGCGATATTCGCACTGGGATGCAGCGACATCGCTTTGCAGATGCGTAAATTGCTCATATCTAAATTTGTATTTGATGTTGAATTTATCTAAAATATAGTTTACAAATAAAATTCAGTTGTTAATTTCATTAGTTAACGTTAAATAAATAAAGGAATTGTAATAAAAACGATGTTTAAGCTATTCATTAACACATGTCCGTTGTCTGTACTAGTTTTCTATTTAACTTGAGCATAATGAGAAGAGTGCTCCAGTTGAAATGAGAGCCTAGTCTCAAGAAAGAGACGCAAAGCAATAAAAGTTAAAAGCTCTCTCTCTCGCTCACGTCTCGTTGCTTATGCAGCTTTCGGCAGTAACACGCTGCTGCAGTTTCATCTTATTGAAAATGAGCAAAGCTTTTGTGGCCCAGTGCACAACTATACACACACACACACAAACACACACTGCCGCCACACAAGCAACAGCTATAAATAAAAAGCTCTGATAGAACAGCGCTTACGCTGCCTTCCTTCTCCCTCTCTCCTGCTCGCGCTCTTTAAAATGTTGCTGATGTTGCAAAAGTCGTTCAACATTTTTCATTATTTAATAAACAAACTAAAAGTTTTTTCAGTTGTTAACATTGTGCATACTTACAAATATTTTAAATTTGACTCTCGCTGTGCTTAAGTCTAAAGTTGAATAACCTCCTTCTACAACCAAAGCAACAAACACACTCACACACACACACACACACAAAACACGTTGTCTGTGTGGCGTGCTTTTTGGCCTGGCACAATTATCAACGCTCTTTATGCGTCTTTATTTCTCCAATTCTTTCAAAGCTTTCACAGCGCTTCTTCCATTTGTTATTTTGTTGTTTCAGTTGCAGTATTTGTTGTTTTTGTTGTTGTTGTTGAATTTTCACTTGGCTTTTTTAATCAGTTTCAGTTCCGTGCTTGACTGTGATTACGTTCTGTCCAAGCTACGTCATGGTATCTCAAAGACTGCCAAAAGTTTCGCCTGCGTCATTTCAAGAGTAATGTAAAACGTACTGAAAGCTTAAAAAGCAGGTCGACGCTTTTTTTGTGCTGCTCATCGAAAAGCTCTCTTGCGCTCGTTGTCGTTTTGTTAAGCTCGGTTTCTGAGCGCGTGTGCGCTTTCTCTCACTCTCAAAAGGCAAAAGCTTTTTGCTTCGCTCTCAGAAAGAGAGTGTTATATATCGAGGGTAGTCTACAATGAAGAAAAGCTCTTGATGTGCTACGAGATCATAATTCGTTGCGTTACGAAAAGCTCTAGGCCCTGTTAAATAAGGCACACTGAGCTTTTGAAAAACTATTCATTTAATTTGAAATGTGAGACAAGCTACGAATGAATTTACATGTAGCGTTTTAGATTTCAATGATAAACAGATAAAAATACTTATCATGGCGCATTCCGAGAATCCGAATCGAGAATCTGTGCATTTAAATAATCATTTTTCTTATCTTAATTGCGTGCCATAAATTGCATTGGCCATTTGACAGTATTTTCAAAATTGAATAAAAATTTAATTAAAAGTGTTAAAAGCTTTTCATAAACAACGCGCAGGTGTTCAAAGGGGGAGCACGGGGGCAGGGAATGTTCCTAAGAACAGCAATATTTGATCATTAATAATAATTTGCTGGAAGCACGTTTATTTCGCTATTTAAAAGCCAATCAATTGAAAACTTGCGAATGCTATAAATTTCAATAGCTGCTCAGTCGAAAATATGTATAAAAAAAATTATTTATGTACAAAGAAGAAAATTCTTTTGGAAAAAACTGCAGTTTGCGCAGATAAGGCGTTTAAATTGCCACATCATTCATTTTATTCGTCATTTTGTTTTTCTCTACACCCAGACAAAAAATATAATAAACACAATATTTGACTTTTTGATCTTAACTAAAATCTTACTCATATTTCAAAGTTAATATGAAAATGAAGAGCAACACTAAAAATTAAAAAGAACATTTAAGTTAAATTATATTATATATTAAAAATATATTAAATATATTAAATTATATTTAACAAAATCAAATTCTAAAAAAATTTAACATTTTTTTCTGTGTGTACAGAAATGTTTCTCTTTTGCATACCCTTTACTTAAATTATAAGAGGAAATATTTTATTTGTTGAAATAAATAAATAAATACTATTATTAGCTATCATTCTACTAAATCTCATCAGGATCGTCCAAACAGAACGCTAGTAATGCCTGATTTAAGTTTCATGCAATGTAAGTGCCTTAAAGTATGCAATACACTTTTTTTATATAGGTTTAAATGAGTAAAGGGTATCCTTTAGTCAGCAACGCGACTTTAGGCTTTCCGGCTTGTGTTTTTTTTGTGTTCTTTACAGAGATGTCAGTTTAAATTGTGTAAAAAACTGTTGTTAAGCAGTCGCAGTCGCAGTTGTCAATTGTCAATTGTCAAGTGTTCAACTGTTGTCTCATCACAACCCGCCTCAACTTTTTACGCCTTGTGGCCATTAACTTTTTATAGATTCGTATATTAAACGACGTAAATTTGGTTGTAAACTTGTTGCTAATGTCTAATGTCTTCTATGCGGTTGATTGCCTTTAATGTTTAGGCATAATTTCAAATAGGGCCAGTTTTTATGTTTATGCCAATGTCTGAGCTATAAGCATTATGCTCAATGACAAATTGAGCCCTCAACTGCATTTCAATCAAGTCAATGCTGCTCCAGTTTGATTGAGTGATTGAGTGAATGATTCGTTGAAGTCTTTTGAAACTGTCTGAAATGTCGACGATGCCAGGGAACGATAAAAATCATCAGATTGTCTAGTTGTGTGTGGTCTTAATGTCTGAAGGCACAAACGGTTGCCCGCTTCAGATTCCGATTATGTGATTAGAATATTGACAATTAAGCGCACATAAATTGATTTACTTGTAATTTTGAATTGGCGCCAACGGCAGCGAGTTAACAAGTTCAATTGTAGCAATTGCAGCGGCAATCAACTGATAATCTAAATGCAAAACTATATAAAATCAATGAAAAAAATGCAAAACTAGCTAATAATATTTAAAAAAAACAAAAAAAATTCTTGTCAGAAGTGGGATTCGAACCCACGCCTACAGAGTAGACTGCGACCTGAACGCAGCGCCTTAGACCACTCGGCCATCCTGACTGTTGAGTAGCGGCTGTCAATTTACCAATGGCAATCAATGCTTAGTATTGTTCCTCTCTCTCTCGCCCAATTGAGTTGAATATTTTTAGCACATGTCGTTGAGTATACGACATGTAATACATGTGTGTTACCCAATCACACTTAACTCTTTGAACTTGGACACAGCCTACGCGAATGGGAAAGGAAAAGGAAAGGGGAATGGGAATGAATTATTGCATGTGGCGCCCGGAGGCAAAGACAAATTGCACTCGTCGCGTCATGGAAAGGTGTGTGCTGACAACAACAGTCAGCAGACAACGGACATTGGACAACGGACAACAGACAACTGACAACAAACAACGTCACACAGAGAAAAAAATTAGTGGGAAATGCTACTTACGATTGGAACTGCAAACATCGGTAAAAAAAGTAATTACTAAAATTAAAATAAAAAAAATTATAAATACACATAATATTAAAAAAAGGAAAGTATGTTCGAAATTAATTTAATTTTAATGTAGAATAAATTTACAGGATAATCTCAATTAAAAATTTTGGCAACCAAATTAAGTTCATTTTAATTCAGAATGAAATCCTATTCTGCTTGGAAATCTAATCACTTTGGGCAAACTTATGACGTTTTTGCTACCTTGATTTTAGTAAGATTTGTGATTTTTCAAAAGACAAACATTTTTTTTTTAACAGTGTAGGCAAAACAAGGCTTTAATTTGTACAATTATGTTTTGTGGCATGAAAAATGCAGCGATGCAACGTCGATAATAATAATATAAAAATATATAAAAAGGTAATCGAAATGAGGTCAAAATCATATATCAAAGCCAAGTAAGTCCGCAGATTGGCAAGTGGCACTTTTTACATGTATTTCGATTTGTTATGCAACATGCAATGACTGACAACACCCACTGTTGACTGTTGACTGTTGACTTTACTACTGCTGAAGTATCTCATGCATTTTCAATGTTGTATGCAAAATAATTAAATTAGTTATACAATATAATAAATATGTAGTTTGCCTGCCTGACAAATGTCAACTGGCCAGCGGCCAATTTGCTCTCCATTATGGCCAAATGTTGTTGACATTTCACACGCACCACCAGCTGCAACTGTAGTTGCTGTTGTTGTTGTTGCTGCTGTTTTTGTTGTTGTTGCAGTCACTTGTTGCTTCTTGGTCACACGCACTTTCAATGCATTTCAATTAGTTTCGACTTTACTGCTCCACTTTGACTTTGAACAGTTGTCGCACAGTGGCTGCTAATTTATAACTTGGATTAATTCAAATATTCAATATGTAAATAATGTCAATAACTGATAGATTTGGTTATTCAAAAAAAATTAAGAAAAAAAAGTAATTGAAATATGAAAATGTGGAGAGCATAGAAAACCATATAAGCAACATAAGTAAAATGTATTTCAAATAAATTAAAAAATCAATAAAAAAAAAATAAATAAATTGAAATGTAAAAATGTGGAGAGCATAGAAAATTCCATTCTCATAAAATACATAAGAAAAAAATACTTAAAAAGTACAAAATATGACAAAAATAAAATTAACAAATTAACTTAAAATATAAAAAACTTTGTTAATTTTTCCTGCACAAATTAGAATAAGAAAATGTGTCATAACGTCCACTTTTATATCGTTAACAAATATATTTTGTTTAAAAAAAAAATTGTGTGATATGGGCATTTCCACAGAAAGGTCCACCGCGGCCAAAAACGTAAAATTTATCAAAAACTCACATCTTATGAAATTTGCTTCCAAAAATGTATTCAAGTTATTTATTTAAGCAATATACACTAGAAGAAATTCAATAGGATGAACTTAGAGATTCTACATTGGAATAAATTCAATTTTTCTTTATTTTTGCCCATTTTCCTGAAAATTTACTTTCAAAATGGACCGCTTGTATATTAACGATTTCACTAAGTAGGACAGTAAGATTGTAACATAAACCATTTTAATTAATAGAAATATATTGAAAGTTTAATTTAATAAAGTATTTCGAGCTGTTTTCGAAATATAATTTAAAATAGAGAAACAGAAACAACATAAAAATAGTGATGGTAAAAAATGTCCCGTGCGCGATGTCCCGTGCGAATTTACGTCAAATTGAATTAAAAAAAAAGTGCAAGTCATATTTGAAAAAAATCATAACCATTTTTAAGAGGCATCAATGCACAAGAGTTAAAAATAAGTTGCATTAAAATATTGCCTCTGGATTCGCTGAAATTGGCGTTTGAATTGGTTGACCTCACAAGTCACTTCCGTTTTGTGTCCCGTGCGAATCACTTGAACTTTTCTATTATCTTCAAAATGAAAAATTACCCAAAATCAATCTTTGCACCAATGAAAGCGCTAATCAAATGCTATATGTTAAGCCCTTCATCAGAAAAAAAAACCGTTTCCTTTTTACCGTTTTTTTACTTTGAATGTGTACGAATGTCCCGTGCGCGAGTATGGAAATGCCCATATACAGAAAATTCTCATGTCCTAAACTACATAAGTAAAAATAAATTCATTTCAGAAAAAATCTAAAAATTCGAAATGTATCACAACTAAAATACAGAAAACTATTTCGAATTTAAAAGAACACTTTTTGTTTCCTCGGCATTAGAACAGGAACAATTAGAACAGGATACAAAAATTTTCGTACCAAATTATTAATTAATCACTACTAAAATAATCAAAAGGAACACATATTTAAAAATAAATGCAGCATAGTAAATTCGCATTCTCATAAAAAGTCAAATAACCAAAAAAATAAAACATGAAAAAAAATTAAAAAATAGAAAATATATCAAAAATAAAATGAACGAAATAGAATTAAATTGTAAAGTTTTCGTATAAAAATATATGAATAATTCACAACGAAAATGATAAAAAGGACCACTGTGCGCCGTGCAGTGCAGTTCCATGTTTCAGTGTTCAGTGTTTCGAGAGATATATTTTCATTTTGATAGCTTGATTGTAGACATTTGATAGGCATTTATATATGTTAATCAGTTGGCTGACCTGACAGCTAAAGTTAATTAAAGTTTACGCTTACAGCAAGCATAAATTCAACGCGTACACAGTATAACAGAGTTCAGTAAATAATCGCATTCGTTATTTAACCATTAATTCAAATGTTTACTTTGCAGAGAGATGTCTATGTAAATACTCATACCTCAACATATTCAAGCAATTGTGGCACAACATAAATTCATTATGATTAATGGTTAACCAAGTTCTAAATTCTACACAAAAAACTCACTTGACCCATTTTCAACGAACAACGAGAACTCGCACTCGTAAAATTAGCAAATTGCCCGAATGTCAATCAAAAATCATCAATCAAAATTTGTGCTACTGTCACTTTGACACAATATGTATAAATATGAATAAAAAAAAAAGTAAAAAAAGATAACATTAATATGGGAACACACCAAAGGGGTGTGGCAGTTGCAGTTGCAGTTGCATTTTCATGTTGCACTTACGACTTCTCCACATCCAAATGCAGCATTGGGTGCAGCCTGTTGTAAATTAGCATAATAATGGCCAGTTAACTGGGTCAACAGCCAGCAGACAACAACTACCAGAAGATTGATGGCTAACTGGGATACACAACTTAAAGTTAACCATTATTTTAAGCAAAGGAAAATTCGATTTCCCTTAAAGAAATTATAATTCAAGAAATTTAGAAAACAATTATTGTAGTGGGTAAAATTGGAAAATGGTTGAAAAACATCCCGATTGTAAGAATTATTAGTTACTTATTAAGTAGCAGTTTTTTTAAATAATCAACTATGCTTTTTGTCAAATACACATTTTAAGTTGTAGAAATACATATTAATTCGCTTAAAGAATTTACACAAATTATACGAAGATCACTTTAATTCGGATACAAATAATTTAACTAATTTAGAAAATAAATTTTGTAGTGGCCAAAAAGTTTTAAAGCTGTTAAAGTTAAACTTGTTTTATATCAAAAATAAATAAATAATTGCAGATTACTATTAGAAAACAACCTAATTGTACCAACAATTTCTTTTTTAATTTTTTTTTAATATTCTTAACATGGAACCCATTTTGTCGTTCCTTTTACTTGAAATGAGCTAAAATTAATTTGTTAACATGATTTTTAGGAAAAAATCCAAATAATATCCTATTGTCTAATATTTATTTAATTTTAATATTTTATTTAAGCTTATTATTAATTATATTCTGACTCAGAACATCCCTCAACAATTTTAATTTTTAAAAAAGTCAATGCACTCTTTCAAGTTCAAATTGGCGGCCAGACACAATTGGAAGACACTCTGACCACTTCGAGCATTAATCAATATTTTGCATTATTGTTTTTTATTTTGTTTTTTTTTTTTATTATTTTTGTTAGCGCAAAGTCGCGACATTTTATGCCAAAGCTAATTAACAGGTTTCATTGTTTTGTTCTTTTTTTCTTCTTTTAGACACAACAACATTCTAGTTGTCTGCTCTTTTTATTTTATTTTTAAAATAAACTTCTAAGCATACAATATGTACATATGGATTATGGGGGCGTATACGTAATGTGTCTAAGCGTCCGCCACGAAGAAAGCGACGAGCTGAAATCAATTTGAAAACATGTTTAAACGCTTGTTTTTTGTCGCTTGCCTAATAGAAATTTAATTAGCCATGCAATTTAGTATTTTCGTAGTTGTTTTGTTTCTTTTTTGTTGTTGTTGTTTTGTTTATGGTTTTCTGTTTTGAGAGTTGGCGGCGCTGCACGTGCAACTAAAAAGCTTTGACATAGGAGCGCTCTTTATGTATATGTATTTGTGTGTGTGAGTGCTGCCCACGCATGCGGGATTGACACTGTGTATGTGTATGTGTGCGCGAGTGTGAGTGAAGTGAAGAAGCCAAGACAAATAAAAAGACACGAAATAAAAACAAAACTTTATGGCTCACCACACAAAGAGCAGCGTCGCGTCTCTGCTTGCGCTCTCTCTGCGCCCCCAACGCTCTCTCATTTGCGCTTGCTCTCTTGCTCTCGTGCTCTCTCTGCGCACTTGGACGATCGCCGCATGGTTGCGTTACTCGTGAAGGTCACGCTCAGCTCGTGACGTGGAACATGTAATTCTGTTAGATTGGACTGATTTTTAGATTGTCCTGTAGCTCTAAAGTTTAAAACATAAAAAAATTTAAACAAATCCTTAATAGAAAACTTTAGTCTTTGTAAATCTATTTGTAAAGTTCGGAAAAACGTTAATTTCCTTAATTTAAACTTAATTATGATAGAAAAACATGCATAGCGTTCTAATTGGAATTTTAGCTTAAAGTTATAGATACGTGGAATGATTGCTATTTAATAATAAATGCGATAATCATAACTTGAAAGAAGAGAGAGAATGTACAAAAATACTGGTGGTGTGAAATATGAATATATCAAAAAATCTATATAATAATAAGCGATAGAAAAATATTGTAATCTGTGGTTTGCTTAAATATTAGCGATGATAGATTACCTCAAAAGGCAAATAGGCATATATTTTAATATGACGACCATCAATAAAAATCAATATTATTTTATTTCAGTTTTAAATGTATCGCTTAAAAACTTTAAACTTAAAACTTTATTGTAATTTTAAGTTTATTTTAATTTTTCTATACACAAGTCGATATCCATTTTATTTTTTGACGCATTCTAAATTCAAATTTATTGCCAACAAATCAAACCTTATATCGACAGATTTAAAATATCATTCTTGGCTATTTCTAGATAGTTTTAGTCCTGAAATTCTGTCAAAAAATGTTTGCGAGTATGCGCTCAGCAGCAGTGACGTCACAAAAGAGCGAGAGAGAGAGTTGTCGCTCAGCGTGGAACCTTCTGCTGATTATGCGATCAACTTACTTTGACTGCTGTGTTGCCAGTTGTTGTTGCTTTTTCTGTTGCTGTTTCTGTTGCTTTTTCTGTTTCTGTTTCTGCTGCTTCGATTGCAGTCAACAGCGCAAAGCGCAACGCGTCGGTTCAAAATCATTTTCTTAACGGAAAGTTACAGCAGTGCGAGGTGCGTTTGGTTAGTTACATACGTGCGTGCGTTTGTTTTTGGCGTCTTATCGCTTAAAATACATATCAAAATAAAAAAGTGAATGCCCAAAGAATCCATCAAATTGAGTCAAGTGCCGTTTTATTGTTGTCATACATTTGGCAAAACGCATTTTCCATTCCTTTTTTGTTTCTGCTATGCAATTACGAAATCTTACGTTGAAATTTTGTGTATGTTCCATGTGTCTATAAATAAAGTTTTAAAAAAAAGAAGGAAATATATGACCGAACGGAAAAGTCGGAATGGTGGGACGGTCGATCGGTCGGTCGCCTGGTCAAAAAAGTCAGAAACACAAAAGCTAAAAACACATCACAGTGAGGACAAGAACAACACAACTGACGGGTTGATTGACTCGCAGGAATTTGAGATCCCAACAGATCCAACAGTCAAACAAATATCGAACAAGAGAACAGAGCTGAAAAAGCAGCAGCCACAGCTGCAACAAAATCCACAGCCACATTCACATCATCTCCAGCGGGGAAACCACAACAGCTTCAGCTTCCGTTGCTTATCTGTCTTTGACGGCTTTCTGACGGTTTCTGTGATTACGAATTACGAATTCGGATTATGAGGCGCATGAGTTGCGTTTTCAGTAAGTTGCACATTGAAATCACAAACTAATTTCACAAATACATATTTACAAAGCAAACAAAGTATATTTGATGTACAACCAGAGAATAAAGGCATAGTTAAAATAAATACAGCCATATTTGACATAGAAAGTATATAAAAAATAAATATTAATATTCTGGCCTGTTCCGAATTTCACTTTCGATAAGATTTGTCGAAATTCAATTTCTTCAACATGCTCTTCTTAAAATATCATATTCGTTTAATTTTTTGTTTTACTTGTTGTGTGACACTTGAATAAAAAGTCTTTTGAAACTAACTACATTCGTTTTTAAATTATGTATAAAACAATATTATGTTTAAAACAAAAACCTATGGTAAAAAAGTGAGTTAATATGTTCATATTTGACAAACACATAGACAAATTAATTTTAAAAAATTATTAAGCTTAACATTTCAACAGAAAACTCAAAAAACTTATTACAATTAACTCAATGCAATAAGCACCTGGATATAAATATTGCCTTATTTATTGAAATTCATTTTTAAGTTAAATTCGAATATTTAGTCTTTTTAAACTAAAAATTTATTAAAATTTAATTTATATATACAATTAAAAATTTAACTACACATTGTTGATCATTTGTTCGCTTTTGTTTAAACTGCACATCAAATCCAATGTGAATAAAAATCAACATAAACGTCGATACATTGTAGGGCGCAGATAAATGATCAAACATAAATAAGACGCGTAATTAAATTGTTCCAAAATAACAACAACAGTCAGTTATCAATTAAATTATTGGAAATTTCTCAATCAATGTTTTTGGCCAAAACACGCAGCTCTGTGTGAGGTCGATTGGCGAATAAAAACAACTCGTGAATCTTTTTCCAGCAGTGGCTGCTGTTTTCCATCACATTCAACCAGAAAAGAAGAAGCACTGCATTACGAAAAACATATGCCACTCGTTAGTTTTTCTTATTTTAAGCAACTGGATTAATGTAAATAATTTATTAAAAATAAAAAAAAAAATTTGAAATGTAAAAAAAAAGTCTTGTCAGAAGTGGGATTCGAACCCACGCCTACAGAGTAGACTGCGACCTGAACGCAGCGCCTTAGACCACTCGGCCATCCTGACTGTTAGCTAGAGCGGAGCCAAAGCAGCTTTTGTATTTTCAACACGAGCGCTGTTAATGCACGCTGTTAGCAGTATAGCGCGCTATAAATAACTTTATGGCAACTATTTTGTTCTGTATAAGGAATTTGAAAATCAGATTTTTACGATACTTGCTCGTTTGTTAACAGTTTATTACAAATTATAAAACTAATGGGCAGTTGGATAATTTAAATAGCATGGATTTTGACTTGCAGCCATATAAAATAAATAAATCAAGTGCAATTTTATGGCATAATGAGTGCAAATTAAACTGATTCGATCTGCGACTTGTGTACAAATGCCGACTAATTGCGAATGCGGCGGCGTCATTTTCATTTTCCCTCTCTAGATAAATCTTATCTCTGCCGTTCTGGGCTGGGCCTGGAGTCAATAATTTAATAACAAAACAAGACAGAGATTAGTCATTTAAAGAACATGTAAAAAACAACTCTTGTTTACTGGGCCTGTTCAAAACTCAGGCTAATAACAAAAATGAGGTCAACCCGCATTCTTGAACCCAGCAACCCAAAATAGGGCGCTAATACTGCGGTTTCTCTGTGGGCGTGTCCGTTGAAGACTTAACGCTCTCACAATCCTCTCTCATTAGAGGCGGCGGCCTCTTTTGTTGTTTAAGTTGCATGTTCCACTGTACGTTGTATTTTGAGTATATTATTATTATTATTTATGATAATGCTATAGTCTCTGTGGGATATCTTGTTGGCTTTTCAGTCTTTTGTATCTTTGCAAAGATATTTTAATGAGTTTTTCGACACTTGGTGACATTTTCATTTGATTTATGTGGAAACAAGTTCATTATGCCGGCTGTACATTCATTTTTCACTAATTGTTATAATTGTAATTTTTTAAATATAAATTTCAAAATGCAAATTATATGTTGTTTGTTGTCAATATATTAACCACTAAATCTTCATCATTGAGCTGTATAAAAAATTTTAAAACAATAAATGTTTAATTGAAATTATTACTTGTTATGATATATTTTTAATCCAAATTGATTTGTTAACAGATTTTTTTATTTTAAGCCTAGTTCAAAAATTCCTTATTATTGATTTGAATAAAAAATGCTAAAAAAGAATTTGAAATTATTTTTTTATTACATTCCAAAACCTTTTTTTTATTTTTGGTGATATATCTAAGAATTTTCCATTCAAACAATTTGATTTGGTATTTTTGTCACATTTTGCATATTTAAATGCTTTCAATTTCAGTTTCAATTTCAATCTGATTTCAATGAGGCGCACAATAAATGCACTTGATATTCTAGTAGTTGTTGTTGTTGTTTGTTGTAACTGAAGAATAGATGCGCTTTGTTTTCTGATTCTATTTGAAGATTGATACGCTTTGACTTTATGCCGACAACATCAGCGACAACAACAACTATTTTATAGCGCCTATTTATGGCGGCAAGTATTTTCCGCTATAATTCGAGTTTGCATGCGCATTTCCAGCTAATTTAATTGTTTGTTTATTTTTTTATATGAGGGGCAAAAACCAAATGGCATGAAATGTTTTGACATGCCGCAAAAATTTTCCGCATTTGCCATTGAACTCAAACTGAATTTGGTTGTATAAACAAAGTTTGTTTTGCCATTTTTGCAATCAGTTTTTCCACAGTGAAAATTACGCGTCTTTCTCCCTCTCTCTCTTTCTCTGACTTTGTGTTTCGCTTTCTGTCCCTTTCTCTCTTTGGCTTGATAAGTGTTATTTATTTATAATCGTTTGATTGGGTTATACTCTCAAGTCAAGTTAAAATTATGAAATCCGAATTCAATTTAAATTTTTACATCAAATTTAAGATTATATTTATTTCATAATTTTATAAGTGTTTTTTTTCTTTTTTTAAAAAGAAGTATAATCAAATTACTTTTATTTTACAACTTTTAATTTTATAAATATTATTTCACAATTTCATAACAGTCTTAGTTTTTTTTTGATAAATATCGTAGAATAATTTGTATCTTACAATTTTTATTTACATATACGAATTTATTTCACAATATTATGCATTTTTTGTTTTAATAAATATCATCAAATAATTTTATTTATAAATTTTTATTTATACGAATTTAAAAAAAGTTGATTTTATAATTTCATAAACTTCATTTTTCTTTAAATATCATTAGATAATTTTAATTTTACAAATTTTACTTATAAGAAGATAATCGTGTGAAATGTGATACTGGCACAGTTATCCATTTAGTCGTGTACTCGAATTTATCAAGTGCAGCAAATAATAAAATTGCAATAATCTTCAGACATTTGTTTATAAACAAAGAGTTGACACGAATTGAGCTGCAGTTTTGAGTTTTTTGAGGGCACGGAAATGGCTCAATGCCATGTTGGTTGGGTCAGTCTGGATCTTATTATTATTATTAAATTTATTATTGTGCTTGTCTTGCTGATTTTCGTTTTTTACTTTCCTACTTTGCAACAAAGCAACTGCGTCAACAGAATTGAAAATTGAAAATGAAATTGAAAACGCAAGCGAAATCAAAGCATTTGTCGGACAAGGTCTTAGCTACATTTTTTTTTATCAGCAATTGTTTAATTTTACTATCGAAACATGCGATAATTATAGAAACAGGTTAAATCCAAGTGATAAGCATAAATATTTATTTGTATTCTTTTGTGGCACGTGTGAACTCAAGTTGAACCATGGTCAGGTAATTGATAAATCACTTTGTAAAAGCTGTGATAAAACTCTAGAAGCACGTTTAATGCATTTTAATACCACTTTTTTTACGTTTAAAGTCCGAACATTTGCAACGTAATAAGATAAGATTTATGTAGTTTTCATTGCCGGTATTTAAGTGCTCAGATTTTTATGTGCGCGGCTTAAGCAACTCTTGCTTGATTGCAAATGATGCATATAAAATAAAAATAAAACGCAAGCAATAAAAAACTAACTAGAAATATTTTAAAATGCAAAAAATGTCTTGTCAGAAGTGGGATTCGAACCCACGCCTACAGAGTAGACTGCGACCTGAACGCAGCGCCTTAGACCACTCGGCCATCCTGACTGTTGACCGACGTGCGTCAAAGTCGCTATACAAACGGACAGCGGCTAATTTCAAAGCAAATGATGTTTAAATTTATTCGTTACAATGATTTCTGGCTTTAAAATAGTGAGAACAAATAAATTGTTGGCAATACGTACAATTTTATTTAATTATATTAAATTTTACAATTATTTTACAACGAAAATCTGCAAAGCCGTGAATTTTATTTTAGCTCAAAAGCCATAAATATGGACCAGAGCTCTGATCAAATCGAAGAGAAACAGACGCGTTACGGACTCATCCTTGTAGCTTTTCATATGAGCTCGAATTATGCGCTCAAAGTTATCCATTCGCTCCATGGTGCAGAGTCGTAGGTTGACCTGAAATCTGTTGTCCAGTAAATCTCTGGACAAGTTGAAGAAATGATCGACAAACTGATTCAAGACCTCATTATTTCGCTCCTGGGCAATCTGGCGATACTTTTGAAAGACATCCCGCACCGTGGTCTGAAAGAGGTTGCCCTGCATTATCTCCTGCCACGCCTGCTGGGCGTAGGGATCATGCAACTGGGCGTGCTTCAATTCATTCGGTTCACAAATGAACGGAAATGTGTTGTAGAACTTCGAAGTCTTCTTCGATTCGGCAAACAACTTGAGAACTCGTTCATTAATCGCATTGTTGCGACACAGCACGAACTTGAGTAGGAAACTCTTCAGTTTTGGTATCTCAACAATGATGATATTGGCCAATAGATCGCAAATGAATTGATCGGGACTCTCCAGCCGCGTTTCCTCGATCACACTCAGGTAGATCACATTGAAGAAATGATGTGTTATCCCACAGAGACCAAAGATCACCGTGCAGTATTTAAAGTTCATCGGATACACATCGAATGATAGAAAGCATTCGTTATCCATGGGATCGTTTCGGGACTTTTTGACAATCTGATCGCTACGCTTGATATATTTGTTCTGTCGATGCTTATCCTCCAGGGGATCAGAGATGAAGCTGTCATAGCACAGCTGTTTATCCGACTCTGTCAACTCCTGGAACGATCTGAGTGATTTGATCTCGAGATTGTTCATACTTATGGCTTAACTTAAGGGAAAACGTCTTTTAACATCCGGAAACTGCCTAAATCGGACATTTTGACAACTGCCTGCCTCGATGATGTCTACGAATTTCGACAAGTAATACTAAGAATACCATAAATTAGAAAATCAAACTTGGGAAATTGAAATAAAAATGGTAAAACCATATTTTAAATTTAAATTTTGTAATGAAAAAATTAAAAAATTCCATAAATTAGACTTTGAAATTGAAATTTTGAATAAATATATTGAAAGGGCTATATAAAAAATATTTTTATTTGAACCAAAACACTTTGAAAAACTAAACAAAAATAAGTAAAACATAATAAAAATTATGTGAATTTATAAAAACTAAAAAATAATAATTTAATTATTGTTATTATTCAAGATATAAAAATATATTTATTGAAACAAAATTCAATATTGTGTAATATTTTCTTAAATGTTATTTATACTCTTCAAACTGTCTTTTATCTTTAAATTTTTTTTTAACACCTTTTAAGTTAAGAACCTGCTCAGTTGCACTTGACCCAATACGAGAAGTTTCGAATCAAACGGAATCGAAAAAATAAAATAAATGAACTTGATTAATCATTGATCGTTGATCATTTATTTAACCAAATGACACGCCCCGTCAATAAGCATAATTGCTAAATTGTGCCCAAGTAATCTCAGTGATTAATGTTTGGCATTTTCAAAGATTTAAAATTTAAATGCACCGGTTCTAGAGAGTTCTCCAAGTTCTCCAAGTTCTCAGAGATTTCCAAGCTCTCGTCTCATTTGCATAATTGCAATTTATTGTAAATCCGTGTGCAAATATGCTAGAAATTTTGCTAAACTCTGTTTATAGGCAAAAGCATTTTGCCGACAGAGGCCGACGGCTTTTCAAATTCATTTTTTATTTTTTTTTTCTTATTTCTTTTTTTTGAGCTACATATGCAAATGCATTCAGAGAATCTGAGAAAAGAATTGCAACTCATTAAAATCTGTAGTCGAGTGTCGAATCACGTCTTCTGTCAATTTTGACAATTCAAACTGTCACTTTCCATCAAATGTTTGACATTCAATCACAGATCTATGCTAATTAGTTGTCAGTTTCAATCGACTGATTGAAAATGCAACACAAAATTGGCAAACAAATTGAATTGAAGTGAAAAGGTATTGGTAAAAATACTAAATAAATAAATAGAATTAAAGAACAGTTTACTTTGAATCAATTTAATAATTAGTTGCCAATTTTATTGAAACTGTAATTGAATTGAAAAACTCACGTAGAAAATTATTAAATACAAATCAATTTATTAATTCAAATTGATTAAATTAAATAGATAGAATTTAAGAACTGTTTACATTCAGTCAATAATTATTTGAAAATTGAATTGAAATTTAAACTGTAATTGAATTTAAACACTCACTTTCAAAATCATTAAATAGAATTCAATTTTTGAATTTAAATTGATTAAATTAAATAAATTGAATTTAAGAACACTTTACATTCTTTTCTTTTAGACATATTTGGTTGGATTCATTTCAATCTTAGTAGAACCCTTAGTTCAAGGTCCCTTCAATCGTTTCTTAGTTCTCGGATTTTGTTCAACCGACGCACTTTTTACATATAAGCACATGAAAATAAAAATCAAATAAGATTCATTTACGTTTCCAAGAATTTAGCGTGTGCAATTTAAACTAAAATGGATAAATTTCTGGTTGTTGTTGTTGTTTCTCTATAATTCTGTATATGTATATTATGTACAATACCTACGTAAATATATATTACAGATTAAACACGCCATTAAATGGCATATGGACTATTATGGCAGCTCCCACGCAACTCACGAAAATTGAAATGGAAAATTGAGCAATGCGAGCCGAAGCGATTTCTCAGTGCCACCAGTTGAGACAAGAGTCTCTATCTCTGTCTTAGTCTCTGACTCTGTCTTACAGTCGCACAGTGGGTCAAACGGCTAGATAAGCTTATATTAAATAATATCTTTTAAAATAAGAAAGTTGTCTTCTGTCTGTCTTTCATATTATTGAATTTTTTATATAAAACAGATTTTTATATTTAAAACTAAACAAAAAATATAGTATAATATACTTAAAACAAATTAAATAAAAGTCGCGAATAAAAAAATAATTATTGTAAATACACATACACCTTTAAATTAATATTATTAGATTATTTAAGGAGCTAGAAAATTTATTTTGATTTTAGAAAATAAATAAAAATATACATATAAGCCAATTTAGACATTTTTACCAATGTGCATTTGGCGTCCGAAATTAAAGCCAACTCACGTTGAGCTCAAGTTCAAACTGAACCACTACGACGACAATAAAACACAATAAAATAAAAAACAGAGAAATAAACGAGACTCAAGAACAACAAAATACGTCAACAGTAACAATAAATTAAGCGTGCTAAAAGAAAAATATTTAACTGAAAAGGTGTTGCCGTTGTTGTTGTCTTAGTTGTTGTTGTTGTCGCCACTCAAAGTGGGTCAGACAAAGGCAGCAACAACCACTGAAGACACCGCAGACAGGGCACGTCTGTTACCAAGGTGCATCATCCATTTTATTCACACTCGCATTACAACAACAACAACAAAATTCGAGAAATTGCGGGACAGTGGGAAACTTCTCGATACCACTGTATGTTGTCGTTTATACATAATTTAAAAAGATTGCCTTTCTATCTATTTTTTAGCCTTTTATTTAATTACAAAATGTGAATTGCCTTTTAAAAATCTAAAGTGCACTCTAAATAACTCATAAAAACATTGTTTGAAAACATCTTAAAATTCTAATAAATATAAAAAGGAACAGTTAAAAGTTTTAGTTTTAAGATTTTTCTAGGTTTATAAATATAAACGCATTTTTAAATCAAATAAAAATCATAAAAAAACTGGCGTCTTATACACATCTTAAGTGCATTTTTAATAATTCATAAGAGCATTAGGTATTAATTGTAAGAAAAAATTTTAAATTCGTAAAAATACTAAAATAAAACTATTAAAAATTTAAGCTACAAAATTTTTCTTGGTTTATTAAAATAAATAAATATAAAAAATTAAAAAACTGTAGCTAACAAATTTTATTGCTTTTTGTAATAACTTCTATTTTTAAATTATTTCATATTTCCTGCCACTGTGCAGTGGCTTGCAAGAACATTAAGTCGAAATTCTTGTCAAAGATATTTAAAGTAAATTAACATGAAACTATTTTCTTATTATAAGTCACTTAGTTTTAGTTTTTATTAAAACTGTAAAAAGGTGTATCAAATATTTGGCACATTTAAATTAATTGTTTTTTTCCTATTTTCTCTTTCGTTTTCTTGGTTTATGTAATTGTGCAAGTGCAGTGCGGCGCTGAATGAAGAGTCCGTAGCAACGACAACAAACAATAACAACACGAATTCATTGATAAATACGTAGCAACAACAAAATTGCGCATACGCCGCGTGTGCTCTCACAAATTTACGTTCGCTCTTCGCTTGCGCTCTTCACTCTCTCTCTGCGCTCTCTCACGCGATCGTAAACAAAATGAATTCACCACAGCTCGTCAATACGGCAGCGCAAGCTCACCACGCCAGCAGCAACAACAACAACAGCAGCAGCAGCAGCAGTAGCAACAACAACAACAACAATAATAACATACAAACGAGTGCAAATAAATTTGCGCCTGCACGTAGACTAGCTGCGAGGCAAACTTTACGTTTAGCGATACCAAAACAACAACAACTACAACAACCGGGTGACTCTGTTAATTTGCCACAATCTGGCAACATTTATCGCCAATCGCCGTCGGCGTTGCCACCGGCGCCACTTTTAAAGCGCCACACAGCGACCACAAGTGGAATTAGCAACAACAACAGTTTTATACCAAAATCGGCATCGCCTTTGGAATCGCACAAGTTGCCCAATGCCACGCCCAGTGGCAGCACCACTCCATTGCTGTTCAACGGCAACGCTGGCTGTGGCAGTGGCAACACCACCGCATCCGTCTCCGCCTGCTCCTCGGCTTCCTCCTCAGCCAATTTTTTGGGTGTTCGTAAGCCGAGTTTAACTCTCAACTCATCCGACATTCGAAACAACAACGATTTGTTTGCCTTCGCCAAGGATATGTCGCCAGCTTTGGAATTGACAGGTGTGTAACGGTTAACCGGTATTAACCGATTGAAATTGGTAACCGTAAGTGAAATAGTAATCAAAACCAATATTTTGTATTACACCTAAACAGTAAGGAATCGAAATTTTTCAAACCGAAATAACCGTTAAGTAACCGATTCATGCATAACGGTTAATTAGAGTTTGGTCAAACATAAAATCTAATTATGTGGTTAAAGTGTAATCATTGCTTTTTAGAAACTTAATGTAATTTTTATTTCTGCCCTAATTTAATTTATTTATTGATCTCAATAAAAAGATCTAATCTTTTGCTTTAGTATTTCAAATTTACATTTCTTCAAATTATTTTAAATTTGTTTGGTAAATTAAATTAAAGTCATACCGATTTTTTAAGACCGAAAGCAACAAATAATCGGTCCTAACTCAAACCGATATTCGTTTCGGTTTGACTTCCTGATTTGAAAAAATTAATTTCTGTTTTTTTTTTTTGTTGTCAAAATTAAAAATAAGAGTTTAATTACTTTTCTTAAACAAATAAATTGTAGTCTTATTATAAATTCATAGCTATTAATTTATTATTTAATAGCTTTAATATGATTTACAACCCCTCCCAATCTTTATAGATCACTCGCATTCTCCACTGTTCACGGATCTTAGCACTGCCATCTCGCCAGCTAACAGCAACAGTTCTCCGACATCTCACCATCATCAGCTGGGCAGACTCTTCAGCCTGAGTCCAAACAGCATGAGAGGCTACGGAAATGTGAGTACTAAATTCCACATTAGTATTTTTAAATTTGTTTTTAAATGTAGTGAAAATATCGTTAAATAAAAAATTGATTTATTTTTATTGCTCATTTTTATTCAAAAATTTTAGTATGGCGTTCAAAATCTAAATTCTTTTTAGAATTTTCGTTACACGGTTTTTTTTTTTTAAATATTTTTACAGTTTTAATTTGTAATCAATTTGCAATTTAAATTGAATTTTACTCTTAGAACTTTTTTCATTCTCAACAATAATAATAAAAATAATTAATTTTGAATTTCTACTTAACTTTTTTCGACATTACTTAGTGTTCTATGTAATGAATTTAAAGTTGGAACTAGTGGAACTTGTTCCGAATGTTGAGTTCTTTGAACCAGCTTTGCACTATCTAATGAGAAAAGCCCACAATGCATAATGGTTATTTATAGACACTGCCCAAGGGTCATTTAATGTAAATAATCTCAAGCTCTCTCATTTGAAATACTCTTTCGTTCACGTCACTTTACTCTTTCGATGTACTCTCTTTCCCTTTCTTTCTCTCGCTCTCTTATCTGTGATTTTGCGTACGCCGTTTGACCCACAGCCAAAAGCTTTGCAAACACAAACAAAAGTCCGAGCGGCTTTCTGTCCCACACTTTACCCTAAACAGTATGTCAATTAACTGTTTGGACAAGGAAAAAATGTACATTTTTGTATTTTACACAAATACCATTTGATATAATCAAATACTTTTTATTTCTATTTATTTTATTTTCTTAAATCAATTATTTGTTAAATAAAATAAAAGTAAAATCATAAGATTTATTCGGATATAATATTTTAAAAACTAAGTATAATTAAATGAGTTTTTTTCATTATTTTATTGTTTAAGGAAGCTAAAGAGGTTGAAAAACAGAGAAATATTAAAATGTATACTGTTTAAAAGTATTTAAAATAATAATCAAAAATGCAATAGAAATAGAAATTTTTTTTTACTTTGTCAAAACAATTACTTGGCCAACTGTATATACAGCTCACACCGCACACGCGACTCTCTAAAGGGTGGGGAGTTAAAAGAGTGGAGAGGGAAGAGGAGAGAGAGAGGGGACAGTGGACACTCCCTCAAACTGTCGGGTTGACCATATTTTTACGCCAAACAGCAGTAAATAGGTAGAAAATAGCGTCAACTTAATTAATAAATAATATTTAGCACGATTTGAATATTTAAATGAGGGGAAAGAGTCGAAGCAGCAACAACAACAACAACAACAAATGGCAAAACGATGAACGATGTGCCAGGTAAATAAGTTACCGGCCAGTTATTGGAAAATCCATTTACATTTATCTACAGTGCTGGGAAACATAATAGAAACGAGACAGTTTGCTATTTTAAACCAAGAATATAGAAATCCGTTGTTTATTTAAATTTTAAAACATTTCAAAATATATATTAAGTAAAAATTACAAAACGAAAAGAAAAAAAAGTGTTGCTGTTGCAGTTTTAAAAATACAAAAAAAAAATGTAGTTTCCATTAATTTGTCCATCAGCGTATGTACGTTATGGGTATATGAATAATCGGTATTTTGTTTGGCTTGTGTTTTGATGTTTCTTTTTGTAACTAACTTGATTTGACTTTTGTGTACGCTACGTTGAGGCTGATTAATTTTTGAATGCAGTTGGAGTATCGGGTATTCGTATCTTGGAATTGTCACTGATTACTGATTAATTCGACTATCGATTGGATGTCAATTGTGAGTCAATAGTCCATTCTAAAGATTACACTAGTATAATGAAATAAAACATTTCAATTAAAGCCAATGCATGATGACCCACAAAACTGATAACCCCCATTTCAGTTAATCATATTAATATGGGAATTTTAGATTTCCTATCACAGATCTGACTGTCCATACACTAACAAAATAGCCCATTTAAAAATGTAGGGCATACAGATGCCTAACACTCTAGCACCTTGCGGTTATACCGGTTATACCCTTCGTCATTTAAAAATGCAACGGGTAGAACTGTTTTTAAGTAGAGTAAAATCAATTATGGGATCAAATTATGAAATAAAACTATATTCCGATTGAAAATCGAATTGTTTGCAGCAAAGTTCTTAAAATTTAAAGATTGTCCTAATCAGGAATATAAATAAAATTACTATTTTGTGTGAAAAGGGAAAAACGGGGTTAAAATAGAATCTTTTAGCCAATTTAAAAAAATAAAATTTTTTTTTAAATAATAGCGAAGTGATTTTTGAAAATTTTGTTTAAGCCCGAGGAAAAACGTTTCAAAAGTAGACCTTTCCCAAGAATTGACAAAATTTTACGATTTTTGTTCTTATTTTAAGAAAAAAAGATCTCAAATCTAAGAATTTTATTCTTTTGTTAAGAACTTAAGATTTTTAGAATAATATTCTTAGTTTTAGTAATTTGGTCTTAAATTGGTCTTATATTTAGAACAAAATATTTAAATTTGAGAATTTTATTCTTATATTAAGAACTTACTACTTTCAAGATTAATATTCTTAGTTTTAGTAATTTGGTCTTCAAATATTCTCATTTCAAGAACAAAATATTTAAGATGAATGTTCTTGCATTTAGAAAGTGGTCTTTTTTTCAGTGTAATGAAAGATTCGGTAACTATTAGGATAACTCCAAGTCGAGCATTCGTGATTCTGGCTTCATTTTGAAAACTATTTGACAAGCTCTTCATCGCACAAAATGTGAGCGTAAGAGTTTTTTGTCGAAGTCACTGGAGATTTAACGTTGTAGGTGCAGGTTGGAGTAGTATATATTCTCTATAAGTATGAAGTATATATTCTTCATACACATGTATGTACATATATGCAGTCGGGTCTGGGCATATTAATGAGTGTTGCTGATGGTTTCTACGAGCGTCTGCTCTGAGAGGCGGAATAAAAAAAATAAAAAAAAATCGATTAGTGCGCCAACAAATGTTGGAGCAAAAGGAAGTTAGCGCTTGGAACTCGAGAACTTGGAACTTGGAACTGTTGAAATACAAACAACGTTGTTTGCCGATGACGACGACGACTTTTTGGTGTTTTGTTGTTATTTTTCGGGCACGAATAAACACACACAGATACGCATACAAAAGATACACACAAATACAGATACAGATACTTATAAACTGACAAAAGTTTTTGTGTTTTGTGCGGTTTTTGAAAGAATTCCATTCTCAGTATTTGCCGAATTGAGATGCGCGCCGGTTCTCACTCTGTGCCCCAAAAATTTGTATTAATCTTTCATTTCGATTATAATAAAAAATATATATTTGATTAATTGTTAAACACAACAAAATATTTTGGAGTATGTTAACTATTTAATATAATTTTCAAAATACTTTTAATCGGTCGTTAGTAAAAACCTGTAGCATGGGCAATCGTTTAAGTGGTTTGTGGTGTAAAAAGACAACAACATTACATATCAATAACGATACACAGCAACAACAACAAACCCAAATAACCAACGACAATAATAAATCACAGAGAAGAAAATCAGGTGGTTCAAATGTTTCAACTGGTGGCAACTTTCGTCGTTTATCATTGACAAGTTGTGTCTCCAAAGATAATAAAAAGCAAACAACAAATAAAAACACAAATTCGGTTATTTCGACAATTGAACAACAATACGAAAAGTTAATCAACAAAACTCCAGTTGCAGCTACGGATTTCAATTCAAAACAATACGAGTCACAAACACTTCCCAGTTATAAATCCAAATCCAATTCCAAGACAACCATGAAGGTCAATGCTCAATTGCCCAGCAGTGTCAAGGTGAGTTCATAATCAAAAACCAACGACGAGCCACAATTACAATTACAGTGACTCAAAACAAGGTCGCCTTTTTATCATGGATTTTCCCACTTTTCTGCATTTTCAATTCGTGGCATTTACAGCATTTTAATGTATCAAAAAAACAACGACAATAACAAAAATTATAACAAAAGAGCTGCAAAACTAACAACAAAATAGTCAAAACAATATAACAACATTTCATAGTTTTTTTAAATGTTATAACGAACTCTAAATACCTTTCAAAAATGCATCTACATATTTTTCAATGAAACTTGAACTTGATAAATACAAAAGTTTAATCTATAAATATAAAAATCTTTTTCCTGACTGACTGAACGGTTAAAGGTAGAATCCTGAAAATTTCATACAATATAAATTTAATATAAACGATCTTCCTATCTCAGCAAAACTATATAATTATCTGATTTTGCTATAACTTAATCACTGACAAAATAAAAGTGATTTTAAAAAAATATGTATTTAAAGACAACTTCATTTAATGCAATAAACGAAAGGTTTTTAAATAAAAATAAAATTAGAATGATCGTACAAATAATAAAGATTTTTAAAATTTTCAAACTCATAGTAAATACTTACAAAATTCATAAAATGTAAATAAAATATTATAAAACAGCACAGCTTTTTTGATAAATCAATGACAATATTTAATTTAAGCCCAGAAAATATTTATCTTAAAAACAACTTTAAGAGAAAATATTCAATAATAAAAGTAATAAAAAATTCTAAATTTGCTTAACAATTGCATACTTCCACAATATTAAGGAAATATTTAAAAAACAAATAAGAAAACAAAATAATAAATAAAACATAAAAATATGTTGATATTTCGGAGTCAGTGACAAAGTAAGTTTAACCTTAGAAAGAGTATTTTAATAACAATTATGTGATTTGCTTCTGGTTTTCAGGGGGCTCTGACATTATTTTAATGCTAAAACAATAATCTTGTCGCTGCTCTCAGAATTTGTTTGTTGGCCATAAAATACTTGAGATGTGACGTAGTTTTGGGTTCAGGGACTGTAAACAATTGTGATTATAATTATTATGATAAGGTCGTTTAGTTTTTCTAGTTTTTTTTTTGGGGAAACTGTTGGGCGGGAAAATTATTTCAAAATAGATTTAAAAATGTGACACATGGTATAGAGACGGATGCTGTTTATTCAAGTCGGAAGGTGTAAAGATTTTTGTGTGATAAGCTGAGCTTAGTCATTGAAATGGGATTAGAACTTGGAAATTAATGAGCTGCTGATGACATGTAATAAATATCAAAATCACAATAGAATAAAAGCTACGATTAATCTGTGGCAAAAGAGAGACTATAATTCTATATCGAGAGGTTTTCGGGTGTCATCATCATCATCTTATAATTTTGTATGTCAAATGCTTCGCCTTGTTAAACAATCAATAAATTACGATTGAATGTCAGTTTATCAATCATTGCCAGCTACATTCCCTTTCTAAATTAAATTGTCTGCATAGAATCTAATCTGTAATTACTGAAATATTTCTGGAAACAAAGTCGAATGACCCAATTCCGAAGTCAAGCATACAAAATAAATCAGAAAACGTGTTTAACACGCTGCGCATATAAATCCTAAAGTGCATAAAAATCAATTACGCATGAAAACTTAATTGAAATGCGACCGAAATAACAAAAATTCCAAAAATACCAAAGCAAATGCCTCTGATACTAATGACGACAAACGACGCATGCGCGACGGACCCCAAAAAACTCCCCGAAATCGCTCAAAAATTCGAAAACTCTCCACGGCTTTTGAGTTATGCGACTGTCCAGAAAAGCCCACAATATTTCTCTTTGGTATGGTCATTGATGTGATTGATTTTTAAAGCGATATTTAATACGATAGTTTGGAAGCTCATTAAATTTAATTGATGATTATTATTAACTAAAATTAAATTATTTCTTTTATTGTTGAAAATTATAATAAAATGTAGAACATTTTTATGATATTGCCAAACTTAAAAAAACACTTATTTTTTTCCTATTATTAAATATATTACAAGAGATTTAAGAGACTTTATTTGAATTGTTTAGAATTTAATATAGTAGAAATTATTTAATTTTTTTTCGAAATTCATCAAATTTAAATATTATTTTATTGGAAACCTTTAAAAATTGTAAAACATTTGTATGATCTTGCTAGGAATTAAATAAAAACACTTTTGGTTTACCCTATTTTTTTCATTTTTTTTTAGAAATTTCAAAAATACTTTCAGTATGTAATGAATTTTTAGTAATGTATTTTTCACTTATCGTTTATTTGGTTTTGTCAAAAACTTTTTGTTTTTAATTTTCTATGTGAATATTTTACAAGAGATAAAGAGTATTTTTTTACATTGTCATTAAATTTATATTTTTGGATTTGAATTTAATGATAGAATTTTTTGTTCGTTTTGATTCTCTCAGTTTAAATTTAAATATAATTCCTATTAAATTAACAAAGTATTAAATAACTTAACTTGTTTTAATGTTCATAAATTCATTTTCTCAAATGCATTTAGTTGACATGGAATAAATAAATAATAAAATAAATAAATATTTATGGTTATTTTTTTGTATCTAATAATTATATTAAAATGTTTCCAAATATTAATATCGATGCTTTGTTGCTTAATTTCATCGCTAGTTGGGCTCCAACTGGGAAAAGTGACGCCAATGCGACTGGTTCCGACTGAGCCGAGTTGAAGTTCTTGTTCTGTTAGATACTTTTCATACTTTGAGCTACAATGAAAGCCGGCAAGGCATTATGAGTCACGAGAGCTTGTGAAAACCTTTCGTTACGTTTTAAGATGCACATGGTGCGAGTGTGAGAGTGAGTCATGAGTCATTCATTCAATTCATTCACAGACACGAAAGCTACAAGATACAAGATACGAAACGTACTTACCAACTTTAGGCGCGTAATTGAAGACACATTTTTCACATTTCTGATTTCTGACTTGGGGGCGTAGTTTCTCGATACTCGCGATGAATCACAACCCAGGATCGAGTTCAGTTTTTTGATCACTCTCCAATTTAGGAAGCCTTTCTTTAATACGAGCCATTTATTAATGCTAATCGGTTGTCGAAATTCGCACAATTTGTTGGCTAGCTGCTGACACATTTGTGACTAATTCTTCAAGGCGGATGCTTCAGATGCTTTCGGCTTAAAAACGAAAGTATCTGCGAGATACAAAGATTTATGTAGCACAAAAGTAAATGATAAATTAGCTTGTTGGCATCTTTGGCACGTTTTCCTGTTCATTCTCTCGTCCAAATTGCATAATTATTGTTGATTAACATTAATCAGTAATTAAAATATACAAATATTTGTAGAGTTGTCTATAACTCAATTAAAAGCAAGCGAATAAAACGCATTGGATACGCTATCAATTGACCTTCTCCGCTGCTGGATTGGTTTCAGTTCAACAACATTTTTGTATCTGACAGATACAGATACATTTGCAGCAACTATCCAAATTGCCAGAGTGTGTGTGTAGGTGGCGCCACCAGATTGCGGTTCATGGTTGTAATCAAAACCACAAAACCAAAAACTTAACGCATAAACAAATGTTCAATTTCAATATTTGAATCTATGTATTTCACAAATACAAATGCAGCTGAAACTATTGCAGATACACACACACACACACGCCTTGTTTTGTACACTTTAGAATTTCCTGGAAACATTAAAAATTTCAACGCGTTCTGCGCATTGAAATGTTTAATAAACAAAAATACAAACAAAAAAAATAGCCCACGTAATTAAGAATTAACACAAAACTAAAGCTGAGAAAAAAGAAAAGAAATTAAAATACAAGAATTATACAAATTGACTGCACGTGTCGATATTTCCATTTCCATTCAATTGTTTTCAATCATTGAACCAACCTGAGTCCAACCATTGTCCATTTGCCAGTCAACAAAAATATTTAAGACAACTGTTTATTTATTTTTTGCGGAAAAAAAAGAAAAAAAAAACAATACCCCAATGCGAATAATAAACTAATGCAAATTGTTTACATTAATCTCTCATTTTTTTTACACTTTTGAATTTCAAACTTCAAAGTTCAATCTTAAAAATTGCATGGTTAATAATTTTAATATAACAAGGGCTATAAACAACAACACATTCATGTAAAAATAACAAATAATAAAAATATTAAATAATAATAATAATTTTTCTAGCTCTGGAAAAAAGTAGAAAACAAGTAAAAAATATTTCTTTGTAGTCGTTAAAAAATAAAACAAAATAACTAAAAATAAATAAAATAAAATAAAATAATAAACAAATATATTGAAATTAATTAAAATATAATTTACTATTTAGCAATGTTTTGAAATTTATCAAAACAACAGGATTCTATAATCATGCTCAGTTTTTTATGATATCAATAAAAATTTCTTTGGAATATTAAAATAACTATAGTCCCTATCTATTTTTTTCATTACTATAGTGGCTTATACAAACGTACATAAACTTATCATGCTGTTTATTCTCTAAATACTGGGCTAAAAATCCCATTATCATGATGCCCAGTCGCAAAATTGCAATGTGCGAAAAAAAGCCAAAAAAAAATTGAAAACAATTCAAAACAAGCAGCTCAGAGGGAAAGAGAGCGATGATTGATCTACAGAATGCTTCTCTCTCTCTCTCGCTGTGAGTGTCTCTGCTCGCTCTCTCTTTCTCTCTCTCTCTGTATCTTCTCTCTACCAGTTTTTTTTTAGAAGAGCCGAGTCAAGTCGAGAGTTTCAATTTTGTTTAGTCTTGTGTCGAACACGCAACGGATAAGTTCAAAATCTATCGCTATCGAAGACAACGACGCGCAAAATTAAAGCAATAATTTATATGTAAAAAAAAAAAATAAATAAATTAAAACTAGCTACGAAAGATAAAAGCTTTAAATATTATTGTGAAATACACAGAATGTTGCCAACGCGCACAACAAAAAAATAAGTAAATAATTAAAAATAAATATAAATCAAACACATTATTAATAAAACACGGTGTAATGTGCGTAAAACTGCGAAAATATTTCAATGAAATGATGCTCATTAATTCAGCGACCAACAAAATCACGATATTTAAATAATTTCTGTTGAAATTTTTTATTTATTTTCTTAAATTCGCGTCGTTACATTTGTGAATTCTCAGAATTCGGATAATGAAATGTTGTTGTTTATTTCTTAGCCAAATTAGTGCAATTTAAAATGCACATAAATTTACATTTTTACATTGCATTTAAAGTTATTTTGCGAATTTATTTAGTTTATTTAGACAAAGTTGAGAAAAAATTAAGTGCATTAAACTTAAAATTGTAAATCAAAATAAATATTATAAAATTAACAATTTAAATCTGAAAAACTAACAAGTTGTAACCAGTTTAAATTGAAAAAAATAGCTAAAAGCTCGGAAAATTTGTTAGCCACTTGTGTAGGACGTTAATCAATCAGAAAGACGCCTAAACAAAGCTCCAATTTGTGTTCGAGAAACGCGTTTATTATGGACTAACCCAGAGACACAGAAAGGCCAGAGGGAGGGGAGCATTTTGTAAAACGGTTAACGCCTGTTAGCCGGAACGGAAATTCATTAGCCAAGTTGAAAAATTAAAACAAAAATGAGCAACAAGTTGCATGCCAACTTGACTTTAAAATGCAAACGGAAGTGAGAAACCCACGTGGGGCGAATTTGTATTTGTATTGAGCGTGTGTGTGTGTGTGTGTGTGTGTCTGTGTAAGTGTGTGTGTGTGTGTGTGGGCAGCGCTGAACTTGTCCAACAACGCCCCAGGCCAAGAGAAGAGAGTCAAGGCTCAAAAGACTACAAATGTCATAATCAGCTACTTTATGGGCATTGTATCTGTGTATCTGTATCTGCGAGATACATTTGTCAACGCACTCGAAAGCGAGCTAAACCAGTTCTCTGGCATTTTTTGTGTAAGCCTTTCTTACTGTTCCTTGTACCCTGCAGTCGTTGGCAGTAAGGGTAGTATAGTTTAGCTGAGGCTAAATAGGGCAACTTTGACAAAGGATTACAAAAAAATTATATACATTTTGTAAATTAAACATGTTATTAATTTTTTAGATATTATGATGGAAAAACGTTAAGAAAATGTAAATAGTTTTCAATAAAATTTATAAATTTTTTTCCCATGAAATTTTCTATATTTTCTTATTTTTGAAACCAATCAAACAAAATCTATATTCAGCTAAAGATTTTTTTTATCATTTTTTCTAGAGTTTTAAATTAAATGTTCTTTATTTTTTATATATTGTTTTTTATTTTTAAAGCCAACATTTTATTTGAAAATATACAACATTTTATTTTATTTATATTCAGTAAAAGATTTTTATTTTTGTTGATATTCAAGTGGTTTGAAATGAAATGATATTTATTATTAGGACAGCTTCAGTTCTCACTTTTTATTATTCGTTATTTATTTAGAAAGATTATTCCAAGAAAAAGACTTGCTGAGTTTCCATCAAGTATCTCAGTATTTTTACAGAGTATCTCTGAGTCAAATGCATCTTAAGTGCTTCATCTTCACTTGTCTTGTCTTGTATTGTATTTTATTCATATTCTGATTCGAATTCTCATTCTTTAGACTCATATATTTGGTTAACGGTTGCCCGATTGTTGTTTTCTGAGTAGCCGGTTCTTTTATCTCCTTGTTTTCTTTATTTTCTTTCCTTTTCTTGTTATATTCTTGCTCGAACCGCGCACATTTTATCACAAAAAAAAATCCAGATGTTCGAAGTGTGGTAATTGTTTATAACAATAAGTTTTCGATATATACACAAACTGTGGGCATATTTCGTATTGTGTTTTGTCTGGTCGAAAAAGTTATGAGAATTATTATCGATTTCGGGGAAAATGCGTTTTCTGGAATGCTAATTGTTCAGCTTGTAATAAATGCAAATAATTTATGCTTTGTTTTTCGGGCCATAGAATTTTTCAAAATGCCAACGGAATTAGCACAAAACTGTAACTGGCAAAGAGAATAAATCAAAAGTTTAAAACGAAAAGTAAAGAACTTGAAAGAATTCAAAAATATACAACAGTTCAAGTGTTGCAAGTGTTTGAAAGTGTTGTTCTAGTGTTGTAAACATGGTGGTCACCACAACACGCAGTCCACTTTTGGCCCAAACTCAGCCCAAGAATCCGTCAACAATCAACAGCGGCAACCACAACACGGCCGCAATGCGATCCCGTCTGATATTTCCACGACAACAACATTATCAGGTAAAGTTCCCCAGTCGATAATTCCAAATCCCTAACTACTCATAAAACTCATAAATTGAACTACAACAAGCGCCAAGCAGTGTTGTTATTTTAGCTATTTTATAGCTAGACATAATTTTATAAATATAAAGTTCCCCATCGATATTTCTTAATCACCAACTATTCTTAAATGGAACCATTACAAGCGCCAAGCAGTGTTATTATTTTAGCTATTTTATAGCTAGACATAATTTTATAAAGTTCCCCATCGATAATTCTTAATCCCCAACTATTCTTAAATTTAACCATTACAAGCGCCAAGCAGTGTTATTATGTTAGCAATTTTATAGCTAGATTTTAGCAAATTTAAAAAATACTGTAATCTAGAAATCTAGTTATTAAAAAATTATATTTGTCTGATTTGATATGCTCTATCTAGTAGATATTAAAGGCAATTTTGCTATTTTACAGATAGATTTTGATTTAAAATAAAAAATTAAAATAAAAATATTAAAATATTTTTATAAATAAGAATATAAGATTTTATTTTAGATCCACAACGAATCAATCCGTAAATAGTTTGGACCAACGGGATAAAGAGTTTTAATCTATATTCTGTATAATACTACAAAATACATGATTTATAGTATTTATATTTTCAATAAGTACACTTTATATATATGAAACTAAAATAAATCAAAGTTAAATAAAAGTAGGCAACTATTTAAACGCTTTTAGCAATTTGTTAGCTTTTTCTAGCTGATTGAGATAGCCATTTTTAAGTTTAAAACAAACTCGTCAAGTTTCATAACCACTTTTAACGATCATTTAGCTATTTCTATCTAACTTTTTTGATCAAATGAACTAATAAGCTGTATCTAGCTAACTTTTTTGATTAAATTAGCCAGTTTGGCCCTAGAAATGGTGGCAACACTGTCGCCAAGGGGTTCACCGATCATCAACTCGGCGTTCATTAACCCCGCGACCAGACGACGAACGATGAACGATGAACGACGGCATTCCCTAATGATTCCTCACTCCATCGCCGCAGTCTACAGACTACAATAGTCTCTAGTATTTAGTTTGGGAAGTGCGAGTGAAAGGCAAACAGATATGCCCATTTATGATTATTATCAAGTGTAATTGTGTGCGTGCGACGGCGACACGACGACGTCTTGACCCTTGAACAGACCAGACACCAAAGAAAAAAGACCAAACATCTGACGACAACACGTATTGTGCCCTTCCCATTATTATTACTACATATATTATATTGAAATTCTTGTGAAGAATTTACAAAAGTCGATCCTAAGACTGGAGGATCGCGAACCCAAGGAAATTTTCACTTTGGTTGAAAAAAAAAACTATAGAGATTTATATTTTCACTTCCACATAAAAAATTAAAAATTTGAAAATATTGGTTGTCATTTGATAGATTTGAAATTGATCTAGGATTTATAAATATCATAGATATTTCAAAAATAAAACTACATAATATGCATTTTTGTTATGCAAATACTATATAAAATGTGTACAGTATAATATGAAAAGGTTTCACAAAATCTTCTAGGCCTTAATTATTTTATGTTTTATTTATTTTATATAAATTTATATTTTAAATAAATTTAAATAAATCTATATCGATCGATTTAGAAAATGTAAATACGATTACTTAACTTCTATATGGAATGACAATAAATTAAACAGTTCTTGTTTTGGCTTTAACGAACTTTTAGGCGTTTTTTACTTTCTCGCTTGAGTTGAAATTCATCTTTGATTTGCATATGAGAGTAAGAGACTTGTTTCCCTCTTTTTTAAGTGAATAAGAATACAGAATAGAAAGCCATTTAAATAGGCGGCACATAAATTGGCAAATGTTATTTGTTTATAATTAATTTAATGCGGTTTTTTTCTTGTTTTGTTTATTGCTCCAACTTGGAGCTAAATGCGTCAACTGCAGCCGTTTTGAATTATAGACTCGTAAGTAGTTCCCCCTAACAGATACAGATACAAATACTGATACATGTACAGATACAGATACAGATATTGAACAGCTCCATTTCTGATTAAACCATCTGCTAATTTGCACTCTCGACCTGGCCCAAGACAGTGAGACAAACAGACAGACAGACAGACATTTTCCCTCCTTATAGAAGCACTTAGCCATATACGATTATTTCTGTTTCTCTACCCGTTACTTAAAAAATAATTGTAAGGGTATATCGTATTAATTGAAATTTATGTAATAAAATTAATATGTATTTAATTTAATTTTCTAAAATGCATTGCGCCAAATATCTTAATTTCTATAGTATTAGGAGGCATTGGTTACTAGGATTCTATCTGCATATATCTAAATTATGTACCGGGTATATCACAGTCAGTCTCTCGAGTTTCGACTTTTCAAATTGTTATTTCTGCTGTTTTTTCAGTTTTCTGCGATCGCGCAATTTTCTTTTGACTATTCTCTAAAGTGGCCCGAGACTGTTTTCTGCTTTCTGTTTTATTTCTGTTTGCAGTTGTGTTCTTTGTCTATATTAACCACATACAGTGATTGAAAAATTAATAGAATCGACAGTCATTTTGACGTTTTACACTAAATATTTATTAGTTTGATAAAAAGCTGCGCATGAATATATAAATCTCATTGTTCTGTTAAATTTTGAAACATTGCTAAGTAAATATTAGGTAACTAAATACAAATTAAGAATCAAAAATAAATAAAAGAAAAAATATTCAAATATATAAAAAATTAAGTTTTTTACTGAGATTAAATTATATACTATAAATAAAATCCAATTAATTTTAAAAAACAATGATTGCACTTTAAAATCATAAGTAAATTTCATGCTTGACCGAACCGAAACTTACCGTTATGGATGAATCGGTTTCGTAACGGTTATTTCCGTTTGATGAATTTCGGTTTTTTCTGTTTAGGATAAATAAAAAAGTTTTGTTTTGGTAACGGTTTCAGTTACGCTTATCAATTTCAAACGGTTAATACCGGTTAACGGTTAGAGTTATGGTTAAGGTTTAATCGCTGGTTTCTATTATTTCGCCCACTAGCGTACTAATTTATAACATTTGCACATAGGAGCACATTTGGTTTCCAGAACGTGCCTCGGCCTGCCTCACTGACTGACTTACTGACGTCAATGGGAAACGTCGACGTCGCCGTCGTCGCCATAGTCGTCTGTTCGTCCGTCTGACTGTCTGTCTGTCCGGAATTTTTAAATCCGCTGGATAAATTGGGGGAGAGCGAAACAAAAAAAGGCCGCTATTTGAGGAATTGCCTCAATGTTAGTCTTGATGCTAAATTTAAGATAAGCTGCCCCTAAAAAAATAACATCAAGTCTTTTCTTCCATTCAAGATACAAATGAAATAATCAAATTAAATATTGCAATTTATGGGGGCTTGTAATTATATTTATATATTAAACTGTAATTAGAAATCAATAAAATTATTTAGAAATTAATAAAAGTTAAATTCTTATTAAAATTTTAAAATGTTTTGCAATCTAAAACGTAACATAAATACAAATTTAAAATATAAGAATTTATTTATTTATTTAAAATTTTAAATCTTAATAAAAACACTTATTTTTTAATCAAAATTAAACAAAAAATATTTGTTTTAAATGACTTTCAGATTTATTAAGGCATAACTCTTATTTGACATTTGTATTTCACTATCTAAACCTGCCTGATATGCGATAATTAATGTTTCAAATCAATTAAGATAAATTCGATTGGCAAACCGGCCTGTCCACATACTTATTGCAGAGACTCGTTCCACTAAATGAGACAGCTCAGTTTAATTAAAAGCGTCATTCAAACTGCAACGGCAACTGCAACTGCAACAACAACAACAGCAAGAACAACAAAAAAGTGCGAAACTTCAACTGCAACTTTGTATCTCCCAATTAAAAGCGGCGCCCCCTTCGAACACAGAAATTAACGTGAGAGCATGAGAGAACAAGACAGCGAGAGCGCACAGCATAACAATAATAATAACAAGAGCAACAAGTTCAAAAAGCTCTCACGCCTGGCAATGCTGAGAGAGAGTGACAGTGCTGCAAAGCGACGCTATGAAAAATGCGCTAAAATACCACAATAGACTGTCTGTTGTTATTGTTGCTGCTGCCAAACAAGTTTTGCCGCTCTCTCTCTTTGCTGCTGCTCTCTGCCAACTTAGCGCGCTCTCTCTGCTGTCGCTCTGTGCGATATTTGTGCTTTTCATTCATTCAGTTTTGCGTTTTCAGTTGTGTTCGTCGCTTCCGCGCGTGCAAAAGCTGCAAAACGAAACAAAGCACGTCAAGTTCAAAAAGGAAAAGCAAAAAAATAAACCGCACGCGATTCCGGCGCGGCTTTAAACGCCGCGATCTGCTTTGAAGAAAGTGAAAAACAAGTGAAAATGTGTGCGTTGTGAATCTTTGTGTATGTGCGCCAAAACAATATAAATATAATTATAAACAAAAAAAAAGGTAAATAAAATTGTACAACTTTTCAGAAACAACAGAAAACTTTAAAGCCAAAAAAAAGGCATAAAATACTTGATGTTTTTATTGGCGTTGTTCGTGTTGTTGTTTTAGTTTTTGTTGTTGTTGTTGTTAGTAGATTGATCGCACTTTGTTGTGTCTGATTAGCGTGGTTTCAATGCGACGACTGTGTGTAGGAAATGCTCGACAAATGGCAAAAACACACAATGTATCTCGCAGATAGTTTGCGCTGTATCTGTATCTGCAAGCGCGTGTGTGTGTTTGCTTCATGCTCGATTGCTTCGATTATGCTTTGATTGCAATGCCACCACACACATGAAGATACAAAAATAAACAGTTTTATTCTTTTTACTTGATATACATATTTTCTAAAATTGTTTATTTAATTATTTAACGTCATTAAAATATTATTCAAAACTCTGAAAAATATAATTACAAAAATATTATTTGAATTTAGCAATGTACTTATAAAAAAAATACTAATTAGAATTATAAATTAGCAATAAAAAATGTTAAGATACTAAACAACGAGAAATTTATATCATATATTTTTTTTAACGTTTTTATTTTATTATTATGCTTCTTAAAAAAAATTCAAAACTTGAAAAATAAAATTTAGATAAATAGAGTTTGAAATTGGCAATTAGGTTTGATAAAACGAATAAAATAAAATGAGTTTGAATAATAAATTAGCAATTAAAAACTAAAAAGATGAAAATGAATATGTAAATTAAATTTAATATACAAATTTCAAATTTTTTAAAGTCGTTAAAAAATATTTTAAAATAACATAAATTTAAAAGTAACTATAAATAAAATATAAACTAGCATTATAAATTAGCAGTTTAAAAATATACTCCATAAAAAGAAAATTAAAATCAAAAGAAAACTTTATAATAAAAACCAGAAGTTGTAAAATTCTGTATATATTATTTGGCACTTTTAAACTTGTACTCACACCAAAAACAGCGACTGTGGCGATTATTCAACCGGTTTTAGTTTAATATTCTCTTTTATTTTTTTTAGACATTATTTTTTTTTTATAATTTAACACCACATGGCAACTGTTTTTGTTTGTTTGTCGAGGGTTTTCTATTTTATGGCCACTGTTTATTTATGGCTTATCTTTTGGCAGCTCTTATCAAAACACCAAAAACACACTCCCCATTCCCTTTGCCACTCCCTTTCCCATTTCAAATTGATAGTGCATTTGTGTTGATGCAACCTAAACTCTTTGGCGCCAAAAACCTCGACTCGACTCGTTCCGTGTCAAGGGTTAAATGCGTCATTTTTACTTAGGGGTTGCTTAAACTAGCCCTCTCGAACGAGTACAGTAAACGCTGGCTATGAGATCAATTGGCTTTTAAATACAACAAACTTGTTTTAAATATTTAAAATAACATTTAAAAAATATATACCTTCAATTAAACGAGCCAACAAATATGTATTTGAGTAATACTAAAATTTTAATCTTAAACTTTTATTATTTCTTTAATGTCAACTAAAAACAGTCCATTAAAATTATTAAATTATTTTAAAATAAATAAGAAAAAGAAATATTTAATTAACAAGGCTTACAAATTAATATGTTATCAATGTAAACATTTTACTATTATCCTTAAGAATAAAATAAATACATTAAAAGCTCAAAAAAGTAAAAGTAACAGTAAGAAATCAAAAAAAATTCTCTTATATTTTATTATTTAATAATTTGGAAGAATTCATTATAATTTTTAACTGAGTGAATGACAAGTTTATTATTTAGTTAACATTTATTTAGACACATATTTATTTTATTTTTTTAATATAAACTTAGAGCAGTTGACCAAAAGTGACTTTTGAAAATTGAAATAAAATGAACTTACTTAATATGATATTAAATTAATATAAATTATGTACTAATTGAAATTTGAACACAATGGATAAAAAAGGAAATTAAATCAAAAGTGTGAAATATTTATCATTTATCAACTCCTTTTGACACAAAGTATTTAATTGAATCGCTGCTGTTTTTGTTGCTTTAAATGTGCATTTTTAAGATGCCTTTCAAGTTTTCAGTAATTGAATTTGAGCAGCATTTTAGCCAAGTTAGCCAAGTTGGCAGTTGGCAGACAGCAAATGCAATAAAGATGACATCGCACTCAAAAGCATTTCCGTTCGAGACTCCAGCTTTGAAAATAGACTGTATATAGTTATTAACTAATAGTAGTTATACTTAGTTAAGTTAAAGCTCGCAGTTTTCTATTCAAATTGTTGGCAGACTGTAACAGAATTAAATAATTCACAAATGTGAAAATGTTTTGTTTTTTTTCCGTTCGTCGTTTGCCATTGAAATTGATCATACGCCCCGTAGCCGATGGCATAACATACGCTGATGGACAAAATAATAGAAACGACATCCACTTGGACATTTCAAAACAATTATTTAATAATTTGATGGTTATTTTATTTGTTTTTCCGAAACAATTTTAAAAATACAAAAAAATCAATATTGTTTCTATTATTTTCCCCATCACTGTATGCATAGCAAAATGCGCTGAGGTTCAAGGTGAATGCCATTGTCTGGCCCGAGGTAAAAACAGCTGCAAGCCTCTCAGAGTCTCGTTAGTTTTCAGTTCTTAGTCGTTCTGTGTCTTGTTGCCAATTAGCTGCCACCAAATGTTGCCATCGAATTGTGTCTCATTAGCCGCAGATTAATTTTGATTGCACTCGCAATTTGACGTTACATTTAACAAAAGCTGCGTGGGCTGTGCCAAAAATCAAAACAATAAACAAAAATCCTTAAAAATTATATTGATTTAAAGAATATAATTAAATCTAATAATAAGTCAGAGCTGTAAAGAATAATTTTGAATTTATTTTCACCAAATTACTTAAATTAGTTTAATTATCCAGCACTATAAATTTCCATGATTTAAAATTTGTGACTAACGATATTAAATTACATAAATAAATAGTTTTTTTAAAAAAAAAAAGCTTGGCATTCAACACTGCGAGAAAACGTTTTTTATTACGTATGACGAACTAGGAGCGTTTAGCAATATATGCGGAATGCAAATTTTACTTTTAAAAGAAGAATTTATTTATTTAATTGAATATTGTTCGTCACAAACTCTGAATTAAACATTTTTGGCGCATGAAAATGTTTTCGTCAGTTCATTTTTACCTCGTAAAGAGTGTTTTTTTTTTAATATTAAATGTATTTAGATAACTATTTAAGCATACATAAAATTTAGAAATTTGTTAAGACTAAAGTTTTAATTGTCAACAACTCTTTAATAAATAAGTAATTTAATAGAACTTTAACAAGAAAATATTTCTTCTTATTTCTTTATCCTACAAATATAGCTAAAAAAAATGTTGTCTATGCTCATATATTTTTTTCTAAGTGTATTCCAGCCTCCAGCATCTGAAACTGTTTTCTCTATTCATCTATATATTTATTTCACAATCTCTCTTAGCCATTTTTACTAACTTGAATAGTAAAATCTATGAATATTCACAATAGTGCCTTATAAGTATTTGCTGGTTTATTTCACAAGCTTGCTCAATTGTTGACAACTGTTTTTTTAGAGTCACTGTCATTATTGGTCCACCCACACACACACACTCACAATTCAAACTGTAGCCAAGTGCAACTTTGTCACTTTTTTTTATTGTTTTTTATGTGTTTGTTGTGTCATCTCTACCCACGCCATTATTAGAGCAACTTCTGTATTTGCATCTGTATTTCAGTAATTGCAACATTTGAAAAGGCGTCAAGAACAATAAACTTGGCTTATAGTAGCAAGCAAAACAAAGTGTCGCATTCATTTTGTGGGAGGCTCTCTGTCTGTCTGCCTAATTAAATAATCAAAATATAAAACGCAAATAAAACATTAAAACATTTTATTTTATGTGATTCTTTTTTCTCTATCTGCAAAAAACACACATTTTTTGTCACGAATACATTAAAAATCACTCAACCGTTGTCTCGTGTGCCATTTTATTGTTTTTTTAATTTATTGTACAACAAGAATTTGTGCAAAAATGTGACTCCGCCCCCTCTTAACCCATTCCCCTTTTACCCTAGACTGCAAAGTTCATTTAAATCGCATAAAAAGCACATTAGAACTTTATCCGTTAAAAGAGCCAGTTCTGGCCTTTATTTTTGTTGGCCTTTTTGACTTAATGTTGTTCGTTTTTTATGTTAATTGATACAACATTTTAAATTCTTTTTTAATGAAATGCTAAACGCAAATTGAATTAAAAAAGCTTTGGAATAGTTTCATTTTAAAATTTGATGTAAAATTGGTTTTTAAATGTCAAATGGGAATCCCTTTAAATTAAAGGCTTTAATAAATGCAGAATTAAAAGTTGTAAAATTGATTTTTATCAATGATTTAAAATAAATTATAAATTATAAATATTATAAATTTCTAAATATAAATATAAATAAATTGATTTTCATCAGTAAATTAAAATTAACTCTCATGCTTTTAATTTGTATAAAAACATGAAAACATGAATACATTTATTTTGAAATCATTATACCAAAAATGACCAAGAAAACAACAATAAATGTATTTAAATACTTTATTTTAATATATGTTCATGCCTTTTAATTTAATTAAAAGCCTTGGAAGAGTTTCATTTTGGAATTTGTTGTAAATTTTTTTACATATAAAAACGAAATAATTTTCTAAATATAAATTTTAAAATAATAAATTGATTCTTATTTATTAGTTATTAATTCATTTACCCATAAAAATTCTAAAAAAAATCTATTTTAGTTTTTTATTTTAATATATGATTTAAAAATAATAATACAAATTTAGATATTCACAGCACATTCCCAACTCCCATTAGACAAATGTTTGGTTTCATTAATTTTTTTTTTTCTTTTTCTCCAACTTTATAATAAAGACTTTAAGTTAATTAATTTATGCAAATGCATATAACTCAAAGCGACAGCTGAATTTAGTCACAATTTTGCAGCTGATTTGTCAAATGATAGGTAAATATAGATACCTAACAATAAATAATAATGGATGATAAATCCAGTAGCTGGGCGACCCTCGGTTAGGTTTACGGCATTGTGATTATTATTATTGTATATTTGCGATATTAATAACTCCAAAAAGCTGTAAACTGTCAACGGAGCTGAGCATGCAAATTAGTCAAAAGATTGTTCAATAAAAATTAAAAAAAAAAGTAAAGGTTCAGACAAACATTTATGTGCTATTAAAAATTCATTTTATTCGATGACTTCTTGGAAATGAGCAAGGAATTTCATGTATTTATGTATATTCAACTATTCAAGCCAGTTAATTGAGGTGGTGTCAGTGGAGGTTGTTGTGGTTGTTGTGGTTGTTCTGGACTCTGTGGTGTCTGCAGTCAAAACAAACAATTAAACGCGTATAAAAATACCAAGAAAACTAAAGAAAGAATCCAAAACTGAAACTGAACTCAACTGAAAGTTGGCCGCGGTGTGAATTTGTCACGTGCGAGTGAGGTCAAAAGTTCAAGAAACTTTTCATGGGCTAAACATGCAAATACAAATACAAATACAAATAACAACCATAGACAGAGGTCAGTTAATTAAGGCGCCAACCAGGGATCGCAAAAATTAATAAAGTACTTATAATAATTATTTAAAAAAATATTAAAATTATTTCTGTTTTTTGATCAATAAATTAGGAATTTATTTTTAAATGATATAGTTATCAAATAATTAAATTTCGCAGTTTTTTATTTAATTACAATAATATTAAATAATATGAAAGTTTGAAAACACATTCTTATTTCTATTTACATACATATGATTTCTGTTAACAATTTAAAAGCAACATTAAAAAATGTAATCCCCATTTTTTAAATAATCATACTAATTATTTTATTAAATTATTTCATTAGATAAAAAAATGCTTAAGCTCGGAATAATAATAATATGATATAATTATAATGACAATAATTAATAATTACAAATGTTAATAAATAATATTATAATTTGAAAATTGTTTTTTTTCAATCGATTTAACTAAAAAGCATTAGAGAAAATTAAAACGCAATTTTTATTAAAAAATCATAACTAACTACTGATATTTTAATTTAAGAGAAATATTTAAATGTTATTAGTAAATCATGGCTTTATTTATATAGTAGATCGTAAATTTTTTAAATCATCCAGCTAATAAAAATTTTAATTTTTACTAAGGAATTCTAATTTATATGTAGAATTTGTTTGTTTGCGATCCCTGGTTCACCTGTCTCTATAGCAGGTGAAGGGACAATGGACAATGGACAAGGCTGAAAAGGATGAGAAGGATTTAGCCACGTCCAGTTGGCGCCTATTAGAGCAATGACTATGGGCAAATCGCGTGCCACAGTTACAGCTAAAAGTGCCGCACCCAGTTTCATGTGTGTGTGTGTGGGTGTTTTATTGAGTGTGTGTGTGTGTGTGTGTGTGGAAAATGGCACACGCGTGGCATGCCACCAACCATCAAAAATTATAAAAAAGGCAACAACAAGCAGAAAAAAGCAGCGTCAGTAGCACAAAATCCGGCTAAAATCAATAAAAAGCGCAAATACTTAAGCCATGCTCAGAATCAGACAGACAAAAGACACAGAAAAGACCAAAAAAAAGAAAAAAAAACCCAGCAGCCAAAAATGAATCACAACACGGCTTTAAAGTGTGTCTCTTCCAGAGATTTCTGCGAATTCGCTACCAGGAACTCGTTCAACTCCAAACTAGGCAGCAAATGTGGCCAAAAAAAAAAAACAAATAAAATACTTGAACCAATTCAAGCCAAGCCAAATCAACAAATCAAAAATGCGTCAATATTTATTATGAAATGCGCTTAATTCAAGCAGCGACAAAAGAAAGACAAACAACTGTTGAGAAATCATCAAAAAAGCAATGAAAATATTAAAAAATATTGCAGATTAATTAAAAAAAAATGAAGTTGGGAATTTGTGTGTAATGAAATATTTAGAAACTAAATTATTTAAAAGTTTGGCTCTGAAAATGCTTCAGTAAAAAACATTTTATTTACCTCCTTACCTCAAATTTTTATAAAACTCTCTATCCTGGATCACAGACTGCGAATTAACGTGTAGTCCAAACGGTTAGGCCTAGAAAGCTGAAATTATCACACAATATGGCTGAGTTACAAACGGTGTCTTCCAAAAAAGCCCAAAGATTTTGATGAAAATTCATTCTTAAAATCATCTATTCACAGAAAATTGTAGATTAAAATTTTCCTCGCGTATTTTTCTGTCAGACTTTGAAAAAAAACACAATTTTAGTTTTAAAGCAGTTACATGTAATTTATTACATTGATTGTGAACTTTCTATCGCTATATACACAATACAATTATAAAACAATATAAAACTTTAAAATGCTTCAATAAAAATAATGTAAAAATTAATAAAAAGTTTATTGCACGTCAGAAGCGTAAAAATAATACTAAGCGATAAAAATACAATAATAAAAGCTAAAAATAGAAATAACCAAGAGGTTGTGCACATATCACATAATAATAGTAAAAAGGAACAAACACTCATACACACACGCACACACACACTCATAAATAGGATACAAATACATATACAAAAATGTATGTATATGTTAAATTAAATATATAGATGCACAATGCGAGTACAAAATATGCAAGTACATATAGTTTAGATTATTTAGATTATAGAAATACAAATATATATATATATATAGATATATATCACACGCATACATACGCATTTAAAAACAAACATTCACACACTCGCACACACACTCACACACAGAGATATACAAATAGTTGTTGTCTTTTTTGTTTATGCCTTGATCTTGCGTCCCATTTTGGAATTCGCATATTTTTGGTTGCCATCGCGTCCAGCGCTGCTTCCGCTTCCACTTCCAACGTGTGAACTGCTGTGATGACCTTTGTGCTTCCCAATTCCATTGCTCTTGGAGCGCGTCTCGAAGAGCACATCCGAATCCGTTTCCGATTCCGTTAGCGAAGTGTTCCGCGAATCTTTAAATTATTAGTTATGGTTTAGTTTTTTATATAATAATTGAAATATAATATTTATATTCAATATATTGTTGGAAAGACATAGTTTTTAAACAATTTTTCTAAAGTACATGGGTAAAAGGCTACAAATAAAATAAGGGTTTTCATCCCACATATTGGCGATTTTAGAGAAAATGAGTTCAACGACTTTTGTCAATTTTCCATATGTTGTAATATGCGATTTTTGGAAGTTATATAAATATTACTTCGATTTGCCAAAGGCTAAACTTTATAAAGGAATCATTTCTATGTAAAAAGTAATATTGGATATCAGAAATTTTAGGAAATTCTTATGTTCTTGTCACTTGATATTTAACTCCTGAAAAGATTTTTTATGGGAAAACAATTTCCATTTAAATGTACTCACAATTAGCTGCCTCCTCGTCTTGTGCCCCAATCAGTGAATATTTCTGCACCTTTTGGCGCATGCGCGGCTTCTTGTTCTGGCGACAGGCGCAGGCGATGCCCCAAAAGATGCCCGAGAGCAGCAGACAGCTGGCAATGACACCCACAAACACATACAATATGGACCAATCTGTAAATTCAACATGGTCATTGAATATTCCACCTATTCCATATTCTATCAATTACCGCAATTGGCCTCATCGTTGTCCAGAAAATAGCCAACGGAGGGCATCCAAAATGCCTCGCATTCACAAGCTCTCGTCGCGGCATTACATCGACCGTGTCCCGAGCAATTGTTCTGACAAATCGTCGTTCTAATGTCCACATAAAGTGCACCCAAAATGGAGGCATCTTTCTGCAGCTTGGCACGCAGCAAACGCTCCACATGGAGTCCATTCATGGGCTTCGATTGTTCGCCATTATTCGTCATAACATAGAAGACGAGAACAGCTGCCTCCGTGTGCAAATCATATTTGAGTTCCCTGATTTGTATCTTGTTGTCGTCGCCCAGCAAAAGCTGCAACTTTTGCACAGTGGAGTCGAGTTCGCCTTTTGTCAACACCGAGATGCCCATGGGCAGCGTCATCTCCACCAGATACATCAACATGGGATCCCCATGCACATTTATGCTGACCGTATCCGTGCCGGTCAATCCCTGATCATCGCTCACAGTCAGCTTGAAAACGTAGCGTCCTTGCACCACATTTGTCAGCTGCAATAATATTGATGATTATTAATTACATATCTTACTTACTTACTTCATAGTTCTATCTATGATAATTCAAAAAGAATAATTTACTTACAATCATTATGGACTGCTTGTCCGTGTCTCCAATGATGACGCCTGCTGCCAGACTGTTATCCTCGCGTGTCCAGGCGTACTTAACCACTGCCAAGTCATCCGAGGATTGGGAGCCATTCAAATAAATCGCCGTTACGGGCAGCGTTATGGTGCGATCTCCGCCAGCATTGGCAATTGGCGCCGCATTGCGTTCTATCATTTAAATGTATTATTAGTTATTTTTCATTTTTTATTAATTTATCTTCCACTCACCCTGGACAATCTTCACCCAAGTGGTGTCTGTTGCCGTATTATTGTTCTCATCGGAGACACTCAACTCGAATTCGTAGAGTCCCAGCGTTAAGCTCGTTGCATTGGCAATCTGTTTCATCATAGATATAGATACATTTATAGACGAGATTATATTAGGTTTGATAGGTGTGTTTGTCCAATACACTTACAGATTGATTTGACTTGAGTATAACTGCATTGTTGGGCCCACTTAATTGCTTCCATTGATAGCTCTTGATGGCAATGTCATCCTTGGACTCCGAGCCATTTAAAAGCGCCCAGTTCACCGGCAAGTTGCTCGTCTAAAACGAAGAGTTTCTTGATTAATAAATGTGATTATTTGTGAACGAGACTTCTTTTAAAATTCTCGCGATTTGTTTAGAATTTATTGAGATTCCACTAGAAATCCTAGGAATTTCTTGACAGATTTTCGAAATTCTTAATATTTTGTTGTTCAGATACTTGAGGAATTCTCTAGTCAAACAGATTACCGAGATTTCATTAGGGTTTTATTTAGATATTTTTGAATTTTGTTAGAGATTCTCAAGATATCTTTTTGAATTTTCTGATTGATTTTTCCACTGAGGATTCTTGAAATTCCTTTAAGGATTCTCTTATTTACTCACCACATTGAGGCCCGCTTTGACCACAGGCGGCGAATTCGTTGGTGGCTTCACAAACACATGGACTTTGGCGGTGCTCGACTGACCGCTGCCATCGGTCACCTTGAGGACGAACGTGTACATGCCCTCCTCCAGATTGGACAGCTGGACATACGGTGTTCGCGTATTCTGCATGTCAACGGCCTTGGCCTCGTCACTAGCATCCTTGGTCCACTCCCAGCCGACAATCTCATGATCATCCGAGCTGGCGGTGCCATTGAGAGTCACATTATTGTTGGGCAGATACAAGATGACGGCATCTCCGGCATTGGCCACTGGCGCATAGTCCGTTTCCTTGAGCACAGCAATTGTGGCTGTCGTCGAATTGGTGACATTGTTCGAATCCGTCACAGTCAATTTAAATGTATAGTTTCCGGGCGATGTCAGATCCAACTGGAGTGTGTTCACCTCCGGCAACTGTGGCTGATACCCAATGGGACCCGAAATGACCTCCCAGTGCCAGTTGATGATCTTGTCGTCGTCGGTGCTGGTGCTGCCATCGAGCACGGCATTCGATGTGGGCTGTCGGATGATCTGTTCACTAGGTGAGATGATCACCTGTGGCGCCTGATTGATCCGCTTCTCGGGCAGCACCGTCACATTGGCAGCTGCCTCGCCAAAGGTGCCATTGTCGCCAGTCACAGTCACTTTAAAGGTGTACAATCCCTCCGAGAGATTCGACAACTTGACCTAGGGTAGAATATAAATTAGTACATAAAAGATAATTCTTTCTTCAGTGTTCTCCTGATGGTTCAAGAGATACAGACGAATACTTTATGGTATCTCTTAATATTTCCCTAAAATTTTTTCAATCCGTGAATCCCTGATGATTCATGAGGTAAAGATGGATAGTTTAACATATCTTTTAGTTTATGCCTAAATCTTGTTCATTCTTTCATTCATTCATTTTTCTTTCATCAATGATTCCCCGATGAGTTGAAGATGGATACTAAGCTATCTCTTAATCTTTCCCTAAATCTCCTTCACCTTTGACTTGCTCTGATCCGAAATGGTGCCATTCATGGGTCCCTTGGGCTGTGATATCAGTGTCCACAGATATTTGTACTTTGTCCCGCTCGTCTGCTCATCGGGCACTGTAAATGCCGCCAGGGTCACCTCCTGCTCCGGCAGCTGCACATCCTTGGACATGACAGAGACAACAATAGGCTTGTTGGCTTCCTGTGGCTGTTGCTTCACAGTTGTTGATGGCACGACTGCAGCAATCTCTGGCACATTCTCGCTGCCAGCCGTCTCTTGGGTGTCCTCCGGAATGATGGCCTCATTGTTGTAGGCACTGTAGGGCACCACGGGCATGACACATTTCAGCTGCTTGTTCCGCATAAGTCCATGTTTACATCGACAGATGCCCGTCACCGCATTCGCCTGAAGCGGCACACACTGCTCCTGCAGTGGACACGGCGTGTCCAGATCGCAGCTCAGAAATTTCGCATCGCTTGCGCCATAAAAACTTAAATCCTCATCGTTATCATCGGACTGCTGTTGTTGTTGCATCAGCAGCTGCTTCATGCGCTTCTCCGCTATGGGAAACTCATCATCATCGTAGGCATTGCTATCCTAAGGAAGGAAAAAGAAGGTTATTTACGGTGTAACGAAGTTTTATATCCTTGCAGAGTTTAGTTTTCCTACACTCAGAAGAATTTGTGCGATTTTTAAAATTGCGCCTTAGAATTCTCAACTGGTTTTTTACCCACAAAATGGTGACATTCAAAAATACTCATATTGAATGGTATTTATCTTGGTTTTTACCGCGATTTTAATGTAATTAGACTAGTATATTTCAATATCTTGTCTTTTTCTCTGAGTGTATATTAAAAATACCATCTGCAAGGGATTTTACTTTACTTGAAATGCCAGACGTCGTGGCTGTTTCCAAAAATTGAGAGCCGCCGAATCGGAATAGGGCAAAATCTCCATTTGCTGCTTGGTTGATTTGAGCAACTGCGTCCAGCTGTCGGATCGATCACCGCCCACTGGATTGACGAGCACCATTTGCACCTTGTCATTGTCGCGTTCCCGTGAGAGAGGCTTCGGTAGACACGCCTCGTTGCTGGCGCAGTGGATGTGATAACATTTGCTCTTGAAAACGAGCACAACATTGCACGCATTCACTTGTTGTTGTTGCTGTTGTTGTGTCTGATTCTGTGACTCTGATAATGACTGTGACTGCGACTTTTCACAGCACGCTTCCAGACAGTTCCAGAGATATGTTTCCTCGTCCAGCACTTGTCCCATTTCCGGCTTGTATTCCACAAAGATTCCAGCCTGTTGTTCGTCGCGTGGCGTTGCGTTCTCAAAGACGTGTCTCAACATGCGCGAGCAAACTGGCAACTGTTTGTTTTCTAGCTGTTGTTGTTTACCTGCGGCCAACAATGCGTTCTGTGTGGTTGTTGTTGTTGTCGTGCCTGTCACCAGCCCCACCCCCTTTCCAGACGACGCGTTTGCTGCTGACGCCATCGCCAGCCAGAAGCAGCAGCACAGCAGCCATTTTTGTTTGCCCCGGCTAGTTTTTAGCATTTTCTTATTATACAAACACTTTGTTATAAATTTAAAACGCTTTTGTGCACTTTTTGTTGCTTAATATGCACAAATTAAAACATTTTTCAGCAGCAATGAATCCACAATGTTTCACAAATGCACTAAAAAATACCGCAATCAGCTGTTCAACTGCTGAGCAACTCTGCCTTGACCAAGGGATACCACGATTAATCATATGATATGCAGTAATCGATTAATTTGTGCCAAATTTCGATTGAATCAAATCGAATAATGGACTCCGAATGTGAAGCTACAACATTTATCATTGGCCGAAAATTATGGATGAATTATAAAAAATGGAAATATCCAGGCTTGACGAAGCAGTTTATTAAGCAGTATTGTTACCAGTGTGTACACAACAGCATATCGATAACAGCTGCTCAACTGCTGAGCAACAGTTGAAGTTAGCTACTGTTCCGAGACAATGTACGTTATATTTTAAAGCACAAAAAAAGCTCCGTTTGTCATTAACGCGTTTCCTTTGCATGTTTAATTGCGTGTTTTATGATGTGAAGAGAGAGCAAATAAAGTTATAGCACGTCGCATTTGCATAAATTATATTGCGAAAATATTGATTTAAGTACGCAAATCGCAGAAAACTGGTCGCGTGCGCCCACACACAGATACACGCGAACACAAAGTCTTCACATCTGTTAACTGAGAAACGGGCGAAACGGGAGAAACGGGCACAGCGTGACGCCCACGAGTAAATTGAATTTTAATCAGAATCAGAAGCAATTCAAGACAATACAATATTAATTATATACCGAACAGCGTGTTATTTATGTAGCTTTTTGTACTAAATCAAACGTAAAACTTTTATGTAAATGTGCAAAAGAAAACAAAATGCATGGCAACTGATTATCATAACAAAACAAAAAATGCATAAATCAATTGACGAACTTTAAATTTGATTTTGCATTGTTCAACATTTAAGGCGTGTTTAACATCTTCTTCGTATTTTTTGTATGAAATATTCTACACTATTCAAATAACTTTAAGTTTAGATATATAGGTTTTCAAAACAAATAATGGTATTCATTAATTTTATTTAGATTTTTAAAAGTTGAACAAAATAAATCTTCTAAAAACAAACAAGCGGGATTAAAATTTATTATAAGTACAGTCGTACTACCCTAACTCGAATCACCATTATCCAAAGAAAAGGTTAGAGTTAGGGAGATATTCGAGTTATAGAGTTCTTTTTCTAAGATTATTAATTTTACTGCCACTCATTTAGTTCGAGTTACAGAGAAATTCGAGTTAGACAAGTTCGAGTTAGGGAATTTGAACTGTATTTTACATTTTGAATATAATTTTTGTACATAGAAAATTTAAAAGAATGGGTTTTTTTTTTTTATTTACATTTTTAAAATTCAGCAAATATTAATCTTAAAAACAGCTCTAAATTTTTGGTCACAAGCATAATTAATATTTATCAGTAAATATTCTACATTTTAAAATGGATAATTTAGAGATTAATAAAAATGGGGAAAAAATTAAGTACAAACAAAATTAGTAAGATGAGCTCAAAAATATATAGATATATATAAATGCCATATATTTATATTTTTTTTATAAATGAATTATATTTAACTTTTAAAAAAATGGAAAAATCAATAAATAATTGTAGAGAAATGATATGAATTAATCACTAATCAATCGCAATTTTTTACCTTGCAGATGACAGACTTCTCGGATAGTTCACAGAGCAACATGTTGAGTCCAGCAACAAGTCTCATCGAGAGTTTCAACAAGAAAAGTGGCTCGGCAGCGACCACGCCCCTTCAGCTCAGCTCGACGCCCACGCTAAATGGCACCACCAATGGTTGTGGTGGTGGAGTGGGCGTGGGCGTGGGAGGAGGTCCGCTGAGTGCCGGATGCACAACAGTTGCCACTGGTAACTTGGGCGGACGACAGATCAATACGAGTTCTAGTTCATGCAGTAGTCTTAAGGAAACCTCACATCAATCCACATCCACATCGCAGCAGGTAAGAGAAAATTAACCAAAATACTAGGAATAAAAAAAACTTGCAATAAACAATAAATCAAACTATTTCCGAATATTATTTATACACATTGCGTATACGCAATAATGCATTAGATTCTCCCAATATTTTCCTAAAGAATGCCTAATGTTTCTTTAAAAATATTTTGATTTTTTCAGAAATTATGCCGATTATTTTTTGCTTATTTTTAAAGGTTTTACAAGAACACATAATTGGAATTCCTTTGAGTTATCATTACGTATACGCAATGTTGTCAATTGATTAACAATTGATGCAACATAATTTATAGGGCAAACGGTTCTTTGTGATCAATATAAGTAACATATAATAAAAAAACTGACGCGTTGCTATTTTTAAACAATTACTTAAGCCAAAAATGTAAAACCTGCGGAAAAGTGTTTCAACTGATAAGCAAAGCAACATCAACAACAACAATAACAATGACGATTAGTTAACTTGGCCAGCACGTTTCTAACGCTGTTAAAGGTTAACGAAACCGATTTTGATATGGAAACAATTGTGTGTTGATATTTTGTATTTGTATTTGATTTGATTAGATTACAACATTGTCGATTGGCGTCGCAGCGGCTGCTGTGAAATCGAACCGAAATCAATTATTGAATGTTATTTGAGTACATTTGGTATTCACTTTGGTCATTCAACACATTCACATTCACATTTAGATTCACACTATTGACTGGGCAAAGCCAAGTCAATAAATTTAATTGCCCTTGGCCAGGTTTGCATACAAACAACATTTGCTCATTATTTTTATTGCCCATATTATTGTTTATCTTGCACGAAAGGATGTGTATTCTATTACAGTTTGTCAAGTAATTGTTTTGACAAAAAAATTCACATTTCTGTATTTATTTATGTTTTAAAATTCATATTTATATTTCAATATGATATATATTTTTTAATAGGTCGAAAACCTTACACAGATAGTCAAATAATTGTCTCGACAAAGAAACAAAATTCAAATATTTCTATTTTTTTAATTGTTTTCAAATCCAATATTCAATATCCAATTTTTGGTCTAAACAATTACCTGATCTACTGTACTGTGAATAGTCGTTAGATAAGATTGCCTTAACAGCATTTGCATTATCACTGTACTTGTATTTGCCTTGTTGCTTATCAATCCATTTGACAGTTTGCATTGAATCACTTGGATTCAAAATAGTCGCTTACACGCCCCAATTTCAATTTCTCTGTTGTCGCGGTCAAGTCTTTCATAAATTGATGGATGACAAACACTTGAAGCTTTTTTAACAAAAAATATATATATAAAACTCTTTATCCTGAACGGAGAATCAACGTGTTGACCAAACGGTTAAGCCTAAAAAGCTGAAATTTTCGCACTTCATAGCTAAGACAATTTTTTATACGGGCCAAATTCGGAGTCAAAGGTCAGGGAATTGCTTAGTATGAAAAACTTTTTTGTTAATTAAAATATCTCAACCAAACTCACATTTGGTCAACTGCATTTAGTTGACATTAAATAAATAAATAAATAAAGATGCCAAATCTGGACTCCATCGCCGAAATAAGCTTTTTCCCGCCTAATCTGGATTTTCCCACCAAATCAGAAAACCAGACTTCTGGTTCATAAAATTTGAAAACAAATTAAAAAGCATAAATAACTAAATTTTTTTTTAATTTAATTTTAAATTTTAAAAAAAAATTATTATTTTATTGCTATTATTTTTTGGCGCCAAAGAAACTCATTAAATATTAAGTTACACACCTGTCAATTATGCAATTAACAATAAACTTAATAAATAAATGTTCATGAACAACAATTTATTTATTGTTTAATATTTCATTTGCCGGCTGTGGATGCCGGCTAGAGCTTGAAAAATGAGAGAGAGAAACACTGAGAGAGTAAGAGAGAGCTTTTAAGCACAAGTTTCTAATCAGATCTTCAGCCTCTCATTAACTGAGCTTTGATTATTATTATTATAAATCATTTGTATACAGAGAGAATGTATACACATGTACAGATAACTTATATATATACATTTGTCAATTCATGCCAAAATTGTTTCTACAGAAAATTAGCTGTCTAAAATGGTTGACATGTGAATTTCTGGTTAAAAAGCTTTTATTTTAAGAATGGGCCAAGAACCGATACGACTTTTGGTTCGCAGAAATTAGTAGCATTTGAAGAAAACATAGTGAGTGTAATGCCAAATAAAATATGAATATATATAATACAAGTATTGAAAAAGATAGTTCAAATTGTGTGGGAGTATGAGTCAACAAAAAGCTAGTGCCACAAAAGGTGCTTTTCAATCCGCCAGCTTAAGTAAATATAAATAATTCAAGAGTATTAATGTAATACACAAATATGGCTAAACGTAAATAGAAGCTAATGAACTTTATTTATGGCTAATAAAATGATATATGGCTTAAATAATTATTTGCCATTCAAACAAAATTGAAAAGCAGAGAAGAGAAATGTATGTCACATAAAAAAAAATGGATAGATAAACTTGCCACTGATTACAAAAATGTATAAAGTCAATTGTATATTAATTGTACATAAATTAGTAGCTTATTATACACATTAACTTATTACCAACAAAAGCCAGACAATAATTATAAATATAAACAAAAAACAAAACAAAAACAATTCCCTTTTCACTGTTAATGCAAAAGAGCGACACTAATCAAGTAGGTAAACATCTCGCAGATTGAAACGACAAACGAGATACGACTGCCAGCTCACAGATACACACACACACACACACACATCTTAATAGCAGCTGCTTTTATTATAAATCTGAACGCGTTAATTAGAAAATCGCTTGAACTAAAACGTGAGGCTATCGAAGAATTATGAAAATGCAAAACAGAAGAGCAAAAGCAACAACATCAAAAACACTGCATAAATTAAATAATAGATAAAATTAGTCAATGCTTTGTTGAGCCCAGTAGTCAAAGACAAAACAAGGGCTGCTAAGTTTGTGACTTTGTCTGTGTGTTTGTATAAATACCTACAGTCGAACTTCGCTAACTCGAATTTTCTCTACCTCGAACAAAATTGAGTGTCAAAAGCGTTTACTGAGCAAATTTCATACAATTCTACTTCCATAACTAGAACTTTCAGTAAGTGGAATTTCTCCATAACTCCAACAAAAATATTGGCACGTGCTTCTGTAAGTCGAATTTATCGGGGAAATCATAATATTTTTGTTTTTTTAGAAAACGCCTTAAAAAATTGAATTATCAGACCATTATTTCCGATTTCTTAAGTTCAGTTTAGCTTGAAAAATTAGAGAAAATTTAAAAGTTAAAGTAAGAGTAAAAGTAATTTGAAGTGTATCAATATTTGTATCTTATTTCTGATTTTTTTACAAAAATTTAATAGCTCGCAATGTATATGCTTGTAGTCACTATAGTGACTATAGTTTCCGTTTTTTTAAGTAAGATTGTAAGCCTTACAAGATAAAAAACAAATTTTTAGTTTATTTAAAAAAAACTCCCTAGCTATAAGTATCTATATCTCGAACTTTTTTCTTGGGTAATGGTGATTCGAATTAGAGAAGTTCGACTGAATCTATGTATTTACATAAGTAATATTTGGTTTAATTATAATTTACTTTTCATTTAACGACTGCAAAAACATGACAACTGGGTAACTTTAAGTCGAGCACGCACACTGTCACATTCTGTCGTTGTTGCTGCTGTTGCTGTTGTTGCTGTTGTTGTTGCTGCTGCTGCCGGCAAGAATAGTATTTACAATAATATGATTTCCTAGAATTCTCAGCGCGCTGAGCTCACGTCAATGGCAATGGGCCACACAGCAGCTGTCTCGCTCTCGCAGCCACATCGATCGCTTTGCGCACTTTAAAATAAATGACAAGCAGTTGGCGCAACGTCAGCGTCAGCGGCGACGTCGGCGGCGAAAGCTCTCTAGCTTCAAGCAAAGCTCGCGATGTCGCTAGGAATTCGCTCATTTTACTTTAGTTAACGAAACGAACGAGAAGCGGGAAGCGTCGCGCGCAACAAACGACAAAAAAGGCGTAGAAAAAACGTTCAAAAAACCGTCGAAAGTCAAAAAGCCAAAAAGTCAATTAATTTGTTCAATTGTTGAATTTTAAGCAGCGACTTTTTTTAACGTGTGTGACGACGACAGCGACTTCTTCAATAAAATAATAGTTAATAATACTGCAAATATTAATTTGCATAATAATAAAACGATTTCGAACGAAAAGCGCAAAACTTTTTGCCAATTAACGAACAATTAAACGAACCATCTATTTGTTATCAGTATTTACTACATACAAAATAAAAAAGAAATACAAATAAAAACGAACCAACGAACCATAATAAAAAAAGAAGAAACCTCGAGAGATTATTTTTGGAGCAAGCGTGAAAAATATTAAAGCAAAGTTCAGTTTAGTCTGCGAGCGTGTGAACAAGAAATATTATAAATAAATAAATTATAAAATGAAATATATATAAATAAATATATATATATATTTTGTAAATAAATCTTTCAAGAATTGCAAGTGCGCGTGCTAAATAAAAGGCAAAAGATACTTATACACATTTGTATCTGTATGTGTGTGTCTGTGAATGTATTATATGTCTCTGCTGATAAGGCCTTTAGTTAGTTCCAAATACACGCTTACATATGCAGTTAAGAGGCGTATACGTAATATTCAATTTTTAATTGAAAAACAAAGAAACTCAAAGGAATTTCCAGAAAACTCGCGAAACTAAAGTTCAAGTTAGTATTATATTTTAGACTCTTAACTCAACACATAACATAATAATGATAAATTAGTGAATGACGCAGTCTTAAGACCGTTAAGGTTCCCATATTCCTATCTAATCTATTGACTTGACTCCAGTCCAAGTAACCAATCATTTCCCCGCCCCTTCTATACCTAACAATAATAATATTTACTAACACAACGCCAACAACAATAACAAAAAAAAGTAAAAAAGAGAACGTCGATCACTTGGCACTTGGGGAATTTTTTCCCTTGGCAATTGCGATAAGTCCGATTCGTAGTGATGGAAAAAATAATAGAAACATTTCAATTAAACTGTTTGATTATGTTAAATCTTTAGACATTTCTAAATGTGTATTAACTAAAAATTATGCAAATAATAAAATTTTATTTTTCAGAAGCAAATTTAAAATCACAAAAGAAAATTATCGTTTCTATTATTGTTGCCATCAGCGTATTCCTCGTATTATGCCATAGCGAAAGAGAGAGAGAGAGAGAGAACTATAGACTAAGCTACGAGTCTTACGAATCAAAGACCTCAACAAAATGAGAAATTGATTATGTCCAAAACCAAAACAATATTTATACTTTTACTTCAATTTTAAAATGTTCAAATTAACTTTAACATTTAATTATTATTTTAGTTAAATAAAAGTGATTTAAAGCTAATATTAACAAGTTTTTTACATTTATTTGTACTATGCTTTTTTCTCTGAGTGTATACTATTATTAGTCAACGTATTCATGCCTTATAAAAACTATAAAGCTGACGACTCCCACATGCAATTTTCGTAACGTTGTTCAATTTTTGGCGCTTCTTCTTCATTGGCGACTTTTCAAAACACAAAAAGAAAAAAGAATTGAAATGCGTCCAAAATTAGAATTGATTCGTAATGTGACAGCATTTGTCAAAAAGAATTGCTCGGTCTCTTGATTTGTGCCTTCTTCTGGTTTGCTGTCAACCTTTTTTCCTTTTTGCTAAAGATTTCACGTACTATTCGAGTATTGTTAGCAAAACAAATAGAAAACAAATACAATTTCTGAGAAATATTAACAATAAGTATTCATTAGAGCTGTTGATATAATTGACAAAAGCATTTCTGCTTGAGAAATTTGCTGACTGACAATATTTGCTTGCAAACATATAATAAAATAGTTTAGGAAGCACTTTAAGTAATTCTTTTAATATAAATAAAAATGGAATCAAAATGATTATTATTATTAATTATGAACAGCAAAATATTAACAATGAATTGGGAATTAAATGACAGGATAAATTTAAGAAGATACTAATTTCAGAGTCATTAAATAAGATCTAGGAAATGTTTTAATAATTGATATAATTAAAGTAATAATCATTTAATAATAATACATTAATAATTAAATTTTAAAATTTTATTTAAAGAGTGAGAAAGAAAGAAATAAGAATTTTATTTATTAAAAACAGCAAATTTTATACAATATAACAATAAAATAGACGATCTTTATGAAAGTGTGTTCCTGTATCTAGAGATAAGAAACAATTTGCAATTCTAAAGTCCCCCTGCGGGAACTAAATGAGTTTTATTTAAATAGAGCTCGTGACTAATGTAGATAGACTCATGTCATTTGAAACCTCTTTAATATCTCATGGAAAATAATAGAGAGCTCTGACAATCAGCACTTGAGTTTGCTGATGCATCTCACAATAACTAGTAGATAGAAATGAAATACCATATGAATACTATCTGTAGTTCGCAGTTGAAATCATTTTTAGTGAGACAAGTCATAAATGATTTGTGAATTTGGGCAATGAAATACAATGAACAATTATAAAAAGTCTGCACGAAAATTAAATAATTAAATGAAAATATTAAAATGTCAATACAATAATAATTCTAAAACAAACTAGTAAACCAACTTTCCTAACTTTAGTCATATAGTCTCTGACATCTATGTGTTTATATATTTATTTATTTTGTAAAATTACTTTTTGAATATAATAATATAATTGAATATCAAATTAAATTATTAGGAGTAATAAATAAAATTTGAATTTAATCTGAAGTATAAGAAAAATTAAACATTAAATATTCTTAAATGATTCAACATTTTTTGAATGGATTTGAGGAAAACCGAGAAAATCCCAATCAGATTAAAAAGTAATTTTAGCTTAAATTGGAATTAATATTAGTAAGGTCAGGAATTTCTCGAAAGGAAAAGGGCGAATTTCAAAAAGGGGACGAATAGACATTGTCATATCATAATACCTCTGAGAACTGGGGCTAAAACCACCCCATAAAACCATCTATCAGTGCAAAAAGCCGAGCAGTTAAACAAATACTCCGTGTCAAAGCCAAAAAAGAAAAAAAAAAAAAAGAAAACAAAAACGGCTCTCATTTGATTTATAAAGGCGGCAACGTTAAGCGCCTGCCATAAAAATGTGTGGCACAGATAGCAGACGGAATAGAAAGAGTATAAACAAAAAACACATAGATATAAATATATAATATATGAGAGTATATATGTATAAGTAATACTATTTGCACTACAAATGTCTGAATATTTCGCATATTTGTGGCCTGATTCAGTGCCAACACAATTTAAATAAGAACCAAACAAATTTTAGACTCTTATTAAAGTGCACTCTCTCTCTCTTTCTTTCTCTATGCCCTCTGTCTCTTTCTATAGGTTGTAACAGGCAGCAGCAGCACAACGACACGTGTTGAAAAGAAATCACAGCGTTTGCATCATCACATCACATCGTCATCATCCACGACACAGGCGTCGTCATCCTCCTCTTCGTCCTCTTCCTCATCCAGCTCTTCGGAAATGAAGGCCGCCGCCGTTAAGCGCGATCTCACAGACATCAAAATGTCCATGTCGGAAATAGAGCGTCTCACAGCGGCCCCAACGCCAACAACAATTGCACGACACCATCCATCGATTGACGACCTCAAGGGTCTCAACAGTGAAGACACAATATCGCAGCTAAAAAAGAAGTAAGTGCCAAACAAATAAAAATTACATGTAAAGAAACCTTCCAGAATCAAGTTTAAAGTGTTTTTTAAACTAATTTAGACACCAAAAGTTGATTAAAAATGAAAACTCGATATTTAAAATTTTTGAAGCTAATTAAATTTGAATGCCGAATTAAGGAGTTAAGCCATGATAAAAATGACAATCCATTTAGATATCTGATGAATTTTGGCAAATTTATGATAGTTTTTTAAAGTTTGTCCTAATAACTTTACAAGTCAAAATTTTTGTCCATTGTGGCATGAATTTTTAAAGCCAGAATCAATTTAAAAGTGTTGTTTTATACTAATTTGTGCACCAGGAGTTGATTTAAAATGAAAACTCGATATTTTTAATTTTGAATTTTCGAAAATTCAAAGTAAAATATTTTTAGGCATAAATTTATTTTAGTAAATAATTTAAATTTGAATGCAGAATGAATTTAGAGGCCAAACTCTGATCAAAATGATACTCCGGCTGGAAATCGAATCAGAATTAGCAATGTTTAATTTTCGAGCTTTATGAATTTTTAAAAATAGCTCTGTACATTTTTTTAATACGCGCTGTAATTGATCAATTTGCTTAGAATTTCAAAAGAACAAAAAATATACAAATATCGAGCTAAAAAGCGGAAATGATCGTGATCACAACACGAAATAGAAACACTTTAAAGCCAACATCATCAAAGAGCTCTTGAACAAAATATGAATTGAAACTCTTTGCAGAATGCGCGCCTCATTTGAGAATCTGGTTGATGGCGATGACGATGGCAGTTGCCATGGCATTGTGACGACTCCAGATGGCGATGATGATTGCACGACACACAATCATTTTGGCAGTGGTTTGGATCTCACACATCCATCGTCGGCAGCTGCCCAATTGAGTGCCAGCAGTGGATTGAGTGGCTCGAATAAAACCATCGATACCATCAAGTTCGAGGAGAAACGTTCCAAATCTATGGCCACCACTAAAGTTGTCTCCGATGGCTTCAGTTCCGAGCAGGCGACCAGCAACTCGGCGGAAATGAAGCGATTGCAGGCGGGCGACATTGATTACAAAGAGGCTAAGGCTGTGTCGGCGGTCAGAAATCGACTGGAAATGGACGGGGTCAAGACCGAGGAGAAGGCAGCCGTCATGCAGGTGAGCCTAATCAATCAATCAATCGAACAAACAATCAATCGATCGATCAGTTATTTAGTTTATCGGTTAAATAATTGATCAATCTAATGCGTATTGCGTGCTTAGCTTATTACATGCCTCAATCGCAATCAATCAATCGCGCAGTTATTCATCTGATCAATCCAATTCGTTTTGTGTACGTAGGTAATTATAATTAAATAAGCCCCAATCACATCAATCAATCAATCCATCAATCAATCAATCAAACAATCAAGCAATCAGTTAATCAATTGATCAATCCAATGAGTATTGCGTACTTAGCTAATTACATTTCTCAACCACATCGTGATCAATCAAGAAAACTGTCAATCAATCAATCGATCAATCAGTCAAACCATCAAACCATCAATGAATCGATCAGTTTATGATGAATTTAATCAGTATTGCGTACTTAGCTAATTACATGCCTCAATCACAATCAATCGATCAATCGAACGATCAATTACAGCGATCAGTTAATCAACTGATCAATCCAATGGTTATTGCGTACTTAGCTAATTACATGCCCTAAACACATCAATCAATCAGTCGATCAATCAATCGAACAATCAACCAAATTAAAAAAAAATGTTGAAATAAAATTTATGAGCCGTCCATTTCTCAATATTAGTCGATTTTACAACTCTTTTAGTCACTGAAATAAACCTTTGATAACTTTTAGATACTGGGTTATTAAGGGTTCGTCGTTGTCGTTGAACTCTGTTATTCAAACAAAGCTTTCGAAAGCTTTCGTAGTCTCCCCTCGCAGCAACCCCTAACAGCTAAAAGCTCGCAGTGAACCCAGCCAACTGTTGGTGACTGGTGACTGAACTGGTGACTGAACCCTAACTGAACTGGGGACACTCCTTTCAGTCCAAGTTCGTCGCGTGCATGTTAAAGTCGCATTTGTGGCACACACGAGCCGTTAATGGCGGCGTCGCCTATTTCGCGAGAAGTGAGAAACTCTCCTTAGAAACTAGTAAAAATTATATTCAACAAAAAATTCCCACTCGAACAAAGAAATCGATTTTCTTTCATGGGTTTTGTGTGGCGCCCAAAAGTGGGCAACAGTCTGTGGCAAATTAACATTGCGTATGCGCATATACTTAATATGTTCCTCTACAAGTGCCAGCTCCAAAGGAGCCACAATTTCAATCAATTGCGACATTTCTGCAACGTAGAAGGAGAACCTGTTAAAAGATCAATGTTTAGAAAAATTCAGGTACTACTAAAATTGACAAATAAATATAATAAAAACGGAAATAAATAACAATATAAAATTTATAATATAAGCATGAAAATTTTAAAAATATAAATGATACCAATGATTATATTTCTTGTTATTTATTTTACAATATTTAACTTAATTATTTTGCAAGTAATTCTAAAGTGAAATTTGACTAGCGAAATTTGAAATAAGTTATCATTTGTTTTCCACTGCGTTTCCCCGGGCAACATTCCGTTCTGTTGTGTCTGTTTGTGACTTATCTAATCAATGTAGAAGGGGAAAAATCGAGAGCTGACTGAATACGAACAGTATTACAAATTAGCATAAATTGTTTTATGATGGACACCATAAACATTGCCAGCAACGCAATTCCATACAGATGATGACATTTAATCCAGTTTATTGCATATACATATAATATCAAGCTAAAGGTTAAAAGTTAACTATTTACTAGAAATATTTCTCTTGGAGACAAAGAACATAAAAAATTTAACAAGAGTTATTTTTGAAATAAAATCAAAAAAAAAATATTCTTCAAATTTAAATCTTAACGTTGCCTGATTTTATTTTCTCCAAAATTGATAATAATAAAATTGCCTCTTTATTTTTTGTCTGGCATTTAGCCAAGAACTGACACACGCTCTTTATTGTTAACGACAATCATCATAAAAGAAATGTACTCTCAGATACATTTTATAGATTCAATTCAATAGTTGATAGTCTTGCCAAAACAGAATTTTCTTTTCCAGCACAACTTCAATCAAATACTCAAATGTGCTCAATATGTAAATAGTTTTCGTCTTTTGATTTATTTCGCTATTATTTTTACGCTCAGAAATTGACTACAGAATTTCCGACATTTTGTGTGCTCAGTGAGCAATAAAAAAAATAGATTTCATTTTATTTTCAAACATTTTTCCTTTAAATAAAATGGCACTGAATTTTGTTCGGTTCTCAGTATCAGAATAGCAATCGACGCGAGCGTTACGCTATATAGCTGACAAGTCTGAAAATATTCAAATATATATACATATATGTACTGTATATATATATATATATAATCTGTTATACACATGCCTGAACACTGCATTAATTAGCCAATTGGCATCAAAGTTTGACAAATGACAACTACTATCTAATAAAAAAACAAGGAAATCAAAGAAAAGAGAGAATAAAAAAAGGAAATAATAATAATATAAATAGAAGAACAAGTGTCACCAAATTAGAACTTGACCTTCCTGGTCGTGAAACATTTAAAACTAAAGCAACAAGTGGCGAAATTTCATAAAAAGAAACGAGAAATGTGAAGCATTATAAATCAGAAATTGAAAAAGAAAAGTTCCTAAAACTGTGATAACTTGAAATTTAAACTTAATAAATTCTCAAATAAAACTCAACTCAACTTTAGAAAAAATGGGCTATCGCTTTCGTCAATATGTGAGATATTTAATATATGTATTTGTATCTTCGTTAAATTTCTTAAATGTTTGTCAAGTGTCGTCATAAAAATAAACGTGAATAACATAAATAAAAAATCAAGCGAGAACAGTTTCTAAACTTAACGAAATTCAAACTTTAGAATTACCTAAATTAAAGCAAACTCAACGCAACTATGGTAAAACTTAACGAAACTCAACTTAGTTGTATTAAAACTGTACTAAATATTTAAGAAACAATCGTTAAACTTTATTTGTGAGTTAACTCAACTTTAATAAAACTTAACGAAACTCAAGTAAAGCAAACTTTACTCAACTGTAGCAAAATGAGTTAATGCTTTCGTCAATATGTGAAATATTTAACAAAAACTCGTTAAGTATCGTTTAGTGTCATTAGCATAACTGTGCAACTGAACGAAGTGTAAACATTATTACAAGCTCAATTTGTCGGTCAATGTCAACGAATCTGCGAGAGATGCTCTCACACTCTCTCTCTCTCTCTCTCTCTCTCTCTCTCTCTCGCACACACACACACACACCCTTACACACACGCGCGTGCGACGTCACACAGTGGAAAGAAAAGCTAGATTATGTTATACTAATTAATATGTTCGAAAATATCTGTTTATCTTTTCTTTATTTTTTGGTTATTTATATTCAATTGATTGAAATTCATTAAAAATTAGTAACAGCTGTTAAAATATCATAGAATACTTTTAGATGATTTTCTTAAATTATTTTTTTCTTATTACATTTATTTTAGTGGATTTTATTTTAAATTTTCCAAAGTGATCGATAAAGTGATAAAGTATTGTTTTTCAAAAAGACTCAAAAAAAATCCTGTTCAAGATTTGAAAATGTGTATTATTATAATGTAGCCATTTTTCCCACTGTGCATCGGCGGCAGGCAATTTGTGCGCTATTTTTATGTGAATGGAAACAAATAGCAAGTAAAACGAAAAATAAACAAAATAAAAATAAATAACTTTGTATATAACACGTTGAAAAAACATTCATTCTCACGTTCACACTGTGCTTGCAACGAATAAATTTCACAAGAACGAAATAAGAGCAAATCAAAAATAATTTAAATACTCTGCAAATGTGTTATACGCAAGTTTTTTCGAAAGAACGAAATAAACACAAATCACAAATAATAATAAATATTTAAATTATAATTAAAACCGCAAACTGAGTCAGGAATTGGAGAATCATGTCCAACAACAATCAACAGAATCAGAATCAACAGGCGCCTTGGCCCGTGCGCAAAGGCATCTTTCGATCCAGCGGTCAGTCGGATTTCGTGCCCACACGATCTCCCAGTCCCATTGTCGAGATGCCGCTGTCGCCGCCGCCCCTGACCACGCCCCATGGCGCCCGTTTTTCGCACTCCAATTCGCCGCTGTCGCCGCCGCCACAGCCAATTCAAGTGTTGCCCCTAACGTCCACGGCCCGAATGTCTGGAGGAGCTTCTAGCAGCTCCTCCTCGTCGTCGTCTGGTTGCTCCTCTGCCCAATCTTCGTCCTCGTCGTCGTCATCGTCGTCCTCTAGCTCAAGTTCTAGTTCACATACAAGAGTACGTAAAAGTTCTAATCCCACTTTGCAGCCAGTTGCCGCCGCCACCGCCACCGCCTCCAACTGTCCCCTGTCGCCACCGCCCACACAAACATCCACGACCACGCCCAACAACAACCACAACAACCACAATCACTCACCACCAGCTATAGTCACCACAACAAACCACAGCAACAATATGAAATCAAATGTGCGCGAAATACCCATTGAGGTAGAACAGAGCAAGGTATAACAGCTCAAAATGTCAACAATGAGTGCCATTTAAAAGTGATGCAGCTTTAAAATATGTATAACAGTTTGTATAACAGTTGCACAACTGTATAACAGTTACACAACTGTTATACACTTAAATTGGAAACATTTTATGTCGAGAATTTATGCTTTATGACAGTTCCTTTATTGTAGCATGTTAGATTACATGTATAACAGTTGGTAAAACTGTTATACTCTCGAATTTAGCAGCTAAAACAGTTTGCTTACTATCTCCGCTGTGAATAGCAATTAAAGGTCATATAACAGTTGGTTCCTTTATTGTAGCATGTTGGATTACCTGTATAACAGTTGGTAAAACTGTTATACTCTCGAATTTAGCAGCTAAAACAGTTTGCTTACTATCTCCGCTGTGAATAGCAATTAAAGGTCATATAACAGTTGGTAAAACTGTTATATTTACAAATTTCATCGCAATTGAAGACTGTACAACAGTTAAAAAAGTGTTACACTGTAACAAAGAATCCTGTGCAGCATGTAATAAGCTATCTACACAAATTTGCAGCTTAAATAATCATAATTTACCCTTGTACTAACTGTTATACTCTGAAATACCCTTTTAGGAAGCCCTCTCGCTGCGCACCGGCGACATCACGCAACAGGCGAGCAACAAGGTGGCAGCTGCAGCCCTCAAAGTGCAGAGCGACAATTTCTCGGCTGATAAGAAGGCGATTTCGCAGTCGCAGCAATCGCAGATGATGACCTCGAATGGCATCATTAGCCAGGAGAAGCATGTGTCATCCGCATCGCAGGCGAACTATTCGATGACACACAAGGGTGTGTCCAGCACGGGCAGCAGCATGATCTCTTCCTCCTCGCAAATGTCTGCCACAAATGGACAAATGGTCAAGCTAAAGGATCTCAAGCTCGACGATCTAAAGTCATTGACGGCGGGCAGTGGACAGCAGGAAATCGAGCAGGCCATCGCCAAGTATTCCAATGTGCTCAACTCCTTTGTCAGCACACTCCAGGTAGGAATTGCGATAAAAATATAAATCGATATGACAATCATTGTAAAGCTCAAACGGTAAGAGCTATGAGGCTTCATTTTGCACACAACGTAATTGCGGAACTCTATGAAACATCTAACTTTATCAAATATAGAACAATTTCTGCGAGATCATTTTAAATTTCATTTGATTTGGCATAAAAAATGCGCTTTAAAAGCTGTAAAAGCTCATTAAAGCTACGTTAAATGTAATTTATTGCGCTTTAAATACAGTTCAGTGAGTCATAAGCTGTCAAGCTGAACTTGAAATTATTGATTTAAATTTGTTTACAAAATATCCGAAAGCTCATTAAAACTTTAATGCTGGCTTCGATTTGATTTATGAATTCATTGCTTGTTAAAATATTCTTTGTACTTGCTCATTAAAGCTTAAATCCTTTTCAAAAGCGCATTAAAGCTTTAAAGCTTTATTTTAGTGACAGCTGAATTTGATATATCAATTTAAAGTCTATTAAACCTAATTGAAATCAGAATTCTGAGTAAACACATTTGTTTTCTTTTGATATTCATAATCTCAGGACGATGACAACAGTCTGGTGAATGGAGGCGGCGACAAGAAGAGTGTGTATCTGCAGAAGATCAACGAGGTGATCCGACGTGCCTGGGCTGTGCCCACACATGGTCACGAGCTGGGCTACTCGTTGTGCAATTCCCTGCGCCTGAGCGGCGGACTCGATCTGCTGATGAAGAACTGCGTTCAGCATAATATCGAATTGCAATTCTCGTCGGCACAATTGCTGGAACAGTGTCTGACCACGGAGAATCGATCGCATGTGGTGGACAATGGTCTGGATCGTGTGGTGAATGTTGCCTGCGTTTGCACCAAGGAATCAAATATGGAGCACTCTCGAGTGGGCACCGGCATCTTGGAGCATCTGTTCAAGCATTCCGAGGGCACCTGTTCCGATGTGATACGTCTGGGTGGACTCGATGCTCTGCTCTTCAAGTGCCGCACCAGCGATGTGGAGACACTGCGTCATTGTGCCAGCGCTTTGGTGAATCTATCGCTATACGGTGGTGCCGAGAACCAGGAGGAAATGATTGTCAGGAAGGTGCCCATGTGGCTATTCCCGCTGGCCTTTCACAACGATGACAATATCAAGTACTATGCCTGTCTGGCCATTGCCGTGCTCGTTGCCAACAAGGAGATCGAGGCGGAGGTGCTCAAGTCGGGCTGTCTGGATCTCGTCGAGCCATTTGTGAACTCCCACGATCCGTATGAATTTGCCAAATCCAATCTGGCGCATGCTCATGGCCAGAGCAAACATTGGCTCGAACGTTTGGTGCCCGTTCTCAGCTCGAATCGCGAGGAGGCTCGCAATCTCGCTGCCTTCCACTTCTGCATGGAGGCGGGCATCAAGCGCAAGCAGGGCAACACAAACATCTTCCACGAAATTGGCGCCATCGAGGCCCTCAAAACGGTCGCCAGTTGCCCCAATGCCATTGCCTCCAAGTTTGCGGCGCAGGCGCTGCGTCACATTGGCGAAACGGTGCCCCACAAATTGTCGCAGCAGGTGCCCCTCTGGTCCGTCGAGGATGTCCAGGAGTGGGTCAAGCAGATTGGATTCAACAGCTACCTGCGACAGTTTGAGGAATCACAGGTAAGCACATAAATTCAAACTTATCGCTCGATTGATCTTTGATTCATGGCTTGACATCGATTCACCGATTACTCAGACTTTTTAAAATATTGAAAAAGGGGCAATTTGGTTCTTACTTCCTGTATTTATTAATATATATGGTTTTTCTGAAATTTGTTGGACTCATTTAAGCAGGAATCGAAATTTAGAGTTAATTGCCATTTTTTATTAAATATATTTTTAGCTCGTTTGTAACGATCCTTTAGGCCGGGCTAACTCGGTCGATTATATAAGGTTCGTGCAACGAATTTATAGTTGCCTGTTTTGCGAATAAATAAGAACTCAGTAGATTTCAATTTCAATGGATTTATTGTGCGACTCCTGGCCGACTCTTTAACTTTAAATCTTAATGACTGATGAAGGGATCCTGCGGCAGCGAGGATTGATGGATGTCCTGCGGGAGCAAGGACTGATGACTTGAAGATTCTTACCCGATGTGTACTAGCGCGATTCTCAAACTCGACTGCCCCCTGAGTCAGCGATTGCATGCGCTTTTATAGGCCCGAGCCGTAGGATTAACGGCACATGCGCTCCCTGCTCACTCAACGACGCTCATTTGCTACTCGTCCAGTTAACGGTTAATCTGCGTTAACTGTATTTACCCGTTGTAATTTGCCCATAGGCGTAGCTGCCTACAATTATTGTGGGGAACACATATTGTTCCTCACACGTTTAATCTTTAATTTATGGTTTGACATCGATTCATCGATTACTCAGACTTATTAAAATATTGAAATAGAGAAAATTTGGTTCTTATTTATTGTATTTATTAATAGAAATGATTTTTCTGAAATTTGTTAGACTCATTTAAGCAGGAATCGAAATTTAGAGTTAATTCCTATTTTTATTAAATATATTTTTAGCTTGTTTAATCTTTAATTTATGGTTTGACATTGATTCATCAATTATTCAGACTTATTAAAATATTGAAATAGAGAAAATTTGGTTCTTATTTATTGTATTTATTAATAGAAATGATTTTTCTGAAATTTGTTGGACTCATTTAAGCAGGAATCGCAATTTAGAGTAAATTTAAATTTTTAAATTAAAACTGTAAGAAAGAAACTGTCTAAAAATTAATTAAATATCGTATAAAATCACTTGTATAAAAACCGATTTGTTCATGTTTTTTACTTGTCTATTCTTAGGTGGATGGTGATCTGCTGCTCAAGCTGAACCAGGAGAATCTACGGGATGACATTGGTATTGGCAATGGGATTCTTCTCAAGCGTTTTGAACGTGAACTACAAAATCTCAAGCGCATGGCAGACTATTCCTCCAAGGATACGGCGAAAATGCATCAGTTTCTGGCCGAGATTGGCACCGATTATTGTACCTACACCTACTCCATGCTTAATGCCGGCATTGATAAGTGCACCCTGCCCCATGTCAACGAGGATATGCTAATGACCGAATGCGGCATCAAGAATGCCATTCATCGTCTGCGCATTCTCAATTCCGTCAAGAATCTGGAGAATTCGCTGCCCAGCTCATCCGAGGAGAACATGGCCAAGACACTCGATGTCTTTGTCAGCTACAGACGCTCCAATGGCTCACAACTGGCCAGTTTACTAAAGGTACGCTCAGTACTCATTAAATTAATAAAATCATTTAAATTTCTTTTCAAAATAAATGCCATTTTATAGTATTTTGATTTTTGAATATAACTTTAAAGTTAATCGTTATTTGAATTGCATTTTCAGGTGCATCTTCAGCTGCGTGGTTTCTCAGTGTTTATCGATGTGGAGCGCCTGGAGGCGGGCAAATTTGATAATGGCCTTCTCAACAGTATTCGTCAGGCAAAGAACTTTGTCTTAGTATTAACCCCGGATGCACTGCATCGCTGCATCAACGATGATGAGTGCAAGGATTGGGTGCATCGCGTAAGTCGCTCTTAATTACCGAAATAACTCTAAATTTGTCATGAAATTTACTTGTAAATTTTACAAATTGTAATTATTTCAATTTGGTCAAAACGGAATGAAGCTTGCTTATTATTTATTGTTAGATTTAACATTAAAATTTATTGATTTATTATGAATTTAATTTGGTCCATCTTGAAAATGATGTTAAATTTTTAATTCTTATTTGTATTTAGATTTGACTTTAAAATTGTATGATTTACTTAAAATTAAATTTTTCCAACAACTTAAAAGTTATTACCATTTATTATCATTTTTAGAGTTTGAACTTGTGTTTAAGATTTAGTTAAAATATTAAATTATCATTAATTTATGATGAATTTTTTTTCTAACTTTGAATTTAAATTGTAATTCTTCCAAATTTTATCTGATGTTATTCACTCATTATCAATTTTAGGAAATTGTGGCTGCTTTAAACTCCAATTGCAACATCATACCCATTATGGATCAGCATTTCAATTGGCCAGAGAATCTACCGGAGGATATGTGCAGTGTGGCGCATTTCAATGGCGTCAATTGGATTCATGATTATCAGGACGCGTGCATCGATAAGCTCGAAAGGTATATTAACGGCGCATTTAGGACTAAATGGATGATGGCCAAATTGCATTAGAATTTAGCTTTAAACTTAAACTCTCAAATACTTCAAATATTTCCCCTACCACAAAATGTTCTTCCCTCAAAATTCTTCAACCTGTTTCTAACTTCTTTGTGATCCCGTCGGCAGATTTTTGCGCGGCGAAAAGAATATCGATAGAATTGCGGCAATGGCGCCTGGTACACCTGTCGTCGCGTCGTACCAAAGAATGCACAGCAACGATTCCGACTATCAAGGAGGCAATGGAAGTGGAAATGGAGGAGGTGGTGGCGGTGGCGGTGGCGCAGGCAGTGTGGTGGATGGCCTAATGGCGGCCAATGGCAACGGACAAGGTGGGCCAACGAGTACAACTACAACTACTCCATCTACTACAAATCAGAATCAGAATCAGAATCTGAATCTGAATTCGAATCAAAATCAATCACAACAAACAACGAATTTAAATTCAAATTCGAGTTCAAATCCAAATCCAAATCAGCGTAGAATAGGCCATCGAGAGCACTTAGGCTAATTAATGCCTCGAATAAAACCAGCTAAAACTGTGTGTGTTTTAAAGCCAGAAAAGAGCAACAACAAAAACACACACATCCTCAAAATCAATCCTCAACAAGAACAACAAAAAAAAAAAAACAAAAGAAAACTGAACATTTATAGTCAAGAAAATTTCTCACATAAAAAGGAGGCAGCTTCAATGTGTCTCTCTATCTCTCTTACCCACCTATTCGCGCTCTCCCTCTCTCTTAAGTATACCTCACACACCCACAATCACACACACACACACACACACACAGACTCGCGATCACACTTACACGCAAGGCTGCAAGCCTCAATAAGTTTATTTATCATTCTTACGCCTTAGAATTCTCAATTGGTTCTAGCAGAAATACGGGGACATCAAAACATACTTTTATTAAATGATATTTCATTTTGTTATATGTATTTAAACTAATATTTTTCCAGATTTAAAGGAACTTAAATAATAGTAATATTTGAAAATTTTTTTGTACTAGCAATAAGTACGTTTTGTAATACGTTCAACATTTTTGTGTACTTAAAATAGTATGATCCGATCAACTACAGACTTCAATTAATCCCAAAACGTTTTTAAACTATCGCAGAAATATTGTATTTGAAGATTTTTGTTCTTAGCTTTGGATTTTCCGAACTCAGTCAGCTTTTGAGATCGTTTTTACTTGAATATTCCCTGTTTAAGTACGGAAATCTTGATTTGAATTAAATTTTAAATTAAATATATTACTTTGCAGCCTTGCAACACACACATAATTCTTCCACTCTCTCTCTACTCGCTCACACACATGCCACACACATAACTCTCTCTCTTTCTCTTAAAAAAAAAACGTAAATTAATAATGAATTTGATTAATTTGGCGAAATGCGAATGAATTCGAAACTCGCTATCAGCTAATCACCAGGCAAATAGGTACCGGCAATCCCCCTCGCCCGCCCGTCAGCGGGGAGGCAGCACCTCCCTCTTGAGTTATGGACGCGCTCCGACGACGACGACGACGGCGAAACGTTCGAATATCCTGCCGCCATATCGCACCCAACAGGCAGCATTGCTGCACAAATCCGGAGCAGGTTCCGCATCGATGCAGAACATGATGCCATTGGCGTATTTGCCGCCACGTCGCAGCTCCACCGCGGGACTGGGACACAAGGGAACGAATGGTGTGGCGAATGGTTATCGCTCGCATAGCGTTGATGGTCTATTGGATCAGGCAATCAGCCAGGATAGTCTGAGCACGCCCGAGCAGCGGATTGCAGCTGCGGCCGCTGTTGTGGCCGCTGGCAGCACCGCACTGACCAATGCCAGTTCCACGTGCACGCTCCAGCCGGAGGAGGAGGATGAACTGGACGCGCAGGCGCAGGCGCAGGACACAGAGCAACAATGCCAAGTGACGCGGCGGGAGAAGGAGCAACTGGCGCCGCCAAATGTTCAGCAGCATCGCAAATCGCGTAGCTTGGATCACATACTGTCCAAGCAAACGCTTGCGGAGCTATTGCCACCTAGCGAATTCACCGATGAAACGCAATCGATGCAGAATCTGGCAGTGCCATTGACACCGCAACCGCAGCGACGTGACGCGAGCACATCATCCTCATCCAAGTCACCGACGCCAGAGCGACCGACACGTGCGCCGTACAGTCGCCAGAGTCCGGATGGTGTCAGTTCCACGGAGAGCGAGCGAGAGGATACACAATCGCAGATCTCAATGCCATCGTCATCGTCACATGGCAATCAGCAGCGGGCTGCGGCGCATGTGCATCGCGGGGGCGGATTGAACAGCAATAAGACGTCCAATTCATCGCTCGGATCGAACAATAGCGCCAACAATAAGACGATATTTAATCGTACGATGAAAAAAGTGCGATCACTGATCAAAAAGTAAGCTGCGAAATGCGAAAACAAAAATCGATTGAATTCGCTACTTTCTACCAGTTACTCGCTATTTTTCATTCGTTACTCGTTACTATCTAACATCACACTGAATTCATTCTTTTATGGTTTTAATGTGTACGTTGAAAAAAGTGCGATCACTGATCAAAAAGTAAGCTGAGAAATGCGAAAACAAAAATCGATTGAATTCGCTACTTTCTACTAGTTACTCGCTATTTTTCATTCGTTACTCGTTACTATCTAACATCGTCACACAGAATTCATCTTGTTCTTATTTTAACGTCTTTCATTTCATTAGACTGCCTATTGTTTTACTCGCTACTCGTCACTCGTTACATTTGTGCCATTTAATACGAATCTCATGCATCCACATTAATCAATCATTCATCACACACACTCACACCCACAAACATGCCCTCGTCCCAGTTTCACTTTCTCCCACCCGCCCGCTCTCTATTTATCTCTCTCTTTATCCCTTGATTTGTACATCTCTCTGTTCTCTCTGTGGTTATGGTATTCGCTCGCTATCTCAACTTATCTCTCGTAGCTCGTAGTCTCAACTCGTTAAGCTTCTGGCATCCACTAAAAACTTGCCTGCGTTGCCCGAAACAACAAACTTCTTGAACGCCCCCCTCTTACAGTCCAAAGTCAAGATCTATTTGCCTTGTGATTAGTTGATTTTTTTTTGTTATAAGAAAAAAGCGAATTTAAATTGCAAACTAATTTATAAACTATTATTAACGACTGCATATGAAAAGAAATATAATTTATAAAACTAATTTAAAGCTAAAAAAAAAAGAAACAAAAATACATAAGAACTCTATTAATTATAAAATACGATTAATATTTATTGTTAAAAATTGTAAATTTTATTTGACGAATGCAATTTTTTTCTTGTCACCGTCCGCATAAAGAGAAAAAAACAAAATGAAACTTTACAAACACACAAAACAACACAAAACGTGGCTTAAAACGAAAATATTTAAGTGATATTTAAAGAATATATATATATAAACAGAACTACAAATATTTAAAGTTACAACAAATGCTGTAAAATATTATAATTTTAGCAAAACTGAGACTTAAGGCATATTTTTATTGATTTTTGCAATATATATATAAATACATATTTAATGACTAATGATTAAATAGTGCCTAACAATTGGACTAGATACAAAATAAAATGTGAATTATGATTAAAAACACTTTGTGTATTATTGCAAATAATAATTATGGATATTCCCCTTTATTGGCCCCTGCTTAATCAAACATCTATCTATTAAATGTACATATTTATCAGATTTATCATGCGCATGTTCATTCTAAATGTTTGTTTTGTTTGTTTTTTTTAATAATGTTTGTGTTCAATGTCAATGCTGCTAATTAAATTGAAATTTTATTTGGAATATTCTTTCTTCCATATATTTTCTTTCTTTTATTTGTTTTTTTCTCTTTTTTCTCTCTCTCTCTGGAATTTTATTTGTAGACCATAAAAAAAGCGCATTTTTGTACTTGTTGTTATTGTTGTGCCTACACCTGCCTATGCACCTGTATCCCAGCATCGAATTCAATTCAACAACTCAACCTTCTCATCAATCAATCCACATCCCGAAATCCACATCACAGGGTGATCCGATGTCCAGCTGTTTCAACAACCAACAAACACTCATTGTTATTTATTACAAAACTAAAACAAAAGCGAATAAAACAATTAATAAATGTGCATATCTGAAATATATGTGTATTTAAGTAATTAACTCTTTTTTTATTTTCTGTCTCCCTGTCATTTTTTTTTTTTTTTTCATTTAAAATTCAATCCAATTCCGCAATTGAAAAAAAAACACTTGTTTATAGCAACGAATTGGAGGACGAGGAACTTTCGGATATTATCCTCTCGAAGGCAACGTCCCCCAATGCAGGACGAATGATATTTTGGTAGCATTTTGTCATCATAAATATTAATAGAACTTTACCCGAATTTTAAACACAAAACGAACCTGTTAATACACTAAAAAACGAAAAACGAATTAAATACTCTACGAAAAACGAAAAAAGGATAATTTATTTAAGGACTGCAAATGCAATAAATTCAAGAAAATAAATTTACCTTAAAAATTAAATCACCTTTTACACAAATTTATAGTAAAAACTTAAAGTTAAAAATATATAAATCAAATATCTAAAAGGTATAAAATTTGGGGAAATAAAAAAAGGGATTAAATATTTTTACTAAGCATTAAAAAAAAATAAATAAATTTTCACAAGTTTATAAATGAAACTGAAAGTTAAAAAAATATAAATGAAATATCTAAAAGTTAAAAAGTTTGAGGAAATAAAATAAAATGATTAAATAATTTAATGCTTTGCCTAATTATTTCTGTCAAATTTCGTTCCTTTTTTACAACATTCAAATTAATATAATCACTTTATCATGATATATGTATGTTTTTCTTACGATCATTAACCTTTTTAAATTTAACGATTTTTCCCTATTTCCTGCCAATTTCAATTACTTGTTCCATTTTTTCAAATCAATATTTGACAACACTGGTCGATTTTTGTATTTCAACGGTATGATTAGTCGTAGCCTACTTTTGTCGCTAGCCAACACTAGTTTTTAAATAAGTCACGAAATTAAAAATCCAAGTAGACTTTGAAATTTGTTAAGAAGTCAAGTTAACAAACTAATATTGTAATATTTTAGTCAGTGAGAACACTTCGTTTCGTTAAGGTAAATTTTTTAAAACAAAACTAATGAAAATAGAATTTTACGAGAATTTTTCAAGTAGTTTTAGGGAAACAAATATTTTGACTTGTCACAATGGGAAAGTCAAAGGAAGAAGAAGCAGCCGGCGCCATGTTGGTTATCGATCCACCCGAGGAATTGGAGCTCGAGGGACCATTTAATAGAGCTGTTTGCAAAAAGCTTGTGGTCTTTAATCCGAGCAAATCGGATCGAGTCGCCTTCAAATTGAAGACGACAACGCCCAAGCTATTTTTTGTGCGCCCCAATGTGGGCGTGGTCATGCCAGAAGAAACCGTTACAATCGATATATTTGTGCATCCAATTTGCGCCGATCAAAATGTGCAACGTCACAAGTTTTTAATGCAGGCGGCCGTGGCGAACGCGACTATCGCGGATGTGCATGAGTTTTTTAAGCAAGTGCCGGTCCCATCGATTTGGGATACCAAAATCAAGGTCAAATTGATTGAGGCCAAAAAAGGTGCTGAACTTGACGTAATTCGCAAATCGCCATTGTTCCTGTCGGGGGAGGGGGTGGCCATGGAGGGGCAACTGGGGGAAAAGGACAAGGAGAAGGAAAACAGCGATCCGTTGGCAAAACTATTGCAGAAAGTCAATGAGCTGGAGGAGGAACGCCTCAATTTGATGCAAAAGGTCGAGTTACTCGATAAGGAAAAGGAGCAAATGACGAAATTATCTTTGCAGCAAGAGCAGCAGAAAAAGGGACGCGGCTGCATTTTCTTCCTGCTCCCACTTGTGATTGCCGTCCTCGTCGGTTGTGTTTATAGCGCAAATTACATGTAACTGATACTTCATCAAATGCATATTAATCACACAATTCACTGTGAAAAAGACGCAATTAAATAAAGCAATGGCGCCAATTTTTTACCATCACATTAATTTGTACACTGTTGGCGCGGTGCTGCCACAGCTACCAAATTAGATTAGACTGTTCGATATTGCCACACCGCTTAAAGATCAAGTGGCAGGCTTGTGTGCGGCGTTGCCATAACAACTAAATTAGATTGCACTCGGCGTAGATACGAAACTAATAAGTGTGTAGGAGCTGCCACACAGTTGCAACTTTCTGTTTTTTTTTTTGTTGTAATTTTGTTAGTTTTTAATAAATGTAAATAATTCAATAATAATATTAAAGCAATTCAAAAAACAAAGAAAATGATCAATTTAGTTTTAGATTTAATTTTTCTTTAATTTAATCCATACAAAATTTTCATTAAAGGCCTGTCTCCAGCACCGCGAAATTTTTATGTTAGGAATTTGCTATTTATTTCGTGTTTGTGGGACATAAATAAAACAGCTGTGCTTTTTATACAGCGCCAATTTTGAAAGTTCAACCAATGTAAAAAAAAATAAAAAAATGAACTCTGACGATAAAGTGATTGTGTTGGTGGCGGAATATATTGTTGCAAAAACCGTTTCATCTCACTTTTTGGTTTTGAGCACAGTTTTTTTTAAATTTTTTCAATCGACACTAGCGAAATAATTGTCGACAATATATTCCTGAGCTGTGCATCAGCTGTTCTCTCAGTCCACACACGCAGTCGATAGGCCAATTATCGATATTTATTTGTGGATTTCGTTAAGGTTGCTGGATACTCAAGCAACGAAATCATAAACGAAAAGTTTCGGCCACAGTTTTTTTTATATGAAGTTTGACAGTTATTTTTATTTTCCGCGGTGCTGGATACTATGCTTAAATCTTAAAGTTTTGCTGGAATACCATTATTGTCAAATATTCCACCGTTGCCAAGATTGCCACTTTTCTCTTTTTTTTGCCAAACTAATTGAATAAGTGTGGCAACACTAGTGTTTACTTGTCGTCCATGGCAACAAAAACAAGCGCTTCTTTCGCTGTTTATTTAAATTGTTTAAGTAATTAATTGGGTTTAGTTATGCTTTACAAATTAAGCATGTTTTGAGTAATGAGTGATACCGATACGGATGATACCGATTTGTTGCTGCTAATACCGCCCAATTACTATACGGACACGGCAGAGCGTCTAATGCATGAGGTGAAAAACAAAATGAGCGCAGCTGCGGCCGCTGCCTCAAGTGCAGATGCACTGGCCATGCCCCCACCGCCTGCGCCTGCGCCCACAACAGCTGCCTATCAGTTTCTGTTGCCCAGCAAAAAGACGGAGCTGAATCAAATAAATGCCAGGCTGCAAAATATGGAGTTGGAATCGCATTTTGATGCGCCCTCGGATATTTCCACAATTTCGACAAGTACAGTGCGCACTGGCTTCGGTGGACAGCAGCAGCAGCGGGAGCGGGAGCTGCATGGAATGGTGCACTCGACGCCCAAATCTGGATCTGTGGAGCCGCCACGCCAGGACAACATATTGCTGGAAATCGATAACTATCTAGATGATCACAATGCCTGGCGGGAGCGGGAACAACATCATCATCATCATCACAGTGATGATCATTTGCGTTTGCGCGGGAATTCTGGACAGGCACAGGAATCATTGCAACAGGCGGCAACTTCATTGCCAAGCATACGAACCGCATCCGTATCCGGCAACGAGAACAAGCTCATCAGTCTAAGTGATCTCTGGGGCAAAAGCAATTTGGCGGGCACTGTAGTTGCTGCAAATAATGCTTTATCATTGCCCTCGCTCAAGGAGGAGCAGCTGAGGCGACAGCACTTGGAGCGAATGGTGCAGACACTGCAGTCCCAATTGCTGGAGTATCAGCAACGCATCTCGGTGGCCCTCGAAGTGGATCGGTCCAAGGACGAGGCACTGCAACAGGCGGAACAACAATCCAAGACACTCAACTTTGAGGTGCAACATCTGCGTGACACGCTCTACAAACTGGAAGTGGAACGCAACGATGGCCATGCCAGATGTGATGCACTGCAGCATGAACTAAGTCAGGCCGTGGGATTGGCCACCAAATTCCAGGAGAAGACCGAGAAACTTGAGACGCAGCTGGAACACTGCCAGAGGCAGGCTGGGGATTCGGCTCAGGCCAAGGAGCAGCTGGAACTGCAGCTGCAGAGCAGCAAGCGAGTCGAGGAACTGTCCCATGCCGAGCTCAACAAGCTGCGCGACAGATTCGCCAAGATGGACTACCAGCAGGAGAAGGTAGGGTCCCAATTGAAATTAAATCTCGGAAAAGATACTTCAATTCATTTTTTCTGTGCAATTGTGTTGATAAAATTTTAAAATTAATTTTTTTTTTTCTTTTTTTGAAATTTTAATAACACTTATTTTTAAAATTTTTTTTAAATTTTAAATTAAAAATTTAAATATCATTTTCAAATGAAACTTATTGTAAATTTTTAGTATAAAATGTGAAAGAATAACTAAAATATTCAACTTATTTGCAGTTTTTATCATATAAAAATAAATGAAAAAAAACTTATTTGCTCTTTTTATAATAAAAATGTAAAAAATAAGTTTTATTTAAATTTTAAAATATCCAATGGTGAAACTGATATAAATATTTAAAAATCTATAAATTGATTGAAATATTGAAAAGTCAATTAACTGATTAAAATATCTAACAATCAATTAAATGATATTTTAAATATTAAAAAATCAATTTGTCTAAATATTTTAAATTATATAAATTGATTAATATATTTAAAAATCAAATAATTTCTTTTCATTATTTCAAAATCAATAAACAGAATTAAATATCTAAAAATTAATTTATTGATTTGAATATTAAAAAATCATTTAATTGACTTTGATATTTAAAAGTTAAATTATCTGCTTCAACAATAAATTAATAAATCTCTTTTTCCAAAAGCTAAAAACACGCATTGAGGAGTTGGAAAAGGAAAACTCAACGCTGCATCAACAAAAGGAAATGCTTCAGGAATATCATCAAAAGCAAAAGACGCGCGCGGATAATCTGGAAACCCAACGCAAATCTCTGCAGGAAGCGCTGGCCAATTTAACAGACATCGAGGTAACAGTTTAAAGTATATAAATAAAAGCGATCATTGCAATTTCCTAATTGACAGACAAATCTCAAGCGCAAACTGGAGATACAACAGAAATCGCTGAAGCAACATTACCAGCAACAAATGGAAAATGTTGTGGCCAAAAAGCTGCAAGAGTTTCAAATGCAACTCGACAAATTGGAGGAACAACTCAAGGCAGAGGCACGGGAGCGGGAACGTTTAATAGCGGAGCGTGCTGTCAAGCAGCTGGAGATGATTAACGAGAAGAACAATCAGGAATTGAATCTCATACAGGAGAAGCACAACGAGGAGGTGGAATTGTATCGCCTGCAGTTGGCAAATGCTTCCAAAAAGATAGACGAGCTGGATCTCAAGCTCAGCTGCTATAAAACAAAGCGGTAAGTAATTAATATGAGGAATCGTAAAATGAAGTTGACTATTAAATTGAAAACTGCTTGCAGTGCGGACATTGCGGAGAAGCTGCACGGCGTCATGGAGGCGCAGTGGCAACAGGCACTGGCCATACTCACCTCACCTAATCAGACATTTCAGCTGTCCGGTTGCGAGACGGACGGCGAGTCGTCTCCGGATCTAAATAATGCGCGTCATTATCCGGACACGCCCAAGTCCAGTAAAACTCAACGCAGCAGCAACACGGAGAAGAACAACTTGGATGTGGTGGGCAAGAAGGATCCATCATCGCCCATGGACAAACTGCAGGCATACATTGAGTTGCTGTTGAGCAAATCTCCCAGTGATTTTGATAAGCTCGATCAGATACTCGCACTCAGTACAAAGCAAAGTGCCAAGAACCAGAAGCGCAATGGCAGCCAGGGACCAAAACCACCGCCCTGGAAGGCTTGATAACACTTGATTATAGATTATTGTATTTATAACTAAGATTGTAATTAATTAGTAGTTTATGGCCATTTCAAATGTAGCCACATTTGTGGCTTCTATTTTTGTACTTAATACCATGAAAGTAAATTGTTTCATTTTTATAAAAAAAAAACAGACTATTATTTATTTAAATATTTAAATACTATCAAAGAAAGCCAGAAATTTATAAAGATATCAGAAAGTAAATATCTCACTTTAATCAGAAATGACTGTAATTGATTTTCTTTAGAATTCCCAAAATATATTTGAAATATATAATTAAAATGTTCCCATTCATCACATAATTCTAATTTGCAATTCCCATTTAAGACATAGGCAAAACAAGTGATTATTAAAATATAAAAAATAACTTTCTGGTGGAAAAATGTATTTGATACAGCTCATTGAACTTAAGTCTATAATAACTATATTTATTTATTTAGTATGTGTGTAACTTGAAGCCAGTGCTTTGCTTTGATACGCGTGGTTCATTTTAATTGATTGATTCAGATGGATTTGTCATTGATATGCTTTGAATTGAAGATTGATTTATTTCATTTGTAAACAATTTGCGGAAACTTGGGTGCATTGCCATAGAGACCCTCCGATTCCCAGACCTGGATGTGCGACTCTCTGGTCAAGACCACCAAATGCTGATGCGTGGAGTAACTGATGCTGTTGAGAGTATTAAATTTCAGCTGGAATTTAAACAAATTCATGAGTTGAGCTCACCTGCGTATGGGCGATGTGCCTGTGGTTAATTCACTGACCAATTTCAAATCCCAGCTGGACCAGAAACGCACAAATCCGCCCTCCATGGCGGTGGCAATGACGTTGACGCCAACGCCCTCCTTGATGTAGGAATAGCAGATAGCCTGGATGCGATCCTCGTGCACCAGATGCTGCACATAACGAGCATTCACCGAGTGCAGACGCAGTATGGATTTGCCATTGGGATTGATGTTGACATTCACAAAATCATCCAGACTCTCCTCGGTCACCTCGAAGCATTCATCCGCTGCACTCGACTTGGTTTGAGTTTGAGTTGTTGTCTGCTGTTGTTGTTGTTGTTGGAGTCCAGTTGCATCCGTTTGTTGTGGCAACGTGTGCACGGTGACAATATCCCCCAGTGTCGGACTGATGGCCACGTGCGTAATGGGCGACTGATGAATCTCGGCGGGACGCGCAATCGTGCGCACATAACTCCAGCTGGAAATATGCAATCAAGAGTTAGTAAATTCTTGACAAATAATACTTTAAAGAAAAAAAAAATAAATAAAATAGAAATAAAGGAAAGTTAAAAAAAAATATCAAAAACGTATTTGAATAATGCAACTTTCTAGTATAAAGAGTTCCTATATTGAAAATTGTCAAATAATATTATAATAAGTAAACCGAAACTCTGAAAAAAAAACGCAATTTAAACTGAAATTTAAAAACCAAAATTAAAAAAAGTAAAATAGGAAATTCAAATAATACAATATTATAAAATCAAGAGTTAGTGAATTCCTTATTTAAAAATATGTCAAATAATCATACAACACGAAAACCGAAACTAAAAACAAAAGACTTGAATTTACAAATGAAATTAGGAATTACAAATGTGAAAATCAAAATTAGAAAAATGGAAATTTAGAGAACTAAAATAGACAACGAAATAAATTGAAGTTAAAAAGTACAATAGAAAAATATCAAAACATACTTAAATAACACATTAAAAAAATAAAAATTAAATATCTCTATTTTCTAGATCTTAACTATTATCCTTACACGAATTCTAACTAATAATGAGAAGAATTTTAAATTGGCTGGCAAACTTAAAATTACCATATCAATATTAAAAAACTTATTATTATTATTATTTATTTAATGATTATGCATAAGTTCCGTATAATATAATAACTTAAGACTAGAGTACCAGCTACTTAGATATTAGAAAGCCATTAATTGGGTAATAAGTATAAAATAAGAAAAAAAATTGTCCAAAATTAGAAATAACGGAATACAAATTTGATTTAAATTCGTGCAAAAAACTAAAAGCATTTTTAATATTAAGCTAGATTTTTTAAATTTGATATTCATGAAGTTTCACTTTTTTCCCTTTCTAACATTTTTTTAATTTTTCTTTTGAATCTCACTTTTATTTTATTAAAGTCTTATTTTTGTTATTCTTAAAAGAAAGGAATTCTGAATGAGCAATCTACTCTAATATTAAACCCGTCAAATTTCCTAAATTCGATATGATAAATGTTTCCCTTATTTTAATATCCATTATTTGAGTTTCTGTTCATATTTTTCTTCTAATTCTTAAAAAAAAGTATTCCGAACTTGCAACTTACTCATTGAGATCCCAAATGACGGCGATGCCATCGCGACCGGCGGACACCGCGATCTTGAACTCCACGGAGAGTGCGATGCAGGTGATCTCGTCCGTGTGTCGCACGAGCAACGTGGGACCCAACCAACTAAGATCGGCGCCATCGCGTTGGATGCCCTCGCTGCTGGAAGATACACCCGAGGAGGCAACGGAGGCAGCCGAGTGCGTGGCATGAAGATTGCCAGATTCCAAATCGGATGCATCCAGAGCTGCGCCGATTCCCGTGCTCTTTGTGGTCATCTTACGGAATGCCGAATTGTAGGAGAGTCGCAGACCACGCACATAACTCTGCCGACTCTTGGAGCTGGACTTGTGTTGGGTGTCCAGGCCACTGGCACACTTGTAGACACTGATGCGTCCGGATTTGTGGCCAAACCAGAGCTGATTGCAGTTGACATCGCAGCCACAGGCGCTGATGTCATCGAAGCTGCTGTTATGCAGCAGATTCTTGGGCTTGGCCTGCGGCTTATTCAGCGGCTGGATGCGCACAATGCGATCGTCGTAGCCCCACGAGATGACATTGTAGGTATCCGGCTCGGCTCCCTGCATCACACCAGCTCTGGCTGGCAAGGCATACACCACATTTGTGTTGCTGAAACTAACCAAATGCTCGGTGCCCGGTATTTTGTGTATGTTCGCCCAGGAGGGAGCCTTCAGCTGCGGTGAACCCACATAGACGCCCCAACGCAATCCCTTCACATGGCCCACAATGGGCGTGTCCACCAGGGAGTAGTCCAGTGTCTTTGTGGACGGATGCGATGCCTTGAACAGCTGCCTCGGCATTTGGCCATAAGTCTTGACCATGGTCTTGACCGCCTCCCGCTCAATGGGATCACTGATCTCCGAGTCCAAGAACACGGCATAGGTCTGCAAATATTTAACGATTATTAGTTTTGAAATATTATTGAAATAAAAAGAATCTTATTATTTATATGTTAAAAATATATGGATTGCTAATTAATTTTAAATTATTATAAAATCCTTAAATAACTTTTAATTTATTTATTTTATAAAATAAAAAGGAAAAAACATTATTTTTTATCTGTATACAAAATATTGAATAATAGTTAAATTTAAGTTTGCATTTTAAAATCTTAAAATATTTTCTATTTTCAATTTTCATTAATATCATTAGATTTAAAAGATTTTTTTTGTATATTTAGGATTTTTATAATCAAATGTAGTTATAAAAGTAAAAATATTTGATGTTTTTATATTAAATAAAAAATAATCATATTTTCTTCTGAATAAAAAATTTTGAATAATAATTAAATTTAAAACACCTTTTTTTAATATTTATTATTATTTTTAGATTCAAAAAGTTTCTATTCGTATTTTAGGAATTTTCTAATCTAATTTTATCAATAAATAATTAAATGCAATGTTTTTAAATTTGACTATAAAAATAAAAATTTCTTTGTTAGCTCCAAGTCAACTTACAGCCGGATGGAAAACATTGATGGCCTCCACAGCACTCTCGCCCGTCTGCTTGTAGCCAAAGATCAGATCAATCCAATGATGCAGATCATTGCGCACCAGCTCTGATTCCAATGCCTGACGATGTATGAGCACAAAGAGACGCGGATCACGTTGACACCAAGCGGGCAACGCCACATCCTCAACTCGTTCGCCGTTCTGGCGACAACCGAAATTGAAACGCTCGAAGTTCTCAAACATTTCGGGCAGACAAAAGAATTCGGGAATCAATTCTTTGACATCTGTCGGACTGTCCCGACTGGCGAGGCAGTACGTCGTGTTCAGGGCATGGAATGTGCGATCCGGCAGATCAAAGTTGTTGTCTAAACAGAAAGAATTTTATTTTTGATATGTTGTGATATTTTTTGATATTTTTTGATATTTTTAGATTTTTATTTTATAATTTTTTGATATTTTTAAATATTTTTTTTATATAATTTTATATTTATTTATATTTTTTGATGTTTGTTGATATTTTAGATATCTTTTGATATTCTTTGATATATTTTGGAATTTGTTGATATATTTTGGAATTTGTTGATATTTTTTGATATTTGTTGACATTTGTTGTTATACTTTTGATACTTCTTTGATACTCGAGTTTCTCTAACTCGAATTTCTCTGCAACTCGAACTAAATGAGTGGCAGTAAAATTAATAATCTTTGATAAAGAACTCTCTACTCGAATATCTCCCTAACTATAACCTTTAATATTTGGATAATGATATTCCAGTTGGGAAGTTCGATTGTATTTTGTATCTTTTGATATATTTTGATAATTGTTGATATATTTTAATATTGATATTATATATTTTGATATTTATTGATATTTATAATATTTCTGTTTTCGATATTTTTGATATTAGTGATAATTTTTGATGTTTGTGATATTTTTTAATATTCGTTGATATTTTTGATGCTTTATATTTATATTTTCAGTTACCTTGATAGCGCAGAAAATAGCTGGTGAAGGGCGGCACACGCACCAGAAAGTGGAGCACAGTGCCGGAATTGGAGTAATGGGAGCTGTAGTGATACGGCTTCAATATCAAGGAGCCCATGTTCGTGTTGGTGCTATCAATGTACTGCAGGAAAGGGTTAAGCATTTAAATTTATAGTTAACTCGACTTGTTCAAATCGTTCACTCACATTATAGTTGCTTATGTAATGCTGCTCATTCTCCTCCAGCTGCACGGCAATGGGTCGAGCGAGTCGTCGAAAGTTTTGCGCTTGGCGCAGATCCAACGACTCGGACTTGTAGTTGGCCAGAATCCATGGAAAGACCGGATACTGCATGAGATCGTTATAGGTGCGTCCGGCAATCTGATTGAGGGTCATCAGATATTCCCAGTTGGTCAAGAGGCCCTCGCGCCATTGTTGCGTTATGGCCAACACTTTGGTATTGTCCGGCATTGTTACAATTTTATCACAGAATACCTCGCGCATAATTTTCCAATCGTCAGCGTTTTGTAGCGAAAAGAAAAGCGATTTATTTGTATCGAGGAGTATTTCGAAGGCCTTCTCCTGATGCTGATAGCGTTTAAGCCAAATTTCAGTTATGTTCGATATATCACAGTTAACATTAAAGTATTTACAACGATATGTGGCTAAGAAATATAGCTTCAGATCGGTTATAATTATTTCGCCATCAATCTCTCCATCCACGGGCAAAAATTTCGCAGCAAAATTATAGAGTATCTGTGAGTTGAGCGATATGTTCAATTGCTGATCGTAGCTGGCTATCAAATAGTCCAGTGGACGCATATACTGTTCCACATCCTCACGCTGTCCCTGACCAGGACAATAATCGTTCATAAAGAATCTCCGATCAATATCCAAATGGCAGCGACGCAAACGCGTGTGAACTCGTGACGGTCCCTCCGTATCATCCAGTTCCCAGGAGCTGAAATAAGCAATAAGATATGTTTAAATACAATTTTTTAAAATTTTGTAATCACAATTGAAATCGAATCTACCACTCGGCGCGTTCGCTGCAGTGCCAAGGAGCGCCCTCGTGCGTCATCCTGCGTATAATCTCCAGCCATTTGGTGTAGGTATAAGTGTCATCATAGTCCTTCATGTGGCACATGAGCAGCTTGCGTTCCGCATTCTAAAGGAGAGTGCAAGAATATAGAAATATTTAAAGAAATATTTATTAAACGAAATGACTTAAAATATTAAACAAACTATTTTGAAATCTATACATATAAAACTCTTAGTCCTGACTGACTGAGAATCAACGTGTAGGCCAAACGGTTACAGCTAGAAAGCAGAAATTTGCACACAACTTTTTGCTGAGACAATTTTATCGTGCAAAAAGGTGGCGTTTTGTGAAATTCGAGCTGTAAGTGGGTAAAATTTTGAGGTGAAGGTTCAGGAAATTGCTTAGTATATAAAACTTTTTTGTATCTTAAAATAAAAAAATAAAATAATGAAAAAGTTCTCAAAAAAATGAAACGTTTAAGGTCTTGTTTTAGACTAAATATGTCATAAGAACTTGATTTAAAGTAGAAGCTTGAGATTAAAATTTATGAATTTTCTGACATTTATTGACAAATAAAAAAAAGTTTGAACAAATTAAAAAAAATTAAATATAGAAAGAATCATGATTTAATTAAGGCTTTGAAATCGAAATTTGAAATGAATATGTTCAGGCAAAAAATTATTTTAAAGAAATTAATTTGAATGCGGAATAAATTTCCAGGTCAAACTATGATCAAAATGACATTCCGACTTAAAAATCGCTTGAGTTTTAACAAAGTAATGCAAGTTTATAGTTTGAAGATCACACCTGGAGCTCTGCCACGCGTCTGGTGGTCACCATGGAGGTGTCAATGCAGTGTTGAACGAGCGGCTCAAATTTGTAGAGCGTCTTCTCCAGCAGCTGCTTCTGTTTGCCGGCCAAATTGCTGCGATTCAACTCGAGGCGTTCCAGTTCGTGCTCCAGATTCCAGGTGGAATCATTCTCCTTGATGCCCAGCGCATGACAAAGTGGCGATAGATTCGCAATGGGCGGTTTGATGTCCTCCATGAGACTGAGCCAGAGCAGAGCCTTGATCATCTTGCCATCACAGATGATGGCGCTCTGGAACTCATCCTGCAAAGTACGCCACAAAGCATCCACAATGTAGGCACGCAAATCCCGCGGACGCGACGGTTGCAATCCCCAGGCAATGAAATTGTTGCACCTCTGATTGTTGGCAATGCCATACGAGACGAGCAGCTCAAACAGGGCCAATTCGGGACTGCTGGCCACATAGCTGCCATTGCCATTGCCATTGGCCAGACATCCTGATCCTGCCGTGAAGAACTGCGTGCAGCGATCCAGCAGCAGCTCCATCCGAGTGCGACACTCGGTCGTGCTCAGGGAACAGTCGGTCAGGCTGCTCCTCAGCCGATACCCATGGTCGCCACCTGTTCCCGTTCCAGGACACGCCTCGAAGAACATGTTGAGCCATTGGAGTTGCAATGAGGCCTGAACTGTGCGAAAGCTGCGCACAATCAACGCCGGCTGTTTGTCCTGGTAGAAGGCCAACATGTTGAGAATGTCCCAAACGAGCTAGAGTTGCAGAAAGAGCAAGAATTATAGTTACGAATTCCAAGAGAACAAGATCCGAGTTAAAAGAATGAGACAACGAAATAATTGCAGTTGAATCTAAAATAATGGAATTATCGGAAAGAATATCCTGAAAAAGGAATAGCTGAACACTTAAAATTAAAATTAAATTTAAATTTTTATGTTACTTTCGAAAAAATATTAAATATTCTTTAATATCAATAAAATAAATTACCTTTCAAAATTAAAACCAGATACTTAAGCTTACAAAAAATACTAAACTAAAAAGAAATGTATCGGGCTTAAAAGATACCCACAAAAAAGAATGGAAAAAGGTGATTTTAATCAAATTTAATTTATTATATAAATTTTGAAAAATGTTAAATAAAAAGTAAATCTAAATTTGTAAAACTCAGAAACAGGTTAAACATATACTATGTTTTCGATAAACTATCAAAAACTTAATTATTATTAAAAATTTAAAACCCATACCATTGAAAGAAAAAAGATACGTACATTGATTTGTCCCACAGATTTGAGTGCGCGTTCTCCAATGCCGCCAAGCAGCTCCACGATGGACTGATCCATGTTGGGTTGACCCAAGTGCAAGGAGTAGAGTTGATAAAGCGCCTTGACGGAGCATTGGAGCAATCCAGCCTCCACCAGGCTCAGTTGGTCATCGGAATTCTGGAAGGGATGTAAAAATATTAAAATATATTTGTAAAAATGACTGAGAAACTAAAATAAAATGAAATAATAATCTAGATTAAAAAATATAGTATTAAAAAAAAAAAAAAAAAATAAAAATTCTAGGAAAAAAATATTTTTTGTTTTTTTTAAACTAAAAATACTACTTAATTGAATTTTAAATTTTTGTTAAGAAAATAAGAAAAGAAGAAGGATAAGGATTAGAATTTTCTTAAATATTAAAATCACAATTTTTATTTAAGGTAATAACATTTTTTTAACTCTGATGTTTGAAATTTTTGCCTGTTTTATTTTAAATAAAAAATTAAAAATTATATTATTTGGGAAAAGTAAAAATTTGGAAAAATAAGAGTTATTTTTGATTTTTATCGAAGAAACCAGAAATAAGAGTTATTTTACAACTTTTATTTAAAAATTGAATTTTAACGATTATTTTTGAGATTATAAATAAAATATACGAATAATTGTTATTTCATTACTTTAAAATAAAAATTTAAAAATAATGGTTAATTTGCAATTTTTTTCAAAACTTATAAAAGTTGCTGTCCCTGCTAGAAATTTATAGATTTTAAAATCACAATTTTTATTTAAAGCAATAAAATAAATGTAACTTTAAATTCTTGAAATTATTAACTTTAAATTATCTGCCTTCTTTGCCTGTTTTATTATCCTGGGTATCCTAGTAATTACTCAAATTTATCCACATCAATCTCTAAAGACTTACCTGCAAGTAGAGTCTGAGCAGCGCCCTGAAGACACGCTGTGGCTCCGTGTTCCAGCTGCTGTTGCCCAAGGCCATCGAAATGGCCAACAGGGATTGCAAACCGAAGCGCTGGCGAATGCCCAAAGTGATCTCGTTTGAGTTGAGCACATCGTCGAGGCTGCCATGGAGATCCGTGACCCAGGAGAGACACGCCTCAAACATGGCCACATCGCTGCCGTGAATGGTCAGCTGATTGGCCAGATGCAGAGGATACAGTTGCTTCGAGGCGGCAATTAGTTCGGCAGTTGGCAAACGCTTTGTCAGCACCGTCAGCAGTTGGACAATTGCCGTGCGAACGGCACAACTTCGCTGATTGGCCAGGACCAAAAGAAACTCCAGTTTGACATAATGACGCAGTACCTCATCCACCGCCGAGTCTGGCAGCAGGCAAAGGAAATCCTTGAGCAGAATCAGCAAACGTTGCTGCAACGTCACAATTCCCAGTTGAGTGTAAAAATCGGTTTTCCGACTGGGCAGCGTTGGCGTCATCTGAGCTGAGCTGTGTCCTGTGCTGTGTCCCTTGGACAGAGCTAGGAAGAACAATTACTATTTTTAGTTCAATTATTAACTTGTTATTTGATTAAATTAGTTAAACACTTAATTCTTTTGATTGTATATTTTTCATATGATTAAAGGGGAAATTTTACTTGTATCATGAAAAGGAGGCATCAAAGGAGGCATGAATGAGAGGCATTAAAGAGAGGCATGAACGTAGGCATGATAGATCCCATAAATCTATATATATAAAATTCTTTATCCTGACTGACTGACTCACTGACTGAGAATCAACGTGTAGCCCAAACGGTAAAAGATAGAAAGCTGAAATTTGCACACAACATAGATGAGATAATTTCATCGTGCAATAAGACGGCGTTTTGCGAAATTCGACCTCTAAGTGGGTTAAATCGGTGTCAAAGGTCACGGAATTGCTTAGTATGAAAAACTTTTTTGTTTCTTAAGATATCTCTACCAAACTCACAGATTGTATGTTTGGGGCTGTTCTTTACATTCTGACCAAATTTAGTCAATGTCGGATGACTATATCATATAGGTGCCATAGGAACAATCAGATGCAAATTGACCTTTAGTATGAAAAACTTTTTTGTTTCTTAAGATATTTCAACCAAACTCACAGATTATATGTTTTGGACTGTTTCTTACATCCTGACCAAATTTGGTCAATGTCGGATGACTATATCATGTAGCTGCCATAGGAACAATCGGATGCAAATTATTTTTTTAGAACCAAAAATTCTGTTGTTGTATAAGATATCCTAACAAAACTCATAGATTAGCTCTTCTTGCTAAATTTTGACATTTTCCCCAAATTTAGCGTTTTTCCGCCAAATTTAGCTTTTTACCGCCAAATTTAGACTTTTCCCTCTAAATCTGGATTTTTCCCTCTGAATCGATAAATCTGTCTTTAACCTAATTTCAATTACCGGGGAAAAACATTAAAACACTAAAGTTAAATAATGCAGAAGCTTTAAAGCATGGAAATGTTATTGTCACTAGGTTTTACCTCGTAGGAATATATTTTTTAGAAGATTTCATTAGTAGTTGGAAATAATTGAACTTACTTGGATGCGTGTGGAGGCGTCTCCTGGCCAACTTGAGAGGACTTCGCTTGGGACTTTGGCTGGTGTTGTTGGGATGACGACGCTTGAATTTGTGGCGCCAGCGTGAGGCCTCCACGGGACTGAGCAGACGCAGTGCAGCCTTGTTGAGATTGGAACAGTCGGCCATGTGATCCAGCTGATCCTCCATTTCAACGAGCGCTCGTTTACAGCTGGAGCTCGAATTGTGCAGACGACGCAATCTCTTAATGCGCTCGGCACGCTCCGCATCCAGTTCCTGGACAGGTGGCGGAGCCTGTCGCCTAAACGAGGTGGTCACCCGGCTAAGATTGGCGGCGACCAGAGAACGTTCCTTGACTGGCAGCTGTGGCGTTAGCAGAAAATAGAAATTGCCACGATCGTGGGTCACATAACATTCGCTGGGCTTGTGGAGCAGCAGCAGCAGCTTCATCATCTCATCCAGCAGCGACGGCGCTGGTGGAGATCCCGCAAACACTGCCAGGATCTGCACAAAGCATTCGGCGGCATAGGGCGAAATATGCACAGGACTGGGCGATTCAATCACATAGACCTTGCAGAGATTGAGCAGGGAGCGTAGTAGCCCCGAATTCTGCAGCTGTTCCATATTGAAATCCCGCTGCGGATGCTTCTCCCGACTCAGAGCGAGTATCGAGCGGAAGAGCAGGTCCAGCACATCCGAGTGCGTCGCCCCCGAGCGATGCCAATCCGAGTAGCGTTGGAGCACGCCCAGCACGAGTCGAGGATAGATTAAAATGGCAGTCGTGTTGTCATTCACATGGAGTCCATCGCCACGGCGACTGATCAGCGGCTGGGAGCAGGCATTGTTCACAATGCTCCGCAGCAACTGGACGTCCTTGGAACAGCGTTCCGACTTGATCACGTAGCCAATGAGCGATAGGTAATCCTGACGCAGAAACTCCGTGTACAGCTGGGCATCCGAGTGCGCCACCTGAAGCAGCAGGTCCAGGGCGAGGGATTGAGTGCTCGCCGTGCCAGAGAGCTCCACAATCTGAAATGATGACGAAATCATTTAGAACTCTGTGTATTCAAGTGTGCTAGACTGTGAGATACTCGGTATCCAAATAAAAATATTTTAAAAATACAAATTTGAAAATTGAAATAATTAGATATTCAAAATTGATGCAAATAAAAATATTTGAATAGAGTGTGCCAGACTTTTAGATACTCGGTATCCAAAAACAAATATTATGAAAATACAAATTTATAAGTTAAATATTAAAATATTCCGAAATCATAGATAAGTATACGAATAAAATTAGCTAATTTCAATTAGTCAAGTGTGCTAGACTCTAAGATACTCGGTATTCAAATAATAATCTATAAATACAAATTTGAAAAGTTAGCTAAGTGTGCTAGACTTTAAGATACTCGGCATGCAATTTAAGATTCAAATTGTATAATTTTAATATTAAATTTCAAAAAATTTATTACAACATTTGCAAACAAGGGAAATTTTCAAGTGAGTGTGCTGAACAGTTAAATACTCTGTAGAAATATACAATTAAAAAAAATACAATAAAATAATTCATATTCCGCTAAAGGAAAATATTTTCCGAGAATCGAAACACTACAATAATGTTGTAAACAAAAGCAAACACGCTACAGTCGAGTATGCTAGACTGTGAGATACTCAGAAGGAATATCCAAATATCAATTAAAATACAGGATACAAATTTTAAAATAAAGATATTGATATTTCTGTGATGGAAACATTAAACTCATCTAAACTTTGGATACTGAGCATAAATTGAGATCACTAGGGGAACAAGTGTACTCTCCAGATGTTTCACTTACCCTGGCAAAGAGATAGAGCATCGTGGAGAGTCCTCCATTGAGCAGCACCGCCGTTTGCAGCGTCTGCGGATGATGTTGCATCAGTTCGCCATAGAGCATGTGACCCTGGGGTTGACCATAGCACGCCATGTCCAGTTCCTGGCTGGCATCGTAGCACATGACGAGATCCGGCTGTTGGGCCGAATAGACCAGGACACGCGACTGTCGCAACAGTTTCATGCAATCCGCATGATTGCCAAACGAGGAAGTTGTCAACTTGTTTAGCTGGACATAGCCAAAGTTGGGCTTCCAATTGGCCACCTGACACTGAGTGAACTCGGTAAAATCCGGACCCATGGCCGTCAAATTGAGCATAAGATTGCGTTCTGCCAGGCGACGCTTGAAGAGCACAAGATTGGCCAGCGCATAGCGTGGAGCACATCCATCCAGTGTGGAGCGGGAGGAGCTGCTGTTGGAGTTCCCACTGTTTCCACTCTTCGAGGGCATCCCCTCGCCCACGGCGAGCATCTGAAAACTGTGCGAACGCGACGCGAAGCGCAAGTTGTGGAAGGGCAAACTCAGCGTGTGCTGCTCGAGGCCATCCTGGAAGATGGTCACCTGCAGTTAGGAGAAAAGGACATTAATAAATCAATTTAATTACAAATTTAACTTGATTTTTTCTCGATAAATCAACGAATAAAATATTATAAAAACTAAAAAACTGTACATTTATAATTGTCAAATATAGAATTTAAGTTTAGAAAAATTTAAAAATAAGATAAGAGTTAAAATTGTAAATTACTTAATATTAAATTTAAAAATATCTTACATTTAAATTTTAATAATTTAATAAATATTTTGCATAAACAAATTATTGAGAATCTAATTTGATTTTTTCTCGATAATTTGACGATTTATACAAATTGTAAACTATTAAAAGAAATATTTATAATTGTCGAAATTAAAAACGTAAATATTCCAAATTTAAAGATACAAAAATTTTAATTGCAAAAATTAATGTGAATTTTAATTTCATTTCGTACATTTATATTTATTAAATTTTATAATTTAAATTAATTTTATAATTTTAATGTAAAAAAAATTAAAGCTAATAATCAACACTTTATAATTTATTTTTAAATTTTGATTTTCGCTGATTTTGAAAAAGGTGCTTTTTTAACTTTAATAAAAAATTGAAATTTTTAAGAAAATGCAACATGCATATTTTAAAATGCCTCATATTTTAAGATTCAGATTAAGATTTTTAGATTTTTGGTATTCAATTTTAAATATTGATATTATTGATTAAAAATTTAAAAAATGTTAATTTTTATAAATTACCTGCAAGCCATCCGCCTGTTGCTGTAATCCAAAGACCAAATGCATCCATTTATTCCTGGGCAAACGCAGTTGTTGCAGCTGAAAACTGGCGCCTTCAAAGTAACCGGCGTTTCTTTCCTGCGTCGCCTGGTGTCCATTGAGCAAGTGCATCTGGCCAAAGCTATTGAGCAGCGCCATCTTTGTCTGCTTCAAGGCATGACGAAAACTGGAGTTTGTGTTGTTCGTCTGAGTTGCGGATTCGCTGCTGGCCTCCACATGCTCCTCGATGCGCGCCGGCAGCGGCTCACTGGGTTTGACCAGCTCGAAGACCAGCTGAAGATTGCTGCTCAGGTAAATGCTCAACATGACGGCGCTGCTGCCCAGCGAAACCAGGTGCGATTTCTAGAGGAGATTGGTAAGAATAGAGCATTAATTTGAGAAAATAAGTACAGGATCTATAAATAAGGGAAAATATTCTGAAAACTCATAAGGAATTAAAATCTAGAAAATTACTTCACAACCATTTTTTTTTTTAGTCAACATTTTTTTAAGTATCTTCCTCATTTTTTGTTTTCCCATATTATTTTTTTCATTTTTCTATATTATCGTTTAAAAATTTGTAAAATCATAGCAACTTTTAAGTAAACCTTTTTTTTTGAAGAATCTCCTTTATTTTTATTTTCCAATATTGTTTTTTAATTAAATTTTTCTATCTTATATTTATAATACCTTACTAAGATCTCAGAAAATTTAAATAGTTTTTAATCATATTTCGCGTTTTACTAATTTTCGACTTTCCAATTTTGATGCCAAATTAAATTTTTAATATTTAAAAATTTAATATTTAATTTGTGTTTCCAGTTATTTTCGGTTTTTTACTACCTAAAAATCTAAAAACTTAATTAAATTTCGAATACAATTTTTTTGTAATTTTGTGTTTCCAATTATTTTCGGTTTCTCACAATCTAAAAATCTAAAATCTGAAAATAATTCTTAGGCAAAATAACGAAATAAATATTATTTTAAATTTAAATAGGTATACAAATTTAATATTATTTATTAAAGGTCAACAAAGTTTTCTTCCACTCACTGTCAAATCCTCGCCAGAGTAGCGTGTTTCGTCATCGTTCAATTGTGTGAAGCTGCGATGCATTTGCTGACCCTTCACCTCCAGCCACATGGACAAAGTGAGTCCATCCGGTTGCCAGAGGCGCGTCTGTGTCACGGGAACAATGCACGCAGCGCGGGTGAACAATGTGGTGGCCTGACACTGTTGATGCTGCAGACGCACTCGCTCAATCTCTGCGCTTATAAATGGATCTGATGTGATCACAATCTTGCCATCAATTGTTATGGGAAACTCCAATTCCATGCAGGGTTGAGTCTTGCGCAGACTGAAGGCACAAATGTGATGCATGTGACGCATCAACAGCTCCGCCGGCGGCTGTTTGCTGGCCAGGATTGAGAAGTAACAATTTAAGACATCTGGCGTATTCAGATGATTTATCAACTCCAGTATCGACTGCTGCAGTTCTGTGAAATTAAATAGAATTTTTTAGTTCATTTATAAATAAATACAACTTTAAAATAAAATAAAGATTATAAATTAACTAATATTAATCATTAAATTACTTAAATATTCTTAATTTATTTTTGTAATTAAATAATTGAAAATTAAAATTAAAATTCGACTTCTAAATAATAATTTAGTTTTAATTAATCGATTAATTCATAAACTATTCATATTTTAAGTCAACATAAAAACTAACTCAGGGATATAAAATTATCTAATTTTTATAAAATTATACATAATTCTTTTTAATAGGTAACTAAAAATAAAAGTTAATTTGGCTTTTTAAATATTTTTGTTTAAATTCATCAAGAAGTTCATAAACTTTAGTTATTTTTAGTCTATGAGTCTAAATAAAATAATAATAAATATTAAATAAGTTAACATTTTTTATTTAGAAATCATTGAATCTATTTTAAATTTTTCTTTAAATAAATACAAAAATTATGATAAACTTATTAAATAAGTCACAATAAAAGTGACATTTCAATTTCAAAAATATTATTTCAATTAAAACGAGTCTTGAATAAATAAAATAAATAAAATTCACTTTCTCTCACCTCTCAGTTTGGGATCATTGCTGCTGAGAATGGGCGCGAATCCCTGGAGTAGGCACAAGGGTCCGCCCAGATAATCCCTGATGACAAACAAACGATTCGCCAGCTGGGTGAGACTCTCGGTCCACCCACTTGGCTGACGCATGCAGAGCAGCGATAGCTCCACGAGCATCTGGACCACGAGCTGACTCAATCCCTCGTGCATGATGTGACTGCGATAACGTGACGAGGGCTGAAAAGGTGTCCACGATTCGTTGGCAGCAGCGGCAGCTACAGTAGAAGTGACGCCACCATTGATGACATCGCATTCGGATTCACTCAGTTCGGCAATTTCCCCGTCCGCCTCGTAGCCCTCATCGGCAGTCAAATAATATTCCTGATCGTTCTCACTCAATTCCAGCTCGCTGTCGGCGGCACAGCTGAGAGAAGCACGTGTGGAGAAGTAATCGGCATCGCCAATGGCCCCGTCACTCGAATTGGGGCGTCTGCGTGGTGTTGGGGGCGTGGCCAATGAGTTTTTAGCCGGCAATTTAACGACACTTTGTTGCTGTTGGTGTTGCTGTTGTCGCGGTAATTCAAAGGAGGGCGTTTTCACCACGCCCACTGGCTCATTGTGTGTTGAGCTCGACGACAGCTCGGCAATTTTCAACAGAGTCTGCAGTGTTTGTATCACAGCATTATCCCGAGCATGTTGCTCTCCATGCTCCGTCCAATTGTTGGAAGCGTTGCTCAATATAATCGCCTTCAACTTGCGCAGATGTTTCTGCATCTTCTCAACTGCAAGTAAGAAATTCAAATGAATTTGAGTATGCATAGAAATTCAAAAGAGAGCGACAGAGTATAACGTGTGGAAGAGATACCCTCTTCTATTCACAATTTAAGATAAGAAAAGTGCCCTGTTCTTTGGCTTATCTTGCTCAAACATCAACAGAATCAGAGACAAAGATTGAGATTGAGATTCAGATGGAAACTGAGATTTAGACTGTTTGTTTGTTGTCAGCCTTCGACGAGTGCCGAAGCAAAAGTGTTGTACTGTTGAAGCGTGTGGAATGCCATCTATAGTGTCGCCAAGTGCCAGTGCTGACACTTTTAGCTAATTTATAGCTAAACTACAAATTAGTAAATTTTACTATTTATAATAAATATTTCTTCACTTGGCCAGTTTAATTCAATTTGAAAACTGACAAAATTTCAAGAAATTGCTATTAGCTAGAAATCTGACTAGCTGTAAATAGCGTGTCTAATACTTTTAGCTACTTTACAGCTTAACTAAAAGCTAGTAAGAAATTTAAAATACAATATAAAAATATAACATGTACAGGCGTGCCACAGAAATCGCTTTCGCTTGAATTTGACTGAAATTTGTATAAAATTAATGTCAAATTCAAGCGAAATCGTTTCCTGTGTCACCCCTGATAAATAAAATATTTCATTAATTATTATTTAAATGGAAAATTAAATTCAACTTAGAAAATGGAAAATTTTCAGAAATTTCTTTAGCTAAAAATCTCACAAACTTCAAAAACAATTTGATTACTTTTCAACATCAACAGACAATTTCAAAATCTATTTAAATAGTTTTTAAAAATACAAACTAAACAGCTTGAAACATTTTTCTTAGCTAAAAAAATTTAGCTTTTTTATAAGCCTTATTTATCTACTTAACTTGAAAATGATTCAAATTTCAAGAGATTCCATTAAAAATTAAGAAATCGAGCTTTTTAAAAAGGTTTTTTGTTTATTTTTTTTCCAGATTGCAAGGTAACTAACACATAAAAACTGCAAAGTTTTAAGATGTTTCATTAGCTAGAAATCTGGCAATTTAAAAAAAAAATGTAAAAAGTTTATATTTTTAAAAATCAAATTGAAATTTTTTTTAATATTTTTAGCTATTTATATCCATTTTAATTTCACACGCACGCTATTTTAGCCCTTGAAATTCGGGCAACACTAGGTGCAACACACACACCTCTCACACACACACACACACACTCGCAAAAACTGGCAGAAATTCAATCTGATCCGTTGCGTTGTAAGCGCTCGTATTATGGCAGAGAAAACTAGAATAAAAATACAACCAAAACAAGAAGTAACTCATCGTCTGGCTGACTGAATGACTAACTGACTGGGCTTATAATTAACTCTTAGGCAACCACAACGCACCGTTATTAGCCCAACAACAATAACAACAACAGCAACAACAACGACAACAATTGTTGCCCTCTCATCTGTTAGAGTTGAGTGTGTGTGCTTTGTTCTTTCTCGACTCACGATGCATTTCAATGGCTTCTCTAGCCTCTGTCGGTTGCATTGGAAACGCATTAGCCGCAGAATGTTATAAGTAGAAACAGTTAGCAACTAAGAGCCAGCTAACACGCAGGTTTTGCAGCTAAAAGCATACTCTACAATTATTATTTTAAACAATTATAAATTTTAAAAAATAAATCTTAATATAGAAATTATGTAATTGTTATCAAATTAATTTTAAAAATTTTCTATTGATTTGAAAAAAACGGAAAAACTATGAAATAATTACCACCTTTTAAGTCCTATATCAAAACTCTGATTTTCAATGATTATAAGTTCTTATTCAATTTGTTAACATCAAAATTTCAATTTAAATTTGAATGCAAAATCTTTAAGCTACAAAAAAACCAAAAAATGTATTATAATATTTTGATTATTGTAATATTTTTAATAAAAAATTAGTTCATTTAAAATCTTTACTTTTGGTATAAGTTTTTAAAATTTTTTATAATAAGATTTTGTATAATAAGATTTATCTTTTCAATTTGTATGATGAAAACTAAAAAAAAAAACGAATCTTTTCAAATTATACTGCAAAGATATATGTCTGACTTTTAATTACTATATTAATTTAATTATCATTAAAATAAAATTTGAATGAACTTACTTAAATCTAATGAAAAGACCAAAAACTTGAATGTAGTATTTTTGGTATTCTAGTATTTTGAATAAAAAAATTAGTGCAGTTAATAATTTTACTATTAATATAAGTTTTTTCAATTTTAATTATAAAAAATAAGTTTTCCCCCCAGTCGCATGATAAAAATCACAAATAAATGTCGTATTCAATTTTAGTATCAAGTCAAGACTCCCGTTTAAATTTACAAGTACAGGGTATGGCAACCACTTGAGCGTACAATCGCTGACACGCCCATGCTCCAATCTCAGACACTCAGAAACTCACCTTCTTCGTTCTGAAAGCCCTTGATGCAAATGGCCATGGTCGCCTCGAAGAGTTTCAACAGCAGTTTCTTGCATTCACCATTCGATTCGTACAGACAATACAAATCAGCATCGATAATGTCGAGAGTTGACGACTCTCGTGGGGCACGACTCTCGTTCTCCTCCTTGCCACCGAAAAGTGAGCCCACAATGTTAAACAGTTTGCTAATTAAACCCGCCGCTTCCACCTGATGCTCCGCAACAACGCTGGAGAGGATCAGCTGATCGGCTGACGACTTGTTATTGCTTTGATTGCAGCCGCGAATGTCAAACAAAACAATGCTTTCATCTGGTTCACTGCACTGCAGATGATGCAGGAACGATGATGACTCTGACTGCTTCACGTAGTTGTCAATGACGGCGGCGTAATCCAAGCTGGAATCCGCGTAGTCCGAGCTCGTTGTGGTCGTCACCGAGGCGGCCAACGCACTGAGCGGCAAATTAGCATGTGAGACGAGCGTATCCAATGAATTACCTATAAGAATAAAATTATTATTGGCTTCTTTGTCACACGATTTAAGCAGAAACATAAAAATGCTGGTTAATTAAAAAAAAAAGACAAGGGTTCCCCTTTGATTAATCGATATCTTGGTTCGATTTTTGATCTAGCAAAATTTTCCAAATCAAAATTTTTGTCCATTTTGGGTTGATTTTTTACAACAAAAATGAAACCTATCAGCATAAATTTTAAAGTGTTGTTTATAATGAAACTCGATATTTAAAATTTGGAACTTAAAACTCGATTTGTTCAGTCAAAAAATTAATTGAACAAAAATTATTAAAATTCAATGTTTAAAAAAAATTACATTCCGTTTGAAAATCGAATCAATTTGGAAAAAGTTATAAGAGTTGGAGTTCTGTAGAAGTTTTATTTGATTTTGGACCTAGTCAAATTTATCTTCTATATTCCGAAAACTAATGGACTACATTTTATCTAATTTTGTACACTCTGATATATCTAGTTAATTGAACTTTCTATTTATTTCTTTTCTGACTACGAGATTATAAAGTTTAATCTATGGTTCTTCCCAAGTTTTTTTTCTTATGAAAATATTTTTAATTTGTCGGAGCTACCTTCGAATGAACTTGTGCCCCTGTTGAGCAGTGTTGGAGAGGGCGTAGTTGTTGTTGTTGTTGCTGCTGCTGTTGGCGTTGTTGTGGTTGTGGTTGAGATTGCGGCTTTGGGCAGCATGAGGAAACAACTAAGCGCATTGTAGTTTAACTTGAGTATGTCAATGATGGTCTTATCACCATGTCGTAACTGCAGCTCCTCCTCCTCCTCTTTTTCCACCTTCTCCCTCTGCTTTGTCTCATCATTTTCATCTTCATCGACTGTCATTTCCACGGGTATCGAGTAGATTTTGGCAAACTCATTGTAAAACAGTTGACTTGTCTTTAACAGCTCATAGTTGAGGGTCCACTGTAGCGCCGTTATATAGAGTATATCGACAGGTTTATGTCCCTCAAGTAATGCTGCATTCGATGCCTCATCCAGCCAGAATTTAACTTGAGAACGCTTGGCGCATTTTTGAAGCAACGCCTGAAACAATTTCGAGGCGCGATCGCTGCTATTGAGTTGAAGTTGTATAAGACGACGACTTAGAGCAAACTGTTCCTGACTATTGTCGCCCAGGAAGGCAATATTATCGATGCCCACCTTGATGAGATCACAAACACCGCGTTGCAGTTCGGGAATAGACAACAAATCCTGCATGTGACCTGTAAGACATAAAATACATTTGAGTTTGAATTTAAACCAGAGCAAGAAAATTAAATTAATAAGAGAAATTTAATAAGTATTTTAATATCTTATCTTATAATTATTATATTCAGATAAAAAAATTACATATTTTATAATTTATTTAATTAATTATTCAAACTTCAAAGTTGAATTTAAAACAGAGAAAGAGATTAGAAAGTAACTAATATAAATAAAAATAATTTTTTTTTAGACAAATTACAAAATAGAAATTTATAATAAATATTTCATTTTTATTTGTTAGTGATTTATATATTTCAATTTACTTTAATTTGCTACATCGAAATCTAAATCAAATATAAGTCAGGGTCAGGAAATCTTTTAATATTTTATAGTTAATATTTTCAGATAAAAAAAATAAAATATATTTTTTTAATTATCAAATTCTTTTAGTTAGTGTTAAGAAATCTTTAAAATAGTGTAAAAGCAATAGATACTTTATGTGCAGAAAGATACTTTCAACAAACGTATATTTTTATAATTATTATAACAAACAATAATTTTTATAATACAAAAAAAGTTAAGTAATTATTTTATAATCATTGAGTTCAGATAAAAAAAGAATATATTTTGAAATTTACTAATCATTTAATTTTTTCTATATTCTGTAAACTGATCTATATATTTTAATTTATTTCTAATTATCCATTAACTGACCTAAATTTGCTATAACGAAATTAAAATCAAATAAAATGTCAAAAACTTCTTTAATATTGTTAAAGCGATATATTATTAAATATTTGAAAAGGTTAATTAATATGTTACAAACCAATGTTCTCCTCGTTGTAGAAGGCCTTCACCAAGCGTATGTCACTCAAGTACATCACAAAGATGCTCAGACATTCATGCAGCACACGGTAATTGTCCAATTTGCCGTGTATTTGAAGGCGTGGCAATTTGTTGTTTACTAAATTGCCCTTAATTTCAGATTTATATTGTCTGAAAATGGGCAAAACAACCTCAGCCAAGATGCCAGCAGATAGATCGTAGGATAATAAATATGCAATATGCTTGAGATGCTTTAGAAACAGCAACATGGAACTGTCGTTCAACAAAGGACGATAGTTATCCTTATAGATGCCAAGAAGTTGAGAATGAAATGCCGGTGACTTTAATTTCTCCTCGCAGACGCCACAATGTTGGGGCGAACGCTTCACGAAGATTGTGTGCAGCACATTGTAGTGTAGAAATTTATAAGCGCCCTTTTGATAGCTGCCAGAAAGTTGAGTTGCCAATCGCAAGCAGGTTGCATAATTGATGGCATTGTAGTGACAACAACAGCTGCCAGTGCGCATTAACGAGCGCACACTGTGCTCCTGCAGCTCGAGGGGCAGACAAGGCAGCAGTTGATACAGTTTGCCCTGGTAATGATGAAAAGATATATTTAAATATTAATATTATAACTTAAAATTGATATGTCTACCTGGAAATAACAACTGAGTGAGCGTTCGGTACAGTGTAATTGACTGTGACGTTGTCGCTTATGACGATGTGGCGGTTGCTGCTTCGCCAAGGCGCTGGAGTTGCTGCTCTCCATGAGGCATTGCTGCTGCTGCTCCTGCCGCGACAAATGATCCGTGAGTCGCAACAGCAGCTTGTAGATGTGTAGAAAAAGCAACGAACTGCAAGTTGTGATTGTCGCTGCCTCTTGGAGCACATCAAAGCAGCTATCAAAATGCTTGACATCGATTTGTTCCAACTGTTGAGCGCCATGCTCGACGAGATTATGCAGAGTGCCAAACATCAGATAGAGTATGCCATGTGAGAGCAAAGAACTGCCACGATTGGCAGCTAGTGCATACAAGAGTTGACTAAAGTTGCTATTAAAATCCAAGACATTTGAATGCTCTTCGTTTATATAAAAACTGTTGACACAGTGTGCAATCAATTGGAGCAGCTCGAATTTGATAATCTCATCATTGGCATCATCTACACAATTATTGCATAGATGTCCCAGTGCAAAATTGTGCACAGTGACACTCAATTGTGGTTCCTGTTCCGCATCAATGCAACGAGTTAGCAACTGAATAAGCAACAAGGCCAATTCATCACTGGTTTTGGTAGCAACTCGAAACTGGTCAAAACTCTGTTGAATCTCATTCGAAAATTGCTGTTGATGTTGCTGCTGAATTTGCTGTTGAATTTGTTGCTGCTGATGCTGCTGTTTACGGGCCTTGCTGCGCTGTGAGTTCAAGTGAAAGCTGCCAATGAATTGTGTTATGCTGGTGAGTGATTTCAACTCGGGATTCTCAGCACTCCATTTGCAGTTGGGAAACAGATTGATGCACAGCTGGCAGAGACTCTTCTGTGAAGCAATGTGCTGCAAAAGTCAACAATTGATTAATGATTTATAATTAAATAATAATATGCATTGACTTGCCTTGATTTGCACTCGCAGCAGAAATCCGAGCAAGTGCTGACCGAGTCCGTCTGTTAGAAACGTGCGCAGTGCAAGGATCTTGTTGCAGTCGCTGGGCGTGCTGAGTATAAGCTGCAATATTCAGTTTAATACAAATTAGTCGATTTATTATAGAATTAATAAAGCCAATACTATAAATAAATAAAAATTATTATTTGTTTACGATAGAATAAATTAAAATAAGTAAAATCGTATTTCTTCTAAATGAAAGTATAATACAAATAATTAATAAATAAATAAATAGTGGGACTTTTTATTAAAATAAAATAAAATGTGATTTAAAACCTTTATCATCACCTTCATACATCATTATTTTTTATATTAGAGCAAGTTTATATAAACTTGTTTGTAAATAAATTTTTATTGTTTATGGTAGAATAAGGGAAAGTTAAATAAAAAAATATATGTAAATAAATACGTGTTTGAAAAATTAATAAAACAAAAGGGATTTTTTACATAAATAAACTGAAAAAATTACTTTAATTTTAATTAAATCATAATTTTATAAATAAAACCAAGTTTAAATAAATAAATTAACATAAACATAAATTTTTTGTTTATAGTAGAAAAATGAAAGTAATATATAAAACACGTTCCTTTTGAATAAATGCAAGAATTATAAAAAAAATATTAATAAATAGATATAACTTGTTTTTATACGAGTATAAATTAAATAAACTAATGTATTAAAAAAACTTTACTATTATAAGTTATAAGTTACCCTCTCCAAGTACAGTATTTATGTGATATTCTTATATATACAGATATTCTTTCTGCTTTAATTTGTTTAAATAATTTGTTTTAATAATAATATTTAATTTCCTACCTGCGCGAGATTGTGCTGTTTGCGTAACTGCTTAATGCATTTGTCCTGCTGCTCAGATTCCGATTCCTGCGATCGTTTGGCCGCGCTGATGATTTGATAAACCTGTGCCAGGAGATAGGAACACAGCTCCTCGGGTAGCTGATTAAAGTTACTAAAAAATTCAAATAGATTGTAATCAATGTTAGTTAATTTGTAGGGCAACTGCTCGCACCTATTGAACTGGGCATCTTGCAGTGTTTGATCATCCAAGAACTGAAAGTTGTAGAGCAATAACCAGAGCCAATGTTCCTGCAAGTGAAAGTGTGATAAGAGTAAAGTGATTCCAATTTCGACTGGTATCCGAGTTGTATACAAACCTTGACACTCGCTGCTTGGTTATCATCCTCCGCCTCCGCCTTTGCCACCGCCTCAGAGTCTGAAGTTTGCAGATAATGACTCCAAAGTCTGTTCAATGTGTGCAGTAAAAGTTGACGTTGCTCCTCCTCCTCCTGATCCCCTTTCTCCTCCATGCTTCCTGCTAACGATTGCTCCTACTGCAACTTCGATCTCCTCGAGCATCGGGCAACGTTGTGGCCGCAATAAGCGTTGCAAGACAACTGGGCTGCAAAAAGAACGGAGACTTTAGTTAAATAAGTAAATTAAGTGCACTGGTTTGTACCAGGGACCGCAAATAATTTTTTCACATCAAAAAATCAAAGACTAGAATACATATCAAAAAAAATATATTTGAACGAAAAAATAAACCTCACAAATTATCATTACTTATGATTTTTATTTTTTTCGCTTAAAATAAAATTCACTGGGGACCCACAAACTTTTTTTAGAAGTGGGTTTTATTTTGGGTTAAAAAATTTAAATCATAAATAATGATGTGGTTTTTTTTTTTGCTTAAGTTTAATCATTATCATTGAAGTAAATCCTTAAAAATCTTTAAAATAATCATTGCTATGTATTTTTTATAATATAACTCATAATGATTACGGTCCCTGGTTTGTACAGTTAGTCTAGTAAGTGTTTTACCAAGTCTCGTAACAATTATACATTTTTTTAAATAAAAACTTAATCACAATTATTACTTTTATAAATAAAGTGAGTATTTCAACTTTTTGGAAAAGAAGAAAATATACACATCACAATTATTACTTTTATATATAAAATGAATATTTCAACTTTTTTGTAATTAAGAAAATATGCATATCCAAGATTTTAACTATTTTAAACACATAATTTTTACTTGCGATTTCTGGTTTCGTTTTGTAAAAAAGATAAGCTGAATAAATCTCATATTTAAAAAAAAAAAACTTTTAAATGAAATTAATTTTTAAATTAAAAGTCCAAATATTTCAAGATAATTAAATTTAAAGCTTGATTGTACCGCATGAATCTGTTCCGAAACGGTTCTTTCGGTTTGAATAATTTTGGTTTAATAAAAACGGTATCCTTCATTTACGGTAAACAATTTCAATAGGTTAGTATCGGTTACGGTTTTAATCCCTGGTTACAACAATTACTTGACTAACTGCTTATATGCGTACAGCCTACGTGCGTGTCTGAGTGAAAGAGAGGATGGGAGAAGGGGAGGAGAAAGAGAGAGAGGGACGATGTGTGATTATTTGCAGCTCAGCACAGAAAGACACAGAGGCCGGTGAAGCTGATTATTTTGGACGAGGCAATAATGGAAACTTTTATTCTTGTTGTTGAAGTGGAAAACTATTCGATTGCTATTTATAGATGGACGCTCGAATGGCATTTTGCATTGTCTGTTGTCAAGCGCAGTCAAAGCCGGCTAGTGACAGGGGGTGGGGCAGGGGGATGATAGGAGCAGAGCCACAGCCTCCCGCCCCCTCCCCCAGCCTAACTAAGCCCACGAGTAAACAGCTGGCAATGATGCGCATCGTGTAACGGTTAATGCACGCAGAGTCGATAAGCGATAACCAACTACAGAAAATAAAGAAAAAAATTAAAATAAAATGCACAGTGTCTTGAATCAATAGAAAGTAAATAATTAATGAATTGACCGTTCAGAGCAATTAAAAGCATCGCTTATCGCTCAACGACCGCACAAGAAAAACCACAACCACAACAAAAACAAAGATTGCAGTGTAAACGACAACAAATAAAAAAATGTTTACATTAAAGAGTGTCCAATTTCTAAACTGCGTAGATACTTGCTGACGAAATAATTTACACACATTATTTAATTATAGTATATAAACGCTTAAAAAACATCAGCAGACATTACCGACAAAAATATATAGAACAACGGGAACCACAAAATAAGTACCGAAAATAAATATTGGAAACAACAACAAATTTTAATACGCCATTTTGGTTTTAAGTGTGTTCACTGTCCACTTTAATATGATTAATACAACACAATAAATGTTTTTTTTTTCGTATTACACAGTATTAGTTTTGATGCGCGTTTTTGTTTGTGTGTGCGTGCGTTAGAAAATTGTTATAAACAAAAGTGCTCAAGAGCTGCTTTGTTGTTGCAGAAATCAGCTGTCTGTGTGGATAGCTCGATAACTGTGCGCGGCCGATATGTTCACACAATAAACGATAAGTCTTTCTTGTTGCAGAAATCAGCTGTCAGTCTGTGTGAAAGCTCGATAACTGTGCGCGACCGATATGTTTACACAATGTGTGCTGTTCGTTTTTAGACAGAGAGAGAGAGAGTGACGACAATGCGCTCGCTCGCTCATCATTTATTCTTCTTTAGTTTGCGCCCGATTGATTAAACGCGCCACACGCAAATTCAAAAATCATGCCATCCATCTGGGCTACATGGCGTATGCATAACATTCTAATTTGGCAGCAAACGAAACTATTCAAACCGAATTAACCGTTTCTTGACCGATTCAAGTGTAACGGCTGGTTTTGGTTTAAATTTATGTAATCAACTTTTTCTTAATGTTTTTACTAATATTAAGTAATTAAATAAATATCGCTGTTGTTTTGTATACAATAAAAATCTTTATTATTCAGCGCTTTAGCTAAAAAGTCGTTTGTACAAAAAAGATACATGTTGTATATATAAAATGTATATATTAAAACAGTTTAATACCTTTTAAATATGGTACAAAAATTTGTAAAATTGTAAGGGTTAAAAGTTGAACAAGAGTTTTATAGTTTTTTTTTTTTACAGGTAAACACGAGTGTAAAATATTCGAGAACAAAATGGAATGTCTTAAATTCTATATATTGGACGTTAATCGTTTCGTTGTGCTTAAATAAGTATGATTTTTAGTTTTGGGTATGACAATTTTTAACTAAGGCACTACATTAGTAGAAGTTTATGCAATCCAATCGGTTTTTCGTCGCAGCGTATAATTTTTTTAAGGTATTAGAAGCTAACAATACTTTGATTTAATTAATGCACTATTCAATATACCAGAGAGTTGTCTAATTAAGGCACGTGTGTAACTTATTGTTGCTACTTTTCACCACTGCTGTCAATTTTAACATTTTACATATTGAAAAATATAAAAGTTTTTGAGAGTAAAGAAAAACACTTAATAAAAGAGTTTTTTAAGGTGTCTGGATAAATATAAGCATTCTTTTGAACCCTATTGCCTATACTTAATTTTTTAAATCTTTAACTACGAAATTATCAGATTTGAAAAAATTAAATATAAAGAAATATAAAAAACAAATACTTAAAAAAAGAAAAGCTCAAATTTGGACGGAAAACCAAACATATTTTGGCTTTCGTGTTTTTTTTTTTTAAATTAAAAATATTTGTAAAATTTAGAAAATATGCTAGATCTAGAATATAAAAAGCTAAACTGACAGCACTGCTATTTCTAAACGCTGACGACGTCAGAAAATAATAAAAACAATTTAAAGAGGTGGCGGGTCTGGGAACTTGTGCGTTAATTGAGCGCAAATTTGGTATGCAAAAAATGATATTACACGCGATATTGATTCATTTGAGCTGAGTTGTTGTAGTTGTTGTTATTGTAGATGTTGTTGTTGTTGAGGAAGAAGCATTGCTGAATTCAGTCAGTCTTCTGGAGAATTGATTGGTTGATTCATGGATGATTCATATAGTAAGTACCAACTGAAAAGTCTCTTGTGCGGCATGAATTGGTGAAATTGAAGGCGAATTGCATAAACATTCAACTATCTGCTGGTTTAAGCCAACTTAAACTATAGTTTGTAATTGTATGGTGAGAATTCTTTAGCGTAGAATTAAAGTGTCGTGGGGACGGAATGTTTTCTTGTGTGTTGTGTTTTTTGTGCTGTCTCTGCTGTGCTGCAAGAAATAAAATAGATGTTGAAGGTTAAACAGTTGCCACATGTTGCATACTTCATTACATAATATGGAATGGTAATTAAAACTTATTTTATTTTTATTAATTTAGCAGTCAACACAGAAAATTAATTAAAATTTATAAAAATATTCAAAAAATTCTTTTAAACTAGCCAACCAAATTTTTTAAAGTGTCCAAAACAAAAAAGGTATTTCTTTTAAAAAAGAAGCTGTTTTTAAATTTTTTTAACTTGTTCTAAGAACCAAAAGCATTTGTAATAAAATAGGAATATAAAAAATATACAAAAAACAATTTTTTTTTCAAATAATTGACAAAATTTAAATGCCATTTTGTTGAATAATTTGTTAATAAATTATGAGTTCAAAAAAAGAAATTTTAAAATAAAATAAAAAAAAAACATAATAAATAATAAAAATTAGAAATAAAGAAATATGGAGGAGAGTCAAGAACAAAAAAAGGAATTAGCAATTAAATGCGAATATTGAGAGCCCAACAAAAATAACAATTGTAAGAAAAAGTTTAATAAAATAAAATAAATAAAATTTAAATAATTTGTACAAAGCAATTAATATCAAATCGTTATTGACTTTAAATAAATTAAAATAAAATCAAAATAAAAAAATATACAATTACAATACAATTTAGGAAAAAACAAAGCTATTAAATAGCCTTTATAAATTTGTGTAGTTTTTAAATAATTTTTTATCGAAATTAAATATATACAAAAATAAAGCAATTAAATATCTTGTATAAATTTTATATTCTTGAAATAAATTTTAAATATTTTTTGATCGACTTTAAATAAATAAAAATAAAATGACATACCCAAAATTATTGTCAGCTACTGATGAAGAGGAGAAGACTGGCGAGGACAGACTGGCGACTGGAGAAGAGTGTGGACTAACCACGCACCAGTTCGAAGCGCGTCTGCGACTCCTTGAACTGCAGACGCTTGCGATGCTGGACATGGGCCTCAGTTAAAAATAACGTGGCCGCGACCAGCGTGAGAACAGTTCCCACACAGGCCAAGACAAACGACCAGCCAAACCAGTTGTTGGCATGCTCCGGCATCCAGCCATTGCGATTGCCAAACACGGCAAAGACAATCACGGCAATGGCAGCGCTGACACCAGAGCCAAGTAGAACGTAACCCAATCCACGTATCAAATGGAGGAAATGCTTCTGATCCGGTCCAGCGCAGAGGAAGAAGACCAGCACACCAATGGCACTGACCAGCATGCCAATGAACGTCAGCGTATAGAAGAATTGCGTCGTTATCATAAAGGCGGGCAGCAGAAATCCGCGAATCTCATCGTATCCCTTGGTAAAGGGATCGTAGACCCAACGACAGCCCACAAAGAAACGACGCTGGCTGTCGTCATTCACATCGGGCAGTGAGCGGAAGCAGTGCACCCACAGTCCCAGCCTGTCCAGCTTGGCGCCCGTTATCCGATAGTCACTCACCAGCCAACTGGGCGTGGCGAATGCGATCGCAATGAAGGCGAAGGCGAAAATAAAGACGCCAACGCCACAGCTGCCTGCCAACGTGCGCCGTTTCATGATGACGCTGCTGCTGTGGGTGTGTGGACCGGGTAAATGCTCCTGGGAATCCTCGCGTGCAAAGTGTGGCGACTTTTGCATGCTTTTTGTACGCGAATTGGCAATGTTTTTCACAGATTTTGTAAATTGTTTGCGTTTTTGGGCTGGTTCAGGGTGTGGACTAGAGTTGTTTCGTTTCGTTCCGAAAGTGTTCAAATGAACGGCTCATTGTGGTGACCGAGTGAACTTACTCTGTCAATCATGAACTAAATCGTTCATTTCGAAGATGGTCAATTTAAAATTTCTTAGAAATATATATCGCGATTGTATTCAATTTCTTCTTTATTTAAAAAGGAAGTCGATTATTATTACTCCGCGATATGATTTCGGTTTGCTGGCTTTAAACGGTATAAACAATCATGTGGCAGCCCTGGCTGAGCTTGGCAAAAACAGTGGCAACCTTCAGGATCCACTCAAAAACTATTTGGCAACTTTGGTATTACAATACAGGGCTGCAACATGCTGCAAGGTCAACATAGGTACTTGCGCGCCATGTTAAAATTTCAAAAACAACATAATGTTAACGTTGTAAATATATTTTAATATTTAAAAAGTCTTTAAAAAGTAAAGTTATTGTGTTTAGTCCCGTTTGAAATGCTTAACACTGTGCGTCTTTGATGAAAATTTCTTAAATTTAAAGCGAAGCGACTGCCTTCTGAGCAGCATCATCCAAATCGCTGGCCGTCTGAATGGGCAGACCGGAGTTCTTCAAAATCTCACGGGCTTTGGTTACATTGGTGCCCTCGAGGCGAACGACGAGTGGTACATTTAATTGGAGCTTCTTGGAAGCGGCCACAATACCATTGGCAATGGTGGCACAGTTGACAATGCCGCCAAAGACATTCACCAGAATTCCCTTGACCTTCGGATCCGATGTGAGGATTTCAAATGCCTTGGCCACCTGGCTCTCATTGACTCCGCCACCGACATCCAGGAAGTTGGCCGGTTCACCGCCACTCAGCTTGATAATGTCCATGGTGGCCATAGCGAGTCCGGCTCCATTTACCAGACACCCAATATTGCCATCCATGGCCACATAGTTGAGATTATACTTGGCTGCCTCCACTTCCCGGGGATCCGTGTCCTCCTCGGTGGTGTCCAGGCTGAAGATGTCCTTCTGTCTGAACTGCGCGTTGTCATCAAAGTTCAGTTTGGCATCCACCGAAATGACCTCGCCCTTGTCTGTCTCCGCCAAGGGATTAATCTCAATCTGCACGGCATCCACCGCCTTGAAGAGTGTGTAAAGCTTTTGGATTTCATCCGCACAACGCTGGACAGCATCGCCCTTGAATTCCAGAAACCTGGCCACATCCAGTAGCACGCTCTCCGGTATGGGCTTGCCGATATCCAAGGGCACAGTCTTGAGCTTCTCAGGGGTTTCCTCGGCCACAGCCTCGATGTCCATGCCGCCAGCTGGAGAGGCTATCAGAACGGGTCCATTGTGCTCGCGATCCAGCAAAATGCAGAGATAAGTCTCCCGGGTTATGTTTATACTCCGAGCGACCATCACCTTGTTGACCATGATGCCCGATTTGGGTGTTTGCTTCGTTATCAGACGATTCCCAATCATTTGTTTGCTCAGCGAAAGAACTTCGCTCTTGCTGTAAATTGCAAATAAATTTGTGTATTTTTAGCCGTTGTCTTATCACAATCGCGTTATCAGTGCTGCCCGAATTTCAAGCGCTATGATAAATAATTTTATCCAAAAACAGGTAGCTAGATATTATCTATAAAGGATAGCAAAGAAGTCAATTTCCTTCATTTTTTTTGCTTCTGCAATATTTAAAAAAACTAAATCAAAACAAGCTAAAATAGCAACACTGCTCGCTGATTGCAATAACAATCTATAGCTTTAAAATAGCTAAAGTGGCAGCACTGCACTGTTATCACTCGACGACACTTACTTTGTGGTTATGTGCACGCCTCCCTTGAAGCCACTATCAAAAGTTCCCTTGCCGCGCCCGCCGGCTAGAATCTGTGCCTTGACCACATACTCGGGACAATCTGTTAGCGACAATTTAGCCAAAGATTATTATATAAAAACACTAAACCGGTTGCTTAATTACCAAATGATTGAACCACTTGCGCATCACTTTTCGAGTTATCCAAGACTTTGAACTGTTGTATGGCAACGCCATATTTCTGCAGCAGATCCTTCGACTGGAACTCTAGCAAATTCAAATGCCGCACAGGCACCTAAAATAAAAGAAACAGATAAAAAAATATAAAGAAACCAAAGGTCAAAAATAGAAACCTTATGAATGAGCTGATGTGCGGTCTTGGCGGCTCTGATCAGTAGCGACATGTTGAACTCAAATTTGTTGCTGAACTATTTTAAATTTAAATTGGATATTTTTTTATTGTCGGCAATTAATGCAATTTTGTTTAAATAACAACTTAGAACAACAACAAACGCTGTTGCCGACAACGACGATGCTGAACAGACTCTGGGATAGAGTTGTAGCGTATCGTTTAGACTAAGTTCGATTGAACTATTCACCAAAGTGAACGAACGAACTGAATCCCTGATAGCCGGTCTTATAGTTCAGTTGTTTAGTTTGTTCGAGTCCCATTATAGGTCAATAGTGCGATCGAATGCCATTCTCGTTCAATAGCCCTCAAGAGTCCTCCGTTATCTTTCAGTGGTTTGTCGGAGTCGTTTGAGCTTGTTGCAACCTAATTAAAGTTGACCAATTGCCTTTTTTGCATTACAATATGGAATAGGCAATCTTTTAATTATATGTTGCTCGCAGGTATGTACTATTGTACTATTATTTCTCGTTGGTAACTTTTTTATGTTTAAAATTTAAATGTTTGCTTGCTTTGTAGATACAAATTTTCCAATCAACCAAAATAGAATGTGAATTTCAGTGTTTTTATTTTCAAAATCACAAATTGCTTTTTATTTTAAATCCTATTTTCAAAAATAACGAACGATATTGGGAGGATTCTACAGAGCTATTGGACTCGAACGAACTATTGATCGAACGAACTAAACAACTGAACTAGACCAAAATCCGGAATTTAGTTCGTTTGTTCACTTTGGTGAATAGTTCAATCGAACTTAGTCCGAACGAAACGATACAACTCTAGTTTGGACAACAGCTGTTTATTTTTTTTTATTTTGGATTGTATATCTTTTTTGTTAAGAAACAGTGCATTTAATGATACATTTTGAAGACAAGTATTAAATGTACAACGATAGTGAAATGGCCGCTGAAAGTACAACACTGCCGCCGCTGGAAGCACTGCCGCAAATTCCAGTTCTTACATCTGTTAGCTGCAGCTTCGTGTTGGCCGTCATCTATGTGGGAAGTCTGTATGTGTGGAGCACCAAATACAATCGGGATCATCCGACGACGATAAAGCGTCGCTTTGCCAGCGTTTCCATTGTCATGCTCCTGGCCCCACTGTTTGTTTACTTCTTCTCGTCGCCCGAGTTGCTGCAACGTGAACCGTTTCCCAAATTGCTCGGTTTTCGCTGGCACGGACTGTGGCAGGCAACTGTGATACCCTATCTTTTGACTGCCCTACTGTATCTGGGACCCATCTATGTGAACATGCAGAATGAATCATTTCGTTCTTACTTTGGTAAGTTTTTCCAAACAGTGTTGCCCGAAATTCAAATGCTAAAAAAAATAGCTAGAATTTGTATGAGCCTTAATAGCCAAAACAGTCAAAGTCTGACTATAAACAGCTAAAATGGCAACACTGCTCTCAAATTAGAAATATTGGTATTTTTAGATCTGGATTACTGGCGCGGCTCGTTAAGCAATATAATCTGGATACGTAATCATGTGATGGCGCCATTGAGTGAGGAATTTGTATTTCGCGCCTGCATGATGCCGCTGATACTGCAGAGTTTCTCACCACTGACAGCGGTTTTTATTACCCCGCTCTTCTTTGGCGTTGCCCATCTGCATCACATCGCAGAGCGACTGAGTCTGGGAATGGAACTGAGCACTTCGCTCCTCATCGGACTGTTCCAGTTCACATACACCACACTCTTCGGCTTCTATTCGGCATATTTGTTTGCTCGCACGGGACACGTGATAGCTCCTTTGCTGGCTCACGCCTTGTGTAATCACATGGGATTGCCGGATGTGCAGGATCTATGGCAGCAGGATCTGTGGAGACGTGTGCTGGCAATTATCTTGTACCTTGTGGGTCTCGCTAGCTGGATTTATCTGCTGCCTATTGCGACGAACCCTTCACTCTATGATAATAAGCTTTATTGGAACGTTTAATCGAAGGATTAATGAGAAATCAAATGTTGTGTATTGTTGCCATATTCGAGAATTCATACATATTTAATTATGTATAACATTTTAGTCATATCATGTTAAGCTGAGTGTACAATATATAAGTCTTCCTGTTACATAAATTAAACGTGCAGCTGTTTAAATTAATTAAATTAACTTTTGAATTTGGCGCCAAATGCAATGCAGCAGTGCTGCCCATAAATACTGTCGATAATGAAAATTAAAACAAAGTGCGATAGCTGATGCCGTGTTATCGATAACTGCACATATGTACAAAATGATGTGAGAAATTTAGAAACATGAGCAATGTGTGATAACATAAAAACGCACAACAAACTTACGCTTAAATTAGCAACTAAGTAGCAACAACAACAGCGCGGCACAGCCAGGCTTGAGGAAGGTAAGTGCCGTGTCCGACACAAACACATATCGCTCAGGGCAACGCCAACAACAGAACAAATGTGTGCTGACGTCTCTCCGGGCAGCACAAAAATAATTATCGCAATTAAATGTTAAATATTTTGTACAACATTTGCAGTGATCACAGCAGGAAGAACAGGACATACGCAGTGTGTGGGAAAGAGACACGTCAGACACGACACACACACACACACACAAGCACGCGCACCGAAACACAAAAACAGAAACACAGTGAGAGGGAAAAATGTATTGCCTGCAATGTTTACTGCCCGTGCTGTTGATACCAAAGCCAACGAATCCAGCGTTAATGGAGACACACGTCATGTTCATAGTTCTCTATTTAATTGGATTCTTTCTGGAGCGCAAGCCGTGCACGATCTGTAGTCTGGTCTTCCTCACTGCCGTCTCGCTCATCTGCTACAGTGGCGTCGGCAACTGCATCTTTTGGGGCAACTGTGAGGGGCATCACTGTGAGAATGGTTAGGCGAAGAACGAATGCCGAGCGGAAGCGAGGAAAGTTTCAACATTTGCTAATAGTCAACGAAAACAGAAGTGTGCTGCAATTAAAATCGCATTGTTTGCCGCTTTTAAACCACACCTTTAATTAATAATACAAAAACAAAACAAATATCGGGCAAGAAGAAGATAAATAAACAAACAATAGGGGCATGCCTGAAACGGTTTAAGCTTTGGATTTAGATGAACTAGTTGTGAAATAATCTGAACGCTGAGGCTGTTTTAAATTTTATTTAGATTAAAAATTTAAAAGAAATATAAATCTAAACTTGAACTCTTTCAGGAATACCCCTAATCTAAGTGATAAAAAGTGAGTGAGTCAACAACAGTGGGCTAAGAGCCGTGTTTTTCTGGCCCAACTTGGAATGCCAAAAAATACGAATAAAAAAAAATAAACTTCATCCCAACGCGATCGATTTAAACCCGGTTCCACTGCTGCTGCTTCTAAACAAAAATGTATTTTAATTAATAACTTAGCTAAATGTCCGTTTATCCCAAAATTCACTCCCCTTTCATTCCCTTTTCCTACCCCTTTTCCTGCTCCCTTTTCCTACTCCTTTTCCTGCTCCCTTTCTTAGGCTTAAAAACTAAAATTATTATTTAAGAGGCGCTACAAAATGTATTGTAAAATGTTTTGATAATGCAAACTGATCCCTGCCCTAAATTACTCCTTTAATTCAATCCGTCAATTTAGTCATTTAAATTACTTACAGTTGGTCATGAAAGTGTTTTGTCAAATTAAAAAAAAATTGCATAAATCTTGTTTTTATATTCATTTTTCCTTTATTTATGAAAAAAAAATCGTGTTAATTTTTTTATAATAAATTTGTATATTGTCGAAACACTTACATGCTATACTGTACATATTTATGTATTATTCAAATAAACTCATTGTAAAAATAAACAAAAACCAATGCAATGTTTATATCGGTTGTTGCCTGTTTTGTGCACTTGGCAAATTGTATATATAATCACATTACACATTGATATATTTATGTACAATATCAATAAATATTTAAATATTCGTGTAAACACTTTATTCAGAAAATCAAAAACACGAATTGATTTGATTTCTTTTTTTAATTAACGAATTGCACTCTTTGCAAATTTACTTTAAGTCACGACAAAAACTCAAATTTGTTTAACACAAGATTGAATTATTTAGAAAATAATATGTAACGAAAAGACACGAAATTATGTTAAAAAAAAGAAATAAATCAATTTAATTAAAGCTGTAATTTGTGTTGTTATTTTCGTGTGCTTATAAACTATAGAAACCGGGATTTCAATCTGAAACGGTTACGGTTACGGATTATTGTATGTTTCGGTTTCGAAATACCGGTATGATGTCGGTTCACAACAAAAATTACTTAAAATATTCAAAAATTCCAAAAATTTAGATCTTTTTATTGAGATCCACATACAAATTAAAAAAATAAATCAAATTTATTTTGATAACATAATAACACAATTTAAATGTATGCTTGACTGAACTGAAAATAACCGTTATACATGAATCGGTTACCAAAAGGTTGTTTTGCTTTGAATAATAAAATTTCAGGTATAATAAAATGTATGGTTTCAGTTACGTTTCAAAATTTCAATCGGTTAATACTGGTTAACGGTTACGGTTATAGTAATGGTTTTATTCTCTGAAATAAAAAATACCCATAGTAAAATATCTGAGCTTTTAAAAATGATCAAACTTTTCATATAGATTTCCAATTATCCACAATTTTATTCGCTTCAAAATGTATGTATATAAAAAATGTACAATTTGTTTTGTTTTGTTTCATATTTTTGTTGTTGTTGTTTTTAACTTACTAAAGAAACTACTAAAAATTATTAAAAATAAAATACAATAATTTATGTACAAATTTTTATCGGATTTATTTGTGAAATAGGCCAGGGCGAAAATAGAAAAAATAAAATCAAATCAAAACTGTAGACAAAACCAAAATTGGAGATTTATAATTATTATAATAAAATATTTTCACATCAAATTTAACGAGACCGATTGGAATGTTATACACACAGATACATATATTGTACAATAGTATAAGATATATATATATATATATATATATATATATATAGATATAGGTACGATAAGTGGGGTAATAAAGATATACAGTGGTAGGGAGGGATCATTTAGAGATACATAGAGAGATTGTTTTTGAGAAAGATTTCGAAAGGTGTTCCAAAACTCAAAATGTCGAACGACGATTTGACGGTTTCAATTTGTTTGTTTTTGGCGTTTTGGGTTGGGCTGCTACACACAAAAATAAGTTTTGAGATGTTTTTCTTCGGAATCGAGCAACGGATGACGACATGGTTTACAGTTGACAATGACAAACACAACGATATTCGATTCGTTTCAGATTCGTTTCTGATTCTTAGTCGGATTCTGATTCGCAGAGCAGCAATCACAGGCGTGGTGTTGTTCTAACTTAAACGGAACGAGGCTGCACAACTGTAAAAAGAAAAAAATATATATAGACAACAATTAGAATTAACTAAAGTATTTTTTAAATTTACTTTAAAATTATCAATTTTCTTTTGGTAAAAAAACCGATTTGTAAATGAAATACTCTAAGGCCCGTTTTTAATCAATGTTCAAAAAGGGTGAAATTTAAACACTTAGGTTTATTTTTAAAGAAACGGGTATAATAGGTGTCAAACACTCAGGATATTTTCTCTATTTGAAAAATTAATTTGAACGTCAAAATTTGTAAATTATTTATGTTAAATAATTAATCTTCAATTATTTTGCTAGATTAATTGTACAAAAATCGGAATCTTTTTAAGTATTTTTGATAATACTTAAATGAGTGTTCAAAATTGAAGGTTTTCATTTATTAATTTAAAATAACAAAAATAAAATGATTTAAAACTCAAAACGATTTCTTTATTTTTTAAATTAAAAAAAAAATATGTATAGAAAATTTAGTGGTCAAAAATTCAACAAGTTTTGTATTGTCTTAAAAATCAGGATTAATCTTTGTAATTACGCAAAAAAAAGAATAGAAATTTTAGGAAAGCTTTAAAACGTTTTCCTTTAATTACTTTAAATTTTAAAAAATTTAGAAAATTTAATGGTCTAAAATTAAAACTTAAGAAAATTTTTAAAAAATGTTTTTTTTTTAATTATTTTTAATATTTTAAAATATAGAAAATTTAGGGGTCTAACATTAAAGACGTTTAGAATATAAAGTGCTCAAAATTTAGGTTTACCTTTTCTAATTTAAAAAAATATAGAAAACATATTGATTTAAAACTCAAGACGTTTTCTTTATTTTTTAAATTAAAAAATTTTAAATTTAGTGTTCTAATTTCAAAAAGTTTTAAAGTGTGTTGTTCTAATTTTTGTGGGGTGTAAGGGGTAAATGACTGTTGTGGGTGTTTGTACTCACAGTGTGGTCGCTGCGACTCCTCGGAGGCGGAGGCGGAGGCGCCTTCAGCGGGCTGCATCGGCTGCATCATGGGCACGGGAATGCGCACGGGCTGGGCGAGGCTGCGTCCGAAGATCATGCGGCCACCGAACGGCACCTGGGCGGGCTGGTCGGGCATGGGCGGGGTCATTGTGTCCCGGGGCTGCTCCGGCAGCGGCTGCAGGATGAGGCGCTGAATCTGCAGCTGTGGCGTCTGTTCCTCCTGCTGATCACTGGAGTCCTGTTCCCGCTGGGCATTCCCTGGGGACTGGACGGGGGATTGGCCAGCCGAGGAGCTGGTCGATTGCTCATCGGAGGAGTTGGCGGTCAGGGGCGTCTCGGAGTGTTCCTCCTCCTCGCTGGAATTGTTGTTGTTGCTGTTGTTGTTCTGCTGCTCACTGGAATCGGCGGCCTCCTCGGCGGTCAGACGACGCAGTTCGTCGGTGAACCGATCCTCGGCCATGCGCTGAATGTTGCGCAGATCATCGGCGGTGATGCCCACACGCTGCAGGGCCAAGCCCAGGGGCATGTGCTGGATCTGGATCTGTGGCATCTCCCGCTCCCGTTGCGGCATCTCCTGCTCCCGCTGACGCTCTCGCTGCAGGGATTGGGCTGGTATCTGCATGGGCACATCGTCGGCCATGTGAATCTGACGGAACGGCAGCTGCTGCATGTGAATCCGCACGGTCTGCACCTGTGGACGCAGTTGCTCCGGTTCCTGTTCCATGCGCGGCGCCTGCATCACCTGGGGCGGCATCGGCGGACGCATGGGCAGATGCTGGAACGGAGGCGGCAGCTGGCGAATGATGATGGAGCCCTGAGAGGGCAACTGTTGTTGTTGTTGCAGTTGCTGTTGCTGTTGTTGCATCTGTTGCTGCATTGCCGGCGGCATCATCCGCTGGGGCATGTGCGTCAGTGGCAACTGGTCGGGCATGCGGCCAAAGGGAATGGGAACACGCTGGAACGGTATGAACATGGGTCGCATCGGTTCCTGCTCCTCCTCCGAATCATCCTCCTCCTGCTCGCGCTGCCGCTTCGCCTCACGCGCCTCCTCCCTGTCCTCCTTGTCGTCGCCGCCATCGCAGAAGATCGAGATGCGCTCGCCCGTAATCCTCGCCTTCTTCGGGTCCGTGGTCAGGTTGACGCCAAACGGCAACGCCACCGTCTTGGCGGGCGAATCGACAAACTCCTCGGCATGCTTGCGCTCCACCACGCAGTTCATGCGGGATCTGAGGGCGGCAAATATATTAATAAGAATAGGTTACATCTGGCAGAAAAAAAAACACAAACTTGAATTAACACTTTTCGGACCGAACTTTTAAAGGTTTCAAAATAAAAATTCCATATTTTCAAATTTATATTTTAAAGTCACAAAATATCAATTATTTTTAATTTTTATTTAAAAAATCAAAAATTATTATAATTACATTTTTAATTAAAAGTTGTGAAATAACAAATATTTCTGACTTTTTTAATAAAAATAAAAAGTAAGAGTTATTTTTGTTTTTTATTTTAAAAGCTACAAATAAGAGTAATTCCGCTACTTTCATTTTTAAAAACAAGTTAAAGTGAATATCTTTTTAACCAAAATTTAAAAATAGGCACTTTTTGCACGAAAATGAGGAAAAAGTGCCTTTTTCGCCATTTTCAAAAAATTATAAAAAATACTAGCGAAGAGATATTTGAAAAATTTTTTTTGCAGTTACTATTTAAATTGTTTAAAGAAACTTTTTGCATCAAAACAATTCCGTTACTTTCATTTGAAAAATCTAAAAACAAGTTAAAGTGAATATCTTTTTAACCAAAATTTGAAAATAATCAATGGATACTTAATGGGTTCAGAAAATTTTTGTATCATTTGAAAGGAACTTCAATAAGACCTGTTCCATTGATACCAAACGTTTCATAAAGTAAGTTCAAATTGGCAAGTAGATTTAACTTTAATGTTAGTTGTAAATTAGCTTTTGACCACCCCTGTATTATACAACATACAAATTTAAGTAAAATTGGAACACTTAATAATCCACTTAATCTACATAAGTAGTACGGAATTTTAAAACCATATATTTTTGTGTATTTGGCGAAGATTTAAAAAAAGCTTGATTTTGTTTTCAAAAAAAAAACGACACGTATGTCGTAGTGAAAAATCTCCTAACTAATTTATAGAAAATTAAAATTGAAATACTCACTGCATATTGGTATACTTAAGATGTAAACAAACATTGAAACAAAAGTATTGAAAATTGTTCAAAATATCATGTTTCGAGAAAAACGCATTTATTTCGTTAACTAAATTTAATTCTAAAAAATATAAAAATTTTTTTTTTAACTTTACAGTGGTGTTAACCCTTAAGTTTCTTGCTTGAGCAATGACAACAGCCTGGATGGCGACGTATTTTTGGGTATTTGTGTCCAAAAACATCAGTTACTTGCACTGACTGATGATTAATTATGATATTATAAATATTATAATTTACTTACTTCTTGTTGTTGCGCAGAATGGCGGCGGCCAGATCGCTCAAGTCCAGCTCGAGCGGCATTTTGCCGGGGAACTTTTGCATCTCCTCGGTCTCATCGCTCTCCGAGTAGGAATTGTCATGCTCATTCACGCTCTGCTCGATGTCATCCGACTTGGGATCGTGCTTCTTGTCGGTCTCATCATGGTCGAGATTCTGCAAGTCCTCGCCGCCATCGGATTTGCCCAGCAAAGCTTCAGCACGCGGTAGTTCCTAGAAAAATAAAAAAAGAATAAAGAAAAAACACAGATTAAAACAAGCGGAAAAGGCTATAGACGAGTTCCCAACTGAGGAATATCAGTACTTATTTAAATATATATTAAATATTTTTCATTGCATACTTTGAGGCACTTATATTTCTTAAAAACTTTAATCAGCCATAATCTGTCCGATCTTGTTGCGATTAAGTAGAATGATAACTAATACAAGTAGTTAGCGTTAATTAGAAAAAAATCTCAATATCTCAAAAACTGTACGTCTAGTGTTTTTTTTTGCGATTTACAGAGGCGAAAAAACTTCAATCTTCTACTGATAATTAACTTTCAAACTGGGAAAAAAAGAAACAATTTCAAGAATTTCAATTTACACTTTAAAAATCTTTAAAAACTCCAAGAAACCTGACTTGAAGATTGATTTTTTTTTTTGCAAAACTTCAATCTTCTGCTGATAATTGACTTTGAAAGAAGGAAAAAACAGAGACGATTTCAAGTTGTCAACATGATCTTGTGTTTTTTACGATCTTTGCTGAAATTCTGAGTTAACTCAAGGTTCAAATCATATAACGTTTGCTATTTTATTGGACAAGGAAATGTTTCTAGTTTACGTTTTGTCTTTTATTTTTTGTTTTGTGTTTTTTTCTGCCTGTGAGAAGGCAGTTAAAATGGTTTAGGCCATCGAACACGTACAGAGGCGTACAGAGTACAGTGAGTGCAATTGTTATGCGGCCACTAAACAATGAGACGCTTTGTCGTCAGAAGATGTGACCCCAACCTACATAGAAAAAGCAAATGTGACGCGACTGAAACTAAAAGTAAAAATAATGCCATCAAAATAAACACAAAATAAATCAAGAAAAAAAAAAAACAAATGCAAACAAACACACATTACATAAGCACGCAAATTGAGTGTGAGTGTGTGTGTGTGTGTGTGTATATGAGCATACTTGAAAGCAAACAAAAGCAAAATTTAAATAATTTTGTTGAACAAAACAAAACAAAAAAAAGAGCGAGGAAAAAAACAAATCTCATTAATTCAATGCGACGTCGTTAGATGATGATGATTGATAATAGTGGGTACAAGTGGGGGAGAAGTGAGGAAAGAGGAGGTGGAGAGGTAGGCAGGTAGGTAGTTAGGTAGTTAGGTAGCTTAGGAGGAAGGGGAAGAGTACCTGCCCAGGGGCAAAAGCAGCTGCTGATTTAACTTGGAAAATGAATAATTTTATATATGTACGGGGCATATGTATGTATACAGTAATGGAACAAATTATAGAAACGTTAATTTTCTTTTGATATTTTAAAAACCTTTTTTTTTAATTTCTAAATAGTAACTTAATAATTCAAATTTGAAAAAACATATTTTTTAATAATTTATTTGAAATATGAAAATGACTCTCGTTTCTATTATTTTGTCCATCACTGAGTCCGCTAAGTTGATGTTGTTGTTGGGTTCTGGGTCATTATCTAGCTTGACATTGAACAGATTGAACACTGTACAAGTTACTTAGGCAAAAATTTCTTGAACAATTGAAGGAAAGAATTATTTAAATTTAAATTTTATTTATTTATAAATAATTTTTGACTGATTGAAATATTTATTTATTTTCAGCAATTGAATAAACGAATTTTTGAATTTGATTCTTTTTTTAAGAACTTTTACTTTGTGAAATATTTATTTATTTTGAACAATTGAAGAAATGAATTAATTCTTACCTATTTTAGTATCTATTATAATTTATAACAATTATTTTAATTTTATTTTATTGAGAATTATTTGAACAATTGAATAAATGACAATTTTTAATTAATTTCTTTTAGTACGTTTTTTTATGATTACATCTTGATTTGAAAACATGTAAAAATAATAACAAATTTAACTACTTCAATTAGATGCTTTAAAGGGTTTGACATTTTTTATTAAATAATTTAATAGAATCAAAACCAAGAACAATTTGAAAATTATTGAGTAAGTAAAAATATGTATTATTATTACTTTATTTTTTACATATTTTATTTTAAGAAATTCGAACCGTCAAATTAAATATTCTTCTTTTAAGCTGTGTAAATTTTCAGATTTGGTTCGTCGCTGCATTTTGGTGTACAATGGAAATGGAATTTGATTTTTTCCCTATTTAGGCCAGCTGCATTAACACTAAATGCCCATTAAATTAAGTGAAACTGAAATGCCGTGAAGTAAACAAATTTATGGCAGCTGTTTTCCAATCTGAGTCACGGGTGCCAAAAATCGTGTGACACATAATTTTACTTTTCGCCAGAAATCAAACAAAAATTTCACTCTCAAAAAAAAATATATATATACATAAATAAATAAAACGTACAAAAAACTAAACCAGTTTGGCAACAACAACAACAACAACAAGCAAAACAACAATTTAAAATCAAGTCAACAAGTCTGTGTTCCAGTTGTTGTGAGACCTCTTGAACGCCCCCTTTGTGTGCCACGCCTCCATTTAATTGCTTTACTAAACTTAACTCCGGTTTACAGCTCAATTTTCTGTTGTTTTCTGTTGCGATTTCAAGGCCAAGTCTGAGAGACTTTTAGAGAGCGAGAGATAAAATCAATTACACTGCACAGAACGTTTAAGTTCTCGTGGAAAAAACTTTAAAAAAATTCAATGAAAACACAATTAAATTAAAATTAAATTTCAATTTCGTTTCTTTGCTATTTAAGATTGCCTTGTTATTGACAAAATTGAATACAAATTCAAATTTCAGTTTTTATCTTATTAAATTGATTTATTTTTAATATGTCAAATCGTTCAACAAATTTGTTTAAAATTGTGCAACAAAAGTTATGTTTTGCATTTTCCCCATTTTTTTAGTCTAACAAAAGTAATTAATAAATCATAGTAATCATTTTAACATAGAACAAAGTTTACATATGAAATTTTTTAAAAAAAAAAAACTTAATAAATAATGATTGAGTTTATTAATTACAATAACAAAACGTTTACGGAAATTAATTCTTTAATTTATTAAAATTGAATACCAGTTTTGGAATAACAACAAATATTTGCTATTTAAGCTTGCCTTTTTGCTGACAAATTATAATAAAAATTTAAATTCAGTTTTTATCTTATTAAATGCATTTATTTTTAAGCTACTGTCTCCTTATTTAGCCTAACAAAATCGTTTAACAAATATATTTAAAATTGTGCAACAAAAGTTGTGTTTTGCATTTTCCCCATTTTTTCAGTCTAACAAAAGTAATTAATAAATCATGTAATCATTTTAACATAGAACAAAGTTCCAACAACAACAATATTTGCTATCTTTTAAATTAAAACTTTTAAATGTATTTATATTTTCTTTTCTTGAAGCCATTTATTTTTAGACTACCCTTTTTTGTCGACGTCTTATTTTTAGTATTGACGCAATTGTCGTTGCATTAAAATTCTAAAGGAATACACAGAATTTCCTTAAGAAAAGCTGCCAGAAATAATGGCAAAAAAAAATACATCATAATAATTCCGCTGGCGAAACAAATTTGCACAGTTGTCAAATAAATTATATATTATACACATATGTATGTGTGTGTGTGTGTATGTTTTGTTGTTATGGGCTATTACATAATCGACTGTGGGCAACGGCTATAAGTTGTTTGGCTTTTGTTGTTGTTGTTGTTGTTTGCGTGCCCAAAACGAAAGACTTAAGCGAGCAACTTGCCTTAAATGGCAAACAGTCAACGCGTCTTCGACTTGCGTCTTTTGTCGGTCGCTGTTCACAGTGTGTATATATGTATGTATATATATATATCTATAAATATGTGTAGATATATATGTGTGTGTGTGTGTGTCTTACAGCCTGTCTATCTATTTGTATGACGGTGCCAAGCGGCGCCAGCCGGCAAATAAAAAAAAATAGCAAAATACAGAGAAAAAAAAGTGACAGCAAAAAGTGCATTATGGCTGATGATCTCTGGCATTTTGCCGCGCCCGCATTCCCGCCCCCGCCCCCGCCCACGCCTCCAAAACACGCGACTCGCTTCAGCTGGTTTAGCTATGCAACAGTGCTGACACAAATCTAGCTATCTTTTTAAGTTTACTTAAAGAAACGAAATGAAATAAAAAAGGCAGCGGGAATTCTGGGTTTAATAAAATATATTTTAACATGATTTGCATTTGAAATATATTTCTTGATAAACATAAAAAAAAGTTTAGTACTTTTTGTTTTATTGCATGTAAGAAAGTGTGACAAAAATGTGCCTTTTTTTAAAGTTAAATTGCGGAAAAATGAAAATTAGAAGGGCTAGGAATACTAGATTTTTTAAAAAAATAATTTGCATTTGTTCCCTTTTTTTACTCTTTCAAAAATTATTATTTAATAAATTAAATCGTTCAAGAGATATATTTAAAATTTATAGCAACATAAATTATGTTTTGAAATTTTTTCCTATTACAAAAATAATAAATATATTAAATAATTATTTGATTAATTATTATAAATATGAAGCTTGTCTTAGATTTTTTATTGATTAAACACGTTTTAGTTTGTCAATTGAAAATAACATTAAATTTCAAATGTATTAAATCGCGAAATAAATTATTGTTTAAACTAAATTTGCTTTATTTTATATTCTGTTTTTAAATTTTTATGTTTTTAAATTTGTATATTTTTAAATTTTTATATTTTAAATTTAATAGTTTTATTCATCCTATTTTTATAATTATTTTGTGTGAGAATTTAGCTTTTTTTTTTTAGTTTTAGCGCACTAAACAACAGCTATTTTTTGCTTGTCAAAAATCGGCAACACTCTTATGGACAGACATTGCAACATGTTGCACTCAGTCACCGTCTCTCTGTCTCAGTCTCAGTCTGTCTATCTATCCGTCTCTTTGTCTGGGCTGCTGTGTTCCGTTTGCTGCTTTCACTTTGTGTATGGCATTTGATTTGCCAATTGTTGTTGCCACTGATGATTATGTTGCAAGCAGCTCAAAAGCAGCTCCCAAAGCTCTCAACTCTCAGCTCCCAAGCTCTATTATTTCAGTGTCCATTTAGGCGTCAAATTATGGGAATTTCGCTTGATTGAATTTTCCATTGCTTTGACTTTACATAAGATTTTCCCCTACTTTGGTTTAAATGGAGAGTTGAATAACCCGCCTCCAAATGGGGCAGCATCCATTCAATAAATGTGGCCTTTTGTCTAAAGTATTCATCATTAAATTTAATTTATTAATTAATGCAATTTAATTAGTTTTATTTGCTTTCATTGCTCGTTAATTGAATTTTTGATGATGCGGCAAAAAAAGTTTCATATGCAAATTGTGTATAAACAATGATTATAAAGAAAATAGCTGAATGCCATTAAATTTGATTTGTGTACAATTATACTCTCTATATATGTACATATATATACCTATATACACTATATGGTTATGGTTTAATGGTCGATTTGATTACATGTAGTGAAATTTCTCAAGGAAGCATGCAATTCAATTTCGCACTTATACAACTGCACATTGAATAGTACCGAGTATCCATATGAATATGCAAGTGAGTGTACTCGTATTCACATTTATGAATGCGCATGCAATCTGCCAAATAAATTATCATTAATTTTAATGCCAACTGCGATGACAACAGAGGTTGCAGTTTAGCATATCTAATCGATATTTATTTCTTCATTTCATTTCATTTCATTTCATGGGTTTTTTTTATTCGACTGGGTCAATGAAATATCTTTGATCTTAAAACTTGCGTCAAATTGCTATGAATATGTTTTATATGCATATAAACATGTATTTGAATTAATATAAAATTAATATATTATTTATTGCATTTTTATGAGCAGCTTTTCTTCCAAGTCATTAAAAATAGTTATTATTTGAGTTTTTTTATAGTAAATTATATTCGGAATTTATTTTATTTTATTTTTATGTGCAGTATAATTATTTTTAAGTTTATGTAGTTTTATTTTGGAGTTTTCCCAGTAAATTATTATTTGGATTTGTTTAGAAATGCTTGTTTATTTATTTTGTGAACTTTTTTATTAAAATTGTCATCTATAATACTTTTAAGTATTATAGTCGTGCTCTCTAATATTTCTAACATTATACAGCTTTTAAATTGTAGAGCTATTGATCAAATCTATTTGAACAGTTCTTTTTTGTTTTTATATTATATTATAAAGTGTTAAAGTATAAAGTTATCACTATTTTGTTTAATTCTAATTTAAGCTACATCAATTAAAAACCCCATAGCACTTTTTTATATGCATCTCTATTATTCTGTATTTTTTTCTTTCCCATTTATATTTCTCATTTAAAGGTCTATTATCTAATTAAACTAATTGTAAACTCAAATGCTTTTCAACCCATAAAAGTAGCTATCTACAAGCTGTTTAAGTTACATTTATATAACTTGATGTTTAGTTTTATAGACTGAGTTATTATAAAGATGCTTTATTATATGAAGTTTAGTTTAATCTCTAAAGATCCCCACACTTTCAACCAGGGACCGTAAATAATGATTATTTTTGTTTTTTTTTTTAAGTAAAAAAAATCACACACTTCTAATAAACCTAGAAAAAAATGGCTTGCACCAAAATCTTTATTTTTTCTCAATCTCTGCATTTCCGCCATTTTTATGATTTTTAACTTTTTATTCAATTTTATAAAACTTATTTCATAATAATTATTTTAGATCAAAAAAAGAAAATTCCAATATAATGATTATGAAGAAGTTTTTTTTTTTTTGCTTAAAATAAAACTCAAATGTAATTTACGGCTTCTGTGTTAAGATTTTTACCAATATTAGTTAATATCGTCATAAAGGGACACCATAGCTACCTCCCAGTAAGTTTTATAAAATTACTCAAAAATAATTATTATCATTAAGTAAAAAGTAGAAAATTAAAATATAATCATTAAAATGTATATTAAATGTAATACAACTTATAATGATTACGGCCCCTGCTTTCAACATTTATAAAGTATTTATAAACTAGAAAAGCTGTCGAGAGCACATAAAAATAAAGTTGCGATTTAAGACGATCTCTTGGGGTTTTTCCCGATTCCCATTTGCATTATCAGTAAAATAAGTTTTATGGCGCAAGTTGTAAAAAGAAATATTTATATATGCATTAACAGTGTGCGCTAAAAGTGTGCACCATTTTTATTATTATTTGTAATTAAATAGTGCGTGCAATAAAATAGCAAGAAATCAAACGAAAAAAATCAAAAGCACGCAGCTGTTGTTATAAGGAATCATGTGTATTTATTTATATGAACATGAACATAGGTAAATGTATATATAGTTGTAGATATGCGCCAACATTTTCCGGTAATTATCATTAATTTGGCTTAATAATAATTCGACTCTGTTGCGGCTAATCGGCGAGTATTAAATTTTGTGGCGTGTTCAGCGAACGATGCAAAAAGCAATAACAACTACACACATAGATACACACACACACACACACACGCATACATATACTATACATCACTTACCTAACAAAATTATTTTCTATTATTATTACTAATCTTTTTTTTGATTGTAAAACTGACACCGCCTGATACGAAATGAACGTTTATTTATTTCCCTAAACTCGTATCTCAAATCTCAGTGCTGCGCATTGAGGCGTGCAACATTTGTATATTGCTTGCCACTAGAGATGCCACAAAAACAGGCTTGAAATATTAATAACAATTTAAAAACCGTTTGGATATGATTTGGTCAATGATCCATTATAATTTTTCTTAAATATTTATCCTATTTTATTTTCTTTTAATTTTTCAGATTTCAGTATTGGGAATTTATGATATTTTTGCCGGCTGTGAATAATTTCAAACAGACAAAGAGTTCAGCAATACCAATCAAAACTTAAATTAAATACTTTTGTGGATGAGATATTTTTGATATTTTTCCGGCTTTAAAAGGAACTAATCCTACAAAAAATGTGCTAAATTGGCAACACTGTTTGACACTTAAAAAAGCTAGATTTTCGTACAAGAAATTCATAATATTTTTTTAGGCTAAATTAAATATTTTTGTGTTTAAGATATTTTTGGTATTTTTTCGGCTTCAAAAGAAATAATTTTTTATTCGAAAAAAGGCTAAATTGACAACACTGGTTGCGTCACTTACCTTGTTCACCTGCTGCAACGTTTCCAGCATCAGTTCCTTCTCCAGCACCGAGTCGAGAGCCTGAACCTGATCACAGGAGGCCTTGGCCTGCAGATACGATGAGGCCAGAATAAAAGCGCCCAGAATAAAAGAGGACACAATGATGGTGAATGCGGTGATCTTGGCGATCTTCACCGAATTCGCCTGGCGCTTGTAGGCCTGCAAATGCAAAAACAAAATACATAAATAATAATAATAATATTATACAAATTTAGTTTCATTAATTGTTATAGGTGATTGTGAGTTTGGTTCGTGCTCTTGGCGATTTGACCTTTTGTCGAGCAAAGTAAAAGCGTTCACCTTGTCTTTAACTCACGTTTCAAGTTTTCAGTGCAAAGTGCAAGAAAAAAAAGAAAGAAAACGCCCCAAGGAAAACCCCCAAACAATAACAAGAAAACTTAAGTATTATAGCGTTAAAACCAAAACAAAAACAAAGTAAAAAGAAAAAGGTAAAAAGAGCTCTACTGAAGTTGCATAATTCAAAATGCTGATTAGGCCAGAAAAAGAAAAAAACCAAATGAAATGAGTGCGGTAACTGTTGAGCGTAACTGTTACTCGATTAGATCACAAGCTGACAAATATTTGCATTATTTTTATAGGTGCAAAAATTGCCAAGTTCATGTCAAAACAATAAACAAATATGATAAATATGCTTACAAAGCGTTAACCGCAAATACTACAATATATACCAAATTAACGAAATGCAAATTGACAACAGCGCAGAGTCCTCAAAAACCCAGTAAAAATTTAAGTTGAGAAGAAGTGACTTAAGATAATTTCCTTGAAATAGGTTTTACTGACAAATAAAGGAAATGAAAATTTGCAACAGCGCAAAGTCAATAAAATCTCAATTGAAAGAAAAGTCTGAGAATAGGAAATTCAGGAATTAGCTCAATTTGATAACTAAAATATAAATAAAACACTATAGCGAAAAATGCTGTGCAATTGGAGAAACGAAAATGGACAACAGTGCAAAGAAGCCTAAAACTGTGTGAAACACAAAAACAAAACATAAATTAGTTTCTTTTTATTAATTTGTTATACAATGTGCGAGTGTTTACAGGAAATAGTGCATACTAGGAAAAATTCCAAGCAAAGTAGAGTGTGAAATTAGGGAAATGAAATTTGGCAACGCCGCATAAACGCCAAAAAACCAGTGAAAACTTTAGTTGTGAAGAAGATACTGAAGATATAAAAGTTTTTTATTTTTTTTGGAAGTTGTTTTTGGGTGAGACATCCACAACTTCACATGTGACTGAGTGTGTATGTGTGTGTGCAGCGAAATGTGCAATTTTACACCTTTTGAATTGCCAGCGTGTTACTACTATACGTGAGTTTTTGTGCCCATTTTCATGTGTTCAAATGCAATTGCGAAAGTGAGTCGCAGTCGCTGCCAGCGCCGCAGTCGACGTCACAACATCATCGTTAAGAGTGAAGTAAAGTGTGTTTTTTTTTTTTTTTTTTTTTTTTTTTTTTTGGTGAATGTTAGGCTCAGGCAACAACAACAACAATAAAACAGCTGTTGCTCGTTACCAATGGATGATGAGTTTTTTTATCTGCTTCTTCTACTTATTGTTGCTGTTGTTATTAGTGTTGTTGTTGCTGGTGGTTTTTGTTTTTTTTTTTGGGTGCAGTTAAAAGACATAAGACTTGAACGACAAACCTGATGATTAAAGTTAAAAAATCCCAGCTGTGTTGTTGTTGTTGTTGTATTGTGGTTGATGTTGTTGTGCGAGGAGGGGGAGATGGGAAAAATACATATATATATACATATATTTGATAATTCGATTGAAGTTTTGAGAGATTGTTTGTGTGCATTACGAAAGAAATAACAACATTTTTTTTTATATTTTAAAAGACACTCATAAAATGAGAAAAAAAAGAAGAAAGGTTAATGAGTTTGTTGCATGGAAAATCTGGGCGCACAGTGAAAGCTATAAGTACACGCACTTTGACAGCACACTGAACTAGAGTTGCTTTATGTATATTCATGAATAGCTTTTGGGTTTTTTAAGACATGATTGATTTGAAGTGTAAGCAGTTGAAAAAGCACAATTATTATGAAAACATTTTTTTGAATTGAATATTTGTAGATATGTATTTATATCTGTATTTCTAAATTGTCTAGTTTATGTAAAAAAATTAAAAAATATGGTAAATATGCTTACAAATATATACCAAACTATCGAAATGAAAATTGGCAACAGCGCATAACTTCAAAAAAACCCACTAAAAATGTTAGTTGGTAAGAAGTGACTTAAGATAATTTTCATGAAGTAGGTTTTATTAAATAATTGAAAACTCTTGTGTGCAGTAGCTACCTTTTGAGGTCACTTTAATCCGACTGTTGGACAACTGCTAGCTTTCACTGTAAGTGCAGTTACAGCACACTAGTTGTAATTTATGGCTGATGCGGAAAATGCGAACAAAATGCAAATGTTAAATGCATTTTATGCAAATTAAGACAATCAATTGCCAGCCCACAAAATAATGACTTGAAAAATTCTTGAGAGTTCTCTCTGACGAGAGAACGAGAGAGAATTGCGCCAGTTTCTCGTGTTTCTCGCGTCTCTCAAGTTTTTTTTTTGTGATGTTGTCATAGCGCATTTGACTTGTATTTCAGCTCATTTCAGTGTTTGAATTTATCATTATGAAGTTGACTTTTTTTGTACAGTCGTGACTTTTGTATTAGATCTCGGAAATTTCGAAAAATTGGTTTTCAACTGGTTTTCTATTTGAACGGCGGTTGCGGTTAGCTGCAAATGGGTACAAATCTATTCACACTTTGCCGACAACGACAACGACAACTGCGACGTAGTTGAAGCCCCTCTGAGGTTTTTATGATTATTATTTCTGTGATTTTTTTTTTCGTCATCTCTTTTTTTTTTGTTTTAAAATGTCAACGGGGGTCGCTCGACAATTGTCGAAATGCAGCGCACGTTGCATGCAATTTGCCGCGGGAGTACGACGGCATATATAATCATAATAATAATTTAAGAAAATAAGTATAATAAAAAAAAAAAAAAAAAGAATTGCATTAAAATTGCTTATGCATGCAGTTGTCAGTTGCATTTACTATACTTGGTGAAAATGATCACGTTTTGCAGCTGCGTGCAGACAGAAAAAATGCCAAGACTACAGACTAAAGATAAATAAAAATATATAAAGTCAAAGACAAAGACAACGACACATTGCGCATACGCAGTGTGGACCCGCAAACGGATGTGATGTTGGCCAAGTCAACACACAACAAACTGAAACTGACCCTGACTGCCTTATGTTTTTCAGTTTGTACTTGTATTTGTTCTCTCTGTCTGTCTGTTGAATCTGAATCTGCTGTTGGCCTGCTTAGATCTTACATAAAGGTAGCGCAAATAATTGTCAGTCAAAACGAACCAAATGACATATGGAAATGGTAATTAGTTTCGCCATTCAACAATGACAAATGGACGCATTAAACGCAATCGACCAACAAATTTACTAGGGCCCACTTAAATAAAAATCTTTCGGTCAGATCTCCAAATTTGAGTTAATGATGCAGAAATAATATTAATCTCTTGTTTTGTTTTGTATCAACATTTCATATTCATATACTCTTCTAAAAAATACTTATTTTTACTCACAGATTGAATTTAGCTAAATTGAAAACGCGTTTGAATTTTAACAATGTTGTATTTTAATTTATAGTTAGATATACAGAAAAAATGCATGCTATAATTGAATTCTACAATTCGTGAATTTAGCGTCAATTCTTTTTAAGTTTCTGTTCGGAATATAATTTTTAAATGCTGACTAAAAAAGATGAATTTAAAATTGAAGTATTCGTATTGAATTCATCCAAAAACACGCTATAAAAAATCAAGCTCAAATTCAATTATTAATTTTCTGATCTTAGCATCAATTCTTAAAATTTTGAATTTATTAAATTAATATTGAAGATAAGTGAAATAAAGTTGGTAAAGTTGGTTTTACTGACAAATTAAAGAAATGAAAATTGGCAACAGCGCAAATTCAATAAAATTTAGTGATAACTTTAGAAAAAAAAGAGTCTGACGATAAGAAAGTCGGGAAATATCTCATACTAAAATTAAAGCCAAATACCACAGCAGAAAATGCTGTGCAATTAAAGTAATGAAAATTGGCAACAGCTCAAAATCAATAAAATCTCAGTAAAAACTTTGTGGATAACTATAAAAGTCAAGCTAAAATTTAATATGAAAATTTGAAATATGATAAAAAAGGAAGAAATATAATTTTTTAATGCAGTTCAAGTATTCCAATTAATAAATTAAAAAACAAAGTAAAGATCAGCAAACCTTTGACACCGTTTGCCATTAATTTTATGGATAAATTGTGGTATATTTTTTTCTGTTTTTTATAGATGATCTATTATATGATATGATGTGATATTTATCAGAGATCTGGACTCACCGGTGGCGGTTCGCTGGCGGTGCTGTAGACCTCGCTAGCCGCATAGTCGGGCTTCAGTTGCACGGTAGCCATGGAGACGTTATCCTTCTCGGTCATCTATGTACGTTATTGCACTATAAATATAAAGATTTATGTTCTTCACTTCAAAATATGCTTTATTTGTTTTGCAGTTCACAATTAAATATTTAGTTCTGTTTTTGCACTTTTAATAATTTCACTTGTCTTTTTTTTATTGAAATTTCTTCTTTTTTTTTTGTGATTTACTTGGCTTCACTTACATTGTTAATTTAATTTGTACAGATACGAAAAAGTAAAAGGAGTTTGCGGGTTATTCTTTTTTCTTGTTGTGGTTTTTGTTGTTGGGTTTTTTGTTGAAAAAGTTGTCTGATCAACTTTTCAAAGCGTCCGCCAGGTGGATAATAACGATAGTATAGTTAGTGTTAAAAGTACGTCTTTGTTGTACGACTGCCACTTGCCGTCTGAGGCCTCAAACGCGTTTCGTTTCAGATTTTTCTACCAGATTTAAAACTTTTTTTTCGTCGTCTGTCGGCGTCGACTGCGCAGTCACACACACAAACACACATATAATATATATACACCTACATAGGCACACGATCGGCAGCAAAGCAAACGAAAAAAAAACGAACAACAAAACGAGCAACGAATAAAAATAAGAGTAAAACCAAACACACACACACATACACATACATAGCCATAAACAGACTCTCTCACACACACACATACATTGTGTGCTTTGCAGTCGAGCTTGACAGCGAGCTTGAAAGCTTTCCGATGCGATCTGTTGAGTTCCCGGATCAGCTACTTTGATCCAAGCTAAAATTTTAATTGTATTTTGAGCTGATTTATTCAGAAATTCATTTCGGTTTTTAGTCCTGGTTATAATATAAAAAAAAATATTAAAATTTATCATTTTTAATACATTTTTTGACCAACTTAAATCAATATGCTCGCCCTGTGGAGTGTAGCGCAGTTGTAAAGCTCGTCGGACGAAAATTAAAGGTGCCCAATACATTCGCGTACACATAAATTAAAAACTCAGATCTCGTAAAACTAGCTGCGGTTCAAAGTTGTTGCAGTCGGCGTCGCAGTCAACGTGTGCGTCGGCGTCGCGGTCAGCGTCGCTGCTGCTGCAACGGCCGTTGATCAAGTCGCCTTTGTTGCAGCTGTTGTTGTTGCTATTGTTGTTGTTGTTGTTGTTGCACCACTCAAACTTGTTGCCGCTTACAACAAAATAACAAAAGTAACAAACATACAAAAAAATTACACATAAACTTTTTGCTTAAGCTATAGTATAGTTTTTATTGTTGTAACTACAAAAATAAAAACAAATCATTGCACTCCAGAGATACATGTGTATTTATGTACATAATATTGGGAATATATGTGTATGTATGTATACAGTGACTCACAGCTTATTTCAGCCAGCACAAAAAGCAACTTTAATCGAAAGCTTCAATTGTATCTAACTTAAATACAAACCTAATCAAAAGTATTTACAGAAATTTAAAGTTATATCAACTCATAATTTGAAAATATTGAAAATTACTTGAAAATGTTTTGCGTTTTTTTAAAAATTAAGTTTTTCTACCTTTATCCTCGATTTTTTAAAACAATTTTTCTAAACAATTCTAATGGTGACGGAAAAAAATTTTTTTTGTGATTTTTTGAAAATCGGTAAATTTAGGCACTTTTTCCTTTTTTTTACACAAAATTTTTCTGAGATCATCCCATACAAAAATTCATAAAAAATACTAGCAATGAGATTTTTGAAAATCTTTTTGCAGTCACTATTAGAATTGTTTAGAGAAACTTTTCGCAACAACACATTTTTTTTTAAAATCGAGAATAAAAGTTAACAAACTTAATTTTGAAATAAACTAAAAAATTTTCAATTACTTTTCAATATTTTATATAATTTTAGATTTCTGTAAATACTTTGGATTAGGTTTGTATTTTAGTTAGTTGTAATTTAAGCTTTTGATTAAAGTTGCTTTTTGTGCTGGTTGAAAAAAGCTGTGAGCCACTGTACGTGTGTATATAATATGTATATGTGTTGGGGGTTCATCTTGATTGCTTCAGCAGCTGCGTTTGTTTTGTTTTTGGCTTTGGCTGTGCGCTTTTAACCTCCGCGAAAGCCAAACACTTGAGTTAAAAGCCAACTTGCAGTGTTTGTGTGTGTGTGTTTTGGCCAACTTGGTCTATGCAACCACTAATCGAATGCATCTTGCATCTCCATTTCAATTCCATAAGATTTACAAAAAACAATTGTTTATACAAGTCTACAAGGCAAGAAATTCAAATTAAACGAAAAATTGTGTTTTAATTAAACTAAATTTGACTGTTATTATGCTATGTATGAAAATTATAATAAAAATCGTGCATTAATTAAAATTCTTTTTATTATAATTTAATAAAAACCTTTGACATAATATACAATAAATTTCGAATTATTTTCTTCTGTGTAAAATATAAACATGACTCATACGCCAAGTTGCCCGCTTGCTATAGGGCCATCATCAAATGACCTGAACAATTATCATTATCGCTAAGTACGACTATAAAATTGGTCGCTACTTTTTGACGATAGATTGTAAACATGAATATCATTAGTATGATTATTATTGCTATTTATTATTTGTTGTTTTTCTTCATTTTTTTCTATGACCAGCAACAGCTGTATTTTTGTTTTGCTTTTTGATGTTGTGTTTTTATATTTCTTGTTGTCATACATATTCGTATTTTTTGAGGTGCTTGTCGCTGGCATCTCGAATCGGATCTGTTATTTAATTCTTCTAAATGATCATCACATATGTAATCACATTCAAAGCGAACCAAGTTGAAGATTTGATTTGCTAATATATTTATATCATGCTAGACGCTCATTTATTTTGCATTTTAAATTCGAGTCTTTATCTAACTTTACGAATGAATGACCCAATCGGTCGATGGCACCGGCATTTGACCATTTTCCTTATGCAATCTTTGTTTTATTTATGTTTTTTTTGGGTCTGTTTTTTATTGTAATTACATAATTTTGATGTTTAAAATGTCACAAGGCAACTTTAACTTGGAGTTCAGCTCACATTGAGTTATTAGTTATTAAATTTCTTTTTTAAAGGTTTTATATATTTCTTTTTCTGTTTGTTATATAATCCAAAGACGCCCCACGCTTCAGTCGATTCCCGGTCGGTTGTTTGGTTGCTTCATTAAATTTGTGGGATGCTGTTTTGTTGTTGTTGTTGTTATTGTTGTTGTTGCCCCCTCATTGAAGTGGAAGTTCCACTAATTGCCAGCCACAATCTTCGCATGACTTTCCATTTCTGTTTTCTGTTTTCGGCTTTTTGTTTTCTGCTTTTCTGTTTTAATTTTCATTCAATGAGTCTCTTCATTTGCATATAATTTGTTTGCCAAATTAATTAACTATCTATGCGAATCAACAATTGCAAATTAAACGAATTGCAAAATATACTTATTATCAAAATTAAATGAGAAATAATCACAATCTTAAATCTCTTAACCTCTCTGCAACTTTTAATTAATATTTTTGGGAAATTCCCATCGAAATTTTTGACTTGTTTTTTATTAGACACAGACTTATCACAAAACAAGTTCTAGGCGGTCTCTATAATGTCTGAAAAATATCTTCTAAAAGAAAAGAAATCGAATTTGATGTTTTTGATTATTTTATTTTTTTTTTTAGTCTATCTTTAGCAAACATTTTAGGTAAAATCAATATTTTTATTTATTTATTTTTTTTTAATGTAAAATTTCAAATATGTAAAAATTTGCAAAATTTTTAAGCTGGCTGCTAAATTAATTAAATTAAATTAAAATTAAAATAAGATTAATTAATTAATTCACATTTCCAGAATTTATATTGTTGTTAAGAAGGATATATATTTTGTCTATCAATTAATTAAATTATGAATAATTTAATTAAATCACATTTCCAAAATATGTATTGTTTTTAATTAAACTTTTAAATTAAATTAAGTAATAATAAATTAATTCGCGTTTTCAAAATATAAATTGTTGTCAAGTAAGAAATATATTATTGTCTACAGGGTATCAAAAGGTCATCATGGACATCATTAATCAAAACAATAACGAATACAAATTGAATTAAGTTAAACTTATAACCTAGCTACTGGGTTAGTTAAGTATATTTATAGACCAGATAAAAATGGAAATAGCATCAATTGAGCTGCACGTGAGAATTGTCTCTGTCACCTGCCCGACTCACCTGTCTGTCTCTCACCTGGACAGATGCTAATCTGATCTGGTCTGGTGATGGCAATTTCAATTTCAAATGCATAAAGCATCTTATTCAGGTATGTGGATATTGGATATAGTTGATTGTCTACTGCGCAGTTGTGAAATTAATGAGGGATGTCAGTTGTTAAAGAGTATTGAACGAAGTTATCGACATTGAAGAGACACAAGGAGGGAGAAATACACTGAAGCAAACAGGAGTTGACAAAATTCAAATATTTTGGGCTTACTTGTCTGCTGAAAAATTAAACAAAATATTAAAAACAATTAAGAAACTGAAAGTTGATTTTAATATTTTTGTATTTATTTTAAAGCAGTCACATTATAATAGCTAAAAATTAAATACATTTAAAATAAAAACAAATAAAACAAATTAAAGAAAACTTTGTTATTTTTAATATATTTTTATTTATTTAAAGGCAGTATACTTATAATTTTTACAAAAAGCTATGAAAATTTTTAAAATTTACAACTAAAAATATTATTAAAATTTTGAAGTATTGAAAATTGTAAATTTGGAATTTTAATTAAAATAAGTGTTTTTTTTTTGTTGCTGTGTACACATATGGCTATAAATTAAATGTTTATAGGGGATTTTTCCTTATTTCCAATATACAAACATATTTTTTTCTGTATTTTTACAATCGCTGAATTCAATTTACACTTAAAAATTTGCGATGTGCCCAACGAACCTGTATCGCAATTTGGTGGAAGGTGGAAGCTGGAGCTGAGAGCCGAGGGAGTTTCAAGTCGAAGTCGCAGCTCCGAGGGAGGACGGTACCAAGTTACGACTTGGCACCATGTCTGGGAATTAAGCAGCAACAAAAATGAAACAGAAAATACAAATACAAATACAAATAAAAAGAAAAAATCATAAAATAAAAACTATAAAAAGGAAAACAAAAGCGCTTTCAGTGCGGCTTTTATTATGAGTCGATGCAGGGAACAAGTGAAAGATACTCAAAAGATACTTACAGATACACAGATACACAGATACACAGATACACAGATACACAGATACACACTCACACACACATGTATAATAACAACAACAACAACAACATCCAGCTGTTCGATGCTTTGCCATTTTAGCTTTTTAGCTTGAAATTAGCTAATCATAATATTGAAAAAAAGTCCAAAAAAAAAACTGAAATAAGTAGCAGGTAAAAAACAACAGAGTCGGCTTAAGTGAAGTGTGCTGAACTATAAGATACCCTGTACACTGAACAGAAAAAACGTTAGGCTAAAAAAATACTGGATTAGTGTCAAATATTTTATTTTTAATTATGAAAATGAACTGAACGATGTCTTAACTGAAGTGTGATTGACTATAAAACACCCTGTGCACTTAGCAGAAATACGTTCAGCAAAAAAAAAATGACTGGATTCGTCTTAAAAATTTTAATTTTTAATTGTTAATATGTAAGATGGCTAAAAAGAGTGTGCTTGACTATGAAATACCCTGAACACTGGATTGATCTGAAATATTTTATTTTTAATTATGAAAATGACATACATATGTAAAATGAAATAAAAGATGGCTTAAGTGGAGTTGGCTTGACTATAAGATACCCTGCACACTAAACCTAAATACTTAAAGCTAAAAAAAAAACTGATAAAGTCTTAAACAATTTGCTTTCCATTAAAAGCCCTTTTTCAAACAATTTACAAATATAAATTTTTCAGCTTAGATTAAAAATAAAGTATCTATTTTCAATATTCTGAATTCTGATAGTTTTTTTAAGAGAAACATTTCCACAAAACTAAAACACCTTTAAGTGCCCTTGTAAATTATTTACAGGGTATACAAAAGGTAAACAAGCGCGACAAAAACAAACGCAATACGAAAAAGAACAAAGATCATTAGCAACAAATTTTTGTTTATGCGATTTATGAACAACAATAATAGCGATATGGATTGCTGCTAATTGACTTTGCTTTACTGAACTTGCAATAAAATTGAGAATCTTCTATGGAGAAAATTAGTTAAAACTACGCATAGTATGTCAATACTGTTGTGGGATAGTGTAAGGCATTAAGTACGCATTGATAATATTTCAAGTTGTTCACGGGAGAATGATTGTTACGGTGATTACAATTACTATTTAGTCTTTACGTGTCTGAAGTTTGTTTGGGGATTTTTATACTCTAACTGAGTGAGCTGTGAATAGGGTATTCCCGGTCAACAATGTGTGTAGGAGCATCTTAAGGGGTTGGATATACTATATTTAATAATATACGCGAGTATATTATTTATTTCTCAATAACTCAAATGCGACTTCTGTTTTCGTTTTGCTTGATTCGATTTGTTAGAGTAATTATACCCTAGAAATCCCCTTATTTGTTACGAATAACATTTTTTTTACTTAAATATCAGTATAATGCGTCAAAAATTGTTTAAACAAAATTAATACAATATAAATATGGAATAAATTTAAAGGATAAAACTCATTAAAATTCGAATGCAATTCGAATTGATTGATTGAATTAAAAATTCGATATTAAAAATTAAAAATTTTCGAAAATTTCAATAATTTTGATTTAACTTAAATTTAAATGCAGTTTTAATCAACGAGAAAATCGCACATTTTTGGCAAAGTTAAAAGAGCTTAACTTCTGAAGAAGCTTTGTCTGATTTTGAACCTAGTAAAATTAATCTTTTATATTTCCAAAATTATTGTGCAAAAATTTGTCCCAATTTTGTTTACTCTGATATATCTACTTATTTGAAGTTTCTTAGTTTTTTCTTACGTTTTTTACAAGTTCAAATTTACAACAAAAATACATCACAAGTTTAAATACTTCAAATATGTCGCTTATAAATATATAATTTAATTATCTATGCTGGTGTACTAATTTTTTAAAATATTTTAAATTCCAACTCTGTTTCGCTCGATTCGATTTGCTTTAGTTTTGATACCCTATGAAAACCTTTTGGATTTCTTGTTGAATACTCTGTTAATTGTTGCTTATTTTTTAATCTTGTTTAAGTTTAGTTTAGATCTTTGAGTCTCTCATCGAACAGGAACTTAATTAAAAAATAATTGCTTTGAGCTGGTTTTCTTTCTTATGTATTGTTTGTTTAGTGATGCAAAGAATGCCTTGAAATGCCTTTTACCTTTTTCTTTTTTCTTTTTTTTCTACCTAACTGCAATTAACACCTGAACAATAGAACAAACAACAAATGTCTTCTGTCTCTATTTCCCTGCCCCGTCTCATTCTTTCAACTTGCATTAATCAATTTGAAATGGAACAAAAACAAAGCGAGTCGAATCTAATAATAATTTCAGTTTTTTTTAGGCTTAGTTTCAATTTTTGTTTAATTTAGAGAAATTTTTACAATTTTAATATGATATATGGAGTATATAGTGTATATATGGTAAATGCCTGTAGAGGCATTTATTTATTTGTGTATATAAATGCCAATTAACACCATCGCCATCCGTTCTGGCCAAACCCTAATTTGTTAGTTGTTATTTTCTAGTTCAAGCTCCGATGGCTGCTCGACTCTGAATGTCAATGACTTTGGAGTTGGAGTTGAAGCTAATGCTACAGATATGTACAGTGGCTCACAGCTTGAAGTATGCAGTGCAAATATTGACTTAAAGCTAACTGATTGTCAAATATCGTTAACAGATTGGCAACAATAGAAAGGTCATTTAAATTCCGTTTGAATGTCACAAAACTTTAATTAACCCATTATTAAGTACCCTTAGAAAATTTCAAATTTTTGTAAAAGACTACGTCAAAAAAATTCTTCAAACAGTTTTAAGAGTTCTTTTTAAAAATCTCTTCGCTAGTATTTTTTTATGATTTTTTGAAGATTGCTAAAAATAACTATTTGAACCCACTTTTCATTCTTTTCATACAAAAAATGGCTTTTTAGCAATTTTCAAAATATCTTAAAAAATACTACCGAAGAGATTTTTAAAAATTTTTTTTTGTTTGCAGTCACCAAAAGAATTGATTAGAGAAACTTTTTGCATCAAAACCTTTTTTAAAAAATCTAGGGTAAAAGTTTAAAGAGTTAGTTTATACGATTTATTTTAGTTTATCTTTCAAAATCTAAGAATTAATTTTTTTTAAAATTTGGATTTCCTTGAATGGTTTTGTTTTTATGAATGAACATGCACTCACTTTTGCTCGCCACTGTAGCTGTAGGCAATGGCATTTGCAATTTTCATTTGTCAACAACAACAACAACAGCAACAACAATAGCAATGTCGCCCTCAATAGCCACGAAGCGTTGCGCTTTTAACGCTTTTGTGTTATTAATTGTTAAGCAGATCATAAATACTTACCAACAACAAGAACAACAACAACAACAACAGCTACAAATGTACATATCTGGCTTAAAATGGCATTTAGAAATGTTAATTGGCCAAGTTATTACCGGCAAGTTATTGCTTTGGGTGTGTTAACAGTGTGTGTGTTAACAGCTTCCTCTTTGGAAAATCCCGGCAACAGTTTTTATTTGTAACTCCCAGATTTTCAAATTTTTTTAAAGCTATATAAATTTCTGGTTTAAATTGAAAAGATATTTACAATTAATTTAAATGTTGATATCTTTTTCAACTGTTTTTAGTTTACTTTCAATAAATAATGAATCAAATAAATATATAGAAACAGATAAAAATAAAAAAGATACAAACAAGCAAAATTTTAAATAAATCAGAGCTTCGTCCTTACGAAAACAGAGGCTGCAGCAATTTTTACCCACTGATTATTCAACTTTTTTTTAAAATATAGATTATTGGCTTAGCATAAAAAAAATGTTGTAATTTTATTATAATTATATATTTGTTTCGCCTGTTTTTAGTTTATTTTTAATAATTAATTAATAAGATAAAAATCAAAAAATTTATTCACTCAACGGATTTACATGCGGAATGTCTTTTTGATCAAATTTTTTGGCCTCAATACGAATAAATTTGCTCAACAGTACCAGCATTGAAAAAGCATCTTTTGATCATACTCTATGACCAGAAATGAACACCTTATGATCATTTTTTACCCCCGGATTTTTGAAAATTTTTTTAATATATTGATTTTTGGCTTAACATGAAAAGATTTTTTGTAATTGATTCCAAATTTTTATTTTGAATGCTTCATTATTTGTTTCCACTGTTTTAAGATGACTTTCAATAAATAATGAATTAAATAAAGAAATATGTAATTAAATATAAAACAGGGGTTCATGACTTATGATCAAAAAGTACGAAATTTGTAAAAAAATTTACAATATACGAAATTATGAGATAAATTAATAAATAAATATGTAAACAACTAAAATCGTCTCAGAACTCATTCAAACAATAAGTTTCATTTATTCTTCTCCTTGGCCATGTGTCGCATTTTAAACAGGAGTTGAGGTCGGAAACGAGGCAAGAAAAGAAAAATAAACAAGAGCTCAAGGTTTTCGCAGCAAGGTGTCAAATTTTGAAGTCAAAGTCTCTTCTGAAGTTGAGGGTTTTTTTCACTCTTTTTGTCGCTCTTCATTGTCAACATCTTCAGAGAAGAAAGAAAACACAATGGTGTAGTTGGAATATTGCAAATCCACTTAACAAATGCGATTTTCGAAAGCGATAACAAGTCACATTTTGGACTTTTTGGGAAATACGATTGGACGATAATGCGATAGAAGAAAAGCGAACGAAAATTACACTTGAAGTACAAAGTAATGACAAAGTAAAGACAAAGACAAAGCGAGGAAGGTTATTTTAGTTTTAGGGGCCGCGTTCAAATTAATTTGCACCTTTCGCCTCAGTTGTTGCTGCTGCTGCTGCTGCTGCCTCTGTCTATGTTGCTGTTGCTGCTGCTGCTGCGGTGGCAACATCGACAACAACAGCAGCAACAGCAACAGCAACAGCAGCTGTTGTTGTTGTCGTGGCAGCAGCTACAGCAGCCGGTGAAAGTTGCATGCAAATAAATGAAGAGAAAGAAAAACTTGAGCTTTAACTGAAAAATCCAAATCATGATTTGCTGCACTCAACTATGGAAAAAACAGTCCGAGATTTTTGTCATCAACTAGATTTTTCGTTTAGTTCAGTATTTTGATAAATTTTGGATATTCAAAATCTAATTATAATATTTTAAACATTTTTTGATATTTTAAATTTGAGTTCTTCTGATAGATTTAAATGTTTGTATTGAAACAATTTCTGATTTTATAAATCTGAATACTTAGAATGGAACCTCAAAACAAAAACAATGAAAAGAATAAAAAGAATACAAAAATTAGGAAATAAACATTGTAGGACAAATATGTATTAGGAAAAGCCAAAACCAAAAATATTTGATCAAAAATCCCAGTTTTTTATTTTCTAAGAAAATTATAAAGAAGTTTTGGTTTCCTAATTTTTATTTTTATATTTTATACTTTTTGATTTTGTTTGTCTCCATTTTTAGAGAATTGCTTTTGTGCAATTGCCCAATGTAATGTCCAATTAAATTTTATTTTTTTCCAAAATATTGATCTTTTATCCCATAGTACACTCTCTTCTGGAGTCTGCAATGGCAATTGTGCTTTGGCTATCATCCCAGAGGGCCCTTCTATTTCTGTGGCTATGTCATAATGTGTATCTACTGTGGCTTTTCTCGACTCGGCTTTTCCTCATTGCTACAACAGCTAAAACCGTTTCGCTTCAGTTGGGTGCTTGGCCCAAGTTGGCAATTGTGTTCGTTATTTGTCATTTATTTGCTTTTGCACTTCGCATTTGACTGCACTTTGCAGCAGGAAGCGGAATAAAGTGGCATTTGCTGCCAAAGTGTGATGTTTGAGTGCGTTTAAATTCAATTTGTGCTCTCGAATTCCTCTCGAATTCCTCTCGAATTGCTCTTTAATTGCCAATCACTTAAAACGTAACTTTCGTATAATTTGAAAATAGATCGCATTAGCGCTCAAAAATTATCGATAGTTTTCCGCACGCTGATTGTTGTTCAGTGACTCTCAGACTGTAAGAAAAATGCGTTGCATACTTTTGTAAGCTGGAAAAATAAATAAAACAAAAAAATTTTTCAAAGCAAATTGTTAGGTTTTTATAAATAATTTTTTGCGTAATTGATTTTATACAAGCAACTGGCCGAATTGCACTATCGATTTCTGCAATCCATATGCAGATTTGCGGAGATATCATCTACGAAAGTCGTGACTCATTAGGGCATTATCGATGGTCAAGCACTATCGAGCCGCCATCGATAGCAGACGTACACTATCGATAGTGGTCGATAGTTTTTTATGACGCTCAACTCGACACAGAAAGGCTCGCATTTGGCATCTGCATTTAAGATTTATGTTTAATAATTATATATTTGTCGAGTCCGATCCACGCTCAGTAGGCTGGACAAAAAAGATTTAGATTGGCTATTAAAATAGCTAATAGCGAAACATTATTGTTGATACCGAATTTTATTTATTTTAGTTTGATAATACCTAAATGAATACCAATTTAAAATTTTAGTTGGAATTTTATATACAAATTTTATAATTCAACACACTATCGAAAACTGTCGATAGTTATCGATGGTTTGAAAAACAATATCGCTGACTACCGATGGTGACGACTATCGATAGCTCTCCACCTCAAATGTTCACTTGCTCACTTCGGGAGCAAAACTTTTTTGTTCACTCATTTTTAAGAGCAACCCAACACTATTTCACTCGATGTTTCTCCACCTCTAAACAGTGGCTGTAATGAACTGGTCGGAAAATGCATAAACACTTTTTTACATGAAGTATTCAAACAAAAGCAAACTGAAAACGTGTGCACGTGGATGCGACGAAGCGTGTGTGTCGTACGCGGAGATTGAGACACAAGTGCAACGGCGATTGCACTCGCAAATTGACAAAATCAAAACTAATAATTAACCAAGTAAGCGACAGTGTCAAATAAGAAGAAGCAGAAGAAGAAGAAGAAGATGATCCACACAGTCCACAGCCCGTAATTGCATTGATTACTACATTAACTACAAACATACATACATGCAACACACACATATACATTTCATCGTGGCGATCAACAACTTGAAGCTAAATTGAGGCAAGTTTCTCTATATATACAACTCAAAAAAGATTTCTACAGCAAGCAAATTTATGCAAAAATGTCTGCCGGAGGAGTTGGAGTGGGGGGAGGCGGTGAAGGAGGCGGGGGAGACAGCGGCAGCAGCAGCGGCTGCATTATCGATGAATTGCAAGATGGTGAAAATAGCCAGGAATTGGAGCCAGGCGAACTTGTGACGCCGCCGCATCAACACGCACACTTACAGGGTAGCGCTAGTCCATCGTTGAAGAAAATACTATCCAAGGACGTGATGAACAAAGCATTGCTCAAATCGATACAAAGCGACATCGATAACGATACCGATAGCACAGGGGCGAAGAATGTGCGCGCTATGTTTTTGGAGCTGGAGGCGATCAGGCGCAAGGAGAAGACCACCCAAGCCCTGGAAAATGGCAAAATCGCAGCCGATAACGATAACGATGACAGCGAAGGTTTATATTCCGATACGGATTCGTCAACGGACGAGCAGCAGCAGGGGAAAAAGCAGGATGTGGAGGATGTGCAGCAGGCGCGCAAGGAGAAACAGGCGGAGGCGGCGGCAGCAGCCAAAGCAGCAGCCCCTCCCACCGCCCCCGCGCCGCACCACGCCTTCATTGGCATGGGTCCGTTGCGTTTTCACATGCGTCCGCCGTGCTTTGACTTCTCCCGCATGGGATTCATGCCGCGAATGTCGCGTGGTGTCATGCGTGGCATGCGTTCGTCATTCTTTCCGCGACCTCAGGCATCCAGTCGCTGTGCCACGCCCAGAGGCGTCACGCCGCCGCCAACCAAAGCGACGAGTTCCTCGAATGGAGCTCAGGAATCGGCGGCAGCTGATCCTGGTGCTTATGGACCCGCACTGCCGCCAGCTCAGCAGGGACAGGGACCGGACAAGACTTCAGGCAAACGACCGCAGTCGGAGTTGCTGTAAGTAGTGGATATATAAATAGAGATTCTTGATTTTTAAAACATTTATTTTTAGGTGGACTTCATGTAAACCTCCAGTGTCGTTCGTTTTCCACTTGGTCAACGATTGTGGCAATGCAGAGCACAAGGATTGCATGACAACCCAAATCCAAACTAAAGAAACTGCCCAGGAGAAGCATGCGAAGATTAGCAAAGATCTGAACAAGGATCAAAGGGAGAAGCAGAAGGAGCGGGAACCTGCCAAGGAGAAGAAGCTGGACAAATCAAAGGGCAGAGCTAGAGATCGCTCCAAGGATCAGCTTAGGGAAAAGCAAAGAGAACGCTCCAATGGGGAGCACAGGGAGAAGCGAATAAAGGAGCGAATAGATGCTAGCAGGCACAGAGAGAACTCCAGAGACGGAGGCAGGAGGAGAGAGCGTTCCAAGGAAAGAAGCGTGCACAGTAAGCAGAAGCAAGTGGACAAACGGGAACGTTCCAAGGAGAAGCGAAGCGATAGATCTAGAGACAAAAGGGAACGTTCCGATCTATCCAGGGAGAAGACCAGGCAGCGCTCAAAGGAGAAGCAAATGGAACGATCTATGGAGAAGCAAATGGAACGTTCGCAAGTGGAAAAAATGGAAACGGCCACTGAGAAGCAAGTGGAGCAGCAAGAACACTCCAAAGATAATCAAAGAGAGAAGCAAATGGAGCAGAGGGAACGCTGTCCAGGGCAGCAAAAGCATCGCTCCAGGGAGAAGCAAGTGGAGCCAAGGGAACGCTCCAGGCAGATGCAAAGAGAGCGCTCCAAGGAGCAGCCGATGGAGCACACTAAAGAGAAACCAACTGAACGCTCCAGGGACAGAGACAGGGACAAACACAGACACAAGGAGAGGGAGAAGGAGAAGGAGCAAGTGCGTGGCAGGGACAAGCCCAAGGATCACTCGAGGGAGAAGTCCCGGCTTGCATCCAGAGAACGCTCCAAGGACAGACAACGCCGCCAGGAGCGAGAGAGATCGAGATCGAGCAGGAAAAGTCAAAGTCGGAGGTCAGAGATCAAAGCAAAGACGCCACCAGCTGCTCCTCCACCACCACCACCACAGGAAGCATCGCCAGCACCAGCACCAGAGTCACTGCCAGCAGCTGCTGCCCCAGATGATGATGTCCAGTTGGAGTTGGAGCAACTGCAGCCACTGACGCCGCCGCGAGCAAAAGCCTTTGATATATTTGCCGAATCGCCGCCAAGACTGAACCAAGTCGGGCAACTGGAGACGTCGCCGCCTCCAGAGCGCAGCACGACGCCGCCGCTGGACAAGAGACACGTGATTAAATCCGAACCCATGACCGAAACGGGAAAGCTGCAGAGGCACAGCGAGATTCACAGTCGGATTGGGGCGCTGCTCGAGGACGACCAGGATGAACTGCATCTGGAGGCGCTGCTGGCGACCAAGGAGCAGCTGCTGCGCAAGAGTCACGAGCATCGCGTGCACAAGAAGGAGCTGCACATCAAGCAGGAGCCCATGGTGGACACTCTGGCTCCTGCTCCTGCACCAGCGACAGCTACAGCTGCTCGCCATGCCAATCCCTTCAAGCGTGAAACAGTATTAGCTGAGGCAACCAGTCGCAGATGCACAGAAGATGCCAGCAGATGCACTGCATCCGGCCGTCGCAGCAACGGAGACAGACATGGCAGCAGTTACTCCCGACATGGCCACAAGGAACTGGAGTCCAGGGCGCACAGCATCAAGCAGGAGAAGAATCGCTCCAGGACGCCGCCATTGCTCACAGCCAGACAGATCAAAGTGGAGCGCGACTTGACGCCGCCACCAAGAGATATAGTTCACCTGGAACAGATGTCCACCAAAAAGCGGGAGCAGGAGCAGCCACCAGGAGCAGCTGTGGCCAAGTCGGATGAGCACAGTCCCGATACGGATGACTACATAGACAACTGGGAGAATGATGATTCCATGGCCAGCACGCCCAAGAATGCAGCAGCTGCCATTGTGGCGAGATTGGCGAATGGCGAGGATGAGGATTCCAATGCGCTGTGGAATGCCAAGAGCACGCCGCCACCCAAGGCAAAGATGCAGGGGAAGCGGGTGGAAATGGGAGAAGGAGCAGGAGCTGACAGAGGAGGAACACCAGGAGGAGGAGGAGCACAGGGAGGAAGATGTGCAGAAGGAGAGGGAAAAGGAGAAGGAACAGGAGGAGAAGAAGGAGCAGATGGAGTAAGATTAGGAACAGTGGAAGAAGGAAGAGCAACAGTAAAAGGAGGATCTGGAGGAGGAGGAGTAGGAGGAGGATCACCCCAAGTGCCCGACAAGGCGCTGATCAACATCCACGATCTGTATGACAAGTTCATGAAGAGTATTAAAATGGGAGCAACTGCCACAAATGAAGCCACAACGACAATGACCAGTAAATTGGACGCAAGCAATACAACCATAAATAGTTCCTTAAGCAATTCCAATTCAACTGCCACTAAAGAAGAGGAAGAAGAGGAAGATGCAGATGAAGATGAAGAGTCTTCCAGCACAGACAGCGAAGGGAGCACGACGAGCAGCAGCAGCAGCTCCAGCGACAGCTCCGAAGACGACGAGGACGAGGATGATGGTGACTCCTCCAGCACAGATGGCGCGGAAGGGCAGACTGTCAAGGAGTCGGAGCAGGAGAAGCAACTGCTCAGCCTGGACAGCACAGATCAATCGCAGTCGCAATCCTCCGAGTCGGCTTCCAATCCCGTCAGGCAATCCACACTCAACCACAAGAAGAACAATGTGAGCCGCGATCTGCGCAAGATGCAGAGCCTGGAGGACAACCTGTCGCGCATCCAAATGATGCGGGAGAACTACGATTCCGGGGACGACATCTGCGAGGAGCTGCTCAAGATGGAGTCGCTGTTCATCATGCAGCGCAACGCCATCCTGAACAAGTATCGCAAATCCGAGCTAAAGTCGGGCGAGGAGCAACTGCAGCAGCCGGCGCAGGAACAGGCGGGTATGCAATTGGAGGCGTTGCCACGCCCCGCTCCTGCTCCTGCTCCTACTCCTCTTCCTGCTTCGCCGGTTAATAACATATTTGATGCGAATCGGGAGGCCATCAAATTGACCATTTCCCCTTTGAAGCTGTCCGCCCGCAAACCCGCCATCTTTGACAAGGATGAGCTGGAAACGACGACGACAACGACGCCGCCAGTTCCCATTGCCGTTCAACTGGGCGAAGCGAAGCTGGTGAAGCCAGCGAAAGAGATAGCTATAGTCAAGCCCACCATCATGGAGCGTGCCAGGACACAGAAGCCACCGCCGCCACCACCGCCTAATCCTCTGAAGCGTTCACGCACCCGGGAACGTGAACGCTCCAGATCCCGTTCGGTGTCGCGGCTACGCTTTCGACGCGGCTTCCGCGGCAAGGATTCCACGCGCTCGCCGAGTCCACGACGTCGTCGTCATCCGCTTGGACGCGGACGCTTCGCCAAGGGATCGGGATCGGGCGCAGGAGCGGGCATGGGCTCGAGATCGACGTCCAGATCCGGCTCGAGATTTGGCTTGGGTCACAGTCACAGCCAGAGCATCAGTCGCAGTCGCACGAGGAGTCGGAGTCCATTGCGCCGGCGGCGTCTGAAGCCACCAATTGGAGGACGACGTCGTGGCTCGTTATCACCGCCCGGCAAGATCAGCTATGGACCGCGTTCTCCTCCGCCGCCGTCGTACAGCCGGGAGAGATGCTACTCCCGTTCGCGCACCCGCTCCAGATCCCCCCTGCCCTTTAAGCCGCCGTCGCCGCCCATGCGACGCAGCTGGTCTCCATCCCGTTCCCGCTCCCGTTCGCCACACACGCGCAGGCGGGGATCACGCTCCAGATCGCGCTCGAGATCGCCACGCAGCAGTCAGAGCTTCTCGGACTACTTTGTGGAGAACCAGAGCATGGAGGTGGCTTCCTATTACTACAACATGTCCCTCATGCAGCAGGATGCGATGCAGGGCCCGGCGCAGGGTCACTACATGGACATGGACATGTCCGCCTACATGGACAGTGCCTACAACATGGAACACGCCTATGCCCAGTACAGTGAATACTCCACCATCACAACAGCAGCAACGACTGGCTCCGATTATGATTATGGTGCCGGCTCCAACGTGGCAGAGGCTTCTTCATCATCCATCATGCCCGTCGTGCTCAGGGAGCTGCCCAAGGCGCCTGTCGCCGTGCAAAAGGGCAACGTCCTGGAAATCGTGCCCTCCATGGAGGCCAGCACAGTGGAGACGCTGACCATAGTGACTGCCGTGCCAGTTGGAGGGCCAGTGCCCGAGGAGCAAGTGGAGGACACCAGGTGAGTCTGAGTGGGAGTCGAAATTAAAAAATATCAAATTTTGAATTGAAATTTACGAAAAATGTTATTACAAAATTATGAAAATTCGGAATACCAAAATTAAAAACAATTTAGAAAATTTAAAATATTCCGAAAGTTAGGAAAACTAATGCCAAAATTATCGATATTCGGAAAAAGCGAAAAGCAGGAAAATAAAACTGGGATTTCAAATTTATGAAACCAAAATTAGTAAAAATATAAATTGAAAAAACAAATCTAGGAAAATTCAAAGTCAGATAAATTAAATAAAACTGAAAAGATAAGAGAGAAAACTGAACATTTTGAATTAAATCTTGTTGCTAGAAATTTGAAATCAGCAAACCAAATTTGGGAAAAAGATTAAGAAATTTTAAAAACTAAAAATGCCGAAATTGATAAAAAAAAAAAAAATTGGAAACAGAACAAGGCATTAATTTAAAAACAGATTAGGAAATGGAAAATGTTTGGAAAGTTAAAAAACTAATACCAAGAATAACGAAATTTGTGTAAAAAACAGAAACAGAAACAGAAAACTAGGAAGTCAAAATTATGAAACCAATATTGGGAATAAACGAATTTAAAAGAGAAAAATTTGAAAAATTCAAAAGTAAATAAGTTTAAAAATAAAACTAAACCGTTTGGTTGTGTACAAATTGCATAAATTTAACTTCTCTTAATTTATTAAACTCCGATTTTTATCCGCCATATCATTTTTTAGTGTCTGTTCCATTTCTCTCCATACTTTTTTGAACAGTAAAGGGAAAAATAATAAAATAAAAGAAAATGATTAAATGCGACTAATGAGTAAACAATCAACTTGTTTATTTAAAGTTTTGAAACGTATAAAGTTAAAATTATAAAACTAAAAAAATAATATTGTCATCGAAGCAGTTTTTAAAATAAGAAATCAAATTTATCGTTGCTCTTATAAAAGTATAATTTTTAATTTCGATTTCATTTGTTTTGTACTTTGGTTTCTTTTAATATTATTGATAGTATTTTTCAGAATTCACACGAAGTTTAAAAAAATCTAAAATGCCAAATCTTAGGTATTCAATTGTAACTTGTATATCAAATCAAATTTGTTCAATCTGAATTCTTTTCTTAGTGCTCTAGTTTATTTTAAATCCTGAAACTAATTATATACTGTTACTATGAGACTAATAAATTTGTTTCCGTCTTCCATCTGTCTGCTCCTTGTCAGCCAACCGAAGCGGAAGCGCGTCAACTTTGTGGATCTGGTGCTGCCCAACTATGAGAGTGGCAGCGAGGATCGCAAGGCCGTGGAGCGTTTGATGGAGCACAAGGTGCGCGTGGTCCAGAGACGCAGTGCCGCCAAGGCGGCCATCGAGCAGCGCAAGAAGGATCAGCTGCTGGCGGTGCCCTTTCCACCCCCGCCGCCCGGCGCCAAGCCCTCGAATGTGGACAAACCGGTGGCGGTGCAGAAGAAGCCACAACTGCGCTACTATCACTTTGATCCTGTCAAGGCGCTGATATTCAGATCACGCGAGCGGTTGCTGCGCGTAGGAGGCGGACAACGGCAACGCTTCGATCCCAAGTACATGGCCATGCTGGTCAAGTCGGGCAGGCTGCCGATGCCGCCGTTTATGCGCCATCGCCCGCCGCCACCGCCCGCCCAGGCGGATGCCATGCTCCAGGAGTTCTTCACGCTGCATCCGCCGCCACCGCTGCACCACGTGATGCCGCACTATCTGCGCGGTCCGCCGCCAGCGGTGACAGCAGCAGCTTCAGCGGCATCTCCAGCGGCAGCTCCAGCGACAGCTTTGACTCTGGCGCCAACTTCACAGCCCATCCCAGTGCTGGGTGCTCAGAGTTATCCATGTTTCCCGCTGTCGACTGTGACGCCTGTGCCTGCAGCGGTGCCAGCTCCTTTGTCGCTGCCTCTACCTGTGCCGCTGCCGCTGCCTCTTCCTCTGCCACTGCCACTCGCACTGCCTGGCACTCCGCCATTGACTTCGACGCCGCCTCCGACATACTTTACGCCTCCGCCGTTGCCCACACTATCATCACACTTCAAGGTTCAGCCCGTGGCGACAATGAGAGAGATTATGCCCGTGGATATATTGCAGAAAATTGGTCCGTTGCCCAAAACCCTGGACTTGGATGTCGGTAATCCCGGCCTGGATGAGCCCCCAACCAATGCTGATCTCACCGAAGTCGCGTCAGCTCCAACTCCAGAAACAGCAGCTGGCATAGGAGAAACGCCGCCACAGCAAGAACAACAACTGGAAGCATAATAGAAATAGGGAAATCCCCGAATGCAGTTCAATTTTAAAGATCCTGTTGGGCAATATATACAATATATATACTCGCATGTACTTAGAACCGCCTAGAGAAATATGCAAACTGGACACATCATAACAATTCTAGTTTTAAGTAGTTATTTTTTTAGTAGTCTAAGCATGAAAACTAGACATATTTCTTTTTTTTTAACTGATATTGAAAATGATATCCATAATTTCTATTAATTTGCTCTTTTTCATTTAAATGTTTTACTTTTTGTTATTTTAATAAGCAAAAAACGCATTTATATTTAATTGTTTGATAGATTTGAAAATCTATATGCATTGTGTATTCATCGGTAATAATTTAGTCCTTTGATTTCTACAAGAAAATAAAACATCTGTAAATAGATCGATTCATCTGAATATAAATACTACTTATTATATTGAATCGAATTCCTAGACTAAGTGAAATTCGTAATGTATTTAACAAAAACAAAGAAACAAAAAAGAAAACACAAACAGCTAAACAAATTTGAACTTTATACTAATTTCAACAAATAAACGAAAGTACAGTTGCGTACGTAGAATTATACAAACAAAAACAATACAAATTCTTTAATTAAGCGAATTTTTGTTTGCAGCTTACGTTTCTCATAGCTCTAGCTCAGCGGTGGGCACGCATGGGCTCCGAGAGCTAGTGGCTGCTCTCAATGTTACATCTGCCTATTCGGCGCCTTGAAGTCGCACAAAACACTCGCGAGCAAAATAACAACGTAGGTAGACTCTAATATGGTTTTTGTTGATGTTTTTGTAGTGCTCCCGAATTCAGATTTTGTGCCCACCGCTGCTCTAAATCTTAAGCTAAGCTGAGTTATTTTCTCTATTATTCTCGTTTATAAATTTATTAAGGTTTTTATGAGTATACAATGGTGAACATAAATCATAGCATTATTTATGCAGAGTAATTCGTTTAATTTAAATCTCATCTAGTTAATCCTCTAAACCAGCGGTGGGCACGAAATCTGAATTCGTTAGCATCCGCTGGCTCCCGGAGCCATTGCGTGCCCACCGCTGCCTTAAACCCCTGTATAAGTAACCCTGTAAAAACATCAGCATAGGAATACTACTTATTGTCAACTTATGCTAGCATCTCATGATCAAATCGGATCACTTTATTGCAACTATTTATTGAGCTTGTCCTGGGCAAAAGGACCAATATTAGCGGCGTACGCCATCAGGGCGGGAATCGTGCTCTGTTCGTAGTTTCCGGCAAAGAAATGCTCATGGGGACCGGAGGCAAACACTCCGACATCCTCGGCACCGTGAGTCTCCGTGTTGAGGGGAACCGTCGCCTGGAACTGGAACTCGGGCTGTGTGGTGTCCACATCGGAGAGATCAATGCGACCCTCCTCGCCGTAGGTGTTGGCGAATCCAGGTCCATTGGCGTAGGACAGAATGGTGAAGGGCTTCTCATCGGTGGCCAGATTGGGAGCCAACGAGAATATATTCTGGCGACGATACTGCAATTTTAAAGAATTACAAAGCGAAATATTTTCAATCACGATTTGCGAGTAAATACAAAAACAAAAGAAATCCCTTAGAACAAAATTTACAGACACAAAAAAAATTGAGATTTCAAAAATTAGTTAACATTTTCAATATTATTTACAAAAAATTAGTTCCAATTTGGGGCGTATTAATTTTAAATTCCAAATTACATGCTTCCTAAGTTTTGTTTCAAAATGTTGGTAATTTTTTTCAAATAATAATAAAGTAAAATATTTATAAAATCAGTTTTTCTCAGTTTTTGCCTCTTCAATTACTTTTTTCCTAATTTTAGAATTTCTTTTAATTATATAGTCGAACTTACCTAACTCGATTCACCATCATCCAAAGAAAAGGTTCGAGTTATGGAGATATTCGAATTATAGAGTTATTTTTCTTAAGTTTATTAATTTTACTACCACTCATTTAGCTTGAGTTAGAGAGAAATTCGAGTTATAGAAATTCGAGGTATATTTGGGCATCCTAATTTTTAATCCAAATTTTGAAGTTCTTTCTATTATCAGAGGAAATTTTTATACAGAATCAATAGTAAAGTCTTTTCATTAAAATTCATAAAATTCAAAATTTTAAATAAATTATGTTTGATTTCCACTTTTTCTAATTATTGCTTTTTGAATTTAGTTTTTAAATTTTTTTAAAATATATCTAATTTATTTTGTTTCTATAATTTGATTTCACAAATTTGTTTTTAAAATTGTGCAATCTTTTAAATATTAAAGAAAGTTTTCTTAGTTTTTTCTAATTTTTGCCTTTCCAAATTCTTTTTTTTTTTAAGTTAAATTCCTTTTATTATTATATCTAAATCAGATTTTGGAATACCTATAGAAAATCAAAAGAAAAGGGACAACTTACGGGATAGCCATTGATTGACATGGTGTGCGAGTGATCCGAGGTAACCACAATGAGTGTATCCTCCTCCGAGGTCATTTTGCGCGCCAACTCGACGGCGTTGGCAAACTCCAGTGTTTCCTCCAGTGCCTTGTGTGCCATGGTCGCGTGATGGGCCAAATCGATGCGTCCGCCCTCCACGAAGAGGAAGTAGCCCTCCTCGCTGCGACTCAGCACCTTGATGGCCGCCTCTGTCATCTCGGAGAGGGAGGGTTCGTCCAGCTCGGGGTTGCGCAGGCGATCGCCATTGTACGACATGTGGGTGACATTGAAGAGACCCAGCAGGTAGTCCGTCTTGTCCAGATCGAGATCGTTGAGTCCGGTGCGGGTCCAGACATATTGTGCCTCGGCGCCTTGTTGCTCCTTGTCCGCCTGCCAATCCTTGATCAGATCACGTCCATCTTTGCGCGATCCGGCCACGCCCTCCTCATCCTTCGACTTCTTGTCACGGAAGTAGGCACGCCCACCGCCCATTATGACACGCAAATCCTTGCCCACCGGCCACTCCACCAATTGCCGAGCAATGTCCGTGTTCAGCTCGGCACTGCAGCCATCCTTGGTGATCTTGCCATCGTGCTCCCACTTGCGATCCGCGACATGGGCGTAAACGCCGGCCGGGGAGGCGTGCGTGACACGCGCCGTTGTCACGAGCCCCGCCCACTTGCCCGCCTCCTGGGCCCACTGGGCGATGCTCTCCGTGTGTGTGCTTTTGTCGATTCCTGCCTCGCAATCCTTGCGCTTTACCTGTGGGTTTGTCGATAAATTATCGTTTATCGATTAATTATCGAAATATCGATTTGTGTATATATTTTAATATATTGCATGTTATCGATAATTATAATACTATGTATCGATATTTTATAGGTATTGACATTTAAAAAAAATATCGACACCTGTATATTTTTTAATGCTGCCAATGATGAGCAATAGTTTCCTGCTTAGCAATCCTTGCGCTTCACCAGTAGGTTTATCGATAAATTATCGATTTATATATTAATGGTCTATGCATCGATAAATATCTATTTTTTATATTGCTGTATTTTTATATCGATAAGTATTGTTTTGCGATTATGTTTGATATCGATAATTATAATACTAAACTTTGACATATTATCGGTATTAATATTTTCAAAAAATATCGACACCTGTATATTTTTCAATGCTGTTAATTAATTTCTGATCATATATATTTGTATATCGATGATAGCAGTAATGACGATAACAGCGATAATTATCGATATATTATCGGTATTCGCATAGTCACCTGAGCACTGACGCCAATGGTGCCATAGTTGGCCTTGACACCACTGAGATACGCGGTCGCCGTGCTGGCCGAGTCCGGAGTACGTTCATCCACCGCATAGGTCTTGGACAGACCCACGTAGGGGAACTTCTCGAAGGAGACCTGCCTGTTGCTGTCGCCCATGAAATTGCGCGTCGCCGCAATCGTGTGAATGGACATGCCATCCCCGAGGAAGAGTATCACATTCTTGGCCCGGTTCTCGTTCAGTTTCTTGTGCTGCTCGAGCTTTTCCGCAATTATGGATTGCGCCTTGTCGTGCCAGAACTTGGTGTCCAACTCCTCATCCAGTTCGGTGTAGGCACGAGATTTTGGCAGCTTGGGATGTTGTTCTGTGCAGGAAGAGGGAGACGGGGCAGATCTTTAAGGGGGTTCTTTAACTGAAGGAACTCTCCTAAGAATCCCTCTTAACTCCTTTCCTTCAACCAACTAAATTACTATTGGTAAATAATATTAATTATTATTAACTCCAAATTCCTTATTAAATTGAGTTATAAATCTTACAAGGGATTTTCTAAGTGGATCTTAACTAAGGAAAATTGTTAATAAAGAAAGTAAAAAATTAAGAAAAACTGAAACTGTTGTTTTATTTATCACGGTTAATTAAATTAGAAATATTTATAGTTTTTTTGGAAGATAATTTCACGACAAAAAAAAGAGTTGTTGATCAATTTGAAGTTATGAGTTCCTCTTGAATATCCAAAACATATTCAAGAGGAATTCAGAAGAAGCCATTTCGAAGTTCCACTAAAAAAATGTGCAAGGCGCAAAAAATGATAGTACATATTACTTAATGTACTCGTAATATATGGGATAATACTTGGATTTATTAAATTAATAATTAAGGCAATTCAAAAAAAGATTAATGACGTAAAGGAGAATTAAAAAAGATTCAAAGAAAAAAGTATCAGCTGCTAAATGTTTTATTTAATTAATCCTAAAAGCTTTGACAAAAAAGAAATCCCACTTTTGATTTTGTCATAAAATTTCATTAAAGCGTTCACCAGAAGCCCATCAACAAATTTATTGATTTTTGATAAATGATTACTGCTTGATTCGTTGTGGTGTCTGTCGAATTTATAATCATGACAATTGAATTGCTTTGTTTACTTAAATTCAATGAACAAAGTGTGTTTAGTACTATTTAACAGCCATAAAATATTCTTTGTACGATTAGACTTGATTTACCATTGTATTTATTTTAGGGACTTTTTCAGATTCTATTTAACAAGAACTTGTTGAACGGATAATTAGCTGCGAGTTCCCTTTATAGTATGTGATCTTTGTACAAAAGAATGATCAATTAAAGAAACGAAGATCATTTTATGTTTTGATTCACAATGATGAGATTGCGAAGTAGAGATATCATATATACAATATTAAACTTACGAGCTATTTTAGACTTTGATTTCAAATAAAGAAAGACTTGAAATTATATACTTCTATTTAGAATTTTAGAGTGGAAAATTAAGGAATTTAGACATTTGCTTTCATTTCTATACATATATAAAAATAAAATTTACACCAAGCCGTTAATTAAAATCGTGCAAAATTCTCGTGACACATTAATTTTCTTGTATCAAAATTGTTCGCAGAAGTGAATTGTGCTTTTATTTAAAAGAATAATAATAGTGAATAATAATAAAAGTAAAACTAAAGAAAAATAACAAATTTTGATCTTTTAAATAAATTTAATTCATTTGGTGCAATCAAAATGTGTTTTAGCTTCAATTTGTAACGAAATCAATATTGAGTGTCCTGAAAATCCGTGAAAGGAATGAAAATATCAAATCCTGTAAATCTAGAATATTTGTAAATCATATGAACAACATATGCTTAAAAAATTATAGACAAATTTTCAGTATTTTAGCCTAGTGCCTGAATGGATTATAGGAGTTAGCATAAAAAAGTCTAGAATTGAATTCAAAATTCAACCAATGTTTCGTGAATTAAAATTTCATAAAAATAGAGAAGATATTTCAAAATTGATGGAATTTAAGAAGATCAGAAATTTTAAAGAATTCAAATAAGTTACAGAATCTAGGGATGGATCATCTGTTTTTCTCTGATTCTCGCTCTCTCTCCCTCCCTCTCTTGAATAAAATGATTTGTAGGTATCCTAAAATATAATTAAAATTGGGAATCCGATTTTCTTTCTTTAACAAACTATAGTTATAGATTGTGATGATAAGTTATTCATAAAGAGAATCATAATCATTTTTACATCCTGACCAAGTTTGGTCAAAGTCGGATGACTATATCATATAGCTGCCATAGGAACAATCGGATGAAAAACTCTGTTTTTGTATGAGATATCCTAACAAAACTCTTCTTGCTAAGTTTGGACATTTTCCCCAAATTTGGCTTTTTCCCGCCAAATTTAGGTATTTAACTTTAAGCAAAGTCCAATTACATGCGAAAACAGTAAAATATTAAAGTTAAATAGTTCAGTTTTTTACAAAAAATGTTATATAAATTTGTGAATTTGCGAGTAAAGCGAGCTGGGGGTCGGCGAGCGAAGCGATCAGAGGGCAGAGCCCCCTAGTTCGATATAAAGAAAGCTACGAATAAAGTCTGTCATAAAGATAATCCTAATCTCTGACACCTGTGCTCCATTCCCCCATCCCTCAAATTTCCCCCTTATCGCTTTTTTTTCCGCTTATCGCTTACCATGCTCCAGATCATCGGTAAGATCCGCCCAGGCCGAAGACGTCCACAAATTCAGGGCCATAATGCAGCCGACGATAATCCAATTTTTGGACGACTTTCTCGACATTTTCTTAAAAATTTCGTTAATTATTTTAAGGAATGGTTTCAATCCGTCCGACGTCTGCTGTTCGACTGTTTCATAAACTGGAATCCAACCAGGTTAAATAGCCGCAAGTGTCGCTTATCTGGCCCATAGTCCGTAATCCCCTCTGTAAATCAAATGTTATTGTGATTTGTTCGAATCTCGAGTGTCGATCGCACGAATCTCAAGTGCCAAGTGCAACTGGAAAGGCCATAAATTCAGAGGTAGCCTCGACGCTATCGACGCCGCACACACGTCGGTTATAAAGCCCCCAATCAGTTGGCGAATTTCGAGCAGTATACACTTGACTGTCGTCAAGTACACAACTCTAAATGTGGACACTGAAATTTCTAAGCCTCTTGCTCCTGGCAGCAACGGTCTGGTCGGGCGCTGTGCCCGGCCAGCCGCCACTGGACGACGATGACGACATGCATCCGGATCTTCAGCAAATCAATCGCCGAACTGCACGAGGCCTTAAGAAAGAGAAGACTCAGGAATATTGGCTCACAGCCAGCAAGGAGCACATCCTGGAGAAACTCGAGTATGTGCGGAATGAGAAGAAGGCCAAGAATATCATATTGTTCCTGGGCGATGGCATGGGATTGGCCACATTGGCTGCCGCCCGGAATTACATAGGCGGCGAGGAGAAGAAGCTCAGCTTTGAGAAATTCCCCTACACGGGTCTCTCCAAGACCTATTGTGTGGACAAGATTGTGCCCGACTCGGCGTCGACTTCCACCTCGTATCTGTGTGGCGTCAAGGCCAACTATGGCACTATTGGCGTGAATGCGAAGGTAATATTTTAAAAACATATAGAATTTTTTAAAACATATAAATATATAGCGATAATCGTGCCTGTTCCGAAAACGAATCGAAATGCCACAAAAGAATTTGATTGCTGTTCCGAATTCCGAAAATCTACAACAATTGTCGTTTTCAGAACTACTTCAAGTTTAAACAGTTGAAGTATTTTTTAAAAGAACTTTTTTAAAAGCATCTACAAAATATTTTATAAAAGACGAAACCGAGCTGTTCTGCATCCCACTTAAATTTTTGTTATCGCTACCAACTCTCGCAATCGAAAGCTTCAATTGAATAACAAAAATCGAACAACGAAGTTTTAGTCTAATTTACCTTCTATCTGCTATATTCCACCTGAAATACTTAAAATGAATTTTCGAAACATTTTCGAAACCGACTTCGAAAAGTAAAAACAAGCCCATTTGGATGGGAATTGGGAACAGCAAATAGTAAATCGTTCGTTTTCGTTTTGTTTTTGCATTTTGAAAACATTCGAAATTCGGAACAGGCCTGAATATATCGATTTATTGTCATAATTATCGATAAAAATATATGATCACACATTTATCTTTAGCACCACTGGTGACAATGCTTTTAAAATAGCAATACCGATAGTTAAAATAATAGATAAGTGGGTATATCGATAACTATCGTAATTATTATCATCATCGTCTTTAGCAACACTGGTGCCAATGTTTTTATAATATCAACAACTACAATGTGTCGATAAAAGTTAATCGATACATCGATCTATCGATTATTGTAGTAATTATTATAATCATTCAACGTTATCACCAGTGACTATACCAGCAATACCGATAATAATCGATAACATTGATCGATAAATTGATCGATAAGTATCGCCACTTACCGTTATTTAAATACAACACCATAACATCGAAATCTATATTAATCGATAAATCCCTGCTCAGGTGAAAAGAGGCGACTGCCTGGCCATGGCCAACACCACAAATCATGTGTTCTCCGTCGCCAAATGGGCCATGGATGCGGGCAAAGCGGCGGGATTCGTGACCACGACGAGAGTGACCCATGCGTCGCCCTCCGGTAATTATGCCCACACCGCGGATCGCGAGTGGGAGAACAATGCGGTGCTCGAGGAGGCTTGCGGGGATCAGGCGGATCAACTGGATGACATTGCCGTTCAGCTGATCCACGGTGAAGTGGGCCGGAAACTGAAGGTGATGCTCGGCGGCGGCAGACGCAATTTCTATGACCAGGAGCTGTACAAAAACGGACGACGCACCGATGGACGGGATCTGGTTGCGGAATTCGAGTCGCTGTCCGAGGGCAACAAGTACGTGAAGAATCGCAAGAATCTGCTCAAGGTGGATGCCAGCAAAACGGACAGGCTGCTGGGACTGTTTAGCAAAAGTCATTTGCACTATCATCTGGAGCAGCTGGCGGATGAGGAGAACAGCGAACCGACGCTCGAGGAGATGACCGAGAAGGCCATTGAAATGCTGGAGCAGGAGAAGAACGGCTACTTCCTCTTTGTCGAGGGCGGCAAGATCGACATCAGTCATCACGATACCATGGCCAGAATTGCGCTCGACGAGACCGCCGAGTTCTCCAAGGCCATCCAGCTGGCCCGCAAGCTGACCAGCAAGAAGGACACCCTGATTGTGGTCACCTCGGATCATTCGCACACGTTCAGTGTGGGCGGCTATCAGCCCCGAGGCAGCGACATCTTCGGCGGTGCCAAGTCGGAGGGCACCGATGGCAAGTCCTATCTGGCCCTGAGCTATGCCAACGGCAAGAGCTTCGACAGCTTCTATGATACGGAACACCATGAGCGCGTCGATCCCCTCGCGCTGCTCTCTGACGACGCCGCCCAGCTGTTTCCGGCCACGGCGCCGCTGGAGTCGGAGACTCATGGCGGCGAGGATGTCGGCGTCTTTGCCTCGGGTCCCTGGGCACATCTCTTCACTGGCGTCTACGAGCAGAATACGATTCCACATCTGCTCGCCTTTGCCGCCTGCGTTGGGGACGGTCAAACGGCCTGTGATTGATTGATTGATTGATTGATATCTTATTTTAAATTTAATTAAAAACTCGCACTCTTCTCGAGGCGACTGCAAAACGATTTATGGTCAGACAACCTGTGATTGATGGATGGATTGATTGATTGATTGATCAATCTCTTATTTTTTAATTTAATAAAACACTCGCACTCTCTTTTTAAAAACGATTGCAAAACGATTCTCGGTCAAAGGGACTGTGACTGATTGATTGATGGATTGATTGATATCTTTTTGGAAATTTATTAAAAAACAGACGGCCTGTGATTGATTGACCGATGGATTGATTGATCGATTGATATCTTATTTTAAATTTAATTAAAAACTCGCACTCTTCTCGAGGCGACTGCAAAACGATTTATGGTCAGACAGCCTGTGATTGATGGATGGATTGATTGATTGATTAATCAATCTATTATTTTTTAATTTAATAAAACACTCGCACTCTTTGTTTAAAAGCGATTGAAAAACGATTCTCGGTCAAAGGGCCTGTGACTGATTGATTGATGGATTGATTGACTGATATCTTACTTAAAATTTAATTAAAAACTCGCACCCTTTTGAGGCCCCTGCAAAACGATTCTCGGTCAAAGGGACTGTGACTGATTGATTGTTGGATGGATTGATTGATATCTCGTACTCTTCTCGAGACGGCAAAACAATTGATGGACAGACAGCCTGGGATTTTTGGACGGATTCATTGATTGATCAATCTTTTATTTTTCACTTTAATAAAAAACTTGCACTCTTTTTTTAAACGCGTCTGCAAAACGATTCTAGGTCAAACGACCTGTGATTGATTGATTAATGGATTGATTGATTGATTACACAACAATTGACCAAATGTAGTTTTGCAAATGAATTTTCAAAAAAAATATCATTAAAACGGATTATTCAAAACTAAACATATCTATATATATAACACTCTTTGTCAGGACTGACTGACAATCATTATGTAGGCCAAACGGTCAAGCCTTGAAAGCTGAAATTTTCACACAACTTCGATGGGATTTCATTTATAATATTTATCTATAAAATAAAAAATATCAATCAGAAAAAAAAGTTCATAGTTTATTTATATTCATTTTAATTAAGTTGTTAATGATCTATGTATAAAATAAAGGATTATTTAGTTTTTGGAAACTACTAAACAAAAGTTTATGGTGTTGCAATTTTTTTTTTAATAATTTGTTGAATAATCTTTATAAGTAAATATTTTAATCTATATATTCTGAAACAGAATAATTTAATAGTTTAAGTGAGTAGTAAGTAGTAGGAAGATAGTTTCACACCAAAAACGAAAAGTTTTTGATCAATCTAAAGATGACAATTATAGAATTACTTAATATAAAATACTATATAATACTTGGATTTATTAAACTAATAACTTAAGGGAATTAAACACAAATGTCATGCGATTAGATACAAAGTTGTTTATTTTCAATTCGAAAAAAGATTAACAAAGTGAAAGAGTATTAAAAAAAAGGCAAGCTGCCGATAACGATATGACTACTGATATATATAGTTCAATATACCGACTGACATTTGATTAGCAATAGAAAGTTGTTTATTTTCATTTTGACAAGTTTAATCACACTCACAATCCCAATCATATCTCAAATTGTCTGTCGAATTTACAATCATGACAATTTAATTGCTTTGTTCACTTATATTTAATCAATGAACAAAGCGAGTACTACTTATATTATTTAACTGCCTTAAAATATTCTTTGTACGATTATACTTGATTTATCATTGCATTTATTTTAGGGACTATTTATTTAACAATGTTGTTCAAGAACTTGTTGATCGGATTATTAACTACGAGTTCCCTTTAAAAGTGATCTTTGTTTAAAAAAAGATTCAAGAAATAAAACTGAAAGATCAAGATTAAAAAACAGAAGATCATTTTGTTTGATTCAGAATGACAAGAGTGGGAAGTACAGATATTGTAAATATAATCTTAAAATTTTATTCAAATAAAGAGAGTCTTGAAATTATATCGATCTATTTAGAATTTTAGAGTGAAAAATTAAAGAATTTACCAGTCAATGTATTTACTATAATTTTTGTGAATCTCGAATCTCCAATCTGAAAGTGATAGGCTCTAAAAATTTGTAATATAAATGCAACCATTAATTTCGGATCAAGTTTATTGGAAGTAATCAAAAAGTTATTCTAAAATTTCCTAGAATGGTATCTGATAAGACAAATCTGCTGTATTTTTTAATCTCTTTTTGATTTTATATCAAAGTTGAAAATTATAGACTTGTAGATCCGATGAATGACGCATATGAGCATATGACGCATATAAAAGTAATGCTATCGTTATCAAGCTGTCTTTTCTGAAGAAAACTGAAATTGCAGATAGAAAGCTAGACTTTCTACTCAACTTTTTAAAAGAAAGTATTTCTTTCTTTGCAGAGAGGAAAAGAAATTGCGATTCCGGAATGATATCAATCAGAATTTTGATAATTTCGGACTTTCTTAATTCAAGAATCAAAATTTTCTTCTCCGAAAATTTGAAGAAATTAATCAGGCCAGTTCCGAATTTCGAACGTTTTCAAAAAGTAAAAACGACACGAAAACGAACGTTTTACTTTTTGCTCTACCCAATTTCGATCGAAACGGGCTTGTTTTTACTTTTCGAGCTCGGTTTCGAAAAAGTTTCGAAAATTTATTTCAGGTTGAATATAGCAGATAGAAGATAAATTAGACTAAAATTTTGTTGTCGAATTTTGTTATTCAATTGAAGCTTTCGATTGCGAGAGTTGGTAGCGATAACAAAAATTTAAGTGGAATTCAGAACAGCTCGGTTTTGTTTTTTATAAAATATTTTATAGTATTTTAAAAAATACTTCAACTGTTTAAACTTGAAGTTGTGATGTTAATCGATTCTTAAAATGTTCAACATTATAATTTTCAGTTTATAATTTTAGGTATTTATTTTAATAATGCTTTAAATCAGCGGTGGGCACGCAATGGCTCCGGGAGCCAGCGGCTGCTAACGAATTGAGATTTCGTGCCCAACGCTGCTTTAAATGGCATTTATTTTCAAATCCGACGACTCTACAGCAGGCGTTTTGAAAACGACAATTGTTGTAGATTTTCGGAATTCGGAACAGCAATCAACTCGTTTTGTGGCATTTCGACTCGTTTACGGAATTCGGAACAGGCCCGATTAGTTTTCAACTTGACTTGTTTTTTTTAAGTGTACGCACGCTGTAAAAATAAATGTTTCTTTTGCCAAATATTGTTGAGATTGAGTGGAGATAATGTCAAGATTGTTAGGAATTATCAGTGCGTGTTTTATTTATTATAATAACAGTGTGTTGTTGGGTTTACTCAGGATTCCGTCTAGAGAATGACGGCATAACGTTGATCGTTGTTGTTGTTGTTATTGTTGGTTGTTGTTGTCGCTGGTTGAATCAGAGAGGCGTACTTATCCCTCAAATCGACCAGGGCACGCTGAAAGTTGTCCATGGAGTTGCCCAGCTGATTGGTGTTGGTCTGATCCGCGGAGGATCCGCTGGGTTCACCCAGGAGCAGAATACGCCGCCAGTCGTTGGCATCCGAAAGGCCACGCAATGTTTCCTTGCGCGATTCGATGTTGGCGAACATGGTCTCATCCAGTCCCTCCGGCTGATCGTCGGGCGTGGGCGGAGTGGCGCCGGGTCGGTTAATCCCTGGTGGTGTTATGCCCGTCATGGTCGCAGCCGTGGGCACCGCCGCCGCCTGTTGGGCCAGCAAATCGTGCAGATTGTGGGGCAGCAGCTCGTTGAGACTATCCCGAGGATTCTCGATGCGCACCAGTTGTCCGTCGGCCGTGATGCGGAACAGCTGAGCACGTCCATTGATCCCGGATGGTATGATGATAATGTTGCCAATGGCCGAGGCAATGCCCTGGCCTGAAACTCCGCCAGGTCCACCAAAGTTGCCGCCTCCCAGCACTGGTCCACCAATGCCACCAAAGCCACCACTACCACCAGCACCAGGACCTGGTCCAAAGGGACACGGAAAACAGTAGCCAGGTGGTCCAGGCGGACCTGGCAGGCCTCTGGGTCCCATTATGGGCGGATTAAACGGCGGTATGGGATAGCCCGGATAACCGGGATAACCCGGCCAAAGGCCACCGCCACCGCCACCAACAGGGCTGCCTGGAGGACCACGTGGGCCAGGCGGACCCGGAGGACCTGGCTCACAATTGCAGTTCAACAAGGAGGCATTGATCGAGCTGCAAAGACCTGAAGAAGCGGAGGCACAAAAAGGATTTGCAGGATTCGGTTAAAGTTTTGTTCTCGACGTATTCTTTCAAAATAAAAATCTTAGTTTGAATTAAAAAGTTTAAGTTTTCTCTTAATTTTGTTTTTCTTTAACTTAAAAAAATTTAAACAAAATTCTTGAACCTGGTATATTTTTAGTTTTCTTGTTTTTCTAAATCCTTACTAGCTAAAAACGTTTTGTTCTCGACGCAGTTTTGAAATTAAAACACTAAAAAAATCAATTAAAACTGCATTTACAAAAAAAACTAATAAATAAATTTTATTAATAAATTAAAATATGCAAGCAGGCTTAAAAAGTATTTAAAATTCAAGAAATTTTTTGAAATTTTCTCAAAATTTTTTTTTCTTTACCAAATAAAGGACAATATTCTTGAAACTGGTCTATATTTAATTCTCTGTTTTTCAGAGTATAGTTAGTTTTTAATAAAGATAGCAGTTTTAATTAATAAGCTTAAAATATGCACCTAGAAAAAGAGCTTGAAATTTTGGAAATTTTCTCTTAGTTTTGTTTTTCTTTAACTTAAAAAAACTTAAACAAAATTCTTGAAACTGGTATATTTTTAGTTTTTTTTTTTTAAATCCCTACTAGTTAAAAACGTTTTGATCTCGACGCAGTTTTGAAATTAAAACACTTAGAAAATCAACTAAAATCGCATTTACAAATAAAACTAATAAATAAATTTATTTAATAAATAAAAACCAGGCTCAAAAAATATTTAAAATTAAAGAAATTATTTCTTGACCAAAAAAAAAGTGCTAAATTTTTTTAATTCTCTGTTTTTGTAAGTATCCTTACAACTTACCCAACAACAACACGGCTAGTAAACTATATGATCCCATCTTAAGTTGTTGTGAACTATTCCAATAGCAAGCACAGACTGAGTTGAGCTCAGGCCAAGATCTTAGCCTTTTATATAAGCCACAAATATTAAAGACAGACAATCGTATTGGACTATTTTTAATGATATTCGGTGCAAGGCATTTTCCATGTGCATACGAAATGAGATGGAAGAACGCAGCTAACTGTGCTTTCATCAGATAAAAGACGAAAACTCAAGAACCAATCAGTGTTGTCCGCACTGTTGCTTTTTCCCACCAAGTCTGGCTTTTTATTCCCCTAACTTAAAAACTAAGTAAAAGGGGATATTGTATTCGTTGCAATGTATGTAACAGGGAGAAGGAAGCTTCTCCGACCCTATAAAGTATATTTATTATTCTTGATATTCTAAATAATTTATTTTTTATCCTAACGACAAATAATTTATATTTAATATAATATTTTTACAGAGCACTTAAATTTTTGAATTTAGTAAATCAATTTCTTGAAAATAAAACAGAATTTTTTAAAATTATGATGATTATGATTATTATAATTATATTATTATTATATTATATTATTATTATATTCGACAAAATTTTAAATAGAAAACATAAAAAAAACATCGGATTTTTTTCAGATTTTGCTGGCTGAAAATGTAGCTTTTTTTGGAGCCAAACAAGTTGACAACACTGAAAACGATGCTGTGGGTTGTGCCAGCATCATCATCATGCTAAAGTCGGCCCATGAATTAGGTCAATCTGCGGACGATCGCAAGTCATGTCACTCATTTCGTGTCAATCAGCCTATAAAATTTGTTCAAGTCTCGATGTTTATTACCCGCATGGAGCAAGAAAAAGCAAACTTGGGCTTTGATTATGAATGAAATCGATAGAGGAGACACCTTTCCACACATTTAAACACCACGATACAAAGATTCTATGTTTGGTAATCAAATGTCAAATAAAAACTATTTTTAAGCGCCGTTATAAATGTCGTCCGTACATACAAATAGTTAAATTAGGGAAAATATTTAAGAAAAACAAGAAAATCCGATCGAACTTTTCATTTGCATAAATTAAGAAAAGAATAAAACGAATTGGAACACGCATGGAATTTATAGTCGTGTTTTCCCATACTCAAGAGCTCTTCACTTTTGAGCTCTAATCGAATGCTACCATGACAAAGTCCCCAACACGCGTCATTACTTTATCTTGAGTGGCATTTCGAGTTGAGTTCCACTGGAAGTGGACTTGAACTTGACATTTGCTTTGCAAAAGAAAAAGTGTTTCGGGAAGGTAATGTGGAAAAGTACTCGAAATTTAATAGCAATCAATAGTAAGTAATGAGATTCCGTAACAAGTTTTTTTTTTCTAATTTTATTCTTATGTTTATGTTTTTCATACATAATTTTTCTCACGATAATAGGTAAAAATTTTTGTCACTAGGCACATTGAGCTAAATTTTTCATACCTAATAAATAGTACTTTTTTGGGCAGTGTCAGTGACAAACATTTCTTTTCTAATAATTCATGTGTAAAATTTAATATATTCGTCACAAAATTAGATATCAGAAATTTTGGGACATGAAAATGTTTTCGTCACTAGACTTTTACCTCGTAAAGAGGTTTTTTTTACAAGATTTCAGAAATTTTAACAATTGCAATTTGCAATATTTTTTGACAAGCAAAAACAAATTGTCTGACAAAACTAGTACCCTTTAATAACACAAATGCCAAGCGCAAAAGTCTATCAGCACTCTCAAACTCTGGCTGCTATGACACTTTTTTGCTGCTGTCCTATTTCAATGCAAAGTAAAACGTATATATTCTGTTAATCTTCCAAACCCATTAGTAAAATTTTGTGTCATATATGAAATTTTACAATCTACAACATATTGATAATTAAAAAAATCGTTAGCGGCGTTTTCTCAAAAACCGCCAAAATGTGGAGGAAAATACTTTATTTCACCTGTAGCTGTTTACCTGTTTACTTAAAAAACACTATGAAGGTATGCCTAAGATCTCTTCAAAATACCTTTTCAACGAAAAAATTTAACGAATTTAAATTTGGATGCAGAATGTATTAAGGGTCCAAATCAGCGATGGGCACACATGGGCTCCAGGAGCCAGCGGCAGCTCTCAACTTTATAGACCTTTTTTTAGCTCGCAGATTTCGGTGATCGACAAAATAGGTAGACACACTTTAATAGGATTGAGGTTTTTGATATTGCTGTAGTTTTTGTTGTAGTGCTCCCGAATTCAGATTTCGTGCCCACCGCTGGTCCAAATCATGATCAAAATACGAAATTATTTAATATTTTGTGAAACCGTGATACTATTGTAGTTCTCTATATAAAAATTAATAAATATAAATATAAGCTTTTCTACTTGCCTCGTAGCATTACATTATTCAAGAGAGTCACATTTACAGTGTAATTTATCGTTTTCAATTAATTACTTATTACGTTTTCAATGAGATTACATACTCTTGCACCTTTTTGCTGCCTCCGACAAGAGAAAACACATTTTAATTAGCTGTAGTAGTATTTTGATAGAGATTCCGCAATACCTGGAAACGATCTTTCTTAACGATAAGAAATATTAAATGTTTTTTTGTTTTAAAAGCATGATTTTGGTTTTATATGTTGACTTTATTCATTAAATAATTATCGACTATTGCTAATCAGCACATTTCTGCGTTCTTCCTTTGTTTATAAACATAATTGGCGCAAAACACAATTTGAAGTCACATTTTGTCATTTGCATGTCTGCGATTTGATAAGTTGATAAGTTGTTTCCAGGCATACATAAGTATTTGACAATGTTTCAATATGTACTCGTATTACACTCACACACATACATATACATATAGATATACATATATAGATATATATATATATATACACACACACAAAGTTCAAATCAGATCAGCTGGCGACTGTTTGGTATCATTGCGACATATTGAGAGTTGGGATTCAGTTTCAATTTTGAGGGATATTCATAAAAAATGAGGATAGATCGAAAGGAATACAATAGATATACATACATATAAATATATATAAACACAAGATGGTTAAACTAAAAAGCCTATGCAATAAATACAATTGTATATGTTTTGGATTGATTTGGATTCTACAGCCGGACTTGATTCTTAGTCTATTTTCACATTGGAATAAATTTTACGCACAAACAGATTCGTGCCCACGTAGCCGACGGTGCCGCAGATGATGCCCAATGCACCACTGAACAGGGCCATGTAGCCAAAGTAGAAGGCCGTTTGGAATAGACCAAACATTCTGCAAAGAAACAAACAGATCATCATGTAATTAAAAGTGATTTAAAGTATACTAACAAACACAAAAAACAATGTAACTAAACACTTGGAAAAAGTTAGAAAACACTAAAATACGAATGGAGAAATGTAACCATAAATAAGAAAATTTAACTAAAAAAACATTAAGAGTACAAAAATTAGAGAACATCTGTTTTATTAATATTATTTAATGATTTTATAAATTTTAAAAACTGACTATTTTATTAAAAATCTATTGTATATTGAAAATATATTTTTTATAAATAGGCTTCAGTGTTGCGAGAACTGTGACATTTAAAATAAACTTGACTTGAAATAAAAATATATTTTAAAAAATTAAAAAGAACTATAACTAAAAGGGATTAAAATCCCAACCGAAACCATAACCTTTAACTGGCAAAGACCGATTGAAATTTAAAACTGTAACTGAAACCGTAACTGAAAAAAAAAAGGATAAATAATTATGTTCTATGAACAGAATGCATTTTTAATTTATTTCTTCTCAATTCTCATTTCCCAATAATATCACTCCTAAATTTGTTTATTTTTTTTTTTTTTTAATTTCGTACTTTCTAGTTTTGCCTAACATTATTTTTGTTCTCAAATTGTGTTAATTTAAATATAATTAAGTTGCACTTACTTGGTCTTGAAGAAGAAGTAGTAAAAGGAGTAGGCATAGACATAAATGGACGTGGATCCGGCTGCCATAAAGCTCGTCCACTGCCACCGATAATCCTCGGCATTGAGCAGGAAATAAGTGCACACAATTGTGACACAAACGGTGACCACAGTCAAGATGGTGAACACAAGCAACATGAAGCCATAGACATAATAGATTTTGTACGCCCAGAACGAGGTGAAGATAAAGTACCTGGAATATATATAGATAAAGCATAACTAGCTAATCCTTATGTACAAATTATAGCACATACATTTCGATGAAAATGGAACCAAAGGGCAGCACGCCGCCCAGCAGCACAATGATCAATGGTTCCATATACCATTTCTTTTCGGGAATGGGCCTCGGCACGGCATTAACGCGACAGGGGAAATCAGGCTGTCCATCCAGATTGCGACCGACGACAGTTCCCACCAGAGTCAAGGGCAAGATGACAAACAGACAGATGCAGGTGACGGCCACCATGGTGCCAAAGGGAATCGCACGCGATGCATGATATCCAATGGCAATAAAGTTGATCAGGAACGCAGTGCCGCAAACGGCAACGGGCACCGTGAACGCGGATGCGAGCATCTGGCGGATCCACAGGCGACCGCCCAGTCGAGCGTAAAGCGAGCCACCAAAATATCCATTAATCGGCGATGTCGCAGCGTACACAAAGATGGCCGTGGACAGCATCGAGCCACGTCTGTGCGCGATAATAAATTAAGAAAACCACAAATGTTATAGGCCAAGTTAACAATTAGATTACGCTCTCCACTCACTCGGTATAAAGTTCGCCCACAATGGCAAACATAATGACGCAAAAGACCACAGAGATGAGTTGATAGCCGGCGCCAACGAGTGCCGAGAAGAGCAGGGCATTGGGAGGTGAGCGGAAGACATCGCCATGGACTTGCTTCCAGCCATACTCATCGCCCAAATCCCTTTCCATGTCATCCACCTCCTCGTCCTTGCTGTAACGCGCATAATCCTTGCGCAGCGTGCGCATCAATATCATGGACACCAAGCCCACCAGGAATATGACCATCATAAAGCTATTGAAGATGCTGAACCAATGTATCTATTGAAGATTGCGAAAGAAACAGATTAATTTATAATACAACGATCAAAAGCACTTCAACTCACTCTGTGTTGAAAGAAATTGGGATCCAGATACTTGTCAAAGCGATTCTTGAAATTAATTTTGCTGGGTTTCCAGTTGACCTCGTAGGAGAACTTGATTTTGGCATCTGCTTTAAGTTCCTCCCTCATTTCCGTGGTCAGTGTGATGTCCACAATCTGTTGGCCATTGTAGCCAATGTCGAACTTCTTGTGCGTGTGTATATAATATTTGCCATCGTTCTCATCCCGTTCGCCAACCTTGCCCCAAATGGGCAGACCATCGATATACATCTGATACCAGTATTCATTCATGACGGCATAGGTAAATGCCTTGACATTCTCCTCGGACAGTTCGACCATGCAAATGACGGTTCTTTGGACATCCGCCTTGAATTCCATCTCGTAGCCGCTGAACTCCAGTTCCACCCCCTGCAACGCCTCGCTGAGCGTCTCATGGTAATGGGAGATGCTCGATTTGCCGCCGCTGCAAAAGGGCAGCGAGAAGTACGCATAGGTTTCCTGTCGATTGTGATAAGGTCCCACCGTGTTCATCCACAACACGACCTCCTCTCGATCATTGTACTGCAAATCGAATTGAAATTGAAATTTGTCTAAAGTGCCAACAAAACACGCACACACACACACAGATACAAATACAAACACATACCTTATGATTGTGCTCGTCTGCCGACACCGACACGTAGCAGCTACTGGAGAGCAGACATAAACAAATTAAAAAGACCTGTGACGTCCCCATTTCGTAGCACTTTGTTGTGGTCTTTAGTTGAGCCTGCTGCTGACCAGTTGGCGTTTCTTTCCAGGGTATATTTGCCTCTTGTTCAAACAAAATGAAAAATTAAACGAAATATTTGTAGAGCTGACTCGATGACTGCTGTTTGGGATTCTTGGCAGTCTATCGATACTTGTATCGATAATGCAAATATTCTTGGTTCTCGCATTGAGAATAATAATGACAGCCCTGGCAGTGTTTTGTGCGATACATTTATCGCACACCTGTGATACTTGAATATATTATTTTGGTTATCGATAATACTGCCCCATTGCAAACTTTTTCAAACTTGTTGAAAGCGATAATGAAAAAGAAAAAAACTAGTACTTGACGAAAATAAATAATTACAAACATATTTTCAATTTATTTTATTGCATTCCCTAAAATCACACAAGTCCAGTATCAGTTGCAATGTTTTCACCAGATCCCATACTAAAAACGAATGGAGAGGGCACATACAGTATGTCAAGTAATTGTTTTGACAAAACACAAATTTTGTTCTACATTTTTAAATATATTTGGACAAAATAATTACTTGACCAACTAGGAGGAATATGACCATCATGAGGCTATTACAAATGCTGAACCAAAGATTACAAAATAAAAAAAGAACAATTATCATTATTTGCAGTGAAAATATATATTTTTATAAAGAAAAAGGAGTTGAAAACAAGAACTTTACATACGCTTTTTAAATATTTTGGAATTTTAGCAAATGAACCTAAAAGTAGCTAGATTTAACGGAAAAACGCTGTTTGTCTTTTTATTTACCCTGAGTTGAATTGCCCAGTTCCTCTTTAAAGAAATTGGGATCCAACAATTCCTTATTCACGAAATTGGGGTCTAAATACTTGTCAAAGCGATTCTGGAAATCAATGTTGCTGGGCTTCCAGTTGACCTCGTAGGAAAACTGGATTTTGGCATCTGCTTTGAGTTCCTCCCTCGTTTCCGTGGTCAGTGTGATGTCCACAATCTGTTGGCCATTGTAGCCAATGTCGAACTTCTTGTGCGTGTGTATATAATATTTGCCATCGTTCTCATCCCGCTTTCCAACCTCGCCCCAAAAGGGCAGACCATCGATGTACATCTGATACCAGTATTCATTCCTTACGGCGTGAGTGAAAGCTTTCAGAATCTGATCCGACAGCTTGGTCATGCAAATAATGATTCTCCCGACATCCGCCTTGAATTTCACCTCGAATCCGCCGTACTTCAGTTCGATGCCCCTAAACGTCGCGTTGCGAGGCTCATGATAACCGCTGCAAAAGGGCAGCGAGAAATATGCATAGGCTTCCTGTCTGTTGTGATAAGGTCCCACTGTGCTCATCCACAACATGACTTCCTCTCCATCATTGTACTAAAAGATGAGTAGAATTTAGTAGTGTTAAACAAATATTAAAAAGTAATATTTTAAATTGTAAATAAAATATAACTAAGTGTATTTGATAAATTAAAACATTAGTCCAAAAAGTACTGGTCGAAATTATCTGTGAACCACTGTACCTTGTGATTGCGCTCGTCTGCCGATACGGTCAAGCAGCAGCAACTGGAGAGCAGACATAAAGAAATTAAAACGAGCTGAGATGCGCACATTGTTTGATTTATAGCTGAGCCTGCTGCTGCCCAGTGGGGCTTTCTTTCCAGAATGTAATTTTTTTTTAACAAAAGGCAACGTAAATTCAACCAAAATTTCCTACTGACCAACCGCCGATTGGAATTCTCTAAGTCTATCGGTACTTGGGTATCGATAGTGGAAATATATTCTCATTGCTAGCATCGATAGAGCGATAAGTTGATAGCATTATTTAAGATATTTGTGCAAAAGCTTTAAACTTTTTTAAAAGAGAAAAATCTTACATAAAAAATTAACTACTTGCAGAAAACTGAGCTAATATATTAAGGAAATTTCTGCTGTGCGTTATCGATAAGTTGAACAACCCTGTTGTGAACTGGTCTTATCGAACTTGTTGAAGAGCGAACAATTTAACAGAAAACTGCATGACAAAAAAAATACCAACGCTGTTTTCAATTAATTTGCATTCCTTAAGTTTAAACAAATCCAGTACAAGCATGAACAACTTGGAGCCGGGTGTTGAGATGTTCGCACCAGAGACCATTCTGAAAACGGATGGAGGAGAGAGCGATGACGCGGCGACAACGAGCAACAACAACAAGAACAACAACAAAAGCGCCAAAGAGGACGAGCTGATATCAATGGAAACGTTGCGAGAATCTCCGGTGCAGTGGCCAGAACGCTTTCCAGGCATGGACGATTTCATGAACATGAGCCATACACCAATACACACGCCGAGCGGCGATTCAAATTTCACTGCTGCCGATTTAGCGAAAATCAACCGTAAGTGCATATGAACATGAGCAAACATGTCCATACAGTGCGTCAAGTCATTATTTTGACAAGGAAAATCTTGAGCTTAATATTTTTAAAAATAGTGAAAAACCATGGATCTGAATATTTGTAACCAGTGTTGCCAACTTTGGTTTGAAAAAAGGCTGTTAGTGAAGGGGAGGACGATTCAACAAAGCTGACATTTTTTTTAAAAAAAGCCATAACTCCTATATTTTCTCAATCTTCCCGAGCGCACAAAGTCAGTTGCTCAGAAAGAAACTGAACAGTTTCATTAGATGTGTATAATTTCATTAATATTGTACTCATTCATCTGATTTTTGTTATCATATAATAATCCCGTTCCTATCATCCGTAGAAATTAATTGGGAGGCTTATGTATGTGTTACGAACCATTTAGAATTCGTAATGAAATATATTTTTCTAATTTTAAGTAGCAAAGTATTGAACTAATTACCTTATATAAAGTACACTGGCAATGTACACTGGTACAATGGCAACCTTAGTAAGGTTTGCCCCCAGAATCCTTATATAAATTGACTTCAATTCAAAATTTTCTATAGTGCTGTGAGTATCTTGCTTTTTATCTTGGCTTTTAATTTGCCATTTTTTTAAGCATTTTCAGAAAATCTGAAAAAACTCATTTCAGCAAAAAAAAAAAGCCAGAATTCCCGCTTTTTGCAAATTTTTGTAGCAAATGTCTTTTGACAAAAGCCAGATTTGACGGAAAATAAGCGAGTCTAGTACCACTAATTCAGTTTAATATTTTTAAAAATATTTAAAACCAGTGAATTTAATATTTGTAACTGCAACTGTAAAAAAAAAAAAATTATAAAAAATAAGTGAAATAATTTTCATTTGCAATATAAGACTTTAATTGTTTTTCATTTGTTTACAGAGTTGGCAACTTTGACGCCCGAGCAGCTAATAGACAAGATTAAGTCGATGCACGACGAGATCTATCAGCTGGGACTGCGCGAATCCAAGGAGATGACACGCGGCAAGCTGCTGGGAATCTTCGATCGCATGGCAACCAAATCGAAGAAGTGAACGATTTATGTGAATTTCAGTTGCCATATTAAGGATAGAATACACATACATATTTATATATACAATTATATATATATGAAAGCATAGCAAGTAGTTGTAAATGTAATGCCTATTTTTATGAATTTCTTTTTTTTTGTAATAAACGTGTTGATAAAAATCAAAAACATTTCTTATCATCAGTGGTGGGCACGCAATGGCTCAGAGAGCCACTGCTGCTTATCATCAGCATCATTATCGATGTCGAATTTTCTTGTTGATGTGTCCGCTTTTCTTGGCCGTCGCACTGGAGCTGGATGTGAGTTTGCTCTTTGTATTGGAGGTTGGAGTTCCTAGCAGTTCCTTGTTGTTGTTGCTGCCACTGTTGTTGTTGTGGCTACTGACGCCGGGAATATTTCCCGCATCATTTCGATGTAACGGCGAATCTGCAAAGTGTAAATTGAATTGAATGAATTTGCCCAAATTAAATTAATATGTACAGTGCATGCAAAACCTGCTTGTTCACTTCTTAAGCTTAGAGATTAGTCTGTTCTTGAATCTTAATCTTCTATTGATTATTGAAATACTAATCCTTCGCCTCGTCCTGCAACTGCAACTGCTTCTTACCCTTGTCATCCTGTGTCTTGATCGTTGTTGCTCCATCGTGTGCGGTTGTTGTGTTCTGATTCATCGACATCTGATTGTCGCTGGAGTCTTCGTTCGTGATGGAATCCGATTCGCTGGCGCGCTCAGCTGAAAATAATATTACAAATTTAAGCAGCCGACACAATGTAAATTTAAATTAAGCATGGTCAGAATACTCCGATCTGGCCGTTTTCCCATATGCCTTGACTACAGCCAAAATACAAAGTAAATTAAAAAAAAATAGGATAAAAAATTTGCCTTGTTTTTCTGTCTTATTTTTTTTTTTAGTATTTTGGCCTTTTTTTCTTGTTTTCTTTGGACGTTTTGTCTTTTTTTTCTAGAAAACATTTGGCATCACTGATTCACAGTTGCCAGACGTAGCACAGCGGCACTGTAAGGCGAATGTAAGCTGTGACAGTCTGTGACGCAGTGTGAACTCGGCATAATTTTCGGCAAATTATTTATCCCTTCGACAGACTTTGGCAATTTTTTCAATTTAAGGTCAACGGAGATTCCATCTGTACAACTCACGATTGCATATCGCCATGGAGGTAATGCTGGATTTGGAGAATAAACGCTCGGCATCCTTGAACTTGCGGTTTCGTTTGTCCGCCTTGGAGTTGGTCGCTTTATTCGAGGTGAGGTAACGTTCCCAGCCTCTGATTATATTGCCGCAGAGCTGTGTGTCCTCCAAATAGGAGCCCTCGAAGGCATAAATCTGTCGCTCCAGGTTGGCCAGTTGTTCCTGTTAACATATTTCAATTCATTTAGCATGCGACTTTTACATAAATCACACGTTTGTTTACCGAAGTCTCTGCTTTTTTTTTGATGAGATCCGCCAATTCACCACGTGTATCCATGGTGCCGCTTTTGGCATTGGAATTCGTTTTGGCCGACTTCTTTGGCTTGTTGTTGGTATTATTTGTGTCATTGGCGCTTTTACTCGTTGGCGAACTCATATTTTATTATTTTATTGCTTAGCTGCGTTTTGTTTATTTATTTTCTGACGATATGTTTCTGAAAGCAAGCGTGGTATATCGATTACAACTCAATATGCTCTGTGGCGGCTGATCGATTACACAATGTTTGCTCAAATGTATACTAGATGGCGCTGGTGTGGATATTTTAAAATGAATTTAGCTGCAGACAACAAATATTGCTTTTTAAATAATTGAAGCTCAACAGCTTTTAGAAGAGATATTTCGAAGATTTAATTTAAATTTACAGTAAAGTCAAGTAGGTCCCACTGTTTGGGCTTTCTCAATTTGTAAATGTATATCGCTTGTCATTTGATACCCTTGAACGGCCTATCGATTACACTAGGTAAAGCGTTGTTTTGCATAACCGCTAACTAGATGGCGCTAGGGTGCCGCGCGCTGTTAATTTTCAAATGTATTTTCGTTACAAACAAAATATATTGCGTTGAATTTAAATAAAATTTAAGAACTTTTACAAGAATTCTTTTGTGGGATGGACTTGACAAATATATATGTAAATATATTGTATAGTCAAATAGGGCCCCGTTGTTTACCTATTTTTTTTGGAGTCTACTTTTGTCTTATTTTGCGAGGCAAGCAATTTGATTACAATGCCCTTTTTAAGATTCATAGATATTTCGAGTGCGTCTGCCATTGACCTTTTCTGTCTGTTATTCCATACGTTTCTTTAATATGCGTGTGTATTTCAAACAAAAGCCACAAGCGCCATTACAACATGATAATGATGATGATGATGATGATGATCATCAGCAGATCATCACTGTGGTTTTCACAGTTTATTGACCCAAGTTCTTTCTAAGCTATTGTCCAAAAAGTTTGTTGAACTGCCGAAAACAAAAATTGAAAAAAAGTGAAGCGTTGCCGGCATCAAATGTTGTTATTGTTGTTGTTGCGCTCCCTTTTACTCTCTTTCTCTTTTACTTTTTACCATTTCGTTGCTTACACACACACACACATACGCACACACATACGCACTTTTTGCTATTTCACGTTTAACAGCTTAACTCTCGTCATATGCGTCGTATGCGTAATTTGATTTCAATGCGTTTTTTTTTGACTGATGCAAAAAAGCCAATTTTACATCATTTAATTTATTGAATCATTGACAAAATCGACTTTAATAAGTTTTAAGAAACTACATTAAATAAATGTCCATAATAAATTTCATTCCTTGGATTCTTATGAAAAATCGTTGAGCCAGTATAAAAATATCTGTTTATTTTCCCAATACATATGTATATGATTTAAATATTAAAAATAATAATTAAAATTTTTATAACAAATTAATTAATTCCATTAATGTAATAAACTGAATATATAATTATGTACATATTTAAAAAAATCTACTGTATTAAGCTTTTAAAATTGCATTTGACTAATGTCTATCAATCATTACAAAGTACATTTCTTTTTTTAAATTCTTATGAATGTTCACATTTTGAAAAAAGTTGATAAAACAAATATCAGTATTTTATTTACCTAATAAAAAAATAAATAAAAATTAAGTTTTTAAAAACAATAAATCATGAATTTTTAAGAAAAATTGACAACACCATTATCGTTATTTTACTTGGTAGAAAAAAATTTACATTTTTTATAACAAAAATTGAATTTATATACATACATAAAAAAATATCAAAATACAGTCGAACTTTCCTAACTCGAATTACGTTTATTGAAAGGAAAGGTTTGAGTTATGAAGATATTCGACTTTTAGAGTCCTTTTTCTTAAGGTTAGTAATTTTAGTTAGAGAGAAATTCGAGTTATAGAAGTTCGAGATATGGAAGTTTTTATTTTAGTATTTTTATAGTACATTTTTTTAGCGAAAAAATAAAACTCACAAAAAATCATTATTTATGATTTTTATTTTTTCGCTCAAATTTAATCATTATCATTATTTTTTGTATACGTATTTTACTCTTTGATTATTTGATGTGAAAAATTTCAATAATCATTGTTTGCGGTCCCTGGTATTCTAGTATATTTTGATATTATTTTGGTTTTTATGCAATTATGTGCAAATATCTTTATCGTAAGATTTATGCATTTGATAGAAATGATATTTGCAAAAATCAGCTTGGATTTTTACATCACAACTTTCTTAGTTTTCATATATGACCATGTTTGGAGCTGCAGACTGAAGACTGCAGAGACTGTAGACTGAAGACTGTAGACTGCAACTTAATCCAGCGCAAGTAGAAAACAAATAATATCGAAAACGGCGACAACATTTAGAAAATGAAATCACAACGAAAATCGAAACAACGAAGACGGCAACGGCCTCTAAAGCAAAGTCTGCTTCCACGTTTGACTGACTGACTGACTGATTGACTGATTGACTGACTGACTGACTGACTGATTGACTTGCAGACTGCCTTCTATGTGTGTCAAAAAACTTTCATTTTATTTAAACAAACACAGACAAGGCGCGGCCTGGGCGACTTAGGAAAAACTTATTTTCATTTGTATTTTCATTTGTATTTCTTATTTTTTTTTTGTAGGCAAACATCTTGCCCCACTGCTCTCCCCCCCACACACACACACTCCAACACTTGCCAATTGACTAGCGAGTTTACAATAATTTTTATGATGAATTGCATGGCCGCGTGTGAAATCTGAAATCTGTTGCGGTGACTGAGGAAAAGTGGAAAACTGCCAGAAAAGTGGAACACAGCTAAAGAAGCGACGACTGCGTAGCCAACAACAACAACACCAGAAACAACAACAACAACAGCACAAACACTCTCGACTAATTAGCTGCGTTTTAGAAATTCAGCAGCAATGAAAACAAAATCGAGTTCAATGCTTGCAACGATGACGTTGTTGTTGTTGTTGTTGTTGCTATTTGTTGTTAGCCACTTGTTGTTTTCCAAGAATCGCACATATGTATGTCCACTGAGAAAAAACATACGAATCTTTTTTCTTTTTAAAAAATGCACCTCAATTTTAAAGAGAATTATTTTCGCTTTATTTACAAAATAATTACAACGTTCAATTTTAAAAATATTAGTTAATATTTTACGTGATTTAAAAAAAATTAGTAAGTAATATTTTAGAAATATAAACTATGCTTAAAAATAAATATCTTTATTTAAAAAAAAGAATAACATTTTAGAAATAATATTTAATTAAAAATAAATTTCAAATTAATCAGAAATATTTATCTTAATTTAAAAAAATATTTAGTTGAACTAAAGATATGTTATTTAATTTGCAAAAATATATTATCAAAATTTGCAAAAAAAATATTAGGATAAATTGTAGAAATAATATTATCTTAATTTATAAATGTTTTGTCTTAAATTAAAGAAAATATATAGAAATTAATTCAAAATATATTAAAAATTTTTCAGAAATATAATCTTATCTTAAGTTACTAAGATATGACTAAGTACTAAATAAATATGTATTAAAAAATATAAAAAAAAATATTCTAGAAATATCTTTCTTAACTTAAGAAAAATAGCCATTATTTAGTCAAAAAATATTTGGAAATATTTATCTTTATTTATAAAAAATATTAAGTTACATTTCTTAAATTTAAAGAAAACTTTAAATTTCTAACAGTGCCAAATAGAAGTCCTTTTTTTTCGAGTGTAATTCGTTGCCATCTTCGGGACGAGGAAGACGCGCTTTCCAACGTGAGTGAAAATTAAGTGTTCAAACATTTTTTTCTCAAAATCGAAAATCTCAAAACAAAAAAATCTTATTTTGAAATTGCCAACAAATGCAAATAAAATGTAAAAAAATTCGCAGTTGATCCAAATGAAATGCAGTAGGTGGGCGGCGGGTCGGGGGGCGTTGCTGGCAGTGACATCATAACAGATTGACTGACAAAGCACACAAATGCACTTGCCATAGTGCACACATACACATGCATATCTTTCTCTCTCTCTCTCTCTCTTTGGGCTTATGCAAAAGCTACTGCACTGCGAGTGCGCCTCTCTTAGCTACGCGCACTGCGCTCTGCTCTGTTGCTCTTTACAATCGCAGCAGCAGCAGCAACAACAATAACAAAAGCTCTAGTTTTTGTTTTTGTGCAAAAATGCCGGAAGAAACTTGATCTTGATTATTTTCTATGCAGTGAACAGCGCTCAGTCGACGCCAATGAGCACAAGCGAGCGAGCGAGATGGAGCGAGAGCGCGAGTGCGCAAAAAGTTCAAGTTGAATGTCGTTGTCGTTGTTGTTGTCGTCGCGGCCATTGCTGCTCACTCGCTCACTGTTGTGCGCTCTCCCTGCCTCTCGCTCTCTCGTTCTCTCTCGCGTTGTGTTTGTTTGTTTGCTTGTGTTCGCATAATGGGGCGTCACAATTTGCACTCTGCTTGTCGTTGTTGTTAATTCTGATTGTTTTTGTGACTCTCTCTGTGTGCGAGTATCAGTGTGTGTGTGCGTGTGTTTGTGTGTGTGTGTTTGTGGGCTCGCATGCATTTTTGTTCTAAGCACTTTGAGCTTTTTTTTTGCATTTTAATTTCTTGTTATTGTTTTTCCCCTTTTTTTTTAGTGGCGTGCATTCGCTTTGAAAACTTTGCGTGGGCATTGAAAATTGATTGAATATTTTTCAATTGTTTAATGTGAACAGTACATAAATGCATATATTTACATATGTTAGTATTGTGTGTGTGGGCATATTTAATATACTCTCGTTGTATCATTTTAATTAATTTAATTACCATTACACACACAAAGTTACACAAAATGTGATGTGACGATATATGACTTTGATATGGAAGACAACTGGGCGTATACACAATATGCAGTACAGTGTGCCAATCAATTCTCTGCAATGCATCTTATTAATTATTATTATTCTAAAGACAATAGGGAAATAAAAATAAAATATTAATAGGTGCATTTTTTATGTCAAACATTTAAACAAGTTTAATTATTAATGGCATGGTTTACAAAATTAGTTGCTTTATTTAAATTGTATCTGATGACATTTAATTTAAATTTTTTGCTCTATTTGAACTATAATATTTTCGATATGTTTTATTTTCTTCTCATCAAAAACAATGAAAATGAAATTTGAAAGTGAAAAAGAAAACCAGAACTGTCAATAAAAATACTTAAAAAATCATTTTCTCATATTTCTGGTGAATTTTCAAAATAACAGAAATGTATACGAATTTAAACAGTTTTCTTTTTAGTTACAGTAGAGCTTCCCTAACTCGAATCATATGGAGATATTCGACTGATAGAGTTCTTTTTCTTAAGTTTATTAATTTTACTGCCACTCATTTAGCTCGAGTTAGAGAGAAATTCGAGTAATAGAAGTTCGAGTTATGGAAGTTCAACTGTAAATTTGAATTTTTTTTTTCATTCTAATCAAAAATACACAAATAATGACTTATTCGAAAAAACGCTAGCTTAGTGGGAAATCGCTAAAAATCGCTAAAATTAAAAGCCCCATAGCATCCAAACGATAGAAGCTACAGATGTGATCTATATATCGTTGGAAGGGCATTTTGAAGGGCTTTTAAGCATAGCTGTAAACTTTGCCAACAATTTTTCGTCACTAGACTTTTACCTCGTAAAGAGGTTTTTTTATAAGATAAAAGTAATAAATTAATCTAAAATTCTTTTATTATTAAGTCTTGTTTCAATTTGTGGCTTCTGATTTTGAAGACTTTTTAATTTTGGTGAATTCTAATCTATACTCTTTTCTATTTCAATATTTTTCATTAGACATTTCAATACTTTTTCCATTTCCCTGACAGTTTTTGAAGACAAATTATTTTGGAAATAAAGCTAAGTACTAATATTTGTCAAGACACTTGAAAACACTTGGAGACTGTTTGATCTTCTCACCTTCTCTCGGAGTGTGAGTTATGTAAGCAACGTTTTAGAGATTTTTTACCCGAGGGTCACCGAACCATCAACATAACTAATTAAAAACACCGACTATTTACCACGAAATGATGGTTGACCAACAAAACAGAGACCCAAAAAAAAAATAAAAACAAAATAAACGAAAAAGAAATGCACCAAAGTTAGGTAAGAGAACTGACCTTAAACAATGCTGCACAGATCCACAGATGATAAAAAAAAAGAAAGACAAACAACAACAATACACACATATACATCCAAAAACATCACAGCAACAACAATAAGCAAAAGACAACAGTAAAGATTCCTTTTCAAGAGACGCAAACACAACATGACAAAAACCAAACGAAAGCCAAGCTCTGAAAATAAGAAAGAGAAAAGCAATCAAAGCGCAGCCCAAATAACAAAAAAAAAAAAGCACAAGAAGCAGCGACGTCGGCAGCAGCAGCAGAGAGCCACAGAATAGTAAAGAGAGCGGAGCGCGAGAGAGAGCGAGAGCGCAGGCGAATGGAGTGCACGAGGCGAATGAACTTTGGAGGCGAATCGTCGTCGTCGCTGGCTGCGTTGGCAAGAAAGTTATGCAACGCAACCAACACACATACACACACACACACACACCATATAGACACACACTAACACATTCATAGAGCTGAGCGCAGCTTTGGCTTTCGGCTTCGGCTCAGCGCGCGAAACAAGTTAACTGTTTATTTCTTCGGCCTCGCTTTTCGAGCTCTTGCATTGAGACAACGACTTTGGCTAGTCGCTGTCTATGTGCGTGTATGTGTGTGTGTGTGTGTGTGTTGTTGTGTCTGCTTGTGTGCGTGAGTCGTTGACTTTGCATAAGTGTGCCAATTTATGAAATGGCGTGGCCTTCAATGCATCAAAGCTGTCGCTGATAAGCGGCATGGCACTGATAACAGCAGCTTTAAAGAGCTAGCGCAATAAAAAACCAAGTGGGAAAGGCTTTAGTGGAGCACCCGACTATAGGATACCCGTTATTTATTTTAATGAATTTTGAAATATTTTTTATTGCATGCTTTAAGGCACTTATATTCTTTAAAAACTTTAATTAGCCATTACCACCTTTCTATTTGTCCGCTCTTGTTACGATTTAGTAGGATGATAGGTAATAATATTATTTATCGATAATTTGTAAAAAATGTCTAATATCTTGAGGCGGAAAGGGCGAAATTGAAAAAATTGATCTGCGTGTGTGGTTTTAGAAGTCTGCGTGCAATTTGGTTGCTCTAGCTCTTATAGTCTTTGAGATCTAGGCCCACACGGAGGCGGAAAGCGGGCGTGGATGTGATCAAAATTTGAAACTTTAAGTTTAAATCTTGATCTGCGTGATGCATAATTGCAACAAATACAAATCCCTGAAAATTTAATTTAGTGAATGGAAAAAAAAATTTTATATTTTCTCTACTTGAATGGGACATATAGAAAACAGGATAAACTTTTGTTTTCAGTTTATATTATCGAAAATTGATCACTTTTGATTTGCATTCAACAAATGAAGAAATAATAATTAAACATGTTCTTGATACTAATAAAAATATGCAAACAAGTCAATAAAAATATAAAAACATTCTCCTTAATCTACATGTAAAAAAATCGTTTAGTCTTCGTATATATTTATACTTATTATTTTATAAATTGTTTTAAGTACGAGTAGATCAAAAAATAAAAAATATTTCTATAAATTTTTTATAACTAATTAATTTTTATATTATTTATTTATTTATTGTCAATCTGAAGGCAGCCAACATAGTATAAATGTCAGTTTAACAACAACAATTTAAAAAACAATATTAATTAAAGTTAAAAGAAAATAATAAAAGTATTTATAATTGTAAAAAAAACCAATATATAAATACAGAATTTTCAACAAATAATTTTAATTATAAATTTTTGTTTCTAGTATTAACTAAATGTAAAAGAAATTTGATTTGAAGTTCTTTTATAAAAGTTAAGCCCGTTCCTTCAATGTCTAAATAAGGTATTAGATAATTATTGAAAAGAAAATTTGACATGAAACGTATAGAAGTTAATGTCAAATTTGTTGCTATGTGTAAAATAGATTTTATGTGTACATTGAAAAAACCCGCACTTATTTTTTTTTTATAATGTTCAATAGTTGAAAGTTCATTATTTAAACTCTTTTGTTTGTATTTAGTAAATATAAAATAATTTTACAGCTAAGAGTCTGTGCTTTTGTTTACAGTTAGAGGCTTTAACTAATGCATTCTAAAGTGCCTGCCAAATTCTGCGGGCCGACATCGCTTTATGCCTCACGAATTTGCCACGTTTAAAACAATTTTTTTTTTCTTCTCTTTTGCTAGTTTTAAATTTGTTGTTGTTGTTTGCACCGTCAGCGTTGCATTCAGCATGCAGCAAACATTACTGTACATTCACCCACTTTTCAAAGTTCAAGCACACACACATACACACACACACACACATACGGAGAGACAAAGAGAAGCGAACGTTTCGCTAGAGAAACAGAAATTGCATTCTAGACGCTGCTGCTGCTGCTGCTGCAAAAAAAAGAAGTTTAGTTGCGCATGCGCAGCGTTTGTTTGTGTGTATTTGTGAGTATCTGTGTCCGTGTGTGTGTGTGTTGCAGTTGCAGTTTTTTGCTGAAGAAAAAAAACTGCTTTCTCTTGAGACCAAAAAATAAATGCAACTCGAGTCTATTCGCAATATTGTGGCAGCATCTAATTAAGAGACCAAACTCATTTCAAACTTGTCCAGAATCCAGCTAAGAACTTGTCAAAATAACATAAATAATACAAAAACAAGTGACATGCGAAAAGTGTGATGGAAATTAGTAATAATTTTATATATTTTATTAACAGATTAAGCTAATTGTTAAATATGATAGACAGTTACTTTTTTTGAAGCTTATTGGGCTGAAATGTTAAAATTGTCTGAAAAGGTGCAAAAATAAATAAATTGAATATAAAAAATAAAATAAAATATTTAAAGAATAATCGATTAAGAAATAAAGTAAAAGAAAATTAACTATGCCGAAGTAATTTATTACTAAAATGTGGAAAGAGGTAAGTACAATATTTAAAAATAAAATATGTATGTAGTGTATAATAAAGAAAATATTATTAAAAGGAAAATTAGACAATAAATCAAATAAATATTTTAATGAGTAATCAAATCAATATGCATTAAGAAATAAAATAAAACAAAATAAACTATTCAAATGAACGAATGAACAATGAACAAAATTATAAAATGTTGAAAATGAGTGAGTAAAAAGTACCTAAGAATTATATATACAAAAAACCTTTTTGTTTTAATTTTATCAATAAATTCAAAATTTAATTGCATATAAAAATGTGTTTATTTGAGCTCAAAAAAATATGGCAAGTTCTCAATTATATGAAATATACAAAAATATTGTGTGGATTGCATTTAATTAAATATGTTTAAACACTTCAACAATGTGTGGGTCGTAAACTTTTTGTGGATTGCATTTAGCATTCACAAAACAATCTTAACTCTCATTTAATTTACATAAATTAATTTCTTTAGGGGATAAATAAGATTCTCAATCTCCAACTAAAAACAGTTTTGTGGATCGCATTGAAATAGCATACACAACATCCACAACAAAACAAACAAGTTGCCAAATCAGCGCAAATCAATTGCCAATTTTTTGTTGCCACCTGGCGCGTCTATTAAATTTATCTGTCTATCAATGCAACAGAATTTGAGCCAAGTTAAGAAGCAAAAAGTGGCAAATAGTAAAGACTAATGTATGTGAGTGTGTGTGTGAGAGAGAGAGAGAGAATGTACTGTTATAATGAACTTCAGCATTTCACTTAGTGCACAGTTCGTTCTAAGCACACAGAGAAAATTTCGATAAAGTTTTCCTTCAACTTGAATTTAAAGTTGATTTGATTTCAAATTGAAAGTAAATTCATTAAAAACTTAATTTTATTTAAAATTTAATTAAAAACTTAATGTGAAATAGTTTTTTTTGTTTTTTGTAAATTTTAAATATTATTAATCATTTCAGAATTAAGTTTTAGTTAACTTGAGGTCTAGTATGTCTATAAGACAACCAACAAAACAAAAAAAAACAAAATAAAAAAAAAACAAACAAACTTTTTTTATTAATCAATTCAGTTCATTCATTTAAACATTTTATAATTTTTTAAACATCTATAGATTTTTACACGTTTAAATTTAAATTTATGAATAAATAAATAAATCAATAATAAATGAAATAAAAAAATAAATTAATAAATGAATAAGTAAATAAATAGTTAAAGAAATAACTGAATAAAAAAATAAATTAATAAATAAAAAAGTAAATGAACAATTAAATAAATAAATAAAAATCAATTATGACTTTTATTATGTCTGCCATGATTATTTCTCCAAGTATAGCTGTGCTTACTGCCTCGTCGCATGTTGCATGTTGTTGTTGTAGTTGTTGCACACTCTCTGGCCATGCAAAAAGCACCGTTAGGCGAATGTTTATTATGCTCCTGTTACAGCATACAAATAGCGGCCAACAGACAACGAACTAAGCGTGGGCGAGAGAGAGAGCGACAGATAGAGAGGGAAAGAGAGGGAGTGCAACAGTTTTAGAGTGATCATATGTAATTTTCATATCTGGCTCGAAAGGAAATTGGTTTTGTTTTTTGTTTTTTTTTTTTTTTTCTTAATTTTTTGGCTTTGGTCAAAAGAAAAGTGCCGAGTTGTGAATTGTGAGTTCTGAGCCGAGTCCCGAGTCGGTCAATCGCCCAATGACCGCTGGGCGAACGTTCCTCTATTTTCCCAATCGCCTTTTCCCCATTTTCTCATTTTCCCATTTTGATTCCCGCCTGGACGCAATCGAATTTTAGCGATCACTGCACTCGGCAATTTCTTTTAGCCATGGCCTTTTCTTCTTTATGCTGCCAGCAGCTGAAACATAATTTCTGTTATTTGCCAGCTCAGTTCCTCGACTGCGACGGCGACGGCGACGTCAGCTGCAACGCCAACAGCGACGGCGACGGCGACGGCGACTGTGAATCGCTCGCTGCGCATGCGCATAGAACTTCCGGGACAACAAAATGAAAAACAAGAATAAAAAAAGGATTAGCTCTAGGCGAAGTTTAGATGCTCTATTCTTAAGGTGAATAAACAAATTTAATTAAATGAATTTCAACTTCAATTTAAAGAAGTTTACTACTTTTTTGTTAAAGAAAATATAAATAAAGGATTTAATATGTATAACATTGAGTAATTGGAAAACATAAACATTTTTTTCAAATGAAAGGGAATCATTTAGATTTTCTATTCTTTTTTTTATAAATATTTAAATATATTTTTTTAAATATTTTCAGATTGGATTGTTGTATTTCCATTATTGCATTTAATACACATAATATCCAATTATTGCAAATAAGAGATACATGTTTAAGAATATTCAAAAAGTCATAAATCTTAGATTCGATTTTATTTTTTTCAAAGCTTTAGATATTCTATTTTTTGATGGAGCAGCCTAGAAATATTTTTAAAATGATTAGTTGTATTTTTTGCTTCAATCAAAATTTTCAAGTAATGCAAAGCGTTTTTCAGAAGCTGATAGAAAACAGATCTAGGTATTTAGTAAATAAAAAAAATATAATTGTTTGTAATTATAATACAACTATAGTTGTACATATTTTAAGCAGATTCGAAACAAATGCCAATTTTTATATTCCATTATTAAGTAGATGAACTTTGAAACTAAAAGTTAACAATATAAAATTGAAAATATTTCCATAACCAGATTATATTAAAAAGTATGTACAAAATGAAGCAGGTATTTTTTTAATTCAGATATTCTTCTTTAATATTATAAAAAAATATCAAATTTGATCAGACATAAATATTAAGATCTATTGGGGAGAAGTATCTTAAATATTATTATTCTTTAGATACATTTTTTTACAAGCTTGGACAAACTTCATATATTAAGTATAGAACTCTGCCTTGAGTGAGGGCATAAAAAGGCCAACTAACTCTAACAACAGCTACGATGGCGATGACAGCAACAACAACAACAACAACAACAACAACAACAACAATAACTGCGATTGCTGCAACTGAGTGCAAAATTAGGTCACTGGGAATTCTTTTTTATTCTTTTATTTCTATTTTTTTTTAGACGTTGCTATTGTTGTTGTTGGGCATTTGCCCATTTTGTGCAACGTTGTTCTGTTGTTGTCGCTGTCTCTTGGACTGTTGTTTGTGGTTAGAATTTTTTAGTGCTGATTTTCTAGTTGCTATTGCTGTTTCTGCTCATAATGGCCAATAGTTCTTTTTGGCCAACAATATTTTGACTTTAATTTTCAATTTGTTGCACTGCGATCTGCGATCAATTGTTGCCTAGAACAGAAGTTGCAAGTTCACAGTGCATTACACAATTTTGTGGTCACTTATTTTGCATTGTGGAATGGAATTTGTGCTGTAAATTCAATTGACAATCGGGAAAACGAGCCCAGAACCAAGTCGAGAAATAAAGCTGGCCCATAAGAATTGAAGATATAAACTAGGTACGGAAATCCAGTAAAATATATTTAAATTTGCTAGAAGTTGCAGATAAAATTTTAATATAAAATATAAAGACTAAAAAAGAAAATATTATATTTTTTGTTGTAAAATTAAATAAAACGGTTAATTTATAATAATATTTATTTAAATTGATCGACACAAAAATATCAATTACAATTCTAAGCAAAATTGTCAAATAACAAATAAAAGTTAAAGTCTCAAATAAATCTTATAAAAAAATAAAAATCATGTGCATAAAAAAAAAACTAAATAAACTTTTAAGAATTATCTAAATATTTTGAAAATAATTTCCAACATACTCTGTAGTTTTTTAACCACCAAAAAGATAATTTAAGATTTCAGAATAAAACATAAAATTAAATTTAAAGTTAAACAAATTTTGAAAAAAAATCATTTGAATAAAAGTGAGTGAAGAACTCAAATAATTATATTAGAATTATGTAAAGTTTATATAATTTCCAACATATTCTACAGTTGCTTAACCCAACAATAATAAGTGTCTAAAGTGAATGCCATAAATTGCCAATTGCTTGAAATGTATTTTATAATTGTATTAAAATGTTCAGCTGCTTTGGGAAATGCCTTTCGTAATGATTAGCTGGAAAATAGGAGAATGTTGTTGAGAACTTTAAGAAGCAAAAAACAATTGCAAAAGAAAAGATTTTTAGACATGGCCAGAAGAAGAGAGCTGCAATGCATTGCGCCTTTCCCTCAATAATTTTCTTGGAAATATTTCTTAGACCGGTTTCATCTTTGGCAAACATTGCAGAATTTTTGTTGCTGTTGTTGCAGAACCGCGAGTTGCAAGCTACCGTTGAGTTACTGTTATATTCTGCCAACTGCATCGTCTCTTCACTCGAATGCATCTTTGTTGTAGTTGTTGTGAGAGTAAAGTATCTCTTGTCTTCCCCTCTCTCTCTCTTTGTCTCTCTCTGTCTCTCTCTCTTTCGCACAGCTCCTTTCGCTGTGCTTTTGCACACATTTTTCAAATGTAAGTTACTTGCGGTCATTGGCTTTAACTGCTTCTCTCGAGAGCTGCATTGGCAACAGGCTGGCTTTTTTTGCTTCTTCTTCTTCTTCTTCTTCTTCCTCTTCTCGTAGTTGTTGTTGTTGCTTTTACTTGGCCAACTTGCAGCTCACTTGCACACAGTGGTTAAAACGGTTTTGATTCACGTTATATGTAATATAATAATAATTATTTTTAAGAGTCTGTTTTTTCTATAAGAATCTTGTACAATAAATTTATTATTTTGTATTTTTAAAACTTTAAGAAAAACGAGTGGTGATGTAGTATTTTAAATAATAATAATTATATAATAATTAAAATTTTTATAATCAGATTTTTTCAGCATCTCTCTTTCTTTAATCACATTTTTTCTTAAAATAAATAAAAGTTAAAAAATAAAAGGAATTTGATGTTTAAAATATATCCAAATGTATGTATATGTATACATTTAAATTCAGATTCTGATTAATATTGCGTTATATATTATTAACACAATTAAGTAAATATTAATTAATTATTATTAAATTATGTTATAAATATAAATATTAAAAAAAAAAAAAAATAAAAAAATTTTTTTTTAATATTATAAAAATTAATAAAAAAAATAAAAAAAAAATAATTTTTCCTCTCGCTATAGTTTATTTTAAAAAAAATGTGCAGTTAAGTATAATCATATTTAATAATGTGAAAAAAATAAATTGGAAAAAATTGTAAGGAAGTTTAGTTAAAATTAATAATGTGAAAATAGAAATTGTGGACTTCGTAGTGTAAATGGGGGTTAAATTAATTGAATTTTTTAATTGTACAAAATATCAATAAAAATATAACATAATATAAGGAATTTAAAGATTTATAAAAATAAAGATTTATAAATATAACCAAATGCAAGAAAATATATAAAAATATATAAATACGAAATATAAAAATAAAATATATAAAATATATTAAGTTTATTGAATTTAAGAGTTCACAAAAGTATAAAATATCAATAAAATGTTAAAAAAATAAAGAACTTAAAGATTTTTAAACATAACCAAATGCGAAAATATATGAATATAAAAAATATTTATAAAAACTTCAGATTTTAGCCTTAAGATTAGGTTGTTTAGTAAAATAAAAATTAATAAAATCGTGTCTTGTCATTTTTTGCAATCCGTTGCACTTGGGGGCAACTTGGAGGTGACTTTGAGGTGACTTGCGGCCATTGTGCCAATTTATTGGCCAGCTATTGATTCTATGTGGGAATTGTTGCCTAATCATAAGCTGGCCAAAAAGATATTGCAAGCTCGATTGGAGTCGAATGCAGAGGAGGACTTGTTGTTGTTGTTGTTGTTGTTGTCAACGCCCAAAGAAAAGAGAAGAAAACCAAAAGACTTAGGCAACGAACTTGCCAGAAACTTGCAGCAGCAAGTTGAAAAGCAACAAGAAGCAACAAGAACGCAACACAAACGAAGCTCAAGACGAAGTTTAAATCGAAGACGAAGCCGAAACCGAAGAAGTAGAAGAAGAGGAAGACGTAGAAGAAGAAGAAGAATAAGACGAAGCTGAAGTGTCAGTTCAACGAACCTGCGCTCGAATCTAGGCTAAACATTCTCGCGCTGACGTGCAATGAAAACGAAAAGTACCGTAAGTTAACCGCTACAAAGCTGAAGCTTCTGGAAGAACACACAACCAGCAAGAACGACACAACAGGTAGAGAGAGAGAGAGAGAGAGAGGGAGAGAGGCACATTTGATTAGCGAACGTTGGCCCAAAAAATAAAAGAGAAGCAGGGAGTGGAGTCCGAGTCAGGGAATAAATAGTAATAGTTATTGTTGTTGTTGTTGCTGTGTGGCATGGCCAGAACGTGACGTTTAGCTGTGCCACATAGCACACACTAACACATACATAGACTCAATGTGTGTGTGTGTGTGTGTGTCTGCTAATCAAATTTGCTGCTTGCTGTCTGAGCGGAAGTTGCAAGCGGCTTTATTAGCTTTTAATGGGAAAGTTATTAAGGCGACAAATTTGGTAGGCCAAAAATAAAGGCAACAAACACACACAAACAACCAGACAGAAATAATAGTATGAATAAATAGAGACATATTTGATATTAACAGTAAAACATTTAAATATAATACGTATTAAATAGAATTATAAAAAAATTAATGATAAATAATAAAAAGAATACAATTTATAATATTTTAATAAACTGTTGTAAATTGTTTGTTTTATATATCACATTGATATTTAATTTTAATTAAGGTGTATACACTTTTAATACTTTTAGAAAAAAATACAGTCGTTTTGATTTTTTATATATTTTATTTAATTTAAATACGTTTAATTAAAACAGTTTTAATTCTGTTTTAATGAAATATTTTCTTATCAACAACAATTACGTTATTAATTATTATTTTAATGCTTTTTAAATAATTAAAGCTTAAGTATAGTAAAAATAAAGTATTTAATATAAATAGAATACTTTTTAAAAGTAGTACTATGAATTCAATTTTAATAAAATACTTTGTTGCAAATATTTTATTTTAGTTTTTGATAGTGTTCAATAAATTCATAATTTATTTATAATTAAAATTCTTACACTTTTTACATATATGTAATATGAATATATTCATTTAAAATAAATACAGTCATATTTGATTTTTACCATATTAAAAGAATAGTATAAATTTTATTTTAAATCACCTATTTAATTGTCAATAAAGTTATGTTGTCTTTTATTTTTATTTTATTTGAATATTGTACATTCAAAACTAATTTATAATTTAAAGTGCACATTTTAATTTACATATTTAAAGTTAAAACATCAAAGTGTAAACTATTAAAATAAATATAAAAATTCTAGATTATTTTGTTTTGGGCTGTTGTGCACAGACATTGTACATTGTGCAGATATTGATGGCTGATCGGATTGACGCTTTTGGCGCATTGACAGCAGAGCCAATTGTTGTCGTTGTCGTCGCTTCGTTTTGGCCAGAAAGAACCGCGAAAGCAAAACAAATTGGTGAAAGTTGTTGCTCAGCTCCAAAAAACCAAAACAAAAAAATATATCAGCGAACGCCTTTATATATTTTTTTTTGTATTCCACTCGAGCGTTCTTATTCGCCAATAGGTTCTGTTCATCATCTCCATTCGCTGTTGTTGGCCATGTTACAAAAACGGTCGTTGAACCTGTGTGTTCCATGTCTCTTCCTCTTCTTCTACCACTTCTTCTGCCTTTTGAATTCGAGTTCGTTTTTCATCTGTAATAATTTGGCGTGTAAACGCGCGTTCACTTTAAGAAGTCAACGACTTCTGTGAGGTAAATTCCCTCCCTCCCAATCCCCTCCAACTCCCCGCCACCTTGCCACCTGCCGTGCTGATAACTGAATTGCTTGCCCACTTTACTTGGCCCCATCCAGAGTCAGCTGAGTCATCTTGTTTACGCAAAAAAAAAAAAAAAAGATTTAATTTTTTATTTTTTGACAGAGTTTCTTTTCATTGGAAACGTTATCGAGCATTGTATAATTAGGCTAACAGCGGCTGGAGCTGCTGTTGCAGTGACGAAAGTGTAATCGCAAATACACACACACTCACACACACACACACACACACACACACATACTAAGTTAAGTGAGTTGTTTTTGAAGTTATGGAAATTTTGACCATGACACGACAACGCATAAAAACAACAACAACAGCGCTTGTTCTTTACATTGTTGTTGTTGTCGTTGTTGTGAGTCAGCGACCTGCAATCTGTTCTGCTTTGATTAGGGCCAAATGTGACTGAACTATTCACACACACACACACACACACTCATACTACATAAATAAATTGTAAACAAATTTAGCTGTGGCTTCTCTTCCTCCTTCTCCTCCTCCTCCTACTAACTTCTCTACTTCTTCTTCTTCTTCTTCTAGTAACTCTACTTAGACTGTGGTATTTTCCCGCTTAAATGGGCCAACACGTTTTAGCCTAACAATAGCATTTCTTAACTCCGCTTAACTGTGGCCTATGAAATTGCGAAAACCTTGTTTTTTGCCCCTCTTTCATTTTTCTGCTTTTGACCAATTTGCGCCACTTCATAAAACTGCGAAAAACAAATTTTGTTTTATTTTTTGTAGAAGTTAGCAATTGAAGCGGAAAATTGCTCTTCGAACTTTTCGGGGAACTTACAATATTCACAAAAATAATATCCTTATTCTCAGAATCAGAATTATGTTTAATAATATTGTTAATATAGTATTAAAATAGTAGCACAGCAACTTTTAGGAACAAGCTAAAAATATTTTTGAGATATGAAAATAAAATATATATAGAATTTAAACATAAATAAATAAGTTAAATGAATTTAAAATAATAATAAATAATAAAATTAATCTTACAACTGAAAACTTAAGCTTATTTTATTATAATTTGTTACTACATATTTCCATTTGTTTAGTAATTGTAAATTGTAAAAATTATAATAGGGATTAGTGCCTTAAATAATAAGCGTTAGCTTGTAGCACTAGGAATCAAAAATAAAGAAATTAATTAAATTTAATTAATTAAAGATATTTATAATAATATTTATATGTACAGTTTAAATTTTTTGTGAATAAAAATTGTTGTTAGAAATATTGAACAAAATATTAGCAGCGTAAAAATGAAATAAATTTTACACCTTTCATTTAAACAAAAAAAAAATTTTTTTTTACATTTATGAAAAAATATTTAAAAATTTTTTTGGGTTTTGGAAATTTTGGAATTTTTTATTTTATTACACTGTTTGTTAAAACAATTATTAAATCTTGTTTTTTTATTTACAACAAAATATTATGATTTTTTTGCTTTAATTTGCATTTGTATTTTTTGAAATTTAATTTTTTGTGCTTTATCTATTTTGCAAACTTTTAAAATTATGAATAAAAATTCGTCATAATTATAGAAATGGAGAATATAATATTGGTTAATGCTAATTACTTATTGATGTTGTTAATGAACTATTCTAAAATATCAAAAGTAAGTAAAAATAATTTATAAAAATAAAAATCATCCATTGAGTAAGTAAAATAAATTGAAATGCCAAGCAATAAAATTTGCTACATAATTATTACTTAATAAGGGCCTTGATAATGCTTAATTAAAATATCTAAAGAACCCTAAATAGTTGGACGGTGCTCTTTGCAGGCACTGTTATCTGTTATCAGTGAGATACGATCGAGCAAGCACAATAAATTGTTTGGCATACCAAGACCTAGATAGAACCCAAGTACTCACACTCACACTCACACTCATACGCGTATTCGTATTGTGAGTACCATTTGAATTCCCAGCATGATGTGTGAGTACAATAACAACAAAAATTGCTGCTTACATGATGCCCAAATGATCCGCGGTCGGAGATGCAATCGTAATAGCATTTTGATGATCATTTTTATCGCTCAGCCGAAATCTGTAACAAATGTAATGGGCCAAAAGACTTTTTTTAGTGTTAAGACAAACCTGATGCACGAACTACACTGAACCAAATTAGAAACTTTATAAAATCAGTTGAAAACTTTTTTGAGTTTGTCAAGTTTGTTACTTTTAACTTGAAACTTCATATTTAATTAAACTATTAAAATGAATTATAAAATAAGTAAAATAAAAATCAAATAATATTTCATGAAACAGATTTCATTTGAAATATATTTTAAGTTGAATAAAATAGATTATAAACAAATTTAAATTTAAATAGTTGTATTTATTTGTTAAATAAACTATTGAATTAAATAATTAAATTGAGCGAATTAATTCAAAAATTAATTTTTGTTATCAGGTTTGTATTTTATTTTTTAATTTTTAATTTTGTAATTTTCTTATGCCTAATTTTGAATTTTTTTTTGTGATATCCATTTGTAAGCATTAATAAAATAAATTTGTTTAAAGAAATATGTATATTTTAGCAGTGAGCTTTTTTCTTTTATGAACCGAAACCATACGGGTATTTAAAAACCGAAAGAGATATTATTATTAGAGTGATAGTATTATTATTTTGTTTATATTATTTATTTTGTTTTCAACTGCCCATTTAAAAGCTAGTTTTTTTTTATCAGTGTAATGCGTGTGTGTTGCGAGTTTCAATGAGTTTGTCGAGCTGTAAGGGAATTCGGAGCTGAATCGGCGATACTTCGGCTTTAACTCGGCTTGTAATTATTTTCATTTCTTTCGGTTGACTTCGGATTGTTGTTCTTGTTGTTCTTGTTGTTCTTGTTGTTGTTGTTGCTACTCCACTTTGTTCATGTATATGTATATGTATATGTGTTTTGCCTTTTTCCATCGCAAGTTCAACGCACTCGCTTGAACTGCAGAAAATGCCGAGACTCCAGAAAGGGGAGACGGATGGGAGAGATGGGAGAAGATGGAAGAAGACTGGAGACGGGAGACTGGAGACTGGAGACTCGATCGAGACTATGGCAATAGATGTAGATAAACATTTCCGCAACGTTTGCGGCGCCGAGAGCCAAAGAAAAATCTAAGTAGAAACATTCTTCGTGTCTTTTGGCCAACAACAGCAGCAACAACAACAACAGCAGCAACTAAGCCAAGAGAGTGTAACCAACGGGAGATACTTTCATTGGCTCATTGCGAATCTCTTTCTCTGCCAATGCGCATAACCAACAACCAGTTTTTTCTTTTGGCCAGGCTAAAAGAAAGCCTTTCTTTCTTGCTGCATTTCTTGCAATTCTGCGCCGATTGCAACTGCAATTTGAAAGTATGACCGACTGAACAGAACTTGCCTCTTCAGTTCCCCTTTGTGATGCCCCTTCCCTTCTCCAAAGAATTGAGTAATTCTATAGCTGTTGGCTACACTTGGAGAAAAATAAAGCACTCTTATAAATATACAGATATTTACTATGATATTTGAACTTGCATTCAAGTTTTATTCTTTTGAGACATTTGTTTTAAACCATGACATTCCTTTTAAACCGATTTTTTTTGAAAGCAAAATTTATCTATATTTGATATCTAATTAAATTGTGCATCAAAATTGTATTTTATTCATTTCAAAAGATTTAATTTTTTATTTTAAATTTTATTCATTTCAAAACTTTAATTTTTCTCAAAATTTAATTCAAAACATGTAATTTCTTATTCCAAGTCTGCCCTTGACACTTTTTCAAAAACTTCCAACTGCAATTACTTTTACAAAACTTAACAGATTTTCATGCCTCACCCATAATTTGATTATGCATCAACAAATTATTAATTTGGAATTTTTTTCAACATTTTTCACTTGAAATTTTGAAATTCCAATAAAGTGAAAAAAGAATTGTTCAGAGCACTTTTTCGCTGTGTGTATATTTAACAAATCTTGATTCTTCTTTCCAATGCTAACCAAAAAAAAAAAAAAAAAAAAAAAACTAAAAACTTTTGTGTTAAAGTTCACACTAAAGTTGCAGCTAGTTGTTGTGGTTGTTGTTGTTGTTGTCGTGTCTTTTGTCTGTGGTCAATGAACTGCCCGAAAAAGAAACCCAAAAGTTCAGTTGTTACATTCTCGGTCCGCGTCTTACATAAAACCCAAAAGAAAAAAAAAATAGACGCACTTCGCTGCGTGGTTTCATTGGGGAGCTTCTTAAGAGAGGAGGGGGGCACAGGGGTCGGGGAACGGGGGAGTTACGTTGGGGCCAGCAGCGTATTAATTTTTCTAATTTGTCTGTTGTGAGGCGAATGAACTTTTCTAGCTTTTTTTAAATAATTTGTTTTTGTTATTTTTTGCTTTTATGTCATGTTGTTGTTTCGTTTTCTTTTTACTTTTTACTTTTTTTTTTTGAAGTTTTTGGTGGTGTTTAGAAGCTAAGCTATGAAGACATAATAAGTTAGATATAGTCGCAGCGAGAAGTTCAAAGAACTCATTCGGCTCCATTGTGAGAATTCATGCATAAATTTTAAATGCTCATATGAACACTCTATAAAAGTATATACATATTTAGTGTCTAGATTTTATGGAAATGCGATACATGGATTCACTACATAATAAACCATTTCAGATTGCCAAAAAATGTCATTAATCAAAAGTTCGAAAAGATCGTAATTAAATGTGAATTCGATTAGCATTTTGTATTTTGCTAGAAATCTTATGCAAAATAATAGACGGGAATATAATTAAAAGGCAGCAAAATCTCAAAACTATAATTAATTCAAGTCGGAATTGTTATTAAAGGTAAAAGTTCTGGTTTTTCGCATTATTAAATCGATTTTATTACTCTTACATTCGATATATGGGCTAGAAATAGTTGGGCTTAGTCTTTTTGTTTTTATCGGAAGACGAGTTAACATTAAAAGGGCTTGGTCAATTTAAATTCAGCATAGACTTGTTGGTTTTATGGCCAACTCGTGTCAAACTATAATTTGTAGAGCTAATCACGTTTTTTGTTTTTGAATATAAAATAAATTATATTACATGAATTTCGTCTTCTTGACAGTTATACATTTACTATTTAAATTATAATTTTGTCACGCATGGTTTATGATAAAGAGTAAACTCAGTTTTATTTTATTTACTTTAAAATAAAAATAAAAATTAATTAAAATTCGGAGTTTTATTTCAAATATTAATTCGTATTAATTGTAAAATAATTTTAAATTGCAAAAAATGAATATTATTGTGATATTAAGTAATAAGTCTGGACCATTCGCAAAACAGAACAAAATCAGTTCAATACAAAAAAAATTTACAAAGAATTATTTAAATTTATTAGTTATTTTTACTTTCAAATATTTAAATCACCAAGTTATTCCTAATAACAATGTGCTTAAAGTCTAGTTAATTTGTAAGAGTATTTAGAAAAAAAATTAAAATATTTTAATTATTAGTGTTTTTTAGTTTCAGAAATTTAATCAAAATTATTAAAACTCAAAAACAGCATGTCAAAAGTGTAACTCATCTGTAATAGTATTTGGAATAGATATTTAAATTATTAAACATTTTTTAAGTTTTAAAAATTTAATCAAACTTGTTAAGTGGCCATAACAATATGTCTAAATACATTTTAAAAATAAATATTAAAATAGTCCAATTTTTAGTTATTTTTACTTTTAAATTTGAATTCAATATAATGTGTATGTTAGAGTATTTGGACTTTAGCAAAAGCCAAAGAAAGTTCAGTCATTTCTTTCTCGATTAGTTGGCTAAAATAAATAATTTCCTTTTTTTGTTTTAAAGGGATATGTGCATATGTAAATTCCGAACTATCGAAATTCGGTATATTTTATTCCCGTTTTCATCTGTCAAGCAGCTGCTGCAACAACTGATGCTTTTTATTCAGGACCTAACGGTGCTGCAATCCTTTGACACCGTTTTTTTTAAGCGCGTCAGCTGCCCAACAACAGCAACAACAACAACAACAACAACAATAAAAACAACAGCAATCCATTCATAATTGATTTCCGCTCAGTCGTCAAAAGTATTTCACTTCCACATTAGACAACAGGCGTAGAGCCAACTGTTATCACACAAAGAGAGCAAGAGAGAGAGGGAGACAGAGAGAGAGAGAGAGAGAGAGAGAGAGAGAGAGAGAGAGAGAGAGAGAGAGCGCGTACTGTTTTGCATTTACAGTTATGCAACACAATACATTCATTGATTGTATGCACACATCCTTTGACATAAGCGACATGAGAGCTGAGAAGTGATCACACCAACAACAACAACAACAACAGCAACAACGACAACAACAACAACAACACACACTCCACCAACACACACATTCACTACAAGTTCGCTGCTGACAAAAAAACGAGTTTCCTGTCACCAGTCAGGCTCAAAAATTTAAATAAGAAAATAATGACAAAAAAAAAGAAAATAGTAGAAACAAGCGATTCAGTCAAGTGAACTCGACAGTAATATACCCTGGGTCTAGTCCCCAGCACGCCGAAGATTTGATGCCCATTATCCAATCGTGTTTGTGACATCTACATGCAGACATGTATAATATGATAAATAATTTGAACCAATTTTAAAAATAAAAATAAAAAAATTAAAAAAAAAAAAAAATCAAAGAGAAAATTGTAAATATCTTTACTTTTTATGTCCCAATCCTGATGAAACTTGGTGATTGGATACTAAGCATGTTGTTACACAAGTTGGTGCAAAAAAAATGTTGAAAATTTTAACTTAACTGCCTGAATTAAAGGTGATGTAAGTTTTTGATGAATTACGCCCCCTATAGTGGGAGTGGCAAAATTTTAACATAAACTGATATTGCCTGACATAATAAGGAGTCTTTGTTCCAAATCTCTGAGATCCAATCGTTCATAAGGACAGAAGGACATACTGACATGGCTATATCGACTCGTCTGTTGATGCTGATCAAGAATATATACACTTTATGTGATCGGAGATGCTTCCTTCCCCCTGTTACATACTTTTGAACACACTTAATATACCCCCAGGCTAGAATAAAGTAAGAAAAACCGCTATGTTGCCTGTTGTGCCTGTAAATGTTGTTGTTGCTGTTGTTGTTGCTGTTGTTGTTGCTGTTGTTGTCGTGGGTTGCTCCTTTCCTTTCCATTTCTCGTAATTTGCACAAATGAAGCAATCGCTGTTCCGACACCGCCTACAAAAACTGCTCAACAACCAAACAACAACCAGACAATAGAGACAAGAACAACACACACACACACACACACACATACACACGCACAGACAATAGACAAACAGCAGCAGCAACAAAAACAACAACAACAACAACAGTATTTTTACCGTAATCCTTTCGTTTTGATCCGCCTTTGAGAAGTATATTTTCATTCTGACGAAAATGAGATTTGTGCTGCCAGTCGCCTGATGACTGATTGAGCAAGGATTATATGTACAGACAGACAGACAGACGGACAGACGGACAGACCGACAGGGTTTCCTTCAATTTCATTGTCAGCTACCTGCATTATTTAAATACGCACACGGCAGCAACCACAACAACAACAACAACAGCAGGCAGGTAACATAACAGCACCTGACGCTGGCAAGGATTGTCAGTTAACCGCTTACCGCTTTCCCCTTTCCCTATTCCCCATTCCCATTCCCCTTTCCATTTCCCATTTCCCTTTAACGCCGTCTCTTCAGTTGATTGAGGATACGCGTGAGATTCCGCTGCCATTTGATTGCGTGAAACGGCGCAGGGGAAAAGGAGAAAAGGATATAATTAAGCTGCTCGACTGCTGGCTGCCCAGTAGCTTAGTTTATTTTGAAATCAGCGGTGGGCACGCAGTGACTCCGGAAGCAGCGACTGCTCCCAAAAGACTCGCTGCTGTCGATGTTGTTGTTGTTGTTGTGCTCCCGAATTCAGATTTGGTGCCCATCGCTGGTTCAAATCACCATAAATTACAATTACAAGTTGAGGCAAGCAAAAATAAATGTGAAATAAATATTGACAAATTAAAAATTAATATTAATAAATATTATAAATACTAATATATACACACAAATATTCATATGCACAACAAATAATACAAATTTAATAATTTATAAAAGACTTTAACAATTTTTAAAAATATTTACAACTATTTGAAATAAAAAAAATTAATTGAGTAATATTTTGTAGTCAAATACACAACAAATAAACAAATTTAAAGCATTATAGAAATTTTACACATAATTTAAAAAAATATATTAGGAAATATTTTGATTTCAATATCTTCCAAAACGTTCGATTTAAACAACATTAATTTTATTACAATTTAAGAAAACAGAAAGATGTTACAAACATATTAAAATACATATTTGAAATATAAAAAAAGTCTATTAGCAATTTAATTATTTAGAATTCGAGTTTTTCAAAAGCGTTTCGCACCCTTCGTGATGCTTTCGTCATATCAATATTTGCAGACAAATACATAAATAAATCAATAAATAATCAATTTTAATTTAATAAGTAAGTAAATTAAACAAATAGTTAAAACCAATAAGCATAAAACTTTAAAAATGAATATATTCGTAAGTTGAAAATTTTGCATTTGACATACCAATACATTAAATACAAAGACCAATATATTTAAAAATGAAATACTAAACAAAATTCAATTAGTATTAAATTGATATAATAATAGAAAAGTCAAGTGTGAGGGGTGTCAAAACTCGAATAAAATTGTAATTTTTGTGATCTAGATGTTTATGCTCTTCCAGACAGACTGACAAACTCATCAGCCTTTGACTCCTTTCCCAAATGGGGCTAAAAATTCGAAAATTGATATTTTCTTTCTTAGCCACATATGTTAGCTGTTGTTACTGAGAGGATTTTACGCCGGCAACGGAAATGGAAATGGCAGGCAGTTCTAACAATAGTTTAATTAAAGCAAGGACACGCTGTGTTCCTTTCTATCCTTTCTGACCAGTTTCAGTTGCAGTTGCAGTCATAAAGCCATAAATTTTCGCCGTCAAAGGGTTGACCCAGAAAAAGGATGCGGCAATTAAGTGCAGAGGGCTTGGCATGTCCGTTTTCCTGGTAACCGTTGTCTAAATCATGTCTACATCGTGTCCTTGCACGGTTGGCAAATTGCTGTATTTCCATTGAATTGAAAATGAAAATCAAGTTCGTTGCCTAAGTCTTTCGTTTTAATGACGCTCGATGAAAACTTTGATTGTTGTTGTTGCTCAACTCGGCGAGAGTTCAACGAACGCACAAAATTCAAATATATACATAAGTATATAATGAAACAGTCAACAACAAGAACAACAACAATGCTCTGTTACAAACAAGCGCCAACTCACAGCAGCAGCAACAACAGCAGCAGCAACAACAACAGCAATCACTCAGTCAGTTGGTCCCCCTGCCCCCCTCACGCCCCTCACATCCCTCTCGCTCACACGCATTGGCCGAAAAAAGCACAACGACAACGTGGCTTGAAGATGAGTTTGTTGACCTGACAACTAAATGATTCTTTTTTTGGTTTTGGCCAAGAGACACGAAAATGAAATGGAAAAGAGCGCGCCACAATATTCTTTACATCTCCCTATCTGCCTGTGTATGTGTGTGTCGTGTGTGTGTATGTGTGTGTGTTTACACCGAGAAACACTCTCGCCGCCAGCTTTAAAAATTTAACTCTCTCGCGACGTCGCTCTTGACTTGATTTTGGATTTAATGTATTGTTTTTTTTTTTTTTTTTTTTTTTTTTTTTTCGTTGCTGTTGAAAAGTGAAGTGAATCACTTTGATTCACGCACAGTAGCCGCTGACTGACCAACAGACGAACAGACGGACGGACGTACAATTGAGGCACGTCAGCGTTGGGGACAATGGAGCTACAGATTATTTACGCCCAGCGAAAAATGCTTGGAAATTATGAAATAATTGATTTAAATAATTTTGTGTTTGATTTAAATATAAATATGAAAATCTGTACCTATTTTAAATAGATTTCATATTTCCCTAATAATGCACTTTTCATTTGATAATATTTCATTTGTAAATATTAATAGATTTGAATTCTAAATTAAATAAATATTAAAAATATTTGCAGACTAATTATAAATTAAATAGAGAAAATATTTTTCAAAAATATTTGTATTTAAGTAATATATGTGAAATTTAAATCTTTGTATTTGTATTGAATAAAATAATAAAACTCGAATATTAAACATATTTAATTTGAAAACAGTGCAACTGTAAAACTATACAGTCATGGAAAACAAAATACAATATTATTATAGTTAATACGTTTTTTATTGAAATATAATAAATATTTTTACAATACATTTTTTCTCTTGGTGTATAAATTCGCATTCAATTGAATTATGTCGAATGAGTTGGACAAACACTCGCTGAGCAATTGTCGAAAGACAAAATAACAACAATGAAATTCGGGAGTTGCGGATTTGAATTTGTATTTGCAATTTGGGAGCTGTCTGTCTGCTTGCTCATTGTCTGTAGGTGTGTCTGCTCATACATACTCATATATACTCATATATACTCTATATACTCATATTCGATTAATACATACTTATACTTATTTTTGAGGGTGTTTATTCATAAAAAAGGGGGAGCTGCTGCTGCAAATCTTGCTTTCTTTTTGATCATTCACATCATTTCTCATTTGGGGGATTTTGGGATATCGACAAGATCTCGATGCGGAAATCAATCAAATTTTTCGTTATGTTTGTTAAACTGACTGTAAAAAGAAAAATGACTAATTTCTATCAGTAGAGCAGGAAATAGATGCGGGCTTTGGTATTTTCCGCTTTCCGTTGAGTAAATTTGCAAAAAAAAAAGATTATTTATTTTCACATTAGTTCTGAGATTTTTGGGTACACAAAAAAAAAAACACTCATTTAATGCTTTAAGCTTGTAAAAGCATGCCACTTTAGACAAATGTTTGTAATTAATTGTATTTTATTTACAAATAATGTTGCTTAAATTGAATAAATGTCGGTAAAACAAAAACAAATGAATTAAACAGTAAATTTAATATTTACTATTGATAAGAAAAAAGGTCAAAAGTAAAAGCCATATACATATATTCTTTCCGAAGAATTCCATTTATATATTTTACAGCTTCAATTGATTTAAATATTTATAAAATAAAATGTACTCACAATTTGAAAATGTTCTTATTATTATTTGTATTTGATTACTTATAAGCTGCAACTTTATTCTCGGCTTTAATTTTCAGCTTTTTTGACTTCTTTCCATAGTGACATTATTTTATAATTTACAAGTTGATGTAAAATGAAATAAGGCCAATATCTAGTATATAGCTATATAATTCTTATAGCTATATAATTCTTATTCTTATAAAATAATTTGAATAATAATTATTATATTTAAATTAATCAATATACGCTTAACTTTGTTAACTATATATTTATATTCTTGTAAAGCATATGATAATTTTGTTTTAATATCTTTCAGTAAACTCTATAAATTCTATATAATTTTTTATACCACAAGATTTCATGATGAATTCACATTTATTGAACGCTGTCTTGACTTGAGCCAAACAATTGCTCAAAATTTTACATAAATATTTAGCACATTTCGATTGTAATGCCAACAAAAAAAGAATCATTGCCAACTCATGTTGCCCTTCCGTCGTTTCATAATTTGGCTAAGCAATAATTGGCCAGCAAAAATATGAAAACAACTCTCGGTTGTGTTTTTTCGCACAAATTCTCTTGTTCTACCTGTGTAAACGGTTCTTGAAAAAAATATGACCGCAACCTTCTTAAAAAAAATTAGAAAAATGAGAGAAGGAAATATAAAACGGAGAAAGTTATGAGTATTGTGAGTCCTTGAACTGTTTTTATGTGTGTTCTTTTTATGCCTGACACTGCAAAATGCGCGTGTCAATGTTTTGGACCATGTCAAAGAATGGCAGGAATAAAGGGCAGGGGCAGGGGCAGGCCAGAAATCCTTAGTGACCTGCCTGTTTCTGTTGTTGTTGTTGTTGTAAACGATCGTGACGAAAAGTTGCGTCACTGTGCGGCAAACTGTGATCCCTGGAAATGGAAATAGAAACGCGTGTTGTAAATCATCCATCATGTTTACGAGGCCGACAAAAAGGACATAACAAGGAAGGAAATATGACAACAGAGTTGGAAATTTGCTTTTCAGGTCGTAAACACAAAACACACAGCGAAAAAAGACACTTTAATTTTAATATTTTGACTATTTTATTTCCCCAAGACTTTGTGTACATAACTTATTTAAATAGATACGTTTAGGTAAAATTTGAATTTAAAACTTCTAACTTTTCTTGAATCTGCTAAAACTAATTCGATATTGAAGTGAACTATAATTTTGATCTAAATTGATGCTGCATTCAAATGAAAAATGAAAATATCGCACAAAAACTGTTTGTGAAAGTGCAAACTTAGTTTACTATACATTCACTATACAAATTAATTTCAAGTCTTATTTATTTGTATTTAAACTAAACATTTTTAAATTTTAAACTATTTACTAATTTTTGCACACTTTATTATAAGAATTAAATAAAAAGTAATTAAGTTATTTTGTCCAAATTTAGATAACAACAAAAAAATTGATTTATTTCAATAATTTTTCTAGCTTCAACATATGTACTTAGGGTATTCAGAAACACTGATATTTGTGTTATTTTTTAAAATGATATACTTTGTAATGACAAAAAAAAACACACAGAAAAATGCTTTTATTCCAATCAAATTGTTATAGATTAAATACAAAATGAACATAGTTTAATTAAATACGTTTCTTCCTCATTTCTTTTTTTTGAGTCACTTGAGTTGAAAATTCCTAAATTGGGTCACTAGTTCCGCTTTTAAGTGGATCACACATCCTTTCACAATTTCCCATTTCCCCATTTATTTTTAAGGACGCTTTTCCAATTCATTTCCGTTGTGATTTCAATGCAATAATGAAAAACTCGGTCATCCTTCAAGTGTTCAAATGCTCATTTGGAAAACCACAAGGCTGACACTTCCTTTATGCTCTTTTCGTTTGCTTTGCCCTAAAAACGAATCTCAATCTAAAATTACATAATTATCAGTTGCCGCTACCTTATAAAAAAAAGAACCCTCTACAAAAAAAAACACACATTAAAAAACTCGTAAAAAACTCGAGAATTTTCGCGCGCATTGGGAAATTGATCAACCCCAAGAAGACAAGAAAAATAGTAGTAAAAAAAGGGAAACGCAGGAAAATCGAGGAGCAGGAGGAGAAGAGGAGAAAAGCCGACAGATGCGTCGATTGATTCAACGATTATAATCATCATCACCAATCGAAAGGGGACCTCATGTTGCACTCACTGTGAATGCTAACTGTGAATGCTTTTGATTTCGTCAGGTGTGCCACTCCAGGTCCTTGAGGTCCTTCATATCCTTGAGGCTCCTTTTGCCTGCTGCTGCTGCTGCTGCTGTCGTTGGTAGGAAATCGAAATCCTTTTGTTCCTCGCGTTTTACAGTTTACAGTTAGCGCAACGCAATAATTACCCTCTCCATAAAATAGAGAAACGTGGGAGAATTCTATTACAGGATACACAGGACGCGGGTTTCTAACGGTTCATAATTATGCAAGTTGTTGTCATTTATAATACACATGTCTGCTCCTTGAAATCCTCTTATCTCATTCTCCTTTAGAGAAATAAATTAAATAAAACAAGTTAAGTTAATTAAGAAAATAAAATAAATAAAATAAATTAATTTACGAATTAAATAAATTGAATTAAATGCAATCACTAAATAATTATAATAAATAACAATGAGTACAAAAATAACTTAAAAATAAACCAATTAAATAAATTAAGTAAATTAAATTAAATAAGTGAAATAAATAAAATAAAATAAATAAATTAAATAAAATAAATAAAGTAAATAAATTAAAAGCTACAAATAAAATAAATAAAATAATAAGTTACATTAAATAAATAAAATGAATAAAATAATTAAAATAAATAAAATAAATTTAATAAAGAAAATATAATAAATTAATAATATAAATAAAATAAATAAATTAAATACTCCCACTCTCCTAATTCTCCATTCTCTCTCTTTACCTATTCCATATCTGTTCAGCTTTCAACGAATTTAAACCGTTATTTTCGTGTACTCAAGTCGCGAATACATCAATCCTTCAGTCAGTCAATCAATCAATCAGCATTAGTCTAGTTGTTTTTGGCGTTGTGAGCAAAAAAAGCAGAATAAACAAGAGCGTCAACAGCTTAAGAGTTCATTGTTACAGTTATCAAGTGTTTGTTGCCACCTCCAGGCAACAGATTCGATCAGCAAAACAATAACAACAACAACAGCATCAGACAGACAATCGGACAACCTGAGGAACTAGACAACCAAACAACCAAACAACCTGCACCAACAACTCAAAGTAATAAATAAAAAAAAATGATAAAAATCTTTGAAATTGGAATGCACCGAATGTGAAACGCGCTTTAAGACAGAATACAAAAAAGAAGATTAACTAATTAATGCGAAATAAATAAAAGTAATTATTTATTTAAATACTTAACATACAAATATTTTAACTATTTTAATATTTCATTTAGGTTTTCTGTTATGTTTTTGTATGTTTCGGTTTGAAATACCGGCATGGTTTCGGTTCACAACAAAACATTTTTTTTGCACTGATATAATTATATTAATAATATAATAATAATAACAATTAAAAACGGGCATTACTTTTTTAATGTTTCATTCACACATTTATTTCACATATTCTTCAGTTTGATGCAGTTAGTTACATTTTAAAAAATTTTAATATTTCATTTAAAATTTGCTATGAAAATTCGATCTCGAATTTCACAAATAACAAATTACAAATTAAACATAGGAAAATTAAAATCAAAAGTCAAAATTAAAAATGAAAAAAAATTTTTTTTTTGGATGTATGAAAAACCGAAATTAACCCTTTTAAATGAAACGGTTACTACACGGTTATTTCGGTTTACAGAGTTTCAAACAAATTAAATTTTTTTCCGGATACACTTTCAGTTACGGTTTTAAATTTCAATCGGTTTTGACCGGTTAAAGGTTACGGTTTCGGTTAGGGTTTTAATCCTTGATTTGAAACATAAATTTGCCTTTTTTTTAGTATTTTTTTTTATGAATTGCATGAAAAATGGAGACTATCACACACTATGATAGACATTACGTCTTTGGCACGACATTATTATTATACAGAGCCCCCCACCCCTTCCATTTACAGTTAGATTCTTGCAGTTTAATTGCACTTTAAGCAAAATCTAGAGCATTTCAAGAATCTGTGTGTGTGTGTGTGTGTGTAATATAAACAAGGTGGGGGAAAGGAGAAGCGCATATAGAGGGGGCGGATGGGTAGGAAGGGATGTGGTGGTGGGGGGGGGGTGTTGTTTAACTGACGTAGGTCGTTGGCTGTTTTGGCGGATTGACAAAACCACTCGAAAAGACAGAAAGAACGCTAAAAACGGGAACGAGCAAGAAAACACTTGGCACTTCTTTTGCCTCTCTCTCTCTCGCTCCGTCTGTCTCTCTCTCTCTCTCTCTCTCTTTCTGTTCAGCTCTCGCGCAAAAGTTGCAAATACTCAATAGCAGTGTATGTGTGTGTGTGTGTGTATTTGTTAGCCAGAAAACAGTTAACTTTGCTTTTGTGTGCGTTGTTTGCATTGTTGTTGTTGGTTGTTGGTTGTAGTTGCTGCTGTCGGTTGTCGGTTGCTGCTGTCGGTTGCTGCTGCTTCTGTCGGTCATTGGCTTAGCACACATTTTTCATTTCGTTGCGGAAAAGAGTGAATTCCAATGTCTGCCTTGTCGGACATCTGTGTGTGTCTGTGTGTGTGTGTTTATTTTCCCCCCTCCTCTCTCTGTGCCCCTCATGTTGCTCATGTTGCACGTTTGCTGATTGCAATTGCAATTGCAGTTGCACTTGAAAGCGGCTTTTGAACATTGATTGCAATAACTTTCAAAATAACATTGTGCCAAGCACAATTCTAAGATCCGTCGTCCAAGCAACAACAACAACTGCTGCTCCTGTACAGGTGTCTATTACTATGGCAAACAAATAGCAAATCAACACACACACATACACTGCTCAAAATGATCTTTAGTTGCATAACATTTTTTGGTTAAAAATTTGAGACAAAAATCCCATTTTTGGGAATAAATTTCTGTTTTCGAAAGAAAAATATAGACAAATGTTTACTAAAAAAACTGTTGCACTAAAAATTTAGATAATTACCTGATTTTTAAACACATTTCAAGTTTGTTGCCTAAGTCTTTTGTTCGAGTGATTGAAATATTTTCTAAAAAATAAAACACAAAATTTTATTTAATTTGAAATTTTGCAAAAGTTGTAAAAATATGAAAAGTTGTTGCTTTATGAAGTTCAGGCTGTAATTTTATTAAATTTAAAATTTAAAATAAATTAATTATTTAAATTCACATTTCAAGTTTGTTGCCTAAGTCATTTGCTATAATTGATGGAAATAAATTTTAAAAAAAATCAGAACATACTCGGATTTTATTTTAAATTAGGTTGAAGCTGTTTTCTAAAAACACAAATATACAAATATTATTTAGTTCAATAAAATGCAAATTTTCTATTATTTTGAAATTTAAAATTTGTAATTAATATTTATATAATAAATTTGCACTTCATAAAAAAATCAATAAATATGTTAAAAAATAAATACTAGTTTTATGACTATTTGTTTTTTGCAATATAGAATAGAATTCGCTGAGTGTAGAGTGGGCAACAAATGGCAACAAAACATTCACTTTGTCTGCAGCCTCTGTCTCTGTCTCTTTCTCTGTCTCATTCTGAGTCGCCGTCTCTGACGAATGGCAAGTTCATTGCTCCTAACCTAATTTTTCAAACATAATCATGAAGTAAATCAGGTTTGGCACATAGATAACAACAACATTAGCAACGACAACGACAACGACAAAGACAACGCGACTTCCAGAGACTTAGAACCATCATCATCAGAGACATGGCTATCAATCTGTGTGTGTGTGTGTGTGTGTGAGGTGAGAGCTTTTACCGTAAAATTGGCGCGTGTGTTTAGCACCTTTTGCGCCCCCGAATAGCGGCAACAAGTTGTTGGCTTGACAGCAGCAGCAGCAACAATCGTTGCCACAGCTGCAACTGTGCTGCATAATCAGAACCCCTCCCCTCCCCCAACTCCTCTCTCTCTCTCTCTCTCTCTCTCATACAATCTCTGTCTATCTGCTCCACTTAAAAAAAAAAATCCCAAACTGCAGTTGGCAGTGATACAAAGTAATTGATGGCAACAACAGCAACATCAACAGCAGCAACTGTTGCTAGTGTGTCAGGTTGTTGCAGCTGAGGTGCCTGACTTGGTAATTTGATGATTTGACCATTATGCGCAAAAAACAAACATTTCTAACCACATTTGGCAATGCAACAACAGCAACAAAAACAACAGCAATTGTTGCTCATAAGATTGTGTCTAAAATTTGTGGTTAGATCCTTTCTTTTGTAGATTTTTGATTGTTGGCGAAACAAGCTAGTTAGCTGCTTAAGTTGCAGATTAAGCATGTGATTAAAATTAATAAGCAACAAGAAAAAAACAAATTACAGCAATTTTTGTTTACTAAATTAATGCTAAACCTACAAATCAAGCCATTTTTAATCTAATTAAAAATAAATCAGAGTACTTTCTGTTGTTTTTAAATACATATTTATTTCCAGCAACTCCAACAAATGACTTAGGCAACAAACTTGAAATGTGATTTTAAATAATCTAGCAAAATTAAATTACAACCAGAATTTGATATAAAACAACTGCTTTTCATATTTTTACAAATTTGTACAAAATCAAAGTATTTTTTAGATTTTTTTAGAATTTATTTCAATTACTCGAACAAAAGACTTAGGCAACAAACTTGTAGTGTGATAACAATTCATTCGAAAATTAAAAATCAAAATTCAAGCAATTTTAAGCTGCAGTTGGAATTTTATACTTATTTTCAAATAAAATCAAAATTTTTATTAAATTTTTAAAACACGATTTTAGCAAAAGACTTAGGCAACAAACTTGAAACGCGCTTCCTGCTTCGTTTGCAATTGTTCAAAATTTGGATTTGACAATTGATTTCTGTGCTGTCATGCAAAATAATTTACAAAAAAAAAAAAAAAAAAAACGGAGAAAAAAAATGATTGCTTAATCCATGTAATCAATCACAATCAATCACAATCAATCACGACGCCACGCAAACAAAAGACTCAAGCAACGAACTTGCAGGTAGATGGAGTATTTATTTGAATTTCTTTTCTGATTAAATGTAATAAATAAAAAGCATATTTAAAGCCAATTCCGCAGCACTTAAAGTACTTGTTGTTGTTGTTGTTGTAGATTTTTTATTCTTTATTATTGTTATTGTTGTAGTTGTTCTACCATCATTTATTTATTGAAGTGTGGCTCGCTGGAAACTGTTGCTGGCCAATGAACTCCAGCAATGAAAACGAACGTATAAAATAAAAAAAAACGAAAAACAACAACAACACAAAGCAGCAGAAGAAGAAGAGGAAGAACAAAAAGTGCGAAGAAGAACCCGAAAAAAGAAATGAAATGTGCGGCCCGCACAAAACAGAAACCGAAACAGAAACAGAAACCGAAATGATTCGAGTACAACAACAAATTTGGTTGCAAGAAGTCATTGAACTTGTTACCAAAAAAAAAAAAACAACAACAGCGCTCTTAACGTTCTCTGGATGCGTGAGCTTGATATAAACTTGGCCCAAAACGAAACGAAACGAAATGGAATGAAAAGAAATGATTGTTGCTGGCAGCCGAAAAAGAAGAAGGCAGAAAAAGAGGAAGAAACAAAAGCGTTTGGCGCTCATCACTTGCTCTCTCTCTCTCCCTTTTACACGCTCTCTCTCTCTCTCTCTCTCATTATGCGTGCGGTTAGGTGTTAAATAATACAGTCGAAAAATGTGAACAGGCCTAAAACGCACTTGTTGTTGACTCGCATTTCATTTCATTTGCTCAATTTCTCAATATTGATTTTCTACTTTCAATTATGTAAAACTTGTTTGACATATGGGGAGAATTTTTTGATATTTATTTAAAACGCAATAGTTTTTTGCAAAAATCACTTTTATTGATTTCAATAAAAGTAAAAAAATAAACCTGAAAAAAAGTATACGAAACAATGAAAAAAAGCGATATGTTTATTTTTTTCATGGATTAAAATTTGGAATTAATATTTTCAATATTTGCTGGAACAAAAAACTAAAAACTAACTCCTTTTTTATAAAAGAAAAAAAAAACCAAATTGAAATTAAAAAGTTTTTAAAATTTTATTATTTATATTTAAAAACAAATAAATACGAATATCTAAATAAAATTTTTCAAAATTAAACACAATTTAAATTAATTCAAAATTTGTATGTAAAAACTAAAAATACCTCTTATTTTTAATTTGAATGATGACAATTAAAAATAAAATAATAAAAAAGGGAAAATTATTTAAATTACATTCATTTTTTTTGATTTAGCAATAAACAAATAATTTTTATTTCAAAGGTTATAATAAAAAAAACCTTCACAGTCCCTTTTATTATTTAAAAATGTGCCTATTTTATTCTCTTTTAGACATTCTGTCATCATCAACATGGAGTCATCAAAAACTTGGCTCAAAACTTAATGATGATTTATTTACCAAATATTATAATTGCGCCCATGCTCGTGATGCTTTTTTTTTTGTCGGCTTTAATTCACATCATTTTTTCGGTGTTTTTTTTGTGTTTTATTTGTTCAACAATTTATTGACCCCGTGTCGGAGTGTTTTTGCTTTCTACTATGTGCTTCAAAAGGTTCTAATGACCACAATTCCCAAGTTACCAAGTTTCTTGAGCGTGTCTTTAATTTTGTCTATTTTTTTCTATTTTTCTCTTTTAATTTTTTTGTTCCATTGTCCATTAGAGCTAAAAGAACGAATCAACTTTGGTTATGCCTCCATTGTTATTTATAGAAATGGATAGTAAATGTTGCAAAGCTAATGACTTTTTGGCCAGCTTCCATAGGCTAAAAACCCAAAAAAAAAAAATAGCGTCAGTTCTTCTGATCTCCCACAAAACTGATTTATTGTGCGTGTCTTTTGATTCGTTTCATAATCCTTCTTATTCTTTGAATTCTAAAGTTCAAGGTTGACTTAATGCTAAAAATATTGATTATCTTACCAAGTTGCCAAGTTGGCTAAAAGCCCGCAGCTTAGAGCTCCCTTTATTAATTACATTTTAGTTATGTAAATGCCATTTTCAATTAGTTGTCTTTTTAATGCCTTTTGTTGTAAATAATGATTTAGCATTTGTTTGTACTGTTGTCGTTTTTTTTTTGTTCTCCATTTGTTGCTATGTGTGTGTGTGTGTGTGTTTGTGTGAGTTGCCAGCGGAAGTCTTTACCTGTAACCAGGTAAATGCCTTTTAGCTTTGATTACGCAATCCGCTCATTTAGCTTGTATTTTTTTTTTTTTAATTTTAGTTTTCTGTTTTTTTCTTATGAGAAAAGCTTTGGCTTTTTTTTACTTTCAATTTGACTATGTCTAGTTCTATTCTAGAAAGTTAGAGTAGGGTTCTAACATTAATGAAAAGTTGGAGTATATACATAAATGATATTGTTAAAATCATGAATTTTGGTTGTTTTAAAAAAGAATTATATCTACAAATTTATCTAGTTGTCTAACTCTTACAATTCTTTAATCTTTATAACAATAAAATATATCCAAAATTAAAGTTGTATTGCCATAAGCTTATTTATTGTAACAAATAGTTATATTTATATAATTCTTTATGCTTTTTATATATTTATTGTTGACGTAAAAGATTGCATACAATTTTGCAGTTCTAAAATTAGAAGTAAGACAAATTACTTAAAATTTTTAATTTTAGTCGTAAGTGATAAAATTGTTGTCGCTCAACTTTGTAAAATGTTCATTTTCCTGATTTTTTTAATATTATATCATATCATACGAGTATACATTTATATATTATGGCAATATTAATATCATTTTTCCGCATCTAAAATATTTTGAAAGATTTATTAGAAACCAAAATTTAAAAAATAACAATTTAGACAATTTTTGTCAAATGTTAATTTTGAAGCGTTTTTTTTTAATTTTATACCATATGATACGAATATATTTTTAAATATATTATTTTTCTATTTTAAAACGATTTAATAAGATTTATAAGTGCACTGTTTTTTGAGCAATGCATAATGACAGCTTGACAATTGACATTTTTGGCCAAAATAACAACATAGAGCAACAACAACAACTGCAACTCAGTTGAGAAATTCGCCCATTACAATATGCAATTATAGCATCACGAAATTTAATATGCCAAAAACAAACAAACACAGACAACAACAGCAATAACAATTGCAATTATATGCAATTGTTAGTGTTGAGCACAAGTATTCACCTGGGCAGAGAGTGGGCGTGTGTGTGTGTGTGTGTGTGTGTGTGTGTGCATGTGTCTGCGTGTGTAAGTGAGTGTATTTTTTGAAACGGGTTAAGAGAATTGAGAACAAGTGGCGGTTTGGTCGCGCTTCGTTTGCTTTTGCAGATTCTAAACTTGTTAGAAGAGTTCGAGCAACAGCAACAGCAACAGCAACAGCAACAACAACAACAAAGTGAGCGTTAAGATCAATGCTAACGCTGCTTGCGTCGCTGCTGCTGCGACAAGCCTTGAATAATGTTGTAATTTTACGCTCTCACGCTCAATTTGCGCTCACTTTGTGTGTTAGAAGCGTTTAGAACTATTTGCAAAAATGTTAAAAAAAAGCACAAAGAGAGCGCGCGTCAAGCTGAGCGCAGGAGAGCGACAGAGCGAGAGAGCGGCAGAGCGGCAGAGCGAGTTAGTGAGGCCAATGCCAAAGAGAGGCAATCACCTTGAATGAAAGTTCTGGCCTGTTGCGCTCACCACACACACACATACAAATAAAAGAGATAATGTAAAAAGGCGGCAGCGACGCTGACGCTGACAGCGGCTTATGTGTGTGCGTGTGTGTGCGTGATCAAGAACCTGAGACACCTGAGCTGCAGAGAAAGAAGAGAGCTGTCTTGTCTTGGTGTGTGTGTGCGAGTGTGCGTGTGTGTGTGTGTGTGTGTGTGTGTGTGTGTGTGCGTATCGTGTAATGAAATGCTATCTGTTCAGAGGCAGCGCTGCTTTCAGCTTCTGCTTCTAACGCCGCGACGTCGCTGTCGCTGTCGCCGTCGTTGTCGACATTGAAGTCGGACCGCGACTCATCCGTAGTTCAGTTTCCCGTAAGCAACAAAACGATCGAGACATGGTTTCGTAAGCAGCACGCGTTACGTTTTTTTTATTGCTTTTCAAGAAAAGAAGACGCAGCAACCAAACACAAGAACAAGCAGCAAAAGAACACGTTACGGCGAAATATAAAAAACTCAATTTAATAACAAAAAAAAACAAAAAACAAAACTTAAATCAATTAAATGTGTAACAACTACAACAATACCAGGTGCAATTAATTGATTAGACTTGCCAGCTCAAGTTACATATATCGTTATCGTTATCAGTTGCCTAAATCAAAAAGCGCAAGAATTTGCAAGCAATTTCAAAAATTAGGCAATCAGTTCAAAATTCAAAATTAAAAGTATTGCAGCTCAGTGCAAATAATGTGCATACTTATCTACAACAACAACAAGTGTTTATTATTATAATAAAAAAAATACAAAAAATATAAGAAACCGCATTTGGATTAATTACGTAATGGATATAAAATTAACAGCAGCAACAAATACAACAACAACAACAACAGCGACAACAACAACAACAACAAAACCGCAACACGGATATGCATTTAAACAATAAATATGGTGAGTTTTATTTTTAGCAAAAATTACATTTATGTTTAGCCAATTTTGTTTATAAATAAAACAAGTAATAAAATATGATTCATAATATGAAATTATTTTGATTATAAGCCAATAAAATATTATATTATTATAAGATTAATCTTAAGAAATTAACAAGCAGTATATATATAGAAAATTTTTTATAAAAATATAAAAACACTCAAATTTTTTATAAAAATATGATTTTTTAATGGATTCAAGCAGAGAAAATTTAGGAAAAGTCAAAACAGAAGCTTTCACGCAATTCCAGAAAGTTCTGTAAAGAAAACTTTTCCAGAAAAGCTTAACCAACTGCTTTGAACTTTATTTGAAAATTTGAAATTGGCTTCAAATAATTCTTTGATTTTTCAAACAGAGAGAAAAAAAAAAAAACGAATCGAAAAAAATACAATATAAATTCTAGATTCTACATTTATTAGCTTCAGAAAGTTATATAATATTTAAATAGAAAATGTATTAAATATTAATAAAAGTGATTCTAGATCACATATCAATTACCTCTAAGTTAATAAAATAGTTATAATAGATCACAAAATTCTAGTTTATTAAACAATTAAAATTTTCTATTATATGAAAATCAAACTAAAGTCAACAAAAGCTCAACTAACAATTGTGGGCAATTGATTAAAATGGAACTGACAATGAATACAACACGTATGTGTGATTTGATTAATGATCATGATGATATTTATTTGCTTACATCAGAGCTTAAGATCAGAGAGTGTTTAATTGTTTAAGTCTAGAAGACTTCCCGGTATTTACCATTAAAATTGCATAACACAACGAAAACAATGAATCGATTTCAATTTGAATTTAAATTGCGTTTTTAAAATGTTATTCAATTGGAAAAGAGAAAGCAGCAAAAAAAAAACGAAAACATGTTGCATAAGCCACTTAATTTTGGCCATTTTAATTGAATTATTGACTTTCATTGTTCTGACTGGCAGCTAACTGTAAATTGTTCTACGATTTTATTCCTGAAATTCAACTTCTCAATTTGGAATTTAATTGTATAACGATTCAAAGTGGACAGAAGTGCGTTTAATTTTAACCATGATGTTCAAAATTTATTCCGCCTTAAAATCAAAGACTTTCTAGTGTGAATAATAATGCATAATGATTATCTAATCATCATTATGCTCATCAGCACAAAAACAAGTTTCAAGTTTAAAACCCATATAGAGATATTAATAAGTGATTAATGAATGTCAGGTTGGTAAAAAGTTCTTAAGTTGAATTTATGGGAAATTTATTTAAAAATACAAGAAATAGCAAATAGAAATAGTCGTTAATATGACTGAAGAAAGATGAAAAGATGAAAAGAAAGAAGTTGAGTCAGCATTTCATAAGAACAAAATAATATATTGTATTTTTAATAACAACAATAAAAGCTAGCAAAAAAAAAAGAAGAAATGAAAATAATTAGACAAAACCAGTTTCTGGCCTTAAACAAATAATGAGCAAACACACACCAATTTACACACATACTACACTTGACAAAAAACGTTTATTTTTATATATAACTATATATATATATGTATATTTACATATATATGAGAAGAGTTGTGGGGAGCGAGAGACGCGCTAAATAATTGGCGACGTAAGGCAGAAAATCAACCTTGACTTTGACTTTAAATGACTCGCAAGTCGTAACATCAACAGCAACAACAACACTGACAACAACAACAACAACAACAACTTGTGATATATTATCTAAACAAAAACAAATGTTGAAATGAAATCGAAACGTGGCGTTTGCCGAGATGAATGAATAAAGCAAAGTCAAAAGCAAAAGTAAAAACAGAAAACAAAACAAATGCAAATGCAAATACAAAAACAAATACAATAAAAACAAAGCACAATTTCAATATCAAGGTCATTAGCTGCAGTCATGGATAAAAGACGCAGTTGCCACCTGTTGACTGTCTACAATTTAAATTGATTTTTTATAGGTAAGAGCAGTAATGAGTTACAAAGAAAAGAAAATTAAAATACAAATAATAAAAATGGCACTGTTTAAATGGGAAAATCTTGGATATTTCATTTGAAAATAAAGATATACTCTTTTTTAGCTAAGTTACAAAATTATGATGGAATAAAACGAATAACTTTATCTAAATCCATTTTTTGTTGATATGCAAAAATAATTAAATGTCAATTAAAATTTAAAAATCATAGAATAAATCAAATAATAAGTATAATAAATACATATTTATTTGATTGGATAAAGATATACGTATTTTTACTTTAAATAAAAGGAAACTTGTACTAAAATAAATTGATCTCGTTTTATATTTTATTTATTTAAGTATTTAAAATTATTTATTTATTTAAAACTAATCTCATTTTATATATTCAAAATAATAGGAATACACTTCTTTAACATTTTTTTATTGCTTTGCTATTTTTGATAATATTAAAAAACATTCTGTTGGTAAAAAATAAGGGAATTAATATTGATATTTTAAAAATCATAGAAAAATTCTTATAATAAAAAGCTTTTTCTTTGAATTTGTGGTAATATTATAATGCATTTCATTGGTATGAATAATTAAATTTCAATGAAATCTGATAAAAAATTTAATATAAATATGTACATATTTATTGTTGGGTACTTTTAATAATGTTGATAAACATTGTTTTTTTTTTTGCATATTATGATATTTTTAAACTTCACGTTTTTATTATTATGTCTTAAATTATAATCGAGCAGGCTAAAATTTTTATATTAGCAATTTAAATGAGGCTTAAACTTGAACCAATTGTTGTTATTGTTGTTGTTGTTGTTGTTGGCAGTAGGCATGTCACATTTTTTGGGGCCTAGTGTTATGTCAACACCTACACATAAAGACGTGTCAAAAAAACACACACACACACATATTTAACATTGAGTTCAATGACTGCACGAGCAAACAAAAGACTTAGGCAACGAACTCGATCGACGGCCTGGCAACAAACGGTTTTCATTTTCATTTCTCAGCTTAAGAAGTGAGTCTTAGTTAGTGAGTGAGTGAGATAGCAACATGCGGGCATTAGAATGATGTTCGGGTTGGGGTTGGAGTTGGGGTGGGGGAGGGGGCAAGGCAAGGGCGCGAGGCAGCAAAGAACAACACACAAAAAAAGTGAATCTGCCGCGTTGGAAACCAGTTCAACATTTTGCAATTGCATCCTTGCCACAGACAGAGAGAGCAAATAAGAGCTAGAGGGAGACGGGGAATGTTGCAGTGGGCCTGAGTTGGGGCAGGTACAGGCAGGCAACAGGCAATAGGCAACAGGCTTGGCCATCGACTTTGGCTTTGACTCTGCAGTTGGCATCGGGGAATGGGAATCATTTGCCGTGAAAAGGGCGTTCAACTGGCAAATGCTCATGGGCACATGGCGTGTGGTTCGGTTCTTGGCTCTCGACGAGGTTCTTGCCACCGCCAGCCAACGAGTTCTTGCCACATGCAACACAGCACACCAGATCATCGCAGCCAGCCAGTGTTGTCATTTTCTATCATTATTATTGCACAATTCAATTAATTAGAATTAAAAATATAAATTGTTTTGTATCTTCAAATTTTATTTTTCCGATTTCCATAAATTTTTCAGCTTTTTTTTTGTCACATTTTCTATGCACCTGTAAAAAACTACAGGTATATTAAGGATAACTAAACTGATCAATTTTTATACTTATATTATTGTTATTTCTCTTTACTATGAAATAAATTTTGCCTCGATCTATCACATGCCCCGTGCTAGAATTTTTAAAGTGTCAACACTTTCTTGGATATTTAAATACCCATTAGCTAAAAATGGGTTAATGCTAAATCTAGCACATTTTAAAGTTTTTTAACGTATTTAAAATTTAAAATTGAAAAATATTTAAGAACTCAAAGAGCCAACTAAATATTTCTCTTTCTAAAATCTTTCTTATCTGTTTAAAAATCAGTAAAAATATTATGGTTTTGTTTTTGATTAAGGTTTTTAAATCTAGTTGTAGCTTCATTTGTTAACCATTTAGCTATTTAAGCTTTATTATTATCATGCGTTGAAACTATTTCAAAAATTAAAATTTTATTAGAAAGTTTCATACTATTTTTTCATATTTTTGAAAGTTTATTTTTTAGCTATTTTGGGCTAGATAAGCGTTGTTAACTGCATATTTAATCAAAATTTTTCATTATAAGCGTTAAATTCGAAAACATTCTTGAGCATTTTTTAAAGCTATTTTTTAGCTACTTTTTGAGCTTATGGCATCACTGAGAGCAGCCTCTGTTGCTACAACGTTTTTTGTTGTTGTTGTTCTAAGGCTACGCCGTCACGTCATGAAAAGGGAATCAAATCACTCTTACTTCTTTAGTCGCAGTCAACTTCATGGGGTTATTGACTTTGCTTTTTGCCTTTTGCTTTCTGTGTTGTTGTTGTTGTTGTTGTTGGTGGTGTTGTTGCTGCTGCTGCTGCAATTAGAATTGTTGCACCGCGTAGCTTTGACATGCACTTGCCACGCATTGCAGCAACTGCAAGACATGCAAGTCATGCAGTCAAAGTCGCAGCCTCACAAACTGAAGCTGATGCTGAACTTCAGTTTTCCATGGCATGCATGCATGCAAAGAGAGCAGCAGCAAAGAGAGCGAACGCGCACACACAATGCACAGGTGGCTTAAGAGAGCGCGCTCGCTCACACACAAAAACAGGAAGAAAGTGTGCAATGGCCATGCACAGGCACAGGCGACACAAGAACAAGAAATGAACACACACAAAAAGAGAGGCATGAAAAGAAAACAAGTTCGCCAGTTCAATGACCGACCTACTCAAGCGCATTATAACCATAAGCAACAACAGCACGCACGCAACAGACGAGAGAGAGAGAGAGAGAGCGAGCGCGCTCATAACGAAGCCGCATCTTGTCGTGTGTGCTCGTTTTTTTTTTTCGTTTCGTTTCGTTTCGTTGAGAGAGCGCATGCGCCGAAGCGGCGTCGCTGCTTTTGTTGAACTTTGCAGCGACAGGTTCTGTGTCATATTATTGTTGTTGTTGCTGTTGTTGTTGTTGCTATTTCGACACTATCGCGTGCGGCGTTTGCTGCTTAGCTGTAAATGTGCAATGCATTATTGTTGTTATTGTTCTTGGCTTTTTTGTGCATTGACTGTGACATTGACTGAGCGCGTCGCGCATTTTAGCGTGTGGGCGGCGTCTCTTTATTTATTTAGCTTCTTTTTTTTTATTTTAGAGTTTAGCTCTTTTGTAGCTTTTTTTTATTGTTATGCTCATTTACGTGTCGCGCATACGTAATTGCAATCAAAGTCGTTACGTTATGCGACCCACGAACTTTGAGTACTCATTTTACAAGAACAAAATGTAAAAAAAATTAAATAAAATGACTTTGTTTTCTAAGCACACAAAATGCTCTAACGGCATTTCAAGAATTGCCGCCACTTTTTGTTGTTCTTTAACTACTTTTTGTTTTACCGTTGAGCGTACGTGCTTGAATTTTTATGAATAGAGTGTCAAGAGCTTTTATATTTTAACGAAAGCTTCAATTGCTTTAACTGCAGTTTGCATACGAATGTGAACACTTCCGGTTCAAAAGTTCATTGTCAAACTGTCGCAGTTCAAAAGCAACCCTCCAACTATTGCAGAGAGTGACAATAATAGAGAGAGCATTTAAAAGAGAGGGAGAGAGAGAGAGAGCTTTGCGCTGCAGTGCAATTCGCATGCACTGCAAGAAAATAGTTACGACCTTGATGAACTTGAATAACTTTGACAGTTTACTTAATTGCCAGATAAGATAATTATAATTGGTTAGCTTTGCTAAAAATAAATTTGAAACACAAAAAAAAAATTATCACTTATCACTTTGCAGTCAAGTTTACGACAGTTAACAGTAAACAGTGTTGGCTAATTGTTTTAATTTCTACAGCGTTTATAAAATTACTCTTCAAATATTTGATCAATTAAGGAACATGTGCGCGACTTTTTGCGCAGTGTAAATGACGAAGTTTGCGCTGTTTTTCGACAGACCTAGGGCAACAGTGCATCGTTTAGGCCTTCGTTTTAAGACGAAACAATCTAAATTAACTTGAATTAAATTGCAATTATTTATTTTTAAATTTATTATATTTATTTAATTACTTATTAAGTAAGTTGTCATCGTAATAAATACTTAAAAATGTCTCTTTTTAAAATAAAAAAATATATTGTTTGTGAAGAAGAGTAACATAAATGTCAGTTGTAGTTGCAGCGCTGCAAGCCTTTTGTGCTAGGGGTAGCTACCCCAAAGTGCAGAAATCTTGCAGACGACTCCCCATATAATCGACTCCCCTCGACTCCCCTTTCTTGCCCTCTCCCAGACTCACGACGGACGCCGCCCTTGTAGCGCTGCTTTCTCTGTTCTTCTTTCTGGTTGTTGTTCTTGGTCTCGTTGTTATTGTTATTGTGCGAGTTCAGCTCATGCCAAGTGCAAGTGGCAACACCGCCCCCCTCCCTCCACCCCTCCTTACTCTTGACTGCTTGTTTACTGTCTGCATTGGACGTTGACTGCAGCGTCAACTGCAACGTCGACGGCGACTGCGGGCCAGGCCAGGAAAATGTGGCAGTCGCTGTTGGCTGAAATTCAGTCCTGACTCGGGATGTTAGCGCGTTGGGCAGGTCATGTCTGGCCGCGTGGACCAACAAAAAAACCAAATACATAAAAATAATATTAAAAAAAAAATGAAGAAATATAGTCAATAAAAATGTAAATTGCAACAAATTGCAAAAGTAAAATTTAATAAAAATGATGCCACAAAATGTGTTCAGAAAAAAAGAAGTTCATATAAATCGATTTAGTGCCGTTTCAAAAAGTGTTAGATTTACAGTGTATATACGTACGTACATATATAACATACATATACATATATATAAATATATCATATATACATAAATAGCATATATATACATAAAAATGTGTTGTTTAAACGGCCGTAGAACTCAATACTTTCATCGTATCTCATTTCGCGATCTATTTGCGATAATCAGTTTTTTCAAATCGCGTTTAAAATGCATTTTGGCCAACACTTGAGCGAGGGCCGATTGAGAGAAACGGGAAAACAGAGAACGGAGACTGACAAATTCCAGACAAAAGCAATAAATAAGCTAACAAAGCAAAAGGTAAACGATTTAAATTTAAAAAGATTATTAGTATTTCATAGAAATTTTAAATTTAGAACTTACAAAAAAAAAAGAATAAATCAAATGTTTTTTGAAATAAATGAAATTTTTAAAATCGCATGTATAAAAAATATTTTAAATAAAACAGTACACAATTGTTAATTTCGAACTAAAAAGCGAAAGAAACGCAAAAGAAATTAGATTAATATAATTTTTAATTGATATATTTGGAAAAATAAATACAAAAAATTAGATTATATAATATGCAATTTTAAATTGATTTATTGGTTAAATAAATACAAAAAAATTCTGAATATTTACTTAGGTTATTCTAAAAAAGAAAAGATAAAAAGGTTGAAAATAAATATATAAAAATCATTTAAATATAAAAAAATCCCAATAAATTATATACAAATTTTATTATTAAAATATATTATTCAATTTTATTATTAGAAATAGAAGAAAACAATTTTTTGTAAATGTATGTATAAAATATATATGTATGTACAGTTTACAGTTTTTGTTCTTCTTATTTTTTTAGTAATATAATTGAATATTGTTTATTTTAGTGTGTATTTATTTATATTATTGGGATTTTCTTCGTTTTCAAATTGGTAGCTATTTTTGTAATTAGAGACTTTTGCTTTTTGGCCAAGACAAAAGGCAAGGCAATGTATTGACCATGTCCTAGCTCACTGCATGTCCTGTGTCCAGTGTCCTGTGAAAGTTGTCGCTTTGAAAAGCTGTCGCTGTCGCTCGCCAGTTCAATAACCTTAACGTGACTGCAGCAGACAACAAACAACAACAACAACAACAGCAACAAGAGGAACAGGAAGATGAGGCAGAAGAGGAGACAGCACGACGTTATTGTTGTCTCTGTCGCACGCATCGATATCGCAACGCTTTCGGTTTGCAACGAAAATTAAAAGTGAAATTTCTATGCTGGCGCCTGCGCCTCCTTCAAAAGCGTCGCCGTTGCCGTCGCCGTCGCTGCATTCAGGGTCCTTGCCCGCAGTCGCTGCGCAGTCGACGAAGCCGCTGTCGCTGCCGCAGCCGAAGTCGAAGCCGAAGTTCAGTTCGCAGCGGCAACTGCACAAAACTGCACACTGTCAAGACCACAACCCAAAAAACGATGTTTGCAAATCCCCAGGAAAGGCAGCGTTGAGGTCCTTGGTCCTGTCTGTGTCTGTGTCTGTGTCTCAGTGTGTGTGTGTGTGTGTGGTGTGTGTGTGTGTGTGTGTGTGTACAGCTTTTGCTGTCGTTGTGTCGTTGTTTCGCTTTCCGTATTGGGTGTGTATACCACACACAGAGTCCGAGTCCGATTCCGATTCCGATTCAGAGCCGGCACAAAAAGCCGACGAGCGACGAGCGTGCAACGCGTACGTGCCACACACACAGAACAGAACAGAACAGAACACAAACGGCACAGAGTTCATTGAACGTGGCAGCAACGAGCAGCGCCAGCAATTGCGATTTATGTATGAAAAGCGAAAAGGATAATGAGGCAACAACAACAACAACAACAACTCGAGCAGAGGGCCCTGCCCCAACATAATGTGGCAAGGCAACGTCTGGCAACAACCAAACGCACAGTGGCACAAAACCCTGTCAGCCTGTCAAAAATACAAAGATAAAATAAATTCATAAAAAGATAACTAACAATATTCCTACTTGTAACACTAAATAAATAACTAAAGTTTAAAATACGAAAGACGACAATTTTTTTTTTATTTTTGTAAAATTGCACAGGAAAAATTATTTTGGTTTTTTTTCCCCCCTTTGTTTGTTGTTTAGTGTCATTTCGACATTATTCGACCTCAAGTTAATTAAAACTCACTTCTAAAAATTACAATAATTTTAGTTAATACCATTGTAGCAATGCTTCAAAGTTTAACAAAACAAATTCTAAATTTATGTGCAGCTTTTTATTACATTATTTAATATTTAACGCTAGTTTTTATTTTATTTTTTCATCACCGCATTTTTTATTATTATACACTCTAAATTTATATATCTTTTTCAATTCTGAGTAAAGCACACATCTTTAAAGTCTGAAAATCGTTAAAATTCGCAAACAAAATGCATAAATTATTAATTCTAAACACATGTTATAATAATAAATTATTAGTTGTTGACTTAAGTTTGAAATGATTAATAGGCTAAATTTCATTGCAGATTTGCTGACATTCCAAATTTAGCTCTGGAAAAATTATTTAAAAATGAAAAATGTTTTTAAAAGTATCACAAGAAGCAGTTAAAGTTAAAAAAAGAAAATTTATTTTACCAAGTGAAACTTTCGTCTGTAAATTTGAAAAATAAATGTAAAATATAAATAAATACTAATTTCGTATGCCAAAAAATTTAAATTAATGAGAGGAAAAATCGAGTTGTTTTGCCCACTGTGCGCTGCCGTCTCGTCTGGCGCTCAAAAGGGTCGTTCGCCTTTTCTGTTGTCTGGCGAAAATTTTACTTTGACTTTTTTTTTGTATGCCAAAAGCCACCCACCAAACTGGCAGACGGACTTCTTCTCCTGCTTCTTCTTCTGCTTTTGCTCCTGCCGCTGTCTGTCCTTCCTTTTGCCCTTCCCCGTGCTGCGCCCTTTTCAGTACTCGTCTCGAATTTATGCGCATTTTCAATCGCTTTGTCGTAGGTCGTGTTTGTTGTTGTTTTTGTTTTTGTGTACATGTCGTCCAGGTAATGTCGCCCACAGGATTATGCACAGGATTAATCCTGCCAAACATCTGCAATTCGAGTCCATTTCTTTATGTATATTCTCTTTGTAATATTTTCTTGCAAATTGTCATTGAAAACTGTCCAAATTATGCTTCTTATTATTTTTTTTTTGGCAGATATTGTATGCAATTATGGGTATGTATGAAAACTGTTGGGTAGCCATGACATCATAGCGTGTCCCCACTGTGTTCTGGCTGGCAGTTGACCTTTGAGTTCACTGAACCCAGTTTCAGTCCGCCAGATGATGCAATGCTGGGAGGTTGTTATCTAAGGGGGCGTGGCAGTTATTAAAGGGGTTTAATTTGAAGAAAAGTTCAATTAGAGCTGAACTATATTCAACATAATATTTATATTCATTTGTATTAAATAAAGCTATTTAATTTGTGTGTTTTAAACAATTTTTTTATTTATTTTTCATTTTAATTAAATTGTTTTTCCAGTTTTTTGTGTTTTTTTTTATTATTATTTTGTATTAACATATCACAGTTGTTTTTTTGTAACTGAATGTTTCTCCTGATTAAAAGCGAGTCTGATAAGTCAACAAACTTTGCCAGCTATGAATGCAATGATATGTTATTAACATAGACCTGTTATGTTAATTGCATGTTAATGAATAGCAGAGCGTACTCGCATCTTTTTAATATAAGTATTATTAAGTATAGAATGCAATTACAGTTAGACTTTGCTAAAATTAACTTTAAAGCAAATCAATTTATAATATTAATTAATTGTGATTACTTAAGTTTTTTGTTAAAAGAAATTTAATAAATTATAGAATTTTATATTTAATAAAGACATTTGCAGGAGCTTTAAAAATAATTGTTAATCAAATTAATTGAATATTATAAAACTTAGTTAAAACAAAGTTGTTTTACTTTTACAATTAAACTTTAATTTATTTATTAATTTAAGCAAGGCAATAAATTATTTCAAAATAAATTATTTCAAAAAACATGGAAATTATTTATAAAAATATAAAATAAAAATTTATGAAAAATTATTAAAATATAAATATATTTTTAAAATATTAAATATGTTTTTAAACAAATTAAAATGTCTATGCAAGCTTAAATCTTTATAGCATACTTAGAGTGCGTTTGCAAATGTATCTCATGAATAAAAGATGGTTTCTTTGGATTTTAATCACTCTGCATTTGATGACTACGCAAACTCGTCAACTTGCCTCCACACACAAATGTGCCCCATTCAATGTAGTGTAGTGCAATGCAGTTTTAACTGCACGTTATGCAAACTAAGCGACAAAGTTTAAAACTTAAATTAACACTAACTAAAAGGGACTGTAAAATGTGCAAACACTGAAAATAAAAAGAACAACAAAATGGAAAACTTTCACTGCGCAATAAGAAAAACGCAGCTGATAAGCTGATAAGTGCAGTCAAGTGCATAGAGAATGTAGAAGAGACAGAAGCAGAAATAGAGGTAAAAGGCGGGGCAAGAAGTGCAAGTATAGTAAATGAACTGATAAGAAAAATTGCATTGAATTTATGATTATAGTAGACAAGTCAAAAACTTATACGACCTACGTCAAAGCCAAAAAGCTAATAAAATTAAACACGTCAATTGTTAAGCTGAATATATATAGAGACATGTATATGAAACCATATAGTATATATCTGGTTATCGAAGCTGATTTACTGAGTCTAAAGTTACAAATAATTGCATTTATTTTGTGTTTGAATTTTTATTTGTTTAGGGTTTCAGATACTTTCGCTTTTATATTGTGCAAAATAAAAATGAAATTTACGTAAATTTTGTTTATAAAAAGTTGCTTGATATGAGTGGGAAGAGGGGTAGGGGGCAACTGGTACAGTGAAACAGCCGCAAAAGGAACGACGACAAATACTAATTAATATGCGGGCGCCGATAAGCATGAGAGAGAGAGAGAGAGATACAGAAAGAAACTGAGAGAGAGAGAGACCTAGAGAGGGAGAGTAAGGGACAGAGGGAAAGTGAGTGTGTGAGAGAGAGCGAGATGTAATTGCATTTAGCTATTGCACATGCGCTCACAAAATGCAAAAAAAAAAAATAGTAAAAAAAAGCTGAGCAACAAATTTCAAGGTTAAAGTGCAACGAAACCGCAACAATACTTTTACAAGCCCCAGTGCAACTTCAGGTGGAAGCACGAGAGAGAGAGAGAGAGAGGAAGAAAGAGAGACGTAGCGTCCATCCCTCCAATATAGATACAGATATTTTCTGATTTATTCATTTAGTGTCGACTAAAAGCAATACAATTATTTAAAATTAAATTTTATTTATAAAAAAACCATACAGTACAAATATGTTGCAAAAATGAAAAAAAAATTAGATATGCTTTTTTTTTACATTAAAAATTATTTTATTTTTTTTTTTTGAGTATTTTTTGGTGTGCATTTTGATAGCCGCATGTAAATTGAAACTAATTGAATTATAATCGCATTTTGTCCTTGAAGTGCATATATTAATTACAAATTGCAAGTTGTATGTTGTTCCGTTTGTTGTTGTTGTTGTTGTTAGATAATAAATGCAACTGGTCGCAACGACAAACAAAGCGAAAGATACACAACACAGTTTGAGATACAGATACATTTTGCATTCCGTTCGCATGCACATTCGCATTCTCGCCTTGTGACTCAAGGTTATGATGATGATGATGATGATGATGATGATGATGATGATGCTGCTGCCGACTGTCAGACAGCCCCTCCCTTTTCTCTCCCTCTCCGTCGCTCTCTACCTCCTTCCTAGAAAAAAGCTCTGGCAATTATTACACACAATCATTCGACTCTCACATGTGACTTAGCACACAATTTTATTTTATCAGCTGCATGCAAATGCCCCACCCACTCCCTCCCACTCCCACTCCCTCTCTCTCTCTTGAACACCGCTTTTGACTATTTGTTTATCTCGTTTTCGTTTCGCTTTTCGCATGCACATAAAATAAATGCAAGTACTTAAAAACGTTACAACAATTCTGTCAGATACTTTTGTCGCGGTTTCAATTATTCTTCTCTCTCTCTCATTCTGTTGCATTTACATTTCCTGGTTGCTGCACAAATTTTGTGTGTTTAGAAGTTTTTAAAAGTGTTGTTATATTTGAAATGATTAATGCACATTTATGTTACAGATCAAAAGATAGATAGATAGATTGATAGATCATTAGATCTAGAGACATCATCATAATGTTTAGAGTTCACACAGTCTAATAAAAAAGTTCCAATAATGTAAAAAAAATTAAGGAAAATATTGAAAACTCAATACAAATTAAATTTGCCCTAAAGAACTTTTTTACACAAATAAATCTTGAGACTTATACTCCCATTAAAGTTAATTTAAACAATAACTAAATTTTACTTACATAATTTTTTGTATATATAATAATTTTTGTAATAATAACATAATTTAAATAATTAATATGCAAATGTTCTTACAAATACTAATAAAATTCAGGCATTAAATTAAAAAATGTATAAAACGTTTAAATTAATCAACAAATCAAGTTTAACGATAACAATAAAAACTTTAAAATATTGTTATCAAAATAAAATAAAACAAAATTTAGCTTTGAAAAATATTAAACAGAACTGAACTGTATCAATTAAAAATCTGAAGAAAATGGTTATCAATAAACTTTACTAACTTGTAAAATATCTCTTAAAAAAATGGAAATTAATTTCTTTATAAAGTCATAATTAAATGATAAAAAATAATAAATAATAAAAAAATGCTATTAAAGTGAAGAATTAATGTGTAGTTATAAAATTATAAAAATAAATTCATTAAATGCTTAAAGAAATATTCCAAATAATAAAAAATTTAATTAGAATCTAGTTAAAAAATTATTAAATCAATTAATTAATTACTTTATTATTATTATTATTATTTATTTAATTATTATACATAAGTTCCTTATAATATAATAACTAAAGACTAGAGTACTAGCTACTGGGCCATCGACTCGAAATTAATTACATTTTTGCATAAGTTATACTCTAATTAATATAAGATTAAATTAGTAAAATATCTCATGAAGGGTTACATTTAATTGATTAGCTCACTCACTATATTTCTCTTACTCGCTTATAGTCAACTTGAGCTGCCCTTGTAATTGCCTTGAAATTAGTTGTAACTAGTTCAAAGTACCTTTCAACTACATACATATTTCTCTCTCTCACTCTCTTTTAAAAATTGCTCGAATTGTTGACATTGCTAAATGTTAAATGTTATTTGGGTTTTTCACAAATTTTCCTGCTGCAACTGAATCACCAACTGTGTGTTTTAGGTACTACAAAGATTAGAAATAGCTTTTATAAATTTAATATTTGCTCAGCACTTTGGAAATACATCGTAAAATTTGTTTATTCATTGAGACTACTTAATAGAGATACGCGTAGATTTCCTATAGATACTATAGTATTAAAATGCAAGGCCACCCAGGGTGTGTGCGAAAGAGACGACACTATGCCAGGGACTAACAATTTATGACCATTTGTAGTTGTTATCAGTATATATAAACTATATTTATATACACATATATAGGTAGTATATGTAGTAGTAAATGCGGTTAGTACAGTTCCCGTTGCCTATCGCGCACTTGTCCTTGAATTCAAAAATATCGCCATTTGGTTTGTTTGCTTATGTTGTTGTTGTTGTTGTTGTTGCATTTTGTTGCATTTTGTTTCGTTTCGCAACGCTTCCCCATTGCAATTTGATAAAGATCGACGACGTTGCGGAAGTTTTTCACAGTCTAGAATAACAGAACGAAAAAAAAAATAATATTATTATGAGCATTGCATGAATACTTAGAAATCTATTCATATATAGTATTCATATGCACTCATATACACTCATACATATTTGCATATATGCATATATTCGTTGTTGGGCGCATAGCTAAAAACACACGGCGTATGCGCAATGTGCAAAAGCTTATCACAAATTCAAATGCACTACGACGACTACGACGACGACGACGTTGATGACGACGCCAGCGTCAACGGCAGCTGCGACGTCAACGTCGACATCGCTGTCAGCGTCAGCAGGTCGTCTGCGTTCAAGTTGAATGTTAAACTCATTGCGAGTCGACAACGAATCGTTGCATTTGACAATTTTCTAGTTGCAGGTTATTGCATTTACTCTAAAGCGGGCATATGGATTTACTCACTCACTAGGTCACACTTATAAAAATAATTAAATTTATTTTATTCATTTATTTGTTTACTTAACAACAGCTTAAAAACACAGAATTATATAAAATTTAAAAAAGGAAACGTTTAAAAATTTGATGTACAAAATGTTGAATTAATAATTAACATTTTTCGAATTCTTCAACATTTTGAATACTTTTCCAAATTTTGTATTGTAAATTTTCTTTTTGGTTGTTAGGATATCATTTTGATCTAGCATTTGCCAACAGAAATATTGAAACTTTTTGTCATTTTTCAATTTTGTTTATCTTTAAGAAATTTTTGCTTTATTTTAGATTTTTTAACTAAACTTTTAAAATTATTTATTATTATATTTTTGTATTTTTATATATTTTTAATTGAAAATCAGTTTCCTTAAAGTTTTTCGATTTATAGGGTATCTTGGGCGTCTGTCATTGCTGGTAGAGCTTTTTTTTTGATTATGTCGTAAACATGAAATGCGTTCGTGTTTTAGTATCAGAGTATGTGTGTGTCGCTTATTTATTTTTAATTTGCTGCGCAACTCTAAGCAAATTTCTCATACAATTCCCGCATCACACCCTCTCCCTCTCCCACCCTTCCACCCCCTCACCCCTCTGATTGCCCTACGTCGCTTCGACGTAGTCTCGTGTCCTTCAAATGCAATTGTGCGATGATTAGAAACGCAAAGCGTTGAGCTTTTTACTTTTTGTTTCTAATGCGCTGTGTGTGTGTGTGTCGATGTGTGTGTGCAGCTGTTTATTTTCATTTTTCATTTTGGCGCACTATCTGCACACACACACACACACACTCAGATACAGATACAGATACATAGAACGATGAGTGCATTTCAATATGTGCATTTAGTATTTACATTGCATTCCGACTTCCTAGAGAGACACACGCTAAAACGCATCTGTTCTATGTATGTGTGAGGAAAGGGGGGCGCAGTGAGGGGAGAACTAAGGAGGGGAGGGCGGAATTAGTATCAACTAATCGTAGTATCCAATTTTGGTTAGTTGCCTAGCGAAAGTTTCCTCGTCTAGCGGAAAAAACACACACGATTTTGCCAACTGCCAAGCGGAAAATCGAAAGTACCAAAAATAAATTGAAAAAAAAAATGCATTTATAAATAAGTACAGTTAGTCTTCAAATTTAAATTTACAACAAAACAATTTTTGAGTTTTTAAAAAGATTTTAAGTTCATAAAAAAATATATACAGGTATATATTTAAATATAAATACAGCAAGTCAAATAATTTAATTTCACAAAAAAATACCAAAATTTTTATTTTTCATAAATTATTTTTAGTTCATACAAAATATTTACGTTTCTTTTTAAAAAAATTTTTAAAATGATGCATATTTTTAAAATTACAAAAGGATAAATATATATAAATTTTAAATGACAATTAATAATAAAAAATAGTCGGATCAATTCAAATTGTATTTTGTTTCATTTTAAACGTTTTTTTAAATTATATTTATTTCTAGAAAATTACAAAAAAAATAATTTATTTTAATATGTCCTTTTCTTTATTTTTTAGAGTTGCTTATAGTTTTAAAAGCAAGTTAAATAAATTAAATGATAAAATGATTTTTAAAAATATTAATTAAACAATTATTTGACAAACTGTATGTAAGAAATCAAAACGTGAACTGTCTGCATTTCTAATGGCGCCAATTGCTAAACAGCACACCCACAAATACACACACACACACACACACAGACCTACAATTTAGCTAGCCAAAATAAATTCGCACATTTCCGCACTCATCAAAATAGAATCGAATGCAAGTGCAAGTGCAACACAATAACACAGGCACATCAAGATACAGATACAATATCTGTATCTGTGTATCTATATATCTGTGTATCTGTTTGCATCCGTGTTGTTGCCATTGCCATTGGCATTTGTTGTCGACACTGCCAGCAGAATTCTGGGCAAAAAGTTCTCATTTAATGCTGCACGTTGCCGCAGTTTGCATTCTACGTGCGTGTGGCACACAGATAAATCTATTGTTACGGCAAGTGCCCCAAAAAGTCAGAAAATAATAATAATAATAACAAAGAAAACTGTACACGTTATATTTTGTAATACGATTTCAACGCACTGAAAATAATTTTGAGGTGAGTTTTAATAATGTCATTAACTTTTTTTTACATATAAATCAAAGAAAACAATAAATTGCATTGTTCGCTTTCGATTTGCTGATAAGAAATGATAAGAAAAGTGCCGCAATTATCAGGTTTTTTTTGCGTGTTTAGAACAAGTTGCGAATTATAGTGCTTTGAATGCATTTTCTTTCTTTGCTGCTTTACATAAGCATAAATTATGCTGCTCAACACAAGTCTAAGCTCTTAAAAGCTGCCTCTCTGTCTTCGCGCTCTCTCTCTCGCTCAGTGATCTCGGCTTGGCTGCTTTAACTAAGCCTAAGCTTTCAAAAGCTGCCCATCTCTCTCTTTCATTACTCAGCTCTGAGTAATTGCCTCCTTTGGGGGCATCAATCACACTTGTGGCATCACATATTTTGACAACACGTCAATTTCCCTTTGCCAAAAAATCTGTTGCCTCATCAATAGATGCGCTCTGTCGCAGTCGCCGTCGCCGTCGCCGTCGCTGTCGCCGTCGCTGCCTCTGTTAGCCTTGCACAATAAATTTATGATTGTGGCGACGGCGGCTAAAAAAACAATAACAAAAACAAAAACACACACACCAAAGAAGAGACAAAAAGTAACGTAAGATTGCAACCACCGTTGTTCGTTTCGCCGGCACTCAAATTTTAACACGGCGAAGTGCAGTGCCGGCGAATTCAACTCAACTCAAGTTAAGCAAACGGCGAAAGCTCTTTACTAGTATTTTCGCATTGACGCTCAAAAGCGCAACCCTTGAATGCAAAATTGAGCGAAATTAACTTTCGTTGTTGTTGTTTTTTTCTTATTTGGGCTGCGTTGGCGTCGCAGTCAGCGTTGCAGTGAGCGTATATGTGTGTGTGAGTTGCCTTAGTTTTGAGCCTTAAAATTAACTAGATTTGTACAAAATAAATGATGTATGTATGAAATATATATAGGAAATATAAATAAAATAAACTACATAGGTAGCAAAAATATGTTTTGACAATTAAAATAATATTAATTAAAAAAAAAAGGAAAAATAATCAACACCTTTTTTTTTAAATTACTTTTTAACTTTTTTATCCAAAATTTTACAGATTTTAAAAATAACTTCATATCAGTTTAATTTATAAGTACTTAAAATGGTTTAATTTTTTTAAGTGTGTATGTGTTTTTAGATTTGTTCAAAATAAATAAATATATTTACAGGGCAAAACACAAAATTAAAAATAAAAGTAACTTTTCTATACATATTATTTTAAATATTTTTTTGAGCTTTAAAATTAATTAGATTTGTTCAAAATAAATAAATATATTTACAGGGCAAAAGACAAAATTGAAAATAAAAGTAATTTTTCTATACGTATTATTTTTAATAAATATTGATATTGACGGTTTATTTCACTTTTTCAATGTCTTTTTTTAATTATAAAAATCAGTCAAAAATCAAGAGAAGATTTTAGGTTTTTAAGTTTTTCTTTAATTTAAAAAAACCTGTAAGCAATAAAATAGCCAAAATGGCAACAGTGGCGTGTGTTACTGTGTGTGAGTGTGTGCTTGTGTGTGAGTGAGTGCATTCACTATGCCGACTAAAATTCTGGGTCTCTGTCTCGGTCTGCCTCTGCCTCTGACTCGCTCACTCTCTCGCTCTCCCTCTCGCTTAAATTAGGTGCAGGCGGCGAGTGAGCTTTGAGCATGGCGCCGCAGTCTCTGTCGCTGCCGCAGTCGCAGTCGCTGCTTCTCTCTGCCGGTTGCATGCGTGTGTGCTTGTATTGTGTGTGTGTGTGTGTGTATTGTGTTTTTGCACTGCACTCGTATATGGCGTATATGTGGGTCAGTAGCAGGAACACTCGCTCCGCGTCTGTGTGGATGGGCACAACGTTCATTTCGACTCAACTTTTTGCACGCCAGCATTAGTTTAATAATTTTCTATTTTCTATTTAGTTTTTTTATTTTGTTTTGTATTGCCTCAACTCCCACCCCTAGCCTTGGCATACTGTTTGTGTTGTACATTTCCGCATAGCTGCAATTGTGTGAGCGCCATTAAACACACACACACAAATTATACATATATATTATATAGAGAGAATCCAACGGGAAGACACAGAATATATATATATATATATATTTTTGTAATGTTGCCGCTGCCGTGAGTTACTTTTTGTCAGTGCATTCGATTCGAGTATGCGTTGCGGTCGCCTGTTGTCGCTCTAACGGTGTTTTTGTCTCTCCGCCTCTTCTTCCTCCTCCACCTCCGCTGCCTCCGCCATTGAAAATTAGTTTAAAAATAATTCACAAATTTTTGAGCAGCTCTCATTAAAATTAATGCAAAATTATTGCAAAAATTTTTTTCGTTCTGGGCAAACGCGGCGTATGCGTAATATACAAATGTATGTCGAGCACAAACGAAGTCCGCAACGAAACGGAAAGTGATGCGTAATTTGCCAGCAGCACAAAAAGTGCCCAAAAAAATGTTAAAAAAAATATAACAAATATAAAACAAACAGAGCAATAATTATTTTGAAATTTAAATTGTATTCAGTGTGCGAGCAACAACAACAACTCAATTAGCAGGAATATATTAATTAAAATAAGTATAGGCAACCAAAAAAAAAACCGTGTTTTAAATGCATCAAAAAATGAAAGTACAAACAGCAGTTTGGCCAAAAGTGAGTTTGTTAGCTTATTATATATTTTATATATATTTTGAAAATATATTTCAATAAATAAAAAAAGAATAAAGTGACAATAAACGCAATTTTAAACTTATTATTATTAGCATCAATATTAATACAATGTTTTGAATAAAAAAAAAAAACAATAAAGTGGTCAAAAGAGAGAGTTATTAATATACTCTTTTTGCATCATAAGTCGCTTAATAAATAATTTAAATTAATGGAAGCAACAAATTAAGTGTTTAAAATGCATACAAATTAAAAGCAGTTGGTCAAAAGTGCATTTTTCTAATAATTTCGATATTTTTCTCGATTTTTCAAAACTTTTTTGTTTGTTTTTTTTTTATTAAAAGAAAATTGTAATTTGGCTTGGATGGGGGCAACGATTTGCCCCTGAACGTGAACGCGTAACCTCCATTGAGGCCGCCGCAATCTTGAACTATGCAAAAAGAGCGAACGACGATGACGACGGCGAGCCGAAGAGACGGCGAAGAGGCGAAGAGAGCGGCAAAAGTCACTCGTCAATTTGTAGTTGTTTTTTTTTGCCGATAACGACGCCATTGAAATACGAATGCAACACTGCAAGCACACACACACATAAGCACATACACATGTGCACACTCAAATACATAGCATATACTTGAGCAAGATGAATTTATACATAGGTGAAAAAAAAAACAAATGTGGATAAATGCAACAGGAACAATAAGACAAACATGTCATTACATTTATTTTGATTTTATGTTTTGTTTCTGTCTTTTAAAAGAACTACAAATTCATTCATGTTAAATTGTGAACTTTTTAATTTGTTTTTTTTTAATCTTGTAGAGCTTTCAATCTTACTTACAAAATAAAAAATCAGAAACTAGTAACTATAAACTCATAAATTATAGTTAAACAAAACTAAAAAAATCAGATATAAAAGAAAATTTGAGTTGGAGAAGTTCGAGTTAGGGAATTTCGACTGTATCTATCTCTATCGTCTCTCTCACGTCAGACTCTCTCTGACAGATTCGCCCCGAGAGAGAAAGCGAATACACCACCTATATATAAATTCATCTTGTATTTGAGTGTTTATTGCTGACTGAGTGGGCGAAGCTCTCTCTGTCACTCTCTTTCGTCTGCGTGTGTATGTGTGTGTGACGTATTTATTAATAGTTCTAGCGCAAAAAGTGAAAAGCCAAAGAAAAAATAAAAGCTTAACTTACTAATCACTCTCTCTCTCTTTTTGCTCTACTTACAGATAAAGTGAATTAAGCAATTACAGCAACAGCAACAGCAACAACAACAATACACAAAAGTCTAGCCCTAAGTAGCAAAAGCAACAACAGTAAAGAATTCAACTAGCTGTAAATTCAAAATGCATGGACATCATCAGCATCCACAACAACAGCAGCAACAGCAGCAACAACAAGTGCAGCCAGCGCCAATCGCAATGAAGTCCACGACGTCAGGCAATACACAATCCACACACATAGCCATACAACAGCAGCAGCAGCAGCAGCAACAACAACAGCATCCACATACACATGCACACGCACATCAACATCAGCATCCACAACATCCACAACATCCACACGCCAAGCTGCTGCGTCGCAGTCGCTCGCGCAGTCGCAGCCGCAGTCCGACGCCCGACGGCACACAGGATTACGATGTGACGCGCATGCGAGAGCAGGAATTTGAGCGACTAGCGGTTTATTTGGTGCCCGATGTTCAAGCCGAACGCGGGCTGCCAAATCGAGCGGATAAAACGCTGCCGCGCAGCCTGACGCTCAAATCCTCAATGGTCTACTCCACGCCAAATGTTAAGGTAAGCTCTCTCTCTCCCTCTCCCTCTCTTTCAGTGTTGACAGATTAGCTTGTTTCAGGCCAGATCTAGCATTTTTGAAAATGGTATAGCTTATAAAATTTGCAAATAGCTTATTGCCATATATCTAGCATATTTTAATTTTCATATAGCTAAATTAATCAAAAACTCACATCTTCTGAAATTTTCTTTCAAAAAAAATATTGAAGTTATTTATTTAATCAATATAAGCTAAATAGGATAAATATATAGATCCTATATTTGAATAAATTCACTTTTTCTATATTTTTGCCCATTTTCTTCAAAATTCACTTCCAACATGGACCGTTTATATTCTATCGATTCCACTAACTAAAATAGTAAGATTGTAGCATACACCATATTAAAATACAGAAATAGATTCAAAGTTTAATCTACAACAAGCTTGTTGAGCCTTTTTCGTTTTTTTTTCAAAAACGACAAGTCTACAAAACTTGTCTTTTATAATAAAAATAGTGTTGATAAAATGCATTAAACGCGTGAGAAAACATTTTTGAAAATGTCAACTTTAGCCATTTTTTCCATTTAACACAAATGTCGAGTTTTCGATCCTAGAATTACCCATAATAATTAATAATTTATTATGTCTTCTTGCAGTATAGCTGGTTTTCAGGATATTTATTTTTATGTTAGCTTATTTTTACTCAGAATCTAGCTTATGCGAGCGGTCGGTCAACACCTGGCAACACTGCTCTCTTGCGCTCTTTTATTTACTTGTGCTCTCTCTTTGTTTTGATATAGACTGAAGGAGTTTGGAGCAGCGGCGTGATACCGCGCGGCACGCGCTTTGGCCCCTTTGAAGGCATTCCAACCTCCAACTATCCAAATGATAAGAATAAGGCGCGCTATTTCTGGCGGGTAAGCAAAAGTCTCTCTCTTTCTTTTTAACATAACATATTTAACATGATTTGTTTAAATTTAAATTTTTAACCTTTTTTTTGCATTTTGTTTGCAACGAACGAAAACTAACCAACTGGTTTCTCTTTAATTTTTAATTTCATGTGCATAAAACAAAACAAACAAAATACCCATATACAATATACGATATATATATATATACCCACCCAAATCTATCTACAAATTCCAAATTACAATTTTTGCATTTTGGTTGCGGATTTGGTATTGAAAATCAGGTGCAGGGAACACGCCACATAACCTACGGGAATATTAAGGTACCACCTTTTATGCTTATGCTTTCATTTGATTTTATGTGACTCGCACTCTCTATCTCTCTATTACTGTCTCTCTATCTACAGTATGTCAAGTATGTATTTTGACAAAAATATAAAAAAATATTATTATAGCAAAATATAGTCTAATAAGAAATATTCCATTATATGTATATATTTTCTTTTTTTTCACATAAGTAAATTATATAAATTTAAAGGAACAATTTTTAAGATAAGAATTAAGAATGGTTTGAAAATTTAAACTATCAAAATTATAAAAATGTTAAATTAAATGTGCCTAATTTGTTAATTTGTTTTTAAAATTCAGCTATATTCAGACGACCGACAATTATTAAGTTTTTTCGCTTTGTAGAATCAAAATAAGCAAAAAGATCAAAACTTTGCCAAAATAATGACTTTTATTTTTAATTTCAAATTGGTTCGAAGAACGTTAAAAACTATTTGAAATATTTAAAACAAGCAAAAAGATAAAAAACTAAAAATTTTAAATTGTATGGAATATGTGAATATCTTGTTTTATTTTAAAAAATCTTGTTTAGTTCATTTCATTTGTCAAAATATTTACTTGAGCTGCTGCAACTGTTTAATTCTAACTGCACTCTCTGCTGTCCCACTCTCGCTCTCTATCTCTTTCTCTCTTTTAAAAGGCAAGCCTTGTGCTTTTGCGCTCTCATCACAAAAAGCTTTCACTCTCTTTTGGTAGCTTTTGCTTTTCTGTGTTGTTGTTTGTGGTTATTAAAAGCTCTCCATTGAAGAAAGCTCGCTTTAAACAAGCTTTTGCTCTCTCTTCTCGCTCTCTTTAGATCTTCAAGGACGATGATTACTATTATCTGGATGGCTCGGATCGCTCGCAGTCAAATTGGATGCGCTATGTCGCCTCCGCGTACAGTCTGCAGGTGATGAATTTAGTTGCGTGCCAACATGAGGAGAACATTTATTTCTACACCACCCGCGATATTCTGCCCAACGAGGAGCTGATGGTCTGGTACTGCAAGGACTTTGCCAGCCGCCTTGGCTATGATGTCGACCCGGAGCGTACTATTTTCGGTGGCAGTGTCGATGTCGAGGAGGAGGAAGAGGAGGAGGAGGCGGATGGCACGGAGGTAGAGACGGGGCCGGTTGAGAAGAAGGGACTGTATGCAATGGCTGCACCAGAGATTCCAGCCGAGGTGGCTGTGAGTCACATAACCTATGTGATGGGTTTGCATTTACCTGGCCAGGCAGCGTCAGCTGCTCCGCCTGCGCCCGCCTCTGCTCCCACTGCTCCCGTGAGCTCCTCCTCCGCCCATCATCATCATCATTCGCATCACTCGCTGTCCCATCCGCACATCCAGCATTCGCGGCATGCCTCGGTCATCATTGAGACGGCGGGCTCGCCGCTCTGCGGCAAGGACAATCCCTATCCGCAGGACGGCAGCGTCAGATCCGTGCGCTCGGACGAGGGCTATCACAGCAACGAGTGCCAGGAGGACGGACTCACGCCGCCGGAGGATTCCAGCGACAGCGAGAGCGAGCACAACTATGTTCTCGACTGCTCCAAGAAGGCCATAGCGCCCAAGGAGACGGTCATCGCACAGACACAGAAGTCGGTCACGCCCCCCATGGCGCCCACCACGCCCATCGCGACCACGCCCAGCTCGGAGGCGGACAAGAACGAGTATCGCAAGTTCAAGGTGAAGATGCCGCTGAAGTACGAGTTTAAGCACAAGGCGGCGGCGTGTGTCAAACAGGATGTGGAGGAAGTGCAGCAGCTGCCAACTGGCGGATCTCTGGAGGATCCGGAGCTGCCCGAGGAGCTGCCGGAGGAGGCGACCACGACAACAACGCTGGGCGAGGAGGCAGCTCCTCCCACATCCACATCCACATCCACCCATCAAGTGGAGGCGACCAACTCACAGCCCGCCAGCTCCACGGTGATTGTCCTGGAGCCCACCAGGACTATAGTGCCCTTGAGCAAACCCTACTACGAGTCCGATCCCAGTCCCATTGCCATGTCGGGTGAACGTTACGTGCGCTTCAATCAGCCCAGTTCGAGCATTCTGGAGACGATCCTCACCAGTCAGCACCATCATCGCTTGGAGGCGGCGTGTCGTCAGGCCAATGCGGCCACGCCCCCGCCCTCGTCGCCCACGGAGATGGCGTACAGTTACAAAAAGAGCCAGCGATATGGCAACGCCGTCAGCCCGGATTCCAGCTCGAATTTGGGCCAATCCCAGGAGTTGCCACCACAAATTGTGGGCGGCGTGGGGGCTGAGGAACTGGCGCTGGCCAGGATCAAGGGCGAGTGTTCACCGCCGCCGCCCGCTGCAGTGCATCAACATCATCATCACCATCATCATCTGGGTCATCATCATGTGATCTACTCGCCGGGTCAGCACTCGCCGGGCTATGTGGGCGGCGGGGGCGGGGGCGGAGGTATGGGGGAGGGGGTTACCCCAGTGCCAGCTCCACCTCCATGTCCACATTCCACTCGCCGCCGCACAGCTCGCACTCGCCCTTCGACAGACAGTCCACGGGCAGCTCGGGCGGCGGATCCTCCTCCAATCTGCATCTGCTGCAGAGCAGCACACAAATGCTGAACCATCCGTTGATGCAGCCGTTGACGCCACTGCAGCGACTGTCCCCCTTGAGGATTTCCCCGCCCAGTTCCCTGTCGCCCGATGGCAATTCGTGTCCGCGCAGCGGAAGTCCCTTGAGTCCCAATTCCCTCGCCTCCCGCGGCTATCGCTCGCTGCCCTATCCGCTGAAGAAGAAGGACGGCAAGATGCACTACGAGTGCAACGTATGCTGCAAGACTTTTGGGCAGCTGAGCAACCTCAAGGTCCATCTGCGCACGCATTCCGGCGAGCGGCCCTTCAAGTGCAACGTGTGCACCAAGAGCTTCACCCAGCTGGCCCACCTTCAGAAGCATCATCTGGTGCACACGGGCGAGAAGCCGCATCAGTGCGACATCTGCAAGAAGCGCTTCTCCAGCACCTCCAACCTGAAGACGCATCTGCGGCTGCACAGTGGCCAGAAGCCATATGCCTGTGATCTCTGCCCCCAGAAGTTCACGCAGTTCGTGCACCTCAAGCTGCACAAGCGACTCCACACCAATGATCGGCCCTATGTCTGCCAGGGCTGCGACAAGAAGTACATCAGCGCCTCGGGGCTGCGCACGCACTGGAAGACCACCAGCTGCAAGCCCAACAACCTCGAGGAGGAGCTCGCCATGGCGGCAGCTGCCACGTCCGAGTGTCTAGGTGAGTTTCTAATGGTTTTCAAAAAAAAAAAAAAAAAAAAAAAAAAAAAAAATTTGTGCCAGGGACCGTAATCATTAAGAGTTATATTATAAAAATTACATAGTAATTCTGATTCAAAGATTTTTAAGGTTTTTCTTTAATAATAATGATTAATCTTGAGCGAAAAAATAAAACTAATCATTATTTGTGATTTTTATTTTTTCGCTCAAAATAAAACTGACTTTTAAAAAGTTTATAATTTTAAAGATTTGTTTTTGCGTTTTATGGGTCCATTGGGTTTCTTTTAAAGGGATATGCTTAAATACTGGATGAAAATCCAAATCAAATCCAATCAAATACCTCACAACATATAGCAAATAAAAAACCACAGAAATAATAAATTACATTGAATTCATATTTTTAGTTAAACTAAAAAAAAAATAAAATAAATAAATAAATGAAAAAAAAAATACATTTCGAAAACCAAATGCATTAAATTTATATTTAAAATTTACACTACGAAAATTTATAATAAGAGTAGTATTATTTTTAGAAACTAATGAACTTTTTAATATTATGTAATCTATATTTTTTCCAATTTAAAAATGATATAACTTACTCAGATCCAAAAATAAATTAATTAAATTTTCGAATATGATTAATATGAGTTGCACTAAAATATCTGAAAAATAAGGAGTTTGTATTTAAAGTGTATTTTAATCAGATTAAAATATAATTGTAAAAAATGTCATAATTTTATAAATATTAAAGTTATTATCTCAATAAAAAAATTCATTATCTCATAAATTTAAAACGTAATAAATAAATAATAAAAATTATTTAATTTATTTATTTAATAATAATATATTTTAATCAACAAATTCAAAATTTATATTATTTAGAGACTTGATAAATAAATCATATTTTTTGTGTCAATAAGAAGATTGGTTAGTTCAAACTTTTTTCTTTAATCAAACAATTAAAGTTGTAAAAATATTAAAGTTAAATATTTGACTATGAAACACAACAGATAAAAATTAATTGAATAAGAGAAAATCAAAAAACTTTTTCACTAATATTTTTAGCAATTCATAATTCTTTGATTGCATGTAGCCAATTGAACAGTGACTCATAAATGTTTTTTTCTGATCTTACAGACAAGGACTTACCGGAGCCGGACTCGCGTGAGGCATTCGAGCAGTTGCAGCAACACATGCAACATCCGGTGCATCCGAGTTTGCGGCATTTGGCGGGCGGACAGTCGCCGCCACGTCTCATACCCCTGGGCGGCAACATGCACATGCAACAGCTGCAACAACAGCAGCAGCAGCAACAGCAACAGCAACATGCAACATCACATTTGTTGCACTCGCCACATGGAGGACACGGGGGACACGGAGGTCCGCCGATGCTGCTGACCACCGCCAATCAGTTGCCACCGCCCACAACGCCACACCACATGCAACAACAGCAGCAACAACAACAGCAACATCAGCAACAGCAGCAACAGTTGCCGCCACATCAACATCATTTGACGCAACATTCGCCCAAGTCGCTGAAGCCGCTGCAAGACTCGTACTTGCCACATGTGGCACATGTGGTGCAGACGCAGGAGAATCGACCCTCAGTCATTGAGTCCTCCAATCAGCCCATGATCATTGAGTGCACGTAAAAAATATACACTCAAAAAGAAAATAAACAAAATAAAAAGAATTCTAATTAGAAATTAAAGTGCAATAACAAAAAGAAATAAAACTAGAAATTAAGTCAAGTAATTGAAACTGGTACACAGACAGACGCACGTGACTGTAGCACAAGTATTATTATTAGTTTGTACATAGAATCCACACACACACAATCCACACACACTCAAAATTTAAACTCAAAACGATCTCAACAATTGGCAATTCCCAGGAACAACAACAAAATCTAACAAAAACAAAAAAAAACAGCATATTATTTTTGATAAATATTTTATATTAAATGAAGCAAATGAATTGTTTATAACAATAAAAAAGCGCAAGGCAAAAAAACTGTATCAAAAAGCAAATGCATTTAAATTTGATTTGAGTTTTCAGACAGTTATGCATAGAAGTAAACACACACACAGACACACAACACATACATAAAATATATAAATATATATATAAAATTTATATATATAAACAATTAGATTCAAGTTGCCTTATTTGAATTTCGTTAGCACTGAAAACAAAAACTAAACAAAAAAACAATTTGCTTACAATTCCAAATTTTGAGCAGAAAGCAATAAGAACAAACAGAAAGTGGAAAGTGAGAAGAAAAGGCAGTAAAAAAATACGTATTTTATATATAAATATATATATATATCTACAATAAAATATTTCATATATATATATTTGTATGTATTTTAAGTGCAACAGTTTTGTAAATAGTGCGAGAGAAAGAATGAAAACATAAATAGGAAATCAAAAATAAATAGAAATTAAATTAAGTATCAGTTTGTGAATTGTGTGTTAGAAAAAAAATCGCTTGATTCAACTAGTGTTTAGCCTATTCATTAATTAGCCAAGTAGTGTTTAACATTATCATTATGGTTATTAATATGATTACAAGATGATAAAAACATAAAAACAAAAAAAAAAAACTTAGCTGAAAAATCGGTGCTTTTGACTGTTTCCATTTGTCCACATTTACATTTACAATTGTATTTGTATTATGAAACATATTAAAACATAATCTTAAATAAACAATAAATACATACATATATATGCATAAAATATTAGTAACCTACATAAATAATACTATATATATATCATAAACTTTCTCTACTTTGCGCCTTACAAGAATTAATTAGAACAATTTCAAAACAGCTCCCAAAAACAAAACAAAAAAAAAACACTTGAAAATAATTCGTATTTGAAACTTTACCAAAATTATAAAAAAAGCTCTCAATTAGTCTTCGTTTTTATTGATTATTAATTATTCTCAATGTGTAATGTTTAAGTGCAAAGCTTAGTTAATTATTGTCATTGTCTGATTAATATAATTGAAACGTAATATTTAAGCTTATAATATTAATGAGGCTGACTAGCGTTAAGACTAATCTTAAACTCTGTACTATATACATATATATATATATACGATATACTGTAGCTAATATCAGCTCTATAACTGTAAGAAACAACACCAATTCGTAATGTTTAAGTATTTCTACCCTTTGGAGCACGCGGCGTATAAGCAATATTTCTATATTGTCAAGTCCGTCGTGTGTTCGTCTTGTAAAGGGGTGTGTTGAGAGGGGGAGACCCGCTAATTGAGACTAAGACTATGCAAAATTCACATTTTGTATTTTTGTATTCGATACAAAGACGCAAAGTTAGCGATAATAGATATATATATATATATATATTATATATTATAAATGTTTGACTTTAAGACTTTATATATAAGCATATGCAATATTTATATACGCATAATCTAATTCTAATGCTAATGCTAATGCTAATGATGAAACAGTGAAGACCTACACACATGGAAAATATAAAAACAAGATAATCAAAATTATATAAAAAACAAAATTGATTTTTTTATTTCGCTTTCGATTTCGGTTTTTGACTTTCTTGGTTGTGATTTTGTTTTATGTGCAATATTTGGCAAGTTTTTCTATACACATAAAATTTACAAAATAAATAATAAAATATGAAATACAATAAATAGCAAGTAAATAAATACTTTCCTATTTGTGAGACTGAGACTGAACGAATTACAACTATATACAATACAAATATATACTCTTTTATATAGACACTACAACAACAAGAACAACAATTCATTTGCCCCGCCCCATTTTCGATATATTTTACAAAACAAAAAACAAGAAAATATTTTCGAAAAAACAAACGACTTTTTTCATATGACGACACAATTTCTTATTTGTTTACTTCTTTTTCGAAAAGCATTGTAATATATTTAAAATATATAAAACATACAGTATAAATATTAAAATATATATATATTTATAATTGCACACGTTTGTAGTCGTAGCAAGAAGACATTATGGAGGTGCGGAGAATTTGTACAGTAAATTGAAATCTGTTTCAGGATTCAAACAAAAAACAAAATAAAACTGTGACGACAACACGTAAATTTAAATGGAGAATAAATGACTGCTTCTTAGTATTATAAGTGACTCTGATTTAGGTCAACAAACAAAAAAAAACAAAATAAATGATTAATAAAATCCGATTGATTGTGATTGATTTAATCACGATCATGATGGAGAAATCAAATCCAAATATATTGCATTATATATTCGATAAGTAATTATACTTGATATTGTATGTCAACTTTTTGAATTGCGAATCAATATTTCCCCTATATGTATCTGTATCCGTAATTGTATCTCTATTTGTATCTGTAACTGTATCTTTATCAGCAACTGCATCTGTATATTTATCCAAGTGCATGTAGAGCCTTTGTTATTCATATACATATATTAAAACACAAATATATATATATATATAGTATCTATATCTATATCTATATTTGATTATTAATTGTTTTTCGTATCCACAAATGTACAAAATTGGTTCTCATACACAATTAAAAAACGCAGCGAATTTCATTTGCAATCATCATTAAAAAAAAAGAGGAGAAAATAACAAACAAAAACATTGCAATTAAAAAACCTTAAATTAGTGATCATATTTTGTTGAATCCGTTTAAAATGTTAGCGATATATACATACATATATACACACGTACACACATAAATACATTCATACAGATATGTCTCTGTCATTCACCTTTTATGCCACAATAAAAACAAAAAATAAAGAGAGAATGAAGATCCATAATTGACTATATATATATGCGTAAATCTAAAAATTATTGAACATTATTTGAACGCAACTTAAATTCCTATTAATTATATAAAATATCTCTAAAAAAACATAAAACAGAATATCTCTAATTGAAAACCACAATTAATAAAAGTACGAAAACAAAATGAAACATAAATAAAAACAAAATATTTCATACTAAAATCAACAAAACAATCGAATTTTATTTTAGATTTTGAAACTCAAACAACTTAATAAGCACGAGCGCTAGATGGCGCCACTGCAACTTTCGCAGCTTTGATGCGAATTAAAATTTTTTTGTATTTATTATAAACAAATACCTAGTTAAAGAAGGCGAACATTAAAGGCTATATCTTTCTTTTAGTAAATTTCTATATATTTTCAAGATCTTCTGTGATCTGATTCTGATGCCTCTCTATTTGAGATTGATACATACAGTATATTTATACATATATACACATCATACATATACATGAATTTAAATATACAAAGACGCTATTGAAGGTTTGATGTTAAAAAATCTGTAGCATACTTTGAGGATTTGACTTGCCTTATTAAATGCTTGAATTAAAAATAAATAAATATTAGAAATCATAGTGAATCAAGTTAAAGAAAATAGGTATTCAGAAATGCACTTCGACCGAAGGATATAATTTCAAAATCTTGAATGCTTGAAAAGATCAAAGGTATTCAAAACTTTGCAAACAATCTTCAATTGGCTCTTAATGTAGAGGATATAAAATAATTAAAAATCTGGGATCGTAATTATATTATAAAAATTACACAGTAATAAGTTAAATATATTTTCGCTCAAAACAAAACGCACTTAAAAAAATAATTGCTTAATCATTAAAAATATATTTTTTCCATTTTATTCCAAAGCGATATTCAAAAATATTGGGAGAAAGCCCTACACAAAAGCCATGAAAAAAACCTTAGAGCAAGAAATATAAGAAACGTAAATAATGGTTATTTGTGAGTTTTACTTTTTCGATCAAAATTAATCATTATCATTTTTGTTTTTTCGTAACTGTAAAAATGTCTATGTACAAAAATATTAACAATTATTATTTGTGCTTTCTGATATATTTTTACAAGGGACCGCAACTTTTATAAGTTTTAAAATAATAATTGCAAATTAACAATTATTTTCAAATATTTTAAAATTACGAAATAACCATTATTATTAATTTTTATTTAAAAAGTCAAAAATAATTGCTAAAATTCAATTTTTAAATAAAAGTTGTAAAATAACTCTTATTTTAGATTTTTTCGATAAAAATGAAAAATAGGAGTTATTTTTGATTTTTAAAATAAAAGTAACAAATAAGAGTTATTCCGTTAAATTTGTTTATTGAAAAAACCAGAAATACGAGTTATTTTACAGCTTTTATTAAAAGAATGAATTTTAACGATTATTTTTGACTTTTTAAACAAGAATTCAAAGTAAGAATTAAATTGGATTTCTATATAAATTGAAAATACAAGTTTCTGGCTGATTTCGATGGTTCCTGCTGAAATAGGAATTTTGGTGTTTATAATTTAACTGTGGCATATATGCATCACATTGATGTTTTTACTTGAAATTAGCATTCCTAATTCTAATTTGCAGTCCCTGATTTTTACTCAGTTATATTAGGCAATTCATTGCTTTACTTAGCATTCATCATTGTTTCAAGTGACCTCAAATTAGTTTCTATGCTACTTTCAGCCAACACATCCTTAAACTAAGCTATTCATAACTAGAGAGATGCACTCGTAAATGACAATTATTGTAGGTGCCCTCATTTTCCTGGTTTCCCCGGTTTCCTTTCGGGATTTTTCCTTGTGCGCTGTCAGTCTTAAATGTGCAAATGGAAACATCAATCACGTGTCAATCAAAAGTGAAAGTCGGATACTTGAATGCTCATAGTTATTGTGGCTCTCAAGCTCAGCTCAATCGTAATAATAATCAGGCCTCCTGCTGAACCAAACATGCAAATTGTGTGCGTTCTTCCATAAAAAAAGGACGCAAAAATAGATTATCAATAGCGAGTGAGAGGGGGAGGGAGAGGGAGAAAGAGAGAGAGAGAGAGGTGGAGATCGGGAGAGGGAGAGAAAGTAACAACTAGAGGTGCCGGGGCGGGTCAAACGCGTGACAGCGGGACTTCTCACTCTCCCTTCCTCCCTCCCTCTCTATCAGCAGCACAGTGGTTCTATTAGAAATTTTTGTCCTTAAGCTGGAAAAGTCTTTGGTTTTTCTTGTAAAATGTGTGAAAAATAAGCTGGTAACTTTTGTTTACTTACGGTCATAGAAAAAGCAATAGAATCGATTAATATTATTTTTTTTTAATTGCTTCGGGAAAAATGATTTTTTATTAAGTTTTACAATATTTACTTAAACCTATTTAGCAATATTTCAAAAGTGCAACATGTGCAATTTTTTTTATCATAATGGTAATGTATTTGAAAACTCAAAAGTTTCCTTTTTTTTATGTAATTTACCTGTTAAAATATGTAGCTTTGCATTCTTAATGAATTCAAAAACACACTCAAGAAACACATTGACTGAGAACAAAAGTTTCTATAATGGTGAGCGATTTTTCTGTATAAATTGAAAAATAAATGTTTTTCAAATTTATATAAAGATACGATTTTTTTTTTGGACAAGCTAAATTTCCAAATATATTTCATAATAATAATTATACATAATTTTAGAAATTAAAGCTTTTTGTATACTTATTATTTATTCCAAACAATGCTATTTTGATGATACTAATCATAATAATTTATATACAAAAATTTTAAAATTAAAAATATTCATTAATAAATTTTGTATATTTTTTTTTTTGTTAAATTTTTTTTTACTTTTGTGGCAATTTAATCTAGTCTAAAACTAACAGAATACATAGATTACATGGACAGTTTTTCAAGATCCAAATCATATTATTATTAAACATACATCGACAAATCGATCAAATGGGCCCACTGTGCTCTTGCCACCACTTTGCATGCAACATTTACATGCATAGTTGCAACATTTTCTGAATACGAATTTTTGCATAGATTTTCAGCTTGAATTTGCCCCATATATATATATTTTTTTTTGATTAAATCGCGAGTTGAATTTTTGTTTGGCAACGTTACCATGTATTTAAAGCGGATTATTTTCAGCATCTTTTGTGTGTTGTGTGTGTGTGTGTGTGTGTGTTGTGCGCGTGCTCGGCTCGGCCTTTGTGCCCGGAAAATGCCGGAAATGCCGGGAAAATGCAAGTCGGACAATCGAAGCGGGTCCCAAAAACCAATGGACAATGGTCCATTTGTTCCCCTTAGTTCCTCTGTCCAGCTGTCCAGCTGTCCAGTGTGTCCTGCCGAGTGTCCTGGCAATTGCAATTCACAGTTCACAATGTGCCTTGTTAATCCTGTTCCAATTATGCGCATGTGAGTGCATCGCACTACATATACATATGTATCCCTAATGGGCACTTTCCATTTTCATTTCTCTTATTGTAACACACACACACACACACATTGAAGCCAAAGGACTTTGCTGTCGGCAAAATATTGATTACAGGCGCCCCTTTGAGCCAACATTTATTCTCCTTCTCTTTCTCTTGTTGTTGTTGTTTGCATTTATTAAGGATAAAAATCAGACTGACCCTACACACTGACCTCTCACACACGCACACACACAGAGAAGAGAGTCCTTTGCTATGCTTCCACAAAAAAAAAAACAAACAAACATATGCTGTTTCGTATATATTCATTAAATAAAAGAGAGCTCGCAAAAATTTGTAATTTTAAATAAACTTCTATTATTAAACTATAATATGAGCAAGTGCATATTAAAAGCAATTTAATTTGAGTTATCTAAAAATGTACATGTTGTGATATTTTTAAAATATTTAGGTATTCTATTTAAAAGGAGCTCTACAAACTTATATTCAATCTATAACTTATTTATTTTACTCTCAACTCTAAACCATTTTTAATGGATTCTCTATTATTAATTTAATTGTAAACAAATGAATAAAGAGAGCTCGTAAAATTTTCATTTAAAATTAACTGCTCTTTAAACTATAATATGATATATATCATTTTTTTTTTTTGATTTTTCTGAAATAAAAAAGATAAAAAAAAAAATAAAAAAAAAAAAAAAAAAAAAAAAAAAAAAATAAAAATATAAAAAAAAAAAAAAAATTATGCCAATAAATATTTTTAGCCTGAGCAGATTCCTTTTTCCCATATACATAAATGAATAAAAATTACAGCTTTTAAATTGCCAAGGATTTAAAATTGTATTTATATTAGTATTGAAATGCATATTAATAATATTTGAATTCTTAGTAAAATGAGAATTTATTTCAATTAGCGAATCTAAATGTTTTTCTTAAAATAAAATTCATTTATATTTGTGAACAACGTTCTTTGAAAAATTAAACTCATTAATTTTTTTTTTTTTTATCAAAAAAAATTGATTATGGTGTAAGTTTTTTAAAATTACTCAAAAATAATAATTATCATTAAGTAAAAAGTTCAAAATTAAAATTCAATCATTGAGAGGTAATTTTTATAACTTATAATGATTACGGTTCCTGGTTTCAAACAAGGTAAGTGCCTAAAAGCTGGAAATAAAAAATAATTTTAAGTTTATTTAAATAAGTAACGGGTATCCTAAAGGCGGGAGCTCGACTATAGCCTTTACCGCTTGTTTCTCATATTTCACTTGTGCGTTTTTCGGTTGCCATTCTATAAATCTCAAAAATCGGAACCCAACTGGTCTCTTGTCGTCTCACCTAAAAACAATACCCGCCCCTGTGTTGCGCTGTCATCAAACAATTTTGTGGCATTGGTCGACTGTTGGTTTGGTTTGGCATGTGGCACGTGGCATGATAAATTGCAACCATCTACTGCCGGCCTCTCGGCCAACAACAACAACAACAACAACAACAATTCGCTAGAAATGTTGCACAATGTTGTGCGTTGCAACGTGGGGTAAAATGTCTGCCACGTTTGCCACGCGACACATTAGCAATTTGTGTGCATCATAATCTGCTGCTGCTTCTTCTTCTCCCTGCCACACCCTACCCATATACTTGCATACATATATTTATTCGGGGTGGCAAATTCGCCCATGTGAATATGTGTGTGTAAATCTCTGTGTTGTGCGGGTTGTTGTGCAGTTTTTTTATGCAATTTTTTTTAATTTTCACCAATCAGAATTGCGGAGCGTTTTTTAAACCCTTAAAAAACAAGACAAGCCTATCAGAAAGCAGGCAGCATTTTTATGTACACAAATAATAAGGTATATACATATAATTACTATATAACAGTGTGATAACAAAGCTGAAAGTAATAAATAAATTTTAGAATCAGGCAGCTCCTATATAAAAATAATTAGTTAAATAAAAAATAAATACATGTAAATAAAAAATAGATTTAAAAAAATAATAATAAAATTAATAAATAAAACAATTAATAAATCCCAACTAAATATTTGGTGAAGTTGACAATCAGAATTATAATTTTTATTATTTTATTTATCTATTTATGTATTTCGGTTTCATATATAATTTTAGTTTTAATTTTAAGTTTTCAGATTGATGGAAAATACCAACTAAATATTTAGTTTGCATACAAGAAATTTTGGTAAATTTAACTTATTTAATTATTTACTCATTTTCTAAAGTCTTTTTATTGTCAAACAAAAAACATTTTATAAAACAAATTAAATAAATTTTTACTAACTATACAGATTTTATTGACTGCTGCTGTAAATTGTAAACAAATAAACTAATAGTTTGTATCCTGTGTGTGTTTTGAGATACAGATATAGATACTTAGATACTTTTCATAGCTCACGTGTGCGTACAGTTGGAATTTGTGTATCTCAAAAATGTAGATAAATTTCGACGACGAAAACTCTATGAAATGTGCTCTCAATAATAATAATAATAATCTCTCTTACTGTTGCTGTCTCTGTCTGCGTTAAACATGACTCTCCCTGTCTCACTCTCTCGCTTGGCAACGATCGCTACGTAAAGTATCTGACAGATACATTCACGCTTGTTACGTTTCATGCTCACCACTCGATTCGACTCTAATGTTTTTCCACACACACACACACACACACACACACACACACACACACACATACACACACACTTGAATGTTGTGCGTCGTGGCCGTGTGTTTAAATATTATTTTGAAGATACAGCTACAATTTTTGGGCCTGTCTGTTCCGTGGTGTGTGTATCTGTGTGTGTGTGTGTATATGTGTGTGTGTTATTTGGACCCTTCCTAGAAATAGTAAAACGCAACTCACAGTTTAGTTTGACAAAGTGCGTCGTGCGCAGCGGCAGCGTTTTTCCGAACAAATTTCCGTGTCTCGACTCCCGATTTTTGTGTATCTGTATCTGTGCATCTGTATCTTCTAGCTATAACTGCTACCAAGTATGTGCGTGTGTGTATTTTCAGACAAATAAAATGCATTCATACTTAAACTAAGAAATATATGTATTTATTTTAAAATTAAATGAAAAATATTTTAAAATAAAGAAAAAACTCAAAAATGGAAATTCAAAATGTTGAATCCACAAGCAGCGCCTCCTCGCCAGGTAAATGACAACTACGCCTTCTACACTACACTGAAAACAATTTGTCTTGTTTTCAGTTATGATAATAAACTCCAAGTTTTGAGCCAAAAATGTAATTCCTTATCTGTTTTTATAAGTGCAATTATCATGATATTTTTTATATTTAATTTCTTTGTGATTTTCGAGCTAATTCTCTTTTATCAGTGTAGTTTTGAATTTTGTCAACAAATAGCTTAGCTAAAACAGAAAGCATAAAAACTAGTTTCACTTTTGTTTATGTCGTCTATAAAATTTGAGAAATAAGCTAAAATCTTATCAAACTCGCTGCTGATTGGCCACAACAACGATCGCTGCTCTCATTTTTTAGTCTCCCTTCTCTTTCTCATTGCCCAGCTCTGTTTTTTATATTATATACTGCGCAGTTCTGTTTTTTTTTCTCTATGATTTGTTTTTATTCGCATTTTCTGTTTTGCTTTTGCTATTCGACTTTTTTATTGGCAAATTCGTTGCATATATATAGAGAGGGAAAAAAAGGTTCGATCAACCCTCAAAATGTGCTTGCAAATCGGAACAGCAATCACACCCCCTACCCCTACCCCCACCCCTGCACCCCTCACCCTAAATATCTGTCAGTCTGCAGTCTGTAAACCGCCCTCTCGCCTATGTAAATGTCAAAACTCTGACCAAAAACCATTTTCATACATTTTTCCGGCTTAGCAAATTTCAGCTTGAACAATTTTTCAGTTTTTCTTACAAAAATATACAACTTAATTGTTGTACTAATTAAATTTTCTTTTTTTTATATATACAAAACTAGTTTTATTTTTTCCTTAAATTTGTTTTTCAAAGAATTCATGTATTTTTGACGCTTTTTCAATTTTGTTTTTATACTTGAACGCATATTCTTTGACAATTAAGCGTTAATAATCTAAATAGACAAGCTTCCCAACTACAGTTCACTCAGCCATGTGGTGGTTGTTTTGAATAGAGATTGGAGAGTTGAGAAGAGAAAAAAAAACAGATCTTAATTTTTACATATTTATCAACTACTTGAAATACTTTACAACATAAGCTGAGGGAGCTGAAGAAATGGGAAGATTGAGTTAATTAAAAAAAAAAAATACATATTTATAACTTGAGTTTAGAATGAAAATGACTAATGATTGAATTAAATTCATTTATAAAAATCGGAGTTTGATTAAATGTTAAAACTTTAAAAAAGAAGCCAAACCATTATTTTATATTTTTTTTTTTATTTTGTAAATTATTTAAATGAATTAAATCACATTAGAATACAGAGTGAATTAAGAGGATTAATCTTGAGAATGATCAGAATGACATTTACAATTGCTTGGAAAACGGCAAGATTCAAATTCAAATTTTAAGTGATCTTTAAATAATTAAAAGATGCATCTCTAAATCCTAACTAGGCATTAGAACTAAAAGAACTTGTTAAAAAAACAACTAAGCGAAAAGTTGAATTAAAATCATAATGAATGATCGAATGAATCGAATCATTAATTATTTTAAGCATATATTTAGACTTTTTTTTTGAAATTTCGCTTGGAGCAGCAACAAATGTCTCTAGAAAATGATACAAAAGAAAAATGAGTACAGAAGAGCGAGTGTATTTGGGTTTTCAGATAAGACGCTATCAGTAAATATGTAAGTGAGAGATAATTTAAAGCAAACGACAAACGACAAACGACAGTCAAAAGATAAGCAGCGATGAAAATGGAATGGAACTCAACGAAAGACCAAATTATGAATGAATGAATCAATGAAATACTGAATGTATGTGAAAGTGAGTGTGCAAGGGCGTCGGCAGCTTTTCAATGAGGGGGGGAGGCCAAAATATTTTTTTCAAGACAAAATAACCACTCTGGTTGGATTTCAGAAGCTGAATAGTGCAAAATTATGAGTGTAGGGGGGGGGGGGGGCAACGGCCCCGTCTGACGACGCCCTTGTGAGTGTGTGTGAGTGTATTATTGTTGTAGATGTAACTCACGCATGTCACAGATAAAGAAATTAATACCATAAATAAATTTCATAGCACTTCAACTCAATACAAATTCAACTCAAACATTTCTAATACAAAAACCAGTTTTAGAGTTTTTTTTTGTTTTCTGCTGTTGTGTTTGTTGCTTGCGGCAAATGGGACAAGGACACGACGAAAACGAAGACGAATCCTTTCAAGTTATTCAGCTGCTGCTCATTTGAATAACAACAACAACAAGAACAAAACAATTGCAGCCTGTCTGCTTTCAGGATGCCTATTAATTGAACTCAAGGTCTCTTTTATACTTTCCTACATTTCTTGAATATAATTCGATTTTTTTTCTTTTAATTACAGCGAATCCTCCTGGCGAGGAATGCGGCTGTGTTCGACTGGGCAAATGCAAATGGTTCAACGTCGCCAAGGGCTGGGGATTTCTCACGCCCAACGATGGTGGCCAGGAGGTTTTTGTCCATCAGGTGGGTAACAAAAAAAATTATTAAAAAAATTGTAAATTCACAAATACCCTTGCAGATTAAAAAGTTGTATAATAAGATCAATTTTAGTTACTCATGTATTACAAACAGTGATTAAAACCGAAACAAATATCGGTTTGAGCTACAGTTATGTTCGCATTTAGGTTTTCGGTTATCTGTTACTCAAAATCTTTGAATAATACCGGTTTTGAAATACCGGTATGGTTTCGGTTTACAAAAAAAAATTTCTTTACAAAAATATAATTATATTAATAATATAATAATAATAATAAAAAAGGCATTACTTTCTTAATGTTTCATTCACACATTTATTTCACATATTCTTCAGTTCGATGTAGTTTAGTTACATTTCAACAATTTAAATATTTCATTTAAAAAATTTAATTTATTTGCTTTTTCAAAAAATTTTATTTAAAATAAACGTATCTCCTGTCTCCAGGATGGCTCAATCTGAAATAGGAAATCTAATAATTTGTCTAAATCTATACAGAAAATTCATGATTGGTTATACCGATTCTTAATTTAAGCCAATAAAAATATAATGCTAATGCTCTACTATCATTTTTAAATAAAAAAGGGTTAAGGGCTTAAATTAATGAATTTGTTTAAATGTTTTAATCAAAGTACCTTCTGTCTTCAAAAAAGTATCTAAGATATGTAGCTGGAACAACTTGTTAATGATTGATTTTTATAAACTCGTACACTCAAATGAATCTCTTTCTCTCTCTCTTTTTCTCTCTCTTCTCCGTTTCTCTCTCTCTGCAGAGTGTCATACAAATGTCCGGCTTTCGTTCGCTGGGGGAGCAGGAGGAGGTGGAGTTCGAGTGTCAACGCACGGCGCGGGGATTGGAGGCGACTCGAGTTTCCGGGCGACAAGGCGACGATTGCCACGGCAGCACCTACAGGCCAAGAATGTGAGTCCAATTTATTTAGCTTTCAATTTTCACCATCTGTAATACAAAATAAACTGATAGAACAACCTGAGTTTTATAAATATTTAAAATTAAATCTTGAATAACAAATAACGCAAAATAAAATTTTAAAAATGAACAAATTCAATTGTTTATTTACTTCAAAGTATTCGAAATATATTGGTTGTACATAAAAAGTAAAAAATTACAAATTAATATTTAAATAATTAAATCTGCGAATGCTAAAAAGCAAAAGAATTTAAAAATAAAAATGAATTTTAACATTTAAAATTAAAATTGATATTTTAACATTGAAAATGCAAAATGCTGAAATGCTAGAAATTTAAAAATAATAATGCTAAAACCAAAAATAAATAAATAAGTTAACAATTAAACTTCAAAATTAAAAAAAAACTAAAAAATTTAATTTGTTTGTTGAATTTTAAAAGCGACAAAGTTGACAATAAATAACTAAATAATAAAAATTAATAATTTATAAATTGAAAACATTTATAAATGCTTAGGATTCAACTTTAACTTCAACCGTTTATTAACAAATACACAATTGTAAAATATAATTATAAATGAATATTAAAATAATAATAATAAAGGCAAGTGCTAAATTTTCAAAAATAAAAATGATAAAATTAAAGTTGGGATCGCCGCAGCAATAGGAAAACTCGCCGCATTCGAATTCGCCAATAACAAATAAATTAAACATTTTATTTAATACTAAGAACAGAATTAAATGACTAATTACTAATATATGTTAAATCAAAATAAATAAATTATGATATCGAAGTTGACATTAAATAACCAATTAATAAAAACTAATAAATAATAAATTAAAAATATTCATAATTACAAAAGATACAACTTTAATTGCAACCTCTGATTTGTCGCCGCAGCAATAGGAAAACTCGCCGCATGCGATGCTACAACTGCGGCGAATTCGCCAACCACATCGCCTCGGAGTGCGCGCAGGGACCGCAGCCGAAGCGCTGCCATCGCTGTCGCAGCGAGGACCATCTGCATGCCGACTGTCCGCATCGCAACGCAGCTGTGGTGAGTAAACGAGAGAACAGATACAAATACAGGGAGAGCGAGCGAGAGAAGAACCTTAACTTTGCTTATCTCATTCTTTCACCTATCGCAGACACAAACCCGAGGCAGAGGCAGCAGCACCAGCAGCAAAAGCAAAAGCAAAAGCATCGAAAGCATAGAGGAAGCAATCGAAGCTTTGGGAGTCGCAACTCCCTAGCCCCGAATACGAAGGAATCCTCCACATCTAATTATTGGGAATCGGGGATTACAAAGTTCAAAACTTGCATTGAAATCAAAGAGCAACCACCCAACGTACAAAACTAAATTTAAGTGCAGTCAGTTTCGTATGCGAAACTCTAGATATTAGACAGTTTTTTAAGGTGCCCTCAGGGAGATTTTAGTGATGGATTGAGAAAAAGGCACCTCAACTGTAGTTTTCTAAGCTCTAGCTCTTAAGACATTTTTGTAAAATGCAAAAAGAATAAACTAAAGGCCATTTAATGTATAAATATAACGATTACTTTTAAATTATCTAGCTTTTATTGGGTAAAATGACTTTAGCTTGGCTTAAAACTACCATAACTTGATCAAAACTTAAACTGTCATTTGAAGGCAAATTTTTTAGGACAGAAAGTATTTATTTAACCACTTCTGGCGCGGTTTCTTGTTCACATATGTATGTCTTACTTTCCTTTGAACAACTTAACCCCAAAAGCAAGTAACACTTTTCCTTGAAACTACCATAACTTGAATTAAATACTTCTTTTGAAGATAAAAAATACAAATTTAAGCCATTTTCTTCCAATCATTATTTGCGACAGTCTTTTTAGTCATCACATATTTTGTATTTTATGCTTGCAGCTGAATTAAAACTTCATTTTTTTTATTTTGTCAAATTTCGTATTTTTACTATATTTGAATATTTCTACATATTTTCCTTACATTTTTGTCCCCTGCGTTAGCATTATAATCAAATTCGTGCGCAGCTTTTTATCATATTATCGTACAAAATTTGTGTTGAAATGTCACTCTGTCGCGTTCCTATTATTTTTGCCATCACTGTAGCTGCTGCCAAGTTAAAATAAAAATATTTCTTTCTGTTCTATACATTTATTTTTTAAATTTTAATTTAACCTTCTTTCTTAAATTTCCAAAATTTTCGCAATATATTTTTTAAGCATGAAATTTTGCCTTAAATTTCTTAAAGTGCCCACTGTGCAAAGCTTTGCCCTGAGAGCGCGTTAAATCTCAGCACATAACAGTAATAAGCACACACACACACACACACACACACACACACCACATCACAGTAGTGATAAGAAAGCTCTGTCGAAAGTCACGTGCTGCGCGTGCTTTTATTTTTTTTGATGGGTGAAGGGTAAGGGTAAGGTAAGGGGGAAAATCACCATGAAAACGCAGAATCATTGCAGCACATGCTCTGTTTCTACCTTACCCTTTCCCTTACCCTTCCACACCCCGCGTCCGTGCCCCGTTCAGTGCAACATTGTGGTCCTTGTGGTGCTTGCCACATGCTGAAAGTGAAATAGAGCCAACAACAATAACAATAAGGATATTATTGTGCGAGGACACGCACACGCGAGAGGTGAAAGTTGCTCTCTTTCACTGTCTCCCTCTCCCTCTCTCTCACTCGACACTTAACTCAACTCGACTCTCTGGGCGAGGGCGAATTATCCCTTGATGTTCCTTTCTCCCGCTTTTATCCCCATCTATATTTTTTTTGTTTTTGTCGCGGTTGAATTTGGCAGCTTTTGTTGTTGTTGTTGGCAGCAGCTTTTGCAACATTGTTGGCTTCTCGTTTTGGCCCAGTTGTAGTCAGTGTCAGTAATAGTCGTACCTTGGCCAGGATGTTGCCCGAGTCTGAGCACATCCTTCTGGATGCAACTGTCTCGAGAGTCGAGTCTCAGTCACTTTTCTCAGTTGTCTCAGTCTCAGTCTCAGTTTATCTCTGCCAGCGAATTGTTCTGTGTGCAACGCGGCGGATTTAACACAAAAAACAAAAAAAACAACAAAAAACAAATAATAATAAATACAACCAACAACAACAATAAATAAAATCAAATAATTTACAATTATAAATAAATAATTAACAAGAACAACAAGAATTTTCAACCAAGTTAACAACGCGTTTCAGCAACAAATTAAAAATACAAACAAAAAAAAAAAACAAATACATTTGTAACACATTTTTTGCATATGAAATTCAATAATAAATAAAAAATAAAACAACCATAAACAACAAATAATCATTTTTTAAGCATATATATATTTACAAATAAAAATAATTTAAAAAAAGAAACTCCAAAAAATTGGTCAAGGTTGCAAAAATGTTTTTTAAGTTTTTTTCTGCAACATTTTGCAATTGCTGCCATAAACAAATGAAGTAAGTGAATGTGTGTGTGTGTGTTTGAGTGTGTGTGTGTGTGTGTTTGAAAGCATAAACAAGGAACATAAAAAGTCGCGTAACAAAAAACATAAAAATAGTAATAAATAAACTCAGCTAGAAACTCAATTTCAATGCAAAGCAGAACAACAACAATCACAGCAAACACACACACACACACACACACACACACACACACACACCTCACAGCACACATGTACAGTTTACATTTACATGTTAAGGCAGCGCCTGTTATGTAATATCCTGTTTCTAAAGCTGTCGCCTGTCATGTTACAACTTCCAGCAGGACTAGAATGTTTATCTCCCTCTTTCTCTCTCTGTGTGTGTGTGTGTGTGTGTGTGTGTAGGTGTGAGGTCCTGCTGAGGCGGAAGGCGTGGCATGCACCTCAGCGATGATTTACACACTTGGGCACGGCATTGAGACATTAGCACAACGACGAGCACAAGGACGAAGGACGATCCCTTTTTTAAATATAAACATATAGAGGCAAATACATACACAGAAAGAAAAATCCAAGAAAGTTGTACAAATTTCCTTAAATTCTCCTAAATCAAATACAAACTTTTTCAATTGCGTTTCTTTCATTATAGTTAAGTAATCAAAAACAAATTGACATAGGCAATAAAAAAATATTTTTTTATTTAAAATTTAGTTAATAAAGTGTACTTTCTTTATTAAAAATACGTGCTAAATTCAGTAGATTGTTGAAAATCATAAATGAAAAGTTTCTTAAATTAAAAAATAAAGTAATATGAAGTCACAAAGTTTTCCATATTTTTTATTATTTTTAATTAAACATTTTTTTGAGCTGTCAAATTGTTTGAAAATATGTAAAAGTTTCTTAAATTAAAAAACAAAAACTTTATGGTCACAAAATACTCCAGTGTTTTTTATTAATTCCTATTTAAAAATAAAACTTATTTGTTTAGCTTTCAAAATTCTTGTCTAAAATTTGAGTTGTTTTAAACTTGAATTTAAGAAACAATGTTTTTTTCTGTGTATGTTCCGATGTTGTTGCACGGGCGTGGTGTTGTGTTGTTGTTGTTGTGTTGTTGCTGTGCTCTAAAAACATGCACATTTGTGACACTAATTCGATGAGCAATCGCTACAAATATATTCGAATATTACGCATACGCCGCATTGGCCGCAGGTCGAAGGTCGTCATCGAACAGAACAGAACAGAGAGAGATTTTATTTGTATTCGCCTAATTAATGAAATAAAATGTGTGTCATAATGCGACAGACTACAGTTAGTAGGTCAAGTGAATGTTGAGGGTTGAGGTTGAGGGCCAAACTCTTTCCTTGGCCCAATCTCAACCCCCTTTTTTCCACTTCTCGCAATAGAAAAACGAGCAAGAGTTGCGAGTAAAAGTTAAGTAAATAAATAGATGGGCGTGTTCTGTTCTGGCCAAACTTCTTCTCGGCCAAATTGGATGCAGCTTCGTTTTCAGTTTGACTATTGGATAATCTAGAGTTTTAAAATGCAAGCAGCAAATTTACATATATTTAATTAGGTTCTCTAAATTGATATTGCAACGGAATTTTATTAAATTTAAATAAAATATCATGTCTAACAACTTGTAGTATCGCAGTATTTTAATATTGCAGATATAACAATAAAATCTGCATATACATATATAAAACTCTTTGTCCTGACTGACTGACGTATCAACGTGTAGGCCAAACGATTAGGCCTAGAACGCTAAAATTTTCACACAACTTAGCTGAGACAACTTGGCTCAATTCGAACTGTAATCTTAATTCAATACAGAAAAAATCTAATTTGATTTTGTATTTATTATATAGAAGTATATGTGACATTTCATGTTTCGTAAAGAAGAGCAAAATTAATTTGTCACGTATAATTCTTTTACTGAGGTATTAAAATTATAATGATACTAAACTAAGCAACTTTAAGAATCGGTCGAAGTAGTAGGATCGAAGCTTACAATAATAGAAAATAGATTTCACAAGAATTATAGATAGATGTTTAATTTAGAATAGATTTCAGCTATAGACTTCGGCACGCAGCAATAACGAAATTTATTCAATTTATAAATATACAAATTGTTCACTTTAAGATCTAATTGTTTTTAAAATAAACTAAGCACCTCACCTTTCACATATCAACTTTTTTCTTTTCTTAAAATCACAATCACAAAAACAAAAAGATTTTTTACTACAATTTTTGTATCCTGCACAGGACAATTAATTGACTCTGGCATGTTTCAAACGACAGTGCAATTTTCAACGTTAAAATATTAAAAGCAAATGCAAAACTAAACGGTTAATGTTCCATAATAAGCTTAACTAAAACATTTGTACAAAGTATCTAAAAACATGTCTATGTTCAACTAAACTAAAACTGACAAAGTAAATCTAAATAATAATAAACAGTGCCAAACGACACAAAAATTCTTTAACTAAAAACACAAAACATAAAAAACGCAACTTTAACTTAATTAAACTACACACAAATCTTGCACATAAACAAATAAAAAAAGGTAAGTTAAGGGCACAACTTTTTCTATTCTATTTTCATCTGATTGTTTTTAATGATACATGTTTTAAAAAGCGTTTCTAAATGTTGTATTTAATCTTTTTGTATTTTATGCACTTTTTCAATGCAAAAATAAAGGGGGAAAATGTGGGAAAATTGAAGAAAGTTTTAAGGTATTTTTGACAAATAATAAACTAATGTAATGGGTGTGAATTATAGCAGAATTTTTTTAAATTACTGAGTAATTTATGAAGTTAAACTTTTGAATTTTAATAAAAAAATATTATAAAATTAAAGAGAATTTAAAGATATTTTTGAAAGCTCATAAAAATTTTATGTGGGTCTGGATTTTATCGAAAATAATTCGAATATCTCTATTTCTGTGTAAGGTGATTAATTTTGTGAAATATCAGAAATTTTGAAAAATGTTTTGTTGGTGTTTTTAATACAAAGTGGTCAAGGATTTACCTGAAAATGTATAATAAACAATATCGAGATGAAATAAATTATATATGATTGAAATGTTTGACTGATTCATGAAATTTTAAAATACAAGTTCTTAATAAATAAATAAATAAATATTCTCTAGACTCCATATTTTAAATTCGTATGTACTTTCCCATATAGGTTTTTCTAATTCGTAGCCTTACACAATGAATAGTTAATTAAATAAAATGAAACTCTCCCATTGTTCTTTGTTAACTGTCACTTAATTTTATAATTATAATTATATTAAAAATCCTTTTTCTTTTTTGACATTATTTACTTAGTTTAAAAATCTTTGTATACAAAATGGTTTCCAGTTTATCTCTCTCTCTCCAAGCAATTCAATAATTATCCTAAAAAGTGTCGTATGACTAGTTAGGGATTGGGAAATGGCAACTTTTGCACGGCCAGATTCCAGGCAGGCAAACCGCGACACACATAGACACAGCAGTTGTAGATCTTGGGCTCCACTTGGCCCAACTGAATGCTGGCCAGGATCGAGCAGAGACTGCCCATTTGATAGTCCTGGAGTTGTTCCTCCGTGCGAATAAGATCCTTTTGTGCTGTGCAGATAAAGATAAAGAGTAAATAACTGAATTTTGCATAGTTTCGGGAGTGTGCTACCTTTGACTGTGCCCTGGGAGACCCAAGCAGCCCGATCAATCTGTGTCCAGGGCACAACCTGTTGATTCGAGGGCGCAATCCAGCGGCTGAGTAAATTGGCCGACACATTGTCCATGTTGCCGTCGAGAGCGGGCATCAGAGTGCCCACGACAGTGGGACAAAGTGCGCCGTGATAGTAATCCTGGGCACCATACAAAGCACTATAGAGTCCCGTGCTCATCACGCGCGTGGAATCGCAGCCAAAGAGAAAGACGACGCCGCGGATGCGATTGCGATAGATGACGCGACTGGACACGTACTGCAAGGTGGATCCGTGTCCCGCATAGACAAAGCAATCGGCCTTGAAGGCCTGCTCCGTCATCGTCAGCTCGGTGGGCAGCGTCTCGAACATGTGCTGCCACTGTGGCAGCCAATACTCGAGGAAGCCGCGCAGTCGCCGGCCCGAGTTGGCCAGATCCCCGTCGGGATTGATGAGACTCATGCCGCGCTGAATGTCGACCGTGTAATAGCCGTGCTGTATTTGCGCCTTGTGGCACTTGTAGAGGCGCCACAAGTTGTGCAGCGATTTGATTCTGGTGCATTCCTGCATCGGTGCCAGCTGCTCCCAGTGCATGTGATCCAGTCTCTCGTCCAACACGAGAATCAGCGGAAAACGCTTCACGGCCAACGAATTTTCCAGCTCCAACTGTTGCCATTCATTGGCGCAATTCTTGAGCAGCTCATAGACGAGCGAGGCTTCCGTCTCACTGGGATTGGGATTAGGATGTGATTCTGATTTGAGCTCAGCTCGCTGCTCAGTTGCTTCATCTCGGCGCGTGGCAAGCGATTCGCATGCAACGCCGCCTGCGACAGCAGAATCCTCTGGTGATTGCTCCACTTGTGCTCCACACAAAACTCATCCACGCGCTTGAACACAATCCGCGTTTGCTGCTCCACGGCGGCGCTGGGATAACGCTTGCCCAGAAACATGCAGCAATAGGGCGAAAAAACGTTGCTCAGCTGATTGATTAATTTCTGTTGAATAAAATATATGTTTTAAATTGATGAAAAGTGTTTATAACACAGTTGGGCAGGCAATTGTTTTGAAAATGATTTAAATTAAAATATACATTAAACTATTTAGCAAAGAAATCGTTCGAAATTGAGACCAAATTATCAAATTTAAATGAATTTATTAATTGTTTCTCTATATTCGATTTAATTCAATTCATAAAAAATATATTAGTTAATGGAAAATGTTTTTTTAAGAATAATTTTGCAAATGATAAAAATTCAAATATATATCAAACTATTTTTGGAAAAAGGTTTTTTTAAATAGAGACCAAGTTATCAATTTTTTTAATAAACTGAAGCTTCATTTAAAAAAAATTTTGAGCAAATTATTATTAATGAAAAGTGAATTTATCTTATCTAAAAATTTAAGTTATTAATTTGAAAATTATTTAAATAAATTAAAAAATATATATTTTATCAAAAAATATTAACATGAAAAAGTACAAAAAAAAATAGACTTAATACTTGTTTTTTATGTTCGATTTTACATATTGAAAATGTAGCTTTCTTTCAAACAGACCAAAAAAGAATTGTAATGTCGTTTTTAATTAGTTAATAGAAATATGTTGCATTAAATTCGAACTTTCTCCATTAAGTAATTGACAAATATAATAAAATAATACAAATTTAAATACAAGATACAAATCTATTTAGGAAAAAAAAGCATATAAAAAAGTAGGAAAAAGAACAATTCATAAATATTAAAATAGACCTATATTTGTATTCTATTTAAGACTGTAGCTTCGTTTTAAACAGTCCAAAAATTATTCAAATCCCATAGTTAGGACCTAAAATATGTTTAAAATGAATTGCAATGGAAAGCTTTAGTCGTATTAAATTAGTTAATAAATATATGTTGAATTAAATCCAAACTTTTCTTTGATAATGTTTGTCATGAAATGAAGACAATCTTCAGTATTTTCAAAGCAATGCAATGCATATGGATTTTCTATCATTGTCCAAACAATTGCTTGTCCTACTGTATGTAGAGTATCTGAACCTTCAAGTCATCGCCAAATGCGTGCAGTTTCTTCCAATATGTGGCCTTCGCCTCCTGCGTAATTTCCAGCGGATTGACGGTGACGACGCCCCTGAATCGCTCCACCAAAGTGCCGTATTCCTTGAAGATGGCGTCGAGTGCGTCGCCGTCAAAGTGCAGACAAGTCGGACCCAATTCGGGAGTGCGGCAATGACGCAACAATGAGACATAAATGTCACCTTTGGCCACGGCAATGTCGTAGAATGTGGAGTACGTTGTGGCCATGTTGAAGCTCTTGCATAGTTGCAACACACACCACTCCGGGGGCAACTGGGCGCACACACTCGCAATGCGTGTGAATCCCCCAACGGGATCCTCACAATCCTCCAGAAAATCCAGCGGATCAATCGGAATATCCTTATCCTTCTTTGCTTTCTTTTGCTGTTCGAATTTCTTTTGATGCTTCAAAATGTTGCACAGAAATGTGTTGCTGGAAAATGCAAAAGGGAGTAAGTTTGATAATACAGTGCGTCAAGTAAATCTTTGGAAGCAAAAATTAAAATCATTTAAATTAGAAAACAATTTTGTTATTTTACAAAAGTGTTCACAAATATTAAATTGAAATATTTTTAATTTTGTCAAAACAACTGAATACAGTGTGTCAAGTAATTGTTTTGGCAACGAAATGAATTTACATTATTTATAAATTAAGCAATAGATAAAAATCAAAGAAAGCGTAAATTGGGCATATTTTTAATTTTGTCAAAACAAAAACAACGCTAACTGTACACAGTATTTAAAATAAATATTTGGACAAAATTAAAATACTCTTTGTTTATAAAATTTTTCTATTGAATGTATTGAATTATCTCCATTTAATAAACTTATGAAAAAACAAGAACTTTTTTCAAAACAATTGCTTGACATACTGTACATCTAATGAGGGGTTCACACTGCGTCACAATCTGTCACAGGGCGGTGTGAACATGGCATTACTCTATATTAAGAACAGTTGAAGCACGTTATCCAACACTGTTTAAAGGATATTCAGTTTCGGCTATGCCCCCCACTCCCCCACCCTCACTTTTTATAGTCGCCTTTCTCGCTCGCACTCGCCGCATTGAGAATTTCCATCGTGTTTGGCGTTTGATTTTCCATTTCCTGCGCCTCCGTTATCAATCGCATGTCCGCACACTGGAACAACGCTCGCACCTGGTAATATATCGAGTGCTCCTCGTTGCCATTGCGGTATTCTTCGTCCGCACGCAATAAATTGTATTCTAACCAAAAATCCACAAAAATTAATTGCAAATGAATATAAACAGTTAAATTCCCTCGCTCACCTTTCGTTTCGGGTCCCACCTGCACGCTCTGCAGTCCGCGCATTTCGCCGTCCGTCGCAGTCGCGTCGTACATCGCTTTGATTAGCTGTTTCTGTTCTTATAATTAATCTTAAATTATTATTTGTTGAATTCGCGCCGTCGACATTTAATTTTTGCATGCCACAAGTTGTTGTTGTTTTTCCATATGGCTGTCGCGCAGGGTTGCCTGTGGCGATAACAAATACAACGCTGCGTGGTATCGATAGACTTAAGCGATGAATCGCAGCTATCTCTTGTTAAGTTGGTATTTTTTAGTGCATTTTTGCAGTCAGCGCGCGCTAGTGCTGGGACCGATTTTAATAAATCGACTTAATTGATTTTGCTTTTCTAAAAATCGATTTTTTTTAATAGACCAGTCAGTGCTGTGATTTCACTGAATCAATGAATGGCGAGCTTTTGGTTCTCTTTTGTTTTTTATTTTTATATTATCCTAACTAGACTTAGTTGAACATATACTCGCAATATGCATTTAACGAGGTTAATTTAAATCATTGAAATTTGAATTTATTTTAATTTGGTTATTATTTTCCTTTTTTTTTTTGTTATTATTGATGAACAGTTAAATGATATAAAAAACTTGTGATAAATAATTAAATACTAAAAAAAACAAAGCAAATAAAATCATAAAAAAATTAAGATAAAATTTTTTTTCTTTAAAAAAATCGATTTTAATCGATTTTCCCTTCTTCAAAAATCGAATTGAATCGATTCTAAAAAAAATTGTTAAGTCCCAGCTCTAGCGCGCGCGATTAGAATATTTAAAGTTTTAAATTAAGTTTTAATATTATTTTAAGTAGTTATTTCAAATACAGTTCAACCGATTCTATAACTCGAATTTCTCTGTAACTCGAACTAAATGAGCGGCTGTAAAATTAACTAAAAAAAAACCAAAACCCAAAACCCCACCCACCTCTTATATTGGAAGTTCGACTGTATATATTACAGAAAATACTCGGTAAAACTCAATGTATATTAATTTTTCTACAAAAGTGGTTGGTTTTAATATAAATAATAAATTATGAATGTAAATAACATTTTATAATTAAATTTGTTAAATTTAAATTAAAATATTTACAATGCACGGGTCGACAACAAACACTTAACAATCCAAAAATATTCGAATAAATTTCCCCTGTTGTTTTTGTTGCTGTTGTGAATTCATTCATAAAAACGCAGCGTCCGCAAGGAGGCGCTCTTGTTGTTGTTGTTGTTGTTTTCGGGCTGAGCTTTTGCGCAGCGGCGCAGCTGCCCAAAAACACAGACCGAAAAGTGTGTCAATCTCTCGTCTCTTTCGCACACACATTTAACCACACCCTCCAGTTGCCCTATAAAAACCTTACGCAACAACAAAGCCACACACATTGCCAATTATTGAAACAACAAATGCACAAAAACAACAACAAAAGCAAATGAGCTTTGACATTTTACTTTGTTTATGTTGTTGTTATTGTTATTTCTTATTTTTTTTGGCTGCAGGCGCGCCTTTTTGCTGCCCGCTGCCGACGCACGCTGCAGTTTCTAATGACGTTGCCTTAAGGAGATAACGACAGCAGCGACGCGACGTCAAAGTTGACGATGTGCGTGGGGCGTATGTGTTTGTGTGTGTGTAAGTGTCTGACGTCAGTGAGGCTATTCCGTTAGTTTGTTGCTGCTGCCGCTTGCACTGTCTGCCCCCTCCCCTTCGCCCATACACGCACTGCTGCAGCCAACGCGCTCTCTCACTCTCTCCCTCTCTGCCTCTCTCTTATTGTCCTTTGGACCGGTATATTCAAAAATAAAAACAGTAAGCCAGTAATTTATACAATTACTTGATTTTAAAATTTAAATTCAAATCAAAAAAGTTAATTATTAACTATAAAAATAATATGTAAAATTATTTAAAAAATTTTCTTTTTTTTTCAAAATTTGGTGCAACAGAATTAATTGACACACTGTAAATATTTATATGTATTTTGGCAAATGAATGCAGCGTGACAAAAATTGTTCGTATTATTATTTGATGCAGCATCCGCAGCACAAAGTCAACAACAACAACAAAAACTTGACGAAAAGCTTTCGTTAAATATTGAATGCACGCCGACGCAGCAGCAGTAGCCGCTGCTGCTCTCTCTCCCACTCCCTCTCACTGGCACTCTCTCTCTCTCGCATGTATATGTGTGCGTGGAGCTTTCAGCATCCTTTCTACTTATTAATTTTGATGTTGCTTTTCACTTTTACTTTGTGTATGTTTTGAACGTGCCACAGTCTCCGTATGTGTGTGTGTGTGTGTATGTGTGACAGTGTTGAGCAAGTCCGTTAAATCCAATGGCAATCATGTGTTGTTGTTGTTAGTATTATTTTTTTGTTTTGTTGTCATAAAAAAGTTGTTGTTTTTTTGGAAAATTTCTAATTTTTTGACCATTGCACAGTGAGCGCCATTAAGCAACCCACACACACACACACACACATTCAAGCAACGAGAACCCGTCTGCATTATTTATGAGCCACTGTTAATGCAAAAGCTTGCCACGTACATACAGTATGTCACGTAATTGTTTTGACAATGAACAAAAACTCGCACACAATTACTATTTTTTATTACTTTTAAAAATAATTCCCATTTTAATTTTTGTACAAAAAAGTCAACAACAAAAGGAGCGAAAAAAAGTGTAGCATGCTTTTAGGCAGCAACAGAAAAATCAACTACACAAATTGCATGCGATATTTATTTTAATTATTTTATTCATGTTCATAAAATGAGTAAAAGACAAAATTAAATGCGGTGATATTATGTATATTCAGTCCATACAATTACTGCACTAACTGTATGTGGCTGTCAAAACAATTACATGACTAACTGTAGGCAGTCTACCTGAGAGCGGGTTGATGGGATTGGGCGAGGGGGAAGGGGTCGCGTACGCCTAGCAAATTATAACATTAATATTGCATTAACACACACATCAACATGCATGCTCACACACACACACACACACACTCACGCACACATATGCATCGGGGAGACATTAAAGTGAAACTTTCATTTGACGTCCTAAGAGCAACAACAACAACAGCAGCACGCGACATGTAAAATAAATGTAACAAAATGCGTACGAGCACGAAGCAGCAAAAAAGAGAAAGAGAAATAGCAGCAGCAGCAGCAACAACGACAACAACAATAAGCAGAGCAGCAGCATCAACATCAAAACAACAAATGCCCAACAAAAGCAGCGACGTCAGCGTCGACAGCAGCCACCCCAAAAGAAAAAATATTGGCACACATTCCAACAGTTGCAGCGATGCTAACGTGGACAGCGCACTATGGTCCTGATGACGATTATTTTGGAAAAAAGTCCATTCTTAAAGTTGTTCAAATTAGTGATCTTTTGATGCCAATAAATTGAAAATATTGAAAGAATTTGAGCATTGGCCAACACTCTTAAGCTAACAGCTGTGTAACAGAGATGTTTTAATCGATGTGCACATGCAAGTCTTACACCAATATTTTAGGTGGTATCAGTCTAGAAGCGGAACTACAATCAATAATAAAAATATAAATAAAAAAGAGGGCGATTTATGATGAATTTTGGTCAAAAAAATTTTAGTGAGTCTCTCTGCTAGTTTTTTTTAAATTTAATTTTGAAAAATGAAATTTTCAATGCAAAGTGCAAAAGCTCATTTTGCATAAAAAGTTACAAAATTCCTTTAAAAAAATCTAGCGTACTAGGGTACTATATGATATATTTGTCCGATTTGAACTATTTTTGAACAGAGTGTTAGAAGCATAAGAACAAATCACTCGTGCAAGATTGGTTCAAGCAGCGTAAAAAACAACAAACTTTGCATATGCCTAAATTAAGAAAAAAGGCGGTGCCACGCCCACTTTTTACAGCACCGATCACTATTAGTGCAATGCTAACAACTAGGCAAAAATATCCTGACTCGTTCTTGAGTTCTTTTAATTTTTCCAAAAAAACCGTCATCGGGACCATAGTGCAGAGATGCCCGCTCAGCTGACGCGGCTGCTGCTGCTCTCTCTCTGCTGCGGCTGCTGCTCTCTCTCTCGCTCTCTGCTGCTGCCGCCGCTGTCTCTGCTTCTTCTGCCTCTGCCTCTGCTGCGGCTTCTGCTGCTGCGGCTGCTGCTGCTGCGGCTGCTGCTGCTGCTGAGTTTCGTTGATTCGCATTCGCTCGCAAAGTCAAAGCGATTTTCAAAGTCGACGGTTGTGTGGCTCGCGCTGCTTAAAGCTACGTTTGCTGCTTGCCCAAAAGCAACTGACAAAACGCTTTTAAACACTTGTAAAAAAACCCACATACACATACACATGCAGACAAACACACACGCATACACAAGATAACTTTAACGAAAAGTTACAATAAAGTAAGCCAGAAAAATCAACAACATAACGAGCGAGCAAAAAAGTGTAGCATGCTTGTAGGCAGCAACTGAAAAGTCACCTACGCAAATTGCATGCGATTTTTGCAATAACCAAAAAAAAAACAAGGTGGTAAAAAGTGTCTGCAAAATTGTGTACATAAAATTGAAAATGTTTAATGCAAAAATAATTAATTAATTGTGAATTTTAAGTAAATTAAGGTGTGGTGATTTATGCAACTTTTTAGACACGCACACACACAGGCACAGGGCGGCGACACACACACACACACACATACACACGTAATGTAGTGGTGGGGGGTTGTGAGGAGAGCAGCGCAGCGACTGCACATACCTCTAAGCTCACACACACACACACAGGCAATAAAAAGGATAACGTCGACGAAGCAGCAAGCAAAGCAAAAAGCCAAAGAAAGAAATCGAAATTAAAATCTATGTTGAAATAAGGAGCAGAAGATGAAGAAGAAGAAGAAGAGAGCAGGCAATTTTTGGCTGTCTCTGTATTTCGAAGCTCATCTGCGCTGCCTGCTGCGCTGCTAGCTGCGCTGCTGGCTGCGCTGCTGCTCTCAGAGCTTCTCTCTGCTCTTGGTGTGCGTGTTTGAAGCTCAGCTGCGCTGCTTGCTGCTCTGCTGCCTCTCTCAGCATCCTTTCTCTCCCGCTCTCGCTGCTCATTACGTGTGTGTGTGCGTGTGCGTTCGTCAAGTGAAAACATTTCGTGTTTCGTCAAGTTTTGTAGGTATTTTGGCAGGACAGCAGACTGACATACGCACACACACATATAAAGTCTAGTCGTCATCTGCGAACAGTGAATAAAATAAATACCTACAAAAATATTTAAAATTCAAAACTCCACAAATTAAGCAGCAAAATAAATATATGAAAATATTAAATATAATAAACAAAAACAAAATCATAAGCACATGGAATTGAAGAAAAAACAGGCAAAAGGAAAACCGAGAAAAATCGCTGTGTGTTTTTTCCCCGTGTATGTGTGTGTGTGTTTTTTTTTGGCCAACAAAAAAAAAGTAGACAGGCAAAAGGCGTTGCCAAATCAAAAGCAGCACAGTTAATTAAAATAAAAAAAATTGATTAAAATAAATAAATTTGAAATAATATCCATTCAATTAAATTTAAAAAAATGAATGAAAATAATTTTAACTTAAATTGAAAAACAAACAGTACAAAGAGTTTCCTATAGAGAGCAAAAAGCATAAATTAATCATACGCATCGTGCAACAAAGCAGAAAAAAGACACAAAAAACAAAGTGAAAGAAAGTAGCAAGAAGAAGAAAAGCAAAGGCATTAATAATACACACAACAATCAAATACATATATATATATATACATAGCATCTAAGGGTTTTAAAAGGATATAAAGGACGCGGCTGTTCTATTATTTAACTGCTTTCAACGCCACTTTCAACGAAACTTGACGAAGCTCGATTGAAAGCCGCTCTCAACGACACAGCATCACTGAAAGAGAGTGAGAGAGCGACAGAGAGTGAGAGAGAGAGAGTGACAGGCAGGCAGGCAGCGACGTCAACGTCAATTCGCTCAATATTCTCCAATTCTCAACTCAGCAACTGACTTGGTTTTTGACTCCACCAAAAGCACAAAAAAAAGGTAAAGAGGAAAAACAGTTACCAAAATAAATAACAACTGACAGCTGCTGCTGCTTCTTCTTACTGCTTACTTCGTCCTGCTCTTCGTCCTGCTTTTTGTCCTGCTTTTGCTGCTGCTGCTCCTTGATTGGAGTCTCAAGTGCACAATTTGCAACGAACTCTAAGCAATATATTCCAAATAAACCAAATAAACAAACAAATTGCAGCTCTAATTGTTACTTAAATCAACAACAACAACTAATATAATAAATAAACAAATACGAAAGCAAAAAGAGAAAGAAATAAGACGCAATGGGTGCCAAGGAAAGTGTCGAGGCAGCCGTCAAAATGAATGCCGATGGCTGGGGACACGTGGAGGTGTGTATTTCATTTAATATAATCACATAAATACAAATATAAACAAGTGGAAAAGGCTATGGTCGCAATATCTCCCGACTTTAAGACGAAATTTTTATTGCATGCTTTTAGGCACTTACGTTGCTTAAAAACTTTAATCAGCCATTACCACCTTTCTATTTGACCGATCTTGTTACGATTAATTAGGTTGATAGCTAATAATAGTAGTTAACGTTAATTAGTAAAAAAAATCCTAATATCTTGAAAACAGTGCATGTTTGTGCGGTTTATAGAAGTGCGTGTGCCAAATTTGGTTGCTCTAGCTTTTATAGTCTCTGAGATCTAGGCCCTCCACACAGACGGACATGTCTATATAGACTCGGTTGTTGATGCTGATCAAGAATATATATACTTTTTAGGGTCGGAGAAGCTTCCTTCCCTGCTACACACATTGAAACGAGTTCTAGTTTTAATTATAGTGTAAAATAATATGTATCTCAGACAATTATGCTTCTATCGTGTGTATAACTTAATATAATAACTCTAATTTAATAACTAAATAATTTCTGGCCTATTAATAATTAAGTTTTGTTTTAACTATAATAGTAAATAATTATTTAAAAATCAAATTACTAACCTACTTATAACTTTAAACTTAATATAATAACTTAAATAAAAATAATTAATTAAAAATTTAATAAATTAAAGTAATAATTCATTTATTTCATTGAATTTTTTATAAAAACAAACACATTAAAATAATAAATGATATTTATATCTCTTACTATAACTTTGTGTGTATAAGTTCACTTAATTTTATTTATATTTATTACAAAAAATGTACAAATTTTACTTAACTGAACAAAGAAAAATGTATAAGAAATATTACATCAATTTTAAAACTTACAACAATAACTTTTTTTAAATCATTTTTTTTTGTTGTGTTTATAAAAATAATATAAAAACTTTACTTTGTGTGCAAGTTAATTAAATAACCAAATCAATTCTGACCCATTAAAAATCGTGTTCTTTAAATAACTCACAGAAAAGTTATTATTATTTAATTATAATTATTTAAAAAAAAGTTAAGTTTAAATTCTAATGGTAAATAATTAATATGTTAGCGTCTTAACTCAGACCTATAATAATGTTTTGCCATCTTTAATGATTTAATTGTTTGATGGTTTTTTTATACACAAACCTTAATGCCATCTTCAGATAGCCGTCACTTTATCAAGTTGTCAATTGGCTGTGTCACAGACAATTCAATCTGTCAATCTGTCAATATGTTCCCAGACTGTGACCCAAAATTGCTGAAACTGTCGCTACTTTTATTCCTTGATTGCATTTTGATGAGCAGACGACAAGAGAGAGCGAGAGAGAGAGAAAATGAAAGAGAGCTAGATTGAGTGTCTTTTGATTGATTTTAAAAATAAAATTTGACGATGAAACTAGAAGATGAAGAAGAAAACACGTGTGGCAGCCACTTGATAAACGGGCCACAAAAAAAGCAAAAAAACAAAAAAAACATGTGGGCCAACAAAATTTAAATAAATATATTTATCTCTCGATCTCTCTCTCTCTCTGAAGCTCTTGAGCATAAAGATCGCGGTGTGGGCGAGCAACAACTCTTGAGAAAACGAGAGAGAGAGAGAGAGAGAGAGTCAAAAAAAGAGAGACAACGTCTGGTTTGTATGAATGAAAATGCGCTTGGATTTTCCACCGATTTTTTTCTTCTGTTTTGAGTTTTTAGTTGTTTGCTTGAGTTTGTGGCGTGCATTTGCGAGTTTTGTCTTTATATCCGAATAAAGAAAGAAATATTTATATAAACATTTATTAAACAATTCGAAAACGCTCATTTACAGGTGTCTGCACGGTAAATGCTGTAAACAGAAATAGATAAAAATTAACGGGAAAAAAAACAAACAATCAGCTATACACAAAATTTATAAAAAAAAACACAAACTGCTTTATATATAATTATTTTCATTTATTAAGGTGTGATCAAGGAATTTATAATTAAATTTATATTAATAAAAAAGTGGCAGCCAGTCGGCAAATGTGCAACATGTGGCGTTGAATGTGAGTGTGTGTCACAGTGCTGCCACAATTATGACAACGAAATTAAGCTAGGTTAAAAAAAGAAATTCAAATCAAAAAAATAAAAGAAACGAACATATAAATATAAATATGATTAAAGAAGGTTTAGCTTAAATTAAAATACCGACAATATGCTTGAAAAAGTATTTGTGTTTTTTAATCTAAGCTAAGTCTAGCGTAAAAATAAAATAAATAAACCCAAATAATCAAACTCATTTAAAAATTATTTGATTACTTTAATAAAAACAATGGAATTGTGTGGTTATATAATTTTTTATTAATAAAAACGAGTTTTTTCAATACTTTTAAAAGCGTTACATTGTTTTAATTAAAAATAAACTACAAATATTTAAAATAAGATATATGTAGCTTTAAATTAGCCTCACGGCCAACACTGATTATGTGCTTGTGTGCAGTGTCAAAAGATATAAAACTCACCCCGAGATCGGATCAAATCAGAAATCAGAAATACACAAATCAAAGCAAAACTTCAAAGCACTTTTTTCCGCTGGAAATCTTTAAGGTGTTGTTGTTGTAGTCGCTCCTGTTGTTGTTGTTGTTGTTGTTGCTGTGTTGACACCTACACGTTAAGCATTTGAGGCATGCGGCATGTGGCGCGGTCAGAAGCAAGAAGCAGCTTTCAACTGCATTTTGGCCAACACAAATATCGTTGAACTCTCTCGATTCGTTTCGTCTTGTCTCGTTTCGTCTCTTTCTCTCGTTCGCACCTCGCTCCAACGCCGTTAATAACCCAGAGATGCGTGGGTTGATTTAAACGTTTCAATCCCAGTCTCAGTCAGTCTCAAATGTTGCCCAATTCTTTTTAGCTGAAGTTATTTCAAGTTCAAATATGCATTTTGATTTATGCGTTGCATTGGAATATTTTTAGCTAAAAGTCACAATTTTTTTGTTGGTAAAATTGGTTTTGAGCAATAATGTTCAAGTTTGAATGATTCCTCCAAAACTAAGAACTGTTTACCAAATTATTGCCTAGAGTAATAAAAATGCATTATAATTGAACAACATTTTGATTGTAAGACAAGAAATTTTTATTTTTTTTTTTTTTGTATATTTCGTTCGATTTAAAGAGTTTTGTTTAATTGTTAAGCTGCTGTAAATTCGAGTATGTTTTAGTATTAAGCTATTTACAGAAAAATATGTTATCCTTAAATTGGCATTATGTACATTAACATAGAATGATGCAATATGATAGATTAACATAAGCTAGGGAAATAAATTTAGTAAAGATGGAAAAATTTATAAGTAGATTTCACAATAAATAACAAAATTTATGTCCACTTAATATAAGTTTAGATTATAATTTTTTATTTAAGTTCTCAACTTGGGCAAAATATCTTATAATCCATTAAAGGCTGCCTATAGATCGGCTGGTACGATTTTGACGAAGTTTTGAAACGTGTGCCTAGAAGACCATAGACGTTGAAAGAAACAAAAAAAAAATTTTTATCTTCAAATTTTATTTTTCCGATTTCCATACATTTTTCAGCTTTTTTCGTCAACATTTCTATGGAAAAAAAAACCTTGATATTTACCTTGATATTTATTTATTTGTTATTTCTCTTTACTATGAAATACATTTTTCCCCGATATCTCTTACATTCCCCGTGCTAGAATTTTTTAAGTGTCAACTCTTTTTTGGGTATTTAAATACCCTTTAGCCTGAAATGGGTTAAACCAGCGATGGATACAAAAAGTGAATTTGGGAGCATAACAGTAACAACAGTAGAAAAATAGTTGGAAGCAGTCGCTGCTCCCGGAGCCACTGCGTGCCCATAGGTGTTTTAAACTATAGGTCAACTTTTGCAATCGCTTTAAAGACATGTATTTTAAGTTTGTTCTAAGCTTGTGCAGCTAAGATTAAATAAATATATTTTATTATTAACATTTCTAACAATTTTCTTCTCTCTCTCTCTCTCTGTCTCTGTCTCTGTTTTCCAATTTTAGCAGCGAGGCAGTCGTTACCACGGCCATCGGCACAATCAACGCTCGCAGTCGCTAAATCGCGGCCAGGCGCTTTCGCAGGCGGACGTGAGCGGCATGTGGTGACATCGGGGTGCCTCTGGTAAAGGTAACATCTATCTAACATACACCACTTTATTTTGAGATCATTAACATATTTTTGAAATCGATTTAGGAACTGCTGCGGGCTGTGCTAACTGCGCCATGGGCAACAAACTGAGCTGTTCCTGTGCTCCATTGATGCGCAAGGCCTATCGCTATGAGGATTCTCCCTGGCAGAGTTCCCGTCGTCGCGATGGACATTTATTGAGGTGAGCACCGAGCAACGATCATCAGTTTGCAACCCAGAGAAAAGTGAAAGCAAAACACTTCTTAAAATATTATGTAAAAGACACTTTGAGTTGTCCAGAAACATATTCGAATATATTGTTTTGATATTCGAATGCTAAAACCCAATGAGCAAACATTTGAATATGTCAAGTTGTCAAAAACATGCGGGAAAGTCGAGTTCCGACTCTAGGATACCCGTTTCTTCTTTAAATATATTACAAAAAAATGTATTGCATACTTTTAGGCACTTATATTGCTTATAAACTTAAATCAGCCATAACCACCTTTTTATTTGTCCGATGTTGTTGTGATTTGGTAGGATGACAGCTAATGAGAGTAGTTAACGTTAATTACCCAAAAAATCCGGAGTATTCTAAAAAATTTGATTCGAAGGGGAAAATGAATTAATAATTGAAGTCATAAATTATATTGAATATAATTTTTATTTATTTTATTAAACCTAAAATAAAACTTGTTAAATATTAATCAAATCATAGTTCAAAATAGTTTAATCAAAGTGTTCAAATGTATTAAAATTTTCGAGCATTTTTCTCTGGGTTAAATCACTTTATCTGTACTTTTTATGCGACTCTTTTGTTAACTTTGACTGTCTGTAAATATGGCTCAATTAAAAAATAAAAAACAATTAAATTTTTTGTCTCTGTCGATAAACTTGTTGTATAATTAAACTAATTATGTTCTTCTTCTGGTTTTTCTTTCTTTCAATAAAAAACAACACCAAAAAACAAACCTCCAATTGAAAACATAAACCACACTTGGCAATACAACAAATAAAACACAAACACAACAACAACTGCAACAACTTTTTCTTCCCAATCGAACAACTATTAAATGATAAAACAACTGCGCTTCCTTTGTTTGATTTTACTTTCAATTGTCTAAACCCAAAACTTGGCACAAAATTCAAATTGGATGATCAATGAACAATGAAACAACCCAACAACAATAACAACTAACAACTATAACTATGACTAACTTAATTAACCATTAATTAACTGAAACTAGTTCGTTCAGGTTGTGGGCTGAGGTCTTTCACGTATCGGCGAGTGGCGCCGGCACCGTCAAATGGCAACAGGTGTCTGAGGATTTGGTTCCTGTCAACATCACCTGCATTCAGGACTCGCCCGAGTGCATTTTCCACATCACCGCCTACAACAGCCAGGTGGATAAGATACTCGATGTGCGACTTGTTCAGCCAGGTAAAGTTGACAACTCTTTGCTTTTAATAAATCTCTAATGATTTTGAAAACAACCAAACGAAATATCAGTATTCCTAAACATTAATTCTTTAAATTTATCATATTTTTTAAAACACTAAAAATGTCTTTTTATGCAATTTAAAAACAATATAATTAATTTTAATAAAACAATTTTCAATGAGAATTTTTGCAGATTGCTTATTATTTTTATTTATTTAAAAGTAAACAAGCATACGAGCAAATTATTTCTATTTTAACTATGTAATTAATGAAGTATTGATTTAACAAATTTTCTATGTCAAAATGCGACTTTAATTAATTTTTTTATTTTTAACAAAATTATGCAAATTAGTTTCTATTTTATGCATTAGAATAGCTTTTTTTATAATTATTTTTGACGCCATCCAATTACCTAAATTTCAAATAAATTGATCAATGATCAATAACTTAACAGAATTTCCATGTCAAAAATATAATAATTTTACAATATTTAAAACATTTTTTTTTTTTGATTTATTGAATCAATTTTATGCTGAATTAAAATTTTGTTTGCTTTACAACAAACCCAAACTTTTTAGTCATTTTGAATGACAAAATAATGTTATTTTAACTGCTATAATGTATATTTAAAACTCTCTTAAATTTAACAACAAATGTGAAAAATTGTTAGAGATTTGTATAACACTTAAACTGGGCTTGTCTAATTTATATACATATAATTTTGCAGGCACTCGCATTGGCCAGGCATCGGAATGCTTTGTTTACTGGAAGGATCCCATGACTAATGATACTTGGGGATTGAATTTCACATCGCCCATCGATGCCAAACAGTTTCGGGAATGCTGTGTAAGTATTCTCTTACAGTTTTGTGGAGTTTGATGTAAACGCCAATATGACAACGATTGACATGAAAAACCACCTCAACTGATACCTTAACCACCAATCAAAAAAGAAAAAAAAAAGAAGTTACCTCAACCACTTAACACTACAAACATACAGACACACACACAACCAAAACACACACACACACACATACTAGAAACAATGATGCTGTGATTTGATGACCGACCGTGATGAATGTTTTATGATGATGAAGATGATTATGTTAATGATGATGATGAAGCCAGCTATATAAAAATATCATTCTGGAACTGAATTGATTGTTCAAAATTTCTTGTGCTTTCATTTAAGCTTTAACTCATGCCAATTCATAAGTCACAGTCACAGTCACAGTCACTGTCGCAGTCACTGTCAATCACACACCGACAGACAAAATGCTCTCAAAAAATAAAAAACAGCTGTAACTGTAAACATACTTATCAGCATATAAGTATACATATATTTATATATATATAATACATATATATTCTCGTTAATTAGTTTGATCAAATTAAACAATTGAAATTATTCTTGAGTTCTGTATTGAGATTTTGTTTTGTTTACAACACTTTTTAAAATTTTTTAATATTTAACAATTGGCAACAAAAATGTAAAAGTTAGACTTATGCGTAGTGCTATATAATTTTAATGCTTTAGAAAAACTGCATTAACATTTTAAACACTGTTTAAAAATTGAATAGAAATTGTAGAACAAATGAAAATCGATGCAAAAAATATTTAAAAATAATTATAATTAATTATAAAAAATAATATATTTCAAATTTGAAAAATTTAAAACAAATAAAATGTCTTTCAAGATTTGTTAAAAAAATAAAGCGGAAAATTGAAATTAAAATATTAAATAGCTGCATATTTTAATTTAAACAATCTCTGTTCAATTTCTAGACTTTAATAATCTCAGCACACACTTACACATATTAACACACACATACACTAACATAGACTTTGACCAGTCAACATAAAATCTATCTGGATTTCGTATCTAATAATTGTTTCGTAATTCTTTTCTTACTTTGCGCCTCATTTGTTGCAGGTATCTTACATTGTAAAAAAATACGTTAGTATCGCTTCATTATATTTATTTGTCACAGTAAACACACACAGTACTAAATACTTCAACTGCTACTGATACTATAACTACTACTTTAACTACTACAACTACTATTACTTCTACTACTATAACTACTACTAACTTAATACCAACTGCTGCTACTAAATGTCAATTCTTTTTTTACTGTCACCGCAGAGAAAGTTAATTCTATTGAAAACCCAATTCTAGTAGCGCTCCCTTTAGTCATGGGCATGTGTAAGATCTTCCATCTACAACACAAGCACACACACACACACACACACACACACACATACAGACATAAACGTGTCCTTAAATGTCGTAACTGTTGTAATTGTCTCAATTCACTTTTATGTGTCTTTTTGTCACAAGTTTTCAACCCCCAAAAAAATACTAAAACGATCTATCGCAAGCACCAAGCATTTACAGTTCTAAATATCAGAAAAATACCAAAAAAAATAAACAAAAAATACCAGAAAAATACCAAAAAAAAAAATACCAGGCCGTGTAGTGTTTATATTAATGTATCTTAACTTTTACCTGTGTGTGAGTGTGCATTTGTTTTTAAAGGTCCACTTGTGTATATATGTATTTATATTAACACTCACACACACAAATACACACACACACACACACACACACTGACTAACTACTTAAAACACGGCACAGCCACTAAAATTTGTTAAATGTATTTATATTATATATTCTTTCATTTCTTTTTCTCTCTTCTAATCATTTTCGAAATCATTCTCGAAACACAAAACAACAAATCAATCGATGTACTAATGTCGATAATAAAATCGATAAAAAAAAAACAATTCAAACAAATTCGTTTTGAAATCTTTCATTTTTGATGCATTTCATTTTGATATACTTATAAATATATAAATATTCGATTATAACGAAAAACCGACCTTAAAAAAAAATACTTTACACACGCAACTACACAACAACAACAACTACAACAACAACAACAATATAACAACAACAAAAATATAAAAATTCATTTCTAAATGTACACTTACAATTCTATATTTCTATCTATGAAAAACTCTGTCCCCCCGAAATGCTTTTATTATCTCTAACATAAAACTTTATTTAACAACTTTCTACTATTATGATTATATATTTATGTATGTATAAATATATATGTTAACTTTCCAACTCGATTCGTTTGCATTTGACACATGTGCCACAAAAAAAAAAAAAAAACTTAAACTGAAATTGCACATTTCGAAAATAATGAACGATAAATGATAAATTCACAAATTGATGTTGATTGAAATTGATTTTAATGATTTTTGCCTAACGTACAATGAAAATGCAAAAGAAAAACGCCAAACGCTTTAAAACAATCGCACGTATCCTCTACTACAATACCGTTACCTATCCACTGCAAACCGTTTCCGATGAGCCCTAACTTTCCCCGAGGAAAATCCCAGAAAATCCATCCAGTCTCATCCCGAACCGAGTGGGCGGTTAAAAAATATCGATACAATTTTCAAAAACAAATGCTCAATTTAGACCAGAAGATGAGAGTCTTGAAATGATCATAGCCAGAGGAAAAATCGACAAGCAGGAGTTTGAGAAGCGCCGTGAAAGGCTGAGAACATAAAGTTAACCTGAAAGTTAACTAGAGAAAACTCTCTATTAAATAAAAGCCAGAGTTAACCAGAGTTAAAAAATATATATATATTCTTGGAAGATCATTTTTAAGGTTTCTGAAACCGCAACATAATCGAATCCAATTTCGATAACGATCACGATAACGATAAAGCAGCGACACGCACATGTGCTTACAATAATAATAATTAAATGTTATCGCAGCAATTTAATCAAAATTAAGCTTAAAGTTAATATCGTTACTAACAGTTAGACTAAGTTCAGATAATCCAAATACTTATAGAGTGGCAAGGAGAGGAAGAAGAAGAGTTTAGCTCCTTTGCACTTGAAAACTTCTATCAACTAAACTTAACTACAAACCAATACTCTCAATTGTATCTACTAACTAATTAATGCTTGTATGTGTATGTTTGTCTACTTCACTAACTACTATCTAATCTAAAACTAATTAACTCTATCTAAAACTCTAAATATATAAAATATCTATATGTATTATTACACAACACTCAAGCAAAGTTACTAAAATTTACTGCACTTTAAAAAAAAAAAATACCACAAAAAATAAGTAATTCGCCAAGTTAGCCAAGCAACTTGTGCCAGTTTATAGTTAACGATCCAACAGATCGTAAAAAAAGACAAAAGAAGAGAAGACAAGAGAAAGAGAGAATTTTCAAGAGAGAGAGAGAGAGCAGAAAGAGAGAGAGAAAACCGCACACACAGAACCTTGTTATCCCAATCAACTAACCTAATGATAGTGCGACGTTTTACAGTCGCCTTCTTTCAAATTTTCACGAAAGGCCTCGTCGAGCTACTCCCTGAAATTGGATCCGCCGGGCTCCAAGGGTGGCGGTGGTGGTGGCGGTGGTCAAGGCAAGGTCAAGGCCAAGCGAAAGCCCCTCAGCACGCCCGCGTCGCCGTCGCGCGTTCGCCAAGAGCCACAATGCACCTGCATGTCCGCCGAGCAGTATGCGCGCCTGAGAACCGATCCACGTGTTAGAGGTGAGACAATCAACAACAAACTAAAAAAAAAATACTAAAAATATACCAAAAATACCAAAAAAAAATACTAAAAATATACCAAAAAATACCAAAACTAAGCTCCATCAAGAAAGTCTATTTAACGGGTAAAACTCTTGTTCAACCTTGTTTGCTTTTTTTTTTTTTTTTGAAATATTTCTTCTAAGAACTTTTTGTTTACGCTACCAAATGTAACTACTTACCACTAGTATACCCTGTAAAATATCTATACAGCTAGAAAATTAGGCAATATACAAAAAAAAAGAAGGTCCTCCACCGCATCCCCCATCAAATCTCATCGCCATACTCATTGCAGGTTCATCAACATTGCCGCGTAACGTCGGCTCCCACAGAATCACCGATGTCGATGGCCATGGCCAACAGCAGATTGGCAGCAAGGTTGTAAGCGCCGTGAGCAGCACCTCGCTCTATGACAATGTCGCCAGCGGTGGCCCAGCCCAAGGAGGCGGTAAGCTACCAAAAACCCCAAAAAAATATACCAAAAAAGCTAAAAGTTATAAGCTTAAAAATATTAAATCTGAAATAAAATAATATCAGATTAAATGAAAGAATCCCAAATAAACGACTTGTGGTAGACTGGAAAAATACTATACTTTTATTCTAAATTTTATTCAAAGTTAATTTTAACTTTAAAATTATTTTTAACTAAACAAACTTATTATAATACAAAAAAAAGTTTAAATTTTTGTTTAATAATCGTTAAATAAACCTTATCTTGAATCTTTATTACGAAAATTGAAAATAAGCAACATTTACTTTTTATTTTTGAAATTTACTTAAAGTTGAAAATAATAACAAAAGTTAACGAACAATTTATTATTAGTATATTTGAATAATTTTGGTATGAATGTTTCATATTTTTCTCTTAAATAAAAAAAATACCAAAAATAAGAAAAAAATACAAAAAAAAAACCAAAATGACAAAAAACTAAGTACACCGAAAATGGTATATTACTATATTTTAATTTTTTTTGTTATTAAAACGTAAAAGCACAAATCTCACAAACAATACCAAAAAAATACCAATATTTGTGTAATATTTTTACTTTCAATTTTTTAGACACGTTTTTTTTCAAATATTTCCCCAACTCACAGATAATTAACAGTATCGCGAACTTTGATTTGATATATTTCTCATTTATTCCGACTCAACAGATACCCTACAACGTCAGCTCAAGGGTCAAGATGGCGCGATGGTGGCCAATGCGGGCGTGAACACGAATACGCCCGGCGTGATTGTGACCGGCGTGGGCAGCGGCTCGGACATGTGCACCCAGAATCATGTGGGCTCCCAGGTGGGAACCGACGACGGCGGCGCCTGTCAGATGGACATGGATCTGCCGAAGAGCGAGGGCACGCAGGTGGGTGGGGGATTGCATCAGAGTGTTGGCACCTCCACCAAGTCAACTGGAACACGCAGCAAGGATTTCAATGATGATATGGTGAGTAACGAGTTCGAAATTGAGTTCGAGTTCGAGTTAAGTAACTCTCGTGTTTCATTTGAGAATGTAGCGCAAATAAAAAATTAATATCTTTGAAAAAATCAAAAATATCGCATACGAATATTTTAAAATTGATTTCAAAAATACAAATTGAAAGTAAATAATTTATCTAAAAAAAAATTAGACAATTTAATTTTTTTATTTTTGATTTAGTTCACTTTAATTCTTTAAATTTGTCGATCGTCAATTAAAGTCAGTATTAAATTTAAATTAAATACGGTATCGATAGTGTTCTTGAGGTATTTTTGATGAAACAGATTAGAAAATTGTGTTTATTTTCTTAAATTATTAATTAATATATTTTATTTGAATGGTAATCACAAAAATTAAACAACGAGCGTTGCAATAGGGAAAGTAAAACATGCAAATAAAATTTAAAAATGTAATAAAGAAAGTGGTAAAGCTTCTGAAGGTACTTGCATTTTTTTTCAAATAAAAGCAGAAAATGTAGTATTAATTTAAGCAAATCTAGGCAGTGGAAACAATGTTCTGTGTGGCAAATTCTCAATAGACTGCAGTTTGTCTGGTGGTGTGTCTGGTCATCTAATCGTCGTCATCTTACTGTTTCTCTGTGTTCTCTGTGTTGCAGACACGCGATGCGATGCACTCGCACGACATGCACCACAACCAGCACCAGCACAACGTAATCAACAATAACACACGACGCAAGACCAAGAGCACCGAGGACATGAATGTCGATTCGCAGAGCACATTGAAGCGCATGCTAAAACCGATGCCCAGCACCGAGAGCCCCGTCACCTCGCCGGAGATGGGCCGACGTCGTTACAACTATTACAATGCGAATGCGGCTCAGACATTGGGCCCACAGCACATGCATCAGCACGGTGGCATGGGAATGGGCATGAACATGGGCGGTGGAGGTGGCCATCATTTAATGAACAACAATACATTGGGCCAACAACGCAACAACGGCAGCGGCAGTCAGTCATCGCGCTTCTCCGGCTCAAGGTGAGTTTAACAGCCTAGTCGAGCACTCTCGACCCTCTCTTTTAAGTGGTATTTTAATATTTTGACGAAATGCGTGACTCAAAATCAGCATAACTTTGTTGTTTCTCAAAATATCTCAACCAAATTGACAAGTTAAGTAGTTAATGGTATTTAATACATTACTACCAAATTTGGTTAAAATCAGACAAGAAATTCGTGTGAAAATGCAAAAGTATCATAACTTTGTTGTTGCTCAAAATATCTCAAATAAACTCACAAGTTATGGAGTTAATGACGGTCAGGACATTCCTGCCAATTTTGCTTAAAATCGAACGAAAAATTCTTATAAAAAATGCGAAAAGCGTACCTCAAAAGTATCATAACTTTCTTATTTCTCAAAATATCTCAACAAAACTCACAAGTTAAGTAGTTAATGGTATTCAATATATTCCTACCAAATTTGGTTAAAATCAGACAAGAAATTCGTGTGAAAATTGTCATAACTTTGTTGTTTCTCAATATATCTCAACGAAATTTACAAATCGTGTTTGTAACGATATTCAGGACATCTCCATAGAACTTGGTTAAAATCGGACAAGTATTTCGAATAAAAACAAACGATCCAAAATCAAAATGTAGTGTAATGTTTATGAAAGTTGGATTAAAATTTTAATTTGCATTGCTTTAATGTTGCTTAATATATTCTGTTTCGTCTCGACAGATCCTCGCATGAAATTGGACGTGGTTATCCGCCGCGTAATCTCTATTTGGAGCTGGAACGGGAGCGGGAACGCAGCTGCATTGAGGGATCGCCGCCCTCGGATAACGTGATGTTTGATAATCAATGCTATGCGACAACTCCGAGCAGCAGCAATGGCAACTCTGATCAGGATCAATCCTATGGCCAACAGCAGCAGCAGCAGCAACAACAACAGCAATCAGCACAGCAACAACAGCAACAGCAACTACAACAACAGCTACAACAACAACAACAACAGCAACAGCAACAACATCAGCCGCATCCACAGCAACGTTCGTCACGGCAACAACAACATCATCAGCACCAACAGGCACCGAATGTGACCCCAACTCCGGGAAGTCCCACTTCCAGGCTGCTCATGGAGTACGAGATGCATTTGAGAAACACTCTGGCCAAGGGCATGGATGCTGAGTCCTACAGTCTGCACACCTTTGAAGCTCTGCTCTCCCAGAGCATGGAAAATCTGGGTAAGTTATACATATTACTTTTATTTGTATTTTTATTGAATTCCCTTTGGTTTTTTTTCATTTTCATTCATTCGATTTGTCGCTATTTCTAGTCATTCATTTATATTTAGTTAACTGTTCTCGTTTTTGTTTTGTTGTTCACATTCTCGTTCTCGTTGTTCTCTTTGTTGTTGTGGTTATTGTAGTCTCTTCTGCCTTTCTTTCATTTCTGGCTTCCTTCTCTAATCGAATTTTTAATTAGCTTCGGTATTGTTCACACTCACATTCATCCCCCATTCAATGTCTCAATCAAGTCAAACAAAAACAGTTCATGTTGCGATTTCGATTTCGATTGAAAGAATGGGAACAAAAATGGAAATGGAAATGTAGTGTGATAATCTGATTAATTCCAAATGCCCTTTGCTTTAATGTATTTTTCTATGCGAACAAAAAAAAGTGCAGATTAGTTGACAACGGAATTTCTGAGCAAAAGAAAAATAAGATTCAAACTAAATAAAATAAGTTTTAAGCAGAAATCATTTCACTGGCAATAAATTTAAATTTTAATATTTTAAAGAATTGTTGATTCTCTTGAATCGATTTCTTAAATAATACTTATTTTAAACGTTTAACACACCTTTTTCACTATTAAAAATATTTTAAATAAATTAAATATGCAGCAAGTATAATTTATCAAATAATAAAATAGGTTCAAAATGCATTAAAAATATATAAAATTATTTTTCATACATTTTTAATATAAAAAAATATTTAATTTTCTTAAAACGATATTTAAAAGAATTATAAAAAATTCAACATAAAGAAAATATGTATTTTTGTTATAAAAACCCGTGTAAAAATTCATAAAAAATATGAGACAAACTTTGTAGTGATAAAATGTTGTTAACAATAAATTTTTGTTTCTGACTCGTAACATAAAAGTTTATTTCATTTCATTTTGCAATCATAATACTCTCTGTCTTTCCTTTCTCTTTCTCTCTCCCTTTTGTACTAAATAAATGCATTTTAAATAATTAAAACTTAAATGCTTTTCAAACGTCATCTCATCATCTAACTGAACTCAAAAAACTGAACTTTCACATTACAACAATTACATTTACAATCAATCAGAATTCGCTGAAAGTTTGCCAGGATCAACACAGCGCAGTCCATATCCACTACGTAGGCGTAAGTAGTTCCATTAACTTTCATCACTTGAACAACTATCTATAACTATCGTATACAAATAACTATAATTATCGTATACAAATTAAATAATTTTGTGTATTTTGCCTGCTATTATTATTTGTATTATTTTTAATTAAATAATTATTGTTATTAAACTTAATCTTATAATATTTTCTATTATTTTCTTTTTTGTTTTTAAATACAGCCAATGCCAAATCGTCGACTTTGCCGCTGCCCCCACACCGCCCCTTGTCCACCATTCGGGATAAGGAACGCGATCGTGACAGGGATGGTTATTACAGTGATCGCAATGAATTGATACGCGAAAGAGAGCGTGATCGTGAACGCGATCGCGGCTATTTATCCGATCACAATGCTAGGTAAGTTCTTGAGTTACTTTAATATACATTTTTTTGAAATTGAAATTTAAATTGAATCTACTTTTTTTTGTAGTTTCTCGAATTCACGTTGTGCCAGCTGCATTGGCGAATCGGCACGCGCTCAATGGTTCCGTCACTCGGACGGCTGGCGCTCGGGCAGCTCGACCATTGGCTCGGGTTCCGGGCATGGGATGATGACCCAACAGGTTCCCGGCTCGGGGCACAAGCGGTCGCCATGGGATTCGTTGCCATCACTGCGTCAGGACAGCAGTCTCAATGATTCTGGTTACAAGAGCGCCAGGGCTGATTCTCTAGAGCAACGGTAAGAGATGCATACAGGGTGTTACATCTAGAGCTTTTTCTTAAAATTTAAATAAAACACTAAATGAAAATGATTTTGGGCTTGGGATTTATTGTAACAAGAGCTGAGAATTGTTATTTAATGTCATATAATTATTATTATACAGGGTGATTCATTTAGATATTTTCTTGTAAATTTTAAATAAAATGGTTATCAATTCATAATAACCAGAGCTAAGATCTGTTAATAGATTTCCAAATTTAGCAACTCTAATCTTTTAAAATAATTCTTATACAGGGTTATTCATTTACAATAGACCTTTTATTTTAAATATTTATTACAATCTAAGCTCAGAATTGTTATTAAATTTCTAAATTAAGCAGCTCTTATCTTTTATACGATTATTTTAAAATAGTTATTATACAGGGTGATACATTTCGATCTTTTCCCTAAAATTTGAAACTAAAATACTTTTAATTAAACTGGTACTCGGTAGATTAAATTTCCTAATTTAGCAACTCTTATAATTTAAACTTGACAAATTAAATTATTTATTAGAAAAAATTAGAGACTTTTTATCAAACACTAAATTCCTTCAAAATTTGTTAAAATTAAAATTTAAATTTTTTAAAAAATTGTAAATTTCTCTGGTTTTTCTCCCAAAAAATTTGGAAGTAGATAGAATATTTAGTTTTCACATAATTGTAACTGTTATGTCCGTTTCACTACCCCAAAATAATTATTTTGAATTTTCCCTGGCTTTAAAAGTTAGGATTTTCTTCATTACTAAACCTTTGTCTAACGATGATTCTCTTTTCTCTTCCTTAGGGCGGAGTTTATACGTCAGGACAGCTTGCGATCCGAGTATTTGAGTGATCGTGAATCACGCTATGGAATTGTACAACAAGCCTCTATTGAGAGCACCGATTCGCGCATGTGCTATCTCACATCATCCGAGGTGAGTTTAAAATTTTAAGATGAGGGGAATAAGCGGAGAGATAGCTTAATAAAGTGTTATAACAATTTATATAGAAAAGAAAATTTTGAATACAAATATAATACATAACTTAATTTGTTCAATTAAAACTCAGGAGACTAAAGAATTAAACTGAACATGAAGTAGAAGATCCACAAAGCTGAGAAAGAGCTAAAGTAGGAATAAGGAGAAATTAAAAGAATGTTGTAAATGGAGAGAAATTCCTATGATTATTTATAGGTGTATAACTAAAAATGGTATTAATTAAAAATAGTTTGAAAATTGGAATAATAGAACGAAGTAACTTTATCAGACTTATAAAATATGAAATGCTGGATTTTTCAGATTAATTAAACCATCAAAAGTAAGAACACTTTTATAGAGTTGCTTGACACCTACTCGCATTTCCCATTTCAAAACCCTTTCCATTGGCCTGTTGATATATTCGCTTGTTACTTGTTTTTCACTTTGCCTGTTGGCTTAAAAGTTGTCCATCAAGATTGCCAAGAAGTCTTAAGTGATTTATAAATAGCAATGAAATTCGCATTAAACCTTTTGTAAAACATTTGCAATTGCCCGAAAAATCCATCAAAAGTCTCTCAACCTTTTTCCACTTCTCAACTTCTTTCTCTCTCTCTCCTCTGCCGCTCTGCGCTCTATTTATGTGGACAGAACTGGGTCAACTGTTAACGGTACTTTAACACTCACTGTTAACTCAAAGTTAACAGTTGCAGTTTTGCTGTTAACAGAGTCACTGTTAAATAACAGAGATGAATTGCTGTAGCAATTAACACAGCATCCAATTGTAAATCTGTGAGAGGACGATGACGTTTGGTATAACAAATATATGTATATTGTATATGTGTATATAGTATATATATATTTGAGTATACAATGCATTTAGAGGAGAGAGAAAAGTGGGTTGGGAGTGGGAGAAAGAAGAGAAAGAGGTAAGAGAAAGTCAACTGGCGCATTTGGCTGGGCAACATAAATGATATTTTTAGTTGCAGCCCAAACTGACCCAGTTTTGCCTTGATTAAAAACAAACTGCCAGGCATTGTACACACACAGATACACACCCACACACACCCACACACACACACAAACACACACACTCCTAAGCAAACACCAAAAAAATGGAGGCAAAGCAAAACTTTCTCTTTTGCAACTCCTTTAGTTTGCAGCCCTGTCAACCTGCCTGCTGTAAATGATGATAATAATAATGATAATAATAAAGATAATGATGATAATAATGAGCTTGTTGATAATGTGCAAATGCCGTCGCATTTCTGCTTACATTTTGAAATTGCGCTCATTGCGCTGCTGAGTCTAGCAGCCAAAAGGACAATAAGGCTTATAAGTTTGTGTGAAGGTGTGTCTCTTAATATAACAAATTAAATTTGGCAGACTACAAAAATGGATAAAAATCAAAACTACTGGGAGCTTAATTAATTAATTAAGATTAATAATTTTATTTTTAGCTTTTCTGTTAAATAATAAATATTTATATTATTCGTAAATTTTTTTTGGAAAAAAAAGCAATGAGTTCCATATGACCCTATAATTTTTTAGGCAATTGGAGTTTGAATCCAGAAAAGGTAGTGTTTTTTTTTTTGAGTGTGGATTTTAAATTTCTATGTTTTTTAAAGTATTTATATTTTTGTAAAGCCAATTATATTTTTATTTATTTTTCTTATTGTGAGTGCATTAAATAGCTGCACAATTACGTCGACTGGGCATCTAACAGTCGAGCAGCTCGACTGGAGCTTACTTATTTTTTGACTTGCTTTCGCCTTGGACTCTGGACACAGGTCTCGACCCGGCATGTCAAGCCGGCTAATAATGACTCTTTATGTGAGTGTCTGTGTGTGTTTGTGGGCGTGGCATGCATTATGCATTTGTTGAGGCATGCAACATAATGTGCTCGTACTTGTGGCAGGCGTTAATGCCAATTTTGAACTCTTTGCCTTGACACTAATGAGGCGCAGGCCAAAAACGATGACACTTCAATGCAGTTCACACAACGAGTGAGAGAGAGACAGAGAGCGAGTGAGAGAGGGAGAGCGGGTGCATGTGTACTGTTAATTGGCATAAAACTCTTCCATTGGTACACTGACACACAATAAGTAATGCACAACACTCAAAAGCCCTTTTTTCCAGCATTTTTTTTAGCGGCGCATGCGCTTTAAGCTTCTTCAGCTCTTAACTTTCCCAGCTTTCGCTCTCTTCTTGGGCAGAGAGGGAGAGAGAGAGGGAGAGAGTGCTAGTGAGAGAGAGCTTTCGTTTTGTGGACTTCCAAGCTGCTACCTTCCAGCTGCCTAAAAAGCTTTCTCGCCTCCGCTACTGATGCTGATATTTTGCTAGTGTTGCTCTAACTTTTGCTCTGTCGTTTTATAATAATCAACTCACTCACATACTGCATGTGTGTGTGCGTGTGTCGTATTTGTGTGTGCGTGTGTGTGTGTGTGTACTGTGCACTTTACGTCTATGGTGCAATTAACAATAAACACTTAAATTAACAACTACTGCCAACTTAAAATTTCTATAAACACATTTTTAAGAAAACCAAAAGTATTTCGAATTGTGCATAAGAGAAAAACGCTGCGAAAATTTTGTGTGTGTATAAAAAATTGTTTTAAAATTCACGAGCAGCGGCAGTAAAGTGCAATTTTCATCCCATTCTCGCTGTATGTGTTGTGTTTGTAACACACTGTGAATGTGTGTGTAAGGATTTGTGTGTGTGTAGCGCTCAAAAGTATGCAACGTGTGGAAAAATTCGCTATATTGCAGTTTTGCTGAAATACCAACAAATAATACATAAATAAATAGAAGAAAATAAAGCAAAACAACTTGACAACTACAACAATAAAAACACGACAATAACAACAACAAAATCCAAAGAAGAAGCAGCAGCTGAAAAGAAGAAGAAGCAATTGGAAAGGCGCACGTTAAGCAAGTAAATGTCAATAAAAAGCCATACTATAAACAAAACTGGCATCATAAATAAAGCAAAGCTGGCTAAAATCTCAACTCAGTATATATGTATATATGTGTGTGTGTATGCGTGTGTGTGTGTGCTTGTTGTGTCATTTTATGGCAAGCCAAGATTAAATGCTTTGTTAATCTCCCAAGTGTGCCTACACTGATCAAATAAGACCGGTTTCTAAAATCAACAATATTTGCTTTAATAAATTTTAAAGCTTAAAAATAATTAAAAAAAAAATAAAACAACAATAATTGGACTTACAAACAAGTGTTTTAAAACACTTAATTTTCCTCGACAAACTAAAAAAAATTAATTTTAAAATTTTTGTTTAAAAACCATTTATTTTCATTTAAAAAAAGGACAAACATCATCTAAATAAAAAAAACTGTTCACTAACACCATTCTTTAATACCAGACGAAAGTTATTTAAGTTTTTTTTTTTAATTATTTAATAATCATTTCATAGATGAAAGTTATTTCAATAGGTCTTTAATAATTAAATTATGGTGAAACTAAAAATAAAAAGCGCTAAAGTCTAAAAATAGTCTCGTTTATAAATTCTGTTTTTATCAGTGTAAGCATTTTGCCCAAAATAAAAGCAACTCCAGCTATTTTGCATTTAAATATCGCTGTCTCTCTCGCCCTCTCTCTTTTGCTCTGTGTCTGTGTGTGTGTGTGCGACAATAATAATAAAAATGACAATCAAAATTTGCTGCCAGATTGTCACACGCTGCGTATGCGTAATATGCGTGCATGTGTCTTTAACAATAAAAACCACAATGCCTTTAAATCAGAGCACAATTTTCAATTAAACTATAATACAACAGGCAGTTACTATTGGCAAATAGTATTGTTAGAAAAGTCGTTGGAAATTGCGGGACAAATGCAAATGAAAGAATGAAAATAACTGGAAAATGTCACTGGCCAAATGCGATTAACATCACGTTTTCCCTTTGAGACACGTGTGTTAGTCTTTCTGTGTATGTGTGTGTGAGTGTACTTCTCTGAGTGTGTGTATGTGTGTATTGATGTTGTGTTTTGATAAGCCAACAATGTTGTGTATTAGCAACGAGGCCGCCGTTTCTACGGCTGCCTTTGGGAAAATGCAAAAAAAAAAAAATAAATAAAGAGAAATAAAAATGGGCGAAAATCTGTTGATAATGTTGATAGACGCTCAAGTGCGATAAATTGTATTAGCAGCTAAATTATTACAGTCTGTTAAAGAGTTATTAGAGTTCTCATATCTTTGGGCTGGAATTAAACGAAAAAGAAAATACATTAAAAAATCTTTATTATTATTTATTCATTTATTTATATATTTTATTTTAATTAAATTTCTTCCTAAAGTAATAAATAAAAAAATGAATAAGCTGATCTTTTATTTCCCAGTCTATTAGAAACCAAAATCCCTTACTTTTAAATAGAAAATTCAACCATATCTATAGATCTTATAGCTCTGGCTCTTCACTTAATTTAACTATGTCTATTGCTATGTCTTACACTATTTTTCTTAATTCTTAAATTACCTAATATAATGTCTATTAAAATTTAAAATTCTTGGTACAACCTCTTACTAATAAATTCCTAATAAATTTATTTCTATAGATCTAGCTCTTCTTCAACTTTGTACATTTGAAACTTACATGACATTTATATTATTCTTCAACCTTTTGTTTTTCAATAGAGAATACGCTTAGATTTCTGTTTTCTTCAGTTGCTGTAATTTTTGTATTACCGCTTTGCTAACTTGTTTCGTTCATCTTAGTCAGTTGCTACTGTAGCTGAGAGAGCGAGAGCAAACAAAGCTGAGAGTGCTGTTTAAATAATGTAAATCTCTCTGTCGCCTTAACATAGCGTTAAAAGCTTTTCGAAAGCTCCTTTATATCCGTTGCTCTGTTAAGGCAATTGCGGCACTTCAAACTGGGGATTTAAAAGCTTTGCCGTGTCCGCAGGATGTGGCCAAAAAGGGGAAGTCTTTCATCATGCTGTTAAGACTCTGACAAGCTGCTGTAATGGAAGCTTCTGTCTCTCCTTCTCTCCCTCTCTCTGTCCCCCTCAATTTCTGTCTCTTGCAGACAATTAAATTTGTAAATAAAATATACATTCACATTTCACATCTGTTTGAAATAAAAATTATCTTTGTTCAAATACATAAATAATTTTCATATCCTTATTTAATTAAACTTTATTTTTAATAGGGTTCTTTAATTAAGAATATCATTATTTGATGAGATGATTGTGTTCAAAAACGAAAACTTAAAAGCAAGATATTTATTTAATTACTATCATTCGTATTTTTTAATTTGTGTATTTATTTATTTATTGTCAGATCAAAACAAGCCGACACAACCAGTCTTTTAAGATTAAACATTAAGATTAAATAATATATAAATGTATATTTATATTTAAATAACAATATAAATTAAAGTTAATTTTAAAATGGTCAACATTTAAGAAATAATATTTTTATAAAGACAAACAAGTCTTGTTTTTAACCGAAATCATCTTCATTGTTACTATGTATTTTTTTAATTCAGAATAATATGATTTATTAAAAAAGTATATCATTTTAAACTGTTAAGTGTCAAACTGTTATTGGAGAGATAACAGCCTGTTTACATTATGCTAATTGAGCGTGGCGAACTCATTAGTCATTTATCTCCATTGGCTTAATAGGCAAACAATAATGCAAAGTATTTAAAATATTTATAAAACAAAATGTTCCATCATCATTCTCTTTCACCCAGGGGGAAGGAAATAAAAGACAAAATGTTTGCTAGTCAGATTTTTTTTTGTTTTTTGTTTTGGGCAAGAAATAATCAATCAAATTGATTAATTATCAGAAAAGCATTTTAAATATGAGCCAAGACATTAATTTATGTGGTCGGCAAAAGAAAATTCGCGACTTTCATTAGATAAACCGATAAAAAGAAATTAAACAGTGTGTGAGAGAGAGAAATGGAAGTGGAAAAAGCGGATAGATTGGGGATTAAGCCACTTAGCTGAATGACCTTTTTACTTTATAATTTTAGTTTTTTTTTTCTGTGTTTTTGTGGTGCAGTTAGCAGCTGTAACTTTGTCACTTTGTCTTGTCTCTCATGCTCATTAAGCTGCGACAAGCGTCAACCTTTTTATTTCGCATTTTTTACATTGTTTCTTTATTGCATACAGTGCTGGGAAAATAAATAGAAACGAGAGTGATTTTTGACATTTATGCCAAATATTTAATAAACATATTTTAAATCATGTTTTTTTGAATAAATATATTTTTCAAAGAAATTTGTAAAATACAAAAAAAAAAAAAATTTGAACGTTGCTATTGTTTTGTGCATCACTGTAGATGTTGCCACCATTGTGAGCAGGTTCCCTTTTTAATTTTGTTTAAATTTCAGTTTCGCACCTTTTCTGTCACACTCTCTGCTCCCCTCTCTCTCTCGCACTCTCAATGGTCCCTGGTTTTCTTATTTTTTGCCGCTGATATCATTAGGCCAAATTGACGAAAGCGCTGGCAAACAGCTGAGGCTGCTTTCATTTCCCGAGGCAAGCTTGAAAAACAAAAGCTGAAACTTTTCACAAAACTGTGCGTAGGTGTGTGTGTGTGTGTGTGTGTGAGTGTCTGTGAAAATGGAATGAAAAGCAGAAGCGCGAGACGCTAAATCATTTGGCACGAAGCATTTCAAGCAAATTGACGCCAGGACTAAAAACGACAAGAAAAACTTGCAAACAAAAAAAAAAAAGATTTCCAGACGTGGAAATTACAATTTGGGGCTAGGGAAAACTCGTTGTCGTCTGCCTGACATTCCCATTGACATTTCAATAAGTGAAGAAACTAATTTTTCTGCAACAACAAAAACAAGAAAAGAAGAAGAAGAAGAAGAACGCAGACGCGCTAAAAACTTTCTTACCAGTTTCTCATCTCAACTTTGGGCCAACTATCGTCGTAGGGCTAAAGAGAAAAAAAAAAAAACTGCAATATTAATTTGCAGCGAGTGCATTAAGGCGTGTGTGGGCGTGGCCCTTTAAAGGGATAGAAGTCAGGGGGGCGTGGCATGCCTCGTCGGTGGCAGCTGTCAGCGAAAGTTCGACGTGTACGTGGACAGTTGTCCAACTATTTGACACAAAAATAACAGTTTTTCTTCTATTTGCAGTTTGGCTGCAGTTTTTCTGACCAAACGAGAAACGAGAGTTTTGTTCAACTATTACACGTAGTATTTTCAGTTGCCAGTTACCCTTTTTGTTTTGCTAATATCCCATCCTCATCCTATTCTTTTTTCTATTACTCTCTCCTGCTTCAGCTTGCTGTCTTTTTCATGTCATGAACTGAAACGAGTCGACTCGGAAATTTAGCCAAAGCCATTGCCTTGAATTTTCCTTTTCGATAATTCCTCCCATTTTTAGCCCAGTACCCAAAGAGTGTGCAAAGGTATATAGGTTTGTGACAATTATTGTCTGCTTGTTTTAGAGATGTAGATGAACTTAAATTAGTGGTGTCCAAAATGCCAAAAGACTAGATAGAAATTAATAGTAATAATTCTTGTACAGACAGAGAGAATACGTGTGTTCTATAAATAGCACGTTTGGCAGCTTGCTCTCTCACGATGCGTGTGTTCGGCTTTTTGATCTCTCACGAAGACTTTTATCATATCATTTCTTTCAATGTAAAAAGGAAACATTTCGTTAACTTTGTGTTTCGCTGCTACGCACACAAGTTTAAATTTATACAAAATTGGACAAGTTTAAAAATGATTTACTATTTGAAATTGAATAATTGAATAAATTGAATAATAATAAAAAAAAAAAAATTCCGCTTCGGTCATGTCTTTATGAAGTTATGATAGTTTAAAGTTTGGTTTTTTCGCAAGTTTCAGTCATTAGTACTGGGCATCTAACAGTCGAGCACCCCAATTTTATTCAAGATTTTTTATTCTTCAATTTTTGGTTGACAGTCGTCTATCGTATGTATGTAACACATGGTCACCCTGCTTGAAATTTGGGGCGTGGTCACTGTGCAAATCTGGATTCTCTGAGTTCTCGCACTCATGGCACAGATTTTTGGCCACAGCTTATAAAACTTAAGCGCATTGCAATGCATTTCATTGCGGCCTCTTCAACTTGGTTCAGCCTTTTCCCCCTTTTTTCCATTTTTTTTTTGTTTGCCATTTTTTGGTATTCAGTTCAGTTTGGTTTCCATGCAGTTTATGGCCACCAAAGTTTTGTGGCCAACTGTTAGTCCGTCTCTGACCTATGAGAGTGGGTGGCAAATAGAGGTAGAAGGAGGATTGAGAAGTGACACATCGTTCTTTTTAGGCTGCAATATTGGATAAAAACAGCGAGTTGGGTAATATATTGCTGTGAGTAACTGTGTCTTACAGTTTGCTTGTGAGTTGCATATGTGCAGAAGGGTTGAAACTTAATGCGTTTTCAGCTTTGCCTAATATCAACTTGGCCTAAAGCTAGAAGTTTTCAAAGTTGTGCGTTGTTTTTTTTGGCTTTTTCCTTCTACCTTTTCCACATTTGCAATCTGGGATCGCTTTAAGTGTTTATTAAAGTTAAAAGAACGCACTTTTACCATTGAAATTTGTATCAAAATCTTTATTATCTTTATTATCGATATTTATCAATAGGGTTTTTAAGCTACTTTTATAGTTAAAGTATGCTTTTTAAATTAGTACTGTTATTGTTATTGTTAGTATTATTGTACTATCGATAACTATCGATAGTCATTTATCGAGAGTTATCGAACATGTTTCCCCTTTTTCAATCCATTCGAAGATCAAATTTTTAATTGGGTTTTATTTGTCATCTGATTTATATGTAATTGAAAATTAAAAGTTTTAGCTTCGATTTTTAAATGATCATGTTATCGATAATTAGCTTTGAATGAAGTCAAATTAGTTAAAAATTGCCTTTGCTTAATTTCGCATATTTTTTCAATTGTTGCTTCCATTATCGAACTCATTTGTAGTTCAAACTTATTAGTTTTCCAATTAAGAATAAAACTTTAAGCTACGATTTTAAATTGTCATGTTAGCGACAGTTATCGATGAATGTATAATTATTAAAAATTGCTTAAAAAATTCTTGTGCTGTACTCCGAAGTCGTTTTTCAAATTCTGTCTCCATCATTTGAAGTCCAAAACTTTAAATGAATTTTAATTGGTATACTTATCGTGCTTATATCTTCAATTGTTATCGATCGCATGTCAGCACCAACTCCTAAGAGTATGCTTTAGATAATGAAATATTTTGGAAGCTACACTGCAATTTCCCCCAATGGCTAACTCTATACCCGCATTTTCATTCCCATCTCATTCCCCTTATCCCATTCCCATTCCCCTTCTCCATATCTTCATCATCCCTTGCCATTATGGATCCCTCTTGTGGTAGATTTAAAATGCTTACACAACTTTTCACTCACAGCAGTGTCAGAGAGTTGAGAGTTCAGTTGAAGTGCAAACAAAACTTTTATGCCTTTAACCAAAAACAAAGAAATCGTCACGAACTTCAATTTCAATTGAGTTTTGACGGTTTGCGCGTCTGGCTCGCAGTCTGGTCTTTAATCAGTTGCCTTTTAAAACAAATTGTATAAATATTTATAAATTACACGCAGCGAAAAAAAATGCCGAGTAGAAAAAACATATATATTCAGTTTTGAATTTACGATTTATTTTAATTAAAAAAATTATAAAAGTTAAATATTAAAAAGTTTGATTTGACTCACAAACTACTAAAACAGCAAGTTAAATAAAACTATTTAGTTTAACTTTAAATCATTTATTCAATTTCGCAAAATTGAGTTAGTAAAAAGAAAAATTTTGTTTATTACTTTATTAAACATTTTTTTTTATCAAAATTTAGTTATTAATTTTAATTACTATGTGGGTGTTTTATTTATGAAATGAAATCCAATTTAAATGAAGTAACTAATACAATAAATAGTTGAACCATATGTTAGAGTAAATATTAAAACTGCAGAGAATTTCTTTTGGGTATTTATAATATTTTGTTTATGCTCCTAATAAAGTCAGCTCACAAAAGACTTGTGCAAATGAATAAAATGGTTTGGTTGAATACAAAAAATGCCAAGCCAGGCGTATGATAAACCCGTCGAGAAATGCGACAAGGTAAGGGGCACAGAATGTGGCAACAGTCTGGCTCTCATTTCAATTGAAGGTTGACAGGGCTGACTGGCAGCTTAAAGTAAGCTGGCAAAACACTTAAGTCAAAACTGAAAAACTCCAATGGCAAAATGCAAAATGAAAACTCAACTCGAGATGACAATCTTCAAAAAAAAAAAAAAATATAAAAAAGAAAGAATGAGAAATACTTAAATGTTACTCGCACAAAAGCCAAACATCAATGACAAACATTTTAACAATTGAACAAGCTAACTATGCTGGGAAGTGGGAAAAACACACCTGCCCCTCACTGCTGTTTTCACTGCCATTTTTCCATTTTCCTGCTTTTACTGCTGCCATATCAAACCACGCACATACGAGAGTTGCAAATCAAGTTACCAAACGAGAAGGGAGCAAAAAAAAAATAATAATGGCAAATGGCTTGTTCCGTTCTTCGTTCTGCCTTTTGACTCTGACTTTGACTCTGAGTCGCCGTTCCTTGATTTCTTCCTTCCGCCAGAGATGCCGCCAAACGGCGTGTAAGTCGTCAAGAGCATCCTAACCATAAATCCCTTTTAGCCAACTTTTTTTATTACGTGTGTGTGTGAGTGTTGAGACTTGAGGCTTATTATACTCTCTACTCTAAACACAACTAAAAGGTTGACAAACATTAGCTTTTATTAGCTACCATAACTAGCCTATTAATTTGTAACATTTAATTATTATCATAGTTTGTTTATTTATATCTTAACAATTTTTTTATTGGTATAGCCAAATAATTTTAGTAAATTTTATGCTGCAGATATAAAAAATCAATTAAAGCATTTAAATTCTGATCAAATTCGTAGCTTTTAATGTTCTTATTTTATTTTATTTTATTTTATTCTATTTGTTTGTTATTTGTTATATTTAAATCAATCTTTGTAAAAACAGCTAAAAAGCTAACAAACATTAGCTTATATTAGCTGCCATAACTTAGCTAATTTCACTTTAATATTTAAATATTACAATATTGTTATTTGTAAAATTTTTTTTTTAAATTGATTAAAGTCAATTATTTTAGTAAAATTAATTTTTAAAAGATTAAGACATCTGCTGAAATTCTTAAATTTTTTTAGTATATAATTACATTTTTTTAATGTTTTAATACATGTTTTGTATTTTTTTTTTAAAATATAATTTTTTTTTTAAATTTAATTTACACCAAACTTTTTTCAATGTTGCAATAATTATTTTATTTTCTAATTTTAACAAGTTTTTTATTGGCTATAACCAACTATTTAACTAATTAATTTTTAGATTGCACATATGAAAATGAAAACAAGTTGAAATATCATGAGGAATTCTAAATTTTTATTAAAATTTATTTAATGAAAACTTAATTCCTTTTTTATTATATATTTTTTTAATTTATGTTTACTATTAAATTACGTTTATTTTATAATTCTTTTACTTTATTTACTCTTATTCAGTCGCTTTCCTTAAAGTCAAGTTAAATTTGTGTTTTCTACTTTTAGTCTGCCCTGTTTTATAGGGCATCTCTTGGTCGTGTGCTGCAATTTTTTACATGCTTCTTCGCACCTGCGTCAAAAGTCATAAAAAATAATAAAATGTGCGAAGGAACAACTACAATAACAACAACGTCAGCAACAACAACAACAACAATGAGTCAAAAGTCAGCGGCAAACTGAGAAATCCGAGTTGAGAATCCGTTTTTGCTGCTCACATGAGCGCACCCAAATATGAGAAAGACCATGACCCTACTTTAACCTACCCCCCGCCCTCACCACTGCTACCCCAGCCCCTCCCCCTACAAACATACACGTCCCACCCTCACATTTGTTGAGTTTCTTTTCTGCATTTTGTATGTAAATGTAAATGTAAATGTCGTTTGGCATTCGCGCATTTTAAAACTTATGCCTGGCAACCGTGCGAGCTACTCGCACTGTACGCTAGGGGGCGTGCCAAGTTGCTGCCTCCTCTTCTTCTTCCTCTGTGTGTTTTGCACCTGTAGTAGAGGCCTCATTTTGGCACCTCGACACTTTTTGGGAGCCTCTGGTAATTGGCATGTGTTCAGCATTTTTCGTACATTTCGCACAGTTGGCAAGAAACGAAAATTTACACCATGCCACGCCCACAATAAGACTGAGATGCAAAAAATAAAGAAATGTACGGGTGAGGGGAGAAGGGGGAGGGAGAGTTGGAGTGGGAGTGGGATGAGACCATCCGCTTTGTAAGTTGTCGGATTACGTTTGGCACGTTTGGCAGCCAAAAGATATGAATATAATTAAATGTAACAACTACATTTTAAAAAGCCCAGTACCCAAAAAGAAGGTACAAAGACTGTACAATTTACGGACAATGTCTGTCTCTCATGAGCTCAGTATGAAGACAACAGGATCAAAGAAACTAACTATAAGAGCTAGAGCAACTAAATATCGTCACCATGTGCTTCTTTTTTTTTTTTGGATTTTTTACTTTATGTAAAATGAATAAAAGGGGAAATTAAATATCTTTTTTTTTGAAATTTGGCATATGAAATTTGTAGATATTTTCGGACGTATGTATGCTGAAAATTGAATTTCAATCGCTTAATAAACTGAGACAGTAACTGAGAAATGACCATTTCATTAAGTATTTTTTTTTACTATTCCTTTCCAAAATTGCATGACTTTACTCATATTAATACTTGTACTACCACTAATTACAGCTACTAATACCTTGTGATCTGATTGGGTTTTTCTGGATCATTTAATAATTTTTTAAATATCTGGGGTGTTTTTACAGATCTTTTTACTTTCTGATTGCAATTTCTTTTGATCCTTTGATTTTGTATTAAAATTTGATATAATTAATATTAATTTAATATTATATTAAGTTATTTAGTTGTATTTTAATTTTTAAAAGTACTTTTGGTCAACTTTAGTTGACATTAAATAAACAAATCAAAAAGTTTAATGCAAAAAATGTTTTTTTATTTGGTTAGCGACGCTGGTTCGAATCTCGCAGGCGTCAATCAAAATATGTTTGATTTTCTTTTTTTTGCTTAGATTTTTATTAAAATTTTTGTTATTTTTATGGTCTTTAATTTTTATTATTTTTAATTTTTTTTTTTAAGTACAGAGTATTTAACAGTCGAGCACATCAACTCAAGCATTTGAACTTGTTAGCTTTTCTAAGGCAATATTTAAATTGCGGCCTTCTCTTTTTCCACATCTCTGCTCCTGTTTCTCTTCCTCTGCCTCTTCGGATTCCCCCTCTTTCTTCCGCTTCCTCTTCTTCAGGTGTTTATGGCAAGGCGACCAAAAGCGGCGTAAAGCCATCAACTAAATTGCTTGGGCTAAAAAGGAAAAGGCTGCGCATAAAACTTGACTGCAAATTGTTGTAGTTGTTGTTGTAGTTGTTGCTGTTGGTCAACAATTAAGGCAATGACAAGAAAAGATTAGTCCAAAGGTGGAAATTAAGTTGAATTGAAATGTTGCGCATTTGCCTCTTCTCTCTTTTCTCTCCATCTCTTTGCTGTTGTTGTTGTTGTTGTCACAGTTAAGATTAAGTTTTTAAGTTTATGCGTTGAATGAGTTTCTTAATTGGTACAGAACAAGAACAAAGCAACTGTGGCAATAAAACACAGCGCAAGGCAAACAAAAGATTTTCAACAAATCTTTAACAAAAAATTTTAATTTCAACAAATCAAATAATAAACTCAAAAACTTTTATAAAAATTCTAAGCTCTGCAAATGAAATAATATACTTGAATGACAGTTTATTTTAAATTACAATAAGTAATTCAAGTAATTTTAAGCAATTTTCAGAATTATTCTTTTCTAACAAACTTTCCATAAAATACAGATTAGTAATATATTTATAATAAATTTGCATAACAAATTAACAAAAATTTCTATTCTTCTTACCTTTTTTTGCAGGTAAGTTTCCCATTGTTGTTTGTGTCGATTAAAAGAATAAGTTGGTAAGTATTGTTTGTTATTGTTATTAAAATGCTTTTATGTCTCTGGGTGATTTTTTTGGACAATTTTTTATCATTGTTATTGGGATTTATAAGGGCCACTGAAAGTGCAGCTAATTTATGGCTTAATCTTGGCGGAGACACCTCAATGCAGAGCCAATAACAAATAACAAAGCTGGTCAGTTACAAGTTGGTTATATTGTATGTATAAATGCGAGTTGTGTCTCTTTCAGACTGCTGTTGCCGTCTCGCTCTGTTTGCGGATATCCGCATGCAAGCCATAATTCAATAAAGCATTGTGCTTAGCCAAAGCCAAAGAACAGAGAGCAGAGTAGAGCATAAAACAATGACAGCAGCAAAAGGACAAACGACCCAAACTAAAACTAAAATCCAGTCAAAGATACAATCGAAATGCAGTAACAACTTGCGATAGCAAAGAAAGCGAATGGGTGAGAGGAATGGAATGGAATGGAATGGGGGGAAAATGGGCAGACAGATTAGATGAATAAACAAAGCACTGGACTCAGTGTTGCCCAGTTAGCTATTTTATAGCTAGAATTATAGCTAGGTAAGAGAATTGATGAGAGGAATGGAATGAAGGGGGAAAAGGCAGACAGATTGATGAATGTATAAAGCACAGGACAGTGTAGTGTTGCCCATTTTGCTATTTTATAGCTAGAATTATAGCTAGGTAAGAGAGTTGATGAGAGGAATGGAATGAAAGGGGAAAAGGCAGACAGATTGATGAATATATAAAGCACAGATCAGTGCAGTGTTGCCCATTTAGCTATATTATAGCTAGAATTATAGCTAGGTAAGAGAATTGATGAGAGAAATGGAATGAAGGGGGAGAAGGCAGACAGATTGATGAATATATAAAGAACAGGAAAGTCTAGTGTTGGCCATTTAGTTATTTTATATCTAGAATTAGCGATTTTGTAATGGCGGAAGCTAGATAATCTGCTTGGCTTTTTAGTATGTTAGATAGCTTTAATATAGTAAAACAAAGCAAATACAGTACCGATTATATAGTAAAAAAAAGTCGAATTATAAAACTCAATTTGCCCATTTAGCTATATTATAGCCAGAATTGGCTATTTTGCAATTGCGAAAGCTAACAAATTTGTAAAATGCCTTTTGGAATGCTAGATAGCTTCAATAGAGTTAAAAAAACCAGAAAACCTCTTTAATATCAAAGTTTAAGAACGCAAATGAAAAACATTTAGTTTTTTTCACACAAAGTTGTCGAATTTTATGGATTATACATTCATAAATTTTTTACATGGATATATTCATACATTTTTAAGACACATTTGCTGCCGTGAAACTATAAGCAGAGATTAAATAAATAAAAAGTTTGGTATATAGCATTTAAAACTTAATTATAGCTAGATTTAGCCATTTTATCATTGTAATAGCTGGCTATTAAAATAATAGTATGACTACTTTTCCATATTGTGAGCATGTTATGGAATTTTGTTAAAGCTACTTTTAGCTATTTCTAGCTACTTTTGTTGTAAAAATTAGCATGAAGTGCTGGCAACACTGCCCAGACTTGAATGTCCAGGCGACGTGGCAACTCTGGACAATCGGGCGACTGCTCGACTCTCGACTGGACTGTCATTGGGGCCGAAGAAATAAACATTAACTGTAATTTAGTGGGGCATTGTGCTTAAGCGTCCGAGTCTCGCAGCGTCTCTCAAATTATGGGAGCCATTGTAAGAGGCAGCGTCCCCCTTCCCCTTCCCCTTGCCCCCTCCCTTCTGCCTTCTGCCTTCTGCCACTTGGCGCGTGGCAAGTTTCAAGTTACACGAGGCGTTTCATGCTGGTCAAAACGCAGCGGGAAATCGGTGAAGAGAATTGAAGGCAATTGTTACGGAGTCTCGTACTATTTGCCATTGCCATTGCCTGCAATGAATGAAAAGGAATGGGAAGGAATAGAAAGGAATAGAATGGAATGGACAAGTGCTCAGTTTTCACAGTGGCCAACAATTAGGTGGCAGCAGCAGCTGGCCAATAGATACACGCACACTCACACTCACCGAAAGAAAACTAACACAAATAGGCCAAAGGCAAACAAGGCGCAGTTTTTCTCTCTTTGGCAATCGACAACATTACAAAAAAAAAAAACCAAATTTTTTTTGCAACAAACAATAAAACCTAGTAAAAACAGCTTAAAGATGTCTTGATACCCTGTAGATTTCTCTTTAAAGAGATCTAAATGAGTGGCAGTAAAATTAGCAAGCTTAAGAAAAATAACTTAAATACATCTCCATAACTCGAACCTTTCCTTGCATAGTGGTCATTCGAGTTAGGGAAGTTCGACTGTATATATATTCGAGTTAGTCATAAACTTAATACCCCTTATATTAAGTTGTTTACCCTTATAATGTATAAGGAAAAATGCTTTTTGACCATAAGTAATGAAATTGGCCAAGCTTTATGAATAATGCAAGGCTTTTTTAAAATCTGCCCTTTTGACCATAATAAGGGATAATGTTGAGCAAAATGGAGAAAAAAGGTCGGCACTTGCTTGATTATTTTCTTTGGGAATATTTCGCAAGTCATGTACGGTCAACTAACAAGAAAAATAATTTCTTATTTTTTATTTTCTGCGCGGTCATTGCAACAGATTTGATTTGAGTAGAACAATTAGCTTAAGAACTGCGACTGTTTAAGGCGAAATGTTAAAGCAGCGAAGTAACAGCGAATGTTAAGGCGAGCTAACAGCTTTTAGTTAACAGCGCAGCCAACAACAAGTTGAAACGCGCCAAAAAGACGCGCTCTTAAAAGGGAATACTAAGCAAATGGCAAACGCCCACTGCGCAAACGTTATTCACCACACACACACACACACACACACACACACACACACTGAGACACGTGGGAGAGAAATATCTGTTGTTGGTCTTGGCCAGGTCCAGACCCGCCTATGGCCATAACATGGCTTTATTTGGCTTATAAATTGTTGAGACGCGTCATGAACTTTGCTCATAATTCAACACCTAAAATCAACACCTACAAAACAACAGCAACAACAACAACAACAACACTAACAACAACTCGACACAACAGCAAATTGTAAAAATTAATAAAAAGAAAAAAAATTCAGAAAAAATTATACTCGTAATAAAAATAATACAAAACACAACACAACAAAAAAAAAAGAAGCTTTTTCAAATTAAACTTTGCACTCTGACCACTTGATGATGCCACCGAGCAAACAACAACAACAACAACAACAACAACAGCAACAATGCCGCGGGCTGTTAAATGAAAACAGGAGCAAAAGCTGCTCCTGATATCCATCCTTCGTCTTCCTTCTACATTCGCTCCCCTTTCCATTCTCCCTTTTTGGCTGGCCCTTTATTGCAGCTAAACAATTTTCATAGCCTATCAGCAGCAGTGGACACAGTGTTGTCGCCTTAGCTATTTTACAGCTAGACTTGACTGCTTCCAAATATCTTTTTGTTCTGCTTAATAAGTTAAAGAAAATTAGAAATTTGATCATTTAAATAATGCAAAACTCACACACTTGAGTAGCTGAGAAACATAAAGTCAACGAAACTTTTTACTGTTTTACTCTGAAAAAATGCAACGAAAGCAGATTTGAATTATCGCTACAGTAAAGTATCGTTACTGTAAAAAGAGCAAAGCATTAGTTGCAGTGTATGATATAAGTCTATCGGTGTACGATCTGTTCTCATTGAGCGCTTAGTGACTGAACGTGCTATTTATAGAACACACACATCTCTCTCTCTCTCTCGCTGTACGTGTGTCGGCAGAATTATGAGTTCCTATCCCATTAGATACACGAAAATAGCTAGAAAAAATAAAAAAAAACACAATTTCTTCACTCCTTTTTTATTAAAAAATATTGAATAAGAAAAGTTTTGTATCAAAAATTCGCCGAGAAGCAAAACTTTTTTAAATAAATAAATATTTTTTCTGTGTATTACAATTATTTAAAAAATTTTTGAAAATTGTTAAGCGATTTTTAAGCTACTTTTTTTTTAATAAAAAAGCTGTTTTAGGCCTTGAAATGCTGTCAACACTGGGCGGACACTGTTAGAGAGCTGCTGAAGTAGGCGGTGTGGCGGTGGTGGCGAGAGGGGGCGGGGCGATGGGGGCGTGACAGCGACTGCGACAGCGACCAAGTTGGCAACTTTTTCGAGTGCAGCAACAAATTAAATTTGCGCTGGTAATTGGATTTCAAAACACTTGTAGTACGAGACGCGGCTGTGTTTAATGCCCGCCAACAGCTTTTGCACCCACGACACACACACACACACACACACACAGAGAGAGGGAGAGAGAGAGACAGACAGAGACTCGTAGATTTGCCACGAGTTGGACATTTGAACAGACGGCGGCGTCGCGGCTGCTGAGGCTGCTGATGTTGAGCTGTCAAAGGCTCGGCTCTGTGCCCAGCACTTTGCCTTGTGGCCAGCAATAACCCCCTCCCACCCCCTCCCACCCCCTCTCTCTTACTGCCCCTGCCTCTCGCGCTGTCATGTTACTCAGCTTGACAGAGCTTTGGCCTAGAAAATGCAAAACCGTGTCGGCATCGCACTCAAAATCGTCTGCTAAAAAAAAAAAAAAAAAAAATTCGTCTACTCACAAATTGCGTATCCCTTTTGGCCAACTCGAGGCGTAAAATGATGTTGCCAGCGGCTTTTCCCCTTTTTAGCCACATTTTTGTTCGTTTTGTTGGCTGAAAGTAAACAAAAGTACTCAAAAAACAAAAACAATAAAAATAAAAATGGAAGCAGCAAACGCAGTTTATAATTATGGCAACCAAATAAATCTTGTCATTGTTGTTGTGATTGCTGTTGTTTTTCTCGTTGTTGTTGTTGTTGTTGCAATCTTGTTGCAGATGGCGAGCGGAAATGAAAGCGGAACCTATCAGGCCGGAAATTATAAAATATTCTTAAATGCAGATACATGTTTTTCCTTTCGGTTTTTTTTTTTTGCGGTTGCTGAGCTTGATTGGTTTGCCTGGAGGAAGGACAGACAGATAATCGCAGCCATTTTTTATGACTTTATTATGGAATCGGAAATGCGAACTCAAAATTGATGCTTCCTCAAACAATATTGTTCAATAATAGTTAGGAATTTTAAAACAATTTTTTAAGGCCTGTTTAAATATTTTACTGTGTGCAGAAAATTGTTTAAGAGTTGACCAATTGTATTTTTAAAATACTTTGTGCTGATTAAATTCTAATAACCCATTTCAGGCTAATGGGTATTTAAATACCCAAAAAAGTGTTGACTCTTAAAAAATTCTAGCACGGGGAATGTGAAAGATTTTGGGGAAAAATTTATTTCATAGTAAAGAGAAATAACAAATATATAAGTATAAAAATTGAACAGTTTAGTTATCCTCGGTATACCTGTAGTTTTTTACAGGTGAATATCTAGGTTTTTTTTTCCATAGAAAATGTTGACGAAAAAAGCTGAAAAATGTATGGAAATCGGAAAAATAAAATTTGAAGATAAAAATTTTTTTTTTGTTTCTTTCAACTTCTATGGTCTTCTAGGCACACGTTTCAAAATTTCGTCAAAATCGTACCAGCCGATCTATAGGCAGCCATTAATGGGTTAATGACAATCAGAAATCAGTTCAATATTTTTAAAATTTTATTCTTAAAAGGATTTGAATTTATAATTGATTTAAATATTAAATGATAAAAAGTGTTTTAAGATCTCAGAAGTCGTGCGAAATATATATAAATATTTTTTTACATTTATAGAAAATGTATAGAACTTATTTTTATCAATTTATTTTATTTTTGATAATCTGAAATCTGTTTAAAGTTTTATAATCTTTTTAAAAATTTCCTTTTTTAATTTAATTGAACATTAAATAATAAAATGTTTTAAAAGGTTTTATAAGTCGTAATAAATAATGTTATTGTATTAATATTTGTAAAAACTCCATTGAAAATGACTTATTAATTTCTTACCTTTTGAGGTAACTTTGATAATTTATTTGAGTGTAAATTTATCAACAAATAAATAGCAAATTAATTTCCTATTACAATGTAACAAATTGTCAATAGTTTCAAGTTCATTTTGTATTTGGCCCAATTAACAGTGGGCAAAGTGAAATATTTCTGTTAAATATGATAACACCAAAATAGCAATAACAATAATTCCTAGATGCCAGAGAGAATCCTTATGTGCCCATGTCCTTATTTACAGCCATAAAACTCTGTGCACTGAGCGCTCCAATTACACTGGCAATATTTACAAAAGGTTCCATTTTTGGCTACGCACAAGAAATTCAATGCCAAATCCAAATTCACAAACAGACGGACGGAAAATCCATTAAATAATCCACGTAAATAAACCAGAAACCAAAACGAAATGAAATGACACGAAAATGTAATGGCCAAAACGGGAGGGGGAGGGTAGCAAAAAAAAAACAAGACAAACAAACAAACAAACAAAAAATGAAGTAAAAAGACGAAAAAAAAAATCAGAGCAGAGAGAAAAATTCATTTTTCAAATTCCAATCACAGTTATTAAATCTTTGCTATATGGTTATGGTTATTGTTGTGATTTGATTTTATGGTTATAGATGCGAAGAAGAGAGCGCACAAAAGAGAGACAGAGAGAGAGGCAAGTGAAGTGAATGCGATTAAGAGAGAGAGTGAGAGCTGAAGAGAAATTCAAAGCTTGAGCTTTAAGCGCTCTCTTTGAAAGTGTAAGTAAAGTTGTGTAAAGTGAAGAGAGCGAGTTTTGAATTGCTGCTGATGCTGCGCTCTCTCTCTCTCTCTCTCTCTCTCTCTCTTGTTATTATTGTTTGTTGTAGTTGATGTTGTTGCTGCTGCTGTAGCGCGCGAAAAATGCTAACAACAACATTGGCAACATTTTGTGTCAGGCTGCAAAATTGTGGGCCTAAAATGCTTTACTGACGTCATAAAAGTGTCTTTTCTTATCTGGCCCCGAGTATCTATAGTACAAGCGAAATATGCGATGGCTGATGATGCCGTTATAGTTGTTGTTGTTGTTGTTGTTGCTGTCTCTCTGTACAGTTATTCTGCGTATGCCTATCTATCTATCTATATGTATATGTATGTGCATATATATGTGATTCCTTGTCTGTATGTGTGTTTGTAGTCCAAATTTAAATGTCGCTGACAGGCACACACATACACACACACACACACACACACACACACACACACAGTAGTGTCACTGACGCATAAAGGAAAATAATTATATTTAAAGGCAATTTGGTGGCAGCCGCAGCCTTCTGCAGTGTCCTTGACCGACTTATGTAGATTTTCTGCAGCTTACTGACTGCTTTATACACACACACACACACACATACACATACACTGCTGTCATCGCTGCTCTCACATATATATGTATGTATGCATATATAAATATGAATAATATGCGCCCATCTCATTATTAACATATTTCAAGATATTTTCTTATTGCCAGCTAAATATTTATATATGCTGTAAATGAAACGTCTTTCTCTCTGTGCGTATGTGTGTGTGAGTGTGTGGGCGTGGCCATGTGGGCCACACATGTGACTTAGCTGAGTTTTGAGCAACTTTTCGAATAACTGTGATTATTAACTTAAGCACTTATTGCGTGGGCGTTGCCAAAATAATAAACTTATATATAAATATTAAAAACAAGTCAACTAAATTGAGCTGCTCGACTGCGAACTTCCAAGTACAATATTTAATCACCACAAATTCAATAAATTTTTAAAATAATAATAATAAATAAAAACAAACACATTTTTGATCCAAATATGAATTGAAACTTAAGACTTTTGCAATATTTTCAATTAAATAAAAATACAAATTAAGAAATATTAAAATATATTAAGTAGTAAATATATAAAATATAAAAATAAATCTGTGATTAAGCTTTTTAAAGCTATGTCTTAATTATGTGCACTATTTTTCAACCGATCGACCTGTCATTAAATATCTGCAAAATAACACAAATTTCTAGTATTCAATTTCTAGAATGCTGCTTTAAAATTACTCTTCTTATTCGAATTTTCTCCTTTAAAAATATTTAGTAATTATAATGACACTAAATTTATTTGCTTATACTCTTAAAGTCTCAGAGCTTTAGGTGTTAACACAAACAAACAGGCACTGTCACAAACTTATATACCTTTAGACACTCTGTGTACTGGGCCAAAAATGTGTTAACTTTATGGCTCATTTGCGGCTTAGACGTATCTCAACTTACACGTAATTAAGCCAAGTATTTGAATCAGGCATTTAAATAAAACTGTTGCATGCCATCAAAAGGCAAACATGCAAAAAGTGTTGCCTAGTTTTATGGGCATCAAGACTAACAAAATGTGTTGCCTACTTTTATGGGCAGATAAATGCGGCAAATATTTATGAAGTTGGCAAATCTTTATACTACACACACACCAACATACTCACACACACACACACCCACGCAAGGGCAACTTTAACTGATGTAAACTTTATTCTGTTGACTGTTTGAAATTTATTCAAAATTTCCACCAAAATTATTTTATTAAAAAATGTTCTATAGTTAGACAATGACTTTTATTCAATTTCAAATTTACTTAAGCCTAAGTTATTATTTAAAAATTTAGATTCATATGTATTTAGATATTTAGATGAGCAGAGCTTAACTTTTTAGATTTATTAAAAATTTTAGATTTATTTGCCGAATTAAATTCTGAATTATATCCAAACTAAAAAAAGTTACATTTTTAGACTTTTTAAATATTTTAGATTTATTTTACCGAATTTAATGCTGAGTTTATGTCAACAAAAAAATCCGACAAAAATGCTTGCTGACCTTAAGAATATTTTGTTCAGTGTATATATTTGGGTTGCACGACTGTTTTCGAAACGAAACCTGATTAAATTCGCCTTGTGGCCAAAAACTTGTAACGGAGACTAACAAAATAAATTATGCTTACGATTTGTAAAAGCTTTAATACGCCCTAGAGCCAAATCCTAAGTGCACACAGCAACAACAACAACAACAACAACAAGAACAAGAGGTTGATGGAGAAGAAGAAGAAGAAGAAAGAGCAGCTGCTTCGCCAGCTTCTGTTGCTCCAAAGACAACAATGAATAAATTTAATTTTAGCTTCAGCCGACCTACCGCACATTGTTGTTGTCGTTATTGTTGTGGTTGTTGCTCATGTTGACTAAACACCTTTGAGATTTCAAGATATGCCTCGACCTCTGGCAGCTGTCAACTCCCCCACCACCCACCACCCACGGCCCCCAAACTCCCCACACAAGAAGTTTCTTTGCTCCTGCTCCTTAGAGTGCATTATAACTGCATTTTGGTTTTGATGACGTCGACAACGTTGTCGTCGTCTGATTTGTAAATTATGCTAGCACACACACGCTCTCTCTCTCTTTCACACACACACACACATATGTATATATATTTAAAACTTGGCGCGCTCTTAAATGCAGCTCAAAACGTAGAGAGCGTAAGCGAGAGAGAGAGTGCGAGGGAGCAAGCTTAAGCGCAGCTTTTCACCGCGCTCATGTGACTGCTACAGAGCGCAAGAGATAGAGAGCGCGAAAGCTTCCATACATATATTTTTTTTTTTTTGATTTTGCTGATTACGTAAATAAAGGCGAATCAACGACGACGACGACGACGCTTTACGAAGCAGCAGCAGCAGCAGCCTGCGCCTGTACACACGAAATGGAACGAACGAAACGAGCAGCAACAACAAATAAAACAAAACGAATGCTAACGAGGCTGCTGCTGCTGCTGCTGTTCCTGCTGAGAGAGCGCTCTCTCGCTTGCTGCCTCTCTCTCGGTTGGTCGTTTGGACAGCGTCGTTCGGTTAGTTGCTGGCATTGCTGCATGGTGAAATTCAGTCAGAACGGGAACGTCGTCGCGAGCTGTAAGCGCGCTTCACTTGCACTTTGTGTTTTGTAGCGAGAGAGGCGAAAACAAGAAAGGACCCAGAGCAAGCAAGCTAAATAGCAAAATAGCAAAACAAGTTAAATCGCAATCTAACAAAACGCGTAATTAAATGTAATTCTAATCAAATGAACGAAATATAGTTGTTAAAATGAAAATGAAAATAAAACCAAAGAATTGAAATTAAAATTAAAATTAAAATGCATTGCGGCGTGTGAGAAAAGTGCGTCAGAGTTGTGGAAGCTGAAGCTGAAAGCGAAAAGCAGCAAAAGCAAAAGCAAAAGCAGCGCAGCCACAGCGGGCGGCGGGCGGCAAAGAAATCAAATTACAAAACAGCAACACACACACACACACAGAAACACTAACACACACACAGAGACAGAGACAGACACACGCAGCGCTGAAATCGACGCAGGCTATATAATTTAGCACACAAGTTAAACGCACAGAAAGCAAAAGCAAAATAAGCAAAAAAAAAAAATCAAATAAAAGGAACAAAAACGCAGACGCCCAAAAAAAAAAATGGCTCGTGTGTGTGTGTGTGCAGAAATCAAATGAAAAATGTGCGAGGCAATTGCCATTAAAAGCAAATTAACAAATCTGCCAAAAAAAATGTAAATGAAAATACAAATAAATATCAGAAAATAAAAACAAGTTGCATGCAACCAAAAAGTGTTGAGCAAATGCCACAGCTGCGAGGCAAAGAGCGAAAAATAAAAGAAGAAAAATATAACACGCAAATACCAACGCACTTAACACACATACCAACAACAACAACAACAACGAGAACAACAACAACAAACAGAGAGACATTTAGCAGCACACAAAAAGCTGAGACTTGAGATTTTCTAGCAGAGTTTTCCCAAGCATTCGTTTCATTTTCATTTGCGTTTTCATTTTCATTCTGCGTTGTTTGTTATATTGTACTGCGTTTTCTTTTTCTTTTTTTTTTTTTTGGCCAGGCCAAAACAACAACCAGCTGTTGTTGGTAGCCCAGTAAACCGAAGTAAACCCAGACTTTTATGTTTGTGGCAATGAGTTTGGAGACTTTTAAAGTTTGAGCAAACAAAATTGTTGACAATCAACTGCAGGCAGCCACGCCCCCTTACGCCTTAAATTATTGTGATTTGGCATATGAAATTTATATTGATTTGCAGTTATTTGCTGAAAATATCCGTTTAAACGGTTAATAAGCAAAGCTCTTAATTGCGATACAGTTACTAAAAAATATTATTTAATATTTTTAATTTTCATTATATTTAAAATTTTCTTAATTTGTTATTTATTTGTCAGCAATTTGAGATATAATTGTTGTTACTTAAAGTTTTTTTTTAATATAAGCTGTTTTGGCTTTCTTTTTGCTTCTTATTAAAGTCGAAAGTCTGTTGTTGTTAAAAAGTATTTTTGTCTTGGCTAATAAAGTACAAAAGCAACAAGCAAATGGGCAAAAGAAAAGAACAGCAACAGAAATAATAACAATAACAACAACAACAGCAATAACAACGACAACAGTTGCTGTGGCATATTGCTGCTGTCGTTACTAGCAACAGCAACAACATCAACAGCAGCAGCTGCAAGGATAACCAGCAACGTCATGCATGTGCAAGGATATTATCAACGTCATGCACACACACACACACACACACACACAGACAGAGACAAAAGAGAGAGAGACAGAGAGAGAGAGACAGAGAGAGAGACAGAGAGAGAGAGAGAGAGACACAATTGGTGTGGCATATTTATGTTGTTGCTGCTTGTTGCTATTGTTGCTAGTTGTTGTTTTTGCTATCATTAAACGTATTTATATTTATGACTGCATCAGTGTGCGTGTGTGTGTGTTGGTGTGTGTGTCTGCTGACATTAAATGCATTAAAATCATGTTGATAAATTCATTAGAATTTATTTAACTAAAAATAAATGTAGCTTCTCGACAACAACAATACACATACATATATACTACAGTCTCTCACACATACACAGACAGTGTCACACACACACATGTTGCCCACGTTCCTTGCGTCCTTTTCATTAGTGCCTGTGGCTGCCCATCGAATTATGCGCAAATCTAATTTATTTCTCAGACAGTTGATCTCAAATTGCCTGCCTGCCTGAAAACAAAAACAACAACAGGAATAAGACAACGAAAACAAGAACAACAACAACAACAACAGGACAACGCCTCAAATTATATATAAATTTAACACAAATTTCTTGGAAATACATTTCAAGTATTACAAATTGCAAAGCACTTGAACAAATATGAAGCCAAAAAAACAATCTTTTTTTTTTTTTTTTTTTCTTTATTACTTTGTTTTTATAGCCTACTGTTACTATTAATAATAACTTATACTATAGTGGAATATTTAATTTTCAACAAAATATATACATATGTACATACTTAAACCTAGATAATAGGGTAACTGAATGGGAAAAGGGGAAGATTAAAGGGTTCTGTGGGACAGATCGGTTGGGTGAAAAAAAACAATCGAAAATATAAATAAAGATAAAAAAGTCGGCAAAGCTGGAATAAACTTACAAAGTAAATGAAAAAATAATAAAATAAATAATAAATAAAATAAAAATTTAAAAAAATAAAAATGAAATATCTTTAAAATTTACATAAAACGTTGCCTACTTTTTTGCGCAGTATGAAACTCTTCAAGTGTGCGTGGAATACAAAAAACTGTTGCCTACTTTTTAGCAGCTATTAATATGACAAAATAACATTTATTTAATAAAAAAAAGGATAAAAACATTAATAGTTAATACGGAAAACTACAATCCTCTTTCAAAGCCATTAGCGAGTGCAAAACACACATAAAACTAGATGAAAATCAGGCGGAAAACTTTAAAGCATTTATCTTTTGAGCCTTTTGGCGATGCAAAACTTTCATAGACTTTTGCTTGCTACTTAATTTAGTTAGACGCTTCAACTCCTTAACGAACCGGAAAAGTAGAGATAAAAAAAACACCTAAAATACAATATTATGCTCCAAAAGTTTTTGGTAGTGCAGAAACAATCGAAATAATTTATTACAGTTGCCTAGATACACTTATAAAAATGTCATTTAGGGGTAAAATGACAGGGGAGAATGGAGGAAACAGGAGTAGAAAAAGTTTTGAGCTGAAATTAACTTTATTGGGCGAATCAAGAGAAAATTGCTAAACAAATGCGTTCGAGCACCTTTTCAAGTGGTAGCTGGAAGTTGCCAACTAGTTGAGCTTGAGAGAAAGAAAAAGAGATAAAGATATTAGCTAAACACATGGCAACTTAAACTTATCGACAACTCTAGCATCTTAAGGCTAAAACAACCTGGCTAAAAAAAAGTTTTCCTCTTCTTGGGCAACTCCAGCTGCTCCACATTTCACATTTCAACTAAAATGGCAACTAAGACGCACTAATTCACGACTCACAACTCACAACTCGCGACTCTGTGAAAAACTCTGCTTTCTATACATGTATTTTTAGACCAAGTAGCCAAAGTGTGTACAGGCTGATAACGTTGTGAGAAAGTATGTTTATTCATCAGTCATTAATTACTATATTTATTACTATTAAAATAAAACAAATTCGTTTTGAGATTTAAATTTTATTGTTATTAAAATCAAAATTATTTTAAGACTCCTTACTTTTTGATCACAAGTTAGGGTCTTTAAAAACTTCTATCAAAATAAAGCTTCACAAGAATCTCAAAAAAAAAGAAAACAAAAATGTACATTAATTTTTATTTTAAAACTGATTTAATATATCGTTTATATAAAATGTACTCATTGTTTTTTAAGGCTACAAAAAAATACACTTCAATAATTTTTTATAATTTATTTAAAAAAAAATTAATTAGAAGAAGAATTAGTAAATCAAAAAAAATTGTAAAAGTCTTTAATTAAATATTTAAAGTGAATTGTTTAATTATTCCTCATATTCCCCCGTCATTAAGATAGTGTACTAGGCAACTCACAGTTGAGCATTTTGCCCTTAGTTTTTCTTACTTGTTTGTGTTTTGTTTTTGCAGTTGGCCCCAAAAAACAAAACAAAAAAAAAAAAGAAGGCTATAAAAACTATCAACACAAGTTGGAGGCTTGTGGCAAGTTGCCGCTTTCCTCAAGACTTTGCACTGATGCAGTAACAACAATCTGACAACAAACTGGCATAAGCATAACATAAAAATAGGAAAAGTTCAAGTATTTTTTGCCAAGCCCCAAAAAAGATGAGAACGAAAAAAAAAAAACATACTGGATCATATAATCCTTTCACTTAACAAGCAAACTTTTTGGCAACAGACCGAAAAACTTTGTGCACTTCTACTTCTTCATCTATATCTTTTCAACTGCTATGTTGTGCTTTGCATAAACACAAGTCAAGCCATAGAAAGGAAGGAAGAGAAAGAAAGAGAGAGAGAGAGAGAGAGAGAGAGAGTGATACAGGATGTGACTTGGAGTCTCTCCACATACATGACGTCAAGAAATTTATGCATTCGCCAGGCCAGAAAAGTATTTATGTATGCGCTTATAAATATATGCACATCTTGTACTTCCTATCTCCCTCTTTCTCTCGCTATCTCCCTTTCAACATGTGTAGCTATCTATCTGTATATTTGTGTGTGTGTGTGTGTGTGCAGATAGCCAGCAAATTTATGCTAGCAATATAACAAACAAAATATTTGCGCACAAGGCGTTGTGCAAAAACTTTTTTTCAACGCCCCCTTTGCCCCCACTGGAAGTTCTCGCAAAACTTTAAAATAACACAAGAGAACAAAATATGAAATAAAATATATTTTAGTGCAAGTCACAAGTTGAAATTTAAAAACTTGTGCTTATTTCAAATTTTTTTTTTGGCTGCTTTTTTTATGCTAATTAAAGGCAGCCAACACACAGACAGATTTACTTTTATGTGTGTCTGTGTGTGTGTCCTTGTGCCTAAAAAAAATTTGTATATACATATAAAAAAGTCGAATTCGCACACAAAAGCCTAACCCTGAAATACTTGCTTGCTGCTAGAGAACAGGAAAGCAAAAAAACAGAAACATATAGAAATAAATATGAAGGCTGCTCAGCGGAAAAGCAGGCAACAGAAATTGCAAGCGATGAATTTTGAGTTCAGCTGAAAAGTAGGCAACGAAAAGGCTAAAGCAAAAATATCTTTAGCTCAAACATAAAAAGAATAAACTAGTGAACATCGCGAAAGATCAAATAAAATAAACAGAAAATTTTAAAGAATCACATAAGTAGTTCCCGTTGCTCAGTGGCTATTAAATCTATTTATTTATTTATTGTGGCATTTGATAAACATTTAAGCTTATATTGAAGTTAATTTAAAATTTAATTAATTAATTTTAAACAGACACAAAAACAAAATGGCACAATTCAATTAAATGCAAATTTAAATTGAATAAAATGACATGAAATACGCAATGACTTTATTCATTTACTGCATATAATATGCCAATTATTCATAATTTAGTGGATATTTTAAAATTTCGCAAAAACAATATCCAAAAGGAGTGTGGAAAAATTAAAAATTAATATTTGGAAAAATGGAATATTTTTCATTTCATTGGTTGCTTTCAAAAGTGATTGTCACCAAAATATTAAGAGATTTGTAAAGAGCAGTGAAATTAGCTCGAAACTAGGCAACAAAAAGTAAATTAAGCTTATTTCGTACTTATAAAACAATAAAAAAAATTCGTTTTAAAATGGAAATTATTATTGTTCTATGGCAAAGTATGTTAAAGCGCTTTTTATAATTATAAAGCTAGTGGCAACAAATCAACAACATTTAACAAAGGAACATCAACAATGCAATGAATAATAAAGAAAGGAATTTATAATACAACAAAATAGAACACTATTTTCAACTTTAGCGACAACTGGAAAAACCAAAGGCAAACAACAACAAATTAAAAAAAATAACAACCAAGTCTAGCGTAAAAATAATTAAATCAATTGTAAATAAATGTGAAATAAAAAGAATGAACATACATATAACAAAAAAAAAATACAAACGCACTCATTGAAGCACATATAAACCGCTAAATAAAAATAATATACAAATATATAAATAAATGTAAAAGAAAAAAGAAAAATACTCCGAAATTTGAATGTGTTCAGCAACTCGTAAAATTTAGCGAATTTATTTTGGTTTGTTGTTGGTTTTGGCATCGCAACAAGTAAAATAATTAATTATACATAGATAAATGTGTGTGCGTTGGCGTGTGTGCGACAGACAGACGAGAGTGAGACAGATACAGATAAAGAAAGAAAGATAGCCGAAAAAAAGGAGAAAAAAAGAGAAGCGTTTAATAAATGAACTGAAATTTATAAAAGAGCTTTTAGTTTAATTAATTGCTAAATAAATCAAAACAATTAACGCAAGTACATGTACATTTTATCTGTCTGCATGAATGGCAGCAACAACAATAACAACGAGAGCAACAGCAACAACGACAGCAGCAACATTTAAGCAACTATTTACTTTAGCCACGCCCACTTTACACGCCCATCAGCGCAAGCGTAGATTTTATTATCGTTGTTGTTGCCGCTGTTGCTGTAATTCATTCTGGCCGCCCCAATACAACAAGTGCAACAGCAGCAGCAGCAGCAGCAGCAGAAAAAGCAGCATCATCATTTACAACAACAAACAAACAACGAACAAAGCGAACCGAATAACAATACACAAAACAACGCTAACAGCAACAACAACGCCGAAACAACAGCAACAGCAACTAGTTGCAGCAATCAACTTTGCCAGAGCAATAACGGCGGCGCCAACAGCTGCAACAACGACGGCAGCAGCAGCAGCAACAGCGGCTCCAGAGTTGCCACCGATCCCAAGAAATCCTTCTCGCTGCACTGCTGTTGCGTGATTGTCGACATTACGCCCGTATCACAGCCAGTGGCACGTCTGACATCAGCAACAACGGCCTCGGGAAGGGATGTTGCTGCTGGCGGCGGCGGCGGCAGCAGCAGCGGCTTGGGACTCAGCGAAAATGTCTCGCAATTGGCGAGTCAATTGTTTCGCTTTGGCAGCAAGAAAAGAAGCGGCGTTTGCATTTGCAATGCACATTTGCATCATGGCTCACTTGATCGCCTCTTGCAACAGCAACAGCAGCAGGAACAACAACATCAACAGCAACCACAACAACAACAGCAACAACAACAAGCAAGTGGTGAGCGTTCCATAAGCTGGCTGGTGGATGGCGGCGGTGCTGGCGCTTTACTTAACGCCGCCAGCTCCGATGAAAGCGATGACAAAAAGCAACAGCAACAGCAGCAACAGTTGCTGGCGGAGGAGGCGCCGCCACGCCCACCAGCCACCAAGTCCAAGCCAAAGCACAGCGTCAAAGAGGAATTCGAACGCGGCGTGGAAGTGGAAAAGTTTTATCATCAAATCAACGGCGATATATTCGAGATAACGCGTCGCGTGCGCGCTAGACACGAGGAAAGCATCAAGCGCAAGGGTTCCGTGCGTCTCACCGAGCCGCATTACGTGCGCGTGCCGCCGCAGTTGCCGCCGCGTCGCCAGAAGAGCGCGGAGGAGGTGGCAATGCCGAAGAGCGCGCTGCGACAAACGGAGCAACTGGAATGGTTCGATCGCAAGGCGCAGCAGCGTCATTCCGCGCGGTCCGCGGAGGGCGGACAGGTGCGGGAGGAGACAATGGAGTGGCTGCGATTGCAAAAGCGAGACAGAGACAGAGAGAAGCCGGCGCGAACCGCGTCGGGACCAAGTGAAATAACCGTGCTGAAAGACGAGCTGCCCGATTGGCTGCTCGAGCATTTGCCGCGACGCGCGGAAAGCGGCGCGACGGACAAACCGGTGAGTTCTGCGTACGCGAAAGCCTTGGCGGAGCTGCTGAAGAAACCCTTGTCCCGACAAAGTTCGGGTCCCTGCGAGGTGTCGCTGCTGAAAACCGACATCATGGAGTGGCTGACGAAAATGCAGAGCACGGGGCAAAGCGGCGGCAAAGCGACGCGACGCGGACAACATCGCAGCAAAGGCGGCTCCATACGCAGCAATTCGCAGGAGGAGCAGAGCACCGAGCAGGCGACGCTGCAGCGCAAGCGACACTCGCTGGGCCACAGCGAGGAGGAGGAGCAGCAGCAACAGTCCCAGCTGCCCCGCCTCGACTGGATTGCATATCCGCTGCGCGCGCCAACAGCAGCAGCAACAACAACTACAGTGCCTAGTGGCTACGATGTGCCAGTGCGACGCGAGGAGCGCGCGCGCGAGCGACGCCTGCGTCACTCTGCCAGCGAAGTGGTGTCGACCGCGACAACAACGCCACAGCTGGAGCGTCTCGAGCGACTCTACGCCAAGCCGCACAAGGAGCGCTATCAGTATGTGCCCAAGGAAACCTCCTCCGCCGCTACGCACCACAAGTCGAAGCGCGAAAGATCGCGTCGCCATCAGACGCAGCGTAGCGCGACGGTGACTGAAATGAATGTGCCGCGTGCGTCCTCAAATGCTTGCAAATCGAAGCGGAAATCGTCAAGCGCGGAACGCGCGCCCCGCTCGCGTTCGCCCTCGCCCTGCACAGATCCCGCCTGTCCGCTGCTGCCCGTCTGCACCGATCCGCATTGCCGCTACTTGGAGTGTCGGCGGCGACGTTGCTTGAGCTCGTCGGCAAGTTCTGTGAATTTGGCGCGTCACCAACAGTTGGCGCAGGTGCAATTGCACGCGGTGCCGGCACATTTGATAAACGATTCCGCAGCGACAACGCCAACAACAACAGCCACACCGCCACCAACAACAGCAGCAGCAGCTGCAGCAGCAATAGATGTTGCCGCAGCAGCAACTTCTATCTCTAGCGAACGCCGTTTAATCATTTGCCACGAGTGCCGCTCGTGCGCGCCACTTTTAAGCTGCCAGAATCGTAAATGCCTCAATGCCGCCAAATGCAATTCACTGCCACGCTGTGCCGCCGATTTTAATCGCTTGCGCACGACACTTGCCCAACCACCAGCCACCTTGGATGACATCGAGCCGGCGCCTTTGGACTTGGAGCTGCAACCGTTGCCATTGCTGCCACAGCAGCAGCAGCAGCAGCAACATCAACAGCAGCAGCAACAGCAGCTTCAACATTATCGCAGCAACTCACAGCCAAATACTTTACAACGCGGCGACTCGAATTTAGGCTGGCTGGAGACCGTCCAGCAGCAACAGTTGCAGCCACAGCCACAGCAGCAACATCTCGTGCAGCAACAACAACATCATCATCATCATCACCAACATGTGCTGCACACTGTCGCCAGCAATGGCGGCGGCAAACTCATGAAATCCGCCTCGGCCGCTTCGTTAAATTCGCGCCGACGTCGCCATAAAACCGTGCACTTTGGCGAGAATCTGTTGCGGGAGGTGTGCCAGAATCGCAAGCTGATCAAGGAGCAGGAACAGGTGCCATCTGGTTCTGCGCCCATGCAGGCCAACATACAGATGCTCTACAATTTTGTGGAGGGTGTGCTCAGCTCCTGGGTGGACGATGATGAGGATCAGGTGCGTTCGGGCGCCGAATCGGAGCCGGAACATGGACTGGTTGCCCTGCAGCCCATTCATCGGTGCAATCGGTTGCGTTATCAGTGTATTCGACGCGTTGTCGAGGAGGCGGCCGATTTACAGGGTACCCTCAAGTTGGGCAACTCGCGCTATCGACATCGACACTGGCGCAGCACCGCCAAGCAGTGCAATGAAATGTTCCTTCGCAAGGTAAAGCCACTTAACTTTAAATGTATCTATCAGGGATTAAAGCCCTAACCGAAACCGTAACCTTTAACCGGTAAAATCCGATTGAAATTTAACCGTAACCGAAAAGAAAAAAATACATTTGACCGAAACCTTAAAACCGAAACTCTGTAACCGAAATAAGGGTTATTATACATAAAAAAAAAAAAAAAAAAAAAAATAAAAAAAAAATAATCTGCATTTTATAATAAAAGTTGGCAAAATGTTTTGTTTTTAATTGTTATTTTAAAAATTGCAAGTATGAGTTAAGGTATAACGTTTAAATACAATTTTAAAAGCAATTTTAATTTTTATCATAAAAATTTAAAAATACTAAAAAACGAAAAATTTGCACTGAACAATTATATTTTTGAAAGAAATTTTTCTTTTGTGAACCAAAACCATACCTGTTCAAAACTGAAACATACAAAAACCGGTTCATCGTTACGAAACTTCTATTGACAGATTTTGCGTAGCCGATAACTGAAAAGCTAACTGAAACCCATATTCGTTTCGGTTTTAATCTATGTTATCTATCCATCACATGGTGTATCTATCAGATGCATTTTAATTTCAAGTAACATTTTTATTTTGCCTGCATTAAAAACAATTCCAATTATCACTTTTTTTTTTGTTTCTATGAGATGTATCTAAATATCAAGAAATTTAAATATTGATAAAGGCAAATAAAGTTCGATTTCTACATGGGAAACCTTTGCAGCTTTTAATCGAATACTTCTTTAACTGTATCCAATATCTGCATCATATAAAGCAGCGGTGGGCATGAATTCTGAATTCGGGAGCACTGCAACAACTACAAGACAACGGCGCCTAATAGACAGATGTTAAATTGGGAGCAGCCGCTGGCTCCTGGAGCCACTGCGTGCCCACCGCTGATATAAAGTATTACATGTCAAATGCATCTGTCAGATAAATTTCTTATTACTACTATGCCATATTATAAAATTCTTGGAATTAGTTCAAGTCAGATATTTAGCAATTAAGCATACATTACAGCTATTTCTTCTTGAGAAAAATCCTCTCAAATGTCCTTCCTTTAATTATGACCGAAGAAAATCGTTGTTCTTTTTAGCTCTTCCTTTAAATTTGTAACTCAATCTTGAGCATTTTCACATTAAGTTCAACCTGATTTCCTTTTCAGCTGCTTTAACTTTGAGCTTTGCTCTGGCCCCATGGCCTTGTCCCTTCTCCCCATCTCAGCTCCTCTCTTCCTGTCTCAATCTCTGCCTCGTTGCCCCCATTAGGCGCCATTCCTGCTGTCGGGTAGCTTCAAATGACTTAAATGTATTGTCGCAACGTTCTTAACCGTCTGTCCATTTGTCTGTCTGCTACAAATTCATTTTGGTTGCCTAACAAAACGTTGATCAAAGCCAAAGCATCCTTTTCACGCTCGAGCTCCTCCTGCGAGTTAGCTCCTGTTTCCCTCAGTTCCCCTTTCTCCTGTCTAAATTCTGTGTATGACCCAGTAACAAATTTTTAGGAGGGGCCTATAAATTTATGACAAACTAAATCTGGGAGACTATAAAATTTGAAGTATTATTTAATTATATTTTGAATTATTTTATTATATTTTTATTATATATTTAATTATTGTTTTTCTTACTCGATTTGTATTTGTCTACAAATATTGAAAACATTTGAAAAAGGAACAACCAATTCAGCAATCTTTTCATGTGTCAATTGATTTCTTTTTTTTTTATTTATTTTAGTATTTATTTGTATACTAGTACATAAAAATGTACTTTGAATATTATTTTGCACATGTTTTGTATACATTTTTTTCACTTATGGTATTTGAATCAAATTACTACTGGGCATTCAACAGTCGAGTAGCTTGACTGTAGAGTTCTTACTTGTTCCTCTGGCTCTTGTTGCGCTTGTCATTGCCACAAAGGAGGCAGGCAATAAATTAAAGCATTAGCTCCAGCCGAAAAAGCTCTTAGCACACTCATAGAGAGAGAGAGAGAGAGAGAGAGAGAGAGAGAGAGAGAGAGAGTGGGGAGAGGAGTGTGGGGTAAAATGTAGCTCACATTTTCATTTACCGTTCGTATTTAGTTTTTGGAGTAATGAATGGCATTGATTGGAATTCGCATGAATCACAGTTTCAAAGTGATAAAGGCTATTTTGTAGCCAGAGCATATGTGCGAGTCCTTTTGTCGACCACTGTGCAACTGGGCGTGGCATAATCTATGAGTGTGCTCCCTGCATTCATTTTATTTCATTTCAAAAACATTCACACAGCAAAACACTTGTATCACACACTCTTTATTAGTATCTTGTATCTACAGCAATTTCTATTTGTATCTGTATCTGTTTGTGTATCTACAGCTATGCAGTTGACTTATTTCAACTTGACCAACTGCAGAAAGATACAAAAATGAAAACTAAAGTTAGTTGATTGCATTGAAAATGTATATTCACATACACTCACTCATACACTCGTGAAACTATACAAACGAGTGAATCTGAATAGTCAGATAGTCTGCATATTAATTAATTGCCAGATCAACGGCAATGAGAATAATGATAGAGACCACGATGATGATGCTAATATATGTGTATATAATGATAGTAAAGCTTTGACTTGGCTAATGAATGAATGGGATTTTCTCTCTCTGCATGTAGATTACATCAGTTTATCAGTCTCTAAAGATATTAAGCTTTACGTATTTGAATGTAAACTGAGCTATCTAACAAAATTCATATTACCTGACGGTCTTAGACAGCTTTAATTTAAACTTTTGCTCTTTAATGAAGCTAACTATTTTAGAACTTACAGTGATACAAAATATCTATTTTAAAAATCAAGAATGTTTGTCTTAAATATATTTATGATAGCTTTAAATAAAAAATATTTGAAATGAAAAAAAATAGAAAACAATTTGCTCTGAAATTAAGAATTTTTGGTTTATTGCACATTTCTTAAACGTAAGGTTTTTAAAATTTGTATTTTACTTACAAATCTTCAAATTTAAGATAAACCAAAACTTAGATGTTTTATTTAAAAAATTTAATGGCTTGGCACTTTCCTCTGAATGTTGTCTTATTTTTTAAAATCAAATATTTATCAGTATAAAATGTATTCCTTGCATTTAGACTGTAGTTTCTAATCCCTACCTTCTAGAAATACTTATAGTTCCTTTGTTCTAGTTATTTGATTACTGGCTTGACTTTGATATCGATTGCAGCTATTGTTCCTTATCTAAAATCCTGTTCTGGCTTTAATCCCTTCAGCCAACTGGCTGCTCCAGCTGAAATCCTTGTTACCTTTGATTGATATCCTGCTAAACCGGCCTTCATCCCCCCGCCCCCATTCCCCTTCCCTCTTGAGTTCCCCTCACCTGTATCTAACTAAAGCCAATTAATGCTAAGCATCTTCTGTCTGCCGCTCAGTTTGCTGCACATATTTAATCAAATCCAAATCCAAATCCAAATGACATGGCAGCTCCCATGTTCCTCTTCCTTTCACCTGTTATTCTCTCTCTATTCCTGCTCCTTCGCCTCTCTTCTCATCCCTTTGCTGCTGCCATTTCCGTTTTAATCATTGCCAAATACCAACTTACGGTTAATGCCAAATTGCTTTTCACGCTGCACAGTGTCGAGCAATTTCTAAATGCCTTCAAGTTGAGAAATGATTGCGACTTGAGCTGATCCTTAGACAGCTGAAGAAAACCAAAGGAAAAGCGCATGAAAAGACTTGCAATGCATTGCAGATTTTCCACATTTTGCATCAATTTGACTTTACACTGACTGTCTCTTTTGAGACCCTGTATTAAAAATGTACAAAGGTAGTTTATCAACAAATGAAAAAGAACATTTTTTTCGACAAATCAAAGTCAACGAATGATAAAAATAACAAAGTTGTGGGACCTTGAAATTTTCCAAAGTTATTATGGAAAAAATAACAAATATCGGAAAAAATTTTAAATTTCGCAAATCAGAGGAATTTTAGATGTACAGTCAATAAGATGATAAAGTAATGATTACAATGTCATGCCGCATGAATATTGTTTTAGTTTTGATAAAGTTAGGTGAGTTTGAAATCTGGTAGCTTCTTTTACAGGTGAACTTTACAAGACAATATATTTTCTAATTTTGACATGATTTTTTAACAAAAAATTGAAAATTTCCCGACTAATTGTCAGAAGTTGATTAAAAATTTAAATATTTAAAATGTAAAATTTGTTGAAAATGAAAATGTTAAAAACACGAGTCAAAAAAAAAATTTATTTCAACGAATTTAATTAAAATTGTAGACAGAATGAATTAAAAGAGCAAAGTATAAAGCTTGGAAATCGGTTGAGTTGTCAATTCTAGGCACTGGAGACTGTATAAACTCAAAACTGTGATATTTTTGTAGACTTCGTTGTAATTTGCATTTTTTACAGAACAAGTACAGGGTCTGGCACAGTCGGGTTTGCTTGTCTGTTGCGCGTTTTCTGCCAGTTGTCTCTTTAATGTCTCACTTAAGCTGAGCTCGTGGCAAACGTGCCAGGAATTTTGAAACTCTTGCTGACAGCTGGCAAAAGCCATAACCAAATGCTTGCTTACATATGTGAAATTGTGCGAATGTTAAAGTTGTGGAAAACTTGTGGAAAATCAAAGAGTGCAGAGGGGAAATAAAAGGAGAGCGAGTCTTGGGATGACAACGTGCATATAAACACTCTATCAAATATTGTAATTTTTTGACAGTGACAACGACAAATGAAATGATTTTTCAGAGAGAAAGAGAGGGAGAGAGGGGAAAGGTAGACAAGGGAGAGGGGAGGGGGAGTGGTAGGTAGGCAGTCTGAACAGTCTCACATTTGACATTCAAAAGTCATTGATAATTATGGATGAAACGTGAACGACAGACGCGTCGAGGGATCACAATCAATTCTTGATTAGAAAACGCAGTTGGGGAAAAAGAGGCGACAGGGTGAAGAGGGAAGAGGGAAGAGGGAAGAGGAAGGAGAATGTGTGGCACCTGTCCAGGTTTGGATAAGGGTGTGTATGTGTGTGTGTGTGTGTGTGTGTGTGTGTGTGCGTAAATTGAATTTTGATTTTGGCACTGATGCTGAGATATGGCATATTAGGCCAAAGTAATCAGTTGAATGGTAAGCTGAGCGGGAGGTGAAGAGGGGCGGGCATTTAATCTTTGTGTGCGTGTATGTGTATGTGTGTGTGTGTGCGTGTCTCGGGTTGCCCATTTAGGCTTACCCATGTGTGAGAGGGAGCGAGAGAAAGAGAGGGAAACCAAGACAAAACTCATTGTCAAGCGCCCAATTCAATCTGTTGAAATTCAGGCCCCAAAACGAAGAGAAATAGGGGAAATTTGAAAGAGAGAGAGAGTGGATATCAATTAAAAATTCATGAATCATTTGACAAAACTCCTTTGGGGTCTTCAGCACGCAAAATTGTTGCCATTCAACGACGATATTCTCCAGGCCAATCAGTCGAGTTCTGAGATTTTGAAATGCTGCCCATTTCTGGTTGTTGGGGTCTCGTTTTCTGTGTGTCAGGCAACAAACAAATAAACCTATTGTTTGTTAGGGAATACACACACACACACACACACACACACACACTCACTCAAACAAACACACTACAATACACAGTCTCATACAATTGTAAATGCACAGTAATCTGTTGTAAGTAAAAGGTAGAAAACACGTAAATTCCCAGAGTTTAGTCCCTTTTTTGGTGTATTGTGTTGTTGTGTGTGTTTTTGGCCACTTTCGCACATTCTGAAAGGGTTTTCCATTACATTAGACCCGATTGTTGTAGTATTTTTGTGAGCGTGCAACTAATGAAGTGACCTTTTGCGCATCGAGAGATTTAAAAGCTGTTAGAACTATGAGCACACACATATTTATAAGTAGTACCTACTTAGGTTTCTAAAGCTGCAAGAGCATAGATACATAGATACATGTGTTTGATGTTCTGCCAAGTTTTTCGTCTACAGTTGCTGCTCGTTTTCTCACATATTTTTTAAACAAAGCTAGTCGGGGTTGCCATTAATATTCTTGAGTAGATGCTGAGATACAAAAGTATCTTTTGACATTTACTTGAAGTTATTACTACTACTGCAGCTCAATTCTCACCTACTCTTATTGCACACCTCGCAACAGACCTACAGGGTTGCTGCCAGTGTTGCCCATTTTAGAGTATAGATGCTTAGATACAAATGTATCTTTTGAATTTTACTTCAATCTGTCTACAACTTGCAACTCATTTCTCGCGTATTCTCTAGGCACACCTCGCAACAACTAGACAGGGTTGCTGCCAGGGTTGTTCTTTAATTTTTAGAAGTATCTTTTGCATTTTACTTCAATTTGTCCACAAGTGCAACTCATTTTTCACTTACTTTTAAAACACACCTCGCTACAACTAGACAGGGTTGCTGCCAGGGTTGCTGCTTAAATTTTAAGGTGCTGATACTTAGATACAAATGTATCTTCTGAACATTACTTCAATCTGTCTGCAACTGCAACTCATTTTTCACTTACTTTCAAAGCACACCTCGCAACAACTAGACAGGGCTGCTGCCAGGGTTACTGCCAGGGTTGCCAGCAGCCTGCAACACAGTTCAACAGTTCCGCTCGACAGCTTCCGTTCGGCTTGATGATTTCATGGAAAACTTCATTGAGCAAGCGGAAACTATTTCATTTGCCGCTATAAATGTTGTCAGGTGGACTTTGGGCTTGTCGACGAAGGCGCCCGGCAGGGGGCGTGGCATAGCGGAAAAATGGGTAAAATGAGTGGGCGTTTTTGGGGGGCGAGGAGGTGTGGCGTTGTTGAGTGTTATACGAGTTGGTCTTTGAGTGTTTTTGAAGTTTTCAATATTGAAGCTGGCCCCAAAAAGTGATTGAGGCCACTCTGGGAATCGGGACTGAGGCTATTTTAAAGGCAAATGAAAATGAAAATGAAAATTCAATAGTTGCAAATGTGCAAAATGAATTTCATCAAATTATTATTAGAAAATAGAGCACCTGACGTTTACTGATAGCAGTTAGTTAATTAGAAAACTAGTTTGAAGTAGACAAAGGGCTGACAGTATTAATTAACTAAAAGTTGACGCAAATTAAAACTGAGATGATTTGTAAGTAGTTTTGTACAATTACTTAAATTGCATGTAGTAAAGAAAAGAGCTGAAGTGGAATGTTTGGATTCCTATAAAAATTATTGAACCTTTTAAAAATGTTATAAAATGAAATGATTAAAAATGAATTTCCTTCAACTTTTATTACACTCACTCATTTCCTTTTTAAAAAAATGTAAACATGAAACTGCAAACGAATGTAGTGTTGAAAAACAGTGAGAAATTTAATATTTTTATATTTTGTTTTCCTTACATTTTTTGTATTTATCAAATGAAATAAAAGGTCTTTTTAAGTGCTGAAAGATTAAATAAATTACACATAGTGTTGTGCAACGCTTCAAAAAGCGAAACTTTTACTTAGTCGACGCTTTTTACAAATGTTTCTATCCATATATTCCTTCAATCTGCTTTCCTTACATTCTTTGTATTCATCAAATGAAATTAAAGGCATTTAAAGTGCTAAAAGATTAAATAAATTACACATAGTGTTGTGCAACGCTTCAAAAATAGAATTTTTTCTCAGTCGACGCTTTTTACAGATGTTTCCTTCCACGTATATGTATGTATATTTCTTTTGTGACATTCCCCAATTAATCAGAGCTACAAAGCGTTGTGTCATCAGCACCTATCGTTGCTATCGACTCAATGGAGTTCATGCCACATTCCTCATGCCACTTGCCACATGTCCCCTGCCACTCCAATAAAATTGCTACCCATGCCGCAATGGTGACGCTTTGATCTACGTTTATTTTTGTATCTTACAATATAAATTATATACGTATATATTTATTTTTTCTTTTATTTTGTTTTTGTTGTAATTTCAACTGGGAAAATATTGATGTAGCCCGAGTTGTCGAGGAATTGGGGGAATCGAGGAACAGGAGCTCACGTTTGACTATTTGCATGCCTTTGCAATCCTTCGATTAATATAAAATTTGATTAAACTTGGCCAAAAACGACAAACGACGTGGGCATGTGGAAAAGCCAATGGAAAAGGGAAGGGAAGTGAAGAAGTACGTCACTTGTGGGTTAAGCACACATGACTTTGCTGTAAAAAAAAAAAAAAAAACAAGGGGCGTGGCTGTGCAAATATAAACGCACATGCCACTTGACAGTCGCCGGTTTTTGAGCCAGAGTTGCCACCCCAGCCCACTTTAGCCAAATGGCAACCCCTGCCACCCGCTGGGGCCAGTCAAATAAATAACTTGTAAAACATGCATATGAGCAAAAATGTTTGAAAATTGCCAAAGAAAGGAAGGAGGAAGAGAACGCTGGTGTATCGTAGTAACCAAAAGCCAAGAAATTGGGGCCAAGGAATTGACGGGTCTCCTGTTCTTGCCTGTTCCCTTTTTCCTTGCCTCTTTCCGCACAGCAGGAAGAGAAGACGAAACGAATAAACACATTGTAAATTGATTTCCTTGGGAACTCAAATAAAAATGGCATGAAAAGCAAGTGAGCGACGACATTGTGGGCGGTGGTGGTGGGCGGTGGTGGTGGGCGTGTCCTGTAGCAGCAGACCCAATTGAAACGAATGAATGGGCAAACCAATTTTTATTGCCACGCGGGACACGTAGCGTTGCCTCAACTTGATTCCCACACGGACTTTAGTTCAGCACCCCCTGAACGTCTCCCTTCCATTTGTCTGCCTTGGCATGTCTGTTTTCCTGTTGCGAAAGCAAAATTGGCGCACTGGGTGCTCTGTGTGTGTGTGTGTGTGTGTGTGTGTGGTGAGAACGGAAGGAAGTCGGAAGATGGCCAGGAGAAAGAGATGGAGGAGAAAGATAGAGAAGGGGAAGTTGGCAGTCGTTGTGGACCCGGCTTTTGATGGAATGCTTGCTCGATAACATGGCCAAGTAACTGTTTGGCATTGCCTTTAGTTAAACCATCTCTTTCCCACACTATTCTCTGCCTTTTTTTTCTTTTTGCTCCCTTCTCGGTTCGTTGTTGTCAATTGTTGTGCTGTCCGTTCTCTAGCTCCCGCTCTCTCCCTCTCGCTCCTTTCCCTCTCTTTCTCTCTCTCTCTGTCTCTCTATCTCCTTCGTTGACTGTCCCATGTTGCCAACTTCACTAAAAATGCAGGCGAGAGAAGACAAATTGCTTTATCGACGACATACGTAACAAATGTTGCTGTCGGCAGTGACAACGGCAACAACAACAACAATAACAACAACAAGAACGAAAACAACTACAACAACAACAAGGAGCCAGTCAACCATTATTGGTTTCAAATGGCTTACGGCTTCAATTGGGAATAGGGTTGAGGCCCAACTGACGTTGGCACTGCTAATTATGACTTAATTATTTCAATTATTATTTTCACCGACTTGAATTCAATTTGCCAACGTTGCCAGCAACAGCAACATATATGGCATATGTACTATATATTGTATTGATATAGGAAAAAAGATACATACATATTTAAGTAAAAAACATACTATATGTTATTTAATATCTACGATGTATCAATTTTTGATTCGAAATATTGGCAAATACTTTCAATTTAAGCACCTTGCTTTTGACTTGGAATTTAAATTTTGGATATTTTGCATCCTCAATGCACAGATTTTAATACATTTAGGATTCAAGTAAATAAAATTAATTTTAAAACGAAGTTTTGTGAAAGAATCTCAGCTCTTTAGTCACTTCGTTTCTGCGATAATGATTGTGATTTAAAGTATATTATTATTTATTTATTTAAGCAGTTGACAAGAATCAATTAAATAAATTTATGTCGTGAAATATAATTTACAATTAATTATAGCATTATTTAAATTGGAAACCAAATGAATTTTATATGTAAATTATATAATAATAATAAGTTTGATAAATAGATTCTTTTGATTTTTTGGTTCAAAATTGTTGCCTTTATTATTTTTGTAACCTGTTTTTTTCAATATTTGTTGAAGAAATTATATTATTGTATATTTATATTTTTGTATTTAACTCACTAATATATTTTTAAGGGTATGTAATATTTGATATATAAAATATTTATATGAAATGTATTTTCCCATATCAATATTGATATTGCTTGTGATATTCATCATAAATGGCTATAAATATTTGACATTTCTAGCATTGATTTAATTGTTGTCAAATTTGTTGGTTCTCTTGCAGATTTCGGACGATGATCGAATGAGCCTAACTACTGCCGTTTCGGATGAAGATGATGGGGAAAGTGTCATGGCGTCACCATATAAAGCAAAGGCCACTGGCACCGCTGCATCCTCCTTCAACTGCACGGGCGCTGTCCGCAAAGCTGGGTGAGTTCCGTAATCTTCTGTGGCATGCCACATGCCTCTCCACACCATACCACTCCACTCCATTCCCCATCCTGCCCCAAGGGATTGCCACTGACACGTGTGTCCCTCCGACCCGCCGTCCACAAAACTCCTTCATCATAAATAATGTTGCAAATGGGTTTGTTCCCTTTTCCTCCTTCCCCACTTCATCCACATTTCATTATGCATTATGAAGTGTGTGTCAGGAGATTATTAGATATCTGATAAATATGATAGCAGCAAGGGAGAATGTTGAATATCATTAGCCCAAAGATGGCACAGATTGCAGGGTATTTTATGATCGAAAGTGTGGGTATTATAAGCAGCATTTGTAATAAGAATTCACGATTTAGATAAAAACTTGAAGAGAACTTAAATAAATAATAAATAATGAGTTAAAAAACTAGTTAAATAAGCAAATCATTAAGATTTTTCATTATAAGCATTACTTTGATAAACCACTTAAATATTACTTTAATCTCTCTAAATTTTACAAAATTGGCCACTATTTTAAGAAGTATTCTTTCTAAGTATTGTGAACCTAGATTTTGTAATTTTCTGAATTTGAGGTCAATAATTTACTATTTTCATGAAGACTTAAAAATTAATCCCATAATTAGAATGAACGTACATTCAGTGAATCTATGAAATCTCAAATACCTTTAATCACTTTGGAATATTCTATTTTAACGATTTATTTAAATTATAATAAATAAAAATGATAGAGAGAAAATCGAAAAGTAAATACTGAATATATTTAAAGAATTTAAAGCGTAAAGAAATAACTTATATAAATAATAATAAATGTCATTTCTGTTAAGATTCATAAAAAAAAACCTATAAAAATTATCAAAATAATTGCTTATTAGATGAATACTCCAACTTCATTTACAATTCTCAACTGGTGCAGATAAGCAGCTGTGGAATGGAACTTGATGATTATGCAAGAGCCCAGCAGTTATGTTAATTAGCAGAGTTATGCAAGAGAGCAATTATTACATTTACCAGCTGGTATCTGACTTCACATTTTACTGCTGCACTTTAATTAATTTGTTGCATTTTTCATACTTATACAATGTTTGTATTTGATTTTTACATAACTTTTGCAGCTTTTTATCGGTAAAGAAATGGTTACTACGCAAGAAGCATCAAATCGAGCTGGCTCGCAAACGTGGCTGGAAGGGCTACTGGGTGTGTCTGAAGGGAACCACACTCCTCTTCTATCCCTGCGACTCGCGCGAGGGTCGCAGCGTCGAGGCGGCGCCCAAGCATTTAATTATTGTCGACGGGGCGATTATGCAGCCGATACCGGAGCATCCGAAGCGCGATTACATATTCTGTCTGAGCACCGCGTTCGGTGATGCCTACCTGTTCCAGGCACCCTGTCAGGTGAGTCTGAATACTACTCCTTCCAATTACCAAGTTGCCATATGAAATACGAATATGATGCGTGGTCGTAGTTCGTAGTCAATAAGCCTGGAAGTCCTTCAAGCGTACGACTCGGTCTTCAATTAGAAAATTGGCAGCAAGTTAGCTATAGCAGAGTCAACTCGACTGCGTTAGCCCCAATTCTTATGCTGTGTGTGAATAGAAGTAAATATAAAATGATAATAATTGATAAATATTGTAAAGTAAAATAATCATAAATAAATTAAAAATTCTTATAAATATGTTGGATAAATCGTCCTAATTAAAATTTTTATATTTTTGTATTTTAAAACTGTAATAATAAGTAATAAATAATATAAAAACAAAAATTCATACTAAAACAAAAGAAAGAGCAAAAAACTAAAATATGGAAAATAAAACAGTAAAAAAATTCCTAACAAAATAAAAATAAAATCAACTGGACTAATAATGCTGATCAAGAATTTGTACACTTTATATTTGTATTATTTTTATTTCTAAAATAATAAATAGAATAATCAAATGAAAGAAAGGTACAAAAAAACTCAAATTATGCAATAAAACCAAATAAAATAATACAAAATAAAAAAAAAGTATTAAAGACTGTCGAAAAGAAAGTACAAATAAAGATAAAAATACAAACCAAACAAAATAATATAATGTAATATCTATTCGACTGTTTATGCTGTTTAAGACTTAATACACTTTAAAGGCTCGAAGAAACCTCCGTCTGCCTTTCTTTGCTCCTTCTAAAGCACTTTTCGCTGTTGACAAACTTAAAAACCCTTTCTGCTTGACTGAGTACAGGGTCGTAAAGTGAAGATGGCCTAAGGCCAGGAAAGGCATGGACAGTTCAGTAGAGGACAGGACTTGGACTAGGACCAAGTCATGTGAGGCATAAGCATAAAAGCCGTCCTTGTCCGGGCAACTGCAACATTGACAACAAAACAAGACTTGGACTTGAACGACATAGTCCGCATTGAGTGTAGAGCATTTGTGCGTTTTGTTTGCGCAAGGATATACCAAGGATATCTATCAGATTCTCGCTATCTCTCTGCACTTTGTGTGGTGTCGAGTTCAGCGCTCGCGGCCTTTCAACAGACCTTACACGTAATCGCCATGCAAAATGTTACACAGAGAGAGACAGCAAGAGAGAGAGAGAGAGAGGGAGAGACGGTGACAGTTTAAGACTTGCAGGCGTTAACTGATGCAGTCCCGCAAATGGCTCAAATGCAAATCGCCAGGCTTAAAGTGCGATTGAGGTTGCTCTGCGATAGTAACAGTAACAACTACAAGTACACTGAAAAAAAAGACCACTTTCTCAAATCAAGAACATTCATCTTAAATACTTTGTTCTTGAAATAAGAATATTTTAAGACAAAATTGCTAAAACTAAGACTATTAATCTTGAAAATCGTAAGTTCTTAATATAAGAATAAAATTCTCAAATTTAAATATTTTGTTCTTTATATAAGACCATTTTAAAAACAAATTACTAAAACTAAGAATGTTATTCTAAAAAATCTTAAGTTCTTAATATAAGAATAAAATTCTTGGATTTAAGATATTTTTCTCTTAAAATAATATAAATAAAATACTTAATTCTTCTTGAAATGTTAAGAAGCTTAATCTTTATTTGAGATTTTTTGTCTTGAGTATTGAAAACTTTTTTGTCATATAATTTTAAAAAAATGATAAGTTTTATTCTTATACTAAGATTTGTTTTCTTGAAAATATAAGAATTTATTATCTTAAAAATAAGAACTTTGTTTTAATTAAATATGTTCTTAGAATCAAGATGTGTTTTCTATCTTCAAGATTATCATGTTCTCGATGCATTTTCTAGACCGAAGTTCTTAGTTCTGAGACTAAAATCTTCATTTTAGATCCTGTTTTTTCTCAGTGTACAACAAGTACAAACTGGCAGATTGCCTTGAACGGATGAGAACGTAACAGTAACAGTAGCAGTAACTGGGTCCTTGTGCCTAAACTGTTACATGTCTCAAAGGCATACGCTGCTGCTCATTCATCTCGGCCCAAAGAATCCGACCCAAACCAATCCAATCCAATGCAACCAACCAGCAACCAACCAATCCACCCACTGACTGACAGCATTTCAGCCTGGCCGCCTTAGTGATTTGTCATTAAATTTGCATAACTGATAGTCAACCAACAACAACGACAACAACAACAACAACAATAACGACAACAACAACAACGAATTCGACATTTGGCGCTGGGGAGCAACGTCAAATTGCTTGCGGTGCATTTGGGTCTGCAATTTGTTACATCTGCGAGGGTCAACTGAAAAGTCCTTGGTCTCAGCTAGAAAATACTCAACTTTTTCAAATGGAAATCAATTTAGCTTTCAACATAAACATCTTTGACAGCCATTTAATTAAGCTGGCAAATTTTTTAACTTCTTTTTAAATTAATTTGTTGATTGATATACATATACTTTCAAAGCTGTTAGCTCACGGCAAAAATCCCAAACAAGTCTGTTCCGAATTCCAAAACTCTACAATAATAATTATTGAATAATTTTCGATTCCAAAACGAGTGCTATAGAGTCGTCGGATTTGAATTGATTAACATCACTACTTCAGCTTTAAACAGTTGAAGTATTGTTTTAAAAGAATTTTTTTAAAGGCATCTGAATTCCACTTTAATTTTTTCTATCGATACCAACTCTCGCAATCGAAAACTTCAATTGAATAACAAAATTCGAGCAACGAAGTTTTAGTCTAATTTACAATTTCATTTCCCGAGCTATTTTTTTTGTTTGTTTATATATTTGGAAACAGATAATACCCGAATGGGTTGAAGTTCAAATAGTTGCATTACCAATTTAGAAAATATTGTTTAATAACGACTCTGTTGATTTAAAATAAAATAATAAATAAATAAAAGTTACAAAATGTTGTCAGAACTAAACTTAAGCAGACATTAGTTGATGAATTCCCTTATACATACAACAATTATATTATTATGCATGTTCGAACGATCGCAAATGACATCAGAACGAATCAGCCGATCAAATGCTTCCTGAGAGAACAAGCCGCCGAATGTGCTATTTATAGAACACACGTATTCTCTCTTTCTATACGAGTTCCTATCCCACTCTGAATTATATTAATTGAAGTTTCCTAGCTAAACCAATTAATTGTTGGCCTACTCTCGCAGTATTTGCTTTTTCTTACTATCTGTTATCTCTGTTACATTTACAGGTGGAGCTAGAGAATTGGGTGAACAGCATTCACAGCGCCTGTGCCGCGGCATTCGCACGTCATCGGGGCAAAACGGGCACACTGCATCTGCTGCAGGAGGAGATCTTTCGCCTGGAGAAGGCCATTGAATCGGTAAGTGAATGTGAATGCCAACAGAATGTTCGTTTTCCTTAACATTTCCTCATACTTATCTGTAACACACTAACAGCATTTGTTGGCGATTATGTCGAGTATGTCTGAAGTATATATATGTGTGTGTCTGTGGGACTCTCAAGGATATTGAGTTGAATTGTTGCCGAGCGGGTTTTTGGCTCGAGGAAATTGTTGAGCTGCTTCAGCATAAATTCAAGTGCTGAGCATTGAATGCGTTCTCGTGTCTGCATTAAGTGAAAAGGTGTGAAAAACTCATGTTTGTCGGCCAACCAACTCAACCAGCCACATAAGCTACAGCATTATTATTATTTATATCCAAAAAATGATATGCAAAAAGTCACAAGACATTTAAATCTCTTGATTTATGAGCTCAGCTCCTTTTTTTTTGTGGTCTCAACAACTCGAAGGCATTCTTTTATGCTTACTGAGCTTACTTTTGGCATTTATTTATTATTGAAAATCAAATTTAAATTCGACATTTAAATTTTTAATGAAAATACATTTTTAAAAGAGTAATTTTGTTAAAAATTCGAGCTTTAAATTTTTGCGAATATAAAGTTTAAATTTCATACAAAAATTTGCCCTAAAAGCACAAAATAAAAACCAAAATTAGTTGTGTTTTGCTTAAATACAAAACTAGTAGAATAAATGTCGATTACCTTTTATTAGTTATAAAATAAACTTTTCTCACTTGTGGTTTTATTTTACCTAAGAACGAACACATAAGTTTAAACCTTTCTAATATTACAAATGCAATGCTTTTACGTAAAATAATGAATTTATTTGAAATTATTGGAGTATAAATTTAATTTCCACTCTTACAACAATCTTTAATATTTCAACTAATAAGAAAAGTTTCGATTAAAGTGTGGATTAATCTATTGGCATAGATCTTCAAAAATGAATTTCAAGTCAATTGGATTAAGATTATTCCCACCACAATTTTTCCCTTCAAGTTATTAAGCTCTTAATATTTAATCTGTATATTTATTGCCAGGTAGTTTATTAGACTTTTCTTTTCTGTTCGAATCTAAACTCATATCTTATGGCATTAACTGTTATTATTTCCGTAATAACAAGCGGCAAGGGAATAGGAACTTTTCTAAATGCCATGGCAATCGAAAAGATCAACAGAAATGAAATCCAAGTAAAACCATTAAATCAATCAATAAAAATTATCTTAAAGCTACTCGTGTTCATTCAATTTGGCAGGCACTGTAGTGGCAACAGAGTGGGCCAACTTTGGGCACATCATTGATATTCAGAACAGGATTTTGCCATGTTTCGGCACCTAATCATTCGTTCAAGTAATCAAACAACAAAGCCAAATTGAACGAACACATCAATTCGCGATGATTTCTCAACTTCAACTTTGTGAGACAGAGACAGAGACAGCGACAGCGACAGAAACAAAGACACAGCAAACGCATTTACCACCCACTTAAGAAGGAGAAAGGCGAAAGGAAGTTGCCTTTCACAATTTCGCCAATTTCGCCAATTTCTCAAGCCACAAGCACATTTCTAGCCAATTTCTCAGTGAAGTTCCCCAATGATTTATGCGCTGCCTGTTTTTAGGATGGCTTCCGTCCTTCCGTCCTTCCTTTCTTCCTTCCTTCCTTCCTTCGTAGTGGCTCCTGGTGGTTTCTGTTCTTCTGTTGGCTCTGCTCCATTTATGTATTTGCTTTCAAATCAATTCGCCATCAATTTCGCGTCGCGGCTTTGCAGCAACAACATTTGTTTTTTGCTGCAGTGCAATTTATTTGCACAACTTGGTGGCCAAGAACAACAGCATCCGAGTAGATCAAAATGAAAAACACACAAAACCCAAATAGAACTCAAGTCGTTGGAGAGTACAAGAAACTGCAATTGCCACACAATAAATGGCAAGATAAACTGGTAGAGAGTCATAACGAAAAGTGGCAAGAGGCAATTGGCAAAAAGGAGAACTGAAGGGCTCTGTGGTGCACTTGGATGACATTTGGATGCAGCTGCTGCGCTGAATAAACCAATTTTTTCTCCTTTGATTTGTTTACTTTTATTTTTATACTTTTTGCATCATGTCATTTGCAGGGCTGCGAGCAAACAGACAAATTTTGCGGCCAGTTGGTTTATAAGCCTTATATACCCTGTACTTTTAAACAGTTGAAAGGGTTTTTTTAATCTATTTAAAAAATTTGAATAAAACATATGAAATTCTTTGTTCTAACTGGGAATCAACGTGTTGGCCAAACGGATAAAGCTAGATAGCTGAAATTTTTCACAAAACATAGCTGAGTAAATTTTTTGTATTAATACAGACATCAGATCAATTTGTGTGTCAAATCTTTTTATTTAATTTATTTAATGCTTCCTCTTTATTTAGTGAGAAGTTCAATTTTATTAATAGTGAAAATTATTCTTAGTTTCTATATTAAGTGTAAATAATCGACTTGTATTATTTATTTATATATCAAATCTATTTTTATATTATTATTTTCATGTTTCCTCTTAATTCCTTTGGGAAATGTAATTCTCTAGTCGTGAATGCTCTTATTTTTAGACTGTTTTTCCTGCCATTGCCACTGATTGGGTTGTTTTTCCTGCTGTTGTGCTTAGCGCAGTTCCTAAAGACAATTATTTTGTCTGTCCATCAACAGACAGAACGACGGTCCATCTTATATCCTGGCTGTCTGTTGTCAGGACATCTCAGGCCAGGACAGGCCAACCATTGACTTCATTCATTCGTCTCTGTCGCTGGGATTTTCCAGAGCTTCTCGCCCCTTTTCTAATTTAGTTTTTTCTCATTTACACGTTAACTTGAAGTTTGATGTTATGAGCCGTCTTCGTTTTCCTTTCTCATTTTCCTTGCCATCGTTATTCTTGTCGTTGTCGTTTTTGTTTGTCGAGGATATCTGTCCCTTTGGATAAACCATAATTACTTCCTTGAACGCTGCGTTTTTCTGTCCACTTTCCTCACTCGCAAGTTTTCAACTAGTTTGTGTTTTTTTTTTACCACGCTTTGGTCCGAGTTCGAGTTCGAGTCCGGTCCGAGACTGTCACTAGAGTCACTTGAGAGTCAGCTGGTTTAGTTTTCAAGTGCCACGCCTACAGCAAAATAGGGGGCGTTGGGCCTCAGTTGCCGCCATGAATATTAATTAAATGAGCTGCAGAAGTGGCCACAAAATGCAATTGCATTTGCATTACAATTTGGATTTGCATTCGCATTTGTTGTTAATTAATTTTGTGTGCAAAAAAAAAGAGGGAGATACGTTGGTACTTATAAAATAGCCTCAAGATAAACAAAGATGCCCAGTCATAAAAAAGTAACCGAAAAAGTTGCAATTGAATAGAATTAAACAGCAGTTACAGCAGGTTACTATACAGCGATATACCAGAAGTTAAGGTTATCAATTTATATATGATAGCCTTCTAGTGCGACAGTAAATCGTAATTCTGCCGATGCACGTACATCGAAAGAGAGAGAAAACGTGTGTTCTATAAATAGATCGCTCAGCGGATTGTGCTCTCACGACACGTATGTTCTGCCATTTGTTCTCTCACAAAGCATCTGATCGGCTGATGCTTTCTGATGTCAGTCTCTGAGCTGCGTTCAATGAGGAGAGATCGTACAGCGCTAAACTTTTATCATACTCTACAAATTCTGCTTCTCATTGACTGTGTGAGTTTGGACACCGTTGCTACAAAATATGATTAAGAATGTGGTTGGACCATAATTTTTCAATAGCCATGAAGGCATGGATAAAATTCTAAAATTGTAATCTGAGTTTTATAACTTTTGTGATTTAAATTTCAGGGTTATTGAGGCGCTCAACGCAATTTACCTATGGCTTTTTCAAACATCGAACTATTCATGCCCAAGTTTGATGGAGAATGTCTTACTTTTAGGCGCCCAACGTGGGTGACCTTTAACATTTTCAAAGACGTGTAGTCGCTTCTGAAATTAGCCTCCAGCAATACACATACATATGTATGTACGTACATACCTGCAGTATTTTTCATATTTTTATTTATAACATTAAATAGATGTCGCCAAATGGCGTCCAACGTGATCTAAAGTCCTCTTTGACTTTTAATTTATTAGCTTTATAACATTTTAACACAAGTCGCAGACACCCGCTGCATTTCTGATGCATACAGGATGATGATTTGCCATGTGGCGCCCAACGTGTGCTGCCCATCACTATGGTATCATGGTACATATCACACCGTTCACCGTTTTATAGCCATGTGCAGGCGTGTCTGAAATGAGCAACAGTGTTGTCTACACTTTTTGTCTTCGACTTCTACTTTGTGCTTGGGAATGTGTATGTGAGCGGGTGCGAAGACACGCCCACGCAAGCTGTTTGTCTGCCCTACGTTTTTTTTTTTATAGCTGTCACCTTTCGGAAATAATCATATATGTGTCAGTGGGGGACAGCACTTTGCTTCGTTTGCTTCAGCTTTTCTAGTTTTTTCGCCAGCTATCTATTTTACTTTTCGCATAAAGCACTTGCATACACCTACACACACACACACACACATACACCTGTGCACACCTGTACACACAATGCAGACATACAGTAAAAAAAAATATATATATATAGTATATGGAGAAGGAGGGTACAAAATGGTAGTAGCTGCCCGAGCGCGTTTGGTTTTTCGTACGCTCTGGTTTTTACGCTCTAATTACGACTCCTACAACAGGCCAACCTACCTACCTACCTGCCTACCTACCTACCTCCCTACCGCCCTGTGCACATATTCAGCGCTGCTTTCATGGCTTACCCCGCTGTTACTGTACTGTTTTTATATGTACATTCCCAGTGGCTCTCGTGTGCAATTGCCATGGCGCGCAGTCTAAACAAGGCTCACTTGCCTGCTGCTTTCAATTTGCAATGGCGGCTGTCATTTCAGCTCAATAGCTGGAACTCCTATCCTCCCCTCCCCTCCCCCCTTTTGCTGTCACACTTGGTTGAATACAGTCTCTGTTTTTTCTAGATATATACATTTTTTTTTTTTTTTAATTGTTTGGCCTGTTTGGTTTTAAATTTTTTATGCATTTTGGTTTGCTTGTTGTATCAACTCAAATATATGCTATAAATAATTGCTCCAATTAAATGTTTCATTCATCGTTTAGGCTGTTAATTGTTTCACGCAATTTATGCCATTTATTTAAGCGTCAAATGCTCAAAAATAAATCAATTTTCTGCCAAATATACAAATTTCAATTATTCAACATTTTATTATATACTTTTTTTAACAGCATTCTGTTAATTCTTTTATATGCAGAAAAATGTATTTCAATTAAAATTGAGTGGTATAAGAACCAAATAGAATTCCTATAATTGAATTGCCTGCAGATTAAATTGTTGAGAATTAAATCAATTTTGATACAAATTTGCACATTTCATTTGATTTTTTTTAAAAGTTATAGTATATTTTATTGTCATTGAATTTTTATAAAATGAGCCAAAAACACCTAGATTTGTCAGATTTATCTGGAGTTTGAGAGTTTAAATACATAGTAGCTATGTATTTTTATAATATTTGTAATTATTTTTAAATTTATAACAAATATTTTGTGATGAGAGATACGACTTATAATTAAACTAGTATGCCACTCAAACTCCATCCAACTTTATAATACCTTCTGCAAATTACATGAAAACTATTTCCGTCTGTGTTTAACTCCGTATTCGGGCCAACACACAGCATATTTTGGCCAACTAATTTGTATTAAAGCCCAAAAGAGAAGCAGACACTATAGAAAGCCGTCAAGCCATTAATTAATTTGATTACAATTAAGCTTAAATTTTAAGCTTACGAAATCCTTAAATTGTTTGAGCATTCCTCTCGCTCTTTCCTACTCTTCGCCCTCTCTCGCTCTTCGCTTCGTCTTTTGTCTGCTCAAATGCACATTTGCAGTGTAATATTTTACACACACACACACACACACACTCAAACACCCGAAACCAGCAAGTAAATGAGAACAAGAAAGAATGCTGCAAATTTTCTGGGAAAAAAATGCTGAAAGCCAAAGCACATAATGAAATACATATTTAGTTAAGTTTTAAATTTTGGTTAATTAGTGTGTTGATTTTCTTTGCCGGCCAAGTTGAAACCACATGCCTCCCACATTGTGAAAAGTTTTGCGAAACATAATAAACCAACAGCCAACCAACCAACTTTTCCAGCTGCAACGCAACTTTCAAGTATTAAAGAATCTCCCTCTCTCTTTTTTATTTTTAATCAAATTTCCTCGTAATGAAAGCATAAAGTTTATAATTACCGTAAAATTTAGTGCTCGATTTTGTGTGAGGTTGCCAAGTGCAAGTTTAACTGGCCAGAGCAAATAGATAACACACATGGATATCATGGCATAGTGGGCGTGGCTTAAGGGGCGGCATTTCATAAACTAATACCAGAAAAGATAGGTTTAAATGTTAGATACAACTGCTTGACTGTTAGATGCCCAGCTTATTGATAAAATTATTAATATTAATTATTAATATAATTATATTTTTGATAATAAACTTTTTTTTGTGAACCGAAACCATACCGGTATTTCAAAACCGAAACATACAAAAACCGGTTAACCGTTACGAAGCCTTTATTCAAAGATTTTTCGTAACCGATAACTGAAAACCTAAACCGATATTGGTTTCGGTTTTAATCACTGATTCATAAGCAGTCTTTTTTACCATGTGATAACAACTTTGTTTTTAATTACTGACGTTTCTAAATTTTTTTCCATATTTGTATCTGCTTAAACAAATTTTGAAATTGTTTTTTTGCTGTTATTTTTAGTTTTTATTTATTTAACAATTAAACAACAAAAGCAAAATTAAATACAAATAAATAAAAAGTAATATAAATATCAACAATAAAAATGTAAATTGTCACAAACTCATAAGCCTTTAATATGCCTTCATGGTTACTGGACTAATAAAAATATGGCCAAAATGTATGGCAAGAATTATATGAGCAAAGTCGAGTTCTAACGTCATAAAGCACGCACACATGTTGCCAGGGGGCAGTTCGCTATCCCTCTCCCTCTCTCTCACACTCTCTGTCTTACACTCTCTCTCTTCTTTTGGCATTGTTTTGAAGCAAACGTGCGAATATTTTTGCAACTTTTGGTCGCAAGTTGCACAGGAAATGGTCGAGGCATATAGTGTATGATGGTCCATAGTTGGAACCGGACTCGGATCCTGCAAGCTAGGACACTGCTAGGTGTTGCCCCCTTTCCTCCCCATCCCTCCCCTCACCACCCGGCTGCCTACTTTTCATGCCTGACGCTGAACGTTTCATAAATGCGCTTTGGCTTTTTTGTGATTTGTTTTTGGTTTTGGGATTTTTGGTTTTTGGCATGCAGAAAATATGCTTTATGCGTCTGGCATGTGGGCGTGGCACTTGCTGCTGCCAAATTCAATTCAATTGTCAACAGCAATTGCTGCAGTTATGAACGGTGAAGGGGAAGGGTCGGGAAAAGGGAGGGGTAGAAAAAGGTACACACCACAAAACACAAACTGCCGGCAGTTTTTGGGCTTAGTTTGCGATCGTTTCACGCATGAAATGACTACACTGAGAAAAAAGATCCATTTCTAAAATCAAGAACATTCATCTTAAATATTTTGTTTTTGAAATAAGAATATTTTAAGACCAAATTACTAAAACTAAGAATGTTATTCTAACAAATCTCAAGTTCTTCATATAAGAATAAAAATCTTGGGTTTTAGATTTTTTTCTCTTAAAATAAGAACAAACAACTTAACATAAGTTAACTAAAAAATACTTTATTCTTCTTAAAATGTTAAGAAACTTAATCTTTAATTGAGATTTTTTGTCATAAACATAAGAACTTGGTTTAAATTAATTATGTTCTTAGAATCAAAATGTGTTTTCTTACTTTAAGATTTTCATGTTCTCGATGCATTTTTTAGACCAAAGTTTTCAGTTCTCAGACCAAAATCTTGATTTTAGATCCTTTTTTTATCAGTGTACCTAGCCCTATCACCAGCGACCACCTACGCCCATGTTATATAATGTGCCATCATTTTGTGGTCAGCATTTATGCAGGACATGTGCACACACACACACACACACATAGAGGTACAATTTTGCAGGACCTTTTGTTGACATTTGCACCCGTTTTGCACCAGCGAGCCACCCAAAAAACCACCGAACCACTTTTGCGGTTAGTCGGCCCCACATTTGACTTTTTGTGAAGCTGGCGTTTAATGCACACAGGACTGAGAATCAGAGTCAGAGTCAGAGTCAAAAGTCCTGCCGTGAGTGTGGTCCTGAGGTCGTCAGGCTCTGTTGCACTTCATTTCAACAACAAATTTTACGTTGCACCGCAATTTTAACGCGTATCTTTGGCTTTATTTGCTTTATGAGACCCTGCACTTTCAAAAATAAAACAATGGGTCTATTAAGTTTGACCAGGGATTACTATAAAACCGAAACGAATATCCGTTTCAGTTACGGTTTCGGTTATGTTCGCATTTAGGTTTTCGGTTATCGGTTAAGCAGATTCTTTGAATAAGGGCTTCGTAACGGTTAACCGGTTTTTGTATGTTTCAGTTTTGAGATACCGGTATGGTTTCGGTTTACAAAAAAAAAAGTTTTTGTAAAAAATATAATTAAGTTAATAACACAATATATAAATTAAAGGGGCATTTCTTTCTTAATGTTTTATTCACACATTTATTTCACATATTCTTCAGTTTGATGTAGCTTAATTACATTTCAACAATTATTAATATTGAATTTAATAAATCTTTTTTATTCACCCTTATTCAGTGCTATGAATATTACTAATAAAAATACAAAAATAAACATAAAAAAATGAATGTCATAATTTTGAAATTTTTCGTTTTAAATTATTTTTTTAACTTATTTTTAACTTGTTTTTTTAGAATGTATGACAAACCGAAATTAACCCGGTTATTTCGGCTTACAATGTTTCCGGTTTTAAGGTTTCGGTCAAATTAACTTTTTTTTCGGTTACGGTTTCAGTTGCGGTTTTAAATTTCAATCGGTTTTTTTCCGGTTAAAGGTTGCTGTTTCGGTTAGGGTTTTAATACCTAAATTTGACAAATGTGCCGAAAGAGGCCGAAACCAATTCAAATTGTGAATGATTTTTCTTAAGTATTTTTGAATTTGTTTTTAAAAATTTGTTTAAAAATAAATTTAATCAAAAAAGTTTTTTTTTTTAAATCTAACAAATATGTAACGTAAAAAGTTTCTTAAATCAAAAAAAATTTTGTAGCATAGTCAACAATGAGTTTAAATAATGATTGAAATGTTATGCAGCACGTTTAAAAGTAAAAGCGTGAGATTTAAAAATTTGAATTTTGAAAAAAAAAGTTAAATTTGAATGCAGAACAAATTATATAAACCAAACCTTGATCAAAATCAATGTTTTCAAGTTGTGCAAGTTTAAAATTGCTCAAACCTTTTACATTTCCATTTTAAAATCAAATATAATTACAGGGTCTACTCGCAGTTGAGTTGGTCGGTTTGTCGCTGTGTTAATTGATCGTTATTGTTTGTTGAGAACAGTTGACTTATCGAAGACGCAGCCGAAAGAAAGAGAGAGAGAATCAAAAGTTGAGGCCATTAGCAGGAGCAAAAACTGATATGAGAAGTCGACTTTTGTTTTGTTTTGTTTTGGGCGTTATTATTATTTCAGTTATTGTATGTATGTGTGTATGAGTGTGTGTGAGTGTGTGTGGTTATTATTGTTGTTGTTGTTGTTGCGGTTGCTGTGGTTTTGCTATTTGCGGCATCTTTGGCTTGTCATGTGACGCTGACGCTGACGACAATGACGATGACGATGAGGATGAGGATGACAACAATAGCAAAATGTATTTTTTAATTGTACTCTCGGGTAAACATATATCACAGCAACAACAGCAACAATATAAAAAATAACAACAAAGTCTGCGACGACATGAACTCAACTCAACTGAACTGAACTGAAGTCAAACTCAAACTCAACTGAGGCAGCAGCCAAACTGAGGAAGCGGAAATGACAGTACGACAATGGCGACAACAAGGATGGCAATGGCAATGCCGCAGACAGACAAACAGACAGACATAAAAACAGGACAAACAGGACGACAACTACAACTACAACTACAGTTCGCCTACTTGAGTCTCTCTCAGAAAATGTGCGCATGGGAAGCCAGAGAACACGAGTACCGCTTAATGAACGCAACAGCAGCAGACAGAAAGACAGACAGACAGACAGAGACACTGAGAATTCACAAGACATGCGACACGGGACACAGTGTTGTCAAGTTATCCGGAGCAAAAAACAAGTAGTTGTAGTAAAAACAATATCGAAAGATATCTAAATTTCTCAATTTGTAGGCTTTTTTTTAAATTAATTAAAAACCCAAAAATAAACTGAGCTAATAACTATAAAAAACAATAGGCACACAATCAAACAGCGAAACATGAAGTTGAAGACACTTTTTACTGCTTAACTTAAAAAAAATGAATTAAATTAAATGAATTACAGTTGGCGTCCTAAAGAGAGCAAAGCATTAGTTGTAGTGTATAATAAAAGTGTAAAATAAAAGCGACTGATATCAAGCGTCAGCCGATCAGATGCTTAGTGAGAGAATGAATAGTCGAACACACACATTGTGAGAGCACAAGCCGCAGAGCGTGCTATTTATAGAACACACGTATTCTCTCTCTCTCTGTGTATGTCTGTATTCAGAATTACGAGTTCCTATTCCATTAAATAGGCTTTTGGCATTTTGGACACCACTATTATAGTCTTGTCTTTTTTAAAAATATAAAAATTATTAAGGATTTATTATATTTTTTTCTTTTTCCAAGATCTATATACCACTTTGTGCTTTTTATTATGCTAAGAAACAGGTTTTTTTTTAAAATCAATCTTAGCATACTGTATGTCAGCGAAAATAGCAAAATACGAGTATATATTTTCAAAAATGTAGAACACCTATTTAAGTTAATTTCTCAGAGCGATGTTTTGTCAACACTGCGCAGGACACGCAGATTGAAAGGATACCGTAAGGATAACTAAGCAAAGAGCATTGGGGACAAAACCACAGAAACAGAAACAACAGGCAACAAGCAGAAAACAGAAAGCAACAACGTAGCAATAATAAAATTGCCGTTAAATAAAAGAGAGTTGAAATGACAGACAGAAAAGAAGAGAAGAGAATAGAAAAGAAAAGTAAACGGAGAAAAAATAGAACACACACAACTGGCAACTGACAGGTGTCACAAATTGTGTGGCTGCTCTACGCATTGTATCGGCATATAATCGATAAGAGCTCGATAACACAAGTCAAAGTAACGCGGGGCATTTACATTGCAATTTCATGCAATTACATGACAATTAACATGGCCATTAAAGGAAACCAAACCAAACCAAAGTGCACAACGTGACAACGACTATAAACAAACAATGCCCACAATTAATGTGTGTGCACAATTTGTTAACACACACACACACTCACACCAACATACACCAACACACACACACACACATATGAATTGTGTTTATGGCTCACATATAATTTAATACGTGTTTTTTGGCCCACAAAACAAACTGTTGACTGTTGAACGTTTTTATTAATAACAGAATATGTAATTGTCAAAATATGTCTCTCAATTTCTTTCTCTCTCTCTCTCTCTCTTTCTCCTCCTCACTCACTCTGTTTTATTAATTATCCCGTTGCTTGTTGTCTGCCACAGACTTGACAAGAACTTGCAACTACTCTGTTGCTGCAATTGTTATAAAATTGATGCCAAGCACTTGAAATGCCTCAAATTGCCGCAACTTGCCTCTTGAGTCTGTATTTTATATAATGGAGAAATTGCAAGCACATTAAATACAGTCATTAAATCCTAAGCCCAGTTATTGTTGTGCTTGCTGCTCGTTAAATTAACAATAACAATAACAATGACAATCGTGAGGCTGCAGATGAGCTCATTAAGTGGCCAAAATGGCATTTCTTGCTTGCTTCTGTTTCGTGTCCTCCGCTTCAAGGATATCAGGAACACATCAGGACATAAACATTAAACTCAAGTTGAAATTTGGAAAAGCAGTCAAAAGTTCACTTCCCATTGCTGTTATTTAAGACAATTAGCCCAATTGTATTGGACATCATTTAATAAACATTAATCAAACTGTCTAATTAACTCGTTACTTTTAGCTATTCTTTATATGCCAAAATATGCTGATATTGTACTTCATATTATCAAAAAATTAATGTGTGATTTTATTTTTTATGCTCGCAACTGATTTATTCGTTACTTTTAGGCAGTTTTGAAATAGAGAGTTGAATCTCTTGACTCTGGCACTCGTCACTGTATTTTCGACACATCCGAATATGGTTTAGATTAATAATTGTTACTATTTACTTTATGGTATTTTCTTTTTAGTATCTATTAGTAGTTAAATTAAGTCATATTTGTATTGTTAAAATATAAATAGCTCTCGTCGATATCACTCGTTAATTTTTGGAAGTCTCATTTGCTTTAATTTCTGTAATTTATTATATCTTTGAAAAATAACGCTATTGTAATATATATTTGTTATTATCGCTTCCACTCGTTACTTTTAGGCTGTCTCGTTATATTCTACTCGCTCTTGTTTGTATCATATTTGTGTTCAGTTATCTTTTATTTATTGTAAAACTTCGTCGCTTTTCCTTGTTTCTTTTAGATATTTTTGACGTCGCTCTCTTCGCTTTTACTCGTTAATTTTTAATTCTCGTACACATACGTGATTTATTCTACTCGCATTCATTGCCAGCATTTCTTACTTCCAAAGTGTTATTTGTAACATCCTTGGAATCGTTTGTTTTGTTTAGTTGGTCTAGTTGTATTCTACTCTGTCTCGTTTGTATCAACTAACAATAAATGATCAGTTGATCTTTTATTGTTATGAAAATAAAAAGTTTCTGTTGGTTCTCGTAGTCTTAGACTCGCTCTCGTAGCTTTTACTCGCTACTTCTTACTCGTTACTCTTATATATCCCTGATATGCATACATATTTTACTATGTCATTTCTTACTCTTGTGGTATTATTAACAATGTCGTCTCACTCGTTGGGTTTGCTTAGTTGGTCTCGTTATATTCTACTCGCTACTCGAGCTTATTACGCAGCGAGTTGATATGCCACATTTGATCGATATGATGTGTTACGCTTTATGCTTTTGTTATATCAATTTGACAGAAATATACACACACTGAATGTGTGCAATCAAAATCAAGATGAAAATCAAAATCAAATGCGTGGCAAGCGTGGATTGTTGTAGTAAGTATACGCATTACTTATACGCATAAGGTACGCATTGTGAAATACACACACATACGTAGAGCAAGGTAAAATACACCAAATATGATTTATTTCACGTAAAATAAACAATGCCTCGCCGAGCTCAACATTCACATTCACATTCAACATCCACATCCACATCACATAAGCTGGCAAGTGGCGTGTGTTGTTGTCCTCGCACCTTTCTATAAGCTGCCAACAAATACATTTACATGTGTACGTATGTGTGTATGTATGTGTGCATTGGTGTATATATGTGTGTGTACTGTGTTTATGTGTACACATTCATTAAAATGTCGAACATCGAAAGTGCCCATTCAGGTTGATGTTGCCACGGCAACGCCCACTGCATCCGCCACTGCAACGACGGCAACAACAACGACAGCAACAACAACAACAACAACAACGGCAGCTGCATCTGCAAATAATTGTCAGCTTACACGAACTGAATGCAATGCAACAACAACAACAACAACAGCAACAGCGAAAAAAGAAGAAAAATCTAGCAACCAAAATGAAACAATCACGTGCTCCATGAAATCTATGCAAGCGTGTATAAATACACGTGAAAGTGGGATTGCAATGATAGAGAAAGACATAGAGAGAGAGACAGAGTGAGAGAGATGATTACACAAAACCAAAAATTTGCAACATTTCAAGCTCGATTTTGCACTAGGATTGATATGACTAAAAGTTGACAACATCTTTGTAATTTCAAGTATTCTTTATTTTTATTTTTTTTTTTTAAATCCAAAAATTTAAGTTTTTGTTTTTACAATTTTTGGTGTTCCAAATTTCACTTTCGCTAAAATTTGCCGGAATTGAATTTCTTTAACCTGCTCTAATACAATTTCGGCTATATTTAGCGGATTGATATCACTTTGAGTTGATGAAATTTAGTGCGATAAAGCGAAAAACGATTGTTTTCAAATTTTTAGTCTAAATTCAAAGTGAATAAATGCATTTCAGTAAATGCTTAAAAGTAAAATGTGAAATTCTGATCAGGCCTGTTTAAGTGTTGAAAAAAGTACAGTGTTGAAAAAAATAATAGAAACGATGCTTTTTATACCCTGTCCCCAATGAAATTAATTACATAAGCTTTTTTAATGGTTTTTTTCTTGTATTTCTAAAATTTGTTTTGGAAAGAAAATAATTTTTTTTTAGTTTCATAATTTTTACTTATTATTTATTTGAAAATTAACGGAGATTTTTATTAAAATTTTAAATAATTGGTTTAAATTGTTAAAATGACTGTCGTTTCTACTATTTTTTCCATCATATATTGCAATAATTGCAGATTAATTTAGAAAAAAGTAAAAAAAAAAATAAAATTGTTAAAAATATTTAAAATATTTTACAAATATTTTGAGCAAACAAAACAATATAAAACTTATGTTCCGCTTGGGTTTTTTCGCTCTGTGTAGAGAGGAAAAGGGGAGGAGTTGGGAAGTTGGGCCAACAAGTAGGAAGCGTATCCTGGCTGCAACTGCGACTGCGACTGCTGCTGATGGGAGACACGCTGCGGCGGAAGTCAAACGTTATTTGTAATGAAAACAGGGCCATGTGTTGCACACACATCTGTATGTGTGCTGTGTGTGTGTGAGTGTACGTGTGTGTGTGTGTGTGTCTAACGATGCCAAAGTCTCGCTCTGTGTGTGTCAAAGTTTGGTGCATTGCCAACGCACTTTAGACTGCAATAAAGAGAGAGAGGAAGGGGGAAGAGAGAGAGAGGGGAGAGAGATGGAGTAAAAACCGAAAGAGATATTTGAATTGCGCCAACGAAAAATGCTGCTGCACATGACGCGTGATTTATGTATTTTCGTCAAATGGCAGCCACCGCAGCAGCAGCAGCAACAACAACAGCAACAACAGCAACAGCTACAACAGCAACAACAGCAACAACAACAACAACTAACAGAAATAGTTGCTGCTGTGGTTCTGCCATGAAATGCTAATGATGCCATGCCAGAGATGCTTTCATAACCGTCACGAGTGTCACTCTATTCCCCTTCCTCCCCCTTCCTCTCTGTCCCCTGTGGCACCACAACTCTAACCCCTCAATATATCTAAACCACTCACACATATATATGGCAGTGTTGCCAAGTTTTGGGATGCAAATAAAGCAGCTTTTACGATAAGAGGCTCAAAAACATCCAAGAATTCCAAGATTAAAATTCTGATAGAAAGTAGGAAGGTCGAAAATACTTCAGTAAGGTCGAAAAAATCTAAATATTTAACAAACAAATTTTATTATAGTTGAAACGAGTTGAAAATGAAAAAAATTATGTGATTCATTGATCATATCAATTTTTAAAATTGAAATATAAATATGAGAGTTATTTTATGATAAACTTTGCGATATTATTAAATACAATGCTATTCAATTTTTATTTTTGTATAAGTTATACATAATAATCAATAATCTCGCAGATTTTTAACATTTAATAGTTGTCAAATTTATATTTAATTTTTTAAAAATTGTTATGTTCAATAAATCTCATCATTCTTTTTTCAACTTTTTTTAAGAAAAATTTAAAACAATATTATACAAAATCTAGACTTTTTCTGGGTTGTTTTTGCTTGACATTAGGGCTAAAAAAAAAAGAGAAATCAAACCAATTACGAGAATATAAATTTTAAAAATGTTTGCAGCTAACCCAAAACTAAGCATTACAAAATAGCCAAATTTGCTTCGGTAAAAAAAAGCTGCATTGGCAACACTTATAACACACAATTTTTCAGCTGTGTCTAACGTATGTTTTATTGTTGTTTTTGCAGGATCACAAGCTGAAGCACATGGCTGAGCTGCAGCAATCAGTTGTCACCGATCAGGAGACACGCCATCAGATCCAGACACAGATACTGCAATGGGAGGAGAACCTGGAGCGACTACACTGCGAACAATTTCGACTGCGCTGCTATATGGCCTCGCTGCAGAGCGGTGAGCTGCCCAATCCAAAGGTAAGTTATGACTATTTTAAGTCTCTCTCTCTTTCTCTGCCTGAAATTGCAGCAATTTGTTTTGGGAAGCCATGGCAAAGTTGACATTATGTGGCCTGAGATTGCCTTAATTTGAATTACTTAACTGGTGCCTCTCTCTCACTTCATAGAGAGAGAGAGAGGGAGGGAGATGGGTGACACAGAGCGTGTTCCAAACTGCTATTCAATGCAAAGTAGCTGTCAAGTGACACACAGAAGGACAGACATCAAGTACTCTAGTTAGACTCCAACAGGTTATCCTGTTAGTCATGAAAAATAAATATATATAAATGTTATAGGGTTCACTTTTTTTAGGGCTTCTTGCATGGCAACTTACAGTTCAGATTGATGATAAAAGTTCTTACTATAAAAATAAAAACGGTTGCCTTTTATGGGGTACATTAGATAAGGAATCTGTGTGACTAAAAGTTAAAGTTCATTAATTGTTTATAGTCAGTGTTAGTCTAGCAATATACGAATATTATAAAGATTTGAGATTGATGACTAAATTGTTGACAATAAATTTTGTTGTTTTTATTTTATTGTTTATATTTTTTGTTTATATTTCTTTTATTAAATTAATTAAGTGAAATTAGCCTTTTGTACAGCAAATTTAAAATCGGTTTGCAACAATTTACAAATAAAAAAATAACAAATATTTAACAGTGAATATTTGACTCTCCAACTCGGTGTAAATTATTCTCAACAACATTAACTAAATCAAATATTTACTTCGTACTTATATTGCAGGAAAAAGTTTAGTAAATAAAAACAAACTATATTATAGTTTGGGTTTGATTTTTTTTAAATTCAATTTTAATTAAGTGACAGCCAAACAATTCTTCATACAAAACCTGTTGCATAAAGAAACAAACATATTAAAAGTAACAAAAGCTTTTTTATTGGCAGATATTAAAAGCTAAAACTCCATCTGCCTTTGTTTGTCTGAAACCATAAACTAAAGTTAATAAAACTAATAAAAATATAAGCTCATCAGCTAAAAAACAGCAACAATTCGATTAGTTATACTTTCTATTATCTATTAAAATGAATTAAGCTTGTGCAATGTTTTTAAGCTGTTGGAAACAATGAAAATTCCCACCTCAGCACAAAAAGTCTTGTCTATAAGCTGATTAAAGTTCATACAATGCAGCTGAGATTGATTAAAAAGCCCAAACCCAACCCCATTGGGATTAATCCCATACATATAACATAGACATAGTTGTGAAACATCAAAACCAAATTCACGGCCATAACGAAGATTAAAAGACAAAATCGACCTTTGGGTAGAAGAATGGTTTTGGTTTTGGCCATAAACCTTTGCTCGTCTCTTCTGTTGTCTGTAATTGCTTTTTACCTACCTATTGACAAAAACAAATATTCAACTTAACTGAACTATACTCAACTGAACTCTTGTCACATTAATCTCGATAATACAATTTAAGCGCCTTTAATGAGCTGCAGCTTAAGGGGTCAAAGGGCGACCGAAGGTTGTGGCAACTTCCAGACATTACACTAAAAACTAGCAACAACTACAAGTAAGAATGCTCAAGTAGAGCTGCTCGACTGTTAGATGCCGAGTACTAATTCAGTAAATAAAAAATTAGATTAAACATTTTTAAGAGGAGCATTTTAAAGAAAAGCTTAATCTTTTTATTTTGAATTTTTTTACAATATTTGCACACAAATAAACAACAACATAAAAGAATATAAATTTGATTTTTTTTTTTTTCAATGGTAATTTTTATTAAATTTTTATATATTCTAACAACAAGTATTCTGCCACCATTTGGCAGCATAATAAAAATTTGATGAACAATAGAAATATTTAATAAAAAAAATATATATTAAAAATTATGAAATTAAATTATTAAAAGATTTAAAGAACTATTTAAAAAAAAATGGATTCTTTCTGCACTCACAATTAAAAAATTTTGTATTTTTCTTTTAATCTTTCTACAATATTTTCCCAAAAAAAAATATAATAAACAGTAAAGAAAATATGCCAAATCTTAAACCTATAAATCTATTAAAATTGCAGAATGAAATATTGTCAGTTATTTTACTTGCTCAAAATTGAATAGTCTCTGATTTCCTTGACAGACGATATCACAAACTTATAAGCCTTTGTATGCTCGAGGTACTTGGCTATTAAAACCACAAAGCTGTAGAAGGCAACTTCAGCTTTACACGGCATTAAAAAGATTTGCCAAGCCAAGTTGATGGGGTTGACGAAAAGGGTTGCAAGTAAATTGCGCTTTTTATGACTTGTCAAAGTAGTAAGAGAAGTGGGAGAAATGGTGAGGAAGGAAAAGAAAGGGACAGAGTAAGGGATAGAGATGGGAAACTGCACTCAGCTCTCTCACAACTCACAACTCTGGGCATAAAGAGCAACCACATTTATTATTAATAACCGCAAAACTCAAACAACTTCAGTCAACGTCACTTACACGAGAAAGTGCATGCACCGGAGGCTATTTGCACAACAAACACCCACACTCACACACACACACACATACACACACTACACTAGTTAATGGGTTTTGGTTTAGACAGTGTGTGTGTTTGTGTGTGTGTTTGTATCCAGATATTAATCATCTCATATCACTCAAAATGACCAAAATTAATCATCAACTTGCTCTTTATGCTTCTTTCTACTTCGAATTGTTTCGGTTTTATCCCTATCTCGCTTCCTTTTGTTGTATCTATCTCTTTTATTCTCCATGGCCACTTTAAGTAGACAATTGCTTGTCTAATTAATATAATTATTCTATTTCTCCATTGTCAACTTTTAGTGTCCATGATTTTCTTCTTTGTTTTTAGTCTAAGCTGCTTTCCCTAATAATAATTGTCCTCCATTGTCACATTAATGTGCTTAAATTTGTATTTTTTTTAAAAAGACAAAATTGCATTCTTATTGTGTAGTTTATTAACAACTTTTTTCTTTTGCTGTTCACTTTTTTTTAAATCTTGTTTTTCATTGTCACACTATTTATTTAATTTTTTAAGTATATATTTTTTAAACTTCATTTTAAATGTTGTATTCAGTGCTTTAATTTTTTTGTGTTTCTTAAAGTTAAATAAATATATAAATAAATAGAATATAGTGACAAAACATTTTTTATATTTAAAATTAAAATTTTATTTGTAAGAAAAAAAGGTAATATTATTTAAATGTTTATTTATTAATCGTTAGGTATGGAAATAGAAATTACCTTCACTATCTTATTTTAAAATATTTATAATTATTTTAAGTATGTCATTTTATGTTTCTGAAGTTAACACTGCTTGGGATTATGTTGTACTTTCTTTATAATGCTATAAATCTTTATTTAACTGCATTTTTCATAAGTCATAATTCTTTATGGTCACATTAGATCAATATAATAATGCTCATAAGTGAATTTATTGCGCTTTAATGTTCGATTATCATTATCTATATCTCAATATCATTCTCTTTCTTTCTATTTATTACAGTCACTGCTGACACATGTGTCACGTCCCACGAAGAACACTTTGAACAAACTGGGCGTTTTTACAGTCTCCTCGTTCCACGCCTTCATCTGTGCCCGGTCGCCCTCATTGCTCAACAATCTGTTGGCTGGACGTGGGGCGACCAAGCGTCGTCCACCGATGCTATCTCGCTCCAACAGCGGCTCCAGTCGTCGTTCCATGCAGGTGAGTCATACTCTCTCTCTCTCTCTCTCTCTCTCTCTCTCTCATCACTCCAGCAGAACACGCGGCGTATGCGTAATAAAATTATATCAATTTTAAAACTCCGCTTTTATGATGCGACTGTCTCACACTTTTATGGCCCACTGTATGTGTACATGTACTGTGATGGAACAAATAATAGAAACGCTCTTTTTTTTTGTGTATTTAAAATTGCTTTGGAAAAAATAATTTTGTGTTAACTACATATTTTGTACTTAAGAAATTGCTTCAAATAGTCAAAAGTTACTCTAGTTTCTAGTATTTGCTCCAGCACTGTATTCGTGTGCGTGTGTTTGAAAAATTTAATTTCGTATTTAAGGCAGCGGAAAGGGCATTCATTAAAAGCCAAATTGAACGCTAACTACACTCAAAATGGCCAAATGTGTCGCCAGTCTCTAATGTATTTTTACCATATTTTATTTTGTTTTTTTTTTTCGTTTTGTATTCGTAAAGCTTTGGATAATTTAAATTTAATGGCCATCAAGAATTACAAAAACAAATTTATGAAGTACGAATATTTTTTGGTGGCACTGTCCACACTTCTTGCCATGTTACAAAACCATTAGGCAAATGACGCCCCGTCCCCGAAAATTCGCATAAATAGGGGAGAGAACGAGAAGAAGAGAGCGAGAAAGAGAAGGAAACTAATCCAAATTGTATAAATATTTGCATAAAATACGCTTGGTTTTTAATAGCTTGGTTTAAGCTGCACACAGTTCACAATTTATATACATATAAAATGTATCTCAAACTAAAAGCCAAAGCAGATTTTGCTTTTGATGTCTGTCCATCAATCAAACAGTCAGTCAGACAGTCAGTCGATCAGTCAGCCAAAAGCCAATGCAAATTGACGGTTTTTCGATTAAAATCAAAAATTACTATCGAAAATAAAATGAAATCAAATCCAATGCAGTACTCGTTATTTGCCTGGCTTAAAGTTTTATGCACTTTCATTAAGCATACGCAGCGTTATCCATAAGCTGGCATTGTCTCGCATTTAAAGCACTTGAATAAGCATTTAAAGCGCATTCAACTTTCAACTCCATTTTCCGTAATGGACTCTTAAAGTCAACTTGAAAACTGTTTGCTCTGTTATTTTTCAAATTGCTTAGTTCAGAAAGAAAATATAGAATTTGAAAAGTAGTATTTGGGCTATTTCATTTTCAGAAACTATTCATTGCCATTAAAACTACAAATTACACACTTTTCCCCGTCTTTCATAAAGGAATTAAAATTTATTTAAAAAATTCAAAGTTCTAATTTTCTAATTCTAATTTTCAGCAAAGCAAAATAATTTTAAATCCTATTAGTTAGGTGTGTTAGAGTTTTTAAACTTTATTTATTTTAAAACTTTTTAAGCCGTTATGCTGTTTTTTTTTATTTTGGTTATTTGATAAACTTCAATTAGAGTTGCCAATTTTTGCATATTTATAATGAAATTCATTTCATAAATTCAATTTGTTTCGATTATTGGCAAAGTAATCTTGTGCAATGCACTCGATATACACAGTCCACACACTACACTACACACACACTACACACGCACACACCGCACATTACAGTCAGTGCACAGAGGCGTGCACACTTCATTTCCAATTAAATTTGCCAACGTTGCACAATTGCAGTCGCACTTTGCAGTCGACGTCGACTTCGCAGTCAACGTCGTCAGTGAAGCCAAAAATATGCATCGTAAAAACAAGTGAATATAACATAAATACAAAATGTTTGTAACGCAAAATGAGACACGTCCGTTTTAAGGATATGTACAGTAATGGAGAAAATAATAGAAACGAGAAAAGTCATTTTGACCTTTCAAACAAATTTTCAATTTATTTACTAATTTATTTTATTCATTTATTTAATGTCATATTAGAGCAGTTCACTCACTAAAATTAAAAACTTAACATGATATTAAATTATTATGAACTATGTATGTGTAAATTTAAATTAAAACTGAAAGGTTAAAAAAAAACGAATAATAATTAAAAATGAACAAATCTGTTGATATTCAAAAACTTATTAAATTAATCAACATTTATTGCATGAATTTAAGGAAAACCCAGAAAAGTCCATTAAAATCAGAAAGTATTGGTAATACAAGTAGTAATTTTAGTAGGGTCAGACATTTCTCAAAAGGAAAAGAATTATAAAAAGATGCGCATTAATATAGAAACCCGTTGTTTTAATCTAAACCAGTGGTGTCCAAACTAACACAAAGTGAACGAAATGTTTTACTGCTTTTCACTGAAAAAATTAATTAAATACATACTTGAACTGTCGCTTCGTTACAGTTGGCGACCTAAAGAGAGCAAAGCATTAGTTGTAGTGTATGTAGCGCTGTACGATCTCTTCTCATTGAACGCAGCTTAACGACTGACATCAAGTTTAGCCGATCAAATGCTTCGCGAGAGAATGAAAAGCCGAACACACGTATCGTGCGAGCACAAGCCGCAGAGCGTGCTATTTATAGAACACACGTATTCTCTCTATCTCGCTCTCTGTATGTGTGTCGGCAGATTTATGAGTTCCTATCCCATTAGATTGGCTTTTGGCATTTCGGACATCACTGATCTAAAATAAAATTATTTTTTCAGAAGCAATAAAAAAGGCAAAAATTAATAACCTAAAGAAAAAAAAAAAAAAAAAAAAAAAAAAAAAAAAAAAAAAAAAAAAAAAAAAAGGAAAAAAAAAAAAAAAAAAAAGAAAAAAAAAAACCCACACAACACAACAACAAAAAAAAATTCAAATTTTTTAATAAAATTCAGAAGAATATTATCGTTTCTATTACTTTTTTCATCACGGTAAATGTATATGTATGTTTGCATGCTTATGTATGTATGTGTAAATGTGACTCTGAAAATGCAATGAATTTGAAAAATGTGCATTTGATTTGGTTTATATTTTGGCGCAGTCAACGTTCATGTATGTGTGTGTGTTGAGTGTGTGTGTGTGTGATGTGTAGCTTTTCATTTAGCCAGCATGTCAGCTGCAATGCAGCAGAAATTGCAATTGAAAATAAAATGGAATCAAATTAAAGGTGTCCGCATTGCCCGTGGCACACGCAACTGGCAATTATCCAGCGACCTGCTGGAAAACTCTCGCTGGAAAAACCCACCAAGTGAGGGAATAAAACAACAGCAAAATCTGAGAGAAAGAGCTTAAAAATCAATGGCTTTAAACCATTTTGGTCACGACGCATTTAATTGGCCAATAGAAGTGGATGCGAAGTCGACAATTGAATTAAGAGGCAACGAGACGACAACTGATAAATTGACTTGCCAACTCGGACTCTGTTGCCAACACTCGTTGTGTTGCCATTAACCAATCCCGTCCAAAAGTCCAAAGTTCATTAATCGATTGGTCAAAGCAGCAACAGCAACATCAAATTGCAATTGCAGGTGCTGCTGAGATTTAATTCCGTTTGATAAAGTTGTTGAAAGACAAGTAAATAAGTCGTGTCAATTGTCGTCTTTTTTGTCAACAATTTTTTCACCGATATTTTAAAAAATACTATTATTTTATAAAATGTATTAAAATGAAAATCAAGTGGAGAAATAAGCACTTTTTAATACTTGAAACATTTTTTCAGTCTCATAAAACTCAATAAAGCCAGATAAAAAGTAATGTAAATAACCTTTACTATTTCCAATTAATTTTGCAATACATTTTTTTTGGCTTCAAAAATACAAAAACATTTTTTTATACAGCTGAGTGTAAAGTTAATTAAATAATTCATAAAAATTAGCTCTTCTCTTGAGTTAATTCTAATTAATAATGCTGAGTGTAAAGTCAATTAAATAATTCATAAAAAGTAGCTATCAATGTTCTCTTGAGTTAATTCTAATAAATTTTTTAAATAAATAGTTTAAATATTTTAAAAATTCAAGAAAAAACTAATTCAACTTAGAAAAGATTATGTTTTGCTTAAAGGCGTGTCAATTAACTATGCATTTTTCTTAAACAATTTATAATCATTTTTTTATAAATAAAATATTTACCCTAAAAAGAACAAGAATTTAAAAATCAAGTTAAAAGAAATAAAGTGTTCAGTCTTACAGCAATTGCATAGCAGAGCCAAAAATTTAATTTATGAAATTCATTTTAAATTAAATAAATATTTTCAAGGCTTCTTTTATGGCTATCAGCGTATTTGATATCTAGCAAAACTTTTCTTATTTTTTTTTGCAACTCTTTGAATTTACAATTGAGGTGCAACTTAAAATAAGAATAAAATACAAATAAAAACGACAACTGGGACCCACAAAACTGAATTCATTTCATTTTTGTTGCTTTTCTTTTGGGTATTTGTGGCTTTTGCTTTTCCGCGTCTCAACATGAATAATAAGTTGACAGCCAAAAATGCTGGCATTAAATATATAATATTGATTCAGTGTGTGTGCGTGATGTAATACGTATATATGTATACATATATGTATTTACGTTTATATATTTATATGAGAAAGTCATGCTCGATTGTTATGCAATGCGAAGATTTCTTGCAGGCAGAGTCTGACGGATGTGCATGTAAATGTGGCAAGTCTTTCCCTCTCTCTCTCTCTCTCTCTCTTTTTGTCACTTGCTGCCAAACTAATTCAATTGTTGTGTCTGTGTCTATGTGTGCGTGTGTGTGTGTGTGTGTGTTGCACCTGTCTGTGGATTGCTGCCTCAGGCGACAAAGTTAGTCAGCCAGCAAAACCATCGACATCGACAACGACATCGACATCGACGATGGCTGCCAATACAAATACGAATACGAATACAAATGCAATTTGCAATTTGCAGCTGGCAACATGGCAACATGGCAACAAATGGCAAATGGCAGCTGGGCGACTGATTCGTTTAGCAACCCAACCAGTTGGCCAACTGCAGTTGGAGCTGCGTCTCGTTAACCAACACTGGCACACACGACACGATGATGGCCCGTTAAGCATTTTTAACTTAGTTTTCTTTCAACTCTCTCTCTCTCTCTCTCTCTCACTGCCTGAAAGGCTATAGTCGAGCTTCCGACGTTAGGATACCCTTTAATTATTTTAATAAATTTAAAACATTTTCTATTGCATGCTTTTAGGCACTTACATTGCTTCTTTCTCCCTGTTACAAACATTGCAACGAACAGAAAATACCCTTTTACTTATTTTTTAAGGAACGGGTATTAAAATACCAGTTCTTTATTTCAAGAATATTTCTCTATAATAATTATTTATATTTTTTTATTTTAAAACAAGTCTTTAAACTCATAATTTTCATCTGAAAATTATCAGAGATTTTAAGTTTTACAAAAAAATATAAAAGATTAAATATATTTAGTTATTCCAAAAGCAATTTGAATGCAGTCAATCAACATTTTTTCTTTTAAATTTAATATTTTTACTATTCACTAAATAACAATAATTAAAAATTTAATTTAATTAAAATAAATTTAAAAAAAAATATAAATACAGTAAGTTTGAACTGTGATCTAAAATATATCTGTTCGAAAGCAATTACTAATACTTAAAAAATAAAGTGTTTATTTTCCTGTAAATTTTATTATTATATTTTTAATTTTTATTTCAATTTCGGCAATAATAAAATGAAAAAATTCTACTACAGCAAACTTAAAAGGGCATTAAACGTTGACGTGCAAAATATATATTTCATTTTTTTCCTATCTGCGACTCTCACTCTCTATCTCTGTCTCTCTCATGACTGTCTGCTGCTGACGTTTTTCATTACATTTGCTCGAGTAGAAATGTGTTTTTTGTGCTATTTTTCAATTTTCACTTCCGTATGTGTGTATGTATAAGTATGTGTGTGTGTGTGTGAGCCAACAACAACCTTTAATGACACTGTCTGAGACTGTATCTGTATTTGTGTCTATATCTATCTACAGTGATGGAAATAATAATAGAAAAGATCAACTCTTTTACGTATTTGTAGTTTCATCATTTTTATCTAATACCTATTTCAAAATTTAACAAAACAATAGTATATATTGCATTTGAGCATTTCCAAAAACAGGTCCACGTCTCCCAAAAACGTAAAATTAATCAAAAACTCAAAACTTGCGAAATTTTCTTCCAAAAATGTCTTTAAGTTGTTTATTTAAACAATATACGCTAGAAGAAACTCAATAGGATGAACATATAGATTCTACATTGGAATAAATTTACTTTTTCTATAGTTTTGTGCATTTTCTTAAAAATTGACTTCCAAAATGGACCGTTTGTATTCTATCGATTACACTAAGATAGTAAGATTGTGGCATACACCATTTTAATATACAGAAATATATTCAAAGTTTAATCTAAAACAAGTTTTTCGAGCTTTTTTCGTTATATATAGAATACAATTTGCTGAAAACAATTTCTTGGAACAAACTATGTGGAAATCTTGTCACTTTCGCGATGTCGCGTTACAAATTACTCATTAAAACTTATAAAATAAATAAAATGATAGTATCATATCATATTTTATTATGGTTTAAGAGTATTTTCTTTCAAATTTCGCAGACTCTCTCATATGTCAAGATGAAGTCAAACATGACTTTCATTTTTCGTCGCGTTCGCGATGCATTGGTTTCTAAAAATAATTCGAAAACGACAAGTCTTCAAAGCTTGTCTTTTACAACAAAAGAAGTGTTGATAAAATGCATTAAACATGTGAGAAAACATTTTGAAAATGTCATCTTTAGCCATTTGTATTTTTATTTAAAGACCGATATACACATTAATAAATATTTTATTTGCAATGGAAAAATTACTCTAGTTTCTATTGTTATTGCCATCACTGTACATCTGTATCGATTTGTGTGTGTTTGCCTGTTTATCCAATCGAATTTTTGCTGCTGCCTTTTTCCAGATGAATTCACGTGACGAGCCGGAAAAAACCTTCAAAGTCGCCATGCCCGACAATGCTTACTCGACAGTTTATCTACGTGAGGCGATGTCTGTGGAGGAATTCCTTGCCAGCGCCTGCGCCCGTCGCTCCCTCAATCCCATGGAGCACTTTGTGCGCGTCAAGAAGCGACGTGACATGGAGGATCACAATTACTTTGTGCCACATCGCAACGATCTGATTGAAAATTATGTAAGTAACCACCCCACCCCACGTCTCGTCTCACCCCCTCACAGGGTAGACGTGCCAATGTTTCGATTGAACTTTGAACTTTTGTGGCACGTGTTTTGTTGTTTGCTCAAAAATTAAGGCCAAAATCAAGTTGCAAAAATCAAAAGGTGTGAAAAGGTTTGAAAGGATAGTTTGAATTTAATTTGACATTCTATATGACATTTTAAATGAATTATTGTCACATTTCAAATTGTTTTGTATTCAATTTTATTTTGTAATTAAATCAATATTTAATTACATTAGTACTCGTGTTAAATAAATAAAATTAAATAAATAGCAGAATTCAACTCTTAACTTTGCACTAATTAAAGAGAACTATTCAAATTTGAATAAATTACAAATGAAAATGTATAATAAAAGTTTACTATTGAAAGGCTTTAAAATTTCTATTTAAGCTTAGCATTTTATCAAACAGTAAATAATTTTCAGTTTGATCAATTTATTTTAAAGTATTTAATTAATATTTAGTATTGAAAGCATAATATTTATAATTATGGAAAATAAGCATTTTTAATGCGTAAAGATTAAAAGTTATTTAGTATTTATAATATTAATTTAATTTCCTTTCTTTTTTTATTGTCAATATTGTAAATTGGGTTTCATTACAGCATTTTCATTGGGCTTTTTAAATTAAAATATTCATGCTCAAATACTTAAAAAATGTGCTGAAACTAATGATTTATTAAAGAATTCAATAGTGAAAGCTAACTTAAATAGCTAGAATTATTTATTTATTTTTTTTAAATTTGAATATTTTTATAAGTGTTAAATGAAATCACTTAAATAGCTGGCAGTTTTTTTTATTGTGTGTATTTTCTTTTGTTTGGCTATTAGCAGAGAGATAAGTTGTCATTTAAGGCTGAGAGCAGCAGTTGCATCCACAAATTGTTGCCACTTAGCGGACGATTAGTCTGAGAATTTCGCCATTTCTCAATTCAGCACTTTTCCAACATTTTGCACCTTTTACTTCCTTTTACATTCCCCCTCTCACTCCCACTCCCCACCCCTCCGCTAAGTGCGTCAACAACACGGCAAATGGAACTCGGTAAAAAGTTGGAGCCGAACAACAAGCTGTAAATATTGCCAGGTCAAAAGTGCAGCTGCACCCTAAAAAAAAAAACGAACCCAAAACTTTTTGGCTGCTCAATAAATTGCGAATTAAAGCAACAACTTTCCGGGCCAGTAAAAAATAGAGTAGAAAAAGTGAGAAAATTTATTGAAACTCGCTGGGAAAAAAAGAGGGAAGAAAACTTCCTACTTCTGCGGCTTTTTGGCTAATTTGTTGGACCTTTGCACTTTGCAGCTACACAATCACGAGTTCGTCGAGGTCTGCATGAAAATACTGTACCAGGTGGAGCTGCAAAGGACAACATTGGAGCAAATGTGGGGATTCTCCGTGGAGGCCGAGCTGATCGAGAATGCGGAGCGGCAGGACGAGCTTTGTTGTTATGTCAGTCGCGTCGAGGACAAGAGCGTCGCCATGCACAATGGTGAGTAATTGATCAAATTGTGCTCGAATTTAGCAATTTATCATCCATTCATTTATTTGTCGACAATGTGTTTATAATGAGAAATTATAGCATTCTTAAAATGTAAAAATATTTGTACGAAGTGTGTGCCTAAATCGCAGTAAACAAAGATCAAGAAAATTTTACAGATTTGTCTGGAATATTCTAAAAATAAAAGACTATTTTATTATTGAATCTGTATTATTTACTAATTTTGATTTTTTTACTATGAACAGTCGATAGTTAAATCACAATTTGTGTTTTACTTTAAGCAAAAACATTAAACTACTGATTAGTTTGATTTTTTTTTAAGTTTTATTTTTTTTTGCTCAAAGTAAAGTATAACTTAAAATTAATCATTAATTTGTGAGCATATCTATAAAATTTAAAATTAATCATTAATTCAACATTTTTTTTAATAACACTTATAATGATTACGGTTCCTGGTAAAATTGAATTCATAAGTGAAATATAATGGTAATAAAATTCGAATATCATCTTTATAACTTAAATGCCTTAAAACGTTAAAAATATCCATTTAATTTACAACATTGTTATTCGATCAAATAAATTAGAGTTACCTTTTAACTTTATGATAAATATCAAAGGACAATTTTGGTAGCTTAGAACTTATATGATTTTTCTAAAATCGGTTGAGGGTCGCTGTTTTTTGAGCCTTTGTGTGTTGACTGAGCATTAATCAAGTTGCCACGCCCACAGTTCACATTTCAACTGCGCCCACAGCACTAGGCGTGAGTTTTTCCATGTTCTTTTTTATATGTATTTAAATGCTTTTCACTTTTATGTGAAAATCAAAGAGAGAGAGAGAGAGAGAGAGGGGAAGAGAAGCAGAAGGAACTTGAACAAACTGAGTTTGGTTGGCATGAAGTCGAGTCAAGTGACTTTGAAGATGGAGAAGGAATAGCTCCTCGGGGCACAGTTGCTCCTGTTCCTGTTCCTCCTATTCCTGTTTCATCTCTAGCTACTTCTTCTTCATAAAAACTCAACAGTCAGCGCTTGTAACCGAGTAGAGAGATCACGATGTTGATGATGATGAGCAGCACACTCAAAGGTCTGCCCTCTCTCACCCTCTTTATCCACCTCTCTCCCTCTCTCTCTCGGTAAATTGCACCTGTAATGGCAGCCACAGGGCCATATCTGCATGTCAAGTCCTTAAAGGGTTTTCGGGGCGTCATCTTAGCCTTTTTCCCTTCGCCTCCCGAGAGTCGGCTTCTTGTTGTTTTTCTATCACTTAAAATCAACTTAAGTTGGCATTTGCATGCAGCCCTCAGTTGGCAAAGGGAGCAGAGCAGAGTAAAAACGTAAAAGGAGGAAGAAATGAAGGACTTATCCTTAAGGACAACTCAAGTGCTTGTAGTCGAAATGCCAACGCTTTAAATTATGTCGCCTGATGTTGACAGTGCAGCTTGCAAAACTTCTACCTCTACCTGTTATGAAAAAAAATGAAGAAATGGCAAAAAAACAAGTGTTAAAGGCTATAGTCGAGCTTCCGACTTTAGAATACCCGTTACTTATTAAAATAAATTTTAAATATTTTTACTACCATTCTACTTGTCCAATCTTGTTGCCATTAAGTAGGATGATAGCTTTAATTCAAATAAATAAAAAAAAAAAAAAATATTAATAGATAATGTTAATTAATTAAAAATACGCAATATTGGTGGCTTTCATCTAACTATTACATACATTGCAACGAATACAATATACCCTTTTAGTTATTTTTTATGTAACGGGTATAACAACTGCAATGCTGCACTTGCAAAAGTGATGAACCTGAATGAAAATGTCACACGGCGGAAAACTCATTAAGCACGTTGAGTGCGAATGTGGCAACGACGACAACGAGAAGGAATCAAAAGTCCATGAAACAATGCACACCAAAAATCGCTGGCAAAAACTACAACTCAAACTCAAACTCAGAATGAGACTGAGACTGAGACATGAACTTAGCACACTTTTCTCTTTTCCACTCCTCCCAATTGTCTCTCCGTCATTTTTCCCGCTTAAGCTCTGCCACTGGCGGTCAGTTTATAATTTGCCATCACTTTTTTTTTTGTTTTTATTATTATTTCTCTTTTTTTGTTACTTTGTTTGCTGCCCTTTTTTTGAGGGGAGGGGTAGTTTAAAACTGCGTTAACAACTTTTTTTTGCTGGGTTGTTGAATTTAATGAGCAGCAAATAAAGTGAACCCCTCAAGTGGAAAGTGCCCAGACTTTGCTAATGACTTTCTATTCCGACATTAAATGCATTTGCATGCACTTTCATTATCTAATCTCTAATCGCAAGTGTGTGTGTAGTCAAAGTTCAATTAACTATTAAACATCAAAAAGAAAACAATTTAATATTCTTAAAATCTTTTTAAGCTGGTTTAACTTTTTATGCCTGTCTCACAAAACACAAAAATATATGTTGCAACATTTGCTAAAGTAAAAACTTAACGATTTAAATTGAATTAGTTTGTTACATTATAATTTATAATTAATTAAAAACAGCGGAAAATTTGTGGAAAGAATTTGTGGAAAAGTAAATAAATAAGAAATTTAAATTAATTAATTTAAAAATTAAATTAAAAAAGAGCTTAAGAGGTATATGAAACATTCATGAAAATGCAATTTTATGCTCAATAAGTTCAGTATGACAATGTTGCGTATACGCAATGTGGCGCAGGAAAAGTATCGATAACATTGTTTCGGTCTCTAATCGACTTGAAGAACAAACAAAAACCAGCAGCAATCAATGACAATAATAAAATACTTCTAGTACAAGGACAGCAAGCAAATATTCGCATTACGTATACGCAATATTTCTAACAATTGAATAGAAATACGTGTGTGTGCATAAATTAAGCTAAAGTCCAGTTAGTTGAAGTAACGAACTTAAAGTTGCCACACACAAACTCGACTTTGACTCGTACAATTGAGTTAAATGCCTATTAGTAAAGTATCTGCTAAGGACCGCAAAACAAAGCTGGCTAAAAGGCATTTGCACTGAAAGAGATAGATCGAGAGATCGAGAGAAGGACAAACAAAAACAGTTGCAACCACAAATGCAGCAGGAAATGAAAGTGCAACCTGCAAATGCAACTGCAACTGCAACTGATTTGAATTCAAATGGAAAATTGAAATGGAAATGGAAATTCAAATGCTGTGGCTTGCCACTTTTCTTGAGCTAATTGAAACCCCAAAAGTCTTATGGCCTAGACTCTTTAATGAAGGCAACGCAATTTGTAACGGGGCTTAAATCGAATGCATGCAACATGCAACATGCAACTCTCTCTCTCTCTCTCTCTCTCTCTCTTTCTGTCTGTCTTTGGTTGTTTGCTTGGCCTTTTCAAGTTAACAAACAGCTGAAGCTGTGCACAGTGGTCGGACTTGTATGGAGACGCGCGACAAAAATAGTTGTAAGTCTCCTGCAGATCAATAATTTGAGCTCTAAGCTATTAGCACTATTATTAAACTATTGTGAAAAAATTGGGCGTGGTTATATGCCCATACGCCCACACCACCCATTTATATATATAAATATTAAATAAAATTCGAGTATATCGTTTTTTTAAAGACTACTGAACAAATTGTAAAGAAAATATTTAAACGCATTTTAAAGAAAAATAAAATTAATTAGTCTTCAAATAAATTAAAAAGGAATTTGATTTAGGAATAGAAAGGCCTATACCAATTTTAATAACCAAAAGTAACTTTAGTTAAAACGAAAAATACAGAAATGACATTTAAAACACAAATAAACACTTACCACAAAATACAGACGGAATCAATTTTTGCACTCCGATGAACATACTGCTATGAAAAGGCTGTTAATGGCAGCTAATTTAGTTTTATTTGATTCTAAACATATGTATCTATGATCAACAAAAAATATGAAACTAGGGATCGGTGGGGAACACAACTAAAAGCTTAAGAGAAGTTAGAAATTGGAATCGAAAAACCCTCACAAATGACCTTTTGGTTTTTTTCAATTTTTTTGGACAACACACAACGATTTACAAATACTATAGTTCGTTAATTTAAATTCAACTTTATTTCTGTACGAACGATATCCATTTTTATTCAAAGTTATTGGCGTTTATTTTAAATACTTTTGTCTGTTGAAAGATTGCGCCTGCTCTCTACAAAATCACAAGGCACGGAATTGCCAATTGCATAGAGAGAATGGTCACACTAAAAAAATACTTTGGATTCAAATAGCCAATTTATTTATGAGATGAACGAAATTATTCAAATTGGTTTTTAGATTTTTGTCGCATGGGAACGACCACTGTGGTGTGGCAGAAAACTGAACTGAACTGAACTGAAAGCCCATCCATAATAATGATGGCCACAAGCTGCAGCAGCTGCTGCGTAAGTTGTGTGTGTGAGAGTGTGTGTGTGTGGCACATGCAACGCACACACACAGTGAAGTGTCTTGAAGAGAACAAGCGTGGCAAAGTATTTGGCAAACATGGCATAACAATTTGCTGCAGCCCAAAGAACAAAGCCGTTGACAGTCGAAAAAAAAATAAAATAAAAAATAGAAAGGAGAGGAGTAGCAAAGAGAAAGTGTGGGGCAGAGTGTGAGGGAGGAAGTGAGATAGAGAGAAGGTAGAGAGATAAAGCTGCAACCGCAAAATAAACAATATAAATACAAGTCGAGTTGATATTTGTCTAATGCATATGCTCGCAATACCCAAAGCCAAATAATCCCCCTTAGCAAACGTAACGAAACGTAAACGTAAACGTAACGTAACGAATTCCGAATCCAACTCCCCCCCACTACCACTTCTTGTCACTTCCAAAACAAAAATACAAAATTCTTGACTATAAGCTACCCGTTACTCAATTTAAATATCTATTTATTTTACCTGTGCATTTCAAACTCAAAGCGCACAAAAACTATTGCATACATTTAGGCGCCTGTGTTTTCTTGTCACTGAAAACAGTCATAACTATTTTTTAAATTATGTAATCTTGATGCGGTTATGAGGAATGCTTTATAATAAAATTAGAAAACGTTCCTTATGAAAGACAGTGTGCTGTAATTTTTTCTGATGATTGATAATAGGAAAATGTTTATTGTGAAACTAGAGATTTTTGAAAAACTTAGAAACTCAAAACTGCCATTACTTTTAATAATAATCCAATCATTTTGCAGTTTATTTAAATGTTTGAAAAAATATTTGAGAACCTTCGCTATCAACACTAATGTCTCTTAGTTCAAATAATATAGTAGAAAGTTTACAATCAAAAAGAGTGTGCTTTCCTAAAATCCGTGGGAGTGGTAACTGGTAAATAATTAAAAATCAAGTTGATTACCATACAAAGGTGTTTATTCAAGTAGAAAGTCTGCCATGTCATTGCCACAAATTGAGTATACCCTTGCAATGCAAAGGGATGACGGGTATCAGAAGAGAAAATCCATTTGAAATTTATAACAAATGCAAAAATTGTGTGTGCTGCAAGTTGTTGGTTCAAGGTGTGCACCGAGTCTGGCATAAACTACACAACTGTCGGGCAGATAACAACCCACTGAGAGAGACAGAGAGCGAGAGTGAGAGTGAGAGAGAGAAAGAGAGAGGGTGAGGGTGAGTTGCACATGTAATCTGTCGAAGTTGCTGCTAAAATAAAAAGAAACTGCAGCTGCAACAACAATGATAACGGCAACAAAACAAAATGAAGGCAAGCAGAAAACAAGCAGCAGATCTGGTCGAAATAAATGTACAAAATACACACACACACATAGATACACACGAAGACACACACACGTTAGAAAATGCTAACGAAAGACGCAAAACTGGCAACGTGGCGTATGAACAATGCAAAAAGCCACAATGCTGTTATTGTTTTATCACTGCCAAAGACATGGGCGCTTATCTCTCTGTCTCTCTATACATATGTATGTATATATGTGTATACGGCAAGATGTCGCTGCCTTCAACCACAATTGATGTTGTAGTTATATGGCCAGCTCCTTCTACTCTCTCTTCCTCTCTTTCCCACTACTACTACTACTCCCTTCTCCTTCTCTTCAGACAGAAGGAAAATAGAAGCTATCAACGTTAGACAACGCGCATCTTTTACGTCTCACTTGGCCAGCTTGCATTGTTTGTTCTACAACTATAGACAAAGATAGTTCTATATGAGCAGATATATATTAATTATAACGATTACACGCAGAGAAAAACGAGAATTGCAATCGAGTACAGAATTTACATTAAATACAGATTTAAAATTAAAACTGTCCTATTAGATGTAAATAAAAAAACTTGTTTAAACTAAATATTTATATAAAAAATTAAAGTTGGGCAATAATTTTATTTTTTCTTTGAATTTGAATTTTAAAATATAAATATGTATATAATATATATATATTCATATTATTCATATTAATGAAAACTTAATCAAAACATTTTTAGTAAATTAAGTGTAGTATTTCACAAATGTTGAGGTTACTTTTTTCAATTATTAAAATTAAATCGATTGATTTAGGATAAATTAAATAGAAAATATACCTATAAAAATGTCATAAAATATTTTCTCTATGTACTGCTATCATAATAGGTATACAAGATTAACTGTAACTTATACTCTTCTCTTTGTTGGTTTCAATTTCCATTGCAGGCATTATCAAAGGAGACGAAATAATGGTCATCAATGGTGCGATTGTATCTGATCTAGATATGATGTACTTGGAGAGTGTTCTGCAGGAGGAGCAATCCCTAAGCATGATGATGCGGTAAGTCTGCTGTCTCTCTCTCTCTCTCTCTCTCTCTCTGTCCCTCTCTTTCCCTCTTCCTCTGCCATTGTCAGTGCTGTCGCAATCGTTTTTGCAACTATCGCACGTTCAGCAAACATCTGTTGACTTGAATGCAGAAATGGCAGCTAAGTGCGACCATTTGCAGCTTTCTACCTACCTCCCTCTCTTTCTCTTCACTCTCTATCTCCCTCTATTGCTGCCTTCATTCATTCAACGCATTTCTATTTCTATTGACAATTTACATTGCACGTCTTGCATACGGTTTGCATTGTTTAAACCAGCTATGCCGATTAATTAACTATTTTAGTCATTGTTTAAACGCACAATGCGATTTATCGTCATTTTCGTGCCTCAGTTGATCAGCTACAATAACAATAACAAAACCAACAATTGTCACGTTGTGCATTGTTCACAAATGAATCTCACATATTTAAGAAAACTTAAAATAACAAAATATGCTCAGAAACTAAACTCAAATTTATCTTTTTAAAAAAAAAGTGTAATCTGTAAAGCATTTATTTTAAAACTTTCTTGTACCTCTTTAAAAAAAAGCGGAAGTGTTGTCTTACAATTTATTTACAATAATAACATATGCAGTTACCAAATTAAAGATAGTTAAGTTTAAGACAAATTTTTTAATATTTTTTTAAGTTAAAAATTGTAACCAAAGCTGAACACCTCAAATATGCTTTATTTGATTCTTCAATTATATTTTTAATTTTTTTTTTTAATTTTCTAAATGATCTATTAAACGTAACTAAAATACTTAAATGCTTAAATAGTTAAACTCTTCAGTGAGTGTAAATTCAAAAAAGTTTATGTACATAGTTTCCAATGTGTTTACAAAAATACCAAATAATCTCACCATGCGTATACTTAATATGCTGACCATCTCCTTTAACTTAGCTCCTTTATTTCGCCTCTAGGGACAGCTGTCAGTCTATAAGTCTCATTATCAAACAAGTTCCTAATATTAATCCCACCATATGCTCTGTTTAACCTCACTCAATTCTGGCATCAATACGAGCTATAAAAAAATAAACAACTTTTTTTCCCAACATTAAAAACGGACTATTTCAAGATGCTCAATAATTTCTCTTCCCTCTTTTGATATTTGACGCAATGCAAAACCACTTTTATTAATTAAAAAAAAGAAGAGAGTTAGCCCATGCCTATAGACCACACCCTCCGCCCTTAAGCTAAACTAAGTTTCAACTTTTGAAATGTTGCGGAAAAGAACCCAAAAAAAAACAACGGAAACTGTTAAAATCACACACTCACACATAAATTGTTGTGCCACATATAAAAAATGAGAAAATGTAGCACGAAAAATAACAACGACCAACAATTTGCCAGACTTGAATATATTTTGCTTTTGATTTAATTTTGATACGTCTTAAGTTTACAAAACACACTGAAAAACTTTTTGTGATTAAAAAATTATAAATTATAAAATAAAATTAAAGTTAAGTTTAATTTCATGCATCAAAAATAATGAGAACAATTTATTTGTTATTAAACTAGTCTTTGAAAATTAGTATTTATTTTAATTTTTCTGTTTTTAATAAGTGATATTTTTATATTTAGATTTATAGAGCGCACCTTTCAATTGAGTAATGGATATCTTATAGTCGGGCACGCTAATAAAGTGTATTTACTTGTTTTCTCATTTTTCTATTTTTCTCGACAAAAATCAAAAACACACTGCGAATTTAAACACGTCAAACAGGGCGAGAGAAGGGGATGGTAAATTAAAGGGTTGGGCACTTGTTCCGTTTGGACAACCCTCTTCTCTGGTCCGAATCCGAATCCAAATCCAAAAACCTGGCACAGCATTTTGATAGCCTAATTAGCTGCTCTTTATGGCCGCCGCATTGGCTTTTGTGCTAAGCGTTTGTTGTGTTGGCGAGGCAACAACAAAACTGTTAACCATTCCCCTAACAACTTACCCCCTTTATTTAGTACTCGACAAATGCCATTCAAATCAGAGCGGCATTTTTCCGCATCTTTTGCCACTGACACAGAAAAAGGTCAGGTTCCATTCCATTCCCAGGTGAAAAATTCAAACCTCAAAAAATCTAATAAAATTTATTCTAAGTTGTTAAGCAGCGATAAAGTTGCTTCAAACATGTTTTCACTGTTTATAATTATTTATTTATTTTTTTTTTATATTGCAGCTCATCGCGCACTGAGCCGCCAGATCTAGTGGGCATCATGCGTGTCACGGACGACATGATTGACTCCCTGGTGTGCCCCCCGCCGCCCACAGATCCGCCAGTGATGAGCGAGGAGATGATAACTGGACTGATTGTCCCAGCGCCCGGTTGGAGTAAGTACACTATCTAGTGATGTAAAATATGTATAAATAAATATACAGCTCGATTTTTGTGAAGCAACTTTCCAGTACTTTAACTCAATCATTTTTTGAGTATCAATTGTGTTAAATAAATTGATTTTCGTGTGAAATTGGCAACTCACTAAAATTTACTTAGTTTAACGTAGTTCATTTGCAGAATTAAGTTCAGTTAATATTGACATGAGTATTGGATAAAATGTTGAAACTTAATATTTAAAATTTTCGGAAAAAAAAACATTTAAATGAATTTAATTTTCTAAAATTCCGAGGGAGAATAACTGAAAAATCTATATTTTTAGCCAAAAAATTATTTGAATGAAATTAATTTAATTTGAATGCCAAAAAAGTTTTACAAAAACAAATAACCTAAAATGAAACGATTTTGCAATTTTTCATCATTTTTTTTTTTTAATTTTTTTAAACTTTACAGTTTGTTGTTTTTGTTTCAATAAAGAACCAAAAATATTTGTATTAAAATACTTTATTTTTAGAAGAAAAACATTAAATATTCCATAGAAAAATATGTGGTTTTCCAAATAAGATGATTTGTCTATTTTTGAACGGTTTTGGATATGGACTCATGTTTAAATGGTCTAAAACTAAGAATTTTATCTCAAAACTAAAAGTAAACTAAAAACTAATGTTAGAAAAAATTGTTGTTGATCATAACCACTAAATAAAAGTATTTTTTAAGCGGTTTGGCCTCAACGAGAGAAACTAAAACTGTGCGAGGAATTTACCGAGTTTTCTTCTACTTTTTTTAAATTTTTTTTTTTTTGGATTTTTGAACAACGTTTTAAAAGCCGCAACAGCACATTCATCTCCGGCTACGAACAAACTAATCACAGCCAGAGACTTTTACCTGTTCTAGTTGTTGTTGTTGTTGTTGTGGTAAAGGTGCGGTTTCTGTGTGTATGTGTGTGTGTGCATGCGTGTGTGTGTGTGCAAAGCGGAAACGTGGAGCGCATTTCCGGGACGCGGGCGCTGCCAGCGAGAATTTGTAAAGTTCATTAAAGTAATTTATATTTTTCGTTTAATGCATGTTGCAAGTGCTTCTACAACATGCAACGAGCAGCAGCAACAACAATTACATCAATAAGTAGCGTGCTAACAGAGAGAGAGAGAGAGAGAGTGAGAGAGAGAACGGCAGACAGAGACGGCTGATGAGATGAGATGAGGTTTTTGTGGCACGATTTTCTCCCCGTTGCCTTTGGTTTCGGTCTCGTTGTGCAACAACAACAGCAGCAACAACAGCAGCAACAACAGCAACAACAGCAACAACAACTGCATAATTACAGGATTACAAACTGCACCCACACACATACACATATTCGCACACACTCATACACACACACACACACACACACATGCTGCACTGCACTCAAAAAGCCGAAGTGGCTAAGAACACAAAACAATTAAAAACCAACAAACGCAGAAAACAACAACTACAACAACAACGACAACAACTGATATATATAGTTGTTTATGTGTGTGTGTGTGTATTTTATGCACAAAACGAAACTTTTTTATGCGCCAAACAATTAAAAGGCACAACAAACTAAAAAAGAATTAAAATAAAATTGTACATGCAACAAACATGAAACGGATAAAACCAACTAAAAGATGCCCTGTAAACTTTTTAACTTTTTTTAAACTTCAGTTTTAAGCTCAAAATGATTGTTCACTTATTTAACATGTTGATTAAAAATCTGCTTTAACTTTTTCACAATTTATTTTAAATTTAAAGAACAAGCAAAAAAAAAACGTTTTTTTTCTAAGAAAATTTTAAAAATCTGTGAAACACAAACAACAAATGCCTTAAATTTATTTAAATTTTATGTATGCTGTTTTAAGTTTATTAAAATATAGTTGAATATTGCTCAAAAGTTTATCTCAAGAATGCAGCGTTCAATAAATTGTTTAAAATAGTTCCTTTGAATTTTGAATTTTAATTTTGGAGTTTTTATTGCCACTAAATATGTTTATTATTGTGATTTTTTTAAGCAAAAAATAATATTGACAAAATTTTTTATAGAACTTAAACACCCTTTATGCACAAATGGCAGCACAGGCTATATACAAAATACTGAAAGAACAAAATAAAGTAGGAAATGTAGCAAAAATTAAACGACTCGCATGCAACTGGCACACGTATTGGTTGCAAGTGTGTGTGTGGATGTGTGTATACCCCATAATGACACACACACACACACTTACATATACAAAGACTCTCTGATTCCTGATGAACGGACATTTGTGGCATATGGGTTATGGATATGACGGCATATGCACGAAAAAGCGTTTGCCATTCAAAATGAATGAGGGATAAGCATAGGAAAGGAGTAAAAAGGGAAACCAGAGGATTGTGGGAGTAGAGCACTTGATACAGCAGAAAAAAAGTGGATTACATTTCACTTTGGCAATTCAAGAGAGAACGAAGCAGCTCGAGTTCTGTTCTGGGCCATGTTGAAGCACTTTTAGCTTATTAAATGCGCAATTAAGTGAAATATTCCAAAGAAGATGCAAAGTAAAAGAGAAGAAGGCAAGAGAACCGAAGAGTTGCTGAACTCTCATGTGAAGTCTCTCTTGTGCTGGTCAATCTCATAACTCGTAACTGAGCTCATTTAAAAGTGCCCCAAAAAAATTTAATTATCATATATAATCGTATAACAAAAGGCTAAAAGCAAAGTACAATTTACGAGTATTTCACTTGAAAGCCAGTCCGAAAAATGATTAAAATTACAACTATATAATCAGTTATTATGCTCATGACTTGATATAAATTATATTAAGCTTAAAATATATTAAAAGTACTTATTTCTTTGAATTTTCCATAAAAATCACCAAAAATTTTCCCTATTATATATTGTGTATATTGGCACGTTTCATTACATTTTATGCTATTTGTTTTTATACAATTCAAATCATTTTGTAGGGCCATCATGACGTATGCGTAATAAACTTGATATTTTTTGTCGAGTGTTCCTAGTTATGCAATATTCCCCAAGCTTATTTTGCCCTTTGAATGTTATTTAATATACGTGCAAAATTATATTTTAAAACAAAATCTGTGTTTTTCGTTATCTAAAATAATTGATTTTTTATGTGTATTTTAAGTCATAGAATAACTCTGATATTCAAAACTTGAACATAATTTAATTTAGAAATAGTGTAACAAAATCTTACTTTCAATTCGTTGATAGACAAGATAGGCACCCTAGAAATGTGAGCATTTAATTGTGTCCATTATATGTCCAAATGCAATCGATGCCTTTAACAGCCTCACGTTTGCAGTTCTCTCTCTCTATCTCTATCTCTATCTCTCTCTTTGTCTCTTTCTCCTATCTCGTTGCACGTATCATAAACTGAAATGCCCTGTTTTCTCCTCTCCTTCGTACTGGGCATCATCATAGTTTACATAAAGCCACTAAAACTGCACAAAATTTAGGTTGGCACGTTTTCAACCTGAACAACGAACAACAAACAACCAACAATCGACAGCAACTACAAATGGCAAACAAAGTCTATAAGTTATTAGCCTAGTCAGTTGTTGTTACTGTTGTTGTTGTAATTTTCAGTGGGATTCTTGTTGTTGTTGTCTGGCACTTGCAAAAGGACTACGTGCAATTTGTAAGAGGACCGCAAGTTGAAATTTATAAGGCGGCAATTTCAATATCTTACACACACACACACACTGTGGTGTCAAATTTGAAGACAAAATGTTCATAAAATTTGTTGTAACCAATTTGCATGCGAAGAAGAGCACAACAAGCGGGGGGAAGACAGAGAGAGAGAGAGAGAGTCTAAGTCAAAAGAGGGCAGCACATAGAGTTTCTGGCATTCAAGGACATGGTTGCTTAAACGTTTCTTTTGCGCTGCCAAAAAAAAAACTACTGCTATATAAACTGGCCAAAAAACACACACATGTATAAATATATATATATATATATATACATACAGTCATACACTTATGCTTACATCTGTATACAAGCCCATGTATGGCTCATAAATTTGTTTTCTCTGCTGTTTTTTTTTTTTTTTTTTTTGTAAAATCTTTGCTCTGTGTTCGCGAGTGTGTGTGTGTGTGTGTGTGTGTGTGTGTGTGTGTGTGTGTGGTGTGTGTGTGGATTCTCTTTCCACTCCCCCTGGTCCCGTTTTGGCCACATTTCCTCGTTGCCTCGTTGAGCGTTGCGAACGGACGTTGTGGCAAACACATCGCAGCAATAATCATTACAGCTTGTTGTGGCTGCTGCTGTTGTTGTTGTTGTTGTGTGTTTTATGTCCTTGTTGTTGTTGTTCTTATTACGTTCAGCTTGGTGAGCCATCGTTGTTTTTGTTTCAGCTACTGTTTTTGTGCTCTTTTTATTATACCCTGTGCACAGTGAAAATGACTTAAAAACGAAATGGCTGAAGGCATCTGGTTCCCTATGAAACTCACACAGTTAGTCCTGAAATTATTTAGACAATATGCAAAAATTCACTTATTTAACTAAAAAAGAAATATACAATTTTTTTTTTTGGCATTTCGATTATTTTTATAGTTGCCAATAAATTCTTATATCAAGTTAAAAAAAATAGAAAAAATCTATCCCTTAAGCTAAAATATTTTTAAGAATTAAATTAAAAATAAACATGCACAAATTTTTAGTTTGTTAAACATTAATAATTGGTTTCTATAATACTATAGTATATTAAATATAAAATAATAAATAAAGTTGAAGTTTTTTGACAGTGTCGAAGAAATCTTAGTTCTTTGTTTTGATGTTTTTAAAATACAAATAAAAATTTTAATTTTTTGAATACCCCACATTAAAATTCTTTAATATTTTCATATCTCAATACTTGACTTTGCATTTTTTTTCAATCATTAAAAAATTTTTTATTCAAAAGTTCAATATTATTTTTTATTTGACTGCTGTTAATTGTATATTTAACATTTCTTATTTATAAGTGCTTATTAGTGTTGCATTTAAAGCCACATTTTCTTCAATTCAAATAAGAAATTAATTGTAGCAATTTTGATTTAAATCCCTAGCTTTGTGTACCTCAGCGCAATTCTAGAGTATCTGATAGTCGAGCAGCGCTTTTACTTTGTGCTCGTTTCTCGAGTTATTGTTGTTGTTGTTTTTGTAGCAACATTTGTGCAAGTATTAAATTCCGGCTGCCTTTTTTTATTGCGCAAACATGGAATTTAAAATTAACAAACAAGCTGCAGCAACAGCAACAACAATAAAAACAATAAAAACAAAAAACAACAAAAATAACAGTCTTAATCGAACTTTAAAAGTGGCCAAAAAAGCAGAACAACAAAACAAAACAAAACATAATAAGAACGAAGCCCAATGGCAACTAATTATGAGTAGCAAAAAAAACTAATAATAACAATAATTATAACAATAATAATGATAATAAAAACATGACTAACTGTTGTTATCTTTAACTCATTCTCTCTCTTTTCCTCTTTCTCTATCTCTTTACAGATGGCACTGGCAAGGATTTGTATTCGCCGGAGGCGGAAAGTTCGCCGGCTCCGTCATTTGTGGATCCCACGGTGGCGCAATTGTCTGTGGGCATTGTGGGCGGCGTCTCCGGACTGGGCGTGGCAAAGCCAACATCGCGTACGAGCAGCTTTGAAATTGAGAATCTGCTCAAGACCGCGGAGCAAGTAAGTTTCCTTCTCCCCCTCGAACTCTTTTGTCCACCTTTTGTCTCTCTGTCCTTTTCACATCTCTTTGGCGAGAGTATATACACTTGGAGAAAAATTGAATATTAAATAGAACTCACTATTAACAATAGTCGTATTTGATTTAATCATAATATAGTAGTTTAAAATAGAAAACTTATTTACATAACATTTTTTTAATTATTAAATTATTTTTCATTTATTTAAATATTATAAAAAAAATATAAAAAAATAAAAACCAAAGTAAAAAATACTTCAAATTAAATTTTGAAAATTTGCGAACTTACTTAAATTAATAAAATTATTTTTTCTAATTAATATGAATAAAGTAAAATCAAAGTAAAAAAGTTTTATATTTTGGGTAAAAAAATTAAAATCATAAATAATGATTACTTGTGAGTTTTAATTGTTCGCTCAAGATTAATCATTATCATTAAAGTAAATCCTCAAAAATCTTTAAATAATTATTACCATGTAATTTTTGTAATATAAATCATAACAAATACGGTCCCTGTAAACAACAAGTCAAATTAAATATTCGCTAAAATAATTAATTTGTTAATGGTTTTTTTTCGTCAACTTTTAAGCAGCTATTTTTGTATTTTATTAAAATATTTTTAAAAATGTTTAAATCAAATATTTGTCACATTTAAATTGAAAATTGCATATTAAAATTGCCGATTATTTTTTTTCTGGGTGTATATTTAATATAAACATGACCAAGAAGAAACAAAAACGCAAACACGTTAAACCAGTCCTTCCCCTGCCCCACACATACCCTTAAACTGTTAAATCCCGTTGCCAAAAAAAAAAAAAAGAAAAAAAAAAAAAAACAAATTCAAGAAGAAGAAGAACACATTCAAGTTAAGAACGGAACTTGGCACTTGGCTGGGCTCCGGCTAAAGTCAGTTCCAATTGCTTTGAACTCGCTGAGCGGAAACGGAAACTATTAAAACGAGCGCCAAACACGAAAACTGAGCATAAGGGAGGAAGGGGTGCTACATAGGGGTAGACAGGAGGGTAGAAGGGGTGATTGGGGGGATGGGATGTGGTGCACTTGTGATTGAAATGCGCACAAATTGAAATTTGCCAGAGAACGGTGAGAGAAACGTCTGTTTCTTACAAGTGGATTAGTGGTTTGCAGTGGGTTAAGATGGGAGGATTTCCAGGTGCCTGTCAAGATGTTGGCATAGGGTCTGAAAATGTTTACCAAAGTGCTGATATCCATATTGTATCGAAAGAGAGAAAAAACATATTTAAGTGAAAAAAAGTGACTAATGCTTAAGTAAGGAGGTTTAAATTTTAAAGGATGTTAGCAAATGTTGAGCAATTTAACTAATTAAATTGAATATTTGTTTATTGCTTAAATTAAAATATATTAGTTTAAAAGTGCTAATAAAAAAAATGTTATCCAAAATCGTTTAATCCTTAAGACACTTAACTTTTTGTGAGCAATTTTGATCTGACATTCAAATTTTCTCAAAGTTATTAAATTTGTTTTTAGAATTGCAAAGAAGGGCATAAAATAAATAAGTTTTTTGACTATATAAATTACACTTTTCTATTTATATAACTGATATAATTGATGTCTTGACTGATTCCCTGTTTATCGCACAGTCCAAACGGTTAGAGCTAGAAGGCTTAATTATTCATTTTGTTGAAATTTGATGTATTTTCTATAAGATGCGATATTTCTTTTGCTGTTATCCATCCCTGGTTGCAACTCGAAAGTGGTTTTTGAAGCTATGGGTGGTAAATTTGGCCTATTGGGTCTTGTTGTTTTTTTGCTGCAAGAGTCACCAAACAATAAACGTCACAAAAGTAGAAATGGGCTGGCATAAAAATATCAAGGATATACAATAAAAACAACAAAAAAAAAGTAAAGAAGACAGGCAGACATAGAGCAGAGGAAGAATGAAGTGACAGAGACAGAGACAGAGACAAGAAAGAAAGGCAAAGATGCCACAGAATGCACTTTGTTTTCTGGATATGCTTTACCCAAGTGTACTCGAAACTGGCAGAAACCCACTTCATTTAATGATACTTGAACACTGGTGACACACAAACACACTGAAGGCCTGACGCACACACACACACACACACACACATGGCTAGACAGGGCGTTACATAAGAATCCTTTTAATTCAAGTTGACATTTCGCACACACACACACACACACAAGAGCGCCAAGCTAAATTCAAGAATATTTCAAATTTTTCATCTTTGGGCAGCAGTTGCAACAACAATGTTGGCACTCAGCAGCTGGCCAGCTCACCTGGCCAAGTCCACCCCCTCTACCTCCCTCTTTAACCCCTCCTCTCTTTTAACGCCCCATTTTTAAGCCTTGGTTCTTTGTTGGTTTTGGGTCGTCGTCGGTGTCGCCGCTTATGCAAATCAGCGACGTTGCAACAAGAAAGAAATGCAGAACAATAAAACAGTTAAAAGTAGACAAGAACAAGCTGCACAACAACAACAACAACAACAAACGACAAGCGACAAGACAGACGAGCTGCACGACTTTAAGATGCCCAGTACACAAGTCAATTTAATCAAAATAAGTGCAACTAAAAATTTAAAAAAAAATCAAAAATTAATTACAGACAAGACAAGAAGGTTTTTTCTCGGTACGACGAAGTTTTAATATCTTTTTAGAGCAGAGGTATCCAAACTCACACAATCAAATATTGAAACATTTTACTGCTTTACACTGAAAAAATGAAATGAAAGCAGATTCAAACTGTCGCATTGTTACAGTAGAGAGAGAGCAAAGCATTAGTTGCAGTGTATGATAAAAGTCAAACGCTGTAGGATCTCTTCTCATTGAGCGCAGCACAGCGACTGACATCAGATGCTGCGTGAGAGAATAAAAAGCCGAACACACGCGTCGTGAGAGCACAAACCACTGAGCGTGCTATTTATAGAACACGCGCATTCTCTCTCTCTGTATGGCTGCGACGCCTGCAGAATGAAGAGCTCCTATCCCATGGGATAGGCTTTTAAACTGCCATATGAACGAAAATTAAAAAAAAATTAGAAAATAATAATAAAAATAGATAAAAAAAAGCAATATGTTTGACTGTGACTGACTCTGATAGTCTTTGAGTTATAGACGTTTATATAAACCGACGGATACGGTCACAGACCCATAAAACAATGTTCACTTTGGGCACTGGGCTAGCGACAAGAAACGAGACAAGAGTAAGAGCGAGAGGGAGAGAGACGGTAAGATGAGGAAAAAAAGAAAGAGGGAGAGAAATAATAATACTCAAAGTGCAACTGCATAAAAGTGAAATGCCTTTCACAATGCCAACACGAACAAGAACAAGAACAAGAACAATTCAACTGAATGTTGCACGAACAATGACAACGACAACTGAAATTTCATGAGATTCTACTTGCCACACTCGTGACACAGTCAGAGAAAGACACAGAGCGAGAGCGAGAGAGAGAGGGAGAGTGGGAAACAATGAGAAAGCGTGAGCAAGAAACAGAGACAGAGACGACCCGACAATCGTGACTAAAAAATGTCAGTTACAATATGCATAAATATTGTATATATCGAAGTAGTAAAATCAAAATGATAATACCCATTATAATTGGCTCAACTTTGTCAGTGTCCGACAGATGGCGCCAGCAACAGATAAATGTTTGAAAATAACAAACAAGTTGACAAGTTTTACTGCCAACAATAGACGCAAGTTAAGTAATAGAAATTCAGTTGCTATTAGGCTACCAAGCAATAGAGGGCGCCAGCTTAGAAATGGAGAAATTTAAAGTCTTGTTTATTATAAATGCCAACAATAAAAAAGTGCTGCATTTTTAATGATAAATTTACAGAGCAGTAGAAATTTATAAACTGAAATTAGCTATTTTTTATTTAGGAACTCCCCCCCCTCCCCAAAAAAAAAAAAAAAAAAAAAAACCCCAAACCCCAAATCCCCCCCAATTTTTTTAGTCCTGGAAGTTCGACTGTAATTATTTAGGAAAACATTTAAGGTTAAGGATTTATAGCTAATCTATTTAATAGGATATTCGTTGTTCAAATATTAGTTGAAACCATACCTTAAAACCTAATCTCCATATAAAATACATACAACAGCAATTTAACATAATTTCGGTATACATTTATTCTAACCGCGCACTTAAGCCAACCAACTACAGGTGGCGCCACTAAGCATCACTAAAGCCAACAAAAGCTGCAAAAAGCTGAAAAAAGGCAGTGTTGAAATTGATGTACATATATTTATTGTAAATTTTTGTGTAATGTAAATTTGCATAGGTATTGCAATTTACAATATAGACATACAGCATACACACTTTCAAGTTGAAGTTTAGCAGCAACAGAGGGCGCCAGCTAAAGTGCAATTTTCGTTGTTGAATTTCAATTGAGTTTTTCGAAAAGAAGATATCAAATACCACAAAGAGGGAGTGGGGATGGAGGAAGGGGATGAAGAGGAGGGATTTACAGCTAAGCCTTTCGGCACGGTTGGAGGGGGATTCGGGTGAAAGGATGAAGGGATGAGGGGGTAAAGGGCAGTGTAGGAAAAGTGTTCGCATTCGCATCACTGTCAAGCACAGTGTTGGCTTTCTCCGTCTCTTTCTCTGTCTCCCTCTCTCTCTCTCTTGCTCGCTCTTGCTGTGTTGATTTAAACTCTGACCTTTTGCAAATTGCACAGCACTCACACACACACACACACACACACTTACAAAGAGAAGGAGAAGCGAAAGCAGAAGCTGACAAAAAAAGAGGCGCATAAAAATATTTGTTTAGGCATTTACAATGTAAATTCGTTCAATATTTTGTGGGCCAAAGGGTCGGGTCAAGGGTCAAGGGTCAAGGGGCGTGCCAAGTCAATTTATGTGAGCTCAACGGTCAACGCGTCATTTAACACTTTTCTGGCTAAGAAACAAACAACCAAGTTAAGTTCAAGAAGATTTCAAAAGAAGAAAATCTTAATAAAACCTTTAAAATTTTAAAGCACATAAATCGATTCTTGCATACGTTTTTTTTTTAGTTACGTTTAACCCATAGCTTGTAAATTTCGATAAGAATTACTTATCAAATAAATTATAAATTATAAATTTAACTAATTGCAATATTTGAAAAAGTCAAGAAAAACTAAGTTAAACGATCAAATATGAAAAGAGCTCAAGCCATGGTGCTAGTGACATAAGAAGGGCTGAAGAATCGGGTTGAGTATGTTTGTGTGTGTGTATGTGTTGTGTTTGCGTACATAAATACACACACACACACACACACTACACTCTATGTCAAGCGTCAAGCGTCAACTGTCAGTGCCAAATGTGCTTGTAACCGCACACAAACAACAACAGCAACAACAACAACGACAACTATCACAAAACGACACACCCTGCTGCCCCCTCCCCCTTTGACACCCTGTAAGTTGGACTTACGACAAGGACGTGACAGTCATTTAGAACCCACAGCCCGATGTCGTCGTCGTCGTCGTCTGTTTAAAGTGGCCGCCGCGAGAGTTTCCACATTTTCCACACAGTTTCCCAGCCAGCACCCAAAAAAAAAAAAAGACAAGAAAAACACACCAGCCTGCCCCACCCCCCCATTTTTAGAGCCCAGTAAAACTCTATCTCTGTCTCTAACTATCTCTGTCATGCTAACTTCATTTTCGTTGTTTTATTGTCATTTATTTTTGGTGTCTCGTTTTTTGTGGTCGCCTTCGTCTTTCGTTTCGTTTGTTTCGTTTCACGATCCTCATCATGCAACTACAACAACAACAACAACAACAACAACAACAATACAATAAACACAACAACAACAACAACAACAATAACACAAACAACCAACCAACCAACCAAAACGAACCCTGAACCTGTTAAGGTTACCGGATTTTGTCGTTCACCTCAGGAAACGCGCAAATCGAGCCCCACGGGCTCCATCACATCGTCGGTCTCGACCACAGCTCTGACACCGTCACGCCAACTGACCGACGCCGAGAAGCTGCGCAAAGTCATCATGGAGCTGGTGGACACTGAGCGCACCTACGTCAAGGTGAGTCCACAAATACCTATACATATAAATAAATAAGATTAAAAAAAAATCAAAATTATTGCCATTTAAAATGTTTATGTTAATTAGAATTAAATGCAAATATATTTATTTATTCATTTATTTACTGTCATTTCGTAATTAAAATGAGTACAGATTTTTACATTTAATTTATTATTATGTATTTATTTTATTTTATTTATTTATTTACATTTAATTCAACTAAATTATTTCCATTTTAATTGGTAATAACATCTTCGTTTTATATACTGATTTATAATTATTTTGTATTTATTTTTTTTTTTTTTGCTAATAATAATAAAAATGAGTACAAATATTTGCATTTAATTCGACTAAAAAATTCACTTTTTCAATGTTAATAATATCTTCATTTTATAAGCTAATTTATAATTTTTTTTATATATTTTATTGATTTATTTAATGTCATTTCGTAAATAAAATGTAAACTAAAAATATATAAAGACAGCAATATTTTGGAAAAGATAATTTTAAAAGGGAGTTTCATATTTTTTATAAATGTTCTAAAATTTCCAATTTTGATTTTCTGAGGAAGAAAGCTTATGTAATTAAATCTTAATAAATAAATTAAAAATCTTTCTATTCAAAGTTAAATCAAATATTTAAAATGAAAATATTAAATTATATAAATTTATTTTTATTTCGTGATTGAAACTATAGCTAACAAAAAAAAATTGCTTAAAACACAAGTTAAATAATTATTCTAAATATTCTGAGATACAATTTTTTTTTTTTTTGACTAAATGTACAAGAGACTACGATGCTTGAGTACTTATTTTGGCCTTACCAATTATTTAAAAATATGAAAACAAAATGTTGAACATAGTATATTAAATTAAAATGATAATAATTTAAAAATTCCATTAGAGGCACAATCTACTATTTTAAATATCTGTATATATTCTAGTCATCTTTTGTCTTTAGTTCTCAGTGCTTTCATTAGACTTGCGAGTTGCGATTGCAATTAAAAATGCAAATTTTAATCCTTTAAATCAACGGCGGCGGTGGCTTTAAGAGAGCGTGTCCTGCCCCTGCCCTGTCCCTGTCCCTGTGCCTTTGCCCTGGCTCAGTTCCATGCTCAGACTCAGGTCCAGGCCCAGGAAGCATACAAATAATTATTATAATTTAGAAATTATGTAAAGCGCCGCTGCGGCAACGTTGGCCAGAGTTGCCAGAGTCTTATCTCTGCCACAAACCTGGCCCCTAACCCTCTGCGCTCTCTCTCTCTCTTTCTCTCTTTCTCCTGCTCTGCTTCTGCCTCTTTCGTGCCCCTTCCGCTGGCCGGAAGTATTGTTCCAAATGAAAGCGCGCGCCTGCGGCTATGCTACAGTTTTTTTATTTGTATTTATTTTTTTATCCTTCTCCATATTTATGTATATTTGCTTATGTGTGTGTGCTGTCGCGTTGCTCGGCAAACTAAAAAGTTGTTCAGTTACCCAAACTGGACGCCAGCTCAGTCTCCTCCTCAGTCTCCTCTTCAGTCTCCTCCTCAGTCTCCTCTTTGAGTCCCAGTCTCAGCTGTGGGAGTTGAAGCGTGTTTCATGTTTCGGGCGTCTGCTGTTGATTTTTTAATTTAATTTATGCATTTTTTTTTCCTTCTTTTTCCTTCTTTCTTTCTCTTTCTCATTTTGTTTGCATCTTTTTATTTATGTGTCAACAAATTGTAATTTATTGAACAACTTGAAACAACAACTGAATTATTATATATTCATGCAGCACTTGAACAATCTGCTGGAACATTATCTGGAGCCAATGAAACGGGAAACATTTCTATCGAATGCGGAAATCAATGCGCTTTTTGGCAACATCCATGAAATTGTCACCTTCCAGCGACAATTTCTACAGAATCTCGAAGAGGCGCTCGAACTTGAGCCCGAATTCAATAAGTTTGAGCATTGCGGTCAGTTTAGGGTAAGTAACAAACAGTTTTCTTCTACTTTTATGAACAGTATTTATATAAAATAACATTGATTTGTTTATTGCAGAATGTCCTGTTTGCGATTGGCTCCGCTTTTCTCTACTATGTCAATCACTTCAAGCTCTACTCATCGTTCTGTGCCAGTCACAGCAAGGCGCAAAAGGTTCTGCATCCAAGTAAGTAAAATCATTTAAAACCTAATTGATTTCAACTAAAACTAAAATACAAATCAATAACCCAAACAATATATATAAACAAAAACCATATTGTTTATATTCATTTAAAGTGAATTTCAAATAAAATCACTCATACGTCTCGTTAGTCAATATTCGCATTTTGTACTCAATTAAATTTAGTAATGATCTTAAAATTGTTTCAGAACAAACTTTAAATATTATTGAATTAAAATAGATTAGTTTTGTGTCTATTTTGAGCTACAATTAAATTTAATTGCATAACAATTTTAGTCGACAACTTTGAAATACATATTATGAAAGCAATTTTCAATTATGTACTGTATTATTTAAATAGTAACAAAAGATGATACAAATTTTAAATGCTGTGCGTGGCAATTGTTTCAGTTTATTGCTCATATGCCTATTAGCTCAGTAAGCAAATAAAGTCAAATTTTCTTCTCATTTAAATTGTATAAATCTTTTTATATATTTTAAAAATAATTGCTTGGCCAATTTCAACAATAATTTAAATACATTGTGAGCTGGAATTAAACTCTTTGCTCACACTCTCTCATATAAAATATTGCTCATACGCCACGTATGTCAGCTTGCGATTATTCAATCATATTGACCACTCAATTAAACTTTATTTTGCCATTATAATACCAATTGGAAATATTATAAGCTGCAGTCAAACTCAATGTGCATACGTTTCGGCTGCAAAAATTAAATTTAAAGTTATTCAAGTCTTTTGAGAAATCAAAAGAATAGTATTTGCCTATACGCATAAATACATATATTATGTGTCTGTCTCATTTAAATATGCGTGTGTGAGAGTGTGTGTGTAAGTGTGTGTGTGTGTGTGTAAGCTCAACTATTGCAATCAGTGTGAAGCGTTAAAGTCTATTTGAGTTGGGATTGTGAGGGGAAAGAGAACGGGAAAAGTTGTAAAAGTCAAACAAGCGACAAGTTTCGAACAATTGGCAAACTATGCGCTTCAATTGTTGTAGTTTGTAGGTTGATGGCTGGTGTTGTTGCTACCACAGCTGCCACATGCCGCACTCCTTTAAATGATTTGCAAGTTAAATGAATAATTACAACCGCAAATGCCGAGACGTGGCGAGAGTCCCAAGCAAAGAAACAAACAGTAGAAGCCAAGGAAGAGAGTGTAGTGTAGTTAGTGTTGCCAAAATAACATTTTCCCGTCAAATCTGGCTTTTTTTTTGCATAAATCCAACATAACTATGACAAAACTTAACTTATTGTCAATTTTATTCATTGTTTCATCTCTAATATGATTCTTCATTAAAATTATATTGATTTTAAAAATTAAATTTTTTATTTTATTTTATTTAATTTCATTGAAAAGTTTAATTTTGTTTTTAATTTTGTAGGACATTGTTGTAAAAAAAAGGAATAAAAGAAATCCGAATTTTTGGTAGGTAAATTTAGAATTTTTCTCCTTCTACAGTATTTGTGTTTCCTGAGAACTTGACAGCACTGGAGTAGGTAAATAAGTGAAGAGTGTGTGATGAAAAAGAAGGATGAGAAAGAAAGAAAGAAAGAAGGAAAACTGAGGGGAATTGTGAGCATATTCATATTCATGCCATGGCAGCAACTGTCAAGTATCTTTTGTTAATTAAACTTGTAGAATTATGACACGCTGGCAAATGGCGAACGGTGCCGAAAACGAAAACTATGCCACGTTGTTGCCACTGGCTGTGTGTGGCAGCAACCAGGCGAATAAAAGGCAACCAAAGCTGCAAGTTGAAGCAGCTGGCACAAGGGACAGGGAGATAGAGAGAGAAAGGGAGAAAGGGGAGTCTCGGGCTTGGGTGACAACATGTCATAATTAAATTAGACTTAGTCGCAGCTTAAAAACACTCGAGCAAACACAAAGCGAAGGAGAACGGAAAGAGAGAGCGAGAGAGAGAGAGAGAGAGAGAGAGGGAGTTGGTGAAATGGGCATGGCAAGTGCTTAACAAAGTAGCTGATTGATGTGCAACATGAAACAAGAGGCAGAAAAAAAAAATAAAAAATACGTTGAGGTAAAAATTTGCAATATTTGCAATCAATGTGAAAAACTAAACTGACAAGGGAGACGGGAAGATAAGGGAAAGAGTGGAGGAAAGGAGCTGCCAGGCGCAGCAACAGATCCTTCTGATGGCAACTTTAGTTAGAGATGAGGCAACAACAAGCACTCGACTTGGCTGTTGCATGCAATTTTATGCAAAAAGTTGAAAGGATAATTAATTATAGCAAGAAGTGCACTTAAGTGCCTTCGTTACAAGCAGCAGCTTCAACAGGAGCAGCAGCAGCAGCAGCAGGCAGAAGGACATGCTGTCAGTCAGAGCACTGTGGAACACTTGCACATATTTTTAAGCATAATTTTTATATTGAAAATGCTGCAAAATTACCAAAGTTTTGTTGCCAACTTTGTTGGAAATTAATCAAACTTTAATGTTGCATAGCCAGAATGTTAAAATTGGCGCTCACTGTTAACTTAATAGCTTTTTAATTATAGTAATTGGCTTCATAATTTAAAATTTAAATTGTAAAATATAAATATATAGCTAGAAACCAAAAATTTCATAAATTAAAAAATAAAATTTCTTAATTTTTGTTTTAAAAAATAAATAACATTCTAAAGTTTTAAATTAAAAATTAAATAAATAGATTTTAATTTACAAGAGTTTTCTAAAATTTTACTTGAAAAAAATAGTATTTAATTTAAGCTTTAAAAAAAAATATACTAAAATTGATAATTTAAAAAGTGAAAAATAGATTTTAATTTACAAGGATTTCCTAAACAAAAAAAAATAATAAAATAGTATGAAACTATTTTCTAATTTAATACAACAAAAGTATAATTATTTTGGAGTAACTTTGAGTTCAAATTTTGTGCTTGTCTTCCTAATTAATTATTAAAAACAGTCGCAAATTGTCCATAGTGCAGAGGGATGGAAGTGGAGGGTGGTTAGGCAGAAGGAGGAGGAAGCAGGAGAAGGAGGCAAACCATTAGATGCAAATCCGTGCTGCAGACAGGCTTTGACTGTGCCTTTATCAAAGCTTCCGTCTCAGCTGACAATAAGAACAAGTTAATGACATTTTCTTGTCAACGTTGCGCATATCCTTGTAACTGCATATCATTGTCGTCCTTGTCGTTTCATCTGTCTGCCCAGTCTGCCCTTTAATGGTCCAACGTTGCAATTAATGGCAACTGAAGCACATTGAAATCAAATCATTTGCCAAATGTCTCAATTTGCAATTGTGTCCATTTACTTTCTTGCTTCCATACTATTTCCAATTGCATTTCCATTTCCCTTTGCAGATGAGGGCAACCATGCGCTTCAGGAGTTCCTGGCCGCCCGGAATCCCAAGCAACAGCACAGCAGCACCTTGGAATCGTATCTGATCAAGCCCATTCAGCGCATCCTCAAGTATCCGCTGCTCCTGCAACAGATGCGCAATCTCACAGATACGCGGGCCGACGAACATGTCCATCTTTGTGGTAAGTTTTCCAAACTATAGATAATTTTCAACTGTCTCTTCATTTAAAAACAAAATAAAATAAATTTTCATCTTTATTTAAAAAATATCTTAACTCATATCCCTAAATACTCGAATTAAATTTTTAATAATAATTAAATTAATTAAAATAATTTTTTAAAATACATTTTTTTGTAATTTTTTTATAATTATATTTTAAAGTACATTTTTATAGAAAAATTTTAAATACAGATCTTATTTTCAGTTTTATTATATAAAACTTTTTGCGAAATTAATTTTTTTTTTTTTTTTTTTTTTGTAAAAAAATTGTAGTTTTTATTTAACAGGCTTTCTGTTACCTTTGGGGCAACTTAATACAGTTTTAAATTTGGGGAAAACAAATTAACTTTTAAATAAAAATGTAATTTTAACAAGATTTTAATTATTTTAAATTAAAAAAAGCAAATATTTCAATATTGTGAAATAAAATTGTATTTTCGTTTAAGGTATCCGGCTTAAAATCTTATATTTTAATTGATTGATCATCAAACATAATTGTTCTTTTATTTTTAGACAAATTCTTAAATAATAAACAAACTTTATTACAATAAAAATTTAAATTTCTTTAGATACGCAAATTCAACTGTGTATTTTTATTAAAAATGAATATTTTTGAATATATGTATATATATTTATTTTAATATTGAAAATCATATATTTTTTTTGTAATTTTAATATAATTATTGTAATTTATTTGATTTTTCTGTAATTTTAATATGACAAACAAAGTAAAAATAATTATGTCAATAAAAAAATCAAACATTTTTAATTTGCAGAGGCACTCAAGGGCATGGAGAAGGTGGCGGAGCATATTAATGAAATGCAGCGCATCCATGAGGAATATGGCGCCATATTCGATCACCTGTTCCGGCAGCATCAGAAGTCATGCAAGCAGCCAATCGATTTGAGTCCAGGTGGGTTACAGCAACAGCAAGCACAGCAAGCACAACCACATTCAACCACTTCAACTTCAACTTCAAATGCCAATGCTCCTCAAACTCAAACACAAACACAATGCTGCGCATTCCCAGGCGATTTGCTTTATTATGGCGGCGTCGAGTGGCTAAACATTTCCGATTTTCTGGGCAAGATCAAGAAGGGACTCGAACTCCATGCCATGTGCTTTGTCTTCAAGTCGGCGGTTGTCTTCCTCTGCAAGGAGCGTTTGCGTCAGAAGAAGAAGCTAATGGTGGGTCAACTGATTTACACTGATACAAATATTTTTCTGTTTGTTTGGTATAATAACTTTTGAATTTTATGATCAAATAATAAAAAAAAAATTAATGCACATTTTTATTCACATTAAAATCAAATCAATTAAATTGTATTATTTTTTAATCAACCCAAAGTCAAATATTCGTAACTTTTAATTTTTATTCAACATAAAATAAAACAAATTATTTTTCATTTTTTATTTAGAATTCTCACGAATTTTGTTTGTTTGTTTTTTTCTCCGTGTATATTTCGTTTATTTTATTTTTTATTCAACATACATTTAAAAATTAAAATAGCTAATTTAGAATACTCATTGATTTATGAATTTTGTCTCTTAAATTTAAATTTTTAAATTATTTCACATTATAAAAATAGTGAAATTTACTTTGATTTTTCTATGTGTAAAGATAAACAATTTTATAATTAAACATAAAATTGTATTCCAATTTTTTAACTTTTTTATTCAGCTTAAATCATAGAAACTGTTTGTATATATAATATTAAAAATGTAAATATTTAAGTCAAATAATTGTCATATTCGCATTGTTTTTTGTATGTGCTGAAATGTAAAGAGAATGACAATTAATTGCTTTAACTCTTCTTTAGGGCGTTTCGAGCAAGAATGCTCCCAATGAGGTGGAGATTATACGCTACCAGGTGCTCATCCCGGTGACTGAGGTCCAGGTGCGCGCCAGCTCCGCCAAGGATATGGACTCGCACTTCCTGTGGGAGCTGATTCATCTGCGATCGCAGCTGCAACGTCGCTCGGAGAAGGTCTATGTGCTGTCGAACAGCACTGCGGATTTCCGCAATGCATTCCTCAAGACGATCAGGCAAATCATACGTGAGAGTGTGAGGAACATGTCAATTCCCATGAAGAACTTTGGCGGCAGCTCTGGCTCCGTTTCGGGCCTCTCCTCCCAGCTGGGCGGCTATGCGGGCAACTCTCAGACGCTCGAAAGGCCCAAGCAGCAGGTACGATTTCTTTTCTTCTCTTCAAGCCAGTGATGTCCAAACTCACACTATGAAAATACGAAGTCAACGAAACGAAAGCGACTGACTTCAGAAAGCAACAGCCGATCAGATGCTTCGTGAGAGAACAGAAAGCCGAACACACGCATCGTGAGAGCACAAGTCGCAGAGCGTGCTATTTATAGAACTCACGTATTCTCTCTCCCTGTAGGTGTGTCGGCTGCGACGTCGGCCGAATTATGAGTTTCTATTCCATTACATAGGCTTTTGGCATTTTGGACACCACTGCTTTGAACTAATCCACTCCAGCTGCTCAAAAAATAACGCTCTCTTTTTGAATCTTTGCTCAGATTACAATCGCTCATGGCTCGCATACGTTGGGCAAACCGAAGAAGAAATCGGGCTCGCAGCGTCATTCGGCGGGCAACATTGATTACGACAATCTGTCGGGCAGCCAGGAGGGGGATGATCTGCCGCCCACAGTGGGCGTGGTCCACTATGCACCGCACGCACACACACAACAGCAACAACAGCTGCAGCAACAGCAACAACAGGGCGGATTTCGCAGTCGCAGCAAGACGCTGGGCGATGTGACAGGTAAGTCTATCAAAAAGAGAGAGAGAAAGAGAAGAGGAGACAGAAAGAAGTAGAGAGAGAGACAGAGAGAGAGAGAGAGAAGGAAGGACAGAATGAAAGGGAGAGAGGGAGTTGGAATATAAATAAAATGATCTTCCTTTTAGTATAGACTTTTTATTTTTTTATTTCACCTCGAATTTAAAGCAAAATCTAGAAATACACTTTCTATAAACAATTAAAATATCACATTTAGAAGAATATAAAATATTTAATGAAAGAGAAAGAGCAATTAAAATAAAATTAACATTCTTTTTTTCAAATTATTTACGTATTTATTTAACCTTGGTTTACAAAGAAGAGCGACCAAAAAATTTTATAGATCTTTAAATACCATCCCAAAATTTTATTTTTATTTAAAACTTTTATACGATAAATATATTATAATTACTAAAATAAAAAACTATTAGAAAACTTAAAGTAAAAAATGACACATTGCAAACATTATTAAAATATAAATGCAAAAATATTGTAATTCAAAAAATAAAGTAAGATTTTAATTAACAATTAGTATTACTTATGTATACGTGTGTGTATAAAAAAGAAATATTAAAAAAGTGCAAATGAATAATTTGACAACTGAAAGTTTTCAATAATAATAATTCAATTTTGTAATTTTTTGCCAAATATTGTAATTTTACTTAAGCATAATAAAATAAATATAATTATGTTTGTCTCCGCAGATGCACAACAACCACAATTACAGCAACAACAACAACAACAGCAACAGGCAGCAGCACCGCATCCACATCCCCATCCACATCCTCGAGAGCCACCGCCACCGCCGATCAGGCAGCCGCATTTGCATCACCACAGCACGGATATTGAACGCATCGATCCGGGCACCAAGTCGGAGGGCGAGGAGGACTCCCAACAGGGCACAATCAGGCCCAAGGCCACGCTGGGCCGCACGCCCAATCACCTGACACTGAGGTAAGTCTCTTAATGGAGAAGCGTATGCCCAGATTAGACTGAATTGATCCCTCACTAAGTTAATTCCATATGGAAGCTTTTTCAGCTGAGTACTCGTGATGTCAAATAATCGACGACACTATCGATATTATCCACAAATATTCTCAATTTTCATGTTTGTATGCAAAATAATTATTTTAATTTTATTTTATTTAAATTATACATTGATATCACTTTTAATATCAAAATTTTAAAAAACTAAATTTTTAACTTGAACAATTTTTAATGATTTTCTTGTTTGAACTATAATTTTGCAATGAAAAATATTATTATTTTAAATCTATTTTTTGTCAATTAAAAAATTTTAATTTTTCATTATTCTTTTTGAAATTATTGTAAACTCTGCCCCTAATGCTCCTAATGTTGCGATGACAAATAATGATATGTTTTCTATACAATAATATTAAATTCAATAAAATTAAACCTTAATGTTCGCTTTTTTAATTCAATTATTTTTTTGAAACACCTTATTATGTTCTTGACCACCCCTAATGTTGCGATGAATAATTTCGATATTTCTTGTATACAAAATAATTGTTAGACATCTTTTTAAATACTTTAAAAAAGGTAATAATTTTTGTATGAAACACCCTATGATTTTTTTAACGGTTCCTAATATAGCAATAAAGAAATATGATTTTAATACAAATTAATTATTATAAATTAATTTTTTTTATTTAGAACAATTTGAACTCTCAGTTTGAAAGACTGAGGTTCGATTCTCACAAATGTCAAGCAAAAAAATTCGTCAAAATTAATTAATTAACAATAATCCGTTAACGTTAAAAGCCACAAGGACAGATTCTAAATAAATTAAAGTGAAAGAAAAAATAAAATAATTTTTTGTTCTTTAAAATGTATTAAAATCATTGAAAATTTTCTTTCTTGCTGTAAAAAAATATGTTGTGAAACACCCTATGATTTGCTTGAGTGCCCCTTATGTTATAATCAATAATATCGATAGAGTCAGGCTGAAATTAATCGATTATTAGGCAGCACTAACGAGTGTTTGACTGAGAATCAATGCTCACGCTTATCGCTTGTATTTTATCGCTCTCTCTCTCTCTCCATTCCCTCTCTCTCTCTCTCTCTGTCTGTGTTGGGGCTGTTAGCACCACATCGACTTTGTCGGTGGGCAGCACTGGAAGCCAGGCACGCTTGATACAATCATCGCATCCGCCGGCGAGCTATCAGCCGGTGCTGATGAAGGATCTAGGTAAGAGTGCGACTCCGAGCGAATTGGAGTCCGAGGCGCATGCCGCCCAAGTGGCGGCCACATTTAATTTAAGTCTAGGCAGTAGCGGTAGCTTGTTTGCCACAACCACAACCCTAACCCAGTCACAATCACAATCACAGTCACAATCCCCAACCCCATCCTCATCCTCCACCTCAACCCATTCAAATCAAGCCATTCGACATTTGTCGCCACGCCAATCGCCGCGTCAATCGCCCCGAGAGGAGATCGAGGTGATTGAGATCTTTGAGAGTGAATCCGAGCGCTTGGCGGCCACTCAACAGGTGGCCGTAGTGCATCAGCATTCGTCGGGAACCCAGAAGAAACGAACTGAAAGGGAAACAATTGTAACTACGGATCAGGCGAAACTAACCGAAACGGATGCCACATCCAGGTACATGGACAAGCATCTCAGTGAACTGGAGCAGGAGGATCTGGTTGGATTGGCCAGTGGTAGAACCTGTGACATAGCCGCCTACATGGCCAGTCTGCGGGAGAAGTCCTTTGATCCAGCGGATGCGGATGCCGAGGAGGCCCAGGATCAGCAGCAAAATGACTCGAGTCTGTCGCCAGAGCCACAGACCATCGTGGAGAACACCCAACAGATTATAACCGTGGACATTGAGTCGCCGTCATCGCGTCCGGCCACCGAATCGGACAGCACGGGTGGCAACACGACGGGCGCCTCGGAGAGATCGGGCGATGAAACCGAAGATGAGCCAACGAATTCCCTGGCAACGCACATAGTTGTCATCGACAAGAAGGTGGACAAGGTGTTCAAGGCCAAGGCGCCGGAAAAGGTCGCGGGCAGGTCCAAGAGTGGCAAACGTCAGAGCATCTACATATCCCCGGATCGCTGCAAGTCTCAGGGCAGTTCCCCGGTGCGGATCATCAAGATCAAGTCGCCGCGGAACAGTGTGAGTGAGGGGAGTCAGGGCAAAAGGCGCGACAACTCGCAGGATCGTCTCTCGGGTTCGGCTTCGGGTTCGGGCTCGGGATCGGGTCGACGCACGCCGAGTCCACGTCGGAGCTCCGAGGGCGGCGGCGGCATCTTGAAGCACACCACCACGGGGGGTGGTGGTGGCGGGATACTGAAGCCACCCGCCAGTCCGGCCAAGTCAAAGAGTCCCGATCGCAGCTGCCTGAAGAAGGGCGGACCCTCGCACATCTGCAACGTGGAATCGTCGCTGTCGCCTCGCATCTCGCCCCGCGGCAGCATCGATCACTTGTCCCCGGATCGCGGCATCAGCTGTCAACGGCATTCGCCGCGCAGCAGCTTCGATAGCCATGGCTCCTCCGATCACAATCTGGATGTGCCCTATGGCGGCGGAGGTGGAGGAGGAGGAGCAGGTGGCGCCCGGAAGCGCAGCATGTCCGCCCACGGCAGCTTCGAGACGGGCCACAGGACGGGTCAGGAGACATATCAGTACTATCCGGTCTATGATAATCAGACGTGCAGTGATCACTATGTGGCCGCCGCGCCCACTTCGAGTCGCCACAGTCGCCTCAGCAAATCCCTGGAGCGTTCCACCTCCCGGGACAGCACCACAACCAGCAGCTCCTATCGCCCCTATGGCGTCTCCCCGGATCGGAATTATGTGGTCTACAGCTCGGGACCATTGCGATCCCAGTCGGCGGAGAATACGTTCTCGCAGCAGCCCATCTATGATGCACTGCCTCAGCGACAGGCGCCGCAGCAGTATATGCCCATGGTTGGCTATATGCCCGACATGGAGATGGACATGGAGATGGGAATGGGATTGGATATGGGCATGGGCATGGGCATGGGCTATGGTCCCAGTTGCCCCCATGAGCAGGCACAGCAGGCCGATCAGGTTACCAGCTGAGCTCCTCGGCACCCGAGTACACCACGTGCATCGACTGTCTGTACCAGAAGAGACCCTCCTAGCATAAGTCCCGCGTGCGGCAAAGTCGCACGCGGAAGAAGACGCCACGAGGCATGACGGGAATGGCAATCGGAGGAATGGGAATCGGAGGAATGGGAATAGGAGGAATGGTGGTCAGCACACAGCCGACGGCAAGTGGAGGCATGCCAGGATACATGCAGGACATGGGAGAGGATCAGGCGGGCGGATGTGTCGATTGCCATGATTACTTCGAGATACATGTCTAAGGGGACACTAAAAATATGATAGATAAAATGTTAAAATGATGATAGATAAAGGTTAACTAAAGAAAAGAAATGGAAAAAGAAGACGGTAATAGAATGTAAAAGAAAAATATAAAATACATAAAGAACAAATATGAAGAGAGAAATAACTCGTAAAACGAAATTATCGGGCCTGTTCTCAATTCCGAAAACGAGTCGAAATGCCACAAAACGAGTGGCCTGCTGTTCCGAATTCCGAAAGTCGACAATAATTGTCATTTTCAAAGCATTAAAATAAATACCTAAAATTATAAACTCAAAATTATAATAATGCTGAAAATTTTTAGAATCAATCAACTTTTAACAGTCGAAGTATTTTTTAAAAGAATTTTTTTAAAAGAATCTACAAAATAATTTATAAAAAACAAAACCGAGCTGTTCTGAATTCCACTTTAATTTTTGTTATCGATACCAACTCTGCGCAATCGAAAGCTTCAGTTGAATAATAAAAATTCGAACAATGAAGTTTTAGTCTAATTTATCTCCTATCTGCTATATTCAACCTGAAATACTTAATAAATTGTCGAAACCACGTTCGAAAACTAAAATCAAGCCGATTTCGATTGGACCTGGAAGCAGCAAATAGTAAAACGTTCTTTTTCGTTTTTACTTTTTGAAAACGTTCGGAATTCGGAACAGGCCTCATTGAAATAAAAGAAAAATATACATATATAATATAAACATATAAAAGGAAAATATAAATATAAAAAAAAAGAAAAAGTGGAAGAATGGAAATAAGGAAGAAGATCGAAAAAAGAATGAAAACGATAAACAACTTTAAAAAATATATAAAAATATAAATAACATAATAAAATAAGAGCAAAAAAAAAGTAAAGAATAAATTCAACTAATAAAAAAATAAACTAAATAATGGAAATTGTAATAAAAAAATCGGAATGAAAACTAAATAGCAAAAAAATGACTAAAGTAAGATGAATAAAGAACATTAAAAAATAACATAAATGAAGAATAAGAACATTAAAAAAGGAAGATTGAAACAAATTAAATATTAAGAGAAAGAAGAAAGCACATAAGGAAAAATACATATGAAACAGAAAATTAACAAAGAAAAACGGAAAAATAATAAATTTATTGAGTTTGAGCCAATTAAATTCGAAAACAAATTCAAAAGAAAAAAAGCAAGTAAATAAAATAGAAAAAGGTTAAAATGACCCGAAAAGAAAGAATAATATTTGAAAGGAAACGGAAAAATATAAAAAGAATGTATGAAACCTGTATGGAAAGAAGAAAGGGAAAAGATAACCAAGGTGAAAGAAAAATAAGGTGAAAGAAAAACAAGAATAGTCAAAGGGAATTAAAAAGAGTAGAATTAAATATAAAGTGAAGAAAAAAATGACTAAAATATAAAATGAAGTGATTATGGAAAAATAAAAATTATAAAAAAAAATATATTAAGATTTATAAAAGTCATGAAAAATTCAAAAATAGATATAATTTCAAGGAAAAGGACAAAGACGAAAAAAAGTAAAAATTAATAAAAAGTAAAGAGTGGAAAATGCGAGAACGAAAAAAGCTAAGATGAAAGCAAGAAATAATCAAATGCACAGAAAAGGAAGTGAAGAAGCATAAGTTGACTAAAATGAGAAATCAAATGAAGGTAAAATTAAAAAAAAGTCAAATAATTAAATAAATTTTAAAAATCAAAAAAATATTATAAAATGGAGAAATAATTGAAGAAAGTAATTCGAAAAAAGTCGAAAACAGGGAATTTATGAGACAGTTGAACTAACCAAAGATAACAACAACAACAAGCAACCCAAAATGCCTCAACTAATAATTTTACAAAAGAAAAACCAAAAATGGAAAAACCCTCAGCTCAAGTCTGGAAAATACACAACAAATATAGGCATTAAAAATAAAAGAATAAAAATCAAAATAGATATAAATAAAAATAAACAAAATAAATATACGTAAAAATGCAAACTAAACACAAAATGTTAATCACAAGGGATTGAAAAAGCAAAAGAAAGAAAGCAACAAACTAATTGACAAAAAACACTCTAAACTACACTACACAACAAAGCACAACACTGCACAACAAAAGGTGGGAAAAGCGAAGCACAGAGTTAATGAGTCATGCTTAAAAGTTAGATTAAGTCGGAAGTATAGGCAGCAGCTAACACAAAATACTAACTAAATGCGACTATAAATACTCTAACTTACTTAAACGAGAGAGTATGTGTGTGTGCCACATTTCAGGTTAATTATTTCAGTTGCCAAGTTGCACACACACAGAAACACACACACAAATGAAGATGACGGAAGTTGTAAAACAAAAATCACGTATACGCACATATGACGCATACGCCGCGTTGCACACAATGCTCAAGTGTCGTAATTACGCGAAAGCAACTAAAAAACAGAAAAAACACATAACTAAAGTTGAAATTCATACTCGCACTCAAGTAAACTAACTAGGAGACAACTTTGCCAAAACCAAAAAAAATAATAAAAAAAAAATAAACAGGATTTATTTGTATGTAGTAATATTGAGAGCACAGAAACTGTAACTGTGTCCGAATCGAAAACATTTTTAATTGCACACACAGACACACACTAATACACTTGCAGCTGCTGCTGAGTATTTAAGTTTAAGGTCTAAGTATAAAAATGCGGGTTGGCAACATTCTATAGGTTAACATTATACAAACACACTACCTAAAAGCTAAAGGGAGTCGGAAAATCATATAAAAGAACAAAAAAAATATTTACACTTACTTGTAGTTAGAAAAGAAAAATTGTCAGAAAATTAAAAATAAATCAAATCAAATCAAATCAAATGTGTGCGTGTTGTGACAAATAATTTTGAATTAATGCATTAATCATTTCATTGCAATTCACATTTGAGAGCTAGGCAATTATTGAATTACCAACATTAACATTTAACATACAATACAATACAATAAATTAAATGCAAATAAAACTGTATTGAAGAATGATAATCGTAAGTTGTACCTCAATGTTCAGTATTAAATACAAATACAAAACAAATAAAAACTAATTATATATGGATGGATACTTAGATATATATATATACTATATAAGATATACACTCGATTATTATGGGGCAGGCTGAACGCAGATCTTCCAGACGCGATGAAATCAATTTAAAAATCAATTTAAAAAAAGTTGAAAAAAAAAAACAAGAAAAAATTCACATTTCAGAGACGTTCAAGCTGCAACTCACACATACATAAATATACATTATATAGTTATATACAAGTCACATACATACAGACATACATACATGTGTAGACTAAGTTTTTGGGTGTCTAGAAACAGAAACAGATATATAGATGCATTATATACAGACTTACAAGATCAAATGTCAGGTTGTTCAAGCTAACATAAGTAAATCAAAAAACAAATAGTTGAATCAAAAATATAATTGATTAAATACTTAAGATAATCCACATACATAATCGCATACAGTTTACACTGGGCTTTCCACAGCAGTTAAATCAAAAACAACAAAATAAAACAAAAAAGGATTCACAAAATCAAAATCAGCAAAAATGAATCAAAATCTGAAATTTACTATAAAAAAAACTAAACTATTAAGCGTAACTAAAAAACTATAACATATAATAAATACATACACATACATAGACAAAATATGCATAAATAAATCAAATACTAAATAAATACTAAACACATATACATACGAACACGAAACGTTAATCGAAAAACCGCTGCAAATGATATTTTGTGTGGAAAATATAATTGAAAATTCAAATGCTCTAAATCAGTGGTGTCCAAAAAATGCCAAAATAATAATGAAGAGAGCGATAATACGTGAGTTCTATAAATAGCACACTCGGCGGCTTCTGCTCTCACGACGCATGTGTTTGGCTTTTTATTCTCTCACACAGAACAACACTAACGCAACGTTTGATTGGGTGAGCTTGGACACCACTGGCTTAAATACCGAATTCAACTAAATAAATAATCGTAGCAAATAATCAAACAACCACAACAACAGGAGAATGAAATCAAATAGCAAATAAAATGATAATTAAGCTCACGACACATTTAAATAAAACGCATATTGAAAAGTAAACAAAGAACAAAGCTAATTAAACAACAAACTCAAATTAATGTCAAATGGCGACTAAATGACTACACATCCTGTACCTCCTCTCCCCTCACCCCTTCTGTACACACCCTTACACATGAAATATCCATAGATAATTCAGACACATAAAAGGCGCCCAAAAATTAACATAATTAGTTTTGCATTTTTGAGTTGGTTTTTGAATTGAATCATTTTTAGCAGGTAAGTGCAAAAAGATAAATTCATTGTAATTTAGGTGCGTAATTAATATAATTAAATTGCATTAGAGTTTAAACAATTAAACGGGTGATATTTAATTTTTATTATTGCAAATTATCTCCAAGATAAATAAATAAAAAAAACCTACAGACATATACCGAAAAAAAAAGAAAAACTGAAAACAAAAAGTCAGAATTTCTAGATTTAATTTAATTTAGTCAAATGCAAAACAAAAAAAAAAGGTTTTGTTCATAACTGTTGTAAACAAATTACACTTGATAGCTTGAAAACAACAACAACAACAATATTAATAACAATTACAGTAACACACACAAGTATATTTCAATTAGTTGGCATCGCTTGATTAATTAATTAATACAAAAAAATGATAACAAGTTGTAATCCGTTTTGCATTTTCTTAATTCAAAACAATAGTAATTTTTTAAACATACAAAAATCTGTGCCAAATATAAAGTCACGTTCGAAATGCTGTCAAATAATTTAAAATAAAATAGATATTTAAAGAAAAAGCATCTAATGATAATTCAAGTACTTTAATAAATGTCTTATGGTTACACACACGTGATTCCCCCAACAACAACAAATATCCAAACAACAACAACTCTAAACAACACATTTCCTTATTCAATTTTGAACAATTTTCCAAACTCAAAAATTTCATTTCAATTTTTGGTACAACTTGTTTGCATTGCATTTTACCATACATTTTGTGAGAGAATCGTTTTTAATCAACTTTTCATTGTTTCATCAAACTGAAAGCGGAAAACTTTTGTTTTTTTTTTTGTTTTGATTGCACATGGAAATGAAAAACGTGCAGGGAAAATGAAAAACTCAACACAATTATGCGGATAAATTCAAGTTGAACATGGAAAATAATTTATACATTTGCAATTTTAAATTTAAATGATTTAAGGCACTTTTTATATATTCCAACTATTTAGTTTTATTTTCGATTTTCGATTTCCATTTCAACTGAACACAAAACATAACAGAAAAAAAAAATGTTGGCATAAAATGCAAAACTGAGATTTAATCAAATTCGACAATTTGTTAAACAAAACTTACCTAAAAACTGCAACTAAAAAAAAGAAAAACTAAATATATATATTCTTAATAAAAATGAAAAAAAAAGAAAATAAGAAACCAAGCGATGTCAACATTTTAAACTACAGTACTTAACTTTTTAGCCCCCACACTGCTCTGAATCCGCCTCAACAAAAATTACAAAAATAAATATACCTTTATTACTTAGTTGTTTACTTAGTTTAGCTAAACCCATTTAATCAAATTTTTCGCCCTTTTTAAGTAGCTAAAAAAACGGCTTTAAAAAGTAGTGCTCATTGACCATTACAGAAATTAGTTTTGCTTACATTTTATTTAAGATTTCAATGAGAACGTTTAAAGTATGAGAAATTTACTTTAAATGGATTGCGTGCATGTTTTTAAAAATTATCAAAATATTTTAAACACAATAATTGGCATACAATTATATATTATCACAAATCTATCTCTCTCTCTCTCTGTTACTATCACTAACTTTTTCTCTCGAACTCGAAAACTAAATAAATAAATTTTTTGAAAACTTTATTTAAACGGAGTTGGAGAAAAAGAAGTTGAATTTAAAAACCGAATTTCATATAATTTGTCATATATGGTTTCCATTGTATCTTTTCTTTTCTTTCATTTAATTGTAGGGTCCCCGGTGTGGAAACCACGAGACATGATAAATTTAGGCACAGATCCACAGTCAACAACCCGCAAAGACGATGTCAAAAATTAAATCAGAAAAAGCAAAACAATAACCGAATGTGAAGTAAAAGAAAACTCAATTCTTTTGTTAAATTTTTAACTAATCAAGTGTAAGAGAAATCGGCAACAGTTCAATCAAAGAACACAAAAAACAACAACAGCAACACAATTCCCAAACCAGACACAAATATTAATAAAAAAAAGAAATTTAATATAATATATGTATTTCAAAAAGTTTGGAATTGTTTTTTAAGCATTACGAAACATCGAAAACGTTTGTTGTTTTTTTGTGCTGAGAGCTGAAAAGATGCTAAGAAATATTAAGTATAAAAATGAGTGTGAAATAAACTCGATATCTTTTTAAAAAGAAAAAAAAAAACAAAACAAAAACAAGACTTTGATTTATATACTTATACCTGCATTAACGATCGATTCTATTTAATGTGCAAAACATATAATAAACTAACAATTAATGAACAAATTAATGAAAACGCAAAGAGAATTTTGAAATAAATTCAAATGCATTTGTCGCTGGAAAAAGACTTGAAATAAACATTAAACATTAAAAAGATTAAACAATTTTCGATTTAAATAACGTACATTACATACATTTATTGAGAAGATAAAAAACATAAGTGCAACAAATTGAAACATTGATTGTATTTAGGCTTAGACAATTTAAAATAAAAATAAAAAAGAAAAACAAACCAAACCAAAATAAAAAACAACAAATCTTACATTAATTATAATGAAAAATGTGCAACTTTCGACAGAAAAAATGTTCTAAAAACCGAGAAAATAATAATAATACTAAAAAGAATCTTAGAGAATTAAGCAACACACACACACACACATTCGAATTAATTGCAAAATGTTTAGTTTGTAGGAAGTACACTGAAAAGAATAATATGAGCATACGCATAACTTAAACACAACATTCAAAAAGGAGAAACACAATAACAAAAAATAGCAACAATTTAGTCAAAATGTTAAATGGTAAACTAAAAACAATTGCATACACTTGAAAAAAACACACACACACAAATCTTAAACTAAATGAGTTTTTTGGGATTGAAAATCGCAAAACTGCAGCCAAAATACAACAAAAAAAAAGGAAAAACTAACACATGTTAAACACACATTTAAATAAAACACAAAAATGGCAAATACATATATAAAATGAAAATATGAATAAGCGAAAACCACACTACACAAAAAAGCACACACACACTCACCCTTCTAGCTAAATTACAATAATATATTAATTAAGATCTTCACTCGAGAAATGAAACAATTAAAAAAAAAAACAAACGAAATACAAGCATAGGTCAAATTCCATAGACAAAGTAACAAAAAACGAAAAAGAAAAAACAAAAAAAGGAAAATGAAAATTCAAATATTGAACACAAATTTCCATTCATTATTCACAATTTTTTTATATTTGATATTTGACATTTTTTATTGTTTATTATTGCAAGAAAATGAAGAGAAAAAAATGATGTTTATGAATAATAATTATATTGGTTGTGAATGCAGCTCGAAAGTTATTCGAATCAGGAAACAAAGTACTCGGTATTTAGTGCCAATCATTCGATATACTCGTATATTCCTTAGTTTCTCTCAGTGTACTCAGTGACAAACATTAATTTGTTGAAATCCATTGCAGCAGCAAATCGAAACATAATCAAAAACATTTTTAGGTTTCCAATCAAATTAAATTAAATATATACAACAAAGACAGCAGCAAATAAATAAGAATCGAGTCAACAGAAATTCTAAAATTATACAACAGTCGAATTGATAAATTGATAAACAACAAAACAAAAATGAAAAAATGAATCAATGTTAATCAAACACAACAAAAACTTAAACTAAAATAAAATAATAAAAAAATAAACAATACCAAATCTCAACATTTTAACATAAATTTTACTGTTTATATAAGTTTGACAACCAAAAACTAAAAAACAAAATATAATAATAAATTATATAATAATAATAAAATGATCAATGGATCAGAGTCAGACGATTGTTGCCGGAAAAACTTTAGTCAATGAAATAGTTAAATTATAAAAAGCTCATTTAAGATATCGATTAATATGAATACACTCGTATAAATCATTCGATAAACAAATAGTATGAACTTTTGTACACATTTGACTATTTTTAATGCATTTTAAAATGATGATATATATGTATTATCTATTATCTATTAATAGTAATTATTATACCATGTATAAATTAACAATATATATATTTCAATTTAATTTAATTAAGTTTAGTTGGATGTTTAACAAATTGTTAATTTATTTATGCAATTGTTAATTTTCCTCTTTTTTCTTTGGAATGAGCGGAAAAAGGGAAAAAATAAAAATCAATGACAAATGTATTACAGTTATAAGCAATGAAAAAAGCTAAGAAAATCACAACAAAAAATTAACACACAATAACAATAGCAACAACAACAACAACAAGTTAAACAAATGAAAATAATTCTAGTTATAAAGAAAAAAGGTAAAAAAGAACAAATAAATAAATTTAAAAGAAATTCCATTTTTATTATAATGATATTTAACAGCTGCAACAACAACAACAACAATGCAATCGATGTTAATAATTTTTGAAATGATGCAAAATATACAAAGAACAACAACAACAACAAATACACAAAATTATTATACAATTGCAAATGCAACCAAAAAAGAAAAATATTAACACTCAAAGTAAGGAAAGTGAAAAAAATATGTGAAAACAAAAATAAATTACAAAAATCCTTTTGAAGTGAAAACAAAACACAAACCAAAAGAAAAACAAAAACAAAATAAAATGTGAAATTACGAAAAATACAACTTTTGGGATTTTATTTTTTATTTTAGTTTTTGGCAAGGGTTTTATTTCAGCACTGCACATTGGCCGGAATTGCTATTTTTTTTGGCAAAAACTTTTAAATATAAAGCTGGGAACTTGAAATTTAGCATGAACCTTAGACAAATTTCGAATTTTGAATTTTTTTCGTATAGCACACAAGGTTATTGAATCGTAATTAAGTATTAATTTTAAGCCAAAAGTCGCTTGAAGAGAGGATAATAACTCAAAATCGTTGATAACTCAACGATAGTCCTTTTCGATACTCATCGATTGAGTGTAGTTTCAACAGGATGCTTCAAAGGATATTCGAGAAGTGTCCTAATTTCTCTATACAAAAAAGTACGTTTTATTATGATCCTTTCAGGACTTTCGTCCTTCGAGTCATATATGCGTGCCAAAGGACATCCTGTTTGTCCTTAAATTGACAGAGTTACATCTTGATTTTCCAATTTCAAGACCTTTTTTCTATATGTATATTCCCCTGTACAAAATTTAAGAACAATATTTTTTGTTAAAGTTCCTGAAAATCCTTGAATGCAGATCGATAGTCCGGCTTGCTGTGAGCACAAAAAAGCATAGCCTTTTCCGGACAGGATACTAAGGAGTAAGAGCAATGAAAGTTACTGAATTCAAGCAAAATTTTAAATTTTTAAAAATAAAGTCCTTTTAGGGTCCTGGACAAAAACAACAACGTGATTTCAAAATAATATAATCAGTTTATTTAAATTAGTTTATTAAATACTTGTTTTTTGTTTTTAATATAAATATTATTATGGTACTAAAACGTACTAAACCTACATATGTGTGTACAGTGTCTGCTAAAATTATAATAGCCAATTTGGATAACAGAGAAATTGTACAGTGTTTAAACAGGAGACAATCGATTTGAGGATATGCTCAACAATAGACACGAATACATAAAATATAAGAATTTAATTATATTTTCAACATGATTTATTTCTGTTTAATTTAGTTGATTAAATAAATATTAATTTATTAATTCACAATTTCTATGACTATAACTAACGATCAGTCTCCAGTTTCAAAAAAGAAACACTGCACAATATTCTGAAATCTACTTTCAGAGTATAGATTTTAGATGTTAATGTTTCGTGTGTTTTTGTTTTTGTTTGTAATTCATTTCTTATCTTTTATCGCGACAACTGAATTTGTAGGGCTTGTATCTTGTATCTTGTATCTACAATGTCGTAACAATTTCTAAGCTCGCGTTTCCATCATTTTTTGTTTTGTTTTGTTTTGTTTTGATGTTTTTTGGCATGTTGGAAACAGATTTCAATCCTCAACCGATAATTAATTTAGTTGGGCGATAAACTTAACTAAATTAGCGCTTAAATTAAATACAATTTACTATACAGATTTATAGTGAAGGATTGGATTGGATTGGATGGGGAGGAGTATATAAAGCTCAACAGAAGAGTTCTTAGTTTGGCAATAGCTCCGCCAACTGATTCCTCAGACTTGGTGGCAGTGTGTCTGGGAATTTGATGTCGAAGGCAACAATGAGATCGCCTCGTCGCGACGGCTCCTTGGGAAAGGGCAATCCCCGTCCGCTGATGCGCCTCACCGTGGTGGGTTTAATCACTTCGCCTTGTGTGCTGACCTGGATGCGTTCGCCCTGCAGTGTCGGCACCGTCACGGAGGCGCCGCACAGCGCCTGCTTGAGACTCAGCTGGGCATTGTAGCGGAGATCGCTGCCCTCGCGCTTGAACTGAGAATGCGGCTTGTCCCGGATGATGAAGATGATGTCGGCGGGCACCTTTTGTGGCGCCTGGTCGCCTTCCTTGGGGAATGTGATTTTGGTGCCGGCCTTCCAGCCGGGCTTCACTGTAATGCTTAGCACCTTTTCCTCTTTGCGCGCCGTGCCCGTGGCCATGGACATGCGTGAGATTTTCATCTTCTTGGTGGTGCCCTTGTCCACCTCCTCCAGGGTCACATACAAATCATGCTCGATGGGTGGATCCTGTTGCTGGCGCTTGCGACTCGGCGCCTGTGCGTTGAACGACTGGGAACGGAAGGCGCCCATGGGATTGCCACCGAAACCGCCGCCGCCAAACATCTCATCGCCGCCAATGTTCATGAAGACCTGTTCCTGGCCATCGCCGCCGCCGGAAAAGAAGCCACCAAACGGATCCGCCGCACCAAAGATATTCTGTGAGCCAAAGAACTGGGCGAATGTGGCGCGTGGATCGCCATGGAACTGATATGTGTAGCCGCCGGGCTGGCCGGGCATGCCATCTGGTCCGGGTTGTCCGCCCTTGAGTCCATCCTCGCCGTACTGATCGAAGATGTCGCGCTTCTTCTTATCGGAGAGCACCTCATAGGCCTCGGCAATCTCCTTGAATCGCTCCTCCGCCTGCGGACTCTTGTTCTTGTCCGGATGGTATTTGAGTGCCAGTTTTCGGTACGCCTTCTTGATGTCATCATCGCTGGCCTTCTTGTCAATGCCAAGAATCTTGTAGAAGTCTTTGCCCATCTTGTCGTCTCTTTCTATTTATCTGTGTCGCTCTCTCTCTCTCTCGCTTCGACTGTAAATAAACAAACGAAAGCAAACGAATTATTTCACTGAGATATTTTTGAAAATGTTAAAGCAAAAGCAATGAACGAGTGTTAAATACCCTGTAGTCGTAACATAGCAAAACAAAACAAAAGGTAACATAAGATAAGATAACATAGCACAGCATAACTAACATAACATACAGTGCACCGCTTATATCTTCCTACAGCTGAAACTTTAAAGTTTAATAAATCAAAACAAATTGCAAAAAAATTTAAATAGTGTTTGAACACATTTATTATCAACAATGTGATAACAATTATTTTACTACAATTTGCTGCTGTACGAAGACATTTGTGGTACACTGTATATATACATTCCATGTGTCAAAGCTTACAACTGTTTTATTTATTCTATTTATGATTTATTATTTGCTCTCTCTCTCTAACGATCTAGATATTTATACAAACAGTCACAAACTAATAAGCCTGTCTGCATTTTAAGTGCCGGGCTGATAACAACAAAGACAACAGTAAAATGTTTCCATTGTTTTTTTTTCAATGGAATTTGCTAGAATCGTTGAGTTGTGCAACGATAACAAAAACAACAACGAAAGCGCTGTCGCTGTCTCTGCCTCTGCTTGCGTCGCTGCTTTTGCTTTTGCTGTGTTGTCAATCTGAATGTGTTTAGGGTTTTAAAATGAAAATTGAGCATTCTTTAACATTTTCATTGTCATTATTATTGCGTTTTCTTATTCTTTTTGCTTTGGGGCACAAGTGCATAATGAAAACATGCTAATTTAAGCAACAATTTTCTTATTGAGACACTCACCTTATGTATGTATTTGTATTCGTATTTGCTTTGCAGCTGCTTTTTCGCTTTTAGTTGTCCTTAACTGCACTTTTTGCTGTAGTTTTCTTTCTCAGTTGTATTTAATAATAATAACAATGCTGTTTTGCACGCACAATTTGTCTTTAGAAACAATTAATGTATGTTATTTGCAATCAATTGTCTCGTTCTCCTCTCTCGTGTTCTTTCTTATATACACGCCCACTGTCTTTCTCTCTTACTTTTTGCTAAATGAGTTGATTTGACAGAGCGGCTCGCCTTTATATAGACTCGGCGCAGTCTGCTCGTCGAAAATTCTCGATGTTTCGCGCAATTTAGGGTTGCATCCGGAACAAAATGCTGCGATAACTGCAACGCGCCAACATTTAAAATACATAAATGGCTAGTCGGATGAACATTCTATTGTGTTGCTATAATAGTTATAATTTTATTTTAAATGTTTTGCAAGGAAAATTGGAATAATTTCAAAAGTTTACAATAAAACAAATGTCGATAAATTACTTATCGAGTTGCAGCTCTAGAATCGATACTTTCACTTGAAATTTAAGTACTCAAACTATCTTCATGATATCGATGTGTTGTCACACTACTTATCGGCATTGCTATCGATAGCAGTGCAGGCAAGTGCTGGGTAAATTTAGGTGAACATGTTCACTTGTTCTTTTTTTTTAAGGTGAGTCAAGTCACTCAGATTGCTCACTTGTTCAGTTATTCACTAAGCTTTTGCCTAAGCCCCTCACCCAACTAATCGAAAATATCCTACGTTATATTTAATTTAAATCTGAAAGCATCTCAGGTTGATTCCGATTCTGGTTGGACTTCCGACATCTTCGAAATGGCTCCATGCTTTGCTACACTATTTGATAAGCGACATTCTGAATTTAGATTTGACACTAATTCAACAATCTGTATTTTCAAAGAATCTACACAAAATGCCCAAAGAGGTCTAAGAGGACAGAGAAAATTCGAGCAAAGTGCGCAACAGAACAAATGAGCAATTATGAGCAAAATAGAACAACTGAACAAGACTGAGCAACTGAGCAAAAAAGAGCAACTGAGCAATAAAGAGCAATTTGGAAGGAACATGTTCACTTGCTCACTTCAGGGAGCAACTCTTTTTTGTTCACTCACTCATGAGCAACCCAACACTAGTGCAGGCGAAAACCGCAGCCGAAACGAACAACAAAAACAATTGTTCATTTTATATTAAAAATGCTTGCTGCTCGACTCAACACAAAGCCACATCAGTTTAGCCAACTTTGAGACAGCAACAAACAAATCAAACGTTCTGTGTACGGCCGGATTGTGCATAAAATACTGCCGCACACAACATATTGCAACATTTTCACAATTCAGGTGAGTGAAATCATACATACACACACACACGCATACATACATATGTACATATTGTACAAGCATATATGTACGTATGTATGCATATATCTGTATCTGATGTGTTTTATACATACAAAATAAAACATTTTGGAGCCGCTAAATTGTTCCCAAATGAAGGACGCACAATTTGAACTAGTTTTGTGTGTGTTTTTGTCACATGTGTCACGTTCCACACACAGTGGAAACCTTGACCGATCAGCCGCCCCATTGTCCTCTCTCACCTCCTCCCATTCTCCTCCTACTCCTCCTACTGCATTTTTGTTGTTGAGTGTTGCGCAAACGAAAAATTCGCTAACATGCAAGGGTTCCCGGCCCCCACCCCCCGTCCCGCTGCTCAATGCTTTGCCCCCTTTAAGTTGAACCCAAGTGTATGCCGGCAATTTCTTAGTCACAAATGAAAAGCACATAGCATAATAATAATAAAAATAGTCATTCATGGGGCATTTAAAACAATCTGAACCTCTCTATCTGTATCTGTATCTCAAAATCAACATTAATAGCACTTTCGCTACATCTAATGTACTAAATATACAATATACTCGGCTATTCATTGAGAAATCGAAATATATTTGGGTTGGGCAGTGTACACCTGTCTTATGAGCTACACACAGTCATCACACACTCTGCACTCTTTACTCACTATTGCTATCTCACTTGCACATTTTCGCGATATCATTATCAACAGTTGTTATGTGCAATATGAATGCTATTGTTGTTGTTGTTGTTATCAGCAGCTGTGGGTCTGTGGGTGGGGAGGGGGTAGGAACTGCATCCACAGAACAGTGTTGAACATTGCCCGAATATGTAAAAAGATATGGGCGCATTTCTACAGAAAACGAGAAAAAATAATCAAAATAATTAGTAATTCATTTAAAATTACAGTCGAACTTCCCTAACTCGAATCACCATTATCCAAAGAAAAGGTTCGAGTTAGGGAGATATTCGAGTTGTAGAGTTCTTTTACCTAAGTTTATTAATTTTACTGCTACTCATTTAGTTCGAGTTACAGAGAAATTCGAGTTAGAGAAGTTCGAGTTAGGGAAGTTCAACTGTATTAAAAACTAATTTTTTTTGAGAAAATATAACAATATTCATTTTTGTTATTAAAAAAATTGCTATTTTTTTAAGAATACTATATAATTGTACATTAAGTTAAAATATCAAAATAGTAAAATAAAGTAAAAAAGCTAAGTTTTAAGTAAAATTTTCAAGCTAAGAAGTTTTTCTAGCAATTGTTTCATAAGATATCTTGCAACAATTTACAAAAATCTGAACAAAGAGACAAAGAGAACACTTTAATCACTGTTAATTGATAATTTCTTATCAAGCTTAACGACCTAATCACAATGGAAAAATATGTCGCGTGCTAAATTTTAGCTTCTAAAAAGTCCATGCATTGTATTTCCATATCAATTATCAATAGATAGCTACATAAATGAATCGATTTCATTTTAAAATAAATCTCTATTGCACATCTCTACATAAAACGAAACCATTTTTATGCCGCCAAATTTCTGATATCCAATTTTGCATCCATTAAATTTAACATATAAATTACTCTTATAAAAAAGCTTTCGGAATAATTAAAAATATATAAAAAATGAAAATATCAATACTTCTGAGAATAAGCTTTTTATCCTCTCTTTTTTATTGCTGCGGCCCATTTTTTTTTTAATATTCGCAAATTTATTTTGTTTTTATTTAATTACTTTACTTTATTTGAATTGGAATTATTTGCCTGGTCTGTTTATCCAGTTTTTACTGAGTGCAGTGAGCATCACTGATCCACAGAACAGGGGTAGTGCAAAATTCGTAGCGCACACAAGCGGGCGACGAGTCGGAAGCGATCCGATTCCGATTCCGTGTCCGAGTGCGAGTGCGAGTCGTCGGCGTCAATCGTGTGGCGCCACGGACAGAGGCAGATTTGGATTGGATTGCTTTGGTCGTTGGTCGTTGGTCAGTACTCGTGGACGCGTGAAACGATGTCGATGTCGTTTGCGCTGACGTCGCAATATTTCAGTCGCTAAAAATCAGACGGTGTGTGTGCGTGTGTATAAATATAGAGTATATATACATATATATAGATAAAATATATGTATGTATACAACATATATATTATTAATACCTTGTCCATTTAATTTTTGTGTAAAGTTAACAACTCATTTGCAGCATGTGCAAATCTCTCAAATAGAGCAAATTGTTCTAAAAATAAAACACACATTTTACACGTAAATAGATCGCTTTCGTAATAAACTGCAAGAGGTTTCAGTAAAAACTCGCAATAAACGTGAAACTCAAACTCTAAAACTCGACCGAAATATATATGTATGTATATATGTGTGTACTATATAGCTGAGAAATCTGAACTATCTGGCATGTGGCAGACCGAGCAATAGTTTTATAAATAGATGCAAAAAATTCACACACACTTAACACACAATTTTCTGTAGACGTTCGAAAAAACATGAAAATCATCATCATCATCATCTTTTGTAGACTCTGGTTTAATTTCTGTAAAAATATCGACCCCGGGGGGAATCTAACGTAAATATTGATGTGAATTCTATGCGTCTCTGATTCTCAATTGATATAGAACACATACAGTTGGTCAAGTAACTGTTTTGACTAAATGAAAACACTATAATCAAATAAATTAAATAAATGTATTTGCTTTTATTTCAATGTATTACAAATAAATAAATAAATTTTGTTTCACATAAAATTTGAGATTTTTTTTGATATGTCTAAATATTTATTTGACTAACTGTAGCTCACATACGATCTGTGAAAACCTTCGCATTTACAAATAGTCAGATAGTATCTGAGTATCTGACGGATACTTGCGCTCCCTGCTTTGAATATTTGTTTGTCTTTGACGTATCATTTTTTTTTTAAGTTTTTTTTTAATTTCGCTGTCGACATTTATTTTTAGACGCACAATTTTTGTGTATTTTTTATTTTGATTTCTGCTGGTCGCGTATTAGCATTTTTGGATTCCTCTCTGATGCATATATACAAAATATACGTATTTATATCTGTATCTGTGTATCTTGCGGTGCCCATCCAACATGTGTTTGAAATTGCAGCTCGTTTTGTGGCCAAAATGGCAAAATGTCCCGCCTCAATCCGTCCTTTTGCCTTCTCCTTTCCCCTTTACCACGCACCTCGTCGCTTCCTTTTTGCTTGCAATGTTTGATTCTATTTTTGTACATATAAATTTTAAGTTGGAAAACATTGCGCATTTTCAGCTACTAATTGCTTTGGACATTTAATTAGACTGCGTAAGCATTTTGTGCACATTTTCGGTCCCGGGTTATTCAAAAGATTTTACAGCAATCATTGGAGATAGATAGACAAATAGATAGATAGATATATAAATAATTAGATATAGTAGATAGATAAATAGGTAGCATGATCATAATCTCTTAAGCATTGTTATCAAAGTTTCAAATACAAATTGATGGCAACAGCTGCGAGGGAATAAACATATTCTTTTTTGAGATATTTTTTGTGTTTCTCAAGTATTTTTAACCAGGGGAAGTAATGATTTTAATTAACAAAAAAAAAACAAATTAAAATTTATTAAGCAATAAAAAAATAGGTTTTTTTTGAGCTGAAATAAAAAGTATGAAATAATAATTAAATTTCAATTTGTATTACAAAAATTTAAAATAAAATTTTAATTATAATTTTTAAATAAAAATGGAAATTCTCTTTATAAGCCTATATATTTTTCTAATTTCTCCGAGGCCGTAATAAAGCATAAGTTGATTCTAGAAATTAAGTTAAATGGATTAAAAATGTATCCGAATACGTTTAACATAAAATCTTTAATATTATGCACAACTCCAGCGAAAAGAGGAAAAAAGCGATGTGTTTTATGGCCACTCTATTTATTGAAAAAGAAACCAAATATTCAAATATCTATGATTCACTATATAGCAACGAATTTCTGAAGGATCCAATGGACGCTGCTTGCCCGTTTACGATACTTTTTTTTAGCTTCCCCGCCCAAGGGTTCAATATTTGATTCGAAGTGGATCAGAGTATTCCTTTCAATACTAGGACATAAATCGATTTTTGTTGTCATTTATTCATGTTTTTTTTTGGCTTGATTTTAATAATCTCAATCTTATTTGCTATTCCTGCTCGAATATTGGGAGAATTCTATTTCTGTCTCCAATCAATATAAACACTTCCATGTATTTATTTTCTTTCGAGATTTATCAAGCGTAAAATATCAACAACTTTGGAGAAGGTTCGATGAGCCGTTAACAAAATTCTAGTAAATTCTCCATTTATAAGACGCTTTTTCTCTTGCTAAAATCAAAAACTATTCAAGCTGCTCAAAAACTAATTTCTCTCAAATTTGTGCAAATTGATTTTCATATTTTGTTCCATTTGCTGAATTTGCGCATTGCGGACAGAAAAAAAGGCGTCAAATGCCAAATAAATATTATGCATAGTATAGATAGATATGTATATATATATATATATTGGCACATGCAGATACAGATACATTTATAGATACTTCCGTTATGAAAGGCACGAACAACAACAAAGAAGCAACTTGGAAATGACATTTGGTCGAATATCCGAACAATTTATGCGGCAATTATGACGCTGAGACTGAAAATTGAAAATTGCAGACGTCGCTGAAAACTGAAAAGCTGAAAAATTTAAAATGTCGAATGAGAGAAATAAAAACGTTGTTTCTCCTTCTAGAATCTCCAACTCTCGGTTCGCAATTTGTTTATAAAATTCCACAAAGTGTTAGTCATTGTTTTTCCATCGATACAAATAAGGCGCGAAAACAGCAAAAGATGCAATGATTTTATTTTGGTTTATTTTCGAATTGAGGTCTGCGTTGTTGTTGGATAGGGAAAGCGGGAAATGCGGAAAAGCGTACAGCAAAAAACCAGAGCAATGAACAGTGAATAGTGAGAAAACGCTTGTGGGTGAAATTGAAATTGTGTTTCCTTATTCGTGTGTGATAACTGGTCAAGTTGCTAATCATTTCATACGAATATTAAATAATTTTGTGAGAATACGAAGAAATACAAACAAAACATTAATTAGGAAATTAAACTAAGAAAAATTTTATACGAAATTTTACTAAGAAACAAACGGGAAAGGCTATAGTCGATCTCCCGTCTACTTATTTAAATAAATTTAAAATCCAGAAGCCGGCTTATATCTCTATTTAATTGTCTTAAGAAACCAAAACATACATTTACAATTTTATTGGGTTTTTAAACAATGCGTCACTTGAATATGATATAATAATTAAAATTTCCAGATGCTGTAGCACATAATATTTTTAGGTAGACACTCTTTGATTTTAGATAATTATTAGCAAATGTCATATAATTTTTTTTGCTAATTAATTCAAATATGTCGACTTTATGTTTGGATATTTTTAAAATGGATCTTTTTAAGTCTACTTTTAAAAAAACTTTACATTTATTTTAAATTGCTTATAACATTCCAAATTTTAATTTCCTAATTTTACTTTAGTAATTCTCGTTATAATTTGTTTTCTAATTTTATTAATGCAATTTTTGTGTATTAGTATAAATTGTCGAAAAGAAACGTCACATTTCGATTGTATATTTTTGAGGTTTTTCTTTTGCAAAATAAACAAAGTTTTAAAGTAATTTGCAAATTTTATACTAATTAAATTGTTTTACATTTTTTGCAGGCCTTTTTCCGAGCGGGTTGAACAGCTCAAGATGGCTGAGCAGGCGACAAAGCAGGACAACAACAAGGACAAGGACAACAGCGAGGAGACGACAACACAGTGTGCCGTGTTCGATCAGACTCCCGGATCGCAGCAGAAGAAGATCATTGTCGTGGTGCGAGATCAGTACACGGTGCAACGTCTCATTGCCTTGATCTCCACACAGTTTGCCTATGAGAAGTTCGAGTTGCTGCTGCAGCCTCATGGCAATAAGGATTTGGTAAAAATTAGCATTTAATAAACTTGAATTATGACTAACTAAAGTTGCCTCTTTTTAGGTGCATTTAAATGCGCTGAATGCGGATCAGTTGCTCTACGATGTGTCCGGGTTTGAGCGTCGACTTAAGAATAATCTTGTTCTATTGCCGTCGGGTTCCTGGGATGGCAATGTAACCAAGCGCTATGAGCTGCTCATGAAGAAGTCAACGGTTAAGAAGGCGGCCGGAGTAGGAGGAGACACCACAACCAGCGAAGGCGTTGAAAAGGAGAAAAAGAAGAAAACCACAGTGACAGCAACTGGCGAAAAGAAGAAAAAGTCTGCCATCAAAAGTAAGACAAGTCCAAGCTCCAGTTCCGCATCTCCAACTGGCAAAGAGACGGAGGAGACAGAGGCCACAACACCCGTCAAGAAGAGCAGCAAGGTGAAAACCAAGCCCAGCGAGATTAGCTTGATTCCAGACACAACAACGACAGATATACCGACAACGACTGCTGCGATACCAACACTTCCATCAGCCGCAGAGATGCCCCTTGATGAGCTGCCCAACATTGAGATTGGCGAGGAGCAATCGTTGCCATTGGCCCACGAACTGTTCAACATTAGTCCCGTCTCGGATATTGAGCCACTATCCGATGATGATTTGGCTTTGGGCGCCTCGGCAAGTCCCACAATGATGGGACCACCCTATGAGTTTGGCAATGCGGGGCCCACCGAGAGCGATCTGTTGGCCGCCACCGTGGAAGCCAACTCTGATAAGACCGAAGATGAAGCTCGACAAGATTTGCAATTTTCGAATTTCTTTGGACGCAAATATGGCGGAGATGGAGAAGTGCCCGCCTGGCAGCGTGGCAATGGAAACAGCAGCAACAAAGCTGTAACAGAAACCGAAAAGGAGACGACGACACAATCACCACGCAACTATGTGGGATTGGTTAACCAGGCCATGACCTGTTATCTGAACAGTCTGCTCCAGGCGCTGTTTATGACGCCCGAGTTCCGGAATGCCTTGTATCGCTGGGAGTTTGACAATGACAACGAGGCCAAGAATATACCCTATCAATTGCAAAAACTCTTTCTCAATCTGCAAACGTCATCCAAGTCGTCCGTGGAGACGACAGATTTGACGCGCAGCTTTGGCTGGGACTCGACCGAGGCCTGGCAACAGCATGACATCCAGGAGCTGTGTCGCGTCATGTTTGATGCGCTGGAGCACAAGTTTAAGAACACCAAGCAGGCCAACTTGATATCCACTCTGTACGAGGGCAAAATGAATGATTATGTCAAGTGTTTGGAGTGCAACACGGAGAAGACGCGCGAGGATACGTTCCTGGATATACCACTGCCAGTGCGTCCGTTTGGCAGCAGCTCCGCCTACGGCAGCATCGAGGAGGCATTGCGCGCCTTCGTCCAGCCGGAGACGCTCGATGGCAACAATCAGTATCTGTGCGAGAAGTGCAAGAAGAAGTGCGATGCCCACAAGGGACTGCACTTCAAGTCCTTTCCCTACATTCTCACTCTGCACCTGAAACGCTTCGACTTTGACTATCAAACAATGCATCGCATCAAGCTCAATGACAGGTAACACTTTTTAAGGCATTTCTTGACAGGATTCAACTAATTTGTATTCATGTTGTCCATAGAGTGACCTTCCCGCAGCGTCTCAATTTGAACAGCTTTGTGAATCGCACGCCCGCCCACTGTGCCGAGTATCAGCTGAATGGCAACGGCAACAGCAATGTGGACGACTGCAGCACTGCGGACAGCGGATCCGCCATGGAGGAGGACAACCTGAGCAGCGGTGTCGGCACCACGGCCAGTTCCAGTCAGCACGAGAACGATCTGAATGACGAGGACGAGGGCATCGACATGAGCAGCAGCACGACGGGCGGCAAGAGCGGCAACATGGATCAGCGATTGAAACAGGAGCCGGGTCCATATCTCTACGAGCTATTCGCCATCATGATTCACTCGGGCAGCGCGTCCGGCGGACATTACTATGCCTACATCAAGGAGTTTGAGAACAACGATTGGTTCTGTTTCAACGATCAGAATGTGTCCTCTGTAAGTGCTTTGACAGTGAGAAGTACATTGAAAAATCGATAACACGGTTATTTTGGGGCTCGATTTTTAACTCGATAATTTTCTGAACTATCAATCGAGACAATGAAATCGTTTTTTATGATAAATCAACAGTTCACTGGAATTTATTCATGGTAGTTCATTAAAACTGGAGTTGATTCAGTTTTAAAACTTTTTTTGGTGTCAATTCATAACTAAATTTTTTTTTTACTATCAAACGAGTTAATTAAATCGATTTTCATTATAAATCGACAGCTAACTGGAGTTTATTCATCGTAGTTTATTAAAACTGAAGTTGATTCAGTTTTTTTCTAAACTTTTTTTAGCTCGACCTATGAATCAAATTGAAAAAACTTAAAACAGCTTAATATTTTGCCTTTCACTGAAGAATTCAATTTTTTCGCCATTTGTCGAAGGATTTTGATCAGTAATAGCTTTTTTCATGAAAAAAATTAAAACTAATTATATTTGTGAGTTTTCCATTTTTCCCAGGACGATATATGTGTTTTCAAACTTAAAAATTGACAAAAATTCGATTTTTCAACTTACTAAAATCGCTGACACTTAAAAAAATTTAAAATTTTATGAAGGAAAGTTGTAGAAGACGCTTGGCCAAATCGGTCAATTAGAGCTGAAAATATATTCAAAACCTGCGGAACAATTCCAAAAATGGAAACAAAAAATCGAAAATTCATATTTCATAAACGTTTGTTTGAAAACCATTTTAAAAAAGAAATTCATTGAAATTTTCAAGACACAAGTCTTCAAATTTGTTGTTTGACTTTGTTAACTAGTGTAATTAATGGCTTTCCTTCCTGCTCCGTTTCAGATCACCCAGGAGGACATTCAGCGCTCCTTTGGCGGACCCAATGGCAGCTACTACTCGAGTGCCTACACGTCCAGCACGAATGCGTACATGCTGATGTATCGCCAGGTGGACGCCAAGAGGAATGAGCACACGGCCAAGTCCAGTGATTTTCCGGAGCACATCAAGACGCTGCTGCCGAAGCTGCACGCGGAGGAGGAGACGCGCGGCACGCGTCTGGGCAGGCACATCACGGTGACAGATCTGGCACTGCCGGATCTGTACAAGCCGCGTGTTTACTTTTACAATCCCACGCTCAAGAAGCTGAAGATGACGCGCGTTTACATCTCGAACAGTTTCGATATCAATCTCGTGCTGATGTCCGCCTACAAAATGTTGAATGTGGAACAGTTTGCTCCGTTGGCGCGTTGTCGTCTCGTGGCCTATGATTCCACCATCGATACGATTCTGCAATCGCTGGAGAGCTACACGGATCCCGCGCTCACGGATCTGCGTTCGGCGCACAATTGTAATCTGGACTTTTTGCTGGAGTATCGGGCGGAGGATCAAGAGTTTGAGAATTATGCCAGTGATGGCACGACGTGGTATGTGTTTATCGTAGATCTCTCGACCATGGCCATGGACGGTCCCTTCCTGGTTTATTCGGCAGCCCGCAAACCCAACGACGTACTGCGTCATTCGATTGCCACACGGCTGCACATCAATGAGCAGCAATTTCTGATGGCCACCATTTATGGACGGAGTCCACAGGCGTTTGTCGCCTACGATGCTCAGCCCACGCCGGAGGCGGAGGCGCGACTCCAGGAATTGGCCATCTCACAATTCAAATATATCACATACTTTTACCTGGAGGTGCCTAACACGGATCCCAGCACACTGGAGCAGCTGGGCGTGCCCAGCTGTCAGCCCATTGCAGCTGCTCCTACCGAGCTGCCACTGACCAATGGATGCGCTGGCGGAGATGTCGTTGATGCAGCCATGATGAATGGCATCCATTCGGCTGGAGCGGCAACAGGTTCATCATTGGAGAATGGCCACATTGACTGTGATTGGCGTCGCTATAAACGGGAACAGCGGGAACGGGATCAGGCAGATCCTCTAGTGCCGCTCGCCACGCCCGGCCACGAGTCCAACTCGGAGGACAGCAGCCTAAGTGACGGCGATCGCACGCTCGTGGAGAACATCGAGAACAGCCTGCAGCATCGTGGCGGCGGCGACAGTCAAGTGAGCTCCACCAGCCACTCGCCGCAGCTGTCAAGTCCGGAGGACGAGGCCGCCTCCCACGATGCCATGATGCGGGTGCACGCCTACTGCAATTTCAGCGGCAGTGGTGGCATCTACGAGACGGGCGACGAGGCGGGAGACACCCCATCACTGCCCCCCAGCACAACGACACACTTTTTCCATGCCATCAAGATTGATCGAGTGGATGCGGCGACGACCACCTCCTCCTCCAGTGGACACCAATCCGACGAGGAGTCGGCGCAGCTGCGCAAACCAACGACAGCCTATAAACTCTTGGTGAGTTTAGTTTTTAAAAATATATTCATTTCATTTCATTAGCATTAATAAAACTAATCCTACCCAAAATTAAAATTCAATAGAATTAAATAAAAGTAGTGCTAATAAAATTACATTTAATTAAAATTAAAAAAGTAGAGCTAATGAAAATGGCATTTCATTACATTTAAAAAAGTAGTGCTAATGAAAACGACATTTCATTAGAATGGAAAACAGTAGTGATAATGAAAAGTACATCTCATTAGGATTGAAAAAAGTAGTTCTAATGAAAATTAAATTTCATGAGCATTGAAAAAAGTAGTTCCAATGAAAATGACATTTCATTAGTATAGAAAAGAGGTAAGCCGATGAAAATGACATTTCAATAAAATAAAATTGACATTTCATTGAAATTAAAAAAAGTACGCCTAATGAAAAGGGCATTTCATTAAGATTGAAAAAGTAGTGCTAATGAAAAGGACATTTTATCAGAAGGGAAACATTTTAATGAAAATGACAATTCATTAACATTAAAAAAAGTAGTGCTAATGAAAATGGCAATTTATTAGCATTGAAAAAAGTATTGTGCTAATGAAAATTATCATTTATTTATTATTAAGAATTTAACGCATCAAATATTTATTGTTATATGTGAATTATTTAATGCACAATTCCAGGTGAGATCCCTGATGCGAATGGGCGACTTTAAGCGTCACATTGAGCAGCTCATCCGCGTGCCGGGCGACTACTTCCGGCTGCACGAGCTGAACCGGAAGCATGAGAATACCCTAGCCAGCAGTCAGAACAACAATTCGCTCGTCTATTTCAATGAGGGCGAAACACTGACCGTGGAACTGGGCAAGACTCTGCAGCCGGACGAGCACAAGGCCAAGATCTACTTTTTGCGTCTCGCCGATCTGGACAATGAGACCGCCAAGCTGCCGTGCGTCTGCGAATGGGTTTACAATTCCAGCACGACAACGGAGCAGGCGAAACGGGAGCTGGTCGCCAAGTTGCATCGCATCGATGCCAAGTACGAATCCCTCAACGTGGACAATTGTCGCATCTGGCTGAAAGGCGGTCGCAGTCCCATCAAAATACTCGACAACGAGGACACACTGTACTGCGACATGCGTTCCACAATTACCGCCGAGGTGAGCAGGAGACGGACAAATCTCTGGGGAGGATTTCAAAGTAATCAAATTCTTATATTACAGTTTATACTGCAAGAGTGCGCGGAGGGAGTCGAGCCACAGCCGAAGGAGGACTCATTAACCATATTCGTGCGTCGCTGGTGTCCACACAAATGGGAATTTGGCAAATTCCAGGAGATCACCATGGACAGTAAGTGTAGAGGAAAGTGTGAAGTAATCAATTGTTACTACAATTCTTTTCAATTCCTGCAGGCGACAGCGAAATCAGACGCTCTATATCCCAAATCTGCGATATCACCGTCGACCGCTTGAGCTATGTCAAGGTAAGACTAAGCTTAAATCTTAAATGTAAGAAGTTTTAGAGCAGTGGTGTCCAAACTCACACAATCAAACATTGCGCTTACACTGAAAAAATTAAATGAAAGCATATTCAAAAAAAGTCAGAAAAACAGGCCAAACTTTTTTTCCTATTTTTTTTTTTTAATTTAAAAGTTTTAAAGTATCTTTAATGATGATTTTTTCGACATTTTCTTTCGAAAATTGGTAATTTAATTGGACCTAAAAAAAGCTAGATTTTCGGATAGAAGAGACTTGAGATTTTTCCTGGCTGAAGCAGTTAAAAACACACAAATCTATCCGAAAAAAAGGCCAAATTAGGCATCACTGACTGACATCAGAAAGCATCAGCCGATCAGATGCTTCGTGAGAGAATAAAAAGACGAACATGCGCATCGGGAGAGCACAAGCCGCCGAGCATGCTATTTATAGAACACACGCATTCTCCCTCTCTATACCTTTATGAGTTCCTATTCCATGGGAGAGGCATTTGGCATTTTAAACACCACTGTTCATAGAATTCGACAGCTCACAACTAAAAAAAAGTTGAGATCAAAAACTCAGCGTTATCTGGTTTATATACATTGCTTAAATTCTTAATTCTCTATTTTCTATATTTCAATATAAAGAATCTATGTGATTTCCTGAATCATCTCTCCACTCTCTCTCTTCTCCCAGGTGAACAGCAATTTCCCCTACACGAGCATATCGGCAATTAGCGTTAATGACACCATGTCCTGGTTCTCAGTGCCCGCCACTTTGGACATGTATCCACTGAGTTCAACGCAATGTGGCAATATGTATTTGTACAAGTAAGTATGGCTTATCATCAGTGATTTAAACTGTAAACGAAACCATAACTGATGCCTTGCTGATCATTAACATTAAATTCAAATCCTAATTCCTTACTCATTGCTTACAGAGATAAAACCGTGCCGGTGCGAGAGCTGACGGAGGAGGAGCGTCGCTCGCTGAACAACAAGGAGAAGGCGCGTCTCGATCGCTTGGGTTGCATTTCAACGACGCGTTATTCGCAGCGACGCGAACGGGCGCTCAAAATCTACTTGGACTCGCCGGAGAAGCCGAGCAATGTGACAGCCTCAGCGCCAGTTGATGCACATACAGCCGAGCATTAATTAAATATATAATACAATATATCATCGAAAACAACAACAACAACTACACATTATCGTTGTTGTTCCCTCGCCACACACACACACACATATATTTCAAACTAAACACTATGATTAAATCCTCCTCAAAGTCCGATCTGTCAATGAAAATGTCACAAGCCAACAACTTTATTTCTTCCTGGTCCGATTTCCCCATTTTGTTCACTTCATAATCTAATATTGTAATTTTATTTTTGTTGTTTCATTTGTTGGCATCGTCGGAGTGGGAGGATGAGGAGGATGAGAAGGGTGTCCTAGCAACAACAACGATAACTAAACAAAATTATGATTCTTGCTACTTTTTGAGACTGTGTACAATTTTAATGACATGCAAGAGAAATTCAAAAAATAAATGCATAAAAACAATGTGAAAATACTTAAATTAATTACATAAAAACAAATAAAAGAAAATAATTTGTATTGGAATTTAAACATTGTTATTTCTGTTCTGAAATTGAAAAATCATTTTGCTGTTTTTTTTTTTATAAAATGTTAATTTTATTTTTAATACCTACTACGCGCGGGTTTTTAACGTTTTTGTTTCTTTTGAATTACAAGATCGTATTGTTTACTTTAAAAATTCTTACAATTCTCACACAAGTTCTCGATTCGTTGTGATTTGACAAAGAAAATCATTAATCATATTTACGCATTTAATAAAAGGAGGGCAAAAATAATAATTGTAGTTAAATTAATCACGGAATGCACTTGCAATAGATTTATCTCTCTTTTATGTGTAGATAAATCTGGGCATTAATTGCAAATTCAACGCAATTTATTTTTTTGTTTTATATGTTAGTTATCTTAAAAAGTTCTTAGAACGAAATCGAGTTGTCAAATTGTTGTTCCTTCTTTTTTACTATATAGTAAAGTTGATGGAGGCGGCAGCAGTAGGCAGCGCTATTGTTCACATTGTTGTTGCTTTAAGGGGGCGTGGTTTGATTTTTTTTGTTATTTATTTTCTTCATTTTTGTTGTTGTGGGGGAATACCCATGGCTCTTTTGTCCTATGCCTTGGTCTCAACGGCCGGCGCCGATTCCACTTTTGTTGCTGTCGCCGCAGGAGCAGCGCCCGCCGGAGCAGCCTTCTTGCCCTTGCCCTTACCCTTGACGGGTCCCAAAGGCTGCGCAACCAGTTCCTGCAAGAGTGAGAGAAAGGAATTGTAAGTCAGCAAGCTGGAGAGGATTACACAATATGACTTGGATTCACCTTCAGTTCAGCTTGCGCAATGCTGTGCTCGCTCACATAGCTGTCCACGTCGAAGGGAATGCCCGTAACGAGATTGACGCCATTGGGCATGAGCAGGACCGTGTGCTTGAACTGCGCCACAAGCTCAGCTGCAAAGAAGCAGAAAATTTATATTACTAAAAACAAAGATTAAATTTAAAAAACAAATTAAGAGTACAAAAAAATTAAATGGAATTAAATGCCCTTTGTTATTTAAAGTAATAAAATTTATAACAGAAAAGATAATTTTATTTATTTTCGTTTTTCCTAACATGTACCTATTTATTTATTAACTTATTTATTTAAAATGTAATCATGGCTGGCTATAATTAATTCATAAATACGATATATACAATAGATATTAGTTTTATTATTAATTAAGCAATGTTTCAAAATTTACCGAAAATGATTCATGTTATTTTAAATTCTTTTTAAATTTCAAAATACCATTCGTTTCTATTATTTTTTTCTTATCACTGTAAATGCAGTCGAGAAAAAATATCGTACAATTAAAAAATAAATATGATATTCAATTTATTAATTAGAAAAAATAAAACTTATAATCAGGCCTGTTGCGAATTTCACTTTGATGAGTTTAAGTCCGATAAAGCGAAAAACGATAAAAAAAACCTAAATTTCAAAAAAGAATGAAGAGGTAAGTATATACAACTTGTAATTCAAAGAATGAAGAGTATGAACCGATATTCAATATATGCTATCATTTCGTATTATTTCTGATAAATTCGTTGAATTTTTAGCTCAATATTTTGTTATTTATATTTGAAAAGTTTCTAGTTCTTTTTAAATTTAATAGTCGCTTTTTAAGGCCTCAATTGCCATTCAGTTAAATTCAGCTACTAAATAATAGACAGATAAATCCATTCCAATCCCAACTATTTATTCCAGATGATATTGTGGCAATGGCATGTTCAGACCGAGGCCATGGAACTAGTAGCAACTGCTGAAGACGCCAAAGCCTTTGGAGCTTTGATCTAGCAAAATGTCTGGCCGTAATTGGCAGCTCAAAGAGTTGACACCAAATCCGGAATTAAGTTTTGCCAATGATATACATATAAAGGGATCAAGGGGGGACTTACAGGGCTTCTCGTAGAGCACTTGGAAGGGCTCAATCATCTTGTGGGAGACGCACTCGACGACGCCCATGCGCGCCTTGGTCTCCTCCTCGAAGCTGCGGATGTTGAAGGGCATGTTGCCGTACTTGGTTTTCACCTCGGCGAGCAGAGCACGCGATGCCTTCAGTTTAAGCATATAGTTCTCATCCGACTTCTTGTAAATTGATACCTTTGTGTCCTTCTCCCGTCCCTGAAATTAAAGCTATTGTATTAGCAAATGATGCAGGCAAATCTAAATCAAAGTTGAATCTTTGATGCGTTCTCAGATCTCATAATCTTGCAATCTTCGGTCCGAGCAAAAGCGCAACTCCAAAGTTGACATGTGCCGAGTTTTTTTCAAAAGAAAACTCGCCAAGCGCACAAAACGCTTTCATGTCAAACTCTTTCGTCTTGCCCATTGCCCAGATCCTCAAGCGCGTGTTTTTTTAATCATTGAACAAGTTTCAAAAAGGTTTAAAAGAAGAGGAGAGCAGGAATAAAGGATGCTTACCACGCCCTCGCCACTGCTGACAATGACATCGATGGCATAAACCTCGTGAGTCTCAAAGTTGCACTTCTCATGCTCCTTGCGCTGTGCTTCGCTCGGATTCTGTATGATCGTCTTCTCGCCATCGATTTTGAACTGCTTCAGTTCGTGACTCAGCATTCCCTCAATGGGTTTGCACTTGTACGACTCGCTGATCTGTTGCACGGCATCGGTGATTGAATAATTCTACATTTTGACATTGAAAAAACATAAATTAATACAATATTTTAAATTCCGAGTTGTTGTTTCTAATGTGATAATCGGTAATTGAGATAAAAATACAAATTAAATTAATTAACAATATTTCCATGTCTTGAAAAATTCAAATATCCAATATTGTAACGAACAATACGAAAGATTATTACGTTTTCGTCACTAGCTTTTTACTTCGTAGTCTTTTTTTAGAAACATTTTTAACTTAAGCTAGAATTGTGTGCAATTGTAAAGACCAAACAATTCTGTGTATATTGAACTTGTTTAGTTCACGAAATTGCCGCAATTGATCTCCGCAGGTGTTGAGCTGTGCTGTGCCAGAATTTTTAATTTAGGGCAGCAGACAATCCGTTGCCTGCAGCAGCTGTGTTAACTATTTATACGCTAGTGACGAAAGCAGCACGTAGGGTGCGAAATGCGACTAGCAGGAATGTTAAATTTGCTACAAACTTGTCCGAGTAAATCGAGTTTAATTCATCAACTAAATTACATATAAACAGATAAATCAGTTCCGATCCCTACTATTTATTCCAGATGATATTGTGGCAATGGCATGTTCAGACCGAGGCCATGGAACTAGTGGCAACAGCTGAAGACGCCAAAGCCTTCAAAGCTTTGATCTAGCAAAATGTCTGGCCGTAATTGGCAGCTCAAAGAGTTGACACCAAATCCGGAATTAAGTCTTGCAGACTGGGAACAGTTTTTGGTATTATCTACACATTATAAACTTAAGCTAGAATTGTGTGCAATTGTAAAGACCAAACATTTCTGGGTATTAAACTCGTTCAGTTCACGAAATTGCCGCAATTGATCTCCGCAGGTGTTGAGATGTGCTGTGCCAGAATTTTTAGTTTAGGGCAGCAGACAATCCGTTGCCTGCAGCTGGAGGAGGAGGAGGATAACTGGGAACTGGGAAGACTTACGCTGGAACCGGACTTGAGGAGACGCAACGCCGCCTGGGCGGCCCAGTAGGCGGCGAGTATGACATCAGCCTGTCGTCCGCTTATTTTCTGACCCGCAGCTGCATCCACAACAATTGTGTGCGCGGCGACGGCAATGAAGCCATCAATGTGCGCGCCCAGATCACTAAATGCCAGAAAGAGAGGAGAGGAGACAGAAAAAAAGCAGTTAATGAAATGTGCAAGATGAAACAAGGTGTATTTATAAAACAAGGTATGGTATTCCCAGAAACTGTTCTCTGTACTCTGTCAAGATCCAGACTGGGAACAGTTTTTGGATATACGCCATTAGTTGCACTGAGAACAGTTTATGTGAAACTCCAGTGACTGTTTACAGTACTCTGTCAAAATAAAAATCCAGACTGGGAACTTTGGAAATGCCATTTGTCGCACTAAAAACAATTTCACAAAGCGCATTTCCAGCAACTGTAAGAATCCAGACTGGGAACACTTTAAAACTGGAATAATTACAATTTGATTTGGCATTTACTTACATTTTAACCACATCGCCAGCTTTGAGCGTATAATCCGCATCATTTTTAGCTGGCGAAAAGTGGCAGACACAATTGTTGACCGACAGGCATGTCGGAAATGCGATACCCTTCTTCAAGTCCTTTTCCTTTTTGTATACCTGACGGAAGAGAGATGACAGCTCATTAAACGATTTGTCAAAATTAATTTTAAATTTTGGCAGTTGGCCAAAGAACCATGATGTATTCATTAACAAGATGACATAAACCAAGAAACTGTTCTCAGTTCGGTGTCACAGTGCTGTCGGACTTTTGTTGCCACAATTGGCGTTTTTGCGCCAAAACTGGCTTTTTCCCAGTTAGCGCAATGGCACATTTTTTCATATTTATTTTTATTTAATCACTAGATTAAAAAAAGAATTGTGAAATACTTTGGAAATATGTGTCATTTCTTTAAGTGTTTGTAAACCTAAAATTTTTTATTTAATTAAATGCAAAAATAACATGAACTGCCTAAAAAAAGTTTTGGGTCTTTTTTAATCAATTTGGCTACATTTTTTGTTTTACAGTAAAATTTTGGCTATTTCCAAAAAGCTGCTAGGCAGTCAGTGATAATTCTGGATATTTCTTTCTTTTGGTTTGTCAAAGATACGCAACACTGGCAACACTTCATGGTGTATTCATTAACAAGGTTACGCCTATAGTCCCAGCAACTATTCTCAGTCTGAGAACAGTTTTTGGGCATATCTATCTTGATAATGAATACTCCATGAAGTGTTGTTTGTATGTATGTCACCTTGTTAATAAATACATTCTTGGCCAAAAATGTCCTCAGATCTCATAATCTATTGATCTTTGGGCCACAAACACGTACGCACACACACGCTGCAAGCGAGGCGCCAAAGCGCGCACGTGGAGAGAAAACGCGCACGCAGAGGAAGCACGCGGTGAAGCAGCGCTGCCAGCGCCGGCAGCGTCCGTTACCGTTATGTGGTGCACACGCTGTGATCCTCAAGTTTGTAGGATTTTAATCAGCGGACTTGTTTCAACATGTTTTTATTTATAATAAATAGAAAAACTCACTTTGCTGGTTTCTTCAGTCAGCAGATTGTCGCTCTTGGTGCAAATTTCCCGCACAGAGGCGTCCACCACGCAGAGTCCAATCAACGTTTTCAGTGTTTCTAAAATTAAACACAAAGCAGAAAAAGAAAAAATGTAAATCAAGTTATTTCCAACTTTTGCCAGAAATGCGTGGCATTTAAAATAGTTTAATTACTTGCAATATTTCAGGTCATAAAAATAATACGAAGCACCTGAAAAGTTTGAGGTTAAGCACGATTATGGCTCTCACTTTATACCGCAAACAACGCCACGCGGCGACTTCACAACGAAAGAGAGAGAGAGACAGCGACAGCGGCGACGTCTTCTCATTGGCTCCATTGTTGTCGCTACGTCGACAGCAGCGCAACGCATAAAGAAAAAACTTCCACATTTCACTTTCACTTTGCTGCGCTTTTATTACACAAATCTTCCATCAATTACTTACTGTTTACAATTTCGCCAGCCAATTTGTATTTGGTAACAACCAAATCCTCAGCAATGGTCTTCTCGGGCTCCTTTTCTACGTCTGCCATTTTTAAAATGAAACAAAAAACGAGCTGCTAAAAATGACGGAAAATGATGTTTTGAGTGTGCGATATTGCCAGATAGTGTTGCGTTGCTCATGAGTGAGTGAACAAAAAAGAGTTGCTCCCTGAAGTGGGCAAGTGAACATGTTCCTTCCAAATTGCTCTTTATTGCTCAGTTGCTCTTTTTTGCTCAGTTGTTCAGTCTTGTTTAGTTGCTCATTATTATCGTTTACTATATAGCGCTTGTGTTCGGTATAAACATTAAGCAAATTAAATATAAAGTATGCACTTAAAATTTTATTTTCTTAGTTTAATTTGCTTAAGTCATATTTTTTTTGGGTATTTAGGGTTACCATAACCAGCATATTCATAAGACATTTTAATGGTCTGGCATCACAATAAAAGGGAAATATATCGCTTGCAGTTTATCGAGTGGCCATCAAAATGAGCATAAACAAACCGCATTAAAATATTATTTTCAAAACTAACTTATTTTGCTAAAATTGCTGATGATGTAACTAAGACGAATTAACAAATAACTGCGAGCGTGAAAGCGTTGCGTGGCAATAATTAAATAAAGTGAAAAGGAAGCGAAAAGTAACCCAACGGGAACTGTGATAAACACACACACAAACAAACGCACATACATCCATAGATACAAAGTAATTGACAAACTCAGACGGAAATAATGGTCGGTGATAAGCAAACAGCAAGTGGACACAGCCTTATCAGTATCAACAGTAATAGTAATAATGAAACGCCGACGGCAGCAAATGCAAATGCCTCCCCCCGCCTCCACCGCCGCCGCGTAAATCATCCACAACAAAGTCGCCGCCACAGGAATTGCGAATTCTCTGCTTCGATTTGACTTTCTACAATCGAACAACGCAATTTCTGTTGAGCTGTGCCGGCGTCTTTATACTCTACATTATCTATGGATATCTGCAGGAGCTGATCTTTACGGTGGAGGGATTCAAGCCATACGGTTGGTTTCTCACACTCGTCCAGTTTGGTTATTACATTCTGTTTGGTTTGATGGAGCGGCGTCTGGAGGCGTTCAGCACAAATGGCGGCAGATTGTGGAGTGTGGAGCCAGCGCCACGTTGCATACCGCTGAGAACGTATTTTGTGCTCGCCGCTCTCACGCTGGGCACAATGGGATTGTCCAACTCCAGTCTGGGATATCTTAATTATCCCACGCAGGTAGGTTTCATGTTATCGGCTATCGATCACAGAAGCAGTGTGAGCCCGGCATAAAAAGAAAAATATATTTGTTTTCTGATCAAATTATCGATATTTAACATTTTAAAAACATGTATATACTGCACACTTCGTCACAGATTCAGCAGAGAGGAACTGTGGCCGTCTGTGACGCACTGTGAACCTGGCATAATAGGATATACATTTTCTTATCGAGCTATCGATATACACTGTTCACAGTCTTGTCACAAATACAGCTGAGAAGAACTGTGACCATCTGTGACGCAGTGTGAACCCGGCATATATTATTTTCTTATCGAACTATCGATATTTTAAATTGTACGCAGGTGATCTTCAAGTGCTGCAAGCTGATCCCAGTGCTTGTGGGCAGCATCCTCATCCAAGGCAAACGCTATGGACCTCTTGACTTTGCCGCTGCCCTGGCCATGTGCATCGGATTGGCCTGGTTTACACTCGCCGATTCACAGATGACGCCCAACTTCAATCCCCTGGGCGTGGCCATGATATCGGGCGCATTGCTCTGCGACGCCGCCATTGGCAACGTCCAGGAGAAGGCGATGCGGGAGCACAAGGCGCCCAGCAGCGAGGTGGTCTTCTACTCCTATGGACTGGGATTTGTCTATCTCTTTGTGATTATGTTGCTCACCGGCAATTTCTTTAGTGGATTCGCCTTCTGTCTGGCGCATCCCATGGAGACCTTTGGCTACGGCTTCCTTTTCAGTCTGTCCGGCTACCTGGGCATACAATTCGTGCTGGCCTTGGTCCGGAGCAGCGGTGCTCCACTGGCCGCCACGGTGACCACCGCTCGCAAGGCTGTGACCATCGCCTTCTCCTTCCTGCTGTTTAGCAAGCCCTTCACCGTGCAGTAAGTACAAGACTCCAACTCCTTTATCGATAGGTTTTTTGATATTTATATCATCGATAATTTAGATATTTTGTATGTCAAAAATATCAAGAAAGAGGTGGAGAACTATCGATAGTGTTGGTCTGCCATTGATGGCTTCTCGATTGAGCTTGACCATCGATAGTGCCCTCGATAGTTCTCTACCTCTAATAGGAAGATCTGATAATAACAATTTAAATTGTTCTCTTGCAGATATGTTTGGTCTGGCTTAATTGTTGTGCTGGGCATTTACCTCAATGTCTACAGCAAGAAGAACAAATTGACGTTTGCGGATTTGCAGCACAGACTCAAGCAATTCAGTGCAAGAATTTCCCGCTCTCCGAGTCGCAAATTTCTTATTGAGGTCTAAGCATGCTGTGTACCAAATGAACTCCTTAATTTTTAACTTTTAGTCGAATTAAAAATAGTTTATAATAACCACATGTACTATACTTAAGTATCAAATAAATTTTGATTTAAAAAATTGAATATCGTTATTGATTCGATATGAAATTATACTTTTTTATTCGATATTTTTTGTCAAAAAAATCGATTTGAATTAAAAAATAAATGTATTTTTACCTGATAAAATATCGAAATCTAAACCCGATTTTAAATTAGTCCCTAGTTTTTAATATTTTAAACATATTTGAAAGTATCGATATTAGCGATAAGAAATATGACTCGTTTACATATATTTATCGTATAATTATTTACAGCTAAAATTATGTATCGATATATCGATATTTTGTTATCTGTCCATGTCGAGCTCCATGACGCGCTTGAAGAGATCCTGTCGCTCTTTGGCCGACGCCGTTTGGCCCATCATGCGATCCAAAAACTGTCGCTGATGCTTGATAATAAACTTGTTGCACTGTATCACAGTGGCGCCCACATACAGAGTGCGAAATTTGGCACGCACGTCGCCAATCTGTTGAATTTATCGATATCAATATCAAATGTAAACAAATTCCATTTGCATGTGATAAAATAACTCACAAGTGTTATCAGCGGCAATATGCTGGATACATAGCGTTGTCCGCGATGCAGGCAGCGTATAACTGCGATTTTTGTGCGCTCATTGCAGTATTTCACACGGAAACCATGCTCCAAAATGCCCAGTCCATAAACTCCGTAATATTTCTCCACATTTTGCAGCAGACACTTGGACAACGTGTGGTCGCTCAAGCGCAGCGCCTGCATCGGCTTCTCTGGCACTATTTGCACTGCAATATAACTGACAAGAAAGATAATCAGATATAAACAGCAATGTTTGTCATAAATAATTCATATTTGTTTATTTTATTTACCGATTTTTAATGCGCACCATTGTTGCCAGCGCTGCCAGACTGACAGTATATAAATTTCCCTTTGATTTTTTCAATGGCAACGCCACGAATTGATCGTGAGCAGCGAATTGACGACCTTGAAAGCCGAGTGCAAATTTGTGAGTGCAAATGTTTGCGTAGGTGAGCGAGAGAGAGAGAGAGAGGGTAAGAGAAATTTGCGCGCGAGCAAATTGAGCGATTTAAATAATTGTTTAATTTAAGTCGCACTTCAGTTTGTGTACGACGGCTGCAGGTAGAGGAACTCGCTCCCGGTGAGTTTTGATGTTTTTCCTCAATTAAAATCAGTTGCTTTTACAATGTCAAATAAAGTGCATATTTTTGTTGATTAATTATGTTTTTAATTATATTAATATGCTAAGCGAGCGGTGTGAGATTACAGTATGAGTACTTTAGTGTCTCGCTGCAAGCACATACAGTATGTCAAGTAATTATTTTGACAGTGTGAAAAAAGTGTACATATATTTTAATATTCAATAAAATATATTTTCTTGCTTAACATTCTTGGTTATTTTATTGTTGAACGAATTTACAAAATGAATATTTTCTTAGTCAAAATAAATGCTCAACATACTGTTTCTTACCTAAAATGTCCAGTTACAGTGCAAGTTCCAGAACCGATTCTAGTAACCGCTAACACTTCACAAAGGGTGAGAAATCTTAACCGGTTAAACCGGTAACTGTGAAACCGAAACTGTTCGTATACTTCTTATCAGTCAGTGTCGAGCATTCGTCGAAATTGTTTTAATAACATGTCGGAGTCAAAGTGTCCGAATACTTCGGCGACCTACTTTGTGGGCGTGGACGTGGGCACGGGCAGTGCGAGGGCGGCACTGGTCGCCACCGATGGGCGTGTCGTGGAGCAGGCGGTGGAGCCGATTAAGACCTGGACACCGGAGCCACATTACTACGAGCAATCCTCGACAGACATTTGGAGTGCAGTCTGCAAGGTGGTCAAGGTATTCGTCATCACAGTGCCCCCAATGAGATCTGTCTGCCTTTCTGATAACCTTTAATTTTCACTGAGATTAGATTAACCTAATTGCGGTTTTAAGCCTAGCATTTAAAGAGTACCAGGGATTATGGGCTAAAATTATACGTAAGGCGACTAACAAAAAAAATTTTGTCGAAAACCTCTTCGCTAGTATTTTTTATGATTTTTTGAAAATTGCTAAAAAGCCACTTTTTGTATGAAAATCTGGAAAAATTGGTTAAAATAGTAATTATTGGCAATTTTAAAAAAATCATGAAAAATACTAGCGAAGAGATTTTCAAAAAAATATTTTTTTTTTTTTAAATCGAAAAAATTTTTTGAAAAATAGACTTATTTTAATTGAAAATTTTCCATGGGTACTTAATGGGTTTAAGAAATTTTTGTATTATTCGAATGGAATTTACATGAATAAAAGATAAAAATAAGAAAAAACCCTTTTTTTTATACTCAAATTTGAAAAATTTATGGTGTATGAAGACATTAGTGGTTCACTGTAGGTAAGAGACTACAGCTGAAATAGGGTTTTTTTATTTCACACTTTGGCGATTTTAGTTTCCTTTTTGCTGGCAAACATTACAAAAATTTACAAAAAAAAAAAACATAAATATGTATAACATTTTTAACTTTTCCAGGAATGATAATATATCCTTTGATTATTTTTTTAAATAGACATTTTTGTACTTTATTTTTTAATGGCAACTGAATCGAAGGGCATCGTGGGCTGGGCATCTAACAGTCGAGTATCTATTAACTGCAGCTTTCTCACTTGTTTATTGATTTCAGCTTGTTACCGCCGATGTCAATGGAACGCAAGTGAAGGGCATTGGCTTCGATGCCACCTGCTCGCTGGTAATCCTCGGTGACAATGGCGCCCCATTGACGGTGAGCAAGAGTGGCGCCCAGGAGCAGAATATCATTCTCTGGATGGATCATCGGGCTGAGCAGGAGACGGCCGAGATAAATGCCAGCAAGCATCCGCTGCTGCAGTACGTCGGTGGACAGGTGTCCCTGGAGATGGAGATACCCAAATTGTTGTGGCTCAAACGTAATTTGCCCACAACATATGAGAGGCATCTGGCGAGCATTTGATCTGCCCGATTTTCTCACCTGGCGTGCCACAGAAACGGATACGCGCTCCCTCTGCTCCGTGGTCTGCAAGTGGAACTATGATGCAGCGGCTCATTGTTGGAATGAAGAGTATCTACGTGCCGCGGATCTGGTGGAATTGACGCGGGAAAAGTGCTCGGCACTGGGCAGCGATGTCCAGCCACCGGGCAAACCGGTGGGCAAGGGTTTATCCCAGCGAGCTGCCTCCGAATTGGGACTGGCAGTGGGCACCGTGGTCAGCACTTCTCTGATTGATGCACACGCTGGAGCTCTGGGCATGTTTGGCTGTCGAGGCTATGATATGGAGCCTACCAACCCCTTTCATCTGCCTAGGTGCGGCACAGGTGAACTGAACCGGTCAATAGAGGTTTGTTGATGGCACAACGCAAATTTTCATGCTAAAACTTGATTTTCGTTCGATCGTTTCTATGACAGCTATATGAATAGAGGTCTGATCCAAGTTTTAAATCAAACTTGATCTGCACACGATATTAAGCAACCTACATACATACCAATTTTGAAGTCTCTAGCTCTTTTAGTCACTGAGATCGTAGTATAAAAAATTAGGGTGCATTTACACTAGTTGACATGCTTCTCAATTTTATTTCAGTGGTCCAAGTCCACACACTTTGGCTTATAGTTGTGCACCGTTTACACTAGAGTTGACTAAGTTGCCATTCAAATTTTCAGCCTACTGAGATGAAAATGCACTCTAAAGAAACCAATTTTGAGATTGAAATGAACTAAAGCATAAATCTGGACATTTCTCTATTAAAAAAAATGGTATTACATATTTACATTATTCTTGTTTTTTTTTCTTATATATTTTTTTTAAAGGAAACAAATGGAAACATAAATAAATCGGAAATATCGACAAAAAATATTTTCATAAAAATCTTGCAACATTTTCCTTTAATTTGTACCATGTAATTACATAACTCCTTACTTTTTCCTTAATTTTATTTTTGATTTATTGATATTTTTATTCTACACTGCAAATTTGACTAAAAACTATTTTCTGAAGAATTGCAAAATATTTTCCCATTTTTGATTAGCGGTTTACATCACTGCTTATATTGCTTGATATTTTATATTTTTTGTGTTTATTAATTTTTGATATTTTATCTATTTTCTTTTAATAATTATTGAAATTACTATAGCTTAGAGAAAATCATGAAAATATCCAGGGCAAAATGGCTTTGATTGCTGGGACTTCCACCTGCCACATGAGCATCACTCGGGATGCCTGCTTTGCCCAGGGTATTTGGGGTCCTTACCAGGATGCCATCATACCGGGTTACTTTCTCAATGAAGGTGGTCAATCAATTGCTGGACATTTGCTTGATCATGTGCTCAAAACACATGAATCTTACGCGGAGTTGAAGCAGGAACTTGGCGACGATAAGTAGGTCGATTACAGCAGATTAAAAATGCATGAAAATATATCTAAACAATTGTATCTTTCAGATACATTTATCAGCATCTTAACAAGCTGCTACACAAGCTGGCAAGTCAACGTCGTCACAGTGATGTCAACTTTCTGACGCAGGACATTCATGTGTGGCCGGATCTACATGGCAATCGATCTCCTGTCGCGGATCCCACGTTGCGAGGCATGGTAAATATGTGTATACAAACAAATATATCTTATGTCTATATATCGGATTATATACTTTATCCATATCAACAGTTAACTGGCCTCGACATGAAGCGCGGCGTGGAATCTCTGGCCATTAAATATTTGGCTTTTACGCAAGCATTGGCTGTGAGTTCATTTATAAATTTTAAATAAATAAAATTCCGAATATTTTCATATTTGTTTTATATAACAAAATATAAAAATAAAATCAAAGAATAAAATTGAAAGAAATCAAAGGAAGTATTAAAATAAAGCATATTTTAGGAAATTCCATTAAGAAAAAATGTTTGCGGCACAACAATTAGATAATTACCAAAAATAAAAACCACAGTAAAAAGTTAAGAAAAAATTTACCTATTCAATTCTATTAATTCTGAATATTTTTGTAGGAATTACAAAATATAAAAACACGAGGAATAAAGTTTAAAGAAACCAAAAAAATAGTTTAAAAAAAGAGAGCGTAATCTAGAAAACTACAAATAGGATTTTCAACAGAAAAATTAGAAAAAACCCCATTTAATTAATTTTAATAAAAGTAGCTTTGATATCTGAATGGTTTTTCTATTCAATCGTAATTTACATTTTTATTTAATTGTGCAATGTTTACACGTTTAGAGAAATTAATTCCAATACAAAAAAGTTGACAACCTTCTGCTGTCTCTACTCAATTTTTTAATTCTTGTTTTTGAATTCTAAATCAATTGTAATACTAAAATTTCACTTTTCAAATTTCTGCCATAACATTGTGTGTTCCTAATTAGAGTTTCGATACAATATTGCTTACTTTTATTTCCATATTTTGCATTTCTTAATATTCTTTCAGTTTTTACAATTTTTGGTTTTATAATTTAGATAATTCTAAATAAATAGTAGAACAAAAAATGAGCTTTTTCTAATTTTTGCCATAATATTGCTTGTTTTCCTTACTTTAATTTCGATACAAATTGCTCACTTTCATTTTCATGCTGTGTTATTCTTACTATTATTATGTGGAAGTTCTTTCCTACATTTATGGGTAATAAATCAACCTGTTTTTTTTTTTAGTACGGCACTCGGCACATCATCGAGAATCTTTACGAGCACAAACGTAGCAAGTTCCACACGCTTCTCTTTTGCGGCGGATTGGCCAAGAATCCGCTCTATGTGAAATGCCATGCGGACATTTGTAATCTGCCCGTTCTGATACCCGACGAACAGGAAATGGTGCTCGTGGGCGCCGCTGCCTTGGGAGCAGCTGCCTCCGGTCACTACGACAGCCTGGAGGTGAGTCTCGAGTCAAGTTTCAATTTTGCAAATTAAATTAAACCACAACCCCAATCTCTCAATCTCTAAGAGCGCCTCCAAGGCCATGGGCGGCAGTGGGCAGCTGTTGGAGCCAAATCGCTACACTGAGCAGCTGCATGATCGCAAGTACAGGGTGTTCCTAAAGCTGTTGGAGCATCAACGTCAGTACAGAGACATAATGCAGGGAAAGATTTAAATTATCAACACTAGTGCGGACTTTTTTTTTACTTAAGTCGAATGATTTTTGGGCGATAAATCGGGAGGAAGATATCGATAATCATGAAAAATCAGCCTCTATATTTGTATGCTATAAACGAAGCAACGATTTTCTAAGATGACTAAATATTGCATTTAAATAATTAACACAGATAAATCTTTTTTACTTAAATCGGAATTTTTTGGTGATAAATCTAGTAAAAGAAATAGATAATCGTGCTAATTGATATTCTGTAAACGAAGCAAACATTTTAAAAGATTACTAAACATTGCATTTCAATAAATTACATAAATCACATTTTTTACATATATAGAAATAGATATAAAGAAATAGATAATCATGCTAATGGATATTCTGTAAACGAAGCAAACATTTTAAATTGAATTTTAATAATTTACAAAATTCACATTTTTTTTACATAAATTAGCATTTTTCCTTGACGATAAATGGAGAGAAAGATATCGATAATTGTGGAAAATCGTAGAATTGTATGCTGTAAACGAAGCATAGATTTTTATAGAGTGTTTAAAATTGCATTTCAATAATATAAAAAATAAAACCAAGAAAATCTAATCAAATCGATCAATTGTACCCTATAAATTGACAATTCGATGTTTAAAATTTCATTCAAAATTCAACAACCTATTGAAAATCACACCCAAAAATGTATATTATCGATATGTCTCCTTCACAAAAATAAAAAAGTCATATTATTTGATATCGATATACGATCGATACTGATATTTACAAAATATGAACACCCCTAATGAACACGTTAAACGAATTTTATAAACTGTTAAACTGTCGAGCAATAATAAGACAGATATAGAGAAAGAGTTACAGGTACAGCTGATCTGATCTGACTTGACTTTGGCATTGGGATTCGGTTTATACACATGTTGTCCACAATTAGGCAATAAATGCTGCTGCTCTCGATTCGATATGGCTGCGACAAACGGGACACGTAAATTCAATTTTCTGGGCGCAATCCTCGCAGAGACAAACGTGTCCACAGGGCAGCAATATAATCTACGTATAAATGTTCAAGTAAATTAAAGATCTTTTGGAGTTATTCACTAGTTAGGCTACCTCTTTGGGATTGGTGGAGCACACCACACAGAGTTGATCCTGCGACAAAGTGTGTGGTCTGCTTCTTGCTCGTCTCTCACGGCGCTCCGACTCCAAACGATTCCGGATCTTGGCCTCCTCACGTTCCTGTTTCTTGCGGCGATAAACCTTGCGCACAATCAGACCAACCAAGACCATGGATATGCTGCTGCACAGCACAATCTTGAAGCTAGGAGCAAAAATGGGCATTAATATCAGACTTAGCTACTTTTTTAGTACATTTGTCTTTTCATTAGCATTAAAGAAAGAAGTGCCAATGAAAATTAAATTTCATTAAGACTTATGTCACTCTTCAAGTTAATGAGCAATTTCATCCGCATAAAAAACGGAAAATTAAATTTTATTAGCATTGCGAAAACGTAATGATAATGAAAATTTTTTTTAATTATAATGGAAATTATAAAGTAATTAAAATTTGTTTTTGCATTGAATAATAATAAAAACTCAATTTAATTAGCATTATAATTCAAATTTTGGGAAATTTGATATTTTACAATACAAAAAATTTTGAAAAAAGTTTAAAATAAAAAGTTAAAATTTGAAATATGATAAAAATTTCAGAAAATTTAAAAAAATTAAAGATTCTCATTTATTTTGAAAATTGTTAAAAAAGTGCAAATTATTTAAAAAAAATTTAAAATATATATATAAAAAATGTAAAATGTTAAGTTTTGAAAAATGTAAACATTTGTAAAAACTATTTCAGTGTTATAATATTTTCTAACATTCTCACACAATATTCAAAAACATATAAAAATATTAAGTTTAAAAAAATGTTGAAATTTTAGAAAATGTTAACAGTTTTGAAAAATTTTAAAGAATAACAAAACACAGCTACACATTCTGAAAATTTAACATTTCTTTAAAACATTTTTCAATTAATTTGAATTTAAGTCTGTGGTTTCTAAATGGTAGTGGACACTAAATATGTACTATTAATTTAATATTTTTTAGCCATACTCACAGCATTGATGATTTGGCGTCCTCGAAGCGTTTGATCAGCGTTGATTTGGTGGCCGTAGTTAGAAAGAGCGGTCCCTGCTTGGAGGGCTGCATGCGCAGCGTCTGTCCGTCCATCTCCAGCTCGCCAATGGCCGTGAGGAAGCTGCCATCGCGCAGAACTTGCTCCGTGGTCTGCAGCCCCTTTTGCCGCACGCCCGTGAAGAAGCCAAAGATGTGATCGAAGAAGGACAATGTGGTGGACTCGTAGTTATCGTAGACCACATCCACATCCAAGACGGCCGCGCTCATGGCGTCCACAATCTCCACGCCGCGATCGCCGTTGCGCAGCTCAAAGGGCATCTCGTTGGCGCTCTCGTGGATCAGTTTGCGCTGTTCCGCCCAGAAGCCGGCAAAGGCGCGCATCACACGATGCTCGTGCAATTTCACGATCTGTAGAACGCCGCTTACACTGGGCACAAACGAGCTGCGCAGTGGCACACCAATGGGCGTCACTGTGCCGCGTATAACCGCATACGGTATTTTCTTGTCCTGTTGCCGTCCCACAATTGTTTTCAGCTCCTTATCAATATTAAATTGTGGCGCCTCCTACGGACAAACAACAACAACAACATTGCATAGTGTCATGAACATGTTTATGCATGCGTGCTTACCCGCAACACTCGTGCCGTGTTCTTGTAATGCACATATTCGCGTACACAGAGACCAAGTATCAGCAAATCTACTCCTAGTGCCACAGATTCGTGTATAAAGTCCATTTTACAAGTAAAAATAATTTAAAAATATTATTATTGTGAGTTTTGTGTCGTGTGTGCCTATGCGTTAAATAACCAAAAAATGCCAAATTTACATAAAAAAAATACTAGAATAAGTTCAAAGGAACGGCTCATTAAGATGAACCAATGAACTTATTCAGTCAATCATGATTTAAATCGTTCATTTCGCAGTTGGTCACTAATATTTCCTTAAATTAATTTTTAATTTCCTCTATTGGACTTAATTTCTTCTTTATTTAAATGTTAAAATTTTTTAATATCATATATTTTTAAGTTTTGAACAATTTGAAAGGCCTTTTAACCCTAAAGTGAAAGTAACCAATTTACTCTTTTTTCTAATTTTCAATAAGCTAGGGTACAATAAGTAAATCACAAAAAATTAACAAATAATCCTGATTCTAATTGGAGTTTTTCGGCTACTCTAATTTAAAACTTAAAACACATCTCACGTTTCACTAAAAAGGAACAGTTGTAGTCCATTTACATCATTTATCGTTCATAAACAATTGACCAGCAGTGATCAGAGTGATCTAATCATGATCTAATCCATGACCAACTGAATAGAAAGAAACCATCTCGTTTATAGTTCATGAGCAACTGACCAACAATGATGCCAAATTGGCCTTTCTTCGGATAGATTTGTATGATTTGCAACTGCTTCAGCCAAATTTTTGTGTTCGGAGCTAACAAATATTAAAACTCTGCAGGCAATAACCCTCTTTCAGGAGTGGTCACTTTCGCTCTGACTCGTCTATCATTGCCATGGTCAAAACAGAAGCAGAGAGGGTTTTTAGCCAAGTTAGTGAGTTAAACTCTAAATTGAGGAACCGTCAAGAAATAGACAAGAATATATTACACAATTGTTCAATTATATGCATATGTACATTTTATCTTCTGCAGATACAGAGGACACGCTGACCACATTGAACTAAACAGCTCAACTCTAGAAAATACCCAACTTTCGATTGCTAGAATACCACACACAGTATCGACATCGATGCATTTGCCAAAACTATCGATTGCTTGAGCGCGCCACCTTTGAAAATTGGCCTGTTGCTCAATTTTTATCGACTGTCGATTTACGATAGGAAAAATACCAAGTAAGTACCTTTGACAGTTATCGATTGTAAATGCGCGCACTTTTTGAATTCATACTTTTGCTTTAAGAAACGCTATGCAAATATTTGTTATTTCTAAGTGCGCAAACAGTTTTTAAGTGCTTCCTATGTTTGCCAGACAATTACATCTTTCAATTGCCGTTAAGCTAAGAACGAATTTTTGTGGCAATGTTTTGTGTGTAAATATTAAGCATTCCAATCTTTTTTTTTTGTTATTGTGACTGTAATCTGACTTTCGCAAGATGTTGGTCACATAGATACACACACACACAAACACGCACAGATACGTACTGATAGACAAGTTATTGATATAAAGACTTGCTCTCGTTCCGAGTGAAAGAGAGAGAGAGAGAGAGAGAGAGAGAAGATAACTTTACCTATATTTGGGCTATGATTCAAAACTTCCTCAAATTGTGATTCCCAGCCACGCTATCAATTCAGACAATTGAAACACTTGACAGCAATTAGACGTGCTTCGAATTCTATTAGTGTTAAATTTTATTTCTTGTTGTTGTTGTACTTAATATGATGATGTCCTTCGATAAGTTGCTTTGGAGCTTGGTAAGTTTTCGGGGAAAAACTAATTTAATCATAATACTTAGTATATTAATTATATCAACTGTTTTGACAAATTAAAAAACTCACGCTTTTTATTTTGCTAAAATAAAAAAATTCCATTCTATTTACCGATTACTAAATATGGGCTATTCCGGAAATTTTTAAACCAAGGGCGAAAACTTAATTTTGTGAAAAAACTGCATGTTTTTTAATAATTGTTTTTTGTTTTAATAAATCCATTTTTGGGCTTCAAATTACAAAAAAAAGGTTTTACGGTGGTTTGGTTTTTCATGGCCGAGCCTTATCAATTAATTCCTCTTTTTGCCTCTTAATTTCAATATTTCTTGTAAAAAAAATGTATTTTCAATGGCCAAAAAAGTTGGTAAAACAGTCGTCTGAGTGTTTAGCGCTTAGCTCATCATAAACTTTGTTTCATTTTCTTTTATTTAAGATAAAAACTGAATCGAATAGATATTTAATATATATTAATAATTTGAAAGAAAGTATGAGTGTAAAAAGTGTAACGTCCGTACCGTAACGTCCGCAACTGACAAAAACTAAGATTTTTTATTAACGGGACTACTTATCTGTATTTTTGATGCTGGATTAATATGGTCATATATTCCAGTTAATTTGTTGTATTAGGATATTTTTTGTTTATAATGCAAAATTCGCTAATATACGCGCAAATGCACATTAACCTCAAATCGACTTCCATATTTTGTAACGTCCGCAAGCAAACTTTCAGCAAGCCTAATGTTTTTCCAAAAACAGTTAGGCTTTTATCTTAAAATAGGTTTGATGGCATTCTTAATGAAATGCATTTTCCAGAAAATTACATTAAAATTCACCGATCTGAACGCGAGCTGCAACAGTTTAAACATAAAAATTTGCGTACAAATGTAACGTCCGCAACCCAGGAATAGCCCATATGTAATTAAAAAAAAAAAAAATTTTGAATGTTTCTGAAACTAGAGATTTGGGACAAATCATAGGTATGTATATTGGGGTCAATGTGATATAAAAATGTTATCAAGATCGGATAATAAACTCTTATGTTGTTCAAGAAAGTTTTGTTGTTCTTTTTTTTTTAGGGAAACTTGCATTTAACTTTTATTCGTTAATTATGTAAATTCAATAGTTTTATTATTTGCTTACTAAAGAATTTAATTTGGATTTTACAATAAATGTTTAGGAATAAGATTAATTTTTTATTTTAAAATACAAGTTACGGAAAAAGAGATATTTTTCTGATTTTAAAATAAAATTAAATTTTCAAATACCTTCGATTATTATATTTTTATTGAATCATTGAAAAAAATATGTGTCTTGCTAATTTTGAATAATGTTATGCTAATTTTGAATAAATTCTTATATCTTTTTTCGTTTCACGTAGCTGTTGCTCAATGCCATTACACTGAAAGAAACTGCGACGGTCACCACTCGCATCGTGCAGCCGCGCGAGACGAGCAGCTGCGAGGGCCGTCAGTCTCCTGGTCCGATCTGCGAGTCCTGCGAGCTGCTGGCCACCTGTGTCCAGCACTCCAACGGCTGGGTGAACATTCCCGTGGAGTCGTGTGACGTGGCCAATGGATTCTATTGCAACATCCGACTGGGCAGCTGCTCGAATGCAACGGGGCCGTGTCATCCGTTCGGGATCGAGGGCAACTTTCAGTGCACATCGCAGGGCATCTTTCCGGATCCGTACGATTGCCAGAAGTATCACATGTGCTACTTCCTGGACATTGTGCTCGTCGCCGCTGCCGTCGACTGTGGCAATGACAAGGCCTTCGATGCCCGGACTGGACAGTGCTCCATGACGCTGGAGAGCAGCGTGTGCACCCAGCCCCAGTATCAGTGTCCCCATGTGGGCTACGTGGCTGCCTGGCCCACGAATCCCAACATCTTCTATGTGTGCAAGTCGACGGTGAATCAGAATGCTGAGGATACCGTGGTCACCTATCCATCTCTGCATCGCTGCAACGATGGCGAAATCTTTGCCGATTTCGTCTGTCGTCCTGGCAACAATTCCCTGGTTATACCCTCGACAACGCCTCCCGCCCAAGTGGATCCCAATGATGATGGCTTCACTGTGATGCCCGTGAGATGCGAACACGTCGGTCTCATGCCCGATCCCAACAACTGTCGCAAATACTTTTTCTGCAATGCCAAGAATGGTCAGTTAAAACATGAGGAGTGTCCCCAGGGCACCTACTATGATCGAAGACAATCCTCCTGCGTGCGAGGATCATGCTGAAAAATTACACAAATTATTTCCTAAATAAAGCAAATAAATTCGCTTAAAAAACAAGAATATTTCTTTTGTAATCTTAAAAATAACAAATAAAATTATTTTAAAGAAATGTACAAACAAATTCTGATTTTTTTTGACCCTGTAAGTCAGATGACATTTTTATACCCATCTTAAACTTAGAAAAAATAATTTTTGCACTTAAAATGGTGCTCTTAAATACAAATCACAGTTCAAATTATACTAAACTTTAATTTAATATATAAACCAAAACATTTTTTTAACTAAAATTTAAATAAGGCGTGTCGAAAATACTTTTTAAGTTTTATTTTTTTGCTCAAAAATAATGATTATTAGTTGAGAAGTAAAGTGTAACTTAAAATTAATCATTATTTTGTGAGCAAATCTGTAGATGCATGAATAATTTTTGGTAATGTTGAAAATGCATAAATGAGCCATAAAGATGAATATTTGTATTTTTCTCGGTGTCTTAAAGTTATTATAAGTGAATGATTTTTTGATTAGAGAAAAAAACTAATAATCATTATTTGCTGTCTTTAGTTTTATGGCAATTTTTACGCCTGTTCCTTTAAAAATACGTAAAAAAAGTCATATAGAATTTTAGAAAATTATGTATTTTTTGGTAAATATCGCTATCTATTATTATAAGCTGTCATTTGAATTAATCGCAACCAGATCGGCCAAACAGAACGGAAGTAATGGCTGATTTAAGCTTCAAACAATATAAGTGCCTTAAAGTATGCAATAAAAAGTATTTTTAGTTTATTTAAATAAGTAACGGGTAATTTATTATCTCGAGCTCGACTTTAGCCTTTCCGCTTGTTTTTATTAAATGAATAGCACATAATTAGAAAATTATTGTCTTTTTATGTTTAAAACATAAAATATTATGATTATTTTAATTAATATTAAATATTAAGTATTTGACACAAGGACTTCGAATTTAACCAATTTGCAGGCAAAATTTTCTAAAAAGCACTATAAAATCATCTCAGCTTTGAAGTGTAAAAATTTAAGCTTTCTAGGTATTGCCGTTTGACCTGCACAATGAACAGTTAAGCGTGAGTCGGGTAAAAAATAGTTTAGATATAGATAAAATCAACCTTAAACTTAATAAATTAAGTGTTTTTCCACACAAATGATGTACACACATGTAAATTTAAGTGAAGTTTTAAAAAAACTTTCCAAAATCAACATTTTAATTAATGTCTTAAAATGATTCGGTTTTAAGAGACAAGCATTTCCTTATCTTTTAATTATGCGTTAAACATGGAATGACAAATGCTTATCTTGGCCTATTTAAGCGGCAGCTCTGAGCCTTCTCAGTCAAAAGAGTTTCGAGATGAAGTGTGTTGAGTTGTTGCTGCTGCTGTTGAGTGCCTTGATTGGTTGTCAGGCCAATGTGCGAGTGCTGATGAACTGGAACTCCACCATCATGGGCATTGACTCCGCTGAGCTGGTGGCGAATCCTTGCCAGGATGTGCGACTCGCTGGCTTTATATGTGTGGACTGTGAGACTCTCGGCTTCTGCTCCTTTGTGAACGGCAAGTGGCAAACGGTGGAGATGTCCAAGTGCCAAACACAGAACGGTTTCCATTGCAGCGATGAGAACACCTTTGGTTGCACCTGGCAGCCACGTTGTCAGGTTCCAGTGCGTGGCAAGTTCTATTGCCAGGGTGCCGGCACTTATCCCGATCCCTACGACTGTCGCAGCTATCACGAGTGCAGTGCTCAGAATGTGGACACGCCACATCAGTGCACCAATGGTGCTGCCTACTCGCTGACCACCAACAGCTGCACTCTGTCCAGGGACAGTGATTACTGCCTAAAGAAGCAATACTCCTGCGAGAAGGTGGGTCAGACTGGTGCCTGGGCTGCCAACAACAGCTACTACTATGTCTGCCAAGCAGAAAATCAGGCGGGGACTAATCCACCGATCTTCTATCCCCTGATGATGAAGTGCAACAATGGCTACGTTTTCAATGGCCACAGCTGTGTTGCTCCCAGCAAGATCAACAAGAGATCTTCGAAGATCCAGCAAGAGCCGCAGCACTGTCAGGTAGGAGAGTTCACCTTTTTTCGAATTACATATTAAAAAAAATTCTTCAAACAATTTTAAGAATGACTGCAAAAAAATGTTCACAAAAATTTTTGCTAGTATCTTTTATGATTTTTTTGAAAAATGCTTAAAAGGCATTTTTTGCGTGAAAAGTAGGAAAAGGGGTTAAAATGGTAATTTTTAAGATTTAAAAAAAAATTATACAAAATACTAGCAAAAATATTTTTGAAAATTGTTTTTTTGCAGTTACTCTTAGAATTGTTTCAAGAATTTTTTGCATCAAAATATTTTTTGGAAAAAATCGAGGATAAAAGTTGAAAAAGTAAAAATTCGAATTTTTCAATTGCATTATTCAAACGGAATTTAAAATGAAATGATAAAATAAAATCTTTTTTTTTTTAATCAAGAGCCACATGTTGATAAGGTGACTTTTTTCGCTGGCTATACTTTTCAAAAAGCTTGATTTGCAATATGACTTTTTTTAATTTTTTGAAAAAAAAAATTTTTTTTTAAATATTTGTAAATATTTGTAAAATTATCAATCACATTTTTTAATAGTAATTAAGAATTATTTTACTTAATATATCTGGCAATCAATATTTTTGATACTTAATCAACAATCCTAAAAGGTGTGTATCGATAATAAGTATTTCGATATGAAGAAATATTCTTAATTGAATATCGATATCGATGTCGAATATCAATATCTATTTATAATTTTAAGATTTTAGTATACATAAAATTTTTAAGAAATATTATTTTTACCCGATATGTCTATCAGGAAAATATTTACCAGCATGATTAATATGGTTAATGTAGTTATTTATTATTTATTAATATTTACAAACAAGGTTTACAACTTTCTCAAAAATATCGGCCAAAAATATAAATATTCACGAGTAAAAATTTGACAAAATTTTGATAATATTTGCCAGAATGGAATTCGTTATCACGCCGACAATCCCAAGGCCTATTTCACCTGCCACGACGGCAAGTTGGTCTTCCAAGCTTGTCCCCTGGGTTCCTACTTCGATGCGGCCGTCAAGTCCTGTCTTAAGGACACACAGACCTGTGAGGAGGGAAAATTCTATGCAGCCAAAAGCAAATATGGTTTCAATTACTGCATGCAGGGCAATCTCATCTATCAGAGATGTCCCATTAAATACTACTTCGACTCGGATTTAAACGCCTGTCGCCGTCTGGAGGAAACCTGCAAGGACTTTACAACGTCTCCCGCAGAGACTTCACATGGTTTCTACAAGTGCCTTAAAGGAAAACTGATCTACGATACGTGTCCTGCCGGATCGATTTCCTATGATGAGAACCGCGATATTTGCTTAACGAATGAAACTTTTTAATCTAATATTATAATTGGAGCTGAAATCACTAAAGTCATTTTTATTGTCAATTTGTAAGAGAAGTTTCTCCATTTTTATCCTTTCTTTCCTTTTTGCCTGTCTATGTTTCTTTCATTGTATAACTATTTTTTAATTATAATCCTATATTTCGCAACTGCATGTTCATATCTTTTATTACGTCGAAATATGTTTCGAGGTTGAAATACCGGTGTGGTTTCGGTTCACAAAATAAAAAATCAAAACTAAAACATTAAAAAGAAAAGCAAAAATAAAACACAAAAATAATAAAAAAAATATCAGAGATTGCAAATCAAGACTTATGAGTCGGAAAAAATCTAAACAGTTAAAAATGTTCCGTCTTAAATTATTCTTAACTTGCTTTTTAAATTGTTATATATTTTTTTTATGTGGGAAATACCGATATTGACCCTTAGGAATGAAACGCTTTCTAAACGGTTATTCCGGCTTACAGAGTTTTAAATTTTAATCGGTTTTTACCGGTTAAAGGTTACGATTTACGGTTACGTGTTTTAATGCACAGTTTAAACTGCTTTGCGAGCTGAAAGAGCAGTGATTGTTGATTAACTTTCGGTTGAAGCAATTGACATGGATGATTCAAACTCTAATCGCGAGGCTTTATGGGTTATCAGTCTAAAAATTGCAGATTAGTCCGCAGCCTTGAGAGCCAAGTATTATCCATTGTGCCATTCGAAATTTTTTAATTATTTAATTATCTAACAAATCGTTGCAATTCTAGAAATGACTTCTTATCTGCTAAAATTCAATCCGTACTCGTATTCGTATTCGTACTTAAGGGGCTGCCTTGAGTAAGTTCCGAATACAGTCTGCAAAATGAATTCATTCAAGTTGTTTACTTCGCTTCTCACTATCTATTTTTCCGTTAAGGTTTCAGCCGTCGAAACGGAAGACTGTCAGTTGGGTAAACTCTATGCGGTGGATCCGATTAAAGGGTATTATCACTGCGTGAATGAAGAGAAGCGCTATGAAAGCTGTCCAGCTGGAAATACTTACTTCGATGAGAGTTTTTCCGTGTGTCGTTATGGAAAACCTCCGTCATCGCCTTCGCCTTTGCCTTCTCCATCGCCATCGCCATCTCCTGGAGAAAATTCAATTTTAACTGGCAAATGTCAGCGTATTGGTTTAATCGGAGATTTGACTGATTGTAGTCGATTTTATCACTGCGATGCGAAGGGTATCGATATGAAGAGTGACAAATGTCCCGGGAATCAAATATTCGACTTGAATAAATTAAATTGTGTGAGCGGAACTTGTTGAACTTTTGACAACAGGCACTCAAAATTATCAAATCAAATTTAAATTAACTAAATCAATAGTTTGAATGGAATACGCTATAAACATCTATCAATATAAATTATCTTTAATTTTATTTTTTGTATTTTATTAAAAAAGTGTACAACAGAAAGCGTATTCAATTTTTTTATTTATTTTAAACTTAGAAATTCGAATAAAAACAAATTGTATTCTTTTCTTTTTTTATTAAAACAGTTTGAAATAGGAGATATTCCGTGTCTTGTGTTTTTTTGACTTGTATACGTCACTAGCGTGAATTGCAGTTCTCAATAATAGTAATAGGTACAAAATCAAAATATAGAATTAAAGTTTTTTGTTTTATCACACCTATTTTTGATGTTTATAGAGCAAAATTATGCTTTTTAAAAAATATTTCAGTTCAAATAGTATTTCACAATTTCAAAAAATACATAGTCTAAGCACCCTTTTAATGTATTAGATTTAATATTATATATTCTCTCTAATTTTGTAAATAAATAAATAAATAAATAAAAAAATACAGTATATGAGATATAGTTGAGTTCCCAATTGTAGGATACCTGTTACTTATATAAATAAATATAAAATATTTTTGGTATTGCATTGCTTGAAACTTAAAGCAGCCATAAACTTATAAAGTCCTTTTTGTTAAGAAAGAGATTTGATTATAATTTTAAATAATAAATCTGTGTGTTTGGATTCCACACTTTTTCAATAATAGAAATTTTGTTATTTTGTTAAAAAAAGCCATAACCATGTTTTATAACCTATAATGATAGATAACGTTGATTACAAAAAAACACGAAACATTTTAACTTTTTTATAAATATAAAGTAATATGGAACATTTATTTAAAAGCGTACAAAACAGTAACTTTACTTTATACAATAACAAAACTTAGGGCTAATCAAGAGAGAAGGAGATTCTCAGTACTCAATCATCGCATTCGCGCACCACGGGATGAAGGACAATGGAGGCGCCATTGCAACCAGTGCGATCGGAGATGAAGTCGTGGAAATTACTTTCCAATGCCCACATGAAACGCTTGTGTCCCGGCAGCACCTGTGTGGATAGGCGACAATCTCCGCCTCGTTGCACCTCCTGCAAATTGGAGGCCTTGAAGCAGGTCTCCGAGTCCCACAGATAAATGTCATTCTCGCCCTTGTAGCGGAAGAAGAGCGAAGTGCCGCCGTCAGCGCCCAAAAGTACAGCCTGTTTGCCATAGGGCTTCGGGCCCACATCGATGATGGAGCCGGCTCCCTGGCCCACTCTCAGGTACTCGCCCTTGATCGAGTAGAGTCTGGACGAGCTCAGGTAGCTGAAGAAGAGAGTCGAGGTGCCATCGGGCTTGGAGGTCAATGCCACGTAGAGCACATCGTTGCTGGGAGCTGTGGCTCTGGGCAGCACAATGCGATAGGATTTGTTGCCCGTTATATCATAGACCAGAATGCTGCGTGCTCCAGCATCAGCCACATAGCTGTAAAGAGAGGGAAAGAGAGAAGAGTGAAAGCAACAAGGGGAGAAAGTGAGAAATCAAATGGAAAACATTTTAAGTATCATTGAGCGACCCGTTAGACTTTCTTTGTGAGCTTATCAATGAAACCAATTCTCTGATAAGTTAATGCCTTTAGAGCAATTCATGATAATCATTTCAATTACCTTTATTTTCAATTATAATTGAAAAATGGTTTCATTAGCACTTCATTTTCATTGGCACTACTTGCTACAATGCTAATGAAATTTTATTTTCATTAGAATTACATCTTTTAATTTTATTGAAATGTAATTTTCATTAGCTTCACATTTTTCAATACTAATGAAATTCCATTTTCAATAGAATTACTTTTTTCAATGCTAATGAAATTTAGTTTTCATTAGCACTACTTTTATAATTTTAATGAAATGTTATTTTCATTAGCACTTCTTTTTTCAATGCTAATGAAATTGACATTTTTATAATTCTAGTGAAATGTATTTTCATTAGCACTACTTTTAATATTTTAATAAAATGGTATTTTCATTAGCACTACTTTTTTTGATACTAATAAAATGTCACTTTAATTAGCATTACTTTTTTTAATACTAATGAAATGTTGTTTTCATGAGCATTACTTTTTTTAAAACTAATGTAATGTCATTTTTTTTGTCACTACTTATTTCAATGCTAATGAAATGTCAATTTCATTAGCACTACTTTTAAAATTTTAATGAAATGTCATTTTCATTAGCACTACATTTTTTAATATTAATGAAATATCATTTTCATTAGCACTACTCTTTTCTTGGCTGATGAAATGTAATTTTTAGTCTATAACTTACACAAAGGGCTTGTTATCCTTGGAGTAGTCGACCACGATGAACTGTAGACGCGATTCGGAGGTAACAAGATCGCTGAGATCAATGCTCTTGACCACCTTGTTGTTGGCCGTGTTTATGGCCACGATTTTGGGACTGCATCGGCGAATTGGCTGCTCCAATGTATTCACAATTCCTACATCCAAGGCCCACAGCAAACCCTACAAGATAGATCAAATCAATTAATACAAAAATAATAATATACTTATAAATGTGAATGCATTTTTAATTAGCAGATATTTTAAATTGACTAGAGCTTGGAATTTGTCATTAATTCAGTTTAATTCGTTTCTCCGCAAGCATAACAACAATTATAATTTATGCAAATTGTGCACAATTGCTGCCAGTGCAAATAAATAAACAAATGCGTCTCAGCATTGTTTTGTTATTGTTGTTATTATTGTTATAATTAATATTGCTTTTGTTTGTTGACTTTTCTCATTAAAATGCTTGTAAGTTGACCAAATTCCTAAGCTCCATTTGCATTTATGACTTTTAATTGTATGTCTGTTGATTGACTGAGAGTTATCCTCTAAATATTGCACTCATTAATTTCCCCTAGGAAAGTCAATCGACATGTTGTTAAACTTGAATTCAGCTGATAAAACTGAAATGCTTATTAAAAATTCATCAGATGCAATTAAATTTATCAGCTTTTGTTTAATAGAGTTCAACGAGTTGATTTTGCCATGAATTGGGGCGAGAAAAATTGGGAATTTATTTTTTTGTCCGTGACTTTTAAATTATGCCATTTACATGAAATTGAACTTTATTTTTTTTGGGCGCTTACACTTGCCACTTGCCAATGCAGTTTATTCGATTAAAAAAGCAATTTCGTGGTGTCCAGTTGTTGTTAAAAAAGGGGAATGATAAAATATATATGTATATATGTACATATATCTGGATACACAGTAGATGCACTGTGAAAAACTGTTAAAAAAAGCGCCACAAGCTTCAGGTTTTAAGAAAACAAATTGCTTTTCTGCTGCATGTGTATAGGTATGTGTGTGTAAAGGTGTGTGTGTATCTGTATACATATGTTGGTTGCATGGAATATCAAATTTAAGGGTTTCTCATAAAAATGGCGAATATTTTGTAAAAATTGCAAAAAGAAAAATAAAAAACTAAGATTAAAATGTAATGTGAGCAATAAACATGCTTAAAGAGCTGCTTGCATATTTATAACATTTTTTTTTGTTTTCCCTAATTTCTCCTTGCCATTTGAACTTTTTTAATTTTAATTCAAAAAGAAAATAGTTTTTTTTAGTTTTTCAAAATAGCAATTTTGTAAAAAATATTTGTGACTTTAAATGATCTTATTTATTGCCTTTTTCAATTATTTTGAACAGACTTCTTATGTTGTTTTCTTTCTAATTTTAGTTTCAATATATTGTTTAATTGTTTAGTAATTCGATTCTTATGTGAATTTATTATTTATCGAAATTTGTGTAGAGAAACATTTAAGAAACTAAAAAAAAGAGTGAAATCTTTAACACTTTTCTATATTTTTGTTCCAAGACGTTTTAAATTATTTATGTAAATTTTGTAAAGATATCAATTGAATTAAATAAACTAATATTTTTAGAAAATAAATTCAAAAATGAAAAAAATTCACAATTTTCAATGAACTATTTTTGCAATGCGTTCAAAATTTTTGTTTCCAAGTCTTTCACTTTTTTTAAATTCTATTTAAATTTTGATGAGATATCAATTGTTTTAAACTCACATTCTGATCAACGGCGACATCGACAACGGACTGAAGGGCCTGGCAGTTGCCCTCCTCCTGGATGGCCCAGCACGGATATGGGGCAATCTTGGCCAGGCACTCGCCCTTCTTCAGATTGACCTTGCCGAGGGTGAAGGGCACGCCCTGTTTGTAACGGGGCAGGGCGACAAATGCCGAGTCGCGTTGCAGTTGCGCCCGTGTCACGATCACATTTCTGGGCACATAACGACCCGATTGGACATAGATATTCTTGGTCGAATCGCAGGGCCAATGCAGATTGCTGCCGCTCAATTGGAAGGTGAGTTCCGAGAGCGGATTCTTATCGCACTTGCTGGCGCCAACAATAGAGTTGCCCGAGCTGCCAGAGTTGTCACTGAGTGAGGAACTGTAAGCAGCACAAGTGCTGACTATGAAGGATATCAACCAAATTGGCAACAACATTTTGTTGATAAGCAACTAATTGATAAGAAGTTTTCTTGACTTGAGTTCTTAATGCCGCCGCTGTTAATTTGATTATGTAAAACTGTCGCTGCGCTTTTCACATTTTATTTATATTTATAGCATCAGATTTTAATTTGACACTTGACTCGGACTATGGCGCGTGTTGTTGATTTTAAACGCGTCTTTCTCTGCGTTTTGGCCAAATTGGCAAGTTGGCAAGGTCGACTGTTGAACATGAGGAAACATGTGTCTCTGTCTCACACAAATACACACGTTTATTTCAACGGTCAGCACGTCTGCTGCACGCCATTTTCTTTTTTGGATGCGACACAAGCGGAAGAGACACAGCTGCCATGACCCCCCTCCCCTTCTTAGCCCCTCCCCCCGGCCTGTTCAACACCCTCAACAGTTTTGCGGAAGCTGAACAACGAAATATGTTTGCAACGCGTGTGCGAACAAAGTTTCCACAATTCTGTTTTAATTGATGCACTTGTTCTGGCATTCAAATGCAATATTTGGCAAAAATATAAATTAATATTAACTGCCGCGAAAAGTCAGGAAAAAGTTGTCAATAAGTGGTTTTAAAAATTAACAAAAAAAAATTCTTTAAATATTGAATTGTTTCAATGATCAGCTTTAGCTTGAACTGCAAAAAAATAAAATATTTGGGAAAAAATGGGCATTTTTTCTGCCAGGAAAAATCAGAAAAACAATTTACAAAAAAAATCAAAAAAAATGTCTATAAATTTTTCATTGTTTCTTTGAACCACTTTGACTTTAATTTCTTTTGGTTAAAACTCACATATTAAAATTTTTTTTGTTTGTCATTAAATTTTAATAATAGTGAATTGCGAAATATAATAAAAATATCAATGGCCAACTTTGACTTGAATTTCTTTTCTTAATACTCATATATTCTTAATTGTTTCATTTTAATAAAATTTGTATGCTAAACAATCATAGAACATAAAAAACTTTAGCCAATAACTGAACTCAATTTCTCAACTATGAATGTTAAATAAAGTTGACAGTTTATTTAAAGTTAAAAATATTTTTTTTAATAATTCATTTTTATTAATAAATTTCATTGTCTGCCTTGTTTTTATCTCAAGTTGAAGATAGGTTCTTAACTGTTCATTGACCAACTTTGAGTTCAGTTTCTGCTTTTTTAACTCATGCTGTTTCATTTATCAGTTAACTGAGCATGTCAATGAAAGTTGACAATTTCTAGAAAATTAAAAATAATATTTGCGATAAGCAAACACACAGTTGAAACTGGTTTTTTTTATTGTTTTGGTTTTGTTGTTTATCTTTCGTCATTCGACTCGTGAGTTAAAGAATGACTTTGGATGCAGGAATTTCCAACTGGGGGTATAGCTCAGGGGTAGAGCATTCGACTGCAGATCGAGAGGTCCCCGGTTCAAATCCGGGTGCCCCCTTAAAATTGCTTTTTTTTTGATTTGGCTACCAATTTAAATTTTTGTAGATTAAAGCTGCACATGACAATGACATTGACCCTTGACACAAAGTTCAACTGCGTGGAAATGCGTGACCATTCATAAATGCCTCGATTATACCGCCAACTCTCTGTATATCTCTCTCTGTTTATCTATCTCTTTCTGTTTAACTGTCTCTTGCTTTAGGGTAAATAAATGGCAACGTGTAGGCACAATGGTTATCCGTTTTTTTGGCTTTGTTTAGGGTCGAAATGTGCATTGAATTATGGCCAAGTGGCGCACTTTAGAAACTTGGGCTAAATTAAAGCTGAACCAACAAACAAAACAGATCAATAGATGCCTGGGTCAAATCAGTTTGACCCTTTTATAGATAGCAGGCAGCCAGGAGATGGGGATGGGGATTGAGAAGTAAATGTGCACTGAAAAAAAATGGTTTCAAATGTTCGCTAAAATTAAATTTTCTGAAATTACAATTGAAAAAAAACAGATTCCATCAAAGATTTTTCATTTTGCTTTCATTAAACAATTTAAAATATAATTTTTTATATTTATTTTTATATAATTAGGAATATTTTTACTCGAATTAATTATTAATATATATTTATTTATTTAAACACAGGAAATAATACTCGTATATGAATTAATACTAAATAAATATATAAAAATAATCAGTAAGAGTCTCATTTATAATTCTTAAATTTATGATTACTGCTATTAATATTGCATCGTTCGGTTTCATGTTAACTTGTATTTTTATGATTTTATTCGTAAATTGAAATTTTTGTTTGTTTATTTATTTAACTAAATTTTTTATTATTTATTAAATATTATGAATTGTATTTCCACTTAATTCCTATATCGATTAATTTAAAAATAAGTTGACTTTTATAGACTAGAATTTTTAAATGCATTTTTTTTTCAGTGTACGAGTATTTTCTCCTGCTTCCGTGCAATATTCAATTCTCAAATCGAACAGATTGAATTTGTGTGAAAATTCATTTTAATAAGCTGGCTTTTCTCGATGATAATCTGCAAATTTATAAATAACGCATGTCCGTTGTAGATATGTGTGTTGTGTTTGTGTGGGTGTGTGTAATCTGTGTGATGTGTGTGTGTGGGCGATTGCTTGTCTGTTGTGACATCAGCTGTCCGAATCAAGCTACACGAGCTGTAGATAAATATTTATGCGCTTTCATAAATAAAAGCAATAATAAACAACACATACACACATACACACACACACACACACACAGAGCAACAACACCAACAAAAATTTCAATGAGTTTACATATTCAGTTATGTATATAAATAATAAACGTGGCCATTGAAAGCATTTGGTGCTGTGCCCATAAATGGCACAAAATATATTTTGAATTCAATAAATTCCAATTGCAATTTGCAGACAATTCGAAAAATATTCGACATACACAAACAATGCCAACAAATTGAAAAAACATTTGCATTCTGTTCTGTGTTCAAATTCTGCAAGATTTCAAGAGGCAATGCAAGCAATATAAACAATTAAATTTAAATAATAAAAAATCATTTAAGTATATGTTCGAAATCATGTCGATGAATAAATACCCTTATTAATAAAAAATAAATAATAATATTAAAAATAATATAAATATAATATAAAATACATGTATAAATAATTTAAGATGAACACTTTTATTTAACATAAATAGAGTTCTTTAATTAATTTATTAAGTTTGCCAAATAACTACTATAAAACAATATAGTATAAAAAATATAAGTATGTGATAAACTTGGTCGATTCTTAGACATAAGTATAATATGGTTTTAAATTTAATAAATTTTATAGAAAAATCTGCAATAGTAAATACTTAATTTCTGTGCTTTTCTATTCTCCTTCTTTAACTTACTCTTCCTTCTAATGGGCTCAAAAGAAGTCCTATAATTCATGATAAAATCATAAGACCCACTGAAGAATAATGACTAAGCAATGCGAACAGCGTTTAATTTATGACAAATCATTTAATTCGCACAAAGACAGAAATAAATTAAATCGAAATCGTAACTTTAAGCTGAGGCTGACACCAAAAGAAAGTCGAAGAATCAGAAAAACAAAACAGAAAAACGGCGAAAGTCGAAAGTTGAATGCAAAGTAAAAACAAAACATAATAAATTAATAGCAAAGAATTAGCACTAAATTGATATAAATAAATATGCGACTAGCTAAATACCCTATGATATTAATATTAAATAATATTTTGATTGGAATATGTTTTTAAATATATATTTCTTTTATTATGATCGAAGTTTAAAAAGCAAGTTTAATATATCTTTATAAATTGGGCTAATATACTGAATAATATTACTCAAATATTTTTTGTTTTATTAAAATAATGATCGGAAAATGAAGATTTTTTATCTTAAAATATATTTTTTATTTTATAATAAACACATAAGAATAGGTATTTCCAATGTAAAATATCCTATAAATAATTCAATTAATATTTTTATAATAGTTTCCAAATACTTCTTTTTTTTTAAATTAAGATAATTTGCTAAAAATGAAGACTTTTCCAAAATCAATTGTTTTTTATCACTCTATAAGGCGCCAACAAAATGAAAATAGCTTTATTATCAATTTGGCAGCATCTTTTAAGCAAAGAAAATATACATACAAATCAATGGCAGTTTATAAATAGCGTTTTTATACCCTGTAATAGATAAAGCCAAAAAGTTGAAATATTACGGGTATTATAATTTATGTGAATTTTCGGCCGGCTCCCGGAAAATAAAAAAGCTGTGGCCAGCAAGTTGAACGGCCCATTTAACAGAGGAATAAAGAGAGGGAGAGAAAGAGATTGGGAGAGAAAGAGAGGGGGAAAGAGGCAAAAGACAACACGTGACCACAGACAATTTTATTTTATTTTTCCTGTCGTTTGTTCTTGCAAGAAGGCAAAGGAAAATGTGGAAAATAAGAGAGAAATTCAGGCAGGCAACTTATAGTCTAGTATTAAGCTAAGGCTATTTGCGCATTCAATTGCGACTTTTATTGGCCACATTTCGAGTACTTTAAACAAGCATTTTGTTAACGTAATCAAAAAAAAGTAAATAAATATAAATATGGGACAAACTTTCGGTCTTTGGTCGATTGTCGGTTTTTGTCTGCACATGACGCATACGCCTCGTTAAACGGGCCCAATAAAAACTGTTGAAGTAATCGCAGGAAAAATAGCTAAGGGCAGTGAAAGGTGGAAGGGTGTGGAGGGGGGGGGGGTGTGGTAAATGTCATGTCTAATGGCAGGTTGGGGTCAGTTTGTCGTCTCGTCTCTTTTATCTGCCCCGAGGAGAAGGAGGAGATAATGTTTGCATAAATTATGTAAGAAAAGAAGCCCGAAGCCCGGAAGTGCTTGTCATCAATATTTTTTCCTGCTGTGCTGTGTGTGTGGAAAAGTGGCCAAATAAATCACATAAGTGAGGGCAGGGAGTTAACGGTTTTTTTGCCTGCCAACACATATGCGGGCAGTTGGGGGCGGGAACGTGGGCAAGTTCTGATATTTTGGCATGCCAAACATGTCGCGACGTTCGAAAACTTTGCTCAGTAACTGTGTGAGTCGACGTGTGTGTCTGCGTGTGTGTGTGTGTGTGTGTGTATGTGTGTGTATCTGTGTGTAAGTTCCTGCCTGCAGCTGCTGTGATTGCGGAGGATTTTCTGCAGCTAAAGCATTCACATGATAAGTTAACTCTATTAATAATATTGAAGCTCATCCATATACACATAAAGAAATAATGTAGATTTAGCTTAAATATAAAATTTCAACACATTTTATAATTATTAATACAGATTCATTTATTTTTTGATACTTTTAATAAATGTAAATATCAGAAATAAAAATTCAAAATCAAAATAAGAAAATTAAAACCAAAAATCTAAATTACACATATAAATAAAACAAAATATATTTAATTATACATAAAATATTTAAAATAATATAAAATATAAATATATTCAATATTTTGTTTAATTTTTACGGAAATTATTATTCTATAAAAATATAATAAAATATGTTATCTCATAAATATTTAAATTTCAATATTTAAATACAATTTAAAAATCTCGAAATTTAATTCAAATAAAATAATAAAAAATTTAATAAAATATATTTAATTCGAATACAATTTAAACAAATATTGCATGTTTGGTAAAATCAAATATGAATGTATTAAATTTTACTGTACGTCTTTTTCTCTGTGTATAAAAAGACTTGGCCATTTCTTCCTTTCTTTCATTGAGTAGTTGCCAATTTCTCAACCCTCTTAAATATTTGATTTATGCATCATTTGACTCATTTATCAATTGATTAAAGTTGGGAGCTTATCACTGGGATAATTTCGAGTGCATCAACATCAATTAGCCATAAATAAGCTGATGACGATGTTGATGTTGGGCAAATGCAATCTGGTTGATTCGGACTACTTCTGCTTTAGGCCAACTTCCAGCTGTGCATGTGAGCAACTGCAATAAGCTTCAATTCATTTTACTCTGCATTTGGTACAGTAGACACTTGAAAGACTGAACTTGTGTAGACAGTAGTGTTTAAATAAATTGATTTAAATGTTTGGTACGAATTTAAATACCCAGATGCTATAGTTTTTTACTGAAGAAAACAATTCATTGTGTATTCGTTTATTTTATGAGAGTTAATATTAAAAAAAAATGTTGAAGTGAATTAAATTAAAGTGTATTTATTTATTTATTTATTTATTTATTTAACGTCTACTAAGAGCAGTTGGTGAAAATCAAGTAAGTTAAAAATAAAAATAATTCGAAATATAATTTAAGATTTTTAATTTAATTAATTATAATATAATTTAAATTTCATACAAATTTATGTCAAATTCAAGTAGAAGAGATTTCTGTAGCACACCTGATAATTTAAAATAATTAATTGGAAACAATTATAATATAATTTTAAATTGAAAAAAAGATGCATATAATATTAATAATTATTATGAATTAGTTTTACAAAAAATGTTAGTGCATTTCACTGTAGGTGTGTATTCCTTTTAGGCAAGCTTGACTGGTCTATTTTAATGCCCACTTCTGTTTGCTTTGCTGCGGCTTCTGCGCGTGAAGTATTTCAATTATTTTTAATGCAATTGGCAGCCAACTGTGCAATACACACACAAAAAACAGACAAAAAAGTAGTTGAATAGTTTGTTTTTTATTTGGTTTGCTTTTTGACTGTCAAGGTTCTTCCAGCTAGCCAAAAAAAAAAAAAAGTGTTTTGCAATCTGAGAAATTGGCTTGCAGCACGTCTTTGATTTTAATGGCTCGGTATTCATTTTCTATGGGCTTATATAAGCCAAGAAGTTGGCCAAGTTCACATTCAGTTGGCAAATCTCGATAAACAGAAAGATATGAGATTATATTTAGGGCTACTTTTCATTTTGTTGGCCTATCAAGTGGGCGGCAAGGGCACCAAATATGGCCTGTGGTCTCCAGATCGCGCTCACGCGGACACACAGCCCATTCAGTGGACGGGCGGACAGTTTGAATTTCCCTGTGCCAGCACCAAGTCATTGTTCAAGAGTTCCGGCAAATATATAGCCAAAAATGTGATTGCCACACGTGCTCAACTGATTGGGGATACCATCTATTTGGCCCTGCCTCGTTATCGCAAAGGAGTTCCAGCCACTTTGGTAAAGACCACAATTCAACCGGGCACTTGTTCAACGACCTTCAAGCCATATCCCTGCTGGGATCTACAGGAGGAGGGCAACTGTAAGGCTCTACAATCGGTCGTTGATCTCGTGGTGGATCAGAATGAGGTCTTGTGGGTCTTAGATACAGGTATTGTCAACACTTTGGAGACCCCGGTGAGAAAGTGTGCCCCGAAAGTCGTTGCCATGTCCGTGAAGACCGGCAAGGTGCTGAAGACCGTCTCTTTGGAGGGTCTTACCTCGAGCAGTTCCCGTTTGCAGTATCTCGTTGTGGACTATGCTCCTGATGGCGGTTGTTTCATCTATGTCAGCGATGCCGCCAATCGCGCCATCATCGTCTACAATCTTCAGGCGGATCGCGGCTTTCGTGTGGTACTGCCCAAGGCCGTCTCTGCCGGCTGTCGTTCTAGGGATGTGCTCTACATTGCTTTGATTCGCCGGGACTGCGGCTCCACGGAACTCTACTTTACCTATCTGAGTACCAGCAAACTCTTCTCTTTGAAATCCGAATATCTGCGCAGCGGCGTCGCCGACGGACGTATTCTAGGTGAGTTCACTACACTACAAAAAGCGATTTGTCTAAATCTTTTGAATTTATTTTTCTAAAATTTAACTATTCAAAAAAATTGTTGAAATGTTGCTTAACTCGTTTAGAGCTGAATTAATTTCTTAAATTTAAAAGAACTATAATTTATATATTTAAATGACCTACATTTCATAAATTTCAAATTGTCATTACTTTGTTACGACAGAATCGATTTTCTTGCGAAATGTCAATTCAATGATTTTTGACATCTAATTCTTTTCTGCATTAAAGTTGTATTCTTTTGAAAAAACTTTTTTTTTCCATAGCTGTCACTTTTTCCATACTTACCCCTTGACACTTTTCAAAAACTTTCAGCTCCCACTTAAAACTTATTAAATTTTAACTTTTTGACCTCAAATCTAATAATGCATTTAAATTTTATTCATTTGGGAAATTTAAATTTTTTTCCAAAATGGTCCAATTTTATAAAAATTTAACCGATTTTCATGTATAACTTAACCGATTTTCAAGTTGAATGTCAACTTCATCTGCATCAAAATTTTCTTCGTTTAAATTTATTATTTTCCATAATTACTTATCCTTGACATTTTTCAAACTTTGTATTTTTTTTTTTTTTGGCAATAATAAGTTTTTGTGTCGCGTTTCTTAAAATCATATAAAATACTAGGGGGCTCCGCCCCCAGCTCGACTCGCTCGCCAACCCCGTTAATTTGCAGCCGATTATTCCTATACCAAATTTGGTCAGAGTTAAAGAGACAGTCCCAAACATACAATCTGTAAGTTCTTAAGAAACAAAAAAGATGTACATACTTGTTGTGTGAAAATTTCAGCTTTCTATCTAATACCGTTTGGGCTACATGTTGATATGTTAGTCAGTCAGTCAGTGAGTCAGTCAGGACAAAGAGTTTTATATATATAGAAACAGTATTCTGAGGGTAGACTGACCTATTTATAATTAATTATTTTTAATAATTTTTCTGTTTTCTTATAGATCTGGGCAAAAAGCCGAGTCGCATGGTCATCATAGGCACGGACAATGGCTCGGCGATATTCTTCCGCAACGAGGGCGACGCCGAAGTCTATCGCTGGGACACGAATTCCACATTCGCGGAGAGCAACTTTAAGCCCGTCTATAGGAGTCAGACCTGCCAGCTGGTCACCCACGCGGTGCCCGATTACAAACGGAATACGATGCGTGTACTGCAAAGTAATTTCCCGGATTATATGCAAAATCGTATCGGATGCGGTGCAATTCAGCAGCTTAACCATATGCAGGGCTGTTGGTAGTTGTACTGACATAGGCCCAAAAACAAAAACACACACACATGACACTCACACACACATACACATGACACTTACACACACATACACACACATTTGTTGTTGTTACTGCGCTGGCTTTGCTGTTAAAGCTTCTGAAATTGCAGTTGCGACAATAACTGAAAATGACCTAGAAAGAAAAAAGATTGAAAAAATACTTTAAATGTATTTTGCATTTTGTACATAAACTAGCAACTTTATTTAGTTACTAACTCACTCTAAATTGTTGTTGTTATCGTTGTTAAGTTAAGCAATAAACAGTTGTCTTTTTATACACGTTACTTTAAAAATATTGTTTCAGTTAAAATGTATGTAACAAGGAGAAGAAAGCATCTTCGACCTTATAAAGTACTAAAATACTATTGTTCAGGTATCCTATACCTATGTTCGGGTATCCCACTATAGTCGGTATATTTGTATATTGTTCTTTTATTCTGTATTTCTTGCTGCTTTTTCTAATAGATTTCCTAAGCTGATTTTTCAATGCATTAAATACATTTACCCCATGCAAGGATTTAGTTCAAGTTGCTTTGGCAACATTCAAGTTTATTCAACTGACACTCAATTGTAGCCATTCATTGGGCTAAAATGAGTGCATTCAACTCGTTTACATGTATGTTGTGAATGCAGCTACTCAACATTTTAATCGTGGTCGTCAAACTTGCTGATTAAGGTAATTCTGTTTTCTGTTCTTTCTTTTGGGGTCAATTACCCTAATGTCACCAAAGAAAAAGTGCTTAAAAAGCAGTTTTCAAAGTGAAATGTTATGTTAACCGACTGATGATTTTGCGATTGCTTTCAATTGGTTTGTAAATTAATTAAAGATAATTGCAAGTGTTTGAGAGATCAGATTATTTTTACAGATTTTAGACATACTGGAATTTTTTTAAAAAGGGAAAACATTTTGAATTTCGGATCTCAACTGTTTAGTAAATAATAATAATAATAATAATAATATTTATTTATATTCCTACTGCTTATAATTGATAATATTTGAGTTTCTAAAGACAATTTTTTTATTACTTTTAATTAAGAAATATTTAGAAAGTAATTTATTTTATTTATTTATTTTTATTTCATCTTTTTATTTATTATTTATTATAATAGTTGACAAAATGTAAATTTATTTTGACAACTAAGCTAAAACTAAAGTTATAAATAAAATTAAATTAATATAACTTCTAGCTTAAGTTAAAATGTATTTTGTCAAGTAAACATAATATAAAATTATAAATGATTAAATTCATTTAATTTAACTTCTTCTCAATATTCGGTTAAAATTTGATTGATTATTCACACTCTTCATTCATTTGTTCATTCATCTGTTTATCCTTTTGTCTGTTTTTCACGTTCAACAAGTTAATTAACATAACTGCACGTTACACATTATGAGCTGACAATTGCAATGACAATAAATTGTTGAATGCCCTCTTAATACGCTTTGCCCTGATTACAGTAAATTTCAAGGGATCTTTATCCTCTTCATTCCCTTATCATCCACTTCTCCTCTTTCCTCTGTTTATTACCCAGAAAGTCTACGACTTAATTGCAATTGAGAAAGAGAGAGAGAGAGAGAGAGAGACAGAGAGAGAGAGAGCGAGAACGAAATTCGCGAGTAACTTGAACATTTGCTAATTGGGAAATTCGTGATAAATTATACGAGAATTGCCTGACTGCGTTTTCCTCGAGAGCTTCCTTTTACTCCCTATATACAGTGATGGACAAAATAATAGAATCGAGAGCAATTTTGAAACTTATAGCAAATATTGATTCATATGATAAAAAGCTGCTCATAAAAACAGAATTTGGCGGGTTTCTTAAATTTTGAAAATTAAGTAAAAATGATTAAACTTAAAGATTATTTTTTCTGAAGCAAATTTAAAAATCCTGTTACTTATTTTTTAAGAAACGGGTATAATTATCGTTTCTATTATTTTTTCCAGCAACGTATTCTTGGCATTGTCGGTTTCTTCTGGCATAGCCTTGAAAGACGCACAGATTGTCTGTTTGTACTTCTGTCGTTCTGTCTGTCCTCCTCTTGGCCCCAAAGGCGCCAACAGTTTTCAATATAAAATCAATTAACCAGCTGCAGTTTTGGGCACGGTTTGCAAAAGGGGGCAAAGGATTTCATTGTTGACCTTTGATCTGGACGAGTGTCGGATCGAGGTTGAGGAATATATATATTTGAGGTCTGTTGATTGTCGGCACTTCCATGGCTGCTCTTTGTAATTTGATGTGCTCATTTAACAAATTGCTTTCTATTTGTGCACAAAACTGGATGAGTGTGTATATGTATGAGATTACACTGGATAACATAATTGAATAAATAGAAGTATAAATAAATAAATATAAATCGTTATATCTCAACCGTCTTTCCATTGAGTTGAAATTCGCATATACATTTTTTAGCATTTTAAATTCGAAAAATTATTAAAACACAAATAAAAGTAAATTTAGCTAACTCAAAAATATAATCATTTTATTTATTAATTAAATATATCTTTACAAATCTTGTGATTCAAGTTTAAAATTAAATAGGTTTCAAAAAAAGCTAAAGTTAAAATATCAGATATTAAGTTTTATCAAAGTAAATTTTAATCAAAGTTGTCATTAATTTTACCAAAATTTTAAAATTCATAAATACAGACTGAAAATAATTGAATAAACTGCACTCACAAAAAATGAAATATTAATAGTTAAATAATTATGGTTTTGAAATTCTTTTAATTGAAAAGGCTCCTAAAAAATGATAATAAATAAGAGTAATAATTTTTAGCTTTTATCAAAGTACATACATATTATTAAAATTTATCATTAATTTTACCAAAATTTGTAGCACAAATATATTTAAGTCTTAACACAAAATTTACTTAATTCGCAAGTATTGAAATATTTATTTATCCAACGATTTCAATTAATAAGTGTGTATGAATAGGCTCTGAAAGAAAGTTAAAGAAGAAATATCACATTTTTAATTTTTAGTAAAGTAAATTTTGAATTAGCAATGTCACACCTTAACAATTTTTTATATTTTTTTAAATTTTTAAAATTGCTAAAATTGACAATGTGAGTGTTACATAGTGTTATAATTGAAATTCGTCAGCTCAAAGGCTTCACGCCGCCAAGTAGGCAATGGGAATGGGGAATGTGTGTGGATGAGTGGATGAGAGCCAGGCTAATGGAAACAGGTCGAAACAAGCTCGTATCATAAAAGTGTCAACGACAGCAACTCAAATATTAACAATAATAAATTTTTCCCCCATGTTACTCTTTTTCCCCACTGTTTGCCCAAGCAAAACTCACAAAATAGCCGAAAAAATGAAAAAATAGCAGATTTTTCATTGTTGCTGCTTGTGAGACTCGAAACAGCTGACAATTTTCCAACTTGTTTCCCGAACTCGTACTCGTATCATCCGTCAGCAAAAGCAAAAGCAAAAGCCTGCGATAAACTTGTCTCTCTTCGTTTGATTTACAAAGTGTTTTTTTTTTCATTTTTCTCTTTTTTTGTTTTTGGCTCACTTGGTATGAATCAAAAGGTTGGCCAACAACAAAGCCAAATATTTTTGAGTTGATTACTTGTATTTTTGTTGCTGTCAAAAGCTGTGAAAACATTTTGAAAGAAATAAAAGTGTTTTGATAATAAAATATATGAATAAACAACGAGTTGAATTGAGCTGCGAAATGTAGTTAATACAAGACTAACTGGGCCAACATAAGTAAAGCAATAAATATTAAAACAGTGACCTTTTTAGATACTATAAGAGTTCTAGCAAAAATGTGTATAAATTGCAGAATACTTTCTAATAATAATTTTTTAAACTTCAACTCTCTTGATGTGTAAAATAAATATTAAATCAATTTAATTAAATTGAATTAACTATTAGTGAAATTTAAATTTATAATATAACGAAAAAAATGTCTTTCACAATTTCATGTTGAGACCTATGAAAAATGGGAAAATACATTTTAAACACTTATTGGTAAATTAATTTTTCTAATATTAATTGTTCAAATTTCAATTCTGTTGATGTGTGTAAATTGTTATTCATTAATTCGTCTTTAACTCGAGCTTTAATAAATTGTGTAAATTATCTATATGTAAAATTTAAGATTTAAATTTAAAGAACATATATTTAAACATAAAGAAGGAGAAATTAAATTCACTATGCTCCTATTTAGCCCTAAGAAAAAACACGTTAATAAATTTTAGAAATTATACAAAATAAATTAAATTCATATTTATGCCTAATTTTGAATTACAGTCACAAATAAATCATAAAAATTTGACCTTTTGCTATAATAAAAGCGATAATTTATCCCTAGGGCAAATGCCGAATAATGATGAAGCATATGAACTCTTGAGATTTTGAGAACAAAGAGCTTATAAATGTTTAATAACCGCATTAAACACCTCTGGGTTAAAGCTGTTTAAAAGTCCACAGGTGCTCAGACTTGTGTCAGCGACAGGTTTCTTAGTTTAAGAGACGTTTAAGAGAGACTGAAAAGATATCTTATTTTGATGATTATCCGTTTCTCAGAATTGTGCACCCTTTGACAAAAACTATGCATAATTAAATCTCGTAGAAGAGCATTAAAATATGACAAAATTCAAGGCAAAAGTAGAAAGAACCCTGACAGCGTTCTTTATAAAATAATAAAAAATTATAATGAAGGAAATAAAAGCACAAGGCTCAGATTCTTTTAAGGGCATCATTTTCTTCTTCCCTCTCTTATTTCCTTTGCCTCTGGACTTTTTCTTTTTGGGCGACTGTTGCACATGTGAAGGGAAAACTAAAAAAAAACGACGAAAAAGTTTCCTCTGCTTTTTACTGCAGGTGAAAACTCTGCGCTCTGGTTTTCCCTTAGATTTCCTCAGACTTGAAAGCTTGTCAGAGATGTGTCAACTTGTCAACAAGCTCAAACCATAATCAACTTTGCATTTGAAGTTTGTCACAAAGCTTCATTCAAACATCAAAGCTGTCGGTTAAGGTCCATTAAATTTATATCAAAACCGAGACAGTTGCATTATGTAAGGCTCAAGAAATTTATCAATTCACCACAATATTGTTGGCAATTGATTGAAAAGTGTAAGTGTTTATTTCCTATAAACGAGAGACTTTAAAGATTATAATTTTTTTAAATGTTATTAAAATAAATAGGTAAATAAATGCGGAAATTTAATTGAATATATATTTTTAAAACAATTTTATGAGTATTAAATAAACGAGGTTGAACTCTCTACAAACTGAAAAAAACTGTGCGGGTATTAGCTTAAGTTGTTTAGTTAAATGTAGATATTTTTATTTAAAAATATATTAAACCTTTTTAATCTTATGTTTAATCCTATTTCTAATATTAGTACTTTAATAACTGTTAGTCGACGTTATATAATATATTAATAAAAATTGTTAATTTTTTGTTACTACAAATGTTTTTGGGGTCTGCTTGTGTGACTAGAGTGAACTAGTTATCCAAAGTGAGTTAATGATCATATAAAAAACATACAAAAACAACATAAGCATAAGTCTTTGTCACTAGCGTGAACCAATTTTCAAAAGGAGTTAATAAACATAAAATATCAACTATAAACAAGCGGGCCAGGAAATCCATTACTTATTAAGAAAATATTAAAAAAAATCTCTTGCATACTTTTAGGCACATACTTTTCCTTAAATCTTAAATTAGACCCATTGTCACCTTTTTATTTGTCTGATCTTATTGAAATTTAGTAGGATGAAAGCTAATAATAGTAGTTAACGTTGACTAACAAAAGAACGTAATATCTTGAAAACTGAGCGTGTGGTGTAAGTCTACGAGTTGACTTTTACTTTTTTTTAAATGATGGGTAAACAAATTTCTTAGCATAAACCAAGTATTACTCTCTAATAACTGAAAGAAACCGTATCAGCATTAGCTTAAATATGTATGTACCTATGTATAGAAGAAGCTATAATCGGGATAATAGATGATTATATGCTTGCCGCAGCTGCTCGATTCGTTGTCCACATATCAGGAGCTCAATTATGAGCCTAAGTGTCGTTAAAGCAGCCACCGCTAAAAATCCAATCAATAACTTTTCCTTCCTTCTATATTTTTATTTTATCACACGAGACAGACGTGCATGGCATGAGGAATGTGTGGGGAATGTTGTGGGGAATGCCACCACATGACATGCCACATGCCGTGAGGCAGATACCCATTAAATATGCAAAGGCCTCAAAGGCAAAGGCAAAGGCAAAAAGCAGCCCCTGGGATAAACACACATTACAGCTCAACTAAAACTCCACTCGATGTGATTCGATTCGTTTCGTTTTTCGACTGACATTCAATAAACATTTCAAACGTTCAATTATTTTTCAATTGCATCGATTTGCGCCGAGAATTCATTCGATATTCGATGTTGCTTGTGTGTAGCTTAAAGCAGCTCCTCAGCACACAATCAAATCTGCGACGTCAAATGACAACGAGATATTTGGAGCATATTATCTAAATGACAGGGACATGAAGAAGGGGGTAGTGAAGGGTAGTGAAGGGTACTGAAGGGTAGGGTAGGGTGGGTAGTTAGGTAGGTAGCTGTTGATTTTCAGCGTGACTCTCAGTTCAGACTTCAATTTTGCACGTGACCCCACAAAAATTAAAGCGAAACGTTAGCCGGAAGTTATTTGACAGCCATTTTGTTGCCCTGCCGGCTAACTGTGTCAACACACACATACAAACACGAGAATACGTACAATGGCGAATCCAATTCAAATGCTTTGCATTAGAGAGTCGCCATGTTGCCTTAGCTGTAGTTTTATATAGACACATAGGTACCTACACTTAGAAAATTACTTAATGAAACTTTTAACAATATGAAGAAAAAGAAGAAAAAATTTAACCTATATTAGGTTGGTTTTTCCTCAAATAATAAAATAAATTTATTAAGGAAATGGCAATTTTTCCGAATTTATAATATATAATAAATTGTGTATTTCTCTTTTTTTCTAAAATGAATAAGTATTTTATGTCTATTTGATTATAATATTTTCCTCATACATATTTATCTCCATATTTTAAAGTGTTTCACAATTTTGGGGCAATTTAAATTTTATGTCAAATTTTGTAAATAAAGAAAAAAAATGTTCAGAGTATACAAGACATGATTTCTGTGATTTAGTCTCTTTGTATGTGTGTGTATTTATTTGAGACAGTGTCAGTGTCAGTGCCTGTAAGTGTGTTTGTGTGTGTGTGTGTGTGGAAGCTAAAGTGCCCGCCATAGTAAACAGGAAATGCTGACTTGACAGCGCCATTTCCTAACCATTCCCATTCCCCTTGCCCCTTCGCATTCTCCTTTCCCTTTCCCTTTCTCCTTCCCCTTCGCCTTTCTTCTTTCCTGGTAGCTGCCATGGCAACTGTTCACTTAAACCGCAAAAACCAAAAGCATTTTGGGCTTCATCGCAACACAGCGCGTTAATCCTTTCAATTCACTTGGACATTTTTCTAGGGTAGGATTTTTGAAGCTAACTCAACCCTAAGCGAAACTATTGTGCTGTTTGCCATGATGTATAATAGATAAAATTTAATATTATAGTAAAGGGATCAATTTTCATGAAAAACTTGTGAAATTTGTGTTGAATTTTTTTAACAGATAAAAACAACTTTTATATAAAATGTTGTCATAAATCTTAAAAAAAAGGGTTATGTTAATCAACAGATGTGCAAGAAACATGAACCACAACTTAATAAAAAAAAATTAACAAAAAAATGTATGTAAATTGAAAAACACACAGATGACAAATAGAAGTGTGTGTGTGTGTGTAAACATTCATAAATCTAACAATGAAGCGAATGATGGCAAAATGTGAAATGTGAAAAAGCGAATAAATGAAAAGTGGAGCACAGGCTGATAACTGAAACGGTTTATGACCACTCAAAAAGGGTTTAAACATATTTTCATATGTTTGGAATTGCCAAGTGTATTAAACGCCATTTTGTTATGGTTCTTGTTAGCCACAGTGCCCAGTATCCAAAGGTTTATAAAGGCTTATGGATTTGTGACAATGGGCGACTTTCAAAGTCTCTGCAAACAGTTAAAGTTTGTTCAATAATGTGAGCACTTATTTATTATTTTTTATGTTTTGTTTTAAATTTATTATTAAATTATTTTTTTTACTTTTAATTTTTATTTAATTTACAATATATTGATTAATACTCACTTTTAATTTTTAATTTATTTTTTGTATTCTTTCAGTTTAAGTAGAAGTACATGAATGATTCACCTAATTCATTGTACTTTAATTTGTTTATGTATCATTTGATCAACTGCACTTAGTTGGCAGCAAATTGATAAATAAAAAAATTTATAAATCAATTTAATTAATGAATAAATTAAGTTTATAGATAAATCGAATTAATAAATAAATTAACTATTTAACTTTTTCTAATATTTATTTTAAATTTCTTCTTAACATTTTTTTCTATACTTTTAATTTATGTTTAATTTCTATTTATTAAAACTTAGATACTAGGCACTTTACAGTCGATCACATTTGCTTGTAGCATTAAATTTTTTTGTTGTTTGAAATAGAGTGCTAGACAAAAAGTATGTGCACTAAATCATTCCATTTGTTGATTTATTACACATACGCCAAGTGGGCAGCGGCCAAAACTACGATTGCTATTCCCAAATGTACACAGGTTTGGCAGTCACTGTACTATGTAAATGCATGTTTGTGTGTTTGCTTGTTTAGTATTTTTTGTTAGTTTTTTTTGGTCAGCTACAACTTTAGCCATAAATAAATAAAATAAAATCAAAGCGCAAGGTATGAAAATTTGGCGCGCCAAAAGGCACAAAAGAGAAAAGGAGGAAGAAAAGTAAGAAAATGGGAACTGATGAGTTTTCCATTCATAAAAAGGAACATTAGATGCGATCCACAAGCCACAAAGCAAAAGCAAATCAAAAGCAAAATGGCTGCAAAGTCAGAGAGAGAGAGAGAGAGAGCGGCAGATGTGAGAGAGTTTTTTGGCAGAGAGCGAATTTTGCAGCGCTGCAGCGTCAACAAGTTCTGTGCGTCAGCTGTTCGGCTGTGTGGATGCCATTTGTGGATGCCATTTGTACACCAGTTGCGCCTTGTGTGTGGAAGCCAAGGCTTGTTTACTCTGCCCGCAAAAACAGCTGTTTGAGCGCTGCCAGCGTCGCTGCCGGCGTCGCAGTCGCTGGCAGAACTTTCGACAGGCGCACAGGAAACCGACGCATGCAGCGCAGTCAACGTCGGTTTTTTGTGCTACCGTTTTCAGGCATTAGAAGCATTTTCAGTTCGTTTTCCATTGCGGCGCCGCACGCACGTGTCTCGGCACACGTTACGCCTCAGCATCTGGATTTGAATTTTTATCCAGTCTCAGTCTCAGTCTCAGTCTGAGTTTGAGTTCGTGTTTCGTTTTCTCAGTTTCTTGTGTTATCAAAAAAATTAAAATATGAAAAGCCCTAAAACGGCAGCAAAATAAATTAAAATACCTTTTGGAAAATTGTGCTGTTGACATCAAGTTGAAGTGATATTTCTAATACCAAAAAAAAAAATATTAAATGATAAATGCCATTCGCGTCTTGACTTTAATTAAAATCGTGTAAATCGCGCTGTCAGCTCAGTCGAAGTTGAAGTCTCAGTCGACGTCTCAGTTAACGTCTTAGTCTCAGTTTGAGCTGCTTAAACACAGCAACAAAGCAACAGCCTGAGGTGAGTTTAACTGCTCTTCAAGTCTCTCTCCCGAACCTCCCTCTATTTCTCTCTCGCACAAAAGTTTTTGGCAATTTTACAAAGCTGCTTTGATGAGGATTTTGTGGTGTTACAAACCCATTAACGAAACCCGCTTTGACCAGCAGTTCAATTTAATTAAAATTGTGCCAAAGTACTTGTCAAACGAGTTGAGTCCTTCTACCTTATTTCAAACATTGTTTAAATTTAATACAAAAAAAGTTTTCAATTAAAAATGTAAATATTGAAAATATTAAATAAATCAAATGTTGAAGAAATTATTGCAAATTTTCCAAATATTTTTTCAATTTAAAAAAAAAATACGTTTTCAATTTATTAATGATTTTTATTTTAATCCAAATAAAACTTTTGTACGAGGCGTATATAATATTGGTTTAATTTTATTTTCCCAACTCTTATTCAATTTTCAAAATATATATTCAATTACAAAAATGTGTTTTTAATTTAAGAATGGTTTCTATTGATTTAAAAAAAAATTAATATTTAAATAAAATTATGGATACTCAAATATGTATAACCAATATTTTTAATCCGAATTCAACATTTTAGGGTAAGAGGAGTAAATCGTTTTGGTTTAATTTTATTTTCCCAACTGTTATTCAATCCTCCTTGATTTGTTAAGCGTATAAATAACTTTAAGAAAAATAATTAATATTATTTTTCCACTATTTTAGAGTTAAGCTAAAATAAAATAATATTTATAAATATATAACTAAATAGTTTGTAATTTTTATAAATATTTTATAAATTTTTTGATTTGCTAAGCGTATAAATAAATGAGTTTAACTTAAGGTAATAACATAAAAATTATTTGTTCACTATTTAAAAGTCAAGTCCAAATAAAATAATATTTATTAAAATATAGTATAACGGTGCGTAGCGAATATAAATAAGTTTTTTTCGAATCAATCCTTTTGCAGCCTCGATTTGAGCGTTGTCCTTGTCCTTGTCTCCTCCTCGAGTGCTTATCTATTTCCATTCTTATTCTCATGCCACATGTTCCACCACTTATGGCTTTTACAAGCATATTACCTGAGGAAAAATAAGAATGTGCTATTCTTGGGTTTCTATTTTTTATGATCAATGCTGTCGCAAAAGTGCAATCGAAGGACTCCAAAGCTTCAACTATCAGCTGGGGTGTAGTTTTCCCTGGAAAGTGTAAATGAAATTTATGTGTTCCACATAAAATATATTTTTATAGTCAATAGCCGCCGACAATAAACAGTAAAAACAACTCAAATCATTGGTACAGCTGCTTGGATAGTCATAAAATTCACTTTTCACTTTCAAAGCGAAGCAAACTCATATAAAAATCATCTTAAAGAAAAGCCTGAAGTAAATAAAATGAGGAAAAAAGACAACAAATAACAAAAAACATAAAGTGAAAACCTCAACAAAACACATAAACGTGAAATTTTTACATTTCTGATAGATTTGTATCTTTCTCTCTCTCTGGAAATGCCGGAAAATTTTCCTCGTTTTTTATGGACACACAATGAAAATGGTTAACAAGGAGTGAGAGTCCAGCAAAATTTGTGTAACAAAAGCCGAGCTAACAAATGAACACAAATGAAAGGTTTGTTTGTTTTGCTTTACAAAATATTCTTGTGCCCAGTTTTTGGCGCTGAGATAACGCAAAGTTTTCTAATTTCCCTCAAGGAAATTGCCACGCAAGTTGTAAGTTGGCTTAAACCGCGTCCAAGTAGTCCAAGCCTTTTAGCCAATTCACCCTTATTTATGCAAACAGTTGAAACTTTTACCTTCTGTCAATAAAAGCCACTAAATACATAAACATTTCTATTTCAGACGAAATACCAAAGAACATATTTCGCATATTTTTGTATTTTTTTTTGTTTTTTCCTCGCTTTTTCAATACATTTTCTATATTACAAACAGCTGTCAAAATGTATGAATGTGAATATGTGTGCGTTGGATTTAATTGACTTTTCCACTGCTGACACATTTAGTTGATTCGCAATTTTTGTTTTCGGCGGCGTCAAAAGACAACGAATACATTAAGTAAATAATATTGTTGAGTGCGACTGACTGTGGAATACTCTGCAAGAGGCAAATATAATACTAATATTTTCATTTATTTAATTAAAATGATTTATATTTAGTTGACTATCAATTTTTCTGATAACATCAAAGACAACAAATACATACAAAAATAATTTTGTCGAGAGTTACTGATTGCTGAATACCCTGCAAGAGGCAGACAACTAAAAATAACTATATCAATAACAAACAAATTATCAAATAAAACTATTTAATATAATTTATAAACTCTTGCACTCCCAATTTTTATTGAATTTGAATTATTATTTGAATTTGTAAAATATTTTATTTTTTAAATTCAGGATATATTTAAATCATTTTAACTTATTTATTAATTTATTTTGAAAAATTATTTATTTTGTGCACTTCAGTTTTTGACCGAAATTTAAAATTTTGATCTGCACCGAAAAATTCTAGTATGTATAAAAAATATATATACCTATACCTAAAACCTTCGCTATGTCCTATCCCAGAAGTTTTGTTTTGGTTTTTTTTGGAGCACCGTGTAATATTTCTCAATTTTAGAGTTGATATCTCAATTTTATTTCTGTGTTTTGTGGTAGACAATAATCAAATAAAAAAAATTATTAAGTAAAATTATGTCTTCTTATTATAATTATTAATTATCTTTAAATTATTATTATTTTTAATTTGAAATAATACTTACCCAAAAAATAAGATTAAAATGAATATGAAAATCAAGTTGTATTCCTAGTATTGGCTACCCTCTTCAGTGCTGCTTTGCATAAAGGGTATTCGCAGTGGACAAATGAATGTGAACATAAATTTGCTTCTCTAATGCTTGATGTCTGTCATACTCGTCACATTGGGCCAAAGTCAAATGTCAATAGCCGCCGCATCGAGAATTGCAGAAGTAATTCAAGAGTCTGAGACTCAGTTGGATATGGGCATCAAAATAGCAGACAAGTTGGTCAAGTTCATAAGAATTGTCACATAAGTTGAAGCCAATTAATTTCTGCAACTGCCAATGAGACTGTAATTGTATACTGTAGTTTCAAACTCAACTCAATTCAAGTCAAGTCAAATTATCTGAAGGCAAAAAACCGAAAAGCTTCCTTTGTCTCAGCTTAACCACAAGTTGGTCTCCCTCTATTGTGGCTATAACTGCGGCATTTTGGTTAAGAGAGAAAACTAAGCTTTCGCATTTTTGAATTGCTTGAGACTATCAACAGCTGAAAGACTTTTCCAGTCAAGCAATTGCCTTAAGCAAATTTTTGGGTTTTATGTATTTATTTTGTTAAAGTCGACAAAGAGCAGTACTACCAAAATTAATTTGAAAAATAAAGTTAGGAAATAAGATTTGAAGTTAAAGAAATGAAATAAATAATAATATATATTCAAATAAAAATAAGGAATAAAACAAAATGTAAAGTTTAAAAGTCTGTGGGAACTCATAAAAAGTTGAAAAATGTTAGCAATTACATATTTTCGATTTATTTTTCTCAAAACTATTTTACAATTTTAATTGTTACAGTTAACATGACGTATGCGTAATGTGCATACACTGCGTAAACGCAATGCCTACGCAACGATTCGTGAAAATATAAAACCCTTTAATGAGCAATTTCTGACTCTCTTTTTTTCGTCTTAAAAAGTTTGCGGGAAAAATATTGCGTATACGCACCACGTGCCGCTTTTTATTGCGAATCCATTTTTGCGTTATGCGCTCCTCATATATTCATAAATTGTCAACTTTTTAACGAGAAGTGAGCTACGTCTTACAGCTTGTATAAAACAAAGTTGCGCCCTTAACTTTGCGATTATCAAGAAAATTGTGTGTGGGGGAGAGAAAAATGTAAAACTGTGTTAAATGATAATCCAAGCATGTGTACCGTGAGACGGCAACAAATAATAAATGGTAATGGGCTTTGACAACATTAAGACCTTTTCAGCCACAAATGAGGCACATCAAGTGTTTGTCTAGCCGGCCCTTTGAATAAATTCAAACGACACTTTAGATAGCAAACAATTTTTCATTAAAAACTTGATGGGCAAAGCATGAAAATTTCAATACGAAAATCAAGAGTTACACCCAGGGAAAATGAGTATTAATAATAATAAATAAATATTATATTTGATTTTAGTGTGTTAAATTTAAAAAGAAAATATATATTAAAATTTCTTACAAAACATTTTGAGTAAAGTTAAAGACACCTAGAATTATATATGCTACTTTAAAACGATTTTTTTTGTAAAAATATATACTTCCCGTCATTTAACTGAAATTTAAGTCCTAAAATTGATTATTCACATTTAATATATTACTTATAAAATATTTTAAAACAATCAAAAGAATATTTCTTATTTTAAATGTGTTTTTAAATTTAATGTTAAACATAAACCACGCAATTTTAATTGAAGTCTTAAAATTGAATATTGAAATAATATTTGTTAACTATAATAATTTAAATATGTTTGAGTTTTATATAAAATATAAAATTAAATACAAAACATTTTGAGTGAAAAAGAAAAACACTTGTTACTTTAAGAAGCTTTTAAGCTTAAGCTTTTGGGTTACGCAGATTTAATTTGAGTGTAAAAATTGAACATTTAAATATAATTTATTTTATATTTTAATTTAATGTACATGCAAATCAAATCAAAATTGCAAAGTATTTTTCTTTTGGGTGTATAACAATAAGTATGAAGCTCAAGTGTCGAGTGGCAAACCGCAAGATTTATATGGGTTGTGGTTGACAAAGTTGTAGTCGACTGATAAAAGTCCACGTGACACACAACTACTCGTATTTATGCGTTTTGTTGGTTGTAAGTTGTAAGCCTTTTTTGCATGCTGTATACCAGACCCTTAAATGGATCAATATTTCATTTCGAGGTCCACTTTGAGTCCCTTGCGAGCGACCAGAGTCGCGTTTAAGTAGTGCAAATAAATCTGTGTGCCATATGTGAAGGCAGCACAAGACGTTGCAAGGTCAACACCAGTAAGAGAGAGTGAAAGAGCGATGGGGCAAGGGGAGAGAGAGGAATAGATGCATCACGTCCCATCAACAGCCTGAGCATCAAAGTCGATATGCATGAGTGAAGGCGTATCCATATTGCATATACTAGTAACATACTATAATATCAGTATTCGCGCTTTCTCAATCCCCAACAGGGATGCCAACTACTAGCTAGAAAAACTTATTGAAAAACTGAGGACATTAATAAAATATTAAACAGAATTTAAGGCAAAGTATGACTTAATAAAAGTATGAACAGAATTTTAGCCAAAATATTAATTCATAAAAATTTGAACTGAATTTGAGTTCCTTTTAAAAAAGAAGGAACTAACAATTTATTAAACATTTTGTTTTAAGTATCATTAATATAAATTTGTATAAAAAACCATTTGTGTTTGGCTTCGTCGATAATAAAAGTTAACATATCTTATCTCTTTAAATATTTTTCCAGATTTATTTGCTGAAAATAGCTAAAAATTACTTTTGTTTGCTTAATAGAAATAAAATGCAATGTGTAGTCAAGTAGTTTAATTTTTTAGATTCCAAATTGTTAGCTTTTATTTTTAGTCTTCGAATTTTGAGTGGTCTGAGAAAATAGAACAGTTGTATTCAAAATCGCTAAATTGGCAGCACTAATTCCTACTTTTCTCGCTGCTCTATTTACTGGTAGTGGCAAAAGCATTGCATAAATCTAGGCGAATATTATGCATACGCAATGTGGCGCCGGGAAATGCTTATGAAACAATCTGTCAGTAAAACAGAAAGAACTGAAAACTGAGTGGGGAAAACTATTGCAAGATTGCAGTCGTCGAAAAGCATTCGTAAATGATGATGACGAGCATTTCGTATATAAATGATATTTATGATGCATTTGCCGAGCGTGTAAATTACGCAGTCAAAAGCAAAAGCATTTTGAGAGCAGGCATTAAATCAAATTAAAGGAATGTGCCAAGTGGCAAGTAAGTGCTGAGCTGAGACTGTAATTATAAATGAAATATATTTGAAGCGAACACGATTGCGAAAGCAAAGCTGAAATTATGGCTATTAAAAAATGGAAACTGTAAATTATTATTTAATTGGTAAGACAAGATATGTAGTAGGAAAGTGGTATTAAATTTAACATCTAAGTAAGACTTAAAATTGCTTAAAGTTGGGTCATTAAACTGCGCTCGATTTATCTAAATGGCTTATCGATTATTTGTGAGAATTGTTGAAGGAAATTGTTCACAGGGAAGATCTCGGTACGCAAAGAAATTAAGAGACACAGAACACGTCCGTTTATATTCAATGTCTTCGTGACTATTTCAAAATGTTAGTAATTGCCAATGTTAAATGTGTGTGGCTGTTAATGTTAATGTGCCACACTGTTATAGTGTATCGATATACATGCATACATTGATAATATTTTCAACAAGAATTTAAATAAAATTTATTATTAGGAAACTATTTAAATTTGTCTTTACTAAAAATTTTATCAACTTTATGTTTTAACAAATGCTGAAATGGAGATTTATTTAATTTGAAACAAAGGCAATGCATTCTTTTAAATTTTAAGCGTGGCAACTGCAAATGAATATTTAATTGGTAAAGCAATATATGTTTTAAAAATAGAACATGTTTGAGTTTAAGTTAGACTTAAAATGGATTAATGCGCTCGATTTATTAAACTGCGCTCGATTTATCTAAATTGCTTATCGATTATTTATGAGAATGTTTAGGGAACATCGACCCAAACACCAAACACCAAACACTTTTGCACCGGCCCGAAGTGCACTAAACCAATGCATTAAAGCAGCTAAATGCTTTGTTTACTTTGACCAGAAAGAAGTGTGCAAGAGGACAACAGATTGCCAGACATTGGGCAGCCTTAAACAATGAAAATGGCAACAGCGAAGGACACAAAAAACAACAAAACAACATCAACAATCAACAGCAAATAGACTAAAGAAGCGACAGACGACGGCCCTTAAAATATTATAAAGAATAAATGCCAAGCATATCGAAAAGTGGTGGAAAAAGAGAGGGGAACAAGTTCAAATGTAGACAATATGCTAGACTTTTTTACTTGTTATTTTCTTGAGAATAGAACAATGTTGTTATGTTTAACTCAAGGCATATTCCACTTATATGCACTGCTTTTCTTATATTTGGCATTTGCCATTATTTCAACATGATTCTGACTAATTTTTTTGTGGCTCTGTTACAAAAATCAGACATAAAATCAGTTGGTAGAGACAAGTCAAGTATTTATTTTGATATAAATAAAATGCTGATATATTTATTTATTTGTACAAAATAAATCTCCTTTTAATTTGATTTTTTTCAAAATAATTATAACAGTGCATAAAAGTAGATAATAAATATAATAAAAAGTTAATAATAAATATGTCAAATATTTAAATACGAAACTAAAAAATGCAACTTTCTCCAAAGCAATTTTAAAAATACAAAAAAAAAAAAATTATCGTTTCTATTATTCTGTCCATCACTGTATATGCTTATCAGTTGTTCAGCTACAGAAAAAGCTATTCCCAAACATATGCGCATACTGCCTTTTACTTGTGCGTTGAGTTAAAAAAAAATAAGAAAGATTGCATTTTATCAACAGACAAGACAAGTCAGAGACAGATAGAAGGAGAGAGAGAGAGAGGGAAATAGCTAAAGTTTACCTGACAGACAGCTGGCAACTGTGAAAAAAACATTTTTCGACTTGTTGAGATGCAAGTGGAAATTGAAGTCGAAGTGTGGCATAAACAGGAAACAGGAAACACTCAGGACATGCTTATTAGCTGCTGTTGACATTTCTCAGTTCACTCAGTCGAAACGGAAAACGTGACAACGTTGGCTTGTTGTGAATGATCCTAGTTCCAAGCCAGAGTCTGGATTGCATAAAACTCGACTACATTTATTGAAATTTCTGTGTCTGAAGCCTTTTAAATATTAGAATTCCAAGGAAATCCAAGTGAACTGAGCAACTGCAGCAGCTGAATGGAATTTTTTTTTTAATTTTTTGCCTTCAACCCGCAGAGCCGTCAAATTATACTTGCTGCTTGTTAGCCCCGTACTTAAAGGGTACAAAGGCTTATAAGTTTGTGACATTGTCAGTCTGTTCATATTAAATATTCTTCATATTTGCTTTTTCTTTTATTTAATATTTTTGTTATTTAATAAATTTAAACATTTGTATTATTTGTTTAATTGTTTGCAAATATTTAAATTCTAATAAGCAAAAAGTTATATTTGAATTTAAATTTGAGGTATATATATTTTTTAATTTTAATTATAATAATTTATATAATTTTATTTAATACTTTAAGTTTTTAAATAAATAAAAACAAATAATATATTTGAATAACAATTTATATTTGTATGTAAATTTAGTGTATATATTTTATTATTTTTATTTTTACATAATAACCATTTAAAATATATATATATTTTATTTATTTTTCTTTTATGTTTGTCTGCAAATATTAAAATTTAAAAAACAAACAAGTAAAGTTTATGTTTTAATTTTTTGAGCATAAGTTTTTTTTTTAATTATTTTTAACTTGTTCACAGTTTTTTTTTTATTATTTATTCATTCATCTGAATCTATTGAAATTCAAACAAGATATAAATAAAATTTTTATGTAAGTTTTAATTTTATTTTTTTGTATGTCTTTAATGTCTGCAAATATTAAAATTTGAATGAGACATAAATACAACTTGTATTTAAATTTTTATTGAACTTTATTTTATGAAACTTTTTTTTAACTACTCATTAATACTCAGGTAATGTTATTGGACATCCAACAGTCGAGTATTTCAGCTCTAAGTACAATTCTTGTTTATTTTTTTTGCCTATGAAGAAACCTGCATTTGAGTTGAATCATCCTCATCAGCAGCTTATTGAAAGCAACTCTCGCATTTAATCAGCTGATGCTGATACTGTAGAAGAGAACTCAACTATTGTAGGTAGTCGATAACTTTTTCATCAAACTGTTTAGGCGATTGAATTGCGTTCGACTGTTGCCACGCCCCCCACTCAGCCCTCTAACTAACTGACCACATGAAAGGACTATAATAGTAAAATCTTTTGAGCATTCGTTGATTGCATTGACCGACACTTTGCCAATGGCTAACAATTTGTAAGATTCTCAAAATGTGGGCAAATCCAACTTTTGTCTTACTCCCTCTAGCTCTTTCTCATTCTCTCTCTGACTCTCTTTCTCTTTTGTGCAATGTCAACTTTTGTGCTTGGCACGTGAAAAATGCGCTTGGCTCGTAAGTAGCGTGTTTTGGCTGAAAAATATATGACCGACCCCTCGACCCCTCGACTCCCGACCCGTCGCCTTAACGACCCCCGTCGACCCCCTTTGACCCCGCATCGACCCACGCAGTTGCCTTGCACCACACTCTCAATGTGTCAATGACCAAATTGTTGATGTGCCACAGGGGATGTGGCATGCAACGCAGTCAGCTGTGGCACTCAACTCGCAGCAGGCACTGTTGACAATAGAAAACCTCCTTAATCAAAATCGAAAGTGCTTACTTAAATTAGAAAAGACACTACTTAAATTTAATTAAATAGAAAAAGTATATTTTGGATTTTATTATTTAATTAAAATGTATTATGAGGCGTTTATTTATTTTCTAGGACTGCATTCCTCTTTTTTTCCTGACTGTGGCTTAAATTTAAAAATACAAAGATCTATTTAAGTCATTATCAACCATTGTTAAGAAACATGAAAATAGTTGTATTTTAATTAAAATCATAAAATAAAATATAATAAAATCTTTTTAATAAACTTATGATCTGCTGACTGCAATGAACAAATTTAAATGAAATATAAATTGAATGTAATAATTAATTAAATTTAATGAAATAGAAAACTAATTTTTAATAATATATTTTTTTTAGTGCAATTGATATTTTTTTATTTCCTTTCTAACTTTGGCTTAAATTAAAAAAAAATCATTTTTTTTATTATATTCAAAATATATTTGCTAACAAATTTTAATATAATTAGAGTTCTTTTTTAGAGTCTATTTATTGTGCATTTAATGACGTTTTTATTTTAGATTGTATTTTAAATTTTTATAAAGTGTATGATTTCGACTGTCTTTCTTTACAGCAAATTTATAAGAGCTCTTTACTTTGAGAATATTTTTGACTTCATTAGAGTTTTATTATATTTTAAATAATTTTTTAGGTAGTAATCTTACACTTATTTTTAATATGGCAACTATATTTTGAGAAAAACACAAATTAAATTTAAAAAAATGCTAGATTAATATATTAATTTTATAAGTATTATTATTAAAGCTTATTATAATTACTAAGTATTTCAATTGTGATGGTCACATATTTTTTCCTGGAACTTTCAAATTTGTCTTACTTTTAAATTAAATTTATTTTTTAGTTAACAAATATGGTTATAAATTAGATATTTGTTATTTTGTTGGAAACTTTTAAATATTTATGTTAAATTCAGCACTTTGTTGGGCTTGTTTCCCCATATCTTGTAGGGTGGAGTTGTCTTACTTTCCAGTAGGTAAGCTTTAGTTTGACAATAGTGCAAATTAAATTTGTTTAAAGCTCTCTACAGTTATTTAATAATATTTAGTTAGGGTGTCTTATACGTCGACTTGACTCGACTTGTCTGTTCGAGTCTTGTTGTGGCTTAAGTTTTATGGTGCTTGGGTTACAAAGGCGACGCCAATGTCTGAAAGAAGGTTACAAGCGAAGTGTCGAAAAACACTTTGCCATTCCCCAATTGTCGCACCTTGGACGTGTCTCGATTTTGGTCTTGGTCCTTGGCAGCTGTGCTGAGAATTCTCTTCTCTACCTTTCTTTGTCTCTCTCTACCTCTATCTCTATGCATGTCTCAAGCGCACTCAAGTGCTCCTGGCTTCTTGTTCTTCTGACTGAGAGAAAACCTTCCACCTTCCGCCTTCTCAAAAAAAAAAAAAAAAACTCACTCTTACTCACTAAGTTTCTCTTTCGCTTGGGAAAATTTTGCAGCATGTATGGCTATTTTTACATATCATACACATTCTGCTTACCTTTTTTTCTAGTATCTTACAGTACGAGTATCTGTATCTGCAGCATAACTACTTAGTTTTTGCAATTTTCTTAAGTCCCTCAGCAGCTTGTTGACCTTATTTTGCGATTTCCTCTACGCTTTGAGGAACTTTTACATGTTTTTTTTTTTTTTTTTTGGTGCTTTAATTAAATTAAAAGTGATGCTGCCTTAATCTGACCCTAACTTGAAGTTAAAGTTGAGGTTGAAGAGTTCCAGAGTGCAGTGAGGAAGTATGCGTTCTTATTCGTTGACGGCAAATGCTTTTCAGTTAATCAGTTAGCCACTTGACTTCTGCTTTTCCTTTTGCTGTTTACATTTTCCTTTCATTTCAATTTATTTCCCTAACTTCGGGCTTCAGCTCAAGGTAAATGCTGAACGTTCTTGTTCTCAGCCAGGCTTTTGTTATTTTGGCCCTGAACACTGAACAGTGAACACTCAGAGCACGAGTGCCTGGCAAGTGGTGCCCCAAATTCGTGAAACGGCTTTTGTAGTCAATTTTCCGTATGAATATGCAATTTGGCTCAATATTTGCCACGGCGGCGGCCACTTTTGGCTTTCGGCTTTCGGCTTTTTACTTTTGGCTTTGTGTTTGGGGGCTGCTTCAAATTTACATACTACAAGAAAAAGTGCTGAGACTTAAGAGCTTGACACAGCTTCAAAGATGTGGTCTATAAACGAATCAATCAGTTGGATGGAGGGGGCGGTGGGAAGAGGGAAGCCAGTAGTCTATGGCAACTCTAAAGTCAAAGGCTTAACATATGTAATACAACCATTAATAGCAGAGCTTTAACCAGTTTTAAAATGGAAATAATATTTATTTATTTGCCTGTTTTCTAAAAGAAGAGAATCTCAAATGGAGCGTGTAACTTGAATGGAAATTGAAATTGATATAATCTAGTCATATTGAATTTCTAATTTAAATTTAAAATTTTATTTATAAATAATATTTCTATTGCCCTTTAAAATACGTACATTTTTATATTAATTTATTTATTTGATTTATTTAGAGTTTTAATAATTTATTATTTTTATTTAAAAAATGAATATATTCATTTTCTTCTCAGTTATAAATGAATCCATTAAAAAATAAGTTTCTGGAACGACAAATGTATCTACAAACAAAAGTATTACATTACATTACATTGTAATGTAAAGAAAGTTCTGACTGAAAACAACTCCAGTTCATTTAATGACAGCAACGTTTTTGTCTTTGCCAACGCTGCGTATGCGCAATAAATCCTTGACAACTCCTTGAAGCTGTTTCTGGCTCACGCACTTGTTTTATGTCTGTTGCGGCATTAAATGTAAAACTGAAACTAACGAAATGAAATTTATGTGGCGCCTCATGTGCCTGCCTCCCTCTGTCCACATCTGCCTCAATCTATCCCCGCTCCCCGGCAACAAATGCGCAGCACTCGCAGCACTTTTACTTGCGAGACATGCTGACATGATAAAAAATATTTCGCAGGCAATGTCAGCAGTAACAGGAAAAGGAGAGTATAAATTCAAAAAATCATTTTAAAAGTCTCGGCAAGGGAAATTTGCAGGCTCTCCACGAAAGTAAATGAAAACTTTGCAAGGGGCGGTTATTGACTATGACATATCCTTTAATGTAGACACTTAAAAATATAAAGAATCTATATTTTTTTAAATCTTAAAATATATTCACACGTAACTGAAGAGTGACTTATTCTCTTTTAATTATTATAATATATTTTTGCCACTTTTATCAGAGCTATTTTTAAAGCATTAAAAGTAGCGATTTTGTAATATCTTTAAAATCATCAACAGCATAATTTTAGTTGGGTAAATGTTAGAAAAATCTAAAAAATTATCATCTTTGATTTCCTAAAATAAATGTACTATTTCTTAATTTTAGCCTTACTTTGTGTTGTTTCTCACAGCAAGATCAAATATCAAAGGAAATGTAATTTGATTAATTTAAATTTAAAGATAAAAATAAAATATATATGTTAATTTATTATTTTATTCAAATGTATATATATTTTCTTTAAAGAATTTTTAATCCCTTCTTCTGCTTATACTACCCTACTTATTATGTCTTCATTTTCTACAGTGTATATAAAATGAAAAAAAAAAAATTGTTAAAATAATATAATAAATGTACACAAATTGTGCACAAGGTCGTGCGGCAGCAATTCGTTTGCTCGTAAGCCACAAAAAAGTAAATGGCGTAACAAAAATTTATTTTTTTTTTTGTAATTCTGTAATGAATATTATTTATACACACACACACAGAGCCACAAAATTACACACAGGATGTAAGCACACACGTGGACAAGAAATAAATGTGTCCTGGGACAGCGCCTTCAACTTCAAGTAGGCAGAAGGCGGCAAATTACCATTAGCATAAACTCACACTCTTACTCATATACTCGTACACACAGATACATACACGTGCAGTAGAGATTAGTGTTTATTGCTTTTATGTACGATGATGGTAAAAATAATATAACCAGGGTATCAAACCGAAACGAATGTCGTTTTCAGTTATGGTTTCGGTTATGTTCGCACTTAGGATTTCGGTTATCGGTTGTGTAAAATTTTTATATATCGATTATGAAACGGTTACCGGTTTTTTGTATGTTCCGGTTTCGAAAAACCGGTATGATTTGGGCTCACAAAAAAATATTAAAAAGTAAGGGTTTTATTATTGAAATCAATATATAAATTGTAAAAAAGAATCCAACATATTTAAAAAGCCGTTGATTACACTTTAATAACATAATTAAATTTTATGCTTGACCAATTCGACATTTGACCAATTCAATTACACATGAATCGGATTTTTAATGGTTATTTTAATTTAAATAATTTCGATTAATCGGTTTCGGTATAGTATTTTTAAAATTGTTTTACACAAATAAGTTTTTCCCAGTTTCGAATTTTTACTTAATACCTATTTATCAATGTTTTAAAATTTAACAAAACAACGGAACTCTATATTTATACGCATTAGTGTTTTATCATATTACTAAATATTTGGTTTCTAATTATTTTCGCCATCACTGTTCATTAGTATTTACACAACGACAGCGAGTCGAGTTTAATTGCGCGTGTTATGACTGGAAATTCCTTGGGTCGACTTTTGGCTTGGGTTTGGGCTTAGGGATCAGGTTGGAGCAGAGACAGAGAACAGAGGTAATGAATCGATAACGTGGCTAATACGAGAAATGAAAAGTTAACACTCTGGTTTGAGTGCTAACTTGCCCTTTTACTTTCGGGAATGTTTTGTCAGCGGCCCAAAAATGAACTTAGTAATTACAAATTCTGTTCTGTTCTGTTTCACGAAAATTGTTTTCAGTCTGCAACCCAAAAAAGAAAAGTTGTACAAAGAATGCATGTTTTATGAGAATTTTTCGGCCAAGAAATGTGTGCGATGATGATTAAGCCAGTTTCCAGTTTGGCAGATAAAACAAGTTAAAATATTCAATCATTATTTTGAATTGCTTAAATCATCTCTTATGACAGCTGCAATTTAAATAAGAAATTTTATTTTATACTTAAAATAAATAAAGCTGAGACCAGGCCGAGTTTATTTGTTACTTGTTGGTTTTGTGGCCAACTCATTTAATTTTATTTTGACAAGGCAGTAAAACTTGACTTTTCTTTTTTACACAATTTTCTTTTTACGTTTCACTGAATGCCGTCTGGAAAATTTCAGTAAACGCGATTTTCCTTCTTTTTTTCTGTTGGCCAAAACTAAACGTTGTTAGCCTCCTTGTGGCAAGTGCTAAAATGGGTAAATGGGCAAATGGCTCGCAAAATTGATGGCTCTTTAATAGAAAAGAAAATGCACTCAGTGAAAATCCAGTGTCCTGTCCAGTCGAAAAACGGGGACAGGTACGAGAGTTCCGATGATAAATTGAAAAATAATACCTATTGAGTCGACTTTGGGTGAAAGTCCGGGCAATTGATATATGTGTCTTTTACGTGGACTTCAGTTGCTTCTTCCTTTACTTCTTCTTCTGCTTCTACTTCGAGCCAGATGACTCGAGACTTGTATTTTGCAACTGTATTTGTGTCAGGTTTCCCTTTAACTATTACTAACTTTTCACTCGCTACAAATTTCATTTGCAGATGCGTTTTCTTATTTTGATACACTTTTTATTATATTTTGATTTTCATTTATTTTTTATTAGTTGTCAATGTGCCATTTATTTATGCATTCAAAGTTTAATTAGGCGAATAAAGCTGATTACACATGGATAATTAAATTGCAACATTTTCAGATAAAAAAGGGATAACTCAATCAACTGCAAGTTATACAATTAAAAAATGTATCATTATAAATATTATTTTTACTTTGGAATTAAATTTGCAATGTATTTTATGAAAAATTGCAGAATTTTAATTTCCTATTTAGTCAAGTGCTTCATATTTTTTTCGCTTTAATAAATGATTCAATAAATTATCGACAAAAAATTATTTTAATTTATTTTTTTATTTATTTTATTTTTATTAATTTGTTCGTTGTAAGTTTATTTAGTTGTGACAAATTTGCAAATTATTGATGCATTTAATGAGCTTTAACTAAATGTTTAATTTAGTGAATTAAGCTAATTACACAACTCAATAAACTTCAAGTTATTTGATGGAAAAAATATTATTTCATATTTAATTTTGAATTTAATTTGCTCCGTACTTCATTAACTACCATTTATTTAATTAAAATATACAGCTTTATTAATTTCATATTTAGTTGAGTGCTTCATACATTTTTTTTCGCTTTAATAAGTGATTCATTAATCCAACGACAAGAAAAATATGTCATAAATTCATCTATTTGTCAGAGATGATAATGAGGTGCGAGATATTTTATTGATTATTACGCTAAGCTGGATTTCCAGTAATTTATTGTTGCGCCATAGCGAGAGAAAGTGAATGGGAGTGAGAGTGAGAGGAAAAGCAGCTAATGAACTGGCGATTGGAAATGGAAATGGAAACGGAATCATGCCATAAACATGGCTTATATAATAATAAAGAAACCCAGATAATATTCAAATGCATACCGAGGGCTATTAAGGCCATAAAATAAAATAAAATGAAGACTCGCAGATACCCTAGATCAGCGAGTGAGTGTCTACAAGTCGAATAGATGACTGGGTTAGTTAGTGATGCTGCTAGCACTAAATTTAATAAATAAATAAATAATGATCAATTAGAAAATCAAGTTCCTGACTATTATGCCTGATGTTCTGTGTGCTCAATATAAAGACTGTGAATTAAATTTAGATCGACAGATTGTTGAGTGGACTTAAATGGTTATTATTATAATTTTTTTTTTTTTTTTAAATTGTATAAAATATAACCCTTACCGCAACCAATAAGTTACTTTAACTTTATTTGGAAAATTAACAGAATTTAAAAATGCTATTTTAAAATGCAGCCACAACAATTTGTAACTAATCCAAAATGTCGAAAATGGGCAAGTTGTAAAGAAGCGTTAAGCACCACTGGATAATTGAAACAAAAGGGTTATTTCAAGTTTGTTGTGTCCTTTTGTCCTGTCATATTCTGCAATCTATTTGCAAATGCAGCTCGAGTGGAGCTCAAAGCTCGGTGACAATTACCTTGACATAAGCGACAGACAGAGAGGGAGAGTGGGGTAGTGAGAGGAAGTGAGAGGGTTAGTTCCTGTCATATTCTATCAACAGGACTTTGTTTTTATTTTTTCTACTTTTTTTTGGCAATGAAATGTGCAGTTTGTCCCTTGTGCTGTGGTCGCTTTATGTCCAACTGTCGCTCTGTTTATTTGTCAGTTTGTCTGTCTCTGTCTCTCCCTCTCTCTCTCTTTCTCTCTCTGTCACACTCTTCCGCTTTTTAGCCCTTTTTCTCCCTTTCTCTCATGTTGCAGCTGCTTTTCGTCGACGCGTTTTGAATGCTTAATTACAAAATGCTCTCATTTGTGTGAGTGTGTTTGTATGCATGTGTTTGTATGCGTGTGTATGTGTGTGTGTGTGTGTGACACGCGTGTGTGCTTTCACCTCGACAATTATTTGACTGCGAACTCACGACAGGCCAAAGCATGTGAGAAACCTACTTTAAATCTCTTAAGTGGCTTAAAATTATACAATTTACCCAATACAATGCATTTAATTTTACCTTGATTTTATAAGCATATAAAATAATTTCATAATAAAATTTTAAATATTTGAAGGAATCAACCTTAAGACAATGAGCTTAATATTATTTTTCTACTGATAAAATATCAAAAATTTTAAAACATAATGTAATTACTTTAATTTTAAACCAAGAAATGTTATAAGTTTCTCAATTGTTTGACTAGTTATTTGCTTAAAATTATTTTATTGAACTTTCCGTAGCTTCTAAAATAAAATAAAGAGTTTATTACAATATTTAAAAAAAACTGCAAAGTAACTTTATGAAATGTGTTATTATTAAGATTTTTATCTGAAAATTTAAAATTTCTTTTAAAAACTGCAAAGCGAGCTTTTACAAGCTTATAAAATTAATACAATTGATAGACCGTCGAACTTTAAAATTGATTAGTACTAAATTTTTTTTTACAATATTTGGAATTTCGTCGACTTTTTTATTAGTGCAAAATAATGAGAAATTTTGTGTCAACTTTTATGCTCCCTCCACTTTCAGACTCTGGACTGTTGTTTCCACATACCCCAAAGACATACGGGTGGCAGACTCAGATTCTGACTAGGTCTAGTGTCCAGTGTCCGTTGTAGCATAAGTTGAGGCATTACGGTCAAAATTATGAGCGACAAGTGGCAAGTGGCAGACACGTGTCCCCACATGTTACACTTACAGTCTGCCAGCCACAGATGCAACCCAATCCGATTTTACAGTTGGCAACACAAACACGTCTGTTTTCGCCTTACTGACTTTCCTCTTTGCAACTTACATTTTTATTATATACACGCAGAGAAAAAAACAAGATTAAAAAAAATTTATATAGTTTTTCTGATTTTTTAAATTTAAATGGAAAACTTAGTAAAATAAAATACATAAAATATTCTATGGAATAGGCAACTTACCTTTAAAATGTCATAGTATTTTTAATTTGACATAGAATTAATTTTTTTTGTCATATACGCAAAAATTAATTACAATATATTCTTATTAAAAAATAATAAAAAAAAATTTTAAAACACTTTTGTTTAAATATGTTGTGAAATACAATATATGGAAATGAAATTCAAAATATTTGTATTTCGCAGCATTTTTTTTCAGTGTTATTTCTACTTAGGCTTTATCTGTGCTAAAGTAAAATCATAATATCGAAAGCAACATAAAAGTATCGCTAAATCAGCGTAAATAAGTGAAAAGCTTAATGGTCACACGCTGCGTATGCGCAATGCACAAAAAATATATTTGTTAGACCATTAAAGCCAAATGGTAACTAACGGCAATCAAAACACAATCAAATGTTGAACAAAACCACGCAAAATACGTTCCAGAAAAAAGGAAAGAAATTAAAAGCACATGTGTCTTGTGGTTTTTTGACCAGCATAGCAAATTGTTGTGGACAGCGTTTCGTTGACAACATTTCTACAATTCCACACGAATTTCTGTTTGTTTTCCATGTCAATTGCAGCCTCTGTCAACAATGATATTTTGTTGTTTTGTGAGTTAAATTTGGTGGCTTCTACTTGAAGTTTCGTTTCCATCCCTCTTCAACTTTCAGTCGTAGCTTGCCTAATTGCTTTGCTTTGGCTTTGGCTTTTGTTGCCACTTTTATTTTACAGTTTAAGCCACATTTTGACTCTGTTGTTGTTTCTGCTTTGCTGCTAAAGTTTTTCACACATTTCATGTATTGTATAGTATTTTATACCCTTGCAGAGAGTATTGAAATTTTTTCATGAAATTTATTTATTTATTTCATATCAACTAAGAGAAGTAAAAAAAAAAATATTTTAAGAGCTAAACTTAATTATAAATAATAATGATTATAAGTAAATAAAACATATTGAGGTGTGCTACAGAAATCTCAAGTGTAAGCGAATTCAGAGAAAAGCAATTTCGCTTCGAAAATTTCTCCGTGCCACAGAGCTTCGAGTAATTTATGATTTTAAGCATATTCACCATTTACCTTTTCGACCTGGGCTGCTAGGGTTGGCCCTTGTCAGATTAAATTTCCCAAAGGGTTTGTTTAGCAACTTTTTTAAGTTTATCATTGCAGAATAATAGGTTTTTATTTTATTTCTTTTTTAACATAATTTTATTTATTTGAATAATATTTGATATTGAATAGCCTAACCACATTTTAAAGTTATAGGCGCGGCAAACAATGAAAGTTACTCGACAACTCCAAATTCTAAAATTCGGACAAAAAATGTGGCATTATTCTCATGGCATTGGAATTGAATTGAGTGATGAGGTTTGTTTCCCTCAATAATTTTTAGATGAATGGAATTCATTTATTATTTATTTTATTTATTTTCTTTATTTTATTTATATTATTTCCATTTTATATTTAAAAGCGGGACACCTTTGAAAATTAAAGTTCTTTTCAAGTGTATCAAAGACTTCGTTGTATGTTTTTTATTTTATTTTTTGGCATACTTTCGAGTTGTAGCCACAATATTCTTTGGTTTCATTTTGCGACTATTGTTGACATTCACTTCACGCATTTTTTTGTTGGCCCTTTGTGTTATCCACAATAGGGGGAAACTAAACTAAAGCTAACACTTTAAGTAAAGCATATGGCCAGAAATCGATTGATGTGGGCTTGGTTGTTTTTGAGGGATTTCAATTAATTTTGCAGACTTGTTGTTGTTGTTGTTATGGATAGACAGACAGCTGCCCAAAAGTTCGGGGCTTCACTTTGGCTGGACAAACTCTCTCAGTCTCACTCGTTAATACTGTCCCTCTCTTTTGCTGATTCCTGCTCAATCTGAACATAATTTTCAAGTGCTCTGCTGAGCTTTATCGTATCCGGAGACTTGCATGCTATAAAAATAAGCCTTAAAATGTTTACTACTTAATTTAAAGCACAGCATGTGGCATGTGGCAAGTGATTTAAACATGCCACATTTGGCTGTGCTTCACTTAATTGAATTCAGCGTGGGCATTAAAGTAATAAACAATATTGCTTAAATTACTTGGCCAGCCTCTTTCTGGTAAATAATACGTATACGCAGCGTATGCCACAGATTAAGCCACAGACCACAGACTACACAGAGAGAGAGAGAGATGCGAGGCACATTAGCATCTTTGTCGAGTTCGCTTCGGACCGGAAGCAGCTGAAATGGAAATGAAAATGGCAGCAAGTCACGTAACGTAACACAACTTGTTGATGGCTCTGACAACAACAGACCTTAGATCTATTCAGGCCTTCAGTCTTTCCCAGTCAGGCCCCTAAGTGCGCTGTGGCAATGAAATGTGGCAAACACTTGGCCGAATGTCAATTAAAATGATCTAATGAAGTTGTTGCGACCATTAGAAGTTGGCATTATTAAAAGCAGCATTGAATAATGGACCACCCATAAGCAGGCTTGACTGTAGCTGTAGACTGTAGCCAGCCAATTTTAATTACAATGCCAGCCAGGGATGGGAAAAATATTAAATAGATTTTGTTTAGTAAAATATCGAAAAGATCCATATAAGTCTAATATCATATAAATTTAAATTTATTAAATAAACAATTCAATTTATGTATTTTAAAAATGATATTATTATTTGCAAAAGTTACAAATAATTCTTAAATTAATGCTAAATAGACCAAAAATAATTGATATTAAAATTGGAAAGAATAGATTTTGTGTTATCAAAAATATTGGCAGTAAAGCATAAAATGTCGAATACATCGATATACATTAGATAAATATGAACATACACCTCAATTAATAGTGTATATTTTTTTGTTTATTGGAATTGAGAAAAAAGAATATCATATTGATTCTGTTGAATAGAATTTCTTATTTAAATTGATATATATGTGAATACATAAATATTGGCAACATCACGTTAAGTATCGAATAGATCGATATACATCTGATAAACTTGCATATATACAATGAACTAGCTTATTAATAAATTGTAAATTTTATATAATTATTATGAAAATAATTTAATAAAATATAATTTAATTTAATGTAGTTAATGGATTTATTAAATATCAGTAATTATAATTATTTGTAATATTGCTTGGAAAGGTCAAAAATTAATTTTAAATATGTAAATTTTTCTTCACTTTAATGTCGCCATCTTCATACTATCTCAACCCACCCCTAACTGCTACCAATTATAATTAGAATGCCAGTAGCCAGCTGTTTTCAATTGGCCTGGCCAGTACATTGTTATGGCTTAATAATGTTGCCTAATGGCTGAACTCGCTGTTTGCTGTTGGCTGCTTGTTTCGCTCATTAGCTGCAGATGTGGCCAACACTGGATTATGTGTCTATTGGCGTGTCAATACTCGCACCAATGCCACCTTCGACTTGGCCTAATCGTAGCTAACAAACTGCCATGGCTTTCATTTGACTTTTGGCCATGAGTTGGCCAAGAAAGTTTGCCAAGTGAGATTTTGACCACTTGACCAAATCACATTACACAAGGCTCACAAAACGATGGCTTCAAGCGATGAATGCAAAATCCGATAAGCTGCAATAACACCCACACACACACACACACACAAACATATATTACACACATTCAGTTCTTTTTGTTTGACTATTTCGAAAAATATTCCATGTTTTCGGACAGATCTTTCAGTTGGATAAACAAAACATACGCAAAAATGTTTCAGTTTATCTGCAAAGACAAAAGTTTTAATTAAACGAAAGAGACATACAGAGAGTGATAGAGGGAGAGAGAGATAGAATAAGTAAGAGAGAGAGAGAGAGAGTAGAGTTTGCCGTCACAGCTGCAACTTGAAAGTTCAGCAAACCAAATGCTGTTGACAAAGTGCAAAAAGTCAAAAATAATGCCACCAATTGCAACTGCTGCCTTTCAATGAGTGTTGCCAGAATTTTTAAGGGCTTAAATATCTAATCTTAAAAAAAAAATAGTATTTAGCTTATGTGAGAAAAAAAAAGACAAGTAATCGTAACTATCATACTCACTAAAATAAAAAAAAAAACTCTTCTTTTATCAAAGTCATCAAAAAATATTCTTCCTTTTTTTCGAAGTGAAAAATTATATTTTTTTTGTCCATTTGGTTCTCGCTGTGATATTAGCTTTTTTTTAGATAGTGTGATCGTAAAATGAATATATATTTAATAAATATTTCCAATATTTTTATTTTCAATAAGTGTTGCCAGACTTTTAAAGACCAAAATATTTATATTGATAAAAACTTATTCTTAATTTATAAAAACTATATAGTAAGCAAATGAAAGAAAGCGTAACTATTATATAATATTATACATATTATAAAGCTTAAATCAAAAAAAATTATTTGCATTACAGTATTAAAAAATAACACCTCTCTTTAATGTGAATTAAAAATATTTGAATCAATAACACATTTTTTTTGTATTTTTGGCACTTTATAGTTAGAGTGGAATCTTAAAATAAAAATTATTAATAATTATTTTTCAAATATTTTTTTCATTCATATAAAAACCAAAAAAGTATTACCTTTAAAAATCAATAAAATAGCCAAGTCTAGCTAATAATGAAAATGGACAGGACTGCTGCCAATTCCGAATTCTTGCTTTGCAGCAACAACAACGATGCGTATACGCAATGTGTGCCTGTAAGTTTGACCTGCAGCCCTAGAGGACTGGGCGGAAATCATAGCTTGGCTTTGTAAATGGAAGATAAACGACTTCTAGCTGCATTTCTCTTGCATTGAACAAAAACTTCATCAGCCTGTATGTGTGTGTGTGTGTGTTTGGGGGCGTATGCGTAATATTGATTGCACAGAGGGAGTAGCATCTCAATAGCAACAATTTAGTCCAATTACTTAGCCTAAACTGTGCTGGACATGAGAATTTATGGTCTGTAAAGAAAACTTAATTCTATTCCGTGTGTCTGTGTGTGTTTGTGAGAGTGTGTGTGTGGGCTTATGCAAAGGACAGTTACGAATGTATCTTGACAGCTTTTCTAATAAATTGTATGCAGCTTAGACGTGAATTTTCTGGCTGTTTTTTACGGCTTATGAATTTCTTGTATTGGAAATTGATTTAAAATTTAATAAACTCACATTTTGTTTGCATTTTCATTTGCTTTCCTTTTTGGCCATGGCTAATTAATACCAATTTTAGTATCCGTGAACTTAAACTTGAGATAAACACATGTTGTCTGAGTTTTTTGATTTCCATTTGCATGTAACATGAAAATTTGTTGGCAGCGAGAAAATGAAAATAACGGCAACTCGTAATTGTTTGGCCTTTTCACACGAACAGGGGCAATAAACCCGGTCCTAAACATCTTAAAAATTGTGCTAGAATAATTTAAATATTTTTATTAGTTGACAAATAATAAAAATAAAATTTTGTAAATTTAAAAACAAATAATAATAACTGAATGAACAATTCAATTTAATTATATGCAATTTAAGATTTATAAATGAAAAGAAAAATAAACAAATAAATAAATTTGAATAATAATTTGATAAATATCAATTAATTAGTTATTCAAAAATAAATCAATTAATTAATATTTAAAAATAAACAAATTAATAATTGCGTTTTATAATAAAACAATTGAATTTTATTACAACCTATTTACTATTTATAAATAAAAGGTCAAAATAAATTAACAAATATATAAAATGAATTAAATAAATCAATAGGATATACTGATATAAATTATAAAATACTCGAAATTCGAATAACTAATTTGTTTGTATAATTAAAATTTCTTCTTAAATATTTTTAAAATATTGTAAATAGTGTCTCCATTTATATATTTGAAGTAATGTGTAGTCCTCAAACATATTGAATTATTTAAGAAGTAAATAAATTTTAATATATAAATAAATAAATAGGTAAATAAATAAAAAGAAATTATATATTATTTTTCTTATTTCTTCTAGGCGACTGAGAAGTGACCAAGTAATTTAAAGACAGAATCGTAAAGGCAAAAAGGTAAAATTAATGAGCAGGCGGAGTTGGAGCTGCTGTGGCAATGTTGACAGGTCACAGCTGAAACACAATAACAATAACGACGTGACAAATTGAAGGAGGAGGCGGAGGAGAAGTCGAAAGACTTCTTGACTGACTGGGCAGTCAAGCGGCCAGCCAAGCAGCCAAAGAGCCAAAGAGCCAAACAGGCAACCAACCAATCGACCAACCAACCAAAGAACGAACCAACATTGACAACATGGTCACGAACATGTCGCAGCCACATTATTGCGGCGCCAGCGTCGATGATTTTCACACAAAGTAAGTGGAGAGTGAGACAGAGAGACAGCGAGACAGAGAGGTGTCACAAGAGGGGCGGGGCAGGCCATGTGGCATGCAACGTGTGGCAAGTGGCAGGAGGCATACACATAGTGTGTGGGGTCATTGTGCCTGCTGCCATGTCAGCATATTAATTACTTTTTTAAATGTAATTTACATAATGATTTGCTTACCTACGTGGTAACTGATGTGCAAATAATGAAATCATTTGTGTAATTACCGTGAAATATTTTGTAGCTGGTTAGACCGTGCCGATACGTAATAAGAATAAGCGACATGCAAGTCAATTATCTCTATTCCATTTCCACTGCAAATTACATATATTTGATTTTAAAGCAAATTTACATCTTTAATTTGAAGAGACTTTAAGAAGAAACGGGAAATAAAATATATTTTTTAATATGTACAAGTAAACTTGTTTATATTCTGATTAAGTACTCGCTGCAAATATATACAGTTGAGCTTCCCTAACTCGAATCACTACTATCCAAAGAAAAGGTTCGAGTTATGGAGATATTCGACATATAGAGTTCTTTTTCTTAAGTTCATTAATTTTATTGTCGCTCATTTAGCTCGAGTTAGAGACAAATTCGAGTTATAGAAGTTCGAGGAATTAAATTTCAACTGTATATATATATCTTATAAAAAAACCTCTTTACGAGGTAAAAGTCTAGTGACGAAAACAGTTATATGCCCCAAAATTTCTGATATCCAATTTTGTGACGAATAATATTAAGTTTGACATAAAAATTATTTTAAAAAAAATTTTGGCACTCGGCTCATTGCGCCAAAATGTCTCAATTCTTCATACCAAATAAAACTCAATGTTTTGCGCAGTGCCGAATGCAAAAATTTTTTTTAAAATAATTTTTATGTCAAACTTAATATTATTCGTCACAAAATTGGATATCAGAAATTTTGGGGCATATAACTGTTTTCGTCACTAGACTTTTACCTCGTAAAGAGGTTTTTTTTATAAGATATCAGAAATTTTTGAAAAAGATATCAGAAATTTTGAAATTTCATTCTATCAATTTTGTTTATTTTTTGTACAAGCTAAAACAAACTGTCTGCCAACACTGGTTCCCTTAAAACACACATGCCAAGCGCAAAAGCTAGTAGCACTCTCAAACTCTGGCTGCTATGACACTTTGCTGCTGCTGTCCTATTTCAATTCAAAGTAAAACGTATATATTCAGTTAATAGGTTATATCTTCCAAACCAATCAACATAAATTTATGTATGAAATATCAAAAAACGCGAAATTTTACAAGCTCAAACATATTGCAAATAAAAAAAAATCGTAGGCAGCGTTTTCTCAAAAACCGCCAAAATCTGGGACAAAATATCTTATTTCACCTGTTGATTTTTACCTATGCACTTTAGAAAAAAAGTTTGAAGGTTTGCCTAAAAGCCCTTCAAAATACCTTTCCAACGATACATAGATCACGTCTGTAGCTCATATCGTTTGGATGCTATAGGGGTTTTAATTTTAACGGTTTTTAGCGATTTCCCGCTAAACTAGCTTTTTTTCGAAAAAGTCGTAGAACAAACGTTTCTAGATTTTTGATCGGGAACAAGTCCTCATTCAAACTTTTAAGCTAAATTTACGATTTGATCCAAACAAACAGACAAACAAACAAACAGACTGACTTTTTATCTCGTTTTGAAAGGGGCACCAAAAATTTCAAAATTAATTATCTTCTGAACCAGTGATCGGATTTTGATGATCAAGGTGTCATTCGACGCGTATTTTTGATTAGAATAGTAAAAAATTAAAATAAAAATCGAAAAGGCTCCAACGGCCCCATTTGCTCCAATAATTTAAAATTTTCCCCTCCCACTAACACCTGTTTATCTCGCGAACCAGGTGAGTTTCTAAAAGTCTTAGTATGCACATTTGTAAGTTAAGTTAATACCTTTCGATCGGTATATAACTCGACCTGATCGGACAGTCATAGCAAATTTTCCATTCTTCCTGTGTATATATGCTAGTCGCCTTCGCACCCTTCGTGCTGCTTTCGTCACTAGCGCGGACTGCCGTCCGCAGTGATTTGGAAATAATTGAAACAATTTATAAATAACTTTTGACATTTAAATACATTTCTAAAAATGTGTCTGTTTAACTTTTAAACATTTTTCTGTTTGATATTTAAATATTTTAAAAATATATTTGAATGTCAAAACATTTTTTTTTATTGTGCATATAATTAACAAATATTAATCCGAATATAAATTTGAAATACTTTCTATTTATTTAATGAATATAAATATAAAGTTTTAATTTCATGAAAGCTAAGAATAATTAAACCGTTGATATTAGAACTTATTTAATTGAGAAATAATTACAATACTTTATTAATGATTTATTTACACTTTTTAGTTGTTAAATGAAATATATTGAAATTAAAAATATTAAAGACCACTTTTAGTTACATGAAAGCTCAAAAAAAATTAAATGTTTTTTAATGTTAAATTAAATCTTTTTGATTACAAATAAAATATGTAAAAATAAATAAATTAATTAATTTAAAATAATTAAATATTTTTTAATACCTTTTAAAATAACAAATTAGTTTGTAATTTTGCCTAACGAGCTTTCTGTTAACGAGCAACTTAATATAGTTTTAAATTAATATTTTTTTAAAATAAATAAATTTTACTTATAAATAAAATGTATTTAAATAAAATAAATATGGTTGTATCTCCTTTTCAGTTATAAATACATACATGGATACTTCTCGCTTATTGTGTGCATACTGGGAACCATAGCGAATACTCTGAATATTATAGTGCTGACTCGAAGGGAGATGCGATCACCGACAAATGCGATACTCACGGGTCTGGCAGTGGCGGACTTGGCCGTGATGTTCGAGTACATACCCTATACGGTGCACGACTATATACTCAGTGATCTGCTGCCGCGGGAACAGCAGCTGAGCTACAGTTGGGCGTGTTTCATCAAATTCCACTCGATCTTTGCCCAAGTGCTGCACACAATCTCAATTTGGCTGACAGTCACGTTGGCCGTGTGGCGTTACATAGCCGTGAGTTATCCGCAGAGGAATCGCATTTGGTGTGGCATGAGAACCACAACGATAACGATTGCGATGGCGTATGTGGTGTGTGTGTTGGTGGTGTCGCCATGGCTTTATCTGGTCACGGCCATTGCCAAATATCAGTTGACACTCGATGCCAATGGCAAGACGATTAAATCGCTGCCCTTAAGTCAATATGTTATTGACAACGACAATGAGCAAATAACGCTGCAAGTAATGTCAAGCACCACACCGGAAATGTACTACAATACTAGTACAGTGAGCACCATAACAACAACAACGGCAACACCAACAACAGATCTTGGACAACGCAACATAACAGTGTATAAATTATATCACAGTGAATTGGCATTGAATGATCTGCCGCTGAGAAATGCCACATTTCTCATTTACAGTGTGCTCATCAAATTGATACCCTGCTTTGCACTGACTGTACTCTCGGTGAGGTTGATTGGTGCCCTCTTAGAGGCCAAGAAGCGTCGCAAAATACTCGCCTGTCACGCTGCCAATGATATGCAGCCGATTGTCAACGGCAAAGTCGTGATGCCCAATCAGCCCAAGAGTTGTAAATTACTTGAGAAAGAAAAGCAAACGGATCGCACCACTCGCATGTTGCTGGCGGTGCTGTTGTTATTCCTCATCACCGAGTTCCCACAGGGTATTATGGGACTGCTGAATGTTCTGCTCGGCGATGCTTTTCTCATGCAATGTTACCTTAAGTTGAGTAAGTAAATTACTTTGTTTTGACATCAATCATACGCACTGTTGGCTGTTGGTCAACTGTCATTATCCGTTGTTGGCAACATTAATAAATGCCTTGTTTACCACTTGAACGGATAAATAAATACATTATTTGTGCGACTATTTGCTGACCTTGAACTTGGCAGACAAAGTTACGCCAGTTTTAATGAATTTATTATATTTCAAAGTCAACGTAAAGTCAACTTTAAATAGAATGTTCAACTCAATTTGGAAAATATATATTTTAAGCATATACTTTGATTTAAAAATATATTACTATATAAATTACTTACTAATTTTCTAAATAATTGTGCAGCTGACTTTTCAAATGACTTATATAATTGGATGGAAGAAAATTATACAAATAAATATTTTAATTTTTAAAAAATACGTACAAATATTCAAAGTAATACAATATAAAAATAAATTCATTTTTTCTTTAAATAATTATAAAGAGCGTATACTGAATAATAAATTATTAAATATTTTTAAACTCAATTTTTAAAAACACACCTGGAATTTGAAAATTTATTTATAAATTGCCTACATAATTTTCAAATGTTTGTGCAACTAACTTTCCATGTCAGATCATTTTCAATTTTATTGGATTCATACAAATTAATATAATAGTCAGCCTGAAGGCCTCCGCTGCTCTGGCTATAAACCAAAATTGTAATTTAGAATTAATTTCTAGGCTACAATATTATAAATAAATAAATAAAATATAATAGTAGATTAAAAATATATCTAAATACTAAAAGCAATTTATAAATTGTCTTTTGACCACGAATATAATATATTTAAAGACTTAAATACTTTAAAATATCGTCTACATATTCGAGGCAATTTATAAATTGCATTTGGCTCAAAAAAATTATAAAATTTAATATATAAAATATTTTTAAATTAAACGAAATTATTAAAAGGAAATCTATAAAATGAATTTTTTTCTCTAAGCAATTATAAACTTAATAATAAGTTTAAAAATATTTTCATAAACTTTTATTAGTTAAAGGCATTGAGAAATTTTACTTTTTAATTGAGTGCGTTAGCAAATAAATTCTATGTTTATAATAAATATTGAAGTAATACACATATAAAATCGATTGTTAAATGCTTAACACTAAAAAGTTAAATAAATACTTAATAATTAATATTTTTAAAATATGAGAAAGTAGAAAAAGTAATGAAAGAAATGCACATTTTAAATATGAAGATATTGAAAATTAATTTTAGTACAATAAATATTTTGAAATGTATGATATACTCTTATAATTGATAAATTGTCTTTGTTTTTTTTTTTTGCATTTTAAATGTCTCATTTTAGGTGACTTGATGGACATTCTGGCACTTATTAATTCGAGCATCAATTTCATATTGTACTGCTCGATGAGTCGCCAGTTTCGCAGCACGTTCACGCTGCTGTTCCGGCCACGTTGGTTCGACAAATGGCTGCCGCTGTCGCAGCACGACGGCGATGCCCGGGACGGAGCGGGCGGGGGACGAGGACGCGGAGGGGGATTTGATGGGTATGGAAGGCAGCGATTGGTGCACACGGATGCTGTTAGCAAGAGCATGGCCATTGACAATTTGGGACTGACGACACAAGTGACAAATGTGTAGCACGAGTGCAGCAGGGCAGTGTCAACAACAGCAACAACTGCAACAGCAACAACAACAACTGTGGCTGCGTCTGATGTTGATGGATGTGCCAACGAAATTGGCGCTGCTAACGACATCTGTGTGGTTGAAATGCTGCAACCCAAAGACACTGCCAGCAACAGCAACAGCAACAGCAACAACATCAGCAACAATAACAGTAACAGCAACAATTGTTACAACCGCTACAACAACAACAATAGATCAGGAAGAGAGTTGAATCGACGTCGCTGCAGCGTGGGTGGTAAATGCATTTGGCCATCTAGCGACTGGCTGCGTAAGCTGCGTAACAAACAACAGTTGCCGCCACCTGGCGACCAACAGCTGCAACAAGTGCAACTTCAGCGCGAATGGGAGTGGGAGAGGGAAAGGGATACGAGACGCAGCAGCGTTTTGTTGATGGTCCTGCTCAGTGGGAGCGAGATGGAGGCTAAGGCGGTGGTTGTCAGCGAACAGCAGGCGATAATGACGTCACCACAACAACAACAGAAACCACAACAACAGCGTCTCAGACGCACCACAACGGAGGAAATAGACGAAGCCATCGATGCGCTGTGGCTGTAATTAAAATTCCCCTTCACTCTCTTCCTCTCCCTCCCTCTCTCTCTCCTGTCTCTGTCTTTGTCTATAACACTAGGCTGCATAAATTGCATTTTATTTTTCAATATTACCAAACGCACTTTTTCTGATGCATATGCATCTTTTAAAGTTTTATTAAGCATGACTACAAATTTTAACAAGAAAAAGTTTAAAAATCTACCATTTATTTCTAGTGGTATGCTTGTTTTTTTTTTTAAATTTCTTCATAATATCACAACAGATTTTTGATAACTTTATATTATTTGACACACTAAAAAGGTAATACAATTTAAGTCAATTATTTTTAAAATATGTACTTTTGATATAAGAAACTTTTTGTTTTGTTGTTTATTTTAGAAATTCTACGAAAATGCCAGAAAAGGTTTTAATATTTTATACCCCCTGTATTTGCATTGTTGCATTAATTGGTAATAATTTAAGATATTATTCGTGAATATCGATAAAGACACGGCTAGAATATTATCATTTCAAGTAAACCAGTGATGGAAAAAAATAGTTTTTGAATTGGCATCCGAGGAAATATTTGTTTTTAGATTTGTATTTTTTAATAATCAACCATTTAGCAATGTTTTAAAATTAACAGAACAATGGGATTCTAATTTCATGCTCAGCTTTTCGTCATATTATTAAATAATTAATCAAAGTGTCAATATGACTATTAGTTTTTCCATAACTGTATAAAATCACTACCCAAACTCTTTAAAATCTGCTGTGATATTCTCTCATAATTTTAAAAAATACCAAATTTTTAATATTAAAAAAAAATTTCCAGCCATACCAAAAGTTTTTAAAATGTTTTTTCACAAATCGGTTGCGTATGTATGTATAAAAGGTGTACATGGTAAAAGTTAAAATCGTTCTGTTACCTAGAATAATTGTTAATAGTTAGCAGACCTACCACAATTTGTGTTTTTTTTTAAAACAGCTGCCCCATTTTGGCCAGCGTTGTGGGCGTGGCACGAGCCCCCCCGTGCCTGCAACACTCAGCCAAAATTTGAGTAGTTTGCCCAAAAAAAAACAACTCTATTGTGGTAATTGCATAAGTTTCTCTAAGTGATACTTGACATAGTTTATTAGCCTCTAAGCAACGTGTATTTAATACCACCTGTAGTTACAACTATTTAAGGTGCTATAACTGAGCATTGGACATTTGGAAAATGATTCGAAAAGATCTTGGAAATGACAATTCTCAGTCAATAGCTATAAACATATTTTATACTTATTACGATAAATTATTATACATGTACTTATGATTGGAATTAAAGATATCGACGTCATAACAACAAGTCTTTAATTATTTTAAAAATTGTTAGTTAAATCCGCAGGTAAGTCAAAATATTTATTCAAAACCTATTCAAGAATATTTGTTTGGCGACACTAGAACCAGTTGAGAATTGTAAGTCGCAAAAGTGTCAAATTTTGTTTGCTATCGACAATTTTTAAAAAATATCTCACTTCCCCTATGACTTTTTTTTTTTGCAAATCTTTTGGTTTTAAATATAAAGTGCTAACTTTTCATATTTATTTAATTCCTATTGCTCCAAAAAACTTAAAATATTCTATCAAACTTTCAAGAATATATCTTTTTTAAATAACTAAGCAGTTATTAGTTAAGATAGCGTTCCAGATACAATTTTATAAAAGTCCAGCATTATTTTTTGCCAGCACTGTATCCCATTAATTAGACTCTTATCTATGCTGCCTTCAGTCTTACAGTCTCCCTTTGGATGTGGGTTTAATTACCCGCAGGTTGTTGTTTTTATATTTTTGACAATCTGTTTTATTGATTGGCCTTCGCTTTACTGTTGGCCATGAAAAGAAATGCTGGTCAAATAAAAAATAAAAAGAAAAAGGTTAAGGTTGTTTTCTTTTAGCCTTCTGTTAAGCAATGTAAATAACGTTGATTAATTGTGACTTTAATCAAAGTGCAAAGTCGCAATTTTTCAGACAACAAAACACGCAATGTTACAAAATTGAACAATAGCCCCAAAGCTCTGATGTCACAATTCGGAGCTGGGGCCTCAAGTCTAATGGCATCATTTTCATTTTCATTTCCATTCGTGATTGTTGCTATTAGATATGATATATGGCCTGGCAGCTAATAGCCGGAAGCATCTGGTCTTTTTAATCAAATGGAAAAGGCTTTTCAAATTCAGGCGGCTGATTTCAACTCTGACCTCTTTCTCTCTTTCCCTTTTTCCCTCCATAAGCCGCGTGTAAAGCCAATAACCGGCTAAACAAATTGCCACAAATTGGCAAAACAGCCAAAAGCCAGAAAACGTTCTCATTGCCTCCATCAGTCAGCCCCGAAAAATGCTGCCGATGTTGTGTCATAAATTTCCAAGTAGCTCAGGAAATTGCTGACAGTTTTTCACGCTCCACAAAAATTTATGCCTCAAGCAAAATTTTAAAAGGCAAAAATATGCAATTATCATTTCGATTATTCCAATATAATGTGAACATCTTAGCTTAACATCTTATCTTATCCTTTTGCTTTCATTGATTACAGAACATTTTATATTCCTACAATTTAAAGTGCCACTTTTGCATTGAAAATTTCGACAGCAAATGTAAGGGGAAGTCAGCTTAATTGGAATTTAAAATTATAAAATCCGATTTACATATAAAATAATTAAAGCAAAAATGAGAGAAAGTCTCTTTAAAAATAGCAATTGAAAAATTGTAGAACAAATTTTAAAGTAAAAAATATTGTTTAAATGTAAAGGCAGTGCACAATAAATAATTTAGGTACATTTAAAATTAAACACTTAGTAATTGATTTTAATTATATAAAATTGAATTTCTGACATTTTCAAAAAGTTAATAAAATATTGAAACATTAAAAAATTAATTTGAATAATATAAAATTTAATTTTTAACATTATAGAATTAATTCATTAAATGCTAAAACACTCAGAAATTAATTTAAACTATGTGTAATTGAAAATTAATTCATTGAATTGAAATTTTTGACTTTAAAAATTAATAAATTAAATTTAAAATGTGAAAAATATTGCTTATTTAATAGTTTAATGTCAACAAATAAAATTTTAAGTAAACTTAAAATTCAAAGTTAAACAATAAATTTTAATTAAATAAAATCGAATTTGACATTAAAAATTATTAAATAAAATGAGGAAATATTTAACGGAATTGAAAATAACCCAGAATCCATTGGATATTTTTTCAGCAATTGATAACAATCGTTAAAGATTTTCTGAGTTGAAATTCAAGACTTCAGCTCTTGAATAAAGTGTTGCCAGACATTGGAATACTTGCGTATATTTAATTATTTGAAATATTTCTGTGTGCTATTGATTGATTGAGATTTGTGTTGCCATTTTATGTTGTGCACTCGAGTTTACAGTCAATAAAATTTGCACTTATCTGACACTCGGTTTGTTCATATCTCTCTCTCTCTTGTCGTCACTCTCTGGGAATAAGTGTGACTTAAATGCCATTGAAAATGCATCAACGACTAGATTATATACACTTGGCGATACTTGGATTGTTTGTGGCAATTGACTTTTTGTGGGTCATGCAGCAAATTTGCAGCTAAACCCAATTTGCAGCTCTTTTGAAGTACACTCTTCTTTTCACTCATTTTCCTCTTCTTCCTCACTCCCCTCTTTTTCCTCTCTCTCTCTCTGTTTCTTGAAGTGTTTGTCAGAGTGTCAATAAACTATCAGAGCGAAATATGCGAATAGAGGAGTAAAAATCGTTGCGTTTGCGATAAAATCGAGAAAAAAAGAAGAAGAAGAAATGTAATCAAAATTCTGCGAAATATGCATGGGATGCACACTGGATAAAAAACGTAGATTAGCTGATCTTTTATTTTAAAACTGATCGTTTATCTGAGTTTTTCTATATGCCTTAGTAAATCATAGTTTTTTTTAGAGTATGTCAAAAAGTGGCTTGAAGTATTTTTTAGTTAATATATATTCTAAAAACAAATGTTTTTCCCACTGTGCAGCTATGACAGCGTTTGCTGTTGATGCCGCACTCAAGTGGCAAGGACCACAAGGACTGCAATTCATACTATTATCCTCTGCATATTTGTTGTTTTTCTCTCTCAGTGTGTGTGCGTGTGTGTATGTGTGTTGGTAGTTTATGACCTGGTTGTGGCAACGTCCAAAGAACAAACTTTCATGTATTTGGGTCATTTTGTGGCAGTTGAAGTATTTTTGCATAAAGTCACAAGAACAACAACTTGACTTGCCAATGACTTTAAAATACTTCAAACATTTTGATTTACAACAAGTTAAATGACAACTCGAGTGTTTTTAAATTTGTTCTTTTTATCAGCATTTTTTTAAAAATTGTATTCATGAAACAAAAAAATAAAATAGTATATTAATAAAAATAAAATATGAAATTATTTTTTTAGATACAAAGTTTTACAAATTTCAATTCTACCATAAAGTTATGAAAACTTTAGGTCTGGTAATTTCATAAAATTTGTTTTTTTTCTATTTTAAAATAATTTTTTAATAGCTCGAAATGTGTTTTTCATTTCAAATCGAACAAGAAATATGAAATAATAGTTTTCTACAAAAAACAGATTATTTTCTATATTAAATACTATTCCATTTGCAAGTCTGTTCAGTTTCGACAAAGTTACACAAATTTAAAGTCTGCTAATAATATGAAATATATTTTTTTTTATTTTTAAACACTTGTTAAACTTTTCTAATTCACTTCACTTCGGTTCGCATTCATTTCACAGAAGCGTCAATTTTGAGCTCTGCCATTGATGTAATTCTTGGTATTCCTTTACACTGAGAATGTTGTTAGCTGGAAAGCTGCTGGCTAATGCCAATTTTCCAGAAATTCAAAATTCAGTTGAGTATGTTGGTAATTAAATAATGACCAGTACTGAACTAGCTGCTGCCCACAAGAATTTAAAACGCAATTGTAAAAAATTTTTGTTGAATTATTTACAAACACAGCAAGGCCAGATCTTCCTCTTCCCCCTGTTTTTGGCCAAAAATTCGAGTCCTTGACTTTGGCATTTTGGTAATTTGTAAAATGTGCGCCAGTTGGCCAGAAAAAATTAACATAATTGGTCAAGGAGACGGCAGTGGGAGGACGAGAAAGAGGAGGACAGCAAGTGTAGCATGCAAATGTGTTATGGCCAGCAAATTGCTGGCCAAGAACCAACCAATCAACTGACTGACTGACGTTCAACAACCAGTTAATTACAGCCCCTCTCTCTCTTCCCTCTCTTTCTTTTCATTTTCCATTTTTGGCAGTTTCATGTGCGAAATTGTCCATGGGGAACTAAAAATACGAACAAGTTTTGATTGATCCATGGCGCAATTTTGTGTTATCTCATCAATGTTTCATTATTTTTAGACAACTTTGCGATTATTATTGTGGCCAGCTGGGAGTTACGTGCTCATTAAAAGTTAAATTAAAGTTAGTCTCAAATAAAAGCAGCTGCCTCTCTGAATTGCCTGTCAATGATTGGCCCTAAAACATGGCGATTGAAAATTTAAATTCTGTCAGAAATTTACAGAAAAATTCATATGAAAATTTTGAGCATTTAATTTTTGACACGTTTACTAAACAAATCACTAGTACTATTTTGTATATTCAATTTATACATATACATATTGCTTTGCATTTATTGATGTCTTCAACTGAGGAATATGTTGATGAATTTTGCACTGAGAGAATAGTGCTCTGAAGCTTTAGTATTTACAAATTAATTTTAAAATTTTTATGATTATTATGATTTAATGTTAAAAATAAAATTAGTAAATAGAAAGTGTGTGCACTTTAATTCTAAAGTAATTAAGAATTTAGTTAATTTTAGAATATGTCAGACTATTTATTAAATTCACAAACAATTTAAATTTTATTTACCAGGCTTCTAAAATAATAGTTGTAAGTTTAAACATATTGAAGCCAAAAATAGCCGCCAAAAAGAGTGGGCAAGATTCAAATATGTTATTTTTTACAGCAAATTTTATTATGAATTTTTTTTAAATATTTTTGGAAATTGGAGTGTTTTTATTTTTACTGTGCGTATTTTCTCAGTGTGTATGTTGTGTGTATGATAAAAAGCTGTGCATGAATATACAATCCCGTTCTTGTATTGAATTTTAAAACATTGCTAAATAGGTATTAAGTTAAAATTATGAAACTAAAATGATTTATTTTTTTTTGAAAGCAGTATTAAAATTACAAAAAAAAAAAAAATTGATCGTTTCTATTTTTTTACCAGTACCGATACGATTTCGAGCACATTCTTTTTCTGATTCTTTGGGCTAAGGGAATATTACAAGCAAATTTTTGATTGAATACTTGGCTAACATTTAATACAATTTGATGGCCCTGAAAAATGGCGTCTTTGATGTATGAGCTCCATGAACCAAATGTGACATGTTGGATTTTTCAGCAAAGCGCAAAACTTTCAGACAATTCGTCAGAATGAATAGAAAAAAAGTTTAGGCTTCGGCCATAAATTGCAAAATTATTTTGACCAGCTGAGCAGCTTGGCATATTTATTTGTAACTGCGATTTGAAGCAAATAAATGTAATTAACATTTTGGACAAGGCACTAAAAATGTGTTAAGTAGTTGAAGGTTAAACAATAAATACTTTTGAGGATTATTTCCGTTTGATGTGGCAAACAGCAAAAATTCATTAGTAAAATGTTTGTTTCTTATTGAATCACGAATGATTTTATTTTATAAAACCTAAGGGCATCCTTGAAATCTTTTTCTCGGGCTACACGACGTATACGCATTGTGCGCTTGAATTATTCAGTTGTTGTGGGCTGTTTAGCAAGTTAAGCCTACCCCAAAAACACCCAAAAACACACACATCTCCTAACACACTATATATTGTATGCATGCTAAGGCATTTTTGTGAATTTTTCTTTGTATGTAATATAGCTTAACATTTGCATTTGTGGCCATGGCAAAAGTGAAATATTTATTCGCAAAATCAAATCAAATCAGAAAATGGAAGCAATAACGAATATTGTGTGAATGTTGTGAATGATGTGAATGTTGTGAATGCTGTTGGGTAAAATGTAAAGCGCACGTGTCTTGTAATTGATTGATTGATGGCAGAAACAACATCGCAGCATCTGATGATATTGATAATAATGTTTTACGAACTGTTAGTTGCGTAGAGAGAAAAGATTTCCATTTGCATCATTATCCTGTCATATATTATGATGTTTGTATAAATACAAGAGCTTGGTTTAAATATAAGAAGTTGAATAGGGAATTGTAATACTTAAATATATGTATATTATTTACATTCAAATAATAAAAGTAAAATAAAAAAAATTATTTATTTTCAGGCTGATTTGAAAAACTTTTGTTAGTATATTATGAATATATTTTATTAATTAAAATTCAAATGTCTAAATAATATTTTTTTCAAAGAAATTATTTATTTTCAGACTTATTTTAAAAATGTTTTGAAATATCTTATGCATTTATTTTATTAATGCAAATAAAAGTCAAATAAATAAAATTAATTTGCTAGCCGATTGGGTTTTAAGAAATACTTTGAAATTATATATTTCGTAACAAATGGAAAAGGATAATTTAATATTTTTGTTAAAGGAATAATAAAACATATTGAATATAAAATATTGCCTACTTCTAGCTAGGTGGCATTAGAAATCTCATAAAAGAGAATAGAAACTGTAGCAATAAAAGCTGAATACAAAATATAAAATCATAAATTCAGGTCTCCAATAAGTGTTGCCTACTTCAAGGCGTCGTTGACCTGAAATGAAGACAACGACACGGCAAAGTAGTAACGATTTAAAGCGCACAAGAAATGGAAAGCTTAATTGCTTTTCAATAGTATTTCAACAACAAAATACGCCTACAGTAGAAACAGTAATATGAACAACAACAACATATTGAAGCACGCAATGTGGCAACATCATAAAAAATGGAAACAACTTTGCAAAAGGTTCGTTAAACACAAGAAGCAGTAACAAGTATATCAACAACAACAACAATTTCAACTACATTGCGTGCTCATTGCTATTTTGGATGAGCTGTCCCACTTTTAAAGGTGGGCGTGGCACGTGGGCTCAACCATTGTGAAAAAATCAACAACAACGAGAAGCATTGAGCGGCAAGTTGTTCAAGTTGGTTACGCCCACTTTTGCCAATTTGCCCAAGGTGTCCACAAGCCAAGAAACAATCACATAAGGAAACTGACAAAGAAAACAGCCGTGACTGCTTTTCAAACGGAGTATGCTCAACTTAGAGATGTCCTGTAATTTATGTAAGGGTAATAAATTAAATAAATAAATAAATGAAATAAAATAAAATGTTGTTTATAACATAAAAAATAAACATGATAACATCAAATTTATGAAACATAACGATGACTGTAAGTCGTACTTGTAAAGGGTATAAGCATGAGTTTTACTTTATATTTTCATGTTGTGGTTTGTCACTGTTTTTTCTTTTTGTTTTTATTTTTATTTTATATATATATTTTCAATTTATTTTGGGCTCATTAAAATATTGTTTCGCGCTGACTGTTGTCACTCCAGCCGAAGTTGAAGTATTTTTAAAGGCACTTCGAGCTCGCTATATGTGTATGTGTGTGTGTGTGTTTGTGTGTGTGTGCGTGTAGTTAACAAAGTTGTTGCTCCTTTTTTTGTACGACATTTTTGCGACGCTGCAATTGTTTGTCTCCTTGAACCAGTTTTGTAAACAAGCGAAACGGAGGCAAATGACGACCCAGTTGTGTCAAACAACACATAGAGAGAAAGAGTACAAAAAAAAAAAACAGAAAGAGAGAGAGAGAGAGATGAAGACATGTGTGTGTGAGCTGAAAGCTGATGGACATGCGTTGCGGCTTCATCACCAAACCGAGCAATCAAAAACTTTCAGGTAAATCCATTGGGACAGAATCGAATCGAATCGAGAATTGAGAGTCGAAGTTGCTTCTGCACAGTATTTGCCAAATTGATGGCATTTACTTACAATTACTACACTGACAGAAAAAGTGGAAGAAAAACAGATTGAACAGAAACAGAAATTTTTTAAAAAAAGGAAATCGTCTTGTTTGCTGGATTGGATGGATTATTCATTAATTTAGATGTTTAACTATGATAAAATTTGAAGTTTTTAAAAAATTTATATTTTAAAAATATTTAAAAAAAAAAGTATCTGTAAAAAAAAAATTAGTTAAAGATTATTTAATTGTAATATACCACTTTTTATTAGTTTATTTAATTGTTTCACTTTGATGAAGATTTATTATCTGTAGTATAATGTTTTATTTTAAAAATATTTATAAAAGTTATATATATATAAAAATAATTAATTAAAATTTTTTTAAGTGCAATAGAGCTGATTTTTGAAGCCAAAAACATTATGATTGTTAGACCACATTTTATTAATTTCTTTAATTGTTCAAATTAAAATCAAATTTTTTTAATTTTAATTGATTGTTTTTTTTTTTAAACATTTATAATGTATGAAAAATTATTCAGTTGAAAAATTTGTGAATTTTGAAGCCGATAACATCTTGATTGCTTAACCCATATTTATTCATTTATTTAATTGTTCAACTGTGATCAAGACTTGAAACTTTTGAAAATATATTTCAATTAAAAAAAAAATTAAATAAAAAAAATTATAATAAATTAAAAATTATTTAATTGAAATGTTTCTGATTTTTAAGCCAGAAATCATCTTGATTGTTAGAAACCTTTTTATTTGTTTGTTTATTTTTTAGGTTGATAAACATTTTAAATGAAAAAAAGTGTTGTATTTTTTATTATTTAAAAACAATAAAAATATAAGAAATGAATCAAAAGTTATTTAATTTAAATATTTGTGATTTTTAAAAATTAATCTTTTCTTGGTGTAGATAAACTGACAACACGTGCCACAATTTTTGTGTGATGAGATGGTGATGCTGTCCATGTGGCTGCCGTTGGCAACTAAATTGATGCAAGGCCAAATACAAATACAAATACAAAAATACACATACATTAACAACAAATGGCAGACACTTGGCCAGCAAATAAATTTGCATTTTTAACACATTTCAAACACTTTTGCGTCATGGGGAATTTCGACTCGCAAATATTTTTGGCATTGTTAAAACGCCCTGGGCGGTTCTCCAAGCACTCTTGCCCCACTGTGCCGTGTGTCGAAACATTCGGAGCAGCAGTTCCTAACCCGTATTTACATGTAAATGAGACTGACAGCCGGCAGCTTCTAGTCAAAGACTTAACAGATACCGAAACATTCCAAACAAGGCATCTGTCGCCGTTGTCAGCTGACGTTTTAATAGGCACAGTAAACAGGTTACAAAATGACAGCAACAGCACACAAAATGTTTCAACTAAAGAGGGGCTTAAGATGCGGGTGTTCGACGAGGAAATACCCTTTACTTATATTTTGTTGCATATCAAATTTAGTGTCTCTAAATTTTTAAAAAATTCAAAGTCCAGCTCTCATGATCAATGTGGATATTAAGAAGATATATTGAGAAAGTAGCGTATGAAATTTCATGTCTATAGCGTTCACATTCTCTGAGTTTAATGGATTAGATCATGTATTTATATATTATAGACTAATTTATATATGAGTAATTGCATACAAAATTATGTGACTCTAGCTCCCACAGTTTCTGAGTTCAATGAGGTTGCATTTAAGTATAGAAAGAAGGAAAAGCATTTAGAGGCTGCTGAAACTCTAGTTAGTTCTAAATTTCTCAATAGTTCAGTTACCTACAATTGCTCCAATTTGGTGCAGCTATATGCCCATTTTGGTACTCTTTTATCTACAGGGTGTGCTAACAACTGCCAAATAAAGCAGGCGCTTCATTGTTTTAGATGACATCCGATTTGATTTGGATTTACTTCATTTACAAAATGCAAATAGATTTATGTAAGACAACAGCTTAAAGTATGTTGTGTTGTGTAGAGCGTTTACCAACACACACAAAAAGTGCTGTAAAATTGAACTATTGTTTATTGTTTGGTCATTTTAAATACTGAATGTGAATATTTTATAAAATGCAGTCGAAAGTCTAAAGACAAAGTTCTTGTTTATGCGAGACATTGCATATTATTTATGCGTCGACAACTGCAGCTGGTTTGGTTGTTGTTGTCGTCAGGTGTCAGGTGTGTGTTCTCCATGTATGTGTGTGTGTGTGTGTGTGTGTGTTTGTGTGTGTTAACTGCTAAACAATGACACTTTTCACATGGCAAGCCTGTTGACAGGCGTTCAAAAACGCAGCTAGGGAAAGTTTTTTATGACTACATTGTCACAGGCTGATGATGACAGCGCCACATTACTTTTGCCACAGACTGTAATAGACTGTCAGCAAGTCAGCTCTGCCTCACTCTCAGTCCTCTCTCCACATTTTCTTCGTCCTGGGAAATTTGTCAAATACGCACAAGTTTTTCCTTGCATAGAATTTAAATTAAGTTCATGTTCTCCGCAAATCAAAAACATTAATAAGACAGATTGCGCCAGTGCGTAATAAAATTTTAATATTATGGCGTTTCGATGCTGCAAAAAAAAAATTGCTACCAAATGTGGCCAGAAAATAAAAGCAGAGAAATCCGCACACCAATTTCAATACAGAATCCAAGCGAATTCCAAATATGTGAATTATTAGCTAAATATCAACAACAGAACGCAGTAAAATGCATATATTATTGAAAGCCCAGCAGACTGTGTTAAAGCAACACAGTGTTGACCGAATTGCTGTTACTCTTTAGGAACTTGGAGAAACTTCTATATGCATTCAAAGCTGCATTAGTCAAATGAATTGATTTGAATTAATTGAATTGATTTTTATTTTTGAATTACTAATTTGAATTAAAGAATTTTTATATTTGTTCCTATATTATACTTCAAATTTAACTAGATTTAGATTTCTAATTTTTTTTGTCAAAATTAAGGTAGATACATTATTATTTTTATATTATTTAAGCATAGTCTAAGTACTGTAGTACATATAAGATATTGATTAGCAGCCGGTGGCGCTAGCTCTTGTAGTCTCTGAGTTCTAGGCGCTCACGGACACGGCTTTATCGACTCTGCTGTTGTTGCTCATCACAAATATATATACTTTTCTGGTCGGAGATGCTTCTTTCTTCCTGTTAAATACAATGCAACGAATACAATATCCCCATTTACTTGTTTTTTTTTTTTATAAGTAACGGGCATAATTAAAATGAATTATATATGATTATAAAATCAAACTGAAAGGATAAAAAGAAATTAAATATTCAAAGGGTAGAGGAAAGCTTTAAAAATTTTAACATCCTATTGAGAGTCCTTATAGATTCCTTTGATAGATTAATTAGTAAATTAAATCGACAACTTAGCTATTTAAAATCTCTTTAAGTTAACTTGTATATTTAAAACGGTTTTATGTCAAATTTAAAGCTTTAAATGCTTGCAATCAATATTAATTTAAGTAGCTTACTTAGTATATAGCTGATATCAGTAGCTGAGAAAGATGAAATGACTTGTAAGGAACTTGATGTCCTTCTTTGATAGTATCTTACAGATTCATTTAAAAAGCAAAAGGTTTCCCAATTAAATTAAATTGGATTTCTAAAGCAATTGAGAATGTTAATCTCTTAAAAAACTTATCTAATGCTTTGGCTTGAGAGGCAGGAACTTGATTAGCCTTTTTCGATAGAGTATCGAAAACCGCAAAATGATTATGCATAAATAACTCGACAAGCGTTTACAACCGCAAAGCACAACAAAAAAGCACTTGGGAAATACTCGACATGAGAGCTCATGTCGTAAGCAGGCAATCACAGGCTGAAACACATCCTCTCCCTCCCTTCCCTTCCAGGGTATCCCTCTTGAATTTCCTACTCCCTGAGTTGCCTACAATTCAAGTCATGTTTGCAGCAGGCATCACGAAAATTGCGAGTGTTTATTTAAGACTCGTGTTTTATTTGTTGTATTGTTTATTTTTCCCACACTGTGCGTGTGTGTGTGTATGTGTGTATGTGTGTGTGGCATATCTCTTAACTGTTCAAAAAGACGTTGGGAAATTGTGTGTAAATATTATTTTGAAATTGACAGCAATTCAATGAACAATAAAGTAATAGCAGATAAATGATAAGACAAAGAGACATAGGAAGTGGAAATTTTATGGACTTTAAGACCCCAAAGTGCTTGTTGAATTGAAGAGAGAAGAAGTAGGACTGCTAGTGAGTAGATGCTCGTCTGTTAGATGCCCAGTAACCAAAATATATATTAGAAAATACAAGAAAAAAATTAAAACAAAAAATTAACAAAAAAGAAAAATAAAAGTTGGCACAATAAATAAACAAATAAATGTTTGCCACTTATTTTTTCAATATTTTGTCACCATTATGAAATAAAAGATCAAGCACATAATATTTTTAAAATAAATATTAAAAGGAAAACAAGAAAAAAGACTGCCTGAGAAACTAAACATAATTATGCAAATGTTTATTTTTCCAATCCTGCTTTTTCTATTTATTGCTTAATATTTTATTTAATTTCCATGCCATTTTTTTTTTTGTTTATTATAAAATAAGCCTTTATTACCTTTAGATTACTGGGCTACAAAATGGCAAAATACTTTTAATATAGATTAAGTACACAAAAAAAAAGATATTCAATATAAAAATAATTAATTTATTAGAAAAACGTTTTCAATTAAATTTATAAATAAATGTTCATAAAATATGGTTTCTATTTTCTTGTCACTAAAAAGTTAGCCTATATTTTCTTTTAGTTTACTGGGTTACAAAGTGGAGAAATACTTGAGAAAGTGCTTAAAAAATTAATTAGACAAGTGCTTAGCAGGCGTCAGAGATTGACAGCTGAATGCGAAGTCCAGTCAAGAATCGAGAGCCGAGAGTCTCAAATCATTCATCATGGCAGCTCATTAAAGTGGCTCACGGAAAATGTGCCAAGAACAGCGGAAAAGCAATACGAAACGAATTCTTAATGCTCTCTCAAGAAAAGCCAAGAATCATTGACCTTTTTTTCTGTGTTACGAACTAAATGTTTAATATGCGAATACTAAAGGACTTTACTTGGGATTTCTTTGCTTTTTTGTTGGGTCGCTTTTTTTTCTTCCTTCTTTTTGGACAATCGCGTACTTGATTGCTCTGAAATTGACGCAGATTCGGAAGTAGAATTTTTTGTGTGCTGGTTGCTGTTCTTTCTTAGCATTTTTAATGCTCCATTTGCGCTGTCACAAATTTGAGCAATGATTTCTTCTTAACTTGGCTCTCCACTTGTTTGGTACTTGCATTTTAATTAAATTAAAAAGGCCAGACCAGTTGTCAGGTCATTTGTAAGTATTTTATGCACAACGCTCAAAGGGCTGAACCAATTCCCTGAACAGTGTCTTCCTTTTTAGCACCTAGACTTTAATTAGTAGACATCGTTTAATGCGAACAAAATACTAATTTTGCTAATCAGACTGTTGCTCGACTCATTCCGAGTCTCGATAGTGTCAGTCAATCCCTTTTCTCGTGCCTTTTCCCTTCCCGTCCCTTTTCACAGGCAAATTAATGGCACAATTAACACAGTGAACGCGTTAACACTTGCCCATATATCAAGTTACTTTCTGCGTAATCACGTTTTTATTTAAGAGTGCCTTTGACAAATAGAACTACTCAAGAATTCGTCTAACAACTTAAATACATACTTAATTTATTTATTTGTGGGCATATTTAAGTAATTTAATCAATTCTAACTCTGTCTATTTTATGGTTTATTCTTTTGTTATTAGACGAAACTTAATATTAATGGGAATTATATAGTCATGCCGTTGTTTCTTCGGTATTTCTAATTTATTAATATTTCACTCTTCTTGAATTGTCTTGTAAAATGGATTTTGTTGTGCTGTGCACAGTAATTAGGATTAAACTGTTACTAATATTTTAGACGGGTCTGTGACTCAAATTTGGAAGCAGAGAATAATTTACTTCTTATCAGGAATACAAATTCATTGTTTGCTTCTGAATTTTTTGTGTGCATTATATTTAGACGTTACTGTAACTTATATTTAAGATATGTCTGTAATCTTAGCTGTGAACTTTTTTATTTATTAAAATTTAAATTCGACTAAATGCAGTAGACCAAAATTATTGTATATATTTATTTAATTTTGAAACTTAAAACCTTATCGGTTTTTTTAAATACTTTAAACTTTTTTGTCTTTATCAAAACTTAACTGATTTCTTTCGGAGATGTAATTTTATCCTTGGATGCTTGTAGTGCAAAAATCATAAGTTCCTTACAACTTGTAGCACTGGGATGTTAAATAAAATAAATAAAAAAAAATATACAATTTATTTTTGTTTTTCGAAAATTTTCTACCTTTTCCTTGACGCTTTTTCTAAAGACTTTCAACTCTTTTGATCATTGATATGATCTCTTATTCGATACTGTTCATTTAAACAATTAAATTATTTTTCCAAATTGTCAAGATTTTTAATGCTTACCAACCCTTGACAATTTTTAAAAAATTTAAAACTGGCATTACCTTTCATTTTATTCTGCATCACTTTTTCTAGATTTTTTTTTTAATTGATACTTTTTCAACAACTTTAACACTGTATGCTATCAGAATATGCTCTTTGTAAGTGCTGTACACAATATTAAAGACATGACTGTGCCTAATATTTAAGACATGTCTATAGTCTTGGTTGCGAACTCTGCGGACTCTTTAATAAGGGATTAATCAGAGTTAATGGCACACGTTAGATACACAGGCATGCCACAACAAGCACGCACACACTCGAATGCCCACACACACACACACACACACACACAGACACATAGATACACGCATTCATAAGTAAACAATAAGAATAACAACAAGTCATATTAATTGCTGGGCATTTCGAATATATATAGCTACAAAAATGCCTTTCAGCAAACAAAAGGCAACAATTATTTTTTTTTTTTTTATTCATACGCAATTTGTTCATGTGTGCGTTAATATTCATGTGTGTAGCACACACACACATACATTTACTTGTTCTGGTAAAATTACAATTTTCATATCTGATGCGTGTGGAGGCAACGGCAACTTTGGTTCATTGTTTTTGTTTTTCCGGCCATCGAAGGTCGCTGCCAAAATGAAAGCAGTAAAATTCATTTTGGCCAATTTGTGTGGGGCATAAAAGAAGCCCAGCAGCAAAACAGTGACAAATAATGTTGCTCTAAATATAAAAACAAACATGCATATATATTTATTTAATAAAGCTTTTCATTTAGCGCAAATTTAATCTTATCGCTGTTAACCTGGCCAACAGCGCCACAAACAGAGCCATAACTCACTACCTGGCCGATAAGTGAAATTCAATTAATTAAATATGCATATATTACAGATAATTATGCAACTGTTCGAATTCAATCTTCAACCCAATCGAATAAATATCAATATATGTTACAATGCCCGAAACTCAAAAACTGCATTTCGAAATTCGAAATCCGCTTATGCAAATTTGCAGGCCCCTGCCACGCCCATTGCGCCCACTTCAGATATGATTGCAGCAACTTCACACTGATTTAAAGTTTCCCGTTTTTACATTTCAAATTTTGTGCAAATTGTGTTTCATTTTCTTTAAAACAGCCACACGGCTTTTCCTCTTCCTCGACAACATATTTGATTTCCTGGAAAAAAAAGTGTTAGTTTTAGGAATTTTTCACGCAGCAACAAATTCTGCTGCAGCAAAGTTGCAAATAATCCAACAAAGCACAGTGGTCAATTTAGCTCTGAATAATGCGAATTTCGAAGATGAATTTTTTTTTTATTATTTTTAAACCAAACCGAAAAAAACATTAGTTTCATTTACGGATTCGGTTATGTTCGCATTTAGGTTTTCTGTTATCGGTTATGCAAAATTTTTGTACATCGGTAAAGTACAGTAACCGGCTGTTTTTTAGCGTTTCGGTTTCAAAATACCGATGGGATTGCGTTCAGAAAAACATTAATAATGTAAAAGAAATTTGAAAATTAATAATCAAAAGATTCAAAAATTTACATTAATATATAGAAAATTAAGACACAAATAAAAATTAAATTTAGTTTTAAAAATGAACCGCTATACTTTCATCGGTTTCTTAACGGTTATTTCGGTTGAAAAAAAGATCGGATTTTCGGTATCGGTGAAATGAAAACTTTTGTTATGGTTTCCCTGTTAAAAATATTTTTAGTTTTATTTATATACTTGAATCGATTTCTTAACGGCTATGTCGGTTGGGAAAAATCCGTTATTGGTGCCATGAAAAGATTTGTTTAATTACGGTTAAGCTTAGGTCTCCAATTTCAATCGGTTAACACCGGTTAGCGGTTATGATTTGAATCCCTTTTTAATGTGTTATTTGTTTAATTTTTATGTGCGCCAACGACAATTTTTGTCAATGTTTTTATTTAATTGCTAAAGTAATCAAATGGAACCACTGTGCTACGATGCGCAGTTGTGGCACGTGGTTGGAACCACAATAATGCCTGCAGGACTGGAAATGAAAACTTTTTTCCAGCGGAAAAGGGTCGGATAAAGAGAGAGAGATAGATAGAACGAGGGAGAGAAGCTTTGGTCACAACACAAATTGATGCAATCGGAAACTCGGTGCTGCTAACAATTTTCCGTGCCAAGTCGAGGCTGTGGTTTAAGAATTGTGGCTTAAATCAACGCATGTGTGAGACAAGAAACGATTAAATACAAATCTTTTGGCATATTGTTTATGCTCTGTTGTTTTAAAGACGCCCTAGAGTATGGAACACAATTTGCATGTATACCAAGCACAACAATATTTTCGAGGCTTTAATACTTGTGTTAACAGGCCAGAGACCCGTCAAGTGGCTGCTCGTAAACGTCGACAACGACTTGGCCATAAAATGTGTAGCAAATTTTTGTAAACAAAACGTTTATTAACGCGCCAGATCAGTCGAGGGCTAAGCAGCTTTTCCAGCTCAACAGATTTTCCTCTTACATTTTTCTTTTGCCCCCGCATTTTTCAACAGTGCTTTTTAATGTTTGTTCTTCTTATTCTGGTTGGTAAATGAAAATTTGATGAGCTTGGTCAACTGGGCTTTTGGCCAACTTTCAGTTTAATGGACTTCCTGTTGTCCTCTCAGACTACATATAAGTTGCCAACTTGGCCTAAAACAAGTCGTAAGCAGGCAAATAAACAGAGTGACACAAAGAGTTGACTTTTTCTTAGTTTGTTTATTAGTTTATAGTTTTTATTTGTTTGAGTATGAAAAAGTTTTTGGGTTACTCAGACTCACAAAATGCCTTAAATACGAGTAAATTAAGTACGATTTTCTTCTGCTGAATTTCACTTAAATGTCATTTCTTTTAGTTTAATCAATTTTTTGCTCTTCCCGGAAAAATTCGGCTCTGTTATGGTCATTTCTGAGACTTTTCGTGGAAAAGCGTTGTCTGTCTTTCAAGTGTAATGCAAACAAGTCGTAAGTCCTTTTGGAATGTTGGCCATTAAAGACAAAGATGCCCAAAGGATTCCATATCCTGTCCTGTGTGTCTTTAATTACCTGCCTGCTTGAATGGAGCAGGATAATGATTAGCTTTCAGTCGAAGCACGTTCATAAGGTCAGCTCAAATTGCAGGACCTCCGTTTCGCATTACGTATACGTGACGTGTGCACAAAATAAAAAAAAAAGTATCTAAAAATTCGGCACACTAATTAGATCCACTCAAAGGCCCTTTTGGGTCCATCAGCATAATGACTTTTTCATTGCGCTATCTAAATTAACAACATAATTAGCACAATAAACAAATGCTCGACTGCGATATAAATATGATTCATAAAAACTTTTCTATTTTTTTTTAATTCTCATTTTTGTGGCCGACAATTAAAGTTGAAGTGTGCGTTGGCCTTTCACTTAGGTCATAAAAAAGAAAAAAGAAAAAGAAACTAATAAAAAATAAAAAATATATGAAAAAAAAAAATTTGGTATATAGACAAATAACATACATAAAATTGTGTGAAATTTATGTCAAATTCAAGCGAAAACGATTTTTGTGGCACCCCTGATAATCTTGAAATTAAAAAGATAAAAATATAAAAAAAATTTAGAAAATGTAATTAAATAAATTCAATTCAACGCAATGTTTTTATTTTATTAATTAAATAATATTAATAAAAATTGAAAAAAATTGGAAATCAAACAAAAAATACTCATAAAAATTAAAAATATATAAAATTAAAAAAAAAAATTTAAGAACCAAAAATAAAAAAAAAGACGAAAATTTGTACTGACTGGTTTAATTTAATTCATTAAATTCAAGTTACCATTTCTTATCTTTTTAATCAAAAATTAATAAATTAAAAAAATAATAAAATTAGTACTAAATAATTAAAATGTTATACTTTATATACTAATACTATATATACATTTAAATTCTAATAATAAAAAGATTTAACAAAATAATAATATTTACTGACTGATTTAATTTTTTTCTGTGTAAATACGTAGTAAATAAATATATTTTAAGGCAAATTTTTGTCTGAATTTCAGAGCAAATAGCAAGGCTCAAATAATACTCAAATGTTTATATTTAATAGAGATGAGAAGCATTTGCATAATTAGCACAGCTTGCAACATCTTGGCCTGGTTAACTCAGTGCGTGTATTTCCAGCTGTTTTCCTTCTCTTTCTCCATCTCCGTCTGTTTCTTTTTAACTTGACAGTAATTAGACAAATTTGCTGGTTTGTGTAAGCATGAGCACAAATATTTTAGCTTATCTTTGTTGCTTATGCTAATGAAAATGATTTATGTTTTATGTTTTGTGTTTTGCATGGCCTAAGAATTAACTCAAACTCAACTGTTCTACTTCTGGCCATGGCCCGAAGCTTAAGGCTTAAGCCTGTTGCCGAAATGCTTGATGACAATACCGAGAAATAAGCTGACACAACATTCAAATGATTTCTGCTTTGATGATTTCAATAATGAAGCTTAGTCTGCTTTTGATATCCCTTTTATTATTTTTTTATTTGTTGGTAGTTATTTTTTGGGTTGTATGCAGCTTTTGTTCTGCTTTTTATGATAACCTGGCTCTAAGCTGACCATAAGCCACATATCATCAACGTGCCAGCAGCTCAACATGAAATGTGATTTTTGTATATTTTTTTTAGACTCTCTTTTTAAAATATACAAAGGGTTTTATTAAGCTTGATTACAAGAAATGTGTTGAAAATATATTAACGGCAAACAAAAACATTATATTTAAAAAATTTCCATTTTCTCATTATGAAAAATTCTATCAAAATTAATTAAAATAATTTGTAAAATACTGAAATGTAAATTTTGTATAATTTTAAATGTTTAATTTTCATTTTAAAATTGTTTTTATACCCGTTAATTGTATTGAATTTGTTGCAATGTTTTTAAGTTATTATTTTTTTTTGCTAACTAGCGTTTACTACTATTATTAGCTATCATCCTACTAAACCGCAACCAGATCGGACAAATAGAAAGGTGGTAATAGCTGATTTAACTTTTAAAGCAATACAAGTGCCTAAAAGCATGCAATAAAAAATGTTTCATACATATTTAAATAAGTAACGGGTAAACTGTAGTTGAGCATGCTCTCTTAAAGCTTTCCACTTGTTTAAATGCAAATTTTTAAAGCATTTTGGCCATGACTTTAACGAGTCCAACTGCCAATTTGAATACTAAAATGCCCATGCTCCGACTTTTGTGGCTTTGGCTCTGACAAATAGCCAGCTTTATTCTGTTCAATGGCGCAACGTTTTCTAGATGAGTTTCAGCTTTGTGTTTGCAGCCAGTCTTTGAACCAGGCCAAAAGAAATACAAGACAAGAGCTGAGTTGAGTTGAGTTTGTTAAACCTTATGCTCTATGTTGTCTCTTGGCCAAGATTCTAACTTTAGCCATTGAATGCATTTCAATTTTATTTCTGAAATTTATTCAAAGCTTTAGCTTTAGCTTGACTGCTTTTAAATCAATATGCAGTCAATACACACGCACAGTTATAAATACGGTGTTGGAATAAATAATAGAAACAATAATTTTATTATGATTTTTTTTTAAATATTTATTGTTTTTTTCATAATTAATACCTACATATAGTACTTAGCAATATTTTAAAGTTGTATAAAATAAAACTATTCTATTAAATAATTTATTTGAATTCTCTAATTGACTCTTGTTTCTATTATTTTTTCCTCCACAGTAAGTGTGTGTGTTGCTCGAGGAAAACTGAAAACTGAATGCAGCAATTTGTTTGCTTTTTGGCATAACGTGTGCTTTGTGTGTGTGTGTGTGTGTAAGTGTGTGTGTGTGCGTTTACACTCTCGCCTGGCTGCGCACAACATGCTAATACACACACAGATACAAACACACACACACACACACACACACACATGACCCGAGGCAAGTAAAGTGTAAAAAGTTTTGTTGCTGTTTTCGCCTTTCACTTTTCGCCTCTTGACTTTTTTGATACAAGTCGATTGCGATTTCGATTTTGGCCATAATGAAAATGTCCCTTTTTGCCCGGAAATGTCAATTTGTATAATATTATTATGCCGACAGCATTTACACACATAAAACTTTTACAGAGTAGTTTGTCAGAGGAAAAGTGAGAGAGAGAAACTCTATTAAGATTTCAGATTAGAACTGCGAGTCGCATTTAATTAACAATGATCGAATTAAGATACTGTCTACATTTTATGTGGCAAAATGGCAACATTTTAAATCACTTAATGGATCGAAACAGTTTACATTTATCTGGCTCTTTCACTCTCACTGTGTTTTGTGGCCACAGGATAATTTGGTCTTTTGGTTTTATCCTGCGACAAACTTTATCCTTGCTGCAGCCTTGTTTTGTTTGCCTTGATGTGATTTGGTTTAATTAGTTGGCTGTTTTATGGGCTCTGCATTTTTGATGGCACATTGATTGTGCGTTAAAGTGAAGAGAGTAGTGGACATTTCTACAGTTCACAGTAAAAGTAGTAGAATTTAAAATAAATATGAATTTATTTTTTTTATATATTTTATGAGTTCAATTTGTATAACTTCAATTAAATTTTAATTTAATTATTAATTGATTATACTTAATATATATTATATAATTTTTATAATTTTTGATATTTGCTTATAAATATACATATATTCAAATATATAATTTCAATTTTTAAACTTGAATTAAATTTTAAATTAAATTATTTTATATTAAAATCGAAATCGGAAAAATAAAATAATTCAACATTTAAATTTCTTAAAAAAGGGCATCTCAAAAAACAAATTTTAATTATTTTCTGCTTTCGGTAGATCAGCTATATTGCCCACTGTGCAGCGTGGGCATCATCGGATTTTCCCCCAGTTAGCATGACAACGCATAAATTGCGTTGACTGCGTGACAAGCACGTGCTTTTGAGCTAACAAGTGTAAAATCGACAATGCAATACTCCCAATACTTTTAACACACTTGTATACAATACACATGACATGACAGCGCATTTGTCAGTCGCAAAACTCAAACTCCAACTCAACTTGACCTGAATACGAGCACAAAAGCCTAGCGTGATTTGCGTAGAAAAAGTCGAGCAGACAAAAAAAGTCAGACATTCAACAAAATAAGCTCTCTAACATAACACGCGTGCCACGTGGCGTATGAGTAATTATTAATATTGACTTGATAAGCCGAGTCGACAATAACTTATCAAATAATTAGCGAGGCAATAAAAGTTCATTTGGCTTTAAAGTTCACAAAGAAAAAGTCTTTAAAAATTTGTATTCAAAATAAGAGAAAATTATCCTAATAATTTCATAATTATGCTGAGTTTGAACATGAAACAAGAGATAACAACTTGGCAGTCATGTTGTTATGAAATATGTATAAGAATGGCAGCTAACAAAAGCATTTTCCGGTGGCAGTGTCAGGCGATTGTCATTAGCAGGCATATGGCCTAATCAAATCAACATCGTTACCAAGCAGATCACACGCTAAAAGTCGGAAAGTCAGAATGTCTGACAGTGGCATGTCAAATATGTATAAGGTTGAAACTCCGACTCACGTACACGTTAATGTTACGCATTCGTCCACTTGGCTGGGAAAATTCAGCTCGCTAAATTACACACACAGGAAAACAGAAAGAAAAGCGAAAAAAGAGAGTGAGATTCAGTTGTGTACATTAATAAGTTAACGACATGACAAAATTAATACATTTTTTTGTTGTAGCTGCAAAATTATGCTTGTTATGCAAGGACGCCTTTCTTCAGACCAGGAACACAGAAAAAAAATAAAATAAGACGGAATCATTCTGCTTGTACTTTAATGCCAAATTAAAATGTTTACGTGACTTCATTACACATATTTGACAACCAATAAAGTCTCTCTCCATTTGTTGATTATTCCTTTCTTCAATTCGGTTCGCTTCGCTGTGCAGTGCTTAGAGAGTCATAAGTTCATAACAGCTTAATTAGGAGTCTAATTAAACGTACCAGTTGCTTAGGGAGCATAAAATATATCCTTGCTTGCAGGAAATTCGGACAATGTTAAGGCTTATTAAAGCAAAATCGATATGTAATCAGTTTTGCTTTGCTCTTAATAATTGCAACAATGGGGCAACAGCAACAAGTTGCACTTAAAGCTAGAATTTCCACAAGAGAATTTTCTCAGTAATATTTGGATTTTATTCCGATCAAAAATATTTTGCATAGTTTTAAGCATGTAATAAATTCGAAAATTAAAAACATTGTAGCATACTTTTAAGCTTGCTAATTTTCTGAAGGTTTCGTTTATTCCAATTTATAACTTTTATTTACCATTCTTGACAAATTCCAGCTTATGTGTTACATTAAATAACTAGAATCGCTTTACATTCTCTGCAATTCTCAGGTGTCGCATAATTAGCACGTGGAGTTCTGGCACGCAATAAAAGGAAATATAAATCATGCGCAATGTGGGCCGTGACATTCGTGAAAATTTATTTGACATGCGAAATTCACAAAAAGAAATATTAAAAAAAAACAAAAAAAAAAAAAAGTGCTATCAACTTCAGAGCATGTTTTCCAGTCTGTGTGGGTTTTTAAGCTAGAAATCTGAAAGAGCAAAGCATTAATGCATGTTAAATAGAAACGGGAAATAAAAGAACAAAACCATTCATTTATTAAAGGCTTGTCCATCTGGAAGGTGGTAAACCTTTTAGGCCATTTATATATTTTGCTTCGTCACTTCGTTATTTTTGACCAAACACGCACATTAATGCTTTATAACTCAACGACGTGCTTCGCTTACGCATTAAATTGTATACAGAATTTAAAATAGCCCCGGAAAATGAAACCCAACAAGCGAAAGGGAAAGGAATATGATGTTCGAATTTTGCGCAGCCCATAAAAAGGGATCAGGGTGAAGTCACTCATAGTCTTCCCCTTGTGGGCTGTCTGTCAGGCACAAGTCAATAGGCTTATGATTTATATGGCCATTAGTAGAGTGCGGCCCATTGGACTCTACCCTCCGTTACCCTCAAGTCAACTTTGATGGGCTTTTATTGCAACATTTCTTTTTAGCAATGTCAACTTTAAATTGTAGCTCTGGGAAAAATATATTTTAAGCTGCAAAATCCTTAGTTGAGGTTGTTGCTTTGGATATTTATATTTTCTCCAAGCTATTTTGTAGTTTCGCCTGTAATTAAATGAAAATTCAAAACTTTTTATTTGCTTACTTTGCCTTTGCTGTCCTGGAGACAGTTGTCATATTGATTTCACTTTATATATTTTTTGCTTACTTTAGCTTATTTCCGTTTCCGCTGAGCTGCTCATTATTCGTGTTTTGAATATAAGTTAACTGTCAGTTAAAGTTGATGCTAGTAAGATGCTAAACAGAAAATGTCAGCGCTTATTCGCAATTTGTGAATTAAAGGAAGAAATACTGATTATAAAAAAATAAAGGGAAACAATTTATGCAAACATTTAAATGCAAACAGAAAAATAAAACAGATGAATAAAATTAATTCAATTATTTGCTCCGAAAAAAAATGAGACAAAAAAAATAGAAAATAAAATTTAAATATAATTCATATTAATTTAATAGGGTATTTTGTTACATAACATTTAATTGTTGATGAGTTTATTTGGTCAACAGTACTTAGTTGATACTAAATAAATAAATTTGAATTGGTTTTATGTACCACAAGGCGTATAAGCAATATTTGATTTATTCTGAAATAAAGCAACAACTGATTTAAAAATAAATTAAGCTCTAGTCTTTTTAGTTGCGACTAAAGAGAGAACAATTTTGACTTTTAAGCAATAAGTAATTAAAGCAGTGACCATAAAACTGATTGCGAAATAAGCGCTACACTTAAAACTTAGACTAGAAAAGACAGCAATTTTATCTATGGCAATGTTATTCTTATCTTTTTGTGTACAACGTGGCGTATGAGCAATGCCTGCTCTAGAAAAAGAAAAAAAGACGCCACATGTGCCAGGCGCAGGCTTTTTAATTAATTATATGCAATTAGCACAAAGGCGTGTTGTGGCGTCAACAGCAGCAGAATTTACGAGATCTGCCTGTGGTTTAAGCTTTACAAATTCAACAAAATTCAATTATCCTTTTTTTGTTCTGTTTTTTGTTTGCAGCGACCGCAGAGCAGAAGTAAAAATAGCAAAGGACAAAAAACAGCAGGTGACGAATCAGCGGAAATCAACGACAGACAGGCGGACGGACAGACAGACAAATATATACAAAGGACAACAACTGGAGAGACTGACACATCAAACACAACGAAAACACAACACGAACATGACGAACACGTCGATAAACAAACAACAACCAACAAAGGCAGCTGACAGACACCTCAATATTAAATTGTATGTGAGGCAAACAATGAAAATTGAAACAAAAGACGCAGCCAAGCGCAACTTATGCGATTTTATTTATCAGCAATTCCTGTGTCCACATCTTTGAAGACTTCAACATGTATTGAGATTATTTAAAACAACGTTTAATTATTGACAAATTATTTTTAGGCATAAGAAAATGTATAGATTTATATAATTAATTTTGTTTAGGCATAAATATCAAGAAAAAAGATATAATAAGTTTTCAAAAAAAAATATTGGCTTTTGTTTTAAAATTAATATTAATTTTTGTTCACAATTTTATTTATTTCAATAATGTATTGTGATTCGGGAATTATAAATTATATTATTAATTTTATATTAATATTATTATTTATACGTTTTTTAATTTTTTTTTACTAAATTTAATTGGTTTTTTTTTATTTTTTTTTTATTATTTTGATGTTTAAATAAATATTTTTAAATGTTACTAAATAATGTCCTTGATATTTATTGCAAAAATATTCTATGCGACAATTTTTCGATATACTGAAAACGATACTTTTGTGCAGATTGCCATAACTATGCAATATTTTCTTATTGTTTAGTTACTAAAATGGAAGGAAATTTAATTTCAATTGTTTGCCCAACTTTCAGAGCACTCTTCAGTCCATTAAACTACAGCTCTCGTTGTTGGTTTCTTAAAGCACACTACAAAAAAGGGATTAATTTCAAAAAGGAGCACTACAAAAATGTTCAACACTGGCACGTGCCGAAAAGAAAATCAAGTGCAGGAGGAAGACAGAGAAGAGGGAAAGTGAGAGCTATAACTCGGCTCATAATTCAACTAACACAAAGTGTAAACTTTTTGCAGCTGCCACGCCCATTAGATTTGCCAACATAAATTAGTATGTGCTTTTTAGGTGCCCAACTGGGAGTGTGTTAGGGATTTTATACATACTAAATATTGGGGAAGCTCTCTTGGCATTCGGCTTTCAGGCGAAACACACAAACACAAACACAAATTATGCAGCAACTGCGACCGGGCATCAGTTGCCATTTGGGGTCAGGGGTCAGAACAAAACCTTTTCTCCAGGGTTCGAAATGCGTTTGGCATGAGAAACACTTCAAATTATGTTAGTATCCTGGTCCCAGTTTTGCGCTTTTCTTAACTGCGACTTAAAGTAAGTTTTTGACAAAGTTTCTTCTTTATATTTTTATATAAAATTCACAAAATTGTAAATAAGTATAAATAACATTTTAATATAAAATTTAGTGGAAGAATCAGTTCAATAATAAATGAATAAAATAAACTTTTAAATTTTAATATAATTTTTTTTGGAAAATCCACTGAGAAATAAATAATATAATTTTAAAATTTAATTAAAAATGTATTGGAATATCAACTGAATAATAAATAACTAAATACAAAATTTAGTGAATAAATCAAAGATTAATAAAGTATAAAATATTAACTGAACTTAAGGCATTTAAATCACTATTTCCACGTTTACTTTTAATTTTGTTATTTTTACATTGTTCACAAAATAAAGTCAAGACTTTTTTATATTCAAAGTCAACACGCGTTATCAATTTTCATGCTTAATTTGATTTATGTTTATATATATTTTTATTGAAATGAATGTCTGACATTCCAGTAATAACGTCTAGGTGAGATTTTATTTAAAGCTTATTACGAGTACGGTTTATTTATAATTCAGTGCACAGATATGAATCAAATTTGTGCATATTTGTGGCTTACAGTGCGTATGCGTTATGCTGGAATAAAGCTGCTTTAAAATGCATGTATCCTGAAATTTATTTGTCTTGCGTTAAATGTCAGTAAATAAATCATATAACAAATAGCAACAAGGAGTCAAGATGGGTCGTAAGTATAGATAACTTAATAAAAAGTCAAGTCTCTGAAGTTTCAATTCTATTTCTTCTATTGCGTATTTCATCAGCTGATGGCAGCATTTTCTTTTTGGCCAAGTTGAACTTCAGTTACTTAGCCAGAAGTTAACTCTGAACTTTTGCAATTAAACTCTGCTTGTAATTAATTTGGCATATGTAGATAGCGATACGAATTTCCTGAGCCATTTGATTGAGCAAATAAATAACTCATACGCCGTGTCACACCGAATGTTAAGTGCGCATAACGTGACGTGGAATGGCGTTAACTGTAATTACAATAGAGGCATGATTAAATTACACTAGGTAGCAGAGCAAATAAGAGCAATATTCTTTTCAAATTTTACTAGATATTTTATTTCTTTAAGATATTTGACAAAATTTAGTGAAAGTTAGACAAAATTTTAACTTTGTTTCCTAGTGTTATAAGTCTATACAGTCGCCATTTATTTATCCCTTCACGTCGTCAAAGTCGCCATCGCAGCTGTTGCTTTTAATTAATTCGCGCTTAGAGAAAAAGTCAAGTTGCCAAGAAAAATTACCAGCTGCGAGTGAGGCGAAAAATAGTAAAAGTAAAAGTTGTAAAAGGCTTTTCCACGTGAAAAATGAACAGTGTTTCAGTGGCCAGCAGATTTCTCTAAGGAAACTGGCGAAAATCGTTAAAACCAAATTGCCATGGACATGAAACGTGGATGGGACAATGTTGGGGGTCAGTTGTCGGTCAGTGGGGTCACCTTTCGGTGGTGTTGCATTTCCTGTTTCGCACTTCCTGCTCGAAAAGTGACGCCAAGTCAAAGGTGTTATAGTTTGACACTTTGTCGTGCTGTTTTTGATTGCAAATTTCCTGTTGTTTCCTATTAGACAATTTTTAAAATTAATTTTTAAATGAATATCTATCATGAACAAAATTTTTATGTTCTTAAAACTTTGCAACCTAACACACATTATATAAACATATCATAGAGTCGAAGGACTAGTCACTAGTACTCTATAGCACCCCCTAATGTTTTAGATTTAATATTACATATTTTGTCTAATTTTTTTTATTAAATAAATAATAAATAAATTTTCTTGAATGTATTTAAACTGTTTTTATTATATTGAACAAGCAAAATAAATTTATTAAATTAAATAAAGAAGAAAATTCTAAAGATTTTTTAAAATTCTTAACTTATTTCTGTTTCAAAATATGTTTAGATTACAGGAAAAGCACCTATTTGAATTATTATAATTAACATAAAATGACATTACAATTTCTCTCACAGAATTATTAATAATGTATATTTAAACTTATTCTAAGCTATAATTTGAATACAAGTAAATAGCTATAATTATTTTTATATTTACATAAAGTTATCTAAAAATGTTTCTTACCTTTTCCCCAAAGAATTAATAAAATTGCTAATTTAATTTATTCAAAAGCAATTTTTATAATACAGGAATAATTCCAATATTAATTAATATTATTTACTTAAAATTAATTATAGTTATCCTCAAGTTTCCTTCCCAAAACTATTAATAATATTTACTAAAATTAATTTTAAGCCCTTTCTATTAATAGAAGAGAAAAGGAATCATTCTTTTAATTATTATTATCTACATGAAACGAAATTGAATTGCTTTCGTGTTAAACAAACCCGAGAACGTCACAAAATGCGTCACGTCTGCGACAATGTAATCGAATTCTGTATTGAGATTGATTTAGTCAGTCTATCGATAGAGTCATTGACACGTGGAGACAAAGAACCGCTGACCCCTGAGGAAATAAGACGACAATTTCAACTATTTCTATACACACAGCTGACGTGATCTTGATTTTGAACATTCCATTGAATAGCATCCGCCTGCAGCAAAAGTTTGGCTCTTTAAAGTGCTTTAAACTTAAATGTCTTGAGTTTCCCGCTAAATAGAAATAAGTTTAGCAGTTTTGCAGCTGCCTTTTTTGTGTTGTTGAGCTTGAACTTTAGGGTGATTTTCCGGAGTTCCAAGTTCCGGAGTGTGTCTCTGCTTTATGTCCCATGGCCAAATTTTATTTATTTTTATTTTGTATTTTAATGCTCAACGCCTCGCAATTTCTGCCATCTTGCCATTTGATTAATGTACAAGGCCACAAATAAAAGACCAAAATTGTCCTTGGTCAGAAAGCTGACGGTTCTAATAAAATGCAAATTGAAATCGCCACGAAATTTAATATATAATGGGTATATTACGCCTCTACTTCCTTTTGTATTCATTTATATTCAAAATGTTGCTTGACTTTGTTAAGAGTTAGAGCTCAAAATTTAGTGTTTGCTTCTGTTTAAAGTCTCATCAAAGTCTAAGAATCAACATTAAATTATTATATACTTATTATTTCTTTTTATTTAAATGAGTAGTCTTATGTAAAGTGCTTTTTGTTTTATGTTTACTTTTTAATACAAAAGAAAATTAATTAAAGCAAGTGGAAGAAAAAATAAACAGTCACTAAAAAATTTTGATACAAAGTAAAATAAATCGCAATGAATCTATTGTCAAAATTCGTACTAATATTTATTTCGACTTTCTGCTTTCTTTCCTGTTCTTTGTTTAATTTTGAGCGCCCCTTGCTTGGGCCCTGCCCGCACTGCGCTCCTGTGTCCGCTCATTTAAATAAACACATTTGAGCGCCTTCGACTTTGGCGCCTGTTTCGACTGTTTCCTGGTTGTTTAGAAAAGTGGAAAACTGTCGCTGCCCACGCGAAGAAAATATTGAACTGTTTTTTTTTTTTTTGCTGACACAAATTTTCCTTTTCGCTTTTTGGCAGTTCACATTCAAATTCAAATGCAAGAAACAAGAGAAAAATAAAGAAATACGATAAATGTTTAACATTCAACTGACGTTCTGTTTGTTTACAATCAACTACCTATTCCCATCTCACTCTGTCTCTCTTTCTCTCTCCCTTTCTATGTCTGTCTCCTCATCAGCTACCCCTTCCCCTATCTCTTCGACTCTTTTCATTCCTCTACCGATTATTGCTAATGACAGCTTGTGTAAATGGCATTAGATAAATGGACTGCGGTTTGTTGGCTATAAAGAGACATGGGCATGAGTCTCTGTCCTTGAGAGGGGCGTTCAAAGCGTTGTTCAAATTGCTAGCAATCAATTTTGAAAGCATTTAAAAAAAATATATAAATACAATATAGAATAAAGTTTAAAGAAAATAAAAGAATGATGGAAAAATTAAGCGAATATTAGAAAATTCAGAATAAATCCATTACGAAACTCTAGTTCACTATGAAAAAGTTGCTTTGACTTTTCTAGGGAGCGTAGCGATTATTTTTTATAGTAATATAAATTATTATATAAAAGTTATTTGTTGATTATTAAAAGAAAACTCTTATTTTTCGGTCTTATCAAAAAATCGAAAAAATTTTAAGTACATTTAATTTTTTTATTAAAAAACATAATTGAAAAATAACTTGCATATATTTATGTAAGTTAAAATTTAAAATTAAAGTTTTTAAAGTTTTTCATAACTTTTATTCGCGATCACTGTTTTTTTCTGACTTCTGTTAAATTTTCTTTTATCAAATTAAAATAAAACTTTCCCTCACTTAAATTTGTGATTTTTTTTAATTTTTATTAAAAACTTAAGCATAATAATATATTGAGAAAAGCTGAAAAAATTTAATTAGCCGCAAACAAAAAATTGCTTAACAATTGTTTTGATTAAATAATTTAAATAGTCCGAAAATTTGTCTAATATCTTAGTTTTCCGTTTCCTAATTTTATTGACTTTAAATATAATTTAAATTTATTAAGTTTATTGATTACATTTTTTCTAGTTTTGGGTTTTCAATATTTATTTTCTTGTAACTATGTTTTCTGACTTTTTGCTCCTCATTTTTGATTCTGTATATGAATGTTTCCCAACTCAAGTATTCTATATATTTTTGTGGCCAAAAAGTCTTGCAGGCAATCATTAAATTTGCATTTGGTCATGACAATTGACACCGAGTGCGAGTAGAAGTTGGCGGGAATTGGGTCAGCTACCAACTGTCTGTCTGTCTGTCTTTTTGTCGGTATGTGGGGCATGTAAGCCACGACATCTGTATGCCCTCTCTGACTGTCAGCACATGTTCACATCCGGATCAGCCTTTTCCCCTTCCAAATTCCAAATTCACGCCCACATTCACGTCCACACGTGAACGGAGAGCTAAACGCGATGCAGCTCAATAAATATCAAAAATTGTTGGGCTGCCAACATGAAAATCGCATGTGATGTTTGGTTTTATTTACAATCAACCGAACCCAAAAAAATACAGCACAATATTTTGTTTTATATCGAATACGAGTTCGATTCTCCATATACTATAAATATTTCTATTTATTTGTTTTGTACGCTCTTCATGTTTTCCTACAATTTTGTTATGTTCTGCCTTTGGTTTTCTGCGTTTTATTTTTCGTTTTTCACTTCGTATTTGCATGGCACATTTTTATCAGATTTTACAATTTATTGTTATCGTTGCGAGTTCTCTAAAAATGTTTAATCGTAAATTGTTTCATTTCATTACAATATTTTATATATTTTGCTTTTGTTATTGCAATTCTGACTTTTTTGGAATGCGATAAAAGTTGTCAACTGAATACGTTTTAATATTTGGTTAGTTTAACTAATTTATTGCATTTACAACCTTGTTTTTTAATAGTTAAAACATTTTTAGAGCTAACGAATATTTGAAGAATCGATGATATAGTGTATATACTATATCTAATGACTTTTTCACATTTTAAAAGCTTGTTCTTTGTTTTCATAAAGTTTACGTTTATTAAAAGGAATTCAAAAATATTATTAAAGCCCAATTATGTATAGCTTTAAGCAATTTAAAGGCTTTCATTTTTCCATAAAAGTCACTTTTATTTTTCCATAATCCCGTAACTAATTAATGTATGATTTCATTTATTATGCTTTTAATTAAATTAATAATTAATGACTTTGACTTCAATAATTGATTGCATTTGTCGTTTAAGTTATGTGTAACACATATATATATAAAATTGCATTGGCAAAAATTCTATATAACAATGTTGTGTTTATTAATATTTTTTATTTTTCATTATTTGTTTAATTTGTATTTAAATATAAACTTAAATTCCATCACCAATGATTAAAAGCTTTAAAGTGTACACAGGATAAAAAGTAATTGTATTTCTATTTTGGTTGCTTGAAATTTGATCAAATAAGCAACTAAAAAGTTATGTTCTAAAAAAAAAGGGCAGACCTTAAATACTTTGCACATAAATCAGGCTTTCAACCATATGTTGAACCTTGAACTGCCCCAAAGGGAAATTCACCGAATGCATTTATCGAAATAAACGAAACATGTGTCGAATTTCCCATACATATTTATACCCTATAAGCAATTATTGGTTGGCAATCAAGCACACTTTACCAGACTGTTTGTCTGGACTATTCAAATCATTGTATCATTGTTTGCTCGTGGTTCTGGCAGACAGACAGACAGACAGAGAGAGAGAACAGACAGATAGACAGACAGACAGAGAGAGCAGATAACTGGACCGTCTGCGGGTAAAATTTATGGCGCGACTTTATGCAAATGAAGCGTGAAACTGTCAGAGTAAAACACCAGGCGACTCAGCTGAATTGTCCTTGGTCCTTGGTGCTTGGTCCTTGGTCCTTGTTTCATGTGCCTGTCCTGTCATGTTGAACCGACAGATGCGTCTATCAAAATAACAAAGAACTTTGCCTGTTAATCCGCTAATCCTTTAGGACAACGCTTTGTCTGTTCCCAATTCCCTGTCATGTTCTCTACACTTGAGTGGCAAATTTGAAATTGAATCCAATGCGGCTGGCTTAAAGTATTTAGTCACTGACCGAATGACTTGCTTAGTTTCAACTGAAAATGTGGATTAATCAGTCTAAATGTTGTTGGCCCTCTGCCAGGGGCAGAAAGGCAAGGGGAAATGAAACTTGAGCCGAAATTGTGGCCACAAATGCGGCTTAATCGCAGTTGCAGTTTGGCAGCTGCAATACCAGAAATGCGCCAGAGGCAACGTCATTGCCAAAAATATTTTGCCACCAAATAATGTTGCCGACTTTTCTCGTTAGTGTTATCCCACAACCCCCTCCCTCTCCTCCTCCTTCACCCCCCTCTGCTGTTGCTGCCACAAAATATTCCATAATGCAATGCTGCTTTTTGCATATTTTCCTTTTTGCTGCTTGTGATGATGGGCCATGATACAGGATGCCTGGAATCATAAAGGCCAGAAGGCAACTGTTCACAAAGTTTTCAGCTGCAAGAGTGAAAGAGAGGGAGAACAGAGACAGAGAGAGGGAGAGAGAGGAAGGGGAACTGTGCATAATTAGTGCCATTGCACTTTTTGGCGAGGCACAAATGCAAATGAGTCGAGTTCTGACATTTAAATGTGTATTTATGCGAGAGAGAGAGACAGAGACACACAGAGTGAGAGAGATAGAGTCCTGGCACAGAGCAAGCAATTATTGCAATCAATGACTATAAATAATATAAATTGGGCCGATACGAAAATCTGAAAGCACATTATACAGTTGCGGTCAAAGTCATTAGAAAATGCATCACAAATGCAATAAAGAGTACATTGATATTATTGATGTACATATTAGATATAAATTACTTAAATTTATAATTTAAACGGCAAGTGCAATCTATAAATTTAAAATTATTAATATGAGACTATTAGTTATAAATAATATACATTTATAATTTAAACGCTAAGTGCAATTCATAAATTTTAAAATTGATTGGAAAATAAATTAGAAACACAAAGAAAATGTTTTTTTGTTTTGTCTCTATTATAAACATACACAAACATATATAAATAATAAATATGATATGAATTTAAATTGCACTTCAATTTAAGAGTTAAAATGAAAATTTAAATGGAAAATTTAAATAGAAGAGTTTTGCTGAAAATTTTTTAAAAATATATTAGCAAAATAAGATTTTAATGGAATTATTAAAATGATATCATTTATTAGTTAAAATATTATTTCTTAGTATTATTTTTAAATATTTGTTGATGTTAAATAAATAAATCAAAATTATCAAATATTATACAACATACATATTCAAATGAAAATATTTACTGTCACAGACTTGCAGCAATCTGCATAAATAATTTCAGAATGAATGCTGGCAATATTTCATTTATAACATAAAAAGAGTGTCTCAGGGAAATTATGTCGAGTGTTAAATTTATTTATATATGTTGTCTAGCTAAAAAACCATAGCTTGGAAAATTTATGCACATTTGGAGAGACATATGTTGTAGTCAGATTAGGCAAATCTGCAGTCTCCAACCACATTGCACATACGACGTGTTGGCCGCATAAATTGTCTTAGACCATTACCATTACCACAAACTCTTATTTTCATTCACAAATGTATTGTGACTGTGGCGCCATCTGTTGTCGCCTTTTGCACTGACCTTAACCTCATACCAGAAGGAAAATAAAAGGAACTAAAAGACCAGCATCAAATTGAACACAGTAAGTAAACGAAAGTAACGAAACAAAAACATAAACATAAAATGAAATGAGCAACAGTTAACAGCTGTTGCAACAGCTGTTTACGCTCAGCGCCTGCGCAGCTAAGTGAGAGTTGAGAGAAAGGTGAGAGAAAGTTAAGAGAAATTAAGTGAGTTTAAGAGAAACACTTTGCAGACGCAAAGTAAAAAATGCGATGACTTTGCGTTTGTTGCTTTTGCTTTTGCTTTTTGTGGAAGCTAACAACGTTGTTAAATGTGGCAAGATGTGGCATCTGTTGGTGGCAAGTTACTTGCATAGTCACTGTGGCAACAGTAGCCGCCAAAAGCTGCTGCGAATCGCACACACATTTTGATTGCCTCTCGGCGCGTTTAGTTCGCATCGCATCGCGTCGTCATTCGCCATTCGACAATCGCCACTCGTTTGTTGGTCGTCGAAAATCCGGTTCCGTTTACGGCAATATCATGTGCATTTTTGGCATTGCGAAGTCAGTTGTATTTTGTATTTCGTGCACTGCGATTTGGCTCAAACGCTTAAGCGACTATTAATTATAATCTACTAAAATGTGTGCAACTTAAAATAATTACAAAAATATTTTAATAAGTTCTCAGAAAAGTGTAAAAATTACTCAAGTGTTTTTAATTAACTAAAAATTATTTCAAAAATATAAAAATAATTTCATCAAAATTATACATGTGTATAATTAAAAAAGTTTTCAAAATATAATTCAAATTATTAAAATATTTTCCTTCAACTACAAATTATTTCAATAACTTCTAAAATCAACAAAAAATTGTAAAACTGTTTTCATTTAACTAAAAATAATTTTATGAACATTATACAAGTGTTTTCCGTTGTTTCCGTTGACTTAAAAAAATTTAAAAAAAAATTATTAAAATATTTTCCTTCAACTACAAATTAATTCAAAACTATTTCAATAAATTCTAAAATCAAAAATAAATTCTAAAACTGTTTTAGCTCAACTAAAAATCCTTTAAATAAAAATAATTAAAGTGTTTTCTTTGACTTAAAGTTTCTACCAACTCAAAATTATTCAAAGAAAAAATTTTAAAAACTTCTTAAAGTGTTTGATTTAACTTATAATTATTTTTAAAATATTCTAATAAATGTAAAAAAGAATATATAGTTATGCGTTTCGGGACACGTTGAACAAGTGTTTTTTGTGCAATAAACATAAAACAATTTGTGCTTGGATTTTACACACACAGGGAAAACACAATCTCCAGTTGCAGTAAGTGTCACAAACATTTGAATTATTGTGGTCATATATTTTCTGTTTAGTGCTGCTGCGATATATGTATAAAGCATAAAAAACAGAGGGCAAAAGAAATGAGAATCTGATTCGCCAAATGAGAGCATTAAATAAGCGAGTTTAAATTCAACTTACTGCTACTTTATTGGCTTTGTCATATGCTCATTTGGCCTTAAATTATTTATGGATTTTTTAAGTTCAGATTCATAACTTGATATTGCTTTAAATGCTTTCTATATACGTCCTTTCTATTTTAATAATTTTAAATTTTATTTCAAAATTTTATGATCAAGCAATTCTTAACAGGTTGTGTCAAATTTTACGATTTTACTTTAATATTCACTTACAAATACATTAATTAATTTTTAACATATATTTTAAACTTTGTATTTCTCTCTAATATTCGTTGTTTATACTTTAAATATATTATTACTAAATACGTTACTTTAAAAAAAATCTACGCAATTCAATTTTCAGCAATTTATTCAAATTTTAATCTGTTATTGTCAATTGCGATTGCTTGTTCAATTGAACAATTCGATTGAATTGGTTTCGTTTTCATTTTCGTTTTCATTTGCCATTTTTATATTTCCCCTGCCTTAAAATTAATGAAGCGTTGTAAATGTTAAAGAATAATATTGACAAATGCTGCCATTTTTATGGCAGCGAATGATGCTATTAATATTAAGTGTAAATGAGCAGAAGTCAACGATTTTGGGAACCTACAAATAAACCAATGTTCCACTTATTACTTATATCCTTTGGCACAAACCTTCATGCTCATCCAAAGTGATTGCAATCTGAGGAATGAAGTGAATGCCCAACTGAAAATGACAATCCGTTGAATAAAACAATACAAACAATCTCAAAATGGCACTTGAAAAATAAAAAGGTTACGTGACGACACAAAAAACAGAAAAGAAAGTAAAAAGTAAATAGAGAATAGAGGAATCTTAGAAAATGAGAATGAATTGAAAAGATGAGTGCACTTTGCTGCTCTGCTATTTGTGAGTGGATTACAAAAGAAACTCAAGTGTGGAAAATGTGAAAAAAAGGTGGAAAAATCGAACGTAATAAAAGTTGTTGACTGATTGTTCCCTATATAACCGTGTCCGAGACTGGATTGTTTATTTTTGCCAGGGAATTGTTCACACATATGTGTCCCAGTTACGAGATGAAATGGGATTTTTCCTGCTGTTGTGTTAATTAAAATTCGTGTTGCTATTTAGCAAAAAGTTTGCCATCAATCAAGTTGCCCAGCCATGATGAACTTAATTAAAATCTAAGCCCCGGATGCGGATGCCATTTAATGACTAGAATCTATCAGTCTCCAGCCTCAATGTCAGTTGAATCGACAAAGTTTTACACTTCCAATTTTAATGCTCTGTCATGATGGGTTCATTTATGTCGAGCATCCCATGTTTTTACTATGACTACAAAACAACAGCAACTTTTAATCAAAAAACAGTTGAAACTTCTTCTTGGGGTTTTGTGGGTAAACAGCAAGTTGGCAAACTGTTTTTGGGCAACTTTCTTAGCCAAAAATCAAAATTACTACGAAACTAATTTCAACCATAAATTATAAATTATGATTTGCTGAAACAATCATAAAAACGCGTGTTGAGTGATTTGAACTAAGTTTAAGTAAACAAGCAATTTGCATAACGCTGCGTATACGTAATAAAGATAGAAATAAAAATCAAGTCAGCGTTGGAGTCAAAGTTGGATTGAATGGATTTACTTTGTGTTTCTGGTTTTTATTCCCGTTACTTAAAAAATAAGTAAAAGGGTATATTTTATTCGTTGAAATTTATGTAACTGGAAGAATGCACAGTTTTTAAGATATTAAATCTCAACAAGATCGAGCAAATTCCACGATAATAAGGACTGTTTTTAATTTTTAAACATTGTAAGTGGCTAAAAGTATGCAATAAAAATATTATATTCATATTTAAATATGTAATGGGTATCCTGTAGTCGGGAGCTGAACTATAGCCTTTCCCATTTGTTTTTTTTTTTTATGTTGGCTATGGTTTCATTCTTATTGAATTTCGCTTTTGCCAAGCTTTGCCCATTCCCTATCTGATATTTTTTTTGCACGCACAAATTTTTCCTTTGCTCCTATTATATTTTTCTTGTATTTATTTCGATGTTTGTCCGTGTGTACGCGTAATTTGAGCTGATGTACGATAAGCGAGGGGTGTTTGTGGGATAAAAAAAAAAACCTATCACGTGGCTGCGATTGTTTCATATTTTATTTGTGGCTGTGTTTTTTCTTTCTTGCGTTTGTTGCCACAGCAATTCCCGCGGGCCTCTTCTCTTCTACTTTTGGCCTAGTTCCCAGCAAAATGAAATGAAATGTTTGGCTTTTTTTATGGACGTACTTAGACGCAGATTTGTGTGTGGCGAATGATACGTCAGGCAGCAAGCAGCACGTAATGCCAATTATATTGAAATTACTTTAGGCAATGCAGCAAATTATTTATGAATTGGCCGCCAAGCAAATCCAAAAATATATTCTAGTCGACAGCTCACTAATAATACCGAAAAATTGCCAAAAAAAAAATAGATTCCAGGGAGCTTAATCATATTTTTATTTTATATTTACTAACATTTATATTTTAACTTTTACTTCTTGCTTTGTGATCGACTAAACAAACTAAACAAAATTTTGAAGCGTTTAATTTTTAATATATTTTTAATATTTTATATCATATATATTTTAATTTTTTTCTTCTTGGTTATCGACTAAAAACTGTTTATTTTAAAATAATTTTAAAAATATTTCAATAAGTTCTTAGAAAAGTATAATAATTAGTAAAATAGTTTCTATTAACTTAAAATTATTTGAAAAATGTCATTAAATTCGGTTCTTAAAACGGTTTTCGTTTAACTAAAAATGATTTTAACAAAAAACAAAATTCTAGAGAGTTTAATCATGTTTTTAATATTTATTATCATTTATATTTTAACTTTTATTTCAAGCTTTGTTTATGTTCCTAACAACTTTATGCTCAAGTTTAAGTTTTAATTTCTGATAAGAAACACAGCTTCCACAATAAATTATGCACTCTCTCCAACAAGTTGAACAACAAAGAATTTCATAAAAAAAACTTCCACTGCAACTGACACTTTTATAACACTTCTCTACTCCTCCTCCTTCAACTTCCTTTCCTCTTCCAATGACACTTTATAAAAACGCCTTAAGTATTTGCCCAGACACGGCATAAATATAAAAAATGTTATGCTTCAAAAAAAGAATGAAAAACTAACCCATGAAAAAGTTGGCTCGACTTTTGGGCCAACAATTTATTATACAAAATAAACTTGCTAAAATTGTCACAAAAATGTTTCGTGGCATTTTACAGCAAGAACAACAACAACAGCAATGGAAAATAGGGTCTGGCCTAGACGAGGGTGCTGAGCTTTTAGATACTCCCTGTCAACTTAAAGACCACTCGAAATACTTTAAATGCGATTCATATTTAAGAACAATTTTTAATTCACTTGGATATGAAACTTAGAATTGAAGCAAGCATTTTATCCAAACTTATTATTCATAGAACACCCCATTTGCTTTTGATTTAGAGGGTATGCAAATAGAGTTGCTAATAAAGATACTTAACAGATAATTGCAGAGTCAAATTTTAAAGGTTGGAGACGAATTATATTAAGAATAGTTAATAAGAAAAAAATAGCTTACAATAGTTAATTAAATAAATCAATTTTACAAAAGAAAAAAATTATTATTATTTTTTTGGATTGTTATTATATTTATCAAAGCACAGAATAAATATAAAAAAAAAAAAAAAAAAAAAAAAAATAAAAACCATAAAATTTCATATTTTTTTTTTTTTGATTTCAGATGCTTTATTTAATATATCTCTCCTTTTACTGATAAATTAAAGATTAAAGTTGCCTTTTGTATCCATAAATTAGCTAAGTTACCCACTGAATTTATATGCTTATTTTTTGTAGGGTATACAAAATCACAGTTGTAAGTGAAACAGACAGAATAAATTCCAAAGGAAATAGCAAAGTCAAAAGCAAAAGCCGACTGTCGCATAATTTATAAGCACTTAAAGGGTTAAGAGAGGGGGAGGAAAATAAAAAAGAGCAGGAAATGGTAGTAAGAAGAAGTACAGAAAGCAATGCAAAATTTCAGTTGCAAAAATTTACAAACATATTTCTTAGTAGCTGTTAAAAAAATGATTGCTTAAGAAGATTCCGCAGATGCCGTGAATTCTAAATAAAACATAGAGAAAGAGAGAGAGAATTTTGAAGGGCTGAACGTGACGAGTTGGCCAACTGCCGCTAATTGTTAAACGCTGTCAAAGTGAAATGTTGTTGGCAAAACATTCGCCAGACATTCGGCAACAGCAACTGGCAGTTAAAATTGTGGCCAATGTGGCATGTGTTGCATGAATTAAACAACAGACTGCAGCACGTCCAGGACGACGACGATGTGAAAAAGCATTACTAGCAAATTGTTTTTGGGGGGCAACTTTAACCCTCTAGTGCCCAAGACCGCCTTTAGGCGGGGTAAAAAAAAATCTTAGTTAAAACTTTAAAAATTAATATAATTATACCGCTCTACGATGAGATTTACTACGAATTTTCTATGTCTGAAAATTAGTGAATGCTCAAAATTCTTTTTTTGCCTGGGCACTAGAGGGTTAACACACATTTTTTGACAGTAACTGAAGTGGCCAAAGGGTAGCTTGGACTACGATAATGACAGAGAGTGTGATAGCAGCTGTCACTAAGGAGATGAACTCGTAATTGCAGGCAGCTTCGTTTTTATATGTTGCTTGGTTTTATACCCTTGCAGAGGGTATTACAATTTTGTGTAAGTGGTAAGACAGTGGTGTCCAAAATACCAAAAGCCTATCCCATGGGATAGGAGCTAATAATTCTGCCGGCGTCTCAGCCAAAGAGAGTGAGAATACGTGTGTTCTATAAATAGTACGTTCTTTGGCTTGTGCTCTCACGACGCGTATGTTCGGCTTCTTGTTCTCTCACGAAGCATCTGATCGGCTGATGCTTTTTGATGTCATTCGCTGATCTTTACGTTGCCATCTGTAATGGTTCTACAGCTCGTATATGCTTTTCAATTTTGGTTAAACTCCTTGTCCTGATTACCAAACGGTTAGAGCTAGAAGGCTGAGATTTTAAAACCGCATAGCTGAAACAAACTCATAGTGCAATAATGTATACTTAAATTTATACAGCAAAACAACGAGCTTAGTCATAATGTCACTTCATATTAAATCTTTTTATATTAAACTGTATTTTTGTATAAAAATATTTTTAAAATTTTAACAAAATAAAATACACTCTGTTTATTTTGGAGAAAATGTTTTCTAATCATTAATCATTTTTAAAAAACAATATCTACAGCTATACGCAAGGGTATTCTGTCTTCAAAAGAAGCTTTTCATTTTGGTTTAACGTGTCCTGGCTGTCAAAAAAAAATGGAGCTGGTCTTTTATAGTTATGTTTCGGTAATGAAATGCGGCACAGCTGAAACAACTGAACAACTGACACACTGAACGTGAAGCGACCTTTGGCTAACGGCTTTTAGATAACAAGCATTTCATAACCTGCCATTTTATGCGCTGACCCCTCACAGTGGGTGCCACAACACGTGCCACAGTTGAGGCACGAACATACAAGTGGATGGGGACAGTTTTGTAACGAGGCCTGTGACATGCACATTGTGAAATATGCAAGGCAAATTTCATTTAAATTACTCGCATTCGCATACATACACTCAAAAAAATCGGGCATAAATTTTAATTTTAATTGTAATTTTGTATTTAATTCCCAAGGCAATGCTCACTGAATATTTGAAAATTGTTCAAATTTTTAAGACAAACACTCTCTACCTAAGAACAGTTTTACTTTTAATTAAACTATTTTATTATCATGACTAATACAAATTTTAGACTAATGCAGTCAAAAAAACAATTTTAGGAAAATTGTTTATTGTAGATAATCAAATCAAAAACCAAAATATTACTTTAAGAAAACTTTTCCTTAATTTTTCCTCCTCAATTAATTTTACAGCAATTGAACACTTTAGAAAATATACAATAAAAATTGTTATTAGGCAAATATATAATAATATTTCCTATTTTGTTTTATAAAAAAATATAAAAAAATATCAAACTTTTTTTTTTGTTTTCTCAATAAATTTTCAAAAAGTTGTGCATTTTAATAAAACAAATCTTAAAAAAAAACATATTCTTATTTTCAGGGCAGCTTGAAATATATGTCGATTTTCTAAACTATAGAAATAACTTTTTCTGAGTATACTGAGTTGAAAGAGTGTAAACAAGAGAGCATTGGAGCATGTAATTGTCAGCACACACTCAAAATGAATGCGAAAGAAGTAGGAAAAACGAGTACTCGCATTTGTACTCACTCGTATTTCCCATTATTCATGTATGTATTATGTTGGCAATGGCAATTGGTACGATCAAATTGAATATGAGTAGGACTCAAAACGTAGTTGAATGAGTGAGTGTATGTTTGAATAAATGACTAGCACAGAGGCGATGATTTGATTCACAGGACTAAGGACTAAACAGTGTCCAAATGAGCACACAGATTGTTGGCAACATGTGCGTGTACAAAATAAAACTACAACAAAGCAGAGTAATTGTAGCTTTGGCTGCACTCATACAAAGTGCATTGAAGTGTGTAGAGAAAGATGGAGAAGGGGGGAGAGAGACAGGGAGAGGAGGGAGAAGTGGGTTTTTAATTTCGCTTTGGCTGGTGCGAGAAACGCATCGCCAATTGTCAGACACTTTGGCACAATTGGGTCATAAACTGGTTCAAGGATCCTTGCAGTCAGAGTAATTTGAACAGTTCGACTGCCTTTTTGTTTGAACCGACTATTCCCCTTCATCTCTCTTTTTCCTTCTTCCTCCTCACGCCCTCTTACTCTCTCTCTATTTTGTCTATCTCTGTCCCCTAGCAAACTTCAGCGAGACGCACATCGACTAATTTTCAGAGCTGGGTCTAATAAATATTTATTTTAATTTAGGTATAATTAAAAAAATTAATATTTTTTTACTTTGATGGAAAAAATAATACATACAATAACTTTCTTTTCATTTTTTAAAGTGCTTCGAAAAAAATAAATTTTTTGGTTTTATAATTTTTACTATTTTTGAAAATTAATTTTAGTTGTTAATATTTATTTTTTTTTTTTTTTATTTTTAAATTATATTAAATTAGATATAATATGGAATATTAAATCTAAAAGAGACATTCCAGATTTCAGGGAGTACTAGCAGCTAATTAGATTCTTTTTTTTTTGTTTATTTACCATATTTATATAGTTTTTCTGTTAAACATAATTATGTGATAAATTAAATCATGCACTACCAGCACTGTTTATATTGAGTCTCTAGGTCTGCCCACTACATATCAATTTCGGCCTAATTATGAGGTCATCGATATGGCTTCTAGTTTCCACACTTCCCCCTCCCGCTTTAATGCAACTGAGATTTGTCGAACCACTTAAATAATTAATTGTCATGATTGATTAGCCTGCGGACAGCAATTTTACTAATCGGCAACTTGTTTACTTTCAGTTCTCTGGCTCTAATCCGAAACTAACCCTAAGTAATCACATTTTAATTGACTTACTCTAGCGCATAATTAGAGCCAGAATTATTATTATAGCCAATGGCCAAGAAATGTTCACTGTTTTCTTTGGTAATTAAATCGCCCTCGAATTATGAAAGTTTGTCACGTTTTGGCCAGAAACAGGTTGAATAAATTCTACTTTATTTCATTAAGTTTTTTGCTTATTAAAATGTAAATTGCTTAGCTAAAGGGTATCTCTTATGCTTCCATATTTAATAATTCAGGTTTATTAATTTATGTTTTGTTTTATGAAATTTTCATTGCCTACTCCGAGGCGCGAATGAGTTTACTGGGACTTTTGAGGATTGTAATCGCGACCTCAACCTCTGTCAGCTCATATAGAAATACTCCGACTTGTAATTCAATTAGTTTGCTCCGTTGCTAATTAAAGCAAAGACTTTGGCGCAGCATGTGACACTGGACTTTCAGCAGGGATAGTTGTTTTTGTTTTTGTTCTTGTTTTGGTAATTTCTATGTTTCTGGGTAAAATAATTAAAACAAACATCCTGTAAGGACACCCGCAAGGCAAGGCAGGGCAAGACAAGAAGCTAAGTAGATTTCAAATTATGACATTAGTGCTGATGACATTTGGCATGGGACACACACACACACACACACACACTTACTTGGATGATATGTGAAGTGCTAATGTGGCTTTATGTCTGCTTGTCCAAATTACCAGTTGCTGGCCAAGTTAATTAAATAGAGTCGCCGCCGGTTGTTAAGACCAAGGCTGCAAACTAAACCTAAAGAAATATCTAGCGTTTCTTAAAATAAATGCAAAAATAAACCGATGATTAATAAAAATTAAAATACTTACAAAACATAAAATATAATTTTTTTTAGAATTATTTTGAAACTTCAAATTAATATTAAAAGAATTACAAGTCGTTTAAAATATTATAAACTTTATTTTATTAATTAGGAAATTTTTTCAAATAGAGTAAACAAATGTAAGAAAATCATTTACATCATTTTAAAACGTATTTGTAAATTATATTTTAATATTTTTCAATTATTTTAAAACAGTTTAAAAATTCTATAAAAATATTATAAATTTAAGCTACATTATGTAAAATTTAATTTTATTTGCAAACAAATTAGAGAAAAACGGCAAAGCAATTGAAAATTGTAAACAGAATTCATTTACATTAAATATAAGAAAAATTCAAACCAATATTTTTTAAAATTTCGGTGTTTGCAGCTTTGATAAAGACTAGTTTGTAAAGTAAACAGATATAAATAAATATCAATTTGTCAGAGTCTCAAGAGCAATAAATCTCAGCAATTGGATAAAACAAATAAACAAATCGCAGGCGTTGATTCCCTTAAATAAAAAGAAAATAATACAAAGAAAATCTGGAGAACAAAAGAAATACAAAGCAAAATGCAAATTGCAAGCACGAAGGACTCGACTGTCGTCCTGTGAAAAAGTAAATACACATCAATCTGTGCAAAGTGAGTATGACAAAGACCAAGGAGGAGAGAGAAAGAGGAGATAGAAAGAGGGAGGAGCATTAGGTATGCTGTCATAATAATAAGAGCCCACACTTATATAAGAACTGCCTATTTCTATTTTGTCAGAAACTTCCTGACAGCTCGGATAAGATGCCTGCGCGCCAATTGATTGAGGCTGACACAACAGATAAAAGATCAACAAACTACAAAAGTTGTCAGCTATATTTTAAAGGCATTGGCAAATACTGAGCACGTTCATGTCGACCATGGCCAAGGGATGTATAATAAATTAGCCATGGCCAACACGTAGGACGTCGCTTGGCCAGCAGCAGCGACTGTTTCACTTAGGCACCGAAATTCGAATTTCGAAATATTGTCAAGTGGTCAGAGAAAGTCTCATGCAAAATTAACATTCCACAGGCAGTAAATATACAAAGGAAACTCACAAATTTTAAGTAGGGGTTGGATTTTTGGGAATTCGTACGTCCCTCACTTGACCTTGTTTGGGGTATTCAGTCAAATGCGAAGGCTGCTCAGCATTTTACAGCCAACTTGGCACTTTTACACTCCCGTAAGGCAGCTTTTTAATTTTTTTTTTTTCGCTTTTTAGAGCTGCCATTTAGAAAAGGGGAAAACTGTGGCACTGAGGCACTGAGGGAAGCAGCCACTGGGGTTACTGCCCCTTACCATACAATGCAAACACAACACAACATTATTCATATTTGACAGGATCCCACGCGGCGTATGCATTATATTTACTTTCAAGCCCACCCAAATTCAACGCATTTTTCACGTGGGCAGAAATGAGTTTTTATTTTTCTTTCTTTTCATTTCAAGTTCTATCCGGTTTTTATGCCCATTAGCTGCAGAGTATTAAGGCTATATGGAATATATAAAAGAGTTTGAGTGACCGAATTTATGCACCTTCAATTGAAGAAATACCTCTATCTCAGTAACTATGAAAGCTAGACACTCCAAGTTCGGTGCACAGACGCGTCATTAGCTCCACAGATATTAAAATATATTTTTAGATTTGAAAACGCCCACTTCCTCTTTTGTAAACTGGTATAATATCCATAACATTCAAATGTCTTGTGAAAGAAAACACTTTTTTTTGCAAGTAAATATCATTTTAAATCGTTCCATATAATTTTTTTTTAAATTTAATTATTATTATAATAGTTATGGCTGATTTAATTTTTTTAACAAAGCGCGCGCCTTAAAGTATGCAGCATTTTTTTTGGACACTCCTAGAAATTTTTAGTATATATTTAAGTTGAGTAATGGGTATTTTATAGTCGGGTAATTGTCTAACAGGCTGTTACTTGCCTTCTCTCTATTTTTAAGTCACAAATATTGCAAGGAGCAGTTAATTCGCTTGAAAAAGCTGCCAGGCAATACGCTTGATCTTTCTGCTGACGTTGGCGTGATAATTTCAGCTGCGAGAAATACGCCTGAAGCACATTTTAAACGTATTTATATTGCATATCATCAAAGGCAGTCTCAGCCGAAAAATGACTGTCTAGTTATTTAAAATGAAAATAAATGGAATGAACTCATTTTCAGTTGCACAATCAATCAGGTTGACCCTTGGTTTTGCACACAAAAAACACAACTGCAACTCAATTTGCAAATACCAAAAATGCCCAAAAGGCAGCGACCTTTAAAGGAAAACCTAAAACAATTTGCATAAGTAAGCGTAAAAAACAAAAGAAGGACCCAGAAAAAGGAAACACATGTGTTGCCTTTGCCACAAAAATTAACAGACTCTTTCAAAATATCCACAAAATGTGTTAAAGTTTCTCCATTAAATATTTAAATATATAAGTCATAACATTTAAGTTGTTTGCTGCATATTTAAAGATTTTCATGGTCATATATTTTAATTTGAATAAATTAATAATTTTAATACAAAATTTACCGACTTCAACTCATAAATAACAATCATGGGCTCTAAGAATAGACGAAAATGAAGGTGTATCTCAGGTGTGTTGTTTATGCTGAAATACATATTTAATGCGAGTCTTTGCAGAAAAGTATATTTATATATTATTGAAAAGGCTTTAAAGCACTTTAACAGAGGTTAAATTATGGTTAATAACACTGAATGATTACAATGAACTTTGGATTTAACATATTCTTCTATATATTATAAAATTAAGTCGAGCATTAAAATTGTAAATAACAATATTTGTTGAAGTCAAAAGAATAGTAAATGGTTTAACTATTAAATCAACAATACTCTATAATGTTTTTAGTTAGGCAACAATAAGATAAATTATTTAAATTTTAATTGTTTAGCCTTTCAGTGTGAATTAAAATGTAATACATACTAATTTAAAGAGTATTTTGTTACTTTCTTTATTTAAATTGACAATTTTACTTAATTGACTTAAAATAAATAAATAAGTAAACAAATAAATAAAATTACTTAAATAATAAATCAAAATTTATGATTGACATCAACTGAATTTTAACCGTCGGCAGCTAAAGAAATTTTTCGAGAGTTAAGGGATTGTAGTAAAAATTGTAATTAGTGTCGTATACTAAAAACCTTTTTGAAGAATTTGGTCAATCTGAATTTCTATTTGCCAAGACACAAAACATATTTCCACATTTAATGTGTCTGTCTATTTTTGTACGCAAATCAAATAAACACAACATTGACCCAAGGCACATTCATCAGAATAGCAACAACTCGTGTGGGACTTAGAAAATTGCAATGGAGAATCACACACAGAAATCACAGTAAACACAGCAGGAGCTTAGGACACAGAATGGACAAGGGGAAGGGGAATGGGGAAGGATATCAAGCAGCAGGGAATCTGAAACTGAAGATGGAACTCGTGTCCTGACTGGTATTCTGACTGTCTTTGCTGCTGGTATTTTTGTTACTGTTGACTCATTCATATCCATTGTGGGTAAATGCAATCAAATTACTTTGATGTTTTCCATTAATGTCGTTTACTATAAGGCTGAGAGCGATGATAACTATGATAACTGTGATAGAGATGATGATTCTACGCATAGACCAAACTTTGTGTGTCTCATTTCACTCTCTCTTTCCCTTTCACTCTCTCTTCTGGTTTCTCTCTTTATCCTCTTTGCTAAAAATCACAATACCATGTCCTGCGAGGCATTTTTATTGGCCGTCTCCAAGGATTCCAAAAATGCAAAGCACTCGAAGCGCTCCACAAGTAATTCATTTGAATTATTATCCATTGAACAATTGTTGCTTCAGCCACGCCCCTTGAAGCCCCCGCCCCAAGAATTGTTCTTAATGCACCCAAGGCAAAAATCCATATTGAATATAAATACAGTCATCTTAAATTAAATCAAGTGATTTGACTCAAATATATTTAAATTTTAAACGCATAATAAAAATATTTATAACGATTACTTATTTTATATTATTTTTTTATTAAAAATTCTCATTTAAAAAAAATACTACGATTTAAATAAAATATTTTTAAATGTCAAATATACAATAAATATATTTAAATTCATTATTTATTTTAAATAAGTTAAAATGTTTCTTAACTTAAAAACAATTCTTAAAATTTCAAACATATATTAAATATATTTAATATTACAATTTATTTTTAATTTTTATGTTTTATAAATTTAGTTAATATCCAAAATTTTAACATTTAAATACTTTAAGAAAATTTTTCTTTGGGTGTATTTAGTACAAACAGCTCGAAATTTTCTTTCAAATTCAGAAGTCCATTTTGTTTCTTCGCCACGAATAAATTTTTTTAAATATTTAAAAAAAAAAGGACATTAAATATTCGATGCTAATACAATTTAAATAAACAGCGCATTGTTGCATTCACACAATAATAATATTTACACTGGGCAAAGTGTCATTTCCGTTTTGATGTCACGACATTTCCCGTCACCATTATCTGCTTTCACTTTCCGCTCATTTTCATTGTTTGCATTTGGGGAAAATGCATTTCCTTGGCATTTGCAAAGCAAAAAGCAATCGTTCTTCTGAGAAACGGCATTCAAATCTCATCGTTTTGTTTATTTTTATTATGCAAGCGACTGCGGAAAGTTTGTATAGAGCTACGGATTCTGGTGAATAAATGAAATTGTTTTTGATCCAAAACAAAGTTTTCACATGAACGCACTTAAAATTAATAAAAATCATGTTAAAAAATCTCTTTCTCTCACTCTTGAGTTGTTTTCGTCAAGTTAAAAGTATTTTTGGCCAGTTCTTTAAGCCTCTTAAGTGTTTCAGTCAACTTTTGCTTTATTCATTTTACTAGTAAACTTTAAGCTTTTAATCTTAAATTCTGACCTGAAATAGTTTTTCTTTACAATTTTTAATTTATTGACGAAATTTTACTTAGCTTCATTACATCCATAAATCTTTTATTTTAATTTCTGATACTCTGTAATTAGAAAAATTATTTAAATTCTCATAATATTCAATAATAAAATTTTATAATCACAATGACTTCCCATTTAAATAATTGGAATATCTTAATATATTATTATATTTTATTATATATTGGTTATTTCTTGGAAAGAATACCCTGTAAATGTGTTTGCTTCTATTTAATAGGTATTTTTCTTTCTCATCTAATATTTTGATTTACCTTCCTTCAGTGACCTCTGACTTTAATTACTATGTTATAACAAGTCCTCAGCTTGGTCAATGGCCATTTGCATGATTTTTCTTTTTTCTTTCTTTCCTTTTTGTATTTGCTTTTCATTTTCACACCTTTGACCTTCGTCCTTACTTTGCGAGTAGTTTTCAATGGGGGCCTCAGGCCAAGTCAAGAGCGCGTTCACTTAATGATAGACTGCCAGCTCACTTGACCAACTAGGGCGACAAATTGTTAGCCTGGCCAAAAGCACTTGACTTGTAGGGGAGGGGAAAAGGGGTCGTCAGACACTTAAGGCGTGTGAAAATCAAGTTCAGGTGCAATGTCAGACAAACAAATTGATTCATTTATAGTACACAAATAAAATGACAGCATACATGGCGTATGCGTGATATGTCATTAAATGGCAGCTTATTTGCTTGTTTAATAACTGTATCATGAAACAATACACGGATCAATTACCAAAACAAATACCAGCTGTTATAAACAGGCAGAAACATATTAAGACTAATTGATTGCTTATAGGGTAATTGATTATGGTTCAGAAATGGGAGAGATACTCAAATTAAATAATTAGAAAATTTGTATGAAAAAATATACTTTACTTAACAAAAAAACGATACTTAAAGTAAAAACATTAAAACAATGGTGTTTAATAAATTTTTATAACTTAAAATGAAAATAAATATATAATAAATAAAAACAAATCTGAAAATATATATACTACAATATAATAAATAAAATTATATAATTTAGTAATACTTTTCATAAAAATTAGTATATTAAATATATTTAAACTTTATAAAGGAATTCTTGTAATTTAGTAAAATTAAAAATAAAAATAATTTTATTATATAAAATTATAAAACTACAAAATTAAAATAAATTTTAAAGATGATATAAATTTATATACCACAATATAATAAATTAAATTAAATATATTTAAACTTTATGTAGGAATTCTCGTAATTTAACAAATATAAATTAATTTAAAATTTATCACACGTATGTAAAGTTTGTCTGCAGCTTTAAGCCATGACTAAAGTTGACGGCAAAGTTGCTATCTCTGTCACACACATAGTTGGTCTCTTTCTCACTCAATTAAGTGCATCTTTGTTTTGCCAATGCCTTCGCAGAGTGCATTCTAAATCTCAGGGCGTGTTGTGAGAGAAAGATTTCCTAGAAAGTTGTGGACTTTCACTTAGACAATTTTCCAAGACATTTGCACGCCCGTCACATGTGCAACTTTTACCATAGATGCTGTTGCAAATTGATGTCATTCAGTTGGCCAACTGGCAACCAGTTAACAGGTCTCTGACTGCAACATCAGAACGTTTCAATTTACGCTCAAATGTACACTAGTCGAAAAAGAAACATATGGCGAACAGTCAAATTTTGTTTTTATGGGAAAATTAATTAATAAATTATTATGAGTATTGTAAAATAGATATTTTTTTAAATTGCAAAATGTAAGCTAAATTTAATTTAAGTTATATTTTTTATATTTTAATTTTTTTTTTATATTTTTTATATTTTTTTTTTTTTTTTTATATTTTTTTATATTTTTTTTTTTATAAAAAAAATATTTTAATTTAATTTTTTCCAATTATATTTTTTATTAAAATTTTTAAATTTTAAAATCCCGTATTAATAAATTAATTAAATATTATGGGTATTGTTAGCTCGTTTTATTTTAAGTATTAAATTTAAATATTTTGATCTATTAAATAATATTTAATATAATTACCTTTATTAAATTTTCGTGAAAACAATTAAACTTAAATCATTGAGTTTAAGTTAAGTTTTGGAAATATCAGATTATTTTTTTCTGTGAAAACAGAAGCAGATTCGGTTTGAAAATTCAAGCTCCATTTATCCTGCGCTCTCTCTGTCTCTCGCTCTCTGACTCTCCTTCTCTCTCTACATATACATAGTGCATTGATGAGTGCTGCAAATTATATGAACTCATGTGTAATTTCATTGATAACTCGAGTTGTTGTTACAATTTTAGTTGCCATGCTTGGACCAGCACACAATTAGTTTCATTATATGTTGAGACTCAGAGTTGGCATAGATGGACATATTTATATAGCATATAGAATAAATCAGACACACACTCACATTCTATGCATCAAATTATAAACAATTCTATGCAATTATTTCCATGTTGAAGTTCTCTCTTATCAATGTTCTCAATTTTTAGTCGGATGTAACATATCAGATTGCAGTGCAGCAAAAGTTTGTTTTTGTTTTGTAAATTCAAACCAAATATATATTCTTTTTGTCTCTCACATCCTTAAGCAATTTTCTTGTACAATATTTAAATGCCAAAGGAGTTTGCGTTTCGTTTTTTGTCTTTGTCTTTGCCTGTTTTCTTTCAGTTATTTTTTGTCAAATGTCTGCCCGCATTGCCGGAGACAACATGACGTATGCGTGACAAGCACAGGAAAAACATTGAATAAGTATGAATACACCCACACAAAAAGAAAAACCCACACACACACAGAGGTATAAGATAGACTGCAATATATATAAAAATTTACATGGCTTAAATATACTTTACATATATCTCATATCAGTGTTTGTCTTTTTCTTAAGAAATCCAGTTCGTTTTCAGCATAAAAGTAATTTCAAATGAGACACGCCTACGGCAACATCATCAGCAACAAGGACATTCACATTTGCTGGGTGACATTTGAGTTATTGGCAGTGTCAATTACCAAGGCCACAATATGCAGAATACTTATCCACATACCAGCGACACCTGTGCGTATGAGCAATTTGATTAAAATCAGATCAAATCAAATTAATATTAAGCTGGCACTCATTAATGCGACTTTGCCAATTCAGCATGACAGGCAATAAATTACCTAAGTGCTACTAATTAAGCCAATCGTTATTTAAAACTTTTTATAATACATCGACAAGCATTGACAAAATTTCAATTTTTTAAGTGAACAAAATAATGAAGTTGAATTTATTTTGGGAGTCTAATAATGAATTAAAAGTCATTGATTGACAACAAATTTATGGGAGTTAGAAGTTTTGGAAAAAACTGTTGGTTGAAAAATCGACAATCATGAAAAAAATGGAAATTAAAAAAAAAACAACATCTAAATAGTATATTAATTTTGGAGTTAAATCATAATTAAATAGTCATTTTGCGCCTAAATCGATTAAGCTTTAGGAAAATTGTGAGATAATCGAAAATAATGTGATAATAATCGAAAAAGTGTAATGTTTTTAAATGAACAAAATTTCAGACCAGAGTTAATTTTGAAGTTAAATACCAATAAAAAAGAGACATTGCTTGAAAATAGCGGTTAAACTTTGACAAAGTCATAAGAAATTGAATTTTCGAAAAAAAAAAATTCTAATCCATTACACCGTCACACACACAAACTAGACTTATGTAGTGTAGTGTATTGACTATGCAACAGTTAAAATTGATCGCAATCTCTTCTTATGCGACTTATTGAAAAGGCAACCAGCTGAGAATTTAATAACTTATTTCGCTTCTCTGCATTGAGTAAAGGATATGGCAAGGGTAAAGGGAAAGGGAATGACACAAAGGGGGGAATAACACAAAGAGGGAGAAACTGTCATCAGGTTTGTGCAGCGGACAGCAAACGGAAATTTGTTAGGGCGTTAGCTGACAGTCGGGGGAAAGTCTAGCAAAAATATTTACGAAATGTTACAAAAGTACGAGTCTTATTTTGGTATTTTTATTTGTATTTGTCGTATTTATGTTCAAACACTGAAAAAAATTCATTTCAAAAGTTAAGCTTGAAATTTTTCGCATTTAGGTTTTCGCTCATCGGTTACGCAAAATTTTTGTACATGGGATACGTAAAGGTTACCGGTTTTTAATTTTGTATGTATCAAATATTCAATAATCTAACAAAATAAAATATTTTTCTTCAGTTCAACATATAAATTAAATTAGTTCAGAAGTAAACGACCAAACCGAAATTAACCGTTATGCATGAATCGGTTTCTTAACGGTTATTTTGGTAGGAATAATTTCTTTGTTTCGGTTACGGTTTCAGTTACGGTTACTAATTTCAATCGGTTAGTACCGGTTATGGTTACCGTTTTAATCCCTGCTTAAAACATTTAATTTAACAAACAAAATGTTTATAAAGCCAGATAATCATAATATTTGCCGAGAAGTAATTAAAAAATGGTTTAAGAAAATTCGGATTTATGGAACTTTTGACACTGCGTTGGATTAATTTTATTATGATTTTTTTTCAGTGTACAGTGTATACACAAGTTTCGTGTCGTATCTATGTTATGTTTATGTACATATGTACGTTGTGTACAAAGTCATGGCCAATGGCTAGCTTTGTGTGCGTGTGTGTGTGTGTGTGTCACAATCTGTCAACACAAGTTGCCAACTCATCGTCAACTCTTGGCCACTTTCATTTCTAGCCATAAAACATGACAAATGCGACAAGTAAAGCGCTTAGTAGCTGCGTTTAAGTCAAAAGTGCTGAGAATCAAGCAATTAGAATTGTGTGTTCGTCGAAAGGGGAAAACAGTGGGAAAGGGGGGGAAGGAGAGAAGAGGGAAATGGGAAAATGGGGTGGGGAATCTCATATGCATTATGCATGCAATTTTAAGTGTTTAGCTGCCAACATTTAACCCCGTTGTCCCAAATGTTTTGCTCTTGCCCCATTTGTTGTTGTTGTTGCCCTTGGGGCACGTTAGCAGCAACTGTTGTTATCGCAGTTGTTGTCATTGTTGTTGTTGCTGTTAACGCGCGACATCATTTGTGACAGTGAAAGGAATAAAGAGGGAGAGAGAGGCGGAGAGAGAGAGAGAGAGAGGGAGTGTTGCCTGGGAACGCGACAGTTGCCCAACAAAGTCGCATAACTAATGAGAATCTCCTCAGGATGCGCTGCCTGATAATAATGATGATTATAATGATAGTGGTAATGATGATAATAATACAAGTTAATTGCAGACAGTTTAATATATTAAGCGAAGTCTTTTAAGGGCAAAAACACAATTTAAAATTTTTATCATACTTATTTTTTTAGCTGCAAACTAAAAGATGTCGCAAATATTGTTATTTAATTACACACTTTGTTCAAATTATTTATGAATTAATAAAGAAATCTTATCAATAAAGGTATTTTTGTATTAATTTTCTATTCACTTGTATTTGTTATATTAAAATTATATTTTATTTGTTTTGAAATATAAATATATATATTTTTTAATTTGACAATTTTTACTTAGTTTAACCATATTATATTATTTATAATTTTAAGTTATTATAATTGTTAATTATTATTAATTTTTGATTAATCTTTATTAAATTTTGTTAATTTTAATTAATTATTATTATTAATTATTTAATATTATTTATTACATTTTATTTAATATTATGATATCATATTATTAAATATTTGGTTTGAAATGATAAAATGACTATAATTTCTATTTTATTTTTGCATCACTGCACGTATACTGGGCATCTGATAGTCGAGCAGCTGAACTGCAGCATTTTAGCTTGTTTTCTACTTTGGTCCCGTTTTAAAGTTGGCCACGTTCAGTTCTGCGTCAATGCATAAATCAAATGTCGATGCCAAGCTAATGCAGTGACAGATAGAGGCAGCAACACATGAAGAGAGAGAGGAGAAGAAAGAGAGAGAGAGAGAGAGAGACAGAGAAAAAGAGAGACCGAACGAAAAAGCGTGATAGGCTCAAAGGACACCCACAAGGTCCTTCAATTTGACTTGTCGGTCATTTTTCTTTGTTCGCCGCATGTCGAATGGATTCGCTTTTGTTCTCCGGCCTTTCTGGCTCTTTCACTCTAGAAGCCCGCTTAAATGCGAAATGCAAGCACAAACACAACAACAACAGCAGCTGACCACGCACACACACACACACACACACACACACACACACACACACACACACACACATGAACTCAGATGTTCATCAGGCTCATCAGCTGCCATTAGTTTGGCAAGGGTAACAGTTTCTGGCATTGGCATTGATTCTTGTTACTTGAAAGACAATGCGCCTGCTTTCGATTTCCGATTTACCTCTGCACTATGGGAAATTCGCACCTTTTTTCATGCAATTATTGAAATAAAATGTTTACACAAACTAACAATATTTATTTGAATTATTGAATTGAATTAAAACAATAAAGTTAATTCTAAAAAAAAAGAGAGAGATAATATCGAAGAATTCCCCACTGTGCTCTTAGTTTGTGTTATTAAAACGCTTTTCATACACTGAATTAAATTCTTGTTGTTGCTCTCTCGCAATGAGTAATTGATTGCATTGATGTCCTTTGTCATATATGTCCTTTTTGTCTGTCACCCTGATGTTGACCAATGTGTTCGACATTCTCTGCCTGCGGTATGTCGAATAAAATCAGTTCCATACAAATGCTATTTAATTTGATTTCTTTTATTGTTAGAACTAGTGGACTAGGCTGCAGACGGGCGAACACGTTTGTGTGAGACCCTGTACTTATTAAATTAAGTAAAATCTGCAAATAGTAAAAAAGGCAAAATCTAAAACCATAGCTTAAAAATTGGTGTTTGAATTTGTTTTTCCTCGAGGATATTGAGCTTTATGTAAAAAAAATTTTCTGCTGTATACTTTAACTGTTTTCGACTCTTAATTGGTTTTATTTTAATTACTATTCTTTCTTTGTTTTTGCATTTCTTCCAAAAATATTTGGAATTCTTTTTCATCGAATTACAGAGTCTAAAAAGTGTAGCCTACTTTTGTGCGCTTGCAAATATGGCGACAGCAGCAGATTTGCCTCTTCATTAATCAATTCATTTATTACAACATTACACACACACACACACACATATTCGTATTTGTAATTAAAGCCAAATTAATACACAATCATCGGATTACAGAGTTGTGCGATTTTGTTACTTATAATGCGTGTAAACCTCACAATAACGATTCCATTGTGATGAAATTTAATTAGAAAAACTCATAAAATGTCTTATATATATTAGAGCAAATTAATAATGTTCATTAAGTTGTGTATAAACAAAACGTCAAACCCGCAAATAAATGTAGCATTAAATTCGGCAGGTACATGATAAAGTTTTGACTATAAAATAGCGATAACAATAAATATAAACTGTGCAAAGTATGTAATTAAACTACCGTTAACTTTAACGGCAGAGCACACCAATTTTATCAAAATAAAAATAATCAAGTTTATAGTTATTTGTATATTAAAAACGCAAAAAATGTTAAAAAGTAACTCCAACAACTTTTAAATCGAATGCTGCCAAAAATAAAACAAACTTTCATTTTTTCACGAGTAAATGAAATTTAAATGTCACCTAACACTAAAATATTTACATATATCATAGAATTTTAAATACAGTAAATTAAACCATAGCTACATAGCTGTAAAAATTTGATGATTAAATGATGATAAAGGTTATTTCCGCTATATCAACAAATGCTCCAAAATATTAAATTTAATTGGCAATTAGCCCAATTAAATTAACTTTTATGGCAGAGCTTACATAATTAAAAAATGATTAAAACTAAACATTTTGGTAGTCGAAATTTGCATATTGAAAATGTTAGCACGAAATTTGAACAAAATTTTATCTGAACTTGAGGCTGGCAAATTTAAATAAAGTGGGTGTATGTTTATATAGTATGTATGTATGTAAGTGTGTGTGTTCGTGTGAGTTTTGTTGCAATTGCGATTAGACGCGCCATGAAACGTGTTAATTGCACCAGAAGCCTTAGCCTTAATTTAAACCCGTTTAGAACTATACTCCTCTTAAATCTCGCTCTCTACCAAGTGCAGCTGTCTCGCAAATGCAATTAAAATCTCTCTAGGATCAGGAAACAGTAGCAAAAGACATGACAGATAACAAATGGGGCACGTTAGCAAAGCTTCTGACCAGAAACAGGAACAGAAGCAGAAGATAAGAAGGTTCAAAGTGATGAATGCGATGGTTGCACAAAATGCATTTATGTTCGTGAGCTGCGTACAAATTTAATTTAACACCAGCACATCTACAAAATATGTATAGTTCTATATATATTAGAGGTATCTCTCTCCAAGCTAAATCTTTACTAATGTATGCTGAGGTCAGCTGCAAAATTCCATTTAGATGAGCAAAGCTGGCCAAAGAAATTGAGAGGCAGCTGCCTCTGAGAGAATCCTTTTTTCACTAGAAAAATAAATATTTAATTACAAATAAATAGCAAATACGATATCCAACAAATGTGCATTTTAAATAATAGATGAAGATGTAAAATAAGAAAATTGTAGATAGATTTTATTGGTTGGAAAAGTGAAAAGTTTGCAAAGTTTGTTAACACACCAACAAATGACAACTAAAATTTTCAACATATAATACAAATTTATTTTAATTAATAAAAAAAAAAAAACAAATAAAAACGTAGATAATTTTTTCAGTAGAAAAAAATAAAAATGGATTTAAATTTAAAACTGTGCTGTCAATAAAAATACACATAATTACCAACAAATGGCCAGTAAAATTATCAACAAATGTGCATACTAAATAATAATAAAAAAATGTTCTTTATGAAAAACGAAGAAAATCGTAGATAATCGTACATAATATTTGTTGTTAAAAAAAATAAATTAGTTTAAAAAGAATTAAATAAGTGCCATCTGCACAAATGAAAAAAAATGTAAAAAAAAAACAATGAACGAATGAAGTCTGCGTTAGGAATTATTTAATTACCAACAAAGGACAAATAAAATTTCCAACAAATATGCATTTTAAATAATAGAAAATATTTAAAAATAAAAAACAAAGATAATCATTGATATATTTTAAAGTGACAACTATAAATGGTTTTTAAATGGTCGAGACTGTGGCTGAGACTGACGCAGGAATTAATTAAGAGCACACGCGTCGTATGCGCAACGTAATGCAATTGTTATAAATAATAAAGCATTTTCACTCGCTTTACTATTTTCCCGTACTTCTGTTCTAACTCTTCTTCTCCTCTATTATTCTATTTGCAGTACTTGGCATACATTTTCACAATATTTAATTATTAATGCGTCTGCTGGAAGCGCTGCGGCTGCGGCTGCTGGCCTTGGAACTGACTGATTGAGTGACTGACTGATTGAGTGATTGACTGACTGACTGACTGACTGACTGTACTGATTGTCAACAACAACAATAACAACAACAATGGCCAGTGGCAATAATGAAACAACACCGCTTTACTGCGGCAGCGGCATGGATAATTTTCATACGAGGTAAGTTGGCAATGTCAATGTCAGTGTCATCATTAGTAGGGGCATTCCCCAAGGACAGACAACAGAACCACAACCACAACATCAACAACAATAACATCGACAATAAACAACAGTCACTGTCTCTGTCTCTCTTCTAGTATTAGCTTTAATTTCGTGTATGACATCAAAAATCGATTAATGTATTTGCCACATTTTTCGGTGCTTTCTTCCACATCTCGAAAGTGATTGACATCTTTCCCCAATTGTCGTTTAAGCTCAATTCTCCAAGGCCAATTGATTGTTCAAGTAATTCCAAGCCACACATATTTATATGTGTGTGTATATCCAATGAATACTGAAGCAACAATAAATATTTATTTATTGTTCTTGCACTTAAAATGAAAAGCAAATCAAGAAAACAAACAACGACACCAAATGAGAAGTTAGAAAAGCTGTGTGATTTATCAAGATTTTTAGCTGCATACCAAGACATAATTTAAATTGGAAATTTTAAGCTTTTTGCAAGATTGGATATTGCGAGTATTTATGTCAATAATTAAAAAAAATATAGAATAATTTATTGAAGAAGATAAGAGAAAATTAGAAACATAAATATAAATTTGGCATCCACAGAGAAGTGCATAATTTAAACTAAAATATTTATGCATTTTGTGGAATAAGGAAATTATAGAATTTGGTTTTTTTTTCATTACTTTTTATTCAAATAAAAATAAAAATTATTAATTATAAAATACTTATTATTATTATTAAAATGAACTATTATTTTAAAATTAATTTTTATTTACAAATGTTTTAAATAAATGTATTATGATATAAATATAAATTATTATTTTCACGTTAATAATATTCGTAATAATTTTGTTACCTGAAAAAAGAATAGTTAAAATCGGCAGATGTCTAAGACCACTTGTTTGGCAATCACATAAAAATTGCGTTTATTATGACGCATTAAAAAACTATAAAAAGACTTTATTAGCCATATAAATTTGTCTGGAATATTGTATTAAGTATTAAGTATTTTGCATTTGCTTTGCATTTGCATATTGAACGCAGTCTGATCCTAGGGATATGTTGAAGCCAACGTTGCAACAGATATTCGATAACAATTTGGATTTGGATTTGAATTTAAGAGTCTCAGCATACATGACTGGCAATAAAAACAGTCTGTACAGTGTACACTAAGCAAACAGAAAGAGAGAGAGAGAGAGAGAGAGAGAGAGAGTAGAAGCAGGAAGCTTCATGCAATGCCAATAAAGACTGTAAGCCTGCAGCATTTGCCTACATACTACAACAGGGCAAACAAATAAAAAAATAAAAACAACAACAATAACAAACAATTTTATGGCCCTTTGTTTAGTTTTGTAGCATTCCAAAATTTTTCGAGTCGAGTTTTTATTGCCAACTTTTCTAAGGCGAAAAAAAACTTTGCGCTGCCGCTAAAACCAGCTTTCATTTTGGCTTTGGCTTCAGCTTTGGCCTCAAGCTGTCATTTTTTGTGTGTGTATATGTGGGTGTGTGTGTGTTCCTGTTGCTCGTTTATTGTGCAGTAAATTAGACTCTGGACCAAAATGAATGTGAGCAGCAGCAAGTCTTGCAGCCAGCGGCATTTTTAAAGCTGTCACGCCAGCTTTTAAATACGATAATAATAGAGATGGCAGTGCATTTGACGACATCGATATTGTATAAGCAACATGTTGTGAGAAAATTAGCCTTTTAGGTCTTACCGTTTGGTTTCCAGAAAATTATATTTGATTTAAAATGATTTTAACTCTTTCTGGGAGTATTAAGAAATATTTCACAATATCAGATTTAAATTTATATTTTAAAATGTATTACTATAAAACTGATTACAATTCAATGTGAAATGTAATATTTTACAATTTAATAAAAAATATTAGATTCAATTTATTGAAAAATTCGATAATATAAAAAATTTATTAATATTTAACAGTATAAAAGCTAATGGTCTAGGAATAAAAATAAAATATTTTGCAATAAAATATTTAATTTACAGTTAAAAATTTATTAATATCAAACCGATTAAAATTCTACATTTTAAAATTAAGAAAATGAATTAAATTTATTAACTTGTATTTTATAATATCAGACTCAATTTATATTTTTAAACTGACTTAGTACTAAACATATTCAAATTCAATGCGTTATTTGGTACATTATTTTCAATCTCAAAAGAGATGCAATACTTTTGTTTTGACATTACCCATCCCTAATTGCCAGCTTCACTTGCCACAGATATGTGTGTGCAACTCGTACAGCATGTGGCAGTGACAGTGGCAGCATATTATTCCATAAAATTCCCATTTTACTACCCATTGCAAGCGCACTTGAGAGTTGCACAAAACTTGAAATGTTCACTGTAAATTTTCAGCTGGAATTCATATGCTTGCCATGTTATAAGTAATTATAATTCTTAAAGCAATATTTCTCTTTTTTTTTGTTCATTATCTGTATCTGTTTCTAGGAAAACTGATTTTGTTGATTTTTTTCGTTTGCTTTCGTCGAAAATATGTATTCTCTGAACTACCCCTCAGTTGTTGTGTTGTGATAATGAACTGAATGTTTATACACACGCCCCAGCAGAGTCCTTTTATTTTTGGGAAAGATGGGGAGAAGGGCAGCTGTAAAAGCAAACATGCCCCTTGTGGGGAATCATAAACTTTAAGATTTGTTTAACCCACAACAACTATGGTACATGAATGACAACAACAAGTTTGAACTAGGCCCAGGAGAAGCAATTGCTTTATTTTTTTCTAAGAAAGGGTATAAAAAATGTAATGAATATTCCATAGAATATCTTTTTAAATACAACACATGTATCGCTATGAATATGGGCTGCATTGCATGTATCATGGAATAGACAGATATTAATCTATTAAATTTAAAAATATTACATAATTTTTTAATTTACTCAAAAATAATTGCAGCAAAAATAAAGAAACATGTTCAACAAGCAAAACTTTTTGTTAAAGAAATAACAAACACATAAAAAATATATTTAGAAGAAAATATATTTGTATATTAGATATTAGTATTTTTAGTATTATTTTATTCTTGCTAATTAACGTTAATTTTTATAAGCTATAGTCCTAAATCGTAACACGATCGGACAAAGTAAGTGCCTAAATGTATGCAATAAAAAATGTTTTGTATAAATTTAAATAAGTAACGAGTATTCTACAGACTAAAGCCTTTCCCGCTGTTTTTTTAAATTTCTTACATAATATATTTACTATTTGGATCTGATTGGGTTGTTTTGAGTTTTCCCCAATCTCTGCAAAATCTATTCAATCAATTAATATTCTTATTGAACATCTCCAGAATTGACAACTTTCTTTAAACTTTTCAGTTTAATAAAAATATAACCTTGAATATCTTATAGTTCTTTTTTACTTATTCCTAATTCCTCAGCTGTCAACTTTTCACATTCTCGAGGGCAAAACACATCTGATGATGTTGTTGTTGTCGTTGTCGCCTTCTCTGTCTACCTTTTGCCATTCATCAAGTTGGATTATCAAGGGCAATAAATTAAACTAAGCAAGGCTTTCGCGGATAGACAAGGATCTCCCACGCACAGGATCCAAGGAATGCATTCAATTTGATGAATGGACCTGTAAAATGCGCTCGCGAAAAAAGGTGTTTTCCCAAAAGAACCTCGGGGGGCAGCGGAAAGTTGTTACACTGTCCAAACAATGACAAAAGTCGCTTAAAATTCGCACTCAATTTTTCGGGGTCCTTGGCACTCGAAACTAGTTAAAAGGTATTACAAAAAGTGCCATTGTGACAAGCTGTCCGTCAAAATTGAAAGCGGTTTTTTTATTGTCGCTCTCCAGACGTGCATGTAGCAATAATTTGTTATTTTCATTTTTTATGCCACTTCACTTTATTTTTATTATTGCGTTTTCAGTCTCGACCAATACCAAGAAAAGAAGAGAAATATGTCGCCATCATTTTTATTATTATACATGTTAATTGCTTGTTTTGTGCGTGGCTTCAGCCATACACGGCGTATACGTAACGTAATATGAAGCATACGTCGCGTTGCCAAGGCATTTAAAAAGGGTTGCACTTGACTGACTGTCTGCAGATTCTTTCTACATCTACCTATCTGTCTGTCTGTCCTGTTTGCTGACACATTGTCATTACAATATTTTTTCGTGTATGTGCTTCTCGGTTGAGTGGCTTTTTCTCGACTTTTTCTCTAACTGAGTTTCACGTTCGTCTGTCTGTCTGGGTCGTGACAGCGTCGAGCGTCGAGCGTCGCCTTGACGCTGTCTCTGGCAATTTAGCACGTCTTTGACATACACCAAAAAGTAAATGCCCAAGTGTTAGATACACATCTAATTGCCAAAGCAGACATTAAGAGTCAAAGTTTCTTTGGCAGGCCACACAGCGAGCACGCATTAATGCAGGCTTGACTAATTAAACTGAGACCCAAGCCAAGTTCACATCCAATTCAGTCCAATTCAGGTGACATTTATATCTAGCAAACAATTAAGAGATCTTTAATGCATGACTATTCAAAGGACACAGCATTTTCTTTGCACCAAATAAACAAATTAATCCAACAATTATTGTTGAGCATAGACATACATATTAAATTAATGCATTAATTTTTTTCCCAAAAAAATCTGAAAACTGTACAGAAAAGAGAATTTCAGAAATTCGCTAGCAAATGAAAGCTAATAAATTGCAATGCTAAAACTTTTATTTCATGTAAGTCACTTGAGTTTTTACTGAACAATTTTCATGTTAAAATTTCTGAGAAATTCTAAATAATTCTCATTCCGTGGCTTCTAGCAGTAACATGGAAACAACATTGAAAACTAGTTCTGAGAAATCGACCAGCATATTAACTAATAGAAAAACTGTTATTCATACATATGAAATTCATTTGAGATTTTAGTGATAACTCTTCAGGTTAAAATTACTGAAAAGTTTAAGAAGGTGAAGAGTTCTAATCAATAATCGTATAGACTGAAATTGTTAAAATAAAAATAAAAAATTTTTAATTATTTAATGACAATTATTACAAAATAAAATAAAATAAAAATAAAATAAAAAAAGATAAAATACATACCAATTATATTAAAATTTTTATTAAATATTTAGTTTTTATTTAAATGTAAAAACTATGATATCAACTATAAATAAGAGAGTACAATATTTTTATAATGATTTCAGAATTTTTTTATTTATATCAGTTAATTTATAATTTAAATTTTGTTTTATTTAGTATTGCTCGTATAAAAAACAATTAAAAACTATGATCTCAACTATAAATAAAAGAGTTAAATTTTTTATAATAATTTTAGAATTTTTTATTTAGATCATTTAATTTTTGCAATAAAATTTAAAATAAAAATTACTACTAAATCGTAACAAGATCGGGCTAATAGAAAGGTGGTTGATTTAAGCTTTGAAGCAATATAAGTGCCCAAAAGTATGGAGTAAATTTTTTTAATATAAATTTTAGCTCTTCCCGGTTTTTTTTTTTTTTTAATTTGTATTTCTGTAAAATGATTACTTTTTAATGTAATTCTAATTTCTACTCCTTGTTATTCTATTTCTCTTTTTAGCTACAAGAATATGCATGGCTATGTGTCATTGGTGGTCTGCATACTCGGAACCATTGCGAATACTCTGAATATTATAGTGCTGACTCGAAGGGAGATGCGATCACCGACAAATGCGATACTCACGGGTCTGGCAGTGGCCGACTTGGCCGTGATGTTGGAGTACATACCCTATACGGTGCACGATTTTATACTGACGGACAGTCTGCCCAGGGAGTATAAGCTGAGCTACAGTTGGGCGTGTTTCATTAAATTCCACTCGATCTTTGCCCAAGTGCTGCACACAATCTCAATTTGGCTGACGGTCACGTTGGCCGTGTGGCGATATATCGCAGTGGGATATCCGCAAAAGAATCGCGTATGGTGTGGAATGAGAACCACAATTATTACCATAACAACGGCGTATGTGGTGTGTGTATTGGTGGTATCACCATCGCTTTATTTGATCACCGCCATTACCGAGTGGATGGATCAATTGGATGTACAGGGTAGAGTGATTAATGTTATACCCCTGACACAGTTTGTCATTGATTATAACAATGAGCAGTCGATGGTGGCTGCTTTAAATGCCACATCGAGTAATGAGACACAGTGGTTAAATGTTACAACAACAACAACAACGACAACAACAACAACGACAACGACAACAACAACAACGACTCCAATGCCACCCAATTTGGTGATGCGCAATGTGACAGTTTATCGACTCTATCACAGTGATTTGGCACTACACAATGTCTCTTTGAGAAATGCAACGTTTCTCATTTACAGTGTGCTCATTAAACTAATACCCTGTATTGCTCTGACCATACTCTCGGTTCGACTTATACTCGCTCTGCTCGAGGCGAAACGACGACGCAAGAAACTCACCAGCAAACCGACACCGAGTGCTGGCCAAAATGGCCAGAAATCTGTCATCAATGGCAAAGCCACAGAGCGACCACGAAAAAATAGTAAAACCCTGGAGAAGGAGAAGCAAACGGATCGCACCACTCGCATGTTGCTGGCGGTCCTGTTGCTATTCCTCATCACCGAGTTTCCACAGGGTATTATGGGACTGCTGTACACCATGCTGGGCGAACCATTTTTTATGCAGTGCTATCTGAAACTGAGTAAGTTACAACAGTTTTATATTTATTTATTTGTTTAATGTAATATAGAGAATAAAATTATATTAAAAATTACTAAAATGAAATTACTTAAATTTGAATGCAAAATGAGTTTAGAGATGAAGAGACTTCGAAATTATTAACAAAAAACTTAATGTAAAAATTCAAATTAGGAAAATCAACGGAAATTTTATGCAGAATGAATTGAGAGCAGTGGTGTTCAAAATGCCAAATGCAATAACCCCATGGGATAGAAACTCATAATTTTGTAGGCGTTGCAGCCGACACTTGTATATAGAGAGCATACGTGTGTTCTATAAATAGCACACTCGGCAGATTGTGCTCTCACGATGCGTGTGTTCGGCTATTTATTCTCTCACGAAACTTCCTATCGGCTAATGCTTTCTGATGTCAGTCGCTGATCTGCGTTCAATGAAGAGACTTTTATCATACATATCAACTTGAATATTAGAGTGCATCGATTTGAATGGACCCGAAGAAATGAAAAAATGGTAACTCATTTTCATAATCTATGGTGAAACTAAGATGTTTTCACCAAGAAACCATAGTTCTCAAATGAATTCCTAAGTCCGCTCTTTTGAGTTTAAAAATTCATTTTTTTGTACATTTATATCGTGGATGTTTATAGCTTGGAGTCAAAACTCTTGTTAGAACCGGGACTTTTTAAATTTTACGGAACCAATCTAACTTTAGCGAAAAAAATAAAAATCATATGTAATGATTACTTGTGAGTTTTATTTTTTTGCTCAAGATTAATCATTATCATTGAAGTAAATTCTTAAAAATGTTTAGATAATCATTACTATGTAATTTTTAAAATTTAACTCATAATAAGTTCTTTGCACTCTAATTTTTTGAGCACTTATAAAATTATATATTTAAAAAAAATAAATAATAACAGTAATTGTTATTGCATTTCTTGCAACATCTAAATTGAGCTTCACACATTTTTTATGTTTCTTTAATAATCTCATGTCTGCTCTCTTTTAAAATTCTCAGGTGACGTTATTGATGTATTGGCGTTGATTAACTCGAGCATCAATTTCATATTGTACTGTTCGATGAGCAAACAATTTCGGAGCACTTTCACGCTGTTATTTCGCCCCAAGTTCCTGGACAAGTGGATGCCGGTGGCACAGGACGAAGTGGCTGCCACACGGGCGGATGGATTGCAACGTTCGGTTGTGGCAGCTGCTCCGACAACCCTTCAACAGAGGCAGCCGCAAGTGGTGACACTTGCTGGCAACACCACCAGCACCACCCAAGTGACGAATCTGTAGCAAAAAGCAACTACAGTGAGTGGTGCAACTGCTGCTCCAGCTGAACGCAACCACAACAGATTGCGCGCTCGTCTGCTGAGTGTCCTGCGGCGCAGACAAGCGGACAATCGAGCCACTGTCACCGATGAAAGGAGTCCAGTAAAGCAGTTCCAAACAATTGTTGTGGTTGTGAATAATGCCAGTGGTGCCATTGACCATCAGCTGTGTAACACAGTGGTGGACTCCACTCCGTATCCTCCCACTGTGACGTGATGAGTTCACAGCTTGAGTTTCGTATACTAAGCTCTTATGTAAGATATGATAAGTACTACTCTATTCATATTTTGGTCCAACAACAACAACCACACACTATACGGTTGATAAATTATTTAGTGGTGCACACAATAAACTATTGCATACATTAAGGCGTTTTGCATATTACGAACATCAGTAAAAAAAGAAAAAATAACGGTAGAGGACATTTATATACCAGGGACTGGAAATAAAAACCATAAAGTACATTTCTGTATTATTTCTATTTATGAAATTAGCAAAGAAAAAATTCATGATATTTCTTTTTATTTGTTATTTTAATTTATTAGTATATAAAAAAAGTATATTTTTGATATTTGTATTAAAATAATAAAAATTAATTTTATGTTTTTATTGTAATTTAAATTTTTAAAACTTATAAAACTTGCAGTTCTTGGAAAAATTCACACAAAAATTCCTGGCTTCACAAGGACTAAAAATAACATTTATGGAATTTAAACTTAAAATCAAATAAATCAATAAAATATTTGTACTATTCTTTTTTTAATATACATAAAAATTATTATCGTAACTTATAGTTTAAGATTATTTACTATTTAAGATAATAAATTTAAAAATAAAAAATTATCTTTTATGCAAGACAGTTTATTTAATTTATTTATTTTAATTTTAAAACTTTTTTACTTTTTATTTTTATTTTAAAACTGGTAACATTTGCAGTCCCTGGTAAAAATCACACAAAAACTACACATCATTCATCCGCACCGTTGACTTGCAAAATGTGTTTCACAGCTTATTGCCAAATATCGATTTGTACATACATACATATGTAAAGAATATATATATTTTTTCTAACACAAGGATACAACAACTCCCCATCTCCCCCCTCCGCGCCACTATCACCCTCTCTCCATCCCCTAACAAGTCAAAGTGGATAACTAAACAGATAGATAGCGCATTTTGAATTGCATTTGATTTTGATTTGCAATGCGCTCGACCACGCCCTCTTGCCCTGTATCACAACTAATATGCAAAACACTTTGGCCCAAAAAAACAAACGAATTTTTTGTAGAAAGTATTTCATGTAAATAATATATGCATAAATCATATACAAAAATATATATATACGTTCAGTTAACAATAAATTTGTTGGATTTGAGTTGGCTAAAATAATTTGGCTCAGAAGAATGCAGTGTTTGGCGAAATAATTAATTTAATTCAATGTGCAGAAATATTTACAATTTCGAAATTGTTAATAGATAAAATAATAACAAGCACTGTATATTCTGTACTATGAAAATAATAAAGTTAAATATACGAGTAAAATTTAATTAATTGTTGTTAAAATCGCAAGCGTCGACTGTTTAAATATAGAATTTTAAGTGATAAGTAAGAAGGCTGCATTAATTTATTAAATATGCATAGAATACACGAACACACAATTATAAATAATTATTTTTAATCAAGATTGAAATGTTTGCAATTGAGCCCCAGCAAATATTTTCAATTCGAGATAAAATTTAAATCATAACCGCGATTTATTTGTTGCGCTTGTTGAAAAATTAAAACAATTATTAATAAAAAAAACCGATAACGAATGTTTCATAATAAGTGATTAATATAAATTAGAAATATAAATGAATTTTAATTGAAACGGTTGCCATTTTGTTTGTATTAAAACAATAATAATAATCAATAAAGTTGTTTGTCGATCGAGTTAAATTAAATTAAATTTATTGCTAAGTTTACTAGTCTTAAGTCCTTTATATACTTACATCATAATGTAATTTATGCAAGGCTTACAATTTATGACTTATTTAATAAAGCGAAATACACTATAAATGGTTAAGTCGCTCTTTCTCTTTCTGTTTTTGGTAAGTTGTAAATTTAAGCGTTTTCAAGCTTGTCTAACAAGTCGTATACATAATTTGCATTCACAATTTAACAAGTTTTTCAATAAATATAATTTAAGTCAAGTCACAGCAGGAAAAGACATACAAAATAATTCACAATTTAGCCAACAACAATTTAATAAAAAATTTTAGTAAAGTCTCATTTACATCTTACATAAAAAAAGAACCCAAATTTCAAAAATATGAGAGAGAATGAAAAGAAAATAATGTGTTACTTTAGAAAGACAGCAATAAGTTTCACTTTCAGGACAATAAGTAAAAGTCGAGTATTATAGGCCAACGCCTTTTCCAGTTTGGACTTTAGCGTTGCGAACTTTGCTAACTTGAAACTTAAAACAAAAAAAGCGGCTTAAGCTCATAATTTGGTTTATAATCACCTTAACTGAAATGGCCAAAAGCAGCTTCATTAATTAACCCAATTTAATGTTGCCAACTTTCTAATTTCAGTTAATTTTCAAGAACTTCCGCGAAACTCCTGCCATAACTCAACGAATTGTGTAATAAATGATTATATATTTTGACAGTTCAAATTGCAGTAAGAGCCACAACAGCCGTTTATTTTCCAATCTCAATTAAAACGAGTAAGAACGGCAGAGTCACAGAGGCACTCGACTTTTAATTGCCCAGTAGCTACATACGTACATATATCTTTACCAATTATGAAACAATAATAAATCCTTTACACATTTTTTTAAATTTTACAACATTTTTAACTCTTTCTAAAATTTTAACAGTTACTAATTTTGAAAATTTTTTCTAACATTTTTCAAAATTTTGCAACATTTTGAACAATTTTAAATGTCTATAACATTTCTAAAATCTTAGTATTTTCTAATTTTTAACATTTTCTAAAACTTCAACATTTCTTAATTTTCTTAACATTTGTCAAAATTTTTAATGTACCTAATCTTAAAATATTAAACTTCTAATAGAAACTTCTTTCAAATAATTTATTGTAATGATTATTAAAATAAGATTTTAATATAGTTATTTAATGACAAAAATACAATTTTAGTTAAAAAATATTTTCAATTATAATTACAAAAAAGTTTTAAGAGCACTTCTTTTTTTATTCTTTTGATATGTCAATTTCATTAGCAAAAATTGGTTTAATGAAATGACATATACATATAAAGGCAGTTTATCTGACATATCTTTGCTATCTACTTAAACCATAAGCCCGTGTTTTCCTTTAGGAACTGGGCAAAATATTGAAAGTTGAGTTTTCTTTAAACCATAAATTCCAATTCTATAACGTGAGTATAAAACGCAGCCGAGTCGGCAATCGAATCGTTTCCAGACAGGCCTGCTGGCCATTATTGAAACGTGTTGCGACTGAAATGCCTTTAAGCCTTAGGCCAAGTCGGCTGAAGAGATAAATCGAAAAATGATTACAAACGGAAGAGCAAAAGCTCAAAAAGTGTTTGACAAAGATCTTAATGCAATTTGAACTGAATGTCAAACTTTAACTTAAATTTGATAAAAGAAATTTTCAATTGTTTAATTTAGAAAGTGTGGAGGAGAAAGAAGTTTCGTAGTAGTTTTTCTTTGGCATTGAAGCGTGCTTATGCTTAATTGTAGGAGCTCGATTATCTTTTTATTAAGCATACGCACTGTCAGCCTTTGTGTGTGCGGTGAAAACTTTTCATATGAAATTGATTGAAAAACTTTGTCATCAGGCAGACAAAGTGAATTTGTCAAATGTGGAGAAGGAAAAGGGGAAAGATGAAGGGGCTGCAACTCATGCGTCGTTAAGTGCAGCTTATCCAACAGCTGGCAGCAGGAAATTCCTCATGATGGTAAAGAGACCCAAATAATGTCATGACAACGAGAGGCAATTGCCTGAGAACATTTCAAGGAGCACGTGCCTCGTTGCTGCACCTTGCATATTAGTTTTAAAGGGCAGAACAATTAGCAGACAACTGTAGACTATCGAAATAGTATTAAATTCATTTAAAAGTCAACGAAAAATGGAAATATTAACAGGGACTGCATTTATAAATTTTCATCATGATTAAAAATTTTTCAAATTTTATAGATAATGAAATTTTCAATAATAATGGATTAATTTTAAGTTATACTTTACTTCTCAATCAATCGCAATAATCAATCATTAAATAGAAAAGAATTAATATTCGGGGACTGATTTCATTATAAGAGATATTATTACTATATATAGCACAAGAATAGAAATGTAAAACGTTGACCTCCAAAGTAAATTATGAACAGTGCATAAATATGTATATAAGGAAATCCTTGTAACGATAGCATGTCAGATAATAAAATTAAAATCAAATTGAACCACAAAAAACAAACACTAAAAAAATTATCACCAACATTTTTTTCTAAAAAAAAAAAAAAAAAAAAAAAAAAAAAAAAATAATTATATATTCCTCCTTTTTTTTTTTTTAAAAAAAAAAAAAAAAAAAAAAACAAAAAAAAAAAAAAAAAAAAAAAAAATTTTTTTTTTTTTTTTTCACTTCTTTCTTCTGCACACTTTCAAAATTTCTCAAAATCGTACCACCGTCTATGCACCTTTAATGGGTTAAACTAAGGCTCGAACCGAAAACTTATTTAAGGGGATATATAAATCTTGAAACACTTTAGTGGCTCACAACCTTGATTGGAAAAATCTACGCACGCTTTAACAAGTTTCGTAAGGTAAACTTATTTATTTTACGGTACCTAAGTCTATTTGACCAAAAGTTAATTTAAAAATTAAAAAAATATTAATTAACTTTATAAAATAGTAAATTAAAATTAATTTCAAATAAATTTCAATATGAACTGAAAATCATATTTTAAAAGGGAAAAAAAAGTAATGAATTGTTCACCCTCTTGACAGATTAGCCTTGACTTGAGCATTTCAGTTGGTTGCTTCTTAAGTTGCCGCTTGTGAAATCAGCTTACAATGCTAAACAGCTTTCAGCAACCCCCCACCCCAACTACTTCCCCTATTTCCGTTGCATCCCCTCAAACTCGAGTAGATTGTGTAAGTTGCAACTTATGTCACTTGCAGCTCAGAGAATATTGTAGACATATTCCCCCATGGATTGAGATTAGATAGTATAGATATATATATATATCAGTTGAACACTTATTATCATAATAATATTATGTTGTTAAATTGTATTTCCTGGCAATTAGAAATGAAAGTGGAATTTTCAGTTCTGTTAATCTTAATCAAGCCAAATGCCAAAGCCTATTGAATTCAATCGAATTCCAGGCCAATTAAACTAATGACTAATGGAATGTTATGTTTTATTGTTCAGCTCTACTTAATTCATGAGCTGGTCTCACGGAATACAGTGTATCAAATTCAACCCACATTCCAAAAGGTTCATGTCTACAAATAATTGCTTTTCTGCTGGCCAACACACAGAATGTGAAATCGTCTCGTTAGCTGATTTTCTGTGTAACTGTCAGTATTCGAGACTATGTGTAGTCGCCTTAGTTTCAAGCTGGATCAACAGTCTGAACTGAAATTGTCGTCGCACTCTCCTTAAGCCTAGCGCATTAGTATCGCCATTCAAAGCAAACAAAGTCAAAAGATGTTCCAAATGTCTTTCAATACGAAGTATCTTTAATAGGCAGCAAAAAATGCTCTAAAATTTAAGAAGCAAGAACTAGTTGAGAATTCTAACTCGCAAAATTGACAAAATAGCTGTGAATCTGTCATATCGACATAAATTAGACCTGCAAATAACTAGTTTTGGCGAGAAAAAGCTAAATTTGGTGAGAAAAAAGTAAGTTTGAGGAAAAAGTCCAAAACTTAAAAAGAAGAGTTAATCTGAGAGTTTTGTTAGAATATCTCATACAACAATGCTTGTCATAAACTTTTTAAAATTATGGTTTCGCAATAATTTTTATTTTATTTACGATTTTTATATATAAAAACAAAAAGACGTTTTACATTTTACATTTTATCTTTTAAATAAGAATGTAAATTTAATAACCATTTTAAAATATTAAAAACTTTGATTTAGTGAAATATTTTATTTCATACTTAAAATTAAATTAAGAAATTTGAAATTCTTAATATAATATTACTATTACAGTTACTCTCCCCTCTTTATAGAGTACACAAAATTCGTGTTGTTATTGATTAAGTACAACCTTTAAGCCCCGTTAGCAGCTGCTTCAGTAGACATGGCTTTAAGCTCTCTCCGCTTGGTTAAACTCGACTGGATTCTATTACCTGTAAAAGATACAACCAAAAAAAAAACAAATTTAGAAAATTGTTTGATGTTAATAATTTACCGAAAACTAACAAAATTTGGCGTGGCAAGGCTTTACGAGCCATGTCCTTAACGTCAATGGCTTTCAGAAAAAATAAAATGGTCAAAATGTCGAATATACTTAAAATGTTTTACCAAAAAAAAATGGCATTAAACATGTTAATTGAGTGAAGTAACCACAAAATTAAAGGCCAACATTTTAGTTGTCGATGTTGTTATCGCAGATGTTGTTGTTGTTATTCTTGTTGATGCAACTAGCCAGATGTGTATGAACATAAATTAGTCAGAGTGTTTGGCTCTTTGCATTTGGTTGAGTTCAGGCCTGCTGCTTGTACATATGTGGTAAGAATAAAATGTGTGCCCTTTTTATGTTTTTAGCCCTGGTTTGCCTGCAAGGCTTGCTGGCATTATAACCTTTACTTTTTAGAGTTATACGAGAAATTAGTGTGTTTTGTATATAATAAAGGATATAAATGTATGTATCATACAAAATATAATTTAAAACTAAACCAAGAAAAGTAGAAAAATTATTTTTGGAAGACAATTAAATCTTAATTAGTTTTAATTTAATTCAAATAATTTTAGCTCGCAGTGTTGCAAGCTTTGCCTAATTTAAAATGTTTTTAAATGTGTTAGATTAAAGTTTTTTACTATGCATTGAACATGACACTTTCTTAGCATTTATATTTTTATTTGTTAAATTTTTCCATTCTTCTGAACATATTTTAAAGTTAACTTTATTTAAACAGTCAAAGTTTTGTGCGTCTGTTTTATTATTTATAAACATTTGTTATTATTTATTAACATTTGTGTGCGTAAAAGTATTTTATTATTATTTTGTATTTTAATAATTATTTATTTAATTTTTTTAATAATTAGACATACGTTTCTTAAAATATAATAATTAAAGACTGCAGTACTAACTATTATTTCATTTATTTAAGAAGCCACATAACTGGTTAAGGTATTTTTAGCAGACCACAGGGTATCTCATTGTCGTTCTTACTACTTTCTTTTCAGTTTTTTTTGTGGCAGTCACATAGATTATTGGCGTGTATTTAATGCATGGCATGTCGAATTAATTATTAATTAATACAATTTGCCAGCAGTTTATTAAAAATTTCAGCACTTATCCGAGCAGATCGTAATCGATCGAATGAATGTGAATGAATAAGGAAATGAATGTATTAGCAAATGAATGCGATTATCTCGAGGTCAAGTTTTCATTTTAAATCTGTCAAAAGAAAGAAAATGAAATTTGCGAAACAATGAAATTTTAACAAACCTTAAAATTGCTGAAAGCAGAAACAGGTAAAAATCAGCAAAACTAAGAAGAAAAAGGAACTTCTAAACAAAAGGAAAAGCAAAAGAAAAATGCTTAAAATTAAATCACAGCAAAAGTCATTAAAATTTTTCATTGTATTCCAGTTGGCAAACATTGCAGTAAATTTGATCAGATACAACAGTTTCAATTGCAATTGTGTTTGTGTGTGTGTGTGTGTGACTGTATGTGATGACTGTATTATATTTGAAATTGGTAACAGACGTGCTTACAAAACCAATGCACAAGCGCCCTCTATCGGCAAATACGTGGCTGAATTTCACTTTATTTCCGCCTCCCTTAGACTATTCACAGTGCTGGAAAAAATAATAGAAACAATAATTTTTTATTTTTTTAAAAAAAGCTTTGAATTAAATAATTTTTGTTGCATTTACTAATAACATTCATAAATTTTAGTACAATTTTTAAGACTAAAAACATTTTTTTAACCTATTAAATTTTTTAATGATTTTAATTTTTTAGTAACAATTTAATAGTATTAGTATTATTCAGGAAGCCTTTTTTACAAATACAAAAAAAACTAGTTTCTAATATGTTTTTGATTACCGTTCTTCTTCTCACTTGCTTCAACCAGCAATATCTTTTACTTCATGCAATACAAGATTTTATTTTCAAATATTTTCACATTTTCCAATGTTGTGTGTTTGTGTGTGTGTGTCTGTGTGTGTGTGCACTGCCATAGTTGCCAAATGAAACTAACTAAATTTTGGCAAACAGCATGACGACAATTATTTTGCTGTGGTTTCAGCAAAATGCCAACGAAGAAAACTGTAACATGAACTTTTGGGTTGGAAAGGCTTAAAACCCAAACCATAAGGTACGAAAATACATTTGAGAACCAAAAGAAAATAACAAAACACTTTGATCTTTGTGGCATCAAGAGCCAGTTTTCCCAAAGAAAATAGTAGTTGGGGTAGAGACTTTACATATTTCCAAATCGGTTGTCACAGGAACAGCACATAAGCCGCTTAGTTGTGCAATGAAATATAATAAATCGCAATCAAATAAATGCTCAAATTGATGGAGAAAATGCGCTTCGGAAATGTAAATAATACCCATACTAATATTAAGACAATTTATTTATTCATATTAGTTACATAAATAAAAGAGTTTTTCATTGATAAAACAAAAAAAAATTTATATTAAGCTTAACACAGTGCTTGAAGGAATTTATTTAAACAAAATTTATATTGGTTAAATAAATGCATAAGTTTGTTATTAAAAAAATTGTATTGCTTATCTCGTACTAAGATTAAGAGAGTGTATTTATCAATTTGAGCTCAATAATTGAATTAGTTATTCCTGCATAAATCTAGCAAAATATTATTTAATATATTACTATTGTTATTTAAATAAATAATAAGGCGAATTTTTTTAATAACTAAATAAGGTGCTTGATAACTATTGAAAAGAGAACTTGACATAAAATGTATAGAAATGAATGTCAAATTGTGAATGTGAAATTATTTTTTAAATAAAACTTATACAATAAGTAGTACATTGAAAAAACGGTCCTAAATGCGAAACAAACTGCTTTAAGATATTTCTTTATATTTAAAGTTATGATTCTCGTACCAAAATTAAGAAAATATATCATTAGTTATAATAAACGTATGAGTTTTTCATGCATTAATCTAAGGGCCGTCTTTTTCAGTGTACATATAAAACTTATTTAACACATAGTAACAAATTTGACATTAATTTCTATATTATTTCTATACAAAATTTATTTCGATACAAAATTTTCTTTTCAATAGTTATCAAATACCTTAACATATTTAGACATTGAAAAAACGGGCCTAATTAAAATAAAAATTATTTTATAAAATAACTGTTGTTATTGACAAAAAACTTTAAAAACAAATTTTTTATAAATAAAATATGTATCAAAATAGTTTTAAATTTGATTTTGATTGCAAATCTTTTAAAGCTCTGATAAATATAAGAATTTTATTTAAATGAATGCTCTCTCTTTCTCTGTCGCTTGTGTACTCTCTCCATACATATATCACTAAACTTAAAGTGATAATTTCAACACCTGTCTAAGAGCTATAACAAATTCTCACACACACATATGTTTACTGCTTGTTGCCCTTAAAGTGGCCGCTCTTGTTTTTGCTGTTGTTTCCTTTTAGCCTTACGGCAAATTGAGTTTAAACTGACATACACACATGAAGAGAGAAAGGGAAAAGGAAAGCAAAATGGGAGGCCTGAGAAATTGTAGATTTTCGTGTGCAATCTGGCTTAAAGTCAGGTCAACTCTTGAGCCCATTTCCCACTCTCTACCTCAACTCAATCGGCAAAACTTTTACGAACAAAATAAAAGCAGTTAATTAATCTGTTCGTACTTTTGGCCATTGGCAACTGGTAAGTACAAAAGTACAATTAAAGCGCAGTTTTTCCGTTTTCCGTTTGTCGTTAAGCCTTGCCATCGACAGGCTGAAGTAAAGTTTACCCAAAAGCAAATAATGAAAAAACAAAGAAATTTTAAAGTTAATTGTCTTGTGTGCAACGGGGCGTATGTGTAACAACTAACTGGCTTAATTAAAGGCCAACAAGCTGCTTGCATGGCCAATACGCGTTTTACTTCGCTGCAAGCCAATAATGTTATTAGAATTTTTAAAACTATGTGTGCAGCATACAAACTATGTATGCATATTACGCATTCGACGCGTGCGACACACACAAAATAAAATTGAAAATAGTTAAGTAGAGAAGTGGCGGTTGCATCAGTTACTTTAGGCCGTTTGGCAGTTGCTGCAGTTTTTTGAGTAGAAAATCGAGAAAGATTGTGATCAATTTTGGCAACTAATTCATGCCCGAAGATTTTCTAAAAATTCAAAGATTTTAAGGTTGTCATGCAATAATTAATGCATCCTAAAGTTTCTGATAAAAAAAACTGCTTAAGAATTTTTGTCTTATTTTTACTAATCACAAAGATTTTTCAATCTATGAGGTAGACAGCAAAAATGTCTGTCTCGAAAGCTAGTTAAATGGATCAATAAAATGAAATTATGTTGACACAGAAAATATTCAATTATCTTAAATGTAAATACCTAACAAAAAGACTCGCATAAAGTGGATTTAAAGCTTTTACTCATCAATATTCTAAGTAGAGAGCTTCAATAGAGATCGAAATTTGCCGGACATGAAAATGCCATCAATTGAAACAGTTGCAAATTTTCACTACAAAATTTCCCAATATTTTTATAAGGAGAAAAAATATTTGTCACGAAGGCTAAGATGAAGTTTTTATGTATTTCAACTGATAATCAATAAATAAAATTGTTGAAGTGCAAATCACTAGTAAATAGCATGTTAATACTATATACTATTAACGTTTATTCATACTATTTATGTTCCACGAAGCATATCTAATGAATAAAAATTTAAGCTTTAAATAAAATTTGTAATTAACAAGTTTTATTATAAAATATTTGAAGTGGATTCCCACAATGCCTGGGTAATTAAGTAAAGAATTAAAGTATTGCAATTAAATTGCTACCATTAAATAAAAGTCGACTTACTTTCCAGCATTTGCCGCAAGTTATGACTTGAAACAAAAAAGAGTACATGAATTTGAAAGTGTAGTGTGTGTGTGCTTATGTGTGTGTGTGCACGTGTGTGTTGCCTCTAGTACTTGGCCAACTGCAGCATATGTTTACCTGTATATCATTTAAAATCTTAAAATCTATAAAGCTGTAACTTTACTCTGATTACTTTTCGTTTTTTTGCCATGATGTCCACGATATTGTCGGGCTTTAAGGCTTAATACACACGTGACACATACTGTACACACATGGGCATTAATCGAACAATCACAACAATAACAACAACAACAACAACTGTGAAAATAATGAAAATGCATGAAACAAATTTGATAGGAAATTTGCATAACAACTTCCGCCATTTTGGGCCACGCTTATTTTTCGTAGCTGTCATGACAGTGTTGACATTATGCTATTGTCCTCGACTGTTGTTGTTGTTATTATTGTTCTTCTGGTTGTTGTTGTGGTTGCTGTTGTTGTTCCAGTTAAGCCCCTTTATTGTCTATGTGTTTGGTTGTGTGTATATGTGTGTGTGTTGGGGACTCAAATGTAATTTGCACTTGAACTGCGAACGTGTTTTAACGCGTGAAAGAAAGAGAGAGGCACACACGCAATTTGAAGAGAGATACAGTGTGAAAGAATGAATGAAATGGAAAATATGTCACATAGAAACAGTGCTGTCATATTTTGAAAAAGTAAGGAAAAAGTTCTAAAAAAAAGACAAAATTTGCCAACAACAAAAAATCGGATTGAAAAAATTCTTTAAATAATTTAGTTTTATATATTATGTCGGATGTTATTTTGTTTTATTTCCAATCGGTAAAAATATTTATTTTTAAGTTTAAATATTTTAAAGAATTTGTGTAAGATTTTCTATACATCGCATTATTATTGAATGAATAAATAAAAAAATTATTTTAATTGTTTTGTTTCATAAATTTTTTTGGATACCGTTTTGTTTCATATATTTTGAAATTATTGGATTTTAAACTAAATTTTTGAAGAATTTTTTTGGTCAAGTTTTTGTCGAATATTTCTCAAAGCTCTTAGTAAACATCTAAAAAAATTTAATTTATATATTTTTATTAATATTTTTAAAAAATATTACCAAAAAAAATAATTATAAAATATGTGAAAAAATCATCAATGAATTCAATATACATAAGTTTTTTTTGTTAACTACTTTTTTCCTACTAGCTTGACATTCTGTATTTTTTGTTGAATTGAAAAAAAAAGATAACAATACAAAACAGAACTCGCTGCCCGCAATTAAACTTTATAAAATTTGACGAAAAAAGGCTATTTTCTCAACATTGACAACAATACTTGTTTAATTTGTTAGGTTTATAGCTGAACCGCCGTAAATTCATTTGGTGTAGAAGTGTTTAACCTTTACCCTCCATTTGCCAGGACATTGAGCAGTCCTTGAAGCTGCTGAACCAAATAGCAGCTGCAGCTGAAGTTCAGTTCAGAGATGATGTTGCCCTTGAAAGGATTTCAATGCTCATTGCCGTTCAGCTGTCAGAAATGTGAATGAGGATATGATTGATGCGTGTGTCGGGTTAACATTTACATGAGCCAAGCCAGTTGCTGAGATTTTCCTTACAACAAGGAGAAGAGAAGTTTTTCCTCTACTCGAAATTTTCATTTATATGCCAAATCAAAACTGCGCTTTTGTCACAGACGCCGAACAAATGCCAGTCCATTAAGATAAAATCATCATCAACTTCATGTAATTTCCACAAATTTCTGCATAAATTTTCGATTTGTATTGAGATCCTGCCGAATCCTGTAAATAATACAAATCTGATTATATAGATTTCAGCTGAAAATTTCTCAAGGCACTTATTAACATAAGCCATACGATAGATAATTCCACCTTAAGCTCTGGGGAAAGAATAAGAAAGTCCTTGAACCTGCAATTGTTACAACTAACAAAAAAGGGATCTAAGGATTGCGGTGAAGTCCTTTTTATCGTGTCGCATGTCCAGTGACACTTTGCAGTAAATATTCAGCGCTTTCCACTGAGAACTGCACGAAAAACTGGGAGGCAAAACAAAATGAAAATCGAGCTCCAAACTCGAATGTCCCGGAAATTGTCAACAAACGGCAAATGGGGAAAATGGAAAAGTGGGAAAATGGGAAAGTGGAAAATGGGGAGTGAGTAATTAAAGTTAACAGCTCGATACTTTGATTTCATCGTTAGCAATAAACTATTACATTCAATTTGACCGTGTTTTGCCATGCCACGAGGCGTATACTTGATTTTGATTTAAATTAAACTATTGTGTGTTTATTTTGTATTTTAATCAGCGCGCAACAATGTAATTACAAATTACAAATTACAAGTCACAAAATACGAAAATTACACAAACTTGTTATAAAACTTATGAACATGAACAATTCCCTGATTATACTCAATTCTTAATTATGTTGCCTGCAGCAACAGCTGCATCAACTTTATCGTGTTGCAACTTGCAGCTTGCAACTTCAGGGGGCAGTCAGAAAGTGCTGCAGCCGGCGGCGCGTGTCTAAAATCAATTGAAAATTTAATCAAGTAGCTGGTAAAAGTTTCGCAGCTGTTTACATTCTAAACCAGGGGTGCCCAAAACTGCCTTATAGATTGCGTGCACATCCAATACAAATGTTAGAAATCACAAGCATATAGTACATGTAACGGAAATTTTTTTTATTTCAATGTGCACACAGAAAAAAAAATTGAAACATATTTCCATAATAAGTCACACGCCTCACACGTTTCACAGCGAAGTGAAGTTTTTCATTTTCAGTGTACACAAAACGATAAGACAACAGCAAAATACATTCGAATTACCAAAACCAAAACGACCCAATACTATTGTTTTTGTTTTGCCTGCACCGAAAATGGATGGAAAGCAACAATGCAAAATTTGTTCTTTCTTGCCGCAACGAATGACGATCCAAAGCGCCACGTGCAAAATTTGTTTGTGTAATTTGCAATGTGCGCTAGAAGCTTACGAACGTGTATTCTTACTTACTTCGCATATCCTATGTGCAAAACAAAATCAAATGTGCGTAGTGTGTATAGGCGATGGGCGGAATTAATTAATTTAAACTATTAAATATTTTTATTTTACTTCAGGCTCTTTATAGCTAAAGAAACCTTTTCTAAAACCTCATACTAAAAAAAATAAAGTGTCCACAAATAAAATTTAAAATAAAAAACTAGAAAGGATTGAAAAAATATTTTAATTATTTGCAATAGTAATTATATATAGAGAAATATACAACCTAAGAGTCAATACATACACTAAATAAGTTAAGGTATAAAAATACTAAAAGGTATATTTGAAATTTTGTTTTCGACGGTGAAATCCACAAAAACTTTTATCCCTTTTACTACTTTGCCCCTTTCTAAACCAAACTAAAATATATAAATTATGTATAAATAAATGACATCTGTGCCTAAGCATACGGCTTTCAACTGCCATTTAAAATGAACAAGATTTACATGAAATTCAAATGACTGAGGATTACAATGTTAACCAGTTGTCTAGAGGAAATTGAATTATCATTAAGCATTCACCGACTCTGAAGTGTAGTTGAGTTTCCATTTGCATTTCTGAATCTTAAAAATGTTTAAGTCAGCTTGATAAACTATTTAAACTATTTACTCAACAAAAACTAAAGTCTGTCAATTGTAAATGGCCAGCAAATTTTAATTAAGATGCCAATGCATAAATTGACAATTGGAATTGAAAAGCAAAAGAGTTAAGGGAAAACTGCAACAGATTTAAGCAAACAATTAAACAGTAGATGAAGAAAGAAAAGTGCAAAAAAATAGAGTAGAAAACTTTTCACGCGACTTGATTTATTGCCCGAGGCAGATGCAAATGTCACTCAAACTTTTTGTTCCTTTTGCGCAAGGACACGAAAATAAACTTCAATTTTGACACAACATTTGTAACAAAGTTCTCCAGGGTTTTTGAGAGTCCACTGTGCTTTTTTATAGAGTATAAAATGCAATCAAATCATCAGTCGCCTCTTGGGCGCCATTTCAAATGCATCATGGGCACACGTTGGGCGCCAATTAATTTATAAAAATATGCTAATTGGCAATAAACGAACCCATTCTTTTTTTCACATTAATTCGAAAACATTTTCCGCCTCTCTTGAGAGACCCAATTGGCTTATCATTATTTGCACAACAAAACAATCGAAATGAAGCCGTTGGAAGCCTATTAAAAATCTAAATAAAACAGTTTTTTATTTGCCATTGACTTTGCGCTGGTCAATGGCCATATAAATTTAATGACTTGCCTTTCAGCTGAGATTGCGTAATTTATGATGGGACCACGGGAACGATAATTATTATTTCCCCCCTTTTAATTAGATTATATATGCCCAACTTCCATTAGATTGATGTCCATTCGTCCTGGCTTGATGATTAAGACAAAAGCATTACATTTAATGGGCTTAAAGCCAGAAAAGCGACTTCTTGTCGGACATGCTCTCAGTTCCAATTTCCTTCTCTGGCATCTGCAGACATTGAGCAAATCAATGTCATTGTCAAGTCTACCAACTGCGATCTTATATCATTTATTTATTCATTAACTGACCGAAGTCTCAATCAAGCCGATTAAGTTGAATCAGCTCGGAGCTGTTTGGAGTGGAAATAATCGTTTCTATTAAAGCAAAGTGTTGTCATTGTCAATCAAATGAGTGTTGAAGTGGTTTTTATTTTAACTTAAGGTAGTAAAACTATAAGGAAAATACAAAATATACATCAAAGTAAATACAAAAACAAGCATACTTTAAGGCACTTACACTGCTTGTAACTTAAATCAGCCATTACTATCTTGACCACTTGTAAAAAAAAAAAAAAAATCCATTCTGTTTGGCCGATTTTGTTGCTATTAAATAAAAAAATACGTAATATTCTACAAAATATTCGAACTGTTTAAAAATATATTTAAGAAATCAGTAAGTTATAGACATAAAAATTTTATATACTACAAAAATTCCATCTATATATATTTTCATGTCATGTCTATATAAGTATTTTTTTTTAGTCGTCGCACTTTAAGAAAATCTGTACCTTTTATTTATTTATTCATTATTCCTAGCGCTACAAGGCTAGTCTTTTAAATTAAGACTCTAGTCATACTTGTGTTTAATATTCATATTTTTATTACGCATTTATTTGTATTACTCCAATAAAAATAATTATACCATCAGAAATTCCATTAACTTTCTATGGCATCTTTAAGTGCTAAAGTTAAAGTTTTGCTGTCTAGCCTCTAATCTTTCCATTAATTTAATGACATTTACAGCAACTAAGTTTACTACTTATCATTCAAGCAGGCACGCAGTCACACACAGTCTATTAAAATAGGGACATAAAAATATGTAATTATTTTATTATTTTGTTTTTGGCTTCATTGACACGCAAACAAAAATTTATGTTTTGTCATCGATCAATTTCTCGAGTTGGCAAAAATAGCAAAAGAAAACAAAACAGTACAAATTTGCAATTAATTAGCGCTAGTAATTTGGACAGGAAAAGAGCAAAAAAAATAACAAAATTTTGGCTAGACAAGAAACGTGGCCTGCTTTAATGATGGCATTTACCAGGCTCAACAATAGCAAACCCAAAAAGACAAAAAAAAACTGTCGCCTAATATTTATTTTGTGCCCGCTGTAAGACGAAAAAAGGCAAAAAATAAGAATAAAAGAAGGAGAACTGAAGACCCAAAACGAAGCTTCAAGTGGCTTAGTAATTTACGCAGTAAATTTCACGATTTAACCACTTGCAAATAAACAAACGGACAAAGCAGACAATTAAATATATTTAATTCCTTAAAAGAAATGCAAATATTTCTACAAGATAATTTTTTTCATTTAAATTAACGTATTTAAAAAACAAAAGTGGACTTCCCGACAATAGAAAACCAGTTACTTATTAAAAAAAAATATAAAATAATTTGATTTGCATACTTTGTATTGTTTAAAAACTTTAATCAGTAATTACTACCGTTCTGCTTGGTCAATCTTGATTAAGTTGGATGAAAGCTTGTAATAATAGATAGCGTTAATTAAAAAATATACATAATATTGAAGATTTACTTATTTTTTAAGAATTGTGAATTAAAAAAATGCTTTAAGATATTGTTTGCATTCATTTAACACTGATTGTTCAATTTACCTAGCAATATAATTTTAATTCCATCAGTCAATTTGTATAAAATACCTTTATTAATTTTAAACAGCTTGTGTATTAATAAAGCGTTTCCATAGAAATTATCAATGACTAAATTAGAGTAATCATTTTAATAAAATTTATTGCACGGCAGCGACAATTTTAATGAGCCTCGTTTTATTTTCCAAAATTGATCGAATTAAGATAGTTTAAATATGCTTCTGGGTAAGAGAGGGAAAATAAGGGAGAGAGAGAGAGAGAGAGAACGAGAGAGATGAAATTATGTACAGAGCCCACGCGGCGTATGATAAATGTTTAATTGCATATTAAATGCGCCGTCTGGCAAATACACTATCTATATGTATAAATATATATGTACACATTTATAAATATGTGTCTATTTGTATGTGTGTATATGGCCATTAATTGTGTTTATGTGCGTATTTTTGCCTTGTGCAACTTGCAAGCACTGAAATTGTAATTACAAACGTAAATGTTGAAATGTGTGACATACTCTTCAGTCTTTAGCAGTGTTGTCAGTATTTTTTGTCAAAATAAAGCTAAATCTTTTATAAAAAAGATGAAAAATGTTTTCAAGCATTTTTTCACAAATCGCTAAAAAATGTACAATTGTCAAAACTTTTTTTAACCTAAAAAAAAGCCAAATTTGACTGGAAAAAGCAATTCTGGCAGCTCACTCTATAGAACTTAATTTTTACCATAGCAATAGAATATCTTTCTTTCTCTCTCTCTCACGATCTCCCTCTCCCTCCCTGTCTCTGATTCAGCTTCAACTAAATTTAAAAAAAAACGCCAAATATGACGGGAAATGGCTGTTTTGGCAGCATAGCTCTTCGGAGTAATTTAGTTTTACCATAGCAATAGAATATCTTTCTTTCTCTCTCTCTTTCTCTTTCTCTCACTATTTCCCTCTCTCTCTCTCTCTGTCTCTGATTTAGGTTCAATTAAATTTAAAAAAAAGGCTAATTTGACGGGAAAAAGCTGTTCTGGCAGCACAGCTCTTAAACATAATTAAGTTTTCACACGGCAATAGCCTATCTAGCTCTCTTTCTCTCTCTCTATCACTCTCTCTATCTCTCTCTCACTCTCTGACACTCTGTTCATCTCTTTCTAGTGGCGTTATTTCATAATCTGAGTTGTCCATGTGTAGATAGATGTCTCACAAATACGGCTCAAGCTGTTGTCCTGCTGTTAATGCCTTTAATGCCATAGAAACACTTCATGTACTTAAAAAGGACCACAAGGACAAGCTGACAGCAGCTCTGTCAGTGTCCTTATGCGTTGACACGCCTCCTCTCTCCCCTTACCTTTCTTCCTTCCAGCCCTAACTACTTTTATAAAGTATTATTTTTCAATTAATGACGTTCGTTTCTCGTCGCTTTTGCTTCATAAATATAAAAGGACCTTTCAGTGTTGTGTGTGTGTGTGTGTGCGAATGTGTATGTCTCATATTATTTTCAATTTATATTTTAAATATCAATTATGTAAATCGCAATGCTCATCTTATAATCCACACTTACGGGTTGTGCCATAAAAAGTAATAACTATAAGCATCTACAGGATATTCATTTACATTCATGAGCACATCGCAGTATCCTTCAGCCACTAGTAATTTTCCCTATGATGTCAGACTAGCTGACAGTGCACTTCTTACAGGGTATTTGCTGCACTCTGTTCGTGTATCACACAACTTATTTAATCATTAGTTGTCTGAAAAGTACAACAAGTTATTTATACTCTATTCAACTTTTGTTTTGTAATTATTTTTTGACATTGAATAAGAGTTCAAGTATTTTTATACCCTGTAACCCTTAGGAATACTTTGGAAAGGGGAATGATAAGTTTGTGTAGTTGGAAATTTTAAATTAAAAAAAAAAAATCTTTTTCTTATATCTAAAAAAAGTTTTGCAGTAATAACAATAATTTTTTTATATTAATTTGAGAGCTAGATTCCTTAAATTTGATATGTAAGCAGTAAAAGTAGTAAAAATCGTATTTATTTAACCACAAAAAAGTTTTCCCACAATAAAAATAATAATAATAATTTATTTGGCTGCATTAATCTTGGGAACCATAAGAGCTAGAGTGCTTAAATTTGGTATGTAGGCAGTAAAAAATCAACTTGGATATCTACAGCATTTCTTCAGGGTATTTGCTCGTCAAGCACTTATAACTTGTTTATTTATTCATTGGTCTAATGTCAAGGATACTCATCGCTAAAAAGTTTTGTACCTTTGGTCCAGAAAAATATATATATTTTATATCTGTTTTACAATTGAAAGCCTTCTACAGGCTCTGCTCTTGTTTCTCCTTAATTTCCACCACTTCTCTAGTTTTTTGGTTCCTTTGTCTGCTAGCAGATTTGTTTGATTGAAATTCTTTTTTTGGTTTTGCACAAGTTTTTAATTAGCAAACTGCCAGCGTGGGCACTTCGGAGACTTTCTGCTAAGCAGCCACGCCTTTTGCTAGACTAGACTCTAGTATTTGTCTGGCTTCCAATTCCTTAAGCTTTATTTGCCAAGTGCCACGCCTAACGCCCCCGTCGAGTCGTTGTTTGTAGAGAGCCGCAAGCTACGGATGCTAAGCACTTTCAAATGATTAAACACGCCCACAAGGCGCCGCCGTCTGATATATAAATTCAATGCGTAAAGGTATTAAATGTATACAGTGCGTCATGTAATTGTTTTGATTAAGATTGATTTGTTTTAATTTTTAAATTTACTTAATTTTGTTAGACATAGGAAATTATTATAATTAATATTAATGTATAATCATATTAACTTAATTAATTTTATTTTAGTTTTTAAAAGTACTTTTGGTCAACTGACATTAATAACTAAACAAAAATATAAAATAAAATAATAACCCTAACTTTACTCAATAATTTTATTTATGGCTTCCATTTATATTCCCTATTATATTATAACTTGACAATAACAAAATTCTTTTTCCACATTAATTTCTAGTTTAAATATAGAAAAAAATAAATATATACAAATTCATAATATAAAAATATAATAAATTATATAAGCAATTTAAAAAATTTAATTTTCTACCACATTCTACCAATTGAAAAAAAAATAACCTATTTAATTTTACTTTTTAAATAATGATTAAATCTTTTAATTTTTGTAAATTTATTATTTTTTCAAAAAATCAGAACTACTTTTTTTAAATAAACTTTTTTTCTATAAAATAAATGAAATTTGTAATTTTTTTGTCAAAACAGTTACTTGACCTACTGTATGTAAGAATGTATGTGTTTGAGAAAGTGTTTATTTACTGTGCATGTGTGTGTGTGAGTTAAAGTCAACTTTTACTTTGAAACTTATAAGCGCGAAATGGAGTCGAGTAAATTATTGTTTTTGATTGGTTTAATGAGGCAATTGGCTCATGTGGCTGCCAAACACACACACACACACACACTCACACACAGCTTGACAGCGTTAACAATAACAACAATAAATTTAAATAAGCTTCAGTATTTGCTGGAGACGTTGAAGCAACAAACAAACAAATCCTGACGACGACTTCAAAGAGAGCAAAAACATTTGGCAGCAGCTGCTGCTCTGGCATTTAATTATGGCCTACGAAGGAACACACACAACCCACACACACAAACACACACAAACACACAAATATGCATATATATAAAACTTGCCTGTGTTTATGTGTGTTAGTGGAAAAGGACACTTTGTGGGCGTGACCCTTTTGCCATAGGGCAGATCAAGCGGGTCGTCTTTCGTCTTTGTGTGTGTGTGTGTGTGTGTGTGTGTGTGTGTGTGTTGAGCAGCTGTTGACATTTGACTGGGAGTCGGCAAATCGGGATACAGAATACAGGATACACAGGACTCGACACGACAATTTGCTGTTCTGCTAATTAAGCAACAGCAAACTAAAAATGACAGCATTTGTCCACAATGAAACAACCCCAAATATTCAACAAATTTGCACAAACCCCAAAAATAAAAACACAACAAAAAAAGACAAAAACACAACCCAAATTGACCACAAAATTGACTTTAAGAGTTGTTTCAAATACTTTTGCAGGGCAAAACCTAAAGGCTCCAAATATAGTCTTTTCTGAAGCCCAGCAAAAATTCAGTAATGCCAAATTGTTTTCAGCATGTCGAGAACTTAATACTCTTGCAAACCACTCGAGGTTTTTAAAATAATTTTAATTTAGGGTAACACTACATTTGTAAGTAATATTTTTTATTTGTATTAATAAGGATCGAAATTTTAATATTTGATATTTATTTTTTAATTGTGCCAAATTGAGAAATATACTGCAGTAATTTACAAAATATTGAAAATTTGCACTTTCTCAGTTAAATAGCTTCTTTTTTTCTTGTCAAAACAATTTCGATCGGATTTTGTAAAGCGTTTTAATTCTAGCTAAAGATAAGTAAGACTTATTTTTAAAAATTCTGTAATAGAAACTAAAATTTAAAGTTATTCCTTACTTTCTGAATAAATATAAAAAATTTAAATTTTATTATTTAATATTGTACTTTTTTTTACTTGAAACCAAATTAAGAATTATATTTCATTAATAGAAAAAATAATTAAAATCAAAATTTGCACTCTCTCAGATAAATTAATTTACTGCTTTGTCAAAACAATTTCTCGACACATTTCATGACAAAATCTAAATAACCTCAGCAAACGTCAAAAATAGCTAAACATACTTTGGGTCTAGTCTCAATTCTAATCTGGCATCGAGTATACGCATACAAACCGCAAGCGACACAACTTTTCAACTCTTGAACTTTGAAACCACAAATGAAACGAATAACAAAAAAAAAATGCATTTAATTGGTCAGGTAATCAAGTTGGCAAGGATATCACACATACGACATGTTGGCACACTTAACTTGCGTTTAAACTTACTTCGAAACGAACTTAACGTTGGCATACTCATTGCACTTAATTCCTCGACTATCTTGCATCAATAGTAACTTAGTTCCATCCTACAAATAGTTACGTTTTTACATGGAAGTGTTCAGAGTCGAGTGGTAAATCACACTTTGATTTATGATGCTGCCAACTGTAGAAATTGAGCTCAAGAGAAGATAAAAACAAGCTAGTAAACTGTAGTTCAGATTGATGGAATATCAGTTTTCCTAGAATATTTATATTCAAACTTGCTTTTAAATTTAAAACAAATTTAAAATGGCGTTAAATAAATAGAAAAAATAATAAAATAAAATAAAGAATAAACGAAAATAAATAAAAAATATAATGTAAAATAAAACAAATGAATTAAATAAAATAATTTAAATGTTTTTTAAATATAAAACTAATTTTAATTGACGTTAAATAAAAAGAAAAAAATAAAATCCAATAAAATAAAATTATTCAACATAAAATAAAGTTAAATAAAATAAAATAACATATTCTATCTCTCATAACTTAAAACAAACTTCAGCTTAAATAAACAGAAAAAAGATAAATTAATACGAAAATAAATAAATTTTCGTTTAAAACATCTTACCCTTTTAAACAGTTGCAGGATAACAGGATTGCAAACTAAGCTGGATAACTCACTGTGCCACTTGATTACTAGTAGCTCGCAGTTGTAAATGTCCTTGTAGTCGCTATTAGAAATCTGTACAAACTCGATTCAATTACATTCTATATAAATTGCGATATGTTACTCCCTGTCTATTTGTTTGTTCTATAAAAAAATATAAAGAGAGATGAAAAAACAAAAAATTGTCCAATAACAACACAAATTCGTCATGCATTGAATTTATTTCAGTTTCGTTTTACCTCCCACTATCTTTTCTCATAAATATTGCTTGCCAAAAATATGAAAATCGTACATTTGAATATATATTTCGCTTTTTGGTATTGCTTACGCCTTCTGTTTGTTGTTGTTGTTGTCTGCGCGCTTACAATGTGCATATAGAGCTCTTGTTGTTATTTTCCCATTATGCTGTCCACAGTGGCTTTATTAAAAAGTTTACAATGCGCAACCGTAACAAATTTCTTGGACAGCACAAAAACAGTTTTCCCTTTGCTCTTACTTCATTCCACAGTGGATAAAAAAGGCTAAATTTATATATAGAAAACACTTTGTCCTGAGTGACTGAGTGAAAATGTAGGCCAAACGGTTAGATCTAGAAAGCTGAAACAACTTTAAGGTGTTAACTTAACTAGTTTAATTATATTATTTAAAATATTTGAAGCTCACATTTTTAATACATTTGATTAATAATACTGTAAGCACTATAATGGTATTTTTTATATAACTTTAATATCTCTTTCTATACAGCTGCGAGTTTTTCTAGGCTAAAATTGGTGCGAATATAATAAATTATATTTTGCTTAAAAACAATAATATAAATTTTGTAAAAACTAGAAATGGTAAATAAAATTATAATAAATGTATTTCGGATAGTTAATTATCTTAAATGAATTATTTACCAATATAATTTAAGTTTACGCCAATATTTAAATTAAAATAAACAAAATTTGATTTTGATTTATTTTATTTAATATTTATTAAAAAGGAAAATCGGAAATATGATATTTTTGCTACAGTCGAAAACAATATTAAAGTAATGCAGTCTATTTTGTCTACTGTACATTTCCGACTGACATATGTTGAATACTACATATTAGACGGTCTAAGGGGAAATGCTATGTGCATAACTCATACGCCACGTTGGCCCAGCAGAAAGCATATTTTGGCCTACTTAGCATGTGTGCTCAGCTCATCGTACTCAGCTTTTTGCTGCTACTGTTTTTTTTGTGAAAGTAAAGTTCTATTATTTTATTTTTGTTTGGTTTTATTGTTGTTGTTTTTCATACGCTTTACGAGCAGCATGTGCTGTCTAAAATGCCACTCAGAGCAGAGAGGAAGAGAGAGAGAGAGAGAGCAGCTGTAGAAAATGCACACATATCATCATATCACATATCATATAACCGCCGCCGAGTGGCCATTTAAGCTGTCCAACTGTCAGAGCTTTCAACTTTTCAGCTCCTGTGACTCCTCTGTGACCAGACCAGTCTAAATCCAGCTCCAGCTCCAGCTCCAGCTCCAAAAAGTGACTAAGCCAGTTCTCTAATGAAGCCCCCGGGTCTTCTTTTGGCCGCCTTGCCTTGGCCAAATCTAATTATGCGCAAATTACACAGCTAACTGTGCGGCGTCTGTAAATTAGTTAAATTTTAATTGCAGGCGCAAATTCTCTTCTCTGTGAATAGGGAGAGTAAAATACACTTGCACTTGACTGTAGTTCATCAACATCATAGGGGATCAACTTTAAATACTCTGTCATTAGCGGCAAGTTTTACTCTCTAGCTAAAATTTATTTTTAATTTTTTTCTACTTCAATTCGCGGCATGTAATTTGCAGCCAACGAACAAATAAAGTTTACCACACGCTTTGTCTCATTTAACATGGCTAAAGTTGTCTGTAAATTGTCTCAATTGTCAGTCAGCTCTGCACTTGTCTAATTGTTAGTTGTTCATTTCATTCATTTCAATTTTGAAAAGTTCAATGCTTCAACACTGTCTTTCTACTTTTTTACCACCAATTCGCATAGATTTTTTAAACTTCAATAATTTATTTATTTTTTTATTTTTTTTAAAGATACTTGCAGCTTTTACAGCTAATCCAAAACATAAATTTGTCATAGCCATATCAACACTTAACAGATTTTATCAAACAATATCTTTTAAACAGGCATCGTAACGATTATATCTCAGTTTTATGGAAAAATTGTGAAATAAGAGTTATTTGCTGATTTTGAAAAAAAAAATATTGAAATTAAATTCTACTTTTAATTTTTATAATAAACATTTAGAATAAGGGTTAAAAATAATTTTTAAAATAATTTTCAAAAATTGTAAATAAAAACTCCAAAATTAATTCTGCTTTCAGTTGAAAAGCTTCAATTTTTTCGATGATTTTTCAAAATTTCAAACTTTCATAGCTTGGTTAAAAACTTATCAGATTTTGATAAACAATGCCTTTTTGATCATTGCTTTTCCAAATTAATTCGCTCTGTATTTTGAATTTGTTTAACTCATTTTTTTTTTTAATATTCGTTTGCACAGAAAAGTTTTTGGCTGTCACTATTAAAATTAAATTCACCATATGTTGCTTTCCAGCGCACTTGAAAATCCAAAAGCATGCGCCAAAGTTTATTCAGGCAAATGAATGCCGTCTAAATGGCTGCCCACTTCCTCCCCCCTGAACACTCTTATTCCCTCTTCCATTTGCCCCACTCTCTGTCGAATTTCCCTTTCCCTTTTAAGTAGCCTCCACTTGAGCACGCGCGCCCAAAATGTGTCAACTTTCAACTTTCGACTAATACAAATTATATGATTTCGACTTATTTCATTATTTACTTGTTTTATGCCCCCCCTGTGTGTGTGTGAGTGTGTGTGTGTGTGTATGTGTCAATAAGTGTTTATACGCTGGCAACTTTTCTGTTTGCCACACATTTTAATAGTCCCGACACATAAGCCACTTTAAATTGGCCAAGAAACGCGCACTTAATAGCGCCGGGAGACACACGCAGTTGGAATCTTTTTCGCAGTCAGTGTCATGTTAAACCACAAAACAATTTAAGTTAGAAAACACTGAAAAACTTTTCTATTTGTCAAGTGTGGATTGCGACAACATCAAACTGCCACAAAGTTGTCGCAAAATAAAAAAAAAAATATTAAAAACAATATCAACAACATATAAGAATAAAGCAACAAATTAAGCTTTAAGCCGCCGGTCATGAAAAACGAGAGTACAGTTCGTCAAGTATTTACTTTGACAAAAAAAAAAATGAACATACAGGAATCGCTTTCGCTTGAAATTTCATACAAATTTAAATCAAATTCAACCCTGATAATTATTTATTTTTCAGTTTTTTTCCTACCTCTTAACAAATATTATTCTTAACAAATATAATTCGAAAAGCCAAGAGCCAAAAGCAACAAAATTAAAAAATAGTAAACCAATTAAATATTTATATAAATAAGTTTTGAAATATTTTTCCTTAAATTTTAATTTTTTTTTTTGTACATTTTTTTTTTTTAATTATTCTAATTTTTAAGTTTTTTTTCTTTTTACTTACACAATACTAAATTCTAAAGCATTTTATATTCTTATTATTTTTTTGTCAAATAAAATGTGTATTTTCTTTGCATTGTCAAACAAATTACTTGACATACTGTAAGTGGATTGTCTGGGTTTATTACCAGCGCGAACGCCTGCTGTCAGCATGAAAAATCCTCGACTGAGCAAAAGCTTTGTGATGTGGTCTATCTTATTTGTCCCACAGTGCGTATGATTGACATCATCACAAGATGCTGTCCCCTGTCCACAATTCAATTGTGGCTATTTCCATGCTAGCTGTCTCATTCAATATGGCCATGGACTTGGACATTGATTAATTGTCAACTACAACTGTGGGCATTCATTTTCGTTCTGGCTAATTGCGAAAACAATCAAATCAAACAATTCTGACAATTTATTTATGATGCCCAATGAGCTGACAGCACAAATCAGGTTTAATACAAATTCTTCAGCAAATATTGTTACCATTTTGCAAGTAATCAATGGCAATTACTCAAATGCTAATATTAATAACTAAACAAATTTATGGGTGAATTGCTTTTGAGTTTAATCTTAATTGGATTCGCAATGAGAATATTTCCTTTAGCTTGGGCATAAATATTCTTCCAAAACTCTTGGCTCAAAAAAAGATGTGTAACTCTTGAAATGAACACTGTGCAGCTTTAATTACACATGCGACGCGTTGCCCGAAGCAAAAGTCTCAAAAGTGCTCAGTCATAAGAATATATTTCACGTAAATTTATCACTTGTTCGCAGTAAGCGGATTTTGGAGCTTTAAGTTTTACAGCTTATGGCACATCTTTGTCGGCCTGGCTAAAACGCAGCCAGGCGAAGCACATAAGCATTTTTTAAACGAGCTGTTCGACTATTAAATGCCCAGTACACATATTTTTAGAGTCTATTCATTTATTCACAATAAATTAAATAAAAATCACTGACTAGAAATAAGAGTTATGAATGCTAATTTGAATTAATTAAATCAATATGAAGGAAATATGTTATATATAGTAAAATGGTATACACCAAAATTCCTATTTCAGTCGGAACTATCGATATCAGCCAAAAACTTCTATTTTCAATTAATAAGATATAAATCAAAGTTAATTCTTACTTTTAATTCTTATTAATAAAAGATAAAGTGATACTACTTTTTGGTTTTTTTATAATTGTGAGTATATTTTTGGTAATTTTAGTATTAATTGTTATTTTGCTTGCCAATAATTACTTCATGCATAAATTACTACAACAGAATATAGAAGAAAAACTGAAATATAATAGAAAAAGTCGGATCCTTAATTTCGTCCTTAAAGGACATAAGATTTATCACATAAAAGGTGTCGAATCATAGATCAAGACTATTTTTACATTCACTTCATTCAAAAGATATTCATTTTACCTTTAATTTTTTGATTTTCAAAATAAAAGTTACGGAATAACTCTTATTTGTAACTTTTAAAATAAAAATAAAAATTTACTCTTATTTTTTATTTTTATTGAAATAAAAAAATCAGAAATAAGAGTTATTTTATAACTTTTATTAAAAAAATGAATTTTAACGATTATTTTTGACTTTTTAAATTAAGGATAATTGTTATTTCGTAACTTTAAAATAAAAAAAATAAAAATTAAAAAACAATGGTTAATTTGCATATTTTTATTTTTAATACTTATAAAAACTGGGGTCCCTGATAAAAATAGAAAATAAAAATTTCAAGAAGAATTTCAAGACATACAGATATTTTCACCAAAATTGGTTCTCGTTATAATAATCCTGCGTATGCTTTTAGTACTGGGCTATTAATTGTAGTTGTTGTGCTCGTATTTGCATTGAAACGGAAAAAAGCCACAAAGCCACATAACTATATAGACTGACAGGCAGTCAGGAGGATTGGAAAAATGTTTGCTAAATTTTTCAATGGCAAAGCAAATAAAATTTATTCTCGCTGATTTAACAGAACGACAGACAGAGCGACAAGTCGCCTGTTTGCCTGTCAGTCTGTGTTCATTGTGCATATTTATTTCGGAATCAGCACTGAAAAATTCATTTGAATAATTAAACTGTCAACGGGTTGAAACTGACGACACAGTCTGAAATGTTAAAATTTTGAAATGTTGAAATGCTTTGGTCATTTGAATTATGCAGCGCATATTTAATTAGCTACATTAAAATGATCAGAGGCAAGGCAGTAATGGAGATAAAAGTAAGTACATAAAACAGTGACAACGAATCAAATTAAATTTGGCGAATTTCTTCTCTTACATAAAACAGCATTTACAATTCTTATCTTATTATTTCCTACTCTCCTCTCTCTCTCTCTCTCTCTGTCTGTATCTTTTTCTGTCGCCCACTCTTTGCTGAAGTTAATCCCAAGTTGTGTACAGCATTAAGCAAATGATACAACAAAAGTCTTAACATCATAACCCAAACACCAAGTTTCCCCTCAGTTGCTCCCTCTCCACATGTCAGCTCTCCACAACTCAGCGCCCAGGCATCTCCTTCCGATTTGATACCCTTGCAAAGGGTATTTTAATTTTATTCTAAATTTAAAAATGTCTGACGCATTAAAGGAGACTTGAAACAGCCATGCATATGAGTACGCGTAAGCCTAAGCGTACGCGCTTACATAAGCGTTTAAGTAAGAGTACGCGTCTGAGTTCCGGTCTTCCCCCTAGCACGCGTCTGTTTCTACGCGAACGCGTCTAAGTACAGATATACGAATGCGTACGCGTCTAAGTACGCGTCTAAGTACAGAAATGCGGCTGAGCGCGCGTCTGCCTTAGCGTACGCGTATGAGTTCGCGTCTCAGTATCGGCCAGCGTATGCCTACGCGTCTGAGTGCGCGTTTGCCTTTGCGTACGCGTCTAAATACAGACAAGCGTATGCAAACGCATCTGCCAACGAGTATATGTATGAATATGTCTTTACGCACGCGTCTAAACAAACGTCTGCCTCAGCGTATACGACTACCTTATCGTACGCGTCTACCTTATCGTATGCGTCTCGTCTGAATTTGCTTACGCGTCTGCCGACGCGTTCGCAGTCTGAATAGGCGTCTACTTTTGCGTGCGCGTCTGAATCTGTTTACGCGTCTGATTACACAATTGCCTCTGCTTACGCGTAATACAAGACTCTGCAAGGGTATCAAATCTTCGGTATGCCTCTCATTCCTTTTCTTATTCTCCTTGATGTGCAAGAATTTACAACTTCATATGTCAGAGCTGATAACTTTCTCCTACCCTCTCTCTCTCTGTCTCTCCGTCTCCCTCTTTTCAACTTTTTGTTATCATTTGCAACACATCAACAGGGCAGACGCGGCGTATGCGTGATATGAATATGCGACAAGCTGCCTTAACGGTAGCTCATTTGCATGAATTATTTGCCTATAATGGTTGTGTTGTTGTTGTTGATGTTGATGTTATTGTTGTTGTTGTTTTTGTTATTGTTGTTGTTGTTTGCTGCAGGCTCTTATCAAGCGTAGCCAACACTTCATTAATTGTCTAAAATTAGCTATAAAACAAAACAGGCAAATTCTCGTTGTTGTTCCTGTTGACTTTTTAAGGGGAAAATTCTCTCACTTGGAGAGACTTATACCCTGATGCATAAGCTGTCATTATCCTTTCCCCTTACCCCCCATATCCTTGTCTAAAATTGCGCGTTGCCATGACACAAATTTGTAAGTTAATCTCTTTGGTTCCTGTTTACCTCGACTTTTGTTATTATTTTTGTTCTAAATTTTTTTTTATTTTTGTGCTCATTGAAGTGGCTTTTGATTTGCGTTTTGCCATATTTCATTATTTTCAAGAATAGTCGAATAAAATAATTTGTGTAAAAGCTTTCGAATCGACAGAGGACAGGAGGAAAGAAGGAAAGGACAAAGGAAATGGATATGCGTGCTATGTAATCCCAAAATAGTTAACCACAGTGAAATAAATAAAGTAAAGCAAAAGCTTGTTGAATAAATACAATGCTCAATATGCGACTCCACAATACCCTAACTTTTTCTGCTATATAGTCCACGATATTGCTGTTATTTTCTCGTCGATTATTTTACATTTTTATAATTATTATTTATATTCTCTTAAGTATCTCCTTTCACATTATTTAAACAATTTATTTTCTCGTCGACTGTTATAAATTTTAAAATAATTGTGTACATTTTTAAAATGATTCAAACAACTTTTTAGCTATGCCCTATTATCAATAAATCTAAGTTAAATCTGAATGTGCAGAAATAAAGTTGGGAGTAGCGGCTAGCTCCCGGAGCCCATGCGTGCCCACCGCTGCTCTAAACCTATCTACTAGCTTTTATTATAAATTTTTCTAATCCTAATTAGTATTGTCTTTGCTTTCACATGATTGAAAGATATGATTTTTAAATCGATTAATTTAAATTGGTTTAATGATTGAGTGTATTTTAAAATTATTTGAATTATTATTATGTCGCCTTATGTAAACACATAATTTTCTGTTTATTTTTAAATTATCTTAATTAATAATTTTCGCCTTTGACAATATTTTAAATTGCTATTCAGCTATACCCTCTAGACAATATACTCTGTAGCTATCTGCCAAAATCAAACAAAAAACATGCGTAATAAGGGACAACCGAACCAAGTTCCGGCCACATTGTATTTATTTGTTTTGGGTTAAAGCCAACACCGCAAACGGTTAGAACCCATCAAAATATTTCAATACTTTTCTTCTGCTTTATTTCATTCTTTTATTTCTTTTTTTCTTTATATGAATTTGAGAATGGTTGCCAGGACAACTACTTTTTATGGCCCGACTTGGGCCCAAGGTTAAAGTTTGAAGTTCGTGTTTTTATGGCTGTTTGCTGTCCCCGCTCCTCGCTGATTGAGCGTGAAGTTATAAAACTTAAGGAGTGCTAAGTGCTGCCATCTTTCCACTTGGCCACTTTGCCAGCCTGCCTGCCTGATTATGGCCAATAAAACTGAGATTTCGGGTATGGGCATAAACTGGGGAAAAACAAAGCCTAAAAAATTAAATAATCTCATTGGTCAGCTTAAAAATAATAGAAGATAAACAAGGTAGGTGTGTGTGTTATCACTTCCCTTTTTTATTCCCTTTTCACTCCCTTTTTCACTCCCCTTTTCACTCCCTTTTCCGCTCCACTTTCACTCAGTCTCCTGAGCTTTGTCACGCCAGGAAGTTGGGCTAAATTTATGAGCTGTGGGCCTTAAACGATTGTAAGTCCGCCTGACATTGGTAAGATTACTTGGAAACTTGACACTTGACCACTTGCCAAGTAATTGCTCCAGTCACTTCAACTTGGCCTCAATATGCGCTTAATATTATTATTAATCTAACCAAAACGCTTAAAATGCCCATCTGGGACAAGTTCTCTGGTCTTGTTAAGTCTAAATTAAAAGACAACTAACAATGGATTTATTTGGCGTAGTAAAAATTAAATACACTTACAAATATTTTAAATTTTTTTCATATTATTTAAAATGAAAACTGTTTCAAAAATGTATTCTATGATAATTTTAATTTTAATTTTTAAATATTGATTTATAATCATGATCAAACTGCAAGTCGGATTAGTTCATTAAATTTAAAAAATACAGATTAACAAAAATGAATTTTCGTAAATTGAAAGGAGGAACCTGTGCATAAATATCGATAGTTTGGGGCAACAATTTTTTTTTAAACTGAATTATTAAAATTTTAAATTCAGAATGAACTAAAAGTTCAAACAATGCTTTCGTATACTTTGAATTTCATTTGAAATTAAGTCAAGTCAAAATTTACGCGTGTATTTTGTAGTTATAATTACGTTGATTTTAAAACACTTGATGTTTTGGTATAATTGGCCATGACATATTGGTATGATTTGAAAATATATCGACAAATCAAATCATTTTTTGTCGATATTTAAATATAGATATTCAACTCTATTGTATTTACATACATAAAAAATTAAAATTAAATCACTTTTAGTGCTTACAATCTCTTATGTTCAGCTTGCAATGCTAATTGCGAAATTGAATGTAAGTGACTATATCTCTCTCCGTCTCTATATATATATCCATCTCTCTCTGTGTATGATGCCTGCTGCATGCGTTTTTTGCATGGTCGACTTATTCGCATTGCAAAAAACGCATTAACTTTATCGTGGGAGAAGAAACAACATTAGCAGAACACCACAAAAAGTCGGTGATGCTGGCATATGGTGCACTGAAAAAAAACAGTGTAAGTCTAACAATTTACACTTTGTTTTAACTACATTTACCTGTTAAAAAACAAATAAAATTCAAGTAAGTTAAATTAAATAATAATATTAAGAAATACATATTTAATTTTAAATAATTAAACTTTCATTTCTGCGAACTTTTAAAATAAATATACTTATTTTAAAGTTAAACTTATGTAAATTTTAGGAACTTTGACAACCCTTAAAACCAACAAATATCCAGAATTTTCAACAAAATAAAGTTAATTAAAAAAATATAAAAAAAAGTGAAGAAAATAAAAAAATATAAAAAAAATAAAAAAAATGAAAAAAAATAGCACCACAGGTGTCACAAGTCTAGCGCCGGTGAGGCGAGAGCGCAAGTAAAACCGACCCCACCCCGACCCAAAAAAATATAAAATGTCACCCACCCCCACCCACACCACCGGCCCCACCCGAAACCGCAATAGACTAATAATAAAAGAATTAATTTTTTCTTCAAACTAATAAAAAATAATTTTTTTTTTTTTTTCATATTTTTTTTTTTTTTTTTTATTTTTTTTTTTTTATTTTATTATTTGTGTTCGAGTGTAATTTCCAATATTAAAATGAAATAATATAATAATTAAAAAAAAAAAAACTAAAATAAACAAAAAAAAAAAAGGAGCAAAAGAGAGGAGGGAAAAAAAAAAAAGGAAAACCATTTTAAAAATATAATAATAATCGGTTTAATAATAAGAATAATATGTTTGCAAAAAAAATTTATTTTGGAACCCAAACCCACCCGGTATTTAAAAACCGAAACATACAAAAACCGGTTCACCATTACGAAATCTTTATTCAAAGATTTTGCGTAACCGATAACCGAAAAAATGCGAACATAACAGAAACCGTAACTGAAACCAATATTCGTTTCGGTTTTAGTCCCTGGTCAAAATTAAACAATTTTTCAAATATGAGTTTTTTCTCCATGTGTATAGTATTTGTTAAGCACACAGCCATAAGGGAAAATTAAAAAGGAAAATAGAGGAAATCGCTGTGCATATTTTTACACGCTGTTTGAGCAATCAATGTTCTGGCTGCCTGACTGCTTTTCTTTAGCTCCCACTGTGCCAACATCTGCATTCTATATCGAATGTTATTCCAAGCGTAATTGCAATTGTCAATGGGTAAAAAGGTGGTGTCGGTTTCAGAGGTGGTTTTGGTTTGGTGGTGGTGGTGTTATAACTCGCACAGCTGGATGCACTTGCACATGCAAAAGGCAGGCGCCGTTCTGGCCACAGCCAAAGGATATAAGGGACGTAAAGGATTCTGGAGGATAACCCAAGAGTGCGCTGCATTTGCGTAATGGAAATTTAATTAATTGGCCTCATTCGGTTTTTGCTGGGGTTTTTTGGGTTGGTTGGAACTTCGCTTTACATCATTAACTGTCTGGCCACGTTTTGGGACAAGTTCTACGAAATTTAATTTGGGCGCAAGTGACAAGCACCAAAAAAAAACAAATACGACACTCGGGGTCAAGGTTGAATTCAACATTTAAAAGTAATAAAATAAGCACCTAATTTCAATTTAATTTACCTTAGTAAAATACTCTACAAAACGACGTTCATAACGGTATTTAAAAAGAATATAATAAGGAAAATGTATATTAAAAAATGTAACATAAAATATTTGTTCATTTCAATTAATAGTGTTTTATAATTAAGTCAAATTACCAAATTTTTATTTATTTATTTATTTGTATTTGGTATTTAGTCTAAATACCAAGTTACAATCAATTTAATTTAATTTTAATTTAAATGTTTGTTAATTATAATCAGGGACCGTAATGATTATAATTTTTAAAATATACATTATTAAATATAAGTAATTTGTTTTTTCTTGAAAATAAATTCAAAAACAACTCATATACATATTTCGATTCAAATAACCATAATTTTAAAAAAATAATAAATAAATTTCATCTTTTATTTAAAAATAAAGTTTTATAAATTTTAATTCATTTTATTTTGAAAGAAAGTTGCAGTATTATCTTTTAAAATATACAATCCGTCAGTTATTGTGCAGATAACTCTAAAAAAAAGAAAAAAATGTATACTTTGACCTTTTATTTTAAATTTGGCAATGTCCATGAATTTGTATTAGATTTATTGGTGAAAATTTTCAGCTTTCTAGCTCGCACCGTTTGGGCTTTCCAATGTGTGAAAATTTCAGCTTTGTAGCTTTAACCGTTTCACCTACACGTTAATATGTCCTTTTCTTTTCATAAATAAATTAAGTTCTAAAAGAAAAATAAGTAAAGAAAAAATTATAATTTAAAGTGTAGTTGATAATCCGTCGATAACAACCTACGCCAAACTGTTGTTATATTTTTTTGGGCTTTTGCTTTTGAAAATGGTTTACATTTTTGTGAAGAATTAATTGAAAAGCCGTCAAAGTATAAAGTTAAGATTATTTATTAATTTATTATACCATTTATAATTAAATGTATACATACATATATAATTTTTACAAGTTCGTAAAGCTACTCGAAAGTTTTCACCACATTTACCAAATTCTTTTTTTTTTTAATTATTTTATTATTGATTTGAAGTGTTGGGGAGAGTTGCGAATTTTTATGATTTTCAGCTACTAATACAAGGTAATCTCTCTGTCGATATTATATATATATAGATATTTACGTGTGTGTGTGTAGTTAAACGCCGTCACATATATATAAATATATAGATATATCTGATGCATGCTGCATTTTTATAGATATTTTCGTTATTTGTTTCAAAACTTTTTACAAAGCAACGTAAAAATTGCCGTTAAATATTGAATATATTTAATTATATATATGTGTGTGCGTGTAATTAATCGCGCTTACATATATATATATATATATATTAATATATAGATCAGTTTTTATAACTGTTTGCATGCTGAATTTTTAATAAATATTTTGTTTTGCATATTTCTAAATCGAATTTTGCGTTTCGAAACTTTTTACAAAGCAACATCAAAAATTGCGGTTGAATTTGTAATTAATTAATGATTATTAATTAATTATTAATTAATTGGCTATAACCGGCTTGGCTTAAAGTATTGTACAGTGTGTTCAAGAAATATATAAACTAACAAACAAATTTGTAGCTAACGTAAAAATTAAAAAATAAAGAAAAACAAAAGTTGATTTTGTAGTGGTCAACTTGCAAATTTTACAACTGCTGCAGCTCCCAATCTGTTCCTGTTCCAAGATCTGGCTGTAAAAAATCATCATCGTCGAGTTGGACATGGTGTGAGTTGTGTAGATGCAGCAGGTGGTGGCTTAAACAGAGATACAGGAGCAGCGATTCCATTATGAACATGCACATAAAATAGACGTAACCCTAGAGCAGCTCCTCATTGGCATCAACGATCAGTGGGCGTGGCATTTGTGCACGTCGCCGTCGCGCATGCAATGCCGCCTGTTCGGCAAGATTAATCAATGGATCCGCATCCAAGTCGACTGCATTTCCTCCCTCCTGTTCATGTTCCTGATCCTGCGCCTCCTGGCGTGCCTTCAGCTCCTGGGCGGCCTGCTGTGCCTGCTGCTGCTGCTTCTTGCGATGCTCATAGTTGACCAGACGCTGGCCCACCAAATACTTGTCCACCTTGATGGACAAATACAGCTTCTTCAGCTGCTTTATCTGGAAGAGCACAAAGCAAACGCTGCCCACCAGTATAAAACTGACGGGATAAACGATGCGTGTCACAAGATAACGATCCACGGCGCTCGTAACGAACATGGGCAGTATGGAGCCACCAATGACATAGGGTATGGCCAAGGCCAGGCCAAATGTGGTCACCACCGGCACCGCCAAATCCCGCATGACAAACTTCAAATCGAAATCACGCAATCCATCGGTATACGCCCGTTCCAAGGCCCGTTTCAAATGCCAATCCGGACCCATCAAAGTCAAGGCAATGGCAATCTTGGTGTAGAGCACGCCCAGTGCCCAATCCTGCCACAAAAAGTGTATGGGCGTATTGCGTATGGGCACACGCAACGGTATGACCACCACCTGCTCCAGCAGCAGTCCAAAGAGCAATGGAACCAGCACAAAGATGCCCAGCAGCGTCAACACGGGCAACGCATATTGCAAGGCGACGCGTGCCCATTGCTTCAGTTTGTCCAGAATGGCAGCACGTCCTTGGGGCAGGAGTGTGACCACCACAGCGATGCCACGGGACACAATCCAACAGAGATAGCCGCCAATCTCGGCGGTGTACAATTCATGCGGACGCAATAAGCGTTCATTTTTACGCGCCACCTCGGGATCGACAGCTGCTGCGGCGACATCATCACCAGCAACTCCTCCTGCTCCTGCTCCTCCAAGTGTGGCCTTATCGCCCGGTTGTCCGGTCCACAACATCATCAGGCGTCTGCCTATATAGACGGGCACGGTGAGCATCAACATGGCAGCACAGACAATCGACAGACACATCAACGAGAGCAGCGCACACAAACGGAGGGCAAAGAACGAGGGACGCTCATAGGGCTGGAAACCCACGGGTAATTCACGTTGCATGATCGCCTGATGAGCGGCGGCCAAGTTGCGCGGTGGTGCCGGCTCTGGTGCCGGTGGTGGAGGAGGAGGTGCTGGTGCCTGTGCAGCCGGAGCAGCTTCTCCTCCTCCTCCTCCTGCTTCGCCGCCCGCTTCAGCTGCTTGATCCACAGCAGCATCCCCAGTTGCCTCCTCTTGGGCTGGCTCTGGAGCGGGCAACAAGTAGCTGCGAATGCCGAGCAACCAGGCGACAGCCGTGCACCAGATCCGCAGCAATCCCTTCAGCCAGATGCGCGTCTGCGTCTGCTCAAAGAATCCCGGCAGCACAATCTGTTCAAAAATGAGAAAAATAAAAATTATTAAATAAAAATTAAAATCATTCTAAATATCGTATTTGCCGTTTTTTAAATTGATTGATTTTTTATATTGAAAGCAGAATTGTAGGTATATTAATATAAATATTATTAGTAAAAGTTGACAAATAATTTTTATTTTATTTAAAAATTTTAATTTAATTAGTATTCAAAAAATAATCTTTTAATTAAATATTATCCAATATAAACTATTTGTAAACTTAAAAAAAAAATTTTAAGTAAGAATTATAAAATTGAAATTATTGCTTGGCTTCCTAAAAAGAAAAGTTAAAAATTATAATTAAATTAACATTTGTATCAAGAAATCAAATTTTAAAATTGTATTTTTAACTTTTTACTTTTTTGGTGGAAATTTAAGTATTAACTTTTATTGTTAATTTTCTACCAGACAAATAGAATATAATTTGTAAATGCATTTTGAATTGAAAATAATATAAATATAATATTTTAAATATTATAATATAATTTCTTATTACAAATTTAAATAGGTTTTTTACTGCTCAATTTTGAAACTATGAATAATATGAATGTGAATAATAAATTGATTATTTTTAAGAGCAAATCCTGCGTATAAAACCGAAACGAATATCGGTTTCAGTAACCGTTTCGCATTTAGCTTATCGGTTATGCAACATTTTTATACATACATCGGTTACGTAACGGTTACAAACAAATTTAAAAAATGTTTAAGATGTGTAAATTTGAAAACAAATATTCAAAAATTTAAAAAATTAAGCACTTTTTATTTGAGTTCAACATAAAAATGAAATTAGTACAGTAGTTAAAATTATACTTAGTTTTGGAAAACGATAATTACACCGAATTTAACCCTTAAGCATGAATCGGTTTTTACCGGTTATTACGGTTGGAATGATTTGGATTTCGGTGTAACAAAAGAGTTTGGTTTCGGTTACGGTTACCCAATTCAATCGGTTAATATCGGTTAACGGTTGCGGTTATGGTAACGGTAACGGTAAGGATTCAAAAGATACAACTCACCTGCAGTAGAAGCAGCTGCAGACTGAGATCATTCACCTCGGAGTCGCCGCTCAGAGCGTAGGGCAAGAAGTTGGGCCAAACCAGTTGGAGGATGCGGATTGGAAGCCACAGCATCAGGAGCACCGCAAAGCCAAAGATCATGGCGGAGGCGACCAGACGCCGCACATGCCGCACAATGGGCACATGAATCATCTCCTGAATGGGACTAAAGTCCGGATCGTTGACGTTGCGAAAGATCCAGAGGACACCAGGACGCAGTACCTCCCTCAAAAGGGAAATGAAGGCGGCAAAGTAGTAGACATAGACCATGCCAAACATCCAGTGGACAAAGAGCGAGGTGCCCGGCGCTGCCTTGAAGCTCGCCTTGCGATCCTTCAGACTGGCATCGAGCAGTGGCAACGAGCAAATGTCCAGCCACCAGCCGGAGATCAAAGGCAGCACGCCAATCTCGACGACCGAGAGCAGCGATACCTTGACCACAATATAACAGAGTCCGATGAACCAACAGATGCGACGCAGCCGAAAGACACGGGCCAGAAAGTGGAGCACCACCAGCGTCAGTCCAATGCAGCAATAGCCAAAGAGCGTCGTGATCAATCCGTGAAAGTGCAGCAGAGGCTTCTCCGGCTGCAGCAGATCCATGGAGCTCAGTATGAAGTTGCCCACACAGTACGGACAAAAGGCGAAGGTAAATATAAACATCGTGTTCAGCGAGATGATCCAGAACACGTGCTCCAGAAAAACCAGCGAACCATCCAGACCCAGTAAACGCTCCCAGGTTAGCTCCTCGGCGGCACGATCCCATTCCATGGGATTCCAGTTCTGTTCATCGTTGTCATTGGCCACCGCGGGCTCCGGATTGTTGAGGGGCAGCTCTTGCGGTTCTGCACCATTGTTGTTGTCATCCTGTGGAGCAGCGGGAGCTGGAGCCGGATCAGCGGCAGCGGGAGCAGCAGCCGGAGCAGCGGGAGCGGGAGCAGCTGGAGCTGGAGCCGGAGCTGGATTAGGATTGGGAGCCGGCGCAACCTCATCGCGTTCTAGCCAATCGGGTCCGCCGCCATGGAGTATCTGCTCGCGCAGCCAGACCAGACCGATAAAGGACAACAGCGTGCAGGTGACCACAAAACAGCCACGAAATGCATCCGCCGCCAGATTCTCCATGGAGAATATATCGAATGGCAGCGACAATATCATGTCAAATGAGCTGGCGCGAAAGAGATAGCGATAGGTGCGATAGGCGGAGAGGGGTACAACGCCAAACCAGGCCATGCCCACCAGGGAATAATGGAGCCAACATCGCGCGCCTTCCAACACTGCGGACATTAAACCAACCAAAACATCGCGTAGTGGCAACACTCGCGGCATATCCGGCGCGTAGATGGGCTGAAAGCTGAAGCGATGGCCGCAGAGTTCGCAGTATTCCTTGTGCGAGTAGCGCATCCATTGCATGAGGCAATCCTGATGGATATATTTAATGCTGCCCGTGCAGATGCACGGATAGAAGAGCGGGCGATCTGGCAACGCCTCGCAGCGGCAGACGCGACAAATGTCGCCCTGCGACAGATCATCCATCTCTTCTCTCTGTCCTCTGTCCACTCTTCTAATGCTCCTTCACCTTTCTGTAGCAATGTGCCATTTGCGCAGTTAAAGCTGCGCTCTCTTTAATTGCACTCGCAGCAAAAGCACACAGTATCCTTTAATTCACGTCTGTTTAACTAGCGTTCGTAGATTGTAAACTAAACACTAAACAACTTAAATTTAGTCTGCAAATCCAAGTCGAAATTCCACTTTTTTTGATATTACAAGTTTTTTTTTGTGCTCGACGCGAATACGTGTTACAGCGTTTCGGTGTGTGTGTGTGTAGGTAGGAGTCTGCTAGTATTTTCCAAATATTTTTGGTATTTTTGTAAAAATTGTAATTTTGGTATTATTCGATTTAAACTGTTTTACAAAATATATAGAAAAATGCTAAGACCAACTATTTCTACTTATTATAACATTTTGTTTCTAAATACACCTGCGAGAGTTAATAAAAATAAATTCATTTTAAGAGTTATTTTATTTTGCTATTTTTGTTTTACTTACCTACGGTCACATTCGGCAGCTACAAAACTACAGCTGATTTTCTTATGTGGCAACACTGGCAGTTTTTGGCACAGCTGTTTGGATAAACTGTCGTTATTGATTTTTATAAAGCGATTCTAAACTATACAAAGATTGTTAAAAAAAGTCCAAGCTAAACAAAAGTCAAAAATTTTTAAATACACTTTTTTTCTTCTGACAATTATTGAAAAGTTGATGTTTTTGTCTGTACTTAAGTAGAAAATTTGTTTGTCGAACATAATTCAGTTTTACTAGATTGGGTTTCGAACATAGATATCCACATCAGTGCTGCCAACTTTTTAACAAAAATAAAAGCTGTTTTTGACTGGAGAGAAACAAAAAAAAAGCTGAAAATATTCTGAAAAAAGCGCAAAAAAAAAGCGCATTGGCACGGCACTTTTGTTTATACTAGTATTCTTTTGGGATAGCAAAAATGTGTATGTGCCATTTACCCGCACTTTTTATATTGTGATGATAGCTTAAGGTTGTGTGGCAAATATCGATAGAAACGTATGATTAAGCTGCCACTCTTAAACGCATTTGGAATATTTCTACCAAAACTTAGCGCGTCAGTAAACATTTTTTTTCACAGATTTATAAAAAATAGTATTTTGTCGGTACATTTTTTTTTCTTGCAAGTGGCAACCGGATTACTACATATTTTCATGAAATTGATGGCAGCATTAAAAAAAGCGGAAAATAGCCAAATGCATTTCTATAAAAGCCAGAATTCCCGCTTCCCGCAATTCACAAATTTTCCCCTCAATTGGTCTTCAAAACAGCCAGATTTGACGGGAAAAAAGCTAAGTTGGCAGCACTGATCCACATGCGAACTTTTGTCGAACACAACACGTTCGACAAAAAAATTCTACTGTGGATACCCTGTTTTAGCTACGGTCACACTGCACAGCGACAGACAACACAGCTGTTTTAGTTTGATCTGGTAACACTCTCAGCTGTCGAAAACTCTCTCGTAACTATTTTTTGTGTACCAATTTAATTGTAAAAATGCAAAGACAACTTGTGAATCTGCTGGGAAATGTAACGCGCCAGGTGCGCAGCAGCCAACGTGCATTCTCAGTGACAACGCAGAGACGGGAAATCTTCAAAGTTCAGAGTACCGAGGAGTTTGACAAGAAGGTGAAAAAAAGTCAGGAGCCCGTGGTTGTGGATTTCTTTGCAACGTAATTGAAACATTATTTAATGGCATAACATTCAACTGACAATTTCTTTCGCCTCATTTAGTTGGTGCAATCCTTGCAAGCTGTTGACGCCACGCATTGAGAGCATTGTGGGCGAACAACAGGGTTTAATAAAGCTGGCCAAAGTGGACATTGATGAGCACAGTGAACTGGCGCTGGATTACGATGTGGGCGCCGTTCCCGTTCTCATGATAATGCAGAATGGCAAGGAAGTTAACCGCATGGTGGGATTGCAGGATGAGGACAAGATACGTGCCTGGGTTGCCACCGCGGTCAAAAATGCCAAGCAGTAAATGTCCCGCTCATGGTGTATTTATATAGAAGGTTGCGCTATCTTCTTGATAAATACTCCTTGCTTCAGCCTGAGGCATTAAAAATGGAGCACAGCTTTAGTCGGTTTTTTGTTTGAAAATAAATGTTATTACTCGTTGCACAACAACTTAAACTATACAAAACTTATTAGTCTAAATGGAGTACCATCCCGGCGTGCCGGGTCTCTTCTTGTTGCGATCCAGGAACTTGCGAAAACCATTCTTTGACTCGTCCATGGATTTTTCGTCCTTTTCCTGTTTTTCCGCTTTATTGGCAAAGAGATCCGGGAACGTAAATGCCTCAGTTTTGGGCTGCAAATATAAATATTTATTACATGATGTTCAGAATGGAGTCATCCATGGTGTAATTATTAGCAAGGTAACGTTTTCAAAAATTCAAGGATGCCAGATAGAGCGAGTCTGTCACCATGGGTACATCTGCTCTCTCCCACTCACTCACCATGGTTACATAAGCCAACTTTACGTCATCCTTTTTGGTGACATATCCGTAGGTCTGATCACGTTTCGTCTCGCCCAGTGCAATGCGTGTGCGCACATCCACCACGGGTATCTTGTAGATCCTCTCCAAATAGTTTTTTACGTCATGTTTGGTCATCTCCGTGGACACCGCAAAGGTAACAATATTTGCCGGCTGATCCTCTGTGGGCCGCACCAGTTTCATCCAAAAGTTGGGCAAAAAGACACGCAATTGCGGATTTCCGCGTTGATAAATGGGATACCAGCGCGTGGACATGATGCAAAACTTGTATTTTATTATACAAAATAAATAAAAACTGCAGTTGAGCTGGAAAAGTTCAACACAGCTGTTTTCCCACAACTCCGCAACAGAAATGTACTAAAAAATCCCATGCACGTGTTGAACTCAGCTGATTTGACAACACTGAAATTTGATTTGTGTTTTCAATTTGTTGACATGGTGAAGCTAAAAAAAAACCCGACTAAAAAGCCGCTGAGTCGCAAGGAGCAGCGCAAGCTAAAACAGGAGACAAAGAAGAACAACAAAAGAATCTACCATGCGGCCAAAATAGATGGAGCACAGCGCGTAGCAGAAGCGGCAACAGCGGCGGCGGCAGCAGCGCTGGCAGCGACAGGCAAGAGCAAAAAGAAGAAGAAGAAGACAAAGAGAGTGCAAGTAAATCCAGAGGAAATTCCAAGGGAAGAGCTGTTAAAAGGCGAAGTGGATGCGGATGACGATGAGTCCATCGCCTCGGATTTCAGCGATGCTGAAGTCGATGCTCGACTGCCAGTGAAAACATTTAAGCCACTGGCCAGCAATAAACCCGTTAAACATGCCGGCATACAGCGTGTGGACGAAATGGAAAGTCGCAAACGTGAACTGCGACAACAAAAGGAGCTGCTGAATAAGTCCCGCAAGCAGCGCATGAAACAGCTGAGAATCGAAAACGAAGAGGAGGACAAGGAAATAGCCAAATTGGAGAAGAAATTGAAATTAAACAAAACAAAAGACAAAAATCGCATGGTGCGTAAAATGTTTAACGATGGTTTGGATTATTTGCTGGACTTTGTGCTGGATGATGAGGAGGAGAAACAAAAGTGGGAGGAGAAGCAGCGCAGGAAAAAGGAGTTAAAAGAGCAGCAAGAAAAAGAAGAGGCTGGAATGTGGAGCGAAGAGGAAGATGAACCAATGAATATGCCAGAGGGAGAGAGTGAGAGCGATGCAGAAGATGATGAAGAGGCAGTGGATCAAAGTGAAATGGAGGAGCAAGAGGATGACAGTGAGAACGAGGAGAAGACAAATCAAACAAAGTGTAAGTTTTCTTTTCCATCACTTTGCAAATTAAGATAATAATTGAAGTTACCCAATTCAATTACAGACAAGGAAGATATCTACGGACGCAAACGCGATGCGGATGGCAATATTGTGAACGAAGCAGAGGCCAAAGAGACTGGACAAAAATACCTACCGCCACATCAGCGCGCTCTGTTGGCCGCCGGCGGGGACACGAATGCGAATGAGAATGCAAAACAAAGCGAGCAATTGGCGCGACTACAAAAACAATGCAAGGGTTTACTCAATCGACTCTCTGAGGCAAATCTACACAAGATTTCCAGTGGCATCGAGACTCTGTATATGAAAAACTCCCGATACAATATGAACGAAACGCTGACAAAGCTGCTGCAAGAGGCGCTGCTGGGCAGGACACGCACCAATGAGCGTATGGTGCAGGAGCACATGGTTTTATTGGCCTATTTACACGCACACATTGGCAGCGAAATTGGCGCGCATTTTCTGCAAACCTTTGTGGAGCAATTCGATGGATTTGTCCAGCAAATGACAACGCTTGAAGTGGAGGACAAGCGTCTAAATAATCTGATTTTGTTGCTCTGTTACATGTACATGTTCAAGATCTACGAGCAACGTTTGTTGCTCGAACTGATCGCTCGCCTGGCCGCCAATTTGTGTGAGAAGAGTGTCGAGTGCTTGTTGCTGATCTTCCAGACAGTTGGCTTTCGTTTGCGCAAGGATGATCCCTTGGAGTTTAAGAATATGATGCAAAATGTGCAGACACAAATTGCAGCAGCTCCGCTGGAACTCAAGGAGAATCCTCGCCTGCGTTTTATGGTGGACATTCTGAATGCTGTGAAAAACAATAATATGAGTAAATTGCCACAATATGATCCCGAGCTGGCGGAGACGCTGAGAAAGAAACTCAAAGGCATGCTGAGAAATGAACGTTATGTGGTTACCTTAAATATTACGCTGGAGGATCTGTTGCGTGCGGATAAGCTGGGCAAATGGTGGATCGTTGGCTCCGCCTGGACGGGCAATCTGGCCGAAATGGGCAGCGCACAAAGCGCAGAGGAAAAACAACAGAAGGGCAAACAAAAATATTCAGAGAAACTTTTGGAACTGGCGAAAAAGCAACACATGAACACGGAGGAGAGGCGGAATATATTCTGCATCATTATGAGCGCCGCTGACTATGTGGATGCCTTTGAGAAGATATTGCATTTATCCTTAAAGGATCAACGCACCGTGGCCTATGTGATAATCCACTGTGCGCTCAACGAACGTCGCTCGAATCCTTATTACGCGCATTTGGCACTAAAATTCTGTCAGTATAATCGCAAATTTCAGTTGGCCTTTCAATTTGCCAGCTGGGATCGCATTAACGACATTGAAACCTTGTCCAAAGCTCAAATACGCAACTTGGCCAGCTTTCTACAGCAGCTCATACTCGCAACGGGCTTGCAATTGTCGGTTTTGAAAGTCGTTGACTTTATGCAGCTGCACAAGCTGAGTTTCTATTTTATGCATGAGATTATGCTGCGTCTGCTCTTGGCCAGTGATGAGAGCCAAGTTTATCAGGCCTTTGAGCGCATTGCCAGGAATTCAAAGCTGCAGCAGTTTAAGCAAAGCATACGATTGTTTATGCAGCATTTCATGCTCGAAAAGCTGGAGGAGCACAAGGAGGAGGATCAAAGTGTGCTGAAACAGCGCATTGAATACTTAGATAAGATGTTGGCCTATGTTGACTTGTAAATTAATCAATCGGGCATTAAAACCGATACGGTTACCGGTTATTTGTTCGTTTCGGTTCTGAAATACCATTTTAACAAAAAGGAAATGTAAATAAATGTACTAAAATTCTTTGATTTCAAAAAAGATTTTTCTATTCAATGAGATTTGTAATAAAATTAAATTTAAAAATTGAAAACTAGTTTCAAAAACGATAACGATTTGTAACGGTTACCGGTTAATTGTTCGCTTCGGTTTAGAAATAGGGACAGATTTTTCCATTGAATGTTATTTATATTCTAATTAAATATAAAAAACATTGACCATATTTAATTCAATGATTTATTTAATCCTAACGATTACCAATTTCCATCGGTTAATACCGTTTAACTGTTTCGTTTACGGTTACAACATTTTTCTTCATTCCTTTTGTTTATTAAACACTAAACATTAACAAGAACGCATTTTGTTGCTATTAATATACATATATAAACTACATAACTAAATCAATTAATCGAAACTCTGCAGCAAATTGCGCGCGCGCTGATAACGGGTCGATTCCACAATTGTTTGGCGTTCCAGTCCAGAATCTTCGCCCAGCTGCTCACACTTTTGGTCCAGCTCCTGGATGACATCTTCGGCAAGTTTGGTTAGAATTGCCTTTGCCGCACCTTTGGAACTTGCCAGATATTCCAGTGCAATTCCCCAAATATCTTCGGACAGTTTTTGCTCATCGAAGGCGGTTTGTTGTATCGAGATTTGCCTCAATTTCTCAAATTTCCAGTCTTGTCGATTATCCCGCCATTTTTTTAAATATTCCTCATTACGTTTGGCTTCCTTGTCGGCACTTTGATCTTTTTGCGCTTCCAGACGCTGCGCATGTTTTTGTTTCTTTTTTTGACGCACCGTTACTACCGCATTGGAATTCTCTGGCTTTGCTGCCTCTTCCAGTTGCTCTGCTGTGAGCAAGTCCTCTTCCTCTCTTTCCACCCCCACCTCATTCTCTTCCTCATTACTGGCATTTGTTTGCTTGCTGCGTTTCTCTTTGATCGCACTGATTTCTTGCAGTTGCCTGCGCTTGGACGCCTTGCCTGCTATTAAAAGCTCACATTAAATGTGTTACAAGTTATTATTAATTTTATTTATACCTTTGCGTAGTGCTTGCTCCTCCTCCGTCTGCACTTGCTGCTGCTGTTCCACAATTAAACTTTTGTTTGCCACCTCGTCGTCGCTGCTCGCATGCTTACGCTTCTTGGCTTTACGCTTTTGCTTTTTGGGCTCCAACTCCGTGCGCGCCATATCTATTAATGCTTATTTATTTTGATTTCCAATTAAATTTGAATAATTTCACTCGTTTCATGTGCTTCTTGTTGTGTTTATCAGTTCCACATTGCGCGCAGCCAACCTCACGTGGCTCAACATTGCGCGCAGTAAACTTCGCGTTGGTAAAAATTGCGCGCGCAGCCAACTTCAAGTGAGTCAAAAGCTGCGCATAACCACCAACACATATACAAAATGGTGAATTGTTTAGCAACAAATTTGTAATCTTATCGACGCCAAACGCGTACACAGTACGCCAGTTGTAGCAAATGAGGCGGGCAGAAACAGTGCAACCACAAAACACAACACAATGCTGCTGCTGGAGCTAAAAATTCTAACGTTAAATATATGGTGCGTGTGAGGATGTGTGTGTGTGTGAGGATGTTGTTAATTTTTTAAGGCTTGACGCACACTGGCGGCTGATTAGCTCAGCTGTAAGTTCCGCTTTCAGCCGCCAGTGTGCGCTTGGCCTTACTCAATTTGGTCACGCGCAAAGTTGAAATCGAATTCTTGTTGTTTACACGTTGCCATAATTGAATTAAAACTTGCAGGGGCATCCCATTTGTCTCCAGCGACCGAGCGCCACGTATCGAGGCCATTTGCAAGGAGCTCAGCAGCGGACAATACGACATTGTGTCGCTGCAGGAAGTCTGGTCCCAGCTGGACAGCGAGCAACTGCAGCAGGGAACGGCGAGTGTGCTGCCCTATTCCCACTACTTTCACAGTGGCGTCATTGGAGCTGGGTTGCTGGTGCTCTCCAGATACCCGATACTGGGCACACTGTTTCATGCCTGGTCGGTCAACGGTTATTTCCATCGCATCCAGCACGCCGATTGGTTTGGCGGCAAGGGCGTTGGACTCTGTCGCATTCTCGTCGAGAATCAAATTGTGCACTTGTACAATGCACATCTGCATGCCGAGTACGATAACGACAACGATGAGTACAAGACGCATCGCGTCATTCAAGCCTTTGACACGGCCCAGTTTATTGAGGCAACGCGCGGAAATTCTGTGCTCCAGATACTCGCCGGTGATCTCAACACACAGCCACAGGACATAACGTACAAGGTGCTCCTGTACACATCCAAAATGAAAGACAGCTGCGGCTCGGACACAATTCGAACCAATGAATGCGGTAGGAATTCATATACATCGCAACGAGCGCTGATTAAGAATCCCCTGGGCATACGAATTGATCATATATTTGTGCGGGGTGCGGATCATATCAAAGCCGAGATTGTGGAGTATACGTTGCCATTTCCGGAACGTGTGCCGGGCCAGAAATTCAGCTACTCGGATCATGAAGCGGTCTTGGCCAAATTGAGGCTAACAACAACTGGCGAATCTCCAGTTATTGTTGAGCAAGTCGCGTGCGAGGTTGGAGCTGGAGATGCCCATGCCGAGGACAATCTTAATCCCAACAACATTTGCTCTGGATCTCTTGCTCAACAATTGCCAGCTGCCCGCACGGCAGCTCTGAATGAAGCCCTATCCCTCTGCGATGCTTCCTTATTGCAATTAAACACGGATCGTTTATTGTATTATAGTGCAGCGACCGTTCTCTTTGTGCTCCTCGTTCTCCTGGTGGAATTTACAGCGCCCGTGGGACTTAAAACCATTTATTTGTTACTCAAGTTCATTGTCTTTGGCGTCATATTGTTTTGTGTGTTTATGGGCTCCATTTGGAACTTTATGGAGCGCAATGGCGTGCTGCAGGGCAAGAAATCCATGGAGATAATGCTGAAGCATGCACAAAAGTATGAATATTTATATTGAATTGATATTTCTTATATCTCATCAACCAGAACATTTAAGAAGCTCAAGAAGCATTTAAAGTGTAGCCCATGTGCTATATATACATGTATTTAATTATAGATTTAATACTTATCGCCTAAATTCTGCCTCAGCTGTAATATTCAATGCAATAAAAAAAATGGTCTCTTTCCCTTTTAAAAACAAATCACTTCAAATTTTGATAACTACGTCTTGTTTTTATTACATATTGGAAAAAGCTATTCAAAGAGGCGAATTGAAAATGAACTGGACTAACACAACGCACGAAATTAAGACGATACTTTTTACGTGGACAATTGATAACTATCAATTCTTACATAATGTGAACGAAGATAATCTAACTTCACCCAAGTTTCCGAACCATGGAAGTGACTGGGAATTTTATTTACGTTTAAACAGATATTCAAAAAGTAGTGGGACTGTTATTGAGTTATGGCGCAACAGTAAAACCAAAGGCGTTGTCGGCACGGTACGATATTTCTTTGGAAAAAATCCGGCATCTGGGTTTCGTGACTATTTAAAAACAGGTGAATATATGTGGGTATCCGCACCAATTGAAAATACACGTCTTACAAAATCGGCCTTTGACAACGATGGCAAACTAATAATAAACTGTAAGATCAGTTTGTTGGGCAAACGTACAGATACAAGTGGTCCACTCAACAATTTAATTAAAGTCGCCAATTGCAAATTGGTTGAAGATCTTGGCGCAATGCTCAACACCAAAGAATTGGCCGATGTGACCATCGTCACAGCCGACGGACAAAAGATTCCAGTTCACAAGAACATATTATCAGGTGAGAATATATCATCAGGTACACAAAACATGATTTAATAGTTGTTTTTTTTTGTTTGTAGCACGAAGCAAAGTCTTTGCGGCCATGTTCAAGCACCCAATGCAGGAAAACACTGAGAATTGTGTTGAAATTAAGGATTTTCATTTCGATGTTGTCTCGGAGCTGATTCGATTCATTTACACGGGAGAAGCCCCCAACTTGAACTTGGAGATGAGTGCCGAACTTCTGGCGGCAGCTGACAAATACGAGCTAGACAGACTGAAGTCGATGTGTGCCAAATTAATGAGCGATAATCTCAGCATAGAAAATGCACATGCAGTGCTAAAGTCAGCCGATCTTCACAACTTGCCAGATCTCACGCTCAATACAATTCAATTCATTCAAACTAATATTCAAAAGGAAACTGGGGGATCAAAGTACGACGATTTTCTTAAAGCTCTCATGGAGCAAAAGCTCCAGGAACTAAATGATCCTACCCAAGAGCCGCCAAAAAAAAAAGAAAAAGTTAATAAATAATAAGCAAACGGAACAGTCGAGTAAAAAAATGGATGAAATGACTTTTTTCTTAAATATAATTATATAATTAGCATTACCTAGCCTTTAGACTAGGTTGTATTAGAAGTTAGCATATGGGTATTTCCAGGATCGAGAACGCGACGTTTGTACGACTTTAAATGAAAAAACAAATGACAAAAGTTGACATTTTCAAAAATGTTTCCTCACGTGATTAATGCATCTTATCAACACTATTTTTATTATAAAAGACAAGCGTTGAAGACTTGTCGTTTTCGAATTATTTATAGAAAACAATGAATCGCGAACGCGACGAAAAATAGAAGTCATGTTTGACTTTATCTTGACAAATACGAAAGTCTGCGAAATGTAGCGAGTAATTTGGAAGAAAATACTCTTTAACTATAATAAAATAACGTAGCTTTCCATTTTACAAATAATTTTGACATGTTACTATCATTTTATTTATTTTTCAAGTTTTATAAGTAATTTGTAACGCGACATCGCGAACGTGACAAGATTTCCACCTGTTTTTTTCCAAGAATTTGTTCATCAAATTTTATTGTTCATATCGAAAACCGGGTGTAAAACTCGTTTTAAATTAAACTTTCATTATATTTCTATGAAATAAAATGGTTCATGTTACAATTTTTCTGTCCTACTTAGTGTAGTCCTTAGAATACAAATGGTCCATTTTGGAATTCAATTTTTAAGAAAATGGGCAAAAATATAGAAAAAGTAAATTTATTTCAACAGAGGATCTATATGTTCATCCTATTGAGTTTCTTTTAGCGTATATTCCTTAAATAAATAACTTGAATACATTTTTGGAAGAAAATTTCAGAAGATGTGAGTTTTTGATCAATTTTACGGTTTTGGGCGAGGTGGACCTTTTTCTGGAAATGCCCATATAAGTGTAATTTAAGTTGTAAATAATAACAAAACAATTAAATAAATAAGAAATTTAAAATAAAAAAAATTTCACGTTTATTGAAATTAAAATCGCGCATCGTTTTAATTTTTGTTTTTAATACAATATATACGAGCCCAAACCACTATTAATTCGTACGCCCTTTTTTTTACTTTAACAGCTATGTAAGTGAAATTCATCACAGTAAAAAAAGTATATTTGGAAAGGTCTTTTAAATTTCGTTTGAATGATGCAAAACTTTCCTTAACTTATTATGTACCCATTAAAAATTTTTAATTTAAAAAAAAACCTTTTTTAACTTTTTTCCTCGACTTTACACAAAAAAAATTTTGATGCAGAAAAATTCTTGGAACAATTCAAAGAATTGCTGCAAAAAAAAATTTCAAAAATCTCTTCGCTAGTATTTTTTTATGATTTTTTGAAACGAATACATCACCTTATTAATCCACCTTGGGCCGCCCAACAGCACACTAAGAAATACTGATAACTATCATTATCGTTATCGAGTGTATGTCGATAACATTGTGATTGGCAAGAGCAACAGCTCTCGTTGCAATAAAGTGTTTTTTTTTTTGGCAAATATTAAATGAGAATTTGTTTAAATATAGTTGCAGTAGCCATAAACAGTGTCATTTGTTAAGCTGTCATTGAGAAAATCATATTTGTGCTATTTTTGGCCAGAAAAAAACAAGCGAAAAGCAAATCACACGTTGGCCACTTGATTCTGAGTCACGACCAATCAAAACAAAACAAAGGACGCCCCAAAAAAAGGCAGACAACAAAGAGAAAGAGACAGAGGAGGAGAAAGACAAAGATGACTAAACTGCCAGGTGCCAACTTGGAATTTGTGCGCGAGGATGATTTTGTGGAGTATTATGTATTTCCGAAGCTAACGGAGCAAAAAGAACGCAGCGATGATGAGCTGCGTCAGGAATTGGAGCAAATACGAGTTGATTGCATGCAAATTGTGGATAAAAAGGTCACAGAACGTTGTTATATTTGGCACAAGGATGAATTTCAACTGCAGTTGCGCACGGGCAGCGACGAGGAACGTCTGCTAAACGAAGAAGAGGACAACAAAAACAAAGAGAATGAAGAAGAGGAGCAGCAGCAGGAGGAGCAGCGTAAGTGTTTGTTGCATACGTACAGTGAATCACAAATGTATTCACACAGCATATTTGAGATTCTATATACAAATGTCGAAAAATATTACTCGGAATACGAGAATTTTAAAAAAATTAGGAATTCAAAATTAGGAATCGAAGAATTAGGAATCCAAAATTATGAAATCGAAATTAGGAATACATTTATTGGGAATCCAAAATTAGGAAGACAAAAATTGGGAAAACAAAACTTAGGAAATTACAGTAAATCAAAACAGTATTGGCATTTATATGATTAAATAATTTAAAAACCAATAATTAAATAAAATACATTAAAAATTGGTTCCTCATTCGAATCCCGAAACTTTTTGGAAGAATTTTAAAAAAGAAGAAAAAAAAAACAGGAATACAATTTAAGGAATCCAAAATCGGAAAGAAAAATTAGGTATCATTAAATAGGAATTTCAATTAAGAAAAATATTCAGGGTACAAAAATTAGGAAAAAAAACATTGGAAAACAAAATTGGGAAAGGTATACGTATCTTGGTATCTTTCGAATAGTAATATTTAAATTTTTAAAATACCAAATGAAAGAGCAAGATGAACAAGACATTAAGATAATTTCCATTTTTGGACTTTTTAGAAAAGTTTTTGATGCACTTTATTTATTCACTCTATTTTAAATGAGAAAATAACTATGGCATATGTATGCCAAAACTTTTTTGATTCACTGTATTTATAGATCTAATACAAATACAACTTGGTCTAATTTTAATTTAAATTTTAGGTGCGCTCCCGCCCCATTTACACGGTGTCACCCACTACGGCGACAACATTGGCGACGAATGGTTTATTGTCTACCTGCTGAGTGAGTTGAGCAAAGCTCGAGAGGATTTGATAGTCCGTGTCTGCGATGCCGATGGTGAATTCCTGTTGATTGAGGCGGCGGATGTGCTGCCCGATTGGGCGAGTCCCGAGACCTGTGAGCAACGTGTCTATTTAGTCAATGGAGGACTCCAACTGATACAGAACTCGACGACGACCGGTCGGAGCAAGTTGCTGCCCATGTCAATGGCCGTGCATCGGATACGTCTAAATCCCACGCTCTATCGTTGCTCTCCGGACATTCAAAACTGCATTGAGGCGAGATTGAGGGAATTTCAGCCGGAGAAGCGTCACAGTTCCATACACAGACAAATTGTGGAGTTGCCACAAAAGGCGGCACAGCTGCTGAGGCAACGTCCTGGTCTGGTGGCCTCGGCAGTGCGTGCTTTCTGCGAACGCGACACGCTGGACACAAAGGCGTTGCGGAGCATGCGTTACTTTCCGCCGGAATCGCAGAGAATCCGCACAAATGTCGCCTTCACGCGTTGTCTTTATGCCATGCTGATGCACAGTCAGTATATTCCGGAGCGTCGTCTTGGCTGGCAACTGACGGATGCGGTGTCCCAGCCAGAGGCCTACAAGGAACAGCTGCTGGGTGTCAAGCTGGCCAGTGGACTGGAGATTCTCGCCAGTCAGGCTAAAAAAGCTGGCGACGATGAACTTAATGACAAATCGCCCGCTTGGCGTGCTTATCTGCATAGTCTAAAAAACAAGGATTATTTTGGCCATAATCTCGAAGGCAGTGCGGAGCATGTGCGTCTATTGGACCAGGCCAAGGAGTACTTCAAGGCGAATCAGCAACGCTTTCGCACAGCGCCTCTGGTGGGCGCCGAAATTCTCGAGCTGCTGTTGAAGGCGGAGTCCGAGGAGCAACTGGAACGTGATGTGGAGAACAATCTGTTGCCCAGCGATGCGGATGATTGGCTGAACATTAGTGCCGAGGACTTGGATGCCATGCTGCAGCAACGTTATGGTCCACAGAAACTCTATAATCCCAATGGCGATGTCAATGCCGCCGAGTTTACCAAACAGTTGTCTCAATTCCTGGACAGACAGTCCAATTTCGAGGGCATTGAGACGCAGGCGGAAGCTGGCGCTCAACTCGACTCGGATGATGATGAACCGGAACCGGAAACGGAAAGGGAAACGTCGGCGGTGCCCAGTCCAAGTGCTGCCAGGATCAAGAAGAATCCCTCCATGCGCAAGGCGTGTCAACAACGCAACTCTCTCATTCAAGCCGACGAGCAGGTAAACTTATCGATAGTTATCGCTACACTCAAAAATAATAATTTTAGACAATTGAGACTGTCGCTTAAATTACGATATATTGATAAATATCGAAATTTGTCGTTATACTTAAAAAATTATATTTTTAGACAATTGATATCTTTTTTTATGATACATTTTTGCGCTGGTTTTACTCTGGCAACTATGCGATATTTTCCCCCTATCTCTTTTTTACTCTACGAATATATCAGGTGTTGTACAGACATCACAAGTGAAAGCGAATTCAAAATAAAGCAATTCCGCTTGAAAAATTGCACGCACAAAACGTCGAGAGATTTAACTTTCTTAGCATGTTCACTAACCTTTTTGAACTAGGCTGCTAGGGTTGGCCCCTTAGATTAAATGTCCCGAGGCTTTAGCAACTTTTGTAAGTTTATAATTGCAGAATAATAGGTTTTTATATAATAATTGATATGGTATAAATTAAAAAAATTTAAAAGCTATTGTCGCGAAAAATGTGACATTATTCTCATGGAACCGGAATCCAGTGGATTGAACGATGATTTCGCTTCCCTCAGCAAATTTTCAGATGAGTTGACTGTGTCACGGAGACGTTAAATTTAAGTGAATTGACTAATATTTTTTAAGCGGTGTATTTTCCAATATGAAAAACTGACATCGGTATTTTTAGAAAAAATATCAAGTAAAAAATTTTATTTTTGATATCAAAATATTATTGATATTGAATTTTTTATTTTTTAACATTCACACATCTAGGAACAGGACAGCACACATGTGCGCAATTTTCTGGACTTTGTAATACCCGAGGATAACTGGGATTCCAATTCCGAGATGAGCGATTACGCTGATGAGGAAGATCTGGAGCGTAATTTTGATGCGTTGTCCAACACTAGCCAGGACAACTATCGCTTGGATCGCAATATCAAGGCATACATGGACCAAATGGACAGGGAACTGGCCCAGACCACAATTGGCAAATCCTTCCATGGGAAGAGCGACAACTCGACAAAATCCGAAGATGATTTCGATGACATTGAGGACTTTGAGCCGATCAACATAAATGTGAACACACTGCGCAACATGATGGACAGCTACAAGTCACAGATGGGCGGGGCAGGACCCGTCTCCAATCTGTTCAATGCCATGGGAGTGGGCATGTCCGCTGCAGCTGCAGCGACAGCAGACGATAAATCGGAAAATCTATCGGAGTCTGCTCTATAGAGCACAAAAAAACAAGAAACAGGATAATCATCATCAACATCATCATCTAGTGAATAAGTTTACAGTCTCAATACGTCTTTAACATTCAATTACCAATAAATCTATGTGTGTGTCATTGATTTAACGTTTCTAACGATTTATCGAGGTAAAATATCGATAATTGTCAATACACCAGGTATTTGCCAGGCAATTTACACGAGTAGCAACAAGTTTTGTGAAAATATGTTATTTTTTACAGACTCTCGATTTTTGCTTGTTCGGTCCAAAATGTTGACGTTTTTTCAACATTCTCCCATTTTAAGGTGTCAATTTTGGCGCATTGGGAAAGTGTTTTCGCCCTTTATAACGTTTCAATTTTTTAAAAGTTCCAAATTTGACAGTATAGAATCCTTTTTGGATTCAATTTAATTGAATCTTAAAAAAAACGTGATTTTCGGTTAGATGTTTTCCGGCTGAAGCAGGTTAAAAGCCGGACAAATCTATCCGAAAAAAGGCCAAATTGGCATCACTGTTTCTAAATATTTAATGGGCGCAATATCGACATTTTCCGATGTATCGATTTTTATTTACGTCACTAGTCTTTAACATTCAAATACCAATTACATATGTACATATATCTATGTGTGTGTGTAAGCAAATGGAACACTGTAAAATGACTTTTAATCTCTGGAGGCGGGCACAAAGTTGCCATAATCGCGCCTCACATTCATCGGGGATCCTCTCTGCTGCTGCTGCTGTGACTCCTGGCGTGGCCTGCGCTCATGCGAACGCTCTCCATGATCTCTGCGTGGATACTCCTCATGTCTGTGACGACGATTATCTGCAAAAATAATTTTAAATATAATGTTAATAACGTTAATCGCAAATGGTCTTCGTTTTACCTCTAAAGCGATCCGGTTGATAGCCTCCGACACCTCCGCCGCCACCACCGCGTCTTCCCCAGCCACGATCACCGCCTCCTCTGCGCTGTCCGCCATTATAACGGTTATTATATGGACTTCCTCCCCCTCTGCCACCGCCACCGCCTCCTCCAGCCCCTCCGCCGCTCATCCAGTTGTCGACTAGCGGTGGCTCCGGCACGGGCTTAGCACAATGCGCCATAAATTCAACATCGTCTGCGGTGTAGCGCAAGGCAAACTCGGACTCGCATTCGTCTAGAAAATTAATATCCTTATCTGGCATTCGATTTATTTTCCTGTTCGGATCAACCATCTTGCAACTTGTTTGTGTCACGATAACTGGCCTTATTTAATGTATTATTTAAGTGGCTATCAAAAGTTTCCTCTATAAACAGTCGATGAAATAAAAAAACAACACGATCTCACAGTCAGCTGTTGTTGATATTACATTTTGCTAACATAATTTTATTTTCAATTATCGATATGTCGACTTATCTGCAGAGCTGTCCTAACAGCAGAGATGAGCTTACTGTGAATATTGTTGCCGATATGGACAGAGCAGCAGTGTTGCCAATTTGTCCTTTTGCGGACTCTTTTGTCCTTTTTTAAACTGCGATATTTTGGAAAAATTTTTAACGTCCCTATCCGGAAAAGATTCCTTTTTTTTTTAAATTTGTTTACTTTAGCCTTTGTTCATAATTTTTATTGTCCAAGTCGCTCACAGAATATATCAAATACAAGTATGTGTCATCTAATATATTCATTTTCGGATCCCCGAATAACTTTGAAATTAAAGGCGTTGGCGTTAATTATTTTGTTAATCTTCGGATAGATCTTTTTTATATATCCGAATAATATGTAGTAACCATTCACACCAAGGGCGTCGGCAGACGGGGGCAGGGGGGGCCGTTGCCCCCCCCCCCCCCCCTACACTCATAATTTTGCACTATTCAGCTTCTGAAATCCATTCAGAGTAGTTATTTTGTCTTGAAAAAAATATTTTGGCCCCCCCCTCATTGAAAAGCTGCCGACGCCCTTGATTCACACTTATATAACTAAATAAATTTTCTGTGCGTTTATTTTATTTAACCTTCTTTCTGGTTGGCTTTTCCTGACTAGCAATTGGCATCACTGATGGAAATTAGCTACAACAGAATGTTAAAAACAAATATCGATATCGCGTTAACGCTGTCAGCTTAACAGTGGTCAGTTTGCACAGTATCGATAGTTTGCAGCGATAAAAGAGTATCGAATCAGTATTCTTAAGTGCAATAAATATGCGGGAGTGTTTTGATTGAAATTTAATGAAATTTGGCAATTTGTAAATATATTTCCATGCCATTAACGCTCAAAACTGTCTACAATAACAACACAAACGCTGGACATGCCACTGCATCGCAGCTATAGAACGATAAAAGCCATAAACACACGGAACAGCAGAAGCAGCAGCAGTAGAAGCAACAACAAAAAACGTGTTTATTCGTGTCTCTGCTGCTGATGGAGCAACAACAACAACAAAGTGGATTATCCATGCGCTGGCTGCGACGCTATCGTTCATTCTTTTTAATACTCTTGTTTATAATTGCCATTCAGCTGTTTTTGGCCTACAAATCGCTAGATATTGATTTGGCGGGCGCACTTCGCACACAACGCGATGTCCACGAACCGGAACTGGAACTGGACGCAGTGCATCCGCCAAATCCGAGTAAAAATGCTGCAGCCTTAACGGCCAAACAACTGGGCTTTGTGCCCGAATGTGATATCAATGCCAAGGAAGCAATATCGGCACTTCAACGTGCCAAGACGAAAGACTGCCGTCAACATATCGCCCACATTGCCTGTGCCATCCAAGCTGGACGCTTCTATGCCACCAAGCTGCACAGCAGCTGCCCCGCCGGCAATCACACGGCCAACGTGGCCCTGGGCTGCTATCGGGACGAGAAGGATTCCCGCCTGCTCGCTGGCTATTTCACCAGCTTCAAGACGTCCAATTCGCCCAGTGGCTGCATCGAACTCTGCCTGCAGTCGGGCTATCCCTATGCGGGTGTTCAGTATGCCCGCGAATGCTTCTGCGGCTTCGATGCACCGCCCAGTTCCGCCAAGCTGCCCGATTCCAGCTGCAACATGAAATGCCTGGGGAATGCCAAGGAAATCTGCGGTGGATTCTATGCCATGAATGTCTACGAAACGGGCATTGCCAGTAAGTGATTCACTTAATTGTTTTATATATATGTATAATGTGTAATCCTTCACAGAATTCACGGCCCAACTGGCAGCCAGCAGTCCGGCACCGGGGGAACAACAACAACAAGTTCGCATTGCATTTTTGCTAACGTTAAATGGACGCGCATTGCGGCAAGTTCATCGACTGCTCCGAGCACTTTATGCCCCACATCATGTTTACTACATACATGTGGATGCGGTGAGTGAGGCGACAAGGGGCGCAGATGGGCGTGGCGGGAAAAGAGGGCAGACACTCGACCGGATTTGTTAATTAAAGCGCGTTTTATAATTTCGTGCTAATTGATCTGTCAGACATTTTTACATTGAATCACAGAGCAAACATTTAAATTGTTTATGATAGCATAAAATTCGTATGAGGTTTGGGGCCTACAATTAAGCTCATAATGATATACATATATAATTAATATAAAACAGGGATTAAAACCGAAACGGTTATGTTCGCATTAGGTTTACGGTTATCGTTACGGTAAACCGGTTTTTGTATGTTTCGGTTTTGAAATACCGGTATGATTTAGGTTCATAAAAAAAAAAGTTTTTCGCAAAAATATAATTATAACAATAGTGTCATAATAATACTTAAAAAGGCATTACTTTCTTAATCTTTCATTCACACATTTATATCACATCTATATATATAAAATTCTTTGTCCAGACTCACTGACTGACTGACTGAGAATCAACGTGTAGCCCAAACGGTAAAAGATAAAAAGCTGAAATTTGCACACAACATAGATGAGATAATTTCATCGTGCAATAAGACGGCGTTTTGCGAAATTCGACCTCTAAGTGGGTTAAATCGGGGTCAAAGGTCACGGAATTGCTTAGTATGAAAAACTTTTTTGTTTCTTGAGATATCAGAACAAAACTCACAGATTGTATGTTTTTGACTGTCCTTTACACTCTGACCAAATTTGGTCAATGTCGGATGACTATATCATATAGCTGCCATAGGAACAATCGGATGCAAAATAATCTTTAGTATGAAAAACTTTTTTGATTCTTAAGTAATCTCAACCAAACTCACAGATTCTATGTTTGGGGCTGTGTCTAACTTTCTGGCCCTAGTATTCTATAGTTTAGTTACATTTCAATAATTTTAAAATTTCATTTAACAAATTTATTTTATTTGCGCTTATTCAGCCTATGAAAATTCGATCTTCAATATTACAAACAACAATTCAAATTAAAATCAAAATATTTTAAAATACATTTCGTTTTAAATTATTTTTAACTTGTTTTGAAACATTTTTTTTTTGAATGAAACGGTTATGAAACGGTTATTGCGTTTTACAGAGTTTCAGTTTTACGGTTTCGGTCAAATGAAATTTTTTTTCGGTTACGGTTTTAGTTACGGTTTTAAATTTCAATCGGTTTTTACCGGTTAAAGGTTACGGTTTCGGTTTTAATCCCCGATATTAAATATCCAAACCTTTCTCGTACTCCTCACAGCGTCAGGATTATCTGTATCGTCAGCTGTTGGAGCTGGAACCGCGCTTTCCCAACATACGCCTGGCCCGGAAACGCTTCTCGACGATTTGGGGCGGTGCCTCCTTGCTGACGATGTTGCTGCAGTGCATGCAGGATCTGCTGGAGTCCAGTTGGAGATGGGACTTTGTCATCAATCTGAGTGAAAGTGATTTTCCGGTGAAAACACTTGACAAACTGGTTGATTTCCTAAGTGCGAATCGAGGACGCAACTTTGTCAAGGGACATGGACGGGAGACACAGCGTTTCATACAGAAGCAGGGATTGGACAAGACATTCGTAGAGTGTGACACGCACATGTGGAGGATTGGAGATCGCAAATTGCCCGCTGGGATTCAAGTCGATGGTGGCAGCGATTGGGTTGCACTTTCCCGTCCATTTGTTGACTACGTAACGCATCCCCAGAAGGATGATAAATTGCTGCAGGAACTATTGAGAATCTTCCGGCACACGCTGCTGCCAGCCGAGTCCTTTTTCCATACTGTATTGAGGAATACGCGGCATTGTCACAGCTATGTGGACAACAATCTGCATGTGACCAACTGGAAGAGGAAACAGGGCTGCAAGTGCCAGTACAAACATGTTGTGGACTGGTGCGGCTGCAGTCCCAATGACTTTAAGCCCGAGGATTGGCCACGTCTCCAATCGACCGAATCGAAATCTTTATTCTTTGCCCGCAAATTCGAGCCAATTATTAATCAGGCTGTATTGTTGCAGCTGGAGGAATGGCTTTATGGCCCATATACCAGTGAATATGCTAATCTTCATAGCTATTGGCAGTCGCTCTATCATCACGAGGATCTGCATGGAGCTGGTGATGATTTGGCCAGAACTGTGGGCGACAGTCTCATGCGTCTGGCAGCCCAACAAACGAATCTTCAAGCACTAGAATTATTGGAGTTAACCCATTATCTACATCGGGATCAGTACAAGGGATTCCTGGTGCGCTTCAGTGTCCAGCGCAGCAATGACTCCAAGCAGCTGCAGCTGGAGACACGAGTGCGTCCCGTGCAGCACGGCAAGCTGGCGAGGAATGCGCGCTTCAGCAAGCGACTGCGCAACTTTGAGGTCTCCACGGACTTTGACCAGAAGGAGCAGGTGGCTCGCAACTTGGCCAAGCTGCTGGGACCCAGGAGTGAGCTGCTCCTGAGCTACACCTATCAGGGACTTGCAGGTCAGTGTAACCATCATTTATTTAAATAATATTTTCAACTTTTGACCAATCGGTAACAAGATTTAATCATAAATTACTGAATTATTTAATATTAAAAAATTTAAAATTAAAATGTATATAGATCGACAAGTATATTTTTAAAATTATATATATTAAAGTAGTGATGTAAATTGTAATAGAACATCGTGTTAAAAAACTAGATGACAATTCAACACAATTTTTGTGTTTGACGTGTTTCGCAAATCATCACAAAGCATATTAAATATTAGTAATCCAAAAAAACCCTAAATATACATTCTGTGAGTTTGGTTAAGATATCTTAAGAAACAACAAGGTTTTTTGTACTAAGCAATTTCCTGAACTTTGACCTCGAACTTGACCCACTTATAGTTCGAATTTCGCAAAACGACTGTCTTATTGCACGATAATAATAATCTCAGCTATATTGCGTGAAAATTGCATCTTTCTAGGTTTACCCGTTTGGCCTAAACGTTCATAGGTCACTTAGTCAGTCAGTAAAAAGAGTTTCGTATATAGGTACCGATGAAAGATGAACTCTCTTTGAAGCTAAGAATCTAAATTTTACAAAAAAAGAAAAAAGTTGTTGGATCTTCTTTATTTTGTAAGGTCTTTTCTTATAACACAAAATCGTGTTTTAGTTAATTTTCTACAATCTTCCTGTTACCTAAAGTAATTTTAAGATTGCAACAAAGTATTGGTTGCAAATTCAATTTACCCAATCCAAAACAACTATTTAAGCTTCAATAAATTAAGTGTCGAGCTGTCCATTATTCTTATCGGAAACATAAATCCTAATAAGATATATATCGATATATATATCGAGTACTATAAAAGCACGGAAGTTTCTTTCGATTGTCAGTACTTCTTCAAGTTTGAAGCTGAACATGGCTCAATTTAAGTGGCAGCTGATTTTTCTGGCTTTTGCATTAGGCCAAAAATACTATATCGAAGCACAATCCACAATTAAGCAACGCATTATCAATGGATTACCTGCAGTTGAAAGGCAATTTCCATATCAAGTATTTCTGTTAGGACGTGAATATCTATCTGATGGAATAAATTATACAAGTTGCGGTGGCGCAATAATTTCCAAAAGAAATATCCTTACAGCAGCTCATTGTATAAAGAGTGAAGTGTAAGTCAAGATTTATATTCAATATAAAAATTGTTATAAAAAATAATCCATTGAATCCAATTAAGTTCGGACTATAAAATTTACTTTGGAGCCTTGAATTGGGGCAATAATCCAGTGATGGGTCAACAAACAATGGTAGTAAGTCGATTAAATGCTGTGGTGCATCCAGAGTGGAACCTTGATCAACAGCTCAATGATATAGCCCTGATTAAATTGCCAGTCGATATGGATTTCAATGCATATATTCAACCTGTAAAGTTGCCAGATCCAAGCCAAAGTTATGATAATGAAAATGCCATTGCTTCTGGTTGGGGAAAAACTGAAGGTGTGTCTCAGTAATATTCAATGAAAGTATAAAATTAATTATTAATTTTTCTAAACAGATGGCGATCCCTCAGATCATCTTTTGTACTCTAATGTAACCGTTCTACCAGCTGATGAGTGTAAACCTCTTGTGAAAAAATATTTACCGAGTTTGGTATTCTCATCATCGTGGATTTGTGCAAAACCCAGTAATAGTATTACATGCAGCGGGGACTCTGGTGGCCCTGTGGCCATAAAGAATGATGATGGTAGCAGCACCTTAATAGGCCTCGTAGCGTTTGGGATAGGTCATGCATGTCCGATTAATAGACCCGATTTTTTTACCCGAGTTTCATCCTTTTTGCAGTGGATAAAGCAATATGAGTAAATTGTATAAAATTGTGAAAACGAGTTATGTAACTATAACTTAGTTAAACAGTTAATTATATTAAATAAAAACAACTTTGCAGAGAGATCGACAATATGCTTAATGTCTTTTATTTTGTTAATAGCTATAAAGATAGTTCAGATTGAATTTTAATCAAATTATATTGAAGATAAAAAGTAACAAGCGGGACAGTCGAGTTCAAAATAAAAATTTTGTAGGTACAATGGATTATTTTTTATAACAATTTTTATATTAAATATAAAGACTTGACTTACCTCTTTATACAATGAGCTGCAGTAAGAATACTTCGTTTGGAAATTATGACGCCACCGCAATTTAGAATCTTTGTACTGCCATTAGATAGAATTTCACGTCCTTCCAGAAATACTTGATATGGAAATTGCCTTTCAACTGCAGGTAATCCATTGATAATGCGTTGCTTAATTGTGGATTCGGCTTCAATATAGTTTTTTGGCCTAATACAAAAGCCAGAAAAATCAGCTGCCACTTACATTGAGCCATGTTCAGCTTCAAACTTGAAGAAGTTCTGACAATCGAAAGAAACTTCCGTGCTTTTATAGTACTCGATATATCAGAATTTCTTTTTAGGTTTTATGTTTCCGATAATAATGAAGACAGCTCTACACTTAATTTATTGAAGCTTAATTTGGTTCCTTGGATTAGGTAAACTGACTAAAACATTGTTGCATTCTTAAAATTACTTCACGTAACAGCAACATTGTAAAAAATTAAGAAAAACCACTTTTGTTTTTATTTTAATTTAAATTTATTAATATTTAAAAAAAAAAATTCCAAATAAATACTTAGTAAAAATAATAAATAAAAAATATATTTCGATGTTAATTTGAATTTTGAAATTATAAATGCAGGATCTTCGGATGATGTTGGGCACTCGTACAACTTGACGCTGCTGTGGCTGGATCCCTTGGGACGCCTGCAGGATTTCAATGAGCTGCATGTGGAGGAATCTCGCATCGATGTCATCAATCACTCCAAGACGCTGCTGAAGCAACCGCTCACACCTGGAATCTGGACGGCCAAGTTAATTGGACGCACCTCGATCTATGCACAGCTCAAGTTTCTGGTCGTGCCCCTGGCCTATGCCAATGGGTCGCCACTGGAAACAGTTGCCATTGCTCAGTCGCAGAATGGAGGACTCGGTCTGTCGCTGCCGGATGACTTTGAGCTGCCCGTGGAATGGCAACAGCATCTGCACAATGATGACGATATCTTTGCGTTGCGTCAAGAGGCGTTGGCCCATTCTCAACTTGTGGGCCAACAATTGAATGATCACATTGATCGTTTGGTTGGCAAATTCTTTCAGTTGCGTGAAACTTGCATTGTGAATGAGCCCGCTGTGCTGCCCGAGCTGCCGCTCTGCCAGGATACCAGCTGGAGTTCTTTGGCCCTTGACCCCAAGAGTGATATGGAGGCGTTGATCAAGCGTCGATGATGATGATGAATCCCCTCGACAAGTGGGAGTTGTTAAAGCCATTTTATGAAACGCTACCATTGAAACACATTTGTTATTAATTTTGTTGTGTAAATACCAAGTCCCTCCTCTCTGTCTATGTATTTGTGTGTGCCTGTGTATGTGTGTGTGTGTGTTTTAACCAACTTTTTATATATATATATAGTACTATATATGTCACTATTTAGATAGACCTTTAGCAAAGATTACGCTCAACGCACTTTGAATGCCCTTAACTTTCCACTCAAAACTAATTTTCAGTTTTCGATTTGAACAAAATATTTGATACCCTACATTCTGCACAGAGTTTATGTACATTTTTCGGCGTTAAAACATAATCTAATTGGATGAGAAAACCTTAGATATATTAATTTTTAGTTTTAGTTTATATTCGAATTTAAAAAAAAATTATTCAATTTATTTTTTTTATTATAAAATCCACAAACAAATTTTTTTTTGATTGAATAAGATTGAAAATAAAATTTGTCCTAGTATTTTTAAACAGAATTAACAATATAATTAATATTTCATATTTTTTGTAATTTCTTGCCCGTTAATTTCGCCATAAAAGTAAATCTTAAATAACCGAAAAAACGAAGAAAAATGTACTTAAAATCTGTATTAAAAATCGAAATTTTTTTAGAATATATCAAGTCTGTAAATATTCCAAAAATAACCGAAAATAGCTAGAAAACTATGAAATATAGCACAAATAGTTCCTTTAGTTAACTCGATACTTGAACTTCAAGACAATTAGCTATGGCGGGGCATTCAAAACATTTTTTTCCATCCATCTATCTTCTTGTTAAATTTAATCTTGAACTTAAACTCAAATTCAAATTTAATGCAACTTTAAAAATCAATATTATTATCTTATCAATTGTTGTGATATATGTAAATGTGGTAATGAGATTTGGCGTAAAAGAGTATCAGGAGTGTCTGTGTGAATTTTCGACGAGTATTACAAACAAATTGTTTAGTGTTTAAGTAAAAACTATGCGATGCAATTGTAATAACACTGGACATATACTTATCGTATGTTATTTGTATCTATAGCATTATAGTATAAGACTTTCAATTATTCAACTAATAGAACAAAGATTTTAAAATTCTTTCTTGCTTTTCATTATTTAAATGGGGCCGGTAATTTGAAATTGTTGAGCTCGCTTACAGGTAACATTATTTGTTATTTGTTGTGTATTTTTTTGTATGTTTTAGACCTATGTAAATATTTAAAGCCAAGGCCATTTGTACTGCCGTTTGCTGTGCGAGCACTTCTTTTTTAGATTTTAGATCAACAGATCCTCATCGGGATCCTCATCATCGAAATCGTCATCCGCATCAGGTGTATATATAATATTGCCCTCGGCTGTATCGCTGGTGCTGTCGAATAAAAAAGAAAAATCAAGTGAGTATGGTTAGTAAATTAAGTTAGCTGGGACAAACATTTAATTGAAAATAAAAAAAATTATTGAAACTAGAAAACTTGATATTAAAAATAAAAATTAATTCAAGTTTAATAACATAACCGCTAGCCAGAAAACCTAAAGGCGAACATGACCAAAACCGTAACTGAAAGCGATATTCGTCACGGTTTTAATCCGTATTTGAAAACATGCAATACAATAGGGAAGAAAAAATTAAGAGAATCCTAACTAAAATATATTTAAAAAAAATTCAGAAATATTCTACAAAAAAAAAATTAATATTTAACATAAAAGTATTTAAATTTATTTAAAATAAATTGATGAATATTACTATATGACAAGAAAATTACGAGAGCTCAGAAAAATCCAAACTACTTTTTCCCAACATTAATAAACTATATATTCTATGTATAGTTATTGTGCTTGGAATGTTTTGATGTTATTTGAATTTTATTTAAATAAATTTAAATAATTCTGTCACTCACCGCTCGTATGGCAAAGTGAGTGCATTGCGTGCCACGACTTCGTCCTCGTCCAGTTCGATTTTAAAGGTGCCACCGGGATCGGCAGCTTTAACGGCATCCTCCTGCTTGAGAGCAGCTGTGCCTGCTGTTGGTTTACCCTCCACAGAGTCCAGAGACAGCGGCGTCACCTTGAACTCGGTCTTGGAGACTTGGCACGAGTAGCGTTTGTTGCTGACACCGCCGCCAGGTTTGCGTGACAACAAGGACAACGTGGTGTCCGTCTCCAGGCGCAGAATCAGCTCGGCCAGATACTCACAGCCGGCCAGAATGTACTCCGCGTCCGCGTGGGGCAGGAGGTGGGGGGAGGCCCAGAGGAAGATGCGACTGACATGTTCACAGCGTCGCAGTTTGTTGATAACATCAAAGATGTGGGCGGGGGAATGATAACACAACAAATCCGCAAGTGTTGGCATTATGACATTGCATGCTGCATTTGTTGTTGCTGCTGCCGATGTGTTGTTGTCATTGTCGTTGCTGCTGTTGTTGTTGTTGTTGAGCAGCGTCTCAATGTTGGCCACGTGCTTGAATTGCGTGCCAATTGGCAGCACCTTAACCTCCTCCGCCCCCTTGCCCTGCTCTTGCAGCAGGCTGTCAATGAACTTTAATGCGATTCGCTCGCGATTGAGTTGATCTGCAAGGCAAACATTGCTTTCTATAGCACATTTCTATAATATATTTATTTTATTCACTCACCAATTATTAGAACGACCTTCTGATTGGTCACAATCAAATTGGAAAGCATGTTGCATTTAGTTGGCACCCAAAATAAAAATTCAACTGCAATTCTTGTTGTCTGTTTTTAGTGATGTACCTTTAGCTGTCGATATTTATATCGCACAGCTGTATTAGTGCGGCACACGTTTGAGAAGCAAAATTTTGCTGAAATAAAGCTAAATTTGCAAAAACTTATAGATCCAATATAAAGTTTATGGTTTTCTTTTCATCAAGTGTGTTAGAAGGGATAATTTAATACTATTTAGCTTCTGAAATCCTCCCATCCACCCTCATTGAAAATTGGATTTACGAATAGAAGACGTTTGCGATTTTTCCCGGCTGAAGCAGCTAGCAACCAAACAAATCTATCCGAAAAAAGGCCAAATTGGCATCATCACTACCTAGCAACACTGGCGTGAATCGTCACACGTGAGCTATCGATAATTTGCTGCTTTTGCGATACTTGAATATCGCACAGCTGACATATGATATAGCCGCTCATTTTCCAAATGAGTAAACAATAACAACAGTAATTTATGCAGTGTGCAAGGGTAGATCGATTACAAATCCGATTAGGGAAAGTGTAACCTTGAACTAGTCTTCCTCTTTTAGTTATCGCTGATAACCGGCCACTGGCTTGCCCACTGTTTACTATGTGATCTTTAATTTGTTTACTTTTGATGTTGACGCAGCGATAGCAAAGCCAACGTTGACGCTGACGTCGACGCTGGCGGCGCGATGCTGTCGAAATTGTTGTGGTTTTTTTTTTCTTTATACGTTCAGTTGTGGTTCTCTTTCATAGCGGCATTCTTGTGTTTTTTTTCGACCGTCTCGTGGCAGAGTTTACAATCAATTGACGCATATACGAAAACTGTAAGTAATACTTTACACCTGTTGTAATTGTAAGCAAAGTTTGGAAAGAACAAAAATTAAACAAAAAAAAGAATGAGTGTATTATAAATATGCAACAAGTGGTTTACAGTATGCGTGTGTATCTGTGTGTGTGTGTGTTGGTGTCTGTGTTAGTATTAAGCACACGCTGTGAGCTTTTATCGAAAAGCTTTGTACGTAGCTTTTAAGGGGAAATGCGGAGGCGTCGCTGTCGCTGCCTTTGCAGATATTTTCGCTGCATCCATATGGAAGAGTTCAGATAAAGTTAAATCCTGCATAAAACACAAATTGCTCAACAAGTTAAGACAGCTACTGAGGCTGAAAATAAAAATAAAAAAATATATTAAATACAAATTATTGAAAATTATAAAGAAAAAATAGAACGTTCAAAAAATCTATACAAATAACAGACGCAAAAAAAAGGAAACAAAACAAACGCGATGCTCTTTTCGCTGGGTAAGTGTCAGCAAGTGCGAGTGGGAGGGAGAGTCAGGTGCAATTATTATGCACAAAACATGTTATTAACTAGACAATTTATTAATTGAAATGCAGCTCAGAAAGAATTTCAATTGAGTCAAAGGAATGCGCAATTTGCACCCCTTAATCCCCCTCCCCCTCCAGGTTGTGCGTTTCTTGCATACCAATCATATTAATAACAACAACAATAATAACAACAACAATAAAACTGATTTAAGCAATCGCATGCGATTTTTAATTAGTCACAACTATTAAACAATTCTGTGCAGATAGCTCTAAAAACTGCATGTTAAAGTTAAACACTAGTAATAATTTTAATAACTGGCAGACACTTTACAAGCATACGACAGATGAAAGCTCTTATAAAAGCTGCTACTCCCATGCGAGTTCGTTTCCATCTTCAAAGCTTTTTGCTGCCAACTTGCTTGAACATCAGTTGCTCATTATAAAATTGCATTCAAAATTTCAGGCATTCATTTTATAATTGTTAATTAATTATAATAAGCAGACACTTTTCAAGCATTTGAATAGACAGTGTTGTCACTTTAGCTATTTTATAGCTAGAGCTAGCTATTTTATAATTGTTTACTTCCCTATCGAATCAGCATTATCCAAAGAAAAGGTTCGAGCTATGGAGATATTCGACTTATAGAGTTCTTTTTCTAAGGTTTATTAATTTAACTGCCAATCAAATAATATTTTCGAGAAACACATAAAATAAAACTACACAAGATAAATATGAAAATAAAGTGTATAAAATATAAACTTAAAATAAAATATATTAAATTAATTAAGGGCCGTTTTTTCAATGTACATATAAGTTTTATTTAACACATAATTTCAAATTTGACATTAATTTCTATACATTTTACGTCAAATTCTCTAGTGAATAGTTATCAAAGATCTTATTTAGACATTGATAAAACGAGCCTGTAACTACTATAAAAAAAAAAATAATAATAATAGTAATAGTTCAGGAATCACAATAGATTATGGAAAATTCAAATTGTAAACTAAAATTAAAATGAATCTTACAACTGAAAACTAAAGTTTAAATTATTTTTATTAATTGTAAATTGTTAAATCTTAATATTATTTTAAAATCAATAATTATAATAGTAACAAGTGGCTTAAAAAAAAGGCGTTAGCTTGTGGCACTAGAAATCTAGTCATTGATTTTTTGATGTAAAAAATTTCAATAATCATTATTTGCTGTCCCTGCTATTTCTAGCTAGTTTTCTAATCAGATTCTAGCAACACTGTGAATAGCTGTTAGGCTGCGAGCACACTGGGAGCGGAAAGCGGAGCGTACAGCGGACAGCGGACCTTATAGACGAGCTGATAATTTCAGAACTAAAATGATAAATCAGCTCAGCTTGCAGTGTGCGCGCTTTCATACAAGCAGTGTGTTTGTTTTTTTCAAGTTGATAAGCTCCGCTGTACGCTCCGCTTTCCGCTCCCAGTGTGCGCCTAGCCTTAAAGTTGCTACTCCCATGCGAGTGTTTTTTTTCTATGCCCAAAGCTTATTGCTGCCAACGTCGCTTCGCGGCCGCTGTCGACGGCGCTGTTTGTGCAAAGCGGCAACATGAAATTTAGTTGCGCATTGCACTTTGAGGTGCTCGGTTGTATTGCGGTAGATTTGTATGTGTATTTGTGGTTTATTGCGTGTGTACAAAGTGTGTTTAATACGCTGTGCAATTAACTATTGCTATTTTGCATGCAAATCAAACGTGCAGCAACAACAATTAGACAAGAAATCGTGTATTGATTTTTAAGTGTAAACATGTCAAAGGATTTGGACATTGAGCAGGCGGCGCAGGCGACAAAAGTGTCGAATACGACATCGATGTCGACCTCCATTGAAGTTAAAGCCGAGCCTGTTACTAATGTTGAGCTTACAGCGGCAACAACAACAATAAATGGCGAAAATATTAGCAAGGCTGACCAACAACAACAACAACAGCCACAAGCAGTGGAAAAAACAACAATAACAACAATAACAGAACAAGTGCAGCCAACAATTGTTAACGCCGATGCAACCGCAAATAAAGGTACAACAACAACCACAACAATAACCACAACAATAACAGCAACATGCATACAAATGTTGTGACTTTGGCTTTAAAAAATTCACCGCTCAACGTTTTAGTTTCAAATTAGTAAAAGTTAAAACAAAACGCACTTCAGCAGTCAGCTGAGGAGAAAGAAGAAAGCAGTGCAGTGCACACATAGAGATCGGTAGAGGAAGAGTGAGAGAGAGAGCGGCAGAGATGCCGCTACAAATGCTCATCCCAAGGGCGTAGGCAGTTTTTGCACAGAGGGGGCAGAGGATAACATATTCAAAAATTATTGTTTTTTTTTACCCATTTTATGCCGCGATTCAAAAAGTTGTGTGTTTTTCTAGGCTAATTTGGACCAATTGAAATCGAATATGAGGTTAAAAATTAAATTAAAATTCACATTTTTTAAAACTTAAATATTTTTTATAATTAAATTTAAATTAAATTTTTATTTTTTAAAAAATGTGATGACCAGAGTAAACATTTTCTGGATTTTCTTAATTTTTCATTTAGAGTTGAATACATTCTGAAAATTACAAATTTTGCTGTTCGACTAGTCGAACAGCGACAGAAAATAATAATAATAATAATTATTTAAATATACATATATGTATTAGAATTTTATTAAAGCAAAAAAATTATTGTTATATTTCACCATTAGTCTTTATGGATTTTTCGCAAGTTTTTCTAAGCTGAAATCTTTCAAGTGAACCGTTCATATTTTTTGTACTATTTAAAAAAATACATGTAGTCGTTTAAAACCGCGAGTTTTTAAATAAAAGGTTTTTGTTTTCGACTTTTAACAATTTTATTCATTGTGCTCATTTATCCTACAATGAATAGTACCACGAATTAAATTCAATCTGAATAGTAGTTTGCGATAAACACTAGTTTGACAAAATTAAGAGCTCTGTCCCCCCTTTGACTACGCCATTGGCCATCCTACGCCTGCTTTTCCATCTCCTCCTACTGTCTGTCTGTCTGTCGCCTCCTTCTCCTACTTCTCTCTCTCTCTCTCTCTGTCGCTCCTTTTGCAGAGTCATCAACATCTTCGCACGTTCGCACCAAGTTGAATTTCACTTTAGTTTTTCAACATTTTTGTGCGCTGCTTTATTTTTATTATTTTACTTTTGCTGTCTTCAACTCTTTACGCTTTTCCAAAGTCGTCGTCGCATCTTCATAAAATTTTACTTTTTATGTAGATTGTTTATTTCTTTTTCGTTTTTTTTTTTGAGCCATTCATTACCTTCAAATTTTGCGCACGATTTGTTGCAACGCTTTGCTGCACTAACAACAACAACAAACAAACTAACAGTCCATTATAATTAATGTGCACTTTAATCTTTATTAATATGTATTTGTGTATTAATTTCACTGCCTAAAATATAAATAATAAAGTTCAAATTTATTGTTGTATAACGCGTGTGGCACGTGCCACAAAGTTGCACAGTGTGTGCCACATATTTTTCGTGACACTGTCAATTTGCATATCATTTGCTTGTTACAAGTTGCATTGAAGCAGCTGATAAGAGATAAGACCAAGGTTACCTTGAACTGAGGTGAACTTCTTACTCTTATCTATACTCTAACAAGTTCACCTACGATTTGAATAATTAATTGTTGATTGGTAGAAATCGGGAATCCAAAATTAGAGGGGATATCAAAAGTAAAGTTATAATTTTATTTTTAATCAATTTTTTAATTATTTTAATCCCTTACTCTTAAAAACAAAATACAAATAAAATACTTATTATGGATTTTTTATTTAATGGATATTTGTGATTAATTTCTATTTCAAAATATGAAAAATTCTTTTTAATTTTAATTTAAAAGATATTTGCAATCAAATTTTTTATATTAGATCGTATTTCATCATTTCAAAAGATATTTGCTTTTATTTAAAATAATATTATTAAAATTTAAATAAAGATATTTTTTCACTATTTATTTTATTTCTTAATCTTTTATGAATCAATCACTATTTCATTTCTTAATCTTCTATTAATCAATCTATAAGGCTCAAACGGTAAGAGCTAGGAGGCTGAAATTTTCACATAACATAGATTTGGTGGAATAGAAGACCAAAAAAAAAATATAAAAATAAGCAAAAATATTTTTAAACATTTAAAATCATAAGTCAATCAGTTACTATTCTGTTTTCACCCAGCTATTGCCCTCTTTTTCTGTCTTGTTATTCCTCTTTTTTTATATATCATACTTGCTTCTAATAACACAACACACTTGAGTTCATCAAAGAAACGCAGAAATTTTTAATTCATTTGCAATTTTTTTTCTCCTCTTGCTTCGCTTTTTAACACAATCAAGCAAAAGATACACGCCATAGAACAATGCTATTTAAAGCGATTTTGATATCATTGTGTCTGCCACTACTGAAGATTGTTTTCAGGCTACTAGACAATGTTTACACGTTCTGCTGATAAGGAAAACTCAGAGAGTACTCAACTCTCAACACAACTCAAACCTCAAACCTACAAATCGTGTTCAGGCCTCATCTTATAATGTTGGGCAAATAAATAACTTTCTGGGCGCAAAGTGTTTAGTTTAATATTATTCCTGAAATAGTCTGTAATCTAATCGGATTTATTACAATTACCTGAAATGGTTGTTTAGGGTTCTCAATTTTCGAGACTATGTTTATTAAACGACAGAACTCTGGAATTACAAGCCAAGCTTGTTGTAAGTTTTGTTTTGTTATTGTCGGGCCTATATGTTGTGTGGTTATGATATCATATGTCAGCGATGTGGTAACTGAATTGACGGGTCAGTGATGCCATCAAGATTGCGGTTTAATTAATGGATCATGAGCGTAAAAAGAAAATGCAATTGCAATTAATCAAGAGACTGAAGATTCTGACACGATTTCTCAGTTTTATAATTACACTTGCACTTTTATAATTACAAGCCGATGGGCTACCAGACTTTAAACGTACATAACTTTGTGAAATCTAAACCAATTTTCATGCGGCAAGTCATTTGAATCTTGGTTTGATCTCTAACTTAATAAAAAATTAGTTGGCACTTCTATTTCATCAAATCTATGTTGTGTGAAAATGTTAGCCTTCCAGCTCTTACCGTTTGAGCCTTAGTATTTATAAGGATGCATAGCAGATTTAATAATTTCTTGCCTAAAAAATGATTTTAGAATTACAAATTTTAAATCCCAAGTCTAAAAGCTTTATTAATTACTTATATTATAATTAGTAAAAAGCACTACTTTAAATTTGATGAACCACAATGTGTGACTTGTAAAGTTGCTAGATTAAAAAATCCAATTTCAAATTTTTATAACTTTGTCAAAACTGCAATTAGTCTCTAAATTGATTCTGTAAACATAGTTAATTTAATTTTTGTTTGCAAGTTTCCCAACAACATCCTGGACAGAGTATCTGCTAGTCGGATATCTCGACTCATAGCACTCATAATTGTTTATTAATTAAAATATTTTCCAGCAATTTATGCATACTTTTTCGAATAGAAGCTTGGCTATTTTTGATAGCAATTTTAGAAATGGTTTTTGTTTGTTTAATGTACATGTTTTTAAATGTGTTTATTTTTGGCTTTTATAGGCAACAACGGCAACGGCAACAAGTCCAACATGGATCCATCGCTGATCAACTTCAAGGTGCTATATGTGGTAACACAGCTCTGTGGACTGACGATGATTGTGCTCGTGGGCACTTGGGTTGGCCAACATTTGGGCGGATTGGGCGGCTCGGCGAATCCCAAGTTGGAGTTTAATTGGCATCCGTTGTTTATGACCATTGGATTTATTTATTTGTATGGCAATTGTAAGTGCACTTCGGCCGGAAGTAGGTGCAACTATTGGCATTTGAATTATTATTTTATTTATTAGCCATTTTGGTGTATCGTGGTTTTCGCACCACGCGCAAGAAGACATTGAAATTAACCCACGCCGGCATCCATTTGGCCGCCTTCATACTGACTGTGATTGCCCTAAAGACCGTCTTTGATTCGCATAATCTGGTCGATCCCCCAATTCCAAACTTGTACTCTCTGCACTCTTGGCTTGGCCTCTCCGCCGTCATCATCTTTGGCCTGCAATATGTGGCCGGTTTTATGGCCTTTTTGGTGCCGGGAATGCGGGAGAACTATAAGATTGCTCTCATGCCGTTGCACGTTTATTTCGGACTCTTTGGCTTTGTTTTGGCCATTGCCAGCGCTGTCATGGGCATCACCGAGAAGGCCATTTTTACTCTGTAAGTTGATTAAAATTTACATGTTTATTTCATATTTAATTAGTTGTTTAAGCAGCAAATTAAAATACAAATATAATCAATTAATTTAAAGAAAATGATAAATAAAAGTTTAAGTAAAAAAAGGAAATAAAATATAATCTTTTTAGATATCCAATAAACCATTTTCCTTCTTGACTTTAGCACATTATTTGTTTATTTATTTAGATTTCTAGTGCTACAAGCTAACGCTTATTATTTAAAGCAGAGGTGGGCACGCTTGGGCTCTGGGAGCTCCCGAATTCAGATTTCGTGGCCACCGCTGGTTTAAATAATAAACGTTGGCTTGTAGAACTAGAAATCTAAATAAATAAAATAAAATAAATAATGTGCTAAAGTCAAGAAGAAAATAGTTTATTGAATATCTATCTATTCATTTTTTTTTTTACTTTAACTTTTATTTATATTTTTCTTTAAATTAATTGATTATAAAGATCGATTTGAAAATATTACTATTAAAATTAAAAAATTCGCAATTAATAGCAATAAGAAAAAATTATCATATATCATTTTAGCTTTAGTTTTAAGATTTTTTATAAATTTTAGTTTACTATTTTAATTATCTATTTATAAATATCTAAAATACGCTTATTTAACTGATTTAATTTTTGAAAACTCATCATTTTATTTGTGATCTTCCAGGGGTACCAATTATTCGACTCTGCCCGCTTCAGGAGTATTGGCCAACATTATTGGCGTGCTGTATGTAATCTTTGGTGGTCTTGTCGTCTATTTGGCCACTGAGCCATCCTACAAGCGCAAACCCCTTGCCGAGGACACGGCTCTGCTCTCCGGCTCTACCAACGAGTAGATTCTCGATTCTCTACTCTTTATTCATTTACTTAAGCTCAAAACTGTGCACAAAACATATAACACAAGAAAATCCCCCGAAAGAAAGAAATTGTTGCGATTGGTGCTTTTCTTTTTCGTATTGTTTATTGAGAAATGTTCAAGTTACGTGTTTTAATTGTAATAGTTAATAATTTATAAACAAAAAAATGATTTGTGACAACAACAAGTTACCTGAGTAAAACTCACGCATTCAATATTGTGTTTATACCGTGACTCGATCTGACATCTGTATTATACAAATAATATATGTAATATATACTTCTATATGTGTGTCTATATCTTTATTAAATATATATATATATCAAATAAACGCTGTAAACAGAAAACATATTTTATACTGCAAGTAAATGTTTACAGAAGTTATTTATTTGTTTATGAATCGATTTATTTAGTTGTATATTAAAATAAGAATTATCTTAAATTGAAATTAAGTTATTTAAGTTAGCTTAGTATTTAAAATGTAAGATAATATTATATTAATTAAAATAAGTTAAAAATAATCTAGTTTTAAAATTAGATTAGATTAACATTAAAAATTTAAAATAAAATCATGAAAAATGATTTTAATTATCAATTAATTAAAAAAATATGTAAAGAATGAAAGTTTTTTTTTATTAACTTTTAGAATAAGTTTAGTTAAGACAATAAGAGATATATATATAGTATAAATTTAATTTTTAAGTGAACTAAATGTCAGTTCCTCCTGGTTTGCGATCCGTTTCCACGCCTTTCTCATTTGTCGATGTCGCTGTTTCAATGTAGACCACTCTGGATTCGTTGGAGGTTGTTTGCGCCGTACTATTGTTGATGAACAGCAGCGTATCTAAATCCGCATCGTCGTAGTTCTGGAAATTCAGTGACTCATCCAGGGCAACCAAATACGTGGGAATTTCACCAACGCCCTTGACTTTGGTCATACCCCGATAATCGCACTTGATGTCAAAGTGACGCAATATCAGGGCCGTATTCTCAGTGACATGTATGGCGCCCAGGACTCCCGTGTAGGTCATCCGTGAGGCCATGTTGACGGGATGACCCCAGATGTCGTAATGAGGCGGCGACAGACCCACAACTCCCGCCATAATGGGTCCATGGGAAATGCCTAAGAGCGTAGAGATCTAAGATCTAAGAGAATATTAAAGGGAAAGGGAATTGAAGCTATCACCTATCTTGAGCTGTCCCCGCATAGATCCTCCGTAATCCAGATACATGTTCTGTAGGGCTATGTCCTGCATAACACGCAGCAAGTCGAGTGCAAAATTCAGCATGGTCAGGACACAGTTGTCATCGGCTTTAAGATCCGGGTGAATGTAACGTGGCTGGAAGGTGCGACGTCTTGGCAGCTCCTCTTCCTCCGCAGCACGAAAACTAATGCCCGTTCCTGCAAGTTATCAAATAAGATTATCAATCACTTAAAAATTTAACCGTAAATTTAAGTTTGGTATTTTAAAGCACTAGATTAAGTTTACTTTTATAATCAAATTAAAATTTTAATGTCCAAAGAAATAGTAAAATTATAATTATTTTATAATTCTAAAATTATGAACTATTTAGAGTTTCTGAATATTTAAGATAAAAACTGAGCATCCAAGTTTAAATTTTAATTTTTAAATTTGGTATTTTAAAGCCCTAGATTAAGTTTAATATGAAACTTTTATTAAATCAATTTTAAATTGAAATTAACATGCACATAGAGTTAACTTTTATAGTAAAATTATAATAATTTCATAACGCTAAAATGATTTACTATTTATTACATTTAAGATACAAACTGAGAATCTAAGTTTAAATATTAATAATTAAATTTAGTATTTTAAAGCGCTAGATTAAGTTTAATATGAAACTTTTTTTAAATAATTTTCAAATTAAAATTTAAATGCACATAGACTTATAGCTTATATAGTAGTAAAATTATAATAATTTCATAATTCTAAAATTATTTACTATTTATTATATTTTCAAATGCAAACTGTAAATCTAAGTTTATCCGCTTTCAAAGATACCATATCCAAAAACTGTATATAACATCCTCTAATTTACAATCCCTATGATAAATCAGAATTAAATAGATTTTAAAGTGCTTACTTCTAAAGATGCTGCGATGTTTCCTATGTCGTTCCGGCTGTCTTTGTGAGAACTCCGTCATATTCTCCGGCCGCAGACCACAAGCTGCCATATATGTCCAGCCTATAACTTTGATCTTCTCCACTTTGAAATTGCTGACATATTCGGCCAACAGATCATCGTAGCAGCAAATATATTCATTGAGCACCCTTAGACCCACTTTATCCGACTGAATGTTCTCGATGACGGCAAACATGACGGCCACCTTATTGTAGCTCTCATAGAACAAGTCCTCGCCACGACCCTGCTCCAGGAAGATATCGGCCACATGGGTGGGCAGGACATTGGCCAGGATTATCTGTACGGATTGAGTGCGATTCTCAGTCTGTCTGAGTTTCTCCTCATAACGCAACTTGGAACTATGAACGATGGATGATAAAAACAGATACGATTAACTTCTTTTTTTAAAAAAAATTTTAAAAATAAAATTATTGGTATACGTATAATTATTAAATATTTTAAAAAGATCTCATTTCATAAAAACAGGAAACAGGATGAACAGCATGTAAATTTGAAAACAAGTATTCAAAAATTTGAAAATTAAAATAAGTATACAGAAAATAAATAATAATTATAATTCTTAAATTTTGCCAATCATCCAAATCATTAATTTTTTTTAAAGTTAGATATTTTTAAACTCTGGCTTATGATATATATGTAATATGAAAGTGAGTCTTTTACTTACTGATAATTCACTTTACTTATGTACGTCAAATGGAGTTCCTGAAGCACTACCAACAAACAGAATGCCACCAGATTCCAGATATGAGCATATTCCGAGGGCAGACTTATATTGGTCGAAAGTGTGCGTCGCCAGGCAAAAATGAATGCCTCAATGGTCAGAACGTGAGAGACGCCAATGAAGACGACCAATCCGACTTTAAAGACCAGTGGAAGGCCATAAAAGAAGACCAACAGCATGAGAACCATGAGAACATTTTGAGTGATCACCTGTAAGTCAGACAAACAAATTTAGTTCAACTAGAGTTATTTCAATTCTAAGCGATCATTTTACCCAAGGCTCAAAGCATTGCATTTCCACCGGTTTGTTTTCCACATCCGCCTCAATTAGGTTTAGTTCAAATTCATTGGGATCACACTGTACCTGAAGAATTTAGGAGTGATTAAGAATATATATATATTATATTTTAAAATGGAAAGATCATAAAATAAATGAATGAATTAGACAGATATTTTTGTGTATGTTTTGTAATAAAAATTAAAAAAAGAAAATGTCGAAACAACCAAAAAACTTAAATTATTCATATTTTTATTATAATACAACATTATTTAATGTAAAAAATTTTCGATAGTAAAAAGTGATAAATCGTATTTATTTGACCTTTTTAAAAATACAAATGAAAATTTAGTGATTTAGATAAGATAAAAATATTGATATGAGTTACAAAATAACTTTTTTTTGGAAAAATTGTTTTCGTAAATATATTGAAATTAAAAAATAAATGTCTAAATAAATAAATAGTCATTGATGAAAAGACACAAAAACATAACTATTAAAGACAGGGAATTATAAAAATTACATGGTAATAATTATTTAAAGATTTTAAAGGATTTTCTTCAATGATAATGATTAACCTTGAGCGAATAAATAAAACTCACAAGTAACCATTATTTGTGATTTTTATTTTTTCGCTCAAAATAAAACTCACTTTTAAAAAAGTTTACGTAAGCATTTTAATGATTTGTTTTGTTGTTTAATGGGTCCCCTGAGTTTCTTTTAAAGGGATATGCAAATTACTGGTCGAAAATCCCATAAAAAAGCCAAGAATTTAAAGTGAGTTTAATTTTGAACGAAAAATATAAATCATAATTAATGATTATTTGTGAGTTTTACTGTTTCGCTCAAGCATTAATCATTATTATTTATTTTGTATATTTATTCTAGTCATTGATTTTTTAATGTGGAAAAATTTCAATAATTATTATTTGCTGTCCCTGATAAAAATAATGACATTGAAGATTTGTAAATACAAAATTGTTAGAAACAAATAGATGGGAAATTAAACTTAGACTTACTGTACGCAACGAGGCCATAATATAGACTAAGAATATGGAGAAGAATGATATGAACAGGCGGACGACCAGCTGCTCCTCGTAATACTCCGAGAGACGGAAGAGCCAGCGACTGATAATGAAACGGGGTTTGGTCCAGTTCCATTTAATGCTCAAATATATCCAAATTGTTTTGTAGAATGCCCCCAGACAGATAAGGATAATTAAGAGCAGAAGTATGCTCATATTCAACAAATATGCCCTACTGTGAAATGAATAGAAAATAGAAAAATTATAGAAACAAAATAAGAAATAGAAATAGGATTGAGATAAAAAAAAATAAAAATATTTTGTTTGTTTTTTTGCACTTGAAAAATTACATATCTTTCAAATGGTAAATGAATAGATGTTGGAATGTGAATGCACTCACAACGGCTGAAGGATGTGAATTAGGAATAGCATGCAACCGACGAAGAATACCATCAATACACTGAACTTGATAAAATAATCCGGCTCATTCATATAGTTCCACTCGATGTCGCTGTTCCGAAAGAGTCGCCAGAAGGAGCTAATATGGCACTTGAAAAGAGTATCCTCATTGCCAATTTCATTTTCCTTGGAGAAGTCAAAAATGCGAGCAAGTCTGTAGCAGATACAATTTAACATTACTATATAATCTACTCAGTTGTAATTTAAAACTATTTAAAAATAAAATATAAATTTAATTTTTTATTTGATTCCTTAATTTTATAATTTTAATAATATTTATTAATTGTTTATTAATAAAATAAAAACAAATATTTTATAATTTAATTAGAAATTCTAAATCACTTTTTTTCTATATTATTCTATAATAAACAAAATATTTTAATTTTTAAAAAAATCTTACTGCAATTTTACACTTTTTTTTATATTTTTATTTTAAATTAAACTTTTTTTTTTAGATAAAAATAAATATTATATATTCTAAAAACGAAATACTTACTGAATGCGACCCACGGGCATGTGCTCGACTTTTTTAAGCATGCCCCGATGGGTTTTAGCTAGAATCTCCTCATGATCGACATCGATAACGTCCTGAATATCCTGGACAGTCGACAACACCGATTCACTGGAATAATCATATAGATTTCGATATGCCTCCGAGTATGTTATCCGCTTCTGTGGACCAATGAGATAGGTCTTGATGTGTGCCCTCAGCAGGATGGGATCTTCGTTGGTTAAAGGACCTCGATCCACATACTGATACTCGTTGTCCAGCATGCTGAGCGTCGCTTGGGAAACATGAACCATTCCCGGCTTGCCATTGGTCTCCAGTCGATTGGCAATGTCCACATCCCTGGACCAGATATCATACTGCCACTTGGTAAGTCCAATGATACCGGAGAACACCTCACCGGAGTGAACGCCAATGCGCATGTCAATGTTCTGTTTGGTCTGCAGTCGCATTATCTTCGTTTCCTGAATCATATCCAGGGCGAGGGCAACACACGACTTGGCGTGCCGGCGATTATAATGGGGAATCCCAGACACACAATTGTAGGAATCCCCCAAAAATTTAATACGCAGCACATTATTCTGTTGCGCTGCCAAATCGAATTTCAGGAAAAGTGCGTGCAAAATCTTGACGAGATCCCTGACATCCAGTCGAGTGGTTAGATGAGTGTAGTTCACCATGTCGGCTACCAGTATGGACACATCTGAATGCAGTTCCACAAACAATGTTCTATGGAAATGAAAAAAGAAAACACCCCCATTTTGTCCGAATTAAAAAATTTAAAAAATAATATTCTTAAAAATATGGTAAAATCATTTTTAAAATGCAACGATTTCGATTTATAACAATAGAAACGTATTTACTAAAAGCCAGAATTATATTTTCTTTAGTTAAGAGTCTAACACTTTTAAGATATTGCAATTTTATATTTTTTTGAAAAAATGAAAAAATTTTCAAAATTAAAAAATTATGAAAACTATTATATGACAATTATAAATATATAAAATTTATAAAAGTTACAGATTAGAATAATTCTTGAAATTATGTCTTTTATAATTTTTATTATTTATTATATTATTATTTTTTTTTTTTTGGGATTCCTTTTATAAGGATAATTATATTTTTGAGTGTAGGAATGTTATAAAAACCTTGGTGTAGAATAATTCTTGCCCAGACGCTGATCCTCGATACGAGTACGAATTTCCTGCTGCAAGGAATCCGCAATCTCTGGAGGCAAAATGGTATTAATCATGTCCCGTTCCTTCTGCATGACAACCTAAGGAAAATTGGTTGGTATTCAAAATATTTAATGATAAAATTCTAGAAATCTTGATAAATCAATAAAATAATTATATATACATAAAAAAAATAGATTGTAATAATAAAATAATAATATTAATGATGATAGTATATACCTTTAGTAGTAGGGTCTGATTGAGTAGCTGTCTGCGATTCAGAACTTTCTTCCTCAATTGACACTCCACGCCCAGGCGAAAGACCATCATCAAAACATTGAGCGTCAACAAATACATCGCAAAACAAATGATCATAAAGATTTTGAGTGGATTTGTCGAAGGAATCGTGCAAAAGTCGTAGCCAATATAAAACACAGACACCGCCATACCCAGTAGATAGGGTTTCCCATAGAAACTGATTGGCAGAAAGAAATACACGGAGATGATCATCACGAATTCGTAGCTGCTAACCACACGATAATCGCGTCCAACGATCGCCAAATTAACCAACGTATCTGTGATCAAGCTAAGGTATCAACTATACAATTCAAAACTATTATAATAATATTTTGGTAATTTTCTATTATGCATTCGTAATCGCCCTTATAAATTTTTTTATAATCAAATGGCAGAAAATTTAAAAGTTTCTAAATTTCTTTTCGAGAAATTATTTTTAAAATACCTTATATTAAATATAATTATCAAGAGGGAAAGGCTATAGTCGAGATCCCGACTATAGGATACCCGTTACTTATTTGAATAAATTTAAAATTTTTTTTTTTGCATGCTTAAAAACTTTAATCAGCCATTTTCACCTAACTGTTTGTTCGATATTGATTTGCGTTTAAGTAGAATGATAGCTTTAATTAAAAGATGACGTTAATTACCAAAAAAAATACGTAATATTCTAAGAATGTCCGGACAGACGGACATGGCTATATCGACTCGGCTGTTGATGCTGATCAAGAATACATACACTTTATAGGATCGGAGATGCTTCCTTCTCCCTGTTTCAACGAATACAAAATATTCTCTTTTACGTATTTTTTTAAGTACGGGGTCTAAAAAGTTATACGAATATATAATAGAAAACTATCCAATTTGCGACAGTAAGTACCCATTACAATGACCGAGGCGACGGCGCCACAGCTGACCATGATATTCCATAATCGAAAATATTGCACTTTATTCTTATCCATGAAACAAACGCGGAGTATAAAAGGCAATGAGAGCATGACGAGCCAATACGGCAAGGATTGAAAGAAATTAGTCTGCAAAGGAATATTTAAGTTGGCTTCACACGAGCACTTTTTCACCGACACTTTTCGTAGCTTCGCTTTTTGACGAAAAGTGTCGGTGAAAAATCGCTCGTGTGAAGCCAGCTTAAATTTGAAAATTATTAAAATTAATTCTTATGCATTATAATTTCTCACTTTGTCCTTGAGCAAACAACTCAACTTACATCGGCGTATATATACAGGATGAATATGTGAATAAGCAAAAGCAGCTCCATGATGAACAGAAACAAGGCCACATTTGTCACCACAAGACGTTCTATATACCGATTATAGCAATTCTCCATTTTCAGCTCTTCACATTGTTCCTGTTTTCACAGTGTCATAGTTAATTTATGCTATAAAGCAAAGGATCTTTAGAAGGATTCAACTCACTCGCAGGATCGTCCATTCCCAGATCCTGGCGTAGAATTGATGGTCTCTCCCAATTTCATCTTCGCCCACCATAACACGATGTCCTGCCTGCTCATATGTGGACATCTTGTTCAGATCTTAATTTTATATATTAATAAAATAAATGAAATATTCAAATGATTGTTAATTCTTTGTTTAAATGGATTCGAATTTTATTTGGTATTTAAATATAAGAAAGGCACATTGCAAACCGCTGAAATTTATTAAAGATCGAGGAACTTTGAGAGGATCCGTTGACTGCCTTATCTGAATATGTAATAAAAAGGACGAAAATCCTTACAGGAGCGGAAATTTAGGATTTTTTTGTGCACAGAAAATAGTGTATAGCTCAAATATCCTTTCAAAAATGCTAGTCAATCGATGAGTTTCGAAAAGGACTATCGACCATATAATTTAAAATTATAATAATCATTTTTATATATTTTCTAATAATTAAATGCCAGAAAAATTCCAAAGTTTCTAATTTTCTTCTCCAGAAATTGTTGTAAAAACACCTTATATTAAATGTAATTAACAAGTGGGAAAGGTTATAGCCGAGCTCCCGACAATAGCTTACTCTTTACTTATAATAAATTTAAAAAAATTTTAAAATCGCTCTTGTAGTTTCCGAGTTATCAGGAATTTTGTGTTTTTGTCCTGTTTTCAAGCGATTTTCGACTGAAATTTTACAAATTGATGGTCCTTAGAAGACTTCATGATTTTTCGATGCCAATCGATAGAGTTCGACAGAACATGTCCTGCCAAAATATACCAGGATATGATCAGAGATTTCAAAGGATACAACTCATGCTCCCAAGAACGAAGGAGTGACGTTTGTTTGTTTGTTTGTTTTCGATTTATTTACATGTTGGACACATACAAGTTGTACATAAGGATGCTAAAATAGAGGATTAACTAGGTAGGTTGCCGGATGTTCCCTCAGCCTGGTGGGGCAGGAATCGTTCGTATTCGTCATCGGTGCCCAGCACGTAGGTGGGAATATTGCCACGCCCCTTGACAAAGGTCATGCCCCGGTAATTACATTGTATATTGAAGTTGCGCAGCTTCAGCGCTGTATTCTCCGTGACCTGGATCTTGCCGGGAATGCCCGTTGAGTCCATGCGGGATGCCATGTTAACGGGATTACCCCAGATATCATAATGGGGCTTCGATATGCCCACGACTCCGGCCATCGCCCGGCCATGGGAGATGCCAATGCGGAGCATGCCATAATCTGTGCTGCCCTCGTACGCCGACTGCATGTTCTCCGCATTGAATCGCCGCATGACACGCATCAGGTCCAGGGCAAAGTTGGCCATCACCTTGATCACCTCGTCGTTGCTCTGCTCACTGGTGATGTCCTCCTTGCTGATTCTCGGCGTGCTGCTTATCACATTGCCCTCGTACTGACCACGCTCCAGATCCAGAGCAATTGTGCTGCCATTGCCGTAAGGCACTCGCTGCACTTGCTCCGATCCCGAGGTGCGATACTGACTCCGCCGTCCATTCGGCATCAGCGAGACATTGCGGAACTTGACCTGCGGCGCATTCACCTGCTTGGAACGTGTGGCATCTAGTCCACAGGCCGCCATATATGTCCAGTTGGCCACCTTGATCTTCTCCACGCGCAAACTGTGCGAATATTTGTTGAGCTGCAATGCAAATGTGTTTTAAAATGAGATTATACTTTCACCTGGGGTAGCACTTACCACATCGTCAAAGTCGCAGATAATCTCGTTGAGAACGCGTAATCCTATTTTATCCGTATCAAAGTTCTTGATGGAGGCAAACATGACCGCCACATTGTCGTACTCCTCGTAATAGAGCTCGTTCTGCAGCTGATTCGACAGATAGAACTCAGCTAAAATGAGAATTTCGGAAATAAATCTATCTACATATATAAAACTCTTTGTAGACCAAACGGTCAGACCTAGAAAGCTTAAAGTTTCACACTTTAAATACCTTAACTTGATCGACATACTTACCCACATGGGAAGGCAGAATATTGACCAAGAGCACCTTGATCGTACCATTCGTGATTAGGGCATCATCCTGTTTCTGCAACAACTGACGCTTCCAACTTCCAGTGCCAAATTAAAAATGCTGTTCTCATTAGTCGCTTGAAAAGAGAATTAATGAACTGAACTTACTTGTAATCCACCTTGGCGATAAACTCAGTTTGTCGCTCCATCAAATGGAAGATGCCCAGCGTGATAAAGATAAACAGAATATGCGAATACTCGGCATTTAAATTAACATTCGTTGACGGACTGCTGGCATAGATATAATCAAACTCGACAATCACGAGTATCGCATACGTAACGGTGATACCCACAGCCACCGAGGTCTTCACAATAAATGGGATGCGTGTGAAGAGAAAGGATGTGCCGATAACCAGTGTCATGCAATTGGTGAGGATCTAAACAAAGTTCGGTTACAAGCTGAAGATAATTGCTAAGGAGTGTCTAGATTTACCCAGGGATGAAAGCAATTCACACGCTCCTCAAACGTAAATGGCACAGGCTTCATAATCCCATCGTCATCTTCCACGACATCATCTCTGGCTCCACAATCAATCTGTTGGCAGAGATGGAAATTAATTATTTATTTTGTTTACTTATTTGCTCCATATTTCTACTCACCACTTGCATAGCAGCCACAGCACAATAGGAGGCAATGATTAAAAAGTACACAACAATGCGCAACACAATATTGGCCTGCATGCAGTCGGACATCCTGTAGAGAAAGGCGCTCAGTTTGGCCTGAGGAAGCGACTGTTCCGTTTCGGAGGCATACATAATCCAGAGCTTCTTGTACCAGGAGACGATCAGCAAGGTGCTGAGCAGGCATATGGTAATGCCATCAATGATCCAATAATGATATTGGGCACTGTTGATATTTATTAAATGAAAATTAATCTATTGCACATCTCTGTCAATGTCTAGAGATTAACTATGCTTACTCCTTGCTGAGCAGCTGTATGGTGAGCAGGCACACGTAGACGAACCAGGCGAGTGCAATGCTATACTTGAACATCACATCCGGCTCCTTGATGTACTGCAATTCCCAGTTTCTTATGCGAAAGAGCAAGCAAAAGGAGCTGATGTTGCGTCGAAAGGTTTCCTCCTCGAGCTCATCTTGTGTGGGATTCGTGGAGCGACGACACACTTTGGTTATCCTAAAAGTAAGACAATTAATTAGTTAAATTTTCTTCAGGTGAGTAAATCTGAGATCGCAAATGTTGTTCAACAGTTTAAGACAGCGGTGGGCACGCATGTGCTCCGGGAGCTAGCGGCTGCTCCCAACTTTATTTCTGCCTATTTGGCGCCGTGAAGTCGCACAAAAGACTTGCGAGCAAAATAAGAACAAGGCAAACAAGACTTGCGAGCAAGCTAACAACAACAACATAAGAGCAACTCAAGGCAATTTTGACACTTACAATTTATGATAGTCTTAGAACTTAAAAACAACAATGTAGACCTACAAAGTAGGTAGACTCTAATAGAGTTGTTGTTGTTGTAGTGCTCCCGAATTTAGATTTCGTGCCCACCGCTGGTTTTAAGGTTGTCCTGTTGATTGTTTTATTTGCGATCCCTGTATGAAATGAATCAATTGCAATTACTGTATACGACCGATGGGCATTTTATCCAGCTCGCGGCACATTTCCAGCTTGGCCTGGTTACGTACTTGATTGTATTGCTGCAGCGTCGAGTTGTACATGAAGTTGGACTTGCTGGCCTCGCTCAGCTTCTTGGCCTGACGCTCCCGTTGCACGCGTCGTGGATCGTGCATGGGGGCCTATAACTTTCGTCTTTTGGGTCATTGTGCAAGTCATCAATGTTTAGGTTGGGATTAAGGGAATACTCACGCGCAGCGATTTGATTAGAAAGGTGCGTATGTCGTGCTTCTGCAGCACCGGATCCTCGCGCGCCTTTTCCGTGCCATCCTCAAAGAAATACTCGCCGTCGAGCAGTCGCAACGTTTGCTGACTCACATGGACACGTCCGGTGGCGCCGGTGGCCTCCAGTCGATTGGCAATATCCACATCCTTGGACCAAATATCAAATTGCCACTTGGCAGCGCCAATGACACCAGACAACACATCTCCGGAGTGCACACCGATGCGCATATCAATGTTGAGATGTCGCTTCTCGCGCACATCGCGAATATCCTTGATCATGCGCAGTCCCAGATCCACACAGCACTTGGCATGATCCTCGTTGGGACTGGCCAGTCCAGCCACACAGTAGTAGCAATCGCCCAGGAACTTGATCCGCATCACATTGTACTCCTCGCTGGCAATGTCGAAGCGCACGAACAGATCGTGCAGCGCCTCCACCAGCTTCTTCACATCCAGCGTTGTCGTCAGATGCGTGTAGTTCACCACATCCGCATACAGCACGGTCACATCCTTGTGCGGCTCGATGAACAGTGTGCTGGCAAATATAAATACATATGTATAAGAGTCTAAATGTTCACTTGCAGAAATTGCATATTTTTAAGTTTAAAAATCAAAATTACGATGTAACAATTATTTCACGATTTTTATATATACATTTTTAATGCACTCCCTTTAAAATTTCAAAATTGCTAATAAAAATTAGTTTTAAAATAAAAATGGGCAACAGTCTATTAGCTGCAATACGCTTAAAAAAAAAATTAAAATTATAAATAAAAAAAGGGCGACTTTATGATGAATTTTAGTGAAAACATTTTTAGCTAGTTTTTTTAAATTTAATTTTGAAAAATGAAATTTGTAATGCAAAATGCAAGGCTATTTTGCATTAGACCGTTGCATCCCTTTTTTTATTTATATTTAATACCTAAAAATGAAGTAAGATTACAATTTAATTTTTATTGTTAAATAATACAAAAATAGAGGTATATTTTTGAACATTTTGAAATAAAAATTCTTTATGTATTAAACATTTAAAATGAGTTTTAAACTTAAATATATAAAAAAATAATTGAAGATTTAACATTTATTTATTTATTTTTGTATTTGGCAAAATAACAAAAACATTTTAAATACAGTTGAACTTCCATAACTTGAACGTCTATAACTAAAATTTCTCTCTAACTTGAGTAGTAAAATTAAAAAAAAATTTCAAGAGTCGAATATCTCCATAACTCAAACCTTTTCTTTGGATAATGGTCATTCGAGTTAGGGAAGTTCGACTGTAGGGTTTTTTTTTCTTTTGTTATTTTGATTAAAAAAAGGAGTTCGAATGAAACTCAAAATAGAAGATAATCTTGCATTCAGAATACATTCCCAGTATTTTGCAATTCATACAGATAATTCCAATTTCGTTTGCTTTTTAAAAATGCATAACTCTCTTTTAGGAACCCTGTTGGAATTGAATACTCACCCATGATCCGGTTGACGCCAGCGCTTCAAGGCCTGACTGTTGTTGCTGATGCTCTGATGGAATCCTGTGCGCTGTTGATGCTGCTGCTTGGATCGCTCTATGCGATTCCTCACATCCTCCTGCAGACGATCGGCAATCTGTGCCGGCAGTATGCTCAACAACGAGACTTCGCTCCTGATCGCGAGCATAGCGTAGTAAAAGATTCTCCTCCACATACTGTCGGCGATCCAGAAATGTTGTCCTCAGCGCTATATCTCGCATGAGGCGGAAAAAGATGCCCAGACAATTGACGCTGACCAAATAGATGGCTTCGCTGGAATGGAAATTGTTTTGCCAAAAGATCGAATTGAATAGGAATGAGTGTCAAGAGATTGCTCACTTGAGTATGCTGTGCATTTGAACCGTGTTGTCCTCCTTGGAAGTGATCACAAAACTGTAGTTGATGATGTAGCAGATGGTAACTGCAATGCCCAAGATGAAGGGCTGTAGAATGTACGGAATGGGCATGAACATGTAGATGGCGTAGAGAGTGTAGGCGTCATAGATGGGATTCAGAATATCATTGTTGCTTGTGGCGTGGTAGATATTCAGACCGATATCTGTGAAAATTAAAGATTACACTATCGAGTAGTAAGAAATTCTATATCTGAAATCCACTAGAAATCTCACTCCGTACAAATAAAAATCATAAATTAGGAAATTCAACTTAGAATTATATTCCGAGTACAAGCATTAGGAAAAAATTTGGAAGGCAAATATTTAGAAAATGAGTGACAGTAAATTTAATATATAGCTCTATAAGTCGAATATCTGCATAACTCGAACCTTTTTTTTTAGACAATGCTGATTCGAGTTAGGGAAGCTCGACTGTATTTAAATTTTTAGACTATATTATGAAGGTGCAAGATCATAGATTACTTTAAATACACAACGGAAAGAGGTTCGAAAAGAAACAATCCAAATACATTATCAGCACTGTTTCGAATTTCAAACGTTTTTGACTATTGTTATTCCCAATTCCGATAGAAATGGGCTTGCTTTCCTTTTTCGAACTCGGTAAATTAGACAAAAACTTTGTTGTTCGAATTTTGTTATTCAATTGAAGCAACTCTAGAAGCTTTCGATTGCGAGAGTTGGTATCGATAACAAAAATTAAAGTGGAATTCAGTTTTTATAAAAAAATATTTTATAGATTCCTTTAAAAAAAAATACTTTCAACTGTTTAAGGCTGAAGTAACTGATGTTAAAAGAATCTAAACATGTTCAACATTATTATAATTTTCAGTTTATAATGTTAGGTATTTATTTTAATGCTTTAAATGACATTTTTTTTAAACGACTATTTTTATTTTTAATTATTTCGGGTTGTGAAACAGCAATAAACTAGTTTTATGGCATTTCGACTCGTTTTCGGAATTCGAAACAGCCCCGAATAGTTTACAACCTTTTGACATCGAAGAAAATTATATTTTTGATTTTGGCTTTTCCTAACTTTTGTCTTCCAAATTTTCATTTCCCAAAAACATTAGTTCGCGAATTTTGGTTTCATAATTTTTATTTCCATACTAAATTCCTAGTTTTGTTTTTCTAATTTGTATATCCTAATTTTGGTATTCTTAGTAATATTTCGACATTTGTATAGCGAATCTAGAAATAATTATTTTTGAAAAATTCGAATACCGAAATATACTAAAAATACCAAGGAGAGAGAGAGAGAAAACAAAAACGCACCCATTAGGACCATGACGGAGACTGCCAGCCAGGAGGAGGCATAGACAATCCAGTTGTGTTTGCTGATCAGTTCATTGCGAAAGTTGATCGAGAGTATTAGCCACATTAGTAGACCGGTGACCACATAGGCGCCCATATCAATATAGGCATAGGTCATATCCGATGAGGTGAATAAGAGTAAAGCGTGTGTGAAGCTCACCAGCAGCTCAATAAAAATGAATATCGATAAGTAGCCAATGCGCAGGCGACGCATATACAGGTCATAGGACTCCTCTAGCTCCAGGTTGCGGCATTTTCGCTATTGTCAAGTTGTAAATATAAAAATAGAGGTAAAATAAATTGAGAGAAGTTACTCACCACAAGATAAGTCCATTCCCAATTCTTTTCATTGAGCGCTGTGGGGAATTGTTCGATATTTGATCGAAAGGGATGTGTGCGATTGCTGTCAATGTCAATGGAATCGGTATCGAATTGTGAATTCATTTTTGCTCTTTATCGGTTATCGTTACGTTAATCGTTGCGCGACGGCGTAGTTCAAGTCTCCAACATTTTTGGTGGCAATTTAGTTGTTGCAGCGCTAAGAAGGGGAATGGGGAAATGTACTGTTGTTCAGTTAATTTTATTATCTGATCAAACTCCCAAGCATATAAAAAAAAAAAAACAAAATACACAAATTGTGGAGTCGATTGACAGCAGTCAATGGGCTTATCAACAACAGAAAGAAAGAGAGCTGAGCTGAAGAAAAGAGAGGGGCGAGAGTGTGGAGAGTATAATATATCTACGAGTAATTGAAGCAAATATTTGGCTTATTGTGTTCTCCTTCACCTTCGCACTTCTTCATTTTCCAACATTTTCAAGTGTATCGCAAATTGTGAGCGTTGCGGCAGCTAATTTAGCAATTTGTCTAATGTGTTGTTGATAGCGTTAATGGTTTGTAAATCACACACACTCACACACACACTTCGTATATCAATGCAGACACACATATAAATACAGATATACAAGCGCACACAATTTAAACCGTTATCTGTCAATGCAACTGGACATTAATGCAGATGCTTCTTCTTCTTCTTCTGTGTCTTCTTGTCGTTTGTAAATTTAAATCACTTGAAGTGTCGTGTAATCGAATAATTCGCACTTCACTTTCGTTCGCCAATAAATACGATAATAATTAACAATACAATAAAATAAAAATTAACACCACTTAAGCTCGTCAAGCCAATACACGACCAAAAACGGACAGGTAACACAGGTATCACAAATTACTCTTTGCCAAAGCTGATAAGCGTCGTCGATTCGTCGATTGCCAGTTGCGGTTACGGTTAACGGTTGCGGCACACGCTTCGCTTACGGTTCTTGCCGCTCAATAATCACAATATACAAGACACGACCTATGCGCTTGAAGTTCCGCGACCAACTGAGAAAAGAGAGGCGACATTTTCATATCGCAACTTATCAGTGCGAAGCTTGCGCCAAACAGTTTGCAGCTTGTTCGAGTTGCTGATTGATTGCATTGTATTGGTTGATTGATCGATGAATGCTAATTGATAACCACTATGAATTTCACGTTATTCTGCATGTTTTCAAATATCGATTCAAGAAAAGCGCGCACTTTATTTACATTCAGTTGGCAGCACTAAAAAGTTTATTTCGCTGTGATTGGCATCGAGACAATCGTTGTGCCACCACATTTATCGAAAAGTTTGGTATTTTATGTTATGCTGTGTTATCAGCATAATGCTTTCTGCTGCTGCTAAAAATTGCAGAAACTTTAAAGTTGTTGCCGGCAAACAGCTGTTATGCTGAATCAAAACGCCAATTAACTATTTTCTTTATAGCTGCGTCATAGACAACTTGATTTACTAAACCAACAATTAAATCGTTTTGCATGCTCTGATGTAAACATGATTTAAAAAACAAAATTTCAAATGAGCAAAAATAATTGCCCACTGTTAAATAACAGTCGAGGCTCATGTTAAATACAGTTTTTTTTTGTTAAAAAGTTGGCAGCACTGGTTAAATGTCGGCTGCTGTTAGGCTAAAAAGGAAGAAGAAGAATTATTTTTGTTTTTTCGGCCGTGTGTTTTTTTCTTCTGTCCTTATTTTTCGTGTTGCATGCTGAGAAAAAGAAAATAGAACGTCGGGCATATATAAATAGAAACAGTTAACGAGTCTCGCTGCAATGTCAGCATTCACGGAATCCGCGCTAATCAAGAAATTATCGGAGTTGAATACGAGTCAGCAGAGCATCCAAACATTGTCCTTATGGTTAATTCATCATCGCAAACATCACACTGTTATTGTGCAGACCTGGCAACGGGAGTTACAGAATGGTACATATATATATTAGTTAGCATATATATAACAGTGACTAACAAAAGTTTGTTTCACAGTGCCGGAGCCAAAGAAACTGACATTTATGTATCTGGCCAACGATGTCATCCAAAATAGCAAGAAAAAGGGTCCCGAGTTCGGCAAGGAGTTTAGCAATGTGCTGCCCAAGGTGTTTGCCCACATTGGCGAGCACTGTAAATCGGACAAGCTGCTCGGCAGTCTGGGCCGCATTCTGAATATCTGGCAGGAGCGTGGCGTTTACGAGGCCAAGACAATTGCCGATTACCGCGGACGCCTGCACAAGGAGTCCTCGAGCAGCTGGACCAGCTGCAGGAGCAGCTACAGGCAATGGCAATGGCAATGGCAGTGTCTCATCTAAAACAGCCAGCAAAGCTGGCGACAAGTCGGAGAAGCGCGAGAAACGCAAGCACGAGGAACGTCTGTCCAAATCAAAAAGATCACGTGCATCATCATCACATCATCATCATCATCATCATCCCACAGCTGCTGCTGCTGCTGCTGCTGTGGAGCAAACTCCTCCAGCCACAGAGACGGAAAATGGTCATACGCCACCATACTTGCCCCTAGGGGAACCTCCGGAGCCCGAGGAGCTCATCAAGGCATTGAACAGCATTGAGAACTCGGCGTCCAGTGATGCCTTGGTTAGGGAACGCATTGCCAAGTTGCCGCCGGAAATATCCGAAATTAGTTGCATTAGCAAGCTGGAGGATAAGGAGAAGGCCAAGTTGTTGGCCAACCAGGTGCGTAACTTGATATCTGATAGAGATCTGCATGGCTGCATTCAAAACGTCAACTGAGACATTCATGCTCAACTGAATTGAATGAGTTCGGCTGCGTCTTCCAATGAATTGAATGAATGAATTGAAACCGAAAACTTGACATTCAAAACAGGCAGAGGCAAAATGGAGTAAGAGGGATAAGCGCCGTAATTTTTTTTTCTTTTTATTAAATGTAATTATTTAGTCTGAGTACTCAGAGATGCTCAAGTTTGAGTGCAGCCGTGCAGACCTCTAATACCTAAAGTTGTTCTACTTGATTTTCTTTTTCAACTGTTGGTTTTGCAGGTGAATGAGGCCGTTGATCTGCTGAACGATTACAATGCACGACTGGCTGCCGAGATGGAGGAGCGCACCAAGCTGGCCGCCATGCTGCGCGACTTCCAGGCGGAGCAGAAGGAGCTGCTGGCTCAGGCCGAGCAACGTTTGGATGTACGTTTCGCTGGGTGTTTAGAGTTTACATTATACAGTCACTCAATAAAGTTTGTATGCGCCCTAACTTTGTCAAATTTTTGTATAACAAAATGTTTTGGTGTAGGTTTCTTATATTAATCTTCTAAATTTCGTTCGAATGACACAAAAATTCATTTAATTACCCAAGGGAAATTTTTCAACTTTTTTCCTCGGTCTCAAACAAAAAATATTTTGATGCAAATAAATTCTTCAAACAATTTTAAGAGCAATTTTAAAAAAATCGTAAGACAATACTAGCGAAAATATTTTTGAAAATTTTTTTGCAGTCACTCTTAGAACTGTTTGAAGAATTTTTTTTGCATCAAAATATTTTTTTTTTAAAAATCGAGGATAAAAGTTAAAAAAGTTGAATGGGTTAAAGAAAATTTTGTGTTCTTCAAACGGATTTTAAGTGAATAGAAGATTTATTTAAGAAACGTGCATCAAAACTTTTTTGTTATAAAAAAATTTTAGAGCGCATACAAATTTTATTGAGTGACTGCTCTAGAGACCTATATGTGTTTGTGACAATGTCTGTCCGTCCGCATGAGCACCCAGATCTTGGAGACTATAAGACCTAGCCCCAAATTTAGGGACGAATAACAAGAGCAATTTTTAAACCTTTGAAATTAGCATGTATGATATTTTGCTGCATCACGTTTGCTGATAATTTTATTTCGATCAGTTAACAATCGGTGCAGATAGTTGTGATATAGTAAATTATATGTAGTATTAGTATTAGTAATGTGGGCCCAACAATAAACAATTGCTTTGGCTGCTGGCATCAAAAATAATTTTTTCTTTATGGCTTTTTTTCTATTTTTATTAACTTTTAAATTTTTATTTGTAATTCATTTGTCTGACACATAAATATTAAAAACAAAATATTGAAATACAAAATTTTCAAATTGCAATTAAAAATATGTACGAGCAGGAATCTATTCGTATGCTTAGTAATCTAGGAGAAAGAGCTTTTAATTTTTAAAATTTATTTTTTTTTGTACTTTTTTTGTTTGTTTTTCATTTTCCCTCAAATATTTCAATTTTTCCAAGCAGTTTATTAATGTCTCTCTTGCATTTCTGTTTGCAGGAACACAAGAAGAAGCTGGCCAAGATGTTGGGCTTGCAAAAAGAGATCCACGATCATTTATCGAATCTGCCCGATCTTACCCAGCTGCCGGATGTAACTGGCGGCTTGGCGCCGCTTCCCTCAGCCGGGGATCTCTTCAATACGCTTCACTGAGTCGACCTAGACAAGATCTGGACAAGATTTGCATGGATAGCCGAAAATACCACAGCAGCTGCACACCAAGATATGAGAGGAGTTAAAGTCCTAGATTCTTACATAATATATATACATACAATATATTATTATTTTTTTCAAAACTGGAATGTAATTTGATCGCAATCGCTTGAGACACTTTCAACAAAGTAAAATTATTAATGATAAGACATGATAAAAAACAAATTATGATAACAAATATGATTGTAATTAACATTTATTGACGGTTAAATAGAGCATATAATTACTTAATTCTTTTGATTATTTATTTATGTATTGTAGATTCGAAACTGTACTAATTTAAACAACAGTACAAAGTTTAACATCTGCGAATTCGGATTGAGACACAGATGGAGGCGTGGCGGACACTATAAAGAATATATATTTAGCATCAAAAGCTATGTCGCTTCAAAGACTCAAAACATTTTTAAAAAAACAAAATACAGCATTCATTTGGACATTAATTAATGATAAGAAGACATTGCTCATCAAGTTTGGATAAGTTTTAACAGAGTTGTGAGCGTTTGAAGTTTTTCAAAAACTGTACAAAAATAAAATTCACAAAAACATGTATAATAGGGATAAAAAAATATTGCGCGTCCAAATTGGATAAGTTTTCACAAAGTTATGAGACTTTGAATTTATGGGGAAAGTGTAAAGTGAAATACATAATTGAAAATTTTTGATAAAAATTTAGGTTTTTTCAAATAAATAAAATTTTCATGCAGAATTAATTTTTGGAGTCAAACTAGGATAACAAAAACATTGTTCATCAGAATCGCATAAGTTCTAACAAAGTTGTGAGAGTGAAGTTTTGGAAAAAGTGTTAAGGAGTAAAAAAATCTAAAAATCTAAAAAATCAATTTCAAATGAACAAAATAATAATACAAAATTAACTTCGAAGTTACATAATGATTAAACAGACATATTTAGTCAAAATCAATAAATTATGAAAATTAAAATTTGAAATATTGAAATTTAAATGCAGAATTAATTCAAAAGTCGAATAACGATTAAAAATTTATTGTTCGTCAAAATCGTTCAAGTTTTAACAAAGTTATGAGATTTCGAAAATATTTGATAAATTTTAAATTTATGAAATATGAACCAATATAGCCTTTTCTGTTAAAATTCTTTAAGAAATGTTCGAAATACAGAAGTACCTCTTCTGCTGCATCCGCTGCCCAGCCTAATCCTCTCCAGCTTCTCCAGCTTTTCCAGTTCTCCAGATTTCCAGCTCAGTGCATGACGTAGTTGGCCGTGCCCTGCCACTTCTCGACAAAGGCAATGATGTCGGTGACGCTGCTGCCGGGTGACATCTTGACGGCCACCGCGAACTTGCTCCAGACATCGCGGTTGACTTGGTGGTTGGAGGCCTGAAAGGTGACCGGCTGGCGACCTCGCACTGGGTAACCACTGAGCAGACAGGGCGTGTCGTTGGGACCCAGGCTGGACTCGTATAGGCCACGATCGTCGTTGGGCAGCAGTTGATCCACCTGTTGATCCATGCTGACGGCCAGAACCCATTCGCGCACCTCCTCGTGCAGATTGGGCTCGTTCTTCAGATGAATGTCCTCGGGCAGCGGGACGGAGCTGGGAAAATCGGTGGCTGCCAGATCGGAGTGATCCACCAGATTGCCGGAGCCCTCCTCGATGGCCTCGCACACATCGAGGTAGTGATTCAACATGACAAAAGCCTCCGCCTCGCGACCTGCCTGACGCAGATCCATGCCCGCCTCATAGAAGCCCTTGTCCACCGGCAGGACATCCGTGTGCCGCAACAGGGACAGGGACAGACGCACTGCGACGGGCTGCAGGGATGGCAACGATCTGCAGGCGGATCTCGTGGCATAGTAATGGGCAATCATCAAATACTGCTCGGCACTGGAGGTGAACTTGGCCTGGACATGATCCGAGGCGCGCAGCGACTGCAGCAGACGATATAGAAAGTCCCGCAGACGTGACCACACCTGACCCCCCTCCGACTGCTCCTCCCGCAGCGAGAGGCAATCCAGGGCGATTCTCGCATAGATATTGAAGTGCTCCTCAATCGCTGGTGCGCCATAGCTCAGATACAAGCCCAGAGCATTGATGCAATCCCCCTCCCGAATGAGCTGGGCGGCATAGACAGCCACGTACTTCTGGAGCACCGAGGCATTCAGCTGCTTGGCCTTCTCCAGGCAACGTTGCCATTGTCCCTGCTCCGCCAGCAGATCCAGTGCACTGATGATGTCAATGTCCGCCAGCTGCTCCACATTGCCCTCCGTCTTGAGCCGCGATTTCTGTTGCTGTTCCACATATGACAGCAGCTCCGCATCGATCTCTTTGGCCAGCCGACGTGCCTGGCGTAGAAACATAAGCCAGAGGAAAAAGAAATTAGACTTTGCGGAGAAATAAAGTCACATTTGGCGGAAATTTCGCCAGATTTGCAGGGAAATAAACTCAGATTTCACGGTAAAAAGCCAAATTTGGCGGGGAAAGGACTAAATTTTGGCAAGGAGAGGAATAAAGTCACATTTGGCGGAAATTTCGCTAGATTTGGCGGGAACTAAAGTCAGATTAGACGGGTAAAAAGTCAGAATTGGCGGGTAAAAGTCTAAATTTGGCGGAAGAGTCCAAATTTGGCAAGGAGAGGAATAAAGTCACTTTTGGCGGAAATTTCGCTAGATTTGCTTGCATATAAAGTCAAATTTGGCGGGAAAATGTCTAAATTTGGCGGAAGAGTCCAAATTTGGCAAGGAGAGCAATAAAGTTACAATTGGCGGAAATTTCGTTAAATTTGACACAAAGCAAAGTCAGAATTGGCGGGAAAAAGCCAAGTTTGGCGGGGAAAAGGCTAAATTTGGCTTACCTTGGACCATTGCTCGGCACGTATAAAAACATCGACCGCCTGCTTGGGCAGATCTGCCGCGAGATACAGCTGAGCAGCTGGTCCGATCTGCTTGATGGCGAGCAGACGTGGTCCCAGAGCCTCTGCCAAGTCCTGTGCATCCTTGCCCTCCAGGAACTGATTGACAATCTCGGCGGCACGCAGCAGAGCACGTTCCAAGGTGGCCGAATCCTCGGCATTGCTCGAATCGATCTGCATGAGACACTCGGCCGCCTTGCGGAATTGTTCGCGCTTGGCGAATTCCGCAGCGCGTTGCAAATAAGCGCGCGAATCTCCGCCAGAGTCGTCGCCCTGCAGTTGGCCGCGTTGCTGCTGCGCTTGGAGGCGCCTCAGATCATTGAGAGCCGCGGGAAAATGCTCCTCGGCAACGCGCAGTGCATCATCGTAGAGGGATTCCTGTTTGTAGTGCTCGATGATGAGATCCGGACGCTGGGCGCGCAGCAGGAGCATCTCATAGTCCTGATAGTTGCGGGTTTCCAGCGCCGATGCCGCCTGACCGATGAGCACCTCGTTGATGGCATCCGGCAGATGCTGCTCGGCCACGTTGAGGGCTGCCTGCCAATCCCCGGCGTGCTGATACATCAGGATCGCCTCCTTGGGCTTGTGCGCCTTGAGGAATTCAGCCTCGGCTGCCTCGAATTTGCCCTCATCCTCCAGAGACATGGCGATCTTCAGATGCACCTCATCCGTCGGTTTGCCCGCGAAGCGACAAAGCTCCATGGCGAACTCAAACTGTCCCGAATCACAGGCGAATCCCACTGCCGTGTCCAGGAGTCCCAGCTTGCTCAGCAGACGCACTGCGCTCTCCAGCGGCATCGACTTGGCCCACATGTAGGCCACCTAACACAGAGTAGGGGTGTTCATATTTAAAAACAAAAATATTCAAATTAAAATATTCAAAATCAAAATCAATTCAAATACATAATCAGTTCATGGAATACATCGATAAATTGAAAACTCGATTTTCTCGGAAGAGATTTTCAAGTTTTAACTCGATAATTTTTTTCACCAACACTTTCAGAATTAAGTTTAGTTAATTATGACTTAATTAATTGTTAAAAAGTTTAAAACTTGAAATTTTGAAGTTTCGAAAAGTCCTTTTGCTTAAAAATCGATATCCCAAAAATTGTTCAACATAATTAATTAAATTTGAATGCAAAATGAATTTAGAGCTCAAAAACATGATAAAAATGGAATTTCACTATATTGGTAAAACTATCGGAAAAACTATTTTCCACATTTTTCTAAAATTTTTCCATTTTTCTAATTTTTAAAATTTTTCCAAAAAAATAATTATTAAAAATTATTAATTAATTAATTATTAAAAATAATTATAATTTTTTCCTATAATTACTTAATGCTAATTGAAAAATATTAATTCACATTTGAAAATGAAAAGTAATTAAAATTTTTCACTATCACTACTTTTTTCAATTCTACTTAAGTGAAATTTAATTAGCACTACTTTTTTTCAATGCCAAATTCATTAAAAAAGTAGTTAATTGGGAACAACTCTGACTTTGAATTTACAATAACGTTTACTCTGAAACTATTCCATATTTCGAACTTTTTCTTTGGATAAAGGTGATTCGAGTTAGGAAAGTTTGACAGTACTTTTTTTTATGTTCAAACTCAATATATCGGTTAACTTGTTGAAATATCGAAGCTCTATTTCTTTTTGTCGATTTTAATATTTTGATATTTAGTAGTGACCAAATATGGTCCGAAAAAAGGAAGAGTATTTAAGAAATAAGACAAACCTGTTGGCTAGCCCCCTCCGTGCCCTTCTGCTTGGCCACCCGATAGCCATCCTCCCAGCGGGACGAGGAGCAATACATGTGCACGGCGGACTTCCAGTCGCCGGAGGCAATGAAGTGCAGCTCGGCATTCTTGAATTTGCCCCGCGACTCCAGCTGACGGGCGAGATGGAGATGCGTGCTGTCCAGCAGATCCTTGTGGTATTTTTCGACTAATCGTATCATGGAATCGTAGAGTTCCCTGCGCTTGTACATGGCTATGGCCAGATCGGGTTCATTCACCGCAATTAATACCTTCTCGGCATCCCGGTACTTGCCCTGCTCCTCCAGGCTACTGCCCAGCTGGACAAAGAGTTCCCTCAGCTGATCCGACTTGAGGTACTTCTCGCCCAGGACATAGGCACGCTCCCACTTGCCATGGCGATTGAGCAGCTCGATGGCATCCCTGTAGAGATTCGCACGCACCAGCAGATCCTCGGCTCCATCGAGATCCCCGGCAAAGGCCAAGTGCTTGGACAGATCCAAGGCATAGCGCTGTATCAGCTCCGGCTCGTCCAGGACCTTGGCTATCTGGACGGCCTTGCGCCACTGCTTGGCACCGACTGCAGCCTCGAGTGCCTTTTGTGTGGCTCCCGCTTCGATGTAGTGATTGATGGAGGCATCCAGTTGCTTGCGACTCACCAGCCAGTCTCCCCACTGCTCCTCCAGGGCGGTCACCTCCTGCGGCGACACCACGCGCGCCAACTCCAAGGCCCTGGCAAAGGCGCCGCCCTTGCGGTAAAGCGCCAGCGCCGCCTCCGGGCGGGACAAGCGATGCGCTATGTCGCCAGCCAGTTCGTAGAGCTCACAGTGAACCAATCCCTCGGTGACCTGCAGCATTCAAATGACAATCAAATCTTGTGTCTGAGCAGCAAGCTTCGTTTTTCGCTAAACATACAATTAAGATCCGAAAACTACCCTGCAGTACGGCTGGTACCCCGTTCTAGCCCTGAGGTGCTTTACTAGCAGAAAAATGATATGCATCACCAATTCCTTAGGCAATTCCCTAGGTCAGCGGCAGGCACTAAATCTGAATTGGGGAGCACTACAACATACAAGAAATCACACTCATACTTGTAACGAGCTTTTTTTTTATTTCAATGTGTACACAGAAAAAAAAAATAGAAACATGTTTCTTCAAAAAGTCACACGCATCACACGTTTGAAAACGAAGTCAAGTTTTTTTCTTTTCCAGTGTACACAAAACGATAAGACAACAACAAATTACATTCGGATTAGCAAAAGATAACCGACGCAATGCAATTGTTTTTGTTTTGCCTGCACCGAAAATGGATGGAAAGCAGAAATGAAAAAGTTGTTCTTGTTTTTCTGCAAGTTGTTTGTGTAAAATTCAATGTGCAAGAATTCCTTGCCTATGTGTATTCTGTTTTACTTCCCATATCCCATGTGCATTACAAAAACAAATGTGCATTGTGTGCATAGGGCACCCCTGGTCTACCTACTTTGTCGATCATCCAAATGTGCAAACAAAAAAAAAAGAACTGAAATTTTATGACGGTCATAAATATTACGTGTCAAAAATGCCTCTACTCAAGCTGCTCCCATGTTGCTGTTATTTTGCTCGCGAGTCTTGTGTGCGACTTCACGGCGCCGAAAAGGCAGAAATAAAGTTGGAAGCAGCCGCTAGCTCCCGGAGCCCATGCGCGCCCATCGCTGCCCGCTAGTCATAAATGATAGTAATAAATAGAACACTGAGTTTAATTGACCTCTGATTTAAAGGGTGGTCTTTTTATAGTCTAGAGCAGCGATGAGCACGAAACCAGAATTCCTTAGCAGCCGCTAGCTCCCGGAGCCCATGCGCGCCCATCGCTGCCCGCTAGTCATAAATGATAGTAATAAATGGAACACTGAATTCAATTGACCTCTGATTTAAAGGGTGGTCTTTTTTTAGTGGACACAAAACCTGAATTCCTTAGCAGCCGCTGGCTCCCGGAGCCATTGCGTGCCCACCGCTGGTCTAGATCTACAACTTGACTTACCTGCAGCATCAGTTGCTCATCCTGCAGCAGATGAGGCGTCTTTAAGGCGAGTCGTGCCGCCCGAGCCGGCTTGTTGGCCTTGAGGAACAGGGACATGGCCTGCTGCAGCTCCCCCTCATCCTCCAGGACCTGTCCGGCCTTCTCCTGCTGTTCCGTCTCCAGCAGAAAGTCCATGTGCTGTTGCCTCAACTCCGGCAGGCGGGCATAGCCTCGTCTCTCGGCCAGGGCAACAGCCTCATCCCACATGCGCAACTGCTGGTACATTCCCAGGGCTGCCTCGATGTCGCCTTGTTCCAGGTAAATTCTTTCCGCCGCACGCAGATCGGAGCCGAGCAGCGCCAGCTTGGCCCTGACCTCCGGACAGTGGATTCCCGGATTGCCCGTTGACTGCTCAAAGTTATCCGCCTGCTCGATCATCTCCGCCAAGTAATACGCTTTGGAGACATTCCCCAAAGCGGCGTAGCATCGTTGGGCCACCCGCAGGTTGCCCTCCTCCAGCGAGATGATGGCCAGATTGTGCCACATGGCCTTCGCCGCCGGCTTGTCCCCCAGCGACTCTAGAAAGTGCACGGCCCGTCCAAAGTCATTGTCATTGACAGCGGTGCCGAATTCCACGAGTCCCTCGTCCAGCTGGTAACTGTGCTCACTCGGCCCGTCCTGGGTGCGAACCACAGTGCGACCCTGTCGAGATATGTGAACCTGTTAGGTCTATGCTGTGTCTTTTTATGAAAAATACCAAGTTACACAGAAAACACAAAAAAAAAATAAAAAAAAAAATAGCAAAAAAAAACATAAAATAAAAAAAGAAGAACAATTAAAAACTTACCAATATATTAAACAAAAGAAAAAAAAATACTAAAAAATAGCAACAAATAGCAAAAATAGTAAGAAAATTAAAAAAATACCAAATATAAAAACTACCTTTCCGATACTTAAAATTCTGTCTTAACACCTAGATGACACCTGGATGCTTCATGGTACCAAAAATATCAAAAATACCAAGATATACAAAAAATACCAAAAATAAGAAAGAATACCAAAAAAAAAACATATAATTAAAATAAGGACAATTAAAAAATTTACCATTATATTTAAAAAAAAAAATTAAAATACTACAAAAATGGCAAAAAATACCAAAAATAGTAAGAAAATGAAAAAAATACCAAATATAAAAACTACCTTCCCGATACTAAAATTCTGTCTTAACAGCTAGATGACACCTGGTTGCGTCGTGGTACCAAAAATATCAAAAATACCAAGATATACAAAAAATACCAAAAATAAGAAAGAATACCAAAAAAAAAACATATAATTAAAATAAGGACAATTAAAAAATTTACCATTATATTTAAAAAAAAAAAATAAAAATACTAAAGTCCAGCAAAAAATACCAAAAATAGTAAGAAAATTAAAAAAATACCAAATATAAAAGCTACCTTCCCGATACGTAAATTGTGTCTTAACAGCTAGATGACACCTGGATGCGTCATGGTACCAAAAATATCAAAAATACCAAGATATAAAAATAATAAAAAAAACCATATAATTATAAGAAAGCAATATACTTACAATATTTAATAAAAACATAAAAATACCAACACAAAATTACAAAAAATACCACAGATAAAAACTACCCTTCCAATACTAACAATCTGTCTTAGCACCTCGATAACTTCAATGCCAACAAAAATGAACACTTCAAAATATACCAAAAATGTCAGAAAATATCAATTGATTAAAAAATAATAAACAATTACAAAATATCGCAAATTTCAAATACATACCAATGTATTAAAAAAACTAAAAAAAAAAAAATACCAAAAAAAAATACTCAAAAAAAAAAAGCTATCCCTCCGATACTAACGTTCTCTCTCAAGACCTCGATGGCTTCGCCGCGCATGGTCTGGATGGTCACATGCTCGGGCAGATCGATGTTGTACCAGATGGCCAGGTTGCTGTTGCTCTGGGCGACAACGACATCGCTCTGTGGCACCCACTGGACAAAGGAGATGTTGCTGAGCAGCGTCTGCTTCTTGCCGCTGTAGTTGTCGACGAGAACGAGACGCAGCTTCTTGTCCCGGAAGAGCAGCTTGTGGGCCGTCTCGCTGAGTTCCAGCCAATCGATCTTGGTCTCGTGATTGATCTGTCCGCTGATCTGTTGGGTGACCAAATCGACCACACAGATCGTCTTGGCATCGAGCAGAAAGGCGAGTTTCTTGTTCTCCCTGGCATTTCCATTTCCATTGGCACGCTCATTTAATCGCACAGAGATCACGTGAGGATTCACGAATTCCGTGCGCACAGAGCCGAGAATGCGATTGTCTCCGTACTCGACCAGACTCAGTTCGCCCACGTTGAAGATCAGGCAGACATGGAGATTCTCAAAGTAGAAGCGCTCGTGTCTGCCGGATGCTGTCCAAGGCACCTCGCTGGCCAGATTCCGTGTCAGATCGCACAGGATCAAGGACTCCTCGGTGCGACCAACCAGGAAATTATCCTTGCCCATAATTCGCACATCATCTATCTCCAGTCCGAGCTGCGATTCAATGGTCATCTGTTGTGTCGGCTCAGCCAAAGAACGCACTAACAATTGACTCGGCGCCACAAAGATCAACTCGAATTTATCCTGCCAAATTGTCCGCTTCAGCACGGACTCAAATAAAAGGACAGCTCCGCTCACCGATCCCAGGGCCAGACGAGCGCCATCGCGTCGCCAGATCAAGGCACTGAGCGTGTAGAGACAACTAATCTCCTTGCTCGCGCTCTCGCTCCACGCACTCTGACGCGGACTCCACGCGAAGACCCTGATGCGATCGTAGCTCCCGAAGGCCACGGCCTGTCCATTCGGACTGCAGGCGGCCACTGTGAACTCGCGCTCTCCCTCCGTGCGCGAGTAGTCGAAGCAACGCTGCTGACGACCCTGAGCGGGAGAGACCAGAGAGAGGGAGAGATCATGAGAGAGATTCAGAGTGATTGACCCTTTTGGCCAATTGTCAAAATGCCAAAAGCGTATCCCATAAGATAACTCATCTCTCCAGCGTCCAGCATCACTGGACCGTTAATAGATGATTAATTTATAAAATTATTTTTTATATTGTTATTTACTTCTACCTTCTTGGCATTCTAATTTAAAATAAAATAAAACTTTGGTAAAAAACACTACCATCCTTTTTTTTTTACTTCAAACTTTGCTTATTCAAATCTAGAAACTTTAACTGCCAGCGTCGCAGCCGACACATGCACAGAGAGAGAGAGAATACGTGTGTTCTATAAATAGCACGCTCGGTCACTTGTGCTCTCACGACGCGTGTCTTTGGCTTTTTGTTCTCTCACGAAGCATCTAATCGGCTGATGCTTTGTAATGCCAGCAGTGTTGCCAACTCTTCAAGTCATGAAAAAGCTAAACTAGCCTTTGAAAAAAGCTAGAAATAGCCAGAAAATTTTCATTTAAATTCCGTTTGAATGATACAAAACATTCTTAAACCCATTAGTACCCATTGAAAATTTTGAATTTATGTAAAAGTCTGCTTTTGAAACTCCTCGGGCTTAAACAAAAACTATTTTGATGCAAACAAATTCTTCAAACAATTCTAAGAGTGACTGCAAAAAAATTTCATAAATCTCTTCGCTAATATTTTTTTTATGATTTTTTGAAATTGGCTAAAAATTACTCTCTTGTATTTGTAATTTTTAGCAAATTGAAAAAATGATCAAAAACATTAGCGAAAAGAGTTTTGGAGTTTTGGAAAATTTATTCAGCATTGCCAATTGCAACCCACTAAATCTAGCGGAAAAATAGGGAAATTGGCAACACTGGATGCCAGTCGCAGAGCTGCGCTCAATCTGGCAAGACTTTTGACATGCACTGCAACTGATGCTGTGCTCTATTTACATCGCCAACTGTAAGAATGCGACAGTTCGGAAATGCATTCATTTAATTTTTTCAGTGTAAGGCAGTAAAACGTCTCATTTACTTCGTGAGTTTGGACATCACTGCTCTGGTTGCTTCGCTACTTTTCCCCCTCTATCTGCCCCCTTCGACTCACCACACTGTCGTAGAAGCTGATGCGTTGATCGCAGCCCGCGGCACAGAAGCCTCCCTGTGGCCAGGCGAGAGCAAAGGGCGGCACAGGATGTTGGACAACACGACCCAAAGGCTCACTGGCCTCCTCGGTGAGGTAATAGCGTATGATGGTGCCGTCATTGTGGCCACTCAAAAAGCCGCTTCCCTTGGTATTGGAGGCGAGCGAGATGCAGATGCTGTCGCCGCCATAAAGACTCTGCGACTTGTTGCTCTTGCAGTGCAGAGCACGAACTTTGCCATCTTCTAGACCTGGTTGAAATACGGGAGATTGAGAATCAGTAGTAATCAGGGACCTAACTGTTATAAGTTTTAAAATAAAAATTGCAGTTTAACAATTATTTTTAAACTTATATTTTAAAGTTACAAAACAACAGTTATGTTCAATTTTTATTCAAAAATTCAAAAAAATTGTGAAATAACACTTGTTTCTGATTATACCCGTTACTTATAAAAATAAGTAAAAGGGGATATTGTATTCGTTGCAATGTATGTAACAGGGAGAAGGAAGCATCTCCGACCCTATAAAGTATATATATTCTTGATCAGCATCAACAGCCGAGTCGATATAGCCATGTCCGTCTGTCCGTCTGTCTGTCCGTCTGTCCGTCCGTGTGAGCTCCTAGATCTCAGAGACTATAAGAGCTAGAGCAACCAAATTTGGCACACAGACTTCTATAGACCCCACGCAGGTCAAGTTTGTTTCAAATTTTTGGCACGCCTTTTTCCGCCTCTGTAAATCGCAAAAAACCACCACACGCACAGTTTTCAAGATATTATAATTTTTTTTTTACTAATTATCGTTAACTACTATTATAACCTATCATCCTACTAAATCGTAACAAGAGCGGACAAACAGAAAGGTGGTAATGGCTAATTAAAGTTTTTAAAAAATATAAGTGCCTAAAAGCATGCAATAAAAAATATTAAGAAATGCATTAAAATAAGTAACGGGTATCCTAGAGTCGGGCGCTCGACTATAGCCTTTCCCACTTGTTTTTATTTTAAAAATAAAAAGTGAGAAATATTTTTAATTTTTATTTTAAAAGTTACAAATAAGAGTTTTTCCGTATTTTAAAAATAAAAAAAATAAATGTCTTTTGAGCCAAGTGGTGTATTAAAAAAATGTATATATACATATATATTATTCTTGATCTATGATTCGATATTATTTTATTATTTTTTGATTTTTAACTTTTAAATAAAAATTGAAAATAACTCTTATTTATTATATTTATTGAAAAAATCAGAAGTAAAGGTTAATTAACAACTTTTTGTTAAGAATTGAACTTTAATAATTATTTTGGACTTTTTAAATAAAAACTGGATTTATATCTTTTAAATTGAAAATATAAGTTTTTAGCTGATATCAATAGTTTCCACTGTTGAAACCAGCATTCGTAACTCTTATTGGCAGTCCCTGGTAGTAATTGAATGCCAATTAATTGTTCTCAGTGTATTTCTTGTTCTTCTTCTTCCGCTTACCCGCTATAATGGCACCTGAAGTCAGCCAGATCAGCGCTGTGACAGCTGCAGCTTGCGGGAACTTGTTGCATATGACTTTCTTGTCATTCCAGGACTCGCCCAGCTTGTAGACATAGACAATGCAGTCGCTTTGTCCCACCGCCAACTTGGTGGAGTCGGGACTGAAGGCCAATCCTCGGATGACATACGAACTCTTGCCATTGGCCGCATTCGCTGGCTTCGTACTAAACTTGTCCCTTCGCTCCCCGCCATCATCGTAGAGCAGAATGTGACGATCGGAGGTGGCAATTGCCAATTTCTGCTGATTTGGTGACCAGGCGAGACCCGCAATGCGTTGAATGTGCTCCTACACAGAGCGAAAAAAGAATGGGATAACATGAAAAATTAAATCGACATTTATATGCTCAAAGATAATGAGAAAGATTGAGATGAGAGATTGATCGTGTACGTATTGTCAAAAGCAGCTCTGGGCAAGCCCTGCACTGCTTTGTGATTTCGATATGATTTCGATATGATTTCGATCCGTTTTCGGCTCGAAAACGAATGTTTAGCATGTTTAGACCCCAACTTGTCCGTTTGTAAGCCAGTTCACGAGCGTTTGGCGAGGCTCTCGCTCAAAAGGAAGTTATTTTAAAATAAACATCAAAAATAAAAGTTGAATTGAAATATCTTTTGATCGGGAGGGCCCATTTCATTAAACGGCCTATATATTGTATCTACACTTCATTATCTATCTATCATGGCCCATAAAATGATCATATCTTTATCAACGAAATCGGCCCTCCCGATCCAAAGATATGTCAATTCAACTTTTATTTTTGATTTTTATGATAAAAGTTGAAAACAACTTTAATTTTTGATTTTTATTTCATAAATTGAAAATCAATCATATTTTTCAACTTTTAAGTTGAAAATAACTTTTATTTTTGATTTTTATTTTATAAATTGAAAATAACTCTTATTTTTTAACTTTTAAAGAAAAATAACTTTTATAATAAAAATTGAAAATAAGAGTTAAAAATAATTTTAAAAATAAAATTTGGAAATAAAAGTTTATCCGGTTGCTGGATAGACCTTCCAAAAACTGTATATGTGGAATTTTTTCGATGTCCCTGGCATTTTTTAGGGCTTGATTTTTTTGCGCCTCATAGCTCTTATTTGCAATCCCTGCTTCCACTTGAATTTCACGTCCATTTCAATTATCCGTGCTTTAATTTTAGAATAATTTCTTTTTCTCAACACAGACATTTTTCTAAGATTTTTAGTCATTTAAGGTGTTTTATGTTGCACTAAAAATACATGCCAGAGTCACATAGTAATATTGAAGTTATTAATACTCGAAAGATGTCCATTTTCTCAGGTGTGCATTGTAATGTTTCTGTAGTTTACTGTGCCTCACCTGCCCCTCGAGTAATGTGCGCAAATATTTCAATTGCATCGTTTATTAGAGAGCTTTAACTGGAACTTTAACTTTAAATCTGCAATCGACAGCAAAAATCCGTAATTCAACAAATAAATTTGCAGCTTAGAGTTGAGCGCTTGTTATGGCCAACTGTTTGTTGTTGTGGCAACCAATTGTGGCAACAAGGGCTGGCTATGGGAAGGGGTGGTGAGTGGTAACAACCCACCCCTTTTGATGTCTGTTGTCTATTTTGTTGGTGTTTCCGCTTTGCGCTTGGCATTCTAAATAAATGGCTTTTGTGTCTGTCTGTCTGTCTGTTGTCTGTGCAACATTTTGAGGCAGCGACAGTTGCAACAACAGCAACAGCATCAGGTGCCGGGCATGCGACATGCCACAGGATGTGGCAGCGTCGATTGGCGCTTTCTTTTCTTTTCCTTTCCTTTCTTTTCTTCCTCTCTCTTTCTTTTGTTGTTGTCAAAGCAATGACGCTGGCGTCGCATTCGCCGTCGCTGTCGAAGTTGGCGTCGCAGTCAGCAGTCAGCCTGTTGGCCTAGTCCTGGCAACAACAACAACAGCAACAACAGCTCCCTGTGGCGCATGTCTCAGCGAGAGAGAGAGAAAGCGCATATTTTGGGAGCGAGACAGTGAGAGAGAGAGAGACCGAAAGAGAGCAGACAAATTCATACAGGTGTGTTGGCGCGTAATAAACAGCAGTGTGAGTGAGAGAACAAGCAGTGCAACAAAGAGAGAGTGAGAGAGAGAGCGAGCGACGCAGAGAGAAATAGAAAACACAAAAAATATAAGGGAGGTTTCTGTATGTATAAAAGCGCCTCTAGCGGCCATTTTTGGGTTGTGTGTCTATGCTAAGCAAAGTTTATAAGCAGTCCACTCTTATACTACTTGGCTCAAAAATGAAATAATAAGTTGTATTTCGTTCAAAAGTGGGTGGTGAGTGGTGGGTGGGTAAATTCAACAACTTTTATTTAATAATATATATTTTAAAAATTATAATCGTTACGGTCCCTGTGAAAAAGTAATAGTAATAAAATATTGATACTACAAATAAAAAAATTGATTGATTTAATTTAATTTAAAAAGCCTGAGCAGCATTTAGCATTTGAGTCAGCTACTGCATAGCTCTCGTATAAGACTAGATCAACTTTGTCTAACAGTCTTATATGTGCATAGTTTCGTATAAGATTGATATAAGAGTTCTCTGCTTTTCTTAACTGCTTCGAGTAAAGTTTGTTATACTGCTTAGTTCACCATTCTCCATTCAAATATTACGTCATAGTCGTACTTAAGATTAAGATTACATTCAAGTTTTGGAAAAGCAAGTATCTAAGGTAGTCAATACAAAATATAACACTTTGCCACATAACACAAATATTAGAGTTTCTGAATACCCTAAATTTAAATGAAAAATCAATTATTATAATTCTTATTATTATTATTAGGGCTTTGTCTAATTCTATTGTTCCATATAAATGATTTATTTATTTTTTTTTTTCTATTTTCTGTTCACAATATTCTGATAGCGCTCTCATCTGTTGTGCGGTATAAGACTTTAACCGATTCGAGTGTTATACAGTATAAGTTTACATATAACACATTTCTTGATTTGCTAATTGTACAACTGCTTGGCTTACTGCTTGCTGTACAGCTTACTTTAATTGGTGTGCTGCTTGTTGTACTGCTTACTTAACTGCTTTACCCCTCTGGCAGCAGCAGCTTTAATTCGGAGTCTTAGAGCTTTTCAGAATAATTTCCCCAGTTTATCGATGCTTTCTCGTGTTTTTTGGCTGTCGTCTCGCGTCGTCGTGTTGTGTCACAACATCGGCCAACTTGGCCAAGACGGAGAGTAGTCGTCAGTCGTATTGGAGTGACAGTATCCTCGTATTGTTGGCCAGGCCAGAATCGTGGTCTAGGCTAATTTATAATATGGCCAACACTCATTGTGGCAGGTCAAAGCGCGCGCTTCTTTCCTTCTTTCATTCTGTCTGTCTGACTGTCTCTCTCTCGCTGTCTTTCTTTCTCTCTCTCACTGTCTAGGCCTGTCGACTTGGTTTTGGCCAGAAGTTTGCTTTTGTGGGCTGTGATGGCTTTAATGAGTTTCATTAATTAAAGCTACTTTGTTGCTTGTTGTTGTTATTGTTGCCACAGCTGCTCCTAGTATAACAGTCTATCTATATATCTATCTCTCTTTCCCCCTCTCTCTCTCTCCCTTTCCCTCTCTCTACTGCTCTGTGTAAACATGCAACATGAATTTCGCCCTTGACTTTTAATGGGTTTATGACAAAAACCGTCGTTGCCCAGTTTTCTGTGCCACGCCCCCTTTGTTAATGTTCCAAATGGGGGCGCAGTTTGTCATCGTCGCTGATTTTGCACTCACATATGTGTGTATGTGTATGTGTATGTGTATCTGTATCTCTTACTCTTTAAGAGACCATGTGTGTGTGTGTGTGTGTGTGTGTGTGTGTGGATAACAGAGTTGTTAAACCGGATGTCTGCCGGAAGTCCTTGTGGGTGCCATTTTGGTTCATGTTCAACGCACGCCAACATTTTTAGACCCTGTACTTAACAACCACAAAGAGTGTTTAAAGTTTGTCAATAAAAAATACAGAAAGTTAAAGTTCGAAAGTCAGAAAAATAAAATACCAAAAAAAAAAACATGTGAACAGTCTAATGAATTTCGAAATATTTTTTATTGCACGCTTTAACGCACTTATATTCTTTAAAAACTTTAATTAGCCATTACCACCTTTCTATTAGTCCGCTCTTGTTACGATTTAGTAGGATGATGGGTAATAATAGTAGCTAACGATAGATAGTAAAAAATTCCTAATATCTTGAAAACTGTGCGTGTGGTGGATTTTTGCAATTTGCGGAGGCGGAAAGGGGTGTGGCAAAAATTTAAAACAAACTTGACCTGCGTGGGGTTTATAAAAAACTGTGTGCCACATTTGGTTGCTCTATCTCTTATATGCTCTGAGATCTAGGCGATCACACAGACGGACGGGCAATTATAGATCAAGAATATATATACTTTATAGGGTCGGTGATGCTCCCTTCTCCCTGTTACATACATTGTAAAGAATACATTATCCCCTTTTACTTATTTTTTAAGTAACGGGTATAAAAATAAATAAACAAAACGTTGAAACCCTATTTTATTAATTTTAGAAAATGAAAGTTTGTCTTTCTTTTCAAAATGGGAAAAGCCGTTTAAGAAATCTTGTTATTTTTGCCTTCTCAATTATTTTTTCCTAAATTTAATTTACAAATAAATTTATTACAAATTTTGGTAGCCTATGTTCAATATTCTTTCCATTTATTTTTTATTATTCCCCTACAATTTTTTAATTTTATTTGCTGAGCATCACCTTTTTGCAGTACAGGGTCAGCCAGAGTCGTGCTTACTCGACTGTAGCCCTCTTTTTTGCTAGTTATCTATGGCCGAGTCGTGGCTTAAAACCTTAAATCGTTGCCAGACTTTTTGTTCTCTCTCTCTCTGAATCTCTGAAAAGTTCTGCGATTTCTTTTTCCGCGATTGTCTATCATTGTTTTCTGCGGGCTTTTCCTTTTTGGCGTTTTCCCCTTGCAGCAATGCATTTTCCGCTTCCTTGACTTTTTCTCGCTATCCGTCCTCTCTCTCTCTCTTCTCTTAGTCTCACTTCTCTGGTTTCTCTCTGTGTGGCTTTTTCGCTTGTATTGTTTTAGTTGCGGCGACAGGCAACTTAATTTGTCCACTTATTATTTATGTGCTTTCTCTCTCTCAAGAGCATTAGTTTGGAGTTAAAGAGCTGAAGATGCGATGCAGCTGCCTTTTTTCTAATCTAATGGATTTTCCCACTCGCTTTTCCACATGAAAACCACTTAGACCACCGCTAATTCAGCTTTAACAAATAAAAAATAAAAGACAACAACAAATTTGGTTAAAAGTCCCAACCAAAACACAGACTCTATGTTATTTAAAATCTGAGCAGCGTAAAACTTTTCCTTAAACTTTTCCACACACACACTTGGCCAAGAGAAACTGCAACAAAATGTGCATAGTTAACAAAAAGTAGAATATACTATAGTAAAATAAAAAACAAGCGGGGAAAACTACAAACGAGCGTACTCGACTGCTAAATGCCCTGTATCGAAGTCTTCGTTCGTTTGATTTAATTATTAAGTTTAATTTTTGATAGCAATTTGAAATTTTTTCATATTTTTTAATTTATTTTTTTTTGGTGACGAATAAAAAAATAAATCTAATTGATCACCTAAAAATAATAGTTATTAAAACACAATATTAAATAAAGAAAAATATAAAACTTTTTAAAAATTTTATACATTATTTTATAAAAATTGTTATTAAAACAAATGTTTATTAAATAAAGAACATTTAAAAAAACTTTTTAAAAATTGTATAAGAAATATTTGATATTTTAAAAAACGTATAAATTTGATTTGTTCTTTTTTACATTTCATAAATTTTATTTAATTGCTTGAACTTTTATAATCTCTGAGATACAATTCAACATAATTGCCACAAATATATAAACTCTTGTTATATTAAAGAGCCGAGCTAAATAAGAGTGGATCGGAGAGCAGGGTAAAGATGGAAAATGTTGTGAAAAGTGAGGCAGGAAGTGCGCGAAAAATAACACAGCCATTTTTGCCGAGTACTCTACATGCATAATGAATAACATTTTCAAATTAGTTTCCGGTCAGTGGAGATTTTAACGCGGCCTGTCGAGCGCAATGTGCAACGCAACGGCGAATGTGGAGACTTTCGAGAGAGAGCGGGAGAAAGCAGTAGTTGTCGGAGTGCGAAGCAGTGTAACAATTTAACAATTCAATGTGCAATGCCAAATGGCAAATGGCAAAACAAAAGGCCAACAGCAACAGCCAAGAGCCAACAGTCAACGCACACACAAAGGGTTAACAAAGGTTGTTTTGGCGCGGCTTAAAAACAAACAACTTCAAAAAATTATGTCATCTCTAGTCGACTGAAAGATACTCTAGAATCTACATATTTTTGAGCACATAAGAAATAGAACTGCTTGCAGTCAGAAGCACAAGTGCGGCTTAAACAGCACTTTACTCGTTTGCACTGCTTGCAACGATTTTACACTGCTTAACAACTGATCGCTGTGCAACCTAAGAACAAGAAGTTCGAAATTCATATGTCTCCTATTATAAGAAAGTATAATTCTTAAAAAAATTAGGATTTTCTTTTCTTGAAAAAGTATTGACAAAAAATAGTGTGGTAAAATAATATAAAATTAAGTGATACTAAAGTAACATATAAATAGAACGACAGAGGGAGCAGCAATCAAACTGACAAATAAAGAGCCACAATAAGTGGGAAATCATTTGAACAAACGCATAAAAATAGATTTAAAAAAAATAAGGCAACAAATGCTTAAAACATGGCATTATAATGAGGGTGCAAGTTAGTTTTTTGGGTAGTCCCTGGCAGCAGGGCAACCGTAAAATGTACTCATTATATTACTATAATACATATATAAGTATATACTAGGCTGAATAATGAAATCAAAATGTGATTCAGCCACGCTTGAGTTTTATTTGCCCAATTGAGAGAAAGTGCAGAATGAGGAAGAATGAGAAATTTTCACAATCACCTTGGAGAGTTTAGAAAAACAACTGGTCACACTGAAAGAAAAAATGCTTAGACAAATTAATACGAATGTTTTTAATAAATTATATTCTTGATTCTATATTTAAATATTAAAAATATAAATATTAAAATTGGAAAGCAATTTTTCGTGTGTGTGTGTGTTTTTTTTTTATTTTAGCATAGTAGAAAATTCTTTAATTATTTAATTAAACATAAATTGAATATTGAAAATATAATATAGCTATAAATAATAATTTTTTAATATGATTGTAGGTAATTACCTTTATTCATATTTATTTTATAATTAAAGTGAGATTGCTTAACTCCAATTTTAATAATTAAAAATAAAAGTATTGATTAATGTTTTCGTCACTAGGATTTTACCTCGTAAAGAGGTTGTTTTTTAAGATTTACTATAAGTAAATTAAATAAATGTTGTAAATTGTAATTTAAAATGTAAATATTGAAATGGGAGAGCATTTTTCTCTGAGTGTATTAAAGCAGTGCTCAGGTTGTGTCTCCATTAAAACCATAAGCGTATTCCCAATTGGTCTGGCAAGTTGGCTAACAGCATTATTAAGTCTCGACTGCAGTCCGTGTCTATATCTATATCTATATCTGTGTCCATGTCCTTGTCCGTGTCTGTGTCCAAGAAATGATGCAATTGCTCTCTACCCAGGAAGCCCAGTCAAGTCAGTTGTTAGCTCGAGGGCATCATTTACGGCTAAAACGAGCACACTTTTAACCAAATGAAATGTGGCACAATGAACCTCTTCTCATTCTTACTCATCTCAACTCGGTGCTCTCGTCTTTTTTGTGCCTTTCGGCTTAAAGTTATTTTCATGCATTTCAACAAAACCAAGCAAGTTCTTTAAAAAGTTAGGGACACGAACTAAGCTAATTAACTAACTGCTTAAGGGCCAACTTAAGCCTCATATCGCCATCTCTATCATGCTCACACACTCTCTCGTTCTATCTTATTGTTCCTGAGCAGAAAACAAACGTGATTTCTTTCTATCTTTCTATCTTTCCATCTTTATGATAATATGGCTATGATAATAGCTTCAAGTGGCACTCAAAATAGCAGAGTATGAAAGCGATTTCGTTTACAGTTTAGATAAGCTGTTGGCTTTTAGCTTTGAGCGCCATTTTTTTAAATGTGCTTTCAGTTGCAGCTTTAAGTTTGCTCAGGTGGAAATTTTTATTTAAATTGTGAGACCAGTTATATAAATTATAAAACATTAATTTGTATCTGTCAGTTTGTTGAATGAGAACTCGAAGAATTGGGAATTATTTTAAAGCTTATTCTCACTTTTAAATCGCCAGATCATAGAATTTATTTACCAGTTAAAAAATTCTCATGTTATACAAATTTACAGATTTCAATTTACAACAGATTTTAAATGCTTAATAATAGTTTTGACAAGAACATCTGATATTATTATATGTTAGTGTCTGGCAAATTTATCTATTTATCAACTAATAGGGCTTACATTAAAATTAATGTTATTGCCAAAAGAAGGACGAAGGATCAAGGATATGTATAATACATACAAGTTACATATGCAATACATAAAACGGAACCCCAAAGCCGATAACTGTTTGACTTGACCACAATGCCACAAATGGTCAAAAGACAAATTCTTCACACATACACACACACACACACACACTCACACACAGTTGCATGGATCATTGTGCTCTTTATTGCTCGGGTTTTGTGGCATTTATGCTTTTCCTGCTCAGCTTTCTCTCACTTTCACTTTCACTTTACAGTGGTGAAAAGCGGTCAGAGTAGCGCTTAACCCATTTTATGCAGCGATACCAAAAGTAGTGTGTTTTTCATAAAAAAACACTTTTTAGGCTAATTTGGAAATTCTAAAATCCAATATGACGTTAAAAATTAAATTAAAATTCACATTTTTTAAAACTTAAATATGTTTTAAAATTAAATTAAAATAAAATTTTTATTTTTATTTTTTAAATATGGGAGTAAACATTTTCTGGATTTTCTAATTTTTTTATTTTTCAATTTGGAATTGAATACATTGGCTTTAAACAAAAAAATCGCTCTGAAAATTTAAAATCTTGAGTTCGACTATCGGACAGCGTCAGAAAATGGGTTTATACTAATTTATGCCATTGGAAATAATCAAATTTATTTTCTGTCTATAATTAAATAAAAAAAAATTAAAAATGAAAAACTTTATAATATTAAATTTAAAGCACTACAGATTTTTTTGGGAGTACCAGAAAATAAATAATCAAATACGTATTATAAGTTTAAATACATACCTATGTTAGTAAAACTAATCAAAATAATCCTTGATTTTGCTACTGAATTTAAAACTTCAAAAGCGTTATTTTTTTCTCATTAAAGCTGTATAAATATCGTTATGCTTAAAGCATGGCTAATCGAATGGATAAAATAAAATAAACATATTCAAATTCTAGATTTTAAATAAATAATATTTAAATTATCATTTTGTTCCCACTGTGTCTCTAGGCAAACAGTGTGCGCTATTAGCCACAAAGGCCTGCCAAATAAAAGGAAACAGTTGTTATATAAACACACACACCCAAATGTACACACACATATATATAGTTATGGATACATATATGCGGATATGTGTGTGTGTGGGTGTGTGTATACATTTTTATGTCGCGATGTCAGCATGAAACACTTTGAGTTTCATATTTGCCGCGCCACTGAATACAGAAGGAAACCGGGAAAGGGATTCAAAAAGTAGGAGCGAGGCAGAGGGCGAGAGACAGAGATAGAGTCAGTGAGTGAGTGAGAGAGATGGAATCATATTTCGGCATTTTCGTTTGCCGCCAGCCGATTTCTTTATGCAAATTAGCCTTCAGTTTTTTGCATTTTCTCTCTCTTTTCTGCTCTTCATTTCTTTTTTATTTCATGTATTTTCTTTTGGTTGTTGCTTTGCTGCCTTTTTGCATAAATTTACGAAAAAATCATCTTTGTATATTTATTTGAAGTTGTGCGCTTTTGGCTGCCATGTAGCATACTTTTATGGGGCACTGTCAGTGACATATCGTTCGTCTTTTCCGCTCACTCTCACTCTCTGTCTTTATCATTCTTTCACTCTTTCTCTGTTTGTCTGTTTGTCTGTTTGTCTTTCTGCATGGACTCATTGCCTCCGTCTTATTTATGCACTAACATTAAGAATTATTAACTTTGATAACTTGACTTATTGCACTACGGTCTTCAAGTACCGTCTTCGCAACAGTTCAATCTCTCGCTCTCTCACTCCAACTCTATATCCATCTCACTCTTTTGTCGCCCCTTTCTGTTGCGTATACTTAGTAAATATACGCTTTAAAAAAATAACAGCTTACACTAACTAATCACATCTGCATAAAAATTATGTGTCACTCAGAAATTAATTAATTTACGTATATAAATTTAAAAAAAAAATATTTTATAGATCTTTTATCTACATCTTTTTTTATTTTAGTAATTTAATATAATAATAATTTAATAGCGTAATATAATATTGATCCTTTAATATTTTATTTATTTTTTATTTTAATAATTTTTTTCTTTTTAGTTTTTATTTTAACGAAAATGAATTAAATATGTGAATTATTGTTTTATTTTGTTTTGTTAATTAATTAATTAATCTACTTTGCAAAAAATAATGCCTCCTTGCAAATAATTACAGGTTTAATAATTTTTATATACATTTTTCTTATATCAAAAATAGTTGTCTAAAAATGTTATTTTTTCTTTGTTATATTAATTACTTGAAATACTGTTTGCCCAAAAAAAGAAAGTTAGAGGGCTGTAATTAACAAAATAGTTTTGTTTTATTAACTCAAATAAATAATAAAAAAAAAGAGTTCAAAAATTCTACAATTTCAATAATCGACTACAAAGAATAATTTTGAATTTAAAACCTTCCTTTAAGTGACATTTAAAATATTCACTATTATAGTGTATGTCCAAATTCGTTGGCATGATCACAAAGAATTGTCTTTTTTGTTATACGCCCTTTGTTGTTACTTTGCATTTTGATTCCGTACATGTGCGAAAATTTTATGTGACACTTCAGAGATTTATGTGTCGAGGGCGGACAAAAGGGGGCGGACAAAGTGTGCGTAGGCTGTAGATGGGCGTGGCATTGTTGAATTTAAAACTGTAAAAGAAATGCAAAGCACGTGCGACGGGGTCACTTAAACGCCTGACCATATTAATCATACGCACCGTCGGCCGCCAAAAAATAAATATAAAGATGCTTTGCAATTGAAGCTCACTGTTCATATTGTTAATTAATTTTTGTCCTTCAACGCGATTTAGCTATATTTGACATTTAATTTAAGCGACTGCTAAGCTGTCTTCCCCTACCCTCTCCAACCCCTGACAGCCCCTCAAGGGATGAAAAGAAAATGCGCAATGGAATGAAATTAATTTCAGAGAATTGTTTGACATTTGCGCGACACCTTGAAAGCGACATGGCTAATGAATGCCAAACAACAATGCTAAATAGAAATAAGAGGCAGAAGGCAGGAGAAAGGAGGCAGGAGGCGTGTCTTGGCCAATTTGCAGCTTGCAACAAGGGGCCAAAAAACAATTATAAATTAAGTTATATTTTTTTCGCATTTATTAATTAATCTCTCTCGCTCGGGGCACAGCGACAATCAATCTAAATCGCCTGTCATCCAAGTCCCCCAAAAACAGACATCGCCCAGCGATAAATTAAAATGTGTATTGTGTGCAGCTGAGCGTCAAACTGACAACAACAACAACAATAAACAAACAACAACAAAAGACTTGTCAACAATTTGCGAAATTTCCAAAAAAAAAAGTTCAAAGCGTGAATTTTATGCAAACCAAATTGTCAAATTCATTGCTGCGTGGCCAGTTAATTAAAAATAAATGAAAATTATTAAAATGTTACGCAGATAATTATAAACGTTCGCTGTCGGCAGCTATCTATCTATCTCTTTCTTTCTCGCGCTCTCACTCTTTCTATTATTCACAGCACGCATCACGCATACGCCGCGTGGTGAATAATATTTTTGATGCTTGACAATTTTTGTCCAAAAAACATTTTACAAGCGGTTTTTAGCCCACATTTTGATTGATGGCTAACCTCAATCCATGTGTGTGTGTGTGTGTGTGATGTGATGGTGGCTGCATTTTTGGGCAGAGAGTCATGAATTTGGAATGCGGTTTTTGCAAGTCCAACCAATCAAATTGAAGTGGATTTTGTGGATTTAAAATACGCGCACAGAGAAAACTCACAACTCACAATACAGTCAACATCAGGATAATTGTGGCATTCAAAGTTGTGGCATGGCAAAAATGCATTGCACTTATAGCCTGGCCCACTGAGTTTAAGCCACCGACAATTATAAAATATAAATTATTTGAGAATTGTTATAAAAAAAAAAAATAACAAAAAATTATTATTGTAAATATTTCTATAAAAATTATTTTTCTATTTTGTAATGTGTAAATTATTTGTGCACTTTTATAAATTAATTTTTAAAAATATATATAAACTTGCAGTCACTTTTGAAAATATAACTCCCAGTTCAAAATATATTTGCATTCCATTATTATTATACAAATTTAAATAAGAGATATATAATTGTACAATTTCTAAATAAAAATTGAAACAACATTTTAATAGATAACTCAAATTTTTTCAAATATTTTAGTTCTTAAATTTTAAAATAAATAAATACAATTGAAAAAATATTTCAGAGCTAAATGGAATTTAAAAAATTTGAATTATTTAAAAAGTATAAATTGTTTGCTGTGTCAGCGATATTTCGAATATACAAGCAAATTTAAGATTTTTTTCAATCATTCAAATAATTTTTGTTGGGTAGCATTTTTACAAACTCACAAAAGTTATTGCCATCTCATAGCAGCAAGTCTCTTTCTCTCTCTCTCCAATTTATGTAATATTTGATTATGACAGTTACCAATATTGTTAGAGGGTTTTATCTACCAGCAAAAATCATGTGTGTTGTTTGCTGTTGTTGTTGGCTCAAAAGGCTATTAGCCATCTTCATCTCCATCTCAACCTCTGTTGAGCACATCAACAGAAACATGATCTCATTAATCATACTCGCATGCATAATGGCTCGTGTCCTACAACAGCAACAGCAACAACAACAACAACAACAATAACCAGTACAAGAAGAAGAGGCATAACAACAAAAAGGACACACCCCTTGACTACATACAGGCAAACAAGGTAAGACCTGTCCTCTCCTGTCCTCTCCCGTTTTATTCTGTCCTGTTCTGTCCCGTCCAAGTTTCTACCTAATGCTCAGCTATGTGTTATAATATGTTTTGCTACAGCCAGCTGCCAGCTAACAACATGGCCAAGAGAAAAGGCCATACCTGATTCTGGTTCTGGTTTTGGCCCTGGTCTTCCAACTGCTCTTGGTCCTTGGTCCTCTTGGACTTGGCCAATGCAGGTCAGCCAACTACAATAACAGCCATGTTGCCTGATAATCATGTGTCATTGTCGCAGCTGTCGCTACACATTTTCCATCTACACTGGGAGAAAATGTATGTATTAACATATATATTAGAAAATCGACATTGAATTCCAATGCTCTAAAATGAGAAAGTGTTTTTAATCGTGCAATAAATATGCCTTTAAAATGAAATACAATTATCTTAAAATTATTAGAATATATTTTCTAAAAACTCAAATATTACAAAAAAAAATAGAATTTAGTCCCAGTTGCTTTTTAGAACTGAAACAAGTTTTAATATTTTGGAAAAAATTCTTTAAATTTTAAACTATAGACTTAAAATTTTTGAGCTTATTTTTTTAAGCTTAATTTTAATTTGTTTAAATAATTTTTAATATGGTAGTAAATTGAAAAAAAATTTAAGTAAAGTAAAGTAAAAAAGGTTAGTATTTAAATTTCAGAAAATTGTCATCACATTCGAGCTACAGAAAAATATTCTAATTTTGTAAGAAATATTTCTGTAAATTGGAAAGATTTTTATTTAAAAATTTTAGACTTAGATTTTTTTAAATGTCTCATTTATCTTAACTTAAGAGCAATTTTGTTCATTTAGTTTCTCAGAAATATTTGTGAACATTTAATAAAAATAAATTGAATATACTATATAGTCTATGAAAAATCTACTTATACTTAGGATGCACCAAACTGGAATTTAGAAAAATCTTTCAAATTTTAAGTAAATTAATCCTTATTTTATAACAAATAATTTTTGTATTTAGGGTTAAATAAATGAGAATTATGAAAAGTTTGTTTTTTAAGAAAACTAGTACTTAATAATAAGAAACAAATTTCGTAAAGTGAAGGCAAGTTTCTAAATTTTAAGTGTACAATTTTTGTTGAGTGTAGATTTCGTCTTTTATGCTCTCTCCTTTCTAATTCTATTCTCTAGTTTCGTTTGGGGAGTTTTTCCCTTTCACTGTCGAAATGAATTTTTCCCCATTCGCCGCTGTGGGACGTACACAAATGTTCTTCCGTGTTCGTCGTTCGTGTTTCTCGTGTTTTCGTGTGTTTCTTTGCGTATAATTAAAGAGACGTCAGTTTTGACTGTGGCTGTTCCATCTTCATCTCAGCTCTAGCCCAATTAGTTCTACAATTTAATTATGCGTCCAAAAACCAAACTCAACCTCAAGGTGAAATCTTTACTAAAGGTAGAAACAGCTTTTTTGTGATGAGGCTAAAATTACTTTCAACATATTTGTAGTTGTATTTGATGCATGAATTATACGCTTTTAATTGCTGACCTGGCACAATCGATGCCTCTGCTTCTAACCCATATTTCTCTTCGGGCAACCTTTTTGCTTTGATTCATGGTAAATCAGATGACCTCTAACCTGGCAAGCGATTTATCTTTCAAGTGTCCTTCCTCACACAGGATACTTCATTAAAAAATGCATCCATTTTCAGCTCAAGTGCAGCACAAGTAGGTGAGCAAATATTTTGTATGATATAACTGTAAGATGACCTAGAGATTTGTCTATTATGGAAAGATGTTTCTTAGACAAAGTGTAAACTTGAATGGAAAGTAACTCAAAAAGAAAAGACGCAAAGTCAAAGATTACCCTCAAGATCTTGATTTAACTATTGTATAAAAGGATAGAGAATAATTCAAATTAATATTTCGTGATACTAAAAGCCTCACCAGTACTAGTAAAAATTAATTGAAAATTAGATTTATAAACATTTTTATTTCATTATTTTTTCTTACACATGTTTATTTAAAATCTGAACTATTGGGACAATCACTTAATTACGTAAATATACTTTAGCAAAAGTTTCAAATGATTTTCAAAATAATAAACAAATAATTTTTTTAAATATCTTTTTATAATGTTAATGTGAAATGAATTTAGTTTTTTATTGAATTATTTAGTGCTGACAAAAATTCCAGTTAATAAAATGATTTGTAGTTTAGCTATGTTACATTTAAACACTAATCTAGTCTAATATACCCCATTTACAGCATTTAAATCTAAACTAACTCTGCTTTGGCAGAGTGACAAATTCAAATGGCAACACGTATTTTTTTTTAACGCTTTGCCTTCAATGAAAACCCTTTAATGTGTATGTATGTCCATGGGAAAGCTTCACTCTGCAGCAAATTTAAAAGCATTTCGCGTAAATTTCAAACATTTCGTTCCTTTAGTTCGATTCATTCGATTCGTGTAGCATTTTGTTAGCAGTCTCCGTCTGTTTACCTTTGTCGAGGGTCGCAGCATCATCAGCATTCATCAATGAGACAGACGGTGTTTTTGTGGCAGTGGCAACTGAATTCAAACTAGCGATGGGTATTTATAGAAAGACACTTGAAGTATGTAAAATACTATATGATATGCACGGTTCATTGATTTCAAATACGAAGAAATTCTTCCAATTTTTATAACTTTGTCAAAAATTGATTCGATTTTCAAGCGGAATTTTTTGTAATTAAATTTATTTATTATTTTTAAAATTTATAAATATATTAAATTTATTGATTTATTTTTAATTAAATTTAAATAGTGCCTAGATAAGCAAAAATGGAACCTTGGTTTTTATTTGCCAAAAGTGACTCGAGTTGAAATTTATATCCATGTCTATATCGAATCTTTTTTTTTTTTTAGCCGATTCCCATCGCTAATTCAAAACCAACCAACAACAGTGTCAGACTTTGGTGTAGATGTTGTTGTTTTTGTTGTTGTTTGCTTAGCTCCTCTGTCGATTTCTGTTTGCCGCTTTTTGATGCTGTCAATTTTGTTTGGATTGCAAACTGCACAAAACGCCAATAGAAATTTAAATGCCAGCTTTCAGATTTTTTTCTTGTATTCTAACATTTTTTTTTTCGGCTTATTCTTTTTGGATGCTCACATGTTGTCGTAGTTTCGCTTTGCCTGTGTTTTTATCTGTGTTTGTGTTTGTGTTTGCATTTGTGGTCTATGGAGATTTTGCAGAAATTGTGTTGAATCTATTTTTGGATGTGTCGCAACATTGACAGAGTCGAGTTAATCGTGAATGATGTGACAGCTGAGGAATTAAGCTATATACTAGTATGTATATGTATGTGCATTGGATTGGACATGTCCTGAAGGCAACTTAAATTGGCTTGTCTGCAAATGTGATGGGAATACATGCAAAGTGACAATGGAGGACAAAGCAAGTGGTTTGTATAAATTACAACCAGATGGTTGGAAATTAATAATAAATTGATATACGAAAGTGAGCGGAAATATAATAAATGAATATAAGTGACCATGGAGGACAGTGAGTGCTAGATTTATAGAACCAAATCATAGGCTATAGATTAGCTGAGTGTACACATTATGTGTATAAAAAGCTTTTCCATTTATGATACTTTTTAGTCGCAATGGGAGCACTAAAAAGTGACCATAGAGGACAAAGGCTGTTAATAAATCCATATATTTCACTTTGCCGCACTTTTGCTTGTCGTTTCATTTTTTCTTCGAGTAAATGCAGCTAAATTGAATTTGCTACATACTCATAACTCATACGCCCCGTGTTCCCATTGCTTAAGTACTTGAGAAAAAGAAAAAAATAAAAATTAATGCCACAACAGACTGCATATGCAACCATTAAAGCAAGCAGAGAAAATCCTTTTTGCGGAGCATAGATAAAACTCCCCTTTTCCTTAACCTTTCCCTTCCCCTTTTCCTTCCCCTTACTGCCTCAGTTTCCTCCTTTCGGTTTCGACTTTAGCGTCTTGCCTTTTACTTTTTAATAACTGCGCTCCAAACTGTAAGTAGGTGTTTAGTAGCTATTATCACTGTGTGTGTGTGTGTGTGTGTATCTGAAGAAGTGTATGTGTGTGTGTGTGTGTGTGATTGGGGGAGAGTGTGTGTACTGAATGTTGTTTGCACATTGTGAACTCTTTAGCGTCAATAATTTATGTACTGTGCCAACAGATTATGATTTATGTTTATGTGTACAACAGCTGGCGTTGAAATGGCTTAAATGCAGATAAAAAGAGAGAGAGAGAGAGACAGAGATAGCACTCTTCTTGGCCATTGTCTGGCCTCAACAAATATTGTGTGTGCAAAAATGCGCCAAATATTGCTCCAAAAAAGTTACGTTAAGTAACAAGTTGAAAAATTGCGAAAAACGCGGCTCGTAAATTGACTCGGCAAATTGTCGAAAGTAATAAACAGCGAGCATTATGAATTTGTGGCACCACTTTGAAGGTCAGGTAAAAGTGCTTTGGCACCACATTGCAAATAAGAACATTGACTGCCAGCCCAACATAATTGCATGTGTGTGTGAGTGTGTGTAAAAGCATTTCAAAAGTAATTCAAGCAAGAAAAAAGTTCGGTAATTGAAAGTTTGCTCATAAAAATTTTGTCTCCGGTTGCGGGTTTTTGCCCACTTTTCTTACAGTGGGGCAAAATAGGCTAAATTTGTATATAAAATAAAGTTTTTTGTATAACGGATAGAGTTAAAGGCCTAATTAGTTGCTAGTACTTAATATCTAATTTAATTTAATGCAAATAAAAAGTTCACAGTTTTTAAATTATATTATTTTTTCTGAACAGTTTGTAAAACAATAATTGAATCTCCATTTTGGTTTTTTTCTTTAAATTAATAATCGACAGTTATATAGTTAGTTTTTCACCAGGAAAAACAAATTATATTTCTATAATATTACATAAGTATTTACAATTATGTATCTGTAGCCTAAATTTTATTTATTTGAGATTAATATAAAAAAGAAATATTATTTAAGCTGAATTTTTGTGTCAGACTTTTCACAGCTCGAAAAAATATACAACAGAAGCATATTTTAAACCTTTTAGTGGTTTATTTGTTTCGATCAAATTTTTAAATACAAAAAAAGTGTTTTTAAGAAATAAAAAAATAATGTTCATTTAAAAATATTTTTAAAAATACTGAATAAGAAATGATTGATATTATATTCATATTTAAGTTTAATCTATTCTTCAAAGTTACTAATTATTTTAGGCAAATTTAGCTATTTACGCCATTATGCGTCTGAAAGTTTTCATTATGCAATCTACCAAGCCACAAGTATCTCTCTGTCTCCCTCTCTGTCGCTCTCTGTGTCTCCCTCTCTCTGTCTGAAAATGGCGTTATCTGGAGCACTATCGAGATGCCTGAAACTAGTTGAAGTGCTTGAATTGTTTACGTTGATAAGTTTGGGATGTTCCTTTTTGTATATTTTGTTTTTCCTTTTTTTTTTTTTGGTTTTTATCCCATTTTGGCATTTTATTTGGCAACTTCAGTTGGTTTTATGGCTGCCCGTAATGAAATGCCAACTCAATTGCAGTTCAACTGCACTTTAAATGGGCCAGATATAGTAGGAATAAATGCCACGGAGTGAATAGAGGGATAAGGGTAAGATTGAGACTGTGCTTCATCACATTTTTTGGGGGCGGGCGACACTTGAAACTGTTCAAATTTCGAACTGAAAATGATAAATGACGCGAGTCTCATTTTACAGCAAATGATATAAAGACATAACAGCAAATTGGGGCTATGTTGGAGCAAGAGGCAGGGGAAAGGGGGCGTGGGGGAGAGCTTGTCTAAAAGTCACATGAGATTGCCACACAATCGCCAAATCTGCGGCCAAGACAAAAGCTGAATGTGGCATGCACAAGGTCTTAACACCAATGCCAATAAACCCCCGCAAAATACACACAACCACACACACATACAACCACACACACACACACACACATAGGGAAACTCAATATGTTTGTGGTGTGTATGTGTGTTGGCTTGTGTTGTTGGTGTCATTGCTAGTTAGGCTTTAAACTGCTTTGGCCAATGTAATAAATTAGATTTAAGAAAACTTGTGCGACGCCACCAAATATTTAACAGCAATCAACGTGACCCCGCCCCTCATCCAACGACCACGCCCCCTCATCCCCTTAGCCCTTGTCTCCTTCGGCGACCATGCCCACTCGCGATTTACGCCCACATGCCAGTCAGGACAGCGAACAACTTAACTAAGCAAAGCACAGCAGAAACAACAGTAGAAAGTCAATCCAAATAGAGCATGCACGACTAACAGTTGCCCTGTAAATACACTTCTTGTTTATTAATTATAAATTGTTTTTTATTATTAAATATTTATTATTTATAAACTATTATTTATTATTCGTTATTTATTTTTCATTGTTTATTTTCAATTATGTATTATGGATTATTTATTAGTTATTATTTATTATGTATGATTTATTATTTATTATTTGCTGTTTATTACTTTTTATTTATTATATATTACATATTATTTATTACTTATTATTTACTATATGTTACTTATTATGGTTAACAATTTATTTGAATCAAGACGACTTTGAGATAAATTCAATTAATTAATTAATTAATTAATTTTACAGTCCAGATGTTGTCGCCTATTTTAAGAACTTTCGGTTTTTGGAACAACATTTTTGCTTATTAGTGCAAATTCAGTTGATAATGAACTTTAAGCTTTTTAAAACAATTGATTTTATTTTTAATACGTACAAGTTTATTAATATTAGGTATTTTTTTTTAATTCTACACATTTTTTTCTGCCTATTTTACCACAAAGGACAGAATCAACATATTAACAAATATATATTTTACACTTTCTTAGCATTTAGGATATTTGAATTTCTTTGTAGTTATTTTTTTTTCAAAGAAAAGAAGATCTAACTTTACTTTTTAATGTATAAAATAATAATAATAAACAATTGAGATGGAAAATTAATTGCATAAATTGTTGCCAGCTTAAACATACTCGCTTGGGGGAGCACTTGAGTACAGGGTATTGTAGCGAGAGAGTGTAAAGAAAAGAAAATGCCAGGGCAAAAGAAAACTTTGCCCTTTTGCGCTGTTTGCTGTCATTGTCGCCGTCTCAGTCTCAGAAAAGGAGCTGGAGATGAAAATGAAGATGAAGGGGGAGTTGGAAATGGAGATGGAGTCAGAGTTGCTGTCTCAAGTTTCTCAAGACAAGACGAAAGGTGTCAACAATGACAAACACTTTTAACTAAGCAAGTTTTGCTGCTGTTGGCTTGTTGACCCGCTCTGCCTGTTACCAGTTACCAGTTGCCAGTTACCAGTTTACCTAACTGCCTGATTGTGTAGGGGCCATCGTCGATATAGAGCTTAAGCAAAACTTCTGACGGCATTTGACACTCGCCTTGAGGCAAGAAAAAGCAGCAAAATGGCAGCAACAGGATAAGAGGCTACAAAAGAAAAGAAATGTGAAGAAGGCCAAAGAAGGCAAAGGCAAAGGCAAAGGCAATGCAAATGGTTGACCAGTCCCCACACTCTATTTACTTTCTGCTTTCTTTTCATTCAGCTGGGACACATCAATTTTACACTCCCACACTGCGCGTCGAACAGGTAAATCAATCACTTTTTAGCCTCTTTTATGCCACCCGCAAAGTCGCGACGAATGGGAATGGAAAGTGCTTAGATTTTGTTTCTGAGAGCATGACTTTATTTTTCGGGCGTACTCTAAAGCCTTTTTATGGCGCACACACGCATTGTCATCGCAGATTTTTATGCCGCTGTCGGGCATGTTATTACTTGTAAGTGGCAGCCACACCGTCACGTTGCTCATACGCCCCATGTTGCAGGCAGGCAATCAGACGACAGACAAAAAGAAAAGACAGAAAACGCATAAAGCTTTTGCTCATTTAATGGGCTTGCAAGACACTGAGTATGTCTCTCGTTACAGCCTAGGGTTACTCAAGCAGCACTCCCCATAAAGCATTTCCACAAGTATTCAGAAGAATACAAAAATTGGATAAAAATTTGGAAACACTAAAGAATAATGGATAATATTTTTATGCTTAGAAAATACTAGATAACTTTAGTTACTCAATTAAGTTAAATCATTTAAAAAATAAGAAAGAAATTTACATGAAACTCGAAATAAAATATATTTATTAACTTTAACTTTAAAATATTTAAAAATATTCAATATAAAATTATGAAATTCGAAACAATTTTTATATTTTTTATAAAGAAACACATATAAATTTCCGATATCAGTTTTTTACAACTTTTAAATGTATGTCAAAAATTATGAAAATTTAAATTTGTATTATATTATGTTTTAGAAAAATTCGAACTTAAAAATGTTTGATCTCAAAATGTTAAACTCTTTGATCGCCCCTCGGTGATTTCAAGTAATTTGCTTGGTGTTGTCATTTCGAATGGAACGACAGTGCTTAGGCGTATTTATTAGCCTCTTGGCCAGGCCAAAACCGAGGCAGCTGCTTGTTAGCAATATGATCATCGTAATTGATAGTTGTTTTTTTTTTTGTGATTTTGTGTTTTGGTTTGTTTTCTTTTGGGCTTAAGAAGCTCAGCCTGAACTCATATAACTCACGTGGAAGGGACAATAAATTTCACGGGATTTACAAATCCTTCGACTGGTCTTATTTTTCGGGAAATTTAAAAATAAAACCAATCTAATTAAATGAAATATTGAATATTCAATAAGTCAGTTTGTCGACTAGAACTAGTTTAATTCAAAATCGCATTGTTTAGAGCGTATGTGGAACAAAATAAAACATTTTACAACTGCACAACTAATTTAATTACAAAAAAATACAACCATCCAAAATTTAAAATGCTTTGTTATTGTGACAAATTGTTGAAAATTAAAAGAGAACAAAAGAAATTAACAAATAAAACAATGCAAAATAAATGTACGAACAAAAAGGTAAAAAAATAATGGGCAGCCGAAGAATGAATACTCTTTTTTTTTACTGTTGTTAAGTTAAACTTTAAGAATAAAAACATATTAAAATAAAATTTATTTGATAGACAATATTTAAGTGTTAGGGAAACAAACTGAAGAATATATGTATATTGATTTATTTGGATCCCAGCGTCTAAAAAAAATTGTTCAAGTCTTTTCCCACGGCTTTCTACTCTTCTCTTTTTTACCTTCTCTATTCGCTTTTCTACTCTTCTACTCGCTTCTCACTGCTGATGGCAGTCATGGCTCGTGGATTTGAATAATTGTGCAGCAGCGTGTAACGGTACATGTAGCCGAGTATATTGCATTATTGTTGTTGTTGTTGTTGTTGTTGTTGCTTCTATGCAGCGTGGCAAGCTTCTCCCATGTGTGAGTTCCTTTGTATATGTATGTGTGTGTGTGTGCGTATTTGTTTGTGAACTTATGCTTATATGTAGGCTACATTTTTATATTGTTACACGAAAAGAAAAAACGCATAGTAAAAAAATATAATTTCCATTTTTGACATAACATTATTAGATTTAAATAAACAATATATATAAAATATTTAAAATATAACTGGCAAAAAAAACTTCAACCTCAAAGTTAATATGAATATTGCAAAGCCAAAGTAAATGCCATATTTTGTTTAATAGTCATAAATATATGTTTTACCTGCTAAGAACAGATTTTAAATTTATAAATAAAAAAATAAAATATTAAGCTCAACAATAGATCAATTTATTACTATTTAATTCAACACAAAATTAGAGACTCTCAGAGATGATTTTAATATTCTAACTAAATGCTTAAAATCCAAATATTATTTTATATATATTAGAAACTAACATAGCATTTTTTTGAGTGCATGTGCACAACAAACATACACATGCACACTCAGGGACATCTTTTTGTTGTTCAAATTAAAAATGATTTAGATGCCAGCAAATTGAGTTCAGTTTGGATTTTGTTTTATTTTTGCTGGCGTGTTATTTAATTGTTTGATATTTCCAAACACACACACACACACATGAATACATCTATACAGTTTTATTTTAATCGAGACCTGTTGTTGTTATTTTTATTGTTGTTGTCACCATAACGAAAGAACATGCAATTTCATGGCCTGTGCATTTTGATTTTATTTTTACTCCATTTTCAATTGTGGAATTCAAAAGAGGATGCAAAAATGTTTGTCGGTCAGTAACAAAGCGTTTATCTAAATGCTAATTGCTGTCATCGGAAAAGTCGTCTACTTCACAATTCGGATAAAAACATTTGAAGATTTAGAAAAAAAAATATACATTTGTTTTTGTTTTTTTTTTTTACGTAAAATCTTTAAGTATTCAACAAGAGCTTTAAATAATCCCATAAATGTGGGAAATTCAACCTACACACAAGAGTGGAATCTGTGGAATTTACACACACTCACACACACTAACACAAAGTCGAAGTTTAGGCACCGGATGTGCCATTTTGGAATGCGGCAAGAAAATGGCTCAAGGGCGAGAAGAGAAAGAGAGTGAGAGAAAGAGTGAGAGAAAAAGTTCACGCTGACCACATGCAATTGGCGAACGTGTTCTCATTCTCAACTTCACTTTAACTTGTGAGAATTTTGGTAAATAAAACTAAGAATAGACAAATTTGGAAATCACATCACTACGAATATTTAGAAATTAAAATTAGAATACCACACTTGGGAAGAAAGTTACAGACAATTTATTTATTATTGTTAAATATTTAAAAAAAAATAAATTGCTAAATAAGGATTACTAAATTAAAACATTTTTTATTTTAACCACATTTTAAAATATTATCAAAAAAGATTTTGGTTTTTTCTACTCTAGATTTTTTTTTAAATTTTCAAATTCTTTAACTTTGAATATTTCGGAATATTATTCTTTATTGAGTCTTTCACTTTATGTGTCTTTTTCGTTCCTTCTAGTTTTTCGTTCCTTAAATATTATTCTTAGTTCATTTTCTCTGTTTTTGCAATTTTTAAAATTTATACAACAATTTGTACGAGTTATCGAATTTCGGAAGAAAAACAAAACTTTTTTGGGAATTCTTGGTTGTTAATTTTATCAGTTTTAGAGCTTCGAGCTTGGGCATCACTGGGCAATTTCATTTAAAGCAAAGTTGCGTCATAAAACGAGCATCTTTTTTTTATGATTTGTCTGTCTCCCTTTTCCCCTTTATCCCCCCCCTCGTTTCACCCTTCAATTGCCAAGCAATTGAATACATTCGCAACGTTTCCGCTCGGCTGTTTCATAATCAAATACATAACTTTATTAATGGTCCGCTGAGCGAACGCAATAGCAAAAGAAAAGTTTTAGACACAAAAATTTGCTTAGATTGGCGAAACAATAAATTCTCCATTGTCTAAGGCTAAGACAGGCTCCCTTCCCTTCTCCCTTGCCCTTTCTATTACCAATAAAAGGATGCTTCAATGCTATTTGTTGAGTGCGCGAATGTTGACGCATAAATAAAAATATAATTGAGTTGCGTTGAATATCCACATGGCCAAAATGTAACGAAGATTGGACATGAAAATGGTATTAGGAAGACGAGGAGTGTATAGTATTGATTTTGGGTCAAGAGGCCTTCTGCTCTGTTGGCCAACGAAATTAGCTGCTATTTAATTGGCAAAGTGCAGACATTTTTTTGGGTCCTTTCATGACTCTGAACAAGGATTCAATTGATTAAACAGCTCGTCGCATTTGCTGAATGCATTTCTCCATTTCGATTTCGAATCGAGTTTCTCAATTTAATTGCATTGGTAAAACTTTGTGACAAGCAACAAATTGCCAGCGCATCTGGCCTCAACTTTTACCAATTTGATGTTCTTATTTTCTCCCTCATGCTCGCCACATAATTTAATTAAATTGTATAATAAAATATCTACCATTCGCCCTTGGCCACAAGGGGTATATATTGAGTGTATATTATTGTATGCAAGCGCTGGGCTGATTTAATTTTAATTGAATTTGTTATTTTTTATTCACAATTGCTAACTAAACATATTGTGTCCGAAGGCAAAAGAGGGCAACTAAATTGGCAAGCATTGAATAACCAAAAATATATATTTTGAAAAAAAATAAACAATATTTTTATTTTCAATAACAATTTCGATTTCTAAAAAATCAGAGAGAATGTCTATTTTAATTAAATTAGAGTAAACTTTATTCGCTACTCGTTACTCGTTCGTATTTTTTAAAATGTTGATTTTCTAAGTATTTCTATAATTTTGAAGGAGCTACAAATTAGTAAGTGCTCGCCAGTTATTTAAAAAGTCTGCTTCTTAGTCTCTTTATCCTTTTGTTATTCGTTTGTTTTGAATCTACACGTTATTATTACTATTAGCTTTTATTTGTCCCGAAAGAATATATGTGGGTGCCTTCTCTTGACTCATAGTTTTTTTAGATTGTCTATTTGTGTCTAAATCCTATTGTTACTCGTTTTTATTTTCCACTTCTGCTACTCGTTATTTTTAGTTCTCGTTAGTTTTTATTGCTTAAATATAAAATACATATTGATGTCTTATTCTCACCTATCACATTACAGACTGTTTGTCTGTGTCCGCATGCAATGATTACTCGTTGCTTCCGTTTACTCGTTATTTTCAGTACTCGTTGCTTTACATATATTAGGTGAGGTACATATATATGTGCCTGTTGCTTACCTATTTATATTTTTCTTTATCGATGTCTGATTGTCTTAACATCATATTGTTACTTGTTCTACTATCTCGTTATTTTTACTCGTTACTTTGCAAATATGAATCAATCTCAATTCGAGTCATTTTAATGTACTGACAAGTATTTAACATGCTTAATATTGGCTTTGGTTTTGGTTTGTGGCATTTAGAGAAACCTTCACATCAATCAATTTGCCACACAAAAATTCCAGAGCATACAATTCGCAATTAATTTACCTACTCGTTGTTCGTTCAGCCTCTGTTTCTGTCTGGCTGTTGGTCTGCGAATGTCCCCTCTCTCTCTGAGTGTGAGTGCAGACAAGTTTCCCTTCACATTTTATACTAGACAAGGTTGGTATCTGACTCGTACATTCTCTGTGCGATTCTCTGTTTGCATAGCTCAGCCTGGTGTGCATCCTGCAGAAGGCAGCAGGCAGCAGGCAGCAGGATACCCATGATGGTTTGTGGAGGACTCTGTTTGCTTGCATGTCAAATTCTCATTTCATTGAAATTGACAAATATTGACTAAGAACTTGGGTGCAATCAACGCTGCCTGCAACATTCCCAGCGAGCTGTCAACACAAGACGGGACAGATTTTGAATGCACATATTTGCTAGAGGAAACGAGGCGAGGCGAGGGGAGTCAGAAGCGAAAGCGAAACTGATATGCAATGACTTTTTGCAGTGAAAGTGACAGATTTCTCTTTAAAGCAAAGCTGACAAATGTTGCTTAATACAAATAATCAGGGACCGTAATCATTATGAGTTATATTATAAAAATTACATAGATTTCTTGAACACTTTTAAGGATTTTCTTCAAAAATAATGATTAAACTTGAGCGAAGAAATAAAAATCACAAGTAATCATTATTGGTGATTTTTATTTTTTCGCTCAATATAAAATTTACTTTTAAAAAATTTACGTAATCATTTTACGTAATCCTTTAAAGGGATATGCAAAAATACTGGTGAAAATCCTACACAAAACCCATTAATTTAAAGTGAGTTTTATTTTGAGCGAAAAAAATAAATATTATTATTTATGATTATGAATTTTTAATCATTATCATTATTTTTTGTATATGTATTCTAGTCATTGATTGAAAATATTTCAATAATCATTATTTGCGGTCCCTGCAAATAATAAATAACAATTATTTTATGCTAAACAACGCTTATAACTTTGTGTATATTACAAATAAATAAATAATTATTTTATGCATGTATAATAATTTCATAAACTCATACTCTCATTAATCAATCTAATCATTTGGTAAAGTGACTGGAATTTTTTCTCTTGAAATATTTGTCATTAAGATGAACTCTCTTAAGAATGAATTTCTGATGATTTCACCGTCTCCTGGACGACAGACATGTACTTGTATTTGAGAAAACAAATGCCACAAATTGCTACGCAACTTTCAAGCCAATAAACTAAACTGAAAATGGTTGCTCAACCTTAAACGAAATACTCGGAATAAATCGTGATTCGGAAGACAGTAGACAGGAGTAAGGAGTAAGGAGTAAGGAGGGGAAGAAGGGAGTTAAGATAATTTCTTGGCTTTTGTGCAGAACACAAAACACCTGGGGAGCGAGTCAAAAAACAATTTTCGCTCATTATCATTTCAACATGTTGTATGCCCAAGTGTTTTACATTGTTCAAATAACTAAACTGAGAGAGAGAGAGAGAGAGAGAGAAAAAGTGAGAGAGAGAGGGAGATGAGCTGAGACTAAAAGCAACAGCAGCAACAGATTCTAACAACGCTGATGAAGAAGTTTAAGAACATTTGCTACCTTTAGTAGTTGTTGTCATGTTATTGTTGTTGTCGTTGTTGCTGTTGTAGTTGTTGCTGTGGCCGTGTTGTTGTTGTTGTTATTGTAGTTGCTCATAAATGCGCCATGAATAAATTAACTCGCTGAAAAGCAAAAGGCAGCTACAACGTTTGGATTTCAAGCGAACGATAATAATAATTGAGGCAACAGCAAGACACACACACACACACACAAATATACACATATATATATACTTGTTAAACACACTCACACACATTGTCAAATAATAACAGTTTAACAGGGATACACTGTGAGAAAAATACCATATGGTTAGTTAAATTCAATGCAGTGCACTGTTTAATTCGTGTTTTTAGGTGTAGGCAAAAAATGTATCAATTTATGGAATATGTTACTTTTATTAAAAAATTAAGTATTTATTAGTTCTTTCAGATTATTTTCTTTAGTTAACAAAGATCATTATCTGATCATAATTGCAATTAATCATTAATAAAATGCTTTACATTTTTAATAACTTTAATAACATACTTTGGCTCAATTTCAGTTAAATAGCTTACTGATATTTTAAAGTAAATTGAATAAAAACTAATTTTTTTAATTTTACTGTAAAAAAAAATAATCTACCTGAAACTGACACTTATTTCAAATAAAAAAAATCTAAAAATTATAACTTTAATAACAATTTCAGTTAAACAACTTACTGATATTTTAAAGTGAATTGAATAAAAACTAATTTTTTTAATTTTACAGTAAAAAAAAATAATCTACGTGATACTGATATTTATTTCAAATAAAATAAAATTCGAAAAATTATTTATATAAACAAGTTTGCAGAGAGTCAGTTCAAAAACGCTCTTATAATTCTCAAACAGTTTAAACGATAAAACAGACATAAGTCAAAAGGCTTAATTTCTGAGCCTCTACTGTAGTTTGCTTTTTAATAATAAATTTTAAAAATTATTAAGACATGACACAGCATGCTTGAAACTGCTTTAACTTTCTATATCTAAATTCCCTTTATAATAATAATTATATAGACACAACAAAGCATGCTTTAAACTGACTTTGACTTTCTTATCTAAATTCCCTTTATAATTCCCAAACAGTTCAAGCCGAAGAGCACGCAGCTTATATTGTTTTTATAACTAAGCAACCATTTGAGGTGACTGTTGCTAGACAACAAGAATAATAACAAAATAACAACAATAATTTTTTTTTGGTAGCGTTGTCGATTGATTTGAATGCTTGCAATTATATTGGCTAGATTAATCGCTGCTCGGACATGGCGGCAAACCGACTGACGAGAAACACTTCGACGTTGAATCAAACAAAGCCACGACAATCGGCGGCTGGAAGGCAACCCTGTTTCACATTGAAGCGTCCGCTGATCTTTCAGGTGCGCAAATCATTGGTGGAATATGTCGATGAGGAGCTGTTGAAGATGAGCACATCGGTGTTTTATCAACGCATCTTCATACTGGCCAAGAATGTGGAACCGGCGAGGGAGAGTGCAACTAAAGCCCAGGCAGCGCCTTTTCCCACTAAAAGAGTCAGCACTGGGACAACGCATTCCAATCTGGATGGAGATACGGTCACGGCTATGGCCGGCGAGGATGAACAGCAACATTACTCAGATCCATCCACGCCGGCGGAAATGCCACTCGACATCTCGGATGTCGACAATCGCAAGCCACTGAACTTCATAGATGCAACAAATGCCGAGCAGGAGACCGTGACACGCACCTTTAACTTTGACTGGGACGACGATGCTCCAGTCGAGGCGGAGGCTGAGGAAGCGGAACCGGAACCAGAGCCGGTTGTAGTCTCAGGTCCCAAGGACAGGTTCACACTCTTCACGGAGCTACTGGAGGAGCTGCAGAGGAAGTGCCATCACTTGTCCTACACTCCCGATCCCATGTGCGGTCTGCTGGTCTACATGAACGATTACACCATGCTGATGCTGGAGGGCGGCGAGGACATGATGGGCATCTTCTGCACTCAACTCTTGGCCAGCATCGATGAGTTCTGGCAGTCGAATCGTGTCTTCATGGTTGAGGATCACATCACTGATGTAAGTGTCATTTAGATCAGCGATGGGCACGCAATGGCTCCGGGAGCCAGCGGATCTAAATGAGCGGTGGGCACGAAATCTGAATCCGTTAGTAGCAGCTGGCTCCCGGAGCCATTGCGTGTCCACCGCTGATTTAGATACTTGAAAAAGTTTATGGAATTAATGTGCGTGATATGCAAAAGATTGATATACAGACTCTAAAAAAAAGCGATGTTCTTTCTCAATAGAAATCTTCATCAAACAATCAAGTTTAAACAGTATTTTTGACAAACATAATAGACCCATTACTCTGATATTTGTTGAGATATATAAACAAATCTTTGAGAGTATGCCTTTGTTTTTGTCCTATATATCCTGAGAAAATTTGGTCAACTATATCATATAGCTGTCATAGAAATGAACTATCGAAAATTTTGGTTAAATATAAATATCTTATTTTTTTTCAATATTTTTTAAACAAACTCGGAGTTTCTATATTCGGTATGGTTTTATAAATTCTGAACAATTTTGTTTAAGTCAGACTATTTTATCGTATAGCTACTGTAGGATCTATCGATTAAGAAACAACGCTTGATATGAAAAGCTTTGTTGCTTTTTCACATATCCTGATTTTATTAAAAAATATTAAATTTAAATTCACAAAAATTTTTAAATATCGAAAAATCTTAAAACTAGTGGACGGTGCTGCTCGAGTATGCTCGACTGTTCGGAGACCCCGTACTTACTATGGAAAAGTAAACATTGCCTAAAATACAATTATATAGATCGCTATTAGTTTCTCATACTAAGACTTGAGGTTCGACTGATCGTTCCTATGCTAGGTATATGATATAGCTGTCCGATTTCAACTAAATTTGGTCAGGATGTATTTATATGTATGTCCCTGTATTCTGTCAGTTTGGTTAACATATCTCAAACAACTTAAGTACGAGGTCTAAAGATAACAATATTTAGAAAACTTAATGAAATATTAATATATTACTTTTTACTCTATACTTTATTTATTTATTGATTTGATTTACTATAGTGTTATGTTTGTTTACTAACTATATGTTATATTCGCCTCGACAGCTTTACACCAAGGAATTGATTTTCCGTCGCATTCCCGCTGTCTTTCTCAACGAGAAGTTTCCGCCATCAACCCCAACTGATGAGTATCTGATGGGCAAGCAGCACTTGATCATCAAGGAAAAGATGCACACGATATGCGGACTGATCAGGGATAGTCTGGAGCCTCAAGCGACTGCGGAAATGTCTGTGGAGGATTCGGGGACGGGCATGGATCCCACCACAGAGGGGGGAATGGAGGGCATTGGCGAGGGCAGCGATGAGGAGCATGAACAGGCCACATCTCACATGTCCATGCAGGCCAAACGCCTGTCTGCCCGACTAACAGCTACCCTGCCGCCCGAAATCTATCGTCGACTTCTGCCCGAAATTCCACGCATTGAACTTGTTTTGGCCGCGACTCGCTTTTATTACACGCTCTCGGAGTTTGTCGATCTGTACGGGAAAGTGCCCTTTGGCCGGGATGACGATGGCTTCTATTGGCCCATTCAGAATAATTACACGCCCGCGAATATCTTCCGTCGCACGCCCTTCGACATCAACCTGACCTTTGCGGACTACGCCGCCGACATGAATCGCCGCCTGCTCGAGGAACAGCAGAAGCACAAGGAGGAAATGGAGGCGGCAGCTGCAGCCGAGGCAAGTGCCGCCGAGGCGAGTGCCCAGGGACATCAGGGACAGTCCCGTCCACATGGCTCTCATGCCCACCCCGAGCAGGAAGAAGAGTGAAAAAATAATCACTTCTTTTCTTATTTCTCTCAGTGTAGATGCTTACACTTATCCATGACTCGTCTTTTTGTCTAGGACTTCTACTTACTCTCTTTCTTATTTCCGTCTTCTTTTTCATTTCTCTCAGTGTACAAGCATTTAATTTTTATCCGTCATCGTCTCTTTGTCCTGCTTATCTGTGACAAACGTCTTCTCATTTTGCTTGCCTCTCACTTGATCTAAATTCTCTCAGTGTATAAGCTCATTGCATATTAAGGCCAACAATAAAATAAAAAAGATACTAACGAGGCGTCTTTCTTCTGCCTCGACTAACCAGAAGAAGCTCGTCACTTTGTTTTAAATTTTACTTTTCCCTCCTGTTATTTCTCTCAGTGTATAATCTCATTGCATTTGTGTCTACGTTGTTGTCCTTTTGTATCTTTGTCTCACACATCTTAAGTCTTCCTTTGCATCTTCTTCAGCTTCCTCTTTCACTCAATTTCTCTCAGTGTAAAAGCTTTATGCATCCTATGACTTTCCGTCCAAAAGTATTGCCTCTGTCTCCTACGTTTGATGTCTAAAAATTTCTGATTTTTCTTTCCTTCTAATTTCTCTCAGTGTAGAAACTCATGAAATATCATATATGTATGTATATAAACTATCGATTATCTATCTATCGACCTGCTATCTCATTTTGTCTCTAAATATGTCGATCCTTTTTCTTCTTTCCATTTCTCTTAGTGTAGAAGTTCATTAGATACTCTCTGCTTTATGTCTCCTTCTCATGTTTAGTTAAGAGAAGTAAAAATGTGCCACTTTTGATTTTACATATTCTACTTTCTCTTCCCTCATTTCTCTCAGTGTATCTCATGTTATATTATCATCATTCATCTGTCTCGTTATCTTTCCAAAATTCGCGCTCAATGTTAATGTTTTCGGCGTTGTGCACATGACTGCATTCAATGTGTGTGTAGGCGTTAGTCTCTCTCTCTCTCTTTCTCTTTCTCTGTCTCTCTCTCTCTATCTGTCTCTCTCTCTGTCTCTCTCAGCATGTGTGTACTTGTTTTTGGCTTGCCACTTGAATGGCTCGACTTTGTTAACATAAACATAAATTTGTGCACATCCTTAAACCAACACACACTCACGCTGACTCACACACATACACATACACATACACATACACACACCCATGCACACACACACACACATACAGTGCCAGCTGTCAGTTGTAATACCGTGAGCTTGCAGCTGTCAAAAGCCGTTGCTGTCATTTTAAGTCACTCGACAGTCCAAAAGGCAAATACCACAAAACACAAAATATACACAAATATACATATAAATACACACCCACACACACAGACACACACACACACACACACATACATTTCTTTGAAGCTGCTTTGAGTTTAGTTGCAACAGCAGCCAAAATTATCAAAAGAACGAATTTTAAGAAAAATAAACTGAGAATAGAAGAAGATGTCTAAAGGGACAGATAGATGGAGCATGAGAGATACAGCGAGAGAGAGAAAGAGAAGGCAAGAGTAACAGATTTTTCATTTGACAAAAAAAAAAATCGTACCTTAAAAATTCACAACTCGTTTTTCGGCTAAAATGAATTTAAATTGCAGATGAAATTAGTGCAAGTTTTGTGGTTTGAAAAAAAAAAACATGTAAATATGAAAATAAAAACATGCAGGAAAAAGTTCTATTCAGCATGCCATAGTTTTAATACGCTTTTTCTTAAAAATAAATAAATAAATAAACAAATAAAAATAAAATTGTTTTAAGAGAACAATTAAAAAAACAGATCAAAATTACAGTCTTTAATTTATGTAGTTAAATTAACTAAAGCAATGGAAAAGATTTGCTAGTTCCATAAAACTCGCTTGTTCCAGATTTTAATTAAATTTGATTGGCTTCAGACAATATTAAAAACACAATCCATATGATATTCATAGTAAAGTTTGATATTCAACCGATCGTTGCCATGCCAGCAATATGATTAAGGGATCTGAAATAAATTAAGAAAAAATAAAAAGTCTATTAAATTATATAAAAATGATGTAGGGAATTTATATAAAAATTCTTAAATTTCTTACTTTGTCACGCCTACTGTTAAGACCCTCTTTAAGGCGCTACACATTGCATGGCAATATTGTAATACTCTGTGAAAGTGTATAAAAAGGTAAAACTAAAAGCCAAAAACGTGTTTAGAAATTGAGCTGAAAAGTTAATTAAACTTTTAGGTGAGCGCAGGACAACAACACACAACACACACACACAGCACACACACACAACGCACGCACACAAGGACACAAGGACATCAGGCTGCAGGACATGGCACTGACAAGGACACAATTCAATCAAGCGGCACATCAGCAGCAACAACAACAACAACAACAACACCAACAACGAGTGTCAGCGCATAAACAAGGACATTGCACTCCAGGGGGTCCAGTTCAACGCGACAACAAGGGAGAGAGAGAGAGAGAGAGAGAGAGAGACTAACAGAGAGGGAGAGAGAAAGCAAAGCCAAACATTTGCCACTGCAGTTTTCATAAACTGCCAAGCAACAACAATAACAACAAGCTAAAATTCTACAGTCGAAAGTGCTCGACTGTTAGATGCCCATTAACAGTAACATATCTTCACAGCCGTTCAAATATATTTCCAGAAATTAATTTGATATCCCAAAAATAAAAAAATAAATTAAAAAAAAAGGTAAAAATAAATTTTGAAAATAAAAATAAGGCAATTCCACCAGAATTCTAGTCGAAGTCGGAGCAAACGCTTAAACAGATCCTTGTAAAATTAAATTGTAATCGCAATTTAAAGCTTTTTATTTTCTATTTGTTTTAAAATTATATAAATACTTCTGGGCAAGCTAGGCATAAAAAATTGTAAATTTAAAGAATAATAAATAAGCGATACATTTAAATAATAATCAGAAATTGTAATTTTTAAATCAGCAAAAAGAAAACAATAATTCAAATCCAAAGAAAAATATATTTAATGAACAAAAAAAATATTTAAATATTGAAAAAGCAAAAAAAAACAATTATTTGAGAACAGTAATTTTTTGGCCCAAAAATTCTAATATCCAATTTTGTGACGAATAATATTAGATTTTACACAGAATTATTAAATATTATTAACCTACGGCACAAAATAATATCTAAGGTATAAAAATTTAGCGCAATTCAGGTTTTTTCAGAAGTTATTAACTACACACACATATCTTAATTATTTTCTCAGTTTGAGTTAAGTTGATCAGCAAAAAAAAAACACTTTCAACCTTTAGTTTCTTTTTTATACTTACAATTTAAATTAAATTTATATTTAAGTAATATAAATTTCATTTCATATTAATTTACTTAATATTATTTAAAAAAAAAACTTACTTCTTTCGTGTATTAAATCTCAAGGTTTTAGCTACAAAATTGCTTATGTTATTCGATTCGATCAAAATTGTTGAACAAACATAGGAGTATAGAAATTAAACTGTGGTTGTTTCAACTCTTTTACTTCAGAAACTTTTCAGCCTGTGTACGTTTTCAGTGCTGGGCATACAACGAGACGACGACGAGAGACAATGGCGATAAGCCGCTGCAGTGCACAGGACACAAGGACACTAGGACACAAGGACACTAGGACACAGGGATGCAGCGTGGAGGCATGTTGCCACCGTGTGGCATGCAACTTGAGGCGCAAAACTCATAAATTACAAGAGGCCAGAGCCCCAAAAAAAACCAGAAAACAGAAAAATAAAGAAGTGACTTTTGGCTGTTTTCCACTGCGCTTTCTACATGTGTTGCTGTCTGTGTGTGTGTGTGTGTGTGTTTTGTCCAAAAGTAAAACAGTTTGCTGCAGTCACTTTAGAGGCGGCTGGGGCGTGGCCGTCTGTCTGGTTATGGCCAAAAGGCCAAAGAGAAAGAGAGTGAAAGAAAGAAGCCAACACAGCATCATTCGAGCCAAACTCAATTTGTTTGTAATGTTTTAGACAACACACAGCAGTGCCAGCAACAACAACTAAATAATACACACACACACACACACACACACACACATATGCAATAACAATTTAGCGCAAAAATTTCGCAACGCGCTAAACGAATCACAAGATTATTTTTTTCCAAAGTTCAAACAACACCAAAAAGAAAAACAATTTTTATGGCAAGAGGCAACATCACATGTTATAAATTCCACATTTTTTGATAGAACCAAAACAAAACAAAAGAAAAACACGCCAAATGAGATTAGAAATCAGTTGAGAATGGCTGCAAAAATGTGGTCAGAATACTTTTGTAGGACACGTTGTGGATAAAAGCTTGACTTTGATGGGGACAAGTGCATCATTTGTTTCTTTATAAAATTGTTTGCACAGAAAATATTATGCCAAATATGAGAAACATGTCAAAGGACTTTAAAATCCAGTTGAGAATCGATTGCTATCTGAATAAATGGAACAACTCGGTGGGTGAAACTTTAATTTATTTAATTATAATTATATGATATTAAATATATATTTACTAGTTTGACTTATTCTATTAAATATTGAAAATATAAATACTTACCTTTATGGACTTACCTTATTTGTTTGATTAGTCACATATCATAATTTAACAGCTTCAAAGCGTTATTTACAATAAGTATTCCACTCTGTAACAAGTAATTAATTAAGAATTTAATTATGAAGTCCCACACAAAAAATATAAACGGAGCTATTGGCTTGTTAATTCTGAAAACTGTGTTATAAATAAGCTTAAATATGAATATAATAAAGATTGAAAATACCAATGCTGTTCCTAATTCTCCTCCCCACTGTCCTTCCCATTCAATCTGTTAACAACAACAACAAGGAATCCAATTAGGTAAATGGCCAACAAATCATTTATGAAATTCATGAGGGGAAAATATACTATATGAGAAAAATGAAGACTCGTAACTTTGAACTTGAAATGTAGCCTAAGGGTGTGCTTTAAACTTTATGTTATTCAAAGTCAAATGACTCATCTTATTCAAAGTTTATAGCATACGAGTACTCATTATTCAGCCTCATTCACATTCAATACTCGTTTGGGCTTTAAATCACATTAAATTCAGCTTCTTTTCGAGGTTTTTTTCTTCTCTTTTTTGGTGGGGTCCCAAAACAATCACCAAAAACTTTGGCTATTAAATTTGTCTAACCTTAGCTATAAATATGAAAAATTAAATTTAATAAAACACACATATGTAGGAAAAGCCACAAATAACAACAACAATAACAAAAACAATGACAGCAAACATAAGTCGAGTGAAAATAAGCGCAAAAAAAGCAGTGCAAATGGCTGGAAAACAGAAACTGAAAGTGAACAACGATGACAACCACAAACAACACCATTGGGATAGAACACACACACTCACACACACATACACACACACATAAACACACTCACACACACTAGGACTGTTTGACTGACAGTTTGCCGGAACTTGTGCGTCTTTCAAATGCAGCAAATCTCTTGGACTCGCATTTAATTTCAGCCATAAAGTGTGTGTCTCTGCACAATGGCTCCTTTGGCTAAAGTTGTGGGCAAAAGTCTGTTAATTTTGAGATGGATGACATATTGGTTTAAAAACACATATTCATAATATTTTAAATAGTTTCTTACACATAAAGTTCTTGGGAATGCACTTGCACCTTAAAAACTTCCAAAAAATATCGAAAGTTTACAAGAATTTTTTTTTTAAATTACAGGAAGTTTAAATTATTTTAAAACTTGTTTTGTAAGGAAAATTTGTGTTTGAAATCGCTTAAATTTTTAAGATTAAAACTTGTTTATAAAAATCGTTTCTGCATTTTCTTTTTTTTTTTTTTTAATAATTTAACTTAAGTTTAATTTTAAATAATTTATTATTATTTCTCGCTTTAACATAAAAGAAGTATGCATTGTTAAAAAAAATAATTTGCAAAGAATATTTTTTTTACTTTAATAAAGAGTTTCTCAATTTGTTTTTTATTTTTGGCTGAGCTCTACAGCCAAAGAAATGGCTTTTAACAAATTATTAATTGAAATATATTAATTTTGCCACCTATTTTCGGAAAACGTTCCATAGTGGTGTGTGTGAATCTCTGTGTGTGTAGGAGTGTTATTCATATATCCTTTTTCTTTATGCCTTTTAATCTTGATGTTGTCTGTCTGTCTGTCTTCCTCTCTTCTTTTTTTTACACTTTAACTCGTATCTCGTTGGTTTTTTCGCTGTTTTCTCTTCTTTCGCTTCGCTTCCTGTTTTAATGAAAGCCTACAACTGTCTGTCTATCTTTCTTTCTCATTCTTCCTGTCTCTCCCTCTCTTTTTCTCTCTGTGTGTCTTCCTTTTTTTCTGTGCTTATTCCATCATGCGCTTGTTTATTATGTGATTATGCTTGAAAACATTATCAAAGTGAAATTGCGCTTGAAATTCGAATCAGTTTTTTTCCAAAGTTATTAAAGCTGAAAGCTGGTCTGGTTTTTGACCTAGCAACTTTACAAGTCAAATTTTTTTTGGCAAGATTTTTAAACAATAAAAAAAGGAAACGTTATTCAAATTTTTTTAGGACTTTTTTTTTTGTTTGTTAACCAGCTGCGGGATTTGTCCTTTTGTCACTCCCGCTGCTGTTAAGATTTTTAAAGCGAACGCTGTTATTGTCTGGAATGTGTGTGACTTGTAAATTACAAGGATCAACGAAGGGTCAGAGGTCAGTGGTCTGGGGTCAGAGGTCTGGGGTTAGGGATTGCCTCAGCCTTCACAACAGACGCCGTTTTTGCCGTCATTTCAAATTACAATGTTACAACAGTTGTTCCTGTTTTTCTTGTTGTTGTTGTTCCAGGAACTGTCTGATGTTGCCGCCTTGTGACATTTTTTGGGTGACATTCCCACTGCTTATCCGGAACTCGACTGCAGTTGAAAACATGATAAATTGACCAAAGCGTGGGCGGAAGAAGGCAGAAGAGATAACAAGAGAAAGGGAGAGAAAGAGAGTGTCGGTTGAGAGACAACGCTTTAAAGCAACCGGTGACGTTTAAATTTAAATTTAGGCTAATTTCAATGAGGCATTATTTTTAGTATTTTATTTAGCATACAAATTTAAAAGTCACTTAAAAAAAGAATATATTAGAAAGATGAATTTTCAGTTTAAAAAAGCATAATCAAAGCGAAAAAAAATCTAAATACATGAGAAAATCTAAGGTATATATTATTTTAGTTATGGCAGTCGAGAAAAGGATACATTTTAAATTTTAACACTTATAGCACTTTGAATAAAAAAAATTGATAAACTGACAAATATTTTTCAAGGCAGAAATGTTTTAAGCCTTTGTTTTTGATGTGGCTTAAAGCTGAAACTGGGCGGGAATTTGCTTTGATTTGGACTCTTATAACTTGAAGAGTTAAATGGCGATGAAACTTAAGACTTGACTGCTCAATTATGTGGAAGCTTAAGCTTTTATCTTCAATTGCTTTCGGGGAAAATAACTTAAGAAGCTACATGGAAGAGGAGCATAAGTAATGTGAATTGGTAAAATGCTGTCAAAAACATTTGAAGTGCTTCAACTAATGTTGGATTTAATTATATATTTTCCAAAAGAGCTAGACAAATAAATAAACAAACCGATAAAATTCACAACAGCAACACAGCAGCAACAACAACAACAACAATATAAATACTTACACTCGTTTCACGTTGTTGTGCAGCATTTGCCAAAGTAAACAACTGAAGTAGGAGACGTTAAAAAGCATTTTCAAGTCAAGCACAGCGGGGGGATCAGCTGCAAGGGGACGGAGAAGGGAGTGTGTTAAGGGTATGGGTAGGAGGGGTTGGAGAGCCTTGCTCATTTCTCATTGTTTGGCGACAAGTTTGACGCAGTTTTTGCTTCGCTTCTATGTACAAAACAGTGCGAGTAATTAACTGGCATGTCACATAAGCCGCATTAACACAATGTCGCAAATGTCCTTGCAGCAACATCCCCCTCCCCTGCCTACCCTGCCTACCCTCCCTACCTCCTCTCTTCGTCCCCTTCATCATCGTCTTGTGTTGCATGCCAGCGACATTACGTATACGCATGGTGTACTACATTGTCGTATTGTGCCACATGTGGCGCATTAACATACACATACATACACTCAAAAATTAAATAAACAGATGAAAAAATTAAATGCAGTCATATTTAAATTAACCATATTACATTAACATAAAAATGTTGGACTTTTAACTAAAATCATACTTAAAAGAAAAAGCTAATATATATAAATTTAAAAATCAGCCTGAAAAACCATTGATCATATTTAATTAAATAATTCGAAGGAAGTCTAGTTTAATTAATTGTTGTTTATTTAATATTTTATTTAACTTCAAATCAAAGATTTGTTTTGCAAATTTTAATATTCGATGTTCATATTTACGGCAAAAATTTTTGTTATTTAATTCAGAATTCTTGAATATTAAATACTTTATATTTAATATAAAGCAATTAAAATAAAAAATAAAAATAAAAGTAAACTATTTTGGTTTTTTATATTAAAAATATATTGTAGTATGTAAATTAGCTACATTTATATTTAAATTATTTTCATATTCAACTCTCAATTATCGGCTTTAATAGTTATATTATTTTTCTCTGAGTGCATACACATCTACACATGCAATGCGTTCCCCTCTGGCTTATTAATTCTATTCGTGCTCGCACGTGACTTTGTCCCGTTGCCAACTTGAATTGCGTGCAGAACTTGGCCAAAAGTTTTTCAAATCCTTTGCTGCCAACTAATGTTGTAAAGAGAGCAAGTGAAAAGAGAGAGAGAGAAAGGGATTAATTATATTAAAATGCACTCGGTTTTTTGGTCAACTGATGCTGCTGCTGCTGTTAATTAAATCAGTCTGTGAGCATCGATGAATTGAGTTAATTTACGTGCACAAATCCAATGCCATTGCAGGCTTAATATTTTCTGTGGTCCAGTGATTTTCCCCATTTCCACTCCCTTCGCCCTACACTCATTTTTTTTATCACACGCAAATTGACCAGGAAATATGATGGGAAAAAAATTGCTTGCCTTTTGATTTAATTTTGCGGCTAGCAGCGACAAACGATACGGAAAAAAGCCGAGTGAAAGAAATATTAAATTAAAATTAATACAAATATCCGGCCATATTGTCGCGTGATTGCTCCCAAAGTGGAAAGTGGAAAGTGGAAAGCGGCAAACCGACATTTAATTGTTACAGAAATATAAAACTCACTTTAAATAAAATTAAAATAATATTTAATCGATTTGATTTTATTTAAGTTTTAATAACAGTACTCGCTGAATTTATATCGTTTGCAGTAATAACAATTTAATTCAATGGTAATATTATTCACTTTGTTTGTGTTTGCTTAATGCTGCTTAAAAATGTTTAATTTAATTTTATTATTTTAGCAGTTTACATATTAGTTGTTTGAGTAAGAGCATATGTATATTTTATATTTTCTACAACTGTATGTTTATTTTTTTTATGCAGATAAAATCAAACAATTTATTATATTTTATTTACATATTTATGTTCAATTTGCAATTTAAATTTTAGTTTATAATTGTGGAGTAAATCAAAAATGAATCTAAACTAATGGTCACACGGTGCGTATGCTTGATTCAACTAAAAGTTAACACATTTGGACTGAAATATTATTTATTACTAAGGTTTCAAATTGATGTTTATTTTTTTAAGTTTGTCAAGTCAAGAAAATCATGCAATGCCTGGCAAATTTATTTAAATAAATAGAAAACAGCAAATAGAAAACGTGATAATGGAAAATAGATTTCGTTTGCGTTTTCACTTCTGTCACATTATTCTGTACTTTTTTTTTTGTTGCTGACACGCACACAATTATCACCTCAAAATATTGATTATTAAGCGCATTTGAAATGCCATTTAAGTGGGTTTTTTCCCCCTTGAAAACAAATGCCTCGTTGTAGTTTTTTTTTTTTGTGCGCTGTTTAGCAAATTTCAACATCACAGCTGCTTTGCATAAAAAATGGCATTCCTTACTGTCTGTCTGTCTGTCTATCTATGTGTGTGTCAACTGTTATGTGTGTGTGTGTGTGTGTTTTTGTGCAGTTGTTAGTATTTAACATGCAGGTCGCAATTTGTGGCTGCTAATGAAGTAATTTCGAGGCATATCACGCATAATCCAAAGCACGTGAGCTACTTACAATGTAATTCGTTGTCTATTTGTTTGATATTGAAAAACGTACAGTTAGAGGGGGCGTGGCAAAGCGCTTAAGCCCTGCCCCTCCCATTTGATGCATACTTTCAGGCGAGTGACGAGCTTGTTAGCCCAGTAACTGTAGGGTTGAAAGGCTTATGAGTTTGTGACAAGTTCCAATATCGTAGAAATTTGTGAATATATAAAAAAAACTGTGGATTTCAATTGAACTTTGCGATAATATGAGTCTAGATATGGCGGGAAAAGACTAGATTTGGTGACAAAAGCCAGTCTGTGTCTGGCGTTATGTGATATAATAATATGTTTTTTTTTATGTATATTTATACCCGTTACTTATAAAAATAAGTAAAAGGGGATATTGTATTCGTTGCAATGTATGTAACAGGGAGAAGGAAGCATCTCCGACCCTATAAAGTATATATATTCTTGATCAGCATCAACAGCCGAGTCGATATAGCCATGTCCGTCTGTCTGTCCGTCTGTTCGTCTGTCTGTCCGTCTGTCTGTCTGTCTGTCTGTCCGTGTGAGCGCCTAGATCTCAGAGACTATAAGAGCTAGAGCAAATTTGGCACACAGACTTCTATAGACCCCACGCAGGTCAAGTTTGTTTCAAATTTTTGCCACGCCTTTTTCCGCCTCTGTAAATCGCAAAAAACCACCACACGCACAGTTTTCAAGATATTATAATTTTTTTACTAATTATCGTTAACTACTATTATTACCTATCATCTTACTAAATCGTAACAAGAGCGGACAAACAGAAAGGTGGTAATGACTAATTAAAGTTTTTAAAAAATATAAGTGCCTAAAAGCATGCAATAAAAAATATTAAAAAATTCATTAAAATAAGTAACGGGTATCCTAGAGTCGGGTGCTCGACTATAGCCTTTCCCACTTGTTTTAAATTAAATTTTTTTCTTTTTTGGACTTACTGTTGCTGGTCATCAAAAAGTCGAGTACCTGGCATATCTATTTATTATTTTCCCTAGCTCTCGCAGCATTTCAAGTGCAATTCATTGTCGTTGAAAATATCTGCTTAAATTCCACACCACAAAGAAAGTGATAGAGACAGAAAGAGAGAGAGAGAGAGAGAGAGAGTGATATGGAATATCCGTAGATGCCATTGATGAGCCACAAAAATGGCCTGACCATGGACCTGTTATTAATTGCTTACAGCATATTTCAATATTCCTTGTGCCCAATGACTTAATAACTTAATGCCCCAAAAAGTTTCACACCCAGCCAGAGAAATGTCTTTCCTTTCTTCATCTCTCACTCCCCTCTCTCTCTCTCTTGCTCTTGGGCAGTTTATTGACTGTGTTGTAAGCCGATACGAAATACTTATATACGTGTAAGTAACGATTACAATCTCAATTACTTGCTCTATTTCTCTGGGTCAATTTGCCGTTGTTTAGTGGTCGGCATAAACAGCACGCACACACAGTGTGAAATTAACTTAAATGGTAGCAGATACGTTAACGTGGCCAACAACAAACGAAACAAAACGAAACGAAATAATCTCCAGGGCGAAACTTGCTCTAATTATACGCAACATAAAATTTACTCAGCATGAATAAAAGTTGGAATCTCACTTAAACTTCTACTTTCTCTTCCTGCGTCTCTTCTTCATATTTATTGACTTTTGGATGGGGATTAAGCAACTGCTGTAGATACTTTCTCGCACTCTTTTAATGCCACCTGCCCAGTAAACAAAACAAATAAGCAAAGATTCGCTTTGGGCAACAGATTCTCATGCCATTTGTTGACATTCATCCTTTTCTTCTTGTTTCAAAGTTTGCTCATTTACAGAATATATATTTTTGAAAATTGATTAATTAATGAGCAGCTGAACAACTAACGATGCAAGTTCATAAATAAATTGTAGTTTACTAACATAAAAGAAATAAACTTCAATTATGGCAACAGTAAACAGCTTAAACTGCAATCGAAACAAAATGCTTCTCTGGTGAATTGATTATAGATTTAACAGAGTTGCAAGTGAGCTGAAAGTCAGAAAAGTTCTTTAATTATTGCAATTAATATTGCATTTATTTGAGAGCGGATATTCAGAAAGTAGGCTTTGATATTTATGTGCGCTTAAGAAATTGCTTTGTTTCTTTTGAATTGTATTTTATTTAATTATTCCGTCTCTCCACTCGTTACCATCATTTACTTAATCCCACAGTTTTCTGAGTTGTTCTTTCAACCCTTTGTTAGCTTATCAGCAGCTTTGTTATTTGAAACTGATTTCGTTTCCCTCAACACTTTTAGTTTATCTTTGAAAGAAGAATATTTGCAGCTTACTTTTCACAGGTAAATAATATTCGTTACGTTTAATACTTGAGCTTTAGTTGAAATTTCATTCAAATTGCACTTGACGCGCTCAATTTGTTTATCGTAATACTTGGATAGTGATTCTTAATAAATGTAATAAGTGTTTTCACCTTTAAGTCATTAAAAGGAAAATAAAATGATCTATTTAATTTAGATTATAATTTTTAAATTTTTGTGAAAAATTAATTTTTTTGTTTTAAATGAGTTCAGAATTTTTTTTTCTATTTATGTAATTTTGTAAAAAGAAATTATTTTGATTTCATTTTATGGCTTTATACTTTTTGCTTTTGATTCTTATAACAAGTTGAAGCAATAAAATTAAATTTTAAAACAAATACCAAAATCAAAAATAGAAAAAATGTATTAAAAATCGAGAGTGGCTTAAAGTAGATTTTGTTACGTTTTTATAACTGCAACGTTTAGTGGCAAGTTGCTTCAGCAGCAGCATTGATGCAACATCCAGATTGTCATAAAAATGTTAAGCTTGTTGGTTTACTTTTGGCTGGGACTGTTGATGCATGCCCCACATTGCAGTATGCTCAATTTATGGAGCGCAGCGAAGTGTGTGTTTATTTGCGAGGGCAGGCAAAAGGGTTGTGGCAAGCGGTTGAGGGGACAGATAAGAGGCCACTACCATAAAATGTGAGTAATGTGTGATGATAATAACAAGAGGCTAATGCCGCATTTTAAGCACTTTTTAAACAGTTAACAGCTGTATGCACACAGCTCGTAAACTGACCCGCATTAAGTATACGCACTGGAGTCCACATTAAGTATACGTATTTGTGTGTGTCTGTGTGTGTGTTGAGTGTGTAAATTCAGCTTGCAACTTAATTTTAAGCAGCTGCAGCTAAGAAACTGTCCATAAATCCTTAAGTGGGCGTTGCTGTCGCTGCAATTTCAGTGCACAGTTTGTCTTCGAGGCTTGTGGCTCGTGACTTTTAAGCCAAACTTGTTGTCAACAAAGTCAAGAAAACTATGGACAGTCAAGCAGACAGAGAGAAAGAGATACATAGCAAAAATACATAGATAGTTGGCTAAAGTTGTTTGTCTTTGTTGTGAGCAGCCAATTTAGCAGACGGTTAGAGTATACGCAAGTCGTGTGTACTAGAGTGTGTGCTGGAAAACTGGTTGTACACCCAGAGAAAATTTTAGAATGTTTTATCATTAATTTAAATAAAATAATTATGTATAAAGTAAAATTTAATTGAAAATATAAAATGTTTCTGTTAATATTAAATCAAAGAAAATTATGTTCATCTCCAAATTATTTAAATTAAATAATAAACATTTTGTTTAAAAAAAAATTGATGTTAATATATAAAATATTTAAGTATTCGATTGTCAAATATATTTTATTTAATGAAAAATTTTAAAATTAAATAACGAATTTAGTTAAATCAAGTTCATATAAACACATATAATTTTAATATTTTTATTGCATGCATTTTCTCTGGGTGTAAGTGTATGCGGGGATATTTGTTATAGAAATTTGACAGAGACCAAAGTTGGAGAAGGAGACGAAAACGGAACAGGATGTGGTACAAATGTCACAGAAAATAGACAGAGAGAGAGTGAAAGATAAAGAGAGAGACAGAGTTGAAATGGATGTGCACATGCACAATCTGCCATTTTGATTTGAGTTTTTGTTTTGAATTTTTATTTGACATTTAATGTTGGCATATTTTGGTGCCTTGGCTTCTGTCAATTTATTGCGTTCCATTTGCATGCCAGCAGATGTTGAATTCTGTTTTCTGGTTGCTGGTTTCTGGTTTCTCCATTTCTGATTTCTGGTTGCAGCATGATGATCCACATCCACATTCACATCCACATTCACATGACTTGCAGCATGACTTGACCCCCAAATTGCTGTACTCGTATTTATGCACAGCGGGCGTCAATGTTGGCGCTTAACATTCCACAAAGGACTCACAGGACAATGGAAAACGAAGCCAGGAAATCGTGAAAATAAAAATATGTGTGTGTAAATGTTAAAATACGTGTGTGTCCTTGCAGTTCTTTGGCAGCATTTTAAATAAACATTAAAATGTAGTAGAAAAGATTACACTCAAGCAGACTAGACTGGGTGAGACCCTGTACTTAACGTAGAATTGAGTTTCAAAATGAAAATAAAAATTGTAAATAAAGTAAACTTTCCATCGGGGTTTCTTTGATGTCAATCAAAAAATGAAGTCTGTTAAAAAGAAATATTTATACCCTTTTCTTTTTTTAAATACAGAGTTTGAAAAATATCACAACTCACGCATTTTTGTTGGAAATTACAACCAAAATGCAGGGCGGCACGAAAGCGCATTAAAACGCAGTTTTAATTATAATGAAAGCAAAGTTGAGCATTAAAAAAACATGACATGGTTCAAAATGAGAGCGAGACAAGCATTGGGCAGTCGGAAAAGGCGGCAACGACAACTTGAGCTGACCGCAAAAAATTAATTAAAATTATATAAACTGAGCAGTTGCCATTTGGCATTTTTGTTTCCATCCATCCATTTTTTTTTGGTGCCATTTGTGGGCCTCATTTGGAATTTCAGTCGCAACGGCGCGTAACTCACGGCCGACTGCAACTTCAGTTTCAACGAGAAGCGACAACAACAACAACAAGGACTACAACAAGGATAACAACAACAACAACAAGGACAACAACAACAACAACAACGCGATTCTTTGCCAACTTCATCTCTACTCTCGCTCACACACACACACACACACCACTCTCCCACTCTTTTACACTATACACAGAGAAAAATAATCAGCGTAAATCTCATTGTTTCCAACACTGTCCACTAACCAATTTTCATGCGGAATGCCTCTAATTTTTCTGCTTTTCAATTTTATTCACTTAAAATTTTTTGTAACTTTTGTACAAAACTGTTTTCTTTTTTCATATCAAACCTTTCAACTACAAATTTATCATAGTTTGGTCTGTTATTTGTCAGTTATTGTATTCTTTAAAAAATTTAATTTTTTTTCCAAAAATTGTCCACTTTTTCAAAAAATCCATTTTTATTTGTCCATTAATTTCATGCTCCTTTTTATGCCTTTATTTTTTTTATTCTTTAATGCTTTTATAAATTCATATGTTTTGAATTTTGTCATTGTTTGAATCTTAACACGTTCTCTATTCGTGTATATGTATTTTTGGAATATAAAATACGACTATATTTATCATTTGTATAGTGCATTTTTTCTCAGTGTATGTGTGTTTGATTTTCAGCAAATAGTTTGCCGTGCGTTTCTCAATATCTACGTTATTTGAATTGTGCAAATCGCATTTATACGTGACCAGGCTAAAAGCAAAGGGCGGCAAGGGAGGTGGGTTAAAGGGGTGAGTTAGGAAGAGAGGGAGGGGTAGAGAGGAGAGAGAGAGAAGGGTAGAGATGCGGGCAGAGCTTGCACTAATGTTTGGCAATGCGGTTGCCCGCTAAGTGTGTGTGTGTGTGTGTGAGTGTGTGTGTGGCTTTGTGTTAACATTTGTGCCCAGATCGTGTGCATCTTTCTGTTGCCTTTGGCTCCACGCAGTCTCACACACTCACACATGGAGCAACACACACACAGACACACATATGCATTGCTTTATTTACTTGCCTTTTTTTTGTTTGATTTCAAATTTAGCGCACAATTTCGTTTTTTGTTGCATACTTTGCAGCGCACACATATACAGTGATGGGAAAAATGTTAGAAACGACATTTTGACATTTGAAAACAATTATTTAATAATAAATATAATAAATAAATGCACATTAAACTTGGAACTATAAGTAGAAAGTAAAAATAAAGCAAAAATATGTAAATAACACCTTTTTTTTCCTCCCCTTTCCCCTTTCCCAACTCCCCCAAAACAACCAACCCACCAACAGGCCTAAATATAAATAAAAAAATAGTTTATAATATTTTATCCACCACCGTAAATAGTTCTATGTATGTGTGTGTGTTTTGGGGTTTGGCAAACGTTATTTGGCCTGACGTGGCCTGGCCGCGCCTGGCTGACTGCCACTTTGACCCATTTGGCAGCTAACGGCCAAGTCAACGAGTAATTCAACTCAACTCAAACTCAAACTCAACTCACACGGCATTTGAATTTGCATTCGCCGTTTCAGATTCAGATTCAGATTCGGTTGCAGTTTCAGTTTCTGTTTCGGTTTGCTGGCTCAGAAGCTGCTGCAAATATTGGTAATACTCTGCACTGGAAATGCTTGCAGCCATAAAAGCAAACACACGAATAAAAATGAAAAAACAACATTGCGGCCACACACAGTGAGTTGCGGAAGTATGCAAACAGTTGAAATTATATTGGTAATCCTGCTAATAGCTTCAAGTGTCATTTTTATATTCGATTCATTTGAGGGAAATTAAATATAATTTGTATTTAGGACGAAAGAACTATTCAGTGTTGTATAACGTCTGTACAAATTTCGTTATTTGTGTAAAAATTCTCAAGACTAGAAAAATTAGTTTTTATATAATTAAGAAGATATAATTGAGTACGACAAAATTATCTTTTTTATCAAGACTTTTTTTTAGAGTTTAAAATTGTTTCTATGTTTTAAATGAAAAATTACTTTTTTAGAGTAATTTTAGGGTAAGCTTTTTTATTTAAGCAAATTTGCGTTTATTTGGAAACATTTTAATATTTAATAGTTAACTTATATTCTATATGTTTTCAATATCAAAATTAAATAATAATGAAATATTTATTTGATTTTTTTATTAAGCTAAAATTGATTAAGTATGATAAAAGTTCAGCTTAGTCAACTTAATTTAGTTGTCATAAAAATAAATATGCCCAGAACGAGTTGACTTTTAGCACTCACTGTGCTTCTAACATTTACATATTGTCCTTAGCATTTTCGGTCAACAAATTTATGTGCATTTGCAGTTTATTGAGAGCTCGTTATAAACATTTTTTTCTGTATCTTCGTCATTGTCTATAAATTTGTTTATTGAGAGCCTTCGCAAATGGCGCCAAGTCGACAATAGAATAAATCAATGCATGAAAATGGGAAATTCGAAATGCGAAATGGGAAAATGTGGGACTCCAAATGATTTAAGGTAACTGGATTTGAGAGTATTCATTTCATTTTAATGGAATTTCCAATAACTTGCAGTTAATAGTTATTAATTATTAATTCAAAATGTCCAAACAGAAATCGAGATGGAAACCAAAAATGGGAGGAAAATTCGGTAGATTTTGTTGAATTTTGATGCTCGCTTTATTGACACATGACACTGGGGATTTTGTACATGCGGCTTATATTACGGATATGTAATTACCGAGTACTTTATTTATAAATGCGAGTACTTGCACATATCATGTAAACAATATGTGCTCGCTGCCACAAATGCCACAAACTGTGGGTGGTTGTGTGGCACGTGTTGTATTTTATTTCTCTCTGACTTTGCAATCCGATTAAAATTGTATTTTTTATCTGTATTTATTAAGGCAGACATAAAATTTATATCCTCAATTCATAATCGATTCCATATGCGAATTTGGGCAAATAATAAGTACTATAAGTACTATAAGTATCAAAAAATTGAAAAGGCAAAAATTTTAAAATAAATATAAAATATTTATAATTTTTTAATTAATATAGTGTTTTCGACATTTATTTTTATATTAATATATTTTTTATCTATATTTAAATTATGCTAGTTTTAAGTTTTGTAAGAGAAAAGATATAAAAAATTTTCCTAAATTTTACTCTTAATGATTTTCTGATTTTAATCTGATTTAATCTCTTAAAATAAAATTCTTTGAATGTTTTGGTTAGCTAAATATGTATTTGTTTTCTATCCCTTTTTTTTTGAAATGTTTTTAAATTTACAATTATATCTTGTAATCGATATTGATGAGTCTACACTCGCATGTAATTAAAATCGTTACCTTCTTTAGCTGACAACAATTTCAAAATGCCGCTTCGAGGTGACGTGAATACATCGGAAACAGGAAACGAAAAGCGAGGAAACGGGAAGTTGGTGGAAAAGGAAGAGAATGGGAAGCAGAAGGAAGGGGAAAAGGAAGAGGAAGCAGCTAATGGCTGTCATTTGGCATATCATTCTCATGTTGATTCTATTTTTTTGTTGTTGTTCTCATTATCATTGTTGCATTTGGCTCAAACTAAAAGCAATTCTCTAGCATTTTGCATGCTCTCATTGTTTCACTCTCTCACACATTGTCCATCTGTCTCTTTCTCTCTCTATCTTTCTATCTCTGTCTGTGAGCCGCTTTGTTTATCGCAATTGCATCGCTAATTATGCAGTTTGCCCAATGACTGGCAAATGGCAATTGGTTGAAATTGCTCTGCAATTGTTACGATTTTCCATTTACCGTGCAGTTTTCCGCATTCCGCATTCAGTTTTCCGTACACAACAAAAAAAAAATTCTTTTTCAATTGCAGCTTAAATTTCATATTTTTTTCAAGTAGTTTCTATATTATTTAATTTGAATTACAATTAGCAAATTTGCCTTAAATTTTTGATTCATAAAAAAAAAATTGTAATAAATTTTATTTTCTAATAATTTTGTTCAGTGTAAATTCAGTATTTCAGCCACATGCCTCATGCATGTCGTCAATTAAAGACTCAATAAAATTCAATTGGAATCTCGTTCGTTTTCAACCCATCCACCAATTAAGAATCGACCATAAAATGCAACTGCAATTGCAACTTCCAATGCCAATTTGACGGAACCCATCAAACTTTCTATGTTTTCGGTAATTTGGGCCATTTTCAAAATTCTCTATCTGCAATTTGGAACTGCATCAACTCGAAATGATGTCGAAATATTCACATTGTTCATTCCGTTGCGCTATCAACAGTCAATTATTATAAAATTACACGCCTACGGGGAAAAACTTTATAATTTTCAACTAATTTGAACAGTCAATTATTTACTCATAACTAGGGAGTTTGAAAATTCCCCTGTAACAAATAGGAAAATAACTGAAAACAGTTTTAGCTGATTTTACGAATTAACAAGCAAATTATTAATTTATTTAAAGAATTTTATTTATTTTATTTTTCTTTTATTGTAATTAATCAATTTAGAATGTTTAGTGCAGTTTTACATACCATCGCATTATTCATTTCCTTACCGATGCAATTGAAAAAAAGTCATAAAAATTAAAAATTAATTAGTTTTCAATTAAAGCCAAAATAAATCAACTTTTGACTCCTTTAAACTGCGCTCTCAGTGAAGAAATGAAAATGAAAAGCATTTTCATTGCGCAGTAAGCATAACGACAGCAGTTTTTCGTGGTTTGTGCGGAAGCGACAAATGAAAATTAGGGAAAAACTGTGCTAAATACAACAAACACCATGGAAAACAAAGCAGAAGAAGAAGAGCTCATTTTCGGTATCATTGCACAACAAAATGCCCCGGCAATTAATACAAATGACGCTGATGAGCAGGATAATGCTCCAGAAGCACAAGATGAAGCTGAAAGTTGCGAGTTTCCCAACGCCCCAACAGAGAGAGAGAGAGAGAGAGAGAGAGGCGTATGGGAAAAAGAGAGAGAAAGAAAGAGAGGGGGACGTGACAGGAAAAGCCAAGCCAAAGCCAAAAGGAAATGGTAGCAAGTAAAATGGTTACAGTTGAGATGCTTGACTGTTAAATGCCCAGTAGCTGTAACTTCGCCAAAAATTAATAGCAGAGTAAACATTTTTTAAATAAAATATTCAAAAAAGAAAAAAAATTTAGAAATTTTGCAAATATCAAATAATAAAAGAGCAAAAAAAAAAAAAATTGAAATAAAACTCATGCATGCTTTTGAAATCGAACCAGAATTAAACTATAAAAAAGTATATCTTGTTTATATAACATTTATTTATATATTGGAAAGAAATAAAATTTTATAATTTTAAATTACAAAATATATTTAAGTTCAAAAGAAACAGACGTAAATCTAAATTTAAGTGTAAATTATCCGAGCCAGATACAACTTTCAGCAAAAATCCGCAAAATATCAAAATTATATGTGTTTAATCTTAAGGTTGAAAATCACACTTTTATAGTTTGTTTAACTCTAATACTTACTATTAGCTGAGATCTAGGTGCTCATACGTAAAAAAAACAAGCGGAAAGGGCTCTACTCGAGCTCCCGACTATAGTATACCTATTACTTATTTAAATGTAAAAAAAATAATTCTATAATTTGTAAATTCTGTAATTAATATACTGTAAATAATATAATTCTGTATTTGTATCACCTGTGATCCATTGTTCCTTGCCTTGAATGTAAAAGTAAATTTAGTTGCCTCTAATATAGCAGAAAACTTTATAATAAAATAAAAAAATTTTTATGAAAAAAAAATTAAAATAAAAAATATTTCTTATTGCACACAAATAAGTCGGATGATAACTTATAATAGTGGTTTTTTTAACAGGAAATTCCGAATATTTTATTCCTGTTCAAGGACAGACAGACATGGTCACAAGCTTATAAGTCTGATTACTCTTTGTGCACTGGGCTAACAGCGTCACGTGAGTGTGTAGAGAGAGAGAGAGAGAGGGAAAGTGGTGGCAGGGGCAGCTTAAGGGTGGGGGAAAGGAAGGGGAGTGGAGGGGAGGGGCTTTTGTGGGTGCGGCAGCTGCAATCTCAACTTCGCATGCATGAAAAATGCAGCTCATCTTCTTAATGCGCGCGACGTGCCGCACAATGTTGTTAGGGCCAAGAGAGTGGAGAGAGAGGGGGAAATGAGGGGTGAGGAAAGAGAGGGGTAGGGAGGGAAAGGGAAGGAAGAGAGGTAGGCGAATGGTTATTCCTAGGATGAGCTGGAAAAGCAGCTTACAAGCAAAATGATTGTTACTACGCTACCAACTCTTTCTCTCTCTCTCTCTCTCTCTCTCTCTCTCTCTCTCTCTCCCACTCTCTCTCTTTTGGCATGACTATCTGGCTTGTTTGTTTGTTTGTTTGTGCTGTGCTCAGCATGCTCTTTTGGCTGCCTTGGCAAATTGCTCTTGCCAGTGTATAAAAATGGTGTGTGTGTGTGTGTGTGTGTATTAACGCTTTATAAATTGTTAATTATAATGAGAGTCCAACACACACAGAGAGAGGGAAAGAGAAAGCGAGACATTCTGTGTCCAACAAACATGACGATGGCATTGCAGCTTAAGTCCAAATAACGTCGACATGATTTACACGAGAGCTTAGTTTTTTATGCTGATGCCGAAGCTTTGAACAAATGAAGGGAAAAGGGGAGAAAGCTGAAAGGGAGGTAGGGCAAACCCCCTCCCACCACACGACTACCCATTAGCCAAGGTCCAGTTTAAGGATAAGAATCGATCAGGGCTGAAATTAGTAATTACATTTTTTAATCAAGTCTTTAGCTTTTTAATCGGTTCTCAACTATAGAAATTATTAATTATTTACTGTGGTTTAAATTGAAAATTTTGCAAAATATTCGTATTGATTAAATAATAATCATTTTCTTAAATAATTAGTTTGTTTATGTTTGTTCAAAATTGTTCAAAATTACGACTTTTTTTTTTTTTTTGTTTTTTTTTTTTACAAAATGTTTCTACTTATTTATATGATCTTTCCATTTTGTTTTAATTCATCTTGTCAATACTTTTTGAAGAAAAAAATTATTAATGAGGTTGATTATTTTATATTTTAGCCGACATTAAATGCGATTGGCAGATATTGTTTACGGTAAGAAATTTTTCTATGTGTGGAACTTAACAATATTTTATATTTTAAATTAGTATTTAAAATTCGATTACTAAATTTTGTTGATTGATTTGAATCAGCGTTTGATAAAAAAATAAATGCTTTATAAAATACAAATACCTGGTGATTGTTTACAATGTCAACATCGAACATTTTTTACTGCTTTGGTGCCCATCCTAAGTCCAGTTGGGTAAGTAAATCAAAGAAGAGAATCCATATTTACAAATAAAACTTATAGAAATTCATTCTTTGGGCCAGGTTGGCGTTCATTCTAGCAACCCAGAGGGACAAAGAGAGAAAAGAGAACAGAAGTGAAGAGTGGAAAGAGTAGTCGGTCTGTCTGTTTGTCCTCTGTCTGTCGCACTTTTATCGCTGTCGCTTCTGGCGCTAATCCGACTGACATTTTCATTTTACACATGAGCAACGACACACACACACACACACACACACACACACTCAGCTCGAAAAACTGTCATTGATAAAAATGAAGCACGTTCGCACAAATACAAACACACAAGCAAACAAACACACACACACACATAAACAGAGACTGAATCAGAGGAAGCTGTTGGCAGACGTGGCGTATGTGTAATATGGCCTCGCAAGCAGCATAATTAGAATTACAACAATAATAATCATGATTATAATGACAGCTTGCAACGCAAACAAGCATAAAATGTGTGCATGACTGTGTGTGTGTGTGTATGTGAGTGTGTAAGTGTGTATGTGAGTGTGTGTGTGTGAGTGCATTATTTATATGCAACTCAAGCAAAAACGCAGCTTACAACTAAAAATATCTGTTCATTTATAATGAGTGCAATGCAAAAAAAAAAGAAGAAAATACAGCAAAATTTGCAGCAATTTCTTCAAGTGCTTACACACACACACACACACACACACATATACCAACACACTCATATATAGCTATGCTCAAGAAGATGATGATGATAGATTTGCCAACAATTGCCACGCTCAAGCTGAGCTCACATCTTCTTCTTACCGTATTTCTTCTGCTTCGCTACCCCTCCTACTTCCCCTCCCCTCTCTGACAATGGAACAACGTATCCAACAATAGAAATGAAATGAATTGAAACTGGCAAAATAGCAATGCACTCAGAATGCAGAATGACAAGTAGATGCTCTTCAGCATCATTGCATTGAGGGAAATTTTAATGGAAAGTGCTTGCAATAAATACGAATACCAATTGTAATGGTAATAATAATTGATATGTGGGCTAAACATGTACTAATTACGCTTAAAATTAGTTTAATTAATAGCCAAGTCTATGGGATAAATGTGTGTGAAATAATTGCATATTCAATAAACATTACAATTAATTTGAAATGCAGTCAAAATCAATCAATTAATCATTTGATGAGCAAACAATACAGATTAAACTAATTGAAAGCAGACTCATAGATGTAAATAATGATCAAATTAATATATACCTATATATTTAAGTGCTTGTTTATTCAAATTAATTTAATATTCTTATATGTTTTTTGTTTTTATTTTTAGGTGAAGCATTCAAAATATTAACATGAACTGATTCGTTTTGTTTAAAGTGCAATGATTTTTAAAATATCATATTTCCCGATATTGGTTTCATATAATGCATGTTAATATAATAATTTATGTAACTAATCTTTTTTTTAATTTTTCTATATGCCAATTTGTTTTTATTAAATGTATATATTGATTGTTTTATTCTATAGCGCTTAAATTTTTCTGTAACATTTAAATATAATTTGTAAATTTTTTTACTATAATTTGAATTTTTTTCATTATAAAATTTGCACAAATAATAATTATTATTAATATTTTCTTAATTTGCAAATTGAAATATTTTTAAGACTTAATCATAATTCTGTTTTAACTTGAAGCCTTTTCATAAGTAAATCCCCCTTTCATATTATTTAATTATGACAAATACATGTCTGTTTTTTCTCTCTCACAAAATATGTAATTGAATATTATGAAAATTTAATTCAATAAGCTGCAATTTGTTATCTCCATTTTCTATTATACAAACTGCACAAATAAATTAATGTGCTTTTTATGCATTTGTTTCCTAGGGCAATGCAAGTTACTTTAACACATTGTTGCCACTTTTTCTCTCTTTCCCTCTGTCTATGTGTGTGTCTGAGTTTTTGGCCACTTTGTGATAAATTTGGCGCCATTTAATGGTGCAGCCACACCCACACGATCAGACAGACAGACAGTGATGATAATTTTTCATGCAGGACACACAGGACATCATCATCATCATCAAGGCTGAAAATGTTGCTGATCATAGAAAAAAGTAAAACCCACACAATGCCCAAGAGAAAGCAAAGGAGTAAAGGACATCAATCAAAAAAATACTCGGCTCAGATTTAGCTTTTATAATTTTTATTAATGGCCAATGAAGAATGCGCTTCAAAATACACGCGTAATAAAAGATGCTGAAACTGGTAGAAATTAATGAATAAACATTTTACTGGCAAAGAAGACACTTGGATAATTGTTGTTGCTGTTGCTGTTGTTGGCACATATGTTTGTTGTGATGCGGAGATTGTGACATCACATATTTTGTTGTTGTTGCTGGCATCTAATTGGGATTCAGCTTGAGTTCAGCACTGGCCGCATTTAGGCGAGATTTGGTGGGAAAATTGCGCTCCTTTTTCTCCACGAAAATCTGATAGTGCCCCTCGCCGTAGCCAAAGCCGTGCATGGTTTTCCTCATCGCATCCGGTATAATCTTGAATCCTCGGCGACGCTCCACAAGCGGCGAGTCCTTATCCTGATCCTGATCCGGTTCCTGTTCCTGGCAATCCTCCGGCTGTTGTCCTGGCTCACAATTGCAATCCGGTTTCTTGCACGCCTTGTTCTCAATAATGCAGAATAATTGCAAGCACTTCTTCATGACATAAATCATGAGCAGAATTATTAAATTGCTCGCAAGCAAATGCTTGCGTGGCGCCAAGAACAACATCCTGCTAACTTGGCTAACACTGGGCACTGGCTATCACAGTACAGTACAGTGAACTGAAGAACTTTCGATGACTGTTGACTGCTGAAGAACCAAACGATGACTGAGTGAAGATGGCCAACAATACTCGAGTATTTATAGTTGAATTCCGACTACCTATTTCCTTGCCTATAGTAGGTAGCTAAAAACCAGGGTATACAAATCTACCTCACACAGGTAACACAGTAAAACTCCATCTGGCCAAGACCTACAGTTTTAGTTTAGGTAATCAGCCGCTAAGTCTTGGCCAAATGTCTTTATGAGTTTGTGGAAAATATTAACTGGCAAATTACTTGAGCTGTCGCCAGGTCAGATCGATATTTCCACCGAACTCTTCAGCTGTCAACTGCGAATACAAACCGAATACACTCACGCACACTCAGGCAGACACTCACTTTGAGTACATCTAAGTATATATGTTACATTTGACGGAAAACTGAATTTCCCGTCTTGAAGAAAAAAAATGGCATAAATTCACAAATTGAATATAAATAAATTTCCTGCAGCTGAAACGAACACAAAATAGTAGAAAAATTTATCTTCGAGTTAACTCGACTGTAAAAGACTCTGTACTTAATTAAAAAAAAAAATTAAATTTATTTTGAAATACTCGAGTAATTTTACACTAATAACAATTTCGGTCTTGCTCGTATTTTTGTGAAAAAAGTATTATGTGATTTCACCATAAATTAAGTTATTTATTTGCGAATAAAAGAAAAAATCTAAATGTTGTATAAAAATATTCTAAATTAAATTTTGTAAACGAAATTAAATATAATACATAAATTATTCTTTATAAAAGATATGCTTTCGTCACTAGTGTGGACTGCGTCTACAGGGATTTTACAAACCATTCTCTTTAATCTGTATATTTATTCTTGTTTAATATTTAACAAATATATAATACTCAAATAATTTATTTAAAGTATTAAAACATAATAATAAGAATGATTATTAAAATAATTTGAGTTTAGGTTTTGAGTTTAGGTTTTGCCACAACCTTAAGTTATGTTTTTTTAATAGTTAGGAATCTTTATATTAAATAATTTTATAGTCTCAAAGAATCAAAGAAAACTGGGCAACAAAGAAAAAGTAAATTACATTAAAAATTTAAGTGATATTTATTGTCAAGTCAATACTGTATGCTATGTGGATTCTCCCTCTTAGTATACACTTTGTATTTTTAACAAGTACAAGGTCTCAAAAAGGGAAGTGAATTCAATCTACAGTACAAGTTGTGAGTGGAAGTAAATGCTCTGAATGTGACACATGCCACATGCCACATGCTTTAAACTAAAATAAATTCAATGTGAATTTAAGCAAGTGTAACAAAAAAAGAATTTAGTCATAAGAGAGGCAAAAATTCGGAGTGTCAATTTCAAAAAGCGACCGCTCATTATGGCAGCCAAAAAGTGAAAAGTTGGTAAACTCTTTTTTTTTTTTGTCTGCAGCTGTCTAAAAAAGCGACTCACATTTACCTGTTACCACCTGCTGTGGTTGCACCTTCCACAACTCCCTCTTACTTATTTGCCTTTTTATTTGTGTCACAAAAAAGTTGGACAAACTTTAAGGGGAAAGACCTTCAAAAGTCGGACTCGGATTGGTTGCATCTGCATTTTCCGTTTGCTTCAATGATTATTTTACTATTTTTTTTTTTTTTGCAATTGCGAATTTCTGCACAATTTGCCAATCTATGCAACTTGTGGCCCCATTGATAAAACACTGCGCAACTTGTGGCAGCCCCAACAATTTGCCTTCATTTGTTGACTTAATCATTTGATTGCGTTTTTCTGCAATGCGCTGATTGAATTTCTGCGCCAGTTTCAGTTTCGTGTTCAGCCTGCGGGGAAATCAAGCTAATTAGTTTAATTGATAGTTTTTGGCCTGGCTTACAACTATTCTACAGCTTCTTCTTCTTTTTTTTTGGCTACCAGACACCAATCAGCCAAAGGAGAAAGTTTAGCGTCAGGATGTGTGAAAAAACGCATAGAAATGTTGGTAATGATTTTATTTGATATTTTCTCTTTCGAGTGGATTTAGGCCAGTTGGGAAAACTGTTGCCTGATTGGCCAGCTGTCTAGTTAAGCGATATAATCATGAGCTTGAATTGAATTTTTAGATTACATCATTAATCTTCTTAATTAATTTAAGACTTTTTTGTGGTTGGTTACAAATATCAAGTTGATGAACTCATTATTTTTAAAACTATTCATTAAATGAATTTATAAAGATTATCAAATTTGAAATCAATTGGAACTGTCTTTTTTGTTATTTTTATTTATTTATTTAGCTTTGACTTAAATCAGTTAATTACATGAAATTGTTTAAGTTTTATAAAAGGATTATTAAATGAAGAATTAAATTTTTTATATATAATTTGTTAATCAAATCCTTTAGAGATATTGGAAACTGGACTTTATTGAGTGGAAAATAGCCAAGAGATAATTTTCCACAGAACTAGCTAATATATCAAATTTTCAACCAATTTAAACTTTTTTTTTTGGCATTTCTCAACTCACATCATAGATTTATTTACCTTTCTTTTCTACTCAAAATTACAATTTATACGCTGATATTTACATATATAGAATTTTTATGAACATACTAAAAGATATATCATTCTAGAATATTTTTACATATTTGATTATGATTTTATGATTCTTTTTCTTGGTTTTAACTGTTTTAAAAGTGATTCATTTTGTGGCTTAGCACAGCTTGTTGCAGCTTAAGCCAAGATGCGAGAATCGAGGCAATTGAATATATTTGTTTATGCAAGAGTACGAAAGAGAATGGGAGAAAGTGGGAGAGAGAGAGAGCATATATGGTTTTGTCAGCCTGTGGCAAATATTTTTATGCCGCATGTGTCGGCATTTAAGATGAGTTTTTGATGAAAGCAAATATATATTGGCTCGAATGGCGGCATATAATAAATCGTGGCATGCCACACGGCGCACGTGCTGAGACAAGAGCGGAGAACCCATCTACCCCATCTCTTTTTTCCTCAAATACCCCTCTCTCTCTCTTTCTCTTTCTCACTCTCAAAGAGCACTTTTGGCAGCTTTCATAAATATTTATGATATGTCAGTGAACCATTCCACAGCTGTTCCTCGCTATAGCTGATATATCTGAGACTGAGACACACACACACACACATACACACACACACACACAACATAAGAAGGTGCGTTGCCTTAACCCGCCAGTGCACAGTGGTCATTTTAGCTCGGAATAATTCAGTTTTTTTTTGTTATAAATCATTAAAAAAGCCAATTTTTTTCATTGGCTAGCGAAATTTGTTTGAAAATATTTTAGTTTCAATATTTAGGGGAGAAATAAATCTTAACTAAAATTTGATAGAATTGTAGAGCCCAACTATAAATTTGATGGTTGACATAATTATAAGTAAAATAGCCAAAAACTACATTTTTAAGTAATTAATTAAAAATAAAATATTTAAGCTGCAAAACATTAATTTCAAATAAAGGATCGAGCCTTTTTTCATAAATTTATTCAATTATTCATAAACTTAATTATTATAACTTATAATTAATATAACTTAATAATTATTAAAAAAATGTTTGTAGTGGAAGCGTCGAAAGAAATTAAAGGCACTTTTAACTTAAATATTGAACTTTTATTTCACTTGTAGTAATTTGCACTTCGTGTGCTGTGGCTGTGAATATATGTATGTAATGACATATGTACATGTAAATTATGTTAATGTTAGTTAAGTGTCGGGACTGTGTTGCTTGTAATGTAATGTTAAGTTTAATGTTAATGTTAATTACACATGGAGAATGTGTTGCTGGCTTCGACAAAGAATAAAAATATATTTTTTTAAATAAAAAATTTGTAAACTAATACTTGTGGAATATTTAATAACGAGAAGAAATCTGTGATAATTGTAATTTACAAATAATCAGATTAAAGTTAATAAGGGTTAGAAAAAAAAGAAATTATAATTTAATTTAATTTAATTTAATTTATACATTTTTTCCAGCTAAAATGACTAAAACAGCCACTGTGCATTAGCAGCATGCAGTCACCTTTTGGTGGCACCTCAATTTGTCCTCTCCCCCTGCCACCACTGTTGGCCATAAATTATGCATTAAAAAGTTCAACGTTCAACTTGATTTTGATTGTGTTTTGTAGCGCAGTAATTGCGGCGGGGCAGCATCTCCAGCATGCCCCAATGTTGCATGCCCCAAGCAAGCAGCGTGCCTGCAACACGGGCAGCCGGAATTATCTGTGTGCTACCTGTCGCCAAAGTTTGTTGCTCCACAGTCGCGAACGCAGCTATTTTAAAGGACATTATGCAGCAAACGATACGGAAGCAGGATAAAAAAGACAGAGAACGAAACAAAATTTATTTTAATGCGATTTGCATTTATTTCGCTTGACTGCCTCTCGCTCACTTCTCTTGCATCTCCCTCTCGCTCTGCCTTGACAGCAAATTGTGCCTTTAATTCTATTGCCATTTCACTTAGTTAGCTTGGCTAAAACTGTCTGCTTACTTGGCTCCAGTCGCTAACTGAGACCATTACGAGCCATAGCCTCATTGTAGGCCATTTTTGCAGCAGCAACAACAACAGCAATAATAACAACACTGACAAAAAGAAGAATATAAAGAAGAAGAAGCAGAGCAGCATCTGCATCCATCAGAGCAAACAATTTCCGTCAAATTTCCATGCGCTGACAAAAGCTTTTCACTTTTCACATTTCAGTCGAGTGCCGAGTGACAAAAGCCAACAGCAGCCACAAAACCTGGTTGAGAAATGTTTGCATTAGACGAGTTTTAAGTATTTTAAGCCCAAACACAAATGCTCTTTATTCGCTTACAACGAGTATAAAAGAAAATGATTTTAAAATTAAAACCTCCTTTTTACTACAAATTTTATGTTCATATTTCTAAGTTTATTATTTTTATTTTTTTGAATTTTTGATCCGATATAATTAATTTTACCAAATGTATACATTTTTAATATTTTTATTCCATAAAATTTCTAGAGGATGAACAGCTTTTTTTTTTTATTTATTTAGACCTCTCCTTAATCAAATAACCACATAAATTATGTACATTTTGAAAGAATCTAATTTAATTTAATAATTTTTATAAATGATTTAAGAATTGTATTTTCTATACCAACTACTTTGATATGCTTAAAATAACTATAAATATTAATAATCCGTTGAGAAAATAAAGAGTTTATTTTTAGAAAACAGAGGCTTGATTTTAAGAAACTCTAAAACAATTTGCAAATAATAATATTTATTTATGATTTAAATTCTGAAAAGCACAAAAATATGCATAATTTGTTAGTGAAAAGAGGGTATTAAAGGTTAGCAAAAGAAGGGTATTACAATGTCGATTTCGGGGCTGATGCTGTTGGCAATGGCGACGTGGCTGCCAGGCTCTTAGCCAAGGCATATTCAAAGCCATTACTTTGCATTTTACACCTGACAACAAGGTGGCAAGATGGTTTGTTGTTGTTGTTGTTATTGTTGCTGTGGAAACTATGCCTGCCTCTTGGCATAGTTCCAGGCAAACAAAAATATACACATTGAAAAAAATATTTAAAAATTTGTTGTTGACTGCACTAGTTGGTAAAAATAAATAAATAGACTGCATTGACTCGTTGATAAACAAATGATAAACAAATATCAATAAAGAAAACCATTTAGTTAATTTTTACAACTTATTTAATTAAAGTCATTTTTCCTTGTTTTGATTTATAAATATTTAAATTAATAAACAATTAAATAAAAAAAAAATAAATGCCAATTTATGGTATTGTATTTAAGGTCAAACTTCTTATACGAGAACAAAGAAATAAAATTTATTAAATTATTTATTTAGTTTATATAATTTAAAAAATTAATTTAGCTGAAATCTAATTTGTTAATTTTAGTTTTTAAATATATCTATAAATTAAAATAGCATATCGCAAATATTTCATTTCAGTTAAACATATAAAAAAGAAAAACAAATGACTAAAAATAATTTTCTAAATGAAACTAAAACCTTAAAAAAAAATAAATAAATATTGTATTTAAGCGCAATTATTTGTACAATAATCACTATAATAAATTTGTTGAAATTTATACTAAATTACATAATTTTAGCTGGGAATCAACAATATTTTGTTTACTGTGTATTTGTAGTATCGAGTAAATATATCTGCAAAGGAAACTGAAACCTCACGAAAAGTTGGCCGATCCGCGGCAATTGTTATCTCAGTAAAAGTCACGACGGCTTTTTCTTTGAGCCGCAGTCTCAGGACGGCCATTAGCCAATTTTGCGGAGATAGAGAGTGTGAGACAGAGAGAGAGAGAGAGAGAGAGAGAGAGAGAGAGAGAGAGAGAATGAAAGACTCTTAGACTGTTCATTTCTGCTGCAGCTGTTGTTGGTTCAATATTCTTGTTGGCCACTGCGTCATTCAAATATCATTAGTCCGAGTCTTTGGGTCAAGCAATGTTGCAACTGCAGCAGCAGGTGAGAAGGGGAATGAGGAGGGTAAGGGAGGGGCAAGGGCAGGGGGAGGGGCAGGGTAAAGTCCCGCTATATGCATGCTCGTAAATTCATTTCGAAACGAGCGCAAATTGTTAAATGTCCACTGCTGGTCTGAGAATCTGAATCTGAAACTGAATCTTGCTCCAGATGCGTTTGATTAAATGCTGCCGCAACTGCAACGCTTTCCTCTCTTCTTCTGCCCACCCTCCCCTCTTTGCCAACCACCTGCTGCACAGTGGAAAACATGCATGAATAAGCTAATATAAAATAAGTTGCTGAATAAACATTTTATCAATATAAACAAGACTTGAGCCAAGTATTCCCAATTTATGACAAAATAAATTATTTTAAAATAATTAAGTAGAAACAATCTATTGTTATAAATTCAAAATTTTCTCAGTGAAAACTATATTTCGGAATTTGATAGCTCACAGCTGCTAAACTATAAATATTAAAATTAAACAAAAATGATAAATAAGTTTTTTGAAATAATGATAACCAATTAGATTAGAAAAATACAACTTTTAGAATTTATATAGGCATATTTGGCATTTTATCCACTGTGCGTTGGCCACTTGTGCGAATCTGTGGCCTTTGCCTTTTAATTGCATTGAAATTAAAACGCTTTGCATACATCTCGGCGCCAGATTTATGATTGCAATTCGTTATTTATCAACCCCCAACCCCAAACCTCCAACTCCTGCTATTCCCCACCCCCACCTCTTCCTCCCATTGGCTGGCCATTTTCAATTTTCAATACCAGCAAGATTTATGTATGTTTTTGGCATCATTTTCTGCTTTTCTTTTCTTTTTTTTCGAGTTTTTCATTCTTTTTTCTAAACGAAAAAAGTAACCGCAGGCTTCAATTTTCCGACTGTTCAGCGTGGGATTTTCCGCGAAAAACTAACCCTCCAAATTTATTGTATAAACTGTTGTCGACATCGGCATTTTGTTGCTAATGGATTTTTGAATATGTTTATACAAGTGCCACAAAGCTGTATAAATTTTTATTGTTATTTTTTTAATGAATACTTTTTACGCTGCCATTTTTACTCACAAAAAACAATAAAAAAGCTGCAATAATAACTGCAATTGAATTCAGTGATATTTATGGAAATGCTTTTTCCACTTGCCAAATATCGCATAAAATTGAAACTATATTGCCAATTTTTTGCAGACTCAACCACTCTAAACTTTATTAACAATAATAAAAATATTCATTCTGTGCATTTGTGTATTATTTTATAGCTTTAATCTGACAACAAAACAGAAGAGAAATCAATTATAAATAATTTTTTGATTGTTTTACACAATTTGCTTAAATCGACGAGTATTTGCATGGAAATAGAAAAGTTTATAAATAGTTGAAAAGTAAACACATGCATATATTTGCATATATAAAGATTACATATATTAAATTTGTAGAAAATAATAAATTAGTTGTCTGAATTTGTTGGCTAGTTGCTTTGTGTTATTATTAAGTTTATTTAAACAAAAACTGAACAAAATAAATAGAAAATTTTGGTCTCAAAATAAAAAAGCTCTCCGTGAGTTTCCATTTGCTTACGATCGCTACAGTTGTTCTCACTCTCTCTCCGCATTTTACGAGAGAGCGCGGCGTTGTGCTCACTTTTCGACTGGCTGTGATTTAGTTTGACTATAAGAAATGCACTCAATCAAACGCAACTCTTCAATGCATGTTCTCTCTCACACTTATTCGCTCACTGATATGCTTGAACTGCTTGCTTGAATTTAATGTTGTTATTGAGCTCACGCTCACTTTGCAGTTGGAATGTGTGTGTTAATTAGATATTAACGCTCTCTTCTCTCTCAACTGCCTGCTGCATCTTTGTTGTTACTGCTTGCTTATGCTCACTTTGTTTTGTGTGCGTGTGTGTGGGAGAGCTAAGCGCGCTCTCTTCTTCAAACTCTGTTGGCGCTCAATTCGCCCTTTGCTCTGTGAGTGTGTGTGTGATGTGGCGAAGTTAAACTGAGCTGTTCACACGCGATCAAGCGCTCTGCCTCTCTCTCTCTCGCTCTCGCTCTCCCTGCCAGCTGTTTAACATGTGTGTACGTTAATTGGCTGATTAAAGGTCAGTCTAGCACTCTCCCTCACACTGCCCAAGATATTTATTTAAGCGACGCAACACAGCGAATTTGCGTCAGTTTTGCTTAAGCGCTGAGAGCGTGCGGTTCGCTGTTGGTCGCCTAATTAATTCAACCGCGTAAACTGCTGTGATTAAACGCCCATATACGTAATTAATATACATATGTCAAACTTAGTGTGAGGTGGAATCAAAATGACAACAACAACAACAACAGATAGTAGAGAAATAGACACGGAACATGTGGAGGTAATTAAAATAACAAATAGTGTCGATCATAAATATTAATTAAATGTTATCAAACATCATGATATAAAAAACAATGCAGAAACGTGTCCGAAATTAACTTTGAACCCTTAACTGTTTACCTGTCCAATTGCAGTCTCATTTATATTGATATTACTATTGATATTATTGGCTTATCAGTGACATTAAGTCGCATGCGATGTCTGCTTGATAAGATTAAAAAAAATATATATATAAGCCAACAGAATCAAAGTCAATTTCCCAATTTTTGTACCCTAGACATTCAGAAACATGAGCTACTATAATTCTGCTTCCTCAGCCACTTGTTCTTTAAGTTGACATTCCGATTCCGTGTCTGATAAGTGGAACTTGTTGCAGTTGCGGAACTTGAGAACTTGAGAACTTGCGACGACGACGCCTTCTCTCTTATTAAGCTCATTAGAAGTTCATCAATGTGTTTTGGCTCAAAGATAAAACTTTTGCCTCTCTGCTTTGTCACACTTGAAAGCATTTTGCGCTAATTTTCAACTTGAGCAAAACTCTTCGAAAAGCAACAACAATAACAACAACAAAGGCAACTGTAAAGAAATGCTGTAATCAAAACTAATCGACTGTTAGATGCCCAGTAATTGTAAAAATAGCCAAAAAAAAATTTAAAAAATATTAAAAAAAATATATATTTTAACTAAAAAAGAATTACAATTTGAAAGTAATTTATCAGTTTTTTTATTCAAATTTTTCCTATACTTTATACAAAAATTTAAAATTATTAAAAATTTAAACAATACTAAATATAAAATTTACAGAAAATGCCAAAAATTATGAAAATTGTAAATTCGAGACAATTATTAGTTATTTTTTATTAAATGATCGAAATGAGATTTTTATCATATATCTTGGAAAGAAAGACAGAAACTATCACAGTCCTATAAGCCTGTTTACCCTTCTCGGTTAACTGGGCCAACAACTTTTGACTAACAACAACTGTGAAAAGTTTTTTTGTGGCGCAAAACTACGAAAATCCATTTGTCGACATTTAAAGTTTGCATGTGCTGCAGTCAATTGCAGAATTGGGGGGAACTTCCCCCAATCGATTGACACCCCACTCCCTCTTCCTCACTTCCTTCCCCACCAAACAAAAAAAAGGGACTGATGATAAATTGTCGACTCGCGTCATTCTGAAGTCTGAAGTCTGCCCATCAATCTGCACCTCAGTTGTCAATTGTTTGAACTTTTTCACGTGTAAACCAAACGATTGATCAAATCGCAGCGACTTTATCGAATTCAACAACGATTCCAAATATACACTAACTTTTGCAGGAATTAAAACACAACAGATTAGCTGTTAGCAGCTTTTAGTTGCTTGTTTTCTTTTTAATCTTTTGTTACTATTTCTACTTGATTTATTATTTATCATTTATTTCTAATTTTAACTCATGTTTATTGTAGTACATATTAAAAAGCCAATTGACAGAAATAGTTGTTTTCCTATGACATAAAATAGTTGTTTTTCTATGACACAAAACAACTATTTCTGTCAATTGATTGGCTTTTTAATTTATTTACAGTCAAATAAATAAATACTGTGTACTGTGAATAGTGTTAAAAATTTTTATTTTTTAGAAATTTTAAAATTTTTTTATTTTATCTAATATACTATTTTAAATTATTTCACTTTTCGATCTGAAATAAATGAAAATTTTTTTTGATTGTTTGCACAATTAATTGTCTTGGAAATAAAAATTAATATTTCTTTGCCTATAATAAAATAAACAATATTATTTAAGTTAGTTTTGCAAATTTATATTTTTGTGCATATAATAAAATAAACATATATAAAAAATACTGTTTTTAATTGTAAAATAAAAACAAGAAAATTTATTAACATATATATTGATTCGTCATTCCACAACGTTGATACATTCAATAGATCATGATTTTTAAAAAAATGGGTAAATACATGCGCTTTAATTTAATTAAATTAAATGCAACAAGTCTATTGTTACTAAATATCATAATTGAAAAAGTAAATACATACTTTTTTTTTGTATATTTTTTGTTCTAACTCTTTAAACATTACATTCAATTCTACGATTTTATGTTATAATTACCTATAGGTACATATGTTAAAGGGCATTTTAAAATGTGCTACCCTTTAAATTTTTGTTTGGTCAGGTATTAATACCCAAAAAAAAGTGGAACATACTGACATACAGTCTGTTATCCTTTGTGCCAAGTCTGCCTCGGGTTATTCCGAGTTTTCCCTCTCCTTCCGCTCAACTCAAAGTTTGGCCTGTCAATTAGCCACTAACACACACTCTCTCGTTCTCTCTGTTTAACACTCTGTTTCTGTCTCGTTTCAGCCCATGGATGTGCGCATCAATATGCCCTGGGGATATGTGGTAGGTCGTTGGTTTGGCAATCGCCAGGTACGTCCCATTTTGGCCCTACACGGATGGCTGGACAATTTGGGCACGTGGGACAAATTGTTGCCGCTGCTGCCCAAACACCTGGGCGTCCTCTGCATTGATCTGCCTGGCCACGGTTATTCCTCGAAGCTGCCCGAGGGGATTGCCTACCATTTCACGGACTACCTGTGCGTGATACTGCGCATTATGGAGGAATACAATTGGCAGAAGGTCTCGCTGATGGCCCATTCGATGAGTGCCATGTTGTGCTTCATCTTTGCCTCCCTCTATCCGCATCGCTTGGACATGCTGATCAGCATTGATATAGTGAGGACACGCTATCGCAAACCGCCCTCCCAAATCGATTATCTGCGCACGAATATCGAGCGATATATGATCGAAGACGAGCGTTTTGCGAACGCCAAAAGGGAGGAACCGCCCGCATATACCTGGCAGGATCTGGAACGAGTGCTGCACAAGGGATCCGATGGTTCGGTAGCCTTGGAGAACTGTCATCATATACTAGCCAGGAATGTGGCCAAATCAACCAAGTATCCGGCCAAATATTTCTTTAGCCGCGACGGACGTTGCAAATATTATTTTGAGTTCCTCACAAGTCCGCCATTTGCCGCTGAACTCGCACGCACCATTCGCAATGTGCCCTACTGTGTGATCAAGGGCTCCGAGTCGAATTTCATTGACGAGGAGAGCCAGGAGGTCATCGATATTCTACGCTCCAATAATCCGCACTTTCAACTGCATGAGGTTCAGGGCACACACCACGTTCACCTCAACAATGCTCCGGGTGTGGCCGATATCATTAATCCCTTTATCATGCAACACAGGCCACCGCATCTGGAGACCTGGTCTGTGGATCCCAATGAGGCGCCCGAGTTGCCCGAGGTGGTCCAGAAATTCGCACTCGCCGTGGATGATGCGGAGAATGTCAAGCGGAGAAAGAGAAAAAGCAACCTATAGCTGTTGCACTCACATCTAAGCGAGGCGTCAACAGCGCGAGATGTTTTCGTTTTTATTGAAATCCAACCCAAATTACCCAATTCAGATTGGTAATAAAATGCCACCACTTAGATTTAAGTTTTTGTTTAAATAAAACTGTTTTTCAACAGACCAACAACTAAATTTCGCTACTAAATCGCCAATTCTATAGCTTTAATTTTAAAACTTTAATTTGCAGAGAACCCTTTAATTTCAATAAGAATACTGTAAATTAAAAAAAAAAAAAATAGATTCTAAATGATTTTACCAACTTTAAATGTGAAACGTTCACTAAAAAATTGTGAGTTTTGAGATGAAGACATTTTAAAAATAAATTTCGCTACGATTTCGCCAACTTTCAAAAAGGTTCAGTATACATTTAAGAGAATAAGTGATTTTGAAAACATTTAAAAAGCACTTTAGCTAATTTTAAACGTCTAAGCATAGATTTAAGGCGCAACTTTATTGTTTCAGAAAAGAAACTTTTTCAACATTAACGTCTTCTTTTATTATGCCTATAAAAAGATTAAACATGCCTAATTGTTATTTATCGTTAAAAGAGATTTGCAAACCACTAACTTGGCAATATCGCAAACTTTTCTTGTTTTTAACTTTTTTGTGGTAGTTGGCGAAAATCAGGTGTTTTTTAGAAAGTTTTGCTGTTGTTTTATTACTTTTTAAGCAGCACAAAACTCAATTGTCTCAAAATTCGAAAGTTGTTTTAATCCCCACGCATTCTGAGCAGAAAGTACATTAAATAAATACAACATGTGAGGAAACTTGTTTCTCGGAATTCCTTTTTGGCCAAATTACCGCATGTACCTTTTTCGATCAATCAACTTTTGGGGCGCCATTTAATGCGGCTTTAATCTTTGGGTCGCAGTTCATTGGCCACTTCATTAGTGATAAGGCGTAGTAGGAGAGAGAGGGGATCTTGGGGGGAAAGGGAACAACAGGGAGCAAAGGATGTGCGGCATCCACTTAAAAACAATGGCGTTGCAGGAACACAAAAGGGCCAAAAACCTTGCCTCCAGAGTGTGTTCTCTGTGTGTCGTCTCTCTGAGTATGTGTGTGTGTGTCTCTCTCTCTCTCTCTCTCTCTCTGTGTTCTCTCTGTGTAGGTGTGTGTGACTGATGTGGCAGCAGTTTCCATGTGCGCCTCGAGGTATGCTACACTAAGCAGAAACAGAAGCAGAAGCAGAAGCAGAAGTTGAAGTTGAAGCAACTGCGACAACACAGAGAAGAACAACTGAGGACACTGCAGCTGAGCTGCTCGACTGTTAGATGCCCAGTCCCATCGATTAAATACCTAATTAATAAAAAACGTAAGATTAAAAATATTAATGACTAAATTAAAATAATTTTAAATTAATTTTAATTAAAAATAATAATAAAAAAATTTAGAAAAAATATTCAAATAATGTTTAAATCAATAGACAGCTGTGAAAGGTCTTGAAAATCAACAAAAAAAATCCACTTCTCTAAGCCACATAAAAAGATTTCAGCAAATGTAAATTTAAAATATAATTTTTAAAATTTTGCACTTAGCTTGTCTTCAAAGAGTACGATATTTTCAGACTATTAAACATTTAAAATAAAAATAAAAATATGCTAATAGAGATGTGCTACAAAAATCTCTTCCACTTGAAATTTCACGTCAATTTTATTTCTCCGTGTCACAGTCAATTAAACGGAAAATTTTTGAGGGAAACGAAATGCCATGAGAATTTTAGAATTTAGAGTTGTCGAGTAACTTTTATTGCTTGTTGCGCCAATAACTTTTAAATTTTTTAAGCTATACAATATCATTTATTTTATAAATAAATTAAAATTTATTTATTAAAAAATAAATAAAATAAAAACCTATTATTCTGCAATGATAAACTTAAAAAAGTGGCTAAACAAACCCTTAGGATACTTAATCTGAGCAGTGGACAACCCTAGCAGCCTAGTTCGAAAAGGTTGCTGAACATGCTAAAAAAATAAATCACTCGAAGTTCTGTGGCACTGAGAAATTTTCGAAGCGGAATTGCTTTTCACTTGTGATTTCTGCAGCACACCTGTTATATTTAATAACATAAAATCAGAGCTCGCAAATAACAGTTAACCGTTTTTCCCATTGCGATCTTCTCACGAAAATAACCGAAAAAAACATGCACGCTTGCTCTCTCTCTGAAAACAAAAATTCGATTCTCTCACTTTTTTTTCGGTCGAGTAGGCTGAGTTAAACTATTCTAATAACTCTCTTTGAATAACAATTTGTAGAGAGTGAACCGATTGAGCGCTCACATATTGACAGTCAGCAGAGGAGAGAAAAAATGAATTACTCAGCTCAAGCGGTCGTTTTGATTTCTTTTCTGAAAATTATTTTAATAATTTGTAAAAACATAATTTCTCAATACTTTAATTGTGTGCACATATTTTTATTTATTTATTCTGAATTTAACTTAACAACTAACAATGAATTCAAATGCTCTGCACTTATTGAACTACGTTGTTCATTCAAAATGAAATGAAGAGCTGAAAATGCCCTTTCTACGGACACTTGAGTGGCCGGTGTAGCCAGCACAACCTGTGCGAGTGCACTCGCTGTGGCGACTGCAGCTTTAGTTCATTAATGAACTCTAAAATATTTTTACTTAATGCTAAACGACCATACTTTTGGGTAAAGTTTTCTATGTCAGCATAAATTTTGACGCATACAAACGCAAATGAGATTTATTTTCTTCGCTTACGTCAAAACTGTCAGGGAATAACCAGTGCAAAAGGAGAACAAATAAAAAGATTGTTCACTGAGCGAAGACCGATTCGTTCAAAATACTACGTGAACGGTTCATCTCTGACTTTTTGCTCAAAAAGTCAGTAAATGAGAGTTATTTTTGAACAGTTTGAAAGGGTCAACTGTTATTTGCAAGCTCTGCATAAAATACATAAATATTCCGTTTTTTCAAACACAATTTTAAGCTATATTCCAAGTCTAAGCACTCATAAGGATTTAGAGGCATTATCACAAACCCAATAGTCTCTTTGGCCTTTAAATACTGGGCTAATAAAAAAGAACACGAAGAGCAAATGTCGAAATCGAACTGGGACCATTGAATGGCCAAAATCCCCGAGAGCGTCTCTTCAACATTCCCTCTCTTTCTCCCATACTCTCTCCATCTCCCTCTTCCTTTCCATTGGAAAAATAAACAAATTTAACGTTTTTATTGCCATAGCACGTTGTGGCCGGGTATCTACGTAAATTAAATTAGGTAGGAGCCGGAAAAATTGTGCCAGCTTCGACGCCGACAGAGGCAGCGACGCAGACGGCGGCAGCGACTGAGGCTGCAATGCGATTACTTTTTTTTCCAACGTAACGAAATTGATAGCGGATATAAATGTTTAATGTTTTGGCAATAAAATTGTGGCAAAAGGCTGGTAAACCAATGAAAAGTGAAGGAGATACAGCAAGGGCTGGTAAAAGGGGGGTGGCAGGAGGCAGGAGGTGGGGGTGGGAAAGTTGCCGTTAGGGGTAAGACCAGTTACTTTTGGCCGCACTGATAAACCATCTTTATGATAAATTCAGTTTGCGGTTAACGCACAATTTAATTTGTTTAAAATCAATAAAAATCATTTATGTCGCTCTCAACGTTTTCCGTTGTCCCTTGAAGTTGGCCAAGAAGCAGAAGAGGAAGAAAATTATATGGTGGAGGAGGAGGGCTAACTCAGTTAAAAGAGGTTAGCCGTATAGCCAATTCAATGAGCTGAAGAATAGAAAAAAGTGAAAAAAACAGTGAATTTTAAGTTATACTTTACTTCTCAACCAATAATCATTATTTTTGAGCAAAAAAATAAAGCTTATGGAATAATCATTATTTCATTTTGAGCAAAAAAATAAAACACAAGAAATAATGTTTATTCCATAAGTTCAAGAAATGCATAAATAAGCCATAGAGAAGAATATTGGCATTTTTCTCTGTGTCTGAAAGTGATTATAAGTAAATGATTTTTTGATTACAAAAAAACAAAACAAATAATTATTATTTGCAGACCCTGCTTTTTATATTTAATACTAAAGTAATAAAAATATTTAAAAATCCCAAATTTTATCCTAAATATGCTTAAATTTTTAACTTGAATTTTAACGTGATGTATTTTTATACCCGTTACTTATAAAAATAAGTAAAAGGGGATATTGTATTCGTTGCAATGTATGTAACAGGGAGAAGGAAGCATCTCCGACCCTATAAAGTATATATATTCTTGATCAGCATCAACAGCCGAGTCGATAAAGCCATGTCCGTCTGTCTGTCCGTCTGTCTGTCCGTCTGTCCGTCCGTGTGAGCGCCTAGATCTCAGAGACTATAAGAGCTAGAGTAACCAAATTTGGCACACAGACTTCTATAGACCCCACGCAGGTCAATTTTGTTTCAAATTTTTGCCACGCCTTTTTCCGCCTCTGTAAATCGCAAAAAACCACCACACGCAAAGTTTTCAAGATATTATAATTTTTTTACTAATTATCGTTAACTACTATTATTACCTATCATCCTACTAAATCGTAACAAGAGCGGACAAACAGAAAGGTGGTAATGGCTAATTAAAGTTTTTAAAAAATATAAGTGCCTAAAAGCATGCAATAAAAAATATTAAAAATTTCATTAAAATAAGTAACGGGTATCCTAGAGTCGGGCTCTCGACTATAGCCTTTCCCACTTGTTTATTATATGAAGTTTTACAAAAGATATTTTTCTGTCAACAATGTTTATTAAACGTGCACATCGATCGAAATATAGGCAAATGTTTGTTTAATATGCGCCCCGTTTGACAGTCGATAAGTTGACAAGTTGGCGATAAGATAATAAAGAGGGAAATTCGAACTGAAGATGGAGATGACGATGATGATAAAAATATAGATGACGATGAGTTATGAGTGATGAGAGCAGAATGTGAGCTTCTTTATTTTTAAAACTTGTCCGCTTTGGCATTGGCATTCGATTCGCTAATTGGAAATTGTTGAAAGACGCGTGATTTGTCCAGCTGGACAGACTGCAGTTCATGCGGCTGTTTATTGTGGGCGAGAAAATGATTTGTGTGCCAGAATTGAGTTTGGGCAGCAGGAAGATTGAGGCGACGAATCCCAAGCAGACGATTGCGAACATCGACGAGACTCGCAGTGCGAGGCTGTAACCAGAGTACTAAGATTATGGCCAAGAGGGTGAGAAATAAATTGGTTAAGCTGCTGGCCAAGAGTGCAGTCCAAATATTATCCAGATTCATCTCATACTTGCAGGCTTCCATAATGAACAATTGCAGAGAGAAGCCAACGGCCAGCGAGAGTTCGGCGTAGAGAAAGGGCGAGCACTCGAGAAGCCAGTGAATCAGCTGAGAGGAGAGAACTCCCGCACTGGCATAGATGAGACAGAGAAAGAGAAAGCAATGCTCGGGCTGTTCCTCATCATAGATACACAGTAGGGCAATTACCAGTGTTATTTGAATGACACCAAAGAGCAGATAGACCAATTTGGGTGTATAACGCAGTAGAATCAAGGCACTTAAAGCACAGCCCGAAGTATATAGAGCAAATGGAGTGTAGAGCTGAGCACGTTGCACAAATCCCAGAGTTGCACTCCACATGAGTTGCAGGTGCACCGGCGAGTGGAGAAGACAACAACGTTGCAGCAGCACCACCAAACCACCGAGTAGAAGAACCAACCACTGACGACTCTTCAGCAACTTGTAGTCCGTGCGATCCACAAACTGAACGAGAATCGCCTGACGTGGCAGGAAAACCAAACGCTCTTCGTTGAGTAGATTGAAAACCAGATCCCTGGACTCCTTATAGTTGTGTACGCCCAAATGTTGCAGCAACTCGTTGATGCAGACCAACAGCAGCAGCAATAAGTTCACTCCCAGTTCAATGAGTCCACAGCGCTGCGGCTCAAACTCATTGAAGAGCACAAAGCCACAGGTGAAGCCACAGGCATGACAGGCATTCCCCAGGGCGAGTCGAGCTGGTCGAAGGCCAGAGGCCTCACTGCGCAGACTCACGTAGCTGAAGCTCGACACGAAGACCACGCTCAAGCCAACAAAGCTAAAATAATAGCTAACAGCTAAAGACAGAGAAAAAGAAAGAAAGAGAGAAAAAATTGGACAACATAATCAATTTTCATTACAAAAATTATTGATAATACAATCAGGGTTTATGATTTTACTGAAAATAATGAAAAACTTCTAATGAAAGATTTAATTAACATTTTATTCTCATAAAAATAAATAATGACAATGAAACCAGCATTGATGAAATCACCATTTCATTAAAACTGAAAATATTACTGTTAGTGAAAAATTTCATTACTTTTTATATCATTATTAAAAATAATTAATGATAGATTTTATAATTTTTAAAATATTATAAAAAATAATTTTGATAATGAAATCAGCAATTACGAAGGTAATATTTCATTACAATTGAAAATATTACTGTTAATGAAAGATTTCATTATTTCTTATATTATTATTAAATATAATTAATGAAAGATTTCATTATTTTTGCACTATTATTAAAAATAATTGTGATAATGATAATTATGATGAAATCAGTATTAATGAAAGTAACATTTCATTAAAATTAAAAATACTACTGTAATGAAAATTTTAATTTTTTTAATAAGCAAATTAATGATGGTGAAATCCCATTTTAATCGCATCGAAAAAGTATTTACAACTACAAAATGAGAAGTAACGAAAAATTTATTTTTTTGCCCTTAAATAATTATAATGAAAACTTAATTCCATTAGCATTGTTAATTAGTTTTTTTATTTGTTTTACACTCATAAATGATTTAGTATAATTAATTGAATGTCAAAACTTTTCATGTTGGAATAATAATTATTTTTGCACAATTTCGTTATCATTATTTCTCTTAATAAATTGACAAACACATTACGAAAATAGTAGCGTAGAACCAAAACTGAACTTACCCAACTGTTTGGTGAGCATAAAGCAGCTGCCGAGCAGGGAGCACAACAATCCATAAAAGATGATATAGTAATGATCGTAGCTATATCGCTGCTTGCCACGCTTACGTAGAGTCCAGCCCAAGGCCAGGATCAAGGCCATCGATCCACCCACCAAGGCATACCAATGTGGCCAGAGATTGTCATAGACAAAGGCCGACTTGAGGTAATAGCCAAAGGAGAGACCGCTGCCCCATAAACAACAGAAGACTGTGAAGTTAAATATGGTAAATACAAAATAAATAAGAATCAAATTAATTGAATCAAAAGCAAAACAATTAAAATTGGAAAAAGACAAAAAGTACCAAATTGGCGAAATCTATGTCGGTAATAAAAAAAAGAAAGAAAAATAAATGCAATCATATTTTTGACTTATCAATTTGATATTGTTTATTCTTTTTTTTTATATAAAAATATTTTCCTTATTATATTTTTCTCAATGAGGTCTTTCTTGCTTTTTCCCCTACTTAAGCTAAATTTTGAAATTCTTGGCTAATCCTTTTGCTGATTTTCTGTTAAATCCTTGAGCTTACCTAGCAGATCCGGCAGTTGCCACATGATGCGTAATCCCTGCCAAATGGAATCAGCCATCGAATGATTCGTGTTGACATCTGTGCGTGCTGAGAGTTTGTTTAGAAATGAAACTATGCCAAGAACTAGCGAGAACTGAACTTGATATCTGTTATCAGTATCTTGTCGAACACAAGACAAGCTGATAAGATAAGCAAAGACATTGTAATTAAACTGGCCGTGCAGCTCAGAGCTCAGTTGCGACATTTAAACAACAATTGAGGGCAACAGTTTGGAAGCAACTTCCAAAACTGAAACTACAATTTATTTCTCTTTTCATATTTATTGAGTTTGTTCCCAGTCAGTTTCAATTTGATATTGATCAAATAAAGCAATTAGAATCAAAAATGTACAACAGTTTTCGACAAATATTCGATGTTTGCTTGTCGACAAACAATTTCCAGTTATCAATTTGGAAGGAAGCTAATAAATTGACTAAATACTCTGACAAGTCGAAAAGAGAGCAAATGAAACATCATAAATCACATTCGAAAACAAAAATTCGATTGCAGCAAATATTTATCTTTTATTTAAGTAGAGATGATGTTGAACTGGTCAATTGACAATTTTTGCTCTAAGTTGATCTCCATATTTATTTATATATTTCATGTCTATCGAAAATTATTCAAAAATAAATTATAAAAAGAAGTGAATTAAATGTGCAGGTGTTTTAGGAAATTATCAACAATTTAATGCAATAAGTTTTTAATGTTGCATTTCAATCAATTTCAAGTTATTACTTGGTTTAAATGGATTTCTATGATATTCCTCATTGAAGTTATTTACTGCTTTTCTGGCAGATTTAAGTGTATTTAAATATATACTTATACTCACACATACATATATGCCTCATTTGCTCGTCCTTTTCTTCCCAGCACCTTGAAGTGCTTGGTTGGATTTTATGTGGATTCTAAGCGCTCGCCTAAAAGCATGCAACACTTTTTTACTGCAGCCATGCAGGTGAGCGAAAGAGAAAGATGTTGAGAGTGGGTGGGACTGTGGGGGGGTAAAAGGGGAGTTGGAGGTCTGCTGTTGATGGGGTTGAAGGGGCCACAGCCCTTGAGGCGAAGCTCAGGCTAATTAGTTGAAGTTGTTGCCAGTGTTGCCAGTTAATTGACTTTTGACGACCCATTGCGGTTGTTCTTGTTCTTGTTGCAGTTACAGTTGTTGCTGTTGTTGTTGCTGTTGTTGTTGCTTGTGTTGCAGTTGCCATTGCTTTTTATGCTTACTTTGCATTTCGTATTTCGCATTTTGCTTTTGGTCTTTTGTTCACTTGGAGGGGGATTTAGAGGAATCTTTGAATGCAAGACGCTTATGGAATTCAATGAAGCGAACTCTAAGCTGCCCTCCCATCACTTAAAACAAGACGAACAGGACATTTGCTTGATCCCGTGTCCTTTCCTAGGATGTTGCCCAAGTCGACACAATTTTTTTTTTGCTTTTTTTTAGCTTTAATTACGCATTAAATAACTCAGCTGCTAAATGCAGTCTAGTGCATGAACATTATGCATCTTATGGCCCATAAAACTAAACACATTGTGTTGCCATAACAATAAATTCCAAGTTAAGGCAGCTGCAACGGCAAACAGCAAAGCAGTGTTGTCATCTTAGCCAATTTATTGCCAGGATACAGCATTATTCATAATGCAAATGTTTATTAGATGCAGTACAAAAATCTCTGGTAATTGCTTTTGAAATGAGAGATTTTAGAGATTTAATTATATTTGAATTTAATATATTTACTAAAAATTCTAAGGCATGGAGACAAATTTATGCATGTATAAAAATAAATATTAAATGGAAATATTCTTAAACATATTTTTATCAGCATACGATTTGATAATTTCATAGCTACTTTTAGTTTATCAAAATTAAAAAAAAAAAAGCATGGGAACCCATTCTTGTATATTTTGTATGCATTTAATATAAGTTTTTTTATTTGACACATCTTAACTTATTTATTCTCATTTAATATCAGCAACTCTCTTTTGAAATCAAACTTAATTTCCAATTAAATATTTATTTTTAAACTATTTAAAGCTAAAATAAATTTGGAAAATTGTAAATAAGTGCGGTAAAATTTCTTAAATATTAATTAAAGAGTTAAAAAAGTAATGTTGAAAATTCTGTCAAATGCTGGCAGCACTTGCAGCAGCAACAACGAGTGGTAACAACAACGGCAACGACAACGACAACGTTGTTGAGTGCATTTAATTTTGCTGAAGCGGCCACTTAGTCGTTTCCTCATTTCCTCAATGCAGCTGCTTGTTGTTGTTGTGCATAAATTAATTTAAAGCAACAGCAACAAATCGTGACCAGGCCAAGAGACAGAGAGAGAGAGGTAGCGACATGGCCAAGAGAGCACAGTGGCCAAAACCCACCGCGCAATTACTCAGTGCCTTGTGGCCTGGACGCCTAAATCATGTCACAGTCTCAGTTGCCTGACACGCCCCCTTTACATGCCCCCCCCGGCCCCGCCCTGACCTTCAGACATTTGCAAATGTGTAAACATTTTTCAGCAGCTCTCTCCTTCTCACTCTCTCTCTCTCTCTCACACACACACACTGTGTTGTCACAGATACTTTGCACTGATTTATGCAAATTGCTTGCATGGAAAATCATGAAAAATCATGGAAAATCATGAAAAATCGTTAATTGTGCCAAGTGCTGGACGCATGCACGCATGTATTGCCCATTTGCAACAATTACAAGCTCTCTCTTTCACCCTCACTCCCTCTCTTTCACTCTCTCACTCATTCTCTCTCGGTCTCGCCTGTCGCTCGGCAATTATGCAAATTCAAAAGAAAAGTTAATGCTACTTGCTGCATGTTTGCATTATTAAATTGATGCACTTTAATGCCAGTTTTCTTTTTTTTTTTTTGCTCTCCCTTTTTCCTTTTACTAAAAACAATTTTCTTTTATTTTACATTGCACTCGCTTTTTTTTAATTTAATGCAATGTTGCGGGGTCAAAGTGCATTTTAAATGCCCGCATCGTTGGCTGCTCTGTTTGTTAATCCTGTTCATGCACATCTAGGGAAATGGGAAATGGGAAAACTGCAAAACTGGGCAACTAGGGGACATTTTATATAGAATTTTATTGAAAAATGCGACAAAAGACTTTTCAATTTTAAAGCTGCATTTAAATCAAGTTGAGTAGCATAATTTAATCTTCTTTCTTTCGATTTTCTTTTCACTTCCTCTGTGTGGAAATTGACAATTATTGCTCAAGTAAGACACTTTTAAATAAACTTTTTCCATGAGATTTATCCCCAAAAATACATTTTTACTCATTACCAAAGATTGAATGTTTTTAAAATCCTTATTTTTAAAATAACTCAATTTAAATGGATAATTTCAAATAACTAAAATAGTTGCCTTAAAATTCAGATATTTTCTCTATTTTAAAAATATTTTGGATTCCTAAACACATAACTTATTTTCTATCAGTGTAGTGAGCTTTTTAAGCTCTTATATATGGCATAACTTTACCTTTGTCTATCTATTTTATCCTTTTTTTTTATCATCTATTCAAACAAAGTCAACGAGCAATTACTTACCAAATTCATGGCACACTTTTGTTTATGAAATTTATTAGGCTGCACTTTTTATTTGCCAAACAAAGATAGGTGTGTGTGTGTGTGTGTATGAGGGTGTGTGTGTGCGTACCCGCAGGTGTGTGTGTGTGTGTGCGACAGTTGAATAAATGGCGGCTGTAAAAGTGCGACTGCTAAAAAAACTACATAAAAAAAGAGGTTATGGACTTGTGTAAAAAAAACAACAACTTTTCAAGCTGAATACACACTCGGCCATCTCCATCTTCTTCTCTATTTCCCACCCTACAAATTTAAGCCCTAAACCAAAGCTGAGACCAAAACGCGTTGGCAGCTTTTATGTGGCGCTATAAATAAAGCAATAACATCATTTTGAAGTATCTCATTACGTGTTACGGCAGCTATGAGTATGGCAATTTTTTACGACGCACTGTCCCTCCCCCCTCCCCTTTCCCCTTCTCAATCACCCCTCTATCAATACCACTCCCCACGCTCCCCTCTCTCACCTCAAACATCGACACTTCGGCCTTAGTCGAGCACTGAAAAAGTTTCGAGTAGTTTGGCCTAAAAGTATGCCACAAAATTGTGTGTAGGTCCATGTGTGTGTGTGTGTGTGTGTGTGTGTGCGTGTGTGTGTGTGTGTGTGTGTTCTGCCAAGAGGCATTTTATGCAAAAGTTTTTGGTGTCTGCCTCAAACTCTGCTGCTTTGGCAATTAGTTTTTTGGCAATGGCCAAGAGAACGACGCACACACATTAAACAAGTAAGAAGAGAAGGTGCTCGACTTCGGATGCCCAGTGCCCAAGAAATATAAAAAAATGTAGGTCACTGCTGAAATACATTTTTCATTATTTTTTTTAATTTGGAATTTTTTTATGCTACAATAGAAAAAAAATTAAATTTAGTGAGGCCTAAAATTATAAAAAAAAGAAGAAATACGCATAACAATTGGCCATGTTATTTGATTTTCTTTCTAAGCCACTTTAAGTCTTTGAGATCTACATGAAGTGACGAAATAAACAATAGAAACTAGAGTCATTTGGACATTTATTTTATGATAAAAAAAGGTGCGCATTAGTATAGAAACCCGTTGTCGTTAAATTTTTAAAATATAGTTAAATGGTCATTAAATAAAAATTATGAAACTAAAAAAAATTATTTTGCCCAAAGCAATTTTTAAAATACAAAAGAATAAATTAAAATGATTGTTACAATTATTATTTTCATGTCACAAATTTGGAAGCCTCTTCAACCTTTGGTTACTGGGCCAACTAGTCCAATGCCGAATCGAGGAGGTGGCGTTGAAGGGGAGGTGGCGAGTGGAGGAGGGGTGTGGCCGGACTGTGGCTAACTGACTGAGCCCCAAAGCCATCAAAATGATGGCCAACTATCAAATGGCAAGGCACACATTTCACATTTGCACAGCTGCCGCAATTAGCACGTTTCGCACATTGATTTGACCGACAAAAAGAACTTGAGAACTTGGCCAAGTTGTTGGTTTAAGCCATTTGCTCTGCTTTCAAAGCCCCTGCGATGGGTTATTAAAATACTTTTTGGACGACAACTATCCAATTTTTGTGTTTAATTATTAATTATGTAAGAAGTCGAAATGGCACAAAATAAATGTGACTCATTTGGATGCCATTTCTTTGGTTACAAGTGTTTGGCCAAGTTAAGAGCTCTGGAGATTCATTTAATTGAAATGATAAGCTGAGATTCCTTAAGCAATAATTGAATTATTTAGCAGCAGCTAAACAGTTTTCTTGTTTATAAAATCGATGCACAATTACAACTTAACAACTTTAATTTAGTAAGAAAAATAAATTAAAAATTGTTTCAAAAAATAGAGATTCATCTAATTAAAATGCTAAGCTGAGATTCATATATCAATAATTGAATTATTGTGTAGTAGGTAAACATTTTTCTAGTTTATAAAATCGATAGTCAATTACAACTTAAATTAAATTTGATTAGAAAAAATACTTAAAAATTCAAATATTTTTTTTTGCCTTTTTTTCAAAAAATAGAGATTCATCTAATTGAAATGCCAAGCTGAGATTCGTATTACAATAATTTAATTATTGAGCAGCAGATAAACATTTTTCTTGTTTATAAAATCGATAAACAATTACAATTTAACAACTTAAATTTTATTAGAAAAATAAATTAAAAATTTACTTATTTCTGGGCCCAAATTCATATAAAACAAGACTTTCAGTTTGATGCTGAGACATTTAAAATTCTACTATTTATATTTTAAATTTTTGTTATACTCAAGTGCTGTGAATCTTTTTTGTTACTTTACGTATTCACTTAGTTCCCCGAGAACATTCCCATCTCCAGTTTATCTTCATACTGATTTATTCGGAGCATATTTATTTGACCCCTGCCTACAATTGGAGTCTCCTTCTCCTTGTCAGCTTTTAACATTTGCATAAATTGTCAATTTTATTCATTTTATCGCACAACACTAGAAAAGAAAGAGCAAAATTGAGCCTCATTTCAGCTTTGCTGGCGCCAACAATTTTTCAGTTGCAATTTAAATTTTTTACATCTTGATAAGAGCAATAGTGAAATGAGAAGTTGTGCCACTGTCGCCCAGAGAGAAAGCGTCAGTCAATCAAAACGGGCTGAAAAACTGAAACTGAAACTGAAAATGAAGCGAGGCGCATAAAAGTTGAATGCAGTGCGAAAAGCGAGTGCATAAATATTTTTAGCTCGCTTGTGAAGCCAATTTCAATTACAACTTTTTGGCCGCTGGCAATTATCGTGAGTGTTCGACAGGATACGAAGAAGCCAAGCAGCGACAGTGTCTAGACTCCAGGCGTTGACGGGGCAGGGCAGGGGGCATGCAACACCAGGCAGCAACAACATTGAAAGTGGCCCAGAGTCAACAACATACCAGTGTTGCATTTTAAGCTATTTTATAGCTAGACATAAGTCCTTCCTAAATGCATATAAAGAAATAATTTAACTACTTTTTCGGACTGAAAAATATCTTTATCAGACATAAAATTTAAAATTATTTCTTTAGATAATATAAGACGGATTTATGAAATTTTATATATTTTAAAATAATTTTATTAAGTATAAGAAGTAAAATTAATAATTTAGAAATAACTTAATTATACCCGCTACTTATAAAAATAAGTAAAAGGGAATATTGTATTCGTTGCAATGTATGTAACAGGGAGAAGGAAGCATCTCCGACCCTATAAAGTATATATATTCTTGATCAGCATCAACAGCCGATTCGATATAGCCATGTCCGTCTGTCCGTCTGTCTGTCTGTCCGTCTGTCCGTTCGTGTGAGCGCCTAGATCTCAGAGACTATAAGAGCTAGAGCAACCAAATTTGGCACACAGACTTCTATAGACCCCACGCAGGTCAAGTTTGTTTCAAATTTTTGCCACGCCTTTTTCCGCCTCTGTAAATAGAAAAAAACCACCACACGCACAGTTTTCAAGATATTATAATTTTTTTACTAATTATCGTTAACTACTATTATTACCTATCATCCTACTAAATCGTAACAAGAGCGGACAAACAGAAAGGTGGTAATGGCTAATTAAAGTTTTTAAAAAATATAAGTGCCTAAAAGCATGCAATAAAAAATATTAAAAAATTCATTTAAATAAGTAACGGGTATCCTAGAGTCGGGCGCTCGACTATAGCCTTTCCCACTTGTTTTAAGCTAAAAACTAAAAGGAGAACCAAAAGAAAAAATAACTTTAAAAGTTGTGTGCTTTGATTTTAAAACATATTTTCAAGAAAATTTATAATTTTTTTTTAGCTATTTATAGCTTTTTTTGTTAATAAAACACTATATATTTTTTTTAGATAATACAAAAGAAATTTAATACATTTAAAAATGTTTTTTGCTTCACAATTTAGAATGTCTAATTTTAAGTCAAAAACTAAAAGGATAACCCAAATTAAACATAACTTTAAAAGTTGTGTGCATTAATAACATATTTTTTAGGAAAATCAATATTTTTTCTTTAGCTTTTTTCTAGCTAAAAAATAAAGATAGCACTGTAGAAAAATGTTTTTCTTTAGATGATTTAAGAACAATTTAAAAAATAAAATAAGATAGAAAACCATATTTTATTTTTCCTTTTTTTTGGCTATTTCAAGCTATTTTTTGTTAATCGAAAATGAAAACAGCACTGGAACACACGTGCCTGACAGCGCCAGACACGAGTTCCGATTGGGTCGCTGACTGGCGGCCTGTCAACAACGTCCATCGTCGTCGGCGTCAGGAGTTGAGTTGAGTCCTTCTCTTTTATAAACTGTCGCTAAAGAAATTCACAAGTGACGACGCGACGCCTAAGCATTAAATTACAAAACTGAAAACAGTCTGTCAGCAGCACAGCAGGACATCGAAAGCAACAGAGAAAGAAACAGAGAGAGAGAGAGAGAGAGAAAGTGAAAAAATGTTACTCATACGCACTGTTAACAGGACAGCGAAGAGGACGTTTGACATGCGTGCAAATGTTTTGCCACTTAACTCATACTCACAACAACTTGAACCACTTGCGAGTCGAGTAAAAACTTTAAATTCTGCACTCAATACGTTCCGACAATCAAAAGTAAAACAACTTGCACCCAAAGACGAAGAAGAAGAAGAAGCAACAACTTTGAGTTCAAGAAATTTACCCACTGCATTTTGCAGTTGTTATTTGGGTAAATGCTTTTGGTTGCTGCTATCAAAACTTTTCGCATTCGACAAGTGACGACTGCGAAATTCCCTTTGCCAAATAAATCATTACACATCTTTTGAACAGAAATTGTTGGCTTTGAGAAAGAAATTAGTTTTAAAATCTTCTGTTTATTTAAATTTAATTGCAAATATTGCACTACAAATTTTAAAATGTATGAAAATTAATATGCAAATTTTAATTAAAATTGACTAAATTTCAAATTTTACTAGTATTAATTTTAAAACTTTTAATTTAAATATTTGCTATAAATTAAAATGTATTAAAGAAATGTAAATTCTGATGTTGACAGTGAATAATTAAATAATATTTTATTACAGGGTATTTGTGCGCTAAACAGTTGGCAATATTTTGAGTTATTTCGAGTTGCCCAAAATGGCACTTCGTGGTTGCATTTTACTCTTTAGCTATTTTATTTATATTAAAATTAGTTTTATTTGAGCTGCTGCTGCTGCTGGCAATTTCACAGCTCAATTCATGCCACCAAATGTTGGCTAAAATATTTGCCAAGCAAATTAAAATTTACATTGATATCAGAAAGTTGTTTGTTGTTGTTGAAGTTGCACTTGCAACAAATTACACGCCATTCGCCATTGGCAAACAAGCAGCCAAAAAGTGAATAAATATAAACAAAAGCGAATGATGCAAATGCAAATGCAAATGATGAGACAAACCGAAAGGGGGAATAGTGAGGGGCAATTTGTGGGTGCTGTTTTAGGCCAAGTACGTGCCAAACTTTTTGTGCTCACTTTTTTTTGTCTCGTTAACTTCCTTTCTGCGGCACGTTCGTGTGACAACTAAAGTACATACATACATACATACATATATTTTCGGTCTGTTCACCGCAAGCAAATTGCACCAAATGTTGGCTCAAATAAACTACAACAAATAGAACAAGAGGAAGCGCTTATCTGAAGATGAGCAACTAATGTGGACATGTCAAGCTGTCTACCAGCTCCTAGATATTTATCTTGATTGCCCTTTTTGTCGTTCAACTTTTGCGAGTACAACAGTGCGTATGATTTATTAGATAAAAAGTTTAATTGGATTTCATGCAAATTGCAATTTATGAATTTGTTTTTAATTAAAAGCCAGCGATTTATTTGACTTGCATATATTTCCATAAAATCTCTTGCTCTCTTCTCTTTTATAGATGGAATTTAATCGCAATTCTCACAAGTTTTCAACGTTTCTAGCCACAATTGAAAGAGCAGTCACAATGCCAAATTCTAATTACTGACTCCGTTGAACTATTGTGACAGTTTAGAGTTCAATTACTGGTCAAAATGCCAAAAGTTACACACACACACATACTGAGACACAGAACGTAAATTGGCAAATACAAATCCCCAAAAACTGTTTGCCTCAGACTGAAATCAAAAATAAACTTTGAATTACAAACTTTTTAACTACAATTTCCAATTACAAAGCAACCTATGAAGTTGCAGTTGCATTTTCTGGCCAATTCCAGGCTCAGACACAGACTTCTATACATTTTTAAGCCCTCCTTTTGTGTACACTGCAAAAAAATTAAAAGTGGTTTGTATAGTCAACAATTTGATTTATCTAAAAACATACTTAAATGTCATTGTTAAAATTAACATTAATATAAATCAATAATATACCTTAAAGGATCATTACCTTTATATTTATTTTGTTTGAATAAAACATTTATAGTCTTTATTTAATATCGCAAATAATTTAAATAATCTGAAAACATAATTAAATGTCAATGTTAAAATTAACATTAATATAAATCAATATTATACCTTAAAGGAACATTTCCTTTATATTTATTTTGTTTGAATAAAACATTTATAGTCTTTATTTAATATCACAAATAATTTAAATAATCTGAAATGTATTTATATATTTTTTACTTAATTTAACAAGAAAAACTGTAATTTTGTATCGAATATTGCTTGATAGTTAAATCAGAAGTGTTTTTGTGTTTATATTAAAACTTCCATGCATACTTCAAATCAAAAGAAAAAGTGTGAGATTTTAATTGTTTTTGTTTTTCACTGTGTATCGAATTTTCAGGCATTCGTTTGCACTTTTAACCTTGTTCCTGTTTTGTTTTTTCTGTCTCTCGTTTACCCAGTTTACAGAGCAAGTATCTCTCTCAATGGAAATTCGAAAAACTGGCAAAACACACTGGGAACTAAGTTGCCAGCAAGTGTTGCAACAACAGTTAACCAAAAACGCAAATTTATGACCAGACTAAGCACCCAGGCAGTAAATGCGAGTAGTTGTTGTAGTTGTTCAATAGGAAAAGCAACTTTGAGTCTGTTGCCAGATATTGGTAGATTTTGGTGCAATTGTCTTGGCATTACACAAGGAAAACCCAACTCGGGAAACTCTGGCAACTCGGAAAACTGCAGTACGCGTTGTTGAACAACTCGTAAATAACGATTGGCATGCGGCTCAAGTGGCCAAAAACGAAGTCCACAGATAACTTGGCCAAAGCATAAATCGAACTACTCGTATTTGAATTACTATATGCGGTGCGAGCTATGTGAGTTTCCCCAACTTGTCCACGCTGTAAACAGATTTATGCCTGACAAATGCCCAAATATATATGACCATATCTGTGCCATGACAATGCATAAATTAGCCGCATTAATTATTAAACCACAAAGCCAACGGCGCAACTAATAAACGAATAAACAAAACAAACAAAGCAAAAATAGAAAAAATAACTTGACTCGACTCGAATCATAAATTATGTGGATAATTAATTTATTGACATTGGGATTTCCGCATTTGCCACAATCTAAATAAAAATATTAAGTATACGTACATTGAGGGATAAAATACAGAAAATATATTCAGGCGACAACACTTGATGAAGAGCTGAAAATTTAAACAGTTTCGTTTTATTAAATTTAATTTAGCTTTAAGTTTTTTAATTAAATATTAAATAATTTTGATTATTATTATTGTTCGTATTTTAGAAATCAGTAGACAAAGAAATATAAAGTTACTATTGAGCGGCAACAAAAAATTGTAACTGGAATAAGCTAAAATTATTATAGCATACTTATATTCTCTATCATAAAATCACTAATGCAAACTTTTGTGCTAGAACAGTTTATCGATATCTGAAGCAAGGATTAAAATAATTGCTCTTTTTGCCCAAAATGTAGAAAATTCAAAGTATACAATCATTGAACACCTTTGAAAATTGCAAATAAGTTTATTATTTGATGTAGATAATTTAAAAAATGAATTTTTAAAATAAAACACAATTGATTGCAGTTAATAAGAAGTGAAGCATATATAATATTCTCAACACAAGTGATTAAATAGAATTTAATTTATTTATTTGATATTGACCAAAACTAGAATAAATTTTTGCACTGCAGATTATAAGTTTCATTATAATTCTATGAGTGTTTCTTATTCTCACAGCATTTGTATATTTGCAAGCCCAGCTAAAGGGCTTTCAAAACTCTAAACGTTTGTGCGGATTTCGAATGCAAATAAGAAATAAAAAACTATAAATTTACTTGGGTAATTGCAATACTTTCACACACTCTCGCACTGTAAAATACTCTTGTAATGCACACACGTTAATTAATTACATCAGTGCCCAAAGGAGAAAAAATAAAAGAAAAATGTACAACCAAGAAAACGAAACTTTTTGCATGCTAAAAAAATTTAAAAAATTATATTAAAATGTTCACTAGCAACCAAAAGAAACCAAAAACCGCAAAGCAAAGCATTTAAATGGCTCTAATCGACTTTGAGATACCAAACATAAATTACCAGATTAATTTAGTTAAAAAAAAAAAAAAATTACATTTTTATTATTTGCATAGGGAATTACAGAGACAGGAGTTATGTTAGATAATCATCATCATTTATCGTCCCATGTACAATCGCGAATTCGGTTGCAATCCCAATGTACGCAATCAGGACCACAGAGACGGATGCAGGGAGGGTACACCCAGGCGGGGCAGTTGTACTCGTACTGCGAATTAACGGCAAACACACCCAAAAGGGTAACGAAAATTAGTGGCATCCACATGGCAGCAACAACGACTTTATGGTATATCCAACTTGTGAATCAAGTCAACTATAGCCGAGCTATATATAGCAAACAGGAAACTTTTTGCATTCGATTCGATTACAAAAGCAAATGATCCGCTTTATCGAGACAGAATCAATTATTTGTGCTACCAACTGTACATAATTTTAATTTTAATGCTTTCTTTTTCTTCTCTTTATTGTTTCTTGCATAACCTTCAAGTTTATTACTCGATCATCTGATCGGGGAAAAATTCGAAATTGCAAAAAAATGTTTTTAATACTATTAGATAAAAAAATGTTATATTAATTAATATTTGATAATTAATATGGGAAATTTTATGCATAACGAACCCCAATAAGTAATTGAGCTAAAAATTTAAATTTTCTTTGTTAATTCTAATACTTACTTACTCTTGTAATTGCACACACTTAAATTAAGTGCACAAGTGCCAAAAGAAAAAAAATGAAAAATAAAATTTATAGAAAAGAAATTCAAGAACAAAACGATACTTTTTAGCTTTATTAATTTGCAAAAGTACAAAAATTACATCGTCTATCGTCCCATTTACAATCGCGAATCCGATCGCAATCCCAATTGAGGCAATCAGGACCGCAGATCCGAATGCATGGAGGGTACATCGCAGCGGGGCAGTTGTACTCGTACTGCGAATTAACGTCAAATACACCCAAAAGAATAACGAATATAAGTGGAATCCACATGGCAGCTGCAACGACTTTTTAGTATATCCAACATGTGAATCAAGTCAACTATAGTCGAGCTATATATAGCAAAAGGGATCATTTTGCATTCGATTCGACTACAAAAGCAAATGATACGCTCAATCGAGACAGAATCAATTATTTGTGCTAACAACTATGTATATCGCACATAGGATATGAAAGGTATGTGAGAATACACTTTGGTAAGCTTCAGGCGCACATTGCAAATTACACAAACAAATTTTGCACATTACGCTTTGGATCGTCATTCGGTGCAGGCAAAACAAAAACAATTGCTTTGCGTAGTTTTGTATGTGGTTGTCCGAATTTATTTTGTGGTTGTCTTATCATTTTGTGTACACTGAAAATGAAAAACTTCACTTCTGTGAAACGTGTGATAAAAGTGATAAAATAAATTTGATGTTAATTAATATTAGATAATTAATATTAACTCAAAATAGAAAATTGTGCAGTTGAACTTCCACAACTCGAACTTCTAAGCTTCAAATTCAGTGACAGTAAAATTAATAAAGTTAAGAAAAAGTGCTCTATAAGATGAATATCTCTATAACTCGAACCTTTTCTTTGAATAATGGTGATTCGAGTTATGGAAGTTCGACTCTATTTTAATATTTTTATTTTTTAATGCAGAATTCACAATTCACTTTTTTCAAACATCGATTTTCTAAATAAAATTTAAAATGAATCTACCCTTTTTTAGCCAAATAATTTTTTTTAATGCACTTTCTGCTAACGTGTGTTTTTTTGGGTTGGGTCATCAGTCCTGGATCCGGATGCCATTGTTGCTTTTAAAGCCGCCACATACTCGGGAAAATGTGGGGGCGAAAACAGGCAAAAAACACATAAAGAATAATAGCTGAGAGTTTTCTTCACTTTCCCCCAAGAGTCACACACGTTTTTGTAGTTGTTTTGTTTGGTTTGATGTGCGTATCAAGGCGGGTGGAGACTTCCGGTGTTTTTCTTTGTTGAATCTTCGGCAGAGGAATGAGAACTGAGAACTCAACCTGACTGAGCTGATGATGTACACAGAAAGCGACAGCTGTGAGACTGTGAGTGCACTACTCTATAGAATTGAATTGCTTATCTACCAAGTTTGAGAAAAATGAAAAATAAATGCTAGAAAATGGCGAGCATGCGATATATGAAGAGACCCCAAGTTAAATCCTTTAACCCTTTTTTTTGGCAGCCATTGTTGCTGTTATCAGCAGCGACATCATAAATATTTATCAAACGAAATGCTGTCAACGGGTTTCGCACTTAAGGTGTCCAAAGGTAAGAAAAAGAACGAAAAAGAGACAGAGAGAGAGAGAGGAGAGAGAGAGGAGACAATAAGCAATAAGTGTTAGCCGCACAGCAAAAGTAGGACAGGAACATTTTGAAAAGCAAACGATAATTACTAAAGAAAGAAACTGTGAAAGACCCTGTAATTATTTTAGAAAGATTAAAAAATATACATGTTTTTAATAAGAAGCGAAATTTTGCATTGTTAAATTAAATTATAGATGCAAATGGATTTCTCTCACATTTAAATCGATTTATTTTTTAAAAAAATATGAATTAAACAACTTTTAAAGTGACAGAAACTTGTATTAAATTAAATTATATATTTATTAAAACATTCATTATTTAAACATTCAGGTCGCAGTGCAGTTTTCCCCCATTTTAATAATAGAAAATTCCAAACATCCTTTTGCACTTTGTAAGTACAGGGTCTAAAAAAGAAAAGAATGGAAATTAATTTGCATATGTTAAGTGGCAGAAGCAATTAAAGCCTTGGCACACAACCAATGGGCCAGGAGACGAAGTCGCTGCCAGGACGCGGTTGATTGAGATGTGAAAAGGCGCACATAGAAGAAGAAGATGAAGAAGAGGGAAAGAGAGAAGCAGAAGAAGGCGCTTCAATTCAACTCAGACTAATGTGCGAGCGGGGAAAAGAGAAAGAGATAGGAAGGAAGGGCAGTAACCGTGGAAAATGTGAAATCATAATTGGCTTCCAAATGCTTGAACTCAATTATGTGCGCAAAATTTTGGGTTTGCTGTCGTTGACAGGCAAATTATGGATTCAAGGCCAGGCCAAGATTTCCAGCTCGTACACTCGTAAAATGATATGTATACATATTAGAGCGCATCGATTTGTGTGGACCCTAAAACATTCAAAAATGGTAACCCATTTTCATGAATCTATGGTCAATTCTGAAATGTTTTCGCCAGGAAACAATAGTTCTAAAATCAATTCCAGGTACACGCTGTTTGAGTTGAAAAATGTATTTCTTTTTGAAAATTTATATCTTTTTTGTTTATGATCCGATTCTGAAAAACTTGGTGTCAATACTCTTGGGCTTTTAAAACTCCACAGAACAGAATGTCCTTTAAACATAATTTTCATCCTTGGAACGACGATTTCACGATTCGTCTCTATCTTAAAAAATGAGTCAGAACTAACGCTTTTTTTTTAACCCAACAAATTGTTTTTCATTGAACCTGTACTTTTTATTAACAGAAACTGTAACACATATTTTTAATAAAATTGTATTAAAATTGTATTAACACCAAGTTATAAATGCTCGAAACACTTAATTTTTCAACTCAAAAGCGCGAACCAGGAATTCATTTTAGAACTATGGTTTCTTGGTGAAAAAGTCTTAGCATTGACCATAGATTACGAATATGTGTTACCATTTGTTTTTTGAGAAAAGAATCGATGCACTCTAATGTATATAGAGTGCTCCAAGTCATATGGTCATATATACATATACATACATATGTATATATCACTTAAATTGGGTCTAGTGAAATGGCACTTTCACTTCTGGGCTGTGTGCTCAACTCAAGACAATTTGCATAGCAATTTCCCCGAGAGATTATGTGGCATGAGGCATGTGGCATGAACTGGAAGTTGCAGTCGGTCGGACAGCAAAAGGACATTTCAGAGCCAGACATGATGATAAATTACTCAAACACGAATTAAATATAAATCATACCTAACGCGCCTGTAATGCCCAGTAAATTTACACAATGCATTCGCATTTGCTTGCAATTGCAAATTTTAAGGAAAAGGGGGCGTGGCCCGAGGCAGGATTCCACTCGACTCGACTCAACTAAACCCAGGCGACAGGTGGAAACGGAACCGACCAGCTGCAGAAACTGTCACTCCGAAGGTGCCGAAAGCATGACAGACTGGGGAAATACCCAGACAAACAGACAGACAGACAGACAGGCGGAAAGCGTAAGGAAAATGCGAAGATAACTGAACTTGGAGGCATTTAATACTCACACTTTCTCTTGTTGATTTGCTTTCCCTGCCTCATCGAAATCTAATAAAGTATAATATTTAAAAGCAATAAAAATCAATGTTTAGATTTTATATGCAATTTTTAATACTCTTTTTAGGATTTATCAAACGATTTTCTATTTATATACTCAGCAGTTTTTTAAAACAATGTAATATCGATAATGTATCGATTAGTTCCAGGAATTACTAAATTCTTCTCTTTTCTATTTATATATTCAGCAGTTTTTTAAAACAATGTTATATCGATAATTTATAGTTTAGTTTCAGGAATTACTAAATTCTTCTCTGTGCCAAATATGTTGTTATTCATTATTTTGAAATTGAAAATATTTAATTTAAATACAACAAATCAGAAATTAAATTTTCTACCAAATTGTTATCGATAACATATCAAGTCAGTTAGACTTTTATTTTTGTTCCACCTAAATATCTGTCACATTACACACTATCGGAAGTTGAACAAATCGCTTTACAATCGCCACAAGCTCCGTACCAATAACGGACCCAACTCAGTCCCTCAACAATTTTCGGGATGCGGCGAAGTTTGAGAACGTGTCGTGCAGTTGGCCAGAAAGAACTGAGTGGATTGAATGGACGACGAGCAATGGCCAGCAATGAGGTAAGTGAAGTGGAAAATTTCAATTCGATTCGAAAGTCACGTGCTAATCGCAGCATTCCCAAAACCTCTAGACAGTTTATGGACTTTGACATGGGGCATGAGAGTCCTCAACGTGTCCTACGGCATTTACGGCTGGATGGATAACATGGCCAACTGGGTGAGTTTTGTCGTCTCTTTGTAAAAACAAACATCCTTTTCGTATTTACCAAATAAGTAGGTGAGGCGAGTGACATTCATTGTTTGCATTTGCATTTTAAAGAGTTACAATTTTATACTCAGTTTCACAAATTTGATAAGATATTATTTTCATTTAAAAATAAAAATTATTACACGCCAAAAATGCCAAAGCTTTCTAAAAATGCCAACATCATTTGATATTTTTTGTTTGTCATTAATATATTTTTAAAAATTTAACAAAAATGTGATTTTACGCTTTTCAATTAGAAATAAAAGCTGAACTATTCATAAAAATTTTTTATTCAGATCATGGAATAATAATTATACATTAATTTTTTGATAAAAATCAAGAAAACAATTTTAATTTAATAACTTATTTATTTATTTTTAATTGTACTTAATTTCTCTCCGTTTATTCATTGAATATCTATTAATTTTGTTGATAGATCACCAACAAGTAAAAAAATGCATCTAAAATGCTCAACTCAATTCATAAATCACTCACTTTTCATGTGCAATTCAAACAGGTTTTCACTCACATTTAAAGTACTCTCACGATCGAATCTGGCTCAAGAGCGTAAATTGAGTGAAAAGCTTCCAGAGAAGCTTTTGCCTGGTATAGAAAGCACATTTCTCACACATTTTAGTTCAGTTGCCGGTGAGGCATATAAACTGAAAGACGTAAGCGGCAATATCGATTATTCATACTTTGAATTAGTTCAAAAAAATTGAAGTTATGTGATTAAATGACTAGCATTAATCGATTGTTACTTAGATTATCGTTTCAACTCAATCAAACTCATAGAAAATAACCTTTGGAAGTTGCAAAAAGAAGAATATCAACAGTGGCAACAATAACAAAGGGTCGTCCAAAGTTCAGAGAGGCGCAATGGGAACTTTATCATTGAGCGACGTGAGTAAGCATTTATGAAAGCTCCACTCAATGTGCTGCAGCTACAACAACATTTGTTTATACACTGTGCTACACGAAATTGAAAGCATTTTCAATATATTTTTATAATACCAACAATCTTAATACCCCCAATTTTATTATTGATTTCTTAAACATAAGTTGCAAAATAATATTTATAATAAAAAATCAATAACACAGACTTACAATATATACATATTGGGTAACACTCTAGGAGCGGCACTGTTCTCAAAAAACAAAAATATGAATTTTGGTGAACAAATTTTAAGGGGGTCTCTACTAGTTTTTTTTTAAATTTAATTTTGAATGCAAAATGAGTTTTTGCATGATTGCTTTGTGCATTTTGCATAATTTCAAAATTCAACTAAAAAGAACTAGGGCAGACCCCTTAAACAAGTTTTTCACCAAAATTCATCATAAATCGCACTCTTTCTGATTTTATTTATTTAATTTTTTTTGTGAGAGTAGTGAAAAAATTGTAAAAAAAACTAAATACTTATTTACTAATCAAATTTAAACATTCTAATATAAATTGAAAGCTAGTATTAAATTATGACTGGTAAATTAAGTATAACAAGAAAAAAATTCAATTATTTTCAATTTTCTATCATTATTAAATACTTACCTAAGTTTGTTTGTGAATTATGTAACAAATTCGTTTTATTTTGTATTTCTATAGCAACAAATTAACAAAATAAAAATTATTACCCGAAACTTTTATTTAATAAATTAATAATATTTATTTTCAATTAAACTTAAAAAATAATTTTCGTTTTATTTTGTATTTTTAAAGCAAAAAAATTACAAAATAAGAATTATTACCCGAAACTTTTATTTAATAAATTAATAATATTTATTTTCAATTTAAAAATATTTTTCTAAAATACTAATCAGTGATTCTTTTCTTAAATTTCATAATTTGAAAACGATTTTAGTACGAAGACGTTCGCATTTGGGCGCCCTGGGGTCACATTTCGGGTCGCTGGTATGGCAACCGCACGGAGCGACCCATTCTGGCCATACACGGCTGGCTCGACAATCTGGGCACCTTCGACACGCTGATTCCCCTGCTGCCGGATTACCTGGGAGTGCTGTGCATCGATCTGCCCGGACACGGGTGCTCCTCGCGACTGCCGCCAGGGATGCACTACAGCGTGGCCGACTATGTGCTAATCATACCCAGGGTCATGAAGGAGTACAAGTGGCAGAAGGTGTCCCTGATGGGTCACTCTTTGGGCGGTGTCCTGAGCTATATTTACACTGCGCTGGCGCCGCACACTGTGGACATGGTCATCAGCTTGGACATTGTGCTGCCTCCCTTGGAGTCGCAGATGTTATTTTCCTCGTGGTCGACACTCTTCGACAAGCATCTGGTGGAGGAGGAGCGCTCGGAGCAGGTGGAAATGCATGAACCGCCCTCCTACACCCTTTCACAACTGCGCAGTGTGCTCAGCAAGGGTACCTTCGAGTCGGTGCCACAGGAATCCGCCCATCATTTGCTCTATCGCAGTGTCTCCAAGTCTCTGTTGTATCCGGAGAGATACTATTTCTCCAAAGACGGTCGTGTCAAGTATTATATAATATTTCCCATGAATCCGGGACTGGCTGCCGAATTGGCGCGTCGTATTAAAAGGAAACCCTATTTAGTTATCAAAGGCTCCAACTCTTTCTACGTCAGCTCCACGTCCAAGGAGGTCATCTCCATTCTAAGAAGCCAGAATCCACATTTCGAGTTGCACGAAGTATCTGGTGCTCATCACGTGCATCTCACAAATCCCGAAGGCGTGGCCAAGCACATAGTTCCCTTCCTGAGACACCATCGTCCTCCTCCTGTGGCCAGTTGGTCCCTGGTCAGCGACGATGCCGCCCTCAGCAAGAAGGAGAGACGCCGGGCCCAGGAACATTTCTTCTCCAGGAACTTGAAGCGACTCAGCAAATTGTGAAGCGAAAAGAGCGAGGGGGAAAAGCTTAAAGCCTATTCATCACAAAAAGAACAATTTAATGTCCAGTATAAACCTATAATTACTTATTAAAATAAATATTGTAACATTTTAAAATGACAGATTTTAATTAGTTGATGCTTCCGTTATTGCTCGATAAGAAAAATATCCAAAAATAGATTAGGATAGCTATTTTGAATTGTACACTACCTCACAAAAAGCTTTTCCTGACCTACAATAGACGGCATATTTATTTCGACAACATTTAAAGATAAATTTACGCCAAATTTCAATTTACTTCACGTACAATTTGGCATCAATGGAAAGGTCATTTCAGTTCCGTTTATACAAAACTACAAAACAAATTTTTCACTTTTTGTTTGAAAAGGAGTAAAAATTGGTTAAAATAGTCATTTTTTGCAGTTTTCAATAAATTATAAAAAGTACTAGCTGAGAGATTTTTGAAAACAATTTTTGGCGGTCTCTATTAAAATTGTTTAAAGAATTGTTTTGCATCAAAACATTTTTTTTTAAATCGAGGAAAAAAGTTTCAAAATAGACCTTTACAAGAATTTCAATGGGTACTAAGCGGATTAAGTAAAGTTTTTTGTCATTAAAACGGAATTGAAATGACCTTTCCATTGATGCCAAAATGTATATGAAGAAGGTTCAAATTATGAATAGATTCAACTTAAAATGTTGTCAAAATAAATATGCCCTCAATCTAATCGTTTCGACGTTTCGTTTGAAAAATTAGCCTTAATGAAAGGAAATTCCAAAAATATGTTTTAAATATGTATAAGAAACTTATGTATAATAACAGATAAAAAAGAAAAAATTTTGTAATAAACTGTTTTGTTTAAAATAATTTGAATTGTTTCTAAATACGAGTAGTCAAAAATAATCCAAAAAAATCTAATATAATCAGAAATAATGAAAATATAATCCATCTACTTAAAAATATTATTTTTGATTATTTCTGATTATCTTTGAATAGTTGAAATAATTTTAGATTATTTAAAATTTTTGGACGATCGTATACTTTACATAATTACAAACTTTTTAACATTGAACTATATAGTCACCACGACTATTTGCAAAAATAATTTAATTGATTAATAATTCTAATCGAAATTTAACAGGTATGCAGTTATGAATGTATTATGCATTGTTGCTGATAAAAAATGTTAATTATAGCTTTGCATTTAAAATAACTTTGAACAATGACGTGAACAATTGCCGTGACCTACACCAATAAAATGAGTTAAATCCTCTAAGGAAATGAGAAACCATTTATAAAAGTCTGTTTTTTGACTAGAATAATAATAAAAGCCTTTCTAGCGGGTAAGTTTGTAAGTTAATCATAGTTAATCTCGTTGAAAACTAAATATGCAATTGATTAGACTGAGCTAATGTCAGATAACAAATTTAGTTCACTTCAAAAATTCGTTCGATTAGGCAAAAAGCGAAAGCTAATAACAAAGTGCTTACAATCAGATCAGTTAGTTGAAAAGCTTTTTAAATAGTTTTCCTGCTTATGGCTAGCTAAAATTTGGTTAGTTGTCGGCCAACTGCTAAACCAAACGGACATAATCATTTTTCCTAATCATATTGTATTTAAATTTAACAAGCGATAAGCACATAAATTCCGATTCTAATCGATTGTTACAACATAAAGTGAAACTAAAGTTCAGAGAATCATCATGGGAACTTTGTCATTGAGCGACGTAAGAATTATAATGAGTTTGTAATACAGTTTAAATGATTAACTCATCATTTTGACATTGAACAGTACGAGGATGTGAACATCTCTGTTCCATGGGGTCACATTTCTGGTCGTTGGTATGGAAATCGGAAGGATCGTCCGATTTTGGCCCTACATGGCTGGCAGGATAATCTGGGCAGCTTTGATAGATTGATTCCCCTGTTGCCGGATTACCTGGGAGTGCTATGCATTGATCTGCCCGGACATGGATGGTCCTCTGGATTGCCTCCGGGCATTCAGTATACCTTTGTTGAATGGGTCTATGTCATAGGCAGGATAATGAAGGAGTTCAAGTGGCAGCAGGTCTCCTTGATGGGCCACTCAATGGGCGGCGTCATGAGCTTTCTGCACACCTGCCTGGCACCGCATACAGTGGACCTTATCATCTCAATTGAGGCAGTACTTAATCCAGTGGGAACAAAGTTTGATTTGTCACTATATGGATTCAATATCGACAAGTTTGCGGAGGAGGAAGATCACATTTCTCGGGCCAGCATCTACGAACCCAAATCCTACACGCTGGACAATCTCTGCGATTATCTTAATGAGTATTCCTTCAAATCTGTGCCCACAAATCGCGCTCGGCATTTGCTCAATCGAGTCATGCACAGATCGCAGTTGTATCCGGACAAGTTCTACCTCTTGAGGGACAATCGCACCAAATATTCCAATGACTTAACGATGTCTTCGGAACTCGGCACTGAAATGTCCCGTCGCATTAGGAATAAACCCTATCTTATTATCAAAGGCGCCGATTCCGCCTATATAACCGATAGGGACAGCGATATTCTATCTATTTTAGGTGACCAGAATCCAGAGTTTGAATTTCACGAAGTGCCTGGTCTTCATCACGTACATTTGTCCAATGCCGAAGGCTGTGCCAAGCACATCATACCCTTTCTGAGACGCCATCGACCACCGCCCGAAAAAGAAGAAGAAACTTTAAAAACTAAACACAAATTGTAGGCCGAAAAATTAAAAATTAATAAAATAAATTTTTGTTTAAACATTTAAATGTGACATATTTTTACAACTAATTTAAAAAAATTAAAGACAAGTGGGAAAGGCTATAGTCGAGCGCCCGACTCTAGAATACCCGTTACTTATTTTAATGAATTTTTTAATATTTTTTATTGCATGCTTTTAGGCACTTATATTTTTTAAAAACTTTAATTAGCCATTACCATCTTTCTGTTTGTCCGCTCTTGTTACGATTTAGTAGGATGATAGGTAATAATAGTAGTTAACGATAATTAGTAAAAAAATTATAATATCTTGAAAACTGTGCATGTGGTGGTTTTTTGCGATTTACAGAGGCGGAAAAAGGCGTGGCAAAAATTTGAAACAAACTTGACCTGACAGACGGATTCGGCTGTTGATGCTGATCAAGAATATATATACTTTATAGGGTCGGAGATGCTTCCTTCTCCCTAATACATACATTGCAACGAATACAATATCCCCTTTTACTTATTTTTATAAGTAACGGGTATAATTAATGACAAATTGGATATATATATATCTTTTATAATTCAGTTAAGATGTGTATTAAAAATTTAAACCAAACTTTCTTTTGCATTAATAAATCTCATATTTACAATCTAAAATGTTTGAGTAAAATAATTTTAAAATAATTATAATTTATCTTATATAGATATTTACAACAAATTTTGGAAAATTCACACTGATTTTCTTAAAACAAAATGTGTTTTTAAACTTCGCTTTAAAAATCGTCAATTAAATATCATTAGAGTGATTATTTAGTGGATAAGCAGCAATAATTCCAAGTGCCTTATCATTAAATAGTTCTATGGAATACGATTATTCAATAGTAAAAGTTGTATTGCTATGGCTAAAATCAAAACTGAGTTGTGATAAGATTGAAAAGTGAGCTCCATTGTCGAACAGCTGTTGCGATTTGTTTACCTCACAAAAAGCATCTCACACCTGACCTATGTCTAAACTAAAGCTCATTTCAACGATCACAATAATCAGTTGGAATCGCATTCAAAATCAAAAAAGCTTTCAGAAAAGTCATCAATAGTTATAGTCAGTTGTATTTTTGTTTAGTTGCTGGCCAAGTGTTTGAAAAAATAGACATAAACTCTATTTATATTTTGGATAACTGAATTTATAATTAAATTTTTAGCGGCAATCAATTTATCAATTGGTTAAGATAAGGCGCAAAAACCCAAGGAAGTCCCACTAAATTTAAATAAATAATAAGATAATTCAAAGACAAACAGTCTAAAAGTGGAAGCAAAAGAGACAAGTTCAGAAAATCGTCATGGGAAATTTGTCGCTGAACGATGTAAGTAAGACACAATTGGAGTTTGAACCAATTAAAACCGGCAATAAAATTGCATTTGTTTATTTAACTTTTAACAAATCCACTAGTCTGATATACAAATTAGCGAAACGGACACGAAGAAAAACCTCAGAAAATATCGTTTCAAGTGTACAATATATACTGGGGTGCCATATAAATCGCTTTCGCTTGAATTTCACATAAATTTCATACAAATTTGAGTGAAATTCGAGCGAAAGCGATTTCCGTGGCACCCCCGATAATTTTATTTTATTTTTTACTGCCACAAATTTATATTGGTTTACAATATTTTACTGTATTTAAAAAACCTTATGTGACACATTAATGACTCTTTATTTATTTATTTAACAAATTAAACCAATTACAATACTAAACTTAATGATAGTTTAATGAGCAGTAGCTGCTGGGGCCTTCGACTCGATTAATGAATATATTCCCATTAGCTTTCAGACATTGATTTTATATAAGTTTTCTTGACAAATAAAAAGGTCAAAATAAAAAATAACAAGATTTTAAAAAAATCTTGAAATAATGATTAATTTCAAGTTTTATAGATTTGCTTACAAAATAAAGATTAATTTTAAGTTATACTTTATTATGGTAAATGCATAAATGAGCCATAAAGAAGAATATTGGTATTTTTCTCAGTGTCTGAAAGTTATTAGAAGTAACTGATTTTTTGATTACAACAAAAACAAATGATCATTATTTGCAAACCCTGATTAAAAATAAAACTTAAAAAAAAAAATTAAAAAAAAAAAACAAAGTTTAACAAACAATATTCTCAAAAAAGGACCAAAAAAGCATGATATTTGGATAGTCTTATATTTATTCATTAATTGAGTAAATTTTGCTGAAGCTTTTAAATATACATTTTAGATTTAGCGTGAAATAAGCCAAACTAGCAACACTGTCCATTTGTATCAGAAAAAGTGGGTTTCATAAAAGTTACAATCTGGTGTTGTTTGTTACACTCTACTACATGAAATTATATTTAAACAGTACGAAGATGTGCGCATCGAAACACCCTATGGATATCTGGCAGGACGTTGGTATGGAAATCGGAAGGATCGTCCGATTTTGGCCCTACATGGCTGGCAGGATAATCTGGGCAGCTTCGATAGATTGATTCCCCTGCTGCCGGATTACCTCGGGAGTGCTGTGCATTGATCTGCCTGGACATGGATGGTCCTCTCCATTGCCAGCTGGAATGCACTACAGTGCTGATGATTGGGTCCTTGTCATAGGCAGAGTAATGAAGGAATTCAACTGGAAGAAGGTGTCCTTGATGGGTCACTCTCTCGGCGGCATCCTGAGCTATCTTCACGTCTCTCTCGCTCCCCACACCGTGGACATGATGATCACACTGGACATTTGTATGCCACCTTTTGACGCTCCTGAGTGTGTAGCGAAAAGGGCTCAATTTATGGAAAGACATCTGGTGGAGGAGGATCGCAGCAGGCTGATGGAAGTTCAGGAGCCGCCCTCATATACCATGGCTCAATTGCGAAATGTCCTCAGCCGTGGAACCTTCAACTCGGTGCCCGTGGAGTTTGCTCAGCATTTGCTCGAGCGCAGTGTGAAAAAGTCACAGCTCTATCCGGATAAATTCTATTTCTTTCGCGATGGTCGCACCAAATATCACACGCTCCTTCCGTTTTGTGAAGAAAAGGGTCTCGAAATGGCGACAACGCATTAAGGATAAGCCCTATCTTATCATCAAGGGCTCGGACTCTCCCTTTATTGACTCAAGATCGGAGAAAGTCATGTCTGTCTTGGCCAAGAATAATCCACACTTTGAATTTCACGAAGTATCTGGTCTGCATCATGTGCATCTGACAAATGCCACAGAGTGTGCCAAGTATATAGTTCACTTTCTTAGACGCCATCGTCCTCCCCAGGGAAATGGAAAACTCTAGCAAATATTTGGCAAATCTGTGTTTAAAAAATTCAAATTCTTGACTGGTAACTGGAATTTGAAATAGTTTCGTTTCGAAAAATTATAATAAAGATTCAGGTCTACTTTTTATATAACTTGAGATAATGTTGTTGTTAATATCTTACAATAAACACAGAAATTAATGTCAACTCCAAAAGTATGTCCCATAAAATTAAGCTGGGCTATAAGAAGTGGACCCTTAAGCCTAAGTTCCAACTTATTCTCTCCCATCTCTTTCTCTCTCTATCTTTTTTTGTCTCTGTCTCAGCTGGTATACGTATAAGTGATGAATGTGTAAATGGGATTTGAATTTTTGAGGATGGCAAATAACGCAGAGCCCAAACGGTAAGAGCTAGAAGGCTGTAATTTTCACAGCAGTAAAAATACGGCCTTTTTGAAAATATCATGGCAAATGTGTCGAAGTTCGTAGCTCAAAGTTCATTATTTTGAAAGCTTAGATTTTCAAAATGACTCAAATTAGTGACATTCAATAAAAGCGCCTTTCTTTTTCTCACCTTCTCTCTCTGTCTGTCCTCTATCCCTGACTGAATTTAATTTCTAATATATTTATTTAATTTTTAAATCTCTCTCTCTTGCCTGCCTCTTAATTTCTCGGCTGCAATCCTCGCACACATGGCTAAGACATATGTATATTTCGATATGCCGTCTGATGTGTAATTTGAGCAGGTTTAAGCTGCTTAACTACACTCGAGCGCTTTAGAACAATTAGCTGTGTAATGCGATTGGCATTGGCATTGACTTTGACTTGGCCAAGTTGCTAAAGTTAAGTAACAATCAGGGCTTTCAAGGAAGGGAAGTAGCGTCTTTAGTGGTTGTCAGCTTGACAACTGGCTTATAACTTAAGCCATTGTTGCCTAGAGCTATGAAATTTGAAATATGGAAGTAAAGGCAACGGCAGCAGACTTACAATTAACGAACGATACACACAAATACACACACATACACGTCGTACATGTAAAGGCACTTAAATATTGCAAATTGTAATCAATTGTTGGCCTAAAAAGCATTTGGCAAATCATTTTCGTTGTTGGCGTGACAACCATTTTCACTTTTGGGCGGTGTCAGTGAAAATTAATTTTTGGCATCCGCACAAAATTTGCGTTGCCTACTTTTAGGTGCCGCCTAGTAACTGAAAAAGTTGAGGAAAACGGAGATGAAGAAAACGCAACGGAAGGGGAAATAACGTGGCGTATACTTTATTTAATTTAAGCAGTTTCCCGCTGTCTCAAATGCCCATTATATATACGTCAAGTAGGCTATGTAAGACCTGTAAGTGAAAAATAATTAAAACTGGTAAACAGAAATTAATTTATAAAATAAACATTTACATTCAATCAATAAAAATCAATTTTCAGGAATTTTAATTACAGGGTATCTGCTGACAGTGCCAAAATGGTTTGCCATCAATGCTGAACATATATACTGAATTATAACTTAAAAAGTTTTTAAAAAATAAGAATGATTAGTTGATGATTAACTTAAATATAATTACAGGATATCTGTTAGCTGTGCATTTAATATTTGGTGATGTCCTTGAAGCACAAGCTGTCAGCTGTCGCATTTCCATAAATGCTGAATATTAAATATGTGTATTTACTTTTGGTCGCATAATTTTCTTGTCATACATTTTGATTGCACATATTAATATTAATATTTATGCTTAAAGTTTTCGAATCAATTAACGAAACAAAGTTCTTGCATATTTTCATACGCTGATTAAACAACAACATTTAAACAATATCGATTTTGTAATTCAGCTGCTGCTCTTTTAGCTCTTAGCACACCAAAAACACAACACACACGTGGCATGCTAAGTGAAATTTGTAAGCAGAGACGCCACAAACGCCGCAGGAGGCGCCTCTTCTTTGTGGCATGATGATGGAAACTGAAACTGAAGCCATAAACTGAACTTGCAACGTATGCCTGGATTTTTAAATTAAAGCCAAGGCAATATTGTTCACTGTTCCAAATAAGAGTTATGAGTTATAATAAAATTCAACCCCAAGCAAAATATCTGAGTAATGGAAAACATTTCTTTTAAATTAAAGTTACTCTAAAATTTGTTTGATGAAAACTTAAAATAATAATTGCATATGAAAAAATTTACTTCTATATTATAATAAAAGAAAATTATTTTAAATAATTGTTAATATTTATGTGTACTTGTTAAAGGTTATGAATCCTCATAAAAGTTATGGTCCCTAATATTCAAAAATAATAGCAATTTTTTTTTTGTCAAAAAATAAATATTTAAATTTGATTTAATTTAACAGTATTAAAATTTTTTGTAGAATACTTTTAGGCGGACTGTACAAAATTAAGTTTGTATAGAAAAAGAAAGTGTAAATTTAAAAAACATTTGCAGGAAATTAATCAACTGAATTGCCTTCTCCTTTTACTCTGGCGATTTGGTAAGTGAATTCGATTCTGGGAACAGCAAAATAAAAACCCCTTAGGCCAAATGAATTATGCATGTTGAAGCCATCACATCATTCTCAGCTGGCCGCTTAATAAACTAAACTAAAAACTGTTTAAAATTCTTGGCTGTGTTCAACTCTCCACTCTGAAATAATAAATCTGAAAACTGCACTCAATTGCCACAGCGCATGCAACATCAGGCGTCGCTGTCGACGCCGGCGCTGACGCCGACAGAGACGTCAACGTTGACTGCTAATAGAAACGTGCGCGCAATTTTCGCAATTTTCTAATAGCCGCTAACGCATCAGGAAAGCAAAAGAGCGAGAGAGAGAGAGAGGGCAAGTGGAAAAGAGAAAGAGAGAGGTAGTAACATTGGGTTTGTTATTAAAAAGTAAAACAAGCCAAAACACATTTCACGTACGCACAAGAGAGAGCGAGAGAGAGAGGGAGAGAGTGAAGTTTAAGTTTTGTTTTCAGTTTGGCCGGAAGTGCTTTCGACGCCATTTTGTGGTCGGCTTTTTATGGCCAAACGGGCAGTGCTGCAATTGAGAGTGCAGTCAGAGTTGGAGTCCGAGGTACAAAACACACGAGATCCTCGAATGCCCTTTATCAGCTGCTACGTGCTCATTGAGGTCATCACGCACTTTAACTTCCAGTCAAAGTCCCAGAAACAAAAAATGAATAAAGCGAGGCCAAAAAACAAAAATAAGAAGACTTTAGTCGAGAGCTGCAAACTTCGAGATACCCTGTGCTAATAATTAAAAACTTGTTTCTTGAATATTTGTTTTTCTTTTTGAATATCTTTTAAATTGAATATTCAAGCAGTCTTCATAAAATACGTAAAAATTATAAAAAAAAAAACGGAAAAATATCTTAATGTTAAGTTTTGTTCTTTTTTTTTATTTTTTTATAATTCAAACTAAAGGCTGTTCATTGAAAAAAAATTTAAAATTAGAATTTAATTAGATTTCTAGTATTTTCTTAAATACAATTTTAACTAAACTTCATTGAAACAATAATAAAAATATGGTAAAATATCTTTATCTTAAGCCTGATTTCAAAATTTTATTTTGTTTTTATTTCATCTTAAAGTTGTTTAAGATGACAGAAAAATTAAATGATCAATCAATATTCTATTTTTTTTGCCGCCTTGTTTAGACAATCTAAATAGACCCTTTTATATTTTAAATGCAGGGTCTTAAAAACGCGCCTATTCCAGAAGATTGCCAATAAATTGTTGCTAAGCAGCGAGATGGAAACACAGGAGGAATGTGGCAGAAATGGGGAGAAATAGTCCATGCTGACACAGCAGCACAGCAGGAGAGAGAGGGAGAGAGAAAGAGGAGAGAGAGAGAGAGAGAGAATACAGAGGAGACACCACAGGACAACCATTTGCATTTTCTCGCCATCCTTCCGACCCACATTCCGAGTGTCCATTAAATCTGCTACAATTTACTTGTGATTGACATGTTTATAAGGGTCGCACACACACAGCAGGGGCTAAGGAATCTTTCTCAGGTTTCTCTTTGTCCTTTTCGGGGTATTCCCCCTTTTGCTTTTGACCATAACAAGTGAAGGCCAAAACTGGTTTTCCTTCCCTTTCTTTTTTTCTAGTTTCGGTTTCAATAAATCTTTGATATTCGCACTGTCCAAGCATACTAAATATCCTTTTGCACTTCAAGTGCTTTATTGTGGCAACAGAAGTAGAAGTAGAAGGAAATGAAGAAGCAAAGCAAAAGCAGAAACAAAACACACAACTCAAATTCCTGGAATCCCATACGCACACACAATTAAAAGTTCCCACGTTGCGACAGGCCCATGAATAAAACAACGTGATAAACAAAACTTAACAACTTGATAACTACACTTGTATACTCTTTAGGTATTTAAGATGGTAAACAAAATTTAGCTTTTAATCTTAAGAAATATATTTTTACAAAAGTATGGTATGAAATAGTTATATTCAAATATTAATCACATAAATCTGAACTGTTTGATTTCAAACATAATGAAAATCAATTAAGATACTAGAAATTTTCCACTTCTAAATATTTTTTGATTTTCAGAAAAAAACCCTAACAAAAAATATATAATTAAATTTGTATTATTAAATAATTAAGTTTTAGTACTAAATTTAATTAAGATTTGTTATTTACTTTTTTTTTTTAATCAACAAATAATTGAAAATGTAAAATTTAAATTTTGTTTTTTATTTCGCAAACATTTTTTACAATAGAAACTAAAAAGATCTTTTATTTAAAGCCTTTAAAAAGTTGGTAGTCACGTAGTCAATAAATAACTAATATATATATTTAAAAAATATATTTTTTATTTTCGATAAGTGGTTTGTTTTTCATCTTTAATATATACTTTGTATAAATTTAAAATTACGAAATTTCGAATTTAAATTCAACTGTAATTTTCTAAGTTTAAGTTTTTGCGTCAAGAACAAGAAAATAAGTGTTAATTTGGTTTCCAGCCTGCCTTAACTAAAAAGAAGTATATAACGTGATTACAAAGTTAATGTAGCCTTTATTTGTTAGGGTAATCAGAGAACACAGACTCCGATATCAGCAGTTGCAGACAAAACGCATGTTTTGTTTTAATTTAGCTGGTGGAAAAGAAAAGAAATCTCCGATTTGGCATCACGCATGTGAACAGGTTTTATATGCACTTTTAACTTGATGCAAAACAAAAACAACTGAGAAAATATTTAAAAAAAGGGGCAAAACCTGACGGAGAAATAACAATAACAAATGCAACAGCTATAAAGTCGGCATGAATAAAAAAACAGCTGACACGCGACACATTTGGAAGAAGTTGGAAGAAGAACGCAACTCGAACCAGGTTGCAAAGCGGGCAGCGCAGGCGCCAAGCAACCTACAAGATACAATACAACCTACAAGATACAACCTGCCAGTTACAAAACGAACTTCAGTCGAGCGCGCGAACTGTCGGCAAACGCACGAGCAACGAGTTAACGGGTTCGTTTTTGACCAACAAAAAAAGCCAAAAATAAAAAAATAATGAGAAACAAACAAACGACTCAAGTGCAATTTTGAAAGTCGTTCTGTGTGTGCCACAAAATAAAAGAAAAAAGAGCTAAACATTAAACGCGATTTAATGTCAAATTACAAGTTTGAGAAGCGCATAAAAAAGTCGAAAAATAATTAATTAAACGCAAGCACCAAATGAAGAGAGAGAAGTTGCAGAAGAACATTTGTCAGCTGTTAAAACAAATTCTTTGCCTCGAAATGCTAATGGGTTTACAGTTGTTGTTGTTGCTGTTGTTGCTGTTGAACTTTTCAATTAATTTTACAACGTCTCGCATTTTCGCTTGCCCCGCATAGATCTTATCGTTATATCATAAAACCACACACAAAACTCAACTCTTTTTTTTGTTCAAGAAAGTTTACTAAACGGGTAAAAAAGAACGGTTTTTGTGTTTGTTTTTATATCATTTGTTATTGCTGCTGTTTTTTTTTAGCCCAGTACCCAAATTGGTGAAGAGATTATTAAGTTTTTGATAATAAACATCTAGATCTCTGAGATTTTAAGAGTTAACGATTAACGAGAGCAATTTTAAAGCTATTATCTTTAAATTTGGCATAGGCAATATTTGTTAATTTACAGAGATTTAATAAAACTTTTATTTAAAAAATAGAGCAGCTATTATGATATAGTTGTAAGGTAATAAATTTAAATAGTAAATTCTTTTGAATCAATCAATTTTCAATTTATTTGTATTCTTTTATTTTTCAGTACTTTTGAACTTTTTGTAATATTCTTATTTAATTTATGGCAAATGAATTTAGAATGCTTGGGTACTGGGTGTTCAACAGTCGATCATCTTTTCTTTTCTTTGCCTATTTTAGTAGCATTTTTCAAATGCCGCAAGGCCTAAAAATCAAATGAAAGGTGTGCCCATAACAAAAGCGGGGCATTTAAGCCCCCATGGCTATCTGCCTTCCCTTTTTCCCCCTGTCTCTCTCTCTTTCACTCTTCCTTTTCCCCCTCTCCTTCTGTCTGCCTCGAAATTAATATTTTTATTTTTTTTGTTCATTCATTTGATTTCTTGCATAAAATTGTTGTCCACGTTTGCGACTTTTTTTTTTTTTGCTGCTTAGCGAATTATTCAATTTGAATCTGACATTTGAAACTTGAAATGCATGTTGAAGTTGTTGTTGTTTCGAAGTTGCTGCTGTAATTGTTGTTCAATGCGGAAGACAGAGACGGGAGCAACGGGCCATAACCGTTGTCTTGACAATTATCAGTTGGGGCAACTTGGAAATTGGCAACTGGCAACTGGCAACAGGTTGCCGCCAAGTGCTTCACATTTTTACTTGTTGTTGTTGTTGTTGCTGTTGAATTCTTGTCCATAAAACGGAGCAAGTTTTACAGTCATTTACGCATAACTGTAAGATAGAAACAGACTCAAACAGGATTTCCACATACATATCTTTGTGTGTGTGTGTGTGTGTGTGTGTGTGTGTGTGTGTGTGTGCCTCTGGCACGCCCCTTATCAGTAGTTAGTTGGCAACAAATTAAGCCAAAAGCCTGCAGCTGTTTGGCATAGAAAAAGTTTAGTGGTCTCTTCCCCCTCCTGCTGACTTCAATTTGTGTCAAGCAATTTTCGAAAAAAAATGCACAAAAAAAACGAGTAGAAAAGACTAAAGTCGAGTAAACTCGTTGTAAAACACCCTGCACTTATTTTGAAAACAAAAGTATACAAAAAATAAATCAAAAAGTTTAAAGCTCAAAATATTTCAATAGTATAAAAAATAAAAAAAATATAATTGTAACTCATAGTTAAAAAAAATATTAAAATAATTTAAATAGAAACTAAAATTAAATTTGTATTGAAATTTATTGTATTCACATAAAAAACTAAGAGTTTCTTTTTAACTTTATATGTCACTGCTATTTTATTTTTGTCAAAAATATTAGACTCCCTTTTCATACTACAGGGTCTAAAGACCATGCGAAAAAATTGGAATTTTTCCATTTACCATTTTCCATTAGCAACAACAAACAGTGCTGGAGCTTAGGCTCTTAAACTAACATGAAAATAGTGAAAATCATGTGAGTCCCAGCTCAACTTGAGTCTTCAGACTTGTCAAACGTGTTCCAAGACGGCATTGGAAAACGTACATTGTGTGGCAGCAACAACAGCAACAGCAACAGTTGCAGTTGCAGTTGCCCCAACAGCAGCAACAGTTGCAGCAGCAACTGTGACTCGGTATTAATTTTCAAAGCAACAAATAACAACTGAAAAAAATCAACAAAAGGCCATTTTTTATGAAAAACAAATAGTCAGCAGTTTTTTAGTCTTTTTTTTTATAAGTTCTAACTTGGCTAACATTGTTGCTTCTCTGCCACGTTAATAGAAATGACGCTTTCAACAACTTTGAGGCACTCTTATAAATAAGAATTCATGGAGGAAGATGTGTTGAATGCGCTGCAAATGCGCTGTGCGTATCTGTCGGGTGGCTACGATCGAGAGAAACGAATCATATTCATTGTGAATGCATTCAATGATCAACAATTGTGGAATCGCCGTTGTCTGCACCTAACACTCGAGTATCTAAAGCGTTCACTCAGGTGAGTCCAAAAAGAAGCTGAAGAATCTTAAAATCCAAAAAAAAAAAAACTTACCGCTAATCAAAACTAATTAACATAAGACGACAAAAGTCTCTTATGCAAATGATAATATAGGCTTTAGTTTTTCAAGTCTATTCATTAGTTCTATAGGCCGCAGATAAGGCAATATCACTCTCTGTCATTTGCATATGAATTCCACTTTATGATCTTCTTAAGTTCTTTTTTTTGTTGACTGCTTGTGATCGAAGTTTAAAAACAACGCCGAAATATTGATCACCTGCAAAACTTTCTTACAAGCAAATTTGTTAAGCACTCAAACATAAAACAAGCAACGAAATAAATTATGGCTAAATGGGTGTATGTAATCAATCAAGCGAGCAATCGGCCCAGTCTCAAATCTCAGGTAGAGTCTCAGTTTTAATCGGCAATCAACAAACTAAACGAGCTTTGTGCCAGGGATCGTATCATAAAATAAATAAATATCAAAATTTTTAAAAAAAAAAAAAAATTTTAAAATGTAAATTAATTGATATTTTTATTTAAAATCAATGAACTCCACAAACTTCACCAATTTAATGAAATAAATTAAAAATTGTATAATTTTAAAATAAGTTTACAATAAATTTAATTTTTTTATAAATTAATAAATAACCAGAAATTGTTTTAAAATTGTCCATTGTATTAATTAATATATAATGAGACTTTCCCATCTTTTAATCATATGTCTTGTCTCCTTCTCTCTCTTTTAGTGCTGCCATATTGCAAAATGGAGTAAGTGTCATTGTCAACGCTGAGGAGAGCAGCTCTCGTATTTCCAGGCAGCACGTGCGGCAGATCTATGCTCTCTTTGGTGGCGACATTAGCGTCGATTTGTATCTAGTCAGAGCAGAGGGTTTCTGGGAGAAGCACGTGGAGCCATGCGCCAAGTCACAGATCAAAGGCGAGGTAAGACATGCCACATGCAACATGCAATAATCCGCATGCCACACACCACATGCAAATAAAGCAGCCACTAATTCCTCGTCTCTACTCCGCAGCCCTTGGTGCTCTCAAAGGCGCGTCTAGCCAAATTTATCGAGCCACAGAATCTGCCCGAGGAGTTGGGCGGCACATTGCAATTCAATTATGATCTGTGGCTGCAACAGCGCAAGGTAAGTGCCACACAACTTCACAGATAAATTCTCAGTAAACAGAAGTAGTTAACATATTGTAAGGGATAAAAAACAGAAGCAGCTTTGATAGTAGATATTCAAAAATTATGAACCTAAATTAAATAAAAGTTTAAATTGAATAAAACAAGTATTCAAATTATTTAATTATTGAATAAAATATGTCAAGTTATTTATTAAGAGATTTGATTTAATAATTTTTAAATTTATTATATAAAAAACAAAGTAAAAGCAGAGTTGATAAAATGCAAAGTTTATTCAAGTATATTAAATAAATATTTGAAATTGAAATTTATATAAAACTTAATACTATAAATATTGCAATTATTTATTTATTGAATAAAATGTGCTAAAATATATATTTTTCAGATATTATTATTAAGATTATTGAAAATTTTGCTAAAAGTAAATTAAATTTACATTTTAGTTCAAATTTATATTAATTTAAATAATATAATTATTCAATTTATTTATGACAACATATTATTTGATACATTCCTAAAATTTTAAATTCAACTTTATAAAATTAGGTATTTAAATTAAAGTTGAAAAGAATATGCCCAATTATTTATTAAGAGACTTGTTAAATTTAAGGTTTATTAAAAATGATTTATGCTGATACTCTTTCTTTTAACAGGCCATAGACGAGTTCAGCAGGACGCATACTCTGACGTTGGGCGCCATGGAGCAGCTGTTGACTCTGCTCGCTGGCCACAAGTCGCTGCGTCCGGCGGAAGCGGATGTCGAGCTGAAGAAGTGCGCCCAGTTGCACACGCACGTGCAGCGCAGCATTGAGGCAGCTATTGAAATGGGTAAGCGACAGGGCAAGTTCGTTGCCTAAGTCTTTCGTTTTGCGTGCCACTCGCCGGACCAATTTACATATTATTATTCTCAATGCCTACGAAACGAGTTGCCAGACAACAACAAAATGTGACAAGTAATTTATAGCAACAACAACAACAACGACAGAGACAATGACAACAACAACAACAATAAGTCGTGTGCGTGTTTCAATTAGAAATGAAAATGTTTGCTAAACTTGTTTTATTTTATTTTTTTTTGTGTCTCGTTTTGAGTTGAGTGGGTTGACTTTTTTTAAACTGCGCAACATTGAATTTGTTTCATGTGCCAAATGATCTTGAAAACTGTGGGAGTCAGGGATAAATTCTTTTGAAACTTTACTCAAATACATATACTAAATAATTTATAAATGATTTATAACACAACAGAAATCGATATGGAAGTACAAGGCATAAAATGTGAATATAATATTGGGATCCAAACTGTGATTTGACAATAGCTAAAATTTTTAATTGAGAGATTCTTCCTATTTAAAATAATGTTTATTAAAAAAAATATTCTAATATTTTCTGAATCTATTTAAATATCAAACAATGTTTTCAAATAAATATTTAAATATACATAAAATCTGAAATGAGGTTTGTTGTGCAGTGCCTCATAATTATAAGTATCTTTAGATTGTTGAGAAAATGCCACAAAAACCGCAAGATATACTTCTTTTTGTTGTTCGTGGCGCGTGTGGGTGAATTTGGTTACATTGTCACATCGTGACCCTTTACATAGTCAGTTTCTATATTTGTGTGCCACCTTTGTGACGCTCAACGAAATTAAATTTAAAAGCCGCGTCGAGATGAGCTACGATTTTCACTTTTACATAAGCTTTATAGGCAAATAGAAACGCTGGAAATTGAGGTAAATGTGTTAAGCAAGCAAACACTCGACTTTTAGAGATTTTCATAGAAACTTATACAGGTAGAGATCGGGAACGTTGTTGACAGAATTTCAAGACAACAAATAACTACTTTGATTTATACAAAACATAACAAATTAATTTAAAAAATACTTAAAATTTGATTCTAATAATAAAGTGAATTTCGTTAAAACTAAAAAATGTAAATCTCTCCGCAAGGTGGGAATTTTATATGCAACAAATGTAAATTTTTATAATAATGAAAAAGCTGTGTAAAGACGATGAAAAATGTGAATAATAATAAAACTGAAGCTGGTGAAAGAAAGAGTGCGTAATAAAGAGATTTTCATGGAAACTAATGCGGTTAAACCTTAAACTTTTCCTCAGGTAATGCGATCTTGGCCCGCTTCAACGAGGTTTACGAGACACAGACACCGAAGACACCGACGACAACGCCACATGCCACACCTGCTGCCACAACAACAACAACAATGACAACAACAACTACCACAACAATGGGTTTGAACCCTCTAAGACCCCTGCTGCCCCCTGATCTAAGTTGTGAGAGGGCCCGCATCGAGTTGCGTCTGAATGAAATTGAAAAGAAGCAGACGGCGATTCGAACCGCGTGGTTGGAGTTGCTGCGATCGCTGCGTGAGGCACGTGAGCTGAACACCCTAAAAGAGGGCGTGGCCTTTGTCACCAATTGGATACTCAACCAGGCCGAGCAGCTTTTAAGTCGACAACATTGCAGCATTGGCGGCGATGTTTGTGCCTCGTTAACACTGCGATCGGCACACGATCAATTGGAATTGGAGTGTCGAGAAACTTACGGTTGCTATGCCGAGTTGCTCTACAAGATCGAACAGTTCGCCCGGGAGAGATCACAACTCAAATGCCAGGATCTGTTCTCTCAGCGCGATTTTATGCAGTTCGTTTGTCGCTCCTTTGCCGAACGCCTTGAAAGAAGACGAAAAGTTCTGATGACTTCGTTGCGTTTTCATCGCTTGTTGCAACAGTTTGAGGAGCAACTTTCGATTGCCAATCTGGCTGCAGATGCGGAGCCCAGTGAATTAAATGCCCCACAGGCCAAAGAGATGCTAATGCAACTGAAGACGAGTCAAATGTTGTTGGGTAAGCGAAAAAAAAAGCAGACAGATCGATGAGATCGCTAGATCTTCCCATGTCAGTTCAAACTGCAGTCGTAACTATTTTAATGGGCCAAGTTATCAAGTGAAAGTCGCTGCATCCAGTTTAGGATGATTTAAACGATCTTCTCAAATGCCCTTTAACTAATATTTAAGTAGGCAGTTTAAGTATAGTTTTAGTCTAAAACTTTTAGACTTGCCTTCAAGTCAGAGTATTTTCATTTGGTTGACACTTGACAGTCTTTTTCCAGTTACACTATTACTTTACTCTCTTTTGATCATTTATAGTTCACCGACTGCTCTTAAATTTAATGCTCAGTCATGGATCAAGTTAAGAACTGAAATTTTGCTAATTTCATCAATTCATTTAGGTCTCCATTTGAATATTTTAATGCGAAATCAGAACCACATTGATGACTCTAATCTTATTTTATGATTACTTTACCTTTATCAGAATTTCCACATTGACAAAAGTAACTTAACATACATAGATAACAGTCTAGGTAGACTCCAACATAGATAAGAAACTCGATAACAGTTCGAAAAGAGATCGACTATATTTTAAAATACAAATAAATAATATACATTTTCTCAAGAGGTAAATTCGAAGATTTCAATTTAAAGCAAACAATATTAAATTAAAAAAAAATTTGAAATGTTTTATAGTTTTGAAGAAGTAAGGAAAAAGATCTTTAAAGTAAATCTGAATGCATCATTTAAGTCAGAATGTTTTTATCCTAGTTAATTTATCAGTAATTGGTTAAATTTTTTTTTCGGAACAGATATTTGAAAATGAGTTTAATACTGATCGATTGTCAATCAATTAAATTGTATTCCACTCGAACAATTTAAACAGAAACCCCTATTTTTTATTTAAATAAAATAAATTTAAATAAAAAGAAAATTTAAGTTTTTGAATTAATTGATTTATTTCTTTATTTAACTCTGAGTTAAAATTATTAAACAATGGTTTCAAAGTTTTTCGACCTTAGAAGAATAAAATCTATAATATTTGCATTTTCTTCTAAATATTTTTTGAGAATCGTTGCATAACTTTTTTTTATAATTGCCAACTTTTTTATTTTCAAAATATAACGAGTAATATTTGATCATAGCCCCGATTAAGTTGTACGGGGTATTAAAAAATTCTTAAAAGTTTCATTGTAACTTGTTTTCTTTCGTTTCTTGAGCTTATCGAACCAAATTTGATTACATTATCAATTTTTGTGGTTGTTGTTGTTGTTGTTGCAACTGATTCGATTGCAACCTGATTTATTTGTTGCAGGCAACATCGAACGCGAACTTGTGCGCGAGGGCGAGAAGCTGAGCGACATGTTGGCGATGCCGGTGAAAGACGCCCTGGGCCGTGACCTCCAGTTGGACTACAGCCACGACATTGCCCAGCTGCGGCGTCAGATCGACGGGAGTCGGGAGAGAAAGCGGAGGTGCGGGGAGCGGGTCTCGTTGCAGCGGCTCACCTTGGAGCAGGTGACCCACATTCATGGCTACGAGCAGGAGGTGTGCTGCGCTCTCGACTGGATGAACGAGCTGTATGCGGTGTTGTTGCGGTGTCATTCCCACGTCGGCTGCAACATCCATGAGATTCAGCTGCAGAAGGACGAGCTGCAGGGGTTCGAGGAAACCGGACGGGTGAGTTTTAAAGAGTGAGACAGAAAGACAGAGAGAGAGAGAGGGGGAGAGAGATCTCTTCTCATTTTTGGACAGCTTGTTTGGGTTTACTCTCTTCAATTCGTCACTTCGATCTTCGACTTTAACTTAATTTTCTCTATAAAAATCTATCGTTTTCCATAAATTATATTCAATTAATTTTAGTTTAATTTTTTTTAGCTTTCAAATATAAAAAGATAGTAGACTATTAAAAAATGAGCAGTTTTTAGCAACGAGAATATTTGACTTGAGTATATTTAAAAAAAAAAGACAACTTTAGGATATAAAAAATTCCCTTCATGTGAACCAAATTTTAATAACCTTTTAAAAAATAATCATAGCTCCTACTTATGCATTCTACACTGCTGAAAGAAATTTGGTTATAAACACATTTTTCAGACAAGTTACGATTTTCGTCTATATTTGCCAATATACCAAGCACTGTCTACTTTTGCAGTCATTTTCTTATTTTTAAGCTCCTTTACTTTACTTTGTAAATTTAAATTTTTTACTAGATTTTTTTACAAATAATTAAAAATTGGATAATAAGTTTAACTTCGATCACAGTTTTACAAGAAACATTATTAAAGATAAGTGCGAAATGTAACAAAATGTAAAAACGTGGGAATAGTTAATACAAAAGCAGTGTCAAAAAGTTAAATTCAAATTGTTTTATCAGGTGTGCCACAGAAATCACAAGTGAAAGCGAATTCAAAGAAAAGCAATCACTGCCACAGAATTTTAAGGGATTTAATTCTTTTAGCATGTTCAACAACTTTTTCGAACTCGGCTGCTAAGATTGGCACATTCTTATATTAAATTTTACAAGGGCTTGTATAGCATTTTTTTTAAGTTTATCATTGCAGAATAATAGGTTTTTTTTTTATTTAATATTTATGTATATTTAAATAATAATTGAAATTGTATAGCTTAAAAAAATTTAAAGGTTATTGGCGCGACAGACAATAAAAGTTACTTGACAACTCTAAATTCTAAAATTCGAACAAAAAATGTGACATTATTCTCATAGCATCGGACACCTGTGGATTAAGCGATAATTTCGTTTCCCTCAATAATTTTGAGATGAGTTGACTTTGGCACGAAGAAATGAAATTGACGTGAAATTCAAGTGGAAGAGATTTCTGTAGCACACCTGTATAATTTTACGAAAATCTATGTCAAATATTTTCACTAGCCATTTTTAAACATTCTGTTCCCTTCTGTTCCTTCCCACAGAGCATCTACAACTACGGCTGCCAGCTGCTGGAGGCATCGCAGACACTGCGTCTCTGTTGCAAGCTGGAGCAGTCGGAGCCGGAGCAGTTTCAGCTGCAGCTGCAGCGCACCTGGCACAGCCTGCAGTCGGTTGCCCAGGAGCAGATGACGCGCCTTCGGGTCTCCGCCGTCTTCCATCGCAGTGTCGAGGCTTATTACCGACAGCTGCGAGATCTGCGACCTCTGCTCACCCATGAACTTGCCGCACAGCTGCAGCAGCAGCAGCGACAACAACACAATCGCAGCAGCAGCGGCATCAGCAGCGACGCCGACGCCGATGTCGACGCCGATGTCGACGTTGATGCCTCCCCAGAACTGTCGCCACCTGGCGGCGGCCTTGGAGCGCGACTGCAGCGCCATCTATTGGCGAGGGAGCAACTTCTGGTGGAAGTGGGTCGCATGGTCCGACTGGGTCGTCTGTTGAAGAAGCGTCTCAAGGAACCATTTGTGCTGGACGCACTCACGGGCAAGAGGTGAGTATGCGAACTAGCGAATTCACTAGCGAAAGCGGAGGCGGAAGGCGAAGGCATTAGTGCGAGGGTTCAACTCAACTCAGCGAGCAGAAAGCCAAGAAAAACACTCAAATAATATTGGATAAAACCAAAATAACATCTGATAAATCTAAAAATAAAGGAGTACACTGCTCGACTAGCAGATACTCTGTGCTAACGAATTCACTAGCGACGGCGAGGAGAAAGCCAAGAAAAACACTCAAATAATATTGGATAAAACCAAAATAACATCTGATAAATCTAAAAATAAAGGAGTACACTGCTCGACTAGCAGATACTCTGCACTAACGAGTTCACTAGCGAATAAATAAATAATAAAAAGTAATATTGGATAAAACCAAAATAACATCTGATTAATCTAAAAATAAAGGAGTCGACTAGCAGATAGTCTGTACTAACGAAATCACTAGCGAAAGCGAAAAGCGACGGCGAGCAGGAAGAAAAAAAAATACTCAAATAATATTAGATAATAATATAATATCTGAAAGAGCCAAGAACTAACGACAACACTGTTCGACTACTAGATACTCTGTACTCTTTGCTAAATGCGAGGGAGAATCCACTCAATGACAATGGAGAAAAGACACTCAAATATTTCACTAAAAAACGATTCAGATAAAGCTAAAATAAAATCTGTCAAAACTAAAAGCAGCGAAGAACACGTAACGACGAAGAAATACCCTGTATTTAAAACTTAGCACGGTGGAGAATCACACACACCGACAAGGAAGATCAAAATGAAATAGCTCCAATAAATGCGTCAAAAATAATAAAAATATGACAAAACTGACTACCACATACTCTATAATCAAATTTGCGTGTGACTGTTTTTGTATTTTTTTTCATATAAGAGAGAAAAACCCGTTTTTTAAATAACTTCTAATTTTATTATTCAATCACACAAAGCCATGAAACTTTCAGAATGTACTAATAATTAGAAAATATATTTGTGTGGCAAGTTTTAAAATTGTATCATTAAAATTGTTTTTGTAGAGCATATTTTTTAATACGGGAGAAAGCAGAGGAGAAAGAGATTAATAGTATACAGAACCCGCTTCTCAAATTATTTCTAATCTATTAATTATTACTTCCATTTGATTGTGCAAGATTGTTAGACTACCCGTTGCTTCATGTGCACAGGGTATTATTGTCGAGCAGCACTCACGGAAAAGTGCCGCCAACTAAGATATTGTGATTTCTGGGTCCATCACTCTCAGTCTATTTCGGTGCGTGATCCAGCGCGTTGCGTCTGTTGCTCGACGGGAAAAACGTCGCTGTCGTTTCGGGAAAATACATAAATATATATAAATATACATATATACAAATATATACACATACATAGTGTGGCAACTGTCAAGTTGTCAAGTAAATAAAAACAGCCGGCAATTTCCGTAATCACATATATAGATCTTGTGGATTCCCACTGGAAAAACGTGTTCGCGTTGTGTGGTGGTGTCAACAAGTGGGGCAAAGTGGAACAACTCTATTTTAATTATAGAAACAACTTTCCGATTACACTTAATATAATTTATGATCAACTTGTGGTGATCCTGCAAGAGGATAATTACGTGTACTTGAAGTAATTCATTAAGCAATAATTATCTAACTGGCCGCGTGCCAAAAGCGTGTTTTAAGTTTTGCGTCAAACCATTTGAGATTTGAGAAACGGCAATAAATGGATTTCCTATAAGAAACAAGAGAAATAATAAAACTGAGAATGCCAAAATTTGGAAACAAATAAAAGGAAAACAAAACTAGGAAGAAAAAAGCAAGGAAGCATGTACACTGGCTAACATAATTATTGGCACAGCAAGCATTTTAAAATTTGGGGGCTTATTTATTGTTAACATATTGGCATCAATGAATGACACACAACTTTCCTTAACCCTTAAATAACCTTTTGAAAATTTCGAATTTATGTAAAAGTCAATATTCAAAACTTTGTAATTTGGGCATACAAATTTAAAAACAATATGAAAAAATTTCATAACATTTTTGGCTTCTCAATTTTGTTTTTCTTAATTTTTCCAATTTCGGCTTTCGTAATTTGATTGATGGCAGTCAAATTAAAGTTTCTTTTTCGAATATTCTAATTTTTTTACTGAATATTTTTGGTAAATTTTCTAAAATTTCACTTCCTATGTTTGCTATTCCAATTTTGTTTTCTTTAAGTTAATTTAATTTGTTTGTTTTTGCACTTCTTAAAAAAAAAGTTCGGATTTCAATTGTGGAAACTTTGATTTGAGTAAAAAGTGAAAAAATGTTTGCTCGATTTCGGAATATATTTGGCAAATCAAAAACCGAAGAAGTGCCCATCATTGTGGTGGATGAGGCGCCAACGGAAGAGGCGAAAGATCCCGCAGAGAATCAGAATGGGAATGGGAATCAAATTCAGGCGCCCTTGGCCAGCGAGGAGGAGGCAGAGGATCTCAATGGGACACTGAGCAAGTCCAGTCAAGAACTGTCCCAGCTGCTGGATGCCATCAACTTGAGCAGCAAGTTGCCAGATGACGAAGATAATGCTAGTAATGATGATGATGATGATGATAATGATGATGATACAGCTAGCACATCTAGTGTGAAAACGAAAATAGCTAAAGCTTCCATAGAGCGTGATATACCAACGGATATTGAAGAGGAGGAAGAGGAGATTGTAGAACAGCAGCAGAGTCTGGAGAAGATCAAGGCTTTAATACGCAACGACAGTGAAACGTATCCCCAGAGTGATTATACAGATACTGAGGATAATGCCACGCCCTCGCACTCGCACTCACGCACCGCCTCCCAGGATTCGACAACAGCAGCAGCAGATAAACTGAATTTACTTTCATGTGATTACAGCATTGTACCCGATGAACTGCCCTTTGATCCTAGTCCGTTAGTGAATCCGAATCCGAATCCGAGTCCCAGTCACGACAGCGCCAGCGAGTCTTGCCCCACTGTGCAGCAATTGTCGCCGAGCACAGTGACCGTGACACCCACGGGCAGCAATGAATTGGCCTGTGCCGCCATCTCCCACAAGCTGAGTGCCATTGCCGAGGTGGCCGAATCCCTCGATGCCGTCATCCGAGACTCCAGCCATGGAGCCATCGATCTGTCCGTCGATCTGTCCAAGAAACTAGCAAATAATGGCAGCGAGGTGGGTTTGAGAGAGTTGTAATTCATTTATTCACTTAATGTCAACTAAGTACATTTGATCCCAAGAACTTAAAAGAGGTTAAATAAAATTAGGGAACACGCTTTTAAATTAATATGAATTATATTCAAATATAAATTAAAACTGACAGGATATAAAAAAATAAGAATAGAGAATCAAGCAGGTATTCAACGGTATAGAAAAATGATCCAATAATAATATTTATTTCATTACAATTATAATGTGTGACATATTTAAGCAGGCTCATTAGGTGCATAAAGTTAGAGCATTAATTATTTGGACAAATCAAAAAGTAACCCTATAAATCTCATTATTAGAATTTTTTTTAGCTTTTTCTGAAAACCAAGAGCAACAATTAACATTCATTAAAAAAGCTGAAGAGACCATAAATAAAATTAAGCTCATTTCTTATTTTGTCAACACAATTACATGACTTTAAATTTAAATTTTATTACTTTGCAATTTAAAAACAAAAGTCACTTACTTAAATTTATTAAATTTTTTTAGTGGTATCTGAAAATATGTTCCACAAACAAAATCTATTGGGCTCATTTTTTAAAAGTCTATTATTTGTTGTGAAATTCATACAAGTTAGTGAAACTCATACAATAAATTGATAAAGCTTGAACACAATATGGCACAGATATTTTAAGAATATAATAACAATATGCTTTTAAACGCTAGTAGAAAAATGTCAAAAAAAGCACTTAAAATTAAATCTATTGAAACTATTTATTATCAAATCTTTGGCTTTCCGAAAATAAAATTTTCTTTTATCGATTTTAAAGTGAAGAGTGACTTTCATTATTTTTGCAGGACTGGCAATCGCGCTCCACGGAGGATGAATCCTTCGCCACCGCCTCCGAGGGCAATTTCACGCCCAATTCGCACTCGTCGTCCTTCCAGACGGCCTCCTACATTGGATCCGCCAAGAATTCCTTTGACGAGGCGGATGATTCGACATTGAGCAACTTTGAGATTCCCGAGCTGCCTCAATCGCCGGTCAACATGTCCTTTGACAGCTCCGAGCTGAGTTATTTCTCGGCACAGCAGCCGCCCCTCCTCCACCATCACCATCAGGATGATGATCAGGATAGCGTTGTGGGCGTGGCCGAGCTGCATAGTCAGAGTGTTACGCCCACGCCGGAGGAGGCGGTGCAACCGAATCCCATTGAATCCGATAGCGAACTCGAAGCTTACGGTTTGGACTCTTCAAATTTGATCAGCACGGAGTTTATGCCCAGTGTTTCCACGGCCGTTACGCCGGAGGTGAGTTCTGCTGACTGCGCTGCCGCTGTCGCTGCCGACTGCGCTGCCTCGACTAACAGCAACAGCAACAACAACAACAACAACAACGAACAGAAAACGACTTGGCGTCGCAGCAAATACTACGAGAATATTACGAAACAAACGATCAAGGGATTCCTCTGAGAAACGAGATGAGAAGAGAAGAGATTTGATTCTCAGACAGACCACGACGTAACCCGCCTAATTAACCCATTGCGCCATTTGCTTTGCCGTTTTAACGTTTTGTTATTTTTTTGTCTTTCTTTTTTGGTTTTTCTTTTTTGTCTATTTTGTTGTTTTCTTGCCAAAAATTGAAAAATCGCTGGCAGATAATTTTTTGCCAATTTATTTAAGTTTCGTTTCTATTTTCGCTATTTTAGCCCATGAGCTAAACAAATTTCTTTAGTTTTTTCGCCACTTTGTTTTATAAAAATACGCATGTTTACTTTGTATTTATTTATTAATATTTAATATAGTTTAGTTAAATAAACTGATAAATTTTTTATATATTATGCCTACAATGAGAGAATTCCAACATAATTTATTTATTATTAATTACATTCCATACCACATTTAATTGATTATTATTTTTTATTTATCAACAGTTTTTTCTCCTCTAAGATTTAATATTTTTATTTCATTTATTAAACATTTTTTCCCCCTTTTTGTCTTCAGAGCTGCGCCTGCTTGTATTGTATTTATTTATTTATTACAATATTAATATAATTTAGTTAAATACATTTTATAACTTTTATAAATTATGCGCAATAATCGGATATTTTTAGTTTAGCAAAAAATGTTAAGAAACATAATTTTTCAAAACATTTCCGAGTCACAGCTGAGTCACAAATTAGCTCAATTTATTTAAAATAAATATAATTTATATTAAAATGAACTGCAATTATTTTTGGTATTTAATTTTGATGAGCAAAAAAAAAAAATAAATAAAAATAAAAGAAAGCCTGTTAACCCATTAAAGGCTGCCTATAGATCGGCTGGTACGATTTTGACGAAATTTTGAAACGTGTGCCTAGAAGCGCATTGAAGTTGAAAGAAACAAAAAAAAAATTTTACGATTTCCATACATTTTTCAGCTTTTTTCGTCAACATTTTCTATGGAAAAAAAAAAAAAGATATTCACCTGTAAAAAACTACAGGTATATCGAGGATAACTAAACTGTTCAATTTTTATACTTAAATATTTGTTATTTCTCTTTATCTTTATCTTTATCGATATCTCTCACATTCCCCGTGCTAGAATTTTTTAAGTGTCAACACTTTTTTGGGTATTTAAATAAAAATTACAAATTTTTTCAAAAAAAAAAAAAAAAAAAAAAGATGTGCAAAAATTGTTGCATAACTTTGGGCTGACGTTTTTAATAAGCGCACTTAACCCTTGCGCAAACAAATGTTTGATTAGAAATTCTTTGTGGTGTGATTGAGAGTGTGTGTCTGTGGGTGTTAAGTGATGTCAATTGAATGAAGTGAGAGTTGTTTATCTGTCTCTTTCTCTCACGCTCTCACACTTTATTAACAAGCCACTCAAAATGTCACATTAATCTCAATAAAAATGTTACATTTTATATATGTGTGTGTGTTTGTATGTGTGTGTATGTGAATGTGTGTGTGTGTATTTCTTATAAACTCCATGTATAAACCCGCTCTTAGAGTTAAGCGCCAGTGTAGCAATCAAATCAAATTGCCGCCAGTTTTGCCGGCATTTCGTGACTGACCAAGAAAAAAAAAACAACAACAAAAAAGATCAACGGATGTGCTCGACTATTAGGTGCCCAGTTATTAAATGCTCGATTCAATCACCAAAAGTGATATAAGAATATTTCGCAACTTCAAAATAATTTATTTGTCTTTTTTTATTAAGATTTAAAGTAATTTAAAATGTTGTGAATAATAAAAATGTTAAATTGTAAAAATAGGATAACAAATTTTATTGACATTTTATAAACAGATCTAGACAGACATTGTCATAAACTCATAACCCTCTATAAACTTTTTTTACTGGACTAACAAAGACAACAACAACTACAACAACATCATTGGCAACAAAAGCGGCGCTGAACATATAATTCAATAAATTTTGTGTTCGTTGATAGGCTGCAAAATAATAACAGAAAACGTTGATTGGAAGCAAAGGCGGCGAACACGAACGGCACGAACTGAATATTTCCCTTCCCCACTCACTGAATATTCCCCACTTGCTGAATTCTTCCCTGCCATGTTGCAAGTTGCGATCAGCAGTCGAGCGTTGCCTGCCACACGCATTTTGAGGCGGTCAAGTGGCGGAAAACGTTGATAGAGACCAAAAGGGGGGAGGGTTGGAAAAGGGAGAAATAGAGATGGAGAAGGAAAGGAGAGGAGAGGGAGAGATCGAAGAGAAGAGAAAGAGAAGTGGGCTGACTTTTGAATGCGGGCGGCAGCCTGTTGCATTCTATTAAAAACACGATGCCAGTCAGGTTGTTATAGTTGTTGTTATTGTTGTTGCTGTTGTTATTGTTGTTGCTGCCTCTTCGCTGTGTCTGTTATTACAGTACAAGCTATACTTGAGTTGTTGTTGCTGTTATTGTGGTTGTTGTTGCTGTTGTTGTTGTTGTTGCCGGCGCAGGGCATTAAAAATTGAAATCATGAATTAACGACGCAACGAATGCCAAGAGCACTTGTTTATTTATGTCGTCACCCGACCAACTCTTCTTCCCCCCCTCTCTCAATTTCTTACACTCTCACAGCAATCACAACAACAGGAGAACTCATCTCTCAGCCGGCTTTACGAACTGAGCTCAAAGAGCGAAACGGTTGTAGATCATGGTTTATATACTATAAGGTAACGTTTTTCGGTCAAGACAAATCTCTCTTAAGTATTGAACTGTAGAAAAATGATAATCAAATTAAATGAATTTTAAAAATAAATAAATAAATTTATTCAAAAACAAATTATAGTATTGCTTTGAAACTATGGTGTTTTTAACAGAGATAGACCAATTGAAACTTAAGCAAATCGAAATGGTTTGACGTATAAATATAGAGAAATTTATTTGAATGATCATGACTAATTTACTAGAGAATAGACCAGTTTAATGGGGTTCATCAAAAAATTTAAAAGTTACTAAAAAAAATTATTTCAAATGAAAAATATAGACAAAGTATGTTTGTTAATTATCTCTACCTCAAAAGTTAACAAAAATTATGGTCTATCAATATATATTATACAATGAATACTTCTTATTATTTTTTTTTTTATAAATAAAGAAATAAAAAATAAATAATAATTATAAACATTAATAATTTTGTAATATGTCAAAAATGTTAAGGAATTCTGACTAAAGAATAAATAAAGTTATGTGTGTTATGTTAAAAATATTCCACTAATATTTTTATAATTTGGTAACGAATAAAAGACAAAAAGATGACAAAGAACAATTTCTGCGACTTTGGATTCAATTAAAAAAAAAAAGAAATAGATAACAGCTTTGAAAGAAACGTCACCTTATACAAAAAAAATGCAACGTGTCTTTGCTCTTCAAACTAAGCTCAAAGAGCGTTAGTTTAAAGCTGAGCGAAACGGTTAAATGCCGGGTTGACCCGTTAGTTGTTTTTGTTTTTGCGCTCTCTGGCGCACGAGGGCACAGATCACAACACGATCGGCAAACCGACCGACCGATCGACCGATCAGCCGAGTGATCTGCCAGCTGCCTTCGGCTTAATTCCGTTTGAGTTCCTGCAAACAGTTTTCAGTCTTGTTCGAAGTTCGCGTCGTTCGGTTGTTTGGGCAACGCGGCGTGCGCCCGTTTTTTTGTCCCTCTCGCTCTCTCACGTTTTGAATCTCTACGTTTATATTCAAAAACAACAACGAATAAATATGTGCGAATAAAGTTTTCGAATGATGTAAATTTGGCATAGAAATGTAAATGAATTTGTTTTGTGACGGCACACAATAAATTAGCAGCTAACGACATTGAATGCAAGATAAATTAAAAAAATATATTCAAATACTATATGAAAATATGCAAACGTATTTTTAAAAAGAAATATTATGAGAAAATATTGTGCTCTAAATTTTGTTGATGTTTTGTTTTGTTAGGTTTTGTTGCTCGCGAGTCTGAGAAATTAAATTTGCAAATATACTTGAGATAATATCAATTTCTGGGCACTGTCAGTTAGATTTGACAATTGTCTGGGCTAAAAGGCAAAAACAAAAAAGAAAAGAAGATGAAAACTGGCGACAGGCAGGCAGCCAAATTTTAAAGGCAGCCACGCCCCAATTCCAGGCATGTGTTGTGTGTGTAAAACTTTTATAGTGCCCGCCTATATTTAGAAACGGACCAAGAAAGTACAATTCAAATAGTTTACATTACCCCAAAACGAGCAACGCTATTAAAATCAAAATTTCAATTGAAAACAAAAATAAGAAAAATTGAAAGAAATTACCTAATGCCACAGCCGGGCACACACTCACACACATGAACGACGGGCACATTGCGTATGAGTAATATTTCAAAAATAAATGCGATTCTGCCATAACAGTTGCAATTGATTTTTGAGCGGATGAGAGACAGCGCCAAAACATGACCGAAAGGTTACACATGCAACAATTGGCACATGTGTCTGCCGCGATTGTATCTCAAAGATACAAATACAATGATTAGCCTGACGCACATCCGCCAAAAATGTGGGCTACTCAAATACACTCAGCGAAAAGTAAAAAAGTATACTTTCTTAGACAGAAATTTTTTATTATGAAAATTAAAATTTTTAAAATCATATTAGAAAAGAAAATTTTTAGAAATATATCTTTTCTTAATAAGACATTATCTATGCCAGAAATATCTATTTCTAGAAGTGAGAACTTCTTTTATAATACAATTTGGTTTTTCTAATATAAAACATGATAAGTTAAATAAAAACATATTTTTTAACGAGCAATTTGTTTCTTAAGCATTCAAAAATTTAAAAGAAAAACATCATTTTTAAATTTTCCTTATTCAAGAAATAAAAATTCCAACTAAAGAGTTTTAATGTCACCGCAAGCAATATTTTAAAATAAACTTTTTTCGTAAAAATATATTTTTTTAAATTCAAGTCATCATTTAATATTTCAGATATAATACATTGTATCTAAATAATGTTGATCAGATAGTTATTAAAATATGACTCACATCATTTTCTAAGTGTAGAAAAACACACGCAGTTTAGTTTCAAAAATAGCGCTAAATTCGAGCATTGTCATCGTTCTGGGAGCTGAGAGCGAAAATCGCATTGAAGCATCGCACGCATCAAAGGCAAAATCAAAAAAAGAAAATAGTATCTCAAGCCAATATGCAAAACACACACACATACACACAGATACATATAGTTGAGGTATAGTAGAAATCTATATATACATACAGACATTGTTGTGCTTTTAGTGTGTAATAATAAACAGGCAGCGCAAGGCATGAAGTCATAGTCGATTTATTTGCCATAGTTCAGCTTCTTTTCTTTTCTTTTCTTTTTTTTTGCGCTGAGATTCTCTCAGAGATTTGAGAATCTCTGTGGTATGTGTTGGGTTCACCCGTCAGACGATCGCCAGCATTGATAGCGTGCGCGACAAACGAAAAATCCGAGGAAAATCGCAAAACAACGAACAACGAAATTAAATCAAAACAAAACAAATACAAATACAAAATACAAAATACAAAAATGTTTAACTAACCCAACGACTAACAAACAAAGTGCGCTGTGCATTATTTATGTTGTAGAGCTTAAAAAGCATAAACAAAAAATAAAAAAAAAGATGCACAACAACTGCCGTGAAGAGAGAGAATAGGAAGATAGGAAAATACAACGAAAAATAAAAAAACAAAAGAAAACAAAACGGGAAAGATTAAACGACGCCCACGCAAAACATACAAAACTACACGTAGCTGCTAAGCCGACAACAACAACAACAACAACAGCAACAACGACAACACTCAACAACACTCCACTGACAACAACAACAACAACAGTAACAACAGTAACAACAACGACACTTGGCTTGTTGTTGCAAACATGGAACGTCGCCAAACGTTAGACTCATCGATGTCTTCACTCTACTCGGCCAGCTCCTCGAATCGCCAACATCAGCTTCAGCCTCAGCTCAGCCTCAGTCTCTATCTCAGCCCCAGTCGCAACTAGACGCCTTCAATTATTCAGCAACAATGTCATCATCATCGCCAACGCCAAGCCAGGCAACAAACTCCAATTCAAACTCAAACTTAAACTCAAATTCATCCTCCCTCCGGGCCACAACCATCGGCACTGTTGTTGTGCGTTGTGGTCCCATACAACTGGTGATAGCACTGTTGCAAGTGAGTTCTTCTTCTTATTACCACTCTTCTTTTAGTTGTTGTTCCAATAAGCAGAACATGCAACATAGTTACCATAGATACAAACAGATAACTCCCGAGTGCCATTTATTCAGTTACTGTTTCAATTTCGAGTCTAGATATGAGCTTCATTTATTTAATTAATTTATTTAATTAAATACAATAAACAAAATATTTTTAAAATTAAAATAATGTTAAGAACTCAATACGACATTACATTATTGTGCATTATATACATATAAATTTAAACTGAAAGGATAAGAAAAAAAATCAAATATTAAAATTGAAAATAAAATTATCTAAATTTAATGCATTGAAAAAAATCAACTAAAAATCTATTGGAGAATTGTCATTGAATAAATTATCATTATTGTCTAAAGAAGTGATGTAAAAAATGATGATGATTTTACGTTTGCGAAAGCGATTATCAAGAACTTTAAATCGATAACTTTTTGGCAATCCATCGAGCTAATTAAATTGAATATCTTGAAAAATCGACTACTCAACGGAGTTTTTTTATTATAGTTAAATTGCAGAATAAGTAAAGTATAAGTAAATTTGACTTGAGGAGTTAATTAAATGTTAAAGCCTGAGATTTAAAATTGTGAACTCTCGATGAACTAAATAAAAAAACTGTTGAACAGAATTATTCTGAAAGCAGAATTAATTTGGAGGCGAAACCATAATCATAATGTTATTCCGTTTGGAATTCAGATATGTGTTGGCAAAGTTATGAAAGCTTATCGGATTTTTTACCTAGAAACTGTACAAGTCTAAATATACGTACGTATTTTCTAAGATTTCTAAAATTTTACTGAATGAAATTCCCAATCTTCTATTAACAATTCGAGCTGATAGTATCTTGAACTTGGCATTGGCTATTGTATTTTCAGAAATTCAATACTCTTCTTCTTTAAATCGAATTACACATAAAAGTCAATTATTTGATTTATGCTTTTATTTTTGCTGTTCAAATCTTTTTATTTGTATTTTTACTAATACCCAAAAAAACAGGTTATTTTTGACTGTTTAAACCGGCTTTAATATAATTTCCGTGCCAATTAGCACATGGAGAGCTCAAACAACGAAAGCAAAAGTTGTTGATAGTAGTTCTAAAATTGATGTGTGTGTGTGTGCGTGTGTGTGTGTGAATGTGTGTAAGCTCATTTGAAACAAAAACAAAAGGTTCAAGGTTGTCTGACATCAGCCGAGTCGGAGACTGAGAGAGAGAGAGAGAGAAGCGTGCGCAATCTAACGTGACAAAAGAAATGTATCTGCAAGATACTTTTTTTGGCAATTAGGCGCAGCTGCTACCTGGCCCAAAAAAATAATACAAATCAAATTTAAAAAAGAATGAATAACCACAAAAAAACTGCTACACAACATGAAAACTGGTAGCAACAAAAGTAAAGTGGAGAAAATAAAAAAAAAAGAAGAGTGAAAAGAAGAATGTTAAATCAATGAGAAACTTTAGGCCAAACTTGAGGCTGCCAATCTGTTGTGGCCTGAACTTGAGATTGAAAGATTGAGAAATGGAAGCGCTACAAGTTTCATGTCCCAGACAACAACAACAACAAAAACAACAATAAACTACAATAATTATAGACGATACAAAGAAGGTTTATGGCACAACAGACATTATTATTTTTTCCCTCTCTTTTTTTCAGATTTTTTCTTTGCTTTTTGCTGTATTTTGTACATTCAAAACGCTTTGCTAAAACTCATTGAAAATTTTTGGGCACTTTGTGCCACATTTTGAACGACTCACATGTGTTAAACATTCGATTTGATTTACACTCACTTTTTTTTCTACAGATTTTTCGCTTTTTTTACCCCCTCACATGTTGTGTCTGCAGAATGCAGAATGAATCAGTTGAGAATATATACATTTTGTTTAGCAGTTTTCAACACGTTTTTCGGCGTATATATTACGGCTATATACAGTATGTTGAGAAATTATTTTGATGCAGAATAAAATTACAAAATTTTTCTGGTTTTTCAATTTATCCAAAAACCATTGGAAATTTTTTATAAAATAATAAAAACATTTATCAATATGTTTAAAATTATTTTTGTCAAGAAAGTTACTTGTATATGTTACTATATATGTTACTATATCGATATATAAATTGAATATATATATTTTTTCCATGAAATGAAAACAATTTTAAAAAATTGGGCATTCAACTGTTGGCAACAATTTAATTGATTTGTTTGTAGACTGGTCTGTTCAAGCTCTCTCCCTCGCTCTCACACATTTTATCTCTCTCCAAAGTGTTGAAAATAAACACAGGTAAACAAATTTGCGTAGCTGTCAACGGGGATGGGGGGAGTAAGAGAACTCTAAAAAAGTATAAATATAAAAAATACAAACAGATGTAGATATAAGCATACTTCACACAAAAAGAGTGCCCACAAGAAAGGGCGTGGCATGTTTTTTTAAAAAGAGATACATTTCGATGAGCTCAGTTTTGTTATTGTTATGATTGCGCTTCTTATTGTTATTGTAATGTTAAGGAGTGAGGAAGAGGGAGAAACGGAAGCACTCACAAAACTAAAAAGATTAAAGTTTTCATATTGTATTGACAACTATGCAAATATAGTACAAGTATTCAAGAACATTCATTTGAATACTGGCATGTCAAAAGTTTCGCTCACAGATAAAATTGAAACTCTTTTTCGAGTTGGAAAAGTTGCTCAAGCTGAAAATTCTTTCGGCATGAAAAAGCTTTCAGCATGTTTCCTCAAAATGTGGCCCAATAAAAAACCCATTTAACTAGACACATGTAACTCTTGAGCAACGCATCAATCATCATTGAAGGTCTGTGGAAATTCAAGTCTATTAAATTCATTCTTTAAACTATAAATAGTTTTACCATTTCTTAGCTTTTTTAGGCCAAACATTGTAGCGTTTTATTTGTTGTTGCTGCGCGAAATTAACAACAAGCCATTAAAAGGCCGAAGCAAACAGACCAAGAAAACTTCAAAAGATTTTACAGTACTCGAAATAAATACAGTCGGAATTTTCTGAAGCGTGGCCAGACGGACAGACAGACAAAACAGACACCTTCCAGTTGCTCCATAATTGAAACTAATGCGCGAAATTAATTTGGCATTAGTCTTAGCTATAAAATAACAAAAATAAAGTGTTTTCAAGGCAATTGGTGCGGAAAGACGGCCTGCTTTTCTTCGAGTTTTCCGAGATTTCCACCGAGTTTCCTGAACTGCTCAGCTCAGTTTTGAGATTTGATTAGATCTTCTAACATATTTATATGATATGCTCTGATTTGCAATCGAAGCGCAGGCAGCACTAATTGAATTTATGGCAATTTCATTTGTAAAACTCTTGACTTTTCACTCATAAATTGCAGATACATTTGTGGGCAATGATACAACAATACCTACACTCAGGGAAAAAAATCAAAGTAAAAATAAATGCACACCTAAAAAAAAATGTATTTAAACTCAATAAATAAACACTTTTAATTATCTAAAAAATGGTGTAATGAAAAATGAATATGAATACAGTAAAAAAAGTGCAAATTCTTAAATTTTTTTAATTAATTCGCCAAATTAGTTTTAAATTTAGTTCAAACTAAATATTTTTAAATAAAAAGGTATAATATTTAAAATGAAACTTTCTTTTTAATACAAAATCTATTTATGCCACTTCAACATTCATATTAAATTTATATTTAAAAAGCGCCCGTTTTCTATGGACTATTTCCACATCTAACTATTTCAATATCTATCTAATTTAGTTAAATCAACAAATTTAATAAAATAGTAATAAATAAAAAAAAAAATTGAACACATTTAAAATTTATTTTAAAAAGTCGACAACAGAATTTAAAATTTTTTCTTAAATTAAATATTCTTAAAAAAAATTTAATATCTAATTTGGAATTTTCTTTTTAATATTTAATATATTTATTCTATTCATATTAAATTTATAATTAAAAAGCACACATTTTAAATGGCCTACTTAAATATCTAACGCTTAGTAACAGATTAAATTAGTTAAAGCAAAGTGTAAATATGTTTTCATATTAGATAATTTTTCTCCGAGTGTATTTTAGCATTAGTTATGTGCAGTCGCTTTGGGCTAGCTGGCGTGGGTGAAAGAAACGGCTGCAGCTGCGCAAAAAGCCAAAAGACATGGACACAAAGTCGCAGTCAAACTCTAAGCCAATGTTAAGGCCAACTTGAAGTGGGGACTACAGGCCTGGTCAAAAGAAAGCCGTGTGCCAAGCTAGAGAGAGAGAAATGTTTACGACGCTTGGCAGGCACATAAATTTACGCATGAAAAGCTGCGCATTCCTCGATCCCAAACACTTGGACGAGGGATGGACGACAACTAAAGTCACAGCATGCCTCGTTGTCACTGTGATTTATTGCACAGTGATTCTGCAATGTGATTTGCGGCTCAATTATCCAACTGGAAATGCAAGAGCATAAACAAACCTCTTTACATTTCTAATGTTCGTTTTAATGGAAGATAGATGAAAGTTACATTTGATGTCGAATTGAGACATCGATAAGAATGTCTTAATATGGTGAAGACATTTCCTTGGATATGTGTATGAGAATTATAACAAATAAACTTACAGCTAAGAGTAACGGAAACATTTTAATTTAAAAATTAAATATATTTACATTATAAGGGACACCCTAATAAACATACATAAATATCTAAAATTTGTACAGCATTTTAAGAAAATGATAAAAAAGTAAAATCGTTAAAATAAATATTGAATGTATGATATTAATATTAAATTAAAATTATAACTCAACATATTTTTATGTAGAAATTTTCATTTTAAAATTCGATTTTGTTAAAGAAAAGTAAATATTTGGAATGAATTCTTATTATTTTGAATAAATTCTTATTAACGCATTTTTAGACAAATAGTCTTTTAATAAATATTCTTTTATCAAAACTAAGACTTTTAATGTAATTCATCTTATTTCTTTTTTCATTCACTATTATTAATTAATTATAACTTCACTACTAGTTAGTTTATCATTGAAACCACTTAAAATTTGCCATGTTGCATTAGCAAAAAGATTTCGTATTCAGTTTTTTGCAGCCCTAACACGTTGTATCCACACCAAAAGGTGGCGCTGAACGTTGTCAACATGTCTGGCATTATAAAAACGATAATGTATTCTATGCGCAGTTTGCCAGTTGGCCAGTTTAAGCCGGTCTTTTTGGCCAGCAGGCAGGCAGGCAGTCTGTGTGTTGGCCAGGTTCCATCTATTGCTGGTCTTAATGCGGCTCCTACTTAGCGTTAACTGACAAAACAGTTTTGGCACGCACTGATTGATAATCGAAGTTAGCCAAGAGTCAGAGTCACAGTCAGAGTCTTGGCCAAAGACTGAAGCTGCATTGCCAGCCCAGTTATCTCTGTGTTGGCCAAGAAGCAAAGCAGCTGCTGTAATTACCAACGAATGCGATGCGGGCACGTTTCTGTTCAGACTGGAGAATTGAGAGAACTGGAGGGGAACTGGGGGAAAATTGGGAGGGAACTGGGAGATTGGGAGATGCGAAATGTATTGCATGTTTACATGAAAACTGATATTTGCCGATAAACGCTCAATGAAAGTCGCCACGGCAACTGTGGAAATTGTGGAAATTGTGGCAACTGCGGCAGCAGCGGCTTTTTTGGCTTCATGGCCGTGGACTCTCTGCAGTCACTGTAGTCTCTGCAGTTCGTGGTTAGCAATTTGTACAAACAATTATAGAAATTATCTTTCGCTTGGCTGCGAATTAAATTGAAATTTAAATTGCATTCGATTGCCGCGACGGCATCGCGATTTTTTTGTTCCTCTCACATTTAATATTTAACTTTTAATCGGGAAAAAGAAAAACTTTTCAATGTGCAGGGAAAACAACTAGAGAAAGAAAGACAGATAAAGAGAGAAAACAAAAATATAGTTTAAAAAAGTCCACGAAAAGAATTTATTTTAAATTTAATATAGATAAGATTATAAGCCAAACCAAAATAAAGTATGTAAATTAATTCCGTTTCCATTTCAAAATAATTACTTAATATTTTATATATTTAATAAAACAAAATGAAATTTTTATTGTATATGCACTTAGTTACTGAAAAAAAGTATAAAAAAAATATGTATATTTATTTAAAGTCCACGGAAACATTTTAATTAGAATTTAATATAAATAAGATTTGAATACTAAAGTATCTAAATTAGTTTCAGACCAAAAAAATTGATATATGTAACAAATAATGAGATACAAGAATTAAAAAAAAAATTAAATTTAATTAATTCTATATTGTATGTACTTATTTAAGTATACATATATGTAAATATATAATGTGAGCATATTTAGTGTTTATGTTTTTTGGTATTATTTATAGAACACAAAAGTCTGACATCACACGCGAACGAAGCGCGTTTAACCTTTGTTAGATCATTAAAGCTGGCGCAATGCAAATTAATGGGGCAGCAACAACAAACACAATAACAATAACAAAAACAAAGTCAAGTTGAACCGGGCTCGTTGATATGCGTAATGCTCTACATCAGTTTTGTACGTGAACTGCATGAGTTGTAGCAGCCAGCTTGTGTCAGTCAACCAATACGACCGAACGCGGCAGATCATTCAAACAAAAACAAAAACAAAAGCAAAAGCAAAAACAACAAAAACAATAACGAAGCAACGTACATATAAATTTACATATTTAGATATTCACATTTCGTTCAATCTGTCAATTTTGTGTGCTCTCTATCAATTCACGGGCACAATACGTTTAATGCTAATGCCGTTTTTATAGTTTTCGGCTATTTAAATATCACTTTTCAGCAAACACTAGCCAGAAAAACTATGCGCACAACCTTTTTTTACTTTAACAGCTGTTGTAAGTCAAGTCTTCAAGTAAAACAAAAAAATTGGAAATGTCGTTTAAATTCCGTTTGAATGATGCAAAAATTTCTTTAACCTTCTAAGTACTATTGAAAAACTCGAATTTTTTTGAACGTCTACTTTTTAAACACATATCCTCAATTTTTAAAAAAAAAAAATTTTGTATGCAAAAAAATTCTTCAAACAATTCCAAGAGTGACTGCAGAAAAAAATGTTGAAAAGCCTCTTCTCTAGTATTTTTTATGACTTTTCGAAATTGCTAAAAAAGCCACTATTTGGGTAAAAGTATTAAACAGGGGTTAAAATAGTCATTTTAGCAATTTTCAAAAAATTACAAAAAATAACAAGCCAGGAGAATTTTGAAAAAATTTGTTTGCCGTCACTCTTGTTTAAAGAATTTTCTTGCATCAAAATATTTTTTTTTTAAATCGAGAAAGAAAGTTGAAAAGTAGACGTGCATAAAAATTAGAAATTTTCAATAGGCACTTAATGGGTTAAGGACATTTGTGCATCATTCAAACGGAATTTAAACGACCTTTCCAAATATATTTTTTTTACTGTAAAGACTTGACTTAAATAGAGGTCAAAGTAAAAAAAAGTTTGTACGTATAATTTTTCTGGCTAGTGTATGTTTTTTGAGGTTTTGTTCACACACACACACAAACATAATTTGCAATTTGCGCTCAGTTTGATAATTAAATAGTTTGATTTATGCTCCATCAATAGACCAACTTAATTGGCATTCAACAAACACACGTGCAAATAAAACTCGCACTTATGGCCAGAAATTGTTATTTTTATCTCTTTTCACTTTTATCACCTTTTATCGTTTTGCATTTCGCAGGATGAATTTAAATTATGTTAATATGTATGTAAAACTGTTGCCTTACATTATGTTAATTCTGCATTGTGCATTGTGGGTGGCCAATGTTAATGTTAAGCTGTGACACTGTTAACACAGCTAACACACTGTTAACACATGACATATGGATATCAACTGTTAATCTAGCAAATTAATTTTCAATTCATTTTAATGCAATTTTTACAGTCAGCTTTCAAACTGCATTTTATTGCAAGTAATTACTGTATTTACTGTATTTGTTCAGTAAGGTCTGTACTTTATTTTTAATATGCATTTTTTCTCCAAGTGTATTCATAAGCAAAACTTCATGTAACGGACTTTGGTTACACCAAAATAAGAAAATCACGTCACAGTCGTCTAACTGAAATATGAACCATATATGGTATGACATCACTATAAACAGCCAGACCATAACTAAGTATTCCCATAACACTCACATATAGTACTCATAACAATAATTCACATTCACATTCATTGCGAAACTTTTGAATCATATTTCAAGTGGACAATTTGTGTAATAATAAAGAGACGGAAGTTTAAGACGATCATGTCAGAAGTAAATAGGATACCGATCGATGATATAATGCAAATCCCCAAAGGCAAAAAGGTTCTACACTCATACACATATATATATGTAAACGTGTGTGTGCGTGTGTCTGTTTGTGTGTGCCTGTGTGTGAGTGTGCGACGCTTAGTGTCAAACACGTTTCTTTTTTTTTTTTGAGTTTTTGTTTTTAAATTAATACTTTGTGGCAGCGCGAGCAGAACACGATTTTGATATAAAATTACCTTGACGCTCTTATCGTTTATATGAAATCATTGAGCGTTTCTTTTTTATGCTTTTTTCTGTATTTTTTTAGGGTTTTTTTAGAACACTCTATCATTAAATAAAGCCCGATTTTGTTTTTGATTGGGAATATCAAAAGTGTAGGCGTTGGCGAATTTATACTATAAAATAAAAGATTGTATAAATTCAATTGATTGAAAACTTTTGGCACGCGACATAATTTGAATTCTTCTGTATTGAAATAAAAATCACAGTTAAATATTTCAATTAGAATTGTCGTCTGCCAGTTAAATTATTTAATTTAAAATAAAAAGGAACTCCCTAACTCGAATCATCATTAAGTAAAGAAAAGGTTTGAGTATGGGATATCGATTATAGAATCTTTTTTTTAAGTATCATTTACAGCCACTCATTAGCTCGAGTTAGGATTGAGTTATGGAAGTTCAAAAATTAAATATAAAAATTTTAGCGAATAGCTTTCCCAGTGTATATATAAATATGCATATAAGTGTGCATCTATTTATGCATATTGAAAACTCAAATCACGTCATCTAGTGTGGCACAACAGTGCCTGCTATTATTGAATGCCCCTGAGGCTGTAAATGCTGTAAATGCTGTAAATTCAGTCTAATAGCACGGTTATTAGTTTTCATTATAATTGATTGATTACTGTCATTAGCTTCGATCTTGAACAATCCCAACTCTTCGTCATCGTCATCCAACTTAACTCAAACTTGGAAAGCAGCTGCTCTTTTTCTTTTTATTTTCCCTCAGCAAACAAATTAAAGATCGATTTAAAAGACGTTTAAACGACATCGAAATGGTTTTTATACTCTAACAAATGGGTGTTATCATTTTGTGACCAAACATGTTACGCTTTAAATAAAAGTTGGTAGATCTTTATAAGTATGAAAATTCTATAATTAATCAGTTCATATTTTATTAATAGGCATATTTTCGGAGTCCCAAAAATCGGCTGAAATAAATCTGACTCATAAATTCAACAAAATTATAAATAATTTGTCGTTTTATCCAATAAAAAATATAATTGATTTAAACTAACATAATGAATTTAAAATAATTCAGTGACTTTATAGTTTTATCAAAATAAAATAGGGTTTTCGAACATACCGAAACTTTACTTTCAGTTGATTTTAGGCTTAGTTTTAATAATTTCAAAAACTTTAACATTTAATCAAATTTAAAAACAAATAAAATTGGTTTCAGAAAATACCGAGTACAGTAAAAAACAACACAAAACTATTTTTATACCCTGTGCCCATTGAAAATGGTCAAAAGGGTATATTAGATTTGTGTGATGTATGTAACAGGCAGAAGGAAGCATTTCCGACCCTATAAAGTATATATATTCTTGATCAGCATCAAAGGTAGAGTTGATTGAGCCATGTCCGTCTGTCTGTCCGTCTGTCCGTCCGTCCGTCTGTCCGTCCGTCTGTCCGTCCGTCTGTTTGAACGCGTCGATCTCAGAGACTATAATAACTAGAGACTTCAAAATTGGTATGTAGGTAGCTGGATACCGGACGCAGATCAAGTTTGTTTTTAAATTTGGATCGGACCACTATATCATATGGCTGCCATAGGAGCGATCAGTCAAAAATTAAGTCTTGGGATGAAAAACTTTTTTGTTGTTTGAGATATCTCAACCAAACTGATAGATTATGCATACAAGACGGTCCTTGGGAACCTGACCAAATTTGGTAGAAGTCAGACGACTATATCATATAGCTGCCATAGGAACGATCAGTCGAAAATCCAGTCTCTCTATGAACAACTTTTTTGTTGGTTGAGATATCTCAACCAAACTGACAGAATATGCAAACGGGATGGTTCTAGACATCTTGATCAATTTTGGTTGAAATCGGACTACTATATCATATAGCTGCCATAGGAACGATCAGTCGAAAATCATGTTTTAGTATGACAAACTATTTTAGAGATATCTGTGCCACGATGACACAATATGCATTCGAGATGGACCCATGCATCCTCACCAAACTGGGTTAAAATCGGACCACTATATCAGAAGCAAACTCGAGAGGCGTTAAATATTTATGTTTTATATGCTTCAATACATATTACTAATTTTTTTATAACCAATATTACAATTTATGGAGACTGGCACAGGGTATCCAACAGTCGAGCAAACTCGACTGTAGCCGCGCGCACTTGTTAAAACTAAAGTGATTTTTTAGGGTATCAAATCTTCGCATTACACAGATAAATTATTTTTTGTTTCTACTTTAAATCGTAAATAGACAACAAAAGAATTTTTGGAAAACATTTTCGTAAATTCGTGACTGTCTCAAAATTAAATTAAATTGACGCCCACTTGGAATTTTCTCAAGTCTTTCATGTGTGTGGCAGACGCTACTTAAAAAATGTTGTGGCAGCAACATGGGGCAGAGTCAAAGTCAGATTCAAAGTCAATGGCTTTCACTGAATAAAAGTTCTCTCTGTTGCCACTGGATTGTGACTTGGACCACATAACTCTGGCCAAATATGTAAGTTGTAACCAGAGGGGAAGGGGCAGTGACAGGGGGTCGAAACGGTGTGAAGGGGGAGGAGAGAGGGACATTCATATATACAGTAACGTGAAAAATAATAGAAACGATACATTTTTATTTTAAATTGCTTAGGAAATTAAATTTTTCTTATATTTTCATTAATTTTTACTTAAATTAAAATTTAACAAATGAACTCTATATTCATGCCCAGCTTTTTATCATAATATTAAAAATCAAAATGAGTCTCATATCTACTATTTGTTCCATCACTGTATATATCAACACATGGGCATCCCAACAGGAAAAATCTAACGGATGCCATTACCATATAAAGTCAATGCTGACCTTCATTGCAATCAGAGAAGCGAAGAAGAGTTTCCATAGAGTTGGGATAGTTGTTGTTGTTGTTGCATTCGATGATTCGCCTCGTGGACTACCAAAATTAGAAGTTGTCGTCGTCGTCGTCGACTTTTAAGCAGGTTTCCACACACAAGATCTTGGACAATGTCAGCGACAAGTTTCATGAATGAGAACGCAGCGTGAGCGGAAAAACCGCGAACGTGACTTTAAAAAAATGCCAAGTCAAGAATTTTATTAGCCCTTTCAGTGGGAGAGCTTTTTAACTGAATATTTATCAAAATGCAGAACATTTTTAGAAAAACATTTAGTAGAGAAGAAATTCTTTACTTAAATTTAAGGGTTTGAAAACTTACTCAACTAAAATTTAATAAGTGTGGAAAATTTCAACTGAGAGGTAATATGGAGGAAGAGATCTAAATAACTATTTATGTGGCACAAAACATTTTTTATACAAACTTTGGGGTTATGAAATGCACACTATTAACAAAAACACATATAATGATTTTTAGATTTTTCAATTATTTCTCATCTTTAGTTGATAAGAACAATACGATTTTAAATTAATAAAATCTGTAAATTATCTTTATCAACATCAAAGATTTTATATCAATAACAATCTTCTAAGATATTCTTTATACATTCTTTTAGTGAAATAGTTTTTGTCTTTAGTAAATGATTGTAAATTGTTTAGTCTACCAGCACAAATGTCAACTATTAAAATGAATTTGAAGCAAATCGATTGAATAATAAATCAAATGTATTATTTGCTAATTATTCTTCGATTTTTGGATTGAAACTTACTCTTAAAGTACGGATCGGAAGTTTTTCGGCATTCATTTTAAAAATTTTAAATTAAATTTGGAATTATCCATTAAAAGTATGTATTAGTTAAAGACGATAATGACTCGCTTTGATTCTTCAAAATATTCTAGGAATAATTTTTTTTTGCCTTCAATAAAAAATTTTTTTATTTAATTAATTTGAATGTTCTTGTATGCAGTAAACACCAGGATTTATCTGTTTTGTGAACTAGGAGTTGCTTTAAATGCTTTGCTTTATACAATAGAGTTTCTGAAAATATCTTTGCAGAGTCCCGAGAAGATTTACATCAAAGTTGTCGAATTGGAGCCAAAAATTACAGCATTGGGCGACAATTTTGATGATTCGCTGCACATGCAAAGGGAACACGATGAAACACTGCGCAATCTACAGGTAAATTAAAAATAAATATAAAAATGAGTATATTAAATTAATATCATTTTGATGATAGAACCTGCCTGGTCCCATGGAGGAGTTTGTGCAAAAGGCCGACAAATTGCTGGCCAGCAAAAGAATCAGCTCCGAGTTGGTTAATGCCATGGCGGATACCTTGAATATCATCTGGCAGGATATATTGAATCTGCTGCAGGATCGACAGCATATACTGCATTTGTGTACACAATTTCATGACAAGATGACGCAGTGTTTCCGTAAAATGGATCAATTGGAATTGGCCTGCAGTGAATCCAATTTGCCAACCGAAGTCGCCGGAGTTCAAGAATTTTTGAATAAATTTAAGCAATTGCGAATTGACATGTTAACTGGTGTTATGGCCGCCTTAAAGGATGGCAACGAGTTGTTGGCCCAGCTGCAGGAGCTGGAGAAACTGGAGACCCTGGACACGAGGCCGGAGCACATTAAGCGAGATGCCACACGGGCTGTGCACCAGGTGCAACAATGGCTGGAGGCGTTGCACGATCGTCGCAATTCCCTGGAACTCTCCTGGCAGACGCGCAAAACTCAACTCGAGCAAAGTTTGGCTTTGAAGCTGCTTGGACGTGAGCTCGTCGAGCTGGAGGCTGCTCTGCAGCAGACGAGACATGAGCTCAACTCCATGTACAGTCTGGGAGAGTGCGAGCACTCGGCAAATCAGACTCTGCTCAAGTACCGCGAGTGGAAGCAACAGGTGAGCAGGTCCTTTAAAAATATATTAAAACAAACATCAAAATTAAATAAGAGTATTATAATCTCGATAAAATTGTATTACTCATTTTTATCAGTCAAGCTTATTTTAATTCTTAATTTCAAGCTACTTTACAAAAAAAATAATGAAATAATGTATCTACGTTTTTTATTTTCAAGTCACAGAATAAATCAAATTTTTGATTTTCAATAAAATTTCATGATTTATTGAAAAGATCTTAGTTATTTTTTTTGGGTATTACGAATGCAGAACATAACTCTAATTAAAAAGCAAACATATTTAATACTTACTATAATAATAAAATAACAACAAATAAATCTAAATTATTATTACAAAATCACAGAATGACTTTAATTATATTTTTTAATTTTAAAATATTGATTAATATATTGCATTACATTTTTATTATTGAAAGGAAAACACTTTTTTTATCAATTTTAGTATTAATAAAATTAGATGAACTCTATTGTATAAATAAAATAAAAGTAACTTATACTATTTCAAAACTTCAATTTTTTTGTTGAATAAATTGATTTGTAAGATAACAACTTTAAAATTAGTGAAAATCTTGTAAAATTTTCTATCATTAAAATTCTATCAGGCATGTTTAATTTATTTAGTCTCACAACACTTTTTTTCACATGATACAATTTCTCTTAATATTAATATCGATTGTATTCTTTCTTAAATAAAAATATGCTTTTTCTTTGCAATCTAAACAAGTTACTAACTAATTATTTTCTTTTGTATAATAACAGGCGTTACTTTTGCGAGATCGCGCCTTGAAGATCACTCGAGCCAAGGAGAAAGTGCAGGCTTCCGGTCACTTTGCCGGAGAAGAGGCTTGTGCTCGGGCCTACGCCGTGCTGAGTGGTTGCACGGAGCACCTGGACTTGGTGGATCAGCGGGAGCATTGGCTGCAACTGTCGCGGGATTTCTTTGCCAAGGCGGAGCACACTCTGAGTGTGCTCGAGAAGCTCGAACTGGAGCTGGCCAGCGTCAAGTTGCCGCCCAATTCTCCGGAGAGTTATGCGATGTTCGCCAAAGTGTCGCGCGATGTTCGCAACTTCACCGAGGAGCCACTGCGTCTGGGCTACAGCATCTTGGACGAAGTGGGACGCACTCAGCCGGAGACTCAGGGCATCAAGCGCGTCTTGGATGAGCTGGAGAATCGCAAGGCGTACATCGAGGGCATCTGTGCCAACAGCAGCGAGGATCATCAGCGTGTCCAGCGCGCTCTCTCCGAGTTCCTCGCCCAGCACAACGAACTCCTCGCCTGGCTTCGTGCCTCCGGGCAGCTGCAACTCCAACAGAGCGTCAACATGGGACGCAACCTGCAGCAGGCCAAACAATTCCTGCTGCAGCATCACGAACTCATGCAGGATCTGGAGGTAAGTCTGTCAGCTTGGATTTTTTATAAAAATAATTCAATTTAATAAATTATTTTAAAATGAATAAGAAAAATTAAATTTGAGGAACTTAAAACTAGGAAACTCTTTGATTATAAATCAAATTGTTGAAACCAAAACTCAGAAAAGCAGAATAAAAATTTGTCAATTTAAAAAAAAAAAATATATACAATTACAAAGAAGATTATTATTTTATTAAAAATTACTGTATTCCTTAAAGCCAAAATTAGGATAAAGTAATTAGAAAAAAAGTTTTAAGCTTAAAACTTAAGAAAAGTGAAAAAATAAATTTAAACTATTTCTTATACAAATTCCTGAGAAAAAAATATTTAGGAAAATATGTGATCTTAAAATGAAGTTACGAAATTGCGGAATATTTGATCAAAAATCTAACTTTTCTCCAAACTTTCCAAAATTAGAAACATGTTATTGAGCAAAAAATGTTAAATTTTGTGTTAAATTTTTTGGGAACAAAATTAGAAAAATTGTTAAAAGAAAACAAGGGTTTCAAAATATATTTCTTTTTTAATTGTGTTGTTATTGCTATATATATATTTATCCTTTTCAATGTTTAGTTCTTAAAATTTTACTTTGTAATATTTACAACAAATCTGTACATTTCAATTTTATTTTGTTTAGTAAAATGTGTGAAATTCGAATTAAGTGCACCCTCTTTAATATTTCCCATCTACTCTTAGATCAAAGGCGAGCTCATCAATTTGCTGTTGGAGTCCATCAAACAACATTTAGAGTCGCTGAGTCCCCAACAACGCTACGATGTGGACTCTAAGGCGGAATCGCTGCACAAACATTGGATTGAACTGAAGGATTTGGTATTGAAACGTGTCGATTACGTCTCAATGCTCATTGAGTTCTTCGAGGAGGCAAACGAGCTCTCTAGTCAACTGGATCATTTGCAGCGGCAACTGCAGCAAACTCCAGATGAGCACAAGTTGCAGTTCCTTAAGGCCACCTGGGCCAATATTGCTGGCAGTTATGGGGAACTCAAGTCATCTGGAATGAGATTCATCAACTTGAAAGTCGGTATCGATAATTATAATCATCTCAACTTTCATTTCCACTGCTCAACTCATATTTAGTTGGAATTCTCAAAGCTTTGCATGCATGTTTCGTTTATTTGAGTTCACTTTAACTTAGTTGAGTTCTAATTTATTCTAAACGCTGACAGCTTTGCACATTTGCCGTTGTCTGTCAAATCTGTCAGATCCAGACAAGTCCAGAGAACAGACTCATCTAAATATATTCTGACATGATGCAACGTTTGCTATTTTTAGACTTGCAAAACAGTGAAGAGTTTATCGTGTCGTGGCTAAAATAACTTTATTTATGCTCTATCCCCAAAAACAGGTTCAATAGTTTTTCTTTTAGAGAGGAATGATAGTTCCAGAAGGAATAGTTTAAGCAAAGAAATATACAAAGAGAATGTTATTGATTGAATAGAGAATGACATTTAAATTAAATCATAGAAATCACATTTAAAGAAAAGCAATTCTTTTAGGATTAGAATAGTAAAAGTTAAAAAAAAATAAGATAATTTGTCAAAATAATTCTAAAGTTAAAAAAAAATAAGATAATTTAAGTCAAAATAATTCTTAAGTATTTGTTGTTTAAGAGAATGACACTCAAAGATTTCTATGAACTTGGAAAACATACACTGTCAGAACTAACTTAGTTCTGTTCCATCACGACTTTTGATATTATAAAACGAATGTTAGACATATTAAAAAAAATTAGTTTTATATCGTTTTTGAGTTTCTAATTTTGCGCAGTGTACAATACAGTATACATGTGTTCATTTTGTTTAATTTATGACATCGAAGACATGTTGAACAATTTTTATTTATTTTTCAACTGAAACATTCAGATTCAAAATTTTTTAAATTTCATCAAACTGGCGTAAATTTAGTTATAACATAGTAAAAATCGTACTAAAAAGTACAAATTAAAGCTAGTTATTTTTATATTGGGTTTTAGTTAAAGTAGATAAATGTTAGCTCTACGGTATTTTGCATATTTCTCTCAAGTACTTTGACACTCTATAAAGTTTCTGTCTTAACAATATCTCAAGAAATGTGTTTGACAATTATAAACATGAACTTGAGGAATTTCCCTTTTAGATAACTTTTATCCAACTGTTTTGCGAACTTCTGCCAACTTGGCTGCAACTTGAATAACTCAATCAACGATTATTGCTTTTTTTGGTTTCAATAGTTTTACGAGTTAATTTTCCAGCTGAGCTCAAGGTAATTCATTTTCGATAATTGCAGTCAAGGCAAGTATGCTGCAACTTCAGTTTTGCCAGGCACATAAATTGCAAACAATATGATTTTGGTGTGGCCACAGTAAAACATAAACATATATCAGGCAAAAAGACAGCGTCACTTTTAAACCCCGAGGAAGAAAGGGAAAATGGGAAAAATGGAGAGTGGGAAAGAAAATTTGAAATTAGAAAATTCGCTTGGCTGCCAACGCCTCGAGTTGAGTCGCGTTGAGTTGAGTTGAGTTGAGTCCATAAATAAAAGGCAGGCAATTTCAGTCTATAGATAGAGATAGAGAAAGAGAAATGTCTGTGGTCTGGTCTCTGGTCTCTGGACTCTTTTGAGGCAGAAGACAGACAGAAGGCGACAGACTCTGGCCGCAGTTAGATGCTTGCCACGTGCCACGCGCTTTCCACGAATTTTCCAACTTGTCAGCCAGACACTTTTAAAAAGGCAAAATAAAAACTGAATGAAAAACAACAAAAAAGAAAACACAATATGGAAACTGATTTTGTTTTTTGCTATTTTTAACAAAAACAGATTGTGGATCCATATCTCGAGACGAAATCCTCAGTGCAGGCAGTGGAAGAGACTTTGAATAGCTTCAGTAAGCGGCAGATCGACGTGACGAGCAGTTTGGAAAATTGGACAACGAATATACAGGAAAAGCGGGAAGTCGAGTATCTACTTGAGAAAGTCATGAGTGATAACGAGGAGGTAAGAACTATAGTATAGGAACTTAAAAAAGTTGCGAAATGTGTTTTAAATTTGCTTGCATTCAATTATTATATTTATTTGATTTCATAAATTTCTTAAAAATAAAATTAAATACTTTAAAAAGTTTTTTAAGCTTAATTTTTACAAAACAACAAACTATAAAAAACGTATTTAAAATAAATATTTAGTGAAATTTGGATTAAGTGGAAAATTTATCTGAATTTCAAAGGATTTCAAAAATAGTGGAGAATCAAAATTAAATTTCAGAGCAATTTCTTTTAATAAAATTAAATTTAATGTTTTATTGCTAGATAAACTTCAGTAAATGGAAAAAACTGACTATTTTCTTAAACAATATTCTCAAGTACCATGAAAACTTGTTTAAATATGATGTACACTGTTTTTCAAATATATTTAAATTTTGCTGAGACAATTTCACAGTTCCAACAAATTCTTTTGTGGTCAGAAAAATTCCAGATATTTATTTAGTGGTATTAGTCTCACTAATGAAAAACCGATTGTTCCACTATTTTTCGACTAAAGTGGGAAATTCAATTAAATTTCAATTATTTAATAAATAATGGAGAAGGAAAAACAAATCTCAAACGGATTTTATTTAAATAAAAATTCTAGTAAATATATTCCCAACTTAAGAAGAATTTTCGCAACTCATAATCATTTATTTTCTCCTCTTTTAGACTGTGGCCAAGAGCACACAGGTGGATACTCAGCTGTATCCAGTGTTTAGCACATCCAGTCTGGATTCGAAGCAGTTGTTGACTAGCACAAGGGAAAAACTGAGCTTTGTCACTCAGGATATTGAACGTGCTCAGGAGGAGATACAACAACGCATACAAACGACTTTAAGCATACAGACAAAGGATCAGCAATCGCTATCGAAGATCGAGCAGGTGATCAACAATTTGCGCATGCTGAAGGCAAAATTAGATGGCATCAAATACGATTATCGCACCTTGTTGGAGAGTGTACTGCAATTCCTTGAGAATATTGTGCAGTTGCGTCAAGAGATCGATGCATATTTTGCAAGATCGGGATCCATACAATCGGCATCGGGATCGGGATCTTCGACTGTGGAACGCAACATTGCCGAGCATGAGAAATTCCGCGATCAGTGCATGGATAAATTTAGATCGTTAATCACACAATCCGAACTGTTGATCGATCGTGTGCGAGTTTTGGAACCGCCGGGTGCTCGCGAAATCGACACTGATCGCATTTTAAAGTTGTTGGAGAATCTGCGCATTCACTTCGAGTCGAACAGCAGCGAGAGAATGTCGTCGCTGGAGCGTCTCGAGAAGATCGAGCAATTCCGCAACGATCTCGATGACATCGATCGCAGTCTGGATAGCGTCAGCAAACAATTGCACGATATTAATGGACAGAGTGTCGATAGTTTGGCTGCTGCGAAGACCACATCGTTGGCATTCGAGTATTTTGAACGTACCATCGAGGTGAGTGAACTTTCAAACAGTTTGAACTTTGAACTTTAGCCATAGATTGCTACATAGATTAGCCACATATATGATCTTTATATACAGGCAAGTTCTTTAGATCTTCAAAAAAATTAAAAGACCATTTTTAATGCTCCTAAAATCCATTTTGGATTCTATTTAATCTCAAAATAAAGTAAAACATAAATTTATTGATCTGAAACACATTTTTAAATTGATTTAAAACTTGTAATTTAAATTGAACTAAATTGAATATTTAATTTAAAATAGTACAAAAATGACAACAAAATTTTAATTTTTATAAAAATTCAAATAATACATTTAAATAAATTTATAACATTTCGATTTGTTGATTGCAAAATCGTCATTAAAAATTTTAGAGATTTGTGGAACAGACCTGATATGAAATATAAATTAATTTTCTAGTGTTCAATGCCCAAGTTTATGAAATCGACGCCACATCAACGACGCTGGGGCCAAACAGCGCCAACGATCGAGGTAGCTTCGATTATAGAGAATATATATCTGCATTAATTTCTCCCAGTGCATGTGGATGGCCCTTTTTGGGTGGTCACAGCATCACAGCTCAGTTTTTCACAGCAGCCTCTACAAATTCATCAAAATTATCCAAAAAAGCGTTGGGACATTTTCGAAAATAACTTCAAAAATTTCAACTTTCAAAATGCTGTTGCTTGTCAGCGGCGTTGAATGAACGGCGGCAGCTGTCGTTAGTTTGTAATTAAAAACTTGAGAAATACTGCACTGCACACAAGAGTGCCACAGATACAGATACAGATACAGCTACACACTCTAAGAGATACAGATACAGATACAGTCTTGAGATACAAATTTAAACGCTTGCCACTTGGCTGCACTGCGCATTTGCTGTTATAAATTGCTTTTGACGTTCTCAATTTTATTTTATGGATTTTTCACAAAAAACAAACATAAAACAAGTTAAAGATACAAAAGTATCTTTTAAGTTGTTTTGGCGGCTGCACTTGTGCGTGTGTTTATTTGCCCAGAAATTTGTTTTAGCTTCTGTTTAATAGGTTAATTAGACAATGAGAGAGAGAGAGAGAGAGAGAGCTCTGATATTTTTGGCACACTTTTAACTTCCTCCACTTTTTCTTTCCTTGCAAAGCTGCTTGAAAAGCGCATTGAAAAGTTTACGGAGTCAACGAGTCAACAGCTGCTGATCAGCAATCCGGAAAGCGAATCTTATGTTAAGGACGAGCTGCGAAAGCTCAACGATAAATGGCAGAGCTTCAAGGATCAAGTGAGGCAGAAACGAAAGAGCCTCAATCAGGCCAGCGAATTCTTCGAGGTCGTCGAGAAGGTAATTACAATTGTTTTCTTTAGCTTAAATTAATATTTTTTGTCATAAATTTTAAAACAAGTCGTTTTTAATAATAAAATTAAAAGCAGGCATTTTAAGTTAGGAAATAAATGCATTTTAATTGTGTTTAATTAACGAAAATTCATTAAAACCAGATTATTTTGATTAAAAACATGCTTTAAATGCGTAGACAGAAATTTATTTCATTATAGGTATATATTTTTTTCTATATTAATTTAAATATTAATTGAAATGTTTTTTTTTTACTAATTTAACAGCAAAGTAGGTATTTGACAAATTCACTAGCTTTAGAAAACATTTATATGACAAACAGAGAAATCATTTTTTTTCTTATTTATACCTAAATAATTGTTCATAGTTGAAAATAATTATTTTTTGTGCAAGATAAATTTTAAATAGGATTTTAAATTCTAAATTGTATATAATATATAATATTTTAAAAATAAACATAATACCAATTTAAAACTATAAAGAATTAAATAATTTTAAAAATCATACTTAAAAAATAAGTTGCTATTTAAAAAGTTTAGAACTGAGAAATTCGAGACTTAAATAAATCTCATGCGAATTCTCTTTCTCATTCTTTATTTGCAGATCGATGCAGAGTACCGTGAGATTAGCTACTTCTACAACAGCGTCTCCAACAAGGTGCCCTACTTAAGAGATCCCGTGGAAGCCTCCAATCTGGTGAATGACATTGAAAAGTATGTGACCAGTCGGGAAAGTGCGCTGCGCTCCAAGCTGGACAGTGCCTCCCAGTGTGCCCATGACATGAGCAAGGTTTCCACGCTCTACAACGATGTGATGAACATGTTCCAATCGTTTATCAAGCTGAAGATGGACATTAGTATAGTTATCGAGCGACTGAAGCAGCAGCAGCGGCAGAAAGAGCAACTGGAGAGAGAGGCACGCGATCAGGCGGAGAGAGATCAGGCCCTGAGAGAGGCAGAGGCGCGGGAGAGAATGGCGAGGGAGGAGCAAACGCGATTGGAGGCACAGCGTCAACAGGCGGCCATTGAGCAGGCACAACGCGATCTGGCAGCCAGACAGCTCTCCCTGAGGGAGCAGGCGGTGCGGGAGGAGGAGGCGCGATTGCAGGCGGTGCGGGAACAGGCGGCCAGGGAACAGTTCGCCAGGGAACAGGCCGCTCGGGAGGAGGAACAACGCATACAAACGCTAAGGTAGGGAATGTTATAAATAACATATGCTGTTTTCGATATCATATCGATACATTTAAGTTCATATTTAAATTGAGAAATACATATAAAACTCAATGTGATACTATTTAAAATCGATTTTTAATGGAAATGATATTGTTTTCGTGAAAACATAAATTCAAGAAAATTAGAAAAATGAAAAGTGAACTTACATTCAAGTTAAAAAATAAGTATAAGTATAAGTATACTTTAAATTGATTTTAGCTCGATATATTGAAACATATTCTACAATGCCAAGTCACTTCTATTTTTAAAGACATTAAACACATATCTATACATATCTATGTATATATGCACTGTTAAAAAAAAAAGCCCGAATCCAGATTTTTTTTAAAAAACTTAAATTCAAAATATTGTGATAAATTTTATTTTTTTTATTTTAAAATATGAATATTTGACTCCAAAGCTTAGTTAACAATTGTTTTTAAAACAATGCATAAATAATAAATAAGTTTACTAATTTAAAATACAAAAAGTTTAAGTTAAAATATTAATTTTAGATATAGAAAATAAATTGTAAATTCAACAAAATTACAAAACTATATTTTATATATATTATATGTTATTGAATATAAAATATTTTCTATTTTTCAGGGACATTGCCAAGCGGGAGGAGGAGCTGCGTCTGCAGATGCTGCGGGAGGAGGAGGCGCGACTGCAAAACAAGCGAGAGGAGGAGATCAGAATGAAACGAGAGGAGGACATTCGAATGAAGCGAGAGGAGGAAATCCGACTCAAGCGAGAGGAGGAAACGAGACAGAAGCGGGAGGAGGAAGCTCGCATTCCAAAGGGAGGAGATAACACGACTGCAAACTCTGCGAGATCAGGTGGATCAGCAGCGCATTGTCACGGAGAACATACGCAAGGACATCCAGGTGAATCAGATCTTCACCGAGCTGCGTTACGCCTCGCCCCTCTTTGTGCGTCCCCTCAAGGACGCCTTGACCCGCGAGGGAGATCGCTTTGTATTTGAGTGCGAGGTCACGGGCACTCCGGAACCAAATGTGGAGTGGTTCAAGGACGGCATCAGCATCCAGAGCAATGCCGACTACAAGACCAGCTTCGACAAGGGCATCTGCCGCCTGGTCATCGAGGAAACCTTCGCCGCGGACACCGCCAGATTCAGTTGTCGTGCCTCCAATTTGGTGGGAACGTGCGACACAAATGCCACATTGACGGTCCGGGAGAATGCCGCCGAGCTGCAGCTGGTGGCGCCTCGAATTGTGCGATTCTTGGAGAGCGGCAAGGCCACCGAAGGTATTTATTAAATATATTTAATAAATTTGAAAAATATTTTTTTTTTTTAATTTATGTTCATATTTCAATTTTTGTAACTTATTTATTATTTAAGTATTACAATAATAATAAACTTGTTAAAACAAAATTTTTTACAAAGAAATCAAACAAAAAAATATCCGAATGAATAGGAAATTCAAGATCAATTAAAACAGAAATAACTGTAATCGTTATTATTATTTTCAATTATTATTTTAAATAAAATATTTTTTGAAATGGCAATTAAATTTTAACTTTCTGTTTAATCAATTGCTTTCAATTTTTCAATGAAATTAATAAATATAAAAGTGTTCAAGCAAAAATATAGCACAAAAATATGAAATATAAATTTGTTGGTATTTTTTGGTATATATTTGATATGTTTTAAAATTAATGTAAAATTAACTGTGTGTTAAATCTTCACCAGGTACCTCCTTCCAGTTCTCCTGTGTGGTCAGCGGAGTTCCTCTGCCCACTGTGCAGTGGTTCAAGAACGACAAATGCATCGACGACTCGCAGGATTATGTCATCAGCTATAACAACGGGGAGGCCAACTTGAGATTCGATGAAGTCTTCCTCGAGGACGATGCCGTCTACACTTGCAGTGCCTCGAATCCCGCTGGCATCGAACACTGCTCGGCCAGTCTCATTGTGGAACGTAAGTCTAAACAAAAGCAACCAGAATTTTAATAGTTGAAAAAAAAATTGAGTATACTTAATAATAATCTGAGCTTTTTATTTCAATTTTTTTTAAAACTATATTTAAAGCTTATAAAAATTTGCTCTTCTTTTATTTTATAAAAAAGGAAAAGAAAATATAAAAAAATAAGCAGCATTTAATTTTAAACTTTCACACTTTCATTTAACATAATTTAAAATTTTATAAATTTTTTCTTGTTTTACATTTTGCAGCTCTGGAACCCACTGAATTGCCTTGTTTTAAAATGCCGCTGCAGAATGCGATGGCACGTGTTGGCCAGAAGATCAAACTGGAGGCCCTGGTCAGTGGCATTCCAAAGCCCGATATCTACTGGCTGCACAATGGCAAACCCTTCCAGCCACGCGACCTAAAAGTGAGTATATTCTGATATTCTCAATGTTATGGGAATTCAAATTTACACAAAATAAAATCAGAGCATTTTACTCGCATACTTTTAATATAATAATCTTGTAACGAAATGGGAAAAGACAGACCCATAAAACATATATAACATATAGTGTCTTGTTCAGATTGATGGGCTAATTACTGATACAGTAGGCCATTTGTCTATTTATATATAAAATATGTTAATGAAATTTAGTAAAAATCTTTGTGGGGTAGAGTGTATAAATAGGTATAGGAATCTAAGGTATGGGACTCTTAAAAACGTTACTTAGTTAAATTAGTTGAGAAATGGAAACTCTAACATATTTGCTCACATCTCTACCAAATTTTACAAATACAATTTCAAATATATTTTCAACAATAGCTTAAATTTGCATTACAATCGAGGGGCTACCTATAATAGTAGTTTTCTTTTAAGCAAATATAAATATATATATTCGAACATTTTTATTAATTAATTATTCTTGCAAATTATCTTCATTTATTCCATATTTTTTTGAGACTCATGCAGATTCCTTTGGGAAAATCTACAAATTGCGAATAAAAATTGCACAGAGTATAATTCCCCCAACGTAATGTTGGATCGGTCGATGGCGCGATCTCCACAATGATATATACAAGTACATAATTATACATACACAAATACATAAATTTACATATACAGATATGTATAAACAATCTTTTGCTATTCCAGCAAAAAATCAGTGAACATTTTGTGGTTGTGGGCGAGTCTCTGGGCGAATAGTTCCAAAATGATATATAGTATATATTCAATGAACATGTTTTGTGCTGACGTCAGTATTGCGTATAAAGGGGCAAAGCGGGAAAATCATTAGCATCATTGGATAGATCTTATTGCAAAAATGAAGAAGCAAAATCGAAAACAGTTTGTTGCAGAAATATATGTAGATAAAATGTAAATTCAAGGCGAACGTTTTAAAAATACGCCAACGCATAGAGTACACTGCACTACGTGGCTGAGGCTGAGGCTGTGTTGCAGTTGCAATATTATAAATTACAGGCAATATACGAAAAGATGGCTAAAAGAAGAAGAAGATATAGAAGATGCAACCAGCCGAAACCATTGCGAATTTAATTCACCACAGTCATCGTGGGCGCTGTCAAGCAATTTGTTTATATATCTATATACACATATCTCTCTCTACAGATATGTACATATAAACGTACTATAAAATTATTTAGATTTTTTGAAAATTTTCATAAAGAAAACGTTTTCATTGCCTTCTGTCCGCACAGATTTTAATTGCCGTCTTTTGACAAACCAAAACATGATCTCATTGCGTGTTTTGTGGATTAAACCAATTCGAAAATCGACAATTAAACGATTAAACGCATTGTACTTGCAATTGTGCCATTATGCGATCAGATTATTGTTCGATTAGAACAACACCTGTACACTCAGCACAGGCTTCCTGCAATTTGGGCCAAAACAAAAGAGGCGCGTTGTTAGCTGTTTTTTTTTGTACATAGAAAATAAACAACACGTCAGTTTTAAATTTGAGAGGAAAATACATGTTGAACATTGTAGTTAAGATTACCGTGCCGGATACGCTCCGTTTGAAAAGAGAAAAGAGAAAAGAAAAAAGATCAGACAGAGGAAAATTGGAGATCGCACATCCGCGCCACAACATAAATAAAATAAGTTGAGTTGGGTGTAAAATGAAAATTGAATTGCATACAACAACAAATTAAGTAGTTTTAAGAGAAGTCGACTACAAGTTACCCTACTAAATACAATACGGTGATGAGACAATAATAAAAACGATATTTTTTTTTTGTATTCTAAAAATTGCTTTGGAAAATAATTTTTTTTTTAAATGTTTAAAAATTTAACATAAACAACGGAGTTCTATATTCATGCGCAGGCTTTTATCATATTATTGAAAATTTTTTTGAAGTGTAAAAATGACTCGTTTCTATTATTTTTTTTTTTTAATTTTATTTTTTTTCAAACTCCCCACATGCATTTTAAAATATTGTTTGACGCATAAATTCAACCTGCATAAATATTATGTTCATTTACGATTTTTGCTTAAGCTCTAAATTGATTCTCTTTCTAAATATTGTTTTTTTGGGCAATATATCTTTTTTTCATAGATCTTTGATTATTTGTACACTCTCTTATAAGTCAATATATCCATTATTTTTACTACACTGGGTATTAAAAGTGCTCATACTCGCACATAAACTGGCACAAATTGAAATTGAAAGCATTAGCCTGACCAAAAGCTGAACAACAAGTTGAACACGACGGCCTCGTCTGGTCGGGGTTTCATTCAATTCACCACATGTTGAATATACACAGTCAGTCAGTGGTTAACACATCCAATATATTTTTGATTTTCCATCTTTCAGTACGAAAACGGACGTGTTACGTTAATAATATCACAAGCGTATCCAAACGACGCCGGATCCTACGTGTTGAGTGCCAAGAATTTAGCTGGCGAGGCTTACAGCCACTGTAATATCATTGTCAAGGGTCGTCTGCCAAACGAGACGTCCGATTCGGAGATGGCCAGCGATATTGAACCGATTCGGCCGGCTGTCCACATGCCCCTCAAGGATGTCTCCATGTTCGAGGGCAAGCCCGTGCGATTGGACTGTGTGATCGTGGGTCAACCGGAACCGGAGGTCATTTGGTATCACAATGAGCGACCTGTCAAGGAATCCGCCGATGTCCAACTGCTCTTCCAGGTATGGACTGCCAACAACATTTCGATAAATGAATATAGATCTTTTTGGTGTTATTTGTTTATTTTCTTTTATATTTAATTCTAAGGTGACTTTGAGTTTGTTCAACTTATCTAATTTTTATGGATCTTTTTATGTGTTTATCGACAAACATTTTAAAATTCAAATAAATAATAAACTGATCAACTTGTCTTTCGATAGTTTTTGAAGTTCAAATGCTTCTTCTTTCGTTGCTTTTTAAAACAAAATGGCAAAATTTGAGACAAATTTTAAATTTTCTTTCTACTTATATTTAAGTTGCTTTACTTTCGAAAAATATTTACGAATAACTATTGTACAAATAAATATTTGCTGAGCTAGAAATATCAACGATATTTCAAAATTCTATCAAATATTTATTAAAATTATTTTAATTTCAAATTGTTATGTGTAATGAATATAAAGTAGTAACAATTATTTTTTTTTTTTTTTTTTTTTTGTACATATCATAGATCCAAAGGTCTAGTCGCTAGTACTCTTAGCATCTTTCATCTAATTTTGTAAATAAATACATAAATTTTTTATTTTGAAATATTTTTAATATCGATACACTATCGAATCAATTTTTGAAAAGTTTTTTAAATAATAATTTATTTGTTTTTAGGGCGATCGTTGTTCGCTTTTCATACAGGAAGTCTACCAGGAGGATGCGGGAAATTACAAAGTGGTTGCCATCAACTCGGCGGGTGAAACGTCGAGCAGCTGTGAGCTGAAGGTGACACCACTCAACATGGCCGAGCCCGCGACCCGAGCGCAAGTCGAGCGTCAATCGCTGCCGAAGGAGACGCAGCCGAAGTTTGAGAGATTGCTATCCGATGTCCTGGCTGATGAGGGGGAGCAGGTGGTGCTGGAGGTGCAGGCGACTGGGGATCAACCGCTGAGAGCCCAGTGGTATCTGACCAACAAGGAGCTGAAATTGAACGATCGGGTGATCACACAATCCAATCCGGAGGACGGCAGCTTCAAGCTGATCCTCAACAATGTGGAGGCGAATGACAAGGGCGTTTATACCGTCAAGGTGTCCAATAATACGGGAGATGCCAAGTGCTTCTCTCATTTGATTGTCAAGTCTGTCAATATGCCGGAAAATCGTCGGGGCAGTCAATCCTCGGTGGAGATCGTCGAGCGTCACATGTGTCCCGAGTTCAAGGAGCTGTTCAGCGATAAACAAGCCCAGATCGATGATGTTGTCAAGTTTGAATGCATTGTAATGGGCAAACCGATGCCCAAGATCCATTGGTACTTCAACGATCAGCCCGTGCATGGACACAATTTCCTTGTTTCCACGAGCGGCGATCGTCAGGTTCTCACCATACAGAAATTAACCCACGATGCCGTTGGCAAGATCAGTTGTGTGGCCGAGAACGAGGCGGGCAAGGCGACCTGTGTCGCCTTCCTCAACATCATTGGCAGCGGTCCGCCGGCCTCAAGTGATCTTCAGACCATGACCCAGGAACACAACACGGAATCCTCTCGCGTGACGATCAAGAAGCAAACTTTTACCACCACATCCACATCGCAGGTAGGATTTTAAATTTCTGATTGTATGATCAGTTATGAATGCTGATGAGTTATGAATGCTAATTTCAACTAAAAAAATCAATGTCAAGCAAATATGCTATAGTAAAATGGTAAACACTAAAAATTCCTATTTCACTCGGAACTATCGATATCAGCCAAAAACTTCCATTTTCACTTTAGACGATTTAAATCAAATTTAATTCTTATTGTTAATTCTTACTTCAAAAATAAAAAATAATCGTTAAAAATCATTTTTTAATAAAAGTTCTAAAATAACTATTATATCTGATTATTTCAATAAAATTCAACAATAAGAGTTATTTTTGATTTATAAAATAAAAGTTACAAATAAGAGTTATTTTGAAACTTTTATTTTAAAAAACAAAAAATAAAAGTTAAGTTGAATATCTTTTGAACCAAGTGATGTATTACCAAAATTATTCTTGCTATATGTCTCGAGACCTTTCATATGATACATAACATGTCCTTCAAGGATGAATATTAAGGATCCAACTTTTTCTATAATATTTCATTTTGTCTTCTATATTCTGCTGCGGTAATATATGCATATGAATGAAGTAATTATTGGGAAATAAAATACCAATTGATACTAAAAATACCAAAAATATACTATAAAGCATTAAAAAAACCCAAAAATTACTTTAAATTTTAATTTTTTGATTTTTTTTAATAAAAGTTACGGAATAACTCTTATTTGTAACTTTTATTTTAAAAATCAAAAAATAGATCTTATTGTTGATTTTTATTGAAAAAATTAGAAATAAAAGTTATTTTACAACTTTTATTTAAAATTTAATTTTAATAATTATTTTTGACTTTTTAAATAAAAATTAAAAATAATTGTTATTTCGTAACTTTAAAATAAAAATTTAAAAATAATTGCTCATTTGCAATTTTTATTTTAAAACTTATAAAAGATACCGACCCTGATGATCATCAATGAAAATGTCAAATAGTTATTTTATAATTCGATATTGATGTTGTTTTTAAAACTATATTGATACTTTTTTACATTACTAATCGCAGGTAAATTCCTATGAGGGAAATGTGCCCCAGACCGAGGTGCATCATTCCTCGGCCCACATCGATCAGTCCATCAAGCAGCTGGGACAACAGAGACCCGAGATCGTCGAGAGCCATCACTACCAGGAGCTGAACAAGAGCAAAGAGATGAGCAGTCCCAGTCTGCAGCAGAAATCCTTTACACTTGTGCAATCCTCCAATAATGGCGTTTCTGCCCTGCCAACTCCCGATTCCCCCACACGCCTGAGAAAGGAGATCGCACCACGATTCACCACACCACTCAGTGGTAAAATTGTGGATCAGGGCGCCAATGTGAGCATGGAGGCCATCTACGATGGTTATCCCTCGCCCGAGATCAAGGTCGAGAAGAACGGCGACCAGCTGTTCGATAATGCCCATACCAAGATCTCCAACAAGTGCAATCGAGTCACCATTGAACTCAAAGAGGTGGGCGTGGCCGATGCGGGACGTTATGCCGTTACCGCCTCCAATGCGGTGGGTCAGTCCACAAGCACCGCCGATTTGGTTGTGAAAAGTAAGTACAAATTTAAATTTAAACAGTATGTCGTAGAAAAAAACTAAATAGGAATTTTGAATATTTACGTAATAATTAAAAGAAAACAGAGAAAATGTATTAGGAAAAAATAGTTTAAAAAAAAATTAGGCATGGAAAAAAAGGAAGATTGATTAAGTAAATTATGCTAAGAATTGGGAAAGTGAATATAAAAAAACTTGAAAAAAAAAACAATAATATGACAACAACAATTAGAAAAAATGTGCTGTATAAGAATAAATATATAATTTTAAGGAATTTTTAATCAAGGTGGACACAATATTTCATAGAATTTTTAAATAAGTCTAAGTGTATTATACGATAAAATGCTTTGGTTCCGTTTTAAATGTTTTATTTCAATATTCCTTGTTGAAATTCCTACAGAAAATCGTAATACATAGTAATACAAATTTAACTCAACGCATTTTTCAAGACTAAAATTCTTTGTATTCAAATCTTACGTCAAATATTGACAATTTTGTTTTGTTTTTTTTTTTTACATGATTAATTTATTATCCAAGTTTATTAATTTCCCACAACCATAATGATCTAATACTTGGGAGTAAATCATTGGAATTAGGTCGGACATATGGCCTATATCGTATGTCAATATTTGTATGGTCCATCAATCAGTTTGGGTTAACATTAAAGTGTCATTGTCGGGGGCGTCAATAGATCTTTAAACGTCAATGCCGCCAGTTTTGCCATATTGATGAGTTTTTGGGTGGCGTTTTGCACTTTTCCATTTCATTTCATTTTCTTCTGTTTTGTTTATATTGCAAACGATGGCCCCGCAAGGGAAAAAGCAAAAGAAAATTTCGTACAGAATTTTTATTAATATTTTTGTTCAACGCGGGGAAAAAGAGAAAAGAAAAATGGGCAAAAATTATGTAAAATTTTGTAGAACATAAGTTTGTTAAATGAACTTCTATTCGCGGATTTGTCGTCTTGTGCGGTTTGCTCTGGCTGAAATCTTTTAAAATGTATATATATACATATTTTTACTGCCTGTCTACATGAATTACTCATTATAGCTGATCGCTCTGTATCTCGGACATATGTACAAGTAAATTATTTGGCGATCTCTAAGATCTGTTGCAATGACATACAAAATTATTTATTTTGTGTGGTTCGTTTATTGTGGCTTTCAAATTGAAAGTGGATTGCAATGACAGACAAACCACAACATATGGTCCACAACACTATTTCCCAATACTCATTTTCTAATAATGTCGACTTATTCTGATTCTAATTCTGTTTCTGCAGAGACCATCTTTCCGCCAGTCTTCGGTCGTCGTTTGCAGGCGCAGGTTAGCAAAAAAGGTGAGAAATTGATCATGGAAGTGGAGGTGACAGGATTGCCGGAGCCAACAGTTACCTGGCTGAAGGATGATAAACCTATTAAGGATGCCGGACTCTCCGAGCATCGTCTGCTTGCCCAGGGCAACTCCTACAGGCTAATCATCGAGAGAGGTAAACTATAGTTCCATAAAACTTGTGTGCCTAATAAAATGTAAAGCCAACAAAAATTAACTGGATACATAAAAAAAATCCCAGCTTGTTATTTTTGAATGTGGTTTCCTGAAAGAAGTTAAATATATTTTTTAAATCAACAAGTTTTAATTTTTTTTATCTCAAATAAGCTACATAAGTACTGAAATGATTAGGTTTAAATTTTTACAAAAAATTCATCTTACATTAATTTTTTTCGAAAATAAGTGAAATAAATTGTCAGAAATTAATCACAAAAAAAAAAAAACTAGGACTAAAAAGCATAAAATCTTATATCTCTTAATTTCTTTTTCATTCAAAATATTATAACATCATCTGAATTTTTTTTTGTTTTTAAGCTTTTAAAATTTTAATTATTATTACTTTAATATTATTATTAATAAATTAAACTATATATATTTACATAATGACTTTTGAATTACATAATGACTTCAAAGGCGCATTTAACCTTGTTTTTTAATTTTATTTAAATAAATTAAAATACATTCCGCTATTTAAAAATTTTAAAAATTATTTTTCATATTAAATTTGTATAAAACATTAAATAATATAAATTATTTTTTTTTTAATTGTTATTGATTTAGGAATTATTTAATGATTTTCTAGGTTAAATTTGAATTTCTTTTGTTATTTTATTTTATATTTTGAAATTTAATATTTATTTTATATAAATTTTCAAAAAATTATTTTGTGTTGATAAAGACATCTGTTTATTATATATCGATTCTCATTTCAGCGCAAATCTCTGACTCTGGCAAGTACATGGTGAAGGCAACAAATGCTGGAGGCGAGGCCAAGAGCATTGCCGACTGTGCGATACTGGAACCATCGCCGGAACGGATGCAGGAGGTGGTCAGGACAATCATCTACGAGGCACCAGCGTCCAGTGAATTCAAAACTGAAGTAAGTGTGCATGTGCTCAATATCTAAACCAATCCACATGACTGCAAAACTCTCGAAATCTTACAATCTATCTATCGATCTATAAATATTCAACCCACCTACATATGCTATAACTACTCTCAAATTATAAATATAAATCTATTGATTTTCTCTTAAATTTGTTACGTTCATTTGATTTATATATTTTATATTTATAATAAACCAATATTGTGAATTCTCTTCTCTCATGATTTCGACGTTGTTCGTTTCGCTTTGCTCATAAATCCAAAATAATAAACATCATCATTTTGGGTTGTTATCCACCACACACATGAATAGAACCAGTTCAATAAAGAGCCGCAGTCGTATCAGAGAAATCAAAGCGAGGCAACCACTGAAAATGATATGCATGGTCTCTCCGAGTCGAAAGTCATTACTGAGCATCGTTGCACCACCGAGGCAACAATGCGTCTAGAGCACAAATCGACTTATCTCGATCTGCCCGATGATCTAACAACAACAAAAACACCCACAACAACAACAACAGCCACTGAAACCACAACAACAACCACCAAAAATATTAATAACAACAACAACAATAACACTGCCAGCATGGATCAAATCGATACAACACAAACTTCAAATTCCACATTCAAGTCTAGTACACAAATCCAACCAACCACCACCAGTGCCGCCCAAGCCCTGTACGCCCATTGTGGCCACGCCCTTTGGCCAAGAGCCACCGCAAACGGAAACGCGCTACGAGATCAGCGAACGAAAAAACGAACACAAATCGAGCTCATCCTTTGAGTATTTCAAGAAAATGGATGAGAATACGGTCACCCAAAGACCCAAACCACTTGCCCAACGGCCACTGGAGACGGTGGTGCGTAAACCACAGGCCCAAACACTCGCCGAGGAGCTGAGGAGCTTGAATTTAATACCCGGAGCACCACCAGAATTTTGTTACACACCCAAATCGGAGTTACAAATGCCCCGACCACCTTTGATTCAGGATAAAATTAAAATATTGGAGGAAGTGCAGCCAAAGGAGACACCACCACAGGGTGGTGTACCGGTATTTCCACCACCTTTAAGTCTGCAAAGCGTGCAACATGAAACCACAATGACCAAGGAAGTTAAGGTCGAGTATGGTCACCCTATTTTGAGACCAGCCGCGATTTTGGCCACGCCCGCACAACAAAATACGCGTTCGCCATCGCCAAAGCCCTCGGCGGAGGGCGTGGCCATGTCCAAGCTGTGGACACCGAGTGGTGTCGGTGGTTTGAGTGGTGCAAATGAACCACCAAGCGGAACCACTGACCAAATTGTCGACTCCAACGCCAACGAAAGAATTGAATGCACCATTTTTGGTACAACAGGTGGCTAAGAATATTGCACCACCAACTGCACCACCCGTCACTCGCCTGGTCAACATTGAACTGGAGCCGGGGGAACCACCCGAAATTTGTTTTGCGCCCAAAGCGACGTCGGAGGTGCGACGTCATTCGTTGGTCGAGAGCATGGAACAGAAATTGGAACAGAACTTGTTGCAAGGACCCAGTAAAGTGTTGCCCCACTCGGTGCCCACTTTAACTGCACCACCGTCGAATGGCGCCATCTATCGGCCACCGCCGCCAGTGTTGCCCACGCGAAATCTGCTGGGAGTTTCCTACGAAAGTGATTACGAAAGTGATCGCTACAAATACAGTGGCAGCGAATCCGATGAGCCCGGACAGCGAGTTCGTCAACAGCAGCACCAACAACAACAACAGTCACAACAGCAACACCAACAGCAACCACCAGTGTCCTTGCAAACGTCCTTCAAGTCGAGTGGTTACGCGGCGGACACCGAGGAGCATTCGAGTTATCGCAAATCCGAGTCGAGCTTCTATGAGACAAAGTCATCGACTTCGACAACCACCGCACCACCAAAACTGACGCCTGAGCCACCAGCTCAGCTTTACTTTACACCACAGCCAACAGCACAGCAATCACAGCAATCGCAGACGAGTTACAGTCAGGAGGCGAAGGTTCGCATAGATCCACGATCAAAGATTAGAGCTGAAGAAACATCGATAAATCTTTTTATACATGTCGATGTTTTTAGAAAAAAAAGAATAAAATGATCTCTTCAGCTCTATGTTAGATCGATAACAGATCTTGACTTAATCAATCTAAAAACTAGAGCTGTAGAAACATCGATAAATGTATTTCTTAGATTTTTTATAAATATCGATATTTTAAAACATATTTTATATTCTAGAAAAAATTTATTTCAATTCGATAACACACAAGTAAAAAATCGAAAATATCATTATCGAGAACTCAATTTTTCTCCAGCTCCAAATTTAATCTATCTTGAAACTAGAGCTGGAGAGCCATTGAGGGTTTTTTAAAAATATCGATATTTTTAGCAAAAACATTTATATCGATAATTAATTTCTCTTCAGCTCTATATTAGATCGATTACAGATCTCAATTTAATCTATCTGTTGTTGCCGTTATTTATGTGTTGCACTTGGAAAATGGGCAATGCCATTTTCTTTTTCTCTGCAAAATTGTATCCGTGTTGTTGTCTCTCTTTCTCTCTGTTTCTGTCCTTCTCTAACCAGCTACATTAGCTCGCTTGCCCCTAACCTTGCCTCTTTTTCTCATTCAGTCCAAGATCTACAATTCATATCACTAGCTCATTTTATGCCATTTAACAAAGCGATTGCTCGAGTTTAAGTTTGTTAAACTAATTTCACAACCAAATTTTATATTTATATAACAGATACAAACTGTCTAGAGACTGACTAAATCCTAGAAAAATACCAAACACAAGCAAATTTTTTTAAATAATCATTGAAAATAAGAAAATACTGATAATTCTATTTTCTTATTTTCAATGATTATTTAAAAAAAATGTTGACATAAAGAGTTGATTTAACTTGACATTTAAAAATTCAAAATATCGAAAAAAAGATCCAAATTTTTGTAAACAAATCCATATCTTGAGCCAAAAAATGATTTGTTGGAGATTAATAAACTTTGAAAAACAAAACCTTTGCTTTGTTTTTGGATTACTTTTTTTTAAGTAATCAGTAATTTTTTAAGTTATTTATAGTATTTAATGTTTTTATGCATTTATTTCAGTTTTTCTCTGTGTGTTTCATTGTTGTACATTGTTTCTGATTTCAATTGAAGTGTTTGTTTAATTATTTTAACTGTTTTATGCATCTGCCTGTTTTCTAATCTCATTTTCGTTGTGCTCTACTCGATACCATTGTCACTAATTGAATTTATAAATGCCTTTTCTTTCACAGAACTACAAGTACAGCTCGTCGAGCATGCAACAGAGCAGCAGCAGCTCGACTCATCACGAGACCAAGCAGTACTCCTCCAATGCCACGCCCCTAATTACGCCCAGTCCAGTGCCGGCACAACGTAAAACACCCGCTGCTGAATTCAGCGATTATAGCAGCGAGATCGATGAACGTTTCCGTTCCGTGTCCCGAGCGAATGAATCCGATGCGGAGATCAAAGGATATCGCGTGGTCTTTCCACCAACTCCAACGCCAAGAACGAATATTTCGAATGGTCACAAATCGCCGGTGGTTGTGGTTACGCCATCACCCATGGAATTTGAGCCAACACCACCAGAAATGGGCAGCAGCTATTCGAGGCCCAAATTTGAGCCAATTGGCAAAGAGATTCGCCATGAGATTCGCACTGAAAGCAGCTTTAAGAAATGTCAGCAACAACAACAGCAACAACCGCAACAGCAACAACAACATCAACATGTCTTCAAGCCAAAACCTGTGGCAGCCAAGTTTATAGCTGCCACACAACAACAACAACCACTGCCCAGTTTCCGACCTGCCACCACCATGTACTACAATGCGGTGGCAGGTGCCCCAATGCACACGGCCAAGGTGGCACACGAGACCAGGAACGAGATGCAGATGCACGAGTCCACGGAAAGTTCTCAGCGCGTTGTCAACATGCAACAAACGAAGCGCGTGATTCACTTCGATAACACCAGGTAACATCCAGATGTTAACTAACTATTTCTAACCCAGCTGAGAAAAACATTTCAAATTTTATTTTAAAATTCTTAAAAATGTATCTCTGTTAGAATCTGTTATTTTTTGAAAGGTTTTTTTTTTAAATAATTAGCTGGGAATTATGATTATAATATCAGAAATACAGTCGAACTTCCCTAACTCGAACTTCCCTAACTCGAATTTTCTCTAACTCGAACAAAATCGAGTGGCAATAGCGTTTACTAAGGAAATTTCATACAATTCTGCTTCCCTAACTCGAACTTCCCTAATTTGAATTTCTCCTTAACTCGAACAAAAATATTGGCACGTGCTTCTGTAAGTCGAATTTTTCGGGAAAATCACCAATAAATTGCGTTTTATTTTTGTTTCTGTTTTATTTTGAAGTTACTGTTTCCTGTTACCAGCTCGTTTGGGTATGTTATAATGATGTACATTAACATATGGTGATCCAATATGATAAAATATTGCATAAACAATTCTAAAGGCTGGTGAAATAGCCTTAGGACAGACACAGTTTTCAAGTGATGATCATTACCATATAGGGCTTTAAATAAACTAGAAGTCCTTCTTTTTAGAAAATAATATAAAAAAAATTATCAGACCCTAATTTCCGATTATTGAAGTTCTGTTTAGCTTAAAGAATAAGAGACATTTGAAAGTTAAAGAACAGTAAGGGAAGCGTAAAAGTAATTTGAAGTGAATGAATCAATGTAACTAATTTCTGATTTTTCTAGTTTTGTTTAACTTTAAAGATAAAAAATTTAACAGCTCGCAGTTTGAATGTATGAGTTTTGTAGTAACCAGTAAGTAAGTAAGCTTGTAAGTCCGACAAGATAAAAAACAAATTATAATGTTCAGAATTTAATATCAATGAATATGTAGTTTCATTTAAAAAAACTAAAAAAAAAAAATTCCCTAACTCGAAGTCTCCCTAACTCGAACTTTTTTCTTGGATAATGGTGATTCGAGTTAGGGAAGTTCGACTGTATTAAAGCTGCCTTAACAAATATTGTTCGAAAATAAAGGCTCAACATAAATATGTTCTGTGGCTGCTTGCGTTAACTCAAATAATCTCACACATTTTGGGATTCTTACAAAATTTGGTGGATATTCTAATTTACAAAGAATCAAATAAAAGCATTTTAAAACGTTATATTTTTTCTTCTAGCTTTTTTCTTTTTTTTCGGTGTCGGTATCAGTACCGATGCTTACCGAAACGAAGTTTTATTGAAAAAAACCTTTAACTTATTGTACAATTTGTGAAAACATTTTTCACGAAGAGTTGCCAGACTAATGGCAGACAATTGATAGAGCTGTCGAGTAACTTTTATTTTGTAGCGCCAATTACTTTTTAAATTTTTTTCAGCTAAACAAAATCAATTATTACATAAATAAATTAAATTATATTAATTAAACAAGGAAAAAATTAAGAGTTTAATGTTCTGCAATGATAAACATGAAAAAGTTGCTAATCAAACCTTTGGGTAATTTAATCTGAAAAGGTGTCAACCCTTAGCAGCCTAGTTCAAAAAGGTTGGTGAAAATCTCTCGAAGTTCTGTGGCACCTCGGAATTTTCCGTGCGGAATTGCTTTCTGAGGAATTCTATTTCGCTTGCGATTTCTGTGTCACCCCTGTATATTTGAAAAATGTATATAGTCGAGTTGCCGATTATTGGATATCCGTTACTTGTTTAAATATGTATACAATATTTTTATTGCATACTTTAAGGCACAATGTATTGCCTAAAAACGTAAATCAGCCATTACCACCTTTCTATTTGTTTGATTTTGATGCGACTTAGTAGGATGATGGAATGATAAAAACACTTATATTAAAAACATTGTTAAACTGTTTTTCTGTTACTCTATAATAAAAGTCATTACTTTGATTAATTTTAGTCCGTCGGGTAGACGCACGCCTTCGCAGCTGCCGCCGCCGGCCACGCCCACCAAGTTCATACCGGGCGAGTATCGGGAGAGCGACTACGAGAGCGAGGTGGAAGGAGCGCGCATTCAACCGCTATGGTCACCCTACGGCGATGGTCTCACCAAAGGCTATCGGCGTGTGGCGCCTCCACAAACCGGAGGCGGACGTTCCTGCAGCTTGCCGCGGACCTACGAGCGTGTGCTTTCCCCCATGGAATTCGATCGTGGCCCGGAAATGCCGAGCAAAATTCATGTGGACATCAATACGTTGCGCAAGGAACAGCGTGGAGGCAGCACGGTGACAATACAGAATCGTACTCAGTCCCTAAATCGCAACAGCAGCATGAGGCAGCAGCAACAGCAGCAACAACAGCAACAACAACAACAACAACCACCTTATGGTCAAGATCAGCTGGACAATCAACTACGAGGCGGAACTTTGCCACGTTATGGCTACAACGCGTTGCAACAACAGGCGGAGGGGCAGGGCAAGCGAATGAACTCGACTTTTCTGCAAAAGTCCCATCAATTCATCGATGAAGTCACCAGGGATGTGCACAATTCATCAGGATTGCGTCCTGGCTTCAAACGCGCGCCCAGCGAGGGCAGCAATCAACCGCAGGCTTACAGGGACGAATCTCGGGTCTCTCAATATGGTAAGTCTACTTCAAATTATCATTCGTAGAATCATTGAGAATAATCACATTCCCTTTTGAATTGGTTTTGAAAGTTCAGATTGATATTTAAAGTATTGAGATTGAAAATTTGTTGAGTGCATTAAACTAACCCCAACCCCGCTCTAAAAAGCGTACATTTTTAGAATATTGACAAATATTGTTCTAAGAACATCAAAATTGGGTAAACGAATCAGAAACACACAACTCGGAAACCTATTTTAAATCGAAAACATTTCATATGAAAACTGAAATTCGCTCAAGTTAGAAATATCATGATAAAAATTAGGAGCACATAAAAGAAAAAAATTGAGAAAATTTAAAAAGGGAAATTATTATTTCGTAATGTGAAATAAGACAATTTTTATTAGGAAATTATTATACCATAATGTGAAATAAGTTTGTTTAAAAATATGTTAAATTAAAATCAAAACTTTCTTTTACAAATATTGATATATGGGGAATTTTAAGATTTTATTTTAGTTTACCGTCCTCATTTTGGTTTCTTCAAAATTTATTCTTAGTGGTTTTTTTGTTTTCATTTTTGCAATTCTTACAAAAATATAAAGATTTTTTTTTGTCCGGAATTCGCATGAGGTACCCTTACTAAAACCACTCACCAATTTATTTTTGTACATGTTATTGATATGTTTTTGTAAACCAAAAAAAAAACAAAACAAAACAACCAAATCCCTATACGTAATTTAGGCACCAAATGCGTCGATCCCAATACCGGTTTAATCTATTTCAAATATGACTTTGGCTATGAGTTTGGCATACTGTTTCCGGGCGAGGGTCACAGGTTTGTGAGCAGCCAGTGGAACAGCAACGGCAACAACCGCTCGATCAATAATCAGAATGGACGACACTCGCCATATCCATTGAAACTTGCCGCTGGCAATGATTCCCTGGCGATTCCCGTGCAACACGAACGCACCACAACTGGCTACAGTTCCGACAATGAGGCGCAGCGTCGCAGTTTTGTAAAGTCGAGGTCAGGTCAAGGTCAAGGTCCCGGTCCCGGTCCCGGTCCCGGTCCCGTTCGTTACGCCCATAAACGCTATAGTCTGCCCAGCAGTCACAGTCTCGACATTCATCTCGATCGTCTGCACGCTCAGGCGCCGCGTTTGCCACCCGAGCAATTGGTGCGCACAGGTATTGATAATACTCTACACTCTGGCAGGATACTTTGGCTACTCGATGTTGTCGCTTAGTCTTAGTCTAGGACATGTTGTCGTTGTTGTCATTGTCATTCACCTGCTCGTGCACAGCACTACACTGCGTATACTTAATATGCGTTACACCAGGCGCATACTTGATATGAAATGCCTTTTAAGCTAATTCTCCATCAAATAAGTGCATGCCTATCATAAATTAACCCAAAGTTTGCGTTTTTTCAACTTTAAATAGCATGCATAAGAAATAAAAAAAGCTTTGTTCGGCTTGCCGAACTTTTGATACCCTTGCAGAATATAACAATTTAGAAAGGAAAAAAATCTTAATTAAAATTAATGAAAGAAAAACAATTGTAATTAATTGTATATAATTTATTCATTTTATTTATTTAAGTGCCTAAATTAATTTTAAGAATTAATTTAAAATTCACTAACTTAATATGATATAAAATTAATGTGAATTATATATTTTTAAATTTAAACTAAAAGGGTAAAAATAAATTAAATATTTAAAAATTTATCACAGAGATATTGTTAAGTTTGACATTCAATTAAGTTTTAATTAAATAACGAAATTGTTGTTTGTAAGTAATATTAATTGATAGAAAATCTTTTTCATAATTTCTGCAAGCGTATTTAAAAATGTATAAAACTCAAAAAAATAATTTAAGATTCATTTTGTTGATGTTCTCGTTGTTTTCGCATGCAATTTTCTTACCTCATTTTGTGTCTTGTGCTTTAAAGTTAAAAGTGAAAATATTGGCGAATGAAATTAAAGCTTGTGTTGTGTTATTGCCTTGCTCTTTATTTTTTTGTATCTGTGTTTTTTATCTGTTGTGTTTTTGTGTGTGTGTGTGTTAATCCCACTAATGGACGCTGTCTGAGCTAAGCTGCAGTTTTCTAATGATTCTCGACCATCATTAGTGCCGGAATTGCCCAATACGGAGCCCGTCAATGCCCATTTGAACCGCGATGAACAGGCACAAAGGCCGCCATTATTCATAACGGTAAGCGGAGTCATTAACCTGACCCGAATCCCCATTTGAGTCCCCCTCTCTCCCTTCTCCAATTGTAATGCGTATTTTCCGACAGCCCCTGAAGGACATTGCGGTGGGCGTGGGTGGCACTGCCAGATTCGAGTGCATTGTGCAGGCGCATCCGCAGCCGCAGGTCAACTGGACCCACAATGGCAACCATTTGGCACTAGGCAGTCCGGCGGGTCATCTCATTGAATACCGGAATGGCGTGTGCCGTCTCACATTGCCCCAGGCGTATCCGGGTAAGTTTGTCCGCCAACACACAGTGGTCCTTTTGCTCTCTTTTCAACTCGGATTAATAAACAATTCTATTGAAAAATGTTTTTGTTATTCTAAAAATATATTTGTGCACAAATAATTACATTAAATTATATTTTATTTTAAAACGAGACTTTCTGTACTGTCACATTTTCATATTTAAATAATTTTCTAAATTTTTTTGAATGCATATTTAATTTTAAAAATTAAAAAAAATATTTAAATTTACTTTCATAGAAAAAAAATACATAAATTATAATTTATTATTATTTTCAAATAATATTTACAATTTTATTTTAGGTCAAATTTTTTCAAATCCTTATTCTAAATAACTCCCGAAATCACTATAAAAAAACTCAAATCTAATAGTTTCTGATAAAGTTATTTTTAAAGAAATTAAAATTGACTTAAATCCGAGCTAAATTGACTAAAACCAACCACTGTGCGACAATTTGACTATTTATGGAGCTCATTAATTTCATCTTTGATTCATCTTTTGCAGACGACAATGGCAGCTACGTTTGCACCGCCATGAATCCACTCGGTGCGGCCAGCACCACCGGAAATTTGAACGTTTCGAGCACAAATCGTGGATTTAGATATTAAGCGTACATTATTACAATATTTATTTATTTTTGTTATGATTTGTTCATGCCAAAGTTTTTAAATCTTTATTCTCTCTACATATATGTGTGTGTGCGTGTCTCTAATTCAGTTTTATAAAAAGTTTCGTTTTAATTTCTCTCAACGTATTGCGCATCCTCTGATCCTCCGATCGCAAGGATCATTAACTAAACGCAAACCTCCGACTACGCTCAGATTGAGGGACTATAGTATTACTTGTGTTTTATTGTCGAAAAAGCAAAATAAATCAATTTGAAAACGATATATATATTTTGTGTCGCTTTATTTTTCTTACATTTTAATTTATTTTCACAAAAATTTAATATTAAAAAATAAATAAATTAAAATCTTTAAAGATTATAATTTTTTTTGGATATTTAGACTTTTCTTTATAACTGATCATTTTTATGTTCTTTAAAGATCATTTTCAATATTCTCTTTCCAAAAGCTTTTTTTGAGCTTTTCTGGCGCTCTCTATCGTCAATTTAATGCAGCGACTTCGAAAAAGCTATTTTAAATGTATTCGAAATCATTCGAACTCGATATTGACGCTAGATGGCGCCAGTTGATAGTCGAGCAGCATTTGTAGATTTGCAATTTGAAAGACGATATTAAAAACTTTTCGGTATATATAATTTTTTATTATACAAGCAAACTGATTTTAAATTGCATACATGTGAGTAGAAAGTTTGTTGAAAAGTTGTTGTCCATAATTTTTGCCGACAGATGGCGCTAACTAAACAATGATTATTAATTGATGATCATCTTGAACTCAATAAATTAAAAAATAACAGCGGAATATAGAGAAAACTACTTGACTAGATTAATGGCATTCAGATGTCTGTAATAAATTGAAAATAATTTTTCTATATTTTGTTTATTAAGGCTCTGAAAACAAAGTGTTTTGTGTACTTATTTAAAATTTAAAACTATTGTTAGATATTTTGTATATCTCAGATATTGCAAATAAGAGTTTTGAATTTCAAAAGAATAAATGGTAATGAATGGCAATATTTCAAGTCACTATATAGTTTTGAATTTCAAAACCTGGATTCGAAAAATAAACTTATAATCCTTATAACAAAAATTTATTTTAATTTTAATTTTTATTCTTAATGAAAAAATTATAAAATCATATTTCAAAAATTGTAATCGACATGATTTCTGCCACATTCTGTTTGAGGTCAACTTGTCAAGTAGCTAAAAGTAAACCTTGAAATTGGGTCAGCCAATTAGCAGATACCATATGGTTTCATGAGAACATCCAAGTGGTTTTTAAAACAACATCTTGTCGTGAAAAATATTTAGAATAATATTTCGTGAAATTTGAAAAGAATAAAGAAGAAAAGCTAAAGCAAATGTTTGTTTGAGTGTGAGCACGAGAAACGAGGAGATTGGGCCATGTGTGGGTGACTTGGACATGGCTATAAGCAATAAGGTATGAGTCTTGTTTCGCAGTGCTACTCATAGATGATTTATTTAAATTTTCGCAATGTTTATTTATCTATTTTTCTTAAAATTCTCAAAGTTTTCGACCCGAGCGCTTGCCAAGAAAAAAGATAGAAGAATAGAAAAATCGCGCAATATGCAAACAATTCGAATACAATAAATACAGACCAGACATAAACAGACTTTTCGGACACGTTACGACTCGTCTCGACTCGATTCGATTCTCAGGCCTGTCAAGTGAAACTAGTCCAAAATTGTTGGCCCAAAAGTCCTTGACACTGACCAAAAAACCTCTTACCTGAGGATTATTTATAGTCTGCTGACTCAAAGAAAAAAAAAAACAATTGAGGATGACACATTTTTAGCTCGTCTTTTTGGCCAAGGCGTGGGCCGAAAGTGCCTGTCAATTTGCACTCGCTGTTGGCCAAATTGTCCGAGTCATTAGGCCACCTGAGTGGCAAATGACACAATTTGGATGTGAGTCAAAATAAAATTTACACTGAATCATTTGCTCAACAATTGTCTATTAGTTATTTTAAACACATTTATAATTGCACGAAAAATTGCAATTCAATTTGTTTTGGCCTGTTGCAAACATATGGCAAGATTTTCTTTTTGAAATGATTCATTAAATTACATATACATGATACATATGTATAATCACAGCATAAATTATAAACTTTATAAAAAAAAAGAATTTCATAACTCTGTCTTAGCTTTTTCTCTACTTTCTGGTTGACCTTGTGCAACATTTTTTTGGCACATTGGCCAATTTTTGTATAAACATCACACACAATTTCAATAATTGTTTTCCCAGGCGTTGATGTTTTTCTTCCCCCAACTCTTTCTTAGGCCAAACAATTTAAAAATTTTTCCAACATACGAAACAAACCAAAATGATTTACGCTCTGCAGAAATGAGAATTTTGCCTCAATTTTATTGCCACGCGTTTAAAAAAAAATATATAATAAAATAAAAATCAAAAATATTATTGTCCACTAAAAATTCGACAAGACGGACAAACTGACAATCTCTAAAGCTCTCAGGGAGAACTTTAGAAAATACGAATAGAATTTTTGTGTGATGAATATGCCGCAGCTATACAAACATTTATTTCGATGCTGTTTTCTCTTTTTCACTGTGTATTTTCCCAAATTAATTAGGCAATTTCTAAATATACACAAATGAACTCAACGCGAGTCACACAAAAATGTTCTTTATTTGCTACTTAAAATATTTCAACATTTTTGACCTCTTTCTACTTCTTCAATACTCCTAACTAGTTGGACAGCTCAAACTATGATTGAGAAATATTGTACATTTAGCTAAATATTTGTTTATGAAAATTATAATTTTTTTGAATTGTTGTGTGAGTAAAAAACTAATATATTGATTCAAAATATGATTTGATAGTTATTATTTAATTTGCATAATGACTTTAAATGCCAAAACACTAATCAAATTTACATTCCGATTGGAAATCGGATCGGTTTTGCCAAAAGTTTTTAAGACGAAGCCATCTTCATATGCCAATATATTTTCAGAGAGCCGAAAAGATTTTTCTAACTTAAGCAGGAGTACTTACTTCTTAGAAATTATTATGAGTTATTTAAATAAATTATATGAACATGTATCTAAAAGGTTTTCATCTTTCTTCCCATCAGTCTTCTCTATCTGATTCTGAATTTATAAAGCAGTCTTTGTTCGTGGCATTTCCTGAATATTATGTCAATCTAATAACTGCGCCGTTCTGAGTATTTTATTTCATGTCTGCGATAATGAGTACTCAATGTGAATTATTCGAATAGTTGGCCAAGAAACTTACCGAAGAACAAACTCAACCAGAGACTGGCACTTGTCCCATATAAATAATAAGATATTTCCGCATGAGTGTGTGTCAGCCAAAAAAGAAACATAAATAATTATGAGTATAGTATATTTTTGGGTTAATGAATACTTGTATTAGCCTTAAGACAAAAATCTACTTATACATGGATAAAAGCCAACACAAATATTTAATATTATTGGGCGCATCGTTAAATTGTTTTTCCTATTCAGTTTTCCCGCCCACGTTAATTGTAATAAAACACAGACGGCGATTTAATCGCGAAAAACTACGCAAATCGCATTGGAATGCGCTAGAGAACTTTTAGCACTTCAATTTCAGCAAATTTGAATGTCTTCTTATATATTTTTAATTAGCCAGAACTAGAAAAAGAGACGCCACAATATCAAATGAAATCACAGACAAAATCAACATGAATATCACAATTAAATGCGAATCCCAGGCGCACAATTCAACTCAATTACATAATCCTCGTTGACAGACTGTCTTTGATATTATACAGATAGATATATATATATACTTATATATACTCGATTTGTAGCTCTGGCACGCGTTGACCCTGTCAGCTAACAAAAAGAAGAAAAACCAGTCCCAAAATCTTGGCAATACATTTATTTATACGCACGCTGTAAATTAGCAAAAAACATCGCATCGAACAATGGCGAAAATGCGAAAACAACAGGGAAAAAACTGTGAAAACAGTGAAAACTGAGAAAATGCAAAGTTCAGCATTTTATATTAATTCAATTGCTATGAAAATTCGGCCAAGTTTTCAGCATTAAAATCTACAAAATTAACTAAATTCGCACACGCATTTTAAACATTCAAGTGCGAGCACTGCGCTCGTAAATAATCAACTAATTGCCAAAATTCGTATAGCAACAACACTTAGTATAATAACAAATACACTAAGTAAATCAAAAACGAAAGGAAGAAAAATGTACTGAAAATCTTCTGGGTTTGCAAGCATCTGTTAAAACTTAGAAAATCGTATAGTCTTCTACTTTTTGAAAATATAGTTTTTAGTTTTTTTGATAATTAAATCTAACTTAAACTTATAAATAAACTTTACTATTTGCATAAAAACGTTCTTATCTATTTCTTAAAATTTTTAAAAGTGCAGTGTCTATAACATATACAATGTATATTATACATATTAGATTATTGTTTAAATACAATAAAATAATATTAATATATTGTCAACTAAATTGTTATCTAGATGAAAAGTTCATTAAAATTCATCTGAAAAATGTATTAAAATCTTAAATCATATTTTATATTTTATAATATCAATATACGGTAATGGAAAAAATTCTAGAAACCTTAATTTTATTTTGCATTTGTCAAATTGCTTTGGAATAATTACTTTTATTTAAGTTTCTTAATTTGAGCTTGATACATATTCAGCAATGTCTCAAAATGTAAAAAAAGCAATGAAATTCTTTTCGCTGCTTTTTATAATTTTACTACCTATTTGGTTTGAAATGTCAAACTGAGTTTTGTTTCTATTATTTTGTACATTACTGTATAAAAACAGCAACATTTTGTAAAATCTAACTATGTTGATCAATTTTTTTTTCTGTTATTGCAGATCAGGGAACGCAAACGGAGAGTCTGCTCATAACCGAGGAGGAGGAGAAGGAGGAGGGAATACAAAGGAGAACAGAAGAAGGGATCAGCAATAAGAGTCCTCTTCGCAAGTCGGCATCGTTTTCGTCCTCGACAACGGCCTCCCAATCGCCGGGCAGCTCGTCCTTGGGTTCGGCCATGTCGACAATGTCATTGCGCTCCTCGACACCTTTGAAGAGCAACGGGAATTCGACTTTATCACGTGCCTTGCACAGCGACACAATCAACACATTTCAAAAATGGGAGACGACAATCGAGTCCATCAGCTATGTGAGCACGAAAACCGTTTCCATCTCGGACTTTGGCCAAGAATCGCAACTGCAGAATGGCCAACAGCAGAAGCCACAGCCAGGTAAACTACACTGATAAAAATAAATGTATTTTAAATAGAAATCTGTTGTGTTTTTGTGTATTCATTTTCGAAACTCCATATTAAAATCAACTAAAAAACACTTTGATTCAAAATCAAATTACAAATTTAAAATAAAAATGTAAAACGAAATTATTTAAAATTATTTTAAAATTAACAAAATATTTGAATCAAAATGTACACAGAATATTTCATGCTTTTTTCTCTCATTGTAACTTTAAATTGGCTTAGATATGGGCTAGTTTTAATGGCTTTTAGATGCTTTTTATTTTTGTTGTTTATTTTTGTTTTTAGTTATAGTTTTGTATACTAAACAAAGGCGTGCGCATACATAATTAGTCGTAATTCATAAGTTAATGCATCAACAACATTTTCATTTAAACAATTTTCATCAGCGATCTGGAAAATTGCTGGCTACAAATTGGGCTGTGCCCAGGCACAATATATATATATATATATGTCTATATGTGTATTTGTGTATGCTTGTGTGTGTGAGTGTGTCGAGCATATTTCGAATATCTTTTGAGGCACCGCATGTAAAATCACTAAATATAGATTACAACCACACGCACCGCATCGCAGCACATTGCAACTTTCATTTACAGCAACTGAGAGAGAGGGAGAGCGTATGAGTGAGAGAGAGAGAGAGAGAGAGAGAGAGAGAGAGAGAGAGAGTAAAATAGAGACTCCTATCTTGGCATCTCCAGTGAGTCTTGTGCCTAATTGTTATGCTCTTGAAAAGGGCATTTCGATTTCTTTACGAAATGTTAAACAATTTTTAGGTAGAATCTCTAAAAAAATCTGCCTGTAAAAAAATTCAAATAATATTATTTTAGTAACAAAATTACTTATGAAAAAAAATTTTTTTAAAAATATTTTTTTAAAAAATAAACCACAAAAAAAAAAACTCAAAAAAATACGAAAAAAATCCAAAATTTCAGAAGCACTCTAAATAAAAAATATTATTCAACGGAACAATATATATTTTTTATTTTTGTAACTCAGCAAAATCAATATACGATCCTAAATTTACGTTGTAGGGATTTTTAATGTCTTAGATTCTACTTTATTTTTTGAAATTTTTATTTAAAAAAAATTAATTTTGTTTTTAATTTTTTCATTAATTTAAATTAATTTAATTGAATTAAAAATAGAGTATTTAACAGTTTGTATTTATTTGAATTGCATAAATACGAGCTATGATTGTTATAGCAACAATATTTTTTTAATAATAAATTTAAGTGGGAAAATAATTGTATTCATAAAAATCAATGTAAGCTTCTATCTTCTTGTTAAAGGGTATTTAAAATTTGTTTAGCCCATACTTTATCTTTTTTATTTTTTGCACTCGCATAAACAATTGATATGAAAAACGACCACATTTGGACATTTTATACTTAAATTGCCGCTTGGCATGCAGCTTGAGGCGCAGCTCGAAGCAACAACAATAACATCAACAACAACAACAACAACAACAGCAACAACAAAAACAACAATAATTTGCCAAGTTTTCGTTTCGTTTCGGTTTTCTGGGTTTACTGAATGGTTGCAGCGGTCGCGAAATTTGATGCCGAGCGGCAAACTGAATTAAAACACAACTCTCCAAGAGAAACAGCAGCAGCATCTGTGTGTGTGGCAATAAGATACAAATGTATCTGCGACTTGGGTGCTTTATTTGGGGTCGCTTCTGGTGTGCGGGTGAATGTGCAAAGGGGAACGGGGAAAGGGGAACGGGGAACGTGGAAAGGGAAACGGGGGCATTCATTTCATACTTTTTGGACTGCATCCTCATCATTCAACATGTGTGAACTCATAATGCTTAAATGTGTGTTCTCCTTTAATTGATATGCGAATATTCTTCTTCTTGTTTGCAGTAAATTGAATGCCAAGTGCCCCCCGCACAAATAATGAGTTGCCTTCTCCTCCAACTCCTCGGAGCCCACAAAATGCAACTAACTAACGAGCAACTAAACATACAACAAATAACAACAAAGTGTTGCCAGAATATTGACAGTTGAAATATAAATAAATAAATAAATAAGCTAAACTTGAATGAATAACAAAAAACTGAAATTACTAAAAATAAAAGCAAAATGCTTAAATATATTAAAATAAAATTAATTTGAATTTCCTTAATTAAATAATTAAAAAAAAAAACAAAGAAAATACTTGAAAAAGCAACATTTTAAAATATATTACACATAGCCATTTAAAAGCTAAACTGGCAACACTGAAATACAACTAAATCTAAGAAACTTTATTGTGCTATTATATTACTTAATACTAATTACTGATTTACTAAAAGATTTATTAATAATACTAATTAAAAGTACAACAAGAATTACCTGCTGCTTATTCTTCTTAAATTGTTTAGACTACTATGACATAATTGGGCAAAAATGTTTGCAAATTCTTAATCAGACTCTAAGATAAGATACGCGTACGCTAATCTCGCACACAGCTGACAGCGACAAGATACAAGATACATTTTGTAGCGCATCGCTGCAATCTGTTTGGCCGTCTTGCAGAACCGGCTAACTGTTTCTAATGTTGTTGTTTAGCTACTTTATGCTAGCTTATCTCTATTACATGCTGCAGATACATTTGTATCTCACGAATGCTGCCTCTTAAAACTGTTCTCTTACTCGCAGTGTATGATTTGGCTGATTTCATAACTGTAACGCGAAAACTGTCAAGCATGTTAGCAATTAATTTGTGCAGTAAATCACAAGAAAAACAAAAATGATTATATAGTTTGCAATAACAATAACAACAACCATTGCCAACCGGGTCGATTTATTTGGCCTTATAGAGTCCACTAAAGGCTAAGCCAGTCTCTGAGCTCCTAATAAGGCCAAAAACAAAATGCAACTCGGCCAATTGCAATTTGTTAGCGTTCGAACGTCTAAAGAAATAGAAAGTTTATTACCAAAGGCGTCTCCTTCTTTTTTGTTTTGTACCTCGAACATCTTTGGGTCTATGATTAAGACACGAAATGAATAATCAGTTTATATCTATTGAAATGGCCAGCGAGCCAAAATTTCATGTATGTGGTTTTAATTTTAGACAAATCAAATAAATTGTGTGGAAAATTTGAAAGATACTCAAAGCACAAATGAATCTTAAATGCGCACAATTTAATTTAAAATATTACAAATATGCAAGTATTTGTAATAATTATAATATAATTTATTCTAAAGTAAATCTACTGGTTTCAATATTATTTTAAACTGCACTTTTCACTGTTCACTTTTGACAGTATCTAGAATTTCCGTTCGAATTTTCTTCTCTTTTTCTTTCATTTAATTCTTCTGCATAGAAAAAATGTTGAAAAATACGTGTCAAAAATAAATCGTAATATATTTTTAGCCAACTTGCTCAAAAACCCGAACACTTGCCGAAACACACACACACACACAACATGAGTGTCGAGCTAGAAAATGAGAGCGATTGAGATTTTCCATAAGCCAAATTGCTGTGCAAACTATATATTTGTAGAGCACAAGATAAGATATAGGAAAAGATGAAAAGACATAGCAATTTGGCTTTAACCAAAGCAGATGCGAAATGGAACTTGTTCAGCTAGAGAGTTATGTTGAAGTCACATCCATGACAACGGAAAAGAATGTTCCCAGTTTAGGAAAAACTTCATGGATAGTATTAATGAACCGAGGAAAGCAGGCATACACCTAAATAATAACAATTATATTAAATAATAAAACCGAAAATTGGCTCGAAACTCTAAAATTCCAGCTACCTAAGTGAATTTAATTTTCAAAGATAAAATGAAAAATAAATTTTTTCCAAATAATTAAAATTATGTTTTTAATTTTATAATTCAAGTTGAAAATAAAAAAAATAATAGAGTTCAATTTTTTTGTAGAACTTCTTATTGCAATCTCTAAAAAGTTTTTAATTGAATAATAAAATTTTTATCTTATTACTTTTATAATAAAATATTTCTGATGAATATTCTTAATTTTAGATTCCCTGTTTTTTATTTTTTTGTTATAAATTTGTGTATTTTTAAAAAAGAAAAATAAAAAGAAATGCTTTACAACCAAAAATTCCAGCGATTTTAATAATAATTTTAAAAAGGATAGATTGTCAGTTTATTTTTATTAAAAATTTAAAATTATTTCTATATTTTTATAATAAGAGTTAAAAATAAAAAAAAACTTATGAATTAAGTTCGGTCTCAAAAACCCTCTTAAATAAAAAAAAGCATTTTAGAGCTGTCTTCTCTTTTTTTTATCAGTGTATCAGTGCTCAATGCAGTTGTAATATTAATCTTTCAGCAACTTTAAGGTGGCATAGAGTTGTCTATTTTTAAAGAAGCAACCAGTGTAGCCAGTTTCAGAGATTAAACAACTTGCTCGACGCTCGAGTACAAATTCAAATGCCCCCCACAGTGAGTGTAGTGTATCGTCAGACGGTCTCTCTCACAGTTTTTCCCGACAATAACGACAACAACAACAATTGGTATGGAAAGTGCAAAAATATCTCATGTGGAGCGAGCTAAGCAGCCGAAGTGAAGATCGTTGTATCTCTCGGTTGCTTCGTTTGCCTTGTTGCAGCTATTTGATCGCATTCTCAAAGATATTTTGTCATTCTTCGCTCGCACCTCACAAACGATCGACGTCTTGGTTTCAGTCTCGGGGATTATGACTTGAAACAGTTTGAAAATAGATCTATTTTAAAAGAAGTACATATATAATCGGTAAATTTATATATATATAATCATCTATATATATATATATATCGCCGTATAGTTCGCATAGAGTTTTTTACGAATAATAGTCGCAGCATACATATAGAACGTCGCAAGGATATTGCAATAAAGTAAGGATTAACGGTTATTTGGTGTAAAAAATCAGTGAAAATATTGAAAATAGTTAATGAAAATTTTCGGTTTTGGTTTCGTAACCACTTTGAAAATTCCGAAAGAATTTTTCAGTGCGCTAAATATCTAAAAATAACACCGCGATCGCTGCCTGTCGCTTCGTGTCGCGAGTCGACGGATGTTTCGGGTTATACGGGTGATTCGGGTTTTCCCCCCTCGCCCTCCTTTTGTCTAGTACTCGTAGATCGTGGGGTCCGCACCCAATTCAACGAATGATCTGTGAATTCGTGTGAGATGTGCATATAGATAAATATATATGAATATGCGATCTGTTCAAGAAAAAATATATGTATCCTACATATATATATATCTTATAGATACATCTAGATATATATCTATTACTCAAACAGATGTGTACTAAGTGCATTATCCTGGCTTATTCTGCCCAAGGATTACAGGCTCGAATAGCTGCGATAATGTACAGAAATGTGAATAATATTATGAAATTAAATTAAATAATAAATATTTAACAGAAAATATACATACATATATTTATAAATAGAACCGTGAAAAATAAGAAGATACCATTGGTATCTGAATATCGCTGCATGTGTGTTTGTGTGTCGTAGTGAAAATTCGAGTATTCGAACAGCTAAAAATAGCTCGGAAATGCCTCACAGGCAACGAATATGAATGTGAATGTGAATATGAAGAAGGATGGATGGATGGTGATAGTGAATGATGAAGAAATCTTTCTTCATTTTTTTTTAAATAAATATATATTTATATTTATAACAAGAGAAAAAGAAAGGAAAAAAAACAGATAGTTCAAGTGTGTGCTAGAAATAAAATAAGAAAAACGAATAAAACAGAAAAGAAAAACGAAATACCGAAAATCTGAAAATATCTCAACGTTTGCCAAGTGCTTAATGTTCTTGTGTTAAATGCATTCAATTTAATGAGCTATTCTGTTTCTGTATTCAATTTCAGCAATAAAGAAGCGAAATTTATATATATATTAAAAAAAAGTGAAGAAGCAAATCAAAAAGAGAAAAAGTGATCGAGAGGTGTTGTTTTTTCCCACTTAAGTGCAGTTCCCACTGCCTACGATTTGGTTGTCATTTTCTCAATGATATATAGTGATATATAACGATTATTAAAATGCAACGACAAAATCCGAACCCGTACCAGCAGCAGCAGCAGCAGCAGCATCAGGAGCAATACTCCACTCAGGAGTATTCTCACTCCAGTCAGGAGCAGCATCAGCAGCAGCGAATTAGCCGCACTGAACAACATGTTCAACGGAGTCAAATCACCACTCAGCAACGAGGTCAGTCAGTCACTCAGTCAGTCTGACAATCAATCAATCAGTCAATGGATTTCAGCAGGCTGCCAATGGACAGTGGGATTCACACCGTGGATTTAGAATTTCCACTGTCCCAAGCACTTGCAATTGAATTTCCATTTTGCATGCGAGTTTCCTTTAAAGCAAATGATTTTCTCATTCCAATTTCATTGTATACTTCACTATTTGCATGCTCAATCAGTGGTTTCAATCATGTAATCATATGATACATTTTTAACAAAATCCCTTGACGAAAGTATTTCTTAAAACAATTTTAATACATTACAAAAACTAGAAGCAGTTGGAATTTTGCATTGGGTTTTTTCTTAGAGTGTCCAAAATACCATATAGTGGATGTTATGGTAGTTTTAATACTATAATGAACTACAAGAATGACAAATTACTAAACTAGTTCTTAGTGAAAACCCTTAAAATGTTGCTTATTTTTCTAAGAATAAACAATTCAAACCGTTCCCACAAACGATATTCCCATAGGTTTTGTTTATTTATTCGTCAAATGGGAGTAATAAATACTTATAAACATGCAGAATTTAACTAGACTAAATTCGTCTACATATTTTGTGTGTAACATATCAGTAGTAATATTTCACATAAAATATAAAGAGTGAACTTTTGATGTCATATTTGCCAAATAAACCAATATTTTAAAACTAAAATTATAACAGTTTCTCAGAAACAACATAAAATGAAAGATAACTTTTTTTTATGAATATATGTGCTAATATTTAAAAAACAAAGGTTAAATTACATTTTCTATTATCATTATGATAAAGAAATTTCTTATAAAATGTCTCTTAAAATCTTAAAAAATGTTGATCAACGGGAAAAATAAAATATAGAAAAATATATGTCAAATTTATGGCTCAGTCTATTTAATGATCTCTTAAGATATATATTTAATATAAGTGACTCATATTCAGATCTATATGCTATCTTGAAAATGATTTCATCAACAATTGTTGATCTCTTAAAAATACAATACTTAAAGAAAAAAGCAAGAAAATTGACATAAGAATCACTTAAGAATGTACATATGTAATCCCATATATATATATATATATATATATATATATAAATCAACATAGAAAAGTATGATTCATCCTATAGGTATGTGAATATGTTTGTGCTTATTTTACTTATATTCCATATCTCATCTTATATTTCACCACTTAAATCCTAATTGATAATCACAGCCAAATAATTTGGAATCTATTAATAAATCTATTCATTCAGCTGCCAAAAATTTAATTTCGTACACTGCACTGACATACATATGTGTGTGAACTGAGATACTGAAGAGCGGCGTATAAGAGTTCTCTTATACTGCTTACACTTTGTTTACATTTCGAGGACCTTAAAGAGAGCGAGTAATATAAATAACAGATCGGCATTCTCTTATATGGAAAGCCGAAGATCATTTGCCGAAGTGTTTGAGTCTGCGCACAGAGTAATGAGAGAAGAGAGAGAAAAAGACAGAGAGAGGAAGTGAAAGAGAGTGAGAGGGAAAAAAGAAAGAGAGAGAGAGAGAGAGTCGGAACAGCTGATCTTGTTTTTTGTTTATGTTCACCTGTTTGCATTTTAAAAACAAAACAGATAACACACTTTTGAAACAATTTATATATAGTAAAAATATAATTATAACTAAATATGTAAAATATATATATTTATAGATATGCATAGCTAAATATAAATTCTAGACGTGTGTGCCAAATTCTAAATATAAGTAATTTTAACTGACAATTTATAATTATCGGCTGTCAGTCTTTAGGAAATGAAAGAAAAGAATCGATTTACATTAAAAAGTAATTTTATAGCACGAGTAAGTTAAATTGGTTAGTTTAATTATTCAAGTCATTTTGCAGCCAGAAATAGATTTTTGCACAGAAAGGAAAACAAATAAGATACCAACTTAATTGCAATTGCAGTTGAAAAATATTATAAACATTGTTTTTAACTAATGTATTAAACACTTTTTAGCAAATTTAGACCCGATTTTTAAATGTCCTGTTAAATTTTCAATAAGATGTATTTCGAATTTGAGTTTGAAATCAATTTTATGTCAAAATATCATTATGCCAGCTGTTTAAGATGTTTAATAAATATTGCAGAGATATAGACATTGTTTTTAAATTTTAAATTATTTTAGTTTAAATTTATATGTACATTGAAAAAAGGCTCTTACCTAGCTATAAAGCAGAAATTCTTAATTTTCTTAAGCATATTAACAAAATGACAAAATTGTACACCATTTTAAATGTTTTTTTTTATTTCATATAATAACAGATTATTGTGCCAATCACTTTACCCACTAAAAAGTGTTTCAAATTGACAAATTTAAAAAGAAAAACAAATTTAAATTTTGTGTTTTTTAAGCGCATGCAAATTATTTAAAACTGTTTTCAAACTTAAATGATTAAAAATTGCATTCAAACGTTTATTTGTTAACTGAAATTCATAATCTTTAACATATAAAAGCAGCTTAAGATAAATGCTAAATTTGTATGATATTAATTTTGTAACCTAATTAATTTTGGTTATTAATCTGTTTGCAGTGCAACAACATCATCAGGGCGGCCAGATTGGAGGCACCACCTATGTGCCGCCGTCGTTGACACACGTTTATGCCCAGGGCGATATTTCACCGCCGGTGTTTGAGCAAATCTTTAAGAACGCCCGCTTCGCACAGGGTGGCAACGCCCTGTTCGAAGGTCGCCTGCGTGGCAACCCCAAGCCGTTCGTGACATGGACCCGAAAAGCAGCACCACTTCTCGAGTCGCACAAGTTCCGAATGAGCTACAACGAGGCCACCGGCGACGTGTCCCTGCTGATCAACCAGATCGGCCCGGGCGACGAGGGCGAATACACGTGCACGGCCCGCAATCAGTACGGCGAGGCCATTTGCAGTGTCTACATTCAGCCGGAGGGCGCTCCGATGCCCGCCCTGCAGCCGCAGCCCATTCAAAATCTGGAGAAGAACATCTACTCCAACGGCTACTCCTACACGTCCATCGAGGAGGAGTTCCGCGTGGATACCTTCGAGTATAGACTGTTGCGTGAGGTCTCCTTCCGGGAGGCCATCACCCGCCGCTCTGGCTACGAGCAGGACACCCAGCTCAGCCAGGAACTGGACCGTTCTTTGGGTCCTGCGCATGCGCCACAATTGACCCAGAAGCCGAGAAGCTCCAAGCTGATCGAGGGCTCCGACGCCGTCTTTACCGCACGCGTCGGCTCCAATCCGAAGCCGCGTCTCACCTGGTTCCACAATGGCCAGCGATTGGTGGCCTCGCAAAAGTATGAGATCTCCTATTCGAGTGGCGTTGCCACGTTGCGTGTGAAGAACGCGAACATCAAGGATGGCGGACACTATACGCTGCTCGCGGAGAATCTTCAGGGTTGCGTTGTGTCCTCAGCCGTGTTGGCTGTCGAGCCGGCTGCGGAGACTGCCTACGAGCCGAAGCCAGTGGATCAAATGGCCGAGCAACTGGAGGCGGGCAAAGCCTTGCCGCCCACTTTTGTGAAGGCCTTCAGTGATCGCGAGGTGACCGAGGGTCGCATGTCGCGTTTCGATTGCCGCGTCACCGGCAATCCCTATCCCGAGGTCTTCTGGTTCATCAACGGGCGGCAAGTGTTTGACGATGCCTCGCACAAGATTCTGGTGAATGAGTCGGGCAGTCATTCACTGATGATCACCAACGTGAGTCGCCAGGATGCGGGCGCCGTGCAATGTCTGGCCAGGAACAAGGCCGGCGAGGTGGCCATCGAGGCGCAGTTGCATGTGCTGGAAAAGGAGCAAGTTGTCGCACCACAATTTGTCCAACGCTTCAGCACGATGACTGTGCGCGAGGGCGAGCCCATTAGCATGAGTGCCAATGCCATTGGCACACCTGTGCCCCGCATCACCTGGCAGAAGGACGGCGTCCAAATCTCATCCACCGCCGAGCGCTTTGTGGGCATCGATGGCGGTGCCACCTGCCTGGAGATTCCCCATGTCCGAGCTGCTGATGCTGGCTGGTATCAGTGTACAGCACAAAACATTGCCGGTTCCACGGCGAACCGGGCAAGACTCTATGTCGAAGTTCCCAGAGAGCAACCAAGTCACGAACAAAGGCGTCTTAATCTCCCAAGACCAACGAAAGTTATCGAGCCTGAGTGAGTACCAGAAATCTTTTAAAATCAATCGATTAGAAAGCAGGGACTAAAACGATTATAATTTCAATAAATAAATCTTATTTTTCTCATATAAATGTTGGGTAATTATATAGCTATCTTCAATTGCTTTAATCAAGAAATAATTTATATTTTCTTTTTTTTTATATATAATAGATCTTATTTTTCTTATCTAAATTTTGGGTAATAATATAACTATTTTCAATTTTTTTAATCAAGAGATAATTTATATTTTGTCTATTTTTACTTGAATGCTCTTAAGATATCCTATTCCAGGGACTGCATATAAGAGTTATGAGTGCTAATTTCAACTAAATAAATCAATTTGACCGAAACATGATATAATAAAATCATATACAAAAAATTAACATTTCAGTCGGAACTATCGATATTAGCCAAAAACTTCTATTTGCAACTTATAAGATATAAATCAAATTTAATTCAAATTAACTCAAATTAATGTTACTTAAGAAGGCAAAAATAATCGTTAAAATTCAATTTTTTAACATAAGTTGTGAAATAACATTTAATTCTGATTTTCACAATAAAAATAAAAAAATGAGTTATTTTCTGATTTTCATTTTAGAAATTACAAATAAGAGTTATTCCATAACTTTTTTTTCAAAAACAAAATCAAAAAATAAAAGTTAAAGTGAAACTATTTTTTGTATTTTTATGATTGAAAGGTCTCGAATCATAGATCAACAATATTTCTAAATTTCGATAATACACTTTAACTTTTATTTTTGATTTTTAAAATAAAACTTACGGAATATGTCTTATTTGTAACCTTTGAAATAAAAATCTAAAATAACTCTTATTTTTTATTTTTATTTAAAAAATCAGAAATTAGTGTTATATCAGATCTTTTTATTTAAAACTTAATTTTCATGTTTTTTTTTGTTATTTATTTAAGACCTAACTTAAAATTTTCAAAATTGTTTTTGACTCTATAAATAAAAATTAAAAAGAATTCTTATTTCGTAACTCTAAAATAAAAATGGAAAAATAATTGTGAATTGGCAATTTTAAAACTAATAACAATACGGTCCCTGCTTTTTTGCTTGTTTCACTTACTGACAATTTGCTTTTAGGCCAATTCCTGGTCCTGAAATCATCTATTTGCGTCACGTGGAACGCGCCAAGCCCCATCTGCGACCTGGCGAGGAGGATCGCGTTTATCCGCCGCCGCAGTTCATCATCCCGCTGCAGAATGTGCAGCAAACCGAAGGAGGTCGAGTGCACATGGAGGCGCGTATTGAGCCCGTCGGCGATCCCAACATGGTGGTCGAATGGTTCCTCAACGGACGTCCACTGGCAGCCAGTAAGTCTCTCTTCTCTTCTGTTATTTATAAAATTGAAATGATTAAGGTGTCTGATTAATTGTTGTCTCTCCATTTCTTAGGTGCCCGCGCCACATCTGTCTTCAAGTTTGGCTTCATTGCGCTCGATCTGTTGAGCATTATGGGCCATGATTCTGGAGAATACATGTGCCGTGTCAGCAATGCCAGTGGAGTGGCCGAATCCCGGGCCATTTTGTCGGTGGTGCAGCGTCCATCGATTGAGCAATCGTCGCAGAATCCCAACAGCATGCAGTACATCAATCAGCTGGAGGATTATTCGCGCTATCAGCGCCAGGAGAGCTCAGAGGAGTTGATGAATCAAGCTCCGCAATTCATACGTCCACTGCGCGATCTGGGTGAATTCGAGGAGGGCAAGAATGTGCACTTTGAGGCGCAGGTGACGCCCGTGAATGATCCCAGCATGCGTGTGGAGTGGTACAAGGACGGCCTCCCAATCACCGCCAGTTCCCGCATCACGGCCATCTTCAACTTTGGCTATGTCTCCCTAAACATATTGCACCTACGGGCCGAAGATGCCGGCAGCTACACAGTGCGTGCCGTGAATCGCATTGGCGAGGCCATCAGTCAGTCCACCATCCGCGTCATTACGCGCTCCCAAGTGACCGCTGACCTGGGCATTCCCGAGCAGCAGCGTTACATTGAGAAGGTCGAGGAGCTGGAGGACTATCGCAAGTCCCAGCAGCGTCGCCATGTCCAGGAGGCGCCCGAGGCGATTGCCCCGCCCCAGTTCAAGACCCCCATACAAAATCAATTCGATTTACGTGAACACGCGCATGCGCATTTCGAGGCGCGTCTCGAACCCGTCGGAGACTCGACGATGCGCGTCGAGTGGCTGAAGGACGGACAGCCCCTGGAGGCCAGCTCGCGAATCACCACGTATCACAACTTTGGCTATGTCGCCCTGACCATCAAGCAGCTGACCGTCTACGATGCGGGCACCTACACCTGCCGTGCCTACAATGCCATGGGCCAGGACACTACCACCGCCCAGTTGACGGTCGTCTCGAAGAACGAAATCGTTTCGGACACTCAGCATCCAGGTGGTCTGCAGAAGATCCAGCATCTGGAGGACTCCTCGCGCTACGGTCGCCGTGAGGAGGAGGAGACTTCGATTACGCAGGCTCCCCGTTTTCTCGGTCCGCTCAAGGGAACCACCAAGATCCTGGAGGGACAACGCGCCCACTTTGAGGCTCGCGTCGAGCCCCAAAGCGACCTGGGCATGCGCATTGAATGGTATCACAATGGACGCGCCATTACCGCCGCCAATCGCATCCAGACCTACTACGACTTTGGCTATGTGGCCCTGGATATTTCCCAGGTGCGTGCCGAGGATGCGGGCATCTACACTGTGGTGGCCAGAAACAAGCTAGGTGAAGCTCAGTTGCAAGCAACGATGGTAGTGGAAAGTAAGTACAAAGTTCCCTAGGGATTCCCTAGGGATTCCTCAAGGATTCCCCAGGGATTCCTCAAGGATTCCCAAGGGATTCCTCAAGGATTCCCTAGGAATTCCCCAGGGATTCCTCAAGGATTCCTCAGGAATTTCCTACAGATTCATAAGGATTTTTCTTAATCTATTTTTGTGCTCTTCATTCCGACAGCTCGTTCCAGCATCGACACATCTAGCATGCATCGCGGCCTCTATGAGAAGACCCAGAACTTGGAGAACAAACCCTTCGTGGAACCCCAATACGACATCGAGGAGATCTCCAAGTCGAAGCCCGTCTTCGTGACGCCTTTGACCGATCCCAAGCCCATTCACGATGGCAAGAATATCCACTTGGAGTGCCGTCTGGAACCCATGGGAGATCCCACGATGCGCGTCGAGTGGTTCCACAATGGACGTCCAGTTACCGTGGGCTCTCGCTTCCGCACCTACTACGACTTTGGCTTTGTCGCTCTGGACATTATTCAGGCCTCGGCTGCCGATTCCGGAGAGTACACGGTGCGGGCCACCAATCACTTGGGCTCTGCTCACACCTCGGCCTGTGTGCGTGTCATTGATCGCACCGATGTGGTGACTGAGACTCAGAACGAGCAATCCTTGGAGCAGATTCAATTGCTGGAGGATTCGCGTCGTCGTCATCACCATGAGGAGGACATTACCGTAATGCAGGCGCCTCAATTTACCCGTGCCCTGCACAACATTGAGACCATGGAGGGCACCAATGTCCATCTGGAGTGTCGCCTGCAGCCCGTGGGCGATCCGAGCATGAGAATCGAGTGGCTGGTGAATGGAGTGCCAGTGAAGACCGGTCATCGCTTCCGTCCTGCCTATGAGTTCGACTATGTGGCCCTGGATCTGCTGGGCTGCTATGCCATCGACTCGGGCGTCTACACCTGCCAGGCCCGGAATCAACTGGGAGAAGCCGTCACCTCCTGTTCCGTGCGCATCATTGCCAAGAATGACTTCATCGATTCGCAGACCCAAAACAAGTCCGGCTTGCAGAAGATTCAATACCTGGAGGACTCCTCGCGCTATCGTCGCAATGAGTTTGTCGACGAGGTGGTCAACATTCGTCCCCGCTTCCTCACGCATCCCAAGAGCTTGCCAAACACCCGAGAGGGCGCCCACGCCCACTTTGAGTGCAAGATTGAGCCCGTCACGGATCCCAATTTGAAGGTGGAGTGGTTCAAGAACGGACGTCCCATCACAGTCGGACATCGTTTCCGACCCATACATGACTTTGGCTATGTCGCCTTGGACATTGTGGGTCTGATTGCCGAGGATTCGGGTGTCTACACCTGTCGTGCTGTCAATTTGATTGGCTCCGATGAGACGCAGGTGGAGCTGCAGTGTCGTAGCAGCGAGCAGATTGTCACTGTCACCCAGAACGAGGCGGGTCTAGAGCAGATACATTATCTGGAGGATCGTTCCCGCTACAGTCGCCGCGAGGAGATTGACGAGAGCACCAAGCAGGCGCCAGTGTTCACCACCTCGCTGAAGAACGTGGAGATCAAGGAGAATCAACGCGCTCACTTCGAGTGTCGCCTGATTCCCGTCTCGGATCCCTCGATGCGGGTGGAATGGTACCACAACAATCTGCCCCTCAAGTCCGGCTCCCGCTTCACGGAGACCAACAACTTTGGCTTTGTTGCCCTGGACATTATGTCCACGCTGCCCGAGGATGCAGGCACCTACACCTGCCGTGCCTACAACGCCGTGGGCGAGGCCATCACCTCCGCCGTTGCTGTGGTGCACACCAAGAAGTCTATTTACCTAGAGTCCCAGCACGAGACGGCTCTGCCACGTCTGCAGCATCTGGAGGATGGATCCAAGCGCCAGCGCATCAGCGTTCAGGAGGAGTTTGTCTCGCAGGCTCCAGTCTTCACCATGCCCGTGCGGGACGTTCGTGTCGCTGAGAATCAGGCGGTGCACTTCGAGGCCCGTCTAATTCCCGTCGGAGATCCGAAACTCACGGTGGAGTGGCTGCGCAATGGACAACCCATCGAGGCCTCCAATCGCACCACAACCATGCACGACTTTGGCTATGTCGCTCTCAACATGAAGTACGTGAATCCCGAGGATTCCGGCACCTACACCTGCCGCGCCGTCAACGAATTGGGGCAGGCCGTGACCTCAGCCTCCCTGATTGTGCAGTCCAAAACTGCGATTCAGCTGGAGACGCAACATGAGGCTGCCATGCACAAGATCCATCAGCTGGAGGACCACAGCAAGTACCAGCGACGTGAGGAGGAGGAATACTCGGTCACCACGGCCCCGGTCTTTGTCACCAAGCTGATTGGACCCAGCAATCTGCACGAGGGCCAGAGCGCCCACTACGAGTGCCGCATTGAACCCTATCCGGATCCCAATCTCAAAGTCGAGTGGCTCCACAATGGCAAGCCCCTGAGCACCGGTCACCGCTTCCGCACCACCTACGACTTTGGCTTTGCCGCCCTGGACATTCTCACCGTGTACGCGGAGGACAGCGGCGAGTACACTTGCCGTGTGACCAACAAGCTCGGCGAGGCCGTCAACTCGATTGTCCTCAATGTGACGTCCCGTTCGTCGATCATCCACGAGACGCAGCACGAGGAGGCGCTGCACAAGATCCAACATTTGGAGGATACTTCACGCTTCCAGCGCAAACCCGACGAGGATCAGTTCCATGCCGAGCGTCCTCAGTTCGGACGTCCGCTGCGCAATGCCAAGGTCAATGAGGGCACTCCCGTGCATCTGGAGGCCACCCTTATTCCAGTCAATGATCCCACGATGAAGGTCGAGTGGTACTGCAATGGCAGACCCATCCAGACAGGTCACCGCTTCAAGACCACCTACGATTTCGGCTTTGTGGCCCTGGACATCCTGTACGCCCATGCCGAGGACACTGGCACCTACATGTGCAAGGCCAAGAATGCCGTGGGAGAAGCTGTCACGACTTGTGCTGTAAACGTCACAGGTAAGACCTTCTGAAGACCGGATACTAGGCTAGTACCCTAGACCCCCCTCTTAATGTGCCTCTCTACCTTACAGCAAACAAGACACTGGATATGGACACACTTGATGCTCAGCGCCTGGAGAAGATTCGCCAGCTGGAGAGCTATGCACCGCCCAGCAAGGTCGAAGTGGAGGAGAAGGGCCAGAAGCCCATCTTCCTCACCCCGCTCAGCAACCTGGAGCATCTGAAGGAGGGCGAACACGGCCACTTGGAGTGCCGCGTTGAGCCCATCAATGATCCCAACCTGAAGGTCGAATGGTTCTGCAATGGCAAGCAATTGCCCACTGGTCATCGTTATCGCACCACCCACGATTTTGGCTACGTTGCATTGGATATTCTGTATGTCTACGGCGAGGATACCGGCACCTACATGTGCAAGGCTACCAATCTCCTGGGCGAGGCTGTCAACACGTGCAATGTGCGTGTGTTGAACCGACGCAGCATGATCCTGGACACCCAGCATCCGGATGCCTTGGAGAAGATACAGAAGCTCGAATCGAAGGTGGTCACCACACGCACTGAGGTCGGCGACCATCCGATTGGTCCACCCCACTTCACGGCCGAGCTGCGCGGCTCCACGGAGATCTACGAGGGACAGACGGCCCACTTTGAGGCCCAGGTGGCGCCCGTGCACGATCCGAACTTGCGCATTGAGTTCTATCACAATGGCAAGCCTCTGCCGTCGGCAGCTCGCTTCCACATCACCTTCGACTTCGGCTACGTGTCCCTGGACATTACCCATGCCGTGGCCGAGGACGCCGGCGAGTATTCGGTGCGTGCTGTCAACGCCCTAGGACAGGCCGTCTCCTCGACCAATCTGCGTGTGATTGCGCGCGGCACGATCATCTCGGACACCCAGCATCCCGAGGGTCTGGAGAAGATTCGCAAGCTCGAGTCGACGGCACCGCATCAGCGCCAGGAGGTTGAAACCCCCGGCACACGACAACGTCCAATGTTCACACAGCCGCTGCAGAACATCGATCGCATCAATGAAAATCAGACGGCGCACTTTGAGGCCAGACTAATCCCGGTGGGAGATCCCAATCTGAAGGTCGAGTGGTACCGCAATGAGAAACTAATTGAGGATAGCTCGAGAATAACGAAGCAACACGACTTTGGCTTCGTTTCCCTGGACATTTCGCACATCCGCAAGGAGGACGAGGGCGTCTACATGTGTCGGGCCATCAACCCCTTGGGCGAGGCTGTAACCACCGCTTCGATGCGTGTGGTTTCCGAGGCCAGCATCCTGATGGACACGCAGCATCCGGACAGCATCAGTCGCATTCATCAGCTGGAGAAACCGCTGGCACCGCGTCCCACTGAGCCCGAGAGACTGTTTGAGAAGCCCATCTTCACTCAGCTGTTGACGGGTCCCTCCGAGCTGTGGGAGGGTGCCCACGCCCACTTCGAGGCACGCGTGGTGCCGGTGGGCGATCCCTCGCTCAAGTTCGAGTGGTTCGTGAATGGCGTGGAGCTGCAAATGGGCTCACGCCTGCGCACCACCCACGACTTCGGCTTCGTCACCCTGGACATCACCGCCGTGGTGCCCGAGGATGCCGGCGTCTACATGTGCCGTGCCTACAACGCCGCCGGCGAGGCTGTATCCTCGACGGCCATGAAGGTGAAGACCCGCGCGAATATCGACGGACAACCCCTGATTCCCGAGTCCTGGGAGGCGATTCGCCTCAAGGAGGCGGCCATGAACCGCGTGCCCGAAATGTTTGTGGACTCGACACCGCAACAAGCTCCCGTGTTCACCACGCACTTGCAGAGCTACGACAAGCTGCACGAGGGTCAGCATGTGCTGCTGGAGGCGCAGGTGGAGCCGCGCGCGGATCCCAATCTGCGCATCGAGTGGTTCAAGAACGGCGTCTCTCTGACGACAGGTTCCCGCATTCGCAGCACCTTTGACTTTGGTCTGGTCACGCTCTCGATCAACGGACTGCGCGAGGACGACTCTGCGATTTACACCTGCAAGGCGACCAACCAGGTGGGCGAGGCTGTGTCGACATCCTCGCTCAAGATCGAGGACCGTCACTGGCTGCAGGCTGAATCGTTGCATCCCGACTCGCTGCCGCGCATCGGACAACTGGAGGCACCCAAGGAGGGACGTCCCGAGGCCCCCGAGCCGACATATGAGACGCCAGTCTTTATCACGCATCTGAACAACCTGGAGTGCAAGGAGAACGACAGCGTGCGCTTCGAGTGCAACGTGGAGCCGGCCCGTGATCCAACCATGGGCATCGAGTGGTTCTACAATGGACAACCCCTCCAGGCAGCTGCCAAGTTCAAGTCCATCTACGACTTTGGCTACTGTGCTCTGGATTTGAGCAACACCTATGCGGAGAACAGCGGCATTTACACCTGCAAGGCCACCAACAGCAAGGGATCGGCCACCACGTCGGGCACCCTGAAGTGCACCGGTGGCAAGACGATGTTCCTGGACACCCAGCATCCCCAAGGCGAAAGCGGCCTGGAAGCCGTGCAGGAAACCGAAGCCGAGCTGGCCAATCGCTATGCACAGAAGTCCAGCAAGCCGGAGACTCAGTATCCACCGCCAGTTTGGACGAAGCCATTGCAGCCGGAGTTCCATCTGTCCGAGGCGCAGCCAATTCACTTGGAGGCCAATGTGGAGCCCAAGGAGGATCCCAATCTGTTCATCGAGTGGTACTTCAATGGCAAGCTATTGCAGCACGGCTCTCGCTTCAAGATGACCACCGAATTCGGATTCGTGACCATGGACATGATTGAGGTCTACTCCCGCGACCAGGGCATCTACACGTGCAAGGCGTGGAACAAGGCCGGCGAGGCCTTTACCTCCACCACCATCTTCTGTTCGAGCAAGGACAGCATCATTGATGCCACCCAGCATCCCAAGGGCGCCGAGGGCCTGGGACAGATCCAGGATCTGGAGGATTCGCTGCGCAAGGACGGCAGCAAACCGGAGCAACCGGAACAGGGCATTGCACCACGTTTCACCACCGAGTTTGTCAACATTGTGGACATCGGCGAGGGTGAGTTGGCCCACTACGAGGCCAATCTCATTCCACTGGGCGACCAGAGCATGGTCATCGAGTGGTTCTTCAACGGCAAGGTCCTGGAGGCCAGCCATCGGGTGCGCACCATCTACGCCTTTGGCACCGTTGCCCTGGAAGTGCTGGGCACCAAGATCGAGGACACGGGCACCTACACTTGCCGTGCCACCAACAAATACGGCTCCGCCGAGATCAGCTGCACGCTGGAGTGCGTGGACAAGCCGCGTGGCCAGAAGCCGCACTTCACATCGCACATTCAGCCGCTGCAGGGCCTGAAGGACGGACAGTCGGCGCACTTCGAGTGCACCCTGATACCCGTCAACGATCCGGAGCTAAAGGTCGAGTGGTACCACAACGGCAAGTTGCTGCGTCACTCGAACCGCATCAAGACCGTCTCCGACTTCGGCTACGTCGTGCTGGACATTGCCTATCTGCAGGATCACGACAGTGGCGAATACGTGTGCCGTGCCTGGAACAAGTACGGCGAGGACTTTACCCGCACCACCCTCAATTGCGGTGGTCGTGGCGGTGTCTTCTATGACAGCCTGCAGCCCGATTCGCTGCAGCGAATCCGAGAGCTCGAGTGCCCGCAGGGACAGCAGGCGGACACGGGAGCTCCGCTGGTCGCCGAGCCGCCCAAGTTCATCACCCAGATCAGCGACATCACCAAACTGGTCGAGGGACAAAGCGCCCACTTCGAGGCGCGCCTCACTCCGGTCACCGATCCCGACCTGGTGGTGGAGTGGTACTTCAACGGCAAGAAGCTGCCACATGGACATCGCTTCCGCACCTTCCACGACTTTGGCATTGTCATCCTGGACATTCTCTACTGCTACGAGGAGAATTCGGGTGTCTACGAGTGTCGTGCCCACAACAAGTACGGCGAGGATGTCACCAGGGCGACTCTGAAGTGCGCCTCGAAGGCCAGTCTCATTCTGGAGTCGCAGCTGCCTCGTGGCATGGAGGGCGGTCTGGAGAAGATTGCCAACCTGGAGTACAGCATGGTGCGTACTCGCGACGAGACCACCGAGGAGACCAAGGGCAAGGCCCCTGTCTTCACCGTGCCCCTGGAGAACATTGAGAATCTGCGCGAGGGCGAGAACGCGCACTTCGAGGCTCGCATTACGCCGGCCGATGATCCCAAGCTGAAGGTCGAATGGTATTGGAATGGACGTCCCTTGAAGGCGGGTTCACGCTTCCGCACCTTCTGCGACTTTGGCTTTGTCATTCTGGAGATTTCCCCCGTTTATCCCGAGGACTCTGGGGAGTACTCTTGCCGTGCCATCAATGAGTACGGCGAGGCCGTGACCACGGCCACCATGAAGATCCAGGGCAAGCGCAGCATCATCATGGAGTCGCAGCTGCCCAAGGGCATGGAGGGCACCATCGATCGCATTGCCGAGCTCGAGGGTCTCGGCTCCCGCAACACGGAGTTTGTGCCCGAGGACGACACTGGCAAGCCACCCGAGTTCATCACAACGCCCTTCGACATGGTCATCTCGGAGAATTCACTGGCGCACTTCGAGTGCCGCCTGCAGCCCATCAACGATCCCTCGATGCGGGTGGACTGGTTCCACAACGGCAAGGCCCTGTGGGCTGGATCTCGCATCAAGACCATCAATGACTTTGGCTTCGTCATCCTCGAGATTGCCGGCTGCTATCAACGCGACACGGGTCTCTACACCTGCAAGGCAACGAATAAGCATGGCGAGGCCACAGTGTCCTGCAAGCTGCAGGTCAAGGGTCGCCAGGGCATTGTGATTGACCCTCAGCTGCCCTCGAACTTCCGCACGGGCACCGAGAGCCTGCAGAAGCTGGAGGAGAGCATGCACAAGCGGGAGGAGATGGTCATCGACGAGGAGCAGCCCAATCCGCCCAAGTTCATCGAGGACATCAAGGACAACCTGGACGTGCCCGAGGGCGGCCCCATTCACTTCGACTGCCGCGTCGAGCCCGTCGGAGATCCCAGCATGCGCATCGAGTGGTTCTACAACGGCCGTGTCATGGCAACCGGTTCCCGAGTTCATCAGCTGAACGACTTTGGGTTCATTGCCCTGGACGTGGACTACATCTACGCCAGGGACTCTGGGGAGTACACCTGCCGGGCCACCAACAAGTGGGGCACGGCCACCACCACCGCCAAGGTCACCTGCAAGGGCAAGCACAACATCGTCTACGAATCGCAGCTGCCCGAGGGCATGACCTCCGAGAAGCTCAAGGAACTGGAGCGCGGACGCATCCCCGATGCACCCAAGATCGTGGAAGAGCAGTTCGGACCGCCGAAGTTCATCACTCAGATCGCCTCGGTCACCGCCGAGGAGTCCGAGGCCGTGAGATTCGAGTGCCAAGTGGAGCCCAAGACGGATCCCAGTCTGCGTGTCGAGTGGTACCGCAATGGCAAACCCTTGCCCCTGGGCCATCGCTACAGGAACGTCTTCGACATGGGCTTCGTCTCCCTGGACATTTTGTACGTGTACAACGACGACTCCGGCGAATATGTTTGCCGTGCCGTCAACAACCACGGCGAGGATCGCACCAAGGCCACCGTCTCCTGCAAGAGTAAGAAATCTCCCAATTCCAAGCACTTGAGAAAAATAACTTCACTTCTCCTTAGTGATGTTCCAAATATCAAAGAATCGATAAAACGATTTTTTCGATTTTAATTAAATTTGTTTCCGATTAATCGAACAGTATTAATTGATTTATGGTATTGTAATATTAAAAGCATTTGAAAAAAAGTAACTTCACTTTAGTGAAATTCCAAATTTCAAAGCATCGATATAACGATTTTTTCGTTTTTAAATAAATTGGTTTCCGATTAATCGAACAGTATTAATTAATTCATGGATATGTTGTTAAACTTTCCTTATAAGTTGCTAATTTACTAGATTATTAGGGTTTTCTACTTATTTATTTAGCAAAGACTTTAATAAGTTCTTAAAATTACCATTAAAAGACCCACAAATTTTCAGATAAATCGAACATTTTACTTATAATTTTTTGTCTCGATATTTATTTAAATCTGAATTGAAATCACGATTTCTCCTCTCTCTCTTTAGAATTGCTGCAGAATTTATTTATTTATAGATATGTTGTTGAAGTTTCTGTATAAAATGTTTATTTACTAGATAATAAGGGTTTTCTACTCATTTATACTACAAATACTTTAATAAGTTCTTAAAATTACCATTAAAAGAACCAAGAATTTACAGAAAAAACTAAAATTTAATTTTTGTTTTTAGTGTCCTTTTTATTTTTTGAATCTAAATTGAACCAACTTCCAACAATTCTGCTGCAGAATTAATTGATTTAAGGATTTGTTGTTGAATTTTCTGGATAACTTGTTTATTTTCAAGACTATTAGGGATATCTGCTCATTTATTCAGCAAAGGTTTTAATTAGTTATTAAAATTGCTATTAATATAAAGCGAAATCTAATATTTCTCGATATTTTTTTGCTCTTTTCCTTTAGAATTGCCCACAATTCTGCTGCAGAATCAAGTGCCACGCGGCATGAAGCGCTCGGATGCGCTTACCCAGATGGAGGCTACGATCAAGAAATATACTTCCGAGGTGCACTTGACCGAGGACGATCTCTTCGATCCCGATCGCAAGCAGCCTCCTCGCTTTGTCACACAGATCAAGGAGCAGCTCTCGCTCACGGAAATGGCCAAGACCAAATTCGAGTGCCAATTGGCACCAGTTGGTGATCCGAACATGAAGGTTGAATGGTTCTTCAATGGCAAACCTTTGCTCTTCAGTAAGTTCTCTACTATAGTGATAATATTTCAGTTCCTAACTTGTCTTTATCATTGCAGAGAATCGCTTCCTGCCCATCTATGATTTCGGCTATGTTGCCATGAACTTTGGCTGGGTTTATCCCGAGGACAGCGGTGAATACGTTTGCCGTGCCACCAACTTGTATGGCAAGGACGAAACTCGCGCCATCATCAAGGTGTCCGGCAAGCCAGGAATTGTCTATGACTCTCAGCTGCCAGCTCACATGCAGAGCATCGATCGCATTCGCGAAATGGAAGCCTCCTGGCAAGTGTAAGTATCGAAGAGTTATATGGCTCGAATATTTTTGTAAGAATTACAATAGCAACGAAAAAACTTAGGTTTTAAAGAAACCAAAATAAGGATGAGAAAAATATTTTAATTTTTTTCGCTTCCTTACTCTTATTTCCAAATTTCATGATTCCTAGTTATGTTGATTTAATTCAGGGATTAAAACCGAAACGAATATCGGTTTCAGTTACGGTTCCGATTATTTTCGCAATTAGGTTTTCGGTTACGCAAAATCTTCGAACGTATATTTGGTTTCGGTTCAGAAATTAAAATTTCTCTTCAAAAATATAATTACATTAAAAATATAAAAAAATAATTAAATAGGCACATATTGTTCAGTTTGATGTAGTTTAGTTTTTTTTCAACAATTTTAATATTTCATTTGCCCTTATTCAGTGCTATGAAATCATGAATATCGCAAAACAAATTTAAAATTAAATTTAAGAAGCTTAAAATCAAAAATAGACATTCACAATAAAAAAGAAAATCAAAAATTAAATACAAATCTAATATCAAAGATCGCAAGAAAGTCGGAAGAAATCGAAACTGCTAATAATTTTTACTTTTAAATTAATTCAACTGGTTTTTTGCATGTATGAAAAACCGAAATTAACCCTTATAAATAAAACTGTTATTTTGGTTTTTAGTGTTTCGGTTTTCAGGTTTCGGTCAAATGAAAATTTTTTTTCGTTTACGGTTTTAAATTTCAATCTTTTTTTAATCCCTGATTTAATGTGTAGATATGTAGAAATTCTTAAAGTGAAATTCACCTTTAATGTGCTTATTTGAATCCTTTCTTGCTAGTGTGCCCGATGAAGTTGATCCCGATGCCAAGCCCAGAACAAAGCCCGTCTTTGTCAGCAAGCTGGAGCCACAGACCGTCGAGGAGGGAGATCCTGCCAGATTCTGTGTGCGTGTCACCGGACATCCTCGTCCCCGTGTCATGTGGCTGATCAATGGACACACTGTGGTTCACGTAAGTCTAAATCTGATTAATATGGATTCAGATTGATAATATATGGATTCATTCTCGCAGGGCTCTCGTTACAAGCTGACCAATGACGGCATGTTCCATTTGGATGTGCCCAAGACCCGTCAGTATGATACTGGCAAGGTGGAGGTTATTGCCCGTAACTCTGTGGGTGAATCGATTGCTTCCACTGAACTGAATGTTGTGGCTCGTTCCGATGACTATCGCAATGTACTGAAGAATTCACCACGTCGTAAGTTGAACACACACTCACTTAATATACACAAACACTTTGGTATTCCATCGGATAAATATATAGACATGATTTATATTAACAGCTATTAGAAATTAACACAGTACGCGGGCTGCTACAAAAGTATCTGAATAAAACAGGAGAAACTCCTCTTCAAGAGAGGATAAAACTGAAATTAATTCCTTCTATTTATAAATTCAATATCAAAATACTGACTATATTACCTTTCAATTCTATGAACTCAAATGAAATCATTCCGAAAAGAAATTGAAATAATTAAAATAAATCCTTCTTTTTTCTTACTATAATCTCTGATACTTTTGGAACAGCCCTCTTTTAGTTAGCGAAACACTCACACGAGAAAATCACAATAAATACGCATTGTAAATATATACATCAATATTTATACATACTTTAAAGTTCAGTACAAGTAGCACTAGAACCCAAGTTTATGCGTTTTCGATCACATGCCACAAACTCCAAATAAAATATAGAACAGACCAGACAAAATAAACCACAAACTCTGCCCCATACAAAACTATACCCAACGATCCCAAAAAAACAAGATAAAAGATTCCCCCTAATAATCCCTCCAAGAGCCCATTGTTGTATCTTCAACGAGCCGTCAAATCGAGGAGAGTTGAATCTGAATCTGAATCTGAAGAACTGAGGACTCCATCGAAATAAGTATCATCATGGACCATGGGTAGTATGGTTGTGCAAGTTTTTAGTGTCTGTGTTTTTAAAGAATCTCTCTCTCTTTCTCTCTATCTGTCTATATTCTTAACTCTGGCTGATCATTCAATTTCTGTCTGTCGTCATATGTCTTTCCCGAAAGGAGTTTTCAAACCTCTGTGAGAAATAATCATCCCATCATTTTCTAAGCTCATCGATATGTCATATTTTCTACTTACTATATATAAATTCATGTACTAAAACTAAAGCTTATATAGGAATGCTGTTTTGATTTTCGTAACCCAAAAATGCATGCAAATATGTTAGTTTTATTTTCTTCGTAATGCTCCGTCTGTAAGCCCAAAAAAAAAAGAGTGACTAACCCTATGAAATTGCCTTTGAATGTAGCCTGGTACGATTATGAGCTGACTGCCTATCAGAAGGAGCGTCAGGATAACGAATTGGAAAAGGTATTCGACGAGCGTAAGCAATATTTGTCTGAGCAGAGTGCACACACCTTGAAGGGTGTTGAGCACCTGAAGCCCAAGCAATACAAGCCCCAGACTCCCGAGTGGCAGCAGAGTGTCAAGGCCAAGAAGAGCGAGGAGTATTACAGCAAGCTGCAGGAACTGGAGACCGAGCAGTTGCTCAAGGAGACCAACTTGCGCAAGGATCATCATCAATATGCCATACCCGGCGAGAAGGTTGTCAGCAGCTCCGCTGCCAAGGGAATGGCCCACTCCTACGAGGAGAATCTGTAAGTACAAGCGAATCAATTACTTTCCTACATAAATATTCAAACTAGTATATCGTTTTTCATGCCGAATTGTCAGTTTTATTATTTTTTGGTCTCTAATTTAATTTCGCATCAATATTTTATTTAAGTAATTTATTTAATTCACTCAATTCATTCACTCAATTCATTCAATTCATTTTTTCCATTCATTCAATTCATTCATTTCATTCAATTCATTCATTCAATTCACTCATTTCACTCAAATCATTCATTTCATTCAATTCATTTATTTTATTCAATTCATTCATTCAATTCACTCATTTCACTAATTTTATTCATTCAATTTACTAATTTCATTCAATTCTTTCATTCAATTCACTCATTTCACTAATTTCATTCATTCAATTCGCTCATTTCACTCAATTCATTCATTCAATTCATTCATTCAATTCATTTTTTCAATTCATTCAATTCATTTTTTCAATTCATTCAATTCATTTATTTCATTCAATTCATTCATTCAATTCACTCATTTCACTAATTTTTTTCATTCAATTCACTCATTTCATTTTTTCAATTCATTCATTCAATTCATTCATTCAATTCGTTTTTTTAATTCATTCAATTCATTCATTTCATTCATTTCATTCAATTCATTTATTTCATTCAATTCATTCATTCATTTTTTCAATTCATTCAATTCATTTATTTCATTCAATTCACTCATTTCACTAATTTTATTCATTCAATTCACTCATTTCATTCAATTCATTCATTCAATTCACTCAATTCATTTTTTCAATTCATTCATTCAATTCATTCATTCCATTCATTCATTCAATTCATTTATTCAATTCATTCATTTCATTCAATTAATTCATTTCATTCAATTCATTCATTCAATTCACTCATTTTATTCATTCAAATCACTCATTTCACTAATTTTATTCATTCAATTCACTCATTTCATTCAATTCATTCATTCAATTCACTCAAATCATTAATTTCATTCATTCAATTCATTCAATTCATTCATTCAATTCACTCATTTCATTAATTTCATTCATTCAATTCACTCATTTCACTCATTCCATTCAATTCACTCATTTCACTCAATTCACTCAAATTACTTTTATTTTAACTTTTTATAATAAAAATTGAAAAATAACTTTTATTCCATAATTTTTAAATACAAATTTAAAATAAAAGTTAACCCAGTTTATCATAACTTTTACTTGCGGTCCCTGCTTTTTATCATAATTGATCTAATAATTGATTTTGTGTTTTTAAATTGTTTACTTTCAAATAGAATTCTTTTTTTTTAAACCTTTTAAAACTAATTTCTTTAACTCCCGTTCTTTCTACAGTCAAGAGCAGACGAGCACCACTCAGATTAAGGCCGCACCACCCAAGGGCACCGCCCAGCCTTCCGAGTCCTCCGTGCACGGACGTGAAGTGCACATGAATAAGCAACAGCAGGTGCAGAAGGAGATCCAAGGTGACCTGGAGATTACGCGCAAGATCACGGCCACCGAGACGACCGAAGTGGAGCACAAGGGCACCATTCAGGAGCGCGTTGTCAAGGGACCCGTGAAGCCAGCGAAGGCGCCAGTCTTCACCAAGAAGATTCAGCCGTGTCGTGTCTTTGAGAACGAGCAGGCCAAGTTCGAGGTGGAATTCGAGGGCGAACCCATGCCGAATGTCAAATGGTATCGCGAGAGTTTCCCCATTCAAAACTCGCCTGATCTGCAGATCCATACGTTCAGCGGCAAGTCGATTCTGATTATCCGTCAAGTCTTCATTGAAGATTCGGCTGTCTTCTCGTGCGTGGCCGAGAATCGCGGAGGAACCGCCAAGTGCAGTGCCAATCTCGTGGTGGAGGAACGCAGACGCGCGGGCAAGGGAGGCATTCAGCCACCGAGCTTTGTCACCACCATCCAGAGCACCACGGTGGCCACCGGTCAACTGGCTCGCTTCGATGCCAAGGTGACTGGCACCCGTCCCATGGATGTCTACTGGCTGAAGAACGGCATGAAGATCCAGCCGAGCATCAAGTTCAAGATGCTCGAGGAGGACAGTGTTCACACTCTGCTCATCATTGAACCATTCGCCGAGGATTCGGGTCGCTACGAGTGCGTGGCCGTGAATGCCGCTGGCGAGGCACGCTGTGACGGCGATTGCATTGTGCAGTCTCCCAACAAGCCGGAGAAACCCACCACGCCGGGCAGCGAGAAGGCCCCGCATATTGTGGAGCAGCTGAAGAGCCAGTCCGTCGAGGAGGGCAGCAAGGTGATCTTCCGCTGCCGTGTGGACGGCAAGCCGACGCCCACAGCTCGTTGGATGCGGGGCGAGAACTTTGTGAAACCGTCGCGCTACTTCCAGATGTCGCGACAGGGCGAATACTATCAGCTGATCATCTCGGAGGCATTCCCCGAGGACGAGGGCACCTACAAGTGCGTGGCCGAGAACAAGCTGGGCAGCATTCAGACCAGTGCCCAGCTGAAGGTGCGTCCCATCGAGAACCTCGACGCTCCGCCCACCATCACCGCCCTCAAGGACGTCTCTGTCGCCGAGGGCATGCCGGCCCAGTTCAAGACCACGGTCACGGGCAAGGTGAAGGCCACCGCCGTGCAGTGGCTCCGCGAGGGTCAGTTGATACCGGAAACACCCGATTTTCAGGTAAATACACGGACAACAATTAATACTCCCCGAAAGAAGTATAATTATTTTCAATTTAACCATATCACTTTTCAATGAATAACGTTTCAAAATACATATCAGAAAATACCTACATGTGATAAAAGTCTAGTGACGAAAACATACTAGAGTACCAAAATTACTTCCATTCATTTTAATGGCGCGGGATATTCAATTATATATATGAGCTATTGTGAAATAATATTTTCTATATTTGAGAATAGTACAATTATTAAAAAAAAATGTTTTGAACGCATTTTCAAACCCCATATTTATAATATATTCAATATTCTTAAATAGTCCTTAGTAGTTTCGAAAGAAATTTCAAGTTTCCAAAATTCTTAAATTCAATTTTGTGACGCAGGATATTTAATTTTATATGTAAACAATTGTCATATAACAATTTCTTTAAATTACTTTTACCATAAAATTTATTATAATACATTCTAGGAATATTTTTTCATCAAAATACTTTGTGTTGAGGTTTTTTTTCTTAATTTTAAATTATTTTATGCATTTTACACTGGTTGTACTCTTGAAAAAAAATTTAAATAACATTATTTGAAAATTCTTTCAGATGATCTTTGATGGCAACAGTGCCGTCCTATTGATTGGCACCACCTACGAGGAGGATTCGGGCATCTTTACAGTGCGTGTGACTTCGTCTACGGGCCAAGTCGAGTCATCAGCCAAACTGACTGTTAAAAGTAAGGATTAAACTTAAAACTAAGCAAACCAAAAAAAAAAAAAAATAGCCAGAGTTCGACAACATCAACAACAACAAGAAAACAAGAAACCGTAAGCGAACAGTGTTCGAAAACTCCAAAGAATGCTCAAAACACACAACGACCAAAAAAAAAACAATTAAAATATATATAGAAATATATTTTATAATTTTTTTTTACGTAACGGATCCTTACCATACTCTGACGTATTACAACAAATCCAACTACTGTCAATAACTAGTCGTAAAAGTTTGAGAGAGAAGAAAATTTCAAAGCGATTGATTCGATTCGAATGTTTTATATCAGTTATATTTCAACTATAATTTTTTATTTCTATTGAAAAAGCAACGAACGAGTTTGAATTACTAACTAACTATTTTAAAATGTGAACAATTAAAAAAAAAATATACAAAAAAAAATTAAATATGTTTAACACGCTAAACGATAACAAAGAAAAGAAGAAAAAAAAAAACAAACTAAAAGCAATTTTAATGAAATAGAAAAAAAAAATCAAATAAAAACAATTACAAGTATTTTGCAATTTAAATATTTATAGATCATTTTCTTTTTTGGCAGAGCCAATCAAGAGGGTATTGCTTGTCGGTTGAAAAATTAAATTCGAAATTAAAAATCTTTTGAAATTTGAGTGAAATGTGCAAGAAACAAAAAGACACTCAAAATAAGAAAAAAAGAAAGAAAAGTTTTGCCCCTTCGAGTTGAGTTGAATTATAAATAAATAAGGCTGCTTATGTACTTTCATACTTGAGTTTCTATAGACGGCACACAGTCACTTTATAAATACAACATTTGTACATAATGTTAAGACTTTTCTGTGTATCTACACCCCTCTGGGAAAAATGGAAACATTTTGTTGAAATAGTTTTGGGGCCGTGTGCAAAACGCACATTTGTCCCGCCTCCGCTCGAGCATGAAAATTGTATTTTTTTTCATTTTCATTTTGAATTTGAATTTTTGAATATTAGCATAAAATATTGTGGATGACACATCTAGCGCAGACAGATCTTTGTAGCTGCTGCTGCTCCCATAGATATCGCCCCATATAGATACCAGAAATATCTAAACACTCGGCATATGAACGTGCGCAAAACTAGCACAATGAAAGAAAATATCGAGAATCATTTCAGCTGCCAGCAGAGACCAGATAATCTATATACAGTGTAGATATACATATGTATATATGAGCCATTCTATTTTCAATTTGTTTTTGGAAAATGTTCGCTTTGAAAACTAATTTCCAATAGATTAGCCTAAAAAAAACACGTTCTTATTTATAGACCAAAGCGTTTTGTCTGGATATTTTATTTTTCCTTTCCTTTGTAGCTACAATGAAAGACGGTGTTTTATGTGTTTTTCAAGTAAAACGTGAAATTTATTTAATTATTTCTATTTAAAATTTTTGAAGCATATATATTGGCTTTCAATGTACAAGCGCTGTTGAAAATAAACTGACATTTAGATCAGGCAAAAATAAAATAATTAATTACCAACAAGTTTTGTTTGTTTTTCAATGCAGACCACAATTTGCCAGGGCACTAAATCTACATAGATATAGATAAATACAGAAATATACCTGTAGTCATTAGACATGAACATGAACATGAATAAATGACTCTTTTTATGGTGCAGAAATTATTTTAATTAATTCAATCAGTTACGGCTCAGTCATCAACATCTTTGCCTCTGAATCTGAATTTGTCACTGTCTCTGATTCATGTTTGTTGATTTGATTTATTTATTTTTAGATGATAGCCCATTTTTGAATTTTTGTTTCCAACCGACAAGTGGCAGGCAGTCCCTTTAAAAGAAAAATACATATTAGTATAGATTCATAAAATTTTCAATTGGAACGAATCAAACTTTTACCAACTACTCAGACTCAGACTCGTACTCAAACTCCGACTCGAACTTGAACTCGTACTCGATACAGCATTGATTAATTGTCCTGACAATCCTCGAGACCAATTATAATTTGTATTGTTTATTTAATTTAATTTACATACATTTATTTATTTTGTAGTGATGTTGCATGAGATTTTATTATTCATTTTTTATTGCTGCTTTTTACTACTAATTCGTTTCGTTTCCACTTTGTTCGTTATCATTCTTACACAAAAATAAATAAAAAACGAATAAGACGAATATATAATCTCAATCTCTCAATCGATACGATCCAAAAAGTATTTGCCGCTTCTGCTGCCAATATATTATATATATATATATTTTATTTGTGGTAAAAATGCTTTACTAAAAAATTAATCATAAAAACTCATGCGACTTTTGTTTTAAGTTTTATCTACAAAAAATATATGGAGATTAATCGTAAATCTGCCAGTTAATTAATGTTTATGTTTATGTTTACTTTTCCATATGTGTCTCTTTAAGTGTTTCGATCCTTTCCACGATTGACTGCACATTTAATTTTGTTGTTTAATTGTATTTTTCCATTTGTAAAACTATTTCTCATGTATTTAATACTTAAAAACAAAAATATCGCGTCTTTTTTAAATAAATCAAAGCAAATGCATTATAATTATAATTGTTGATCGTTTATTGGCTCCATGCTTTTTGCATTTATTTTGCTGCTGCTGCTCAATTGCAAATTACAACAATCACAGGTAAATTGTATATTTATTTATTGTTTATTGTTTTATTGAGGATTGCACTTTTTTAAATGAATGTTACGATTTACACACGATCCACATTGAATTTGGCCCCGTTTAGCAACTGGTCTGCCTTCTGTGCTCGATTGTTGTCTAGATGAGAATGAGATGCGCTCCGATGCGATGCGATGCTTACCCCAAAAATACAAATACAAATACAAATACATATCCAATGCCCAATGCCCCTCATCATTCCGCCTCCTGCTCAGCATTTGCCCCACCTGGTGACGTAGTCACCACTAATCATTAATCTATTTCTGGGCGTATTGTAAACACAGCATTTAAATTTTATGTTTGCTCTCAATTGTATTTGTTCTCAACTCAACTTGGCACTCGATAGTACTTATTAAAAAGGTACTTGAACACGTTGATGACTCGTCTAATGATGATGATAATGATGAGGCTGCTGTACTTAGATGATGATGAACACTGACTGTTGCATTGATGAGGTGCCAAAAATTAAAAAAAGATACCAACAGGTATTAACCTGTGGCTAAAGCATCCCAACCGATTCGTCACACACCATTAATGATTCATGAATAATACTCATGCATGTTTACTCATTTTTATCAATGTCATATGTGACAACTCAACTCACCCAATTATTGATTCACGGTCAATGCAAAGATGAGCTGCCAACTAAATCGTTTTTTAGAGCTGAATTATTTGTGGGGGTCGCGTTCCTCTGGATTAATTCCATGTTCATATATGCTCGTAAATTAAAGCAGATTTATATTGTCGAATATTTCTGTTCTGTTCACTGAGTGATCACTGAGTGTACACCTAAAGAAAAAAAGTAGGATATATACAATCAAATTGAATTTTAAAAGACAACATTTAAATATAAAAAGAATTGAAATATAATTCACTTTGATTTAACTTAAATTAATATTCAAATTGAAAATTTAAATTTTGAAAGTGTTATAGATAATCGATAAAAATATTGAATGTTCATTAATTCAAGCAAATTTTTTATTTAAATATTTCTTGCCCAAAATTATATATATTTAAGCTCACTAACTATGCACCTAAAAAGAGGGTGGAATAAATACACTCATATTTGATTCGAACAAATAACATTTAATTGTAGAAAGAATTAAAACATAATTCACTTGGATTTAACTTAAGTCATATGAATAATTAAAGGAAAACAAAATTCCAAATTATAATGCCACATTTGGTTTCAAAATTTGCAAAAGTTAAACATTTTTATTGTCTAGATATTTATAAAAAAATATTTGTTATATTAAACTAGCGAGTTTCTCCCCTGCTCACTTATTATTTCAAGCAGAATTATTTATTCAAGTATTTCTGCCCTAATTTTATATATTCAAGTTCACTAAGTGTAACCTAAAGAAAAAAACGGGGAGCATAAATACAGTCGAATTGGATTTTAACAAACAACATTTAAATGTTAAAAAGAATTAAAATATAATTCACTTTAATTTAACTTCAATCATACTTAAATATCAAAATTAATGCAAATATAGTCAAATTAAAAGACACTTTAAATTTAAATTGCAATATTTAGTTTAAAAACTTGCAAAAGCTAAACATTTTATAGTGCCTCTAGATAATCGGTAATAATATTTAATTCAAATATTTCATGTTTTAAACTTGCTCGCTTATTAATTCAAGTTGAAATATTTATTCAAATATTTCTGCCCTAATTTTATAGTACATTCAAGTTCAATAAATGTACACTTAAAAAAAAAGAAAGGGTAGAATAAAGACAGCCATATTTGATTTAAACAAAAAACATTTAAGTATACAAAGAATTAAAATATAATTCACTTTTCTTTAACTTAAATAGTTAAACTGAAATATTTAGTTTAAAAATTGGCAAAAGCTAAACATTTTATAGTGTCATAGATAATCGATAAAAATATTTAATTCAAATCACTGCGGACGGCAGTCCGCGCTAGTGACGAAAGCAGCACGAAGGGTGCGAAGGCGACTAGCATATATACACAGGAAGAATGGAAAATTTGCTATGACTGTCCGATCGGGTCGAGTTATGTACCGATCGAAAGGTATCAATTTTACTTACAAATGTGCATACTAAGACTTTTGGAAACTCACCTGGTTCGTGAGATAAACAGGTGTTAGTGGGAGGGGAAAATTTTAAATTATTGGAGCAAATGGAGCCGTTGGAGCCTTTTCGATTTTTATTTTAATTTTTTACTATTGTTATCAAAAATACGCGTCGAATGACACCTTGATCATCAAAATCCGATCACTGGTTCAGAAGATAATTAATTTTGAAATTTTTGGTGCCCATTTCAAAACGAGATGAAAAGTCAGTCTGTTTGTTTGTTTGTTTGTTTGTTTGTTTGTTTGTTTGTTTGTTAGTATCAAAGCGTTGATTTAGCTTAAAAGTTTGAATGAGGACTTGTTCCCGATCAAAAATCTAGAAACGTTTGTTCTACGACTTTTTCGAAAAAAAGCTAGTTTAGCGGGAAATCGCTAAAAACCGCTAAAATTAAAACCCCTATAGCATCCAAACGATATGAGCTACAGACGTGATCTATATATCGTTAGAAAGGTATTTTGAAGGGCTTTTAGGCAGACCTTTAAACTTTTTTTCTAAAGTGCATAGGTAAAAAGCAACAGGTGAAATAAGATTTTTTGTCCCACATTTTGGCGGTTTTTGAGAAAACGACGCTAACGATTTTTTTTAGCTTTCAATATGTTGTAGTGTATAAAATTTCGCGTTTTTTGATATATGATAGAAAAAATTTTACCGATGGGTTTGGAAGATATTACTTATTAACTGAATATACTTTTTACCTTTACACTACTGCATGTACATTGTACATATGCAGTATGTTCATGTTAATCGCCAAAAACCACAGCATCCAAACGATAGAAGCTACAGATGTGATCTATATATCGTTAGAAAGGTGTTTTGAAGGGCTTTAAGCCTAGCTGTAAACTTTTTTGCTTAAAAGCACAGGTAAAAAGCTTCAGGTGAAAGAAAGTTTTTTTTCCCACATTTCGGCGATTTAAGAAAAATCTACGTTTCAAATGACTTTTAAATATGTTATTTGTTGTAGACAATTCAATTTCACGTTTTTGACATATAACACATAGCCGTCAAATTTCGTTTGGGCAAGATATTACCTGTTAACTGAATATACCTTTTACCTTTACACTTCTGCATGTACATATGCAGTAGCATGCATACAGCAGCAGCAAAGTGTCATAGCAGCCAGAGTTTGAGAGTGCTACTAGCTTTTGCGCTTGGCATGTGTGTTTGTAAAGGGAACCAGTGTTGCCAGACAGTTTGTTTCAGCTTGTACAAAAAATAAACAAAGTTGATAAAGATATACTGTCCAAAAAAAAAATTCAATTTCAAAATTTCTGATGTCTTATTCAAAAATTTCTGATATCTTATAAAAAAAACCTCTTTACGAGGTAAAAGTCTAGTGACGAAAACAGTTATATGCCCCAAAATTTCTGATATCCAATTTTGTGACGAATAACATTAAGTTTGACATATAAATTATTTTTAAAAAAATTTTTGCATTCGGCACTGCGCAAAACAGTGGTTTTTATTTGGTATGAAGAATTGAGACATTTTAGCGCAATGTGCCGAGTGCCAAAATTTGTTTTAAAATAATTTATATGTCAAACTTAATGTTATTCGTCACAAAATTGGATATCAGAAATTTTGGGGCATATAACTGTTTTCGTCACTAGACTTTTACCTCGTAAAGAGGTTTTTTTTATAAGATATTTCATATCTTAAAGTTACTCGCTTATTAATTCAAGCAGAATTATTTTTTCAAATATTTGCAGCACTAAATTTATAGTGCACAGTATTCAAGTTCATTGTTTGGCAAGAATTTTTATTTATTTTTAATATGCATAGCTCTATGTCAAGAAATGATTGTGAGGTATGTATCAAGTTGCCAAGGCTAAATTGTTTCTCGTTTTGAGGTAAGTGATTGTTTTGACAGGTTTCCCTCTCCCCCGTCGCTGTTGTTGTGAACTCTGGAAGATGCGAAACTCCTGCTCCCCTAAGTGGCGATATTAACAGAGAAACTTCCCTTTGAACTTTTTAGAACGACGTATCTCGGCTTATCAATTACGCACGATTGATTCCGCCGAAGATGAGTCCTCGTCCTCAGGCAGGGAGGACAGTGCACCCGATTCGCCCCGTCAGTTCCCACAGCAGCAGCAGCAGCAACAACAACCTGGCGAATTTGGCCAATATCTGGGCGTTAATGGGCAGGTTCAGCATCAGGGCAGATCGCGCACCAAGAAGCCCAAGGTGCGCAGTAAATCCCTGCAGCCGCCGACAAATGTTGTTCCCTGGCGCAAATCGTCGCGTCCTCATCGTGGACGCTCCCTGGACAAGCAACCATTTTTGCCAGGCTTCAAGCCGGAGCCCGTCAAGTCCTGGACCGAGGAGACCATCAGTTTGAAGGCAACGCCCATTGAGAAGAAGAAACCGACGCCCAAACTGGAGGCAGCTCAAGTTGTGCTCAAGTCCATCAAGACGGAGAGAGATCAGGGCATTATGAGTTTGGGTGCGACTTTGGAGCAGATCATTGCCGGCAAGACTGAAAAGGAAGCTGTGCCCTGGATAACAATGCGCGAGAAACTGAAGCAGGTGGAGAGTGTCCAGGAGCAGCTGAGCAAATTCGATCTGGATGAAGTCTATTTGCGTCCGCTCGAGGGTCAAATTGAGACCGAGGAACAGCAGCCGCAACAAGCTCAGCGCACCCAGGAGATTCAACGTCTGAAGAGCATGGAGAGTGTGGAGATTATGGAAATGACGGATCAGATTGATAAGCTCATTACCCAGCAGCAGAACAACAAGGATCGCATTCCGTGGAAGGAAATGCGACAGCAGTTGAAGAGTGTGCAGCGAGTGACGAAGCAAATCGACAAGTTCAAGATCGAGGAGGTTGAACTGCGTCATCTTCAGGCCCAGCAGGCGATCAGCGAAGAGTTCCAAGCCGAGGACTCGGTGCTAATGACCATCGATGACAGTGCCAAGAGTTCCATATCCAAGATCATGCATCGCGATGAGATTCAGCTTTATGAAGATCAGTCGAATCTGTATAAGCAGCAATTTATCAGCACCGAAGAATCGAATATTATGCACGTTTCGGAGCGAGAGCAGCTGGAGGCTCAGAGATTGATCCGGGAACAGCAAGCGGTGAACTGGAGACAGCAGCAACAACGTCCTCAGCTGCAGCCGCTCACCTCGGTGGAAGACACAATCTCGCAGACGAGCGAGCGGCAGCGACTGGTTCAGCAGCAGAGTCTGCTGGAGGAGGCGCAGCGTCAGCAGTTCGTGCAGGTCGAGGACTCGCAGATGATGAGGATGGAGCAGTACGAGCACCAGAAGACCGTCAGTCAGCGCACTCAGCAGGAAGCCCACAATTGGCGACAGCCTCAGCAGCCCCAGAAGCTTGTGCAGATCGAGGACTCGTCTCTGTTGCATCTCCAGGAACGTCAGGATACACAGGAGCAGCAGTTGTTGCAGCAGCAGCCTGTGATGTGGGATCGTGGCAGGAAGAAACCTGAACAAGTTCCAGCTCCAGTTCCAGCTCCAGAGCAATTTGAAGAGAAGCCAAAGACATATGAGGAAATGCATGATGAGCTGATTGAACCAGTTCCAGTTCAGCAACCCGAACAAACGCCTGTGCTCTGGGAACGTGGCAAGAAGAAAACTCAACCGCAAACCTTTGAGGAACTACACGATGTTCTAGAAGAAACTGTGACTCCACAACAGCCCGAAGCAGTTCCAGTTCTGTGGGAGCGCGGCAAGAAGAAGCCCGTCCCACAGGAAGTGACGACTCTTCAGGAGACTGTGCAAGTGGTCGAAGAAACCAAGAAGACTGCAGTGCGTCGTGTGATTCCTTCCCGTGAACCGGAGCAAAAGGTAGAGCAGGTCACGCTGAAACCAACGCCACGTCAGCGTCCCAAGGAGGCTGCCAAGGCCGAGGAGTTCCAATTGAAGCCACTGAAGACCACAAGAGCAGTGCAACAAACTGTGACAGAGACGGCGACAGCCCAAAAGGCTTTCGAAGAAGCCACAGACGAGCTGGTTGAGGAGGTTGCAACTCAGGAAGAGGAACAACCGCAGCCTGTGATGTGGGAGCGTGGCAAGAAGATTAAGCCACAACAGCCACAAGAACAAGAGTCGGAAGTTCCGAAGACACTTGAAGTTGCCGTTGATACTCTGGAAGAGGAGAGTGTAAAGGCTGAAGAGCCACAACCTCAGCCCGTGATGTGGGAGCGTGGCAAGAAGAAGCCTCAACAGGCAGCTCCCTCGGAGATTCCCAAGTCGCTGGAAGTCGCCGTTGATACCATTGAGGAGGAAACTCTTCCAACGGTTCAGCCTGAACCACAACCCGTAATGTGGGAGCGTGGCAAGAAGAAGCAGCCACAGGCACAGCAAGTTGTTGAGCAGAAGGTGGAGGAAGCTCCAACAAAGACTTATGAAGAAGCTGTCGACGTTCTGCCCGAAGAAGTTAAGGTGGAAGAGAAACCAGAGCCGGTTCTATGGCAACGTGGCAAGAAGAAGGTTCCACAACCTAAACCAACTCCAGATGAAGTAGACGCTTCAGTTGTAGAAGTGCAGGAAGAGGAAGAGGATTGTTGAAGAAAAGCGGAAGGTTAAGAAGGTTAAGAAACCCAAGCCAGCTGTCGAAATAATCGAGCAAGTTGAAGAACCTGAAGAGGAAGCTCCTGAGGAAGAATTGATCGAAGAACAGGAAGAGATGGTTGAAGAGAAACGTAAGGTGAAGAAGACAAAGAAGCCTAAGAAAACTGTAGAAGTGTCGGAAGAGCAGCCTACTGAGGAGATTCCACAAGAGGAAGAGGTTGAAGAACAGGAAGAGATCATCGAAGAACAGGAAGAGATTGTTGAGGAGAAACGTAAGGTGAAGAAGACAAAGAAACCAAAGAAAACGGTAGAAGTGTCGGAAGAGCAACCTACGGAAGAACTTCCACAAGAGGAAGAAGTTGAAGAACAGGAGGAGATCATCGAAGAACAGGAAGAGATTGTTGAGGAGAAACGTAAGGTGAAGAAGACAAAGAAACCAAAGAAAACGGTAGAAGTGTCGGAAGAGCAGCCTAATGAGGAGATTCCACAGGAGGAAGTTGTAGAAGAAGAGGAAGAGATTATTGAAGAAAAGAACAAGGTGAAGAAGACAAAGAAACCTAAGAAAACTGTAGAGGTCACTGAAGAAGAAGAACAGCCTGTGGAAGACACTCCACAAGAAGAAGAAGAAGAAGTTGAAGAACAGGAAGAGATCGTGGAAGAAAAACGTAAGGTAAAGAAGACAAAGAAACCCACTAAGGTGACAGAAGAAATAGAACAACCTACGGAAGAAATTCCAGAAGTAGAAGAAATTGAAGAACAGGAGGAGGTAATAGAAGAACAGGAAGATATTGTAGAAGAAAAGCATAAGGTGAAGAAGACAAAGAAACCTAAGAAAACTGTAGAGGTCACTGAAGAAGAAGAACAGCCTGTGGAAGAAACACCACAAGAAGAAATCGTAGAAGAGCAAGAGGAGGTTGTTGAAGAAAAGCGCAAGGTTAAAAAGACAAAGAAGCCTAGAGCTAAGGAAACTGAAGAAGAAGTCGTTGAACAACCAGAAGAACTGCCAGAAGAGGTTGAAGAAATCGAAGAGCCCACAGTTGAAGAACCCAAGAAAAAGAAGCCCGTTGCCAAGAAGCCAGAAGTCGAACAGGTGGAGAAGATTTCGCTGAAGCCTGTGCCAAGAAAGCCACACCAACTTCCCGAAAAGGAACAGGTTGAGGAGGTGACGCTGAAGCCGCGTCCAAGAACCTCAATTGTAACGGAGTCCCAAGAGCCGGAGACAACTGAGACTGAGTTCGTTGAGAAGGAGAAGGAGGAGAAAGTTGTTACCTTCGAAGATCAAGTGGTGGATATAACGAAGAAGCGTGTAAAGAAGAAGAAGCCAAAGACGAAGCCTGAAAGCCAGGAATCTGAAGAGGCTGAAGAGCCAGAAGAGGAAGCAGAAACACAGCCGGAAGAAATCGAACTTGTTGAAAATATTGTGGAAGAGCAAGTGCTGGAGGAAGAGACTCCCAAGGAGACCGTTGCCAAATTGCGGCCCAAGAAGGAACAGGCTGTGGAGGTGGTTGAAGAAGTCTCCCTGAAACCGGTGACAAGACCGAAGAAACAACTACCTCAAGAAGCAACCATAGAAGAAGTGCGACTGAAGCCAACGAAACGTGTGACTACAAAGCCCGAGGAGGTGACACTGGAAGAGGTTGCCCTGCAGCACGTTGAGCGGCCGGAGGAAGAGATTGTCCAGGAAGAGAAGCGTAAGGTCAAGAAGGTGAAGAAACCAAAGCCAGAAGACTTGCCCGAAATACCAGATGCAGAGCCCACAGTGCTGGAAGAAGCCGAGCACATGGATATCGAGAAGGAGCCCAAGCCGGAGGAAGAGCAACCGCAAGTGCCCTGGAAGCGTGGTGAGAAGAAGCAGCCGGTGGCGGAGCCCCTAGAAGAAAAGCAATGGCCCACTGGCAAACGTCGTCCACTGCCAGAAGAACAGCCGGAAGAGGTGCAGCTGAAGCCCATTCCGGCCAAGCCCGTGGAAGTGCCGGATCAGCCCGAGAAGGCGATACCCGGACCACAGCTGGTGCCCGAAGAGAAGCCGGAGAGCGAGGATGAGATATCTGATTTGGAGCCCCTGAAGATGCCCGAGGAGCAGCCCACGGAGAAGCTGAAGAAGGAGAAGAAAAAGAAACCGAAACTGAAGAAGGCAACTCCATCGGTTGATCAAGTGTCTGCAGAAGTGGCCGAGCCGTTTGCCGAGCCAATCGCTGAAGAGGATCAAGTGGAGGAACTGCCAGTGGATGACGTCAAAGTGGTGGCGGTATCTGAAGATGTGCAGCCCGAGGAGGAGGTTGTGATTACCGAGAGTGCACCGGAGACTAAGCAGAAGGCGCACAAGAAGCGCACAAAGCCCCTGAAACAGGCGTCGGTTGAGGGGCAGCCACAGCTTTTGGAATCCGCTGTTGCCGAAATCGAAAAGGCTGATGAAATTTCCCAAGAGATCTCACAAAAGACTATAACGTTACTGAAGAAGACTGAAGACACAAGACCGCAGTTCATAACCACGGAACAGCTGATCGAACTGGACGTTGAGGATGTGCGACGGGATCTCGAAATGAAGATCACCTCGAACATCATCAAGAAGGAGAAGCGTCGCGTTGTGCTCGACGATAGTCAGCCACTTCCCGAGCTGGAGCTGATTACCCAGAAGCGCATTCAGGAGGGCCTCGATAAGGTGGCCGACGAGGAGCTGATCGAGGATCAACAGCTGACCCAGAACCTGCAGGAGACCACCACCTCGGAGGTGATCGGCCAGGAGCGTAAGCTGGTCAAGAAGAAGAAGAAGGAGATCAAGCCACCACGCATCACGGAGAAGCTACGGCCACGTCAATGCGTGCCCGAGGAACCCACCGTGCTGGAGTGCAAGGTGGAAGGTGTGCCATTCCCAGAGATCAACTGGTACTTCAACGACATGCTGCTCTTCGCATCGGAGAAGTACGAGATCACCGTCGTGGAGCAGGTGGCCCAACTGAAGATCGCCAAGGTCACGCCCAGCGATGTGGGCGTCTACACCTGCGAGGCGAAGAACGAGGCGGGAGTCGCGACAAGTCGCACCAACATAATCTTAGGTAAGTTCATCACTCTCAACGGCAATAAATCAGTTGTGTTCCACAAGTCTCTAGAGATTTTGAAGACAATTACTATTAAAAAGTTGCGCATAAAATGGCGGTGTTCCAAATTGTCAAATGCATTCAAATTCAATTTATTTCGTTCAAATTATTTTTTGCCTCAAAATATAGATTTTTAGCCAAAGGGTCCTTGTGACTTTAAAAGTTCAAAATATCATTTTTTTCATAATCATGATCAAGTGCAATTTGAAAAATGTTAAATTTATCAGGTGTGCTACAGAAATAACAAATGAATGCCAATTCAGAGAAAAGCAATTCCGCTCAGTGCCACAAAACTTCGAGTGATTTATTTTTTTTAAGTTTTTCTTTTTCAAGATCGGCTGTTAGGGTTGTCACCTTCTTAGGTTAAATTTCCCAAGGGTTTGTTTAGCATATTTTTTAAGTTTATCATTGCCTGTATATACGGGTGTGCCACAGAAGTCTCTTCCACTTGAATTTCACGTCAATTTTATTTCTTCGTGACACAGTCAATTCATCTGAAATTTTAGAACTTAGAGGTGTCAAGTAGCGTTTTTTGTTTTCACGCCAATAAGATGTAAGTCTTTTTAAGCTATACAAAATCAATTATTATATAAATAAATTAAAGTATATTAATTAAAAAAGGAATAAAATAAAAAACTATTATTCTGCAATGATAAACTTAAAAAAGTTGCTAAACAAACCCATGCAAAATTGAATCTGAGAAGGGCCCAACCCTAGCAGCCTAGTTCGAAAAGTTTGCTGAACATGCTAAAAAAATAAATCACTCGAAGTTCTGTGGCACTGAGAAATTTTCGAAACGGAATTGCTTTGCTCTGAATTCGTTTTCACTTGTGATTTCAGTAGCACACCTGTGTATATTATTTGAACATTTTTAAACATTTTAAAATTGATTTTAAAAAATATTTTAATTAGATTAAATTTCAATAAATTAAGGTAAATTGAATTCGAAAACCAAGTAGGTTTCAGGAACACCGCCAAGTGCTAGAGATTTGTAGAACATATCTGAGTCTGAATATTTAACTCCACCCAACCATTGTAAGCGAAGAAAGTTTGTTGGTGTAATAACTGTTTAACCTTTGGAAAGATCCCATTTAACAAATTTAACTGCCACGACTTTATACCCGCTCTTCTTATGCCCCGATAAACACGAAAAAACAACACATTTATGTACTTTTTATTCACGACGAATACAGAAAAAGAACAAGGAGTCGCGCCACAGTTTACGAAGCCCCTTAAGATAGTCTTTACAGAGGAAAAGGAGCCCGAGCGGCTGAAAGTAACAGTAACGTGTCAAGTGGCGGGTAAACCACATCCCCAAGTTAAATGGTATCGAGGAATCGAGGAGGTTATACCCAACGAAGCCCTGCAAATGTTCCATGACGAGCAGACGGGCGATGTGGTCTTGGAGGTGATGAATCCAACACCCAACGAAGCCATCACATATTCGATTCAAGCCCAGAATCAGTTTGGCAGGGCCATTGGTAATGCCAACATTATGAGTCGCCTGGACGAAGTGCCCAGGGAGATTCTGAAAGCACCGACGGTGACTCCATTGAGTGCGGTGGTCATACCAAATGGAGGCACCCTGCTCTTCGAGGCCAAGTACGATGGCCAGCCCAAGCCGGAGATTCGATGGCTGCGCAATGGTCGCGAGATCATCGAGAACGAGGAGACGACCATAGAAACCACTGAGAGCACAACCACGATCAGAGTGGTCAATATGACGCGTAAGCGCACTGGCAAATATGAAATTTGGGCCAAGAACAAGGTGGGCGAGGCGAAGTCGTCGGGCTCGGTGGTTGTTTCCGATCAGGCGCCCGATAAGCAGATTAAACCACCGCGTTTCATTCAACCACTGGAGCCCAAGTACTTTGGCGAGCATGAGGTCGCCATACTTGAGGCCGTTGTTGAATCCGAGCCACTTTCGTCGTTCCAATGGTTTGTGCACAATGAGCTGATTAAGAGCTCCACTGAATGCCGCATTGTTAGCCAGGCCAACAAGTCGACACTTTTGATTGAGGACTTCCAAAAGAAGTTCACAGGACCGTTCACTTGCCGGGCGGAGAATGTTGGCGGTTCGGTTACCTCAACGGCGACCGTGAATATGCTGGAGGCATTGCCGCAGGAAGAGGCTGTTGAATTTGAATCGCCACGCTTTGTTGAGGAATTGATTCAGCCCGTGGAGGTGATGGATGGTGAGGCGCTGCTGTTGAGTTGTCAAGTGACAGGCAAGCCCACGCCCAAGGTGGAGTGGTATCACAATGAGGAGAAGATAGCCGAAACGAAGGAAACAACCATTTCCCAGGATATGCAGGGAAATTGTCAGCTGCAAATTACGGAAGTATTCCCTGAAAATCAGGGTCAATATAAATGCGTGGCCACCAATAAAATTGGCAAGAGCATCACCGCAACAACAGTTAATATTCAAGGTACTTTCGAATGGTATCACAGTTGATTGTTAACGTTAACAATAGACATAGACATTGACAACTAGGAAATGTAGCCCATAGTCGTACCAATTACAATTTACAACTTAAAATAGGTTTTCCAATAACTACACTCTCCTCTCTATCTGTCTGTTTAATTGCTGTGCGCACTGTGTTCTGTTGAATCCTTTTTACTAACCAGAGGTCGCAAATTTTGCTCAATATTTTAAAATGATCTGTCAAATATTCAGACACCTAGAAATTACTTTACGAAAATTCACATTAAATTTAGTGACATGTTTTTAGCAGGGATTAAAACCGAAATGGGTATCGGTTTCAGTTACGGTTTCGGTTATGCTCGCATTTAGGTTTACGGTTTTCGGTTATCGGATAATCCTTAACGGTGAACCGGTTTTTGTATGATTCGGATTCGAAAAGATTTTTTTTTTTTTGCAAAAATATAATTATATTAATAATATAATAATAATAAATAATAAAAGCATTACTTTTTTCAATGTTTCATTCACAGTTAGTTACACTTTAACAACTTTTATATTTCATTTAACAAATTTATTTTGTTTGCGCCTATTCAGTGATTCGAAAATTTGATCATAAATAGCACAAATAAAAATTCAAAATTAAACAAAAGAAAATTAAAATCAAAAATGAAAATTAAAAATGAAAAATAATTTTTTTTGAATGTAGGAAAACCCGAAATTAACCCTTATAAATGAAACGGTTACTAAACGGTTATTTCGGTTTAAAGGTTTCGGTCGGTTAATGGTTAAGGTTACTGTTAAAGTTTTAATCCGTGGTTTTTCGCTTACATTGCAGAAGCAACACATTTATACTATTTTTTATACTCAAATATTTTTCACAGAATTTTTAAATACTTTTATCGCTTTAAAAAGTAGTTTAGAACTTTTATTTTTTTGCACACCGTAAAAGGGTGTTTTTTTTTTAAGAGGTAAACATGTGTGTTGACTGTTATTTGCGACCTCTGATACTAACTCACATCTTGGACAACTTGCATGTGATCCTATCTTTATAAGGAGTCTAAAAATCCAAATCTGTTTTTCCCCATTCCAATTGTAAATAATTCGTTAAATTTTTCGTTAATATTCACTCGTTTTGATGAGCATTCGCTTATATTGATCAATTCTCAAATATATTCTTTTAGCATTTGAATATATCCCCGATTCTGAAATCACTGGACTCACAGGATCTGAGGAGGATCTACTTGATAGAGTAAGCGTGTTTGTAGCAATTCGCGTTTTGCATATTAGGTTTTGAAGCTAACATTTCGTATTTCCTATTTCCCCTATATATATATAATGATGACACTGTTTTAGACCATCTCAATCGACGAACAAGCACCGAAAATCATTAAAAAGCTACCAGAAAAAATCGAACCCAAAGAGGGTGAGCAAGCCAAATTGGAAGTTAAGGTTATTGGTAAGCCAAAACCAAAAGTCAAATGGCTGCGTGACGACGAACAGATATTCGCATCCGAGGAATATCAAATCGAAAATTTCGACGATGGGACCTCAGTATTGGTCATCAATCATGTATATCCCGATGATTTGGGCACAATTAGTTTTGAGGCATACAATCCGTTGGGAGTGGCAGTAACCACAGCTCTATTTGCAGTCGAAGGTACTGTTATCTGTTATCTTTATATGGAAATTATGCTTTATAATCTCATGGAAACGTCTTGGAATTTGTTAGTAAAACTCTTTTTCAGATCTTCAGCAGCATTACCGAAACTCCCATTTATCCTTATTCCTTTTGTAATTTCCTTGAAAACATTTCCAACTCGAATTCCCCCAAACACAAAGATATTATACACACATTTTGAGTACACACTAAAGGGCACATATATTTGATTTAATTCTTAAAGATGACAATATTTATAGGGTCAGCGATATTAAAGATATAATAATAATTCGAGACTATTATCACTCTCTACCATAAATAGGCATCGTTGGATCCAAGGACTATCGCAAACCAGAATGGGTGACTCACATGGAAGAGATGCAAGTCGCTCTCAAAGGTATGTATCCACAATCTGACAAATATAACCCAATCTACCACTGTTATGTGTATATGTGTTTTTAATTTTCGTGTTTTTCAACACACAACTGTATTCCGTACTATTGTCCTAAATCACAAAAAAAAAATAAAAACATTTCACAAAAACTTCTGTCTCTTCTATTGTCTGTCTCTATTGTATCTGTCCTTGTATTATACAATGTTTCGTACAACAATAAAAACAATTAAACTACTATGTGAACATGTCTCAAAGTCGTCCAAACAAATGTGTATCTTGTTATTGTCTCAGCCCTCACAGCAATAAGGCTTAAACCCCTCCCCTCCCCCCAACAAAACGCCCTCAATCCAAACTTAAAACATAATACTTGAACTATTCTAAAAGTATACGCCGTTAGAAATATTAGTATAAAATTTTTGGTATCGTATATATATATTTTCTTACAGTATCAGTATCTCATCTGCAAGTAATTGGTTGTGTTTTATAATTTCAACAATTTTCTTTTCTTTTTTTTTATTGTTTTCCAAATTTACACTAACATTTATTTAAAAATTATTCAAAAGAAATCGTATGACATTCCCCAAAATGCTGCTTGCCCAAAAAAACACTGCTGTACATAAGTATCTATATGTGAAAATATATATATTTCTGTGTAAACTAATGTTTTATTTGTTGGTTTACTGCCTTACTAAGTCATCACAGAACAGACAAACAATTTACAATTACAAATTACTCGAGTTAACTATGTCAAAGATAAACTGATTGTAAGTACAACACAGAGATCACAAGAAACTTTAACTAACTCCTGTTGCCTGTAGTCAGAGGTTGCAAATGTGACTCAACATAATTTTCGATTTCGAATTTCGAGTGGTCATATTAAGGGATGCCACAGAAATGTCTTCCACTTCAATTTCACGTCAATTTTATTTCTTCGTGACACAGTCAATTCATCTGAAAATTTTTGAGGCAACGAAATCATCGCTCAATCCAAAATAAATAATGTCACATTTTTCGTCCGAAATGTAGAATTCCGAATTTTAAATTTTAAATTTTTGTAAGCCATTCAAAATCAATTATTATTTAAATAAATTAAATTATATTAATTAAAAAATAAATGAAATAAAAAACTAATATTCTGCATTGATAAATTTAATAAATTTGATAAGCAAATGTGAAGGTGTCAACCCTAGCAGCCGAGTTCGAAAAGGTTGTTGAACATGCTAAAAGAATTAAATCTCTCGAAGTTCTGTGGCACTATGAAATTTTTCGAGCGGAATTGCTTTGCTCTGAATTCGTTTTTACTTGTAATTGCTGTAGCACACCTGATAATTTAAAAATGTTTAAAATATGTGTTGAGTGCCATTTGCAACCTCTGCTTGTAGTATTTTGTATCTATTTAAGAGTAGTGTCTAATATATAGATTTATTGTGGAATCTTTATGCTTATAGCTGCTAAATGCTCGCCATCGCTACTAAATGAAATGCGTGACTGCCGTGCTGCCTTAGGCGAAACAGCGAAATTCTCAATACAATTTGCAGGCAATCCCAGACCAGGTACTGTATGAACTGTAGAGTAACAATCGAATGGATCAGGGCCTGATTGATGGAGATTGATTTTAATGGTTTTGTAGATATTCAGTGGTATTTCAACAATGTGCAACTTAGGGCGTCTGAAAAGTATCGCATGGTAGTTGAGGAATCTGACGCAACACTAGAGATTCTAAAGGTCACAGAGAGTGATTGTGGCACATACATTTGCAAGCTGATCAATGATATTGGCATGACGATGACACGTGCTAAATTCGATATATCCTCCACTTCGAATATAATGGAGGAGGTTAAAACAAAGACAACTGTGAGGAAGAAGGCGGGTAAAAAGACAGCGACCACAATGGCCAAAAGATCTAGCGCGTCTGAATCTCAGATGTTACACAAGACAGAGATCCGAGTAGTGCCAGCAACTAATATCGAAACTACAGTCAACATTATCAAAGTGAAACAGGCTGTACCCATTATAGTGGAACGCAGTGGAGTTTCAGAAGTGATTCAAGTGAAAGATCGCAAAATTGCCGATGCCGAACAACGCAGCAGTCGAATTATTGAAGAGATCGAGGAGGAGGACGAAGAAGAAGAAGTTGAAATTGAAGAAGCCGAAGAAGTTCATTTTGAAAAGAAAGAATATACATCGAAAAAATCGATTGAACTAATGGAAACAGTTCAAATAATACGCACAAAAATTACACAGAAAACCATTCAAATCGAAGACATCTATGAGATAAGTCAGCATGAAGAAGTTCAATGGCTTTTGGAGAGTGTTGAGGCCGAATCCTTTGGCAAAATCGGTGAGGCAGCTCTCCGAGATCTAGCCACAATTGGAGTACTGCTGCGTTATGGCTGCACTCATTATGAGATCACATACATGTACGAACAGAACATATTCATATCTCTGCAAAAGCCCGAGTCCCAATCAGCTCTAGTTCAGCTCGTAGAGCGTGAGGGGCACGAGGAGCTGATTACACATATTCTGAGTGAATCTTCCAACGAGGATGAAACCATCTTAGCGGCAACTGTCGGCTTCAAGGCCTTCATTCGCATGATTCAGACCTATGAGATCACAATAGAGACGGTCATACGCAAGTTCCATAGGGAGGACTTCATCTCGCACGATTGGAAGATATGCGGAAAGGAGGTTTGCCATTCTGTTTGTTTTTGTTGTTTCTTTTCTGTTATCCCAGTTCCCAATAGGGTACACAAGTTTCTGTCTGTCCGTAAGAGCAAAAACTATAAGATCTCAGAGACTTTAAAACTTAGAGCAAGCAATTTGCTAATAATACTACTATTTTAGAAATTTGTCATAAACCCTTAAATGGGAATAAATCGATTATTAATAGCAAGCTATGTTGCATACAAAATGTCTGTTGTCTGTGTCAGATGTTTACTGAATCATATTTCATAATTTATTTAATATTTTAATTAATCATAAAATTTTTTTAATTTTATTGAATCATTTTCTGGCAAAAGAAACTTTCAAATTGCTAGTAAAAATTCTCTTATTTCAAATACTCACTTTTTTTTTTTAAAGATACGGGTACTGGGCATCTCACAGTCGAGCAGCTCGACTTTCTTTCTTGTTTGTTCTTGCAGTTTTGTAGAAAGCTGAAATGTCATCGAACAAAATTTTATTTTTACTTTAATTGGTAAACAATTTGATGAGATTTCAGCTACTGTCATTGATGAATGTGCTGAAGTTTTTGTTTTAAGATTCTTAGTTCGTCACAGAGTTTTCCAACTAGCGTAATGATGTTCTATTTTTATAAATTTTCGCTGAAATCTAGAGAATAATAGAGACATCCCAGATTATCGAAAGTCACGAGGCTATCACACATGTGAAAATCGGTGAGTATTTTATAGACAGACATAAATAATTGATGCTTTTTAGTAATATGCTTCTTATGCGCACACCAAATTTTTAATTTTGAATACTGAAAATTTGTATTTTGTTTCTTTTTATTTTATTTTCAATATGTAAAAACTGCTTTGTAAAAAATACCTGCGCTTTACGTGCCAATCCCAACAACAACAAATAAACTATAAACCTAACACAAACGTAGAGGAAACATTTGTCGAGGAACGCACGATAGTTGTCGATGAAGGTTTGAACATAAACACTGATCAACTGTAAAAAACTGTACCCCAAAATGAACTACTCAGCAACAATTGCATAATATAGTTATAACAAAACAATAATCGATATTGACTTTTAAAAATATAACAATTAAATTATGTTAAACGAAAAACCAACCAAATCATGTGTATATTCTAAAAAAGACGCCTACCGAGTACTCAAAATGATATCCTATTAACCTCCAATAACTGCCTACTGACTTTGAATTTAGATTTGAATCGATTTTTTCAGCCTGTTGTCATATAAGCTTATTTATACATAATTTGTTGCAAATTTAAATGCTTCTACTTACCTGTTTAGGACCAGAGTATAAGTGCTTTATATATATTCTTAATTTCTGCACGCAATCTTGAGAGTGGAACCAACTAAAGGTAAGTTATTCTTACGTATACGTAATATGTATATTTTGTTTGTCTGTTTGGCTTTTGTTTTGTGTTACCGCCAGAAAAACTATCTGTAAATATACGAGATATAAATATGAATCATAAGCTTTATTGCAGCGCAACTACTTGAAATTAACTTGATATAATTGCATTTGCCTGGCTTAAAGCGTGTTTGAACAAATTATTAGTTCTTAAAAGCATCTGAAAGAAAAGCCAACATTGTCATTGTTTAATTACATTACATTCGCAGAAACCACAGCCACTAAAGTGGAAAAACAATTCATACAGCAACAACCAGAACAAGAACTCGAACAACAAGTACAAATACAGGCTGAACAAACTGTGCATAGGAAAACGAAAACTAAAAAGCATAAAAAACATACAGAAATAATACAACAACAACAACAAGAACAAGAAGAACAAGAACATAAAGAATATGAGAGAGAAAGTATTGAGAAAATTACCGATTACGAGCAGAGCGAAACATTTGCCAAAGAATTCAACACTGAATCACCGAAACAAGAAACACTCGAGCAACTTGAAGACCTTGTGCCACATGCCACAACACTTGCCACACAGAATCTACCAAAAAGCAGACACGAAACTGTTGCAGTTGCAGAGACCACAGAGCTTTCCACACCGAAACCGATAGAAGCACAAACAATAAATGACATCTTACCACAAAAGACTTTGGCAGTTAATGAGGAATGTTTGACATTTGATGAGCTTAGTTCTGGTTTGGAGCAGTCCAAGCCCCAAGTTAGTAAACTTAGCGAACAGGTCGAGGTTCACGAAAGACACGCGATTTCAGTCACTGAAATGCAACCAAAGGAAACTCCCAAGGAATTGAAATCATCGAAAATACCCAAACGCATTAAAGCCGAACGAAAAGTCAAGGAATCTCGCCCACTATTAATCGAAGCGCCAAGCGTTGAAGACTCTGTTGGAGAGCTGGAATCTCTCAAGGCTGCCGCCCAACAAGCCCATGGCGAGATTCTATTGTCTCACGAGCTCACCTCAGAAGAGCCATCAACTTTGGAAAGTTATGATAGCTTTAAAACTCCCGCAACGAGCACGGAAAAAGCACAATCCCAAATTCTGGAGAACACAAGGACTTTTAATCACGGAAACTTTTAGAGGAGAAACTGTAGACAAGGAAGTGACTCAAGTGAAACCCAGCAGTGAACAGATTTCTCCACAACTTGCATCAAATATTAGTCTCGACATTTCCGAGTGCCAAGCAGAAGATTCTGTAAAGGAACTTAAGCCCCAAGCGGAAGTTCGTGCTGAGATATTGTCTAGAACAATGCAGGAATTTAAGGTATTTAGCACCAGTGAAGCAAAGGCATTAGAAAGCGTTGAAGAAATGACTCCAGATCATCAGCCCGCTAAGACATTGGCTGGAGTCTCCATAAAGCCAGAGGAGGTGCCAATTTTGATAGAGGAAACCGAAAAGATGGAGTCTCTGGCAGGTGAAGAGCCCTTAACGCAAAAAGCAGCTGAATTCCAGGCCGTCAAACAGTTGGTGCTATCGGAAAGTTTGATAAACACAACTGCAGATACGAGAAGTCCAACAGAAGAGATTTTGCCAAGTTTCAAGACTGAGTCCCAGGAAGTTCAAGTTAGTTTACAGACACAATCTCACATAATTACACAGCAGACGGTATTTGATGAGGATCATCCTCGCGACTTGGCCTTAATGGAAGTACCAAGGAATGTAGATGCTACAGTGAGTCAAACAAGTTCCCTGCCAGTTGGTGAAACCTTGGAGACACATTTAGTTGAAATGACGGAACAACTTGTTGAGCCAACTGTGGAACTTGCCAAGCCTGCAAAGGAGACGATGAGTATGGCTTTTGGAACTGCCTTAGGAAACCAGGAGGAAGTATTCGATACTACTGACATAATGGATAGTGACAAATCGGAGCTTAATCAAGGAAAAGTAAATATAACGGAGGGTGAACTAGTTGCTGAAGTGCAGACACAAACAATTATTGACTCTGAACAGGAGCTCATTTCAAAGATACCAGAAATTGTTAAGCCTAAACTTGATTTCGTTGAGCAAAAAGCGTTGGATGTCAAAGAAGATACTGGAGTTGAAAAGGAAACTATATTGCCTACACTGAGAGAAACGCCAGAGCAAGCTGCTCTGGAAGGAATCATTCCCGCTGAATTGAAAGCCAGCAGTGTGTGGGAAGTGGAATCACAACTTTCTCCTGCTAGTATTGAAAGTGAAGAAATCAAACCAGCAGCAGCTACTCAAGCATTTGAATCGAAGCCAATTGGTGTGACAAGTCAACAGGATTCTCTGGAGGCTACAGAATATTTAGAAGATCTGAAGCAACCTGATCAAAAGACTGGAAAATTACTCATCTACGAGAATCAGCAACCGTTGGAGGTAACTGATGTGCAAATAACTGAAACCAGTTCAGAATTAATCGATGCAACTGCGAAACAAACGTTGACATCTGCCCATGAAACAACTGATACTTTAACGCATTCCGAGCATATGGAGGTGGTATTAATGGAGTCCACAAAGGAACACGCTACTGAAAGAAAGCCAACAGCTGCGTTGGCAGTGATGACAATGCCAGCCCAGTATGGTACAGATGTGATGGAACAATCCACGTTGGAGACTTTGCAACCTCATGAGGAGAAAGCACAACCCCAGGAGCAGAAAACGGGAGCAACGTTTAATCTATTGCAGTCCTTGGAAACGAGTTCCTCGTTAACTATGGAACAGGAAACAACAATACAACCAGAAGAAACAAGTGAGCTACAGAATGCTGCAATTGCGACAACGGGAGCTTTACAAGTGGCAAATAAATTAGATGCTCAGCATATGGAGTCACTACAAGAGCTTGATGAAAGAGCACAACCTCAACAGCAAGCTCAGTTCAATGTAGGTGAGATGACTCTGCCTGAAAGTGAAGAGGTAACATCTTTGGACACTCTCAAGGATTACACAACTCCAGCTATTAACAAATCTATAGTCAGTAGCATAGAACTCGTAGAAAACACAACCGCTTTAAATACAACGACAGCAACAGCTATTGAAGAAACCGATGAGATTAAGGAAACAACTTCTGTTACACCCTCAACAATTACACCAAAATTAAGTGATGCCATTAAAAGGTCTCCACTGTCCGAAGAACAGAATGTTTTGGATTATGCTGCAGAACTGACAACCATTAGTCCCACACTAGAGACCAGCCAGCCCACAATTAGTAAATTCGAGGAGATAAACGTGCAGGAAACAAGAATTTGCGAAAAGGAGGAGCCGATGGAAAACATAGCACAGCCCACTGCACAAGCAGTTAAAGTTACGTTGGAATCATCAACTAGTGTGGTAACAAGCCAGAAGGACTCAACTTTTGAATCGGAACATGATCTTAAAATGCCAAGTGTGTCCTTAGAACAGGCAAAATCTGTAACAGCGGAACACTTAAGAATACCATTGACGGAAGGAGTGCAAGAATCGCAGTCAACTGGAGAACTTGCCGAGTTCAAATTGTCTACCAAGCAGGCAACTTCAAGCATTGATGTTTTGAATGAAACCGGAACAACTGAAGCCTTAGTGTATGATAATATTACAACAGCTAAAGTCATTGAGGAACCGGAGTGTTTAGGCTTACAAACTATGATTCCACACGAGCATACAATGATCACGGAGTGTATAACCATTAACCAAATCGAACCATTTGTTGAAACATCGGAGAAACAGAGAACTGCCCATGCCACTCAGGATACCTTTAGCCAGTTGGCTATTGCAGAAGATCAAAATGTTCTCGAAGCCGAATTTAGATTTGATGCCAAAGAATCACAGGAGTTTAGTGCAAAGATTAACGAAGTTATTCCAACGCTATTCAGCAAAGATGTCAAGGAGGTTGACGTCTACGAATCGATTCTTGAAACGCAGCCAAGTGAGCATATTGGCAGCCTACAAGCTGAAGTTTCCCATGCTATGACTCACGCCCAGACGACAGATCTGCAACAAACGGTAGAAGGTGCAGATTCTTTCCTTTCCGCAGTTCCAAACTCTGCAGCTGCCAGCTCGTCTGACAATGCCTCAAAACTGAGGTTGCCAGTGAATACCGCAGTTCAACTTGTGGAGGATGTTAACGAATTTAGTGCTCCTACAACGAATGAAACAGTTGCCCAGGAGAGTTTGGAAGGAAGACATTATGAAGTCACAGTAACCGATAGTCAATGTGTTGAGAATACAGAGCTTATTTCAACGCCTGAGAAAGTTTCTGCAAGAGCAACAAAGTCTTTAAATATTATGTTCCAAAGTACTCCAAAAATATTAGAAGAGGACACTTATCAAATGGAGTCTGTACTACAACCCACAGCATCTCAGGAATTTGTTGCTAAGCCCAATTTAAGTGACATCCTTCAACACACGACAACAACAGATGTGATGCCTTTTGAATTATCGGAGAAAATTACGCATATTGAAACCAACACTCAGGAAGCTCAAGTACATTCATTCCTTACCTCAGAGGCTAATAAACTACACGTTCAAGTGGATGAACTTATTTTGCACAGGGAGGAAACATTCGAGGACAAGCATCTGATTGGATTTGGCAAACCATTTATTGAAGGAACAAAACGTGAAACATTAATTTCCGAGGTCTTGCCAATCGAAAATGTTGGAAATTTGGGAGTGGACAATCAAGTATTACCAATTGAGGCTCAAGTGTCAACAACACAATCTCAAATACATAAAACTGTATCACAAGTTGAAGCTTACGAAAAAACGCAAGATTTTAGATCAGAGCTTCCAAGTGAAGAACATTTCGCTAACGTTAAAGATGATGCTGAAACCAAACGTGCAAAGCTTACAACTACACAAATATCCTATATTAAGGAAGATGAGTTCGCTCCCTTATCGTTTATCGAAGAAAATGCTCGAATTTCCAAAGCGGAAAAAGAATCACTTGTAACAGAGGAGGTCATTAGCATGAGTTCCATTCATGAATCCTATGACCTTCAAGTACCAAAAGAAGTGAATGCAAATATAATAGGTGAATCTCCAAATGAGGCAGTAACCATTATTGATCAACTTGCTTATGAACAATCTCCAGCTATGGAAACCGAAAGTGGCAATTTATCCAGGCCAAATATAAATTTCGTTGAAAGTTCTACCAAACCGGTACAAACATCAACTGTTAGCATATACGAAAATGTTGAAGGGCACGGTGATTTTAAGCCTCAAACTGCAATGCCATCTGCCGATGTGCTCTCAAATTTAAAAGTTTCGGTTGTGGAAGAGGTTTCTGTTGTACCATCTGTAGGAAGAATTTCAAAATCACCGCCTAAGGAAGCCAAAGCAAAGGCGGAAAACATTACACACGAGAATTTACTTGTAACTGATCAACAAATTTGTGAAAATGTGACAAATTTGCCGACGGATTTACCTGTAGCTACGGAAAGTGCGTCCTATGCTCACATTGATACTAAAATTGCAGTTGTCTCTAGTGAACTTCATGAGAAGGGAAACCTTCTTGAAACAAATAGTTCTCTATTAGATTTAGAATATGCAACCCCATCAATAATGCCATTCAGTTCGTGTCTTCATCGAGAAACAATTACAGAAGAACAAGTTGCAACACTACATAAAAAAGACCAAACACCTTCCACAAATGCAAATGTCAGCTTTGAATCGAGTACCAAAAATCAAGTTGATGTGCTCAGTTCAGCAGCGAGTAATATACCAATTGTTCTGGATAATATACAGACTCTTGAGGTTGAACTTCAAGAAAATGCACAATATAACAAAACACAAAAACATGAAAAGCCTCAAAAGAAAACAAAACATCCTAAAGAAGACACAACTACTGACTTGGAGAAACATTCTGAGTCACAATTGCAATCTACACCATTTACTGAGTATGAAAGTTTAAGTTTGTTTGAATCGGTAAAAGCACCACCGGGTAAGTATTCATTAAGGTTAGCATTAAGCAGTTCAGCAATAAAAGGCGTATTACTTCCATTACCACTCGACCCCCAAACTACAAACTACAAAACACATATAACACAAAACAACAACAAAGATACATACAAATTAAAGTACTAAACTCATATTTTTTACACAGATACAGAACAAGCCACAGACACAAAACACACACAACAAAAGACACCAACACAAATAAAAGAAACACACGAAGTTGAAATATCGGAAATACCTGAAACCATTCAAGTTCTCGAACAAATATCAAAAGATGGCAAACTTCAGAAGGAAAAGATACGCACTCGTATTAACAAAAAAGTTAAGGGTGACAAGCAAGAAGTCACCAAGATCGAAACAGTCGAGGAGGATGACAAGGCACCCAAAACTACTGTAACCGTTGAAGAGATTCCTGTGGAAGAAGAAACTCTTGAAGAAGTCAAGGAACTTCCTGAGGAGGTTCGTGTTGTCGAAACGATTTCTGAAGACGGAAAGCCGAAGAAGAAGAAGATCCGCACTCGTGTCATCAAGAAGGTTAAGGGTGACAAACAAGAAGTCACCAAGATCGAAACCGTCGAGGAGGATGACAAGGCACCCGAAACCACTGTAACCGTCGAAGAGATTCCTGTGGAAGAAGAAACTCTTGAAGAAGTCAAGGAGCTTCCTGAGGAGGTTCGTGTTGTGGAAACGATTACTGAAGACGGAAAGCCGAAGAAGAAGAAGATCCGCACTCGTGTCATCAAGAAGGTTAAGGGTGACAAGCAAGAAGTCACCAAGATCGAAACAGTCGAGGAGGATGACAAGGCACCCGAAACCACTGTAACCGTCGAAGAGATTCCTGTGGAAGAACAGCCTGAAGAAGTCAAGGAGCTTCCTGAGGAGGTTCGTGTTGTGGAAACAATTACTGAAGACGGAAAGCCGAAGAAGAAGAAGATCCGCACTCGTGTCATCAAGAAGGTTAAGGGTGACAAGCAAGAAGTCACCAAGATCGAAACAGTCGAGGAGGATGACAAGGCACCCGAAACCACTGTAACCGTCGAAGAGATTCCTGTGGAAGAAGAAACTCTTGAAGAAGTCAAGGAGCTTCCTGAGGAGGTTCGTGTTGTCGAAACAATTACTGAAGACGGAAAGCCGAAGAAGAAGAAGATCCGCACTCGTGTCATCAAGAAGGTTAAGGGCGACAAGCAAGAAGTCACCAAGATCGAAACAGTCGAGGAGGATGACAAGGCACCCGAAACCACTGTAACCGTCGAAGAGATTCCTGTGGAAGAAGCAGCCTTGAAGAAGTCAAGGAACTTCCTGAGGAGGTTCGTGTTGTCGAAACAATTACTGAAGACGGAAAGCCGAAGAAGAAGAAGATCCGCACTCGTGTCATCAAGAAGGTTAAGGGCGACAAGCAAGAAGTCACCAAGATCGAAACAGTCGAGGAGGATGACAAGGCACCCGAAACCACTGTAACCGTCGAAGAGATTCCTGTGGAAGAAGCAGCCTTGAAGAAGTCAAGGAACTTCCTGAGGAGGTTCGTGTTGTCGAAACAATTACTGAAGACGGAAAGCCGAAGAAGAAGAAGATCCGCACTCGTGTCATCAAGAAGGTTAAGGGCGACAAGCAAGAAGTCACCAAGATCGAAACAGTCGAGGAGGATGACAAGGCACCCGAAACCACTGTAACCGTCGAAGAGATTCCTGTGGAAGAAGAGACTCTTGTAGAAGTCAAGGAACTTCCTGAGGAGGTTCGTGTTGTCGAAACAATTACTGAAGACGGAAAGCCGAAGAAGAAGAAGATCCGCACTCGTGTCATCAAGAAGGTTAAGGGTGACAAGCAAGAAGTCACCAAGATCGAAACAGTCGAGGAGGATGACAAGGCACCCGAAACCACTGTAACCGTCGAAGAGATTCCTGTGGAAGAACAGCCTGAAGAAGTCAAGGAACTTCCTGAGGAGGTTCGTGTTGTCGAAACAATTACTGAAGACGGAAAGCCGAAGAAGAAGAAGATCCGCACTCGTGTCATCAAGAAGGTTAAGGGTGACAAGCAAGAAGTCACCAAGATCGAAACAGTCGAGGAGGATGACAAGGCACCCGAAACCACTGTAACCGTCGAAGAGATTCCTGTGGAAGAAGAAACTCTTGTAGAAGTCAAGGAACTTCCTGAGGAGGTTCGTGTTGTCGAAACAATTACTGAAGACGGAAAGCCGAAGAAGAAGAAGATCCGCACTCGTGTCATCAAGAAGGTTAAGGGCGACAAGCAAGAAGTCACCAAGATCGAAACAGTCGAGGAGGATGACAAGGCACCCGAAACCACTGTAACCGTCGAAGAGATTCCTGTGGAAGAACAGCCTGAAGAAGTCAAGGAGCTTCCTGAGGAGGTTCGTGTTGTCGAAACAATTACTGAAGACGGAAAGCCGAAGAAGAAGAAGATCCGCACTCGTGTCATCAAGAAGGTTAAGGGTGACAAGCAAGAAGTCACCAAGATCGAAACAGTCGAGGAGGATGACAAGGCACCCGAAACCACTGTAACCGTCGAAGAGATTCCTGTGGAAGAACAGCCTGAAGAAGTCAAGGAGCTTCCTGAGGAGGTTCGTGTTGTCGAAACAATTACTGAAGACGGAAAGCCGAAGAAGAAGAAGATCCGCACTCGTGTCATCAAGAAGGTTAAGGGTGACAAACAAGAAGTCACCAAGATCGAAACAGTCGAGGAGGATGACAAGGCACCCGAAACCACTGTAACCGTCGAAGAGATTCCTGTGGAAGAACAGCCTGAAGAAGTCAAGGAGCTTCCTGAGGAGGTTCGTGTTGTCGAAACGATTACTGAAGACGGAAAGCCGAAGAAGAAGAAGATCCGCACTCGTGTCATCAAGAAGGTTAAGGGCGACAAGCAAGAAGTCACCAAGATCGAAACAGTCGAGGAGGATGACAAGGCACCCGAAACCACTGTAACCGTCGAAGAGATTCCTGTGGAAGAACAGACTCTTGAAGAAGTCAAGGAGCTTCCTGAGGAGGTTCGTGTTGTCGAAACAATTACTGAAGACGGAAAGCCGAAGAAGAAGAAGATCCGCACTCGTGTCATCAAGAAGGTTAAGGGTGACAAGCAAGAAGTCACCAAGATCGAAACAGTCGAGGAGGATGACAAGGCACCCGAAACCACTGTAACCGTCGAAGAGATTCCTGTGGAAGAAGAGACTCTTGAAGAAGTCAAGGAGCTTCCTGAGGAGGTTCGTGTTGTCGAAACAATTACTGAAGACGGAAAGCCGAAGAAGAAGAAGATCCGCACTCGTGTCATCAAGAAGGTTAAGGGTGACAAGCAAGAAGTCACCAAGATCGAAACAGTCGAGGAGGATGACAAGGCACCCGAAACCACTGTAACCGTTGAAGAGATTCCTGTGGAAGAAGATACTCTTGAAGAAGTCAAGGAGCTTCCTGAGGAGGTTCGTGTTGTCGAAACAATTACTGAAGACGGAAAGCCGAAGAAGAAGAAGATCCGCACTCGTGTCATCAAGAAGGTTAAGGGCGACAAGCAAGAAGTCACCAAGATCGAAACAGTCGAGGAGGATGACAAGGCACCCGAAACCACTGTAACCGTTGAAGAGATTCCTGTGGAAGAACAGCCTGAAGAAGTCAAGGAGCTTCCTGAGGAGGTTCGTGTTGTCGAAACAATTACTGAAGACGGAAAGCCGAAGAAGAAGAAGATCCGCACTCGTGTCATCAAGAAGGTTAAGGGTGACAAGCAAGAAGTCACCAAGATCGAAACAGTCGAGGAGGATGACAAGGCACCCGAAACCACTGTAACCGTCGAAGAGATTCCTGTGGAAGAAGAAACTCTTGAAGAAGTCAAGGAGCTTCCTGAGGAGGTTCGTGTTGTCGAAACAATTACTGAAGACGGAAAGCCGAAGAAGAAGAAGATCCGCACTCGTGTCATCAAGAAGGTTAAGGGTGACAAGCAAGAAGTCACCAAGATCGAAACCGTCGAGGAGGATGACAAGGCACCCGAAACCACTGTAACCGTTGAAGAGATTCCTGTGGAAGAAGATACTCTTGAAGAAGTCAAGGAGCTTCCTGAGGAGGTTCGTGTTGTCGAAACAATTACTGAAGACGGAAAGCCGAAGAAGAAGAAGATCCGCACTCGTGTCATCAAGAAGGTTAAGGGCGACAAGCAAGAAGTCACCAAGATCGAAACTGTTGAGGAGGATGACAAGGCACCCGAAACCACTGTAACCGTTGAAGAGATTCCTGTGGAAGAACAGCCTGAAGAAGTCAAGGAGCTTCCTGAGGAGGTTCGTGTTGTCGAAACAATTACTGAAGACGGAAAGCCGAAGAAGAAGAAGATCCGCACTCGTGTCATCAAGAAGGTTAAGGGTGACAAGCAAGAAGTCACCAAGATCGAAACAGTCGAGGAGGATGACAAGGCACCCGAAACCACTGTAACCGTCGAAGAGATTCCTGTGGAAGAAGAAACTCTTGAAGAAGTCAAGGAGCTTCCTGAGGAGGTTCGTGTTGTCGAAACAATTACTGAAGACGGAAAGCCGAAGAAGAAGAAGATCCGCACTCGTGTCATCAAGAAGGTTAAGGGTGACAAACAAGAAGTCACCAAGATCGAAACTGTCGAGGAGGATGACAAGGCACCCGAAACCACTGTAACCGTTGAAGAGATTCCTGTGGAAGAACAACCTGAAGAAGTTAAGGAGCTTCCTGAGGAGGTTCGTGTTGTCGAAACAATTACTGAAGACGGAAAGCCGAAGAAGAAGAAGATCCGCACTCGTGTCATCAAGAAGGTTAAGGGTGACAAACAAGAAGTCACCAAGATCGAAACAGTCGAGGAGGATGACAAGGCACCCGAAACCACTGTAACCGTCGAAGAGATTCCTGTGGAAGAAGAAACTCTTGAAGAAGTCAAGGAGCTTCCTGAGGAGGTTCGTGTTGTTGAAACGATTACTGAAGACGGAAAGCCGAAGAAGAAGAAGATCCGCACTCGTGTCATCAAGAAGGTTAAGGGTGACAAACAAGAAGTCACCAAGATCGAAACTGTCGAGGAGGATGACAAGGCACCCGAAACCACTGTAACCGTTGAAGAGATTCCTGTGGAAGAACAGCCTGAAAAAGTCAAGGAGCTTCCTGAGGAGGTTCGTGTTGTCGAAACAATTTCTGAAGACGGAAAGCCGAAGAAGAAGAAGATCCGCACTCGTGTCATCAAGAAGGTTAAGGGTGACAAGCAAGAAGTCACCAAGATCGAAACTGTCGAGGAGGATGACAAGGCACCCGAAACCACTGTAACCGTTGAAGAGATTCCTGTGGAAGAACAACCTGAAGAAGTTAAGGAGCTTCCTGAGGAGGTTCGTGTTGTTGAAACGATTACTGAAGACGGAAAGCCGAAGAAGAAGAAGATCCGCACTCGTGTCATCAAGAAGGTTAAGGGTGACAAACAAGAAGTCACCAAGATCGAAACAGTCGAGGAGGATGACAAGGCACCCGAAACCACTGTAACCGTCGAAGAGATTCCTGTGGAAGAAGAAACTCTTGAAGAAGTCAAGGAGCTTCCTGAGGAGGTTCGTGTTGTCGAAACAATTACTGAAGACGGAAAGCCGAAGAAGAAGAAGATCCGCACTCGTGTCATCAAGAAGGTTAAGGGTGACAAGCAAGAAGTCACCAAGATCGAAACAGTCGAGGAGGATGACAAGGCACCCGAAACCACTGTAACCGTCGAAGAGATTCCTGTGGAAGAACAGCCTGAAGAAGTCAAGGAGCTTCCTGAGGAGGTTCGTGTTGTCGAAACAATTACTGAAGACGGAAAGCCGAAGAAGAAGAAGATCCGCACTCGTGTCATCAAGAAGGTTAAGGGTGACAAACAAGAAGTCACCAAGATCGAAACAGTCGAGGAGGATGACAAGGCACCCGAAACCACTGTAACCGTCGAAGAGATTCCTGTGGAAGAAGAAACTCTTGAAGAAGTCAAGGAGCTTCCTGAGGAGGTTCGTGTTGTTGAAACGATTACTGAAGACGGAAAGCCGAAGAAGAAGAAGATCCGCACTCGTGTCATCAAGAAGGTTAAGGGTGACAAACAAGAAGTCACCAAGATCGAAACAGTCGAGGAGGATGACAAGGCACCCGAAACCACTGTAACCGTCGAAGAGATTCCTGTGGAAGAACAGCCTGAAGAAGTCAAGGAGCTTCCTGAGGAGGTTCGTGTTGTCGAAACAATTACTGAAGACGGAAAGCCGAAGAAGAAGAAGATCCGCACTCGTGTCATCAAGAAGGTTAAGGGTGACAAGCAAGAAGTCACCAAGATCGAAACCGTCGAGGAGGATGACAAGGCACCCGAAACCACTGTAACCGTCGAAGAGATTCCTGTGGAAGAAGAAACTCTTGAAGAAGTCAAGGAGCTTCCTGAGGAGGTTCGTGTTGTTGAAACGATTACTGAAGACGGAAAGCCGAAGAAGAAGAAGATCCGCACTCGTGTCATCAAGAAGGTTAAGGGTGACAAGCAAGAAGTCACCAAGATCGAAACCGTCGAGGAGGATGACAAGGCACCCGAAACCACGGTAACCGTCGAAGAGATTCCTGTGGAAGAAGAAACTCTTGAAGAAGTCAAGGAGCTTCCTGAGGAGGTTCGTGTTGTCGAAACAATTTCTGAAGATGGAAAGCCGAAGAAGAAGAAGATCCGCACTCGTGTCATCAAGAAGGTTAAGGGTGACAAGCAAGAAGTCACCAAGATCGAAACGGTCGAGGAGGATGACAAGGCACCCGAAACCACTGTAACCGTTGAAGAGATTCCTGTGGAAGAACAGCCTGAAGAAGTCAAGGAGCTTCCTGAGGAGGTTCGTGTTGTCGAAACAATTACTGAAGACGGAAAGCCGAAGAAGAAGAAGATCCGCACTCGTGTCATCAAGAAGGTTAAGGGTGACAAGCAAGAAGTCACCAAGATCGAAACTGTTGAGGAGGATGACAAGGCACCCGAAACCACTGTTACATTCGAGGAGATTCCTGTGGAAGAAGAAACTCTTGAAGAGGTCAAGGAGCTTCCTGAAGAGGTTCGTGTTGTGGAAACGATTACTGAAGACGGAAAGCCGAAGAAGAAGAAGATCCGCACTCGTGTCATCAAGAAGGTTAAGGGTGACAAGCAAGAAGTCACCAAGATCGAAACCGTCGAGGAGGATGACAAGGCACCCGAAACCACTGTAACCGTGGAAGAGATTCCTGTGGAAGAACAGCCTGAAGAAGTCAAGGAGCTTCCTGAGGAGGTTCGTGTTGTGGAAACGATTACTGAAGACGGCAAGCCGACGAAGAAGAAGATCCGCACTCGTGTCATCAAGAAGGTTAAGGGAGACAAGCAAGAAGTCACTAAGATCGAAACAGTTGAGGAGGATGACAAGGCACCCGAAACCACTGTAACCGTCGAAGAGATTCCTGTGGAAGAACAGCCTGAAGAAGTCAAGGAGCTTCCTGAGGAGGTTCGTGTTGTCGAAACAATTTCTGAAGATGGAAAGCCGAAGAAGAAGAAGATCCGCACTCGTGTCATTAAGAAGGTTAAGGGCGACAAGCAAGAAGTCACCAAGATCGAAACCGTCGAGGAGGATAACAAGGCACCCGAAACCACTGTTACAGTCGAGGAGATTCCTGTTGAAGAAAAAACTCCAGAAGAGGTCAAGGAGCTTCCTGAGGAGGTTCGTGTTATGGAAACGATTACTGAAGACGGAAAGCTGACGAAGAAGAAGATCCGCACTCGTGTCATCAAGAAGGTTAAGGGAGACAAGCAAGAAGTCACTAAGATCGAAACCGTCGAGGAGGATGACAAGGCACCCGAAACCACTGTAGCCGTTGAAGAGATTCCAGTTGAAGAAGAAACTCCAGAGGAAGTCAAGGAACTTCCTGAGGAGGTTCGTGTTGTGGAAACGATTACTGAAGACGGAAAGCCGAAGAAGAAGAAGATCCGCACTCGTGTTATCAAGAAGGTTAAGGGAGACAAGCAAGAAGTCACCAAGATCGAAACCGTCGAGGAGGATGACAAGGCCCCCGAAACCACTGTTACAGTCGAGGAGATTCCTGTGGAAGAACAGCCTGAAGAAGTCAAGGAGCTTCCTGAGGAGGTTCGTGTTGTCGAAACGATTACTGAAGACGGCAAGCCGACGAAGAAGAAAATCCGCACTCGTGTTATCAAGAAGGTTAAGGGAGACAAGCAAGAAGTCACCAAGATCAAAACCGTCGAGGAGGATGACAAGGCACCCGAAACCACTGTCACAGTCGAGGAGATTCCTGTTGAAGAAAAAACTCCAGAAGAGGTCAAGGAGCTTCCTGAGGAGGTTCGTGTTGTGGAAACGATTACTGAAGACGGCAAGCCGACGAAGAAGAAGATCCGCACGCGTGTTATTAAGAAGGTTAAGGGAGACAAGCAAGAAATCACCAAGATCGAAACCGTCGAGGAGGATGACAAGGCCCCCGAAACCACTGTTACAGTCGTGGAGATTCCTGTGGAAGAACAGCCTGAAGAAGTCAAGGAGCTTCCTGAGGAGGTTCGTGTTGTCGAAACGATTACTGAAGACGGCAAGCCGACGAAGAAGAAAATCCGCACTCGTGTTATTAAGAAGGTTAAGGGAGACAAGCAAGAAGTCACCAAGATCAAAACCGTCGAGGAGGATGACAAGGCACCCGAAACCACTGTAACCGTTGAAGAGATTCCTGTGGAAGAACAGCCTGAAGAAGTCAAGGAGCTTCCTGAGGAGGTTCGTGTTGTCGAAACGATTACTGAAGACGGCAAGCCGACGAAGAAGAAGATCCGCACTCGTGTTATTAAGAAGGTTAAGGGAGACAAGCAAGAAGTCACCAAGATCGAAACCGTCGAGGAGGAAGACAAGGCACCCGAAACCACTGTTACAGTCGAGGAGATTCCTGTTGAAGAAAAAACTCCAGAAGAGGTCAAGGAGCTTCCTGAGGAGGTTCGTGTTGTGGAAACGATTACTGAAGACGGCAAGCCGACGAAGAAGAAGATCCGCACTCGTGTTATTAAGAAGGTTAAGGGAGACAAGCAAGAAATCACCAAGATCGAAACCGTCGAGGAGGATGACAAGGCCCCCGAAACCACTGTTACAGTCGAGGAGATTCCTGTGGAAGAACAGCCTGAAGAAGTCAAGGAGCTTCCTGAGGAGGTTCGTGTTGTCGAAACGATTACTGAAGACGGCAAGCCGACGAAGAAGAAAATCCGCACTCGTGTTATCAAGAAGGTTAAGGGAGACAAGCAAGAAGTCACCAAGATCAAAACCGTCGAGGAGGATGACAAGGCACCCGAAACCACTGTAACCGTTGAAGAGATTCCTGTGGAAGAACAGCCTGAAGAAGTCAAGGAGCTTCCTGAGGAGGTTCGTGTTGTGGAAACGATTACTGAAGACGGCAAGCCGACGAAGAAGAAGATCCGCACTCGTGTTATCAAGAAGATTAAGGGTGACAAGCAAGAGGTTACCAAGATCGAAACGGTCGAGGAAGATGACAAGGCACCCGAAACCACTGTAACCATTGAAGAGATTCCTGTGGAAGAAGAAACTCCTGAAGAAGTCAGGGAGCTGCCAGAGGAGGTTCGTGTTGTGGAATCTATTACTGAAGATGGCAAGCCGACGAAGAAGAAGATCCGCACTCGTGTTATCAAGAAGGTTAAGGGTGACAAGCAAGAGGTTACCAAGATCGAAACGGTCGAGGAAGATGACAAGGCACCCGAAACCACTGTTACAGTCGTGGAGATTCCTGTTGAAGAAGAAACTCCAGAAGAAGTCAGGGAGCTGCCAGAGGAGGTTCGTGTTGTGGAATCGATTACTGAAGATGGCAAGCCGACGAAGAAGAAGATCCGCACTCGTGTTATCAAGAAGGTTAAGGGTGACAAGCAAGAAGTTACCAAGATCGAAACGGTCGAGGAAGATGACAAGGCACCCGAAACCACTGTTACAGTCGAGGAGATTCCTGTGGAAGAACAGCCTGAAGAAGTCAAGGAGCTTCCTGAGGAGGTTCGTGTTGTCGAAACGATTACTGAAGACGGCAAGCCGACGAAGAAGAAGATCCGCACTCGTGTTATTAAGAAGGTTAAGGGAGACAAGCAAGAAGTCACCAAGATCGAAACCGTCGAGGAGGATGACAAGGCACCCGAAACCACTGTTACAGTCGAGGAGATTCCTGTGGAAGAACAGCCTGAAGAAGTCAAGGAGCTTCCTGAGGAGGTTCGTGTTGTGGAATCGATTACTGAAGACGGCAAGCCGACGAAGAAGAAGATCCGCACTCGTGTTATCAAGAAGGTTAAGGGTGACAAGCAAGATGTTACCAAGATCGAAACGGTCGAGGAAGATGACAAGGCACCCGAAACCACTGTTACAGTCGTGGAGATTCCTGTTGAAGAAGAAACTCCAGAAGAAGTCAAGGAGCTGCCAGAGGAGGTTCGTGTTGTGGAATCGATTACTGAAGATGGCAAGCCGACGAAGAAGAAGATCCGCACTCGTGTTATCAAGAAGGTTAAGGGTGACAAGCAAGAAGTTACCAAGATCGAAACGGTCGAGGAAGATGACAAGGCACCCGAAACCACTGTTACAGTCGTGGAGATTCCTGTTGAAGAGGAAACTCCAGAGGAAGTCAAGGAACTTCCTGAGGAGGTTCGTGTTGTGGAAACGATTACTGAAGACGGCAAGCCGACGAAGAAGAAGATCCGCACTCGTGTTATCAAGAAGGTTAAGGGTGACAAGCAAGAGGTTACCAAGATCGAAACGGTCGAGGAAGATGACAAGGCACCCGAAACCACTGTTACAGTCGTGGAGATTCCTGTTGAAGAAGAAACTCCAGAAGAAGTCAAAGAGCTTCCTGAGGAAGTTCGTGTTGTGGAAACGATTACTGAAGATGGCAAGCCGACGAAGAAGAAGATCCGCACTCGTGTTATCAAGAAGGTTAAGGGTGACAAGCAAGAAGTCACTAAGATCGAAACTGTTGGGGAGGATGACAAGGCACCCGAAACCACTGTAACCGTTGAAGAGATTCCTGTGGAAGAAGAAACTCCTGAAGAAGTCAGGGAGCTGCCAGAGGAGGTTCGTGTTGTGGAATCGATTACTGAAGATGGCAAGCCGACGAAGAAGAAGATCCGCACTCGTGTTATCAAGAAGGTTAAGGGTGACAAGCAAGAGGTTACCAAGATCGAAACGGTCGAGGAAGATGACAAGGCACCCGAAACCACTGTTACAGTCGTGGAGATTCCTGTTGAAGAAGAAACTCCAGAGGAAGTCAAGGAACTTCCTGAGGAGGTTCGTGTTGTGGAAACGATTACTGAAGACGGCAAGCCGACGAAGAAGAAGATCCGCACTCGTGTTATCAAGAAGGTTAAGGGTGACAAGCAAGAAGTCACCAAGATCGAAACCGTCGAGGAGGATGACAAGGCACCCGAAACCACTGTAACAGTCGAAGAGATTCCTGTGGAAGAAGAAACTCTTGAAGAAGTCAAGGAGCTTCCTGAGGAGGTTCGTGTCGTCGAAACAATTACTGAAGATGGCAAGCCGACGAAGAAGAAGATCCGCACTCGTGTTATCAAGAAGGTTAAGGGTGACAAGCAAGAGGTTACCAAGATCGAAACGGTCGAGGAGGATGACAAGGCACCCGAAACCACTGTTACAGTCGAGGAGATTCCTGTTGAAGAAGAACACTCCAGAGGAAGTCAAGGAACTTCCTGAGGAGGTTCGTGTTGTGGAAACGATTACTGAAGACGGCAAGCCGACGAAGAAGAAGATCCGCACTCGTGTTATCAAGAAGGTTAAGGGTGACAAGCAAGAAGTCACCAAGATCGAAACCGTCGAGGAGGATGACAAGGCACCCGAAACCACTGTAACCGTTGAAGAGATTCCTGTGGAAGAAGAAACTCTTGAAGAAGTCAAGGAGCTTCCTGAGGAGGTTCGTGTCGTCGAAACAATTACTGAAGATGGCAAGCCGACGAAGAAGAAGATCCGCACTCGTGTTATCAAGAAGGTTAAGGGTGACAAGCAAGAGGTTACCAAGATCGAAACTGTCGAGGAAGATGACAAGGCACCCGAAACCACTGTTACAGTCGTGGAGATTCCTGTTGAAGAAGAAATTCCAAAAGAAGTCAAGGAGCTTCCTGAGGAGGTTCGTGTCGTCGAAACAATTACTGAAGATGGCAAGCCGACGAAGAAGAAGATCCGCACTCGTGTTATCAAGAAGGTTAAGGGTGACAAGCAAGAGGTTACCAAGATCGAAACGGTCGAGGAGGATGACAAGGCACCCGAAACCACTGTTACAGTCGAGGAGATTCCTGTTGAAGAAGAAATTCCAAAAGAAGTCAAGGAGCTTCCTGAGGAGGTTCGTGTTGTCGAAACAATTACTGAAGATGGCAAGCCGACGAAGAAGAAGATCCGCACTCGTGTTATCAAGAAGGTTAAGGGTGACAAGCAAGAAGTTACCAAGATCGAAACGGTCGAGGAGGATGACAAGGCACCCGAAACCACTGTTACAGTCGAGGAGATTCCTGTTGAAGAAGAAATTCCTGAAGAAGTCAAGGAGCTTCCTGAGGAGGTTCGTGTTGTGGAATCGATTACTGAAGACGGCAAGCCGACGAAGAAGAAGATCCGCACTCGTGTTATCAAGAAGGTTAAGGGTGACAAGCAAGAAGTCACCAAGATCGAAACCGTCGAGGAGGATGACAAGGCACCCGAAACCACTGTAACCGTCGAAGAGATTCCTGTGGAAGAAGAAACTCCTGAAGAAGTCAAGGAGCTGCCAGAGGAGGTTCGTGTTGTGGAATCGATTACTGAAGATGGCAAGCCGACGAAGAAGAAGATCCGCACTCGTGTTATCAAGAAGGTTAAGGGTGACAAGCAAGAAGTAACCAAGATCGAAACCGTCGAGGAGGATGACAAGGCACCCGAAACCACTGTTACAGTCGAGGAGATTCCTGTTGAAGAAGAAATTCCAGAAGAAGTCAAGGAGCTTCCTGAGGAGGTTCGTGTTGTGGAATCGATTACTGAAGACGGCAAGCCGACGAAGAAGAAGATCCGCACTCGTGTTATCAAGAAGGTTAAGGGTAACAAGCAAGAGGTTACCAAGATCGAAACGGTCGAGGAGGATGACAAGGCACCCGAAACCGCTGTTACAGTCGAGGAGATTCCTGTGGAAGAACAGCCTGAAGAAGTCAAGGAGCTTCCTGAGGAGGTTCGTGTTGTCGAAACGATTACTGAAGACGGCAAGCCGACGAAGAAGAAGATCCGCACTCGTGTTATCAAGAAGGTTAAGGGTGACAAGCAAGAAGTCACTAAGATCGAAACTGTTGAGGAGGATGACAAGGCACCCGAAACCACTGTTACAGTCGAGGAGATTCCTGTGGAAGAAGAAACTCTTGAAGAGGTCAAGGAGCTTCCTGAAGAGGTTCGTGTTGTGGAAACGATTACTGAAGACGGAAAGCCGAAGAAGAAGAAGATCCGCACTCGTGTTATCAAGAAGGTTAAGGGTGACAAGCAAGAGGTTACCAAGATCGAAACGGTCGAGGAGGATGACAAGGCACCCGAAACCACTGTAACCGTTGAAGAGATTCCTGTGGAAGAAGAAACTCCTGAAGAAGTCAAGGAGCTGCCAGAGGAGGTTCGTGTTGTGGAATCGATTACTGAAGACGGCAAGCCGACGAAGAAGAAGATCCGCACTCGTGTTATCAAGAAGGTTAAGGGTGACAAGCAAGAGGTTACCAAGATCGAAACGGTCGAGGAGGATGACAAGGCACCCGAAACCACCGTTACAGTCGAGGAGATTCCTGTTGAAGAAGAAACTCCAGAGGAAGTCAAGGAGCTTCCTGAGGAGGTTCGTGTTGTGGAATCGATTACTGAAGACGGCAAGCCGACGAAGAAGAAGATCCGCACTCGTGTTATCAAGAAGGTTAAGGGTGACAAGCAAGAAGTTACCAAGATCGAAACCGTCGAGGAGGATGACAAGGCACCCGAAACCACTGTAACCGTTGAAGAGATTCCTGTGGAAGAAGAAACTCCTGAAGAAGTCAAGGAGCTTCCTGAGGAGGTTCGTGTTGTCGAAACGATTACTGAAGACGGAAAGCCGACGAAGAAGAAGATCCGCACTCGTGTTATCAAGAAGGTTAAGGGTGACAAGCAAGAAGTTACCAAGATCGAAACGGTCGAGGAAGATGACAAGGCACCCGAAACCACTGTTACAGTCGTGGAGATTCCTGTTGAAGAAGAAATTCCAGAAGAAGTCAAGGAGCTTCCTGAGGAGGTTCGTGTTGTGGAATCGATTACTGAAGACGGCAAGCCGACGAAGAAGAAGATCCGCACTCGTGTTATAAAGAAGGTTAAGGGTGACAAGCAAGAGGTTACCAAGATCGAAACTGTCGAGGAGGATGACAAGGCACCCGAAACCACTGTAACCGTTGAAGAGATTCCTGTGGAAGAAGAAACTCTTGAAGAAGTCAAGGAGCTTCCTGAGGAGGTTCGTGTTGTCGAAACGATTACTGAAGACGGAAAGCCGACGAAGAAGAAGATCCGCACTCGTGTTATCAAGAAGGTTAAGGGTGACAAGCAAGAAGTTACCAAGATCGAAACCGTCGAGGAGGATGACAAGGCACCCGAAACCACTGTTACAGTCGAAGAGATTCCTGTTGAAGAAGAAACTCTTGAAGAAGTCAAGGAGCTTCCTGAGGAGGTTCGTGTTGTGGAATCGATTACTGAAGACGGAAAGCCGACGAAGAAGAAGATCCGCACTCGTGTTATAAAGAAGGTTAAGGGTGACAAGCAAGAAGTTACCAAGATCGAAACCGTCGAGGAGGATGACAAGGCACCCGAAACCACTGTAACCGTTGAAGAGATTCCTGTGGAAGAAGAAACTCTTGAAGAAGTCAAGGAGCTTCCTGAGGAGGTTCGTGTTGTCGAAACGATTACTGAAGACGGCAAGCCGACGAAGAAGAAGATCCGCACTCGTGTTATCAAGAAGGTTAAGGGTGACAAGCAAGAAGTCACCAAGATCGAAACGGTCGAGGAGGATGACAAGGCACCCGAAACCACTGTAACCATTGAAGAGATTCCTGTGGAAGAAGAAACTCCTGAAGAAGTCAAGGAGCTGCCAGAGGAGGTTCGTGTTGTGGAATCGATTACTGAAGACGGCAAGCCGACGAAGAAGAAAATCCGCACTCGTGTCATTAAGAAGGTTAAGGGTGACAGGCAAGAAGTCACCAAGATCGAAACAGTCGAGGAGGATGACAAGGCACCTAAAACTACAGTAACAGTCGAGGAAATTCCTGTGGAAGAAGGACCTAAAGAATTTGAGGAGCTTCCAGAGGAGGTTCGTGTGGTTGAGACCATTGCTGAAGATGGTACGCCGCAAAAGAAGAAGATTAGAACACGTGTTATCAAGAAGGTGAAAGGTGATAAACAAGAAGTCACCAAGATCGAAACTGTCGAAGAGAAGGATAAGAAGCCCAAGACTACGATTACTGTGGAGGAATCTGATATTAAGAGCCCCTTCGGTGAAAAAGTTAATCTTAAAAAGAGGATAGTTGTTCATAAACCAGAGGATGATATATCTGTGTTCGAGTTACCTGAAAGAAAGTCTGTAATTCTTTCTGAAAAGCCGGATGGCACTCCAACTAAAACGGTTATTAAGACCAAAATTATTAAAAAAATGCAAGGGCCCCATATGGAGGTCACCAAAGTTCAAACTGTTGAAGAATACGAGAAGCCAGCACAGACGACCGTAACAATTGAGAACTTTGAAGCACCTTTCCCAGATCTTCCTGAGGAACAGATTGCAGATATTGTTGTTCTGCCAGATGAGATTATTGAAACGGAAACTGTTGATGAAGACGGTAAACAAAGAGTTATTAAAACTAAGAAACGAATCATAAAGAAGCCAGTGGATGAATTTAAGGAGGAAGTGACGGAAATTGATATTTCGGAACAGGATTCAGGAGAACCCATCTATTCCATAACTATCAATGAGCTTCCCATAACAGAGCCGACTCATACCGACAAAAAATCGGTAGAGTTACCAGAACAGGTATCTGAATTAGAAGTTATCTCCCCCGACGGAACGAAGAAGAAGAAAACTGTTAAGACACGAGCGTTTAAAAAGAATATTGATGATAATCTGGATGAAGTTACTACAGTTAATACTGTTGAAGAGGAAAACATGCAACCAATGACTACTGTGCACATTGAAATTGTTCCAGTCGAGGAAACTTCGACTTTGCCAATACCGATTGAAGAGTTACCCGAAGAAACTGTAATTGAAGAACTTTCGGAAGATAAGAAACCTAGGAAAAAGACAACAAAAACACGAACATTCAAAAAACAAGGTCCCGAGGAAGATGAATATTACCAAATTCAGACTATCGAAGAAGAAGGCAAAGAGCCATACTCACTCGTACGAGTCGTAAGTGATGAGAACATTGCTGATATTATTGACATCAGTAAACTTGACGATGAACAACTTCCTAAACACAAAAAACAAAAGTCACACAAACAACAGAGGGGTAAGAACACAAATCACTACACTAAGCATACACCACATTTAACACGAAAACTTAAAATGAAGAATACGCTATTTTCATTCTATATACTATTTTACTATATATAAGGAAAACTTTTCCGTTTTCCACTTTATCATCTAATTATTTCAATTAATGTATTTTGCCTATAAGAAATTATTTATTTGTTTTTTTTATTTTAATTTATTTTATTTTGGTTTGATTAATTAATTTTTGTTAAAAATAATTATACTTGTCGACTGTTAATAACAAATTTTTCCAATCATTCTACATTAATGAAAATATACATCAAACATGAACACAGCGGATAAACCAGAACACACTGAAACGGAACACCCAGTATACATAACAACATTTAAATCTGTACAAAACGAAGATGGCGAAACAACAATTCAAACAGAAAATAAAAGAATTTCCGAGGAGGAAGGCATCGTTGTTGAGGAAGTACTCAGTGACACAGAACCCATTATGGATGACACTACACAATCAAATATTGAAATTACTGAAGTCAGCGAGCCTACAGGTGATTTTCTTGAAATATTTTTAAAAACACTTACAATCCAAATACACGTACTAGAGAAACATGTTTCTAGAGTTAAGCGAATTTTCTCAAATACGTGCGTGATAGGTAACTAAATTAAACTCAACAACATACTTGAATTGAGATTGCGACTTAAATGTTTTGTATAAGAGTGAAACACAAATACTTGTAGCTTCAAATTCATTAACACGAAAACAAAACACAAACAAGACATAAACAAAAATACTCAAATACAAGACATTCTGTTTGTAAACTTTGGCACAATAATTACTAACAATGTTCTTTGGAACACTCATACCTAAGTACGAGGTTGTAATTGTACAAAAAAAAAAAAGCGTAATGCGTACATTACAAAAATAGATCAACATTTTGGTTAACAAAATATGCAAGTATATTAAACACTAAACTTTATACCAAGTAAAAAGTTTATGTGTTGTAACGCATTATAGAAAATGCAAATATAATTTTAACCAACTAGTTTAGTGCTAACACACAAAAACACATAATTTTCTCTCAAACAGACCAATACAACAAAGAGTACACTATCACAGAACCCGAAGATGTAAGTGCAGACAACATCATACATACACCGACTAAAGCTAAGAAGCCCAAACAGAAAAAGACACAACCAACTCAATTCGAACAGATCGACGAGACTGTGGAAGTAGAAGTAGTAGAAGGGGGTTCAGGGGAACCAAAGGACAGTATCAAAAAGAAACGCAAGGTTAAGGTTGATCAAGACAAATTAGTTGATGATGTGGTTGAGAAGAGTACTGTTGACGAGATAGAACCGGCAACTGTTGCAAAGAAAGACAAGCCAAAGAAGAAGAAAATGGTTAAAGCGAAAAAGGATGAAATGGATGAATATATTCAATTCCTTATACATCAGGAGATTCCTAAAACAGTTTTGAGTCCATATGTACGGACGGAAATGGAGCTTCCTCAAAGGGCACGACGCGATTCTTCCATTAAGCCAATGAAACTAACTGCAATGAAAATTGAAAAAATCGAAGTCAAAAAGCCAAAATTGATTGAAATAAGCTCTGTGGCCGAATTTCCCCAAATGCTCAAGCTCAAGACTCCGAAACAACGACCTCAGGAGGAGAAGAAACGAAGATCAAGCGAAGCTTCGTTCAAAAATAAGAAACTCAAGAGCTTGATAAGGTTCATACCTTATTCGCCATACTGCTTCCCGTACACAGTTATTGAATTGGAAACTAATCGCGATAACGGTGAGCTTTCTCGCAATATTGAAGAAGCTGAAGAAGTCTTGAGATTTAAACCAAAGAAGTTCAAGCACACTAAGCCCGTTAAGGCTGAATTGGAAGAACCAAATCTAGAAACCATCGATGATGAGACCCAACCCGAGGATGAGGAGCAAGACAAACCCAAGTACAAACGTTCAAAGAAGAATAAGGAAGAAACTGAAGATGAGCTTAGGAAACTGAAAATCGGTAAGGGTAAAATTCCACAAAATGTTGAGGATATTGAAATCGTTGAACTCAAGCCAGTCAAGTTCGATAACGAAGGCGAGGAAATAATTGAGAAACCTAAGAAGATAACTGAAGAAAAGGAAAAGAAAAAGAAGGCTAAAAAACCAAAAGATTCGGAAGACAGGCTTGGCTTCGAACCTTTTGTGATTGAACACGACGAAGAAGAGGACGATCAGAAACCATTCTTCAAATACGAAGTGATTGAATTGGAGTCCGAAGAAAAGCCAGTGGAGCAAGAAGAAGATAGTGTGGAACCTGTAAAGGAACCTAAGAAGAAACGTAAATTAAAGGTCAAAACGGAACGTGAAGAGAATCTTGTCGAAATTGTCGAGGTTTCTCCAAATGAAACCGATGATAAACTTTACGAGGTGACCGTAACCTGTTCAGAAACTGACGACAATCAACCAAAGGAAAAGAAAATATTGAAAAAGAAAGTAAAGCGTATGAATAAAGAAGAATTGGACGAATTCGTGGCTGAACTAAGAGAAGAGCCTGAACAAAACTTCTATGAAACAACCACCAGCGATTTCTACGAGGTAAAGCTAACCGAGCTGCAACCTGAAGAAACTCCCACCGATAAGCCAGCTGAAAAAACTAAAAAGCGTAGAATTATCCATAAGAGAGGTGATGATGAGGAAATTTTGGAGATTGTCGAAACTATTGCTACGCCTGGAGAGGAGCCACTTTACGAAGTAACTATAAGGTCGATAGAACCAGAGGATAGCAAAGATACCGAAACACCAACAGAGAAGCCTAAAACGAGAACAAAGAAGATGAAGAAAGACGATTTGGATGCTTACATACAACAGTTGATAAATGCAGAAATCCCAGTGACCGAACTTGAGAAATATGAAAAAACTGATATAGATGCCAAGCCAAAGAAACCGAAGAAGAAGAAGAGTAAGCCAGTCGAGGCAACTTTCGAAGAAGGTGAAGCTTTTGAAGTTGGTATCAGTCAACAAGAGCCAACTAAGAAGCCAAAAGCCAAGAAACCTAAACCCGAACCTACAGTAAAAGAGGAACACAAAATCGAACCTGAAACTACTCCAGAATATGATGAATTTACAATAAGCACTATTGATTCACAGGCTCAGCCAAAGGAAGTTTTGGAAACGACAACTGAGGAAATACCGCTCAATGTAGATGATATAATTATGGATTTGAATGAAACGCTGCCAATAGTTATATTAGAGGAATATTCCGAAGAAACCCCTGAAGTACTTGAAGAGGTTGTTCAAACTGAAACGAAAATCACCAAAAAGCGTAAAGTGAAAACCAGAAAGGGATCCAAGCAGTATGAAATCCAAATTGTGGAAACTGAAAGACCAGATGGTGAATACGATGAGGCAAAGGTTATAGTTATTACAACTGAAATCGTAGAGGATAGTCCCAATATACCTGATCAGAAAGAACCACAAGCTCCCAAGAAAACTGTAAGGAAGGTGAAGAAGGATAAACTTAAAGAATACATTGTCAGTGTGGTTGAAGAAGCACCAACAGAACTTCTAGCAAAACTTTCTGAAGAAGTCTCGGAAGAGACACCAGTCGAGCCTTTACCTGAGGATGACATTACAAGTTTCAGAACAACAGTTGTTGATGATGTAACTGATTCCGATATGAAACCAGAGGAAGAATTGGTTGAGACCTCAACAGACTTGCCAAAGGACAAGAAGAAGAAGTCACTTAAGCCAAAGAAAGTGAAAGTAATTGAAGAACAGCCGCTGGAAAGCGATCAAGAAACTCATCAAGTGGAATATACTACTGAGGAAGTTGAGCAACCCACTGTCCCATCACAGGACGAGTATTCAGTTGAAGTTACTGAAAGTGTACCGAAACCTAAGAAGAAACCAGCAAAGAAACAGCCCAAAGAACCTGAATCTGTTCCGATTTCTGAACATGTTATACGTATTGAGGAAATGGCTCCAGAAACAATAACTGAACAAGTTATCAACGAAGAAGGAGAGGAAGTGGAAAGAGTAACTTCAAAGCGTAAGCTCAAAAAGAAGGTTGGACCAAAAGAATATCTCATTGAAGTTATTGAAACTTTCGAAGAAAATCAGCCCGATGCGGATTTGGTTATTCAGACCACAGAAATAACTCCAGAGGAAGAATCTGAAACACCCAAGGAACACAAAATAAAAATTGTCAAACAGAAGAAGCCCAAAAAGGAGAGTATGGACAGTTACATTCAAAAGTTGATAGAAGAAGAAATTCCAAAAACAGAACTTGAGACTTACGAAACAACCATAATAGACTCAACCCCTGAAACGAAGAAACCTAAGAAGATAAAGAAGCACCACAAGAAAACCACTGAAATAGTTGATGGAGTTCCACAAATTGTGCATGAATTCACCATACAAGAATTCGAGCCAGTAGAAGAAGAACAAGTTCCAGAATTTGTTACTGAAGTCGAGGATGAAGACACCATCGAATCAGAAAAAGACTTTGAAATTAAATTAGAAGAAGAAAAGGCAAAGCCAAAACCAAAGCCGAAGAAGGAAAAGAAATCCAAGGTGGAGGTGGTTGAACATGAACCAGTTAGCATCCAGGACATTGAGGAAACTGTAAAGGTCACGGAGGAAATCGCAGAGGATGGCACAACCAAAGAGGTTCAAGTGAAAAAACGAAAGATCGTACGAAAGCAAGGTCCAAAGGAGCAAGTGTTTGAAATAACAGAGACTACTAGCAGCGACGAGCCCTTGGCGGAAGTAACTATTGTTGAAATTACAGAACAGGACGAGCCAGAGGAGATAGTTGAAGTAACTCCAAAACCAAAAACACCAATCAAGAAACCTAAAGAAACTCAAGCGCGAGGAAGTTGAAAGCTATGTTATCAGTATCGTAGAAGATTTTTCAGCGCCTTTGGAAGAAGAGAAATGGGCAGAGGTGATTGAAGATGAGGAAATTCCTAAAGTTCCTAAAACAAAAACCGTTAAGCCAAAGAAACCTAGCAAGGAATCGTTGGATCACATAATTCGTATTGAAGAACTTGCGCCAGAAACCACAATCGAAGATATTGTCAATGAAGAGGGAGAAGAGGTTAAGCAGGTTAAAACAATTAAAAAGCTTAAGAAGAAGGAAGGTCCAAAAGAATATTTGATTGAGATAACCGAAACCTATCAAGAAAATAAACCAGAGGCTGATATTGAATTCACAACCATCGAATTACCTTCAGAGGAAATTCCAACCGAAGAAGGTGAACAACCCGTCAAGGTTGTTCAAAAGGTGAAGAAGAAGAAGGCGGTTAAAGACGATTTGGATAAATATATCCAAGAGCTAATTGAACAGGAGATCACAAAAACAGATCTTGAACAATATGAGCCAACGGAAATGGAATCGAAGCCCAAACAACCTAAGAAAAAGGTCAAACATCATCACAAAAAGAGTGTGGAAATCATTGATGGACTTTCAGTAACCGTACATGAGTTTGATATTACGGAAGTAGAGCCCGAGTCTGAAGAGGAACAATCGCAGCCGACATTGGAAGAAACTGAAACTTTGCCTTCACTTCCAGAGGAGCCCAGCAAATATTTAGTAAACGTATTGGACGAAATTGTAGAGCCTACACAATACACAGAAGAAATTTCTGAAACCCCGACAGAACCAACTAAGAAAGAAAAGACGCCTAAAAAGAAAAAGGTAGAGAAAACTCCCATAGTCTTAGACGAAGTCGCTGAGACAACTGAAGTTGTGCAACAGCCGACTGAAGACGGTACTCTGAAGGACGTGACTGTAAAGAAACGTAAGGTTAAGCATAGGCAGGGCTCCCAACAATTTGTCTTTGAGATAACTGAAACTACCAGCGAGGATCAGCCATTGGCAGAAGTAACAGTTGTAGAATTAACAGAAGAAAAGCCTCTCATAACCGAAGAACAGCCAGTTGTTGAGCAAAAATCAATCAAGAAACCGAAAAAGCTCAAGAAGGATGACATTGAGCAATATATTATTAATGTCATTGACGAATTTGTGCAAGAAACACCAATAGAAGTTATAGAGGATGAAATTAAGGACATTAAAGAAGATGTACCAAAGAAACCGAGAAAATCGCCCAAGCAATACAAAATAAGTGAGCATGAAGAATTTGAGCAAGTTCAACCGGAGTCGGAAGAGAAAGTTCCTGATGAGGTGGAAGAATCAGTTGTCGAAACTCCCGAAGAACATCCGGATTTCACGATTGATATCAAAGAAGAAAGCACTAACGAAGAAAAGAAACAAAAGAAATCGAAAAAGCAACCAAAGGCGAAGGCAGTCAAGGAATCTGAGCAGCCTGAACATGAAGGCTATCTGATAAAGGTATCATCTACAGAGCAAATTGAAACAATCGAGTCACCAGAGCTCGAATTTGTTGAATCACAGCCGGAAGAGGAACAGCCAACTGAGGAACCTATTTTCCATGTAGAAGAAATAGAATCCAAGCCAGATTTGACTGAGGAAAAGGACGACAAGGGCGAAATTACTCAAAAAGTGGTTACTAAGCGAAAGATCAAAAAGCAGATTGGTCCAAAGGAAGAAACTATTGAAATTGTGGAAACTGTTAAGGATGGTGTGCCAGAATTCGAAGTAACAGTGATTACCGAGGAACCCAAGAATGAAGTCGATGAAATGCCCCAAGAAGAAAAACCAAGGAAGATAAAGAAGACTAAAAAGGTTCAAAAGGACGATTTGCATGATTACATTCAAAAGCTTATTGAGCAGGATATTCCAAAATCTGAGCTGGAAAAATACGAAAAGATCGATTTCGATGAACCTGTCAAAATGAAGAAGAAGCCAGTCAAGAAAGTAAAGGTCACTGAAGAACAACCAGAAGAAACCACTGAAACACCAATTGTGGAAATGCCCACGGGTGAAACACAACTATCAGAAAGTCCTGTAGAGGAGTCTCAATTGAAAATCACCGTCAAAGAATTTGAGCCACAAAAGCCAAAAGAAACTTCGTTTGAGATTACAGTTCTTGAAGAATTTGTTGAAAATAAACCAATGCCGGATGAGAACGGTGAAATCAAAATTAAGGAAGTCAAAACCAAGAAAATAAAGCAGAAGAAGGGACCCGAAGAAGTAATTCATGAAATAACTGAGGTCAGAGATAAGGATACGGACGAATCTGAGGTTACAATTGTTACTTCCAGTCCGAGCGAAGTCGAAGATCAAGAAAAGCCAGCAAAGAAGGAAAAGCGAGTCAAAAAGATTAAAAAGGACGATGTCGATGATTTTATTCAAACAGTTATTGAGGAAGATGTGCCGAAAGAGACTGAAGATGTTGTCGATGTGACTGAAGACACAGCTCCTCAAAAACCCACTTCAAAACCAACAGAAAATTAAAAAGAAGGAAACCGAACCGAAAATCGAAGAGTCGACGCCTGTCGATGACAGTGTACAAATTGTTGAAACTAAACCAGAAGAAACACCAATGAAGGACGATGTTGTTCAAATAGAGGATATAGTTCCCACTGAAGAAAAGCCTGAAGAGGAAACCAAAGAGCCTGAAGAAGTAAAAACACCGCAGAAGAAAAAGAAGCCTGCTAAGGAAAAGGTGAAAGTTGTTGAAGAACAACCAGAGGAGGTTGCTCTCGACAAACCTTTGGATATTGTAGAAAAAGAGAGTGATATTGATGTGCCAGATACTACAGAATTTAGTGTCACTTTCACTGAAGAAGAGTCCAAGCCTGAGGAAAAACCGAAAAAGTTGCCAAAGAAGGTGAAGGAAACTCCAATTCAACCAGAGCAATCCAAATACGAAGTCTCTATAATCGAAAGTATTCAAGAGCCCGAAGACACTATTCCCTTCAATGTGGAAGTTATCGAGAGTGAAACGAAGGCTGAAGAAACCACAGATGAGGCTGGTGAAGTTCACAAGGTGGTTACCACTAAACGGAAGATCAAACGTCCGAAGGGGGAGACTGATGAAGTTATTGAAATTATTGAAGTCGTTACTGATGACCAACCAGAGGCGGTGATTACAATTGTAGAATACGAGCCAGTACAGTCCAGAACAAAAGGATGAAAAACCCAAAGAGCCCAAGAAGAAAACAAAGAAAATTAAGAAGGATGATATTCACGATTATATACAGAAACTAATTGACATGGAAACACCCAAAACTGAGCTAGAGAAATATGAGAAGATTGAATTCGAGCCGTTACCCAAGGATAAACCGACTAAAACTATGGAAATTAGTGTAGCAGAAGACTCGCCCACTGATAAGCCAAAGAAGGACAAGAAACCAAAGGCAAAAGAATCGCCTAAAAAGGAAGAATCATTGTCAGAGCCCTTCGCTGAAATTAAAATCGTCGAGGAAGAAGCACCTGAAAAGCCTGCGGTTGTGGAAGTGGTAGAAGTACAACCCGAAGAAGTTGAAATCAAAGAAAAGCTCACTGAAGAGGGACTTCCAGTTCAGGAGAAAACAACTAAGCGAGTCTTGAAAAAGAAGGGACCTAAGGAGGACACCACCTACAAAATTACAACAATTGAAAGTGAAGATAATGATTCTGTTACTGTTATCGTCGACGAGGAACCAGAAATAGCACCGGTTGAATTAACTGAAAGCCAACCAGAAGCAACAGAGGCTAAAACACCTAAACAGAAGCCAAAGAAAACTGTAAAGAAAATTAAAAAGGATGATTTGGATGATTATGTTAAGAAACTGATAGAAGAAGAAATACCAAAGACTGAAATGGAAAAGTATGAAAAGGTTGAAATGCCTGAACCGGAGAAGCCAAAGCAACAGAAAGAATTGCCAACTGAAAGTGTTACCGAAGAGGTATCAGATCTTGAATCAACCAAACCTAAGAAGACTAAAGCAGTTAGGCCAAAACCAATTGACAAAGTCGAACAAAAACCAGACGAACCCACAGAGACTATTTTCGAAATGACTGAAGACATTACCGAAGACGTTACACCAAAACATATTGCACACCCCGAGGACACAGCCACAGCACAAGTTACACCAAGCGCACAAGATGATAAATCTACTCAAGATGACACTAAAGATACAAATCAGAAAACAGTTAAGCATAAGAAAGCAAGGCCAGATACAGTTAAAAGCGTTGAAACAAGTAAGTTATTAGATGAGAGTTTATGGAAGCCTTACAATTCTCCCGCCGCACACCGCAGCACCTGCTCCTTTGTCTGTGTCTTTTGCCTTTGTTAATGTCCTTTTTCAAATCTACGTTGAATTCCGTTTATTGCGCCTATACCTTCCCCTCTCTCTCTCTCTCACTCTGTCTCTCTCTCTCTCTGTCTTTATCTGTTAAACTGTTTATCTATGCTCACTAATTTGAGCATTATTTCAGTTGAAATTTATGGCCGACTACATTCTATACCTTTAAAAACACAATAACCAACCAAACCTCCTAACCCGATTGCATGTTTTTTATTACCAGGGATCGAAAAATGCAAACTTTAAAAAAGCGGAATACTTTAAGCTTTTTAAAATATCAATTTAAATACCAAAAATACTAAAATACTTAATTTAAAAATTCATGTACTTTTTGTAAGCGCATTTTGATTTTACTTAAAGAAAATCAATAATACGGTCCCTGGTTTTAACTCATAATCCAATTTATACTACCATTTATTGTTTGCACACTTCAAATTCATATTCCACATTTCAATTAATAAAAGTATTCTGTAAAATGACTAACTGTTTCAATGTACTTATCTATGTATAAACTTTATAAATATCTAGGAATTTTTCTGTATATTGGAAAAGTGCTCTAGTATTTTCGAAAAAATAAACTGCTGTAAATATATAAATATTTATTATCAAGCTCTACGATTTGCTTGCATTCTTCTGCGAAAGCAATGCACGGATTCACCTTATTAGCCAAAAGAATTGAAAATTACTAACAAGCTGTGCATTTTTAAAACAGGTGAAGCACCAGAGGCTCATACGGATTATCACATAAGCGTAATCGATGAAGAGCCCATTGAAATAGAAGAGCAGCCCGACAGGATATTGGAAGTGAGAGTTATCGACGAAGTTGTCGAAGTCGAAGAATCTCAGCCCATCGTTGAAGAAGCCGAAGAGGAGGAAGAACAACCAACAGAAGAAACTGTTGAAGACGTCACGAAGCCCAAGGCCAAAAAGAAGAAGATTGTCAAAAAGAAGACCAATGAACATGATGACATCATTCAAAAGTTGCTGGAACAAGAGATTGAGAAAACCGAATTGGAGAAATACGAGAAAATTGAATTCGATTTGCCAAAGAAACTGAAACCAGAGTTTGCTAATCTCGAGCCACAGAAAATCGAGAGGACGGAACACAAACCAACAAAGGTGACGATCGTGGATGCTGCTGAAGTGCCCAAGACCGTCAAGTTGAAGCCTGGCAAACGTAAGGAAAAGCCAGCTGAAGATCAATCTGTGCAGCTGCCGAAATTCAGGCTGAAGACACGCATGACTCTGGTCGAGTATCCGCCAGTACCTCTAATGCCCAAGCTGACTGACATCGGAGCAGTCAAGGAAAACGGCGAACTCTCTCGCAATATTGAAGAGGCCGAAGAGCTGCTCAAGTTCAAGCCCCGCAAGACAAAGAAGATCAAGAAAATCAAGGATGACTTGGAGAAGGTGGAGCTGGAGAAGTATGAAAAGTACGTGAGCAGCGAAGAGGAAGCTGAAGAGAAGAAACCGTATCAGAAACCTGAGAAGCCAACGAAATCTGAGGAAAGTCCTGAAGATGTCAAACTCAAAATTGGCAAGGGTAAAAAGAAACCCAAGGAGGAGGAGGCTCCAGAAAATGTTACACTCAAGAAGATACCACAGAAGCCCATGGAAAGTGCAGAGGAGGTTGAAATGAAGCCAAAGGAAAAGCAAGTGGTTGTCATTGAGGAACAACCAAAGCAGCCCAAGGAGCAGGATATTCAAGTGGAACCATTTGAACCAACTGATTACGAGCATCCCGAATATGTTCCCGAGGAACTCGAACAAGTCGAGCATCCAGAGAAGCCTGAAAAGCCCAAGAAGAAAGAGAAAACAAAGTACAAGCCCAAGGATAAAACGAAACCCGAACCGGAATCGATTATATCTGAAATTGTGCCTGGAAAGCCCAAGGAAGAGGAAGAGATCCCTGAACAAGAGGTTAAATTCCGTATACCTGAAAGTGAAGCTCCAGAAGAAACTGACTCTCAAATTAAGTTGAAGCCCGTGAAGAAACCTGCCAAGGAAAAGATCGGAGGAAGAAGTTGTAGCCAAGCCAACAGTTGAGGAATCTCAGCCTGAAGAAAAGACTGTTCAGCCTGACGAGGAAGTGAAGAAACCCAAGAAAACGAAATCGAAGCCCGCTCAACAAAAGGAGGAAGAAATTGCTGAAGAAAAGCCGACAGAGTTTGAGATTTCAGTCAAGGACGAGGAAGTCACAGTTCCCAAGCCTGTCGAAGAGGAAAAGCCCAAGGAAGTTAAGGTTAAACAAAAGAAGCCGAAGGAAATTCCCGCAGCTGAAGTGGAAATCGTTGAGGAAACTCCACAGCCTGTCGAAGTACCTGAGGATATTCCTGTTGAATACAAAATTACGACAACCGTGCTGGAACCCGAGGAAGCTCCAAAAGAACACCAGGTCAGGGTAGTTGACTTTGATGAACGAGAAGTGACCACTGAGGAAGTTGTGGAAGAAAAGGTTGTGACCCGCAAGAAGAAACCAAAGCCAGAACAACCCCAAGAATTCGAAGTCACTCTCCAGGAACCAAAGGAGACACAGCCAGAAGTAGAAGAAATAAGTGCCGAGGTTGTGATTCCAGTTCAACAATCTGAACAAGAACCCGAACAATTAGAAGTTGAATTGAAATTAACCGAGCCACAAAGCCAAGAACAGGAAGTCGTAGTCAAGAAGAAGTCTAAGAAGAAGCCTGTGGAAGAAGTTAAAGAAGTAGAACAGCATGTGGTGAAAGAAGTGGAAATTCAACCAGATGTTCAGGAAGAAGAAGTGATTGTTCAGCAAGAAGAAGAACAAGTTGAGGAAGAAGAAAAACCAAAATCATTCGAATTCCAAATTAAGGAAACAGAGGCACCTCAAAAGAAACCAGAGGAAGTGATTGAAGAGAAGCCCGTAGAAAAGGTGAAGAAACCGGCAACGAAGCCAATTGAGAAGCCGGATTCCTATGAAATTACCGTCAGTGAAACTCAGGCAGAAAAGGTTGTGGAAAAGACAGAACAGCCCGAAGAAGAAATGCCAGAGGAAGCTGTGTTTACTACCAAACCAAAAGCACCTGAAACATTCGAAGCAGAGTTTGTTATGACGGAACCCAAGCCCGAAGAAGTCGCTGAGGTCGAGGCTGAAATCAAGCCAAAGAAGACCAAGAAGATAAAGAAGACCGAAGAGGCTGTAACTCACGATATCAAGGTGATTGAAGAGTCTTCTGTACCTGAAGAAGAAACGGTTGAAGCTCCACAAGTTGAAATCGTTAAGAAGGAAAGGGCTCCCATTGAAGAAACTCCGGATGAATATACCATTCGGGTATCGGAAACGGAAGCCGCACAACCGGAAGAAGAACCAAGTGTTGCACAATTCACTGTGAAGAAAGAAAAGCCAACTGCGATTGCTGCCGAAGAACCAGAGGCCGAGTTTGTTCTGAAAGAAAGCAAGCCCGTTGAAGAGGTTACTGAAGTAGCAGAAATCAAGACAAAGAAACCCAAAAAGAAGGTCAAGGAAGTCGACGCAGAGGAACTTAAGATACAGATCACTGAAGAAATTCCTCAAGAAGTGCCTCTAGTCCAGGAAATTGAAGAAGTTGTAACGGAAACAAAGGAGGAAGCTCCTGTTGAATACAAGTCCTATGAGATTGGCGTGAAGGAAACAGTTGTGGAAAAACCTGTTGCACCTGTGGAAGAACAATCGGTAGAAGAACCCATAATTGAAGAGCCACAGCCCGAAACCTATGAAGAGCTTAAGGTGAGAGTGATTGAAGAAACGCCTCGTGAAGTGGTCGAGGAAGTTCTGGAGGAAGACGTCAAGGTGATTCGTAAGAAGAAACCCAAGCCAGTGGTTTCAGAAGAACCTGAGGCTCAGGTCAGCTTTACCGCTCCAAAACCTGTGGATGAAGTTGAGGCGGAAGAAAGCATTACCATCGTACCAGAAATTCCCGAAGAAGAAGAAGCTGCCGAGCTGAAGATAACAGTTATTGACGAAGTCTCGCAACCGCAAGAGCTTGTTCAGGAAATTGAAGAAATCGACTTTGTGGAGGAGGAAGAAAAGCCCGCTGACTTTAAGTTTAGAATTAAAGAGACTGAGGCACCAAAGGAAACAGTCGAAGAGTTGCCAGAAGAACAAGTTACCATCAAGAAGAAGAAGAAGACTCCGGAGCAACAGATTGTGGAAGAGCCTGAGGCAGTTTTCGAATTAAAACCAAAACAGACCGGTCGAGGAAGTTACGGAAGAAGCCAAAATCAAAAAGAAGCCAAAGAAGCCGGTCAAGGAAGAAGAAGCAGCTGCAGAGCTCAAAGTAACTATAACCGAAGAATCGGCGCCTGAACCAGATGTTATTGAAATTGTGGAGGAAGTTGAAGAGAAACCGGAAGAAAAGCCTGTAGAGCAGCCGGAAGAGAAGCCAACTGAATACAAATTCAAGGTCAGTGAAACTCAGCCAGAAGCTCCAGAAGCCCCAGAAGAACAGGAAGTAACTCTGCCCAAGAAGACACCAAAGCCCGTCCAAGTGACTGAGGAACCTGAAGCTGAAGTTACTCTGAAACCCAAGCCAAAGGTTGAAGAAGTCCAGGAAGAGGCCAAAATAGTGAAGAAGAAGCCCAAGAAGCCGGTTGTGGAGGAAGCTGCGGAAGAATTGACCGTCAAGGTTGAAGAAGAAACTATTCCAGAGCCCATTGTTGTGGAGGAAGAAGTTGTTGAAGAGGTGGAAATTAAGAAGCCAGCTGTTGAAGAAGAAGAAGAAGTGGATGCTGCAGTATTTAAGCTGAAGAAACCAGAAGTACCCAAGGCAGAAGAAGAGGAAGTGGCTGCTGAGGTAACTCTGAAGCCAAAGAAGCCCAAGGAGGAGGTGCAAGAGGAAGATTTCTCGGTTGATGTCAAACTGCCAAAGGAAAAGAAGATTTCCGAAGAAACGTCCGATGAAACTGTGCAGCTGAAGAAGAAGAAAAAGCCACACAAACCGGTAGAAGAAGCTGCCGATGAGCTACAACTTCAACAGACTGTGATCGAAGAGAGACCCGTTGAGATCGAAGAGGAAGAAATCATCGAAGAGGCCGTGGTGATACGCAAGAAGCCCAAGAAAATATTCGAGCCAAGCGTTGAGGATCTGGAAGAAACGGAATTCAGTCTGTCATTCAAGAAACCACACACCATTACCGAGGGTGTCGAAGAAGCAGCCACAGTTCTCAAGAAGCGTCCAGTTAAGCCCACAACCCACGACGAAGCTGCCGCAGAATTGTCCATTAAACGCCTGGAGGAAGAATACGAAGAGGGCGATGATGTTGAAGAATTCGTGGTTAGCCAACGGCCAAAACCGAAACCGTTGCAAGTAACCGAAGAAGACGATCAGGAATACACGATCAAGAAACTGAAACGTCGCAAGAAGGTGGATATTCCAGAATTCTCGGATGTGGAGAACGTTACGTTCCGCGCCAAGTCGACAAAGACCAAAGAGGATGTGGACCAAGAGTTCAACATTGCCTTGGATGACTATGCCGAGGAGGAGATATCAATGTCTGGCAAGGTCAAGTTGAAGAAACCCATCAAGAAGACATACTCGGAAGCAACTGAGGAGGCTAAGATCAAAATCATACAAGACTATGATGATGGTGAGGGTCCAATTATCGAGGAGATACGCGACGACGAAGATACCATTGACGAAGTCGAGGAGCCAGAAGAATACATGGTGGAAGAACTGCCTCCAGATGAGGTTGACTTCAAGCTGAAGCCGAAGAAGCAGCCGAAGCCAAGTTACTCAGTTCAGGATGAAGAGGAGGAGCAATTCCTGATTGGCATTCGTCATCCCAAGCGGGATTCTATAACCTACGACGAAGACTCTCTCACATTCAAAAAGAAGCGTAAAGTCATTCAGCAACTCTTCAACGAAGGTACGTCACTCTCAGCTACATACTTATTTAATTAGTCAATTCAATAATCAAATATATAATTATTAAATTACAATAAATTCTCAATCGGTTTAATTTGTACATCTGCTTATATGGCAATAGCTTAGAAAGATGAGGTAAAACAACCCAAAATAAACATAAACATAAATGTTAGTCGCTAACGCATAACGATCCATTGTTTTTTCCACAACCCTTCGTTTCCCTAATACGTACCAACTCTTTGATAAATAGTATATAAATTGCATAAATAATGTATTTTTATTTCACTTTGCAACAGATGGAGCTTCTCTTAACATTACCAGAGAAATGGATGTGGAAGGTGAGTGATTAATAAATGAAATTAAATTAATGTTTAAATTTAAATTTAATATCGTTCGTCACAAAATTGCATATCAGAAATTTGGGGCATTTAGAATGCCTTCGTCACTTGATTTTTGCGTTGTTTAGAGTTTTTATACCCGTTACTTATAAAAATAAGTAAAAGGGGATATTGTATTCGTTGCAATGTATGTAACAGGGAGAAGGAAGCATCTCCGACCCTATAAAGTATATATATTCTTGATCAGCATCAACAGCCGAGTCGATATAGCCATGTCCGTCTGTCCGTCTGTCCGTCCGTGTGAGCGCCTAGATCTCAGAGACTATAAGAGCTAGAGCAACCAAATTTGGCGCACAGACTTCTATAGACCCCACGCAGGTCAAGTTTGTTTCAAATGTTTGCCACGCCTTTTTCCGCCTCTGTAAATCGCAAAAAACCACCACACGCACAGTTTTCAAGATATTATAATTTTTTTACTAATTATCGTTAACTACTATTATTACCTATCATCCTACTAAATCGTAACAAGAGCGGACAAACAGAAAGATGGTAATGGCTAATTAAAGTTTTTAAAAAATATAAGTGCCTAAAAGCATGCAGTAAAAAATAATAAAAAATTCATTAAAATAAGTAACGGGTATCCTAGAGTCGGGCGCTCGACTATAGCCTTTCCCACTTGTTTTTGATTATAAATACTGAAAGTAATATTCACTTAATATTTTTGAAATTAAAACTAAAATTTAAGTTTTTGTTACAGGAATATTTTGAAAGTCTCTATTTATTTATGGAAATACTTAATAATATAATCACTTAATTGTAGAATCCAATGCTGAGAACGTGATGTACTCGATCTGCAATTACATTGCGGACAACGACGAGGCCATCAACCTGGTTGAGGGTGAGAAGGTTCTGGTCATTGGACGCCACAGCTCCGAGTGGTGGTACGTGAAGAAGAGCATCACCGAAGAGGAGGGCTGGGTGCCCGCCCAATATCTAATGGAGTCCGAGGAATATGCCCAGTACGTGCAGAATAAGTTGCACGAGAAGATCGACAAGCTGCCCGTCTTTGAAAGTAAGTTCTAGCACATTATTCTAAATGTCAATGTCTAACAAGTTTCTCAAAATGTCCCGTCATGTTATTAACCTATATTCTGTTAATGTCATTGTGATTGTGCAAATTAAGGACCCGGACCTGAGGATAAACCCATTGCGCCACGTTTCATTGAGAAACTGCAACCGATTCATACTCCGGACGGTTACACCGTACAGTTTGAATGTAAGGTCGAGGGCAATCCGAGACCGCAGATTGCCTGGTTCCGTGAAACGGCCATCATAAAGCCCTCGCAGGACTTCCAAATGTTCTACGACGACGACAACGTGGCCACCCTAATAATTCGCGAGGTGTTCCCCGAGGATGCTGGCAAATTCACGTGTGTGGCAAAGAATGCCGCTGGCTTTACGTCCACCACAACCGAGTTGATGGTGGAGAGTCCTTTGTCCGATCACGGCTCAGATGCGACGGCCTTGTCGAGAAGAAGCATGTCGAGGGAGTCCTCCCTGGCCGATATCCTTGAGGGAATACCGCCAACGTTCTCACGCAAGCCCAAGGCTCAATATGTCGACGAGGGCAGCAATGTGATCTTGGAGTGCCGTCTTGTTGCGGTGCCAGAGCCAGAGATTGTCTGGACCTTCAACGGCGAAGACATCGACGAGGAGGAGACTAAAAACATTCGAGTCGTTACCGAATCCGATATGCACATGTATTGCAGTGTTGTGCACATCACCAAGGTGAAGAAATCCCAGGAGGGCACCTACGAAGTCATTGCCACAAATCGCGAGGGCGAATCCCGTCTGCCCATCACGTTGAAGGTGCGAACCGCCGACAAGGAAGCTCCTCAGATTCTGGAACCCCTCCGAAATATGGTTATCCGCGAGGGAGAGAGCGTTATGCTCTCCACACAAATTGTGGGCAATCCACCGCCAAAGGTAACGTGGTACAAGGACGGCAAGCCCATCAAGAACGCCAAGTCCGACAAGGACACGCACACTCTCACCCTAATCACACCCAAGAAGTCCGAGAAGGGCGAGTACACGGTCAAGGCCGTCAATCCCTTGGGCAGTGTGGAAACCACTGCTAATCTCACAATCGAAGGTAGGTTATTGTTACATGTTCTGTGTACTCTTTTTGGGAATACGTTTCTCTTTTCTACTTTTACATTGCACAATATTACGCATACGACTTTCGACAAAAAAGCTAAAAAAATATTACATTTTGGTTGAAAAAGAATTAATGAAATATTTTTATTAAAAATATTGTAAAAATAGCCTAAAGCCAATTAATCTTAGGTGTCTCATTATACACCTAAAAAATATATCCTAGCCTCAACTGCGACAGAAAATACAATCAAAGACAGAGTTATCAGGGATGGCAAATAATAGTTATGAGTCGGAAAAAATCAAGCATTAAAAAAATTACAAGCACATTGAAAAAACTGCACATACATTATTATTGGAAAAACTATAAGCAGGATAAACAGGAACAGGTTACATTTTTATTTCCAATTTTTATTTTTAAAATTATTTTCAAGTCTTATTTTTACATTTTATAATAAAAATGATTAAAAAGATTTATTTTTCTTTTTTTATTTAAAAGTTATACAAAAACCCTCATTTGCAACTTTTATAATAATAATTTAATTTCTATCATAAAAGTTTTAATTTTTAAACTTTTATATTAAAAATTGAAAAAAAAAAACTTTCAGGCCTGTTCCGAATTTGTCGGAATTGAATTTCTTTAACCTGCTCTTGTAAAATTTCGGCTATATTCAGCGGATTAAAATCACTTTGAGTTGATGAGTTTAAGTCCGATAAAACGAAAAACGATTATTTCGAAACACTTAGTCTAAATGCTAAAAAGTAAAAAGTGAAAACTCGAACCCGATAAAAATTGAAAACAACTCTTATTTATAATTTATATTAGAAAAATTTAAAATAAGAGTTATTTTTCAACCTTTTTATAAAAATCAGGAAATAACTCTTATTTCATAACTTTTTTCATAAAACTTATAAGAGTGACGCCCCCTGAGAGAATATTAATGAAGTAGAGTTTTTAAAAAGTATTTCTTAAATTTGTTTATTATTATAATGACAAAAATATTCGAAATTCGTATGAGGTACTTACTGCGCAACTTCTTAAATATTAATCACATGTATTCTTGTGTGTGTTTAGAACCGACTAGCGGCAATGCGGAGCCTCCGCTGTTCGTGGAACGCTTCGAGGAGCAGTCGGTGCCGCAGAAGGGCGAGATTCGACTGCCGGCCAAGGTGACGGGCAACCCGGTGCCCGAGGTGCAGTGGCTGTTCAACAACAGTCCGCTGTTCCCCAGCGAGCGGGTGCAGCAGGTCTACGATGGTGAAAATATTGAGCTGATCATACAGAATGCGAACCCGGAAACCGATTCGGGCGACTACAAATGCATTGCCAGCAATCCGATTGGCAAGACATCGCACGGTGCTCGGGTGATTGTCGAGGTGGATGAGGTGACCTTCACCAAGAAGCTGAAGAAGACGATCACGATTGAGGAGGTGCAGTCTCTGACACTGGAATGCGAGACATCGCATGTGGTGACCACCAAGTGGTTCTTCAACGGCAAGGAATTGAGCGGCATGGATCACCGTGTGGTGGTCGAAGATGGCAAGACACACAAGCTGGTCATCAGGAACACGAATCTCCGGGACTCGGGCACCTATGTGTGCAAGGTGAAGAAACAGGAGACGCAGTCGACTGTCGAGGTTCTGCAGCGCAAGCCCGACTTCATCAAGGTGCTGGAGGACTACGAGGTGACCGAGAAGGACACGGCCATTCTGGATGTCGAGCTGACGACGGAGGCAACCGAAGTCACCTGGTTCAAGGACGGCGAGAAGATCACGCCCGAGCACAAGAACTGCGAGTTCATCAAGGATGGCAAATCGCGACGTCTCGTCATTCGGGACACAACCATCCACGACGAGGGCGAATATACCTGCAAGATAGAGGGACAGGAGTGCAGTGCCGAGCTGACAGTCATTGAATTGCCGCCGGAGATTGTGAAGCCCCTGGCAGATGTCTCGGTGACCAAGGGAGAGAATGCCACCTTCGAGATTGAGCTGAGCAAGGGCGATGCTCTGGTTAAATGGTTCAAGAACGGCAAGGAAATCAAGTTCAATGAACGCATTCAACTCTCAATTGATGGCAAGAAACAATCGCTGCGTATTCTCAAAGCCAAGCCCGAAGATGTCGGCGAATATTCCATTCAGGTGGGCGAACAAACCTCCAAGTCCAAACTCACCGTCGAGGAGCCGTTGGTGGACTTTATAGTTCGTCTGCCGGATGTGACTTTGGCCACCAAATCTACGGATGCCGAGTTCACCGTGCAGCTCTCTCAGCCCGATGTCGAGGTCACCTGGTGCAAAAAGGGCAAGCCCATCAAGCCCAACAAGAAGCACGAGGTCTTTGTGGAGGGCACTGTGAGACGTCTGGTCATCCATGAGGCCGATGACGAGGATGCGGGCGAGATCAGCTGCATTGCCGAAAATGTCACCAGCAGCACAAAGCTGTGCGTTGAAGAGCTTAAAATGCCACCCGTGATTACCTCTGACAAGGATCAGACCATCAAAGTGAAGGAGCACGATGACGTCACCTTCACCGTCAAGTACTCGGGTGTCCCCACTCCCGATGCCGAGTGGACAACGCGCAACGTTGTCATTCCCCGAACGAAGCGCACAATCCCAACCATCGACGAACAGTCCGCCAGTCTGACCATCAAGAAGGTCGTCGACGATGACGAGGGCGACTACACAGTCAAACTTGTCAATCCCGTGGGCGAGGCCGAGGCCAGCTTACACTTGCTCATTATGCGTAAGTATTCCAAAATTAATTAACAACCAGAATAAAGTTGTCTTCGGCAGACCGAAGCTCTTCATACCCTTGCATCTAAAAAGTAGTATCCTAAAATCCGAAAAAGAAAAATTACATTTTCGAGCGATATTTCCTATGAAAATAGTTTATAAATATTAAATAACTTTCCTTAAAAATTTAAACTTCTGGTTTTATAATAATACAGTCGAACTTCCCTAACTCGAATCACCATTATCTAAAATAAGGTTCGAGTTCGGGAGTATTCGAGTTATAGAGTTCTTTTTTAAGACTATAATTTTAATGCCGCTCATTTAGTTCGAGTTAAGAAAAATTCGAGTTAGAAAGTTCGAGTTAGGGAAGTTCAACTGTATTTTAAAAATCTAAAATAATTTTCATTCTGTATCGACAAATTCAATGGCTAAGGTTTTATTAAAATTTTAGAAAAATATCTACAAATAATTTAAATATAATATTCGATTATATACAATTAATAAAAATGTAATTTTTGAACAACAATTTTTATGACAATCTGAACGTTGATACTCAAGAATTTCCCATGAAAATTATATGATAAAGTTTATTCAAAAATCAATTTAAAAGCTTAGTTTGGTTGAGATATATTTGTAACTGAGTTGTCAGTTAGTATAAAAAAATACTTAATTAATTACACTAAATTATCGTCTTGATCCAGAATATATAATTATACTTTTTAGAGCAAGCGACTACTTTTTACACTTGACAAAATTGTCAGACCCTTTACAGGGGTATAATTTGAAGCATTAATCTCTGCGCAAATTCTAACCCTTGTCAAAATTGTAGGCAAGCCCACGGCACCAGGAACTCCACAGCCTCTGGAGGTGATGCACGATTCGATAACCTTGTACTGGAAGGCGCCCGAAGATGACGGCAAGTCGGAAATTATCGAATACATTCTGGAGTATCACGATGTTAAGGAGGAAAAGTGTGTAGTTTAAATATTGTAAATTTATTCAGAAATGTTAAATAATTTGGCATTCACAGATGGACTGAGATACGCAAGATTAAGGATACAACATATACGATTAGCAAACTGAAGATTGACACGGAATACGTGTTCCGTTCGATAGCGGTTAATGAAGTCGGCCCCTCCCCGCCCTCGCCCATTTCACCGCCCATCCGGCTCGTCCCGAAGGTGGAAACTGAGGCGCCGAGTGTGCGGGAACCTCTGCAGGATATTGTCAGTGAACTGAACAAGGAGGTGACCCTGTCCTGTGTCTTTGGCGGCATTCCAGAGCCAAGTGTCACATGGAAAAAGAACGGCAAGGTCATCGAGTCGAGTAGCATTCGCTATGAGAACCGCGTGGCCAAATACATTATTGAAAAGACAACAATTGAGACTGAAGCCACCTACACCTGTGTGGCGACCAATGAGAAGGGCTCCGTGGAGACGTCGTGTCGCCTGAAGCTGCAGCAGAAGCCACACATCGAGATCGAGGACAAATACCTGTCCCAGAAACTTCGAACTGGCAGCACACTCAGCATTCCAACAACAGTTCGTGGCTATCCACAGCCAACTGTCACCTGGCACAAGGAGACCGTCGAGCAAAAGTCCACCAAGGAGATCACCATCGAAACCACCGAGACGAGCTCCACATACACCGTCAAGAGGATAACACGCGAACACTCTGGACGCTACAAGGTACGGACACTTCTGATATTTAACAAACATCATTATACAAATAATCATTCACTTATAATAACTTTAAGACACTGAGAAAAATATCAATATTCTTCTCTATGGCTCATTTACTCATTTTTACCATAATTAAACATTTTTCAAGTTTTATAGATTTGCTCACAAAATAATGATTAATTTTATGTTATACTCTACTTCTTAAAGAATAATCATTATTTTTAAGCAATAAAATAAAACTTATGGAATAAACATTATTTCATGAGTTTTATTTATTTGCTCAAAATAAAACTCAAGTTGTAATTTCGACAAGGCTTCATTTGATGTTCAATAGAAGAAATTTTATTTTTTAAATGAATTTTTATAATGGTTTGTCTCGGCTTATTGGCTAGGAATATGTATCATTCTTGCCTTTATTACCTAAGAAAAAGTCGAAACTACAACTTGAGTGCTAAAAAATAATGATTATTGGTTAAGAAGTAAAGTATAACTTAAAATTAATCATTTTTTGTGAGTAAATCTATAAAACTTTAAATTATTCATTATTAGAAAATTTTTTTTAATATCACTTATAATGTTTACAGTATCTGGTTATACTATGTATTTGCTGTTTCCAAATCCTATCGAAATGGGCTTGTTTTACTTTTCGAACTCAGTTTCGAAAACGTTTCGACAATTCGTTTTAGCAGATAGAAGATAAATTTGACTAAAACTTCGTTGTTCGAATTTTGTTATTCAGTTGAAGAAACTCTAGAAGTTTTTGATTGCAAGAGTTGCTATCGGTAACAAAAATTAATGTGGAATTCAGAACCGCTCGGTTTCGTTTTTTATTAAATATTTTACAGATGCCTTTAAAAAATACTTCAACTGTTTAAAGGTGAAGTAGTGATATTAAACGATATCTAAAAACGTTCAACATTATTATAATTTTCAGTTTATAATTTTTGGTATTTATTTTAATGCTAAAAAGGGCATTGACTTTTAAATACTGTGACTCTACAGCACACAATCATTGTCGACTTTCGGAATTCGAAACAGTAATCTACTCGTTTAGTGGCATTTATTTATTTATTTCGATATATTGATTGATTATTAATTTAACAATTCCACGACAAGGTCACGGCCACCAATGAATCGGGCTCAACGCACGTGGAGTGCACGGTTCAAGTGATCGACAAGCCCAGCAGGCCGCAATCCCTGGAGGTTAAGGACATTAAGAAGGATTCAATCACCTTGGAGTGGACGCCGCCCATCGACGACGGTGGCCTGGACATCAGCAAATATACGCTGGAGAAATGCGATGTTCAGAACAACGTGTGGATGAAGGTCTCCGACTTCGACAAGGAGATCAACTCCTATGCCATTCAAAAGCTTTCCATGAATGCCCAATACATGTTCCGCGTTGTGGCCATCAATCCAATTGGCGAGTCCGAGCCAACGGAGAGTGAGACTGTCACAATAACCAAGAAGTTTGGTACGTATAATTATTTTTAAATTCACAATTGGTAATTTATTTTCAAATAAAAAAGAAGTCATACTTTTATTTAAAAATTAAAAATTAAATAATATTACGTACATTTTATTTTAAGTTCAATAAATATTATTTATATGGAGTATTATAAAATTCCGTATGACTTGCAGAAAAACCGACACCACCACGTGGTCCCACTGCTGTGTCTGGCATGAATGATACATCATTCACTCTATCCTGGGAGCCATCGGAGAGCGATGGAGGCTCCAAGATAGTCGAGTACATTGTGGAAATCCGGGAAGAGACTGAGACCGTTTATCGCTCTGTGGGCACCACGACGGGCACTGTGACCATCATCCATGTGGAGAAGGTTGTGAGGAACAAGGGCTATCTATTCAGGATCTACGCTCGTAACGAGGTCGGCACCAGCGAGGCCTTCGAGACCACGGAGAAGATTGTCGTGGGACGCAAGATAAGTAAGTGGCCACAATTTATACTCACAGTATGTCAAGTAATGATTTTATAAAAGAACAAAATTCATTCATTTGGAAAAAAAAAAGAAAATAAATAAAAATATTGATTTATTTTAAGTGAAACTATTTAAAAAATAAGCAAACAAATTTGTGAATTTTTATCTTTGTCCACATAATTACTTGACGTGCTGTATAATGATTATTGCTTTACTGCTTTGCCAATTGCTTTTTACTTAACGCCACTAACGCTTTTCTTACGCAACAGCAAATGAATTAGAAAACAAGGGTATGTTAGAATAGTGTCAGAATTACTCAACAACTCGAATTATAATGAATATCTTCTTGTAGCGCCGCCATCGCCACCTCAGAATCTGAGAGCGCCGGATGTGACTGGACGCAGTGTCACCCTCGATTGGGAGGTGCCTGCCAGAAATGGAGGTTCAGAAATTACAGGTAAATTTTTACCAAATAAGTGCTTTAAGGTAAAGAAATTAAAACTGCTACTAAATACATTAGAATAAATATGAAAAAATCCTGGTAAACTCAAGGTTTTTTTTTTACTCTTTCTTAAAGGATTACTAAAATAAAAATTAAAAATATAGTACTATAAAAATCGTAAATTTTATTACTCTTTCTCAATTTTTCTATTGAAGTCAGACATAATAATTATTGATAGATTAATAAGCAATAAAAATCAAATAGTTTTGATATATTAATTTGAATTTACAATTATTATTATTATATTGTTAATAAAAAAGAAATAGTTTTGATTATTTATTGGTTTTTAAAAATATTATTATTATTAATATTGTAGGAAATATATTAATTATAGTTTACAAATGATTTTAAATGTAAAGAAAATTCAAATTTATAATTTAATCAATCTAAAAGAAAACCAATTAGAAAATAAATTATAAAATATTTAAATTTCATTCTTTATTTACAAATCATATATGAATATTATATACATAACTATTGTGTATTTTTTAATTAAACCTCCAGGCTATTGCGTGGAGAAGAAATCTTCGACATCAACCAGCTGGACCAAGGTGATTACCCTGGATGCACATCAGCTGCATTACACCATCGACAATCTGAAGGAGAAGTGCGAGTATTGGTTCCGTGTCTCGGCCGAGAATGAGGCTGGTTTAGGTGCACCAGCCGTCACCGAGAGCATCTCGCTAAAGACACATGCCAGTAAGTTGTATCAATTCTAATGCTTATGACAATTATTTATGTTTTAATTGATTTTGAAGCTGTACCTTCGCCACCAACTGCTCCACTGGAGGCGCGAGTTATCGCCGCCAATGCCCATGTGTTTGAATGGGGTATTCCCGAGTCGGATGGAGGTGCGCCACTGCTCGGATATCACATTGCCATACGGGACATGAAAAAGTCCATGTGGATTGAGGTGGGACGTGTGCCAGCCGGTGTGCAGAAATTCCAGATTCGAGATCTGCAGGAGAATCACGAGTACATGATTCGCATATTCGCCAAGAATGAAATTGGTTTGAGCGAACCTTTGGAATCAGAGGAACCCTACAAAGTCATGACAGCGGGTATGTAAAACAGAGTCGAAACAATTAATAAGTAATATAAAAAACAACTACAATAGGAATGGAAGTAAAAGGAGAAAACCAAAAACATTTCATTTAGAGAACATTTAGCGACAACAAATCTATTTTCGGATATAGAGCTATAATTTATTCTGTCGATAGTTTTTGTTTTTCTTAATAGTGGTATACGTTTTTATTTTATTGTGCGAAATCAGTGCAATAGTAACATTTTTAGTTTTTGTCATCCAATTAAATAAAAGCGTTAGATTAAGCATATAAATTTGAGTCAGAATTGTAGTTAAAAAACTTAGTTAAAAATAAATTCTCAATCAATCCCATATAATGAATAATATGGAATACGACAAAATGTTGTATTCAATTTGCTAGTTTATTTCATTAAAATATTTTCTTAAACTGAACATTAGATATTAGGCAGTAATAAAAAAAAGGAAAGTGTGCATTTAAATATTTACATGTTAAATATTTTTATTCTTTCCAATTTTTATGGCAATGAGAATTTTCTAATAACCCGTTTCTTTACTTTGGTTTCACTATTTCCCATTTCCCAATGTTAAGTTTCCTTGTTTTGTTGTCACAATTTTTTCTTCCACTTCTTGGTATTTTTCCGTATGCATACATATATTTTATATGTAAATATTTTATTACATTTTTTTCAATCTTGTTCTTTAGGTCACGCCAGTCTGCCGGATGAGCCGCGTACGGAGATGAGCACATGCAACACATCCTCCTGGCTGCGGGATCACAATATGGATGCAGACATTCACTCCTACGCCAGAGGCAGGCTGCTTCAACGCGATGAGTACTTCTTCCGCTTGTGGGCACAAATACCCAAGAGCAAGAAGAAGAGCTCCAAATAGACACAGACAAATAAACAAACAAACAAACAAAACAAAATATAAACTTAGCAAGTGCCAAAAACGAATGAAACTTAGGATTAGATTAAGCATATTTCAATTGTATTTAATGAATTCTTGATTTTGTAGCTTTTTTGTACAACTCATTTATTGTAAACCCATGTGAAGATTATGGAATGTTTGAAATTACGCACAGAGACAACGATGTCCACGATTCTTCCCCCTGCCCCAAATTCAAAGAGTGCGAGCGAAGAAATACTTGATGATTTTCTGGACGGGGGAAAACGTGGACGTGGTTCATTTACTGTGACGTCCATTGCATAATCTAATTGAAAGTAATTTTTGATTTGCATAAATTCTTATGATTTAATTCGCTTTATTTTTTTGTAAGCTGTGATAAATTTATCAAATTCGAAAGCGTCAAACGATAAAAATTGCCATGAATTCAGTGCGGGGACTCAACGTGCATCGGGCAATAGCAATCAGTGGACAACAGCAGCAACAACAGCAACAACAACAGCAACAACAGCAGCAACAACAGCAACAACATCAGCAACAGCAACACAACAGAGCGGACTCAATATCCTCTAGGGAGACAAACAACAAATGGTGCAATTCGATATGAGTTACGAGTATGTTGTGTGTGTTGTGTGTTGTAGGTGTGTGTGTGAGTGTGTGTTGCTGTTGTCACACTGAATGCGTTTGCCTTTGCCGTGTGCTCTTCCACTCAACTGAATTTGTGGCCAACAGAGGGTTACATAACTATATTATATATTGTGCAACAGCCCAAACGTCTTTAAAGTAAAGAAAACTGAATAAAGAATAAACTATAAAAATAATAATAAAAAAATGAATACATTTTTTAAACGAATAAATTAAAGTTGTTTTTAGTGGCATAAGAAAAAACTTTTACACAGCTGAGCACGGAAAATCAACTAATTAATTCATTAGAAGAGTCTAGGTGAGTTGAGATGACGGAATAGCTTTTTATTCGTCAAATTTGGCTTTTCTTTTGAGTTGTGCAACCACTTTATATTTAACTCTGCCTTTTTTTGCTGACAACACTGCCAAGGAGTCTCGAGACAAGTCTAGAGAAGTCGCAGGACTTGGAAGAGTTGCAAGTTAACATAACTTTGAGCGTTGCAAAGTTTTCTATTAAGTTTTTCTATTCGCAAAAACTTAAAGTCGGCAGCCAAACAAAGGCAGCCACCAGTTGTGGCCAACACATGCGTGTCCAGAGGGAGGAAAAAGAGCAAAAGAGGAGAGGAGGAGAGGAGGAGCAGGAGCAGGAGCAGGAACAGGAACAGGACCATAGTTACGCGTCGTTGAACTTATCTGGTGACAGGGCAAATGCTGCATAAAGTTTCCACAGAGAATTGTGTGCGAATTTAATTAAAGTTTTTGCGGTTGCCACTAATCAAAAGATATTATCTAAAATGTTATATATGTATACTATATAGTATGTTATATGTAGTTAGTTGGCTGGCAAATAACTTTTTTAACTTTTTAGCCCCTGGGCAAAACTGTAATTTACACTAAGCTCCTCGGGTTTCCACTTACTCCAAACTACTGACCATTTAAGGGCGACAGTGAGGACTGAGGGGGCGTGACCAACAGCAGCAAAATACAATTTGAAAACGAGCTCATAAAGCTAAACATATTTCCGGAACTTTTAAATTGTACACAAACAATACAATAAGCACGGAGGCATCATTCAGCTATTGTTACTGCCGGTTGTTACACTGTGCAAAATTAGAGGTGTGTATTCTTTCAATGTGGGTCGATTAAGTGGATAATAAAGCGAGATTGCAAGCATTCGAATATGAATTGTTGTCTTATGAACAGGAAAACCTACTTTACGATTTAAAAGTCTAGTGACGAAAAGAATTCTTGAGCCCCAAAAGTACTGATATCCAAGTAGTGTGAAAAGAGATAGATATTAAGTTTTACAGAGACAATATACTTGTAAAAAATTTTTGGAACTCGGCACATTGCGCTAAAAGAGTCCCAGAGGACCCATAAAACATAAAAAAATCTTAAAAAAGATTACGTAAATAAGTTATATGTAAAACTTAATATTAACTAGTTATTGCAAAAAAATAAAAATCACAAATAATGATTACTTGCGAGTTTTATTTTTTTGCTGAAGGTTAATCATTATCGTTGAAGTAAATCCTTAAAAAATCGTCAAATAGTCAGTTCTATGTAATTTTTATAATATAACTCATAATGATTACGGTCCCTGGTATATATGTATATGCCAGAGGGATATTTAAAACCTTTTTCAGAAAGTTATTTCTGTACACTAAAGGTTAAAAAAAATATTTTGTTCTCTGCGAAAGAAAAAAGTTCTTTGTTTTTGTCTCCAAAATACAAACAAATTTGTTGTTAAATATTATTTATTATTATTACAAATTGATTTTATTTTAATAAACTACCAAAAGTGCATTATTAAAATTTGTTTTAAAAATACTAAAATCGTTTTAAATGTTAATATTTTGTTTTATTAAATTACATTTTTTTAGTGCATTAGAGGAAGTGGGAGCTGGTCTTGGCCAGGTCCTGACGCTTATTTTGAAGGTTTCACTGACAATGGCTGGCCCCTCTCTATACTCTCTGCTTCGTCTTGGCCTGGTCGGTTTTGGCCTGGCCTAGCTTGGCACACGAGCGGAAATTTCATTTACTTGTTTGCTTTACTTTTTATGCGCTTCATTCGATTTTCCGTGTTTTGTTGCCAGTTTATTGTGTGAATTTCAAGCTGACAGCTTAGCTGCTTTGTTTTTGGCCTTCGACACACATTTAAAGCCAAGTGAAATTCAAAGAAAATTCCAAGATTAAAGCAGATTTGCTATACATATACATATATTCTTCAATCTATATCTCTCAAAGCTCGTATGGCCATTAGTTATGGTTTATTAATGCGTTCCAGAACTCTGGCAAAAAGTCGGCCTAACACAATTGTAAACTTGTAATGACATTCGGCCAAGTTTCAGAGCAATGCTTGTAAAAACACACAAAATTACATATAAACTTTATGGTGTGCACGTAGAAAATTGAGGCAGCACTTCCTCTTCTGTTTTTTGTGTCTCCACATTTTCCTGACACGGCTCGTCAAACGTGATATCCTGGCCAAAACCAAAACCAAAACCACAACCAAGACAGCAACGAAAACCAAACAAAAGATAGCAAATGCAAAAAGTTTGCTTAATTAGTTGCCAAAATAATAAACGTTAATAGGAAGAAAGGAAAAACAACAATACGTGTTGTCCTCACTCATTTGTCTGATGTACAAATTGAATTATCAACTTGTAAGTAAGCCCAAGATCAGTCGAGGGTAAGAGTTTTAAGCATTAAACAAATTCGGGAATTTGAATAAAATTCCATGTGACGCTTAAACAAAAATAAACTCTTTTATGTTTGCGATGAGAAAATAATATGACTGACTGACTTTCAATTCAATTATTTATTTTTTTTATTCAAATATATTAAATAACAACACGGGCAATGCCGAATTAGCCCGACAAGAGCAAAGTTTAGTACATAAGAGCTACTTAACGACATAAATAGCGGAGATAATCTACAAAAGCGTAAACTAACTAAATAAAATTGGGTTAGAAAAACTCGTAATTGCACTAAATAAATATTCCAAGAGGCAGGAAAGAACTTGTAATGGACAGAAGAGCAAAAAAAATGTACATAAAAGGTTCAACTCATTTCATGTTTATTGTGCAGAAATAAGGACCAGAGCGGAAGAGAGAACGAGTCAGTGAGAGATTAACGGATGGCTTATAAAAGCCATCTACAGTCATTTATGGCCATGATGCTACCAGACGCAACACGGTCTCCAAATAGCCCCCAAAAATACGAGTTGTATGCATAATTGCCGCAACAGGACTACAGCCAGTTGGCCAGTTGGGAGTTGGCAGGACCTTGCCCATTAATTACAAAATGCAGCGCCCATAAAAGCCAAAAAGAAGCCACCTCCGACATGGTCGACAGGAGAAAGTACACGTATTGGCCGGCTTATGTAAACAGCTGTGGGTCTTAAGCAAACATTTAAGAAAATCATTTTTTGGCAATCGCAAGCACTACGAATTCCTGATGCTCTTATAGAAATAATTAATTGAAAAAAAGGATGAAATTGTTATTAAATAAATTTTAATATTAAGTACAAAACAATAATTTAATTAATTATAAAAGTAAAACTAAATTAAATTTGATGTCTGTCTTTCTCTCCTAAATCAAAGTGCCTTTATATCTGGCTAAAGCGTATTGTAAATATATAATATTTATTGCCAGATTGCACACGCATTCAGCGTCCTTTCGAATGCCAGTTGAAAGTTGAAAGTTGCAGCTGTCCTGCTGTTCTGTATATGTATTTAAACACAGTGGCCATTCAGGCTTATCCTTTCTGGTGACTGCAGCAACATCAGGACAACATCCGATACAAGCATTTTACACGCATTTCGTTGCCATTCATAACAGTCGAGAGTCAAGAGCTCCACAGCGCAGTTGTTATGCCCAGAAATATATATTTTACAATTTAATAGAGACATTTTTGTTCAAATTATCAGCACATTTTCCTCAGCTCTCTGTCGCCAAGTCATTTAAGAATCAAGTGTGCTGAAAATAAAATGGCACAAACTGAAAAGCTGAGAAATTGCAATGCAATAGAAAAGACCAAAATACCGAAAACTAATGAAACTTCTCAGTCTGCAAGATTTCCTTGTTCTGAGCAATTAAAGTCAATTGGCATTTTACCAAAATGCGCTATACGTGGCGTATACATAATGTCAATCACGTGTGTCAACAGAATTAGCTAGATTTTCTCTCTCTCGCACTCACTCATTTATACATTTATTAGCACGTCTTTCACAAATGCTTCCATTATTTATTAGCATTGCGTATACGCCGTGTTTTCACACATAAATTAATTCATTTCATTTGGTTTGACGGTAGGAACTTTATGGTTTATCTTTCGACAATTTCACAAGAGACAAAACACAAAATAAAACTGGCATAATAAAGTGAAATTTCTGTATTTAGTTTCGCACTTTTGAGCCAAACTCAAACTAGGCTATGTCGATTTAATGTGTTTTTTATCTCTCATTTTATAATGTGGCCATAAATGTTGTGCCATTTGCATTTTTTACACACACTTTGATTTGGGCAGACACTGATTAGTTCGAGCATATTTCGGACATCCATAATCCATAAAATGAAAACTAACGGTGGGCATAATGATTTATGTAAATCTCAAGTGGATTTTATATTTTCACCAAAGCTTTCACTTTATAGCTTGTTGAATCATTCATAATTTAGTTGAGGGAAATTAAAATATAAATTACAGAATCTAATTTTTAATGCTTGTTTTTTAATGAGGCGGAAAAGTCTTGTTCATTTTGTTGAGCTATATTTTATCTGTTGAAATGTCAACTTTTAGCTACTTCACACGCCGTTGACTTAATTCTGTGCAAGTTTTACCATTGGCCTCTGCATAAATGCATTTTAATGCCTGCATTTCACGCTGGGGACGCTAAACAGATTTGCACCTTGCATATAAAGCCGAATTTACAAGCTCAAACGAAAATTGCAACGCAAATATGCAAATTTGGAGCTGCAGGGATGCTTCAGCTTCCCTTCCTCCCTTCCCCTGTTTTTTCCCTTAACTGCCTTAACATTTTTATCGGTTGCAACAACGGCAGCAGCAGGTGAAACCAGAAAGCGACCCTCGCTTTATTTCAGAAAACAGAAAAAAATGTTTAAGGACTACAATAAAAAAGGACACAAAGAAAAAACTGAGAGAGACATAAATAGAGAGAATAAAGAGAAAATAAATGAGTACGCGACTATAAGGTACCCAAAAGGAATTGAATAAATTTGTAAATGTATTTTTACCAAAGTATATTCCTATTATACAATATAATTGAATTTATTATATTTATATATTTATTTATTTGTTTACTTTACAAGCAAGAACGAAATGTTTAAATTTGCTGCCAACTTGACTTTCATTTTTGGTATGAAGTTGTTATGACTCAATATGCTTATGTGTATGTGTGAAATCACTGCGGACGGCAGTCCGCGCTAGTGACGAAAGCAGCACGAAGGGTGTGAAGGCGACTAGCATATATACACAGGAAGAATGGAAAATTTGCTATGACTGTCCGATCGGGTCGAGTTATGTACCGATCGAAAGGTATCAATTTTACTTACAAATGTGCATACTAAGACTTTTAGAAACTCACCTGGTTCGTGAGATAAACAGGTGTTAGTGGGAGGGGAAAATTTTAAATTATTGGAGCAAATGGGGCCGTTGGAGCCTTTTCGATTTTTATTTTATATTTTTACTATTCTAATTAAAAATACGCGTCGAATGACACCTTGATCATCAAAATCCGATCACTGGTTCAGAAGATAATTAATTTTGAAATTTTTGGTGCCCTTCTCAAAACGAGATGAAAAGTCAGTCTGTTTGTTTGTTTGTTTGTCTGTTTGTTTGTTTGTTTGTTAGTATCAAAGCGTTGATTTAGCTTAAAAGTTTAAATGAGGACTTGTTCCCGATCAAAAATCTAGAAACGTTTGTTCTACGACTTTTTCGAAAAAAAGTTAGTTTAGCGGGAAATCGCTAAAAACCGCTAAAATTAAAACCCCTATAGCATCCAAACGATATGAGCTACAGACGTGATCTATATATCGTTGGAAAGGTATTTTGAAGGGCTTTTAGGCAGACCTTTAAACTTTTTTTCTAAAGTGCATAGGTAAAAAGCAACAGGTGAAATAAGATATTTTGTCCCACATTTTGGCGGTTTTTGAGAAAACGACGCTAACGATTTTTTTTAGCTTTCAATATGTTGTAGTGTATAAAATTTCGCGTTTTTTGATATATGATAGAAAAAATTTTACCAATGGGTTTGGAAGATATTACTTATTAACTGAATATACTTTTTACCTTTACACTACTGCATGTACTAGTGCATATGCAGTATGTACATGTGCATGTAAATCGCCAAAAACCACAGCTTCCAAACAATAGAAGCTACAGATGTGATCTATATATCGTTGGAAAGGTGTTTTGAAGGGCTTTAAGCCTAGCTGTAAACTTTTTTGCTTAAAAGCACAGGTAAAAAGCTTCAGGTGAAAGAAGGTTTTTTCCCACATTTCGGCGATTTAAGAAAAATCTACGTTTCAAATGACTTTTAAATATGTTATTTGTTGTAGACAATTCAATTTCACGTTTTTGACATATAACACATAGCCGTCAAATTTCGTTTGGGCAAGATATTACCTGTTAACTGAATATACCTTTTACCTTTACACTTCTGCATGTACATATGCAGTAGCATGCATACAGCAGCAGCAAAGTGTCATAGCAGCCAGAGTTTGAGAGTGCTACTAGCTTTTGCGCTTGGCATGTGTGTTTGTAAAGGGAACCAGTGTTGCCAGACAGTTTGTTTCAGCTTGTACAAAAAATAAACAAAGTTGATAAAGATATACTGTCCAAAAAAAATTCAATTTCAAAATTTCTGATGTCTTATTCAAAAATTTCTGATATCTTATAAAAAAAACCTCTTTACGAGGTAAAAGTCTAGTGACGAAAACAGTTATATGCCCCAAAATTTCTGATATCCAATTTTGTGACGAATAACATTAAGTTTGACTTATAAATTATTTTAAAAAAAATTTTTGCATTCGGCACTGCGCAAAACAGTGGTTTTTATTTGGTATGAAGAATTGAGACATTTTAGCGCAATGTGTCGAGTGCCAAAATTTTTTTTAAAATAATTTATATGTCAAACTTAATGTTATTCGTCACAAAATTGGATATCAGAAATTTTGGGGCATATAACTGTTTTCGTCACTAGACTTTTACCTCGTAAAGAGGTTTTTTTTATAAGATAGAGTGTACATGTGTTTGTGTACATGTCTGTGTGTGTGTGTGAGTGAGTGTGAAAGTGTGTAAATGTGTGTACAAACGTGTTGGGCATATCGACAAAGATAAGTAAGCAGCAAACAAAGCTAAAGCTGCCTTCAGCTGCATTTCCAAGCAGCAGCTGCACCCAAGATGCAAAAGAAAGAGACAGCAAGAGAACGAGAGAGGGAGACAGCGAGATAGGGAGAGAGAGAGAGCTTGTGCTCAGGCTGTTTACGTGCTTATCGGGCATTCGATTTGAAATTATAGCTCAGCTGCAGATGGTTAAGAGTAAAGCTGCTTAGAATGCACTGCACTGGACTACGTGTCGTATGCGTGCTGTCACTTAAATGCCTTTCAATTGTTGTTTTCGCAGCACATTAAATTGCCAATATGGCTTTATTGTTCTACCTAAATACACACACGCATATACACCCAGAGAAAAACATTATCAAATTAGTAGTGTGTACAGTTTTATTTAGCTATATATTCCGCAGTGTTATATTTTATAAAGTCATCCAAAGCTTTGACGGACAGATTTTGCTTCCGTTTGAATGAAACATTTTCTATCTGCGAAATTGTGTAGTTTAATTTTGAAATTATTAAATTAAGGTATATATTATAAACAAAGTCTTACCTCTGCATAGCTCAGAGCTGACATTTTTTGAGACAGCAACTGCTGTTGCCCAGAATCTTATCACCATTGGAAGGTAAACGAGGCCTCAACGAGGGCAAACATTGACTTTCTTTTGTGATTGCACAACTGAAAATAACAAACAAAAATAATCATAAGTCCACTTGCAATTCAAAGTCAATTAAATTGAATAAGCTAACTTCACATTGTCTTTAGCTGATCTAATAAATTCAAGGCAACAGTTGATTTGCCTTGTTGAAGCATTAGACCGTACAATGAATTGCCGAAATTGAAGCTATGATATTTTCATCAAATTGGGAGCCTTGTTCTTGAGCTTCTCTTTGACAATTGTGCGATGTAAACTTCTTTCTCATGCCAGCGGGATAAAGTCAGACTCCCCGACGCATTTGCTTTGATGCAGCGATGTGAATAAAATAAATAATACGAAGCGTTTGTGCTGAGGATTCGTGAATAATAAATAATGTTTAAACACTTTAAAAGCAGCTTACATTCTTCACTGTAAATGGAAAATAATAGTAGGGCGCTCCATTGCCCGTCATATGTATTCAAAGTTGCCTTTTAATTTTATTAAACTTCAACTATTTGCACTATAAATAATATAAAATTATGATAAATAAATATTTATGGAAATTGACAACGTTTTGGTACTTACTGTATTATATATTGGAGTAAGTGTGGTCAGAATAATTATTCCTCCCCTCCTCCCCCCCTTTTTTTGTATCTCGCATCCTTTCTTCCCCTTTCCCTTTTTTCCACCAATGCCCCATTTCTCGATTTATTTTAGTTCGATTTTGTATTAACTTTTAGTTCCAATTAAGTTCAAATAATCCCAAGTCGAATGCAGCCTTTGAAGATGAGAAAGATATCGATAATCGATCTAGCAAACGGTTGAATATAAAACAAATTTTCTTTCCTTTTAAATTTTTTGAATTATTTGTTTCGAAGTGGGTTCAAAAACATCATTTGAAATGCTGGCCAAATAATATTCAGATAGTTCTGCAATTTCCGAGAAATGTATAGTGATAAAATTCGATGTGACTGTATTTAATTCAAGCCTGCGTTCTATTTTTTCTCTGCGTGTACACGTATTGAGGAAAACGCAACGATTTATGCTGTCAGAAGTTGGAGGAGCTGATTTTGTGGCTGCCCAAGGGCCTCGAGTGTGCACTAAGTGAGGGTGGATTGAGAATGCGTGGTAACGTTCTGTTTGCTTCCATCATGTGAGTGTTGCCCGTGGGCCCATAACAACTACATATAGTACAATCGAGTATGTTACATACGGATATATTCGTGAGAATAGTGACTTGTAGGAGACAGCAGCAACTTCAGCAGGCACCAGGCTGCCATTGGCAAGACATAAAACGTGGCACTCGATGATGCCTATGGGCAAGTTTCGCACATTCGACTACGAGCAGAAGTCGACGCACAGTGGGCAGCTTTCGAAGAACAACTGCTAAAAATTCGAAATTGCTTGAGCTAACAAATAATATAGTTTTTAGATTTTTATGATATCTAATATTGATATAAAATGGTGCTACACGTTACTTTAAAGAATATATGTAGCTATAAAAATATTCTTAGAAAATAAAATAAAATTGATGCTAGAAATCACGCTCTTCATTTTTGTAATTTAAATCAAATAAATAAATCAATTTTAATTTAAAATTCTACGATTCAAACTTTCTTTTTTGTCGTAAATTATGCAGCTCAAATTTTAAAGAGATGTCATGTCTAAAAAACATTTAAATAATTCTTCTTTTGAATTTTCCGTTTTAATGCAAATATTGAGATATTAGTTATATTGTTATTTTCAATTACTTATTTTTTTTAAGATGGAACTTAAAGTTTAAAATCTTAAATAACTTTCATATCTTAAAATAATGCAGTATAAATTTCAAGTCAATTTATTCAAGTTGTTTATTTTGGTTTGAGCCAAATGAACCACTGTGTAATGTTGTAGTCTCGTTGGCCTGGCCTAAACATCACTTCACAACTGCCAAGCCAGCACATCCTGTTTCCGTTAGTTGTGCACGTCGTTCCAGCTGAAACTCCTGCTGCCTGTCATGTTGATGTTGCTACAGGTAATATCATTTAGCAGAGGCGAAAAAAAGAGAAGAAACTGCGAACAAAATATTATCTCGTTACAATGTTAAAAATATTTTTGCGCCCTTGCCGAGGTTGCCTTTGGCTTATGAGCGGAAGTACGTGTCTAACAGAAGGAGAGAGAGAGAGAGAGAGAGAGAGAGAGAGAGAGAGAGAGAGGAAAATAGGTAGACAGACACTTGGCATGTTAGTGCAGAATACGAAAAAGTACTCAGATAGCAGCATGAGTGTATTCACTCACACACTCACACTCGTCTATGCGTACGATAAATGTTTAAATTTGATTTGAAGTGCTCGCATTTTGATGGCCATATAAGCGAATGCGTGTTGTGGCAGTTTAGTTTTCGTGCAACTTGCCAAGAACTTCTTCCAATAAAACAGGGAAAAAAACTCCACGTCATAAACTCGTGTATTCAATTTGAAATATTGTGCATGCTTGATTTAGTCATTTGACGAGCTGCCATTTGAATATATATGATAATATATAGAGTACAAATTTGCTTGCATATCGATTTTAAGTTATACATACAAGAAGACCAGAGCTGACACTCAAAAACTCTTGAATTGCATTGCTTCTGCTCTTTGGATAAGTAGGTATTCAATATAAATATTGTTTGTAAATGTTTTGAAATATTAAAAAATTCTCATATTTGAATCAGCAGAAAAGAATCGTGTTTTTTTTTAAGTTGCATATGGATTTTTCCAGGATCGAGAACGATAGTTGAAACCTTAAATTAAAAAAGTTCATTGCAATATTATTTAAAAAAGTAGCATATGTTTTAATGCTCTTATTACACTGTTTGTATTATAAAAGACAAGCGTTGCAGCTTCTATTTTCGAATAAGGTATAGCAAATATTGATTCGCGATGACTATAGAGTCATTGTAATTTGAATAATTATACCCGTTACTTATAAAAATAAGTAAAAGGGGATATTGTATTCGTTGCAATGTATGTAACAGGGAGAAGGAAGCATCTCCGACCCTATAAAAAGTACATATAATTCTTGATCAGTTACTATCATTTTATTTATGTTCCAAGTCGTATATAGCCATTTGTAACGCGTCAGTCCGATCTGTCATGATCTTCCATCTGTTTTTTCCGAATCTGTCCGTCCGATGTGAGCGTCTAGATCGCAGACCGAATATAAGAGCTAGATGCAAACCAAACTTTGGCACACAGATTTCTATGAAACACCACGGTTCAGGTTAAGATTTGTCTGTCTACTTAATGTAGTCCTTAGGATACAACGGTCCATTTTGAATCCAGTCTCTGATAAATTGGCAAAAATATCACCACACGCACATTTATTTCAACAGAGTATTATATGTTCATTTTACTGAATTATCGTTTAACGTACTATTCCTTAAATAAATAACTTGAATACATCCTTGGACGAAAATCGTAACAAGATGCGAGTTTTTGATCAATTTACAGTTTTGAAGAGGTGGTACATTTTCTGGAAATTCCATATGGATTTTTAAAAAATTTAAAAGCCTAAAAACATCCAATGCAAAAATATTAAAAAATTAGCATACGTTTTAGCTCTGATGCTGTTTGATTTACCCGCAGCTTCGATTTGCTAAGGTGCAAATATTGTCGCATGCTTTAAAGTCATTGTAATTTGAATAATTTTCTTATATATATTTTCATTTCTCTGGCCACTTGTGGCACTTTGAGCAGCAGCTTTAGATTTCTCATACTCACGACATTTTCCCTTTCCCGTTCACAAAATAAAACCCACACACTCACACACACACACACACTCACGCACACTCACTCTCTCACTCATACATATGTATAATTACAGTCTTGGGAAAACTCATTGACGTTACGCATGAATTTGCAGGCAACAACGGGAAAGTCGGTAAATGAGAAATATAAAATTGTAAATTGAGAACGTCGTCGCCACGTTGCGATTCACGCTTCACTCTACTTGGCACTCACTTAATTATTACATAAGAAACGGGAACTGGAACTGAAACGAGGTCACCAAGGCGCTGACTTGAAGGCAACACACACACACACACACTGACAGCAAGAAATGCAACTGCAACTGCAGCTGGGGCAACAAACTTTGCAGTCAGTGCGGTTGCAACGTGCTTGACATGCATGTGCTTCTTACCCGTAATGTTGCTAGCCAAGTTGCAAGTGGCAAGTTGCAAGTTGCCCATGGACAGCCGCTTGTCGATTGTCCCACGCCTGCGGCTTTATGACTTCAACTGCCACAAGTTTATAAAAACTTAAAAGAGGGAATATGAGTAAAAATGTACAACCACGGAATTGATTATCCTAGACTCATAAATACAGCACGATATTCATGCCTTTAATAGTTTTAGACAGAACTTATTCTCTTACCTATAATATTCCTTAATTATTTGAACAAAATTGTTTCAATTTGAATTGAGAATTATTTTAGAGGCTAAAGCATGATCAAAATTTCATACCACATCATCAGATCTATAAATCATACAAATCCCAAAAATAAATACCATTAAATTCTAATTAAAATTTCTCATTATTATTATATTGAAAAGGTATTAATTTACTGAAATAAATTCTTATTAAGTTTCTAACCGGACATTACAACTTGTGTTTGATTGTCAATGATTTTTTATTTTGAAGCTCAGCAAAAGCCGTTGCAATTAATTAACAGACGAAACTTGAATAAGTTATTATGCTTTTTGGTCGATTTAATTGATGCTTGAATAATTTGCACGCTAATTATGTTCAATTCCAGCTGCTTTTGGCCAGCTATATTAACTGAATGCAGCCAGCTGTTACCTGTTAGCTGTTACCTGTGCTGTCCACATCCGGCGACAAGTTTTGCACTTCCGTTTGCCATTTTGCACACCAACACTCTGACACTCCTCACACACACACACACAGACAGATTGACAAAGATGAGCGAGAGAGAGAGAGAAAGATAAAGTTGAATGGAGTTTTTTGTTTCGCTGCTGGCAACTCAATTAAGTTGGCCCGCAATTTATATAAGCCTGGCCGATATTGTTGTTATCGGCCAGTTACACGGCTCTATAATGAGCCCGGGGACGGAGACAAAGCCATTTTTCATTTAATTTCACCACACATTTTATCCGTGGCACCTTTTATTGCTGCTCGGGCAGAGAATAAGCCTTTTGGCTAGCTTATTTCGTTATCATTATCCTGTTATCCTTGCTGCGAACAGAGTCCTGGACAGGACTGGACCTGCCACGTAATTAAATTATCCCGCAATTGCCTGCTAAGTGCAGCAATGTTGTTGGCATTAAAGGACCTACTGTTTTCATCCTTGCAGCATACTTGCTTTATTTATTTATCGAGCGTCCCTTTTTTTATCTTCCTCCTATTTTTCCATTTTTTCTTTTTTATTTTGTTTCCAGTTAGCCACTTCCTGGACTTTGTCCTTTTTGCTGTTACCCCAAACCCGGCCTAATTATTATCTCTGTGCGCTGAATTTTGAAAAACAAACTTTTTAGTCCAGTAATTAAATAGGTAAACAGGCGTATAGGCTTGTGACATTGGCTGTCTCTCAGAATGAAGACAGAGTTCTCAGCAGAGCAATTTTTATTCTTATTTTTTATGGCTGTAAATATTGCAAAGGAAAAACAAATTCAAACTCCGTTATTTTATTTAATTAATTTTTAATTGTTTGTTAATAATATTTTATATTTTAATGCTTATATTTAATTTTTATAATTTTTTTAAGAGAAATATTTTTAAATAATATTTATATCTTTAATTTTATTTTAATCAAATTTATGTCATAATTTATTTAATAATTTCTTCCATTCTGATTTAAATTCGTCGTTAATAATATTTTATATTTTAATTCTTATATAATTTAATTTTTATCATATTTTATAAACGAAAAACAATATGATCAAAAATGTAGGGTTTCCAGTTTTAATATATTGAACTTGTAACTTTATTTCAATTTAATTACATGTTAATATTTTCGACTACTGGGCATCTCGCAGTTGAGCAGCTCGACAGTCCAGATTTTACTTGCTCTCAATGGCATGGAGAAAAGTCAATAAGTTTCAAGGACCTTAATTATTTTTGTGTATGCTCTTTTCTTTGTTGCCTAAGCAAAAGTTTCTGTATGAATTCTGACCCATTTGGCACGAAATCAACTCGAAGCCGAACTCAACTTTTAGCCACATTAATGTTGCTGACGATGGATGAAGTGGAGGAAAGGAAAACACTTTGCTTAGCCTTCACTTAGCCTGTTTAGCAGCAAAATGATTTCTGTCATTGACAAGTCGTTTGGCTGCATCCTGCACTCAGTGCTCGGTGCTCGGTGCTCAGTGTGGCCCTCAAGGACAGCAAGGACATCAAAGGCTTTGCATAAGAAATGTTTTGTTTTCACTTCGTCTTCGACATCGACATCGACATCGACTGGCCTCCATCTTAGCCGGACTTGCAAGTATTGTTCTACTACACCAACACAGATCCTGTGTTGGCCCAAAAGCCGCTCACAGCATATCCTGTTTGTTTAAAAGCTTCCGTTCGCTATTTACGAGTGTACGAGTATGTGACAGCATGTGTGTGTGTGTGTGTGTGTGAGTCGTATTCACGACTACACTCATAGTCAAGGTCTTGCACCCAAATGCGCAATTATGACAAGCATGCTGCATACATACGAGGGCTGCTTAAGAAGAAAGAAAAAGTAGAAAGAAGAAGGAAAGTATTAAAAATTATTTGTTATGATAAAATTTGGTTTTGTTTTTCTTATCAAAAATAATAAATAAATTATTTTATTAATTCTAAAATAATTTAATTTAATATTGAATATAAAATAATTATAAAATTTTTAATTACTTTAAATAGTTTTATACTCTCAATGTTAAATTTGAATTAAATAAAATATATTTTAGTTATAGATAGTAACTTTAAAATAATTAATTTGGGGTACTTTTCGAACAGCCCTCGCAGATCTGTCTCTTTGTATGTAATTCGGGTAACTCAAACTCGTGATAGCAATTGAATGCTGTCATTGTCATAAATCAATAAAATGCAACTTGAGCCAAATTGCCCGGCATGGAAAATGGAAAATGGAAAATGTCAACGTTGAGCACAAACACAAAAATTAATATCACAGCTACAACACCGCGCCACGCCCCTCAGCCGCCCCTTCTCCGCTTCAGTGCTGCCTTAGCACATGTGCTCTGTTCAAGTGTATTTGCAAAAATAATGCACATCATTGTTAATCAAAGGGAAAGAGACAGCGAAGAGCATTAGAAGAGGCGGAGGAAATCAGGAAAAGTGTGAGAGGGGGCAAAGGGAAAACTAGGAAATGCTAGGGCTAACCTTGGTCAACCATTGTTGTGCCACTGTGGAAGGAAATTTTGTGTTAGTGTGGCTTCTGCTTTGGTCTCTGCTTTTTCTGCTCTTTTGCTTTTTCTGCTGTTTTTATTGTTACGTGCTTGACGCTCTTTGCCTTGGCCCTGCATCGCACAGCGCTGTCCACGTGCCTAGAACCAAAGGCGCAAATTGTTTAGGCTGCAAACATCATTTTCTTTAAAATAAAGAAAATACTATAAACAAAAAAAAATTACTTTATTAATTAGTTTTATATATTTATATTTAAGTAATTATTTTTTATTTAAGCACACTTTTAAAACATTTTAAAATAATAATAAAATCTTTATCTTCAGTTCGATTATTTGTTAGTGACTTTTTTAATTAAATAACTTTATAGGGAATATACAAATAATATTAAATGTCTTAAAACTTATTTTTATGTTTTCTTTCAGTTCTATGCAATTGACCAGCACTGTATGCACATGTCAGCACACACATGCTAAGCCCAAACAATGGTTACATACAAACAACAACAAGACAACAACAACAAAAACAACAACATGACTAACAACAATGGCTCACAAAATTGCGGCTGTCATCAGTGAGGAAATTTGCATTTTGCACAGCACAAATTGCACTACGTTAAATCTCTCTGCACACTTTACACTTTACACTCCACACTCCACAATTCGGTACTCTTTCAGGATTCAGGACTCGTTTCACTGTCCTCCGTTTGCAAGTCTGGCCTGATAGTCGGATAGTCTGATATCCCCCTTTCCCCATACCATTCGCATTGTCATGAGAAACAAAAGCTGCAATATTTATTGAGCTGCATGCTAAATGCTTTCCCACTTTATTCCCTTAAAGTGGATATTACACTTTTGTCAGAAAAAGTCTTACACCTTTTAGGAGATAATCTTCTTTCTGTATTTCACATTGCATGTGTTTTTTGTTGTAGTTTGTGTTGTAGTTTTGAGAATGAAATTAGTAACAACTATGGAAGTATTCAGACCTGTTCCGAATTTCACTCTCGACAAGATTTGTCGGAATTGAATTTCTTTAACCTGCTCTAATACCATTTCGGCTATATTCAGATGATTGATATCACTTTGAGTTGATGAGTTTGAGTCCAATAAATCGAAAAATGATAATTTTCAACACTTAGTCTAATTGAAACGTGAATCAATGCATAGTATCACTAAATTCCAAAAAAGTAAAAAGTGAAAACCGGAATAGGCCTGATAATATCTTAGTTTATTAATTTACATATTACTAAAATTTTTAATAAAAAAAGATTTTAAAAAAATTAGTCTAAACTAAGATCTGAAAGAAAATTGGAAAAAGTCGGAGAGTTTTAAAAATAAAAAGGGATAGATTCCAACATGTAGCTGACATGGGAGATATTTTGTTTTACCAACACTTAATTTGCTAGTGTATCTAATAGTCTGCTTAAAAAACAAACAATGTATAACTCAATTTTTTCGGTTAAAGCTTTGCAATGGCTTAAAAATAGGAAAATTATTTTTAGCTCAGCAGCGGGATAAAGTATACCCTTTTTCCTTTGACCCTTCACTTACACACACACACGGATAGATTATATTTGATAAGAGTATAAGTGGGCGTGGCATTCTCTCGTCAAGTGGGCGTGCCAATTAGGCATCTCTTAAGGCAGTTAATTGAAAATAACTTCCAGTGTACTGCACTTGATTTGAGAAATCGTTTCTAATGAAAAATGGAAAATCTAGCCATGAAAATGTGCAAATAGTTTTGCATGCGCAGTGAACTGCGTATCTTTTAGAATTGAAAAGTGAAAGAGGAAAGGTGAAAGGTGAAAGGGGATAAAGGGGTGCGTATCTGGCTAATAATTGAATTGATTATGCCTAGTCGAGGCGGAAACTCTCCCAATGCGAGATTGAGAATTTTAATTCAATCATTTACAGCTCAGCGATGACGTCGTTCATTAGGCGTGTTAATCATACGCCATGTTGCACGGCTATGAGCTATGGGCTATGGGACAGTCATAGTAAGTTAATTAGGTTGCCACCTCTCTCACTCTCTCACTCTCTGTCTCTCTCTCTCTCTCACACTCTCTTGGCTCAAGTGATTTAATAGATTTTCTAGCATAACATTCTTATAAGCATTCAGCCAGAGAAAGAACGCATATTAAAAAAAATAAATACAGCCGCATCTGACTTATAAAACATAACTAAATATATTAAAATAATAACAAATACATATTTTTATACCAGTTACTTATAAAAATAAGTAAAAGGGGATATTGTATTCGTTGCAATGTATGTAACAGGGAGAAGGAAGAATCTCCGACCCTATAAAGTATACATATTCTTGATCAGTATCAACAGCCGAGTCGATATAGCCATGTCCGTCTGTACGTCTGTCCGTCCGTCCGTCCGTGTGAGCGCCTAGATATCAGAGACTATAAGAGCTAGAGCAACCAAATTTGGCACACAGACTTCTATAGACCCCACGCAGGTCAAGTTTGTTTCAAATTTTTGCCACGCCTTTTTCCGCCTCTGTAAATCGCAAAAAACCACCACACGCACAGTTTTCAAGATATTATATTTTTTTTACTAATTATCGTTAACTACTATTATTACCTATCATCCTACTAAATCGTAACAAGAGCGGACAAACAGAAAGGTGGTAATGGCTAATTAAAGTTTTTAAAAAATATAAGTGCCTAAAAGCATGCAATAAAAAATATTAAAAAATTCATTAAAATAAGTAACGGGTATCCTAGAGTGGGGCGCTCGACTATAGCCTTTCCCACTTGTATTTTTTACTTTATTTAATAGGAAAACTGTAATTTTGTATTGAATATTGCTTGATAGTTAAATCAGAAGTGTTTTTGCGCTTATATTAAAACTTCCATGCATACTTCAAATCAAAAGAAAAAGTGTCAGATTTAAATTGTTTTTGTTTTTTACTGTGTATCGAATTTTCAGGCATTCGTTTGCACTTTTAACCTTGTTAGATATGAAATTTTTGCAAATATTAAATTTATAATTAAAGTCCAATTTTATTCCAATTGAACCAAGAAGTAAATATTTAAGTTGTGGCAGCATTTTTCTTTACGTCTTTGAATTAGTTGGGTTTTTAGTGCCTCTCATTTGATTTATTGGGCTCTGCAGTCCTCATCATTTTGGGTAGGGGGGAAAGGAGAAACGTGCTTTGCATGGAAAAAGCTAGAAAGTTTCCCGCAAGTAGTTATTTATATATTTTATGCACACACACATATTCATTGAACCCATATGTCATAGTCCCTTACTAATACACTGTAAAGTCCATTCAATCAAGTTGCCCTAAACAAGCCAAGGTTTTCTTTTTGACCCTAAAAAAAAAGGAAGACATTTGGTTAATGCCCGCTGAGTGCTTTTAGCCAAGGCAAAAGATCTGCTGAATCAATTGGCAAAGAGTGCAAAAAGTGCTGATCAGGATTAAGTTACTCGGATTGGAGGAACACTGCAGATCCAGTTGAGACAACTTGCAACTTGTGCTTGCAACATCAGCGAAAGTTTCTACAGCAGAGATAAATGCGTCATGTGTCATCGTCAGTGTTTTTTGCCAAGTTTTCTACTATCTATCTGCCTCACGAGGGTGCATGATGTGATTTATGGCCAATATACTTAAAGGCTAAAAGCACAATGCAACCAAATGAAGCAACTGTCATGCAGCAGCAGCTGCAGATAAGCACATGCCACATGTGTCGGATAACATAAATCAACAAAGATTAAACAATTAACAATTAATTAATCTACAACATTTGTCACAAAATAAATAAAATAATAAAATTAAAGAATGATTATTACAAGCTTTGAAATACACTTTTATTTACAATTCAAAAATATTTTAAGTAAAAAATTAAATTTTCTTTTTCATTTTAAAGACATTGATTGTCTAATTATGTTTCTGGTATTTTTGCTGTGACTGCTTTCTATTGTTTATTTTCTTTAATTAAATTTAAATTTATAAAACAAGAAAATTAAAGAATAATTAATAAAATATTTTTAACTATACTTTTTATTCAATAAAAAAATAAATTAATTAAAAAATTATACTTTCATTTTAATATTAAGCACATTTACTCTTTCTTTGAGTTTCTTGATTTTTTTTCTTTAAAAGCTTTCTATTGCAGAAAAAAATATACCTTATTTTATTTTAATTTCCAGATGATTTCTATGCAAGTGTTTGAAAAAGTCGTGTTTAAGGCTACATTAATAAAATTGCGATTTTTGGCCTCAATTTAGAGAGGAGATGTTGCCCAATACTTGCCACATGTGGCAACGTAATGAAACTAATTATATTTACAGAGCAGGAAGAAAGCTGGGAAAACATCTAGGTTGCAGCTAGGAGTACATCGTGTTTCTAGCACTCTAATAGCAGTTGAATATTCTCCAACAATTTGATGGATTCGCAGTACCTTTTGATGGGTAATGAGTTTTTTGGGAGGATGGGGTGAATGGGAACATAAAAACAATAACGATTTCGGGTTGCTTTGGTGCTAATGTGCTGGCAGACAGTGTAAATGCTTTTAGTGAAAGGAAAGCAAGCTGAAGTGCGGGTAATTGATGGCACATCGACATCGACATTGACATGGAGGAAAAGGCAACCACTTCAATTAGCACCACCATTTGAACACGCACCACCGCAGACCACGACAATTTAACCACAGTCGAATCGATAAGTTCGTTGCTTAAATATTTAAAATTTCTATTGCTGTGGCGAGTAAAAGTCCCTCTCTGCCTCTCACTCCTCCCCGCTTTCTCTCACTCTTCCGCACTTGCCCCATTTTCACCCTTCCTCCCAGTGGAATCCGCTGTCAAACCCACTTCAGATTTGCGTCGCCCACGCAGCAAACTAATTTATTTTCAAACTGGGAATTTTTCAGGTCAGCGACTGACTAAAGATGGCGATTGCCGATTTGCGATTGGCGATTGGCGATTGACGATTAATTTGTTCCAGGTCTCAATCGCCAGGCTGTCGGTTGGTTCAAGGATTTGCATGTGCCTCGAACGTGAGTGTTATTTTTAGCCCGGCAGCCAAAACAATTTGCAAGGGGCTTACAAGTTTTTGACAAAGAAATTAACAGACAGACGGAAGGCACCTTCTAGACTAAATATTTAGTGGAAGTGAAGTTATGATAAAGTATTATTGAGTAACGTTGAATTGCAACTAATTATATAGCGCAGTTGAAAATTATAACTTAATATTTAGTGCTGAAAAAAATACATTCTTTGGAAAAAATCGTATCCCAAATCTTTTTTGTAGTAAAATAAATAAACTACTATGAAACAACCGTAATTTTCAAAAATTAATATCTAAACTTTAGAAGAGCGGTGGGTACGCAATGGCTCCGGGAGTCAGCGTATATTAAATATTGAGACCATAAAAAAACAAAGCTAAAAATATTTATGAAATTAGTTGGAAGAATATTATAAATATCAGACTGAGTAAAATTCCAAAATATTTTGTTTAATTTTTAATAAGTTTATACATTACCGAGTCTCTCAAAGTCGATCATTCTCGACAGTAGCATTTTCGTTAGTATTTTTGTTGTGTTCTACTGTTCATCGGGTTCATCGCAGCATAACCCAAAAATGTCAAGATTAAGCATCTCACTTGACTCTTCTTCTCACTTCTCACTTTTCGCTTCTCACTTCTCATTTCTCACAACTCACATCTTTGTTCCGTTTCTTTCGTTTCGTGGCTTTCGTTTCATTCGTTGCTTTTGTCATTTCTGAAGAGAACTTTGCATTCATGTCGCAGCACTTTGTGCCACTTCCATGTGGCATTTTAAAATCCTGTGCATGTGCGCACCACAAGAAAAGGACAAGAGCCCGGCCCGTGTCCGTGTCGCCGCTGGAATTCAATAAGCAGCCCCGCTCACAGGACTCACAGGACACGGTACTCACAGGACACAGACAGAGTAGCCAGGGGACAGTAGACGTCGCAGTGACAGGAAGCCAGCTTACCCTCGGCATGTTTGACAAACAATCATTAGAGCCATCAGCGCAGGGCGAAACAGAAGCAGGAGTATGAGAAGAAGGAGTACACCGAGAAAAAAAGTTCCATTCTAAACTTAAAGTTTAAAATTCTTGTATGTACGTTTGAGGAATGATTTTAGGATAAAACGGCAAAAATTCAGAATTTAAAAAGTTAACAATACCTAAATCATGTTTTTTTTTTTTTTTTATAAAATTTGCTTTTATTTTGATTCCTAGTGCTACAACCTAATGGTTATTATTTAAGGCACTAGTCACTTTATTTAAAGTACTAGTCAGTATGTTTGTTTGATTTCGCTGAAAAAAATTCTTATAGATACCCGAGGCGGAGGAATTAAAAATCAAATTTAAGTCAAGAATTTCATACATGGCTTGAAAAAAATTCCGGATTAACGAACTTCTAACACCGCTTAGAATTCATTTTATCCCGGAATCCTATACTTTTTTTCTGTGTAAGAAAAAAGAGAGGAGAAGCAACAACAAGACAGTGTCCTCAAAATGGCAGAACATATCGTATCGTATCAGCATCATCATCACCATCACCATCAGCATCAGCATCAGGCACATCGTTAGCAGCTCGGCAAGCTGTCAGAAGAAGCCCTTGATACGATGGTAAGCAGAGCAATCACCAAGTGGGCGTGGCACTCGGAGGGAATACGGACGAGGGAGGAGAAGCTTAAAGGTCTGCTGCTGCCTATGGAACGCGAGATTCTACAGCTTAATTTTGTGTGTAAGTGTGTAAGTGTGTGTGTGTGTGTGTATGTGGCAACAAACGTGAGAGAATGTGGCATGCAACGTTAGACAAGCTGATTGAAAAGAATAAAGCGGCATCATCAAAATCACAACAATAAACTCAAAGTTTGAGTAGACAATTTTGCTCGTGACTTCTTAAGCAGCGCTATTTAAAGAAATTAATTGCAATTTCATACGGAAGATAATCAGAAATATAACTAGAAAATAAAATAAATTGCGCTGATATAATAAATATTATATTGTATTATTAAGGAACAGGTTTGCTGTTTAGAAAATTAGACCCAAGATAAATAAAATAAAAAAAAAGTAGTAAAAATATAATAAAATTATAAATTATAAAAATCATTAGTTTATTTATATGTCAAATATATTTTTTACTATTATAATTAGTTATGAATTTAAATGAATCTTCTTTTGTGACTTGACTATATTGTAGAGTTTTATGTTAAAAATCATTGAAATTTTATTGTCGGCTTTTTTTAGCAAATATTATTAATTGACTTAATTTCAAGATGTCAAACTATAAATTGACTAAAAATATGTGCCATATAGTTTTCAAACAGAAAGTAATTTTAATGCATTTTATTCATCTATTTTTTTATACTTAACCTGGGGCAATATTCGGGCAGCTGCAGCAAACTTTCATTAGCTTAAAAACTTTGCCAGACCAACTAAATTTTTAATAAGTTTGTTGTTTTTGCAGGTCATTCTCTGTGTGTGTGTGTGTGTATGTGTGTGTTTGTGTGTGTGAACAGTGGACGGCATCAAAAACATGCATAAATCATCAAAAGCAGCGCTGACAACTAATGAAAACATGCAAAAATTTATAGCATCAGAAATCGTGAAAGAAAAGTGTTTGGCAAAAAAACTTTTGTAGGCTGCCGGCGGAGTATTTAAATTGAAAAGCAAATATATATCTGTATGAGAATGCGAACACACCAAAAAATAAATTCATTTGCTTTACGCGCGTCACGTAAAAAGTGGAAAGAAAAAAATGATGATGAATAAGAGGAAAAGTTTCGGTTGCCAACGGAAATGCAGCCCAATTTTTGTGCGGAAGTTTATTTGTGGCAACACTATCACAGGACACAGAACACAGGACACAGGACCTGCCTACAATATTTTCCACTCTCTTACAATTTTTTTTCGTTTGCAGGTGCTGCAGGTCCTGGAATGTGACACGATGCGACAACGATGGGCAGGACGATGGCAATGTGGCCGCGGCCATGTATAAAATTTTTACAATTGCAATTTGTAATAAAAACATGCACTTTTTTCGTCATTGTTATATGCGGCTTTTATCGCACACACTCACACACTCACACAGAGATACACAGACCACATGTCCCATGTATGTGCTGCATCCCACTCTCTCTTGCATGTCCTGTAACGTGCGTATAAAACCATTTGTAACAGAGAGCGAGAGCTAGAGAGAGAGAAAAAGAGTGAGACAGCTAAGGAGTGCGAGGTTCAAGATGTGAGCTGAATGTTTTTAGTGGCGCGTGGAGTTGTGGCAAGAGAGCGAGTCAAGGGGAAGAGTTGGAAAATATACCCAACAAATGTGCAAAACCAGGGTAGTATAAATGCCAAAACAAGCATGCTTCAAACCTAAAAAAATAGTATATTCACTAATTACTAAAAGAATCTGCAATTTTAACTATCATATTTATTCTTACGACAACCCTGAAAATATCACTACAATTGGATTATCAGTAAAAAGTATGGAAAAGACTAAAATAGCAGATTAATAAGATATTTCAGATTACAGATAAATCTTAGAATAAGCAAATAAAATAAATTATAAACTCTGATATTTGTGTTATTTTATAAAGTGATATATTTTGTGATGACCCCAAACATACAGAAAAATGTTTTTTATGACGAATTTTGTATATATACCCCAGAGCAAGATGTATTTATTATAAATACTAATAAATACACCTTGTCCCAGAGCATGTTTGTTGTGATAATCATTTTTCTATGTGTTTGTTGTCATTACAAAATATATCACTTTATAAAATAATACAAATACAGTCGAACTTCCCTAACTCGAATCACCATTATCCAAAGAAAAGGTTCGAGTTAGGGAGAAATAGAGTTATAGAGTTGTTTATTCCTAAGATTGTTAATTACAACTGCCACTCATATAGTTCGAGTTACAGAGAAATTCGAGTTAGAGAAGTTCGAGTTAGGGAAGTTCAACTATATCAGAGTTTCGGAATACCCTAAATATATTATTTATAGTTACAGGCTAACACACAGTTGAGCATACCCGCAATATTTTAACGTTATGACTTTATGCCATTTTAAGTGCTCTCTCAATTTGATAGCGCCATATCAGGCCGTAAACTATTAAAGGTCCGCCACTTTGCAAATAAACAGAGCATGAAATAATGCTTGTCGTTAGTTTTCGAGTGACCCTCGACGATTCTCTTGACTCTCCCTCTCTCTCTTCCTCCCTCCCCTTTCTGTACTGCCTTTAATCGCATTTGCCTTGCCCAATTGTTGGACTGTTGAGCTAATTTGAATATGGTTCAGTTTCAGTTTCAGTTTCGGTTTCAGTTCCAGTGTTGCAAGTGGTTGAAATCGATGATGCGTTCGCATTTACGCACCACGAAGGGTTTCTGCCTGTGCCACTTGCTGTGCGTGTGGCAGGTGGCAGGCAAATTGTGCCTCTACTTGGGCTACTTCAATGCCAGCTACGTGCCACAAGCATCCAAATTCGTGCTGGACGACCAGCTGTACGTGCAACTAATTGCTCTGGCCAATTTCATATTATCGGCTGCGTATTTGTGGCTGAGTCAGCGTTGGATCTACGATCGGTTGCTGCTGCTCTTGTATCTGCCACTCTACGTCTACTTTCTGCAACTGCGGCAACATCTCACCAGGCTGCTCAATGATTGTGCCCAAGTTCATCGCACTCTGCAACATATTCTCGGTGCCTGGTTGTGTGTATCTCTGAGGAAGGGAACTGTGCTGACGCTCTTGCTGCCACTTGAATTGATTTTATTGCTCGTATGGCAATATCACAAGTACTACAGCTATCAGTTCTTTTTCATCGCCGGCATCGCTTTCATCTACCACATGCAACTCGTGTTCCTGGGCAACTATTTCATCTGGCTGGGCAGCATTTATCGCGCTCTCAATGCGTTTCTGTGCCAGCATATGAGCAGCTCCAAGTTGGGCATACTGAAAACCATCCTGAAACAGGAAGCGATTCTGCACCGAATTCATCCCCGAATTATTCACTACTTTGCACTGCATTTGCTCAGCTTTGTGGCACTGATTGTGGCAACTATTTGCAATTTGTTTATGAACAAAATTATCAACAATGAACTTCACATCGAACGATTGCAGTTGGTGCATCTGTTGCTGCTTCTCTCGCTGCTCCTTACGCTCCTCCTGACAGCTCATGAGTTGCAGCTGCAACGCGGCAACTTCCACAAGAATTTCCTGTTGCTCGAGGATCGACTGGAGTTCTTTCAGCTAAAGTCCTGGTGCCTGTTGAAAAATCAGACACTGCCCATGCCCTTCGGTCTGCCAATTCTACGCTCCTTTGTGAAACCACAGCGCAAAAGGGATGTCATCAATATGTTGGTGAGTGATTTAAATTCTGTATTAGTTATGAATTATTTGTTTAATTTTATCTTTTGATTTAAATTTTTATTTAATTTAAAAAATGTATACAAATTGAACGAAATTGAAATAGTCAAAAAAATACTAAAATTCATCAATTAATTTGGGTAATTAATTGCATTCTGTTTTTATTTTATAATTTATTTGATTGAAATCTTTAAAATAATATTTATTTTTTAACTGAAATTTAAAAATTTATAACTTCGTGATAACTTCTCTAATTTTATTTGCAAAAGGGATTATCATCACCATGTTGGTGAGTGATTTTCATTCTATATTATGAATTTATTAGTGTAAAGAAATCAAACCTGAACAATGAATGGGAGGTTAATAATTGTTGTTTAATTTCAAAAATGCATTACAAATTGAACAAATTAATTGAATGCTGTTTCCAAATATTCCAAAAATTTAAATCAACAATTAACTTTGGTAATTAATTGCATCTTTTTTGTATTTAAAATTTTATTTAATTAAAATCTTTAAAATAATATTTATTTTTTAACTGAAATTGAAAAATGTATAATCGTTAACTTCCCTGATTTTATTTGCAAAAGGGATTGTCATTACCATGTTGGTGAGTGTTTTTTATTATTTATTATGAATTATTTGATTAAAGAAATCGTACTTGAACAATGAATGGGAGGTTAATAATTTTATTTTAATTTCAAAAATGAATACAAATTGAACAAATTAATGGAATGCTGGTTCCAAATATTTAAAAATATACTAAAATTCCACAAATAATTTTGGTAATTAATTGCATTCTTTTTCTATTTTATAATTTATTTGATTAAAAACTTTAAAATAATATTTACTTGTTTAATTGAAATGTTGAAAATTAGTAGCCGTTAACTTCCCTGATTTTATTTGCCATTTTCCTCCATTTTCCTTAGTTTTCCAGCAACCTGCCTGCCCCTCAGCTGCATCTAAGAGTCCTGCCTCTGGTCAGTTTAGGCCTGGGATCTCATCAACTTCAGTTGTCGCTGCCCCAACTGTTCAACTTCCTCACTCAACTCTGTGGCATGACACTCCTGCCCCTCGGTCTGCACTCACACCTGCAAATTCACTTTTACAACTCCCTCAATCCAAGCGATTTCGATGCTAATGTGACCTCAACCATTAGTCAGGTTTATCGCTGGTACACTTATGACGAATTGGAGTGAATTAAACGCAAATTAGTCGCAAATTAAGCAAACTGCTGTAATTAATATTAATAGTACACACTAACTGAGAGAGTATTTGAATTTTGTAAACTAATAAAACAAATTAAAAGCAAACGAAAACTTTAAAATTAATTCGAAATTAGTTACTTTCTAAAATTCAACATTTAGTTAAGGGAAGAGAAATAAAATAAATATGAAGTAAGGATATTAATAAAGTCGACTTATATATTTATTATTACTAAACCATCAACATTTTCATATTTCCAGTTCAGTTGATTGTTGACATGTGGAGCATTCAGTTGTTTTACGCATTTTTAAAACTACTGCGCGTTGTTTTTCACTGCCTGGGTTTTCTCAGACTGCACTTCAATAGATCCAAGGAGAGTTATGAGCCGAAAAAGTGTTGTTGGTACAAGGATTACTTGCCTGGCACAATGATCCTCTTCTTCATCTGTGTGCACTTTTATTTTCTGCTGGAAATGGAATACATCTATGGTGAATTGAGGGAGCTACAACCGGAGTCTCTGCCTCCTTTTGATTTCATGGATTTATTCAGCGAACTCTGTCATGATGTGATATTTTTCCTGCTGCTCGTCATCTGTTTGGTTAAGAGAAATCAGCTTTATCGGGCAGTTAACCTGGCTCAATTGTGCCATAAGCAGCTGAGGGATCACTTGGACCTGAGATGTTCCACGAAACTCTTTCTCCTGGGAATCTCTCAGTTTGTGCTGCTGTTTGTGTGTTGCCTGAAACTCTTTTGGTTCGATTTGCCTCTGAAAATGTTTGATGTGTACACAATTTGTGATTATCTAATGGGTGCAGTGCGATTTCTGTTTGTTTTGTTGTTGTCCCTGCAGTTCTTTTATCATTTGTTGCATGCCTCGTTGCTGCAGTCTGTGAATCTGCTGCTGCAGCATCAAACGAATCTCAAATTGTGGCATCGAACTTTTGAGGCTGCAACCTTTGCTGCACAAGTTGCAACATTCTGTGGCATGTTACTTTGGTGTCCCCTTCTGTTGCTTCTACGCCTTGTTGTGCCTCCGTTGTGGCATGTTCCTGGGCATCTACTCCCTGCCACATTGGAGCAATCAGAGTGAAATGGATCCCTTGGAAATGCCACCGACACGTGGCGACTTATTGAGGACCGAGTCCTGCTACCTGGCGTGGCAAGTGGCACTGATGTGGCTGCTCCTCCGTGTGGCACTTGTGCAGCAAAGAGAGCAGAATAAACTATTGATTGGCGTCTGGCAGCTGGAATTTCCCACTGAAGTAGCCGCAAGTGGAACAGGTGAAAACTCCTGGGTCACTAAGGACATACTCGGATTTCTGGTAAGCAAAACGAACTGAATATCTTTTAATTGTTATGACAAAGCACATGGTTAGTTTTAATTTGTTAAAATACTTTACTTGACTAACTGTAAGTTATCTTTCTATTTAAAAATAGTTGAGAAAGTTCATTTTTGGTTTATTATGATAATAATCAGAAACATAAAAAAAAGAAACACGCCTCAGTTATTATTATTATTGCATAGTTCGATAAAATTATTTTTATAAAAATATTTTCAATTAAAAAATGTCAAATTGTCATAGATTTGACAAAACTTAACCGATCTTATATCATTCATTGTTTTCTTATTTGTTTCTTCATCAAGATGTTATTCGCTTGAAAAATTAAAAGTTTTTTATTATATTGGACACATTTTCAAAACACTATAAATTGTCAAAAGTAAAAAATTACAGACAAAAATAGAAAAAAGAAATAAAAGACAGAACAGCTGCTTTTCTAAATATTTTTTCGACTAACTGTAGATAAAGATGATCTTAAAAATTTTTATTTGTTTTTTATTATTTATTATTATAATTTAAATGGTTAACTTAATAAATATAAGTATAATTCAGTTTTAATCTTATGCGAGTCTCTGATGGAGCTCTCGGGCAATAATTAATCTTATGTGTAAATTTATTTTCCAAAAAAGGTAGATGATCTTAAGAACTTTTCTAATTGCAGCTCACTACCAGAGTGTTCATAGTTGATTTGTGCCCTGGTTCACTGAACTTTCTCGCCTGGAAGTTGAAGTCCAATGTCTCAGGAATTCAACTCGTCGGTTTTGCGAGAGGCTTCAAGTTGCTGCTTCAGATGCTGCTAGGTTGCATCATCGTGTACCACATGCAACAAGGAGAGCTCTTGCAATAACAACAACAACAACAACAACCAGAACAGTGCCTCGAAGTTGAGTGCGACTAACACTCGTGACTGTGAACACATTTAAAATTCAGTCGGGTCACAATAAAACTGTGCAAATTGAAGAATAATTAAATTAGCATATACATAATTTAAATGACAGCCCCAGGAAGCTGCGTGTTGTCTCTTTTTTAGCCTCGAAACACTCACACTCACACTCACACAAACACACCCAGACACATACACCTCAATTACTTAATGAATAACAAGCAGAGCGACCTTTGAAGACACGCACGATTTTAACGACCGAAGCTCAACGAACCCTGCGGTGACCGACGACCATCATCATTCCCGGCATCAACTTATTTAGAGGGCAGAAGAAAAGGCATAAAAAGTTAGAATGCTACAGTCGGGATGATCGACTATTGGATGCCCAGTTGGCTGTGATTTAATCACAAGACATTAATACAAAATAAATAAATTAAATTAATACATTTTGACTTTGAAGTCTTCTACAATTTTTCTACATTTTCAGAAGAATTAACAAAAAAGTATATTTCAAATAATTAATATTACATAAATGTCCTGACAAACAAACAGACTTGTCACAAGTCCATAAGCCTTTGTACCCTTTTAGTACTGGGTCAAAAAGGGCCAAGTTGAACTGGCAAAACTTTGGCCATTATAAAGATAAAGCGCAAGACGAAACGGTGGCAACTTGTTGTTATTATGAAGCGGCCTTAACTTTACATTTACCTTTGTGCCGCTCCCTCTCCCAATTTGGCCTTTTTCTCTGCGTGTAATTTATGCAAAAACTTGATTGAATTTGCTGAGCATTCGAGAATTTCAGCACACGGACTTTGACTGCGATATGTATATCGAAAGATGCGAATCAAAATGAAAATGGAATCCAATAAATTAACATAAATCTCAGGCATTCGTTTGTGCGAATTTCACTCCTCGTACTCATATGCAAATATCAACTGCATATGTGAAAGTCGATCGATTTCAATAAAATTCATGCCACGACCTGGCAACATATGCAATGTTGCAGTCAGGAAATTGAATCAGAAGTCGCAACACAAAGAAGTCAGAAGTCAGAAGGAAATAGGCAGCAGCAATTCAATCAACTTTCGGAACACGTCGAAATTTTAACTCGCTTTCTTTTTTGATTGAGAAAATATTTTGCTTTATTTAAATAATTTATATAATTAAAATTTTATATAAATCAGATTTTAAAGCTGTATCATTATATTTATTTTTATTTATTAAGTGTATTTTGAAATCAAAAATTATTCTTTTCTTCTGCTTCAAGTTTACCTTAAATATACAAAAGATCTATAGAATTAAAAATAAAATTAATTTCAAATATTAAGTAGATATATTTTCCGAAACTTAGTTAATTCATTTAAATAATAAACCATTAAATTAATTAAATTTAACATTGAAATAAATAAAGTAAGCATTGATTCTTATTTAATCACAAGCGAACCCAAATGTTTTCTTTATCCAAAATGATTTCGAGTTGTAAATTTCAAAAGAGTATTGTTAAAAATGTTTATGTGAAATGCTTGATTTTATATAGCAAGCTGGTTCCGTTATTTCTATTCGATACATCGGTTTGAGTGAAGTTAACAAAAATTTTTTTATTTTTGAAAAATTTAAAAGTGCATTTCATTTAATTCAATACGTATACATTTTGACATTTTAATTATAAAGATTAAATATAGTAATAAAAGTGATAAAAGTCTAATTTAATGTGATATTATCGTGTCTCCAAAGAAACCAAAGTTTTGGTCTAATATAATTGATTACAAGTTTAATGTAAATTTGAAATGATCGGTCTTTAAAGCGCACCTTCAAGTGTCGCTTTAAATGCGACGCCGACGCCATTTTGCCGGTCAATTCGTCGGCCATTTTGTCGCCATCGGCGCCATGCAGCAGCCATGACTTTTATATGGCTTGCATGATTTCTTCGTTCAAGTTTCGTTTTCGTTGAATGGCTGCCAAATGTGCAGGCGGCAAAGGCAAAAAGGCAAAATGGCAAAAAGGGCTAAGCATTAAGGTCAGATCAAATTTCGCTATCGTTTTACACGTGCTTCCCTCCCAATATTCCTTGCCTTCACTCCATACACGACTTATCGATTATGTTAAGGTTCAATTGCCGTTGGCTTTGACTGCTTTTTGACTTGTCTTTAAGTGAACGGACTTGGCTTTCTCGGGACAGCTGTCAATATTGTTGTTGTCTTGTTTTTGGCATGCATAATTAATGTACAGTTAAGGCAGTTGTAATACTAAATACATTGACATATGTACGAGCTGAGATACATTCATCTTTTGTCCGCCTGATGGCTGTCGAAATGGCGAAATGTGAAACTCGTCATCGTGTCGTGTTTGTGGCTAATGAAATTTTAATTAGTGCGAGACAAGCGATAATATTACAGCAACAGCAACAAAAATTAACATAATTTCGAGCACCGAGCAGGAGAGAAGCTGCTGCCGTTGCCGTCATAAGAATCAATGATAGCACCCATGACATATAAGGGTCGACGGCAATTACATGCATCAAAGATTCATATCCTTAAGCGCCGCAGGGCGCTGCCATCTTTTATAATGCCATAATAATGACTTTATCTTTGAAGCAGGCAATAAATCTCTTAGACCCAAAGGAGCGCAGATAAAAGAAGACGAGAGACGAGCGAAGGCTGTTGGTAAGGCCCTAAATGAAATATTGCGCATACGTCGCATGGTACACTCAAAAAAATTTTTTTTTCTATGCCTAAGCAAATTTGCATAAAATTCGTATTTTATGAAAATAAGTCCGAAAATATTAGGAACTGGTAACATTTTTTTTGGGTATAGTTTTCTAAGATGTAAAATTTTTTAAACAATTAAAATTCAATGGAATATTACAGTTAATAATTGATTAAAATACTTTTGTATTAAAAAAATAAATAAACACACAAACAAAAAAATACTAACAAATTTTAAAAATTCCGATCAAATCCCTATTGGTTTTTATACTATTTTTTTTTATGTTTTTCGAAGTGCACAGTAATTCCGTTGAGTGTATGAATAGTGTGTGTGCTTCCGAGTGTGTTTGTGTGCTTAGCTTATATGAATGTATAAAAGTTAATTAATATGGTTTAGTGATCTGCTAAATACAGCGCAAAATATGCGTGAACAGCTCTTAGACTGACGTTATTTATCTGTGTGTGTTGGTGTGGTCAACCCGGCGTATGTGTAATTCCAAAATACCAAATAATGCCCGCTGACAGTTAGCTGACCAGAGAAGATATCCCACTGATAAATTGATATGAGCTATCAGCGCGTTACCTGTACAAAAACAAATTTGCATGCAAATTTGAAAATGGGCGAATCGCGAGTAGGAACAGAGAGAGAGTGAGAGGGAGAGGGAGAGAGAAACAGAGAGAGAAAATATGCAAAAATCGAAACGGGGCATCTATGTAAATGTTTGTGGAGCTTTGCTCAGTTTGGTATTTATTTGCCTTTGCTTCGACTTTTCCCCGGACTTGGCAACAGAATATGTTCGATTTAAAAAAAATCCAAATAAAATCTGCGCATAACAATGAACTTTTTTTTGGTTTGGTTTTTTTTTTTGTTTCATTTGGGCAAACTTTTTAGCAAACGGCCCAAAAATGAATACATTTCTTGGCCAAACGAAACTTGTTTGCAGTTTCCGTTACTGTTTCTGTTTCTGTGTTTTTTGATCAACTCATGCAGATATTGAAATCTATTCGTAATATTTGCAGTAAAAGGGAATTCTTGATGAAATTCTCCGCACAACATTTTTGTTATATACTTTTGATTAAATTTGTTATTTTCCTTGTTTTAACTTTTTACTTTTTGTTCTCTCTTTCTTTTTGGCTTTTATTACGTTTTAGGGTTTTTTTCTTACCCTGAAGCAAGTTAAAGTTAACAGCGGATTTCTTTGATTTGGCCGTGAGATTTGAAGTAAAAGCTTTGTATTTGAATCGATTTTAAGGACCAAAGTAAAGACTACTTTATAATTAGCCTCGAAAAGTCGTTAAATTTAATGCCAATTTGTAATCAGATAAGCCGTAAAAGCCAATTAGTCAGACGCACTTGTTGAAGCAAATAACTCATAAATAAAGTGCAGCAAATTATGCACACATATCGTACATACAAAATAAAAGTAGAAATTTAATGGCAGCTCATGAAAGAGAATAAAATGGCCAGGGGGAAATGTGGCAATGAGAAAATGGGGAATAAGCTGGATAAAAAGGCGCAGCTGTCGATTGAATTTATTATATAATTAAGTGCAATTTGTGTGCGCGCTAATTGCAACTGTTTGTCGAGGCTTCATTTATTGCTAATTGTTAAATGCGACGCACGCGAACAACATGGTAACAATTCAACAATATAATCAACAATAATCATAATAATATTAAATTAATGTTGCAATTATACAACTTTCTTTATTTTAATGTGTTTGTGTTTCAGCATAATAATCAAATTTAATAAACAGTATTTTTAGCACGCTTTTCAGGAAAATCTGTAGAGAGGTAGGAAGTAAGTTGGTAGCTGGGATTGATTAAATAATTTATTCAATTCAATTAATAATCATTTAAGGGATACGTTTAAAAGGAATGGAAATATGGTTGTAAGTAAAACAAATCATTGAAATAACGTGTGTTCACAAACTGAATGCTAAAATTCATTAAATTAAACCATACAGATTAAAGAACTAATCCCTATTTTTATTTTATTTTTTTATTCCCTAGCAACAAATTGCAGAATTTTTATTTACGACAAATGAAAATATATATTTAATTATATCAAATAAAAATATAAGCCAAACATTATAAATTTATTAGTTAATTTCAATTATGTCTTCCTAGTTTTTATAACAGATTTTACAGAACAATTGTATGAAATAATATAATTCAATAGAATATTGCCGTGTTTATTAACTGATTGTTATTACTGATATAATTATAAATTAATTTGAATCAAAGTATCATTGAATTGCTTTTCTTTGTTGTTGTCTTTGGCCATTGACACATTTTGTGGTGACAACGCGTGCCAGCAAATGTTACATGTTAAATACATATATTTATATTATAACAAAGTGAGAGTATTGAGCGCATTTTAATTAATCCGAGTCAATGTGACCGCGGCTAACATGTCTGATAAATTAAACAACAATGCGGGCGGACAGTTAGCAAACTGATTTAAATATATTAATTATCAAAATGTTTGCATGCATTAATATTGCAATTATTTGTTCATTTTTACTCATTAACATTGAAGAGACATGTCTTTGGGGACTTTAATATTAATTCATGACATTTTCCTCTTTTTTTATAACACTTTTATAGAAATGATTTAATGATGTTTATTTTAAAATTGTGTCATTATTAAATAGGTTGACTTTGATTGTCCCATTGGCTGCGTTTGTGCTTCTTGTTTTTGACATTTATTAAGCTGCCACTGTGCAACATGGAGGACATGGAGGACATGGAGGACACGAAGCAAAGTTGGTGGCGGAAAGCTGCTTCAACTTGTTATAAAATACCAGTCGCCTGACAAAGAGTCCTGCACACACACTTCCTGAATTATGAGCAGAGCAGAGTTGGCAAAGTCAACTGAGAAGCTGATTTTGTTGCTGATTCGGTTTCTGATTCGGTTTCTGATTCTGATTCCAGTTGCAACTGCAACTGCAACTTGCGACGTTACTCGTGCAACACGGAAATGTTTTTAGCCCAGTATGCATTTAGTTACAAAGGGTTACGGGGTTGTGGCAATGTCTGCATATCAGTTTAAGGGGTGTTGATCTTTTATATTATTATTATTCAATACACTTTTCTCTGAATTTGTCCAAAAATATTGTAAAACGTAATCAGAAATCAAATACAAAATATTAAATTATTTTTAATTGTTTCTTTACTTATTTGTCTTATTTAAATTTATGGTAATTGAATTAAAGATTTGAGTACTGGGCAACAAACAGTCGGGTCTCCTCGACTATAAAGTGCGCTTTTCTTTTTATTTTGTTGTGGGAAGAAGATAGAAGAAGAAGAAGTAGAAGAAATGTTTATTTCAAGTTTCAAGTCCGGGCACGTCGTTTGCTTCTGGATGCTCGACTGCCTGTTGGACTGGTTAAGATTTTTGCTGCTGGTTTCTGCTGATGCTGCTGCTGCTGCTGCCTCCAAATGTTGCACTCATCTCGACGCACACACTCAGACACTCACACACTCAAGTGTGCTTAATCTTATTTATTTATAGTGCAGCCTGTCTGTCTGTCTGTCCGTCTGTCTCTCTGTCTGACTGACTGTTTGTCTACCTGCTGTACTTATTCAGTTGCTCTGCTCGCATCGATAACAGCGCACTTAAAGCCTTAAACAGACCAATAAGACCCTCTATATAGCACTCTCTCCCTCTCACTATCACTCTCTCTCCCTTTCTCCTGCAGGTAATTGGACGTACTCGACTGTTAAATGCACTACAGACACGCGATGATCTTAACTGGGCAACAACCAAGTGGCACTCGCCATAGCAAAAAAAGATACCTAGTGGCCAAGGAAAGTGCAAGAAAATTGTACTTGAATCACTTGAGCGCAGACAACTTAATGTTAATAATGTTTTAAATGAATATAATTAATATATAACAATTTTTGATTAAAATAAAAGTTGCAATTGACTTTTTATTTTGAAATAATTATACTCCAAATCCTTAAGATAACAAAATATAAATTACTTCTAAAATTCAAATATTTATTAAATTTCAATTTTTGTTTGGAGCTCATTTTAAAAAAGATTATCAATTCCAATTTAACAGAAAAATATATTGTAATAAAATAAAAATCTATTATTTTTATTAAAATTCAAATTTTATTTTCAATAAACAAAAAAAAAAAACAAAAATTAAAATAAACAAAAAAAATTAACATATGTAATGGTATAGTTTACACACAGTATATCGTTAAAATAATTAAACTGCGTTGTAAACTATAATTAGGAATTATCTTAAACTAAAGCAAAGATTGCGCACGCTTATATGTTACTTGTTATTTTTATTTTTATTTTCCTCAATAATTGTAATTGTTTATAATAGTAATAGTTTAATGTTAATAATATTTAAAAAACCCGATTTTTGTAATAGTGACTGGTGCATTAAATAATAAGCGTTAGCTTCTAGCACTAGGAATCAAAATAAAAAAGTAAATAAAATAAATACTATATTTGAATAAAAATTTTCTGTATATTTTATTAACAAGAAAATATAACAAACCTTAACTTCATTTAATAAAATGGGAAAAGTTTAATTTCAAAAGTATTTGGGATTTTTCTCGATCACCCAGATAAAGTTTTTTGATTAATTTATTTATATATATTTTGTACGTACTTAAAAGTGAATGTAGTACATTGCAAGTCTGTCTGGCTGCATAAATTGGCCTTATAGTTTTGGCAAATTTGTAAATAATTTTTACTTTTTTTGGGGTGCACTTTAAAACATTTGCATGTGAATCGGAATCTGAAACTCTATCGAGAGTTGCGCTTGTCGGCCAGTTTTAAAAAGTAGCTGGCATTCAAAGTGTTAACAGCAAGGCTATAAGACTTTGCCCAAATAAAGTCAGAAACTTTTCAACTAAATTCGTGCATATACACTGAAAAAAAACACAAGTTTTTTAAAATCGAGAAAACTCTTGCCAAAGCTTTGCATGAAATTAACACCTTTAATGCAATTGGCAGCGTCATAAGCCTCAGTATCATTTTCCGACCTGGGGCGATAGATGTGGCAGGCACTGTCACTTGTTGCACATGCAAATGTTTCTTCCCCACTTCCCCTTTATCACCCCTTTTCTTCTCCCCCCGCAGTCATCGATTGCTGCTTTTGATGGCAGCAAATTTATAGCTGTCGCTTATTTCTGACTGTCTGTGTGTGTGTCTGTGCGTGTGTTGTGTGTTGGCTGCAAGTTTAAGCCATTATGTGGAACACGGCATTAAATTTCTTAGTGCTATCACAAGTCAAACAGCTGCTAAGCTGATTTCGCGTTTAGAACTTTTGTCCCTCTGTCGTTTTAGCTTGTTCAGCTTTTCTGTTTACACGTGTTGACTTAACAACAAAACACAAACACACATTGACCCAAACAACATTTATTTGGTTAGCCCGTTTTGGCCAGAAATCGGAGCTGAGCTTAACTTTTTTTTTTTTTTAGGTCTGACTTGTGGATAAGAGAGAAAACCCAACGCAGATTTATTTGCTACGACCCTCAAGCGAAATCAAGTCTAGACAGCAGAGCACATAACATATTTGGTGCATGAACACTCCGAATTGTGTGTAACGCATTTTCCCTCGACATTTGCCGTCTCATTTCATTTGTTTCCCCCATTTCTGTCACACAACCTCAAAGAGGCAATTAATGACCGCAAATTATCGTTTTGACTGGTTCAATTGTTTTTATTCAGCACTTGACGCAGTTCATTTTAATTTCATTCGCCACTCTCAAAATAATTATCACACAACGAACACTTTAAAGAGCAAAAGTCCCTTTTATGCATAAGGATACTCATTCATGTGAGATTCCGCGTATCAATAATAAAATTGTTACACTCGACAGCAACCTCAACAAAAAAATGCATGACCATAACAATTTACTGCTTTTTGTGTGGTTTTTTGCGCCAGTTGACCAAACCGAAGGCTTAAAATACTCAGCTGTGGCAAATGGAGATGGTTTATATATATTTATGTGTAATTTATTTTTTATTTTATTAAATTTTACAATGAGTCACACTGGCCAGATCAACCCAGCAAAACAGCAACAACACAAATATATATATTTATATCGATAGTATATCGATGCAGAGAGACAATATAATTATGTTGAAAAATAACATTATATTCAATTTATTTTATTTATTTTTTTTTATTTTTTTTTTGTTTTAATAAAATTATTTCTACACAATTAATAATTTAAAATCATTTCTATTGATTAAGTTTAACTCGTTAGATTTAGAAAATGATTTGTGAAAATAACTTCACCAAAACCAAAGTAAATATATTTGAAATTTTTTAATTTAAATTCTATAAATTGCACATAAAGTTTGCGATTCAAAGATCAAAAGTAGCGCAAGCTCAACTGCACTGTGTGTTTGTTCATAAAAAATGTAATATTAAAATAGGTGTATGTAACTTTTGAAAAATAAAAATTTTCCAACACATGCATAAAAATTTTCAACGTTTGCCATTTAAAGTTGAATGCCTGAGGGGCTTTGGGTTTTTTGTCTGTGTTGACCTGCTCTTTATGCGCTCATAAAAAGTGGGTGCAAATAATCAGAATGGCAGATGCCTGTGGCATTACGCATACGCCGCGTGGACCGCGTTAAATCGCTTTGGGAGTCGATGATGCGTTTCGTCTGTTATGTTGACATTGGCACCTTGAACGAAATGCAAACTTCATTAAATTCAGCACAAACAGGCAAAATTATTAATGAACGTCCACACGCACAGTCAGTTGAGCTCACAATTAAGCTCGTTACGCCACTTAACTGACAGAGAGCCAGAGAGAGAAAGTGAAATGTGCGTAATTAGCAGACAATTCTCATAAATCAGAAGGCCGTGGAAGTAGAGCGAGTATTCAAGATACACAGATACAAATTGCACCGCTAATCGCAATTACAGCCCGAGGTCTAAGCACACACAAATGCCTCTGTTATTAAAAAACTTTCATATTGGCCCAGAAGATATGAGTTACGCATAGGCTTCAAGGTTATTATCACAACAACAAGTACAACAACAACAATAAAAGATGCTGAAGGCCAACATTTGCCTCATTCGATGGCCAATTCCTGTAAGCATGTGTGAGTACATTTATTAAACAACTTTCGGAGGCAGCAAGTGGCAAATGGCAACTGGACACCGCACTATGGGGCGAAATCCGAAATATCGAATATTAAGTCATTTTATTAAAGTATTAATATTACTATTTTTTTGTGTTAAGATATTAAGAAAACTTTAAGCTGTAAAGTTTTTTACCAAAAAAATGTATATAACAGCCCAATGTCAAACCTAACAGCTGTTAAAGCCAGCTTTCGAAAATCACGTGATTTAAGATTGCAATATTTTTGCAGCCTATTTTCAAATTGGTATTTCTCAAAGGCTAATCATTTTTTTTATAAAATTGAAAACGGATACCAATTATACGGGCTTGTACTATGTGGTGGTTGTACTAGTATTCTATATTTAAGTTTGTTAGATTAATATTTTGTAAAATTAGATAATGATTTGAAAGTTAATTACTCGGATATAAATATCAACTTTGCGATGGAATTTAGCAATGATGCCTAACAACACTAAGGTGGTAATTTAAATACAATTTGTCTCAATGTGAACAATGTGCGACAATCTGCTCAAATTAATTTTTTAGGACGTAACCTTACCATATCTCAATGCTGATTTGCTCGCTTGTCGTGTCAGGTATTTAACCAGTTTTTGAGGTATTAATTATTATTTCGAAAACTACTTCGGATATTTTGCTGCGGTTTTTTTTTCTAGTGTTAAGTGCATCCATAGAAATTTTTTGGAAAAGTTGACGTATCAATATCCCCTCCCCAATTTTTTTTTATTTAAAGCTCACAACCATCTATTGGAGCACACAACTTTCTTTGCCTAACAAGTAATTTTCTTCTGTAGCTAATGCTAATAATCAATAATGTCAAAGCTTGTCATTTGGAACAAAAATTATGAGCTTACTTGTTACCGATACAAAAAAAATGAAAATTAAGGGCCGCGGTGGCACGCCCACTTTCTAAAAATATTTGTGAGGGTGTACAAAACATAAATAAAAAAAACCACATTCAAAAATCTAGCTAATTTAAAAAGTTATTAACAAATATTAGATTTTTCGGATTTCGCCCCATAGTGCAGCGGCACCAACAAGCTGGAGAAACTGATGCCTGTTTTCCTAGAAACAAAATCGCCAAAAATTTTGTTAAATAAGTAGAATTTTCTGTTAATTCAAGTGAACTTTTGTGTACATTGCAAAAAGAGTCACAATAAAACTAATAATATAATTTAAAGTATTCTGAATAGAAATTAAAAAAATGTAATGAATACTGAAAAGTGAAAAATGAAACATATTGGCAGTTCATTTAAATAAAATTCAAGCGAATGGTAAGAGAAAGTAATAAATAATAAATTATAAATAAAATAATAATAAGTAATAATTAATAAAGAATATATATTTAATAAAAAAATACAAACTAAATAAAAAATAAAAAGGGAAATCTTTTAACCGCTCGACTTGTTGCCTCAAATTGCCTCGAATTGAGTTGCCGGATAATTATAATGTGCGCTGTAGTTGTGTGCAGCGAGCCACGCCCACTGTTCCACCCCCGCCCACCTCTTCCACTCTCCTGCTGTGTTAAATGGGCAAGCCTAAAAGCATGACTAAACTTTTTGCGGAAATGACACGAGTTCCGATTCCGACAGTGAGTTTGAGCGCGCTTTACTGACAGACGGGAAAAAGAGGGGACAAGCTACAATACACAGCCCACAATCCACAACAGCAACAACAACAAAATCAACAACAACAGGAAGAAGAAGAAGAAGAAGGCATACAAGTCCAGTTGGCAGCACATTAAATAAAGTTCAGTTGCTGTTTTCCTTCCAAAAATCGAGGCTTTTACATATCGTTCAATTCGCCATTCGCCATTCGCAATTGTTGGCTTTGTGAGACATTTGTTGCTGTCATTTTATTATTTATGCAATTTCCGTTTGTTATTTACTCGGAAAATTCACTGAGAGAGAATAATAACAATGACTGTGATTTAATTAAAATTGGTTAAATTGACTTTGAGCTGAACGAGTTACTTAAGACTAAATTGAACAAAAGTTTATTTCATTCTATAGCTCAAACTAAAACCTTTTGCGGCAATTTGTGATTTGTGCTTGTTCAATGAAACGAATGCAAACAAAGATCTGCAAATTGACCAAGGCAAAGGTTGACGTTTCATTTGCTTCATTTAAATATTTAATGCCTCTTTATTTGTTGACCATAATATCTTGGGGGATTTGAAAGTTCATCAACTTTTGTTGGCAAAGCCAAAGACAATCAAAACTTTTGTCTGTGCTTCGGAATTGTTTTCGACTTAAATGTTTTGCTAAGCTGTGAAGAACTATAAATAAATATATTCATGTGATTCAGAAATATATGTATGTTGTAATATTTTCATATTAAATAATTTTATTTGACGCAGTTGACAAATTTCTGACAGCGTAAATGAATATTGTTTTAAATATTTTGTTGCTATTAAATGCCCCTCAAAGACGCCAAGTGTCAAAATAATTGTGTGTGCGTGTACAACATGGCGTATGACACTTACAGTGCCTACAAGAAAACCCAAACAGACTCTGATTTAAACAATGACAAGCAACAACACAACACGCACACAATACTTGAAAAATGTTCACACTCGTTCCTCGGCCTTTATTTCCTTCTCCTTCCTTTGTGCAAAAAACATTGCCTGCTTTTCAGCGCACACCAAAACAAATGCAAACTGTCAGTCTTGCTGTGTGTATGTGTGTGTGTGTGTGTAATTAAAAAACTTTTGTAATCAGGTGTGTTCCTTCTAGAGATTTGTATGACAATTGCTTTTAAAAACAGCCGAAAAAAGTCTCAGTGTACTTATATTGTCAAAAATTTTATTTGTCATAAAATATATTTAAAGTCGAAAATACATTTTAAATTTTAATAATTTTTTTTTGTTATTCCGATATTATATTTGTTACAGTCTCTCTTATTCAATTTCAAAAGTTAATTACATTTAATTTCGAAAATGAAAAATAATATTAAATCTGGCAAACAAATATTTTACCATATGAAATTTCGGGATTCTTTTTTTTATGGTTTCAGGAACATTGAAAATTAATTTAGCTTTGCTTTTGGGTTGTTAGAGATCTGTGGAATATACCTTTGTTGACTTTGTTGAGACAATTACATGCACATATTTTACAACTGAGCTCTTATGCAAATCTTAATTGCTTAAAATTATAGCCTGACTCCAAATTATGTTTGCACAACGACGTGTAATCAACTGAAATTATGCCAGGCAAGAAATGGTAGGCAAAAAAAGTGGTGTAAATTGCTGGACGACATGAAGCGTCAATTACAGTCAGGTGAAGCAGACAAAAAGAGAGAGATATGGAAAGAGAGAGAGAGAAAGAGAGATAAAGGACTTTGCAGGACAGTCAAGTGTGCTGTTGGGCAACGTCTTAATCCCTTCGCTGACATGGTCTATACAGAGAAATCTACTGAAGCAGCCTGCAGGCCAGACAATGCATTTCCAGTTTAATTAAATTCTTTTGTCGCAGCTTTTGTGCCCTTTGTACATGCTAAAAAATACATAAAAAGACTGGAATCCAACACTCGACGCCAGCTGCAAGCGAAATTAATAAAAACGCCAAGCCAATCAAGGCTGAAGAAGAAGAAGAAGAAGAGTGCCAGGGGATTATTTCACACATAGAATCTCGAAAAGTTGAGGGGGAAAATATTGAAGTGTTATAAATGAAAGCCAAAAGCATATTGTGCCTTGAGGTTCATTGATTCTCCCAGAGAATGCATTCAATTTATCCCTAATACGAGTATTCATTCATTCAAATGAGCAGCCTTCAACCAACTTATCCTAATTTAGTCGTATACCTTTATTAACTCATTCTCATCTCATCTCAAAAATACATATCCTCATATTTACACCCACAGAAAAAAGCGATAGTGCCATACTGGATGTTATCATATTACATTTAAATTGTCAACTCAATATAATAAAGCATATTTAAATGTCATAATTTAATTTTAAAATGAAGTTATATATTTATCATTTAACTTTTTATTATATTTTATTTAAATAATCTACAATTTTCATATGTAATTTAGAATTTCAACGATTTTTTTTAGCAATAAATTGAATTTTAACGTATTTAATATTTTCTTTCTCTGTGTGTATCATCTTAGTTGATTTTCAGTTCATCTTATAAATACTTTCTCCTATTTACTATACAATTTAGCGTTGCCTAATTCTATGTGACTTCTATTGATATTGTATGTGAGTGTAAATATGAATCTGAGTGCGAGTGTGAGTGGGAATCTGTTTGTGAATGTGAATGACTGTTGATGTTGATTCACAGCCGCAGCAGCAGTCGATGATGTGGTGACAATATTTGATTGCTTAATATTGAATTAATTTAGCAAATTTGTGGCCGCATTGCGTGTGGAGTTGTTGCTTTATTGACACACACACACACAAATACACACACACACACACACACACAAAATGCAATTACAATATACGTAAGCGGGATAAAGTTCTGCTCATAATACGAGAATATCTCGAGTATTTCCAACCCAACAATTTCATACTCATACTTGTCGGTAATGCTGAAAAGTTTTTACAGAATGCACTGACCTGTCATTTATTTAAAAACAAGACATTTTTAGACACACAACGAAGCCGTAATTCTCTAATATGTAATTGTAAGAATATTTTTTATAGGAATCTAGGAATTAAATGTATAAAATCTTCATAAAGTATGAGAAAATAGAAGTCAAAATTAAAAGTGCAACTTAGTTATAACAAAAAAAAAAAATTTGTATTCAGAATTAAATTTTAAATATTGTTTTATATTAATTATGACATAAAGACACAATTAAATATTAAAACTTCCTATTGGAAGTTTTATTAATTTTGACTAAATTTTTGAAAGTTTTAAGTCAGATTTCTCGACAGCTCGAATGCTTTTCTTAATTTTTACTTTTCAATTTTAAACTCGATTTAATTAAATAAAATGTTTACTATAGTAGCAGAGAGAACTATAAGAATTGTTCCTCCAATTTACATCACCCCCAATTAAAAGAATATATATATTTTTTCCTCATCATTTTATGCATGCTTTGTTTCGTGTACTTTGCCTAAGTCTTGTTTTGTATATTAGAAAATAAAATGAAGCATACTTGAGTCACAGTTTTGGACAAGTCTTCAGCCTTTCCACGACTGTTCATGATGCATGGTGTTGATGTAGGAACCTGAAAGCTGCAATATATTTTTTTCTTGTTGGACAAACTTGGTCCTGCCCGAAAAGTTCTTTGCTTTGTTTTCTAAATGTAAATGCAATAGAATTTTTCTCAGGCAAGTTTCAACATAACAAACGAAGCGTGCCAAAAATTGTTGAAGAGACTTTCACAGCAAATGTTAACAAAAACATTAAACACACTCATGCACAAAAGTCTGTGGCCAGGCATTAAAAATCCAAGTCGAGTGCACACTAATAACTGTGAAGCGGCAACACGTCAACAACTGAGTAAGTGACTATGCACATATATTGTATATATTTTTCGTTTTCTTGACCAGCCTGAAATTGTTTGACTATGCGTCCAAACTGAAGCGTTTGGCAAATATTTTAACTTGAGCCCGCAGTCCTTTCCAAGTTGAGTCGAGTCCAGAACAGAACAGAATTTTGTTGGATGTAGCAGCGAAATTGTTGCCGGGCAAAATAACAACATAACTGCAAATGAAATTTCGTAGATTTCGTTGCAAAGTAAATGAAGAATAATGTGCAAAAGCAAATTGCCAAAAAGGGCGCGCGCGACAGGCAAACTGAAATAAACAACTCAACGACATCAACTGGGCAATGATCAACTTCAACATATCCTAGAGAAAAATCAATAAATAGATTTAAAATTAATGTTTCTAATTAAAACGTCACAATTTACTTTAAATACAGTTTTTCTTTATCCAATTATGATTAGCGAACATTCACAAAAAGTAAATTTACCTTATAAGTTACAGTTGAATGGATAGAAAAGTTTTTATTTAAATTTAATTATTCGCATTTTAAATTCAGAGGTGTCAAAAATCGTTATTAAATTAAATTTCAATAGATCAAATTAATTCAAATTAATTCTAATAACTTTCGAAACACCTTCTTAAGTTGTCACTTTGATTGCAGGGCATTTCAAAAGAGCACAAAACACTTTTGGTAGTAAGCAGAAAATATTTTCATTGTTGCTGACACCTCAGATGCTCGCTAAGATGTGGAGAGATGTGAGACGAGCGATAGAGCAACTTTTTAATTAAGAAATCTTGTGGAATTGCTTAAATATTTCAAGTGCAGCTGCAACTGCAACTTGCAACTTGCAACAGGAACAACAATAGTTGCAACTTGCAACTTGCGATTGCTTCCTAATTAAGACAAAAAAGAGCACGCGCTGCCACTTAAACGTTTTGCCAACAAACTCAACTCTCTGCCCATCCAAAAAGCAAACTTTTATTAATGGCAACAAAACGCAATTATACATCATATTTAGCGCAGCGCCAATTGAACATATTTCTTTATTGGTCCACAAAAAATTCACATGAAAAGCAATAAAAATAGTGACAGTTTAGATGCTGCACCATAAGTTACCCTGTAGAGTTTTTGATGGCACATTTAAGATTTAAATGTGAGAAAAATGTGACTACATTGCAAATGCTTAAAATTACTATTAAACAATATAAAATACTTGGAGATACTTTAGCTGCCGTGCTTAAATATGCCCTGTAGAGATTTATTGCTGATTATACATTTAGTAAAGATTTCCTGTAAATAGTTTCCATCTACATTTATTGCTGTTTTCTGCCAGCTCGTCAATTGACAGGCACTACAATGACTACACGGCGTATGATTAATGTACTTTATTCATGCTGAGGCAAAAAAAAGAACAGGAAATGTATATATCCTGCACGTCTATTTTATGGGGTATAACAATCACTTGGCGCCAGTGTACTGTGCCGATATTTATGGTTAGTTTATTGGTTTTTATGTTGGCCACAATCACAGCGAGAGAAAGAGACAAAAACAGTTTCTCTGCTGCGGACTCTGATTGTGGGCAATTTTGTGTCTGGTATAAAATATTGTAACGAGTCATATTCTTATTCAATTACGTGTGTGTGTGAGTGTGTGTGTGTGTGTGCGTGTGTTGTTAGGTTAATCAGCATAAAAATAAGCAACAGCGGGACAGATAGAATTGAAATTCTTTGCTTTGCTCTTTGCATTTGTTGCTTCCCTCATAAAGTGTCGCTGTGGGAATCACGCCCACACACACACACACATATATTTGCATATAAAACCCATACACACACATATATACATATGTACATAGATAGAAATAGAGCGTGTTTGAATAAACTGTCATGCAAATACACAGCTTTGAATGTCTCGAGATCTCGTTTGAACCTTCAGTTTCAAACCCCTGTCTCCCAGCTCTCCACCTCTGTTTCTTACAAATGGTGTTGTCAATTCAGCCTTTTATTAGCTAGACTTGAATAGGTTGTAATGATAAATAATATAAAAAATACAACAAGCTTAAATCAATTAATTAGCAGTCTCTTACAGAGCATTGACTAATCATAGATTGATTTATTATTCAAAATATTGGATATAATAAAACATTTTATTTTATTTTCTAAACTTAAACATGAATTCTCCTATTGTAAGCTTCATGTAAAACTATTTAAAAATACACAATTTATAACAAATAATATAAAATAAAATATGATATATTACAAACATTTAATTTAAATTACTAGCCCAAAATATAAATTTTCTTTATAAAGGAAATTTGAGCTTCTTTTAAAAGTTTCTATAAATTTTTAAACCTTTTCAAGCTTTTCTTTTCTGGATGAACTAAGCAATTTTAACATTTGAAATTCTCTCAGTACTGCTCAGCATGTCGAACTGTCTTCAGCTTTCAACTTTTTATGGTCGTATCTGTCACTCCGTCTGTCTGTCTGTCTGTCATTTTGTCCGTCTGACTGCGACTGGGTGGAAAATAGTTTCCTGTGGCGCACTCAAGTCGTAAAGCTTCTTTAGAGTATTTATGTTGGTTATTAAATGGATTTGCCTCGCACCGTGCAACGATTTCAATTGGATTTGCGTGGCATGGAAAGCTTTACGCGTTGCACACAAACTGCTGGTGAAAAGAAAGTATCAACATAAATGTTTATGCCACATGATTATTACTCTCTCTCTCTCTCTCTTTCAATCTCACTCTTTGCCACCATTAAATGTAAGCACTTTATCGAGAGCACAAGTACAAGTACACAAGTATTTACGTGCAATTTCTGCTTTTCTGTATTTTTTTTTGGGCCTGGCCCAAAACACCTTTCAATTTTTATTAAGGCTTTTAGTTAAATTGCAAGGCCACAACTGTTGCCGCACTACAATAACTCTAAATGCTGCCACACATGACTGAACGGGCTTAAAAGCATTCGCAATCCTAAAACATCTACTACAGAATAACGTAACCTTAACCTTATCCAATTTGTTCCCGATTTCTTATACTTCCCACCACACACACACACTGTAATCCATTTTGTGCCAAAACCAAAAAAACAGTTTCTTTGCTATTAAATCTGATAACAAATAGCTTTCTATTAAGTTTTATCGATCTATATCTGACTGTGCAGCAAACGAAATATACTAAAAGCAGCTACTAGAAATTAAAATAGAGTTTTTAAAATGGGCAACAAAAATAAATTAAAACATAATTAAAATATTTTTTATAAATTAAAAAAAAAAAAAAAACCACCCCTCCCCTAAAAAAAAAAAAAAAAAAAAAATATAAAAAGTAAAAAAACCCAACAAACTCTTTTTTATAATACTATTTATAACATTTTAAAACTAATTAACTAAAGAAATTGGATTACATATTTTTATTCCAGCTGCAATGATGTGTGATAAATAACGAATGCAGCTGCTTGTCAATGATTTCTGTTTATTTATCATTTTTATTTGTGGCCATAAATTATTGAAACTCGATGCTGAGTATCTCAGCCTTACATTTACAATCGGACTTAACTCAATTAGTTCTTTGTCAGCTAGTTTTCATGCACTTCGAAAGGATTTTAATTGCTGTCCTATAAAATACTTGCAATCAAAAATACAGTAGCGTAGTAAAAAGATGACGCAACTGTGCGTGTTCTTTAATGATGATCAATCTCAATACGAATGCGATTAATTGGTGGGTCATTTGCCTGATTGATGCCATCACAAAAGGGGAGTTAAAGGGACACAATTCAGACAAGTACTGTATCTCATAAGCGCAAGCAGTATTAATAAAGCGTTTTTTTGTCTTTATTTATACATATTTTACACAGGGAGAAAATTTGATTTATTTGAAGAATTTATTTTATTTACAACACTGTCTAAGTTTTCCATACTAACCTTTCGACACTTTTTGCAAAGCTTCAATTTGTAATAACTTTGTCAGAACTTAGCGGAATTTCAATTTTGTGCATTACAATTTAATTCTTTTCCAGAACTATCCACTCTTTCCATTCTCTCGGTGTGTATTTATAGATTAATATTTATATTGTGGTATAAATAATAAGAAATTGTATTGCCATTTTTGACCTCACTTTGTTGGGTCTCATTTTCATTTTCGCTTAACGCTTGGCGAGTTTTCTTTTGTTTTGTGCGAGCTGCTAATTAATGGCCCGAAGGGTCTTATTGGCCCTTTTGTTATTTGTTTGGCAGCAGAAGCAGCAGCAGCAACGTCTCGGCATTTTCTCAACTGATTAGCTGGCGCTGCATTGTCAATAAAATGAAAGAAACAAAAGGAACACCTTCCCAAACTGAAAGTCAAACTCGAAATTAAACTTCTTCTTGTTGTGCAATTGCGTATTTATTTAATTTGCTGCTTGTTGGCCATTTAATTAAGCGTGGCCAAAGCTGCTTAGCTGCTGCACTCGACAAAAGTTGCCTTTTGGTCTGCGGAATTTTAAAATCATCGAATTGCCAGCGGATACACTTTGTAATGAGTTCATTTGTTTGCTTGTTTTATTTTTGTATTTATTGTATTTGGATGTTTGCTCTACGTTCGCAAAGAAACTTTAAATTCCATTCCCCAAGCAACAAATGAGGCAAAAATAGCCACCAACATAAAAACTGTTGCCTACTTTTTTGGGCTGTGCTTTAAATGCACAACACGCTGCGGCAGCTGCTGTTCTACAATATGAAAACAACAACAACAGGCAGCCAGAACTGCAGCTGGAGCACAGTCAAAATAAACAAAACAGGTGAGCATTATTCAGCCATCTCTCTCTAGGGCGAGGGGAGTGCTGAAGGGTGGAGGATCAGGGCAGGTAGCTGGCACACTGCGGATGTTGTCGGCCTACATGACTGCCTGAAGTGTCTGTGAAAAAGGCAACAACAACAGCTAACGAGACACTGTAATTCAACACATGTGCGTATATTTGTTGGCTGCATATTCAGCTCAGTCCATGCAAGTAGAAGCAAGTTTATATTTTGTTTTTATTTTATTTATTTATGTCCAAGATAAAAGCAGTCAACAATACACATTTTAATTACAACATTAAGGTCAAACATCTTTGAATAAAATAACATATTTAATTAAAAGGAAAAATATGTAATAGAAAAAAATTGAAAAAAATTTTATAATAAACTGCAAAATTAGATAAAATTAAAATTTAATTAAAATAAGATTAGAGATGTATTGGCATTTGTAATTGTGTCAGGCTAGTACTTGGCATAATACATACATTCCATCTACCCAATTAAGTATAATATGAAAAAAACCTCTTTACGAGGTAAAAGTCTAGTGACGAAAACATTTTCATGCCGCAAAATTTCTGATATCCAATTTTTATGCGAATAATATTAAATTTTACATATGATTTATTAAAACAAATGTTTGTGACTGGGTACATTGCGTTAAATTTTTCATATAATTTAATGCTTTTTGAAGTATAATGCCTCCGTGATTGTAATTTGATTTTATTTAGTACCTAAACATTAAACCAACTTTATGATTTACAATTTCAAGAGCATTGACTGATTGAATGATTGATTGTAAAATAATACTTTGAGACAAATCTATTATAATGCCAACAACAGCTTTTCAATAAGTAGTTGGCAAAAGGGAAATTGCAAAATAAACCCGATATAAATGTTGACATTTTCCTTTTGCCTTTTGCCATTGGCATTTTCTTTTCTTATTGCTCTATTCATTTGCATTTTCCCGTTGATTGTTGTTATTGATATTGTTGATGTTGTTGTTGTTTGTTGTTGTTATTGTCGTCTGTTGAGTCAGCTACAAATCCATTATTGCGTCTGGCGATTTCGCGTTTCTCATCATCGGTCAATGGACCATTGCCGTAAACTCGAATATTCTGATGGATCTTGGACAATTGACTCAGGTTGTGCAATTCGCTTTGAAAGAACGACAAACGTGGCCCAAACGGTCGATTTGGCATAAACTGTTCGCTGCTCTGTTCATCGTCGCCGTCTCCTGCATTGCTGACAACCAGATTGATCCAGTTTGGGTACGATTCGGCCATGGCTAATAAGATTCAATTGAATGCTGACTTTCTAAGCTGTTTTTGAAGATTTTGTAGTTGCTAAAATTCAGTTAGTTTTTGATGTGTTGTTTTTTTGAGATGTGTTGCCTTGAATTTCGAAACTTATGTTTGAGTTGTGACTTCAAAAATCTTGACTACAGTCTGTGACAGCAAACTAAAAGCTTACTAGATTTTAGCTAGTAATTTTTTTAATTTCAAACAAAACTAATTTCTTTGTGAATTTTTACAAAAAGTGCTATTTTAAGTTGTCATTGCACAGTTATTACTGAATTGATTTATTTTTTGATCAATCACAAAATTTATAGTTTATTTATTTTCTAAAGTTTTATAAATTGACTTCTTTAGAGATAACTAATTTCTAGAAATGTACACATATTTATAGCATAAACTTGTTAAATGTAAATGTAATGCCAAGCTGACAAATTACTCTCGTTTCTATTATTTTGTCCATCACTGTATGTGGAAGTGTCCTGCATGCGTGAGTGTGTGTGTGTGTGTGAGTGTGTGTGTGTACGTTTATGTTGCTTTGTTAGTACATTTTTCATAATTCACATGTTGTGTGTTTGTCTGTTGACTTTTTTTATGTACAACCAGAGACTTGACTAAAAGCTGCAGCCATTTTTTTCTCTCTCTCTCTCTCTCTCTCTCTTTCGGCGCTATCTTCTCTTTCTCTCCGTGGTTGTGTGTGCTTAAAAACTGGTTCAATGTTCAGGCAACACACACACACACACACATACATTTTCATGTGCAATTTTTTTGATGTTCGTTATTTAAATTTCCTTGGCGCCCCATAAAAAAGTAAGTCTATTTATTTAATTGAAACGCCCAACAGCAAACAGAGGCTGCAGCAGCAGGCGTAACGGGACAATGCGCTTTACATGATAATTTCCAACAGCTCAGAATATTTCCCTCCCCCCTCCCTCCCTCTCCCCCTCCATCATTCGTAATTTTCCGGCTGTCAATATTTGTGCGTCGCTTGCCAAATTCGTTGGAAAATGCAAACAATTAGGCATTTGTGCAAATAATTACAAAATGTTTGTTGTGCTTGTTACATTTGGCGTGAAATTGATAAAAATCGAGACAGGAAAAGGAACAGCAAAAGATGAGGAAAAGCTGTCGGAAAGAAAAGCGACTGTTAATGAAACTGCAATTGTTGCAGAAATAACTTTCAATGCGAGTCTAAATTGCCTCTTTAATGAATTAAAAGGCAATAAAAATGTTAGGTCCCCTTAATCTAAATAAAAAGAATGTATAAAAAGTATGAAAAAAATAAGGATTAAAAATTAAGTTTACCTTCAAAAATATTAAATCTTACCAAAAAATAACAATTTCATTTAATATTCTATGATTTTAAAATTGTAACATTATTTAATTTTATTGAAAAAATAAGATTTTTGTAGACATTTTTGATAAAGAGCAAGAAATTTGTAGATTAATGTTTATGTCTCCAGAATACTCAACTTTTGAATTTTTAAAAATAAGTTTTTTGTATTCTTCTAATTAAATTCTTCTTTCAGGTTTAATTTCTTTAAAATCAAAACAGTTTTTTTTAGCAATTCTCTCCCCAACAATTTTCTTCCGCGTGCTGCAAACAATGGACCTGCACTTTTAATGCCATAACAAATGAAAAATTATAAATAACATTTGCCAATTGTGTAAATGCGTAAATTGTTTTTCATTTTCCAGCTATTGTATGTTAAGTCGTGTTTTATTGCTATTTATGACGAACGTGCGAATTTTCACACATTGTTAGTGGAAATGGTTTGTTTTTCATGTCTTCTCGCCAGCCATAAAAAGCAAATGCTACGGGCACTTCTCATTCAAGATTTTCCTCACGATTCCGCGAAATAAAATGCGAATGCGGCCAAAAATGTAAGTAAGTATTTGGCTTAAAAAATAAATATTTCGCCAGCTGTTGGGAGAGCAATTAAAACGTGCCTTTGAAGTGTTTGCCACAAAATAAAAAGAATACGCAGAAGACACAGAAAACAAGAAAGTTATTAAAGTGACAAGTTTATAAGTACGCACATGAGACAAAACAACAACAACAACAACTAGCAAAAGTCAAAAAGAAGAAAAGCAAAATCCAATTTTAAGCCGCCTCAAAAACCTCTGGCTAAAAACAACAGCCACAATAACAACACTAAAAACAATGGCTACTTAAGCAGCAAAGAGTGGGAAAGGGGAGCATGATAAAGGAGGAGAGGCAAAGAAAACGTACAAGAATTGTTTGATATGCCGGAGAGATTGCGAATGAAAACTCAAAGAACAAAAATGTAAACAAAATATGGCTTAAAATTAAACGTTTAAAAAAACAAACACAAAGAAACAAATGAAAAAAAATTTGGATCGAAGCTTAAATGCGCTCAAAAAGCAATTAATAAAATGCGATGAAAAAGCTTATTATGAAAGATTAATTGTAAATAATTAAGGACAGTTATTGTCGTAATTTAATAATTAAGTTCAAATAATTGACAAGGTATTTATTCGATAAAAAAATGTATAGATTTGATATCAACATATTTGTCTAGATTGGATATAAAAGTATCAAATTTTAATAAAACTCCCAAATTAATTATTATTATATAACTTTTTATTATAGACTTCAACTCGAAATTAAAAAGTTTTCCATTTAACCTTTAAATTTATTTGTTTTATTTTGCTCAGTTGTAAATTAGTTGCCAAACAGCATCACATAGTTAACAAACTGTTTGGTAGATCATCTTATTGTTGTGTTTGTCGCTTTTTATGGGGTCAGTAAAGTGGCCAACAACGTGGCCATATTATAATCAAAAGTCCAGGTAATTACGCCTTGGACGGCAGTCAACTGGCTAACAACACAAAAGCAACTCAAAATGTCCTGCAGCGTATTTGTAAACAAGACAACAACTACAACTACAACCACAACTACAACAACAACAGCAACACAAGTAACAACAACCACAACACGAAAAAAAGCAACCACAGTGAGGCTCAAAGTATGCGCACATTTTCGCCAGTTTAGTTTATTGTTGTTGTTGTTCTTGATTTTGTGGTTATGCAAAAAGTCAAGTCGCAGTTAGTCAGATAGAGCGAGAGAGAGAGAGAAACAGAGCGAAAGATAGAGAGAGACAGAGCGAAAGAGAGCGAGAGAGAGAGAGTGGGATGCCGTGTCGCGACATTGCCGTTTGGGGAACGCTTTTGACGCTTTCCGCTAATTTTCCGGTTTGACTGCTACACCTGTCTGCCAAGCAGCCTCCAGCAGAATCCTCCCTTCCACCTCCCCTACCCCCTTACACCCTGTTTTGGCCCATATTTTTTGGTCTACATGTTGTTAGCCTAGCAATCAAAAGTTATTAGGACTTATGAGCTTACGACAATGTCTATTTGTCTGTATAAATCAACGGCGATTAAATCGTCTTAGTTACAAATAATTTTTTTTTATTGCTTATGTTTTAAAAAATATATTTAAGAACTTTTATTATTCTTTAAAATTTTAAATTTTGATTTATTGTTTATTTGTGTGCAAGTATTGAAAAAAATGGTGAAAAAAACAAAATGAGTACACGATATTTAAGGATGTATTTTAGATTTGGTTGGTTGCATTCGAAGTTTTCCCAAATTGTTTTTTTTTTTTTTAATTTTAACTCATATTTTTCTCATTGTATTTTTTAGTTGTTTTCTTTTTAATATGTTATTTAATTAATAGTGACTGAGTCGAAGGGCTGCTTAGATCCATGTACTGGGCGTCTAATAGTCGAGCAGCTCAATCGTAGTTTCCCAACTTGTTTCTTTTTTTATTTCCAGCGTGAATGCTGCTGCCACGCCCTTGGCTTTGTCGTAATCCCAACGCTTTCATTGCGCATAAATTACGAGCCCAAAAAGTTTGTCCCAGCTACACATGGGGAGTCATAGCAGCTCCGATTTTCTCCTGCTTTTCCCGCTTTTCCTTTGCTCCCTCTGCTGAGGCCGCTCACCTTTTTAGACAAATTAAAAAACTCTTATCGAGCCGTGAAAACTTTTCTTTGCCGCAATTTCTGGAGTGTGTCAAGTACGATATTATTATTGCTCTCATTGTTGTTCTTGTTGTTGTTGTTGTTGTTGTTTTTGGCGTACTTTAAAACGCTTTTCGAGCGCACAATTTGCATTTGACTGTGCAAAAGGTTGAACGCGGCGTATGGGTGATATTGTATGGCAAATTATTGCGCATACGCCATGTGTACCGGGAGTCTGTTTAAAAACACCAGACAAAAGTAATTGAAGAGTGTGTGCCTAAAGGTCTGACACACGCACACGCACACACACGCACTTACACACACATGCACACTTTACGGTTATAGGCATCGATTCAGGCTGAAAAAATAAACACCTTGAATATTGCAAACGGAATTAAATGAATTAAAACCTTAAGTGCAACTAAACTCATTTGACATAAAGAAACTTTTAACTTTCACTCAAAACCAGATTCAAACATGAGAATTCAACATTACAAAGTTAATTTAATTCTAGTTTATACCCTTTAATCATTGTAAATTAGGTGTTATATAATTTGGAACTTGCCACAGCCGTCTGAAATAAATAGTTTTACTATAGTGCATTTGCTAGTCGAGTTTTGGCTATAAAATTTGTTATTTGACCCTAAGTAATGAATATATTTGTGATGGCCAAACATCGTCTGAAGTTATTTATTAATTTTCGTCACATTTCCTAATTTCCTATCTCTTTATTTCAATTTTCGGTTTGCTCACAGGGTATCTGCCAGTCGAGTTGTTTGATTGCTCTCACAGCAAGGTAAATAATAATGCCGACTTGTGCAACAAAATGACCATTGCAGCTTTACAGCTGTCTGTTCTGCGGCTTGGCTCCACTCCAGTCTCTTCTCTCTCCTCTCTCTTCTCTCTTCCTCTCTCTTTCCCTTTCTTGCTCCATTTTCATCCCAGCACAAAGTCCAAAGTCCAACTGTAATCCAACTACGAATAGCAACTGGACTTAGTTTCGGTTTTGCGGACAAACATTTGCCGGACACAGTTGATTGAATTTCAAGAATGCTGCAGTCGAGAGCGTATGCAGAAAATTTCATATTACGTATACGCCAGGTAAGAACTATGTCAAATTGTGAAGCCAAACTGGCAAAAATTAATCATGATACCTAATTTATTTATTTATATATTTATTTAAATATTGATTTATTTATTCCTTAAGTATTTACTTAATTAATTCATTTGTATAAATTAAACAGTTCAATATCTCATATTATAAATTCTATGCATTCCTTAAAATCTATTACTTTCGTCGAGAATGTTATTTGTACCGATGCTTTAATGCAGATAACTATCCCCATTTTAGTTTAGATTCACAAAATAAACAGTTTGTTTAATTAACTCCCCCACATTTCAGTTAATTATGAACTCAAGGCAGTGAAAGTGGTTGATGTGGCATGTTGGCCAGGTTGAGATTTCTGCCTGTTGCGCCAACAGACGTCGTTGCTTTATGGCCTATAATAGCAAGTGGAGTTGTAGCAAGGTAAGAGAAGAGTCGAAGAGGCTGAGAGTTGAGAATTAAGCGGCCTTTCTCTGCTGGTCACCCGAGACGCCACGAAGACGTGTTGGCGCCAATTCTGGGAAATTGTGGTAATTGGCAAGTGGCAAGGGTTGTCACCTCTTTCTCAAGAGTTGCCTTCGCTCTCTTTCTCTCTCACTCTCTCTCTCTCTCTGTCTCTCAAGTGCTCAGCAGCGTGTAAACATTTTCATTTGCTGTCGTCGTCACTCTTGTTCTTGTCAAGTTATGTTTCGTGTACATTCAAGTGAAAAATATTGAATTATGATGGCAGCTGTTTCTCAATAAACATGGCAAGCGTTAAATCTTGACAGCAACTTGAACCCATTGTTCGTTGTCATGCATGAGTCTCAACACGAAGCTGAGAAAAATGAAAATGAAATGAAAATGAACATGAAACTGAACATGAAATGCGAGTGGGTCAAGTCGGAAAAAACGCTGTATAAATTACAGCAACCAACAAGGAAAAGTCAAAAGTCGTCCACATAGGAAAAAATACTCTAGTTCTTACACTTTACACTTTTATTAAGTTAAGCTTATAAACTATTTATAAACTATTTCGAACGTAAATTAGCATTGAATACGGTAGTAGAGAATCTTAAGTGTGTGTTTTCAAACTTTAGCTAAAATTATATTTACATACATTTTTGATTAAATAAATTTAATTTTAAATTATTTCATTAGTGGTAAAAAGTATTTAAAAATCAATTACCTGTCATTGCAATCAAACATATTTGTTTTAAATATTTGCACCAAACATTAACATAAACTATTTAAATCGTTTATTCCAAGTTGAATAAATAATGCAAAAAATTGCTATGAAAAATAAATATTTCAAATTGATTAATTTTTTTTTTTTTTAAATATGTAAATAAATATGAATTAATGTAAAAATAAATAATTTTTACTTTTTTAAACAATAATTGTAGTTGGCAAAATTTAAATTAAATTAATGTGCTTCAATATTTAATTTAAGACCATTTTTTATTTAAACATATTATGTTAAAATAATAAAGGGGTTTCTATTTGATTAACTCGGCGTATTTTCTGCAAGTGTAGCCACATGACAGCTAATGCAATTTGCAAGACAAACCTTCTGACAGATGGATTCTCTCGGTCGGCATTTCAATGGAGCCGCTGGAGCAGCTGCCGAATTGAATTATAAGCTGACAAGCGGCAGTCGCACAACGCGGCGTATGTGTAATCTGTATGTCTATGGTGGAAAGCCAACTACAATTGCTACCTGAGAAGGTGAGCCACAACAGATCCACAAACCAAAATCACGAGTGTGTTTTGAACTGACAAAACTCTTCTTCTTGCCGTTCGTTCGCTTTTGACTGAGGCCGTTAGCCGAAAATGGAATCTAGGTTGGGTTGAGTGGGTGGCCAAGTGATTGCGATTGTCATCAGTCAACGCTCTAAAAGCAATTGTCTACATTGTTTGACTTGTTTGCCTAAGATGCACACACACACACACATGCTTACACACACACACACACACACACACACACACACACACATGCTTACACACATGGTGAAATGCGAGTATTGTCTTGACTCTCAGTACATTGCCTTGTTTGCATGTTAGTGGGTCAGTTTGTGTCCTAAAAACCGGGGTAGTTCCATGACTTTCTGGTTAGATTTTAAACTTAGATATATTTATGTACATATGTATTCTGTATAGTTTATGAAATTATATATCTATCGGGGCAGAATTTACGCTTAGACATATATGAGAGCAGATGTAAAAAAAGATCTGTAAGTTATTAAATCTTCAGAAAGCGATTTTTAACAAAATGATTTATTTAAATTTTAATAATTATATCTCCCTTTTTTAAAATTACTCACTCTTGTCATCTTTCTCTGCATTATTGCGTAGACTTCAACAATTCTATGCTCTTAAAAGTTTTGTTCACATCAATATTATAAAAAGTAATTTTTTCTACATATTTGCATAAATATATTTAGTTTTCCCCCATAATTGATCTCAACTTAGTTGAACTACTGCGGCGACCCTCGCTCATATTGGCATATCCATGGCATTTAAAGCTGGCTGCCATTAAATGATTTGACTGCCACAGCACTTAAGCCTAATTAAAATGTTGCCTCCTAATTAATTAAACAATTAGGCAACAGCCAAGCTACAAAGGCAACAAAAACAAAAAGGCACAAAAATACAAAAAAAAAGAAAAACACAAACTGGACGAAAAACAACAAAAAACTCAATAACAAAATTGCCGCTGGCTGCGTATCATTAACAAAAAATGTTTTGCCCAATTTATGTTACGGTCAGCCAGAGAGAATCTTTGTCTTTGTCAAGCAGTTGATTGTCGCCCTAACAGACATCCTCTTTCCGCTACGAATACCCCTACTCTAGGGACGTACCCCTACTATTCTACATGCCTCGAGCCAAAATGCGAACTAAGCGCATTAAAACCAAATTTATGTGCACCAAACAAATTTTTATCACAGAAATTGACTTGCCAACATGCAGGACACGCCCACTGTTCCTAAACGCACACACACAAACTGTCTGTCCTTTTTTTTGTGAGTGTATGTCATTTAACTTTCACTGCCAAAAGAACATACAAAAAAAACACAACGTGGACTACTTTGATGCATAATTTAAGACACAGAAATATCAAGAGAAAATATCAAATGCAAATTTAAAGTTAGAACAAGTTAAAGCTACAAAAATCTCAAGGTCAGCAGAAAGTGAAGGTTAAAAGAAAAAGTGTTGCTAGAATTTCCACAGCTAAAGAGAGCAGAATTGAAAATAATATACAAGGAAGACAAAGAAAATATTATCGTATAAAAAAACAATATGCTAAAAACCCCAACACAGTTTACATGCACCTCAAAAATTAAAAGATGGCGTCATAGAATTTATAAAAAAAAGAAGGATAAGATTGAAGAACACAAATAAAATAATATATTATAAAGCACAATGTGCAAAATAAAAAGGCCCACTTTAATTTAAATTATATAAGCCATTTTAAAGTATTAAATTATTTAACATCGACTATTTATTTGGAATTTTAAATTTAAATTTAAATTTAAATTTACTTAGAAAAAAAACGTAGAGTTTAAAAAGTTATTGGCGTGTAAATAAGCTCAATTGGTCACTCTGTAGTTGACCCAAAGTTGTGACCACAAATAAATGTTTTGGCTAGCTGGCAACATGTGTTGGTCGGCTAATCATATCAGAATTGTCTATTCCAATTGGAAAGCCAACACGAGACAGCGCTTACACAATTCCGTGTCATTTATGAGCATTATGCGAGATTTATAAAACCCCGTCGTGTGTCGAGCATTACGAAAAAGCCGAGCAAATACCACGGAAACTGAGCTGCAAATACAAACCAAAAAGGAAACTCATCAAAAAATTATAAAAATAAAAAAGGGGCAACGTTGAAACTCAACAACATTTCGACCTAAAGCAAAAGTTTCGTCAAGTTTCCCCTCAAGTTGAAAACGAGGGGAAATTCGTTGCGTGGTGAAGTTGAATTCGAAATTGAGTTCTGCCGTCGATGCAGGCGTCTTAATTTATGCAACTTATTACAAATTCACACGAAAAAACAACATTAAGAAGACTGCCTGCGAAGACTGCGTACACTGATAAAAACAAAGTGAGTTGCATAATTAAATATTTGGGGTTTAACTGCACAATAGAAATGATTCAACTAAAAACATACAGAAATGTTCAAGTATAAATATTTCATATTTAATTTAAAATTAACTTAATTGTATAAATAAGAATAGTACTTATTTTGAAAATAAAATTTTAAAATTGAAAATTTCTTAAACTAAATATTATTTGTACTTGATTTATGAGCAGTTATAAAATTTAATAAGAAAGATATGTTTAAGTCAAACTGAAAATAGGAACTACATTATAGTTTTCTTCCTGTGCACAAGGAATGGGCTCTGTTCTGCCCATAAAGGAAGTGATGCTTCAATTTTTCGTAAGTTATCAGAATGTGGTGGCATCAAAAAGTGAAAGAGGCGCAAAAATTTGTATGAAAAATCTAAATAAATGCATATAAAAAGAACATAAAGTGATTAACAAAAGGCGCTTTAAGCTGCCGCCCTCTGCCACACCCCCTCCGCCCATGAGAGTGTTGAGTGTGCCTTGAGGCTAATGAGGTGTGGTCTACGCTGCGTATACGTGATATCGTGTGGGTGTCGAGCCATTAAACATTGATGTGTGTGCTTAACGTTTAAGACGCCAATCAAAGCAGCGAGTGGAGTGCAAACAATTAAAAGCAGCTCCAACTTTGGCTTTTAATTGCAACTGGACACGCAACGCAATTGTAGTCGACATGCAATTTGGGAGTTTGTTAGTTGCAGCTTGACTCAGTCAATCAATCAATCAATCAAACAAATTGTCAAAGCCTTCAGTCTTCAGTCTGAGCCTCTAGCTATCTTCAAGTGCATAATTTATGAGGTTGTCTGTCTGTCAATTGCTCAAATCATTCAAATTCCATTTCATTTTCATTTTCATTTTCATTTTATTTTTTCTTTTGCATACCAAAGAAATCTTGTGCAATGCGGCGTATGCGTAATGTGAGCAATTTATGTTTCTTTCTGTCTTCGATATACGAAAACCAATTAAGTTTTAAGCACACACACATATTCACTGATGATTCTAACCGCAGGGTATTCCCTTTGTGTGGCATTCACAAATCGACAAAGTGCTGTGAAAGAAAGTAACCACAAGAATTGGCAAAGCAGTTGAACAGTTTTCCACGTAGTTAAACCAAATAAATAGAAAAGCAAGTGAGTTTTTAACTATATAGACAAAATTAAAACTAAAGTTTCTAAGCTATAAGTTTCTATTAATAAAAGTACAGGTTTTCAATATACAATATTCGAAAAAAAAAATAAGTATAGGTACTAAAATAAGTAAGACTGAAGAAAAGTACTTGATTGAAAAAGAAACAAGCAAAGCATAAACACAATATCCTCCGTTGGGTGTGGAAATGTCCAAAGCAAATAGAAGATTTTTATTTATAGATATTTATTTATTGAAGTTTCGCATAACAACAACTTGATATTTGTCAAACTAAACTCAGTTCAAGTCAAATTGTCAATTGTTTTTTTTTCTATTCCCAATTGTCTAATAAATGTACAGATTTTCTATTCATTTTTTTTTTTTGGTCATTAGGCAAGTTTCAATCATATGTGGGTTGTCACCAAAGTTTTGTGTGTGTGTGTGTGTGTGTGTGTGTGCGTGTGTATGTTGAACAAAAGTTGCACAATTAGCTTTTATGCCGCATTGTGTCGATTTAATGAGCTGCAAACTGTGTCAAGTGTATCAGACCACTGATGGCTCTATAACAAATTGATGTATTAATCAATCAGATTGCGTTAGCACCTACCACCTACCCCCTCCCCACCTTACTACGCCCTCTCCACCCACCCTCCAATCGAGAATGAACATTATTCACAACCGGCAACTCGCGACTAACGAGAATATAGAATACAGAAACCATTGTGTGGTCGCTTTTTTTTTGTTTCCAGCATAGACAGAGGCGTGCATATGTTTTTTTTTTTTTTATTTTATTTTTTCTTTCTCGAGGTGTGTGTGTATGTGTGTAACGCCTACGATTCGCTTTTATGATGTAGCATAAAAACAGGCGCTCAAAATGAAAATCTATCATCAGCAAGGGGGAAGCCAGCTAACAAGCGACACGACTGGACACGCTCCGACATGACTGGACTCGTTGTTGTCCTCCTCGTACAAAAATGGCCATGGTCAGATTGCCTTCGAGTCTTCCTTGACTGACGCCTTAAGGTCTTGAGTGGCCTCAGTTACGGTTGCCAGAGGAACAGTGGTAATTTTTTAGTCACCTTTAGAGTTTTGATATATTAATTTCCGAATTAATATATTTTATTTCGAATTTTCTTTATTAAAATTAGTTTTTTAATTGTATTTTCTGTATGTTTTATATTTATTAAATTTATAGAAAGCTTTTAATTGGCGGAAAATAATGTCTGATGTTAAATTAGATAACTTTATAGGAATTTCTTTAATAAATTAAATTTTCTTTTTAATTAAATATTTTATAAAAATATTTGTTAAGTTTTTTTTTTATTTCTAGATTCAATAATTAAATTAGCTTGACTATTAAGAGCTAAAGGTTGTTAAGTATAAGGCCAAATAAACTTGCTAAATTTCTAAAAAGTATCGGTAAAAAATAAAAATATATGAGCATTAACAAAAAGTTTAAAATTTGCATCAATTCGAGCAAAATTGACCCTAAAATGACCACTGTGCATTGCCCAGCTCAAAGTAAACTCACATTAAATTTTACGACATTTTGAGGCGCACTAAAGTTTAACAAGTTCATCCCGATGTCAAAATCCGGAACAGCATCTTTCTTGTTCTCGAATTCTTGAATTCTTTATATCGAAATTAAAGTCATTTCAGTTGGAAATGCGCTTAAGAAAAGCTACAGAGAGGGAGGAAGAAGCGGCAAGAGAGAAATACGTGTTAATAACGCAACTTGCGACGTGCTAAGAATTTCCGAGTTCTTCTCGTCGAGTATGTCACAAGGCCAAAAAGCCAATGATAAGCATTTGAGGTATTTTTTTTATGTGCAATTTCATTTAAATATAATGGGCATATTTTATGGTGCTTAAACGTTGATATGGATAACCTCAATGCCACCACAAATTTCTAATTCTAATTCGAGCGCAGGAAGTGAGCTCAAGAATATACTATGGAAATTAAGTGAAATGGGCAAATGGGAAATCAATCAATCACAGCTCAAAGAGATATTTTAATAGACGAATTTGTAGTCTATACAAAGTTTTTGGAAAGGCAATCAAATAAGCATAATTTATTTATAAATTCTATAATTTATTTGCAAGATATAAGAAATTTAGTAGTCAAATTAATTTTATTTATTCCTTTTCAACATATTTATGAACTGAGTATATTTTGAATGATGAATATTTTAAAATTAAATTAAATGGACACTTCGCTAATAAAAAGAAACCAATGACGTTTTGTACAGTACTTTGTAATCATTTGATGGAACTACTCGTGTACGAGTATTGACCATTAACCTTCAACCTTATCGGGCTGATAAATGCGAAACAAGTTACAATTTGAGCAGATCAAATTGACATTTGCACAACACGCTTTGTTTAACTCATCTAACAACAGCAGGAGGGCGGATTCATGGGGGATTCGAGAGATTCGAGTGATTCGAGCGATTCGAGGGTGCATTTAATATTTCATTTCGGGTTGCAATGCGCTGCTTTTATTACCTTTGCACCGTTGACACTGTTGAATCCCACGCCAATACCACTGACAATGGCACGAATTCAACTTCTACGGTTACATTTGCACAGAGAAATGGGGCAAGAGACAAAAGGATGCAGGACGCAGGACACTTTGCCAGTTCGTTTGCAATTTTACGTTTTATTGTCAAGTGGTTTTCACAATGCATTTCACTTCTTTTATTTCTCAGTTGCATATTTGCTGAATTCTGCTTTAAAGACACACCAAAAAAAAACAACAAAAAAAGAGAGGCAAACGAACTTTGAGTTGCCATCAATCAGACGACAAAGTTTTCGCACACGTTGCGTATACGCAATGTCAAGTTTGGAAGAAGGGCGAAAAACGCCGCTCAATCACTGACAATTTCTTTAGTCTCGTTTGGTATTTTTTTTCTCTGATTAAATGCTTAAAATTCTATTCAATCATTTATGTTAAATTTGATTAGTGGTCGAGTGGCAATCGGAGAACACGAGCAAAATCTCAGCTCATCAATATTTGGCCAAACCCCTCAGCTCCCAAATTTTGTCCTCCTTCTTCATATTTGTAATGGGAGAGTGTGTAATAAATACGCTTATGGCAAAACGCTGGCAGCTTAAATGGCAGCTGATTTATTTGAACGCACTTTGGCAAGACTCAAACAATTTTGTCAAATTGACCAAACTTAAGCTTATTTATTATGTTTGCGGCTTACACACATTAAGAGAGTTGCGTTAAATTGAACCTTCTCGCTAAGCAGCTCACAATTTGAATTTATTGAGTTTACTTACCGCACAGATATGCCTTAAATTATCTGCTGATTTTCTCGATATATCCATCTGACATGCCTGAGTGGATCACATTTAAAGTTTGTCTAACACACAGAGATTGCCATGAGAAATTATCAGCCCTGGCTACATAATCAAAAAGCATAACTTTAGCTACTTACTGGTGGAAAACTATTTATCCACTGACAAATGATGCTGCTTGAAACTTTTATGCGGCACGCAAAAGGCAAAACAGTTTCCACAACTTTCAAGCGAAACGCGCGAGTTGCAACAAACAAACTAAAATAAATAAATCGCCACTGACAATTAAAGGGCGGACTTTGTAAATAGCTGCCAGTTGGGCGCCAATTTTTATGGGGCGCTAGAAAAACAAAACAAAAAGGAATATAATTATTTTTGTTTTTAAATAAATAGTTGATTATATTTCAAAATTTTTATAAGTTAAGTTAAAGAAAAGCCTTTTGCAAAAATACTTAAAAAAAGAAAAGAAAATAAAAAAAAAAATTAATATTCCAAATAATAATTTGTAATATTTACTAAAGGTAAATTAAATTGCTTACAATCATACCTGTTAAATAATGATTAGTAATCATAGTCATTAGTAATTAGATTATTTTTATTTTAAAGTCGAACTAATGATTAAATTACGATTATTTTCGGTTTTGCCCCATTATTTAATGATTATGATTACCGAAAATCAAAAAAAAATCGAAGATTATTACAATTATTCAAAAAAATCAGAAATAATCAAAAATAATCAAAAATAATCGTTTTGATTATTTCCGATTTTTTCCTGATTATTTCTGATTATTTTAGCTTTTTTAGATTATTCATGATTTTTTAGTAAAAATCAAATTATTTTCAATGTTCACAATCAAAGTAGCCAAAGCTTCTGATTGTAGTTGCTTTTGTACTGGTTGAATAAAGCCCTTACATATTCCATGAAAAACTGCAATAAGGGCATTACTTGTACTTGTACAATCACTTGCATGAACTTACTGCAGATGTACATAGTCGGCAAGTCTTTTTTTGTGCGGATATTAATGCAACCACTAGAATATCTTGTTTTCGAGCTTATACGCCATAAATGTGGACCTCTTGTGCGGAGCTCCTGTTCCGCCATCAATACTTATCAAATATTATTACACGTTTCGATGATTCAAAAAAACCAAAAAAAATAAATCACTTTTTACACATTTTGAAAAAAGTCTTCACACATCAGGAGAATCGAACCTCAATATTGAAAGTTCGGAGTATAACAGGTCGTCAACTCTAACTAGTGAGCTACGGAATTTTTCTAGCTGCTTCCTGCTTTCTTCTAAATTTAATGCTTTTAGACAGCACAAAAAGCCACTATAATCAAAAGCTTTGGCTACTTTGATTGTGAAAATTGAAAATATTTTGGTTTTTTACTAAAAAATCATGAATAATCTAAAAAAGCTAAAATAATCAGAAATAATCAGGAAAAAATCGGAAATAATCAAAACGATTATTTTTGATTATTTTTGATTATTTCTGATTTTTTTGAATAATTGTAATAATCTTCGATTTTTTTTTGATTTTCGGTAATCATAATCATTAAATAATCACAAATTTTTCGACAGTGAATTATATAATCACTACGATTATTTCCAAAAATAATCTAATTGATTAGTAATCCTAATCGAAATTTAACAGGTATGCTTACAATACATAATAATCTAAAAGGAAAAATATTATTTTTTGTAAAAATAAAAAATTGCTCAACTTAATTGATTATGTTTTATGCGATATACAAATAAAAAAATTACGATAAGATAAGTTTAAGAAAGTGCTATTGAAAAAGTACTAAGAAAATGAAAAGACAAATATAAAACTAATTTAAATTTTGTTAAATTGTTTTCAAAAAATAAAAATCTCAAAAGGAAATATATAAGGAAAAAATTAATTTTTGATTAGTTTTTTATGCCATTTAAAATATTTAGATTTTTTTCATTTTAGATATAGAATAATTATTAAAATGAAAACGAATTTAGGAAATTAATTTTGTTTTATTTGTTATACAATTGAATTCTAGATATAAATTAATTAATTGAGTCACTTTTAATTTATATATAAATACATCTTCATTGGATGTATTTCCTATTGGCGCAGTTGTTGAACCGCTCCTGTTTAGGGCGGTCCCTAGCCTCGGGGCAGAAGCATAGACAGCAAGTATCTGTACTGTGGGCATCTTGAAAGCAGCAGTTTCCACTTTTCCATTTTCCTTTTACTCCGCTGAGTTTCAACTTTCGTTGCAATTACGCGTTCTGCAAGACAAAATCACTCAAACAAAATGGCGCGCGTGCGTTTCATTGAAATCATCATCATGGAACTGGCCAAGAAGGCAGCAAGGGGGCTGAAAAAGGGTGTAGGGGGATAGCCGGTGGTGCGAGAAAGTTAAGAGAAATATGTGCGAGTATTTTGTGCAAACTGATTTAATTTTTTATGGTCGTTGCTTGTGAATTTTATATTTGTAACTCGTTGTTTCTGTTGTTGTCCTTTCGATTTGTGTTGCGTCTTTTGTTTTTGTTTTATGACCAACCGTCGACAGTTGCAGTTGAGCTGAACATTCCGGTTTGTGGCCAGTTTCTCTGCCTGTCAGTCTGTCTGTCAGTCTGTCTGTCTGTCTGTCTGGAGGTCGCTTGTTGGACAGTATAAATATTTTCATTGCTTACCAGAAAAAGACACAGAGTAATTTCTGGCAGTGTACAGCTGCGACAATTGAAACATTTTTTATGCTCTTTTATGGTTTATTTGCTCAACAGTCAACAGTCAACACTTAAGTGAAAATAAACAAAGCAATGCTCAAAGGGGAGGTGGGTAGAGAGGGATAGAGTAAGTTGCTCGGTTCGATGGTCACTTCCGGTTGTCAAACTGTCGCAATGTCGGCCAAAGGCTGAATGAAATTTGTAGGGCTTATTTCAATGCCAAAGACAACTGGCACAATGGACGCGTTCAACAGCAAACCTGCAAATGGATGACAGAAAATCGATGAAAATTTATTTATTAATTGACTCAACGAGAAAACTATAGTGATGGTGAAATTCCGTAATTGCAACAGCTCAAAATTCAATACTAAAATAAGTAGTAAAAATTATTTAATTTTGATGTTTGGTTTTCGAAAATATACACTTGAATTATATAAATAAATTACTTTTTAATTTAGAGAAGAAAACTACTTTCGCATAAAACAAATATTTATTTTCCTATTTATTTAACCGACATAATTTCAATTTAGATTATCAATAATACTATTAAATACTATTAAAATTCCAAAAATATAGATTTTAATTTAAATTTTAATGTAATGTAAAATATTATAAGCGAAATTATATCGCTCATTAACTTCAAGAGTATGACAACTTAATAAAATATCTTAAGGAAAAGATATTCTTCATATTCTGTTATGTAATGTGTCTTAATTTCAAATTTATATCTTCATGTGAGAATTAAAAGAAGGTGACACTTAATAATTAAATTAAATGTATTTTTCTAAAAATGTCGTGCTTTGAAATTTGACAGTCTTGTAATTAATTAGCCACATATTATAACAGCATATTATTTATTACTTTAAATCTGCTTCACGATTCTGTTCATTTTTCTGCTCTCCAGATACCCTTCTCTTTTTTTCTTCTGCCTTTTCCCTCCTGCTCGCACCAACAATTCATAACATGGCCTTGACGGCAAGTCGAGTGTAAGCCATCTGGCAGCTGCCGTTTTAGCCACGCCTACTGCCATCGCCTTTCACTGCGGTTGTCAATGCACAGAGCTGCTCAAAAGTTTGTGCAAAATGCATTTTGACTTGCTCACAAAAGTTTTGTGCCTTGCAGCAGAGGAAGAAGAAGCAGCAGCAGCAGCAGCAGCGAGTCGAGCGGAAAAGTTAATTCACCTGAGAGACCTGACAAACTTTCTCTGCAAACACACACACACAGAGAAAGCGAGTGAGAGAGAGAGAGAGAGGAAGTTACGCTCATGTGCTTGCTTCTATTGCACAATATTTTGATGTTTCGTAAGCAAAATCGGCAAAGCGTTTAAAAACTGCAATAAAAGACATTTATAGTTGTTACAATGTCCTTCAAGCAGCTCGCTGCATTCCCCGCAGGAATCAAGCCATCGTAAAAAACTATCAGGGTAAAGTAAAAGCCCCAACCAATCATTAAATATGAGAACAACTCACCTTTGAGCGCATCTCTCTCTCTCTCTTTCAGTCTCTCCCTCACTTAACGATAAAGTTTCTCTCATCAATATAAAATCATATTATTACGATACATTCTCGTTAAAGCTATTATATTTTTGTCAGACAAATTGGAGACAAACTCAAATGCCTATAAAGAAATAATAAAACAAAGTCAAATAACTAAATTTGGTTTTGTAAATACACAAAGCTTCATGTTTTATTAAAAATAGGCCAATAGATTATTTTATTTTCCAAATTTCGAAGCTCAGGTCAAACTTAAAAAAAAACATTATTTTAAAAGAAATATCTATGAAAAATGAACTTTATTTTTGTCACGAATTCAATACTTTTCTTTAAATAATCACAACCAATTAAATTATTTTTTTAACAAAATTCCTTTAAAATAACTAATTTTTTTACCACATAAAAATATTTTAATTTAATTAAAACAAACATTTTTTTTGAATATTTTGCTTTATGTTACTTTAAGAAATAAATAAAATTAAAATTGAACAGTGACCTAAAATTGTTTCCAGTGTTAGCCTTGAAATTGATAATTACCATATGCTGTTCCTGTGTTTAGAGTATAACTAAAATAGACGCTTCAATCAAGCAATCAATCAATCATTGGGGGTGAAACTAAACTAACGTTCAAAGGCAACCGACAAGCTAAATACGGAACTAAAGTCTAGTTACTTAAAATTCCGACAATAACAAATACATCAAACAAATAGAAGGTATGAGTTGTATATCGTGTTTGCCGTTGAGAATTGAGAATTGAAAGGCACGTGCGACACACGCGGCGTATGCGTAATTTGTATTTGATTGTGACAACCTTCGAGCGTGTCAATAGTCATAAACAAATTCAAAGGACATGTCGGTCTCTGTCTCTATCTCTCTCTCTCTCTCTCTCTCTCTCTCTCTCTCTCTCTCTCTCTCTCTCTCTCTCTCTCACTTATACTCTCTCTCTCCTTCAGTTTGTGTGTCTTTCCATCTATATGTTTTTTTTTTTCTTCTTTTGCTATTTTTACGCGTGTTGACATTCAATTTGCCAATTTGGCAAAAAGTTTTGCCAGCTTTTGCCTTTGACACGCTCCAACAATGTTTGCCTTTGCATTGCCGGCAATTTTCATGAATCGAACGCTGATTTTGTTCCCCTTCTCGCCACAACACAAAACTGATCAGCAATTTGCTTTGAATATGTGTTAATTTTTTACTTTAATCTCGTCTCATGTTTATGCCAGTTTGATTAGTTAAATCAATTTAATGATTATGATTGCAGTTTTCTTATGTTTTTTCTCTTATTCAAGCACTCACATTTACATTCATTCGAAGTCATGCACGCACTCAATAAAAATAAAAATACGTTTCACAGAAAAATACAAAAACTGGAACATGAACAAAAACATGGCAACTTTTCGCATGAATTCAAAATGTGAATTTAACCAACCTCGGAAACGCACAAAAACCAAACACACACACTCGCGCACATACACGTTTACACACACACACACACTCACACACACGCAGAGTGAACTGATAAAACTGGTAGCTGGCATTGTCAGCAGTGCAAACACTCAAATGGGCAAACAAAAACTGCCCAAAAAGGGTATATCTACTGAAAGAGAGATATATGTTAGACAGAGCAAGTGAATCACAAGGGGGAAAAGAAAGAGATTGCAAACTATAAAGGGAGACAGAGAGAGTTCGTAGTTGGCTAAATGGAATAAATGTCAGAATCCGAAATTTTATGAGCTGAAATAATGCATTCGAGTTGAAGTTAAGCCATGTCCAAATCAACTAACAGCATTTCTTAATCGAATCCAGCCATAAATCTTAAGGCCAGTCAAAGATACACACTTTAAATAAATCTCTTGAACAATGTCTACCTTTATTAAGCTTTAAGCTGATTTACAGAGCGACTAACTAATTGACTGGCAGACTGATTGGTTGTAAGAGCAGAGAAGCAATTGAAAGCTTTTGAAAGAAAAAAGTTCGAATTTTGGTCAATTTTAGTTTTTTTTCTGATTTGAATTTTTTAATATATATGCCAAATTTGATATTGAATATTTATAAATTTGTTTCTATTCTATTATTTAATTCATCTCTATCATAATATTTTATACTCAAGACTCAAATCTTAAATGTTTCGACTAAATATTCGTATATAAAATTGAAAAAAAAAAAAACAAAACAAGATATTATTTAAACACAAGTTAAAACAAAAATAGTTAAAAATTATAAAGCTTTAACTTAAAGCTTTTAAGATGATATTTAGCTAGTTAATTAAGATGAATCTCTTGACACATTTCAGGAATTTAAGTAAAAGTCTGAAAGACTTTTTCATATTCGCTTTTTCTTTCAAACTTTTGACTCATAAATATTTAATCGCTTAATACATTTCAGCAATTTAAGTAAAAGTCCAAAAGCGGACAAACTATGTTATTTTGTTGATGCTCCCAATTTGCTTATTGCCCTGCTGTTCCAGTTGTTAATATTCATTATATCAAGTTGTTCTATGTCATGCACAAAGTCAAGCATTTGGGTTTCTCCAGATTTCAACAAGCACTTTGTTGTTTTGTTTTGCATTTTCTTTTCACTGGGGGAGAGGGAAAGTCTTGTTTTTTTTTTTCTGGCACCATTCCAATCCAAATCCAAGATCACGCAGATTGCGGCGTCAGGACGACGCCTTTCAGTTCCCATTTAAAGGTCTCAGTTATGCATAGTCAATGCATGTCAAACGCAAACGTGGCCGAAAACAAATTCAGAACAAAAGCCCGAAATGGTTTGCCTGACCACAAAGCACCCCTCCACCCCCTCTACCCCCTCTACCACCTGCTGCCCCCTTTTCTCACCGCTTTTAGTTGCAAAGTGCGTGCCTAAAAAGAAATATGCATGAGCTTCGTATTTTTGAGAGGCGCACGCTTCGTTTAGTTTGGCTCAGAGACACGCCCCCCAAGAGCCACGCCCACTTCAGGTACTTGACTTAGGCTTTAGCTGAAGAGCCGAAATACCGAAGAGGGAATGGGACTTGAATGCATTTTCAAAAATGCCAACTAACAACATTTCAGCTAGGGATTCACCTAGTTCCAAGGGCGTAGAGAGTATTTTAATTTGGGCTGGTGCAGAGTTCCTTATTTGATTTTATCAAATCAATTTGGAGTGGTTTAAAAAAAAGTGCCATATCAAAAATCATAGATGATGTAAATTATTTTCTTTCTACAAGACAAGTTTAAAACACATTTCAAATTACTAAAATAAATTTCTGACAAACTTGAGAGACCTTTTTCAATATATATATTTTGTGTATTTTTTAATTTGATGCCAGCTAAGACAGGTTGACCAAAAATTCAAATAAAATGACATAGCTTAATATGATATTAATGATCAAAAGAAATAAGAATGAAAAGAATAAGAATCTGCAATCTGTACCTGAAAATATTTAATTTAATTCTCTTAAAAATAACAAATTAGGCACACAAAAAGTAAACCGAAAATAAAGTCAAATTTATTCTGAATTTTATTGCATCAAAAATTTAATATGTAATTTATATCTTTTTTCCAGTTTGTATAATTTTGTAAAAAAAAATGGTCAACTATCAAAATGTTTTTACAAAAGTTTTTTTCAAACAAATTTCTCTCCTTCAAACAGAATTATTAATGACAAAAAAATATTTGAAATTCAAGAGTTGTAGGTGTGGGGGGCAGCTGCCCTTCTTTGCCAATTTCTGACTACGCCCTTGATTAGTTCACCTGCCTCAACTTTTGGGTTTGCGGTCACAAGGTCAACAGGCATGCAAAATTTTCAGGCACTGCATTTTGCGTGATTGCTTTCAAACAGAAAATAGAACACTGAGCACTAAAAATTGTGCACTGAACACTGGAGATGCAATAAGTGCTGGGCATTTAAATTTTTGTAGTCTAAACATGGCCCTTTCCCATGTTCAAGTGCTTTTAGGCACTCGCTCATAGAAAGTAACCGAAAAATTACGGCTCTTGTGGTCAAAAGCGGTTTTCACCTAAAACATGTGTAACAGTGTGTGTGTGTGTGTGAGTGTGTGTGTGTGCAGCAGAGTGTGTTTGTATTGTAGTGTAAATGTGCGCATTCGAACATTGAAACCGCAAACATTTATAGCCAACAAATGCCAGCTTTTATGTTGGCCAAACGCGTTTTTTCTCTTTTTTTATATATGTATGAGTGTGAGTGTGTGTGTTAGTTTAAAAAATCATTTTTTACACTCCAATGATGCCTAAAAGCATCCTATGCTAAAATCGGCTTGCCTAAAAGGGTATTATAAATCAAGCACTCCATTTATAAAGTGTTTAGAAAGGGGGGAAAAAACTGAATTTAAGTCTGTTGGGAATCAATCAATGTAACATTTATAGGGTATTTAAAAGTGTTTTGATAACATAAGTCAATCGCTTAAATTCAAATTTTTCATGTAAGAAACGAAATATCAATCAGTGAAAATAAACTTTATTTACAGGGTAATCATTTGTTGAATTACTCGAAAAGTTTGTAAAGAATGTGAGCAACCTTTAATTTTGCAGCTTAGCAAATAGTATAAATATCAATTTAAAAGCATATTGAATACAAAACATATAAGGCAAAATCTCATTTTACAGGGCATACGATTAAAGGCAAAAAAATGAAATAAATAAACAAAATAGAATAAAATAAATAATCTCTTTCCTTTAGTAGATTTCCATTTGTTAACGCAAGTCTAGTCATTTAAATAATAATATAATTTAAATTTATACAGAATACTCTAAGCAATTAAAGGAAGCTCTTAAATATTTATGTTACAACAAAGTAAAAAGAATTGTTAATTATTTAACTTAAACAAAAATTTAAAATCTTTTAAATTTTAAAATACAGTTTACAGGGTATATAGTCTTCGATTAAGCAAACTTAACGGCTTTGTACTAGTTTATTTTTAGCTGTTTTTTGGCAAGCATTGAAATTTGTATTTTTGCACATAGTTTTGTTGCCATTTGAATGTCCCCCTCTCTCTTTCTCTCTCTCACTCTCTCTGTCTCTCTCTGGTATCAGAAGTCGCCGCCACGTGTCAAAAAAAGAATGTTCGTGCACTGCCAAAAATCAATAGACAGCGCCCAAAACTAGGCAATGCGAATGCGAAGGGAACATGGAATTGTGAATGAGAATGAGAATGAGAAAAATGATGAAAGGGAAAGAGTCCAACAAAAGAAAATAGAAATGCTCAAGTGACGGCAATCCCACAACTTAGGGACTATTGAAGACTAGCAGTGAAAAAGGGGCGCAGCGGGGGCGTGGCAGTGCCTTCTTTTGGAATTATGACTAAAGTTTTAGCCATGCAAATATTTTGGGAGAAGTTGCAGTTCTATCGCCAGGTGAAACGGACGCGGATGCCAAACAAAACTTGATATATATTTCAAGTTCTCGACTTTTATTTATTCAGCAAGTTACTCAGTCAGTGTATGTGTGAGGGTCACAGCTGCGGGTCGTCACATTGTGTGTTGACTGTTACGTTTATTGAATTGCGAGGGGCGGAAAACTGAAGAGACGAATAACTAGACAATGTGCGATGAGGACAAACTTTTGATTTTATTAGCAATTGTCGGTGTGGTTATTCGACTTGGCCTCCAATGTTGGCCCAAACGACAGCTGTTCTATATATAAAGACACTCAAATATCATGTCTTCATAGATCAAGCCAAGTTGCATTTAGTGCGGATGAGCCAAAAGTTTCAAGTTAAAAACAGCAACGACTTTGAAGTCTAAAGTGCAGAAAGCCAAGTGGATTCTGTGTATGCAAATAGTCAACATTTAAAAATAATTTCCATTCGTCAAGTCTCCGTCATCATCCCTTTTCCCCCTCTGCATTTTTGACAAAATATTATTCCCAAACAGGCCAAACAGCCAAACAATTCCAGTATGGTTTCGGTTCACAAAAATATTTTATTTTAAAAAAATTTAATTATATTTATAAACATTACTTTCTGAATGTTTCATTGACAAATTTATTTCACATATTCTTCAGCTTTATGTAGTTTAGTTACATTTTAACAATTTTAATATTTCGTTTAACAAATTTATTTTATTTGTGCTTATTCAGTGCTATGAAAATTCGATTATGAATATCACAATTTTTCTTTTGGATGTATGAAAAAGCGAAATTAACCCTTATAAATGAAACGGCTACTAATCGGTAATTTCGATTCACGGAATTCTTTCAATTGAAAAATTATTTTTTCGGTTACTGTTTCAGTTATGTTTTTTAATTTTAATCGGTTTTTACCGGTTAAGGATACGGTTTCGGTTAGAGTTTTAATCCCTCGAAAAATTAATTACCGAATAATCATTTTTCAATATTTTCTAATCTCCAAATAAGTATAAAGCAATATTTTATTCTGAGGAGTTTTATTTTATTTTTTTAATCCATCCGAAAAATGATGAAATTTTGACTTGCCATTGATCATAATTAGTTTGCTAAACTTTTATTATGTGTCTATTGTTTTTTATTTCTTATTTAATGCAATCTGATTGTAGCTACATTTGTTAGTTCTGAAAATAATTTCTTTCAGATTTCAAAGCATTTAATTTATTACATTAATTCGCTAATTGCAAAATTGAAGTCAAATTCACAGTCAGCGGAATAAGAACTTAACGAGATCCAGCACAATAACTAACTCAAGTAATTCATATATCAAATAGAGAACAATTAGACATTGTTCTAATCCTAGTTGCAGTTGCACTTGCAGAGTCCGAGTGTTTAGATCATTATCTGTACACAAATTACAATTTGTGCAGCTCAAGAAGTGCTTTCCATTGTGGGGGACAATTATCATTAGAGCAGGTAAACGGCAGGTGCGAAATGCTTATAGGTGCGTATTTCGTAAATTCACAATTCCAGTTAACAAGAAGGCGACATGGTATTGTTGTCTGTACACTGAGAGAAACCAGTTTAAGATTTGCATAAGAATTAACCACAAAAAAAAAGTCGAATATCTAATTAGATTTTGTGCAGTGTATGCATGCTAAAAGACATTTGCATATCATCTTGTATTACAAACTGAAAGTTATCGCATACATATTTACATATCCTGGGAGAGGAAGAGGTCCTGCTGCAGCTGTAACTGAAGCTTGTCTGCCAATGTCATACAATATTCACATGAATGAATTACCTTTAATTGATGCAACATATCCAGAGAGGGCATGGGGCAAGGGGGCAAAGGGACAGAGAGTACTAAGGACTCTTGTCCTTGCTGTAAGACACAATGCAACATAAATTGGCATTAAATATTGAAAGCTATTGCCCAACAATAGCTGGTCATGCATTGGATTGAGATGCTTGTTTGTTTTGCAATTTGTACAATTCATTAGATACACAAAATATATTTGTACGCATACATATATATTTCAATAACAAATTGTCTAATTGAAATTTGCATTGGCAAATAGGAGCAGCAGGTGCCTCAGATGGCGTAGACAGCTCAATGGCTCAATTAGAAGTTTATGAAAAATGCAAAGTGCATTCTCATAATTAAGTTATGAATTGTCCCAGAGAGACAGAGAACGAGTAAGTAAGTAAGTAAATACGAGTTGAATTTGAAATTCGAATATTGGAATGACAATTGCCAATAGCTGTGCCTTGGTTAAATCGAACCATGGCTAAAACAAATGCCGTCACTGGGCTGGGTCAACATGCAACAGCCATAACGAAAGCAATCATAAAACAAATGGCCAAAAGAAATTCCACAAAAGCTGAGCCAGCATTGCAACTTGGCCAGAAACCAAAGACGAAAGCAAAAAAAAATTAAGATTGAAACTCAACAGTTAAGATGCTTAACTGAAAAATGCCCAGTATATAAATACTCAAATAAAAACATAAATAAATAAATACTTAAATAAGTAATTAAATAAAAAATATTAAAGTATTGTCATCAAATTTGGCTACCGCAAATCATATGACAATCGGCCATAAATCTATAATCCTGTGTATACTTTTGTTACTGGACTTTAAGCCAAGAACAACTAACCAAAATGCCACTTAACTCACTGCGAATGCGATTCAATCCCACTTACACTTGCAACAGGGCATAATAACTAAGTCATTAAACATAGAAGAGCCACAATTGCCACAGACATAACATAGAATATTCGAATAATTTGAGTGCGAGTACTCGTACTCGTTATTTCTTAATTCAAATGTTATGAGTACTCGTACTCGTACTCCACTCAATCGCAATTGTTAGTGGCACTCGTTTAACTGAATTCAATGACCGTATGTTATGTTGACTTCTGGAGTCTCGATAAGTATCCCAGCTGACTTTGCTTGCAGTTCAATTTGTTTAATAGGCACTCGATCTATAAGGAAATACTCTGACCCAAGACTGACAACGGAAATCTACCCTTTAACAAGTTTCTATGGAAAATAAAGCACTTGTGCAGCCTCTTTTAAAACGACAAGCTCGTTAAAGTCCATGTCGACTTCAACGTACTCTAAGATTAATTGAATAAGCCAAGTTTTAAGCAAATTTCAAAATTAAATAAGACCAGAAATTTTATGTAACTTTTTTTATAAAAATAAAAGCAAAATATAAATAAATTATACACTATTCTAAATTTTTTTTATACTGAAATAATAAAAAAGAAAATTTTCTAAATATAGTTAGCTAACGTTTTGTACAATAGAGTTGAACTTCCATAATTCGATCTTCTATAGAGTGGCAGTAAAATTAATAAACTTAAGAAAAAGAACTCTATAAGTCGAATATCTCCATAACTTTCTTTCCTTGGATAATGGTGATTCAAGTTAGGCAAGTTCGACTGTTTTTAATTTATAATTACATTAATTTATAATTACATTTTTATTTAATAAATTGATAAAAATATGAAACTTTAATATTACATAATTTTCTTTAGAAAGTGCATTCAGTGTTCGTTTTAAGGAAAATTGTTTTTGCAATTTGTTACATTGTTTTGCCTTTGTTTCTCAGCTGCGACAACTGGCGACGTGGATGTTAAAGTGCACATAGCTGAGAACGTGTCCTGTCCGTTCGCCTCTCACTCTCTCTCTCTCTCTCTCTCTCTCGCTTTCTTGATATTCCCTCTCTATCGCTTTATTTTTCTCTCCATCTTTCTCTGCAGACCAACGACCACTTATCAGCACTGCAATTGTTTTCTTGTAAAAGTCAATTTTTGAAGTGCAACAACGGAAATCGGAAACGGCAGAAGAAAACGCAGTTGACCTTATTCCAACTGGGTGAATATGACCTCCCCCCAGAGTCCATTTCCCTTTGGACCCCTGGCACCCCTCCATACTCCCTGCTGGACATCCAGCTGACTGATGGCAGAGTTGCAGCAACTGGTGGATAGTTGAAATGGACAATGCTAAGTAGCAATTGATAAATGAGCCGCATTTAAGCGTGGTCAGCATCGAAAGCTCATGGCGAAAGGAGAAAAGCATCTATACATCCGCACATACAGTATGTCAAGTAATTTTTTTCACAAACTATACCATTCTCAAATATTATTCAGCAAAAAAGTAAGATTTCTAGAAATTTTGTCTATGATTTATATGATTTTTAAGTTATGGAGTAATAGCAATAATAAGATCAAATGGTTTTAACTGTTTTTTAAAATTGTATAAAAAGCACATTCTTTATTCTGTACAAAATATATGAATACTATTTATGTAGTCGCCTATAGATTTTACAAAAAGATCAAAAGTAAAATTATGAAATCAATAGGGCTAAATTTCTTTTTGTAAATGAAATACTCATAAATTTGTTTATAAAAGAAACGAAAAATTTACATAGTTTCTTTTTTGCAAAAGAGAAACAGTCTTGATTTGAAATAATCTTGTTATATAATTCAAATATCCATATGGTTTGATTAACACCAAAGAATAAAAAACATAGCAGTTATAAAAACCAAGCATTTATTTTAACAAAAAACCAATTCACATATTTTATTTTGCAATAAAATAATATTATTTCTGGATTTTTTCATTATATTATTTATGCGTTTAGAATTGCTTGTGGTTTTCAGAAAGATTTCAACTGAAAAAATAATGGGTTTAATTAAAATAAACACATATGTACGTATTTTCATTTTTTTTTGTCAATGTCAAAACAATTACTTAACAGACTGTATTTGGATTGAAGCTGGGCGTTAAATGAATTTCAAAAGTCAAAGCGCTCAGGCGGAAGTAAATTATGTTTTCTTTGCCGCTGCAGCTGCTGTTGTGGGTGCTGTGTGTAGATCTATAAAATGTTCTCTGACTTTGGGTCTGAGTTTGGGTCTGGATTTAGGTTTGGACTGTGAGTGCATGAAACTGAAACGAATTGCAATCGAAAATGGAAAACGGGGTCAATCGATATTGTCCATTGCAGCTGGCTGCAATCCCGCCATTCGATGTTTCTAATGGCTGCCAAAGGTTAAATGTGGATTAGAATTCGCACACACACACTCACAATCATTCACATTAACACACACACATTTATATATATACGCACTTCTGTTTATTTTTTAACCCCATTTAAAGTGGTTAGAAAAAAGTCTGCGTAATTGTATAGAGTTATCTATAGAATATATATATATTTATATATATACATATCTGACCCACTTCATTTATACTAATGTTTTGTTTTTATAGCCCATTTCAGACATAATATATACAAAATTGTACATAAACTATTTTGCAAAAATTATAACATTAATAAAAAAAACTGCATTTAAATTTTATGTATATCTTCTTATTTTCAAATTTGTAACTCATTTGAGTAGTGAGTCAAATAAGTTGAGAGCCACTGTTAATTCCTGATCAGCAGCAATGCTATCATCAATCTCGTCCAGTTCAAGTTTTGAAGCAGAGAGAGATATAGAAACTTAATGAAACAGAACATCAATTAAGAAACGCGAAAGGGAAAACAAATTAAGGCGAAGAAAGGTGAAGGCAAATGACAAAGGGGGAAGAAATCAAACGGAAATTGTCGGAAATCGCCATTTAAGTAATTTTGCATATTGCATATTGCCCAAACTCAAACGGAAGTTGCTACAAATTAAGCCCTAAGGTTAATGCCACAACAATAACAACAACACAAGAACTCTACAGTCGTGCTGATCAACTGTTAAATGCCCAGTAAGGTATAAATAAAAATAAATGGTACAAAAATAAATAAATTATAATTTATGAAAATATGTATGAGATTGTCAAGTGTGACTAGTGCACTAATTAAAAGTATCCATTGTAGCACTAGGAAATAGTTAATAAATAAATAAATAAATAAAAAAAAAATAAGTACAACAATTTAAAGAAAGAAAATATTGAAATCAAAAGCAATCCTGAATAGATTACTGCAAAAATGCACTTCAGATACATATTTGTTGTTTTATTTCTTTAAATTTGTTTCATACTGTCACACATTTATAAGTCCTGGCTTGCCCTTGCGTACTGGGCCAATAATAACAAGACTCTGATTATAATCGCAGCGCGAATGAAGCAAATGATGGGAAGGATGCGTGGGAGGAAAGGAGGAAGTTGATGCCTTCTTCATGTTTTATGACTCGATAGGTGCTTAAAACTGTGGATGTGTATGTGTGTGTGTGAGGGAGGGTGTGTGTGTGTGTGTGTGTGTGTGCACAACCGGAATGAGTTGTGCTTGTAATTTCGATTTAGATGCAAAGTAGCAAACGAATTGCGTTAGCAAAATGTCAAAAAGATAATAATCCTTTTTGTTTACGCCCCAAAAGATGGTCACGCCCACACCACGCCTATTTCTTGAGAAATGTGTGAGTGTGAAAATGCCTGGAAATCTTCGATAAAATAAAAAAAAACGTAAATAATGCAAATGGCAATAAAAAAAAGTAGGCAACAAAAATTATATGGATTACGTAAACGAGGCGCATCGAAAGAGCAAGAAAGAAGAGCAAAGGAGAAATGCTGAGAAAGACGGAAATGGACGAAATGGCAACAACACTGCGCCTAATGTTATGCAACAACATTTTTCAGACGCTTAACTGCTCGAGGGTGGCACGAGAAGATCGTAATAATGATCAAACTAAAGAGTTATTAATTTGTGCTACTTATTAATTAATAAATTATTATTATTTAAAAAAAATTTTACAGATTAAAAATTTTTATTAAAAAATTATCAGAAATACGATTCTCTTTTTTCAAAAGCCGATAAAATTTATTTTTAAAGCAATGTCATTTTAAAATTAAGAAATTATATTTGTTTGTGTGGTATTTATACAATTTGCTGACCTTAAAATCACAGAATATTCTAAATTGAGAGTTTTTTAAAATGTAAAACATTAAAAATTAATGATTTGTTAATAATTTCCTCTATTTTTTGTTAATGTTTCAAGCTGCCCTCGTTGGACAGCTTCCTTCTACCTAAGTAGACCATATATTAAGCCATGACTATTGTTGCATGTTGCGCTCTGTTTCCTTTTGCTTTTCCTTTCGCTGTCGCCCTCCCTATCCCTCCTTTGCACTACCTCTATCTCTCTTTATATCGCTCTATCTCTCTCTCTGTCTCTGTATTTTAGTCGCATCCTTAGGTTGCATTGCAGTCCGCATGCAAAACTGTGTCAAATTTAACGCCTTCGGTAATGAATTTGTAACAACATTTTATTGTTGTGCTTGGCGTAGGAGGAGGACACAAGGGGATAGAGAGGAGAGAAGAGAGAGAGAGAGAGAGAGAAGAGAGAGAGAGGAGTGTTGGGAGACCCTTATCCCAGAGTGTTGGTAGTATTTTTCTTATGGCACAATAAAAAAAAACAAAACAGCGCCCGCAAAAAATAAAACAAAAACACAAAAGCACAAAACTGTGTTAACAAGGCGAACAACAGCAACAGCAAAAACAACAACAAGAGAAAAGAAGAAGAGTTACAATAACAACTGGTAGATGAACAAGAATAGAGGGGAGAGGCAACTCCCTCGTCTCCTCCTTCTCCGACTGGTAAACAATGCGTTTTGCATTTTAGCAACAATTTGACACAAATTAAAATGTGCAAAGGACAGGAAAAGAAGAGAAAAGACTGAAAAACAGACACTGAAACACTGCAAATGTGTCTGCCACTTGCAACCAAATGACTTGGGATCCTCACGCACGAATCCTTGGCACAGGATGTGCCCTCTGTCCTTTGGCCTCTGCCTCTGTCCCGCCCCTTCCCACCTCCTCCAGCTCCTGCCTCTTTCTCTGTATCCTGGTGTCCTGGCACATGTCTCGCATATTTTAGCACCGCCTCCTGCCATGTGTCAAATATTTGTCGTTAGCTGCCTGCCAGAGTATCCGCCAGCTTCCGCCAGCTACTCCACTGTTTTTCTTCTTTTTTCATTGACTCAGATACCCTGTAGATCCCAAAATAAATGGACAAGCAAATAACAAAAAAATAAATATGTATTGTTAGCAAGAAATAAACACTATCATTTAGTTCTTATCAAATCTAAAATAAATATATTACGAAAACGAATAACAAATGAACAATAAAAAAATATAAAATTGGATGTTTACCATTTATGCATTAATTAAATTAATTTAGGTCTGAATTATTATATTTGTCGACTGCCTTAAGTCGTCATTAAATAAATAAATTAAATTCCAACTATTTCGCTCTTTTCTTTTTTTTTTAATTACCTTTGAAAATCTTCAATTTAAATTAATATCATATTATTGGAAATAATTTTAAATATTTTATCTTGTTTCATTTTTGTATTTAAATACAGTTTTAATTAGAAAACAATGCTGTTGTATAATAATAATTATATCTATATATGTAATCGCTTAGGATGAATTTTTAACCTATTGTTAAATTGACTACAGATTCACTGCAAGACTTAATCATAGTTTAGGTAAGAAAACAGTGTGAATACACTTCTATTTCACGATCTAGATAGCTAAATATCCAGCAGGGTATGTCCTAGTCGTGCGTGATCGCTTAAGCTTATTTTCAGTTTTTTCCTTGTATTTTTTTTAACCTGCTGCACACCTGAATGAGTCTCCGAGCTGGCAGAGCTGGCAGGCGCCCGCGGCTGTCGCGGCTGTATCTTCATTTGCCTGGCTGCTCTGTTCATTCCAATGAAGTGGAAATATGTCAACAAGCGACGGAAGTTGGCTTCAGCAATAAAAAAAAAATACTCATACACACACACACTCATAGACACAGAAATTCACTTGGAGCGCATTACACATACGCCCCGTAGGCAGTGCTAGTTAATGTTGTTAGCCAAAGCAGCGCGACGTTGAGCTGCCACTGCTCGAGGCCAGATAAAACTAGTTGACATACATACTATATGACAGAAATACGCATGCGATAGGGTATGCTAGACTTAGCAGCCAAAATGCAGTTCAGAGTTCGGGCTTTAGACTGAAATATATAATTGGCATACTGAAAAAGGATCAGTAATAATAATAAAAAAATATTATTACATTTTTTAAAGATCTAAATCATAATTTATCCAGTTTATTACTAGAATCATACGTTTAACAGAGTATTCTTATGCCGGATTGACTTTCCAACACTTATATATTATTTCATTTCATTTATTTTTAAGTGATTTATAATAATGAAAACTTAACTGATGGTAAGTGACACACTACGAATACGTAATATTTTGCCAAACTTTATTCCTGTAATCATTAAATCTACAGTTCGAGCATATTAACAAATCCAGTTGACTTTTTAAGTGTGAGCAGATCCACTACGTATACGTAATATTGTTAAAAGCTTTGCTGCTTTTACTTAAATTGCATTTAGAGGGTATAAACAAGTCGAGTTGAGTTGCTGCGCACATGTGTATTCTTTTGAAGCTATACTTAGTTACTGATTCATGATAATGAGAGCGTATGTGATTGCATATATATATAACAATGTATGAATTTGATGCTCTGATTTCGCAGTTTGTCACCGAGGCGTCTAAAAATTGCATTGCACGGCCTGCGTTTCCTGTTGTCCTGTTGTCCTGCCATCCATTTCCCCACCTTCCATACTATTCCTCTAAAACGGAGCTCTATTTCCTCCTCCAGACAGTATCGTTGTTGTCGCACTTCCGTTGCGCGCTGTTTAACTTTTTGTGTGCAGTGACATGCTCGCCCATAAATTCGCCCCTCAAAGTAACAACTACGAGTAAAACTGAAACTGAAATAACTGGCACAAGATTTGTTACACTTTTCTTCTTCCAACAAATTCAGTGTCTCTGTCGCCCAGTGTTTTCACTGCCCTTTCCCCATTGTTGCTACTGACCTTTCATTTGCTTACACCCAAAGAAAAAGGGAATAAATAAAATCATATTTAATTTTTACTACATAATCTACACTTAATTAGACAATGTATTAAACATAAATATTTAAGACTTTGATGAAACTTAATATAAACTCAATTATCAAAATATAAATCTAGCTTATAGTTCAGTATAAATATTGTTACTATATATTATTTTAATTAACTTAAAATCAAAGATTTTTATAATTTTTTTGGTCATTCAAAAAAAATAGATGTCACATATTTTTTTTATTTAATTTAGATATTTACTGCCTATTTATTTAAAAAAAAAAATGTGTTGGAATTTTATTTAGAATATAAAATAAATTTAAATTAACTTTATTCACACTTAATTTATTTTCGAGCATTTTTCTGTGGGTGTACTTATATATTTTAGCTGGCATTTGTTAGTTGCCATTTATCTTTGGCTTTATGCCAAACACAAGCCTGGCACGGAAATGCTGCTTATTTGTTAAGAGTTACAATGCCATTTTCCTTATATCCTCGTATCCTTTAACGGGACACAGGCCAGATGACCTGCAGTAAACTGAGTAAGTTTATCATCCCCACAAAGAGCAGAGGAATGTGAGGAATTCTCTCTCTATATTTCAGCACACTTCATTAGGCTTTTGCTTTGCTGGTCAGGCAACTCATTAAAACACATTTAGCATTTGAATATTGGATATTCCCCCATTCAACCGAAATTAGAAAGACATTACACAAAAAATATGCATATATCTGTTGTCTGTGGCGACCACAAAATGTGAAAACAATGTCGCATTATTCAATTAGTGCGAGGAAGTAAACAAATAACATTATACTATATGTATTGCTGGAAATGTATTGGGTGTCTGTGTGTATATGTGTGTGTGCTTTCTGGCACATAACCAAAATAATTACAGTTGCAAAATACACACAGTTAGAAATACACACAGAGACAGACATACAGAAGCTAATGCAGCCACCTTTTTTTGCCATTGGTAATTAAATATGGCTTATAATTTGTAATTTGTATGTTCATTTCAGTATGCGTGTATTCATGTGCGATTGTCTGTGTAAAATGCTACTAAATATTTAATTGCCATTTTAAAATTATGCGTGACATTCAACGTTTCATTTGCCTAATTTAAATAGAATATTCAAATAGAGCCTGCTAGAAATTAAAACTATTTTTATGTAGAGCAAGTTAAAAAAGTCGCAAAGTATATTAATTTTAACTCAATCAAATTCAACAGTTTTAAGCTTTAATTCGAATTTAAATTATGTTACTGAATTTTTATAGTTAATATCTAAATATTTATTTATTCTTTCTGCTTTGAGTTAAGTATATTAAATAAATATATAATTAAACGAAATTGATCCTCTTTTGATAACTATTCAAATTGACTGGTAGCTTGTAATCCCTCAGCTCTTGTCTGCTTTCTAATAATGTCAGCATATCAATCACACTTTAACGAGCTTTCAGTTAGTTAATTGACTTTTATATACATACTACGTACAACTCATATCTTATCCCCATGTATTTATAAGCTCATCTGTTATTTCGACATCATTTGCAGTCTGTTCCGGTTAAGTTCGGGTTAAGTTTGGGTTAAATATTCGACATTTGGCTTTGTCAGATTGTAACAAAATATTTAATGTACACTCACACACGCGCATAAGCAAACACATATGTGTGTGAGTGTGTGTTTGTTGTGCCATATGTTTGTCATGGGCTAATTAGTGGCTGCGGTTGCGACACACACACACACACACACACACACACACACACATAAACAAAATGGCGAATGTATGCAAAAGTGTGTTATGGTAATGCAATCAGAAGGCCAAATGTGAAATATCAAATGAAAATCGATTTGAACAACGCACCGAATGGCCATTAACATGCACTCAAATCCCATAACCATAATTATTAATGTGCCCTGATAATGCTAAGTGCAGGCAGTGCATTTCACATTTTCCTTCCCACAACAAGAAATAATAAGGGCAAATTACACTTATGAGTTTACCAAAAATTCAAAACCCCAAACAAATTTTCTGCATGAATAACATAAAAAGAATGTCTCAAATGTTTATATACTCTCTATTATTTTGTACATAATTAATTATAATTCCTATCTAAATATTTAACCCAAAAATAAATTGGTAATAATAATTAAATTTCAGCTTTAATTTATTTTTCATTTAATTTATATTATTAACATTTATTATAAATATTAATTATTATTATTTTAAGTCACTTTTCAAAATGCATTTTTTTTAGAATATTTGTTCAGCAGTTTCTTTCAATAAAATTTTAATTTTAATGTTTTAATAAAAAATAAGTTTATATGTTTATTTTAAAATTTTTATAATAGGTGCGGTTTCTGATTAATACTTGTTTATTTTAAGCAGTTTAAATGTGGAAATTCCCTTGACGATTTGTCGTCTCTCCTGATAGCATTGTCAAGTGCTCTTAGCCCTGTTAATGCTCCTATTCTTGGTCTTGGTCTTGGTCTTAACTGTGTTATCAGCTCAGCTTGGGATGATGGTGTAAATCTGTTTGAAGCCGCCAAACAAATGGCAAGCAATGCGCACAATTGCAGGACATTCATCTTGGGCGCCATCTAACAATTGTTCGCTCAATCGGCGACAAAAATGCAGAGATGGAGGGCAACGGAAAAGGCAGTGGAAGAAGAAGGACAAACGATATCGTCTCGCATGTTATGTGAGCATTGAACGAGTACTCGTATGAGTATTCGAATTTATCGATTGCTACTCATCAAACACACAGAGAGAGAACAGAAGTGTGAGTGCTGTACAGTGTTGATCATTTGGATATTTTCTGGATATATTTGTGCTTTTCAAAAACTAAAATAAATCATTGACGTAATGAAAAATGTTTTCATAAAACATTATAATCTAAAACTCCACACTTTTCAAAAAATAATAAATTCTAATTTAATTTTTAATACTTTAATCTTTGTTCGTGATTTCGCGTGTAGTTGTCATCAATGTTTCCAGTCGAAAACTAAAGCTTCCACGACTTTTTCTATCCAATAACATGGCTAAAGCTGCCTCCACTTAACCTCATCATGAAATTCGTGGCTGCCATTGAGTTATGGCAAACATGCGGCATAAATTATGGGTTTAGGCAAAGTGCTTGACACCAAACTCACCCGTCGATTTCAGCTGAAAGCTGAATGCTGAAAGCTGAAAGCGTTGACATGCCAAGTGCTTCTTCAGTTTCACATCCACTTCCAGTTTTAGTTGCCATCTCCATCTCCATTTCCATTTTCAATGCGATTTCCATGACATGACAGTTGCTCATCGTGCACGTCAACGTCGCCCAGTCGATGTTGATGATGATGTTGTTTTTGTTGGATGATGACGCTTAATTTCATTGCTTGTCAGTTGAACATTTCAAGCATTTTACTTGCTTGCTCCAGCTATAATATTATTACCACACTATCAAACACACACACACACACATTTATTGTCAGCTCTCTCTCTCTCTTTTTGGCAATTATCCAAAAACCATTTTTGGCTAAACGCTTTGGCCGCAATTAGGCAGAAATGCCAGCAAACGAAACGATTTGAAGAGTTTATGGGCGAACGTGCTGTTATTTGTGGTCAGATCATATCAAGGCTTATGCCATTACCATTTCATGTGGTCAACTGTAAGGACATTAAATACACATGCATAAATAATTTTAATAGCTTGCAAAAAAAAAAAATTGCAATCAAAACATGCTTGAAATTCAATTTAAATATTATTCATACATTTATTTATTATTTTCTAAATGCAAGCATAAATTGCAAGTCTGTTTCTTTTTAATTTGTGAATTGCTGTGCAATTTGGCATACTATATAAATATTACGTATACGCAATTAAGTTTCAATATTTTTCATCAATTTATTTAATAGTAGATTATTTTATTTTTGCTGCTTAAGCTTGTTAGAGCAAACTGAACTGCAGTGCCACTTTGCACTATTATTTCATAAATGTGCCTATATATTATTTTCAGAATTCAATTGCCTTCATCCACAGCTTAGCTTTGATAATTATTGCTTCAATTGGAAAAATAGTTTCTTCAATTTGTTTTCATTTCACTTGCAACGACTTAAACGTTTTAACATTTTCTCTCATTTAATATTAATAAATTTTAATGGACATAACTTTCCCTAGAGAGAACTTCTTATTTATACATTGTATATTGTATAATATACAAGTAGTTTTTTGTATAATGTTTTTAATTCATTTTGTAAATTGCTGTGCAATGTGGTGCATAAATATTGAGCAAGTTTCAATGTTTTTCATAATTTTATTAAGTATTCACAAAGTGCAAAAGATTTATTCGAAACTTTATTTTGGTTGTTAAAGAAAATATTAATTTTTATTTTTGTATTCTTATTTAACTATTTACACTGATCTGCCAACTTAGCCTGAGAAATTAATTTAATACTTATAAAATGCCAATGCTCAACTCACAGCATAAATTAGTAATTTCGAAGATGATTTTCTTTAAAATTGTTTGCTTTTATTTCTTAAAACAAATCGTTTAATTGAAATCCGTTTAATTATTGCGTATACGCATTCGATTTATATTCAACAATAAATAATAATAGTTTAATGATATAAAAAATTCTTCTCCCTTAAGCAATTTTCAGCAGTGAGAGAGAGAGAGAGACCTTAGAAATGGTTTCTGAACTTACTCCTGTCATAGCTGTAACCTACAACAGTAATAAACCTCCCATGGTGGCAATTCGTTAAATAGCCCACCAAGGGCATACAAACATCGAGGGTCGGGTTTTGTTTTTTTTTTTTTTTCTGTACTGCTCTTTTTTTGTAAACTGGCTGTGCAACATGGCGTATGATTATTGCGTATACGCAACGGGGTCACTTTAACCTTATGAATTATGCATGGGCGTTTATAACAATTTTTGCGGTGCGCCCAGTGAACTGCCTCAATAAAATCTGCGTTTTTGGCGTTCATAAATGTTTAACGCACCTGCAACACAGCCGAGCAAAGGCAGCTGCTCGACCTTTTTATCTGCCTGCCACACACACACACACTCTCACACATGTCTCTGTGTTTATCTGTTATCATGCTAAAGTTAAAGTGACGGCCACAATTGCGAAAGCCGCAGAGGAATATGTAAAATTACAGTGTGGGTGAGGGATGGGAAGAGAGAGAGCGAGAAAGAGAGAGAGAGAGGGAGATAGAGATAGGTGGGGACAGGTAATGAGAGGGAACAGGCCACATTAGCAACGATCAATGTTTTGAAGCCCGGCACCTATTTTAGTTTCATGTATTCTCAGCATAAATCACGTGCAGCCTGGCAAGACTCCCCTTTCATGCCCCTTCCATGCCCCTGCCCCCGCTCCTGCCCCTGTCCCTGCCTCTTAACTCTCTTTCTCTCTCTTTCGCCCTCTTTCCCTCTCATTTATTTTGCGTTCGTTATTTATTCATAGCAAATGCTCGCGATGCTGTTCGTCGTCATCATTGACAGTCCGTCTACCTCTCGCTCTCCCTTTCTCCCTCTCTCTCTCTCTCTCTCTCTCTGTGCCTCTCTCTCATTGTCTGCTTGCTTTTCGGTGATGATGGCAGCCGCGTCTGTTGCATGAATTGTTGCAAAATGCCTGCCAAAAATAAATACAGTAAACCTCAATAAAACAACCCAAAAGCCGCTGCCACAAAACAATGCGATGCGACGCTTGTCGTCATTGTTGCTGATTTTCATGCTGCTTCTTTCCACAGCACAGTGGGCGATTTAACTGATTAAGCGTAACGAAATTATGTATATTTAAAAATTAAATAAAAGCTATATTAAATATTTATAAATTCATATCATACTTCATTTTAAATTTATAGCATATAGGTTTTAAAAAATTTTTGTCAAAAAAAAATATATTTAACCTCATTTAAAAAATTTATAAATGTTTATAAAAAGTGTTAAATAAAAAAGAGGTTGTTTTTGTCAATTTTTTGACAACAATATTTAGTTTAAATTTAATAATTATAATAAATATAATTAAATTTAAGTAAAAAAACTTTTTAATTTTGAATTAAGATGATGATTTATTATTTTGATTATGATTATGATTTATTATGAGTATTAAAAAAAAATAAATCATGAGAAAAAGTAAATTTTTTTGAAGTTACTAATTTTGCAAAATCGCCCACTGTGCATTGTTTGTAGTTGTTGTTATAGGGACGTGTGTGTGCTTAGCGTTGCGTAAAATAAATCATTTTGTTGCGGCACCCACACACACACACACACACACCCACACACATACACACACGGTTACAAGCAGCCAAACAAATTGCCAAGAGGCTGCGCTCTGTTCTCCATTCTTCTCATTTGCCATGATGGTTAGACAAGTGGCTGTCCCGCTTCCTCTCCCTCTCCCCTGCCCCACACTCACACCTTTTCAAAAAAAATAAAATTGTTTAAATGAATAAAAATGAATCATTTGCAAAGCGGCGTATGCACAAAATTAAGCACTTGCCAGCCTAAATGAGCAAATATGCAAACACATTTCATTTCACAAAAGCCAGAAACCGAGTTGAGTTCAAAAGGTGGAATGGCAAGTGATTAGATAGACAGAGTCTGTGAACGAAGGGAGATAAGCTTCGAGTTTCGAGTGTAGTTAAGCCCCCAAATGAGTCCCCAATGAATAGACCCATTTGACATAGCTGCACAATGTTCAGGAATTGTTCCAGGCAATTGTACTCGGTAACATAATTACCAATGCTATTTACTTATTTTATTAAGGCGACAAAATAAATCCGGGGAATTTAGAAAATAAAGGAAGCAGAAGAGATTTCCAATTTAAATAGGAATTTTGTGTTATTTGGCCAGATTAAGTGGCCATTTTATAACTGGCTTAACCAACCGTTGACTTACTCAGAATAATAAATAAAATTCCATTTTTAATCTCCATTTTACAAATTTATAGAAAAAATTGAATAACTGATATTTTGAAAAATAATAATAATAAACGGAATTAAATGCCAATTTCAACAGTTCTGTATTAAATTTTCTTATTTTTCTCAACAAAAGTCTTTATTTCCATTTCGAAATTTCACAAAATTGGCAACAATTTCATAGTTTTGTCTGCTATAAATAGATGAAAGAATATATTAATTAATAAATAATAATTAAACTTCTTACCTCTAACAGCTTAGGTTACATTTTGCCAGAATAAAGATAATTAGTTTTAGCTCCCAATATACCAAGGATATTTATTTCCATAATATAAATTCAGCGAAATGTTTAACAATTTCATAGATTCGTGTACTGTAAATTGATACAAGAATATATATATTGTTTACAAATTGTAAAAGCGATAAAATGGCAAGAGAACAAACAAAAGCTGCAAATTTGTTGAATATGCTAGCAATATTCGACACTGTTTGACTATGAATATCTATATGTATATTACGTATACGTATGAATTATGTATACGTGCACCAAAAGCGTGAAAACTGTTTAGCGCCAAAATAGATAGATGAATAGATGGATTTTAATACGATATATATATATGTACTATGTGTACCGCAATGAATGAGTTTTGATCAAACAAAGCGTAGCTGAATAATGTGCGTATTATGAAAGAAGCATGAATACTCGAATATTCGAGCAGAATTTAATGAAATCAAATAATTTTTTGTTGGCAGGGGCATAACATAATGAGTTCGTATTCAGACCATTTTCTAATTAACTTTTACGCATAACATAAGGGGAGGCCGAGATCTTTTCAGTCTCAACAAATGCAGTGAACTGCCCGGAAGCACTAAAAGCCTCGCTGTACTACAGAGTGAGTTGTGTTGTGTTGAGTTGAGTTGAGGGCCAACTTGGCGCTGCCCTGCACAAATATAATTAAAATGCTCAAACGGCAAATGACTCGAATGCCAACAACGCAATAGCAATCGCAATACCAAAAGAACAAATAATAAAAACGCTAGTCCAACTGCTCGACTTTTACTTGTGCCCAGTAAATCAACAAAATTCAAATACGATTTAAATATTCAACAATTCATAAACTATAAAATGTGCTAGCTTCGCCAAAAGTCAATCGATTTTCAAGCGGAATTTCAATTTTATTATTTTTAATTAATTACAATAAAGTTTTCAAATTGAAAAATTAAACAAAATTTTCTAATTGATCGCCAATTTGATTCTTGCTTTTTGGTAGATTTTTACTTTTGGATATTCACATTTTGGATTTAGATCACTAGACAGACAAACAGTACCACAAACTCAGTACCCAGTGTAACCTTCGGTTACTAGGTTAACAAGTAAACTTGTCATTTAATTTGACTGTCGAAGCTCAAAGAAAAATACCCTGACTAGGCCAAAACAAGAATCTGTTGGCCAATCAAACGAAAGTCAAGTCTTTGATTCTCATCTATTTAAATTGTCAGCAGCTGCTGCGATAAATTTAAGCGCAGCAAAAAATAAATTAGACAGAACTAGAGTGTTGCATATCAGACTCTTTGTGGGGTTGCTGTTGCAGGGGAGGGAGAGGGGTGGTAAGAGGAAGAGGCAGGAGGGAGTTACGAGTGTAAGCCGAGTGTAAGAGAGAGCGGACTGCAATTGTGCAATTCCTATGTTGTTGCCATTTTTAAAACGAATGTTGTGTTATTTCCGTCAAAAGAGTAATTAAACGTACAAAGCAAACGGCAATTCAACACACGCTGCACCCATCTGCGAGGGTTGCCCAATAGGTTAGCCGTTAAACGCAGTGAAAGTGGCTCAAGTGCAACACACGCATAGTGGAATAAATATTAAGATTAGCTTAAATAAATTTAAATTATCAAATTTCAATTTAATTATCAAAATAAGTCTTTAGAAGTTTAGAAGCAAATTTTAAAAATTAAAATTTTATTTAATTTATTTTAAAAATATAAATTTTATTGCATACTAAAAATATTCTAAGACATGAAGAAGAAGATAAAATAACAATACATAGACATGAACAAAAATATATAAATACATAAATAAATATATTTGATTAACTTTAATGAAGATCATTATTTTTAAAAGCTAGTCTAGCAGTTTGTGCCACTGTGCCACGCTGGAATTTGTGCATTTGGCTTCTTATGGCCGTCGGGCATTGCCATTGCGATGTTCAGTGGTCGAAGGAGTGTATAGAGAAGCAGAAGAAGAAGGAAGAGAAGCAGAAGACAGACATGACGACAGGTTGCCGTGTTCAAAACATTGTAAATAAAATTGCAAAAGATGCAACGTGTCTGGTCAAAGAAGAAGCGACAGAAAGACAGACATGGAGAGAAAGGTATTTAAAGGCACAGTGAGTGTGTGCAGTAATGGCACAGTGCCTGACTGGTACAGTGTCTGGCATTGTGTGCTGCGGGCGCTATTGTGTTAATTGCGGTTGCATTTAATTACAGTTCGTTGCATTTGCAGCAGCACGTGACCATCTCTGTCTGTCCAACGGAGCTGAGGGGAGGGCGAAGAGGGGGCTGGAGAAGGGGATTGGGGGTTGAGGCAAGCTAATGTTAATGTGCCTGCATGCTTCAGCAGCACATACTTCCACTCCACAGCTTGCCACACGGACCGCAAGGCTTAGCTTTTAATTAAAGCTAAAAGAATTTCGACTGCTTTGACGGTTTGACTTTTGACCTCCACTTTCAACGATCGTGTTCAGTGTTTGAACAGTTAATTTATAAAAATAAAATATTTTTAAAAATTAGATCTGAATAAAAAGTTACGAATTCGTAAATAAGTTTCAATTCTATTTACAAATTATAGAATATAAATATGTAGTTACCAAAAAAAAATAAAAATTGAAACTCTCAAGTAATGTCAAAAAATTAGATATATTCCAAGCAATTTTCAAAAATGTATTATTATTTTCGTCTTCTTTTGGTAGTTTTCATTTTAGTATTTACAGCATTTTAGTTATTTTTGGTGTTTTAATGATAAATATTTTCGACTTTAATGTTATTGATTAAGTTATGGAATGAAAGTACCAAATCATTACCAAAAATTTATATAAGTATTTTAGATATTCTTTAGTATTTTTTTGGTATTTTTAGTACATTTGATTTTTTGGTATTTGAACCCGAAATGTTTTCACTATTAATGTTATTAATTAATTGTCGTAAAAATACCAAAACATTACCAAAAATTTTTTGAATTATTATAGTTTTACTTTTGGTTTTTTTTTTTTTGGTATTTTTAGTATATTTGATATTTTTGGTATTTGAATTTTAAATGTTATTGATGAAAAGTCGAAGAAAATATATATAAAAATTTTACCAAAAATTTACATTAGCATTTTTTTTTTAATTTATAGTATATTTAATATTATTGGTATTATAATTTTTAATATATTCACTTTAAATGCAATTGATTAAAAAATATATAATAAAAATACCAAATCATTTTTAAAAATTTAGTAGTATAATAAAAAATGATCAGTATTTAAATAAGCATCTGGTACATTTTTTCACTTCTCATTTTGTTAATTAAAAGTCATCGAATAAAAGCACAACAATATTACCAAAAATGTATATAAGTATTTTAGTCCTCTTTTGGTATTTTAAAGTTATTAGTTTTTCTTTTTTAGTCTGGACAGTTTTGGTATTTTCAGTTTAATTTAAATTATTTTTAATGTTGTTATTTAAACACATGAACTCTTATTTGTGATCCCCTTTTACTAACCCCCGTTTTGCTACGCCTTTGCCAAGGACTTCCGTTCCCCTCCGTTCATTGGAATATGTGCGCAGGCGGCAATAATTAGCAGGCGAAACAGAATCAACAGACCCCAAGTGACATATATTTAGAGAGGCCGCAGAATGATTTGCATAAACCACATGCAGAGGGCACGCTAGATTACGCATACGCCGCGTTGCACAAACACACTCCCATTCCCAACTACATGTGCAACTGCAACTCAATTAAGTGTGTGTATTAGTATTTAATGGCAAACATTACGTACGAACTTAAGCTATTTCGAAAAGGCGTCGACTATATCAGCAATGCTGACATAGGTGCCCACAATGCCGCCAAAGAGGCCAAAGATCAGCAGCAACAGATTGATGATAAGCTTGTATTTAAATGGCCCATATCCTCTCTCATACTGCACGCAGATTTGTAGAAGAGCTGGGAAAATGAGACCCAAGATGGACAAACAAAAGGATCCGACGAGCGACAGAAACAGCGAGAGATCTGGGATGGCAATGGCACAGCAAACTGAAAGAGAGAAAAGATGTAAATAGTAATAGTAAGAATACAAATTTTATTGACAAGAAAAAGAAGAATTCAAAAAATAGATAAAATTTAGTTAGTATCAATCTTAGTTATATTTAAATCCGTTCAACTTACAAGTTAAAAGCACAACCACCGCACGAAAGATGAGCTCGTAGAGTGTGTGTTTGGACACGTCCTTGAATCGTTTGCTCAGATATTTACTCCAAAGGATCTGAGCTGTGACATAACCCTGCAACGCATAGGAAATGTACGTTGTAATGGCAAAGAAGATCTTTACCACCTGAGCGGGACTGCAAAGAGACAGAGAGATGATCCAATAAGAGTGTCAACATGACGTATGCGTAATATTTGATACAAACTTACATTTCCGATTGTGGTATATTTAAGGTGACGCTACCCAAAGCCTCATCTCCATACTGCCAGTAGCCAAAGAAGCCGAGAAACACATAGAGGCTCAATACGATGCACATGCCCCAGTTCATGATGCCACACGGTTGCACATAGGCGCGGGGCGTGGACATGTTCTCCTCAATAGCCAAGATCTAGAGGAGCAAATAAATCAATAATTTAAAAAAAGTGTATCAAATAAATAAATGAAATCAAAAAAAAATGTTAAATAAAAAAATACGAGAAAAACTATTCATAAAAAAATAATTAAATAAAATATATTAACAGTAATAACAATAATAATAATAAATAATAATAATAATGAAAACTATATTTACGGCTACTACATGTTTATTTTTTTACTATGTTATTCTGAAGCGCAAGGATATAAAAATAAATAAAAAATGTATATATTAATGAACAAAAATTAAAAATAAATTATTACTCTAATTGATGAGATTAATCAACAATAACTTACCACGCCCACCGCCTCCAAAGCAAACAGCACAGTGCCAAAAAATGTGGGCAGCTTTAAGTAATCCTCAAAGGGTTTGCGTTCACTTAGCGGCGGCAAATCAGAGCAAATGTAATACAAAATGATGCCAAAACCTGTTGAAAACATTTTAAAATAAAGTAGATCTCAGAGCTGAAATTAAACTAGGACTTACCCACAAAGAGCAGCAAGTTGGCAGCACTTGAAAACGGTGCCAACAACTGGAGATTTCGTATACTATAAATCAATAAGAGGGGTATGATGAGAATGCACATGTGCAAACGCACATCCCATTCGACGAGATATTCATCCACCAGCTGTTTAATGCTCTCTGCAATGAAAACCACGTAAACACAACAGATGCCGAAGTGATAGAAGGCCAGAAAACCATCCACAAAGGGACTGCATTTAAGAAGAAAATAAAAAAAAATATATTTACATAAATCTACTTTGTAAATAAAAATAATTAAATTCGGAATTAGCTTAATTTATGACTAGCATAAAAATATGTATTTTATAATAATAAAATAAACAAAAGATTTTTTGAATTTAGGACAAATTTCAAAAAATTAATTTAATATAAACATTAAAAGATACTTTTCAAAAAGCCGTTTCCACTTTCAAGTGTAAATATTTAATTAATAAAATAAAAAAATACACATTTTAGGACCTAATTAATATTTAAAAAATATATAGCATTTAACAGAGTGTCGCTAGTGCCTTTTAAATAATTAAATACCATTTTTATGCGGGTAACTTTAGCTTTCTTTAATCGGAAAAATAAGTTAGAAAAGTTGGCTTACGTGGCAATTGGAACCAGGCAACGCAGGCCGGGCGGACCCTGTTGCAGGCCCAATTTCATGGCCTCCGAGAAGCTGACGTAGGGAACACGCTGTTGCTTGCACAGCAGATACATGGAGCTTATCTGAAAGGAAGTTATAGATTTAAAATCAAATTTGTTAAAAACCAAACTACAACTCACCAAGATGTGCAGACAATAAAGAGCCAGCAGACCAATGATTAGGGTCAAAAGAATGCCATTGACATAGCCCGCATGCGCAAAGGCGCTGGGCATGGCCAGGACGCCAGTGCCAATCGAGGCCTTTAGAAAATGGGCAAAGGTTTGCCAGTTGCTAAGCAAAAAGTAAAGTATATATGAATTAAACACAATTTTTAATTTAATATTAATTTTGAAATAATTATTGTGTCGGCTGCTTTTAGCCTGACAATTAATAAATAAATAAAATAAATGAAGCGTTTATAAATTCTAAACTTTTGATATTATTTTATTGTATTTTAAATAAATTACATATAATAAATTCAAATAAAATAGTTATATCTAAACATAGTACACATTAACAAATTACTCACTTTGTTGGATTCTTCACATTGCGATGCAAATGTGGATCATAGTCATCCGTTGAGGAAACCTTCTCTGAACACACGATCGATTCATTCTTGATATCGTTTCTAAGCGATAAGCGAATATTCAGTTAATTGTTAGTTTGGATTTTTACAACTCGGTTTTACCATTGGTCGTTAATCGACCGATGTTGTGTCAGAGTTTATATGAGCTGATAATTCGCACCAAGGAACAAAAACAATTGTAAAATGTTTACAATGCTCAGTTAATCAGTAAATAATAAGATCGCTAATTCTGAATTGTAAATGTCTTTTAGTGTCTTTTAGCAAGCATTGTCATTAAATAAGAAAACGGCAAGTGTTCTCTTAAATTAATCAAACCCAAAAATTTGACTCTTTACACTGATAAAAAAATATATATACATATAATAAAACTATAAATTTTCAGAAAAAAGGATTATTTTAACATAAATCAAAAATTCTAAAAATAAGAGACATTTTTTTAATGCTATTTTTTTATTAATTATTATTATTATTGTCTTCTTAAACAAATAGAAATTTTTATTTTGTATATATTAAGAAACCGGTCTTTTAAACAGTGTCTCCGTCAAATTTTCTTGTCGTTTTATCATCTTTGTTTACTCATCAGTTAGCTAAGAGTTTGTGGCTGGCAGATTAGTTGCCAACTTGTCTAATTTACTCACTGCATTGTCAGTTGCTCGACTAAACATAAATCACAATTATATAGATAAAAAGATAGACACTGTGTAAGTTAAAAGTAAATAAGCCAATACTGGAAGCACAACCAAACGAGGAGCCGAACGCGTAGCTACTAAATTTGAAATGCACATCGAATCAGCTGAATGCCTGCGAAAATAACTGAGACTTTTATCTTTTAAGATAACACCAACCAGAGGGATTATAAATACCATCATCAACAGGACTGAACTTTGGCTCAACTGACGTATACGTAATAAAACCTTATTTAGAAACTTAGTTTAAATCGTTTTTTTTTTTAAAGCCGAAAAAAATGTAGAATAAAAAATAAAATTAGAAAACTAGATTTGAAGCTTAAATTAAATTATAATTAATTTTTAAACACAATAATAGTACAACAAATTGAAACTATTGAAAAAATGGCAACCTTTATCTTTCAAGATAAAACTAGCCTGGGGGTAATATAAATATTATCATAATCAGGCCTCACATGGCGTATGCGTAATAAAACCTGATTTTGAAAATCAGGTATAAAAATATACTGTAATTAATGTCTTTGATATTGCCCGAAAAGCAATAAATGAGAAAATTCATCACTTATTTGTATGTATTTATATACATAATTTTTGTTTTTCAACTGTTTTCAGTCGATTATTCGATTATCGAATGGAAATGGAAAATTCCAACATTACAGGATAAAGATAGGCTTACGCGGCGTATGCATAATAAATCCTTACATTGAAAATCTGTTTTGAATTTAAATTTTAGTTGGAGGTTTTTGAATTTTTTGAGACTCAATAAATGCGCTGAAGTGAAAAATATAAATGAAATATTATCGAAAGTTAAAATGGCGTATGCGTAGTAAAAACATAGTTTAAAAATGACTTTAGAAATTGCACTAAATTTGAAGCTTTTTTCAAAGTAATAGCTATAAGCTTTAGCCGATACAGCAACTAAGTAGCTTTCGGAAAAGCTCGTCAAGTGAAAGCTTTCACTGAGATCTCTGCCTGTGCGAGTAAAGAGACTTTGTTAAGAGAGCTTTCGCTCTCTTTCGTGTCATTTATTATTAATTTTTGAGTTATGTTTTTTGTTTTTATTTGTCGCTATGCCGCCCATTCGTCGAAGAAAAGCTGTACGCAACGGACGTGTAATCGGCGCGTCTCTTTTATTCTTGTTGTGCGCGTGCAAAAAAGGTTAAATATATTATAATTTATACTCGAATGCGTCGAATGTGCTTCAAATGGGAAATTATACACAAAAACTTACAACATACAACTAACTGCAATTAAATTCAATTAACAAACAACCGGTTCTCAAAAAACATATAATTACAATACTGTCAATTAATTTCACGGCAAGTGAAATATACAGGTCGACAGTTTAAAAAATTTGCGGAAAGTTACCAAAACAAATACCTTAAGCTTATATTATGTTTATATGAATTATGTGTATTTTAATGGTGTGCAAATACCAATAAACTAATAACATAAACAAACAAAATTCACAGTAAAAATAATACCAACAAATATATAAAAAAAATAATAATAATAAAATAAAAGCCATTCAAACATGGTCTATTCCATAAAGGTGAGCAACGAACGCGTTTTGTTCCCAATAGATTGAAATAAAAAATATTTGGGAGCTTTGTTAGCTTTTTAATTGTTTGCTTATTGCGTGTGGCAATTTTAGGCTCCATTTTTAGATTTAAATGCTGTCTGGCGCAAACTTGTTTTAGACTTTTACTTGGCTTAGTTTTTTGGTCAAAAACAAAGTGAAAGACAGGGAGAGCGAAAGAGATGGCCAGCTAGAGTCTGCGGAACATTATTTTGAATGTTTTATATTTGTCGGTCTCTTTTAGCAAATATTTAATTAAGCGTCAAAAAAAGAAGAGTCTGTTGTGGTTTATTATTTATTTATGTTACTTTAAGCCAGATATGTGATATGACATCCTCTCTCTCCTCTCTCTCTCTCTATCTTTTCGCTCTCAACAGCCCTCTCTCTCTCTCTGTCTCTCTGCAGACTGTGACGTATGCGTCTGATTTGTCTGATAATCGTGCAATTCTATAAGCTATTGATTAGTTGACACTGTCTTATCATTTAAGTGTAACAACAACATCAAAAACAACAACTCATTTATTACAGGGACCTACATTATCATACAGCTGTCATCAAATTAACCACAGGTATTAGTTTTTCAAGTACCCTTTTAACTACCTTTAATTACAGTGTCTTTTCGCTCAAAATATATTTGGTAATTTGTAAAAATGAGGTCATAAAAATGATTTGAATTTAAAAACAAAAACTGGGTAATATGATAATAAATTTACAGTTAAAACGGATATGTATTTTAAATATAAATCCCAAGGGCTGCAAAGAAAAAAAATTTAGGATTATTAAAGTTAAATGATGAGCTAGAAATATTTGGGGAAAAAGTAATTTGGAGTGATATTTTCCTCAAAAAATCAAGATAGAATTTCAAGCCATAGAGAGAGAAGAAATTAATTTAAACAAAAAAAGGTTTAATTTACCATAAAATACGCCCTTAGCTTTCTAGGTGTCAAGGGTTGGGCTAATATTAATTAATATTCAGTCAGTTAGCTATTATAAAAGGTTTCAAATATAAATACGGGAGATCTGTCTTATATAAATATATAGAATGAAATACTATAGTATATTTATATATTATAATCTCAATCACTTGGCATTCGTTTCGAGAATAAGCTTAATTGAATATATTCATGGGTGCATTAGGTTAGCTAAACATCAGAATAACGTACGTAACACTGCGCAACAAAGTTTAAGATTGAATTGCAGTCGGATATGAACAATATAATCATATTTAATAACTACAATTAATATACGAGAAGCTAGTTTATTATTATGTCTAGTTCTCAGACTCGGAATCTTTAAGGGTTTCTATTTTTAATTCGCAGCGTCAATTTGTATTAATGTCAAATTCGGATTTGCACGACAGAGTTAGATCAAGTTGTTAGTTAAAAACTCGGAAGAATAAACTAAAAAACGTAGAGATTATAATTTTAAAAATAAGAAATATATTTATGGATTCATAGCAATTAATAATTAGAAAAATAATTGTAAGATAATACTTTGATTTAAAATATTATTTAGAAATTCTACATAAATTCGTATTTCATACTGGGATTCAGAGAATATTTTCATTCAATTTAATATCTTCATGATTTAATAAGAATAAGTTAAATTTTATTTATTCAAAAGAATTTGAAGATAAAAGTTTAGCCTGTTTTAGATTTGAGATTAATTGAAAATATGTAAGTCAACAAATCTAAAAATTTTTCCAGGACTAGTCATAACAGTACAGCTGTCCTCCAATTTTATACCTAATGGCGAATGTAATGATAAGCCCGAAAATATCAAAATATGTTTCATAAGCCCACAGGCGCCGTATCTCGCGTCTCGCTGATAACGATAAGTTATGATTATTATTGTTATTTGTATATTTGTTATTTGTTTAATTGTTGTCGGGGGCAAGCCCGAAAAGAACAGCGAGTTAGTATCAAACTAAACATGTTGATGGTAAGAGCTGTAAAGTAGTACCCATGAAAAAGAATTTCATATACAACGGAGCATATTACGCGTAATACTTTATAATGAATCACTTGCGGTATCGGCTTAAGATTCCCTCCTGGGGACTGGCATCTTATCAGGAAAGCTTGTCTCGTTTAATTTTGGACTATAAGAAATAAACAATTTAATTGCTTGCCCTATCAATGCTGAGAGCGAGACAGACAGACAGACAGGCAGACAGACAGACAGAAAGAGAAAGAACAAGTGCTTGTGTGTTATTTTAGTAAAACAAAAGTAAATGGTTCCAAAATTTGAAAAAAATTACCAAAAATACTAAAAACAATTGTAAAATTTTTCTCATTACAAATACAGAATGAATTGTTCCTTTCTTACAATTTTTTTTAGTTATTATAAATGTTTTTGATTTATTAAAAATTCTATTAAAAACTCTTCTGTAGTGTTTTTATTTGTTTCCTTATCCCAATCTTACAGTCTCAAAAAGAGTAAACTTATCTTGTATTGTTTAATTTTCTTTTCTTTGCTTTTATTTTGTAGAACAGTGAAACTGGTGAGTTTGAGTATTTTTATACCGATTCAGCGCGCGTCAAACAGCCGAAATATGATGAGGAGACCGGCGAACCGGTCAACGATCAGATGAAAGTGCGATATCGCAAGCACGGAAATTTTCATGTGCCTCGGCATTTTCTGCGTGGCACAATCTGTGACGAGGTGGACAATGTGCTGGCCAACAAATATCAAGAGGATTTGGATATAACAGCCAAGCATTTGGTTGGCCCCGATTCTGAGCGACATGTCGAGTCCAAGTTGAAGAAAACACGGCCGGGCTATGAACGTGAGGATTACATCGAAATGGATGGCGTTAGTAGCGTAAGTTGAATTTATACAAGTATATTTACATCAGTCGTAAAAAACTTAAATTTTTAATTTTGAAATGTCATTTTTCGAATTTTCTTTTAAAAGAATTTTTTTCTTCTTATTTTTCAATTTTTACAAATGATTATCATTATTAAAATTGTCCAGCATGTTTTTACTGGTTATCGATAAAACAAAAATAGTAGGTTTTAATAAGAAAATTCAATTTTTAAATTACAACAAGCTAACGTAACCACTATGCTTTTCCATGAACAAGTTGATATATAGTCTAATTTTCTTTTGGTTTCCTTTAGAACATCATTCTGGGCTATAAGCGCACCAATTCCTTCTTGCTCTTCCTCATACCGACGCTATTCTGCTGGAGTATTGCCTTGTGGTGTGTGCTCTCGATACTGGAGATAATTTTGCACATGATGTCGCATCACAAGAACTCGCTGACCATGCAGAAGGGCATCTATTTTAGGAGTCCCCTGCACGTCTTGTCCTCACACTACTGCGCCATTTGCCGCTACGAGACGGACAGCAAATACAATCGCACCTTTGATATGCTCAACAAACAGATGAGAATCGCACATCGTTCTGGAACGCTGAAGGACTTAAGCAAAGTCATTGGCTGAGGACTCGACAAACACACAATTATTATATCACGCAATTACAATTAACAACTTTACACTTTAATGGTCATATAAAAAACAAACGATTATTGTTTCCCTGCTCAATAACAATAAATGCACAAATATATCACTTCGAGTACCTGAACAACATTATTGAATAGCCTTCTGATTGCCTTAAACTTAGATTTGCCTCATTTGGATGACATTGGGAGACACGTTGAACTTGGCTCCTGTGCAGGCAATGATGTCATCCACAGTGTAACCTTCGGCCACCTCTATCAAAGTTAAGCCCACGCCCTTTTCTACTTGGAATACCGCCTTCTCCGAGATGATCAGATCAATGACCTCCTTGCCGGTCAAAGGCAACGAGCAGCTTTCCAGAATCTTTGGCGAACCATCGCGTGCATTGTGCTCCATGGTAATGATCACCTTCGTGCCGGGAGCAGCCACCAAGTCCATGGCACCGCCCATGCCCTTCACCAGCTTGCCCTGCGGAACAAGATTGCATTAATAAACTGGAATATCCAAAACGGATCATAATATTTTGTTTTAAGAACATCAAAATAGGGAAAGCAGTCGAAAAATCAAGATTAGATTTTTTAAAATTTAGTTTTTAGATTTAAAACAGGAACTGCAAATAATGATTATTTTTTTTTTTTTATATATTTTTACAATCTCTGTATTTTCACCCTGATTTTTATTTTTATGATTTTCACTTCTTTCTTCAATGATAATCATTATTTTATTTTTTATTTTTGAGTAATTTTATTTTGCTGGAAGGTACAAATTTTAAATCTGAAGGCGTAAATTACTGTTGAGTTTTATATGGAAAAAAAAAACAAAACTCATTCATAATCAATATTTTTGATAATAATTATCATTAAAGAAACAGTAAAGAATTAAAATATAATCATTAAAATGTAATTTTTATAATATTACTTGTAATAATTACGGTCCCTGAATTAAGCTCTGCTTTTTTAGTTCTTTATTTACTCACGGGTATCATCCAGTTGGCCAAGTCTCCGGTGGCAGACACCTCCATGGCGCCCAAAATGGTCAGATCCACGTGTCCGCCGCGAATCATGGCAAAGCTGTCATCGGATCCAAAGTAGGCAGCACCTGGGACAACAGTAACGCTCTCCTTGCCGGCATTAATCAAATCGGGATCAACCTTGTCCTTGGTGGGGAACGGACCCAGACCCAAGATGCCGTTCTCCGACTGCAGCATGACATTCATGCCATCCGGGATGTAGTTGGAGGCCAGCACGGGGATGCCAATGCCCAGATTGGCGTACATCCCATCGTTAAACTCCAGCGCCACACGACGGGCAATGCGTTCGCGCAGAAGCTGGCCGGGATTGGCCTTGGCCGCAGGTGCACCTAGGAAGAGGAATTACATTAAATATAATAACAAAATAAATATCACGTTGCATTAAAAATTGTAAACTTAATCGACTATTTACTTAGGAAATATTCGAAATATAAAACAAAAAAGGTGTTGCAAAAATTTAATTTATAAAAGAATTTTAAAAATTAATGCAAATATAAGTTTCAGAGAATCTTACAAGTTGAATGAAAAAAACTTAAATTGCTGAAATTTATTAGGCGTAAAAGTTACTTAATTTGACATCATTTAATGTGAAACGAAAATTTTCTTTATGAAGAAAATGAAATATATAATTGACATTTTAAAAGTCAGAAAATAAATCCAAATAACTTATGTATAATTTGAATTTCCAGATTTACGTGAAATAATTAGAAATTTTATATTTTTTTATACTAAAATTATGAGAAACTTTATCGCATCGACTATTTGATTAGTTACCTTTTTGTGCTTAAATTTCGATTTTCCAAAACTTCGATATAGTATTGGTACCCATTTACCATTTTTTTTTGTTACCTTCTTCCTTTGGTTCTGTGATGCGCAGTCGCTCCACACGCTTGTTGTAGTTGCTGCCCTTGAAGATGCGCTTCACATAGATGCCGGGCACATGGATCTCATCGGGCTGAAGGGAGCCAACGGGCACAATTTCCTCCACCTCAGCAACGGTCACCTTTTAGGGGTTTAGATATTTTGGAAAATATTAATATCAATATTTGAAAATAAGAGCAAAAAAAATTTTTTCTCTATATCGATTGTAAAAATTATTTTTTTCAATTAGTTGAAAATGTATTTATCGATATACCGATTAATTTGGATAAATAAATTTTGATCGGCTAATCGATTAATGTATTAATATCCCATTACCTTTGCGGCCCGGCACATGGGCGCATTAAAGTTGCGGGCGGACTTGTTGAACACCAGATTGCCCATGGCATCCGCTTTCTGCGCCTTCACAAAGGCAAAGTCCGCGAAAATGGACTCCTCCATGACATAGTTGCGTCCATTGAAGGCCTGCACTGGCTTCTTCTCGCTTTCAATGATCACTTTGCCGTCCTTGGAGTATTTGATGGGTGCTCCGCCCTCTTGCACCAGTGTCGCATAGCCGGTGGGCGTGAAAAAGGCGGGAATTCCAGCGCCGCCGGCGCGAATCTTCTCGGCCAAGGTGCCTTGGGGCGTCAGCTCGATGGCCAACTCTCCCTCGAGATACTGACGCACCAGCTCGGTGTTCTCGCCAACATACGAGCCAATCACCTTTGCCACCTGCTTCTGTCTTATCAGCACGCCCAGACCGCAATCGTCTACGCCTGCAATTGATAAGAATGATAACGGGCAGTTCAGATTCAAGAACTTGTTTTGATAACAAAATTAAGTTATGGAGTAGAGCAACACTGGCGTGACAGAAGTGAATAAGTTTTTTAAGGAAACTAGCTTAAATAATAAAAAAATATATAACTTAAGATTGATATGCAACACTTTCGAAAAACATTTGATTTTGTGAATTGAAATAGGGCAACACTAGCGAATCAGCAGAACATTTAACTCGCTAGAAAACTAGGGCAAATGATAAGAAATAAAGCTTACATAAAGAATTTTATAATGAAAACCATTAGTTTGAGTTTCAAAATAGGGCAACACTGGCGAATTAAATTTGAAAAACCAAAATTTTTAAAAGTGATCAAATTCGATCAAATTCGCATCTATTAGCAGAGTAGGGCAACATTGGCGCATTGGATGTAAACAACTCAATTCAACAGGGAGAAAGTTCAATTTACAAGAATATGTAAATTGCAGAAAAACTCTTAAAACTCTTGTTTTGATTACAATACATTCGCATCTATTTATAAATTAGGACAGCACTGTCGAAATAAATTGGAATAAGCAATTGCTCTTATTTATTAAGTAGGGCAACACTGTCACAACAAATGCGAACCAGTTCACCAATAAACCAGTTCCCCATCTCAGAAGCCAACAAGTGTCATTAGCATATGATCAAAGATAACTTTACCTCCGTTATTTGAGACTGCTGTGATATTCTTGACTCCCTTCTGCTTCAGAGCATCGATCATCTTCTCGGGAATACCACAAATGCCAAAGCCCCCAAAGAGGATCTTGGAACCATCCTTGACATCCGCCACTGCGTCGCTCGCCGATTCGTAGACTTTCCCCTGCCGTTGTTTGCCCGATGTCGAGTAGCAGGCAATCAACTTGGAATATAAATAAATAGAAAGCCAGGTGTTTAGATTAAATTAGTTTAGTTTTCTAGCTGGCAATTTGCATACAAGTTTGCCATGATTATCTATCTATCTTCTAGCGTGCGTCTTGTTGTTGCGAAAACTTGCGTAACTTGTGCCTATTTATGAAATACAGTTCGTCAAGTAATTGTTGTGACAACTGAAAAATATTAAAATTACTTTTGCAAAAAAAAAAATACAGTCGAACTTTCCTAACTCGAATTACCATTATCCCAAGAAAAAGTTTGAGTTATGGAGAAATACGACTTATAGAGTTACTTTTCTTAAGTTTATTAATTTTACCTCACTCATTCATCTCGAGTAAGGGAGAAATCGAGTTATGGAAGTACAACTGCACTTTTACTTGGTATTTTTGTTTATTTGCATGATGACTATTCAGAATTTTTCTAAAAGGATAAAATGAGATCCATGAACATTTCAAATATAATGTAAAAATTATTTTTTAGTTTTTTTTATAAATGTTTTTGATTTATAAATAATTTATTTTTTATCAGCGTTTTTTTAATCATAGGCTAATTCTTTAAATGGAATTTATATTAAAAGAATTTAGTGTTTTTGGTATTTTTTAATTATAACAAATGAAAATTCACTCATATCAACTTTAAAAATATGTGCACTCGATGGTCAAAGCACTTTCGTGACATACTGTATGACTCTGCTCGTGTGCGGTGAGTCTGGAGTGGCGTGACACGGGCGGAGGGGAACTTGTTCGCGTGCGATGATCACAAACAATCACAGTGCCAATCAGAATCTAATAAGCATGTCAGAACACAAAACACACACACATGCACGCATATGTAAACGACAGTGTGTACAGATAATTTGTATATCAACATGTGATTGTTAAGCACTTCACTCAAAACTGAATTCATTATTGTTCTAATAAAAGTTTAAAAGATAGCAAAGAAAAGCACATACGAATGTAGTTGTTGTTGTTGTTGACACTTTTAGCTCTATCCACACACACACACACACACACACCTGTATATATATGTATTAATAAATAATTTATATGCTCACCTTAAACGCTGGGCTTTTATTGCCCAGACTTTTGTTCACAATGAATCTGCACAGCATATTGTTTTAATTCAATTATAAGATTTCAATGCTGAACCGTTTTTGCCTAATTTGTTTATTATTTAATTTGTATTTACGCGATTTTAGTGCAAGAGCGGCGCGTCGCAACAGCTGTCCACCGAAAGACTGATAACCATGGTTGCCAAATCTGGCGTTTTTGCGTTTTGCGCCAAAACTGGATCTTTTTTTTCTGTTAGCGCAATAGCAAAACAAACAACACACATGAAGTGCGCTCATGAGCAGCGCGCTATCTCTTTTTCTCTTTCTCTCAACAGAATTTTTCTCGAATTTACAATTTTCTTATTTTTTTAATTTTTAGTAACTTTGCCACGCGTAAGGAGCGAAATGCACCAAACCAATTTTAGATTGAACATAATTATTTTACAAAATTTTTAATTTTGTTGTTTGTTGAAATTGTTTTTAGTTTAATTTTTACTTGATTTTTGAAAATATCAAATTTTTCATTTCAAATTGCAGCGCGCAAATTGGAAATCAGCTGCTCTCTTATTAACAGACAAAACAAAAAAATTTACAGTTTTAGTCAGCTGTTCACTTAACAGCTGTGCAACAACAGACTAATAACAGAAGCCATGCAAAGTAACATTGCTTCTAGCTGTTAAACAATAGTGGAGGGTAAACAGCTGTTTTTGTTAGTAGGCAAATTGAAGTAACAGGTGGTGGTGTTGCAGCTGGGTTTACAGCTGTTACTTACATAAATTTAAATGTAACAGCAGTACATTTCATTTTTAAAACTACGACTGCTAAGAAAGTCGGTAATGCGGCTGTACCAAAATGATAATGACAGCGGTTATCGATTACAACTTGTTGCAGCAACCATTAGCTAAATAACAATAAAATTAAAAAATTATTGACGCCAGCTGTTAAGTATCTCTAACAGAAATGTTAATAGCTCTGGCTATCGATTACTTTGGCAACATTGATATATAATAACATATCGAATAATCATATCAAGGTAAATATCGCATTCAATATCATATCGCTTTCTGCTAAAGCATCGCCAACAAATATCGATATAGTATCGATATCGCCTAATCGAACAGACACAGCTGATTCCTGCAGTCGAATGCATATTGTTTATAAACATAATTTTAACGCACGCACAAACAAACAACATTGTCCGATGCTCGAAGACAAACAACAGAAGGAGAAGGAGGAGGCTGTGGATGATAAACAAGCAGCGAGTGTCCCAGTTTGTATACAAAATCGGATATCAGATAAAATTAGAATCTCTTTGCTCACTTATAAATTTCACTTGCAGAAACATTGGCTTTTATTATTGACTCTGACATTGTGACCGAATTTACCACTGACGTCGGGAGAGAGAGAGAGAGAGAGAAAGAGAGCTTATCATATTTGATTTGATAACTGACGAGGATATATTACTCTGGTGCCTTGGTCAAGCAGACCATGATGGAATAAGTATAAGGTGATCTCGTCAGCAAAAAGTAGGGCGAGGCATGAAGCAGACATTCCACTGTGTCTGGCACTATGGCATTTTATTTAAGTTAATGCGGCTCTTTCAACATCAGCTCTTTGCACCATATGATCAGGAAGCAGGATGATCAGGAATGATCAGTATTAAGTTATAGGTTATCTTACAGGTATCTCTGTAGCCTGAGATACCACCTCAAGAAATTGAATCTTTCTAAAACTGAAACCTGCAGGTTCTGTAAACTGGAGCAGAAAACATCAGCACAATAGGTCTAATGCTGGTCGCAGTGCGGAAAGACCTTAGCATAATATATAGAACCCATATAAGCTAAAGACACGACTGTCTTTGCCACCGGACTTGATCAACAAGTCATCCCCGATCGTCAACTGACTTTAGTTAAACACAACTAATCGAAGATTTATTAATATTTAAAAATATCTTTTAAGTTAAATTATAAACTAATATCGTACAATCCCATTTGATTTAAACATTTCAAATATAAATAGTTAACAAATGAAAATTGTAAATTTTATTTAATTGAGTCATATATTGTATATAAATTACAAGAAACTATGTATAGAGTAAAAGCAAGGAAGAATTTTTAAAATTCACTTAGTTCAATATTATTTGAAAGCTGAATTGGGAATTATAAATATAGTTAATTAAATTATTTTTGAATATGTCTTATATTTTTCTGCACTGTTTATTTCAACCTAAAATCTAAGATCTTAAATAGTCTATTGAAATAAACTATTTAAAAATACATTTTTGTTGATTTTCATGATGACTATTCTAAAGAGATTAAATGAAATCCATTTAGTCTAATCAGCGATCGCGAGGAATCTAATGTTTAACATTTTAATTATAATATAAAATCTATTTTTTCATATATGTATGTAAATCTTCTTTCGTTTAAAACTAATTGAAAGTTGAAATAAGAATTATGAATATAGTTAATTAAATTCTGTTTAAATTAATTATATTTTATATTATTTTTTTATAATCTATTTCAACCTAAAATCTAAGAATTTGAATAATCTGTTTAAATATTTGGTAAAAACTATTTAAGTGAATCGACTGCGTATTTGGTCGTAATTAGTCAGACTGGTCGAGCTTAAAACTAAAGTAAAAATTATGAAATTTGCCCACACACATGCACACACACACACACACACAATTTTGTCTAAACTTGGCCAAGACAACAAGAGTCGTGAGGACGTGTCGAAAAGGCAATGAAACTAAAGATTGAGGCGTGACAATTGATGGATGGTTGGATGGATAAATGGTGAATTGAACTGAATTCGCCACAGATCTGATTAGCACTTGACTTGAACCGGATGCTCGACTGACTCATCCATTCACTCTCATTCACTCTTATTCACCAGCCATTCCATTCGATCAGCCTATTCAAACTTAGCCTTGATGAGATCGCTCAAAAATGTGCTAAGCGCAAATTTATTTTTATTATCATGGCAATCCAAATAGGAATCTTGGCATGACCTCACAATTTAAAACAAACCGACAATTTGCAAATTCCGTTAGTTAGGCAAATAAAATCCGCTTAGTTATTAAAATAACAAGTGCAAAGAACAGTTTGGATTAAAATAATGTGAGAATAACGTCAAGTTGTGTTCAGCAAACCGAAAAGCTGAAAACCCAAATTCTTATTTCCAAATGACGGCATAAATGTCAACTTTGACAGTTGCGAGAAAAATGAAGAAAAAAATATATACAGTTAATACATTTTGACTTAAGAATGATATTTAATTAGGTACAGTAGTCACTAGAAAAACTAGAACGAGTTTTAAAACAATTTGTTTATTTTCTGAAAGTGTTATTAAAATATTTTTATAGTAATGTATATTATAATAATTTATAATATTATCTATTTGATTTACAAAATAGACAAAATATATAATATTAAATCTAAGACATTAGGGGATATCACATATATATTTTTCAGAAAACTTTTTGGAAAACTTCTTCATTTTAATGTCATTTTAATGTCAAAATTTCTAATTTCCGAGCAATTACCGTATATAGAAATAGGAATTATATTTAATTAACTACAGTAGTCACTCAAAACAACTAAAACGTGTACAAATTTTATTTTCTGAAAATGTAATTAAAATATCTTTATAATAATATAAATTTTAATTAAATATAATATTATTTATTTTATTTACAAAATTAGACAAAATATATAATATTAAATCTAAGACTTTAGGGAATAATATAAATATTTAATATTTTTTAGAAATTCTTTGTGTAAAACTTCTTCATTTTAATGTCGAAATTACAATTTTCGAGTTATCACCGTATATAGAAATAGAAAAAATAGAATACACTTACTCGTAAAGTCAATCCAAATTATTTCCATTAAAAGGAACAGGATATTTTACTATTTTTCAGAAATACAGTAAAATATATATTATATATTCTTAATAAGCTCTTTACAATTATTTGGAAAACTTCTTCAATTTGGTCTCAGAGTTTTCAATTTTCGAGTTATCACCGTATTATAGAAAACACTTTGTGCTATAATAAAAATACGGAAGATTATCAGAGTGTGCGAAATTAAAAATGAAATTTATTTATTCAAACGTAAATAAATATAAATTAATAAGCATAGACAAAGATTAAAAAAAGAATAAAAATAAACAACTCAAAGACATGAATACAAATAAATTCTTTGTTAATTTGTAGCTAAGTTTAAGTTTAAGCAGATTCAGTTGCTTTTTAAACAAATTTCGTTTTCATTTGCATAAAATGTGGCTGCTATCAAGAACATGACTAAAGGACAGACTGACGGACTGACGGACCGACAGAGAGACTGACAGACAGACAGACAGTCAGTTGCTTTGGCAGCCTGTCAAAAAATTCATTTCCAAGCGCAGCTTCATTAACAAAGGCTATGGACCTGTTTCCAAAGCGCCTAACAGAGATTAATTGCCAAAAAAAAAAGAGCCAAGTTTGTTGGATAACATTTTTCTAGCAACTTTTTGTGGAGTGAATGAACGCATCGAAACCAAAAGTTGTGTGTGTCGTGGAATCCAAGAAAGAAATGTTATCATTGGCGAACAATTGATACACTTGAATTGCCTGTATTCAAATGTCGGCTAAATCATTTAAACTAAAGTTGACCAACTCTTTGAAATTGAATCGGGTATTTAAAAGAAAAAGTGAAGATTTTTCTGCAAAGGTTACTTTTTTACTGAATGTTTCTATGGGAGTTATGCGATACATTATTCGGACTTTAGTTAAATTATTCAGGATGTAAAAAAACAATAAATATTGTGAAAGTATTGATAAGAACAAAAAGGTTGTTGACAAGTGCTGTAGATTTGTTTCAGATTGTTTACTTTATGATATAATAGTTCGATATTATTCAAATTTGGTCAGGATGTAAAAGATATTGCGGCCTGTTCCGAAATTCACTTTCGAAAATATTTGTCGGAATTGAATTTCTTTAACCTGCCTTAAAACCATTTCGGCGATATCCAGCTGACTGATATCACTTTAGTGAGTCGATTTTATCAAATTGTTCGAGTCGATTATTTTTTATTCTGCAAAATTGATTGGAATATCTCAAAAATTAAAATCAGTTTTGTCATACTAAGGTGGAATATAAATATGTTCCACCAAGCGATCAAAGCTTTGTCATGAGAGAATACAGCAAGTCCTGTAAGTGTTTTGACAAATTTTAAATTTAATTATTTGATTTTGCAAAAAAAAATCAATTGTTTTGGTTTTCTTTTTTTGTTTTCATATTTTTTTAAAATGGTTTTAAAAATAAATGTAAACAAGACCTATTTTGTAAACTATTTAAAAAAATACAAAAAATATATAAAGGTTTTTTTTTATTGTTTAAGACAGTTTCTTGTCAAACTTTATATTTTCTGTGGTCTGTTCTTTTACTGCGTTGCACACTTGGCGACAATATTAGAAGACCCTTTAAAAGGGTATATGAAAATGAGTTGAGAGTGCGTCGCGTCTTTAAATAAACACATTAGATTGATTATTGTTTACCGCACGCAAACTTTCGTCGCTTTGTCTCTCACTTTCAGTAGTTTTTTTTGGCTAACTGTGAGTTTAAATATTTATTGCCGTCACAGAGATGGATATGTTTCGATAGATGAAGGTCTTTTGATCCGTTTGTCGCATTAAAATTTAATCGACTTATTTGTTATTAAACATTTAAAATAGAACTACTTTCATGGCATTCAAATTCGCATTAATGTAGTGGTCAAAACAATCGCCCACAAATGATAAACGTGTCTAGTTTATTGGTTTTTATCACTTAAGTGGTTTCCTTTTATGACTTTAGACTGAGAATTTGGAGTGAATGAATTTGTGTGGATCTGTGGTTCCGTTGACCTTGGATTTGACCAGGACAAGTCTCTGACGTCTGTATTGGATTGGATTAATGATTCCATACCTCTCTTATGGTTATGCAAATTAATTCTACTATTTGCATATATTTTAAAAACGAGCTACTTTAACTTATCTAAAATGGAGCAGCTTTTGCAGGAGCCATAATCTTAATGATTAGCATTTTCTATGTCTTGCCAAAACGAGCTCCATTAGAATTTCTTATGACTACTATTTTAATAAACTAGACACAAGCTTGGGCAATCAAACACTTTCTTAATATTCATTTATTTTGTTGTCATTTAAATTCTATGCAAAAAATCAAGTTTTTAAGGAAGTTATCTAATTGACCAAAATAGCTAAAGAACTGGAAAGTTTAAAATTATATAATAGTTTAAATTTTTTTGGCATACATTCTTTAGAATTTATTTGAACTATTGAATCACTTTCTCAATATATTATACAATTATTATTTCTTTTAATTTATTTTAGGTCTATAAAACAAATCAAGTTTAAGTTCTTAAGAAAGTCCATATTATATAATACTTAAATTAAACTCTTTTGCATACATTTCTTAAGGTAATTTATTAAACTGGATCTGTGGTTATTTAATCACCAGTATTTAATTTAATTTAATTCTATAAAACAAATCAAGTTCTGAAGAAAGTGACAATGTTATCTAATTGAAAGCAAAAGAAGAAGCTGGCTCTGCAGAAATAGAAAGTTTTCTACTTAGAATTATGTTATATAATATGTAGTTTATTTGTATTTATTTTATAATAGATTTTTTAAACTTGAAAATATATTTTGTTTTTACGATTTATAAAACTAAACAAATGCTTATGCAACTTTCTTAAATTCATTTATTTTTCACATTCAAATTCTATAAAAACCAATCAAGTTTTAGAGAAAGTGACAAATTTATTTGATTGAGAACAATTAAAGAACTATAAAGTTTTTTAGTCAGAATTATAGTTTAATTGTAAGTAGAAAAACTTTATTGAAAAAATTGAATGCAGTTGATTGTTCTTAAATTGTAACAGCATTTTATTTTTTTTTGTTCAAAACTAATTTATTCGAAAATAATTTTTAATTGTTATTAATTTCTTTAATCCTTACTTCTTTAAGATTTATAAGACTTACAGATTTTTAACTAGGTTATCGCAACCCAATTAGAATTGTACTGACTTCTATGAGTATTTTTTGTTTTGATCTTGAAAATTATTTAAACTATAAATCGTAAATGTGAAAATTGAGAAAAACGAGTTATTTTACATGATGAAATTTTTTTAAATTAAAATAATTTTTTTCTAATTTTGTTTTGAAAAATTATATCTATATAAATATTAAAATATTGTAAACTAATAAAATATTGATCAAAGTATAGTAAATATTATAGGGTATATAATTCGCTAGGGAATTATATCTCCGGCTTGCCGTAGCTAAATATGAATTGATTGAATGTCGACAAAATATGAATTTCTTGTAGGCCATAAAAAATCCAGATTACAAACAGAATGTCGTTAATTAACTCGGCCAGTTCCTTGAACTTAACACGGTGCCCAAAATAGCAGAGATAGGCACAAGTTTGTATAATCATATGAATATTGTCTATGATTCTATGAGACATTGGTGAGTTGGCAATAGCAGGAGAAGGCAGAACTTGTGCTGGAGATATTATCATTTAAATGGTTTGCTTTGGCTAACATGAAAAAGCCAAAAGCCAAAAAACCACCAGCCAAGCCGGACAGACGAGATGGGGGCATAAAAATAAAATAAAAATAGTGCTGAGTAAATACGTGTGCCAGGCAGGCACATTAACACTTGATCAGATAAAAGAGCTAACTTATATGAATTTTATGTAAATATATGTGCGATATATATTTTAGGATCTAGATTTTAGGGTGCGTTAAAAACTAGCTGAACGAACAATAATGATAATGATTATGAAATTTGCTGAGTTATGAAAGTAAATTGGTAATATTAACACTCCATAGCGTAGAGCCTGTTGAATCCAGTTAATGACTTGCTACATTAAAATCAAAAAAAAAAAAAACCGAAACAAATAAAATAAATAAATAAAAATAAATATAAATTGAGAGAAGCAAGAATAAATGTAATTTAGATTTAAATTTATACTTTGGAGTTTTGAATGTTAGGCAGAGTGTAAGTTATAGACTAATAAAACAAGCTTAAAAACGAAATTGACATTCAGAAATGTGGTTGACTTTTCTGGTCCTAGTTCTAGATCTGAAATCGTCTTGTTTGACAACATTTAAAGTGAAATCTGTTAACGATTTTAGGTTTTTAATTGAATTTTATTTGCCACATGTTTACGAGGTACAAAAACAAACAAGAAAATATATAAAAATTGGCTAAAAGCAGCCTAATTGAATGATTTGCATGCAAATTTGCCTTTTTTGTGTGAGCAGCTCGTAAAAGCCAAATAATGATCCGAGAACTCCAATTCCAAAACTATGTTAAACTAAAAACTTATCAGAAAAAAAAATAAAAACTAAAACCCGCCTCCAAGCGAAACTCAAGTCAACAATTAATATCAAATGTGACACTTAAGTCTCGAATTTATCACAATCTCCTGTCGCAATCGTCTGCTAAAATGTTATTTAATTTCATTTAGCTTTGAGTAAAGTTTTAGTTTTATTGTTTCATATTTTTTCTTCTTTTTTTTTAAATTTTGGTTTAGTTTAAATTAATGTTTGTTTTTGTTAGAGAGACGCTTCAATGCCACTGGTCTTATTTTGTTGTTGTTCCTCCACCTGTTTGTATTTCCTGAACGTATTCTTCAAATGTGGACAAACTAACGCATTATATAACGATAAATCAATAGACACTACACACCGCTTTAAGCCAACATTCTTCTAGTTTTAGCCACACAAAGATTTGAAAGTTTCATTTGAGCCGAACTTTAAAATGACTCTTAAATGTCTATTGAGTTAAATCATAAATTATATTTGTTTCGAAAAATTTTTTGTGTTCTATAAGAAACAATAGATATAGTTAAAATATACTTTTTATTTCATATGCTACAGAGACTTAAAATAAACAAATGGATTTCAGCTTTTTTCTCAGTTTATGTTTTTAAAATTAAATTCTCATATTTTTTATCTTGTCAAAAGATAAAACTATTAACCGCAAGAATCATAATTCATAAAATTTGTAAATTTTTAATTTTTTTATTTTAATTTATTAAATTTGAAAGCAGAATGAATGAACCATGATTAAAATAGATTTCCGCTTGAACCCCGAATCAGTTTCGGCAAAATTATGAAAGTTTGAAGTTGCTCAATCTTTGATAAAAAAAACTTAAGAGTTTAAAGTTTTGTTCATTGTGTCATGATTTTTGTTGTTCCAAAATATCAATGCATATTTAGAAATAATTGAATCTCCAAATCATTATCAAATTTATAACACAAACTAATACTCGTTGCTAAAATAGAGTATTGTGATTCGGTTTAGTTTCGAGCGACTCATTAATTTAATAAATTCAAGAAATATTGCATATTATGTTAATATTTGTGCACATATATCATTTTAATGCCTTAATATTTAGGCAACAATTTATCAAAAACGGATTTCACATTCCACAGCAAGTGGCAAAAAAAAAAAAAAAACAGTCTTGGCCGATTTTCGATTTGAAAACAGATTATGAAGCTCTAACAATAATTTTGCTTTGATAAGAACGCGTCTTATCAATTGTATCTGAGACGGAAGTACACAAGTTCTTTCAATGTTCATATATAAATATATATTTTTGATGATGATGATGCTGATGATTTGGCACAGCATCGAATGACCTTTACAACAAAGAAACAAGAAGATTAGCATATGGAAACTGTCTTGTATCTTGTCTTTAGATTTCTGATGAGTCCAATTGATTGTTGATTGATTGCAATGGGCTGGTGAAAATATGTTTGCAGTTTGTTTAACTGACAAATTTGGATGTTTTTTAATATTTCGAAACCGCCTTCAAAGCCTTCGGCATACAATTCTGATTAGCTAAGTCTTGGTTTATATTTCCCTAAGTTGTTTAACAGATTCTACACAGTGAGAAATAAGGCGTTTTAAAAAAACTATTATTGATATAAACAATAATTATCTGAAAATGAGCATTCAAATTCTTCAACCATTTACAAATAATCTTTATACGAATTTAGTAAAAAGTTTAATTTAAATTGTGATGTTTTTTTGCTCTGTGTACAGATCATAATATACGCATAAATTTGTATGCAAACTATTTGTCAATAGGCCTCAAACAAGTTGTTGTTCTGATATCATTGATAAGCTGACATTCGACCGACTGAGTTGACTGTCATTTTGTGGCAGGTCTGTCATTTGTTTCAGCATTATCTTAATTTTAATTGGCCATCGGAACGACACGCATTTTGTAAGATTGTCTTTTCAAAATTCTCACGCATTTTGTTAGGCTTAGTTTGATTTTAATTTACGCTCTGCAAATTTCGCTAATGCATTTTTAATGTAGAATCTGAAACAGAAGTAGAAATATGACATCATTTCTTTTCTGTTCTAATTTTAATTGAAGGAAAACTCAAGAACTCATTATGACCAAAAAAAAAGAGATGAAAAAAGATAAAAAGCAACATTTGCTGACATTAAAGGATTACACTTTTTTGATTAAAGTCGTGAAATTAAATGCCACGCCTGGGAAATACCAGCGATGGCAAGAACGCAACTTTATAGTTGATTTCCGTCTTCTCTTTCTTATTTTTTTTTTCTTGCCAACTGCAATTTTTGTTAACCAAGGTCGAGTACGCGACGACCTCTCAAGTTCATTCCAGCTGCAGTTTGACTCAACTCAACTCAACTCAACTCGATTCCACTAAACTGAACTCGAGTCAGGACGAGTCGAGAAAGTCATTCAACTTTATGCATGAGTTCGAGTGCTGATAAACTTACATAAGCATTCGGAAACGAGGCATGCAACCAGGCAGCTGAAGCTGAAGCTGAATTTGAACTGGATGTCAGAACAACAACAACCAACTGGCAACAACTGCAACAAGGTCAATGCATGTCACAGGCTGTGTTCGACAGGAAACTGCGATGAAACCATGATTCATGCCCAGAAATTGCGAGGGACTCAGTAAGTATGTTTGCATGTATGTAAGTCAGGTCACCTTCTGGTTCCGGACAGCGCATTAAATCTTAAATTGATGGGCCGCACATTTGCATACTCTTATAAAAGGTATTATAAATTTAACACAAAGCGTGCCAAAATTATATTTAGCGAAGCGATTTTAAAAATTCAAATGCAATATTATTGTTTCTATTATTATTATTATTTCCATCACAGTAGCTGCCATAGACACAATCAGTTGAAAATCAACCTTTAGTAAAAAAAATCTGTTTAATTTTTAAGTATTCCAAATTAATTTATTGCTTTGTAATTTTAGTTTTAGTTAAAATGTCAAAATTTATTTACCTTTTTGCAGACTTCTTTTAGTCGTGCTATAATAAATAAATATTAAAATAAAACAAATAAAAAGTTTATATTTATTTGCTATTGTTTTATACATCATAAACAAATTTTCTTAAAATTTCATATACTGCTAAATAAATGTTCATTAAATCAACATTTAGTATGAACTTTTTTTTGTTTCTTAAGATATTTTATTCTCAATTAAATTAAATAAATCATACTACTATATCATAAATGTAGCTATCAAAGGAACAAACAGTAAATAATTGAAAAAAGGTACTTTGCAAGGGTATCAATTATTCGTTGTGCCGAAAATGAAACTTTCATTCTTGTTGTTGTGCAATCGGATCAGTCATCAGGTCTTGAGTCAGAGCTTTCAGTTTCGTTGACATTTGATATTTCAGCTGGACTGCAAATTACAGGCTTTCTCAATTTGGTCAGTTCAAGATCTGCGGAATTGCCCGAGAGATTCAATCGGAAAGAAGAAGGCAGCATGGATTCTTTGCTACTTTTTTCTTGGTTCCTTTTTCACAGCAAATACTCGCATTTGATTTTGGGTTAAACTCTGTTTTAAAATAAGGTATAGCAACAACTCGTATTTGTCAGCCTTAATTCGGTTTTTGATAGTTTATGAATATATTATAAATATTCAACTTGTTTTTCGGCTTTGCTCTTGAGCTTTGTTCTCATCAAAGGTCGTTTCAACAAAGTTTTCATCATCATCATTCGTTGCGTGGGTTGACCGCACAATTTACAGCCAAAAAAATTGTGTTAAATTATTGAAATATATTTATTAATATTAAAGTATTTATTCACATTTCACAGCGACCGATATTGCATTCATACAATGGGGTTTTGCCAGCTAATAATTTTTGTTTATTTATTAATTTTTTGCATATTTCTTGGTTCAATGGAACTGTCAAAAATGCATTTACATATTCGAAACCGAAACAAAAATGCATTAAACACACATTAAAAAACAATTTTTCACTTTTGTTTTCAATATTTTTTACGACTGAGCTTATGAGAATATCGAGTATATACAAAGCTATAAAGGGTTTATAAATTAAGAAGCTGCATTTTGTTAAGAAACTATGGAAGAAAAGGTTCAACTAAGGACTAAACTTGTCGCAGGGCATTTTGATTGCTCTGAAAAATATAAAAATTATTTTTAAATATTTATAAAGAAACTTTATAAAACTAGCTATCATTTTGTAATTTATTTGTTTATACCAAAAAAAATATTAAAAACTATAATTTTAATAATACAAGATTTTAACATAAAAATATTTATATTAAAATAATTTTTAAAAATAAAGAATACTTTTAAAAATATCTATTATTGCGTTATGTATTATAATAAAACCAATTTTTGATATTAAATATTATATTAGAAATTTTACCATTTTAACATTTTCTTCTAGCTTTAAGGTCTTTAAAGTACTGTAGTTAAGTGTAGGGTATCACAGCTGTGTGCATAGTTATCCATATCTTAAAAAAAGCACAAGAGGCATCGTTTTTTAAAGAGATCAGGCCAATTGAAATCGCCAGCTGGGCTGAGCCAAAAGGCGCTTCATGCTGCGTATCTCGAATGCGTATGCGTATGCGTATTTTTTATTTTTATTTTTTATTGTTTTCTTTTTACATATTTTTGGTTGACTTTGCCTTGACTTAAGCATTGTCGTTAACTTCATCCTGTTTACGGAGACAGCGTTTTAAACTGTGTCAATTGCAGTTTTCAAGAGCAACAACTACCAGAAACTAGTTGTAGGATTTATAAAACTTAGCTAATTGTTTCCTTTTTTTTTGGTTTTTTGCCAAATGTGACAGCTACAAATCCGCCTAACCACGCAACGTTGCGTATGCGCAATGTTAAATGTCAGATTGTGCAACATTCTACATTTGAATTCTTCTAAGCGGATCATCAAACGGAAGCATGTCGTGGATCAACGAGGTGTCTCAATTAAGCCAAATGAATTAAGCTTGCGATTGAGATTAGGATATTTAATCGATTTCCTATATAGCATCATGATCTCAGCTACCGTGTGATTTCATAATCAAATTATAAACGACTCCATATATTGTGATCTATAGCTGGTAATTTATTTTAATTATGCCCCGCTGTATCAATTAATATACGCGGAAATCAAAATCCAAAAAATTCGCATTCTGAAGGAAATTAAATATCGAAAAACTAAAAAAAGTGTGTGTATTATGTAAGCATTAATTAAATCAATAAAACTAAGCAACTATTTTTAAGATACACTGCATACACATATTTGCTATTCAAATTTTATCTCCAAAAAATCAATAACCGGCTCGGAAGAAGAACAAGAAGAGCTTCTATCTATTGCTAATAGATCAGTTTTCGAATTAAATAAAAAAAAAAGAAAAAAAAAATAAACACATTTTTAGATAAACACGAAAAACCCGAATTTTCAATTAAAGACAAAAGAAATATCGAAAATTCTTCGAATAAATCTTAAAGTTTTAATGATACAAAATGAAAGAGGAAGAAAAAACTTGAAAGTGAAGTTTGGATTCTTAAAACACGCATTGCAAACTAGGGGTGGTGATTGTGAGATAGAGAGAGAGAGATCAATCGATCGGTATTGCTATCTCTTTCTCGGCGAGAGAGTAGCAACAAAATTATTGAGTATACGTAGCGAGTTCAGCTGCAACTAAGTAAGTTAAGCTCATCTTTACTCTTGGCCGTATAAATTAACAAATTCAGCGACGAAAAAAAAAAAAACAAACTTGTTTTACACTCATACACATAAGTTCGCACACACGCACTTTATACAGAGACGCTGACAATCAACTGTCACCGGAGCTGCTCCCCAACTCATTTTGAATACTACTCATGAATACACTCACATATGTGCATAAGTATTGGTGGGGAGCTGCTCTCAGGTTTTTTTTCAGATTTATTTTTTGGTATTCTTTTTTTGTTTTGTTGTTTTGAGCTGCGTTGTTTATATGGCAAAGACGGGCGGCGTTCATCTTCAGTTCGTCCACATCGGTCAGCACGGTATGAGCTCTAGTTAGGCTCCCTTTCTTCCCAAGTAAATACAGTGAACTACGCCTAACTGCAATCTCCAGCCCAACTCAAATTCCAAGCCACACAATCATAAACTCTACTAACGACAAGGACAACACAAAATATATTCAAAAAATATATATTTATATATTAAAAAATATAAAATCCCAGTGCTTGTGCAAAAAATATCAATTGGTTTTTTAAAAACAAATTTTTTCTTAATTTTCTTTAGATTGCAAAATTTGTTAAAAAACCAACAAGAGCTAAATACATAATTACTGGCGTTTTTTGTGTCAATTAACTATAATTTCGTTGCAAAATGACGCGTGCAGTTTTATGCATGGTGAGTGTAAATTTAAATATAATTTAATTAATAAAAATATATACCTCAAATAAAAAAAAAAAACAAATTTCAGCTCTCCTTAACTGTACATTTTAAATGTCATTAACTGTAAATGTAGCTCAGAATTTAATTACGTGTATGATCGTAATTTTAACTGTAAGATTTGATCTTGAGTCATGGGCAGAAAAAATTTCAAAATTCCCGTTTGTACTTGTACAGAAGATTAACATTTAGCGCTTAGCTAATACAAAGATTTAAAACTGGATTGGTAGATGAGAAATGCAAATAAATAATCGAAATTTGAGTTCAAGTTTTGCGCCTGAATACCAAGGCTGAGGTCTTTTCAAATGCTATCAAAGTTACTAAGTAGGTTTATTGGCAGACTTTGGTTTACATTTTATTTATTTTTAATTTTCTACAGTTGAACCAGCAGATCCGGGTCAACATTTAACTATACTTAACTACTCACTATTTTATGGTATTCCATGTGTTAAGCAAATATTGAAAAAGTTTTCAATTATTACCGGCATTTCGACAAACAAATCGCCGGCGATCTCAAGTTTTATTTATTTTTGTTATGAAAAAATAAAAAAAAGTGTTTCGCCTAGTTATCTTAGTAAATTTATTATTGGCAATTTAGTCAGATTGCCAGTTGCTAATCATTGGTTTGCTGTGTCAGCTGACAAAAATGCAAAAAGCTGGCAAAAAACCAAATCCGAGCGAGAAAAAAGATCACACCAAATGAAATTCGCATTTAATTTGAACTTGTATTTTAATCTTTGTGTTTATTTGGTAGACGATCGAAAGTAAATAATTCACCTATTGTTTATTTCATTGCTTTTTAAATTTAATTTTAATGCAAATTAGCAAAAACTGCGTTGTTGGAATTGCTGAATTTAAAAAAATTACTCATATAACTTTTTAACAATTTCTGTCGAAAATTGATTTATTGGTGAGAAAAGTAAAATGATTTGGGCATTTTTGTTTGCTTTCAAAGTGCCCAGTTCTGTTTAGAATAGTAATTTCCTAACTAAAAACTGTCTGATTTATGAGAAATATTTATATGGTATCTAGTAGGATTTTGTTTTTAGCGATGACATCTTAGATTAAATAATATAGTTACTAGTGTAAACATTTTTATAATTTTACAAATTCAGTATATTCTAAAATTATTAGTTTATCATAGGAGAGAGATATTTCCGTGAGTTCAGTTTCAATTGAAATAAAATAGTTTCAAACAATTTAGTACATTTTTAGTAAGTTAAATCTATGTCCAAATGTCACATATATATTTCTCACAATTTTCGGACAATTATTAGTTTAGTTTTTGTCACATCACGACACAGTACCAAGGACTTTTGAGTGTTTTTTTATCAAGAACTCGCCTAAATTGTGCTAAACTCATCAAGAATTCAGCTAATTTTTCGCTAGCCAATGCTAATTGTCGTAATTGCAGAACAAAAGTGGCAAAGACATTTGGCAATTTGTTTTCTGGACCAATAAAAGGCGTCATGAAGAAAGGGTAAAAATACCAAAACTTTTGACAGACAGTTGACAAATTGAAGAGAGTGAGAAACGAGGTGTCGTAATGAGACTCTAAGCACTGTGATATTCATCAGTAGCAACACCTTTTTTTCCTGCATAGATTTCGTGTGTGTTTTTGTCACTTGCAAAAGTGGCTACCAATTGGGTTTTTTTTTTTTTTTTTTTTTTGGCATTGTCACACGTGCCACAGTTTTTTGACTCGCTGTGAGGTTAGGCATGCCCCAAACAGTTGAACAGTTGAACCGCTCGGCTTTGCATTTATTTTCATTCACTTTTATCAAGATTTCTTTGCTGGTCTTTAGACCATTTGCTCTTGGTCTTGTCTCCCTGGGCACATTCCGGGCCATGGCTCGCAGACACGTACACGGCGTGTTGGCCAATTTGTTGGCCAAGAAGCGGTCGACGAGCTCTGCCCCCAACTTGTCGCCCTAGCACAGACTTGTTATACACTTTACTGAGGAAATAATTAATCTTATTTCCCATATTTCTATTCACATTATTAACCAAAATTACGCTGTAAATTAAGTTGGGGTTGGGGTCTCTAATTAACTTTGATAGTAGAACAGGTTTTCAAGCTGTGCTTGCAACGATTGCTTTTAATTTTATTAAAATATAAAAGTTAATAAACTTTAATAATTCATCATTTTTGCAAGAGTATCCCTGCTTCGTTGTGACAGAGAAAATGTCTCATTTGATTCTCTAATCGCAGTTGTCACTGGAATTTTAAAGAGTCTTGGTCGGAAATGTCTTTGTGCTCGTTGCACTTGAAGATTTCGCATTTAGATAGTCTGCCACAGTTCTTTAACATCTGCTCAGAAATTCTTGTAATATCCAGCTCCAAATGTATCTGAATATGTTAAGGTACATAATGTGTGTGAGTCATAAAAGTGTTGACCAAAATGTTGGCCTGGCCAACTGTTTGGCATGACAAATAAGTAGTTTTATAGCCCTTATTTTGGGCCCACTATAAACTGGCCGTCAAAATGGTGTTCTACAAGCCATTAAATGATGGCGTGAAACGCTTGATTACGTTTTACAGTTTTCTTCACAGTCATAAATTGTCTTTATGGACATAATGTAGTCAGAAAATGACTTTAATATAAGCGATAAGCTCGATAACATTTTGCACAGATCAAACAGATAAGGTACAGTTGAGCATGTAATCGAAAGTTTCGATAACGAGACTAAAAGATTGAATTGATTGCTGAGTCAGGGAGAGTTTCAAGGTATTGCCTTAATTTTATTACACAGATCACATAAAATCAAATAAGGAACAATTGTCATTTAATCCATATCCAATTTATCCTTAAGCAATATTGAAAATAAAATCTTTTTAGTTAAAATAAAAACTGCTATTTAAAGTACAGTTGGGATTGGAATGCTAACATTTCGATAACATTTCTTGAAATTGTCGCCCATGACATGTGCATAACTTCTTTCGAGCTACAAGCAATTTTAAAAAATGTTAATGGTTTTTTGTTAAGTGAGGTAATAAATTAATAAATAATAGTTTAACTCAATAACAATGGCTAATGTCTGCAACGATTATCTCATACCACATTCACTTTCAGTTCTTAAGCCACCTTCACTTTTACTCAGTGAATCTCAGTAATTTCTTCACTTTCAATGGGAAATAAACTAAAAAAAAAATAAAAACGCTTTAAAGGTTTTTGCTTATAAAATCAACCATCGAGGCATTTATTGTTTGAAAGGCAAACAGGCTAAGTTCGTTATTATATCTATAATTCAAAATCTAGAAATGCAAATTAGCTATTGAAAGATTCGTCAGTGATTAAATAAATAAAAAAAATTGGAAAAAAATCACAAAACGGCAAATAGTCGAAGCGAAAAAAAAAACGAAACTGCTTGAAGAACGACAAAGACAAGTGTGGAGTTGAAATCTTGAGGGTTTCTCGTTTAAATAAAAATGAAAACGATACACAAAACGAGAGGTATTTGATAAATGTGCCTGCTGAAAATATCAAAAGTCGCCGAAGAAAAGTAAAAGTATTTTTTTAAAATCTTATATAAATAAATTTATAAAAAATATATTTTAAAAAGAAATGATGTCAGCTTTAGCATGGTCTATTAAATTTAATTATTTGACAAAAATTGCAGCCATCAATTTAATTAATGATTTGCTGACAGTTTGGCCAACAAGTTATCAAAAAATTGGAATCTTGAGAGCTTCTCATAAGTAATTTTTTAAATTGATATAAATAAATATATTTATTTAAAATATATCCAAAACAAATGATGTCAGCTTTGGCTTGATCTATCAAATTTAATTAGTTGACTGAAATTACAGCCATAAGTTTAATACCTGATTAGCTGACAGTTTGGCTAACAAGATAAATAAGATATAAAAATGCTACTTCTTAAGAGTGTCTACTGTACTGTGATGACGTGCTTTGTCTGATATCAATGAACTCATTAGAGCTATTCTTGTTTTAGTCGAACAAACAAATTCTGCGCTAATTAAATCAGTGTCTGGATTAACTGGAAAATCCAAAAAAAAGGCCATTGAATTAGTTCTGGAAATACTTGTTTTTTTGGCCAATGGCTAGAACTTGAAAGTTACGTCTAATAACTCTTTATATGGTTGACTTTGGTTGTTGTCGCGTTGCCTCATTTAAATATCTGTATCTGTATATCGCGCATAAAATACAAAAACAAAATTTCACAATTAACTTGCATTTTTAATTCAACAATTTCAAAATTCAATAAAAATAAAACTGCAGCGTGAACGATATTCATAAATAAACTGCAGTTTCGTGAGGCTCGATCGATTAAGGTCAAAACTCCGCCCAAAGCAGTTGCATTTTATGATAAAACATATCGTATTTTTCATATACGTAGTTATTGTTGTCTTTTGCGTGCACCAAAGATGCCAATTGACCTTGAGGTGTAAGAAAAGAAAAAAAAAACTATAAAAAAAGGTTTTCGTTGACGCGAAAAGGGCAGTCGAAATGGCAGAGATTGAAAACGAAATCGTGGCTAAAACCTGTTTGGCCATAACGGGCATGCCTTCGATTATGATGATTACCAAACTCATAATGATCATTATGATGCTGCTGCTGATGATGTTGATTACAATGATTATGTTGAAGTTGTAGCTTGCCATGTAAACAAAATGTGTGCGTGCGAACAACTCGATTAATATACAGATATATATATAGAAATATATTTATCTACATATATGATATGTTGCCTCTGTAAAACCGCCCAGTTGTCTGTCTGTCTGTCTTTGTGTCTGACATCTTGTGCAAAAGTATGCAAGATTCATTGCTCATTGTTGCTGTTGTTCTTGGGGCAACAACGGAGGCAACAGCAACAAGGCTGGCAGAACTTTTGGGTCATAGTCAGGGGCGCAGAAAGGCATGGCCAAAGGGGGGCAATTGACCCCCCACAGCTTAGGAAAAATTTTGAAGAAGTAGAGAAATTTCAATAATGTGCTTTCTATAATTTTAAAATATTTACATCGAATGTTACAAGCAATTTGATTATTCGCAATTATAAGCTATACAAATATAAAATTACGTACATTTTTATAGAGTTACAATATAAATAAGTTATGTGCTCTATCTGAAAAAAATAATAAGTTCAAAATTTAAATACGACAACATAAATGATAAACATACTTAAAGCTTTCAATGCTTTGGTTACATGAGCCTTCTAGCTCTTGCCGTTTTGGACTTCAGAGTGCTCAGTTAATCAGTCAGGATTGTATATACAAATTAAAAATTATCATCGGAAAATTCAGAGAAAATTACAATTTGTATTATGTATGATATTTTGGTATATAGAAAATCTCGTTGCCTTATATATTTTTCTGGCTACGCCTATGCTTAAACATAACTCTTGCCAGTCTGAAAACTCAACTTCAACTCAAACTCAATTCACATGCGAGTTGCATTTGATATACGAGCAGCAAGTTGCCGCTGACGTTGCCACTGACAGTTGTTGCCGTTGTTGCACGCACCTCAACACAACAACAACAAATGAACTTTAAAATGCCGCCAGTTGCCAACTGTCAATTTGGCCCACATGCCACAAGTGTTTTATTCAAATTGTCAATATAATTGATTTGGCTAGACGCGTCTTACCTCACATTTTGGGGCATGCCACACACTTGCCAATCAAGTACAAGTACAACAAATTAATCCAGTCTTTAGCCCTGATCAAATGCTCTCAATGTTATGTTATGCAATTGCCTATGTGGGTGGTATTTTGACTGTTAATTGGGCGTGGCCAGTCAAATTAATTGACTCAATTATGTTGAATTTAAATACTCACATGTGAGGGCTTGTCGATCATATTAATAATTATTCGGGGTTTGTCTCAGCATCCCCGCTGTGTTCAATTCATTTTGAAATGCTGTAAATTGTATTATTTGCCATTTCTGATCAATTTTAAATTTGCATATTTTTTACAGCTGCTTGAAATTAATTTCAATAAACATATTTCATAAAATTAATTAGACTTTGGCTCATTAATGTTGACCTTGCCGGTGGCCAGTTGCCTAATTGCATTTATTATTAAAATACACTTTAGTAGCCACAACTTTCAGTTTTATCCATGGAAAAGCTTTGCATTTTCTGAAAAATATATTTATGACTACTTTAGTTTAATATAATTGTTTTGAAGAGGAGTCTGTTAAATTTAGCTCTTTTTTCGTATCCTTTCAGTTTTTATTTAAATGATAAATAGTTTTAATTTGCAACAAATTTAGACAAATGGGTTTCTCTTTTATTTCTCTTCTTCCAACACACTCCAAAAGTTTTCTAAAAATTTACAAATTGTTCACAATGACGAAAAGTGTTTTTATTTATTTTTTGTGTGTGATGCTGCCAAAGTTTTGAAGCCACAACATTAATAAAACGCATTGCGGGGTCTAAAAAAGTGCAATGTTGCAAATGAATCATGCGTGCAACGCACAATAATCAAAGACAACGAGAGAGAGAGAGGGAGAGGTAGAGATAGAGGTAGAGGTAGAGACCGTTAATATGTGGGTGACAAGAAAAAAGAGAAGACAAGACTAGAGAAGACAGGGCGACCTTTGTTGTCAGCAGCTGCAATAAATAAATGAAAAATACACATCGCAACAAGACTTGAAATATGATTTTAAATTTGTGGATATTTTGGAGCACCACCACCAAAATTGGCACCTTGGCATCGCATCATCGGCAGCTGCACACATTTTTTTTTTGCAACAAGTCCGGAATCTTGAGGCTGCCAATCAATGCGCAGTTTTTGAGCCTCGTTGTTGGCCATTAAATCCATTTGCATTAATGAGTTACCAATGGCCATTGTGGTGCAAAGTCTTCTGCTTCTTTTGAGGGCCGTAGCTACCGAAACAAATAACCAGACAAATAAACTGTCCCCTTCATATGATGTTGATATGTTGATATTTATAATATAAGCAATATGATATTAATAAACCACACGGCTATAAAATTATTGACCTTATCGCAATTCAAATGTGACTCTTTGGCACCAATTTATGAGCCTTAAAATGCGTTAAGCCTGACAATTAAGAGCCATTGTTTACATCAGGTCATAAATAGTTTAGATAAAATGCAATTTAAAATGCCAAAAGTACGAATTTAAATAAAAATAAAAAATATATAATTTAAATATTAAAAAATATGCAATAAAAATTTCTAAAAAAAAAACGTATAATTTGAAATTAAAAAAAGTTAACATAACTATCATTTAATAATTTATATACAAAGGGCAAAAAATGATAAATTTTAAAATAAAATTAATCCATTGTTAATTCGCTTAAGACAACAATTAATTATTTGGCTTAATGCGAAGGTCAAATAGTATTAACTTTTTCTTTTAGAATTTATTGCATAATGAATTCTATATTTGGGATATGTTTTTGTCAAGTATTTGAAACTGGTTTCGTTATAAGGAAGTTTCTATCATTGCCGGAAACTTAAAATGAGTTATAGTCCACAAACTTAGTATTTATGCTAATACACTTGCTACGAGTTTATTTATGCAAATATTTTCAACAGCTTTTTGTTTTCAATACATTCAAATGTATCTCATGGATTGCGTAAGAGATTCAAGTGTTAAAGAAGTGAATGGTCGCAGTCAAATTAATAGAACTCTTAACGCTATTTAATTAACTTTTATTTGGCTGTCAATCGTCGTCGTTGAGAACTAAGCTAATTGAGCATAGCTGTCAGCAAAGTTTTAACTGGTTTTTTGCGTAACTTTCGGATGCAGCCAAAAGATACAAATTGTATCTACAGGTGACGCAGAGTAATTTGCTTGCGACAAATGCGCACAAAAATTGCTCAAGGTGCAGCCAAAAAAAAAAAAAGAAAAACAAATTTTAAATCCAGTTCGACTTAGAGTTTGTCATCTTCTAACGTTTGACGAGTCATATCTACTGGAAACAAGAATTTTGCCGTGATTTAAATACTTATATAGATACGCCTTTGACATTTTAGCAGAGCCCATGAGAGCGGCATTTTTGGATACATTTTTTCTTTTAATTTTTTTGCAAAACTAAACGTATCGAACCGGATCTAAATGGTTGCTGATTTGAATACGTAAATAAGCGAAAAAAAATAAGACTAACTGCCTTGAGTAGAGGCATCTTATTTGACTCATCTCAGGGAACTTAGTATGTAAATTAAGTCAATACCAAAAACACAAGACTTCATTCCGCAATGAAAAGCAAAAGTTTGTGGGTGTGTCTTGACTATGGAGCAGTGTTTTTAAATAAATATTAAATAGCATAATTTGAATAAATTACATTTTAATTAAATTATTAATTTAATTGAATTTTAATAAATGGTTTGTTTAAATATTATTTACAGGTCGTCGCTTGCATTTATGTGCAATGCGTTTACTCTGCCAAATTTGATGCAGAGAATCGTCGTCTGATTCTCGACATCAACGATCAAAAGACAACGAATCAACAATATTATTCCTCAAACTTTGACACAAGTAAGTAATGACGTTTAACAATTTGTTCAATACCATGGCTTAATCTCACCTTTAAAAAACAAAATTAATACATACCAAAACAAAGATAAAAACTTTATCGAAATTCTCTATTTTCTCACATGTAATTGTTATTTGTAATATATTAGTTTTTGAAATTTTGTATCATCGTTTATTGTATATCTCTCTCTATCTATATCTATTTCTCATTCATTCACGCAGTTTGTTAGTATTTTATTGTGTAAAACGTATTGTAATATCAAGTAGATCAATTTGTATTTGTAATTAGTAATTTGTAATTCGTAATTTGTTTGTTTTTAAGTAGTTTTTTTTTAACCCCTTTTGTTTTAAGTAATCGTCTTGGGTTCCCCATCTGTAGGTCAAGACTTACACATTAATCCCCCCCAACGAAATCGAAGCAACAACAACAACAACAAAACAACACCAATCAATCAATCAATCTACATTTATCTACTTGTAGTTGTTTTATGATTTTGATACCCCCAAATGCTCTTTTTTATAGCTCAGCTTTACTAAACTCACCGTAGAAATCGTAGTCTGCGTCGTAGCTAAAACTCAAAATTGTAAATATTTATGCTCAACAAATCAACCAAAACTCTCTCTCTCTCTCTCTCTCTCTATCTCTCTCACTCTATAATCTTTATTCTTTCTCTCTCACATAAACACACAATCAACCAATCAACCAATCAATCAAACTCTCTATCTCCTCACTCCTCTGTATCTTTTATATATATTTCCTATATATAGTTTTATGTATTTATTTTGTTCTAAATGGAAAAAAGTTATACATAAAATATAAAAAAAAGGCTTTGCATACTCATACTCTCTTCTCTCCACCATAAACCCAACCCTACTCCAAGTACAGTGTCAACCAAAAGTATATTTCCTGTCCAAATTACCTATGAAAGCAAACCAAATCAACAACAAGAACAACAATCACACACAATCAACAACAAACACACATCCACCAAAAAAGAAAAAGAACTACATTTTCTCTATTTCAAATTTCATCTCCTTATCGTAGGCCACATATCGTATATCGTATATCGTATATCGTATATCGAAATATCGTAAACTCTTGCAGCGCCCAAAAAGCAGACTTTGAATTGATGTTAGGCAGTTTAGCAACAGGTCGTAACAACAGCAACAACAAGCACAATTTTCAAATTTCAATCACACCAAAAAAATACCAAAAATAAATACCAAAACACAAAAACCAAAAGTTATACTCTATAAACATTATCTTTCAAAAATCCCCCCATTCCCAACAACAACAACAACAACAAAATATACCAAAAATACTGCACCAAAAAAAAAAATACCAAAAAAATACCAAAAATGAGCAGACGCCTATCGTTATGGCTATGATGTCGGCAAGACTGGAAACTTCCACCACGAGACGCGTGGTCCCGATGGCGTCACCTACGGCTGCTATGGGCTAATCGATCCCTACAATCTGCTCCGAGCCACACACTATGTGGCCGATGTGCACGGCTATCGCACCGTGGAGCCGGAAAAGCCAGTGGAAACATTCCCGCCCGGTCTGTACAATGAGACGAAAGGCGGACGCTCAGAGCCGGGAATATTGCTGCAGTGGCACGAACTCTATTTCCCCATTGGCTGTGGCAAATTCGAGGGCGGAGCCGTTCATGACATACCCTACTTTGTGGTGGATGATGTAAGACCTAAGACAGACAGATCCATATTAGATCATGGAGACACTCGTACTATTTCTAGAACAAGAACAAGCACATTGGAGCAGCGGGTGCGGGTGCGTTTAATGCCAACATACCCGTGCTGAAGGGTGAGGCACAGAAGAGTCTGCCCATTCACAAGCCCAGCCAGGGACCGAAGGGTCTCTTCGACATTACGGGCGGACACACACACGATGGCTCACCCGGAGATCAGGCGCCCTCCTTCCAATCGGTGGCAGCTCTGCGACCCGGAGACAGTGGCAGTGAGCTAAAGATCGATCAGTCGATCAGTCGCCAGTGTTGGGCAGGATTCAAATCTTTGTGTTTCAGATAATGGACAATATAAGCCAGATCCGAATCCCTACAAGCATGTTGTGGGCTCTGAGGGCGGATTTGGTAGCAATAATGGCCCAATTGGTCCAAATGGCGGATTCGGCCCGAATGGCGGACCCAACGGACCCAATGGCGGCTTTGGCCCCAATGGTGGCTTCGGACCAAACGGCGGTTTCGGACCTGCGGGTTCCCCCGGACCCAATGGACCCCCCGGACCGAAGGGACCTCCCGGACCCAATGGACCCAATGGACCGCCCGGACCAGTCGGCGCGGGAGGCGGCGCCTCGGGAAAACCGGTACATAGGGATGGCGATCGCACTGGCAGCGGCGCCGGCGGCCATGCTGGGCGTGGCGACAACTACGGACCGGGTGGACCAGGTGCCGGTGCTGGTGCCGGTGCTGGCGATCGCTACGGCCCTGGCAGCGGTGCCGGCGTCGGTGGCGGCGATCGGTACAGCACCGGCAACGGTGCCGGCCCTGGAGCCGCTGGTGCCTATCGACCCGGTCAAGGCTCTGGCCCAGGTGCCGCTGGCACCTACCGTCCCGGTCAAGGCTCCGGCCTGGGCGGCGGTGATGCCAACGGCCCTGGACCTCTGGGCGGCGGCGACGCCTATCGGCCTGGCCAGGGTGGCAACGCCGGCAACGGTGATGCCCACCGTCCAGGTGGTGGCGACGCCATCCGTCCGGGCCAGGGTGGCCATGTCGGCACCGGTCTCGGCGGTCGTCCAGGCAGCGGCCTTGGCAACGGCGATCACCATCCGCCCAGCGACCACAGTGGCGCCTTCTCCGGCAGCTACTCGCACAGCAGTACCGGTTTTCCTGGGGCCATCGAGTACACATCAGGTTAGCCCCATTGAGATTCGTAATGCGTCGACGTGCAGCTCAAAAATTTGACCAAGCCGCAGGGGAAAAGTCTTTTTTAAACAGATTGCTGGGTTCACTAAAATTTCAAACGTTCTCTGGAATTTCTAAAAGATCTCTGTGATTTTTAAAATGATCTCTGGAATGTCTTGAACATTTTTTAGATCTCTTTAATATTTCTGGAAAGATTTCTGGAAAGATTTCAGAAAAATGTTTGAGATCTCTAAAAGATCTCTGGGTAAAGATTTCTGAGATCCCAAAAAAATATGTGGTATCTCTAAGACTTCTCTAGAATCTTGAAATATCTCTGAAATCTTCACAATAAATATTTTAGTTAAAATATCTCTAAAAGTTTTTAAGTTTCTTAAACTCTCTTGTCTTGGTAAAGATTTTTGAGATTTCCAAAAGATCTTTGGGATCTCTAAGACTTCTCTGGGATCTTCAAAAGTTCTCCGAAATCTTTACAAAAAATATTTTATTTTTAGTAAAAGATCTCTAAAGGTTGTACAGTTTCTTAAAGACTCTTGTCTTGGTAAAGATTTCTGAGATTTCGAAAAGATCTCAGGGATCTTCAAAAGTTCTCCTAAATTTTTACAAAAAATATGTTATTTATAGTAAAAGATCTGCAAAGGTTGTTCAGTTTCTTAAAGTCTCTTGTCGCTGCCTCCTCGACGGTTTGTTCAAATTTTTGTCTGCTAGCTCTAAGTTTGTTTTTAAAATCCATATATTTTTTATGTCTAAATTACGCTAATGTATATAAATTTATGATCTATTTTAAGCAGATTCTTGTTTATTTTCAGCCAAGAAACAAACAAAAAAAAAAAAAACCCGCACTTGTAAAACTATTTATTTAATATTATTTTGTTGTTATTTCAAAATGCAATTCTCAAAAATATCTCAGGCACACATACACACACACACACACTGCAGGGCAACTTTAGGGCACTTATACCCCCACACACCCTTAGTTATCGTTATCGTTATCGTTATCGTTATTAGAGCACTTTTGCTATGAGCGCACAATCAAGCAATATATAAATATAAATCGAACTCTCTTTCTCAATATCTATCCGTCTATCTATATATCTCTCTCTGTCTCTCTCTCTCTCTGACTGTCTCTGTCTCTATCTGTTTACTATCTGCACGAGTTAATCGATAAATCCCACATGTTATCGATCCAACTATTTTCTTATCACTGTTTTTGTTTCTTCAGTCCAGCATTTGACTGAGAAACCATGCACCAAAAATCACAATTACTTCACAGTCACAGTCACAGTCACTTCACAACCGACTATTTCACACTCTTGCTTTCATGCACGAGATTTTCACTTCTCTTTTACACACACACACATACACACACTCGCACTCACACACGCACACCTTCAAATCGCGCACTTTTTGATTGCCTCGACTCATTTGTCAAGTATTTAAAACACACTGCACATTGCCACGCCCACATACAAAAAAAAGAAAAACGCTTATGCAATGATACTAACTATTAACGGTTTGGTTAACCACTAATTTATTGGTCTTAGTTTAACCTAGTCACTAAGCTAAACTAAACTCTAATCGGCATGACAATTTAGTTATTGGTTTCGGTTCCCCTTGCACTTGACCTAGTCCTAAGTTGTCCCGTCTTATATATATATACTATATGTACCCTGTAGCACCTAGTAGTACTTAGTAGTACAAGTTATTGTAGTTAGTCTCTAGCTAAATTGAAAACTGAAGTACAAAACAAAACAAATCACTTGAAATCAGTTGAAATCACTTTTATTGCAAAATTTATTAATCGTTTGTATTTTGCTTGAAATTATCCTCTATTTTCTATAGAAAACGGTAATTATGGTAACACTAATAGCGGCAAATATGGCGGTAAGTTTAGCACAAAAATACTAGGGATCGATATCGATATTTATCATAAAAATATCAAAAAACAGGATTATGAATTATTGATGTTACGATAACCACTTCTTGTCAATTCTACCATTAAAAATAAAATTAAAATACATAAATATCGATACCCGTCCCTAAAAAACACCCTATAAACATATTTAAATTTAATGCTAATATTAATCGATATTTCTCGTGCTCAGGCGTTGGCAATGGAAAGTACTATCATGATGATTCTGGTAAATATGTTCATGTTGAAGGCCCCACTGGACCCCCAGCTCCTCCATATGTGCACATAATCGGACCCGAGGGCGGCTACGGAGGCGAGGGCGGCAACGGAGATGGCGGCGGTACCGGCGGCTTCGGACCCAACGGACCCGGCGGCCCCAAAGGACCCGGCGGACCAGGCGGTAAGTTTATCCACCCGTTCCCATTTAAAGACAATTTTCTTCAATTTTCTTATTTATTATAGGCCCAAAGGGACCCAATGGACCACCCGGCCCACCCGGACCACCAGGTATGTTTTCATTACTAGTTAATTAAAAAAGGGATAATTTTTTAAATATCCAATAACAATGTACTGTCCTGCAGGACCTCCCGGACCCAACGGACCCGATCGTCCAGGACCTAAGGGACCTAAAGGTAAGTTTAATGCACTTTCAACGAGTTCAAGTGCTAAAATATTATTTTAGGCCCACCAGGACCTCCCGGCCCACCCGGCCCAGACCGTCCAGGACCTAAAGGACCTCCCGGCCCACCCGGCCCAGATCGTCCCGGACCCCCAGGACGCGGCACTGATAATCTGAGTCCACAAAGTAAATAATCTAAAATTATTTACTGAAAAATAACAATTGAATTTTTATGGTTCACGACATTTTTTGTAGTACCCCGTCCCACATTCAGCCCGAAGGATCCCAGGCATTCGGATAAGGAGACACCCGGCTATTTGCCACCGGATGAACCGGGTAAAATTGCACCAAAGCCCCCATCCTATTCACAAGTCATTGAACCGAATTATAAGCCACCAACAATTAAGCCAAATTATGTTCATAATAAGATCGAAAAGAACGTAGTTGTAGTAGGAACTAAACCACCACTAACCTATATTCCTCCTTCTTTCCCCAATACCGTTCCCAATCATGTTCCTGTGTATCCCAACAACAACAACAACAAACCGATTCCGACCACACAGCCAAAGGTCCCGGCTATCACTATTAATACGGATAGACCAGTAAAGGGCATTACGACACCAGTAACAACAACGGGTAATATCAATATCCATAAGAACCCAGTGACACCCGTACAGTACACACCCGTACCGACAACCGCACCGACTTACAGGCCATTGACCCCGAGTGGCTTTAAGCCAGCACCACCGACATTTAAGCCCATTTATGTACCGGAAGTGACACCGACCCGAAAGACAGTTACCACCACCGACTATTACGTTGCACCACAGCCAAAACCCGTTGTAACCCCCTCTCCCCCCTCCCACAGCAGCGAAACCTGCGTTTGTAATGCCGATAAGACGCACTCATCAAAATCCACATCCACCTATACCTCCACATCTAACAATAACTATCCCAATCCGAATCCGAATCCGAATCCCAATCCGGCCTCGGTCGATTTTAATAAACAATTCAACGGCTTCAATGGAAACACGAATTTTGGCAGCATTATGAACGCCATGTCACTGCATCAAATCCCCGTCGTGCCACAAGCACCCGGACTGCCCGCCTTCTATCCAGCCGACAAGCTGCCCAAGGGCGCTGTGATCGCCTTCATGCCCGTGGTCATTTTGCCACAGGAATATTACGCCAATTGCGAGGAGAATACTCTGCACACGACTGCCAGCAAATATCAGACACTCGATCCATTTCCACTCGGCGTCCAACCGGCTGCGATACCAAATGCCTTCAGCGTACACTCAATCTTCTCGGGCCAGTCGCCGAGGGATCAATGCATGTGCCCCTGTTCCTGCACCCAGAATCTGTCCAACAAATCGTACAAGAAACGCGAAACGAATGCCGAGGATGCGGACGAGCTGAAAACTGCAGGCATCGACAGCTGACGAAGTCAAGGTGGCAACACTAGTCACACCTGTGGAAGACAAGGTGGCAACACCTGTGGCTGAGGCTTCTGTTGCTGAGGAAGTCAAGGTTGAGGCACCAGTTGCTGAGGAAGTCAAGGCTGAAGCTTCTACCCCCGTGGAAGTCCAGGTTGAGGCACTTCCTGCCCCTGTGGAAGCTAAAGATAGAAACCCCTGTGGCCGACGCCTCTGCGCCAGTCGAAGCCAAGGTTGAGGCACCAATTATCGAAGCCAAGGTTGAGGCACCAGTCGCTGCGGCCTCTACGCCCGTGGAAGTCAAGGTTGAGGCAGTGTCCGCCCCTGTGGCAGCTAAAGTAGAGACACCAGTCGCTGAGGCTGCCACACCAGTGGAAGCCAAGGTTGAGGCACCAATTGCTGAAGCCAAGGTGGAGGCACCAGTTGCAGTTGAGATCAAGGAATCGACATCGACATCGAACTAGACTTCGAACTAGACATCGAACAACAGCAGCACAAATTCGTTAAGGACGTCTGGACGTCACTGAAAGAAACTAAACAAAAACCCAAACGCTCCCAAACGCTTTCAACCTTTAAAATCCCAGCACAGCAAAAAGAAAAAAGTCCCACAGCACGTAATCCCAAGTCCGCAGCTTCCTCAACTAACCCCAAGCTTAAATTGCTTAGTTGTAAGTGTTTTATAGTAACGAGAATACTCTTTAAAAATTTGTTTACAAAAAAAAAACGAAAAACAAAAAAAGAAAATGGAGAAGAGAACGAAGTTACCCATAAATGTGTTCGCTTTTTGAGAAAGATTTTGATCAAAATGCACTCCAAGCTTCCTGTCAACTACGATTTGACGCAATCTATCTGTCTTTACTGTTATAGTGTTGAGTTTTCCAATTTTCCGCATTCGTTTGAACGATGGGAAAAATATGATTGTTTGTGACATGTTGTTTATTATGCATTTTTAATTTGTATTTCTATGTATTAACATGTATTTTGTTCACTTTCCTTAGATATAAGTCTATAGTTTATTTAATCTCTACTCTACTCTAATGATTTAAACACGGAGAATATGAATTGTTATGTCTAAAGAGAAAATTATGAAATTAAATAAAATGTAAGAAAATTTCAAAAAATTTACAGCGTTTTTTCTCTCTTTCAACTTTTTGTCCATTTTTAAAGCAACAGTCAAATGGAATAATTTACAGTGATGCCTGAAAGTATGCCACAAGCAAACAAGGGAAGGTAAAAACAATGGCAGACCTGAGCTCACCTCAGATCCAAACCAAAAACCAAATCCACAACATTTGTCAGCCCAGAAAATTGTGAATTAAAGTTTTATAAAAGTTGAAACCATATTATGTTAATAATGATTTGTTTGTGCTACGATGAGAACGCTTTGAGCAAATGTTATTAACGAAAATATACCCTGTGAAAGGAAAACAAATTGCAGTCGAATCTATAAAATTTAAACAATAATATATTTAAAAATATTAGCTACAGGTTGATTTGCACGTACGAGTATGTACATAATAACTGACAAATATACGACTATTCTAAAATGAGCTGATAAATAAAGCTATATATGAATACAAGCTTTTCAAGCAGGGGAAGCCCAAAATATTTTTTCGCGTTCACAATTACTCTGCACAGTGGTCCCGAATCCAAAAATGTTGGCAGAAATTAGAATAATGTGGTTGCAGACCTGAAACTTGATCATACCATATGTAAAGCCTGAGAAAAAATTTTGACCGTTCAAGCCACGCCTTCTTCACCGCCTTATATAAGAAAAAGGTTCAAATATGTGAAAAAATCTAAATCTAGAGAGATTTTAAATTTGACATTAATTTTAGTTATTGCTAAAGTAGAATTTACATTTATTTTTGTTTTTTAATTGGACTGTATTTTACAACTACGACTACGTTTACAATTATTTATTTTTGAAAATATTTTGAGAACTTTATACATTTTCCATAGATGTTTTATATTCACTACTTAAATTTACATTACTACCAAGTAATAAATACAGATCTGTATTAAATCACAATAATAATATGAAGAATCCTCAGTTGATTCCAGGTAATTTAATTCCGATTATTTTAAGCCAAACGGAATTTAAATTTAAAAGATAATTGGCTGCGTATTTCTGAACTGTTAAAAATATTGAAATCCAGTACATACGCAATTTGTTCGTTAATTTTAAAATAATTCTAAATTTACTAAGTTAAATAAATATAAAAAAAAAACAATTAATTATATTTTCTGAATATTTAAAACATTTGTTCTGGCATTTGTTAACAGCATATCTCAAAGTCTGTCACTCACTACCTCTCTCTCTCTTTCTCTCTCTGTGTTGTTTCTTTCTTGCTATTTTATTAACTGCGGCTCGTAGCGCATGAAATTATTACAACGATGAGATAACTTTTCTATATATTTAAAAGAACAGATAAATTTGCAGCTTGAGTTTTCTTTAAAAATGTGTGTGTTGAGTGTTACAATTCATGTAGCTAAAAAAAATCGATATAAGCCCATGTTAAAGAAAAAGGCTAAAAAGGAAAACTGAAACAAATAAATACTTACTTAAGCACTGACAGAGCAAAACTTACAAAAAATGGCAATGCAGCTCATAAAATATGATAAGAATATGCCGCAACCTTAAAGAGAGTGAGCTGGTCTCCCTTTACATAATATTGTTGAGTTTAAAGAGCAACAATTTGTACAATATTTCACCTTGAATCGCCGAAGTAACCCAGTTTTTGTCAAAGTTTTTTTTTACGACTGTGACAAGTCAATATTGAAAAAAGGTTGTAATTCTCAAATTATTTTCACACGTTGAGTGTGAAAAAATAGATGAAAGGTATACTATGAATAAGTTGAAATATGACAGGTTCAAAAAAACAAGTTAAAGAAGAAAGTGAAACCCATCCTAGTTCCAATTAGATTAGTTGATTATCTGCTCCTCAATTTTGTGGACACACCTTTGAGTTTTATGAATGAATTTCCTAGTGCGTGGGCCCAAGGGCGACATTTGTATTTGTTGGGTTATTATCTTGGCTGGCCGCGTTAGCCGTTAGCTAAGCCAAGAAAAGAAAAGTAAATAAACGAAATGAAACAAAAAATACACGATAGCTGGCAAATATTTGTCAATACGGCCCCTGCCGCAGATTTCCATGTATATATTTCTGTAAGTGTGTGGATAATTGGAATTAAAGATATAGTAGGTAAACACCATGGTCTCAAGTTCTCATAAAAACAGCGAGCAGTCGGTCGAGATGAAAGAAAGCGATCTGTGAACCAAGATAAACAAGACATTTTTTTTATTTTTTCAGTCCGTGTGTATTTTGGGTTTCTTGTTGTTGTTTGTTCAAGTTTAAAGCTCAAATAAACGTAGCCAAAAAATTCAAAGCTAGACTCACGCACAAAAGACTGACAAAATGAGGCATTTATTTTGTCACCTGCCCGGACAAATATTAATAATAATAATAATAATAATAATACATAATCAGCAGGTAAAAGGTCGTAAGTGCCATTTGATTTCGTAATAAATGCGAAAGAATCAGAAATGTTACTCGACATGCAACAGGGCTGCAAATGTGACAAAATTATAATATCATTTTAAAGAGAAATAAAATACAAAATTATGCTTAAGTACATATTAAAGTACTTAAACGAAAAGTAGTTTAATTTAATTCTGAACTTCAATTTTAGAATATTTTTTTTTAAATTTAACAATAGTATCTTGAAATTACATTTATAATTATCGAAAGGAAATAAAATACATAATTATGTTTAAGAACCTATTTACATACTTGAATCACATCACATTAAATTGAGCACTTTTATTTATTTATAATTAATAGTACTTGTAGATAAGTGCAGCCCTGAAAACGTAACTCACAATTTTTGAAGTCACAATTGGGGGCTTACGCGGCGTATGAGTAATAAAAACAACGTAGCCGTCACTTTAACTGGGCTTCTAAGTAAGTGCGACTTGCGACCAGGCCCAAAGCTTTATATTGTTTCGGTTTGTTTGTTTCAACGTCAACGTCGACGACGACGACGACGACGACGCAGCAACTCAGCCGGAAAATGAAAAATATAAATTGGCCCCACGGCTGGGAAACAGAATTATTTAACGTACAAGCGTCGTGTCAGACAGTTGTCTTACCTCCAGTCGTTCTTCAAATCAGTTAACTTAAAATTTAGACGCGTCTCCCTTGGCGAATTATTCACATTATTCGCAATTCAATTCAAGACAAGAAAAAAAAAACATGTTTGCCAATTTCTTGACGCTTTTGGTAAGTATGAAGCGACAACAAGACTGAAAGGAATATTCTGTTAATTTGAGAAAACAAATCACAGCACAGAGAAAAAAAAATTCAAGATAAAATCAATTTCAATTGGTGAACTTGAATTTTCTTAAAGTTTGTTAATTCAAGAAGGCATTTTTAGAAAATATTTGGAGTGTTTTAAAATTGAATTGTCATTTGAAACTTACAAATTTGATGTTAAGCTTTAAGTTTGATGAACATATTTGAATTTTGTCTGTGTTTTCTGTGGTGCTTAATTTAATTTTAGGAATTTCAAACTTGAAGTTTGAATTGACTTTCAACTCAACTTTCAATTTTCATTTTTTCAATTCAACTTTAAATACCTTTTTTTCTGTACTCACTTTAATTTTCAATTCTAAGAAATCAACTTAAAGAATTTTAAGCGTTCAATTTTAAATTGGTTTAGTATTTAACTTGTGTATTAATTTATTTTATTTGTGTATTTTTTCAATTCTAAAAAATCGAGTTTAAGAAATTTTAAGGTTTGTGTTAAATTGATTTAATATTTGATTATTTTTTCAAATCTAAGAAATCAATCTCAGGAATTTTAAGCTTTAATTTTAAATTGATTTAATATTTTTTTCTGTGTAGTTCCTGGCTCTCGTGTGTGGAGCTTGGGGAGAAGCTTCAACGGCGAATCAGGATGTCAACAGAAGTGACTTGGCCACCGCAGAAACCTCAGCAAAATGTAAGATTTATAAGAGAGTTTTTAAGTGTTTTAATGCTTATCTTCAAATACTTCTCTCAAGTGCTAAACTTGGGCAGTTTATTTGGCCAGGGCACTGGATATCCGAATTATGGCTACAATTATCCCAGCTATGGATACAACAACAACAATGGTTACTACAATAGACCCAATACGGGGTACTATCCAAATACTGGATATTATTATCCTAGCAACAATTATTATCCCAGCACTGGAGGCAGTTATTATCCGGGCACAGGTAGTGGGTATTATCCGAGCACAGGAAATGGATATTATCCGACGACAAATATTCTCGGAACGACAGGATATGGCGGCTATGGCGGTTATGGAGGTAATGGCGGATTGAGACAATATTCGGGTTATTGGCAGCCCGATTATAATGGTCAACGCAATCGTGGTTATGGTTATTACCGGCAATCCGATCGCTTTGGCTTGCCCCGTGATTACAAGCATCGTGATCATAGTAACTATGGCTCATATCGTGGCTATGACTAAGTGCTTGTTGTTGTTGTTATTGTAGTTGTTGTTGTTGGCGCTGAACTGCTTTTTGTGTATATATGTATATCTTGCTTGCTTAGTAATAAATATGCTAATGTCTACTAATTTAATTTAATTCAATTAATTTGATAAAATATTTTTTATTTTATTTTTAATTATTTAGTTTATTTTTTTTTTATTTATTTTAATTATTATTATGTAATCCTTTTATTATTTTATAATTTTAACAAAACCGTTCTGCCAGCCCTTTACACATTTTGTGTGCGAAATGAGCATACCCGTTTCCAGGGTATAAGCGATCGCTTTCAAAGACAATTTTCATTTCAGAACGATACGCCCAATTGCACGCTGAAATTTGTCATTATGGGTGTCATATGAGAATCTATTATACATCAGCAATGCAATTATGTCTCTCTGAGTGTGTATGTGTGTATGTGTGTGTGTGGTGTGGGTGTAATGTGTGTGTAATTGTTGTCTTTATCAACTTGTCTCGTCTACAAATTTTTAATTTGTCTAACAGCTACAAGGTAGTCTCATTTTTCGCTGGCTGCCTAAAAGTATGCAATGTTTGTTTACTATGACACGCGTTGCCAACTCTTTTGTTAAAAAGCATACGCATTGTTTGCTCTCTCCCTCTCTCCCACCATTTCACACTTTTCTTTTCTTCTACAGGCTTGGTGCGCAACACATATGGTTAAAGCGCGAGTGAGACAGCGATAGAGCAGATGCCGTTCTTAAACTTTGGCAACTGTTATGCTTCGTCAAGCAGCAGCAACAACAAGAACAACAAACAACAACACAAATTTTGCTCGTAAAGTTTTACATGCACTTTATTTGCAACGCCCGCATTACCAACTTTCAATATTAACTGCATGCATCCGCCACGCCCACCCGCCGCCCGCCCACGCCATACTGTCTTCATCATATAAACTTTGACATAAATCTTGCGACGCAAGAAGGTTGCAGTCGAGGTGCTCGACTGTTAGATGCCCAGTAGAAAAAATAAATAAGCTTATAAAAATTAAACTTTTGTATATTAAACAAAAAATTAAAACAAAATAAAAATCAATTTTAAATGTGTCGGAAATTGCTTTATCCGATTTGAACATTTTGTATTTGTTTATTTTTCTTAGATAAAAATGATAATGAATGAGTTAATAATAATATTAAATGATAAAAAAAATTAAAAAAAGTTGTTCTTAGCTATTATTATTGATTTAAACCAAACCTACAAAGATTTATTCGATTTTTTTATACGTTTTTTATATAATTTTTGAAATAATTGTAAAATATTAAGCAATTAATAAAAATATAAAATAATAGAAACAGTTGAAACATATCAAAAATGTATCATTATCTATTAGTATTAATATTATTTAATTATTACACACCTATAAGCCTTTATGCTCTTTAGGTGCTGGTCTAACAAGCAGAAGAAATAACTGAAGACAATAAAGAAGAAGAAGAAGCCAACTGCCAACGCATTTTCGGGGCCAAGTTTTGCGGCTGCCTTTTTTATGTCTGCGTCTTAACTTGTAGAGTAAAGTCATATTTATGTTTATGCTCTCGTATTTCTTTGTTTTGTGGGGGACCAGTTATGATGATCAGAGGGGTGAAGAGGAGCGGGTTAGGGGAAGGGGCACACTATCTTAAATAGCGTACACAAAATGCAACGAAGCGTGTGTTTTTCCCCTCTGACGAAAATTCCGCTCAAAATGATTGGCATTCCATTTTCCAGTTGTCGGTTGTTGTTGTAACTTTTGTTGACAATCTTAAGTCGCTTCTTGGCTACTGATATTCTAAAACCAATTTGTTTGTAACAACAATAAAGTAAACACAAAACAACAACAAGAAGCGTTTATTGCTGAGGTGAAAAATAAAATAATAAAACAAAGCAGCCTTAAAAGATTTTTCGATGATACAGGATAAAATTTTATTTTTAATTTTATTTATTTAAAATTCATAAATATGTACAATCCAAAAATTTAAATATTTTCTGATATATGTATATATTTTTTTTATTGAATTTTTCATATATTTTTAATATAATTGATATATTACAAATTGTAATCTTTACAGTCCCAGTTTTTTTTTTGTATTTTATACACGTGCCTCTTTAAAAAATTTTCCATGCTGTACAATAAATAAAAAGCACATTTTAATTAGCCAAATAGTCCAAATAATATACTAAATGAAAACATTGCAGAATTTGAAAATTTCCCAACTTTGAACTGAGCCAAAGTCAACACACAAAACGCATAAATTTTGGGCATCATATGACAGCAATTAAAATGTTACTCGTTATTCTTCCACAAGAACCGAAAATATTCCATTCGTTCAATTCTTTAATCTATCAATGCGCATGATGTTTCATTATTCCTCTTCAATTCTTTCTTTGTCTTTCGGTATCTCTCTCTCCTCTCGTCTCGCTCTCCCTCTCTGTCTGTCTTCTTCTCAACTGTTTCCATTCAATGAATGCGATGCTTCCTTCCGCGACGGCCATAAAAAAGTTATGTGCAAAGGGGAAAAAACAAGAACGATTTGAGGTTCATGAATTTCTGGTCAACAGACGACTAAATACTCTAAACTGATAAAAATTTTAGTTTTTCTTTACACATTTATTAAGCGAAATTTTTTTATATATTATCTAATTTTGCTTTGCCAAACGAAAGCTTTAAAAAATGGAGAACAAATATTAAAAATGCGATTTTCTTGATTTTAAAAACTGGTGTTAGATCATTATCTTGATATGGAATATATACACATTTTAAAATTACTCCAAAATTATGGACAAAATGCAAACACAGTTTTTGGCAAGTGTATACAAAAGAGGCAGAAATAACCGGCAAATGGTGTGCGGGATTCCATTTATCGTTAGATTGTTTAAAGCATACACTCGCACACACACACACGCATTTATGTGGTCATAAAAAATTGCCAGAATCGCACAATTTTTTTCTGTAGTGCACTAAAATTATGATCAAATGGAACTACGCAAAAATGTTGTCCATACGCAATGTTGGCCTATTATTATTATTATTATTATTGTTTTTATTGTTTTAGCTGCAATGCTTGTTGTCGTTATTCAAAAACGGTTTTCAGCTCGCCCTGAAGACAAATACAAAAGTAAAAATAAAACAAAATAAAAACAAAAATAATTAAAACATTGACAGTACACAGAGCACACAGACAGTTGCCGTCTTCAATAAATAAAATGATAAAGAAATGGAAATTATTTATTTGGCGATGGGGCTTTAGCATCGTCACGCGTTGAAATCTAATGTTAACAACATTTTAATTAACGCCAGCAATGACAACAACAACCACAACAACTACGGACTGAGGCCAAATTAAGGCATACGAATGCCGAAACGAATTTGTTATTGGATTAAATCGACCAAACCGGCAGTTTATTTAGCGGCAACAAATGCCAAATATTTGCACGGCATATTTATTATTTTATAAATTTTTTTATTTTTAGTAAAGTTACCATGAATTGTAAGCCAAATACGAGTACTCGTGAATGCACCCACAATTGCATACTTCAATTTGCCAACTTTTGCATGCGAAAACAAATATTGCTTCAGGCACACTGAAAGAAAAACGCTGAACAAATTCATTCTCTCATTAAAATAGTGCTCTTTAATGGAAATAAAAATATAAAAAAATTAAAAAATATGCACATATTTTTATTAATTTTTTCTTAACTTTTAAAATTATATTTCGTTCTAGGTAGTATCAGTTTGTTATCAAAAAATTTTATTTATTTATTTAATTTCGACTTTAAATCAGTCGCTAAAATATAAGCAGTAAATGAGAGCCTTATAAATCAGTTAATGAATACAAATACATAAATTAAAACTAGTCCACTTATAAAATATCCCAATAATAAAAATTTTATAAAAAGTGTAATAAATAAGAAAGAAATAGAGACCATGAAATTTCGGATGACTAATTTTAGAAGCCAATTTGTAAAATTGTTTTCAATAATAAATTCAAAATATACAAAATTTTAAGCTTCCACCTGCTTAACTTCGTTTCTTTCGGTGTAAAAATGATAACAGACTTCGACTGTGAAACAAGGGAACCTCGAGTGTTGACAACTGACAGAACTTTAAGAACTTTAGCAGCTCATCTCACGTACTTATCTGAAGAGTGTTGAGTTTGGCCGGAAGGAAAGGAAAAGAATGAAATTGCTTGTTCAGGCTGCAGCTGTTTGGCTAAAACTTTTGGCCTGCTGCTAAAATGGCCGAGCAACTTTTGCATGGCACTTCATAATTTGGCTACATTCGCAGATGCTCACGACTGGAAAGTTTGCTTTGGGCCAAGATTTCCTTTTTGTTTGCTATTCCATAGATTAAATTGAATTGCAATTGGGTTAGTCATGTTCATTGATATGTGTGTAAAATTTGGACAACAGTTTCTGTGCTACCTGTTGAGGTAATGGCATTGCCAATGTCCCAATGTTATGGCCAATTTGACATGGTTGGTACCCACATCAAAGCATCCGATATTCAAATTTAACACCTGTCAATTGAATATTCTACAAGCAAAATGGTTGACAGGTGTCTGGCGAAACGTTTAAAATTCCAAGAAACTGGGTTATAATATTTAAAAGGGAATTCTCGGCAGGAGTTGGGATGATTAAACTGTCTGCATAAATCTATTAGCCTCGACAAATAAACAGGATTTGATTTGCAATCAAAAAATAAATCAAATGTAAGCCTGACATAACATTTCTTGGTTCATTTTAAAGCTGATCGTAATTTTATTAAATTCTTTTAAGTCGCTAACATACTATTTATACACAGATTCCCTCTGAGAGCTGTTCAACTGGCATGCTTAACTGATTAACACCTTTGTGAGTTGGGCGTGAGTTGGATTTGATTTGATAAAAAAGAGCCACGTGCCTGATTTTCAGGTTGTGTGTGTAAAAAACTCGTAGTACACTGAAAAAAAAGTAATTCTAAATTATCTACTGGTCGACTATTATCTAAATTGATTTATAAAAAAAAATTTGATTTTTAAATTGAAAATTGTGCAAGCATTTTAATTGATATAAAAAATGAAACGCATTAAGTTTATAAGTTAATTTAATAATAAAAATAAGTTAAAATTTTTAAAATTATTAATTAATATTTTAATAATAATATAGAAAAATTTGGAATCACTGAGCGTTTCATAATGTGATCATTACTTTTTTGCTGTGCACAAATTTAAATTGACATTGACATTAAACGTATGCAGCTAAATCTCTTTCACTCTATCTAACAACAAGAATTCTCTTGTTTCCAGTTGTTATACAGCGTTGTTATCAGCAGCACGTGCGAAACGCAGAGACTATAATTTAAATGATTTAAATCATTATCATATCACAATTTGTTGTGATTTGCCTCCCTGTTTTCTCTCTCTCTGGCAAAACATTGAGTAGCTGACGGCTTGTTTAATGTTCATAAATTAAATTGAAAATGCCTCTCAACATTTTACCATCTGCATTCATGTGGAATTTAAGCATAATTGCATTTAATTTAATGCATAAATATTAAAAACAACAAGTCGATGGAGAATCGCTGAAGTGTGTGTTAACAATGTAAATACTTTAACGATGATAGGCCATAAAAAGAGCACTTGATAACTTGATTGAATTATCGTAAACATACATATATGAAGTCCATTAAATTGCAGTTAAGGCTGAGTATAAAACAATGTGGAAGATGGAATACTCTTAAGAGCACTGATTGAATACTTTTATGTTAATTATATGTTGGAAAACGTTAATTGTCGTATTTAAAATAATTTACTAAAACTCTGTTAAAACAAAATTAAATCTAGAAAATAAAAGCATTAAATGAGAATTGTTAAAGTGTTGAAAATTTAGCTTGACAAGTTTGGGACTTAAAGATATCAATCCGTTTTGGGCTCTAAATAATATATTTTATTTATTTGTATGTAATAAATTAATGCTTAATTTGTTTTTTTTTATACTATAATTCATAGCAACCAAGTTTGTTTGTGTCTTCTTCACTTTTCTTTCACCTAAGGGTATACAATATACAGTTTTGATTTCTCAAGAGTCAAAGTCTGATATCACACACCCTTTAATATGTCGCATACTTCAACCGAGTATATATTCAAATTTAATTTAAGCATTTAGCAGACAAACTGGTATCAGTAGCTACTAAAAGAAGACTCTTAAAAGTCAGACTAAATACACAGAAAAAAGTATAGAAAAGTTTAACAACGTATTGGTGTGAAAAATATCATATTTTATCAAAGAGTTGAAGCGAATCGAGTGATTTGAAGTTTATAGCCTCAGCAGTATGCACAAAATTTACTTAATTAGTTTGTATTTAATTCAATTCACAAGTAAATAATAAATATATTGAAAATACTTGTAGACTTCTTTCTTCTGCTGCAACCTACAAAGCTATTTGTGAAATCATTTAGAGTACTTTTAAAAGCTTAAATTAAGCGTAAAGCCATTAGTACTTACATTATAGTTATATACTTTTCCATATATAGATGATCAAAATTTAATATCAAATACATTTCCATTTATTTTGTCTGCAAATTGTGTGTATCATCAATTGAAATGATATACCAAAGACACGCAAATGTCACTGTCAATTGAAACAATTATTGAATGACCGCAAAGTAGACACAATTTATACACATACATATTAATAAAGAGCTCACTCTGATACCCTGTAAAAGAGCGAACTATACTAGAGGCAGTATAAGCTATCAAACACAGTTGATGGCAGAATTCGTAAAGATAATAATTTAAAAAAAATTAAGTATAAAATAAAAGCAAATGCTGATTTAAATCAAAATTTGAGAAAGAATTTTGTAACTTTAAAATTTAAAATTTGTATTTAAATTTTAAGCCATTCAAAAAAATAATATCTGCGATTTTTAAAGCCATTTTTTTTAGATTTCTTGCACATTTAATTAAATTCATAACTTCAAATAAATAACTTTTAGTTACAGAGTAATTGCCAGTGTATTATTATTTAACTTAATAGTTTTACCCTTTCTTATCAATAAATACAATAAGTACAAATAGAAGTGCACACATTAAGATAACTACTAGTGTTTGTTTTAGAGATAACGTAAAAATGTATAGTCAATAGACTATTTAAGATACTAATTGAATTAAAATAATCACAATAATAAATGATTTATCGCTTTGTGGTCTTTTATCTGGCATGATAATCAAATCGACGGTTGAATGATAAAAACAATCTTCAATCTTTTGGAATAATCAACTGACAACACAACACATGTACGTATATAAAAGTGGGTAGGTGCTTCTCTGAAAGATAAATAAATACGACTTTTTTGGATTGTGATATAAAGCAGAGACACGCCCATCTCCATATTATTGTTGTTGCTGTTTAACGCAATGTGATTTTTATTGGTGTTCAGTGCGAAAATTGATTAAGATATTGCTGCACCTGCGTTAGCTTACTTTTTGCTTGTACCACATGACGTATGCGTATTTTTTGCTTTCAAGATAAAGTGCGCTGCGTTCTCTCTGTGTGTGTGTGTGTGTGTGTTTGTGTGCGCACGCCTGCCTTGTCCGTGTATTTGTGTGTCAGTGTGTGTGCCTATATGAGGAATCAATAGAAACACACAACGCTTTGCCGGGCCCGAAAAAAATAATGTGAAACAGGGCTGCCATCAGTCGCTTCTGTGCGCTTTCATTGTGCGGTTGCTCGGCGATCAACGGACGGACACACGGACAACACGGCGTATACGTTATGTGAAATAAAATATAATGAAAATCAACACTGCGTATACGCGTTATATTTTTGAATACAAATGAAAATCAAAGTGTCACGTTTTAAGTGAATTATTATTCGTTGGCATTGGATTGCAATTTGCATTGAATTGAGCCTTAATCAACGACGGCGTCGGCAACAGCGCCAAAAATCAACAAAACAAAAAACATCAGCTAACGTCATCGAGTAATTAAAATTATAACGGCATTAAACTATAAACAATTGGTGATTGCGTGCCTTTGATTATCAGCATTAAACAAATGGTCGCAAAATCAATAACAAAAATAAACTAAAAACAAAACCAAAAGCTAATTGCATTTTTGCCCAACAGACGACAACGAGTGCAAAAAAAAAACAATAAATAGTGTGTGTGTGTGTAAAGTCATTATTTAATTATGATTATTATAACTATTATATTTGTATAAATTAAAACCGATGGTGTAATTAATTTCTCGCCTGAATTTCCCGTATTTCACGCCAGAAAAGTCGAAACTCGTTTCACATAAAACAAATAAATATAAGTATTAAAAAAAAGGAAAAACTGATATATAAAACCATAATAAAAAATGAATTGGAGAATTTGAATTTCCGTTTATGACATTTGAATGCATTTCAATTGCATTTTAAGCAGCTTGCACATTTAAATTAATTTTCATTACAATTAAGAGCATTAAATACATTTGCGCCCTGTTTATTTGACTTCGCAAATGGAATACTAAATAATCGAGACAGACACCATCCAACTATAAAGTAGTCAAACAATCATTTATTCAGACATTCGGTCGAGTCGCATAAATAAACTCTTTAATTTGCAGTGAAGTGAACAACTTTAAGATATCTTATAAACAGGTAGGAAAAACTTTTTAATTATAGTTTGACATCTTAAAAATGTGCTTTATATAATTTATTTTAGATTACGCAATTAATTTGTTATTACACTGTCGATAAATTTCAGAAAACCTTAAACTCTCATGACATAGATAAAGCATTCATTATTTCAGTAAAAAACTAATTTTTCCATCGTTTTTATATTTCTAAATTAATTTGGCAATGCAATTGAAGAATTAAAATTCTTCGAAAATTTAATTACTTAATTTTAACTGGCAAATTTAATTTTTCCACACCTAACTCTTTACTTTAAACTCCCATAAATGTGACAAAACTTCACCGATCTAGATGAAAAATGTCTTGATCACTACTTGACTTATTAATTTATTTTGCATGCAAATTTTATTCATTTCAAAAATTTTATTATTTCTAACTTTTTAAAAATTGTAAGCTATCATAATTTTGCCAAAATTAATTAACGAAATATAATTTGTATCATCCCCCAATTTTACTCTGCATCAAAATTTTAATTATTAAGAATAATAAAATTTTTCCTGTGTTCGTGTCTTATCTGTTTTTGTCTTATCACAAGCCCATTAGACCCTCTATGATCTTATTCTTAAAAAGATTTCAGGGTATACAAACTATTAAAAATACAAACATTTCTCGTTATTGGTTTGGCAACTGAGCAATTTATCGTGTGCTGTTTGTGTTTTAGAAAATTTATCAATGAATTTCAATTGGTTTTTTGTATCGCATCTATGTGTCATGTGGGTGGTACAGTGGTGCGGTGGTTGGGTGGCTATTTCGGTGGGTGGGAACAAAGAGCAAGCCAGCGTATAAAATAAGTTAATGTTTACTTTTGGCCAAATACTTGGGGAAGTATTGTGGTACTTAATTGCGGATACAATTCTTCGAACTTAACAGAATATAAAGAGATTATAAAATAAATATTTTGCTGTGAGTTTTCGATCTTAGGGGAAACATAAACAACAAATTGATATGATACGAGTCTGATACGTGTGGAATATAAATGAAAATGAAGAACAAAAACTTTCCAAAAATTTCTCATAAAATAATTGAGTAATTAAAAGCCATACGCATATTTTCCGATGTTTGAATTTTTGCCCAGGAATTACGTCAACAAATTGCATTGTGGGCGGTAAATAGTCCAGGTGTCTTACCTTCACTTACTACATCTGCTGCCACGCCCAGGAAAACTAAGTGAAATGAAGAAATGTTCAAACAAATAACAAAGCATGTTCGCATCAGTTACAACCTTTACCCTAACCAGCTGTAATTATGCGCTACATGCAGCACTACAAACAATATTGAAAGAAGAAGCCAAGAACCTCTACACTCAGAGAAAAATCCCATACTAAGAATTCATACAATTATATTAAATGTTCCCACACTATATTTGACTTGGCAAACATTCAATATTTATTTGAACGTGATATTATTTGAGCTTGTATTTTTTTTTTTAAAGTTGACTTAACTCTGTTAATAATTAATGTTTTTAATAATTTATTTATTTATTTTTAAATCAATGAATCTTATGAATATATTGAAATTAAATATTTTTATGTTCAATTTAAAAATCTCTATTAGTTCTAATTTTCAAGATTATGACTTTACATTGATTAATTTAAATGTTTATTTAATATTCATATATTTTCCAATATATACAATTTGCTTTACTTTGCACGAATATTTCTTTAATTTTAAAATGTAAAATTATTTAAGGGTACCATCTCAAAAATTTTTAAATAAAGTGTACGTTTTTTCTGCAAGTGTAGAAATTCATTTCGAAATTTGTTAAAAGTCGACGAAGAAAGATAAAGACTTACAGGGAAAATTTTCCGTGCCACGTTGTTCATATTTATGATTTTAATGTGTTGAAGTGAAATGTATTATTATATGTACTCCGCAGACTCGAGGCATAGAAACATGACTTAAAAATGCGTTTTCCTTGTTTTTCATTTCTGCCTCACATTTTTCTTAATCAAAACCTTTGTTGGCTCTAAAGTCAAGGGAATTTCGAGTGGCATTTTAATTTATACTTGAATGGCGTGCTCTCTAATCTTTTTCCAAGAAGCCCTTCTGACATGTCAAGCGATGTCAAGTGAGTCTTTGTTTGGTTTGAACTTTGCTTTTCTTACTTTTACTTGCATTTAATTAAGAACTTGACACGCAGTCTTTAATTGATACGCCACTTAATTAATATATCTTAAGTTCAATTTGTAACAAGTTGAGCCCACGTCTTTAAGGCTTCACTAAACATTTTTGATTTATTCTGTTGACTTTTAATTTCATCATTTGGCAATTAATTGTATTTTTATGCCTTGTGACATTTACTTAATTTATAATAATTATAATTTTTAATTTGAATGCCTTAAATACTTAGTACTTTAGCTTAAATTCGATTTGTTATAAGTTCATCTCAAATCTTAAGAATTTATTTATTTTCTCTAATTGCTTGGCTTAATTCTGTTGACTTGTAATTTAATAAATGCCTTCAGTTGTTAGTCTATGCCTGGTTGTATTATTTAACTTTTTATTTTCAAGTTTAAAGAATTAAAATCATACATCATTTTGGACAAAGCAAAATGTTTTTTCTTTTTGTTTGCTTTAAGCTGTCAAATTGAAATTCACTCTTAAAACAAAAGTAAATATTTTTGTATTATTAGAGGGGATATTATATTTCAGTAAAAGAGAGCGAGAGAGAGGCAAGATGAAAAGCAGAAAGTTTTGTTCAGATGAAACAATTGTAAAACGAGATGAATCAGAAATTGAAATTCTTAGAAAAAGGACTTTAACAAAAAGACATAAGTTTATGAAGAATAAATTAAGAACAGTGTAAGGAATTTGAGGACATTTTTAAAATTTTAGGCACTTATCTTTGATACTAAATGTTAAAATGGCAACTCCAATTCAAGTATATTCAATTGTAACTTTTACGTAAAATAATTCTTCTTTAACTAGAAAACTCAATATTTTGTAGTGTATGATTTACGATTTGTTGATTTTCCAATTCTGGAAAACGCGAAAAAATATACTAAATGTAATGTCAAACATTAAAAGTTGATACTTAAGTGTGAATGAGTTAAGAAAATTAAATGTTAACAAGTCATCTCTGATTAACAACTGCTACAGCGTATCTGCTAGTCAACCACTTGGCATTCATTTTGATGCTTAAAAATAATAGCCTACTTATTTGGGCAACATTATATAATGCACTTAAATTTGAATCACGTTCTCATTTGCAATAATTCACAAAAAATATACTGAATTGGCATATGGCGTCAGTACGTTAAAATAAGCGAAAATCATTAAATGTAAAAAAGATTTGCGGTTATGGTAAAATTTCCTTCTTTTTTTTTGAGTTAAATCAAAAATATTCATTTGGGTAATTTGGGCGTGGGAAGTGCTCGGTTGTGTAGCTGTTACCTTTGATGAGCAGTTTCGTCGATTCATTGGCTACGAAGAGGAATGTAATTGTTGCTCTTTGTTAAAAACACCACAACAAGCAATTCGATACAGGTGAAACACCCATGGGAAAATCGATGAAATGAAAAGTGTGCATTCCTTTCAACCTGCACAACAAATCAGGGATCGGTTGCTCGCCTCGTCAATTTAATTTTTAATGAGCTTAGCGTGAAAAAGCTCCGTGAAAAAAGGTCACATGACACACGAAAAATGTTTAACGAAGCTTTTTGCACGAGAATAGGTCAAAAGTTACTAAAAATAGCACAAAAAAAAAAAAACTTGTTGTCTATCCTGGCAACTAATTTATAAATTTCATCAACATCTTTATCATCAGGGTTGCCAGGCACCATTCAATGTGTCAAATATTCAACGAAGCACGTCAACATTTCCACTTTGCCACTTCCACATCGCTTCCCTTTCATGTTGACACTTATTAAAATATTGCAAAATTTCTTTTGCTTCGCCTTTGCTTTTGCTGTAAAAACAAACCGCGAGAAGTCAATGGCGACGATGTTAAATGAAGAAGCAATGCAAATACGACACATGTATTTCTATGGCAAACAGAATTCAACTTTAACCCACATCTCCTTTGTTGTCTGCAGTAAACGGCAATTATTTGCAAATTTGTGCAAATTTTCGCAATGACATACCCTCTAACAAATGGAAAAATAGTAGAAGAAAAAGTAACTGATAAAAAAAGGCAGTTTCCTTAATCAAAAATATTCGTCTGAAATATTTTATTACTAAAGAACAGTTTTTAAAAAATTACAAAATAATATAAAAATTAAAAAAACCATTTTGGACAAAATAAATAATAATTTAAAAATTTATTTTCAAGCAAATAAGATATTTTTTATATTGTTTAGAAAGGATTAAATTTAAAATTTTATTCGTTTGCTCTCATCTAAAATATACAAAAGAATTTAAAGGGTGTTTTATAGTCGTATAGATCGTTGTCTGGATTGTTCCTCAGGCTTATTTGTGAGTTTCAAGAGCGTATTACCAGGGTATCTTTAAGTCGATCATTCTAAAAGTTCTCTTCGCCGCCTTTTACTTGTTTGACATTGTTCTTTTGCCTTGTTTGCATAATCATAAGCATTTGCTATATTTAGCAGTCTAATCTTGGACTTAAATCAATTACAAAAAATATTCGCAACAAGCTTGAAGTTCAACATTTTTGTTGAAAGGGTCCATTCATAAAAAAACTGTGGCATTTAGATTTTAGCTTCGCTGCTTTTGATTTTACAAAGTATTCCATCATTCAATTTTCAGATGTCTTGTAAAGAAGTTAAGTAATTACTTAACAAGTTTCCTCGTCTGCACTTTGAGAATGCATTTTTAATTAAACTGCATGCTTGTGTTTACTTTATATTTTTCTTTCTATGCAAATTGCAATTTATTGAAAATCTTAAATTTCAAGCAGTCTCTGTATACTAAATATGCCAAAGGGCAGCTGAAATTGCACAAAAAATCATGTGAAATGAAGCGAAACAGCAACGAACACAGGCAAATATTATTGTAAGAAAATGTTTTCCATAAATATGTATTTCGATGATAAAATGATGAAACTCACTCAGCATTGTCCTGAATTATTGAACAGAATCTGCCAGATTCTGATATCTTAAGTGTCTGTTGTTCAGCCAGGTATTTGTTGCCGGTCAGTTAATACAAATACTTGATTCTAGAGGGTATATTTCATTTGTGTCGTTATTTGTAACGTCTATAAAAATGGACCACGACTTCCATTAGAATTCCTAAGATTCTTAGAATAATTTTACCTGTAATAATGTATTCTAGAATTAGCTATGAAAAATAATTAAATATCAGAAAATAAAACATTAGTCGTAACTTTAATTGGTATTATAATTATTCTCAGCATTATTTTAGTTCCAATATCTTTTCGTAAACTCATCATTTTATGCATTAACAAATGACATTAATTACATTTTTTTGTAGATCTAGCTATGAAAATGTAGCATAAATAATTTTATAAATTTTATTAAAAAAACATATGACATAATTACTACAATAACTTTGTGTATTAATTACCTATCAATATTGATTCATTAATCACAATATTCATATTCACAATATTCATTAATCTTTAACATTATTTTTTTGGTAATATTGAATATTAATAAGATTTTTATTAAAATTTATAATTGATATGAGTTCTTGCATTAATTTCAATTTTTATGGAATGCATCTGATATTTAGCATTAATTTCCTTTGACTAATTATTATTTTATATTATTATTATTTTTATTATTTTACAGAGTATTATTTCTTCGTTTTGCTTCGTTCCTTATTGTTTTCAGCTTGTTAAATTTTGTTTTGAGTGTGAGTGATCAACTTTTCTTTGAAGTAACAAAGTTGAGGAAAAACTCTGTTTTGAAACATTACTCAGCAAACAATTATTTGTCTAATTAAAGCTCAGGTTCGTGGAAAAGTATATGCTTATTGCTTTTGCAATGGTCTCAAATTGTTTAATCAACGACATTTCTTTTGACATTCCATTTGATTTATATAAAAATTATTGAACCTGTGCCCTAAAAGAAGTCATTAGTCAAAATGACGTGTTGCCTTTCGGCGATATGTGTGTACTTGTATTTATAACATTGTTCACTTTTCAAGACAGTCGCCCAACAACAACAATTAGTTGCATTAAATATTTATTTCGTTTTGTGGCATTTAGATGAATGTGATGTCTAGACGAACATGTAACTAAGTAGTACATAAAATACATATACAAATATAATATGGAAGAAGCTTTATCAGCCTGATTGGATCATTTTCTTTGTGTCACTGGGCATTGCATTAAATGTGTTGATTAACTTGATTTGTTTGCTTGAAGCCACAAGAAAAGGAAAACACAAAACCGAATCTAACCGAATTTTGTGAATGCCTAAAACGATAATTGCACTTTCAACTTAATCCTTAAATGGAATATTGCTTAAAAGGGCAAACCAAAATTGTCTGTAAAAGGATTGTGCAAAGCTCGTAAGTCTAAATAAATAAAATTACGTATACGACACAAAGTCCAGACGAATTTCATGATAATTACATTCCATGTGGCATATCTCACGCCCGGCAGTCAACACTAAATACGTATATATTTTCCTGAAATTGAAAGACACAGACATGTGCCAGGCAAATATTTCAATTTCTGCTGAAAATGTTTTAAAAGCTTTTCAGCATTTTTCTGTGTTGGTTTCGGGGTCAGGCAACAGTTTATTTAAGGGATTTTCACCTGGCATTTATTGCATTGTAGGTGCAACATAGAATAAAACAAAAACAATTACCAAAATAACAACAAATTATAAGCAGTGTTAAGCATTCGAAACCTACCAAAAGCCAGACAAATGCCAGACAAATGCCACTCAATCAGTCAATCGCCTGCGTTGCCAGGTATCAAGAACGCAATCTTGTTAATTTTATTACTTTAGATTTTTTAGAAATCAATATAAAATATTGTATGATTGAATTTTAAGCAGCAGCTGTCAGTTTCACCGAGCTCATAAATATTAAAACCACACTTATTACAGGGTAAAAAAAAAGGTAAAACTTTGGCTCTATTTAAATGAGACTTTTGAATTTTAATGAGTTGAGAACCGAAACGTGAACGGCTTTTTAAGTATCTGAAAGTCTCAACTATGCGCATAATCGAACTTAATGTGTTCGAACACGTGTTTCTTCTCATTACGTGTGCGTAACTTGTTTTATTCATCGAACTCGATTTTTTCCTTTGGCATTTTCTCCTTTTTCATGTTTGAAAATATTCTGAGAATTTCATTTTTTCAACTGACTGCTTTGTCTTATTTTAAGCCAAAGGCCAAGTGTTTTTATACCATGTACTTTTAAGATTTACTGTGATTGATTAGCTTGGAGATTTGTCTGTCTATAAAAATTGCGTGCATTAATGCCTCAATCGTATTGGAAACATGTCAAGAACTCTTGATTCGTGCATACTTATTTGGTTGTCAAGTGCTGTTCACCTGATTTCCGGTTAATGCTCAGCATTAAATGCTTCGCTAGTTCATGTAAATATACCCAAACAAAAAAAGGTATGACATTAAGGAAAATTTATCATGCGCAAAATCCAAAGCCAAAAACACTTAACAGCACTCAATGGCACTTTACAAATTTGATAGACTCGATATTTCAATCATTAGAAAAGGAACTGACGGCCCAGAAAAAAATCTACATAATAAATTTTCCATTTGAAATTTTATGTGATTTAAATATTTGTTTACCAATTTTTGTTAAGCTAAATATTTCAATCATTAGAAAAGGAACTGATGGTCCAGAAAAAAATCTACATAATAAATTTTCCATTTGAAATTTTGTGTGATTAAAAAATATAATAATATTTTAATTTAGTTTTATATGTATTAAAATAAACGAAATAAATTTTAAATTTATTTGTTAACTTAAAACAAAATAAATTAAAAATAATTTTTCTTTGGATATTTATTTATTTACTAATTTTGTAAAGTGAAAATTGTATTTTGGAATTTGTAATATAATTTTTAAATAAATGTACAACTTTTTCTTATAGACAATTAATTAGTCTTTAGTCGACTGTCTTTAGCTGACCTTAAATAAATAAATAAACATGCTCTAAAAAGTGAATAAACGTCATTAAAGACTGAGAAAACAGCAAACTGTATCATTTTCTCCTTGAGTACACACATGGCATGTGCTGCTGCCTGAGGCAAAGAGCTCGTAACTTACCACAAAGCGGCAACATGAGAAATGACGCACTCGATATTTGCTTATTGCCGGAAGTAAGACAGATAAGTAAATACATTGAGCTCTCCTTTGGCATTCAATTTCCTCTTCAGTTTATGGTGACAGGCTACAGCAAAATGACTTAAAAAACAAAACTTAATTAAATTTTAATTATGGGCAACTGGAAAAAGTGATATGAAGTAGTGTAGGTTATAATATTGTTAACTTTGTGACTTGCAACATGCAACATGTTCGAGCAACTTGTTGTGTTTTGACTTCAAGTGGCAAGTGACTTGAGTTGGCCAACAGAACTTTCCTTTTGGCTGTTGTTCTAGCATCCGGTCGTCGTCATCATCGTGCCACAAATCCGAAGGCACAACTTGCCGCACAGTTGATAACGCACACTCGGTCGGTTAACATGTGCAACAAACAACTCTCGAAACGGTGAAAGTAAAACCAAGTGAAAGCAGCGCCACATTCAAATAAAAATCATAAAGAATTACCATCAAAATTAATAAGAATTTCTCAGCTACACTTGAATACTATTAAATAATTAAATATTTTTATAGAGTGATAAAAAAGTGAGAGAGTGAGAAAATAATAAGAATTCTACCCGCGAAATGAATAAGAATTTCTCAGCAACATTTGAATATTATTAAATGTAAGAAGATATTGAGGATATTACCCTCAAAATTAACACGAATTTCTCAGCAACATTTGGGTATTATTAAATTAAAAAATACTGAATTAGTGATAAAAAAGTGAGAGAGTGAGAAAATAATAAGAATTCTACCCGCGAAATGAATAAGAATTTCTCAGCAACATTTGAATATTATTAAATAATTAATTGAAAAAAGTAAGAAGATATCCTCAAATTTAACATGAATTTCCCAAGCAACATTTGGGTATAATTAAATACTGAACTAGAGATAAAAAAGTGAGAGAGTGAAAAGATATTGAGAAGCCAGAGCTGACAACTTAGAGCACCTAAGGGTAACATTCGTATTTATTACAATTACATTTAATACCGCAAAGAAACCACACACGAATCCAGTCTCCAGTCTTGGAAATGCCTTCAGGTGTGATTTTGTACCTTTAGTTTAGCTTTTTATTTGAATGTGACTTAGATAACGATTTCTGCGCTTGATTCGGACACGTGTATTCCTTTTGGGAGAGGATGCGAATAGAATACGAATCTCTTAACCACAAAAGGGGAGACTGAGAGGCGTGTGTTTGACCCATGTTTAACCACAAGATTTAGACAAGCTTAATTGACATTTTATTATTTAATGACTTTAATGCATTTCATGAAATTTAAATGTTTGCCTCTGATATTCATATGTTTAGAAAATGTGTGGTTAAATTTGCAAATTTAGTATTTATTTCATTTAGAACATTTTTAAAACTAAATTATTTTTAAGTTTTATATTTTTATTTTTTTTGCTTTAAAAATAAGAAATTAAGCAGAAAAATTGTTAAAACAAATAAATAGTAAACATTTAATATTTTTGAATAAATTAATAAAAAATTTAAAAAAAATTTAAACTTGATATTCATTTTTAGAACTAAACATTTTTTTAAACATGAATTAAAAACATTTTTTATTATGTTATTAATTATATTTCTGAATAGAAATATGTCTTTCAAAAAACTTGCTCTAGATTGCATTTTCTAAACTTAGGTTAATTTAAAATTCCCTATACACTGAGCGACTGCGAAGCTTCTGTTTGTTCCATGGTTACCCAAAGAGCTAGACAAACATAATTGTCATTTTAAAGAGCTAGACAAACATAATTGTCATTTTAATATTTAATGCTGCTGCTCTTTGACTATTTAAATAGAGTCTATTTAACCACGGAGATAGTTGACCATCAAAGCAGCTGAAAACTTACGGGATGCGCAGTTTATAAGCTGGCAAACAACCATAATAAACAGCAGACTCATTTTATTATGCCTTTATTCCTCAAGAGTCATAATTTAATATTCTTATAGTAAGATCATCAATGGTGTGCACTTTAATTATCGACACAGGTGTAAACGCATTCAATTAATTTTCATAATCGAAATACTAAAATGCAAAGGTCAAAGCTCATTAATTATGCAGAGCGTGGAGCACAACTTAATTACCATTTAGTTCAAGCAAATTTGAGAGAGCGTAAAAGCAGCAAACAATTAAACGAAGACAGCTAAAACTTTCTGCACAACTGAGCAAAGCACAAAAGTGCCAGCTTAAATTGTCCTCGGGGCTAAGAAGACAAGTAAATATACCAGAAAAGGACTAGGGGGTAATATCTTAAGGCGGGTCAATGACAGGATTAAATAGGCCAGCAAACATACCACAGAATTTCCCTTTACGACAAGATCATTTTTTTGTACTGTCAGCAAAATAATACCAAAAGTTCATACTCATTCCACGAATTGTAAGCTCAATTTCAAATGTCGGTTTACGCTTTTGTTTGCCCTTCTTCCCCTATTTGGACCCAGTGCACAATTATCTGCTTATAGTATCTGTTTCTCTCCTCCTTGGGCTTCCTTCGCTGCTTATTAAGCTTTTGGTCTTTAAACACTTTCAGCAGCGTTTTTTTCATATTGCATACTTTTTTGCTCGCTTAACACGGCGTATGCGCAATATGTTCTATTTAAAGCCGCAGAAAATTGAAATTTTCTATTAGTCTTTTGATGCGATGACGATGATACGAGTACTTTATGAATATCTGAATCTGAACATTCACTTTGAAGTCGCATGCTTTGACTATCTGTCGGTTCGTTGTACCTGAATATTTATATTTTAATATGCGTCATTCAATAATAAATATTTTCTATTTACTTGATTTTTTTATTGATACTTTTCTCTGTTCACAAAGCAGCTCTTTGCGATTTGTTCACAATTTAATAAGTAAATTGCAAAAATGCTTCACTCAATAATATTTGAAAGTAATTTTCTATTTTAAATTTTTATTGAGTCTCTTTTTTTTTATTAATCACAGCAGCAGCTTCTTGAGACGTTTGTCAATTTAATAGGTTAATTGAAACGTTAACAGCTTGTCAAGCTACTGTTAACAGCTTTTCACGCCGAGATTAAATTTAAAGGGGATCCTTTGAAGCTCAGTAAACCTGTTAATCAATGAGCCATCAAATGCTTTACACTTATCAAACCAGATTTTGAAGGACAAACACTCAGACTGACTAGTTGATAATCTCAACCTGACAGCACATTTTCACGCTTTTCATATTTTCTTGCCAACAGGTTTTTTGGTCATGGCATAAAAGGATTTTATGGTGCGCAGGACGATATCCTCAGTCATGAAGCCAGAGGACTGTGCCGGTCGGCTGAGCTGATAAAGCTTTAAGTTAAATGAGTGTGGCATGCCACAAATTCCCACCCCCCTATACCTGGTGGTGAATGGCTAATAAAAGCCTTGCCACACATGAATACAATCTATGTTGATAACAATGAGATTCACTTTCATTTCGACTTTTCTTTTGTTGTCCTTTTTGGATACCAAAACAAAAAACAAAAAAAAAACGAAATGTATGAATGGATATAAGCTTTACATTTAATCAATTTAAGCAAAAATCCCAAAATGACCCTGACTTTGGGTCTAATTTAAGGATTCAACATGCTGTAAGCGAAATCCGATTAAAGTTCAACCCGAATACAGTATAAGTCTAAGGTACAACGAAATCTACTTAGCTGTAAAATGTTTTGCTTTAAATTGCACTCAGACCTTTGACTTGCTTTACACACGCACATGAAAAACCAGCTGAGGCAACGGAAATTCATTTGCTTTTTCATTTAAATGAAAATGGCAGCCTTAGAGTGATACTCAAAATGTTGGTAAATATTTAAGTAATTATTACAAATTGATATCAAAAGTACTTACTTAAATCATATTTACATCAATATATTCAGAAATCATTTTACAAATTATGCAATGCAAAGAGAAAGAGAAAAAGAAAGAGAAAGCAGAGCTCGCAAAAAGTGGTTCCTTTTTGTAGGCAGTCATAAAAAAACCTGGTTGTAGCTGACACTCAGGCAATGGGAATCGAAGTAACACTTCATTTTCGTTTGTGCTCAATTCGATCAACGATAAAAAAATAAAAATATTTTGTAGCTCACTTCATGTTATCGTTCAACTGAGACACTTCGATAAATTAAATTTTTAAAAAGTGTTTTTTTTGATAACTTTTGGTGCATTATAAAAACGTGCGTAAAAAAAAACAATGGGTCGAGATGCATATAAAGCTTATTTTTTTTTTTTAATTGACAAAAATTTAAATCAGTCGCAATGCAATGTGTGTGCCTCAAAATTATCAGGACACCATATTACAAATTTGAGGCGGCATTTAACGGTCAAGCATAAAGAAATTTTCGATGCAGTTAATGAGCAACATTTAGATAACAACGTGCAAAAAAATGTAAAAAAAACGGAAAATCGCCTAATTTTCAAGAAGATGAAACGTCTGAAAAAATTTTAAAAATTTCCTTAAAAATTTAAAATTTCAATACAGCATTTGGCCGTTTACCGCTGAAAAGTGACTTGATAAAATTTTACCACGAAATTAAGTTTAAGGCACCACATCTGAGTGAGCTAGCTAAGGTGGTGTTAGCCACACCCGCAACTCAGGTGTCGGTAGAGCGATCGTTCTCTGCCTTCAACTACATTTTAAACGAAAGCGCACATCCTTAACTCCGGAGAAAATCAACTCCATTTTAATTGTTAAACTAAATACTTAATAAAAAAAGCTTTTAAAAAACTTATTATATTTGTTTAAATTTATTTAAAAAAGGACACTTTTTTCTTCCACTTCGTTTGTTTTGCGAAGTTTTTGATCGTTGAACGTCAGTTTCACCTTCAAACTGTTTCGTTAGAGAGCTTTTCATATTTTTACTTACTGTTTAGTGTAAAACACAAAGCTCAAAAGATTTAAAAATATGTGTATCCTTAAGAGAGTAAGCGAGTCAGCTCCAATTTTCTCTGTCTTTTTGGTAAGCCGACAGCCTAAAAAAAATTGGTTGAGCATATTTTGCGAGCTCTGGAAATAAATAATAATTCATGCACTTAATTTTTTTTGTATTTATTTTAATATTTTTTAAATACATTTTTTCCTTAAGGGTTTTGTATTTTATTAAATTATTATTTGTATTTAATATTATATTCACTTATTTAATTTGTTACTTCAAATTTATTCTCTACATATTTTAAGGACCAGTCTAGTCTAATTTAATTTCACCTGCTTCATTTCGCAGCAGGCAATTTGCGCTTGTCAATAAAAACAACAAAATATTATTATACGTTTGAGAAAATGCAAATATGTGCCATAAACTTGTTTAAAAGCAAACAATAACATCAACGTCAACTGACCTCCGTCAACAAAAGCCTGGCTAACCAAATGTTGCCACCTAGTTGGAAATCACATTGACCATTTCCACCCCTCTGTGACACGCCCCCCTCTGTGACACGCCCTCCTCTCTGACAGTCTGCACTTGACGCATATTTCATGGGGAAGAGTTTTGGGTCAACGGGCAACGCTTTCAATTATATAAAACAAACTTTGGCCATGAGAAACCTGACAGCTGACCATAACTGACATAAACTGGACTAAAAGCTGCTAAGCCCCCCTTTTGCATCTAAATGAATGCATTTTTGGTCGGACAATTGCAAACTGCAAGTAACTTGCATTTAAGGAGATAACAACGTCAACTAGACTACTATTTGGGATGCTCTGATTCTTCAACCTGTTATTCAATGCATTGGTTTCGACTGTGACTGCTTAGAAATGCAGGACTTTAGATTGATTAACTGCTGCTCAAAACATACGGGCTAAGACCACAAAAGAAGGGGAAAAACAGGTTGCAAGTTGGTTAGATAAGCAGCTGCTTAGACAGAGATTGATGGACTGACAATTTCATGGCTACAAACTTGGCTTACTGAATTTAAAAACTGAGTTGCTACTGTTTTTTCGTTGGAAATTACCTGATCACTCTCAATTTAATTTCTGCCAGCCACAATTAGAGCATATTTTCAGTCTCTGTCTTTCATCTCTTAATTCTTCCCGTCAAGCATTTTTTTTTTCATAAAAAATAATCCTTTGCATAACCGACTGCACTGCAGCTATTTTTAGACTAGAAAAATAATACTTACAAAATATGCATGAATAATGTATTTAAATAAGATTTTACAGGGGCAGCAAAATATGGCAAATGTAAATTGAAGTTAAAGTCTTGTATATATATTTTATTATATTAGTTTGATATTTATATATATATTTATTCATTTTAATATTTTAATTGGATATGGATTAAGGAAATTTAATAGCTTCTCTGCAAAAAATGTAATTTAAATTGTTGTGCAATAATCTGCTTTTCATAAATTTTAATCCCCCTCATTTCTGTCTTTTCTTCAGGCAAAAGCTGTGGCATTAAAATGCATTGCTCTCATAAATAAAAAGCGCGTTTAAGCGAAATGAATTTTGGCTTAGCCAGAAATTCGCGCAGCTTTAACAGATAGACGCTACTTTGTCTTAAGGGAAAGTCGAAAGGAATTTATATCAGTAACAGCAACAACAACTTAAATAACAGCAGCAACATGGAAGCGGATATTATATTTAACCAACACCGACATGAGGAATTGTTGCCCGGTGCGGAGGAGGAAGCTGAATTTGGTAAGTTGCGAACTCATGAATTTCCTTTCTCAATATATTTCAGTATTTCTCTTGTCGATGGCAACTAATGGTCTGTTGATACTTTTGACATAAACTCAGTAATTATGTTAGCATCCATCACAACATTGTCAAGTTTGTTGTTTGCTTGTTTTTTTTTTTTTTTTTTTTGTGATACTTTGATCTGTTGTCGGTCAGTTGGTAATTATATAAGTATTCATATCATTGCTTGTTATGATAGTTAGTCAAAGAGAGCAGTTGCTAACGAGTATTAAATATTTTGATTGGTATAGGCAGTCAATGTTGTTGGTTTACTTATTATTTCTGTTACTATCAGAAAACAAAACCAATCAGGATACTTGCTATTGATTTTCTTTTGATTTTTAAATTTGTTTTATATAATAAGTAAGTTAAATCTGTTTTAATAATAACTAGCTCTTTGCACAGTTATTATATTACCATCCATATATCGTTTAATAATATGTTGGAAAATATATTATGAATATAGTAATTATTTTTAAATCAATTGTAAGCCAGTTTGACTCATGAATTTGTATAATATAAAGCTGTTTTTCTACGAAAAAATACTACAATCGATATGATGAGTAGGAAAATCTGTTTGGATATTAATAGAGAAGAGTTAAGTATTAGAGACTTGAATAAGTGAAAAGTAGGCAACAACTCTCAAAAGAAAAAAATAACAAATTTTGATGTAATTGTAATTTTAACGATAGTAAGTTAAAAAAAATATATGAGACTTTGAAGTCGTAGTTTAATATTTATTATTAAGCAAGATTCCAAGAATCATTCAATAAATTTGTAATTCAAGAGCTAACAGAAATTCTGTCTTTGACTTGAGCTGACACTGGTGTCACAGATCAGATTGCCAAAGTGTCTGCTGATTTTAATCGCACTGCTGTCACATTGAGAGCCGTGCAAGAAATTATTTCAATTATGCCCTTTTAGACATTTTCAATAAATAATCGCTTGCCATTTGCCTGTCTCCGTCTCGTTTTGATTTTCAGAACGACTTTACGCTGCGCCCGCGGAAATTGTGGCGCTGCTTTCCATTTTTTATGGCGGCATTAGCATTCTGGCTGTCATAGGCAACACGCTGGTGATTTGGGTGGTTGCAACCACCCGGCAAATGCGCACCGTTACCAACATGTATATTGCGAATCTGGCATTTGCGGATGTCATCATTGGACTGTTCAGCATACCGTTTCAGGTGAGTTACCAGTGCACCACACTGATAAAAAGAAATTATCACTTTCGAAAATCAAAAATATTCATCTGAAATATTATTAATAATTATTTATCTGTAAAGAAATAAAATTTAAATTTGAATTTTAAGATTAATTTATATTTTCGAATACATAAAAATTATATTCACATACGAAATATAATAAAACATTATCAAAATTACCAAGAAAGGTATTTTAATATTTTATTTCTTTTAATTTTTCTAATGAAAATTTAGATTTAATCTAACTTATATTTATTTATTAATTTGTTATTATTTAATATTTTTTAAACTTAGAAAAACTCGAAATTTTACTGGGATATTCAATACAAAAAATTTTACTTTTTATTAGTGTATTTTTCATGCTTTCGAATTATGCAAAATATTTTGACCACTATATTCCCAGTCCAATACACCGAGACCTAATTAGGCATGCTTGAAAAAACATTTTTATTGCTGCAATTGCATTTATGCACGAACATAAATGCTGCATTGAAAATAGTCCGAGTCTAGCATTAATTAAACATTGCGTATACGTAATGTATGACCGGACAAAAGGGGAGCTCAAAACCTGTTAAATAAATGGAGTTTACTGATTTTTCGAATGGCTGTTAACACTTTGTGCACATAAATCAGTATAATGGCATTAGCCCAGTTTCGATTCGTTTTTGGCATTGGTAGTATTCCCTTTATGAGACAACCACAAACAACAAAACGACAAACATTGATTTCACTATAATCGAAAGCGTCAATTTAATTTCCGGCGCTTAAACACAACGCCCCCACTCACATTTTGCCGGATTAGAACTTTTGACAGCCTCTCCATTCCATTAGATCCCAATCCCAGTAGCGCCGTCAACTGCCAAAGGCTTCACCATAATGGAGCTTTTGGCCAAGTGCTAATGGGCTTAGTTGCTACGTGGCTGTCAGCACAGAATGTGCTAAAAGCTAAATAAGGCAATACTGATCTGAATATCAATTTAATCTCTGGCTGCCATAAATGAAGTTTTTATGAGCTATTCGTATTTGTATCAGACAATTACCTTTCTTCTCTCATAATCCAAATTTCAATTGATTGGTTTTGCATTTTCAAGTAGCAAAATTTGAAATGCAGCTCAGTAAATTTTAAATTCTTGCCATTTACCATCGAGTGTCTGTGCATAATTGAGAAAGAAACAGAAAATCCATGCAGTCTAGCCTTGTTATTCAATTTGCAGTTGGAATCCAAATAAAATAATGTTTATTTGATGTGGAAAAATCAAAAGTGGAAAAAAATTAAGCTCCTTGAAATTTTAAAGTCAGTTAGAGCTTATATTAAAATGTTATTTATTTTATATATTATATATTTATCATTTAAACAAGCCTTGTAGAAAGTAAAACACTTTATCAAATTATTGTATTTAGACAGAAAAGAGTTCTGAAATCACCTAAATCCAGGTTTTACTATTAAAGCTTTAAAAGAACATTAAGGCTTCAAAGATAATAAACCTAAATCATTTTTATTAAATAGGTAGCTTATTTAATTGTACCCTTAAAAATACATTAAGTTTAAGCTAAACTAATTTTCTATAAATGCTTAAATAATGTGTCTAGACAGAAAACTATTTGGAGAGCACAATTAACTTCAAAAGCTTATACCTTGAGTCTCTGGTATTAATCACATCAGACTTTAAGCAACATCTGCTTAAAATTGATGATATACTATACTATAAATAATCCAATAATCAACTTCTAGACTCAAGAGGCTTCAAGTGCAGGCGGCACACACTCGTAGCATAATAAATATTCATTAAGTTGACAATTAAATAGCATTCAGCTGTCACAGCAAATTGTCAGTGTTATCAATAGACAAGTGAGTGTTCTGTAATTTGCACTAATTGTTTGGGTCTTTTTCCGCCCCCTCTCGGAAACGAAGCCTCTGGATGACATGCTATACATATGAGGATGCCACATCAGCCAGAGACACAACACTGAATGCGACGAGGCACCACATAATGCGCACTTTAACTCTATCTGCAAATGCAAAACACACACTCACATGTGTACAGTTCACATACATTCACACAGGACACACAAATCACAGAGAACAGAGAATAGTTTCGGCAATTTATGCTCGACAAATGCCTCAAGCGAAGGGAACGAGGGAGGAGAAATGTCCTGAATGTCCTGCCCGCTTATTGTTCTCGCTGTTAATGATATTTGCTCTGCGGTTATGTGCTGTATGAGTTTTAATAGGGGACAATTGTGCACAGATTTTGATCAGTGCTGTCAGAAGTTCATCAGCCCAATAAAAAGCCAAAAAACAATTTTCAAAACGGCTGAAAATATAGAAACTTTTTTAAACAGATTTATTTTATTTTTATTTATTTTATTTTCATTTAAATAATAGCTAGTTTTAGCTGAAAAATAGCTAAAGTGTCGAAACTCAATTTTTTGATTTGATTAAAATAGTCATTTTTAGTATTTTTTAAAAAACTATAAAAAATATTTTTAAAACATTTTATTTTTTCAGTCACTTATAGAATTGTTTGAAGGTTTTTTCTTCATCAACATTTTTTTACAAAAAATCGAGGAAAATAGTTGAAAAAGTAGACTTTTGCAAAAATTAAAAATATTCAATGGGTACATAATGGGTTAAGGAAATGTTTGCATCATTTGAACAGAATTTTAACGATCTTTCCAAATATATACAATAAGCTATTATTTTCTTATTTAAAGTCAAAATATTAAATTTTTTAGGGTGTTTAAATGCTTCTTGACAAACTGTGTGTAAATAATTTTTCCTTTTATTATTATTCTAATAATTTCCATTTAAAATAGCGTTTTTTAGCTGAAAAAAATCTAAAATGTTACCACTGTTTTTGTTGATTATTTGCTATTTATCAATTTTTCTTTTTTCGATTTTCAGTTTCAAGCCGCATTGCTGCAAAGATGGAATCTGCCGTTTTTCATGTGCGGCTTTTGTCCGTTTGTCCAGGCCCTCAGCGTGAACGTGTCCGTGTTTACGCTAACTGCAATTGCCATCGATAGACATCGGGCTATAATTAATCCATTGAGGTAAGCCACCTAGCTGACGACTTAATAATGACTTTGTCTCATTAAAACGGGATTATTTATTCATATTCCTTCCTTGTCATAGAGCACGTCCAACCAAGTTCATATCGAAGTTCATAATTGCTGGCATTTGGCTCTTGGCGCTCACCTTTGCCACACCCTTCCTGATTGCTTTTCGGGTCGAGGAAATAACCGACCGCATTCGTGGTAAGTTTACACTAAGCGAAAAGACTTAGAGCAAAGCGGAACAATTTTCGAAAAATAAATTTATTATATTTTATCATAAGACAACAAATTGCGCAAATATATTTAACAATTATTGTTAACAATTTTTATTACACGATTTCAATAAATAGTGGAACAAAATTTGGTTTATTTTTCCCCGGATTTACTTACGGAATTTGTGTACATTTTTGCGAATATTTTAAAGAAACTTGTTCTTAGACTTTGTTACAAAGCGTTCAGTCTAATTTTTCCTAAAATCAATATATAAGATGTTTTAATGCTCACGTTATACTATAAAGTTATAAACAGAGTTTCAGAGTTACTATAGAAACAACCTGACTGAGTGTTTTCTCTTAGACCAGTCAAAGTCAGGCAGACTTTTCGACAAGTGTATTTTTTTAGACAACTTATTTGAACCCATGATCCCCTTGAAAATGTCTTTTGCAGACAACGATGAGTACTACAATTTGACTCGACCTTTTTGCATGAACAAAAACCTATCGGACGAGCAACTGAAGGCATATCGCTATGCCCTGGTCTTTGTGCAGTATCTGGTGCCATTTTGTGTGATTAGCTTCGTCTACATCCAAATGGCCGTCAGATTGTGGGGCACTCGAGCACCCGGAAATGCACAGGATTCGAGGGATATAACGCTGCTTAAAAACAAAAAGAAGGTGAGTTGAAAACATTTATAGTGCCTTGAAAGGCTGTTTAAATATTTCGGAATTTATTTAATTTTATCTTTTTCATTTATTTATTGTTTTCATATTTTGCAGGTCATCAAAATGCTAATTATTGTTGTGGTTATCTTTGGACTCTGCTGGCTGCCGTTGCAGCTGTATAATATTCTGCATGTAACGATACCGGAAGTGAACGATTATCGTTTTATAAGCATCATTTGGTTCTGCTGCGATTGGTTGGCCATGAGCAACAGTTGCTACAATCCCTTCATTTATGGCATTTACAATGTGAGTACATTTCCCTCTACACATTTGTAATTGATCCAACATTTTCATCTATTTGATTATTTGGCCAAGGAATGCATGCTGTTAATTATTTCACAATATTCGAGAGCCGTATATTATAAATAGCCAAATCTACATTTAACACACTTTGGGCCCACTCAATCAGGTTAATTAAAAGCACGTGCCATTGTTGCCACCAATATTATAAGCACATAAAACCTTGTATCCTGACCCACTCACAAGGATAACAAACAAGAACAATCCGCAAATCACAGGCATAAAAGCGCAAATACTTTGCGTTCTTTCTAAGAATGGAAATCCCCCGTTTGAAATCGATAAAAATCGAAGAAGAAAAACACGCAAGTTTATTGTCGGTCCACCCACAAATCCAGACAAAAGAATCTGTCTCTTCTTCTACTTATTATTCTTTTATCCTCTCTCTCTCTCTCTCTTTTTACACGTGTGGGCGACAGTTGGCCCATAAGTGGAATATATATATATATATAAGTATTTTGATACAAAAAGTTTGTCGACAAATATTTTGCTTTACGACCAACTGTCGCGGGAGGGGAGGGACAGACAGCATAAGGGAATAGAAGGGCCAAGTAGTTGCCAAGTGATGGCAATTAGGAAGTTTGGGTAGCTAAGGGGAAAACTAGGGAGTTCAGTTTGAATTGATAGACCCAAGTGACAGATGGCACAATAAGTACTAAAATCACGAGGCTCAACTTTCATTAGCAACTTTTTTTCCTTTTTGTGTATTTTTATTTATCGAGTGTTGAGGTAGGTCCCAAAAATAGAGTGTATTAACTTGGTCAAAAGCTTGGCCACGATTTTACATAAAAGCAGCACATTTGTAAGTTTTTTCTTGGGGAGAATTAGTTCAATAAATTTGGAAAAATCAGAAATATCACAGCTTAAAATGCTTTATTATAGAAATATGTAGTTTATTTTCTCTTTAAAAAACTATGTTCTTTACATTGAATCAAATCAATCATTGCGTGATACTTGGGCAGTTGTCACTTGGGTAAATCGGTATTTTAAGGCAATTATTTAAAAAAAAAAAAAAAAAAAAATTTATTAAATTTAAATGCACAATTAATTTTGAAGTTAAACTATGATCAAAATTAAATTTCGTTTGAAAATCTGTTCAGTTTTGACAAAGTTATGATGCTAAAAAATTGTAAATATACTGTAAATATATGTTAATAATTTTATTAACTATAGATGTTTTGTTTACTACTTTAAGAGCATTCACTTGTCGAACAAATTGAATGTTATTGAGATACTTCTCATTAGACAGCAGAAAATACAAATTTAATTTGATTGGCATTTGTGTATTTCGCTTATTAACGTATTTTAATGGTTTCGTTTTTATGTTTGGTTTCATTTGGCAGGAGAAGTTCAAGCGTGAGTTCAACAAACGATTTGCCGCCTGTTTCTGCAAATTCCAGACGACGCTGGATCAACATGAAAGAACTCTATCGATGCACACGCGCGCCAGTTCCATACGCTCCACATATGCGAATTCATCGATGCGCATCCGCAGCAATTTCTTTGGCGGCAAAGGCGGAGGCGGCGGAGTAGGATTTCAAATGAATCGGAATGGTGTAAGTAATTTAAATGGACACGGACATGGTCTGGGCAATGGCAATAGCTACAACAATAATGGGCATCAGAGTCATGTGGTGACATTTGCCAGCGGTGGTAATGGTGGCAACCCTATGCCACCATGGCGACGAAATAATTTCAAGCCGCTGCATCCCGATGTCGTTGAATGTGAGGATGATTTGGCATTGATGGAACTTGCCTCAACGAGCGAGGAGCATCCCTCAAGTATTGCTGGTTCGGGGACGGGAACGGGCACGGGCACGGGGGTACAGTTGTCATTGCTCAAGGCGGAATCGCGCGAAAGTTCCAGCTGCATTTGTGAACAGGAATTTGGTAGTCGCATGGAATGCGATGGAACTTGCATCCTGAGTGAAGTATCTCGTGTGCAACAACCGACAACGACAACAACAACAACAATAATCAGAGGAGGGGTAGGCGAAAAATTATGGCAACCACTGTAAGGTTGAGCCGAGTACACTGATAAAAAAGAAAACGGTTTCTAAGCAACAAGCATATTCTCAAAAATATATTTTTACGTAAATTAAGTTTTGATTTAAAAACATCGATACATTGATGAATCATTGTGGAGACCAAACGGTTAGAGCTAGGAGGGTAAATTTTGCACATAGTTCCACACCTCATGTTCTCAAGCTTGCTGGGAATTTCCCTAGCAAAAGCATATTTCTTGCAAACAGAAACGATTAATTAAAGTGTTTATTTCACTATGTCCCAAAAAAAATGTATATATTTGCTTAAAAGTCGATTCATCAATGATTTATCGGTGTTTTTGCATCACTAAAATAAAGACAACTTTTTAGAGAAAGTTACAAAAAAAAATCAAAATGTTTTCCCTTATTTTAAGGGTCTGCATACTCGATGCATTTTTTAGACAACTGTTCTTCAAAATATTTCAGAATTTTCAATTTAAAAATGCATTGAGAAAAACAATTTATTTATCAGTGTAGTAAATTGGGCTAACAGACTGTGATTTTGTAATAATAATGAATTGTGATTGCAAATACAATGAGGAAATTGAACGATGCAAATGCTAATGCATTTTCTAATGCTAATGTGAATGCCAATGATCGTTCTAAGCTGGAATAAAACGAATCCCTGTACAGTATTATAAATGTATTCAAAGTGTAACCAACTTTTTGCTTGTCGAATTATATTCTAGCTTTAAGCAATTTTCCCACAACAATGTAAAAAGAATAAAAAAATAAATATAATATAATAAATAAGCAAAAATGGTACCAACAATTTCCCACAGCAATTGCTAAATAAATAAACATAAATAGTTGTATTTTAATTTTCTCGTGGCTAATTTCTCACTCTTCGCCTTTGGCTTTAATTAAAAGGCACATGAAATCAATTAACTAGCATTAAACGTAAATTATGGAATTAATGTTTAAAGAACAATAAAAAATCTATTTATATATGTATGTAAATGTGTGTAAAAAGGCTAATTGATGTAATAAACATTTTGATTCATTAAACACATCGAACAAAAAACAGCAATAAAAGTGTATTTAATTTGGTGCGTTTTGAATTGTTAATTGTAGCGAACATAATTAAGTATTATTTTTAGTCATAAATAATACTTTTAAATTATGCATAGATTGCATTTACATTTTTCATATGAAATACTTTAATTTTAACTGTCAAGCGTAAGCTTTAAATTATCGACAGTTTATTTATAGCAAGTCTTTAAATTTAAACTTGACATTGAAATTTAAAGCTTTTTATCAAGTTGCCATAAGAAACTGTAATTTCTCAAGCGATGCGGGAGCTTTTATTGTAGCAAACTTAGTGCAGACGCAAACCGGAAGCTGAGCAAAGCTTAAGACGATGTTTTGTTAAAGCTTTGAATTTGCTTAAAGCGAACAAAAGAAAACGATAAAAGCTTTTATGCTCACAGGGTGTTCAAAAGACTTGTTAAACTTCTGCTGAGAAAAAGTTTAAATGGGAGACGTTGAGTTAATTTATTAGACAAGACTCTATAATGACAGTATATTATTTTCAAACATTTTATGAAAGAAAATCTGTTTTAATATAAGGAAAAATCCATTTCATAAGTTTTTGTACAATAATAAAACTATTTTGGTGTTACTTCGATTTTATTTTTTTATTATATTTTCTATTTCAATTTAGATCTAAATTGATTCAACAATCTTGTTTCTAATATATCAAAAAGTAAAATTAGAAATTACTTAAGTTTACAAATTAATAGTTTAAATAATTTAACAAACTATGAATTACTAAAATAAACAAATTAAAAAATAACGATCAATGTGAAGGAAATAGGAATAATAACCACAGTCGTCGGATAAAGTATTTTGTCAAAACTTAAGTTAAGTCTACTCGTAATTTGAACTTACTCAATGTTAAGCTTGACATCAATGGAAATGTCATTTAAATTCCTTTTGAATGATACAAAACTTTCCTTAACCCATTGAGTGCCCATTGAAAATTTTAATAAATTTTAAATTTTTACCTCGATCCCAAACAAAAAATGTTTTGATGCAAAATGTTTCTAAAAACAATTTTAATAGTGACTGCAAAAATTTTTTTTTAAACAAACTCATTTTGCTGTTATATTTTATGACTTTCTTGTATGGGAAGATCTACAAAAAAATTGTGTATGAAATAGAGGAAAAAGTGCCTTAAATAGAAATGTTTAGCCATATTCGAAAATCATATAAAATACTAACGAAGAGAATACTACTAGTATATACTAGTTTATTTTTAATTAACTTACATATGCTAAAAATTATCTATATTTTTGTTTTGTAATTTGAAATTAAAATGTCTGCTTTGGCAAGTTCTTATTTAAAGCTCGCGTGTGATATGATTAAACCAAGCTAATGGAAGGATAAACAAAGCGGAACATCCTGGTTGACAAACACTAACAAAATATGACAACAACAATAACAACAACAAGGATGACAACAACAACAACGTAACGTCAAGGGTGTCACGCAATAGACGGCATATGTGCGGCTCTAGTTGCTTTTTTTTATGCCACATGCAATCAAACAACATATGCTGCATTCTGACTAACACACACACACGCATACACTTACACACACATATAGACACACACACACACATTCACTGTTAGATACACAGTGCAAGACACGCAATGAACTGACTGACTGGACATGCACATGAACATGGAACATGTTGGCCATGGCAGACACACACACATACACACACTCACACACACAGACACACACACACAGACAAACTAATACAATATTTTCACATAGATGGACACTTGGTTGTCTGAACAGACAAGTGGGAATGCAATTGTTCAGGTGCTCAACTCTTAGAGGCCCAATTCAATTCTATCAGCATAAATATAATCAAAAATTATTAAAAGTTAACAAGACGTATTTATATAAAAAATTTTAAAAAAATATATTGATAAATATCAATTATTTAAAAAATAACATAGAACCTTAGTTTCCAGGATCTTATATCCAGGATCGTTATATTACCCAGGCAGAAAGCAGAATTCTGCTAACAAAACCATTTTTTAATATTGTATTTATATAAACAAAGAAGCGCTTTGATTTGCATTAGACTGTCAAAAACTAAGTATATCTTAATTACTTTCCTTGGAAATATTTTTAACCGATCAAGATGAAAAGTTTAGCAACAATCCGACAAATAGCAAACATTCCGTGTGAGAAATCTTAAGGCTGTAGCCTCAAAATGTCTTTTGTTGTTCGAATTATTTTCTTTAAATTTAAAATTCTAAAATAAACTTGATCTACATGCAAGTCAATGGAGTATTGTCAGCAACTCTGGGTGCTCTAACTATTCAATTATTTGAGATCTAGTTGATTATTCTGACAGATACAAACTGTCACAAACTCAAAAGCCTTTCTGCTCTCTAATTACTGGGCTAAACAGCGTTGTGTTCACTGACAGCAGGGAGAAGTGGCACAAGCCACATTGGCTCTTGATAATTGAATAATTAACAATGTTTAAAAACGGCTGGCGAGAGGCGTCTAACTGCAGGAGAGAAAGAGAGAGAGAAGGTAGGTTACCAGACACTAACAAGGGTGGACACTGTGCGTGTGCGTGTTTGAGTGTGTGTGTGTACTGCAGTGCAGGTCATCAGGTCAAATGCAACCGCAATGTCAGCGCAAGACCATTTAGTTGAATAACTCATCAAGTACACCACTTGTACACACACACACAAACATATACACACTTACACATATATATACATATATATATATATATATATATACACTTATGTGTATATGATATAATTGGGTTAGCATTTCCTTTAAATAATTGACATTTCGGTGGGAAAATTCTTTATGGCACATGGATTGTCATTTATTGATTGTCTTTGTTCCACATATATTGCCCCTATATTATTTTTAACAATTAGAAAAATGTCGAACTTAAAGGAACTTTCAATGTGTGTTCTACTTTCCTATCGAACGGTTCGTTTATATTTATTCAGTGTAAAATGCAGGAAACAAACGACATTAAAGGTGCGTTCAAACAGATTGTAGATGAAGATTAAAGATACTATTTATAATGTGTAAATGGAAACTAGTAAAGCAACGGAAAAGTACTATAGAATGTTGAAAAAGAAAAAGAGTTAAGAAGTTTCACTTTTAAATAGTTTGTATGGAATTTAAGGAGATAATTAATGCAGATTAATGTATTTAGTATAACTTTTTTATGGGAAAAATAATCTTTCATTCTCATTCTCTCATAAAATTATTAAGTAAATTTTTAATAATACTAGATATTATTTGTTTAAAAGGAAAATTGAACATATTAATACATATATGTATAATATTATTAAATTTTGGTAAGAAGTGAAATAAATATTTTAAAAAAGGATATTTTAGACAACAAATACGGATTGCACAAAAAGTTAATTATTTAAAAATAAATACATCTTGTTATGAAAGAAATTGTATAAGCAAAAACTTTTTATTATGAGATTAATTCACCTATTTTTAAATGAAACTTGTAAAAAATCCTTCTATAAAATGAGTGTAAAATGTTTTCATCACTTCATCATTTTTTTCAGCGGTGGGCGCGAAATTTGAATTCGTTAGCAGCCGCTGCAGCTGGCTCCCGGAGCCATTGCATGCCCACCGCTGATTTATTTGCATAATTTAATTAAAGCGTGGGATTTTTATTGCTCTAGTTTTAAGATTTTCGAGTTTTAAAACTTCCCTTTTCAGTGCCTTTTTTTCAAAGCGTGTTTAACATACTATTGAATACTCTTTGCCTTCCCCTTGACAGCATCGCGGAAGGCATTCTCATCGACGAGCTCCTCCACGGAGAACCTCGAGGCAACCACAATGAGCAATGGTAATGGAAATGTTGAGGCCGAGGCCGAAGATGGGGATGGAGTTAAGGTTGGTGCAACAGCAAGTTGCATGCCCGTTACGGATTTCTATAGTAATGCGACGGTGCTCATTACCGGCGGCACGGGTTTTGTGGGCAAAGTGCTAACCGAGAAATTGTTGCGGGCCTTTGGTTTGCGTAAAATTTACATGCTGATACGCAGCAAGGACAACATGAGCGTTCAACAGCGATTGCAAGGATTCTTCAATGAGTCGGTAAGTCAATAGCAACTGAGGAAATGAGTTGCTGCCGGTTCTGCATCTGAGTGTGTGTCTGATGGTGAGTGCAAATGTGAATGTGAATGTGACGAAGGAAAAACGCAAGGGAAACTTCTCCGTCTGCCTGTCAATCGTCCCCTGGCGGCAATGCACAATGCAAACTCAACGCTTGCTGTTGGCATTGTTGTTATATACCCTGTAATCTATAACTGGATGCAGAAGGTACGCTGAATTTAACGAAAATTAAAAGAAATAATTCCAGAGTATAAATCTAGGCGTAATTAAATATTCCTTTTTTTAAGTTGTGGTTTATTTTTATTACTATCACTAAAAAATGCATAAATCAAGAAAAGAGATTTTATTATCATTGAAAAAGTTGTGTTACTAACAAATAAATCACTGCCACAATTAACAAAAAAAAATATTACCTATTAGAATTGCAAAGGTTAAATTTATGTGTTTTCGGTACTGAATAATAAGTTTCGAATTTAATTTCAGAAAATATGTTGCTTATGTCATTTTTAAATATGCTACTCAATATTTTAATATTTAAATTGTGTTGAAATTGAAACATGAAAAATTTCCTAAAATTCAACTTAATCAAAATACTGAAATATAGGACAGTTGCGATTAGTATTTTTAATTTTTAGACATGAAATATAATTTCTCAGTATTAACAACTTTGAGACAAACTACTTGAATTGTAAACAGATATTATTATGGTGTTAATTTTGTTTACAGGATTTCTCTCAGTGAGACTTTTTTCATATATTTATGGTATTTTTTTAAAACCAAATAACATTTTTAGTATTTTCATAACCTTTTTCACCACAGTTTTTGCTAAATTACATATATCTTATACGAATATCAAATGTAGCAAATATAGTTTTCAGTATTTTTTTAAATAACAAATATAAATTTTTCATATATTTTTCATATATTTTCTTTACTATTTGAATTGCTGAAGAATGTTGAAGGATAAAGTTAGTTCTGTTTACAGGGTAACTCTAAGTCTATCTTTTCTGCTCTACAGATATTCAATACAATGCGCGTGGAGTGCCCTGAGCTGCTGGAGAAGGTGCATCCGATACGCGCTGATTACAGTGCCATCGACCTGGACATCGATGCCGGCGACCGTGCAATGCTCTCGTCTGAGGTCCAAGTGAGTAGCTCCCTCTCTCTATCTCTCTTTCTGTAGCTGTCTCTCTGTCTCTGTTGAGAATATCTGGAGAGGATCTCGTGTATTGCATTTTGTTGTCTGCTTGTTGGCAATTCAATCAATGGACTTTTGTGTGAAACTTCACTTCACTTCTCAGTGTGTTTGCCTATCTGTTTGAATGAGTCGCTTCTCCATGTCCTGCCTTCTCTCTCTCTCTTTCTCTCTCTATCTATCTGTTTGACTGTCTCTCTATCTATCTGACTGTCTATCTGTCTCTCAGTGCATTACGTTACTGGCAAAAGCAGGCGCCATGTTTACGACAACAGCATGCAGTCGTCGCTTTATTTCCTTTTTATGATTTTTTCTCCGCACACCAAAACAAAAAAAAAAAAAATTCAAAAAATAAAGCAAAGGCACAAAAATATACGTATGTATATTTGTATACATTTTCTACATATCAACAAAAATTGAAACCCAGCACGTAAAACTGTGAAAATGTATTCCTACTCCAGCTATACGGGATTCTCTTGAAGCGTCTGCTTTTCTCTCTTTCACCCGGTTATAAAAAACAATATATAAATAAATGAAAATTCCTTTGCATGCTTCAAGTGTTTGGCGTGCGCGAGCCATTGTCCTGCCAGGCGCATCCGTTTGCTGTTTTAGTTTCTTTTTATACCCTGCAGCCATTGAAAGTGTATAGGAAAGGGTGTGATCATTCTATGCTATGGTAGGTAGCAGGTAAATTACGATTGCTTTATTTTCATTAATTGCAAATAAATTCAAATAAACTGTATACTGATAGAAAATATGAGAGTTAACATCAACCCCTTTATTCTAGAACTAAGGTTTTTCATAAAAAAATAGCTTTTAGAACAAAAATTTTTTTAAAATTACTTAAATTGTAACAACATATGATTAGAGTAGGAAAACGTAAATGGCGTTAGATTCAGTACAGATGTAATTTCTCAATCATAACTTTGCGATTTTTCTTTACAACTTTATTTTTGTAGTTTAGTGTAAAAAAAAAACAGTAAACAAATTTTTAAAATTATGATTGAGGTAGAAGCCATAATGATGACAATTCTGCGTCGATTGCATTTTGTTTCATAAAAATCGGATCAGAACTACGGGCGCAATCAGTGCCGCAAGCTCGAAAAACGTGGTTTCGAGATAAACGCGTTTAAAGTCTGTGACTTCACATGCACTAACATTCAAATTGCTTCACAAAAAAGGCCATATCTCCTAAAGGATTTCGAATTTCAAAAAACCCGTTACAGGACAATATTCTCAAATATCTATAAAAATATGCAAAGAAAAAAAAATTGGAAAAAACAATTTTGAAAACCAGCAGTACCCCTTAAAAAAATTTTTATTAATTTTAGAAAAACTATTCTTAAATTATTAAATTACTCAGCGGAATAAATTATGAAGATAGTTAGGATTAATCCCTACAAATTTTTTTTATTTTAAAATTTAACTTCTCTTAGAATTTTTTAATTTTTTTTGTTCTTTCATATCTGTTTGCTGGGTATCCGCCAGTCGAGCAAACAATACTGCAGCTCTCTCACTTGTTTTCTTTTGTGTGCGATTTTTTGTTTTTGTGTTATTTTTTGTGTTTTAGGAAAACATTTTGCATACAAGTCACTCACTTGCATGTGGTGCAGTCGGCAGGATTCACAGCGCTTAGTCCTTGTACAGTTTTAAAACTAAAATTGCTTTGTTGTCGATGTTCAATGCAGCAGTTGCATGTGTAGCCATGTCCTGCTGCCTCCTTCCTTTATCCTCTGCCTCTTATCCGCATGTCCGCGTGTCTTTTTCTCTTCCTCCTCCTGTACATCCTGCTGACTTTGAGGTTATCAGCGAACGCAGCCAGGACGAGGCGACACCAAATGCATCCTGCAATCGCGTCTGTTTCTGTTTTGCATGCACTTCTCGTGCATTTTGCATGTGCAAAGTTGTTGTTGTTGGTATTTTGTTGCTGCCATTTTTACAATTTTTACAATTTTAATATGCATTACATTGTCTAGTTTATCTATTTTTTTTGTTCCGGTTTAGATCGTCTTCAACGTTGTCGCTTCGGTTAAATTCAATGAGAAACTTAGCGATGCTATCGACATTAATGTCCTCGGCACTAAGAAAATACTCGACTTGGCCATGCAAATGAAGCAATTGAAGGTAAGAAATATTTGGTTTAAAATAGAGATTCTTTAAAGTTGTCTTAAAGACTAACATCAATTATAATATCAGCATCTTTTCCAAATTGATGATTGTCAAGCTTTTCAAGAATCCCATTTAGTTTTTCTGAAAATGGGTATAATGAGTCTCTATATTTCATCTTTGTAAACATCATTTATTCATATACCAGGGACCTTAATTATTATGAATTATATTATAACTAGTCGACGGTGCTACAGTCGAGCAAACTCGACTGTCCGAGACCACGTACTTACTATGCAAAAGCAAACCCTGCTAAACATATATAAGTCGCTACAAGTATTTAATATATTTTAACCAAAAATAAAACAAAATAACACAAATATCGAATTATTAAACATACAAATTTATAAAAATGTAATTAAAATTTTCGTTAATCATAAATCAAAAAAACATCTGTCCAACGTAGATTCGAGCCGCGGACCTGTTCTAAAAAGTCTGCTATGAAATAATTAAAAATTGTTTATGGTGGGAGTTGAACCCCACTCCTATCATTGCAGTTGACGGGAATTTAGCACCATAGGCCACCAAAGCCCATGGGCGGACGTGGCCAAAATACAAATATGTTAAGACTTCAGCGACTTTATATTTCACAGTTAGGAACTCTGCCAACACCCTTTTAAAATTGAATAGCATTTAAAAAAAGGATGCCGATCATATACTACAATTAATTGAATATAAAATATATTAAAAAAAAAAAATTTGTCTGTCCTAGAGTTCGAACCCGGACCCGACTCAGAGTTCCGACGCTCCGCACATCGCGCCACTGCCTGCCCTATAAGCGATGGTCTTACGAAGATTTCATTCTTACTAGAGTGTAAGCCAATGCAATTGTTATCTAGTTGTATCGTTGTTGTTGTTATTGTTGCTGATAAGACAAGGCAAATAAAGGAGATTTTAATTGCTTGATATCTTGGCTGTTTATTATCCGATCGCGATGAAATTTTCAGCAAATGTGGGTAATAATGGTTTCTTCGTCTATGCCTTATTAGGAATGTCTATCTTTTAAATTGTCGCTATAATTAAGATATATCTAATTTGTGGGCGTTTAAGGGGGCGTGGCCAAAATCTAAAACAAACTCGATCTGCGTGCAATAAAGACGAACCTAAATACCAAGTTTGGTATCTCTAGCTCTTATAGTCTCTGAGATCTAGGCGTCAATACAGACGGACAGACGGACAGACGGACATGGCTATATCGACTCGGCTATTGATGCTGATCAAGAATATATATACTTTATGGGGTCGGCCACGCCTCCTTCTGCCTGTTACGCACATTTTTTTTGTGACAAAGTTAATAGACCACTGTACTTTTTTAAAGTACGTGGTCTAAAAATTACATAGTAATGATTATTTAAAGATTTTTAAGGATTTTCTTCAATGATGATGATTAATCTTGAGCAAAAAAAAATAAAAATCACAAGTAATCATTATTTGTGATTTTTATTTTTTCGCTCAAAATAAAACTCACTTTTAAAAAAAATTACTTTTTTTTTTTTTAGATTTGTTTTTGAGTTTTAAGGGTCACTTGGGTTTCATTTAAAGGGATATGGAAAAATACTGGGTGAAAATTCTGCACAAATGCCATGAATTTAAAGTGAGTTTTATTTTGAGCGAAAAATATAAAAATCATAAGTAATGATTATATGTGAGTTTTATTTTTCGCTCAAACTTAATCATTATCATTATTTTTTTGTATTTGTATTACTAGTCATTAATTTATTGATGTTAAAAAATTTAGATAATTATTTGCAATCCCTGCCATATACTAACTTTCAGCTTAGAAGCTCAAAAATCGAGAAACACCTTTTTGTGTCAATTTCAAATAATTTTGATTCCTTAGAATTTATTTCGCTATAAGTGTTGTTACCTTAACTGAAAACTGCAAATTTAAGAAAATGTTTTGAAGGTTCTTTATATATATTGAAAAAATCTTAATAAAAAACCCAATTAGATCAAGTATTATATGATATTCCATAATTGCTGCTCTTCTTAAATCGTAAACTTTTCATGTTCCATTTCATTAGTTTATAGAAGAACTTTCAGCATAATTGATAAAAAAGATCCTGAGATATGACGCTGAATTACACGAAAACACATTTTAGTGACATATCAGAATTAATCTAATGAATTTGACTGCCGTACCCAATTCTGTAGTAGTTTTTAATGGTTTTCAATGGTAGCATTAACAGATTGTGGTTAAAGCTCGGTTAAAACGGATTTTTGTTGTGGAATTGAGTTAAATATTCACATATCGTTTTTAAGTAACCAAAATACATAATTCTCCATGTCTGCATGCCAAATATTTGTGTATGAATTTTAATATTTACAGCACTCTGTAAGTGTATGGATGTTTATATTATTTTTTAACGTAATGCTTTTTCTGTTGTTGCATATTTTTACGGCCGCGTCATGCAAACAATTTCAACACAATTCAATCAACATTGGACATGATGCCACGCCCACTGGCATGCCCTACCCGCCCACTTGAATGGTGCCGCAGTCATTTGTGCACATTTCGACACTGTACTGCAACTGCAATCGCAAATTCATCAAGGAGCAAGTGTACGAGAATGAAATTGGCTACGAAAAAATCATGCAGGTTGGTTGAACGAGCAAACTGAATGCGTGGGGCAATAAAAAGGGCGAACTAAAAGGGAGTGGGGAATAAAGGGAGCAAAAAGAGAGGGAGTAAACAAAGAGCACTCATGAATATTGTTATTATTTTATGTGCATACGCAATGAATGCCGCCTGATCTGATTGGCTTAACAATTTATTTAAATTGCAAAAAAATAAAACTGCAATTTGCAACATTGAGAAATTAAACTGACTGCTTTTCTCTTGTAGATCTATCGCACCTTTGATGACGAGACCCTGGAGAAGCTGCGTCATTGTCTTATTGGTGATATGCCCAATACCTATACCATGACAAAGAAATGCGCCGAAAATCTGGTCAATCATCGCGCCTTTCACTTGCCCGCAGGCATTTTTCGACCGCCCATTGGTAAGATAATCCTTGGAAGGGAAAGCAAACGAGCGAGGAGAGAAAGCAAGAGATTTGCTGTGGTCTTAAAGTTGACTTCACAAACTAATTGTCAGATAATTAGCCCCAAAATGCCCCTGGGCAGCTAGTGAGATTGCACACAAAAAAAAAATAGTAGTAATAAAAAAGCAAAAAGGAAATTTGAAATTCGCAAGCTGCCTGGACTTGGACAGGACCCCAAAGGATCTGTGAAGCAGCAGCTAGAAAAAGGAATATTTAAAATTTTGTGCAAAACAGAAAACAACGTTGCATTTTGCCCCCACACCGACTGGGGACCAAAGTCGAAGACTCGAGTCGAGTCGGGTTGAGTCGAGTCGAGTGTGGCAAGCTTTGCCTAGATAAATGCATGTGCAAAAAACTTTTTTGTGTGCAACGCCAACCGAAAACGCAACGTAACGAAACGTAGCGAAAAGAGCAGACGGAGACGGACAAAGCTATCTTCGAATCGCCGAACACTTAAATACTCTTGCAAATGAAATTCTCCTAAAATTAACCCCTTTTCAACCGAACCTTCCATTGCTGAAGCTCAGTAAGGCTTCTGAAACTTAGTAAAATTTTAGATTAATTGAGTTTTTGTTGAGGTATTTAGATAGTCAAAAAATGGTGGAGCTTTCAAGCCACAGCTGACATTCCGATTAAAAATTTAATAATTTTAAATGAATTCTATTTAGATTATTATAATATTTTTATTTTAGTTTAATTTTGCATTTTTTTCAAGTAAATATTTTTTCTTACAAAAATTTACACATTTTGTTTACATATATGTACAAATTTATTTGTATATCTGCAAAACTTAAAAAGTGGTCTTTTCAACAGCTAATATGCCAATCGATCATTTGTTTTTTTTTTAAATAGTTAAAAATATCAATTTAATAACTATATTTTAATTTTATTGTATAATTATTATATTTAAATTTTCTTAACGTCGTGCAATAAAGTTTTTTTTTAGATTTTGTAATAAAAGTTTGGAAATCAGAGAAATTAAGTATAGTAATTATTTCAAAAGTTTATTGCCTATATTTTAAACTACACGCCCTTTCTCCTACAAAACGTTACAAAAAGCATGCAAAAATATGTAGTACCCTGTAGAAGTGTATATCAAAGCCCAGCTAAAAGTCAGAGCATGCCTGACTTGCTCAGACCCAAAAAGCAGACCCACAACTGGCGACTCCCGATTGCCGCAGCTCTCGACTCTCGATTCTCGACTCCTGACTTCAGACTGCAGCTCCGTAACAAAGCGCAAACAAATTTTCATTTATTTTAACACAAAAATGCCAAAGCACATCCTAACACATCCTGGCATATCCTGGTCTGCCCCCAACAACAACAAAAACAACAGCAACAAATAAAATGAAATGAAATGAAATGGGTATAAAAAAAAAAAAATAGTAAAAGAAAATTCAAGTGCAAAACTTGCAATTGGGAGTAAGGCATATCAGTTAGCAGTTACCAGTTAGAGGGAGAAAGAGGAGAACCGGAAAGAGCAAGATGAGTCATTGGACCATTATCGCTTTTGGCGTTGTCTAAAATCAACAACGGTCTCCGGACTCGAGTCCCCATTCTCCATTCTCTCTGTATATCTCTATCTCTCAAACTGTCTCTCTGACCAACAAAGCAGCCATTAATTCTTATTTATTTGCAGTAATGTCAACGTACAAGGATCCATTTCCCGGCTGGACTGATAATTTGTACGGGCCATCAGGTTTATGCACTTGGTCGGCCCGGGGACTCGTCCGTTGCATTTACGGCACCGCCAACTGCAAGGCGAACATGGTGCCCGCCGATTATGTGGTGAATGCAATGATAGCATCCGCCTGGGATATCGCCCGAAGGTTAGTCGAAAGGACACAAAAAGGAGAAGGGAAACACACACATAAAGTACTTGCTCAATTTGCTAGTCGAACACAGGGGCAACGTATTGTTCTAAAGAGTTTTTGCAGCTCAACACATAAAGTCTGAAAAAGGACAGAGCAGCAGTTTAATTAATGATTTGTGGCTCATTTTTGAATCATTTTGTATACCACATTAATTGTTCAATTTGTTAATTATTTACTTATATTAGCTGCTTACAATTTTGCTTCGTTTTAATTTACTATTTCTATTTTCTTTACATATTGTAAAGAGTTATGCTCAGCTTACAAAATTCGTCACTGGTTGATTATATCAGTTTATCAATTTAAAAGTTTTGTTATTTAAAAATATTTTATGAAAATCAGTTTACTTGCACAGCTTAGGCTACTGTCTTGTAAGGATACTATCTAGTTAATTAATTTATAAAGGGTCAACAAAAAGCAGTCGATAAAAAATAAAATGAAACTTGTGAAATAAATGGAAAATTACATATTTTAATTCAAGGGGTTTGACATGTAAAAGGAAAGAATATATAATTTGAAATTTAAAATATTTCTGTTGAAGGTCTTGATTAATTCTTCTATAAATCAATTTGATGACAGAAGCTAAAACTAATTCCTAACTGATTAATAAGTTGCAAAAAATGCACATATCAAAATATATTATTTCTCAAACAATATTTCTATTATGAAAATCTTAAATACGACGAGCATTTACCTCAAGAACCAACAACTCCTATAAATAGAAAAAATAAAATTGAATGTAAAACAACTGTATCAATGTTTTTGACTTTTGTTTGTTAATTTTAAAATTTGAAGGTATTTTAATGTTTCTCATATTGTGCTTTTAAAATTAGCTGCTATAAATTGTTTAGATCAAAATTGTTAAGTCAAATTGTACACTAATCGTCTTTAAAAGTTTGTTTACTTGTTTAAAAAATTTAATTACATTTCAGATACGAACAGCGTGAAAATGAAGTCGATGGAAAATCCGAGCTGCCCGTGTACAATTACGTCTCGGACGTGAACAACATTACCTGGGGCGAGTACATGCACCTGTCGCGTCAAGGCTTTCACGAGCCATTCGACAAGGCGCTTTGGTGAGTTATAAACACTCACACACACGCACACACTCACCTGGCTATATTGATAAAAAATATTCTTTTGTTTGAATTTCAATTTCTGCGGCACAAGTTCTGGCCACACACGCTGTATGGCCATATTGCATGCATGTCTAATCCGTAATGCTTAAATATTACCTTAATTCTCTATTTCTGTACTTCTGTTTGCGAAAATTTATCTACACGCTGCTTAATACCTTGAAACAATGCCAACTGAACCACATGCCACACCACAACCACACAAAAAAAAAAAAAACGGACTGAAAAAATCCCAAATACAAAACATGCGATGGAATAACAAAAACTCGAATGGAAAAACCCCAAAACGGGAAAAATGGGCAACTAAACCAAAATCGAAAATGGGGGCAATGCTGTTGAATGAATCGCTGACGATTCCTGCAACTTGGAAACATGGACAACCTATGGACTGAACATCGAATCCATTGGACCGCATTATTGTCACAGGTGCTTCTCGTACGTTATAATACCATCGAAGCCTCTGCATTGTGCAATTGCATTTTTCTTGCACAATATCCCAGCTTATATTTTAGATTTAATTGCCATGGCCACCGGACAAAAGCGCATGTAAGTACACACACAGAGAGAGAGAGGTGGAAAGAGAGAGAAAGCTATACACAATAGAGTGAGAGGAAAGAAGAAAGAGAGATGGAGTAAATGGCAGATAAATATCGATACAGTCGCACCCAATGAGATTGTGCTGTATAAGTTAGTGGGTTTTGGGGTTTTTTCTTTTTTACATTCTACATTGAAAGGATTTTAAAGGCAATTGAACGGTTTGACAATAGCACAGCTTGCTTAGGGTATATTAGCTAAGTGAGGCACTTTGTACATTGTAAATCGAATGTAAGCTGAGAGCAAACAGCTTTGAAAGAAAGGAATAGGAAAGGAAATAAGAAAGAGTTGTACTTTTTTGTCGAAAGATCACGACGATATTGTCGATAAAAAATGCGAATTTGTGCAGCCAATTTGTAACATATTACAGTTTAAGTTTTATGAGCAAATTGTGCTGCTGTCGAAATATATCTTTCAAAGAAAATTATTAGAAATTCGATGGTAAAATTACTAGTTTGATTCTCTGAAGGAACGTATAAAGCCAAAAATATATACAGACACTGTATATACACTCAGTTTGACAACTTACTCTAACATAACACAAAATTGAAATGAAAAGTTAAAAATAAAACAAAATTAATATTGTTTTGTAAGAAAAGATAGATAGAGGTACAGTTAAATTAATACTACAATAAAAGTAATGATGAATATATAAATAAATTTTGAAATATTCAGAATTCGATTTTAGATATAAAGAAAAATTCATAAATTTAGTTTTAGATATAGATAAATTCATAATACAATAAAAGTAATGTTGAATATAGAAATAAATTTTGAAATATTCAGAATTCGATTTTAGATATAAAGAAAAATGAATAAATTTAGGTTTAGATATAGGATTCACATATAATAACAAATTTTAACTATAAGTATAGTGTATATATAGTTCAATTTAGTCCACATTAAGTTCACCTGCTAGCTTTTGTTGTGCGCGTACAACATGTGGTATGCGTTATATTTAACAAATTGCAATTAGAGCGCATTACCAGTGGCATTTGGCATTTATTTATGAACCGCTTGAACTGGTTTATGCTCCTCCAGTTGCAGACCAATTAGCAGAGGTAATCAATACTGAATGAGCATCTTCTCTTCCTGTTGTTGTTGTTGTTGTCTCTTGTCTGTGGCCTTGTGGTCGTTAGATACGTGAAGGCATATCGGAAAATCTCGCGCATAATCGATATGATGTCCTGGTTTGGGTTGAAGGAGTGGAAGTTCGCCCATCGCAACATTGACGAATTGAACGAACTGCTGCCCGTTGGGGAGCGTGAGAAGCTGCAGTTTAACATAGCAACGATTAATTGGAGCGAATATTTTCGCTCGTATCTGAGCGGCATCAGGCGTTACTTCTTTAAGGATAACGCTAACGATAATAAATTACAACAGCGTAAAACTATTTATCGCAGGTAAGAATGAAAGAAAACGAATGAAAATAAAAGAGAGGGAGACAGTGGAAAGAAAGAAAGTCTACACACAGAGAAAAATCATATAGTTAACTTTTTAATTAAATGTGTTTTATATAGTTAACTTAAAAATTCGTAAATGTTATTTATAAAAAAATATTTAAATGTGTCTCAAATTAATTTGCTCAATCTAAAATTAATTGCTTTCACATCTGTATTAAAATTTTGTTGATATGTTTGAGATAAATGATATTCACATTTAATTTAGAATTCTCAGTTAGTTTGAGCTCGACTGCATAATATTTGATTAGCACTTATATATAAAATATATCACAGTATCATTTCCTTAATAATTGCAAAATTGTTGATTAAAGTCAAAATGATTTAAAGCTCAATAATTTTATATTACTCAAATTAAATACTTTTATATGAATAAATATATTATTTAATTGAAATTTTAAATAAATTATATTCATATTTAATTTATAATTAAGATGCACACATTAAAGATCGATTATTTTCATATTTGAATATTTAAATCGAATAGAGCACATTTTTCTCTGGGTGTAGAGGAAGCAGAAACGAATGACTCTACACTAAGTACTTTTTAATTACACTTTGTTTGGTCTTCAATATCTCTCTCTCACTCTCTCTCTCTCTTTCTCTCTCTCTCTCTCTTTCTCTCTTTCTCTCGCATTCTGTGTCTTCTTGTTCTTCATTTTCAGAATGCTGTTGCTGCATACGCTGCTGAAGACGACATTTGGTCTTTCATTAATTATGTGCATACTGCGCTTTTATCTTCGCCTTTTCAAAATTATGCCAAGGATTGCGCTCTAAGACGACGTCGCTCTTAGCCCAGTGTCATTATAAATTATAATCAAGCGATGTAACCTTTTAATAAACTCAAACTCGATGCCAAGCGATTTCTTTAAAAAAAAAAGCGCATTTCAACTTTTTCTCGCATTACTCATACGCAACGTGGCCGCAACAAGAATAAGTTTCTCGATATGCCTGACATGTGTGTGTGTGTGTGTGTGTGTGAGTGTGTGTTGACTGAGGTAACAAGTGTGGGGAAAAGATTGTCAGGTAAAAAAGTTGTCTACCTGTGTGAACTTTGTATTTTTATATTTTGTCGCGCTGTCTTGAAATATGATGCAATTTCTGGCGCGATAAAGTTGCAAGGACTAAAACGTCATAACACACACACACACACAGACTCACGTATACTTTGAACAGATTGTAAGTGTTGACTTTAAGTGTGGGTCTTGGAAAATATATTTATAGGGTTTGCAGTTAGCTAAAGTTTATGTTGCACTACAAGCAAACAATGCGAGCATGTCAACAGCTTGTCTTACGAATTAAGTGCAAACAAAATCTATAAATACCATTTCAATACCTAAAGGAACTTTTATAAGTAGCTTGATATGCTTTTTAAAAGTTTTTGTCTTAAGGAAACTTGGAGTGCAATTGAAAATAGCGATTACTTTGATAACATACTGGAAGATCTCATTCATCACTAAATAAACAGCTTTTACTTACTACTTATAAAATTATCAATCAGCACAGAAAACTCAATTAAACGAGCTGAAAGTATATTTTAAAGAAGCTTTTACTTAAAGCAAAAGCTCTAAGAATTATAATAATCGATAATAAATATAGACTAGCCATGAAACGGTTTTTAGAAAAAAAAAGAGTGAAAAGCGCCTTGAAAGCATCAGCTTTTATTTTAAGTAAGCTTTTTAAAAGCTGATTTACAGCTTGTCATTCCTAAACATTTAAGCTGAAAATTAATGCTCCCAGAAAATTAATTTATTTGTGTAAAGCCGTGTTAAGTTAAAGAAAGCTTGCAAGCTCCAGAAAAATATATCCAAAAATAAGTTCTTTTTTTTTTAATTCAACAAGTAATTTTTAATTCAAGTAAAGATTCCTTCTTAAATTTAAGTGTTTAAAACTCGTAAAAAAGCTTTTATAAAATTTCACAAACTATATAAATATGGTTTTTATTTCAATCAATGTCATTGGAGAATTCTCTTAGTCTCTCATTCTTCAATTTAAATGTAGGGCATGCACAGTTCAGAGTGCCGCATAAATTTTCAAGCAGCCTGGCCAAAAGAAAAATGGCCAGAAGTGAACGTAAACAACATGACAAACCAACACACACACACACACATGGAGACTGAGTGTTTGTGTGTGTGTAACATACCATTACATATATAATTTTAGTTAAAAGTTTTATTTGCCGCATATTTCATATTCTTGTTCTTGTTTGGTTTTTGCTTTCTTCTCGCAACTTTTTCTCGCTGAACATTTGCTTGTTTCATATTTCATGGCAGACAGAAAGAAAGAGACACACAGATAGAGAGAGAGAAAACGAAAGAGAGGGAGAAACTGACAACACCCCGCTCGCATTCATTATTGTGTAATATTTTTACATTATTTTATTATAAATCAACAAAATGCACTCAACGCTGCTCTCTCTCTGCTCAAAAGTTGCAACGTCGACGCCGACGCCGACTGCGACAGCGACAGCGACTGCGACTTCTGCTGACTTCTGGCGCTGACAGTAAAAACACATTAAACGTCATAAAATGCACGAGCTGCGAAAAGTCGACGGCTGCGTCGACTCTGCGCTCCCCCTTTTGCCTTTATAATTTATTTTTACTTGAATTAATGTGCATACTTTTTTGCACTCGGCTGCACAGTTGGCCCGTTACCTGATAGTAACACGCCCCCGTTTTCCTACAGCCGCCCCCATTACAATTTCCACTTGTGTGTGTGATAAGCAAAGTGGCCAAAAATTGCGTTGACGTTGGCATAAAATACTTGCAGAAATTATCATAAGTGCATTTCGAAACATGTGAGTAGGAGGGAAGAAAAAAGCGAAAACTGCATATAGTTAGGAGCGCTTTCCTTATAGAGATTGTTGGAAAACAGACTTGAAAGGCTGAAAAAATGATAAGAAATATACGCATCTGTACTCATTCCAAATTTCAGCTGAATCTTCCAAGTATTTAAAGAGATGTGAGACCGAATCACTTTAAAATGCATTTAATTGGAGTTTTTGTTTTGATAAATACGATTGAAATATTTAAAGCTAGATTTTTTATATTATTTAGCTTTCTATTAACCAAATTTCAGCTATCAAACCCAATTAACTACAGAGATCTGAAGCCGAACCACTTAAGAAACTGTTTATGATCTTAGTTTTCAATTAAAATTTAGTTTTTTCTTTACAGGTATACGTTTTAATTTCTATTTAGTTAAATAAATTAATATGAGTTTATTAAAATAAGCTCATTAAATAAATATTAATATATACCAGTTTTTAGTTGCAATTCAGAACGAAAATGCGGTTTTCTCTCACATTACAGCACATTTTTAAATATTTTCAGCTAAATGTGAATCACATGAGTTTGGTAAAACCACAAAAACAGTTTATATAGAATAAACTGCATTAAAAATAACATAGATTTGACATATTTAGCATAAATTTCGTGCTCGAATCGAATAAACATGAATGGCACTGAGGCTGACAGCTGACATTTCTGCCTGCTACTTTGCATCGTCCACTGAACATCAGTTGAATGATGCGTCGTCAACTTACAGTGATCCTTGCCCCTTGATGTGGCATGCAACTTCATCAGATGCCAAATGCAAATGCAGTCGCCATCAGCTGTGCAAGTGCAACGGGCGATGATAATCAAGTCATGAACTGACTCCACTCGCTTGCCACTCTGCCACACACGCACACACACACTGACACCGTGCCACACATATTGTGTCGGCCCTTGGCAATGGAAATTCACAGCGTGGAACTTGCGTGTAATTGGCCGCTCATGTGCAGCGAACTGGCCGCGCACAATGGCAACTTGGAGCTGCCAGTTTTCAGGGGGCAGAGTTTTGTGTGTGTGAGTTGCCAAGAAAATGAGAATTCGATTTGCTGTGAACGTGCAATGCGGCGTATGCGCAATATTTTCATAGAAATCCATAGCAAGCAGCTGAACAAATCCAATAAAAATACATACTGCCTAAAAAAAACTACGGACACTTTAGTCAAATATCCGACTCTAAGATGCTCTTTGATCAATTTCAATATAAATTAATTGTACCTGTTTATTTTAAGCACTTTCCATAAAAAATGTTGCCTACAATTAGACTAGACTAAAAAAAGATTAAAAATAATAAAAGGGAATGTTTAACATTAGGAATGGTTTCAATCTTAATAGTTGTGTGCGAAATGTTTTCCCGACATGCGGAGGAAAAGGAAAAAATGCATTAATTTAATAATATTATAATTGTCATGGGAATATTATTTTACCCGTTACTTATAAAAATAAGTAAAAGGGGATATTGTATTCGTTGCAATGTATGTAACAGGGAGAAGGAAGCATCTCCGACCCTATAAAGTATATATATTCTTGATCAGCACCAACAGCCGAGTCGATATAGCCATGTCCGTCTGTCCGTCTGTCTGTCTGTCCGTCTGTCCGTCCGTGTGAGCGCCTAGATCTCAGAGACTATAAGAGCTAGAGCAACCAAATTTGGCACACAGACTTCTATAGACCCCACGCAGGTCAAGTTTGTTTCAAATTTTTGCCACGCCTTTTTCCGCCTCTGTAAATCGCAAAAAACCACCACACGCACAGTTTTCAAGATATTATAATTTTTTTACTAATTATCGTTAACTACTATTATTATCTATCATCCTACTAAATCGTAACAAGAGCGGACAAACAGAAAGGTGGTATTGGCCAATTAAAGTTTTTAAAAAGTATAAGTGCCTAAAAGCATGCAATAAAAAATATTAAAAAATTCATTAAAATAAGTAACGGGTATCCTAGAGTCGGGCGCTCGACTATAGCCTTTCCCACTTGTTATTATTTCCTCCATAGAATTTTTTATTGATCTGTATGTCGAATTCGTTTACTCTAGCTCTTATAGTCTGTGAGATCTAAAGATTTTCACATAATTCAGTATTTCTTGCTTATCAAGAATATTGATAATATATAAGATCTGCACTCCTGTTGCATACATTACAACGACTACAATATACCCTTATACTCTACAAGTAACCTGTATAAAAAGTATGCCCCAAGAGGCATAAATCAAATTTTTGGTCAACGAAAACTGCAAACATGGAAAATATTCCAACACAGTTGGGATTTTTAATTTAAAACAACAAGCTGAACGGATCGAAGAGAAAACTCCAACAGCAGCTGCAGGAGGAGGAGGAGGTGGAGGTGGAGGAGGAATGGCAATAGCACCTGAGCTGCCTCGATAGCTGGTTTACAGGTAAGAGCTGAAAGCTGGACGAGAGGCTGACTACAAAATGCCTTAAAAGGCCATTAGTTGTTTGTCTAGGGCCTTTTCTAATGTGCTCTTGTCAAAGTCCACACATGTGTAACAGTCTGAGTGTGTGCGAGTGTGTGTGTGTGTGTGTGTGTAGGTGTGTGTGTGTGTGTATGTGTGAGTTACCTGTCTGTGCATGCAAAAACGTAGCAGCAATAAAGAAGATTTGTGTCGCCGTCGCATTTTGTGGACTCGTTTTATTCATTCTTTTCTTGTTATACCCTGTAGTTTGTGCTTGAAAAGAGTGTGCTCATTTTGTGGTTAAGTATGTTACGAAACAGAAGCTGACAGCTACAAGTCTAAAAGATATATAAGCGAAATCAGACAGTAGATAAAAGTATAGCTACACTGAAAAAAATTAGTCTTTTCTACGCATTATTTAGACCAGCGGTGGGCACGGAGTGGCTCCGGGAGCAGCGACTGCTCTCAACAATTTTTCTGCCTATTCAGCGCTGTGAAATCGCACAAAGGACTTGTTGATGTTGTTGTAATTGTGCTCCCGAATTTAGATTTCGTGCCCACCGCTGATTTAGACAAAAGTTCTTAGTATTGTAAAAAAAATATTAACTTCAAGACACCATTTTTTTGTTAATATTTTTTCATAAAATAAGAGAAGACAGACAATTTGTTTTTAAGATTTTTTTGTTTTTCAGATTACAATTTCCTCATAAATTTGTTTTAAAAACAACTTTCTTTTTCTCTTAACGTTGTTAAAAAAAATGGTAGGAACATTTTTGAATTTTAGACAGCGTGTTTATTTATTATTTTAGGAACAGGTAGAAAGAAAAAGAGAAGTATTAAGCCATTTACTAGAGTAATATTACAATAATATACCGACTGCAGGGTATTAAGCCAGTCGAGCACACTCAACTGCAGCATTTTGACTAGTCTTTTTTTTTTGCAAATTCTGCACAAAATCTGTGCAAGAGAGTAAAGTCAGCTTTGGTTTAGGCTAATGACCACAGAATGGTTGCTGCTAAGCCACAAGCCAGTACTGCAGTCAAATACATACACACTCACACCATCACACACACACACACACACAACACACACACACATCTAAAGGTAGGCAATCACACACACCTAGGGGTCAACTTCAATGTCCTTTACATTGTCTGGGCCATGCCTAATATGTAAAAGGACACACTTGAACATGCCTCGTTAATAAAAAATAGAAAGAGAAAAAAAAAGAAAAGAGGCATGCCACAGACAGTCATGTTGCCTACATGTGTTGAACGAGGCATACACATGAGGCATGTGGCAGGTGCTATGACCGATGACAGTCTGATAGTATAACGTATAGAGTATGTGCAGAAAGAGGTGCTGACAAGGCTCTAAAAGACAGATTGCAAAATGAAATGAATGATTGCTTAGTTCAACGCATAATCAACAATGAAGTGACTCTGCAGTTTCATAATTTCAGCTTCACTAGAGACTCTTCTTCTTCTTAGTTGATTCCTGAAGGAGTTGTAACTCTATAACATAATACAGTTAGTGAAAGTCAGAGCAGATAAAGTGTTTACTTCTTTTTTTGCTATTCGAAGTTTGTTTTCATTTTAGATATTTTATAGCTAGACTTTGCTATACTGCATTTTGAAAAAAGCTTTAAAATTTAATGCATTTATTTTATCACTGTTAACTCTCGATTATTCAAGCTGATTTTAGGTGTTCCCATTTTAGCTATTTTATAGCTAGACTTGGCAAATTTAATGAAATGAAAGATGTTAATTAACTGAAAATTGGCATTAATTTTTAATCTTTTCGTTTTTAAGCTAATTTATTTCTCTTAAGTTAATTTAAATGTTTGGAACTTTTAAACCAATTACAATTTATTCGAAAATTTACTAATTCTTGTATACTTATTCCTTGTCATTTCTTGGACTTCAATTTTAATTTTAAACTGTCATAGTTTGTTTAAGTCTTAACATATTTCAATTAGAAATATCTTTTTAATCATTGCTTACCCTCTAAATTGTTACTGCACCTAAAGAGACTCAATTTAAAGCAATTAACTTTATTTAAAAAATCTAAAAATATTGAAATATTTCTTTCTTGACATTTTTCTTTAAAATCTTCAATGCATAATTCACAGATTAATCGACTGTCCAATATAGAGCTCTTCTTGATTTAATCAAATTTAATTGCAATTCCAAGCGGTTGAGGCTGCAACATGTGGCAACATCTCCTCCATCCGCTTCCCCTTTCCATATATTGATTGGCAACAACGCTTGCGACTGTGGCCAACTCAGTTGTTGGCCAGGCCCATTAAATTCGCTGGGCTACAACTTGAAAGCGGTTGCTCCCCAAAGATTACCGCAAATGCACAATGGTAAAATAATCATAATTGCATATAAAATGTTAATGGGCAATGGGCAATGGACCAGGAGCAGCAGGAAAAGCAAAAGCCGAACCAAAAGGACCAACGGCAAGGAGTGGCAAATGTTTGGCGAGCTCTAAAAACTTTTTAATACACCAAAGGACACATTTGGGCCTCTGCCCCAGAGTTGCCAACTCCCTGCCCCATCACACGCCCCGCCCCACTGTTTTCCCAACTGTTTTCAATGTGTGCGAGCGCCACAAATGCAAAAACAATTACGAAAACTTTGCTGGCAACGCGCCACACTTGCCACGCCCCCTTCCCCAACATCCAATGCCACAACAACAACAATAGAAAAAACAACAGCAAGTAGAGAAAAAAGTCAAAACCAAATGTGGAAAATTTTTGGGAAAAGCGCAACTTTCCTTTCGGGCCGAGCGGCGTTTTCTGCTTGTTGCTGTTTGGACCCGGTATTAAAAAAATAAATAGGGAATCATAAGTTTGTGACAATGTATGTAGCAAGTATATATTTTCCATATTTATTATATGTTTATTCATCATAAAGAAAAATTTAAAAAAGGTTTTCTATGATTTCCAAATAAAAATTAAAGTGTTGTTTTTGCTTCAATATTTTTTTATGTAATTCAGAAATAAAGTTCGTTTATAAAAAAATTTAAAATGATTCAGAATAATCTAAACATAAAAGGTTATATTAGATTTTTTCATTCATTTAGGTCTCATTTTTGGGTTTGATTATTCGGTCTAAATTTAGGAACTTGAATAAAATCTGTAAATAAAAGTTGATCCTGTTTTCAGAATACCCCATTCGAAAATATTAAAATATCTAAGATTTCGATTTTTACCGGGTATATCCAAGTCGAGCATACTCGACACTTATATTTTCATACTTGTTTTCTTCAGTGTTTTTTGGCTGTTTTCTTTTTTTATTGGTTATTGCCGTCGTGTTTTTGCTTTCATGTTTTCATTGCCATGTTAAGAGTGGCAAGGGGGAGGAGTAGGCGGAGTGGGAGAGGCTGTGGGGGGACGGGGGCGTGGTGCAGGCAGGCAGCAAGGCAAAACACTTAAATTTACATAATTTCCGGTCCACGTCACTGATGTAATGCCACGCTTCATCTGCACCAAAAGCAACAGAGAGCATCAGGAAGCAGGAGCTGCCTTTAAAAGCCTTGTGTGGATCAGCTGGGGAACTGACTGAGGTGGACAGACGATGAAGGACAACCGAGGAGGAGGAGGAGGGGTAGGAGGCAGTGGGAGGTGGACAGCGGACAGCGTTCAACTTTTTAGCTTTTGAACTCGCGCAATATTTTAACGCTGCAATTTTTAGTTGAAATTTTGCCTTGTTTTTTAATTTTTTGTGCTTTTGCTCTCCCAAGTGGTAGACCGACTTTTATAGTGTATATATAACAACAACAACAACAACAACGAGAATAAAAACAATAACAAGAACAACTAGAATGAGAACTAGTTTACACTGGGGTGCTGTAACTTGTTGTGGTAAATGCGCCGTTCACAACTTTATAGACGCTTAGCAATTATGGCAATAGCAATTTTTATTGCCATCATGCCTCAAGGATGTTAAGTTATCAAGCAAAGAGCATTAGACAGAGACTGAGAGGGAGAGAGAGAAGAGATGGTGAGAGGGAGAGTCAGATAGTTAGCGAGAAAGATAGAAAGTTTATCACTAAGCAACAATTTTAAGCGAAGTAAACTGATTGAATGTCTTAATTATTAGCTTGATAAATGCTTGAAAACTACTTTAAAATAATGGAGAAAGAAAAGGAGCGAAGGAAGAAATCAAGAAAGAAAGAGAGAGAGCGACAGGAATTAAGAAACTGAAAAATACTAAAATTACATTTCTTGTAATCAACATTATTTTTTTTATAAAAATTCCTAGTTTCCCTTTTTTCTAATACGAACTAAAATCAAAGAAATCTTATTAACGAGTAAACTTGTTATCTTACTTCTGCCGCTTAACTTTGAGTAGCTGAATAAAGTTTAAAAATATTCATACTTTTCTAATAATAACCATTTATTTTCCTCATTTTAATTTTTAACCCTTTCCTTTTCAATTAATTAACTTAATACATTTCGACAAACAGCAATTGAGCAATGCATTGACAATTATTTGTCTTTGATTTGCGATAAGAAGACAAAGAAAGGCAAATGGCGAAAACGATATGAATACGAAAATGAATTTAATTAAAAATTGTCCATCCTGCCAAAAGGACAATATCTGTTCAATATACCCGCTCCTCGCACGAAGAACATCATGACAGGCAAATGCAATTAAATTTGCGAGTTAATTTGATTTCATAAATCGAATTTGAAATTGTTCGACAAATAAAGCAGGCGACAGTTTAGAGATGACAGCGTGAGCAGACGTGAAAGATGTGAAAAAGTACGAAGGGCTTCAAAATATGTAAGGAAAAATTTCTATAAGGTCGAACAATTGAAAAAGAAAAATTTATACAAGGTTTTTCATAATAAACTTAGACTTTGAATATTTTTAGCCTTCTAGGTCTTACCGTTTGTGCTTTGCTTTAATTGATCCAATTATTGAGACTCATTCGTGAGCAAAATGGGAATATGAATACGAGTTTGAATTTATTTATTCATCTTAGTTTTTATTCCAAGAAGTATAACTATAATTAAAATAATAACACACTTAAAACCGAATTAAATGCTTCACGTTCTTAACGCTAACCAGAAACTCAACATAGCACGGTATTTGAAAAGCTGCCTGCACACAGAGGGAGACAGCTAAAAAAAAAGAAAGAGAGAGAAAGAAAGAAAGGAACACTACTTCATAATGTTCTCGCTTTAATGACAATTAACATTCTTTTAATGAAGCACAATTAAAGAAAGCGCAGCTTTAACTAAGATTTATAAGCTGAAACGTACACACTTGAACGCCAGAGGGCGCCGTCAGTGCAGACATTGACGTCAGCATTTGTTGGCCGCCAGGGGGCGTCTTAAGTAGCGACCACAGACTCAGTGAAAGAGAGAGAGACAGAGAGAGAGAGAGAGAGAGGAGGAGAGTTGGCCTTATTATTACATTGTTTATGAGTCCTGCCGTTCTCAATTTATTGTTTATGTGCTTGTGCTTTTGCTGTTGAGAGTTGGCCCTTATTATTATTGTTGTTATTGTTGTTGTTGTTGTAGTACTCATTGTTGTTGTTGTTGTTCTTTGGCTTGTTTTACAAGCGCGTCTCGGCATGTTTAACTCATGTTTCTTGGCTCTCAGCTTTTGCCATTTGCGGTCGTCTTGGCCGTGAGGCTTTTGGCCGTCTTCCTGCCTCCCTCCCGCTACCAAAGCACAAAGTCATATTTTCTTATTATCTGGGGGAGAGACTCTTGGCCAATTTTGCTTGCGTTTTTTTTGTGGCTAGCCACACACAAAATATAAGCAAGCAAAAAATAAGAAAGAAATAGGAATTATTAATAGCCTTCTCCATTTGCTGCTAAGTGGCGCAAATTGTGTGTTTGTTTATATCATTTTGTTGTGCTTCAAGTCTTTTTCCGTTGCTCCTTTAAAGCCCCAAAGGCAACAACAACAACATTCGCACTTTAAAGCACCTTTTTTGTGGTAAGCAAGGTAGAAAATGCGTTGGGGCGTATACAGTTTATGGAGCGCGTTGAACCGCGAACTGTTGTTAATGGCACTTGAACTCATCGCCCCGACGCAGAGGTGTACATCATGGCTGGGCAAAAGCAAGAGAAAGAGAGAGAGAGAGAGAGAGAGAGAGAGTGAGAGAAAGCAGCTAGTGTTCAACTGTCTGCCCCAATTTGCAAGTGGATTGTGCTTAAAACTCAACAAAAATCATCATAAAATAACACAAATCTCTAGTTGCCCAAAACAACGGGTTTATGGTTTAACGGTAACTGCACAATGTATGTTAAGGTGCTGTTAAAGTGACGCTGTTAACGTAAAAATTTGACTTATCCTTAGCAGCTGTTACTTGAGTTAAGAGTTTTCGTAGTTTGAATAATGTCAGAGCAACTGATCGAGAGGTTTATCTGGGTTATGTGTGTTATGTTAAAGTGCTGTTAAAGTGACGCTGTTAATATTAAATTCAATTTACCATTTGAAGCAGCTTTTTGTTTAAAAAAGTTTTTTCTATTTATTTAAATTCTTTTCACTTTTATAAGTCTATCGCACATAATCCTGAAAATTATATTAAAGATTTGTAGTTCTAAGATTAGTTAGCTGTAAAATAAATGTTTACAAATATGTTACGTTAATTTTCTGTGAAAACAACGCTGTTTATTTGTTGGACTTATTTTCTAGTAACTGAAATGTTCAAATTAAGCAATCTCTTTCTGTACTTTTACCTTAAATTAGATATTCCTAGTTATTAACTCAGCTCTCTGTTAATCAAGTAAGATTAACAATAAATTTTGCAGTGGTTAATGCAAATGTTAAATTAGATATTCCTAGTTATTAACTCAGCTCTCTGTTAATCAAGTAAGATTAACAATTAATTTTACAGTGATTTTGAAAATGTTAACTGAAACTTAACAGTTGTTTTAATCTTTTAATATTCGTAAGCAATGTTAATGCTGAGTTACTAATTTTAGAAATGAAAATGCTTATTTGTTATCTTTCCCAATGTTTTTTAGAGAATTTTTATTAATTCTCTTCCGAATTTAAAGTCTCATTGACCCAACTATTTTTAGCTCTCCCTCTCTCTGTTAAATCCTTAACACGCAGCTTTGTTCGCTTGTTGCATTAATTACCAGACACACACCCACACACACAGTCACTTGAGGTAGGGGAAAATCTGTGGCATCGCTAAATTGCACTTGAAAAGCAGCATAACGAGTGAAGCAGCTCGTGCAGCTCGAATATTGGACTGTTGGCAAGTTGTGTGTGTTTGTGAGTGTGTTGTAAAGTGTTTGCACGTGAGTTTTGTTTGGCGCCCAACGTGCGCTGATTGAGTTCTCCTGGCAAAAGGATAAATGAAGGACGACGCTTAGATATGTATGAAGAGAGAGAGAGAGAGAGCAGCGAGCTGAAAGCTTTGAGTTGTTCTTGTTTGCCATTTTCTTTTGCTCGTTCCTCACATTTTTCCCCATACAGTTTTCCCCATCATTCATTTTCTTTTCTATTTTTTTTTGCTTTTGGCTCGAGTGTTGTTCAAGCGCTTTGGCAAATATTTGATTTTAATTTTTCCAATTAATTGGTTTTCCATCAAAATTTAACAACGCATCCTTGTACCTGTCCGCACCTCTCCCGCCCCCCTTTCCTCACTCCTCACCCTGCTGCATTTGCATGCGAGTTTTTCCAGCAGAGCATTTTCCAGCTTGTTGCGGCTTTAAAATGCCGCTGTAAAAAAACAACAAGAGAAATAGAAACACAATGCAAAAAGTCGAAGGGCAAAAAGTTAGTCCTGTGCCGACTGGGCGTGGCATGTGGGCGGCCGCAATGTCAACTACAAGAAAATTGTCACTAATGAGTGGGAAAAAGGCCGAGTCGACTGGCCAACGTTGTTTGCATGCAGACAGAGGCTTTTTCAACTCGGGAAAATGAAATGAGACTCGCTTCTAGTCTCTAAGGCAATAAGGCGCAAGTGGGCGTGGCAGTGGCATAGTCAATATTGGCAAATGTGTCAGCTGCATTCCGAGCGGAGGAAAGGACGAGGAAAAGGGACGGCTTATGAGCAGCCAAAAGCCAAACGAAAGGGATAATGAAAGCCACGACAAAAGCACACAAGGACAGAGAAAACTGTGCACAGGGATAAAGGACAACAGCAACAGGACAGCAACTGGCCACAGTCAGAGGAGCAGATAGAGAAAGGAGGGACAGAGTCAGCGAGAGCGCGAAAAAAAATAAATAAAGACTACAGTCGAGGTGCTTGACTGATAAATGCCCAGTATCCGAAAATAAAATATTAGTTAGAATATAAAAATTACATAAAAATGAGGTTGTTAAAACCAAAGCTTGAGATTTAGAAATTTAAATATTCGAAAAAGACAAGAAAAAAATATAATTTAAACGAAATAAATAAAATTTGACTGCAGGATAACGACATGCCAAACCGTGATTAAACTAAATTCCGCTTGAAATTCGAATGTCAAATTTATAAAAATTTGAAATTTTACAGCACAAACTTTATGCTCATTTTGGCATAATTTTTTTACAAAAAAATCAATTTCAAAGTGTTTTTTTTTACACCAATTATGACATAAGAAGCTGATTAAAATTTAAAACTTAAGACTTCAAATTTAAAAAAAAAATTCCATGAGTAAAAATTTATTTTAACGTAATTAATAAAATGTGATTACAAAATAAATCAAGAGGCCAGGACACTACTCTAATTTTAACAGTCCCTAAGATCGAGAAGATCATATGGATAGACAGACACTCTGACAAACTTATAAGCCTTGCATCCATTTGTATACTGGGCTAAAAATATGAAATAAAGTCAGAAGTTTGGTCTGAACTTTTGTGTGTTCGTGTTAATGAGATAAGCATGCAAATGGGCTAATAGAATGGCAGTCGGAAAGGACCAACAACAGCTACTCAATTAAGAGTCAAGCCAGTCAAAAAGAGAGAGATAGTAAAAGAAAGAGAGCGAGAAAACAAGTCCGGCTTAGCTGCCGTTCATCATCGTTTATCTTAATAAACCGCGCACTCAGTCACACATTAAACCGAAAAAGCAGCGGAAAAGTCCTCTTGGAAAATTGCTTAATTTGCAGTTGAAAAAGAACGGAGTAGTACAGTCGGGCAAGGGGGCGTGGAAATCAGAGCCTGACAAAGCGAATGGCAACGTGTTCGCTGGAAAACGTTGCAAGGCGGCGGCACACGTAAAAATGTTGATAAAACGCACAAAAGCCCGTTGATGATTTCAATTTATATATCCAAGTGGAGCTCATCTTCAGAGTTGTGCACACGTAGAGAAGAAGACTCCCTCCCTCTCTCTTTCACACACACATTCTTCATCTCGCTCACGCATTTACTGCAGCGAATTTGCTGAAGCATCTCACGTGCAACATAATTTTTCCGAGCGACTTGCCGACGACGAAACGCGTTACATGAATGCTTCACATACAGCCAAGTGCAAAATTATAGGGACAATATAATTTTCCCAATAAAAAGAATATTTTTTCATTTAATTTTTTATTATTTTTATAGTATTTACAACCTTATCAGGTGTCCCACAGCAAGCACAAGTGAAAGCGAATTCAGAGAAAAGCAATTCCACTCGAAAAATTTCTCAGTGTCACAGTTTTTTTAGGACAGAAATTGTGACATTATTCTCATGGCATCGGAAATTAAACTGACGTGAATTTCAAGTGGAAGAGATTTCTGTGGCACACCTGTATATTTTAAATATTCTCTAAAACTGTTCTTATTATTTTGCACACGCCTGTACATCTCCCCTTTCCATTCACTCCTTTCGTCTGTCTTTCTGTGTGTGTGTATGTGTTGAATGTGTGTGCCATTATGAGCGTGAAGTAGACTAAATAAATTACATTTAAGCGCAAAGGTGTTACGCGTTGCATGCCACACACAACTCAATACCCTTCCCCTTACCCATTCAGGTGGGCGTGCCTGTTTACTTTCATTATAATTACGACATGTCAAAGTGCAGTTGCTCATTAATTAACAAATTGACAGCGATCTGGCAACGCTGCTCAATATCCATATGACATGTTTAAATTTTGCATGAATTTAAAGTAAAATCTTTTATTTTTAAGCTATTAAATTATTGTTAAATACAAATTTAAAGAAAGTTTTGCATTATTTTTAAATAAAAATTAAAATGCAATTTTTTTATTTTTTTGATTAAGATTTTTTTTTCATTTCTTTTGATAGAACTTCACCATTATCCAAAGAAAAGGTTTTACTAAAGTTTTTTAATTTTACTGCCACTCGTTTAGTTAGAGTTAGAGAGAAATTCGATTTAAGGAAGTTCAACTGTATTTCTTGTGTTTTAAGCAAATGTTTTTTAAACGGAATCTAATATATGGAAATCCGTTCAGATCAGTCAAATTTATGGAAGTTGAAGTTGTGTCCTATTAAAATCTACGTTAGTAAATCTACGTTGTTAGACGTTATAGTACAAATTTCTCAATTTCTCAGGCTTTTGTCATTTACGCCTCAGTTTGATCACCAATAAAACTTCCTGTTTAAATAACAAAAGTTCAAATTGCTGCATAAAGATTCCAGGTGAAGGTAAGGCGGTAAGGGAGGGTGTCAAAGGAACACACCTGGTCACCTTTAGCGCTCGTAAATAGTGAAAGTTAAGGCAACTAAACGCTAATATCATAAAATGTCGAGGCAAATGCATTAAAAGTGTTGGCGGTGTTGAGTGCAAATGCCAGCGAAGGGGAGGGAAGGAAAGGAAAGCTGGAAAATGGTGTGAAAACTTTGCTGGCATAAAAATGGACCAACTTTATGCAGTTTTAAATGTTTTTCTACAGATATTTAAAGTGAATATCGAAAGCAGACTTCGCCCCCCTCGGCTAACAATCTTACCCCTACTCCCATCAATTGGCAACTTCAAAATGCATTCGGGCTCTTGTAAAAGTTTCTGGCAAGCAAATGGAGCAGGAAACAGCTGTCCCTTCATATCTTTTGCATATCAAAAGTATCGACGACGATGAGGACAAGGACAAGGTTCTCGTGGAGCGAGGCGGAAACAGAGAGCAGGCTCACATATTCAGTGTTGCCAGATTAGCTATTTTCTAGCTAGACTTGGCTACATTATAATTGTCAAAGTTGCAAAAATTTAAGAAATCGCATTAGCTAGAAATATGACAATTTAAAAAATGATTTGAGTAGAAAATATACTGGGGGCGAACAAAAATTCGAATATATGTTGTGGATGTCTACGAAATAACTCTTTTGATTTAAAAATATTTAAATGAGATTATTTTGTTTGTTTAATGACAAATTTTAAAATGCATTTTTCAATACATTCTTACGAGTTTTAAATTTAATTTAAATTTGTTTACCACCATTTTAATATTTCCAGCTATTTCTAGCCTTTTTAATGATCAAGTTAGCTCTTTTACCCACTGAATTTCTGACAGCACTGTCAATAACAGTGATCTCCCGCTCTCCCTTTCTCCCACACGCAATGTCGCTCTGTTAAAGTGAAATATATGCAAAGTTTTCCTATTGGGCACAGGGACACACCCAGAAAATTCTCAAAATTGCATTTGGCTTCCAAAATAGCTATGTATATATGTGTGTGTGTGTGTGTGTGTGTGCATGTTTGCATAGATGAGTGCAAAGTTACATTCAATTTATATGCACTTGCAAAAGTTTACACCAAAAAAAAAAAAAAAGTTTTTACTCAACGAAAACTAAACATTTTGTTATCGCCATGATAATGGACCTCGGCACTGCACCGATTGAGTCCCAACACACAAATACACACACATACATATATGTACACACATATACAAATACACACACACGCATACATACTTCCATATTCTTGCAGACTTCTTGTAGTTTCTTTGACTGTAGTCAAAGTTTACAACATGCGCAAATTTGTGCCAATTTCCAACGTATTGAAAAGCAATTTACACATTTTAAATGATAACTCAAATTGTTGCAATATTGTGATTAAAGATTCTTCCCTTTATTTGCACTAAAAGAAAATGTATCACTAGGGTCACCCACTTTTTCTAGCTAGACTTTTCGATTGCGATCGCTCGATCGTTCATCAGTTTGTTAACTGCTTATCACTGCACTATGAGGCGATATCCAATAAAATTAGTCTTTTTATCAAAGTACTTAGTAATATTACTATTTTTTTTAAGTTAACATCTTAAGAAAACTATAGCAGACCAGTGTTAAGCCTAACAGCTGTTAAAGTCAGCTGTTGTTGTCTAAAAGCAATATTTTTGCAGCCTATTCTAAAATTGGTATTTCTCAAAGGCTAATCATTTTTTTTATAAAATTTAAAGTGGATACCAAATTTACAGGTTTTTTTTGGAAAAGTAGCCCAGCCTCAAATATTTTTTTTTACATTTTTTCTTCGAAAACAATCTTTTTCTCTTTATTGCTAATAATAAACAAGGCCAAAGCTTGTTATTTGGAATAAAAATTATGAGTTTACTTTTTCCAAAAATATTTCTGAGGGTGTACATAACATAAATAAAATACCGCATTCCACAATCTAGCTTATTTTAAAAGTTAGATTTCGCACCATAGTGCACTGTTAGGAAAGTGCTGTTAATCAATAGTCTGTTATTGATATCAGAATAGTGTAAGCTGTAATGCTATTAACGTAGATTATGTAGGATTTTAAGGGATATAATAAGTTTAACCCTTTATGTTTCCTGTTAAGCAGAAATGAAACGATGAAGATGTTGTGAAAATTGCATAAATATGTTTTTCATTAAGTGTACTTGCGTTGAACAATTAACAAAGTTCGTTGGATAACAAGTGCTAACAACAGTAGCTGCAAGCAAACGACGAACGATCAAAGCAAAGTTAACGCTACCCTTGACTTATTAACTTTGCCGGAGGCGTTTGGCAGCATTTTCAAAGAAATTAAACAACAGCTGCAGTCGCTGCACAAATGCATCGATTATGCCAAGTCAGTGAAGGACCAAGGACCAAAGACCAAGGACGGCAGACAGCAGACAGCGGATATCAAAATTAATATTCTCAGCTATGCAATGTTAAAAAAAATGTTAGGAAAGGCAAGAAGAAGAAGCAGACAGCAGCAGATAAAAATGAGTTGCTTTGAAGTTTTTCAGCAACAAGATGCCTTCGGCCAGTAGCAATAACAACAACAACAACAGCAACAGCGAAAATAAAACGAAGAAAAGAATGCAAAAAAGGAAATATGGCGAACGACAGCTTTCTCATCATCAGCATCAAGTGCAGAAGCAGCGCAGCTAAAGGAAAAATCAAGTTGCGTTGCGTTTTGCTTCATCAATGCCAGAAATGGCAGAAGCAGAAGTAGGAGAAGTAAAAAAAACAAGCGGAACAGTCGAGTGCACTCGACAGTAATACACCCTGGGCCTAGGCCTAGGCCTCGGCCCACTGACGATTTGATGACTATACTAATCCTTAATTATCTTCCCATCGCTTCTGTGGCAACTACAAATATATAAGATACAAATGAGTGATTTCAACTATTTTGCACAATATCTTTTAATTTTTAAAATGTATTCAAAGTAAACATAATTTAAGAAAAACTAAAAAAAATAGTTGACCAAAACCAGGAATCCAACCCACGACCCCTGGCGCTCGAGAGCAAATCTCTAGCATTAGAGTCTAATGATTAGACTGACAATTCAAATAAATGAAAAATATTAATTAATTAAAATTCTTTTGCTTCGACCAGATCGACTGATCTTTATAGCTGAATTTCTTTACTGTTTATGGTCCAATCGTGATGAAAGTTGGTGATTAGTTTCGGGGCATGATCCTGCATCTGCTGAAATAAAAAAAATTCAAAATCTAAATCAAAACCCTAATTTAAAGCTGATGTCAGTTTTTGCTGAATTACGCACTCCGCGTGGACAAATTTCAAACTTGTTCTGTCTGACATAATAGGGAGTCTTCATTCCATTGCTCGGCTGTTGATGCTGATCGAGAATATATATACTTTATGGGGTCGGAAATGCTTCCTTCTCCCCGTTACATACTTTTGAGCAAACTTAATACACCCCACGGTATAAAAAGAAATGAGAGGGAGCGAGCGCAACTGCCTGAGGGCAAAAGTAGTAACAGTGGAGTCTGCATTGCATGTAATTTCTTGAATTTCGCTGAAATCACAGCGCGAACTGAACTGAATCAGAGAGAATGTAATTTAAGTGCCATAACAATGAAGCTGCAAATGTTGTTATTGTATCAAATGCAGAGAAGCGAGGGAGTGGGAGAGGGAGAGTGAGAGGGAGAGCGAGAGCTTAATAAGCTCTGACCGAAATGCGCAACCCACTAATACCTGGCAGCGGCATGCAGAGAGCGCGAGAGAGTGTGGGCGTGAGAGCGTCGAGTGTGAGAGCGGCAGGAGGACAGTGGCCGCAAAGAGAATGGCAAACAAAGTAACTGACGTTTCGTTTTTTGTGGTTTTTGCTTTACGTTTGCACAAAGAAAACAACAGCAGATGCAATGAAGATGCAGCAGCGACGCGACGACGTCGACTGCGCCAGAAGCAGCGCAGTAAGAGGAAGATGCAATTGGATGCTCTGTTTCTGTGCTGCTTGCACACATATGTATGTATGTATGTACATATGTGCCAGAGGCGTTTTGCGTGCAGAACGAGCAAGTGCGAGCGGGTGAGTGTGTGTAAATGTACATGTGTACATGTGTGCGGGTGTGCGGGTGTGTGTGTGAGTGTGGTTGTGTTTGGCTGCGACGTGCGCTGCTTTTGTTCTGGGCTATTCTGAAGTATGTTCTGCTGCCCCGTGGCTTATGCTGCACTTTTTTAATAAATTATAAATTGCTGCAAATATATTTGCAAGCAGGGATTACAGTTATCACCCCAACCCCCCTTTCTACACTCACTAGATTTTTCTTCCATACGCTTGTTATACTCTTTCGTAGGGTATTTCCATTTTGTCAGGTTATATGTAACACATTAAATTTGACCAAGTATGGGATTTATTTTATTTTAAAAATAAATATATTTTAATTCAATTTAACCAAGTTAAAAAATTAAATTATGACATTCATAAATTATAAAAAAAATAATTTAAATTAAATCTTTCTATATTTTTTAACTAACAGGGTATTTACTCTTCGGCGAGTCGAATATAATCTTTCATTCTTGTTTGCATATCGCTAGTTCGGCTCATGTCCCAAGTGTGCGGTTTAGCTATTGCCCCACCCTTTATCCTTGCCCTCTCTATTTTTCCCTCCCCTCCTGGTGCACTCCCCCTTTCTCTTTACTCTCCTTCACTTCTAGTTGCATATGTGCTTTAGAATTTTGTATTCATGCTTGAGTCACGTTTTGCACATTTGTTAAAAGTAGTTCTTAAGGCGATTGCCGCTTACCATCCCCTCCCACTCCCTCTCTACACCACTCCCTCACCCCACCCCACGGAAATTGTGTGAAACGTCTTAAATTAACTGCAAGTGGCAAGTGCTGCAACTTGCAACTTGCAACTTCTGTTACTTTTACCTGTCTGCAATATGTGTTTTTGTCCCACGGCCAAAAGCAGTTTTTAATCAATCACACACATGTGCAAATAATTCTTGTGGCGCCTCAGGGCGCACATCAAATAGCGCTAAAAGTAAAGAGCTATCTACAGTTAGTCAAGTCATTTTTTTGATCAACTTAAAAATTTCAAACAACAATTAAAAATTTTTTAATTTTAAAAACTTTTCAATTTTTTTTTACTTTTTTTTTGATAAAATAAGAAATATAATAAAATATTTATAATTAATTGTTTTGTTTTGAAAAATTGTGCATTTTTGTATTAATATGTTCATTCTTTATTTATTTTTTATTTATCTTATATAGAATAACTAAAACTGCAAAATTTAAAAAACATATTTTTTTATGCATACATATTAAGTACTTTTCCATATTGTGAAAACAATTTCATGACTAACTGTATGTAACATTACAATACAACTCATAAATTTCTAAAAGCCTTCTAAAACTCTCCCTTGTCCGTGATAAAGGTTTTCCCCATTCCCCCCATTAAATGCCAAAATAAATTCATTAAATTTCAGCGCCTTTTGTACTTTTGCCATACAATAAAAATGTCATTTTACAATGATATATGGGTTCTATAAAGCTCTCATTCCCGTCTCGGAGTAAAATCACGTAGGAAAAATTTTGCGTAAACTTGAAAAAGCTGCTGGTTTCGATAATTCGTCGCGAAATGAAACATGTTCTCTCAAAGTTTTCACCCATTTCATTTTCTTGGCATTTGATTTTTTTTTCTTGCTGCCTGCATATTAATTTGAAATTTGTAGCATACTTTTCTGCATAGGTGTGTGGATGAGTGTGTGTGAGTGTGTGTGTGCGTTGTGTTAACAAAGTCATAAATTTCCAACACTGCTGACAGTTTTCATATTTGACTTTTCCTATGTTGCATGTTGAAAATTGCTCAAAAATGTCTAGCAAATGGATTGGGGCCACATTTGGTGGAATTTGTTTTACCTTATTTGTGTCAAAATATGTATGTATTTGCATCATCCAAAGGTGTTGCCCTTAAGTTCACGATCCAGTTTGAGATTTGGGTTCGACTTGTCCATATAAAAAGTATGTTTCATGTATTTTTAATGAGATTATTGTTGCTGTTTGATTTATTGCACTTTTCTGATTTCATTTTAACTATTTATGCAAATTTCTTTACTTCAATTGAAGTTAAGTGCGAAAACTCTTTACTTTTATTTAAAACTTGAAGTCTTTTTTATTGGAATATCTTAAAATATTAAAGACTAGTCATAGTGTACTGAGAAATTTTGAAATTTGTAATATTAATTATCTAAGTTACTTAAAAGTTAACATCAAATGAATCACGAAATATTTTGAGTTTTGAGCTTCTATTTACTTTTTGTAAGGATAGGCAGCAATTAAGGTGATTTCGAGCGTTGGAAAACTGTCGGTAAAAACTGTCACAAAAGCGATGACAGGCTTGATTGAAGTCTTTACAATACGCATCTCAATCAGCGGCACATTCAATCAAATGTTACGGCACAATATTTTAGTGCATTTATTGTTGATATTTATTTACTTTCTTTTGGAGTGTGCACAACATGCGACAGCATTGAATTACATTTCCATGGAATTGAACTGAAAACTCAACTGAAATCAACGGCACGAAGTGCAGAAAGTTTTCAGCTGCACTCGGCGTAAAGTTTTCCCTGCTATTTCCGGTGGCAACGACAACGATAACAACAACGACAACAAGGACAACGATTTTGGGCCAAATTGTGTGTGAAATTGAATTGCAATTGTCAATAATTCGTTTCCAAAAATATTTTCAACGCAAACTGATTGAGTCAACGCACTATGGCTCAATTACGAAAGAAAGGTGGCAAAAATATGTAATTTTTGAAATTTTTGTGGGAAATTTTATATATAATTATATTCTGAAAAGTATAATGAAAATTAAGTCAATAAAACAAAATAATAGATGGCATAAAAAAGTCCGTACATTAACTTCAAACTCACTATTTGTTTTTTTTTTTGAAACTAAGAATTTTTTTATATTAATAAATCTTTAAGTTTAACGTGTATCCAAAATTGTAGAAAACACACTTTTTTTCCTTTGGATTTTCTTTTGAAAATTTGTTCACATTTAAAAATATAAAACCATCTTCATAAATTTCTAGAAACATTTCTTGATCGAAACCTATACAATTATTTTGCCAGCTAATTTTGCCAAATGACCCACAGTGCAACATTGACTGACTGCAAAAAAGTTGCTATTATAAAGTAGTTTTTTCAACGATAAAAAGTTTTTTCTTGGCTTTCCAGGTAATAGCGTCTAATTAAAAAGTGCTTGAATTTATTTATTTTTTTTATTAAATATAAACATGGCTAAAATGTCAATTCTGAATCTCACCAAAAAAAAAAAATCGGAAAAGGACACGTTTTGTGATCTGTAAATCATTTCTGCTGCAGTCATAAAATCCAATGGGGCGCAGACAATTTATTTGTTTTTTATGTGCTCACAACTAATGTGAGCAGAGTTTGTCTCTCTCTGTTTCTCTCAGTTTCTCTCTCTCTCTCTTTCTCCCTCTCGCTCTCCTCTCTTTTCTCCGAAAATGTCTGGCAGCTGGCATCAGGCTCAAAGCAGCATCTACAATCGTGCTTGTTTAGAACAGCACGTAGCAAAAGTTCCGCAACGCAATTTTTGAATTTTACTTACGTAAAATGTTCAAATCGAACTTAAAAATGTGTGTGTGCTATGAGTGTGTGTGTTGTGAGTGTGTGTGCTGTGAGTGTGTCATATGTTACAGCAGTTTTGGGTTTGGAAGAGGAAAACTGACTTTGCCTTTTCTTTGGCCGCAACATTTGACACCTGCTACGCTTTTGTTTTTATACCCCTTAATTGTCGATTACAAGAGTATATTGTATTAGTAGAAATTTATAAATACTTGTATCTTAGACTGAATTGGTCAACCTTCAAGTATTTTTTACTTTCAATCATCCTACTTAATTGCATAAAGATCAGCTTAATATATCTCTAGTTATTACTGTTTTGAGTTTTTTAGAAACGCAAGCGCCTAAATATATGCAGTAATTTTTTACCGTGCGACTTGGAATTACGGGGGTTAAATTAAAGAAAGAACATTTTTTTTATAAGCTGCAATGAGTTTGGAACCAAAAATCTTTTAAAACAGAGAAAACAACTTAATTTCGTCGAATTTTTGTATACATATTTCTTTTTAAAACTTCTCTTTAATTTAAGATTCGAAATTCCTTATATTTTTATCAGTGCACTGATATTTAAATTGCATAACAGGTATCTTGTAGTCGGTTACTTTTTTTTTTTTTTTCTACCTTGCAGGCAGAAGGAAACAAAAGGCGGCAGGTGGGTGTGGCATGCCTCCCATTGTTTCCATTTTATTGTGTGCTTAAATATTTACACAATGAAAACGAAGCATTTCCTTAAACACACACACACACGCACAACACGCACACACATACATGTATTTACGAGTGTGTGCTCTAACACATTGTTTTTGTGACTCAACGTGTTTGATTTATGAACATTGTTGTTCATCTTGTTGTTGTTGTTGTCGTTGTTGTTGTTGTTTTTGTAGTGTTGTTGTTGACCCTCAGCAACACACATATGACATGATATTTTATACTCGATTGCCAATTATGACCTGTTAAGGGTTTATGGCCAATGACTTGTGTATCTCAGTGTGTGTTTGTGTGTATCTGTAATTGTTTGGCCTAAAGGGGCCAATCAATTGAACAAGCACTTAAGTGTCTCTCCATACAATGGCATAGCACAGTTGTTAATTGCATCTAATATATTTTGTTAAAATTCCTCTATGCATTACAGAATACCCAGAATAAATATGCTTGTAATTTTGTTTAGTTGAACTATCAAAAATACTTGATAAATGAAGATTTTATAATTGGATATTTAAATATTTATTTTGATAAAGTTATACAAGTTTAAAGTGCGATAACTTTTACCTAGAAACTTGAAACTAGAAAAAATCAGAAAAGAAAAACGCAGCATCGATATATTAGTTCAAAAATTTATTTAAACTAAACTTATTAAAGTTAAACGCAGAATAAATCACGATCAAAATGATATTCTTCCTTAAAATTTGTTCATTTTTGTCAAAGTTATGAAAGTCAAACTTGTAAATATTTATAATTTAGAGCATTTTTTACTGGGTATAATTTTTGTTACTTCATAGTTATGCTTTAAATTTGTACTTGACATATTCACACGTATTATCTTTTAAGAAATTTTTCAACTTGTTTGTTTTGCCTTGAACTGAGGAGTCACTTTGTTGGCTGTTGTTGGCCAATTGAATATTTCATGACATTTGTCACTTTGGCATGCAACAGACATTCGTTTCCTGTTTTACAACAGAACCAGATCTTGCTCCGTCCCCCAAACACAGCGATGACTTTTGACTAACTTGAGAGAATTCTCTTCTCCCTCCCTTTCTCTCTCACTCTGCAGAAGCTTCCCTGTTTTTTTTTTTGCTTACTCAGCATGTCAACTGTGGAGAAACTCAATTTGCCTAAGTAAATAAACGGAATATGAATGTTTAATTTATTTTACGAGCATAGATATTAAATAAACACACAAGTCGGTATCAGTTTGTGTAGCACAGTGTAAGTTTTGCATATACACACACATGTCGCACATGTAAAAAAGTTTGTTTGTGATTACCCGAAAAATTTGCAATTCGTAAAGTTGATCCATTTAAGTACATTTATTCCGCATCTTAAATCGATTTCTCAGAAAAAGAAAAAGAGAAAACATTTTCATTTATTTTATATGTATTTCGCTTCTATGAAAATGTGCTCTTCAATCAATAGAAGTCTCATCTCATGCACTGCCTGTGGTTAATTAATTTTATAGCAATTTTCCTGTTCGCTTTCGTCTAAAAAAGAACACAAAAGAAAATGTTGAGCAAAATGTGGGGCAGGTAAATAGACAGACTGGTAGAGACAGAGAGAGACGGCAGTAGCTCGCGGCTAATTTGCACGTGTATTTACATTTCTCATTTAATTAAAAAAAAAAGGTAATTTCAATATTTTCAATGCATTTGTCTTGTTTTTCTTTTTTTAATTAAGTCACAATTTTTGTGACCGCTCTCGTCACATGTTGCGTATACGCAACGCAATCTTTAATCAACGTGCAGTCCATAAAATTTTTGTTGCCAGACTCGTAATTTGTTGTCGACTTGTTTACACCGCACTTCCTCTCCCTCTCCTGTTCTACTCTTCCCCCTCTAACATACTCATAATGATGCGTGTCTTTTATGAATATGAATGCCAAGTTCCGGGTGAAAGATTGGCCTGAATTCGTTCGCTTTGCTCCTTTTGCACTCGTAAAAACCTAAGCGTTAAATTTGTGAGCTCCCTTTTATTTTTATATGACAAAATCGTGTGTATTACAAGTTGTAATCGCTCTTGTTTATGATGTTTGGCGGGAATGTTAAGTGGATGGATTTGTGCTCGCTTAGCGCATGTTATTTGCCTGATGAGCTGCACTTCCAATTTGCCATCAGCAGTTAACGAAATTTGGCAACTTTTAGATTGGCTTAAAAAAAAATAAACAATTAAATAAAAAAATTAAAAACAAAAACATACAAAATAATATAAAAAAATCAATAGCAATAATAAAATATAGAATATAAGCATTAAAATTGATTTAATACATAAATGAAATTATATACTTGATCAAAAAGAATCGTTACAATTTATTGAACCGCTAGAATGTAAGTTTAAAATAAACTAAATTGAATTATAATTTAATTAATCATTTTTTATTTACATAAATTTGAAAAGGCTTTGTTAAACATTTCGTTGTTTTGTTAAAAATATATCTTCTAAACAACCTTTTGTTAATTTAACTATAGTCACAAGCTGACTCTTATAAATTATGATACTATACTGCTTACTAACTAAAACAATTGAGAAACAATTAAACTTATACTTACTTATTTCTCTAAAATAGCAAAGAATATTAACAAAATTGATGACTTTCATTCTAATTAAAATACACAAGAACAATTGACTTTTTACATTTATTCTAACAATGGATGAAGTGAATAATTTTTGGGTTAAGCAGCCATGCCCCAATTATTATTTGTTTACTTAAAAACACGTTAAACAAACTTCCAAACTTGTATCAATGTAAAGTTATTTAGTTGCTTGTTGAAATCGAAAGTCAAACAAACATTTTACATTGCACTTTGTTTGCTTTACAGCAGCTGTCACCTTGATGTGTTTATTTTACTTCGAATTGTTGCGATATTTGTTTAAAATTTGTTAAGATTCTTTTGGCCTGCTTTTGTACACTTGTTGTAACAGCATTTAGTTTTTTTATTTTGTGTTCTGTCAGCTATAAAAGCGTTTGATGTGCACTCAGAAAGTACAGTTCGAGTTGCGACTTTTAGCCAAAGTTAACCAGCCATGCATATTGTTTCAGTTGTTACTCTGCTTTTGGGCAGCATCTTTGCCTACTCTCTAGCAGCTCCTCAATTCGGACCTGGTTTTTATCCAGCCAACTTTGCGGCTTTGACGGCTGCTCTGGCCCAGTTGTCTCAGCAGCTTGCGGCACAGAACAGAAACAACACGCTCTCAGTTGGCAACAGTTCGTCAATTGTTTCGGGTGTGTCCAGTTCGATTGCCAATGCTCAGATCGGTTCCAATGGACAAGGCGGCCATCATCATCATCCCAATAATGGCTGGAACAACGGCTGGAACAACGGCTGGAACAATTACGGAAACAATGGCTGGGGCTACTGGCGTGGTGCTCCCGAGGGAGAAGAATACTTGGATGCCGATGAGGCTTCTGTGGGCGATGATTATCCCTCAGCTAGTTCTCAGGAAGCTGACGACAACAACTCCAATTCTAACTAAAAACCAAGGAAAATTAACTAAATTACAATTCATCATATCAAAATTTGTAACTAGTTAGAATAAATAATTAACAAATAAACTTGTCTATCAAAACTGTTTGTTTGTATTTAATTCAAAAGTGTTTGAGCAGTAACAACTTAAATTTTACAAGATAACAAAGAAATGTTTATAGACATATATGTGGAAAAGAAAAGCAGAAATCAGAATACCGCTTAGATGTTAAAATAGCTTAGAACCCAACTAAATTTGAATTTAAATCATATCAAAATTTGTGCAACTAGTTGGAGTAATCAAGTAATAAATACATTTGTCAATCAAATCGATCGATAAACATTTTTCTGCATACATTCACTCCAACAAACTGACAGAGAGTGATTCATGCTCAAAGTTCAAAAAGTTTCAAATTCATCTATTTGATTTAATTTTCATAAATTCATAAAACCATTTGTTCGGGCTTAGGTTTGTTTGTTTATGGCAGTAAAAGGAGTAAAGGCTTTTATGGAATTTGCTTAAATGCAAATATTGTTACGAACGAGTTTAGCAGTTTTGTAGCTATGCATTTTTATTTGCCAACTACCATTTAAAATACATATACAGCATTTTATGTGCAGAGAGGGCTGAACTGAACTCTACTGAACTGAACTGAACTGAACTTTTCAGTCTATCAGTTGCGAAAACATGGCAAATTCTCGCGGGTGGCATAAAATACCGAGTACATTTTACATAAATGGATGGAATTGCACATTAATATTTGCTGGCAAAAGTTTCATGAACTCGGCGACCAAAAACAAAAAAAAACAGCCAGAGGGCTAAAATGTGGAGAATATGTGTATGCATATGGATGGAAAATGTCGAGAGATGTGCTAATTGTTAGTGACACGACTGTGCATATGGTCTAAAAGGAAATTAGGGAATTTTCCACAACTGTCAACCTGACAAAATACTGTTCTCAGCTGTCGCAATGCAAACGTAAACGAATATGCGAAATGCATAACAACATTTGAGTTTGGCTTAATTTTAAATGATTTAGAAAAGTTTTCTCTCCCTCCTTTTGCACTGTGATTAAGCATACGCCAAGTGTGACATTTATGAGTTTGGCTCAAAGCCCAGAAAAAGGCGGGCAACAGTTTTTGGCAGCACTTTCAACTTGACTTGGCCGAGTGTCAACTACAGCAAAATAAATGTGCAACCAAATTGTTTTTCTCCCAGCCAATTTTGAAGTTGCTCTCGAAATTGCCTAGAGATTTATCGATGTCAACAGAGAGGGAAAGACTGAGTTATTACTTCACCCAGATAAAAATAAAACTGTGTACATATAAATACAAAATTAATTAGTTTTATTGTATGAACTTTTATTACAACTATCATTTTATATCATTTTTTAAATTACAACATAACATATTAAGAATTTTTTTAGTTTTTTATTTAATATATCATATTTAATATGAAATTTAAAGACTAAAATTGTGATTATAAAAGGCTTTGTGTTTAAACATTGTGTTCTTAAAAAAAAATTTGTATTTTTTAAACTAAGAATCGAATTTTAAATTTAAATTTTAATAAATAATACATTTTTTATATTTTATTTTAAATCATTTTTACCTTCAAAGTTATATGGAAAAATCAAAATTGATTTCATTATACTTTTTTTTTGTGTGTGTGAATAGATAGATACTTGAAATAAACACTTAAGGATATTCACTTCTATCCAGGGACTTTCAAAATCTCTTACGAATCGCAGTGCGTGTCTATCGTTTGAATTGCGACAAATGGAACGCATTAAGTTAACATTATTGCCAAACAATTTGCTCAGAATGTGTTTATTTCGCATCCTTGTTGTTGTCACATTACTTTCGACTTGTTCGACACAACATTTTCGGCTTTTTCTAGACACACTGAACAACAGCAACACAACAACTACAGTTCCTTACATAATTCCTTAGCCACTTGTGTCAACCCAAAATCTGATTAGGTTTAGGGGGCAGGAGACTCTAGCAAAATCAAACAACGATAAATTGCTGTAACTTGTAAGCGATATTATCCCAAGTACGACTTCAATTTGCTCTGCTGTTCTGTTTGTCAGCCTGTTGCTAATATCGAGTCCTTGCTGTGGGGCTTCCTTTTCTTTCCTTTTCTTTCCTTTCCTTTGTCGCGAACCTCTTTTCTTTTTTTTTCCCCCTAAATGACAAAACGTTTGTGGCCAAATGGCTTGAATGTTAAGTGGTAAATTATCTTTCGACGAGTACTTTGTGCTGTTGCTTTCCTAAAAGGGTTTACTTGTAATTGATACCTGTTAAAGGTACTCCGAGGCCTTACGAGTGCCTTTCTCTAAAGGGATTTGCATTTAGTGCATTTAGTCGATTGATTTTGTAAGTTAATCGAAGCCTATTTATGTGCTTTGGTTTTAAATTGTCTGAAGATAAGATTACTGAAATTTTTTTAAAATAAGTTAAGATTAATAAAGGATAATATGCTTGTAAAAATTCCACAGTTTCTAAAAAATATAAATTGAAATAATATTGAAATTTTTGAAGATTAAAGATAAAAAGATTTTGACAAGATTTTGCAAAATATTTTTTTTTATTATTTATAATTACTAGATACAATATAAAATATTATGCCTAATATAAATTTGCAAAATAATTAGGCAGCATTTATTATCATTGGTTATGCAATTGTTTAAGTTAATGTACATGAAAACTTTCTGAAATTAGTTAAGATTAAAGATATTAAGGAACTCGCTGAGTTTGGTTCGTTTTCAGATAAACTATTTACTTGTAGATACAATAGTCAAGTCCGTCGGCGGTGCACATTAAATTAAGTGGGTTGAAGGCAGTGCCTTCTGAACAGACCACAGAATATGGTATGGGATAGTCACAAACGACATATCTGTTGCAATCGTTGGGATAGGGTAGAATCGTGCCCAGAGGAACTCCACAACAAATGTTGGGTGTATCGGGATGTATCGCTGTTGTGGTTGTTGTAGACTCTGTTGTTGTCGAATCGGTTATTGTAGGTGTCGAGGTACAAGGTTCTTCTGTTGTAGAAACTGTTGTTGAATCGGTTATTGTTGAAGTTGAATCGGTTATTGTTGAAGTTGAATCGGTTATTGTTGTTAAAGGCGTTGTAGTATCGATTATTGTGGATGTAGAATCGGTCGTTGAATCGGTTATAGTTGAAGTTGAATCGACTATTGTTGAAGTTGAATCGGTTATTGTTGAAGTTGAATCGGTTATTGTTGAAGTAGAATCTGTTATTGTAGTTAAAGGTGTTGTAGTATCAATTACTGTGGATGTAGAATCGGTTGTTGTAGAATCGGTTATTGTGGATGTGGAAGTAGAAGGTTCTTCTGTTGTAGACTCGGCTGTTGTTTCCGTCGAATACGGCGGAATCGGCGTAGTTGATCCTGGTGTTGGTCCTCCATTGCAATTGGCCATATCTGGATCCATGCACCTCAACTCCGTAGGACTGAACTCCAAGCCCTCGGGACAATCATATCCAATAGGTATGGGTTCTTCACATATTATATATTTGCCGCAATTATTGGGATATGGTACGAGAGTTCCTTTATCTTTACCTCCACAAATGCCGCTAGGTGGCGCTGTCGTCGAAGTGATCTCAGTGGTGGAAGTTTCTGTTGTGGAAATTTCCTCAGTTGTGGAAGGAGTTGTTTCTGTTGTGGAAATTTCCACAGTTGTGGAAGGAGTTGTTTCTGTTGTGGAAATTTCCACAGTTGTGGAAGTATCTGGATTTGTTGTGGTCCAAATGGGCGTGGTGCCCGTTGAAGGTCCTGTTGGACCAGGACTACAGTTGGCCAGTGAAGCATCCATGCATTTACGCAGCTCCGGACTAAACTCTTCGCCGTCCTGGCAGTCAAAGGCCGAGGCAATGGGACGATCGCATTTGATGTACTTGGAGCAATCGTTGGGATATGGAACCAACTCTCCATCCGCGGCCTCGTCACAAGGACCCTTTTGGGGTGGTGGGCGTGTGATGGCTGTGGTGCTCTCCGTGGTGGGTTCAGGTGTGGTGGTTGACGCGTAGTCCCAGCGACAGGCATCGTGAGGCACATCCGCACCACAGACACCCTGTACGGGGTCGTAATACTCGCCACAGTTGCAGACATCCATCATGTAGATGTAATCATTGACACAGCGTATAAACCATTGACAGTTCTCCGGATATGGGAAGGTATCTCGACTGCTGTTCGTACAAATCGTTGGCTCTAAGGGAGCCGAAGTGTAACCAGGTGTTGTGCTGATTTCCTGATCACAATCACTTTCCTGCCAGCTCACACATTGCTGTCGCTTCGCATTGAAGTAGAAGCCCTCCAGGCAATAGAAGGCAACGGGAATCGGGGAGACGCAGACAATGTATTTACTGCAATCCCTGGGATAGGCAATCATTTCTCCCTCATCCTTGTCTCGACATATTCCCGCTGGTTCCTCTGGCCTTATAGTCGTTGTTGTTGGCGGAGGAGTAACAACTTCTGTTGTTGTTGTCGTGGTTGCAACGGTTGTTGTCGTTGTCGTTGTTGTGTCTTTTTCTTTACAGGCTGTTGGTGAAACATTGGGACCACAGGCTTGCGACTGGGGATCGTAATATCCTCCGGCACAGGGTGCTATATAGTGTGCACCACCTCCTAGGCACAGTATATACTTGCTGCAGTCCTCCACATAGGGAAAAGAGGCGCCAACCTCCTGATCCGCACATAACTCCGCTGCTCCAGGTGTCGTTGTGGTTGGAGTGGTTGTCGTTGTCGGTGCTGCTGTGGTGCTGGTGGAACTGGAGCTGCTGGTGGTGCGATCACCATAGCAATACACATCCTTGGCCTCGTCACAGATGCCCAGATCGGGATTGAACAGCAGTCCGTTGGTGCATTGTCCAAGACTTACCTAGAGGTATCGATTCTTCTTTTAAATATTTATTTCGTTTTAAAAATTATTTTACTTTGTGTCAAAAATATTAAATCCAATAATATTTCTATATGAAATAAATACTTTTGTTTGCTTGATATTTTTGACAAAACAAATGCGTTATATTTTATTTCATATTTTTTAAGAAGGAAAAAATAATATTTTTACTTGAGATTTTTGACAAAAAAATTCATAATTTATTTTTTTTAATATTTTTTAAAAAACTAAATATCGATAAAATTTTTATTTGAAAAAAAATATTCTTTTCACTTAAAATTTTACAAAGATAAATATCATTAACATAATAATGTTTTGATATGAAAAAAAAACATTGACTTGATATTTTTGAAAAAAAGGACATATTTTTGACCAAAAAAAAAATCCCAATAATGTCGATAACATCTACATTTAGGTGGGACCAAAAATTAGTCGTCATCCAACTTCGAATAAGTTGTACTTCTCAAATTTTTCAAAAAAGTTGGTGACCAAAATAAAAAAATATTAAAAAAGCTAATAACGAACAAAAATAATTGATATTGCAATTTTTTTCTTTCAAAAATGTATCGGTCAGTATAGTTTGTATCAATATCTTGTAGATTTACCTCTCGATTCTGACAAAGCAAATACTGGGAACAGTTGCCTGCATAGGGAAGCTTTGTATTATCGGGATAATTGCGGCAGGCATTCTCATTCACATCGGGTGGCAGTGTTGTTGGTGCAGTTGTTGTTGTTGTTGTTGCAGCCACAGTGGTGCTGGGACTGACTGTGCTGCTCGTTTCCACAGTGGATCCTTGCGTTGTCTCAATTGTGGTTGTTGGATAAGGTTCAGGTGTGCACTCGACCGATTTGGGAGTGTCGCAGATATGGAGCAGGGGATTGAAGAGCTTATCGGGTATGCAATAGGCCAAGTTAGTGCAGCCATTGCGACAACTGAGGTAGGCACTGCAATCGTAGGGATACACATAGAATCCATTGCCCAAGGACCAACAGAAATCATCCTCGACGCCAACAGGAGGTGCACCACATTGACCATCATCAGGTGTGGTGGTTGTGGGTTCAACTGTGGTTGTACTAGGCTCAACTGTGGTTGCCACGGTGGTTGTTGTGCTCGGCATTGGAAGTGGCTCACATTGTGCGGTTTCTGGTGTATCGCAAATTAACCAAATCTGATTGAAAACCTTATCGGGAGCACAGTAATTCAAGACGGGCCAACCGTGGGTACAATTGATATAAGCATTACAATCGTAGGGATAACGATGCACTGAACCATCTTTGTGATTCCTACAGAATGTTTCATTTATTCCGGGTGGTGCTGGCGGTGGATCGTAGCTAGAAGTGGGCCAATTCTGCTCAGTGGTGCTCCAACTCAAAGTTGTTAGAGTTGAATTATTTGCCGGTCTGCTTGGCGTTGTCGTTGGTTCAGGTGTTGTAAAGGTGTAATAAATGCATTTTGTGACCTGTGCATAATTGCAGATTTGTGTCTCATTGTCCCACCACAATTTGCCGGGGCATAGTTTGACCGTTGGATAGACACAGTCGCAGACCAAGAACAAACTGCAATTATCCGGATACGGCACCAGACAGCCAAATGCTTTGCCGGCACACATCATCTGGTTCTCAAAGCGCTCCTCGTTGTCACATGTGGCATGCCGCAATTCACTTTGCAACGCCACAGCAGCTGCTGCCAACAACAACAACACTGGTAACCAATCACGGCCATTGCCTTGAAATTCAATCAAAAACATTTTCATTATATTTTTTTGATGTGTGATCCGATAACAAACGAATTTATGAAAATAATTATAATGCTTAATTAAATATTTCTAATGAACTTTTAATTAAATTTTCCGATTATTTCCAATCATAAAAATAACTAAGTTATATCAGCTAATTTGTAACATATTTAAAAATATTTATATACTTTGTATTTTAATGATAAAAACTAGTCAAACAACATACATTTTATTATTCAAAAAGGTGTGATAAGACAACAATGTATTTTTATAAATATTTTGATGATTAATTTGCTATTCTCCTTTTTTGTTATAATATTTTCCCAACAATCATCATTCTTTAATTTGTATATTACACATTTATCACTCGTAATAAATTTTTTTATTTTCTATCAATTTTCTTTTTATTCTCTTAGTAATGCAAGTACGGAAATCTATTAGTTTCAAAGAAAAATGTATTTATAGCTCTATTTTATTTATATTTTAAATTTGTTTTTTGTTCACTTTTGAATATTATTTATTGTTATTAAAGAAATGTTTTTACAAATTTACCATTCATAATGAGATGTTCTTATAGTTTTTTAAAATGTTCAATAAAATATTTCAACTATTTTGTCACTTTATCAAATATTAATTATGTGCACTGTTTGACGAACTAGTCGAGACTAAAGTGACTTTCTCTACGAAAGTAGCTATAAGAAGTTGCGATTAGCTTGAAAATTGACAATTGAATTGATAAGATATTATGGCTATTATTATTATTATATTCGATTTTCTATTAATTATTTAAATTGATAATGCTCACACGAGCATATGAATGATGTTCCCCCAGTTTACTTCTTATCTAGACTCTTCTACAATATATGAGTCGAAATGTAGAACAATTTCCAAGAATGAAGGCTAATATGAGCTAATAATAAATAAATAATACGTATTTGCACGCGTTGTCAGTTATTATCTATTAAAACTATCAAAGTGAGTGTTTCCTTCAAAATTATCATATTAGATTGTGATTTGACTCATACAATCTATCAATTCCAAATATATTAGTGCAGTAATTAATATGCAAGCATTTTAAAGTGTTTTTTGAAAATGATTCTTTTAAAATAATCAACACAAATTAATCAATTTTAAATATATAATATTATTAGAGTCTTACTAAAAAATTCTAGAGATTTCGTGAACAAATTTTATCAAGTCAACTTAAAGTTTTTTTAAAATATACTTCAACTGACTTTATTTACTTGAAACTCAAAAAAAGGTAAAGACGATTGTGTTTGACATGTGTGTGACTTTTAATGCGGTTGTTATTACATTTATTGCTGTTGTTGTTTTAATGAGACAACGTGACCTCTCAACAACTCGGTGAGAATTTATGTGCACCACTCGACGCTTAAATTACAGAAATAAAAAAAAATGCGAGCATAAACATAAATGAAGCCAGAATTCTAACGCACCGGCCATTAAAATAAAGCGACAAAACATGAGCAGTAAACAAAATTGGCACAAAACCCGGTAGCCAATAAAAGACTTTGGTTATTATATTTGAAAAAAAAAAAAAAAACCGAAAGATGGTGAGAGAAGAAATAAATGCACTCAACACGAAAAATAACTGAAAAGCATAAATCTATTTACCGAATTGCTTTCGACATGAAAAAGTTGCCATTTGTCGAAGCACTCAACACCCACTGTAAATGTACTCAAACTATGCGAAGACATTAAAATAAATATGGAATTTCTATAAGAAGCGCAAATAAAAACGAAATTCATAAATAAATAGTTTTCTCAGGTGTTTTTCTCCCGTAGAGTCCAAAGTGGCAATTGAATTCCTACTTCAATTGCGGCAAATACAACTAAATATTAAAGAAATTCAATTTAAACTCATAATAGAGTGTAGTTTATTTCAAATGGAAAGTAAATACGATTAGCTTAAAGTGTCGACAAATTGAATAACGCTTAAATATCCTAATATACTGGAATTACTTAATATTGAGAAGCATTCAAAATGTTAGGAATATTGTTTATAAAGTTGTACTTTTATTGATTTTAATATAAATAAATACGTCTACAGTTTAACATTTTATTTATATTTTTACTATTCACAAGGTTGTAGACAATTTTTGACATTTTGAAAAAAATAATGAATTCGATGCTGAACATTCAATTTACAAATAATTTTACATTGAACTTTAGATCTATCTCAGAAATGTTTCAGAATTAAATAGGTTTAAATTAGAGCTTTAATTAATCTCAATGATATATCTAAGTTCCTAAAGGACGCTGGCTTAGGCTTTTGTAATGACTTAATGGCTTAAATAGCCATCTAACATTACCAATTGCTCGATGAGGGCAATTTTTCAGCTTGATCTGTTGGCCGCTGTCAAGCGTTTGATCTGCAACAGATTGAACTATCAATTATGGTCGCTCGGACGTGACTGTCTAACATCGTCTGCTGCTCGACATTCTTGATGTGGGAAAGAAGGGAGATAAAGAGAGAGAGAGGGAAGGGAGGAAAAGGAAGGAACGGACGTTTAGTTACAGCTGAGAACCTGTCGTGCTGCATCAAAAGAAAAGTCGAGGCGAGTCTGAGTCCGAGTCGGAGTCTGAGTTGAGACGGAGTTGAGCAAAAGGTGTATGTACGTGTCCTACATGCAACTAGCAGCCAGAGTTGCCACCCTGGTTCTTGTTGTTGTTGTCCTTCTGTTTGGTGTGCTGCATGAAATTGGCCTCGTCCTGATGCGTGTGTCGCTGACGAGAATTGAACTAGCAGTCCTTGTAGTCCTTTCTCCTCCGCCCTCCGCTTCTCTCCCTCGGATTAGGTGTGTGTTTCACACGGCTTACGTGAGCGCTTGATTCATGTGGAGGCAACCTTAACTCCACTCCACTTGCCTCACTGTGTGGCATCTTGTCTAAGACAAAGCGCCACAAATCAAGCTGTATACGTTGCTGGCATAAAGAAATTACACTCGGAAAGTGCACACAAAACATAGAAAAAATGTATCTAAAATTCAAGTTGAATATTTCTGATTAAAGCGTGTTTTTTTCAGGATATACATAATTGTAAAATCAATAATAAATAAATAAATCAACATAAATATCAATATAAAAATATTCCTGATATAGTTTTAACTTACAAGTTTCAGATTTAATGCTAGTTTTTTTAAGAATGTGTTGGGAATACAATTCTTTCTCTTTACACAACAAAAAATCTTCTTTTTAAAATTTCAAGTTTCCGTTTGATTTTTATCACTGACCGATCTTTTTTTTCTGTGTATCAAAATTAAAGCTACATTCAATAAACTCTCAAAGAAACATCACAAAATCAAAGGCATACAAAACATGTGTTTTTCTATTTTTCTTGTATTTTGGTTTGTTCCTTTGTTTTCTTTGCCTTTTCTCTTAATTCAAATCCAATGAATCTCTGTTGCAGAATTTGCATATTTACTAACCTATTTTCCCTTTTTGCGATATCTTATATCTTCTCTGTTTTTTTGGTGTATGTTTTTGTTTCGTGCTCTTTTAATTGCATACATTTTTGGGTAAAAATTACACTTTACAGACTGCTTTCACTAGGTTTTGCATTCTGATTGCCAACTGCATATTGCTTTTATTTAAAAAAATTCTCTTTTCACTGTTTTTTGTAGGAAAATGTGCAAGAGTGATGACAATTTATCAGTGGAATTAAGAATTAAAATATATAGTATGTAGGTCAGTTACAAATTTCAGTTAGTGATTTTTTAAATTTTTCTTTCTTTAGCTGTAAAAAAGTAGAGCTTTTAAATGTGTGATTTCACTAGATATAACAATTTTTTATTGTAAATATAAATGTAAAAAGTGTAAACAAATTTACCAATTTTTTTTATGCAAGTGCTGAGCATCTTTTAGTCGAGCAATCGCATCATTCTCAATTATTCAGCAATGAATCCTTGTCTAGTTACGAACTCGAGTAGAATTTGAAGTGTTGCAACTCTTATAAAATCTACTTTTAACTTGTCCAATTGAACTTGAAGCTCTTTTTCGAATATTTCGAAGTTTTTCACTGCGCCGACGCGAAAAACTCTTTTCTGCTTAAGAGTTTCCACTCTCTTCTTTTGGTGTTTCGAAAACCGAAGCTGATTTTTATTTCGTGAAAATTCGTGTTGAATTTCGAGTGCGAAAGTAAACAGCGAAAGTGAAGTTGAATTTGAGGACAGTAGCGCTTCAGCTGATGCCGAAAGCAAAAGCCTGCGGAACAAAACGACTCGGCTTTTCCGGTTAAAGGAATTTTCACGGTTTTGTACGTTTGAGTTTGGCGTAAATATGCAATAAGTTGAGATTGGGTTTAAGAGGGTTAAATAAGCTAGAGGCAGTTGCAATAAATATTATCTAAATGGGCATAAACAGTGTCTGCATTGATATCCCTATCTCGTTGTCTGTAAGAGACTCTGACCCCAATTTGGGGAAAATGCAGGAAAATGCATGAAAAGCAGCAAAAACTTTGCATATTTATTTAGGTGTGAAAATCAACACAGCGCACAAACAAAATTGCTGCATTTCGTGTGGAAATGTAATTAAAAATGCCTTTGAACGAGAACAAATTAATTGCCAAAGGAAACAGTAGCTTTCCCCTCTCTCCCTCCACTTCCACTTCCCTCTGCTGATTTTCCATTCAAAGGAATGCTTTTTAGCCCAGTACTTTGATGGAGAAAAAAGACTGATGAGTTTGAAATAATGTTTGTCTGTATAAACAAATAGATATCGGAGACTATAAATTATATAACTATAAATTAAATTATAGCTGTTTTATTCGTAGTTTAGTTATTTGAAAACTTTTAAAAATATTGGGGATAAAAAAAATTAGAGCTCCTGCAAGTTTTGTTGACATATCTGCAAAATGTTTACATTTAAAAAAAAATTAAAATACCTTCTACAGGCATATAAAAAAAATGGGAATAATAATATATTTTATGTATTTTTGTGTCTTTTATTTTTGCTTTATTTATTTGTAATAAATTTTAAAATTAAAATGAAATTATAAAAAAAATTAAATTGCAACAGAAAAGATAAAAAGCAAATTCAATATTTACAATGCAAAAAAGTCGTTAAGAACTGGGCATTTAGCAGTCGAGCAGCTCGACTGTAGCATTCTTACATGTTTTTATTAATTGAGCTAAGGAGTAGAAAGGGGGAGAAAGGGGGGGAGAAAGCGGGAATAAACAGAGGAGTGCATGCAAAGCAAACAAAAGCGTAGAAAGCTGCACTTTGCCAGGCAGGCAGAAGGACAACGGGACTAGCCCGAAGATTAGTAGCAAGTGAGAAGGGAAAACCAAAGGATAAAGGCGGGTAAGAGGGAGATGGAGCAAGAGAGAGAGAGAGAGAGTAGCTGCAACATGCAAATGCAGTGATTTATGCCAGGCTGACTCACAGTGGCAACATGCCTGGCAGCCGTTATGCACTTGAGGCATTTGTTGCATGCAACCAGCAGCAGGAAAGTAGGCGGCAGAAGAGAGGCGTGAGGCGGATGGGCTGTCAGTCCGGAGGCGTGGCTGTTGCAGGAAACGGCGTGTCGGATGTGCATTCTTTGGCCTGGCCTGATGATTGCCAGGCTACTTTAGCAGCACATAACAAAAAACCAGCACATTCCCCTCTCTCTCTCTCTCTCTCACTCTCTCTATCTCTGTCAGTCTCCCTCTCTCCCTCTCTCTTTTATTTGTGCCACAACGTAACTATCAGCTCTCAGTCATTCATCAGCGTTTGGGCCACAAAAAAATACGCGTCTCAACTTTTCTTCTTCTTTTGCCGCTGTTGCACGTTGACAAAATTGCAAAATGGCAGCAAAGTTCGCGGAAAAAGGAAAAGCCAAATGGAACATTTGCAAAAACACACGGCAAACGCTGTGGGAAATGTGTGAAATTTCCCAGCTGCAACACAAAAAAAGTAAAAAAAAAAAAAAAAACAAACAAAACAAACAAAAATATAAAAAATTGAAAAGTAAAAATTGGAGAAAGAAAACTGTTGAACAACTTTTCGGTAGACTGCAACGACAACGACGACGACGACGACGACGACGTTGCTTAAAAATTTAAATTTTCATTTTCCGCTGAAAATTGGAGAAAAAACACAACACCAGAGAACGAATGGAAAACTTTTTGTGTTTTAACCACATAGTGTCTACCTTTTATACCCTGTTACTTGCAGAGTGAAAGGGTATATTGTATTGGTTGCAATGTGTAAATATATTCTTGATCCGTAATTACAGTCGAGTCAAAACCGGCATGATAAATAAGAAAAACCCCACAACACGCAAAGTTTTTAAGATAGAACATTTTTTTTTATAGTAAACACTTTTTATACCCGTTACTTATAAAAATAAGTAAAAGGGGATATTGTATTCGTTGCAATGTATGTAACAGGGAGAAGGAAGCATCTCCGACCCTATAAAGTATATATATTCTTGATCAGCATCAACAGCCGAGTCGATATAGCCATGTCTGTCTGTCCGTCTGTCCGTCCGTGTGAGCGCCTAGATCTCAGAGACTATAAGAGCCAGAGCAACCAAATTTGGCACACAGGCTTCTATAGACCCAACGCAGGTCAAGTTTGTTTCAAATTTTTGCCACGCCTTTTTCCGCCTCTGTAAATCGCAAAAAACCACCACACGCACAGTTTTCAAGATATTATAATTTTTTTACTAACTATCGTTAACTACTATTATTACCTATCATCCTACTAAATCGTAGCAAGAGCGGAGAAACAGAAAGGTGGTAATGGCTAATTAAAGTTTTTAAAAAATATAAGTGCCTAAAAGCATGCAATAAAAAATATTAAAAAATTCATTAAAATAAGTTACGGGTATCCTAGAGTCGGGCGCTCGACTATAGCCATTCCCACTTGTTTTTATTATTATCAGTCATGACAATAAATCCCATAAACATCGCTTAGCTATAACAAAAGTTATGGCTGTTTTAAGATTTCCAGCAAAACTAAAAAAAGGTCTTAACTATTATAATGTTTAACCTATCTTTAATATTGCCAGTTTGAATACAATTTATTGTATATTTTAACAAAGTAACGGGTATCTTATAGTCGTTTAATCAACTAAAGCATACTTTCTTTTTGTGGTCCTCGTTGATGTTTGTGTTGCCTTCAGTTTCAAGTGCGAATTGCATTCTGCTTTTGTCGCATTTGCGGTTTGCGTTGAGGCAACTAAATTTCCTACCAGACACTGAGCCGCCTGCTCGACAGAAAAAAGCCTGGTAACCCCGTGTGTGTTTGTGTTTGTGTGTGTTAGGCTGTAGGCAGCTTGTTTCCAAGTGCACTTGAAGCAACGATTCCCCTCCCTTCCCTTCCCTTGCCTTCTCCCTTCACGCGGTTAAGCGAATTTTTTGGTTTGAATTTATGAGGGGAAATGAAATGAAGTGCACTTGGCGTCTCTCTCCCTCTCTTGCCCTTTCTTTCGTTGCCACTTCACTTGCCACTTGACTCACTCGACGCGACGTTGCACCACCGCACCACCGCACCACCGCACCACCGCACCACAGCACCACCGCACCGCAACACAGGGAGTGTCGTGTCATTTGCAGTTTTTCGCCGTCTGCGTCTGTAAATGTTTTATTTGAGCATTAATACTTCAACTCTTTAGACAGAGACCGAAGAGCCAAATTATACACTCGGAGAAAAATGCGCTGATTAAATAATATGGGTTTAAAATGTATTCCATTTAAATAGATTTACTCTTACATATAAAACACCAACATATGACAATTAAATAATAAACATTTTCATACACCATAAATTTGTCAAATTTGCGTATGAAAAAGAGATTATGATGCGGGTTTCTTATATTAAGCATAGTATCCAGCACCGCGGAAAATAAAAATAACTGTCAAACTTCATATAAAAAAAACTGTGGCCGAAACTTTTCGTTTATGATTTCGTTGCTTGAGTATCCAGCAACCTTAACGAAATCCACAAATAAATATCGATAATTGGCCTATCGACTGCGTGTGTGGACTGAGAGAACAGCTGATGCACAGCTCAGGAATATATTGTCGACAATTATTTCGCTAGTGTCGATTGAAAAAATTTAAAAAAAAACTGTGCGCAAAACCAAAAAGTGAGATGAAACGGTTTTTGCAACAATATATTCCGCCACCAACACAATCACTTTATCGTCAGAGTTCATTTTTTTATTTTTTTTTACATTGGTTGAACTTTCAAAATTGGCGCTGTATAAAAAGCACAGCTGTTTTATTTATGTCCCACACACACGAAATAAATAGCAAATTCCTAACATAAAAATTTCGCGGTGCTGGAGACAGGCCTTTAATCTAATTTGTCTCAAATATTCAGTGCATTCAAATGAACCAAAAAGATCCTTAATTTAAAAAATAATTAATTTAAATACAATTTCGTTAAATGTTGTGCATTTTCAAAATAAATACGATTTAAGTATATACTAAATTAATTTTAAAAATTATTAAAATTGTATTTTTTGTATAGTAAGAATATTTTCTCTCTGTGTGTAAAGAAAAGTGTTTTCATCGAAAAGTGGGTGAAGATAAAGAAAGAAAAGTGTTTTCAAGTTGTGCAAATAAACAATTAATAATTGTTATTGTTCATATCAATGCTTGATTTTCAAGTGAGCTACGGATAAATAAGCGTATTATTTGATTAACTTTAAATGGGGTCAAAGGTCAACTGGGGTCAATAGTTCGCCAGCAAGTTAAACAGCGTATAAATGTTTGAGGTACATAATACTACACACGTATGTTTAGCTAATGCTTGTTAGCTTGTCCGCTTTGGGCCACAATTGAGGTTTCTGCCGGAAATGCCCCTCATATATGTATGTATATATGTTTGTCCATGCCACATGCCACAAAACCGCGCCCCTACCCTTGCCACCACCCACCTGCCTTCCACCCACTTCCTCCCACTCCCACACACACTTTTCCCTCTCCATCATCATGTTGGCGGCGTTGAACCATGATGAGTGCTGTTGTGGTTTGTTGGCACTTCTATTTAAACTTTTATTGCTGCTCAGTTTGCCAAAAAGGTCACTCAGGGGAGGCGGTAAGTTAGGGTAGGGTGCAGGGGGCGTGGCTAGCCACAGATGTGAGTCGTTTTTGGACATTCACATTATTGTTAAATGTATTTATTATTATTTAAGCTTTATGGTCATTAGTTTTAATACCTTTACAGGGTAGAGAGAAAGAGCATAAAAATAATTATTTATATTTTACTTATATTTTGAAAATGTTATTATGTAAATTTAATATTTTTGCTTTATACAAATTTTAGACGCCTTTTTGAATTCTTTGTTTATTTTTTTTTTTGTATCAAAATGTGCTTTAATTTCTATTTACCATATTTTACTCATAAAAAATTGGGCTTATTTTAATATAGCATTAAAGTAGAAGTATGAAACACAATTTAAATTATTATTGCTTAGATACCTTCGCATTTTTCAAGCCTTTTTGCAATTTTAAATTTTTTAACATTTATTTCTCAATTGTTTTCAAATTTTGTTTTCTTCCGCTTTCATTTCAAGTATGTTATTTAATTTATGTTTACTTTGTTTTAATGTTTAAATTTTTATTGCATTGGCAATGATATTTAAAAAATACACACATATATTATTATCTTTTTCATTTTATCTTGTTTGCAAAGTCAATTAAAATCTGAACAATCATGTAAACAACATTGCAATACAAACAACAACAAAAACCACTTGTAAGCCATGGTTGGCACTTTTTAACTTGTTCCGCATATGTTACACAAATATATCTACATATAAAATAATAAAAATTCTTTTTAATTAAACATTTATTTGCATGCATTGAATTTTAATCAGTTGCCAGTTTTGGAGAATGGATATTTGTTTAATGGATTAATGCATTTGCCGATGGTTTGGGCCAAGTTCTGTTTTGTTTGTAAGCCGTAACCGAAATCAATTAAATGCCGATCATTTTGTGTGAAATTTCCGTGCAGTTTTACGACTCACGCAACAGCAAAATTGGTAAATGGCTAACGGGCAGGGTTTTATTTTACGGCCAAGTTAATGCCACATTTTTAATGACACCAAACAAAATGATATTTGGTAAATTATAATTACAAATTAAATGCGCGTAAAAGCTCAAATAAATTTTAACCAAAACATATATAAATAAATAGTATATAAAACTTGTAAAATTTATAGCTGCGACGCATTAATGCATTAAATTTAATTGCATTCTTTGCAATTTCATTGATTTTAATAGGCCGCTTTCGACAGACATTGGTCAACGAGTTTTGGTATCGACATCGGTTTCAGTTTCAGTGCGAGCTGTTGTCCTGGATTCCCTGGTTTCTGTTTTGCAGGACGTCATTAATCGGCTTACAGCTGACATAAATACATTTTCCAATTGGAATTTATGCCAATGCGGCTGCCGTTCGTGTTAATTGGAATGCGAACAGTGCTGCGGCACCTGCTAAATAAATAATTCATTGCATTCATAAATTTTGATAAATAAATTCCAGAAACTTCAGGAAAAGCAAACACTGCAAGTCTATTAAATTTGCATTGAACTGAAATTTGATTGAAATGTGAGCACAAGAAATAGAAGTTTCTAAAAGTTAATCATACTGATGTTGTGTATTTTGCATTGATTAAATATTTGCAACTCTGCATGTCGCTTGTTTGCATAATGATTAGCAAGTGTTGTCATTCTCATTAATGAGTTAATTCAATTAATTTCCATCTGACACATTCAATGTTCTCCTAACATGAATATCAATTTGGCTAATTGGCTACACAACATTTTGCTGATGATATTGGGATTAGAAATTGTCTACAAGCAAATAAATGTAATTTAACGATAAACTTTAAAGCCTATAAAATATTTTGCTGTGTTTAGACTTTACTATATGATTCTAATAATATAAGAAACTATACATTTTTAATAGGTAAAGGATAACGCGAAAAGAAAAATGATTTAAAATATATAAAAGGAAATATATGAAATCGAATTTTAAATCAAATTTAATAAATTTGTTTATTTTTGCGTGATATAAAAAAGGTACGAACATCACATAATAATATTAATTTTATTGTTAATTTGCTGAAAAACCACGTTTATTGTGTTGATATGAAAAGTAGGCATATTTAACTTTAGTGTGATTAAACGGTGATTAAATGTTATGAAAAGGTTTAACCGTACTAAAATTAAATGCGTTAAATGCGTTGCCACATTATAGCTTTGAACATGCATTAAATATTAAAAGTGTCACCAGAATGAGCATTTAGCAAATTAAACTCATTAACAACAAGAGAGAAGACATGTGTGTGTGTGTGTGTGGTGAGTGTGGGATAAACTAAAAACCATAAAGAACCATAAAGAGACCTAATGACTTGAGAACTGAAGTTGAGGTTTCAAGTGTAGATTACACATCAGATGTTCAGATGGGAACACAAATGTGATTAACATACGATCCATTATAAGTAGTTGATGCCCAGTCAGTTCTCAGCCCAGTTGAACTGAGACTTGTGGTAAATGTTAATGCAATCTGTAAGCAGCTCAACTCACATGCATTTGCTATTTACACTGACCTGCATGTCGGCAAGTTTCCACTTGTTTATCAACTTGTAATTTGATCAAGTTCCCTCACTTCAGTGAAAAGTTCTTTGCTAACATACGCTAAGCAGTGTTGTCATTTTAGCTATTAATTAGCAAGACTTGATAATTTTCTGATTTCGAAAAAAAAATAAGCTGAAATGCTGTTAGCTTAAAATAATTGCTCGGTAAAAAAAGAAATAAATTGAGTATTTTAGCCTAAATTAAAGGTTCTTTACAAAATTAAGTTATACTTTATAGAAATAAGTATGAGTAATAAGCAAAAAATGATTTGTAAATTGTATATTTTATTGAGAGAAATCTAACAGGTAAAATTTAAAATATTTCAGACCCAGCCGAAATTTTAAAGCTGTTCTTAAAAAATATGTCGGCAAATTTCAGTCAAGTCCTTAAACTTATAGAAAAATTCATTTCATTTTTAAAATATTAAATACTTATTTATATTTTGTAAAATTTTTGTTAAAAAATTTTTGAAAGACAATTTCTCGCAAAATTTTGCCATTGCTAATATTTTTTTTTGCTTTTTAAGTACTTATTTGTAATCAAATATGCCATCAATGATGTTGTTGATAAAGAAAAAAAAGTATTTTTTTTTTTAAAGAAACATTTTGTACATTATTTACTAAAAAATATTTCGAATGTTCGTATCATTTATAACTTTTAAGCTAATTCTAGCTACTGACTAGAATGAAACTAGCTTGAAATGCTGTCAGCACTGATGCAAACACATCGCATTCTCCTGCTCGCAATGCAAATGCTCATCTGTATGCAGTTGGATGTTGCCAGATTTGAAACTTAACTGAAAATACGTGTGAGTTAAGAGTGACGGAGTCCTTGTCGTTGTTACTCGTATCTCCAAGGCGAAAATTTAGTTCAAATATTATTTGATATCCTGCGGTGGCCTGGCGACATTCATTGTTTGCATTGCTTTTGGGATTCTACTTTTGATTTCTGATTTCTGAGTGTGTGTGTGTGGGTGTGTGTGGAAAAAGGAAAATGCCTTCAACAGAGGCGTCTGTCAACACAGATCTCTGCCTCGACTGTCTGTCATTTACATTGTCACTTGGGCATTGTTGGCGCTCCTCTCTCTCTCTCCCTCTCTTCCCCTCTCTTTCGCACACATACTCTCTGGAGTACATTTCTATATATTCTAGATATAAATGTGTGTGTTTGTAATCCACAAGTGTGCCCTTGTTTTGAATGTTAATATTTGCACTTGCAATTCTAGCAGGCCAAGTGACAATTTATTCACTTTGTTGTTGCTCTCAGTATCATTGAATTTTGTGCTTTTGTTGCATTGAGTGCAAACTAAAAAGTATTTGCTCTTTTCGATTCCCCAAATCTTTAAGGAAAGAAAATAAGTAGACCAGAAAAAAACTCAAATTTAAGTTGTGTAAAAATAAAAAAAAAGTTATTTTTATTGTTTATTTAATAAATTATAATAATTGAGTAATTTGGAAAATAAAAAATATTTATTTACGGTTTTTATTGTTTGATCATGATATTTAAAGTTCTGTGTATTTGTTGAAATTTTGTTTAAACAAACCCCTCAAAAAAAATAATAATAAATTTTCGTAAATATTATTTTTATTTTAAATTGAAATCTTAATACTACTTTCACTGTCTGATAGCATCTATATTCGAATCAAACTATCGAAATACACCCCAAAAAACAAAAAAATTTTTTATTAAACAACCTAAATATTTAAAAACTTTTCCACATATTATCTTATTTATTTTCTTCTAACATAATCCTTCTTTTAATTAAATAAAATGAATAAATAAATCTCAAATATATGAACAATAAATCTCATTCAATTATTCTGATAAAAACTTTTTTCAATCTCATTTCTTAAACAAACTCCACAAACTGGCAAATTAAAAGAACATTTGGGTTAATTAAAGTTTTCTTCTACATGTTATCAGTAATTTAATGGCTAGCAACAACAAGAAGCAGAACAATAACAATGTCTCTACTGACAAGTGCAACAATTGTGTGGTTTAAGCCGGTTTCAAGTTTTGACCAAGGGGCACAGAAAATGTGGCTTAATTGCAGAAGCAATGCGTCGAAGGGTTTTTATTTCATTCACCACTCACTTCAGACAACACCTTCGGACTGATTCATTCATTCAGTTAGTCAGTCACTCACTCATTCAGTTGCCCACTTAGGCGGCCCATTCAAGCTGTCATTCATTCATGTCTTAATTGCGTACAAAAGTTGCCGCTTAAGTGTTGCTCGCTCAAGTTGACATTTGTTCGTTAATTAAACCTTTTTGTTGTTGCCAACTGTGCACAGCAAGCAAATTGATTTATCTTTTCAACACCTCAATTCCACAGCGTGCTAGAGATGGACCTCCGGATAGATACTCCTGATATTTATTGAACTAAAATTTATCAAATTACATTTTAGAATTCTTTTTTGTTGCATATAAAAATAATTAAAATTGGATCTAAATTTAATTAGAAATACCACTCAATTGCAAATATACACAATACATATTTATACTCTCCACAGTTTTTAAGTATTTTTTTAAGTAGTGTAACCATAAAGTATTTTAGAAATGCCAGCAAAAACTGTAAATATTCAAAGCTATTAATATAAAAAATTACTAGAATATTAATGTATAATGGTCATTAAACACTGAATTAAATAAAATTATATGAAATGAAATATTTAAAAAAGTTTGTACATTTATCAAATTAATTCGTTTTTAATCAATAAAATGTCTGATTAATGTGGATATCAAAAATTAAGAATACTAGAATGCACGATAAAAAGATTTAAGCAGAAAAAACTACATTTAATTATAAAATATTCATTTCTCTGTTCACTTGTTAAACATTAATAACTAATTAACTTTATAATGAGTTAATCTTTTATCAATAAATCAACTTTAGAAACGTGCCACTGCAGAAAACAAAACACGCGCCCATCTCTAGTTTGTACAACTTTGAACACCTTGGCTTTGAGACAGACTTACAATTTGACTTGAACCACCTACGACGACAACAGTTTGTAGACCAAGTCGAGTTGAGTTTCTGGCCAACAACACACACACACACACACACACACACACACCCCTTTCACCGGCTTTTGCTGTTTGCTTTTAATGGCAAAACTTTTTCACTTAACATTTACTCATAAATTGATTTTTACTTTTTAACGACTCTGACGCTGAGTCTCTCTGACTCTTTGGCTCTAATGGTCTTGGCCTTGGGCCTTGGCCCCTTTCATGCATGTCTGCCAACAGTCAACTTGCTGGCTTTAATAAGTGTGTGTGTGTGTGTATCATACACACATATAGACAGCAGAATCTAAGCAAATTAGTTGACATTTTCACATTATCAGCCGCCTCGCAGTTGGAATTTTCAATTAGTGCTAGGTGAAAAGTGGTCAAGTTTTGTTGGCCGTGTCAAACGTGTTTGGTAAACAAATTATGTGTTAATTTTACTTATGGCCAAAGCCAAAAAGTTTTCAAGTCCTTGTGTGTGTGTGTGTGTGTGTCCTTTGATGTTGTGTTGTTTAATTATGACTTCCGGCAAGTAATCAATGTGCAAATTTTGTGTCATCGCCTCGCATGCTAATGCCATTCAAGAGGAGAGCCTCGTCTTGGGCGGTGTCTGGAGCCAAAGTTTTTGGCGTGGCAACCATAAATTTATGCAAGCATCTTTTCTCTCTCTCTCTCTTAATCTCCCTCTCTTGCTTACTCACTGGCAACTTGTGCACAATTACATGAGCATTTTGTGGCTGCACATATGAAATATGCATGCAATTTTGAATTTGCCATTCATTTAAATGTTTTCTTGATTACATTCTCTGCCCCCCCTTTTGCCCCCTTTATCCTCTTACCCTGCTGTTGAATCTTGCCACAGCCACAGCTGAAGCTGTTGCAACAACAGCAAGAACAGCAACACAAATAATTCCATGCAACGTTATCATTGTCTTCCGTCTTCTGTGCGTATGTGGTTAACATTTTGCCAGGCTGCGTTCAAATGAGCCACAATGCCTTGGGGCATGCAACACAGCTAACCAAAACAGACAATGTTATTTTCTCCACCAATCTCTGCAATGAACGATGCTCAGGATGCCCTATATTCATTTTTATTTAATTTATTTCTTTGCTTATTATTTTAGTGACTAGTCACTATTATAAACATCGGTTTTAAATTATTATTCAGCTTAAACAATTCACAATTCAAAAGAAAAAAATTACAATAAATGAACATATACAATTGTAACTCAATTTTAGGAATTTATTTAAATTTTACTTGAAAATTTTAGTTAATTTAATTATCCATTGTGTGATCCATTGTATTATAAATTATTTTCATAATGGTTTTTTTTTGATAACAAAAATTGAAACATTTATTAATTCTTTGTATTGATTCCTAGTGCTTATTATTTATTCATAATTCAAAAGGAAAAAATACAATAAATCACATTACATATATAATTGTAACTCAATTTTAAGGATTTATTTAAATTTTAGTTTCAAATTTTAGTTAATTTAACTATCTATTGTGTTATCCATTGTAATTTAAATTATTTTATCACTATGGTTTTTTTTTTTTTTTGATAACAAAAATGGAAACATTAATTAAAATTGGTAAATTAACTTTTCACTATAGCTTTTTTTTTATAACAAAAATTGAAACAATAATTAAGCGCTTGTTACGTAACTTTTCTTTCTAATTCATCTATTATTTTTTCGGGATCTTTTTTTATTTTTTATTATATGATTATTGAGAAATGAATTGTGTATTGCCTAAAAGGGAACTTTGTGGACTCCTTGATCATATATATATCATATAAAATTTAGCTGCCATAAAAAATCGGTTGAAACACAACTTTTAGCCTATGAAATTCCATAACAATACATACAATCCACTTAAATAAAAAACTAGTAATATTTAAATTAGCATAAAATTTTCTAGAGACACTCTAATTTAAAAAAAAATATATGAATTTTAAATTTATTGATACATTTAAGTTTATATCTAGCCTAAAAATTATAAAAACAAGATAGGAAGATATGGAACAGTGAAAAAATTTCAGTCTACTGTCAATCTACCCTTAAACCTTAATTTAAAAATTGTTTTTCATATGTTAAGCAATATACTCCGTTTAATGACTAACTACAGGGTATGCACGCAAATCTCTAACTAAACAGGCTCAAAGCTAAACACTAATTACATTTGTTTGTTGCACATATGCATTCTCAATGGTATTCGGAATATGCCGACAAATATGTAAGTCAGTCAATCAATTTATTGTTCTTACCAACTTTCAAAACGTTTTGGCCAAGTTTCTTAGCCTCGTCGCGAGTTCAAAAAGAAGGGCTGAAAAATCTCTGTCTGGACACAACTTGGAATAACTGGTTGAAAATTGAAAGTTTTGATTTATAATCTGAGTAAAACTTTTTCATATTATCTCTCGCTCACTCCAGCGCTATCTCTTTCTAGATCTAAGCTATCTTTGTCTCGCTTCTAAACTGTCTATTGGCATTGAAGCGCATAAATATATATATTTTTAGCTAAGAAGTTTGTGACCGCCAGTGCAATCAGATTAAAAGCATTTTGGCCTGGCCATAACTACGGCTACGTTGTTGTGTCAGCGGCCACGCCCCCAGCTGCCGTTTCCGCCCCCTGCGGTGGTGGCAATCAATAAATTTTTAATAATCGCTGACTGTGAAACTATCTGGCAAGTTCTTGGCTAAATATTTATGACTCGAAACTTTCGCCTTTGCCGCCTTTTGATGTGCAGCTTTATGGAGCAGCTTTAAGGGCCTTTCTCCTTGCTTCTCACTGCTTCTGGCAGCGAATTGTGTCATAAACTGTTTTTGATCTCCTGTCACATCGTTCTGCTCTTTCCCTTTCTCTCAGTTCTCTGACACTTTTTCCACAGTTTGTGGCACAAAATCGATGGTTTAGACATCATATGAAGCCTCATTACACTGCATGTACACTGAAAAAAATCACCCTAAAATACATATTTAATTAATGAGCTTTTATCAAATATTTTTTTATCTATTCAGAATATATATTTTATTTTAAATTAAATTTTCACACTGTTTGGGATTTATTGAATTCCAAGTTCCCGAACTTTTTTTCTCTGTACTATAAATCACGAAGATATTGTTAAATTGTGCAGCGTTGCTGCAACTAACACTTGTCACACATCAAGCAATTAAGGGCTCTGAAAATGGATGGCTAATGAAACTTATTTTAAATTCAGCAACAAACATTTTTTGTCCAATTAAAATTATCAAAGCAAAAAACTTGAATTAATATAAAAATCACTAAAAATCAGAAGCAACTTATTTTAGCATTTTTATATAATATTTTTCTTTACTTTTCATTTTATATAACTAATATTTCACATATTACACATACGCATAGTTGTCTTGTCTTCAATTGCAGATTTAACTAAACAATTGCTCCACCATTTCACTTAAAATATATTTCAACTTTTGACATGTTTCAGACAGTTCGCAAGATAAATGTCTCTTTAATGTCAATAAATTAATTTAAATTCAATAAAAATTTTGTATAGCTAAAAATAAAGGAAATTGTCAAAAAGTGCATTTAAATGACAGTTAAAGTTGCAGTTGTCGTTTTTGGCCTTATCGCAGTTGTGATGTCGAAAAGAACAACAAACTCAGAGAGTATTTAAAAATAAATAGAGAAAGAGAGAGGGAGTTTATCCCTTTAAACAGACAACAACATCAAACTATAAACTTTAGAATTAAATGTCTTTATTCTTCGCTTAAAATTATGCGTAACAAAATAGTTTGTTTGGGATTTTTATGTCTGTGAACTTTTGCAGCTTGCACTTGGCCACATTTGTTGGCCAAAAGAGAGGATAGTAGAAGAAGAAAGGGGAGAAGGTGGAGGGACGTTTAGAATATGTTTAGAAGCAGATTGAAGTTCTCGTTTTGTTGTTGTTGATGTGGCCATAAATCTCAGTGTTTACTTTACCTTCTCAGTCTCAGTCTCAGCCAAACAATGAAATTAAAAACATGTTTTTCTCCACTTTCGTGTCAGACACAGCAGGATTTAGATTCAATTAAACTGTCAGCGGGACAAGATGTCCTCTCCCTCTCCCTGTCCCCCCTTTGTATCTCCCTCTTTCTCTCTCTCTTTCTTCTCCTTTTCTCTCTCTGGTTGCCTTCTACAATATTTGTCATGCCGTGCAGCGAGCATTAAATTCGAATTAGCACAAAAGAGCAGCGTGGGAATCCCCTTGCTCTCTCTTTCTCTCTCTCACTCTCTCACTCTGCTTTAACTCTTCGCTCTCTCTCTCTTTTCCCTCCGTGGTATCTCTGTTTTTTCAATGATTATGCTAAACACAAAGCGAAAGATTCGATTTTAAGTGCGCCCAAGATTTATCGCTATCGACGACATCATTTTTCATGCCTCTCTTGACTCAAGTGTTGACTGAGGGGGAGAAGAGAGAGGGGAGAGGGCTGGAGAGAGAGAGGGAGAAGGGGGAGAAGATGGGCAGGTGGGCGAGCTGTCAACAGAGTCAGAGCCGAAAACCGCAAAGGACACGCGAAGTTCGAACTAAGCGGGAATTGAGGCCATTGAAGGACAACAAAGTGGCAACTGAAACCACAATATCACTCTGTCTCCCTCGCTTTCTCTCTGTCTGTCAGTCCGTCTGTCAGCTCTGGGGACAACTGACAACTTGGAGCACAAATATTGGAATTGGGAGTTGGAGTTGGAGTTGAAGTGGAAGTGGGAGATGGAGAGATGGACACCTGTGGCTTCTGCTGGGCAATAAATCAATTTACCTGACGTCTTGACATGACCTCTAATCACAGGGGACTCGACTTGATCCAGAACCACAACTGGAATGCCCTCTTCCCCCTCTATATTGAAACGGAGAGGGAAACCTTATTTAATTGTTGATTATTTATTTATTTAATAACATTGATAGTTAAGCTTAAAATACTAAAACTAACAAGAATAAAAGGAATAAGGTGTATAAATTGAACAACTTATTCAAGATTAAATATCACTAAATTGCATGTTACATGTTTGATTGCTTAAGGAATGGAAAGAGAATAAAGTCAGCTCTTCAAAGTTCTCTCTACTTCGCACTCTTCAATTTTTGACCACAGAAATTGTCATTGTTTGCCTTTAAATTTATCCAGAGATTATTAAAATTTATTCTTTATTCAAATTTCAATAGAGCTGCCCCTGATTCGTTATGTGGGCGTGTCTGGTTGGGTTTGAATCACTTAACAGTTGTTGCTTGAACTTTCACTGGAATCAAAACAATCGAATCAAATCGTTCACTTTGCTCAAAGTCAAAGTCAAAGTTGAAAATTTCGTAAAAATATAAAAAGTAAAGTTGACAATAAAATAAAAAGCCGTGTGGGAGAAATGTCTGGTAGTCAGATAATTGGCAAGTTTCTCAAAGTATTCAGCTTACATTCATTGGCAATTTATGAATATGGGAGTGAGTGCAACATCAGCATCAATGAATGCCAGAAACAGGCGTCATTCGAGTGCAGACTGAATGTGAATGTGAATGTGAATGAGAATGTGAATGCGAATTGAAGTGCGCTTCAATTTTGGCATTAGCCCGCGTCGATTTATGAACTGAATTCACTCGAGCCCAGTCGATGGTCGTAATCGAGAGGACATTGGAGTCCTGGCAGTAATCCTGCTATTGTTTGCATTTCCACCTCCAAATAACCAGTTATTGGCGAGTGGTGACTGGGGGGTAACAAATTCACTGGCGAGTGGTGACTGGGGAGTAACGAATTCACTGGTCTTTCTATCGAAATTATGCTCAATCCTTTGCAGCTGCCTGTTCCTTCCTCTCTCTCTCTTTCACTCTCAGATCCTCCTGCTCATTTTGAGTGCATTTTGGGTGCTTTGAGCTTTGAATCGCCCACAGTCCATGCAAATCCTTATGAGAAGTGAGAGAGGAAGAAAGAGAGAAGGGGAAGGAAAGAAGGAAAGAGTTGTCGTCTGCTCTGCAATTGACATTTATCGCTGTCTGAGGACTGAGGACTCTTCGGAACAACTTAACAACTCATTAACACGCTCAGGAGGAGAACAACCAACGATTGTTGTCGTTTTAAATGCTGTAAATTCACTTGGTACTCACAATTATTCAGCTTATTCATTTACTCATTTGGGGGATTACCCTTGTCAAATTAATTGAATCGCAGTTGAAGTAAATGTCAGATAAAGAGTCTCATTGGGAGAATAAGGAATTAAAGCACTCACTTCCAATGATAAACAGGATTTCTTTTATTCGTTTAATACTTAACAAGATCCACAATATGAGTAATATTTGATTGAAAATTGAATTTTGGAATTGAATGTTGGAAAAGAGCACAAAAGCGACATCTTGAGGTTAAACTTATTTGACCGAAATTAATTAACTTGGAATGCAGAATAAATTTAGAGACATCAGTTTTATTTATTGTTAATGTTTTATTTCATTATGTAATTTAAAGAAACACTTTTAAAGTGGATTTAAAGGGCTTTGGCTACTTAAACACACGTATCTGCGAATCTTTCCCTTCATCAGTCATCATCTTTCTCTCCCCTCCCTCCACTCCTTCCCCCTCTTTAACCAGGTTCACATGTGCGTTTGTTGCTCGGCCTAAAGCAACCCGAGAAATTCTGACATAATTCCATTTGAGCTTCCTCTTTCCCTGCCCCTTTCCCTCCTTCTCATCCACCAACTCGACAATTTTTGAATAACTAATGAAGGTGAGAGAAAAACAGAAATAATAACAACAACTTGAACAATAATAAAACAAAGAGAGAGACAGAGAGGGAGAGAGGGAGAGAGAGAGAGAAGGTTAGAGTCTCGAGTGCTTGGCCTGAATATGAAATTTGGATATTCGTCCAACTGTCGACATTCATCTTGGCAACTGTCTGTTCAACTGGTTGGCATTGGGACTGTCCGGGATGTCCTTTGTCCAGGACTTGTCTTGCGTCATTGTCAAAATATTAACAGCTGGCACATTCCAGGAGAAAGATAGAGGCAGAGAGAGGGAGAGATCATGTGAGAACTTAAGCCTCGGCTGATGATGAAAAATAGGAATTTAACTATTGTGAAATATAAATGTAGGCAAATAAATGTGAGAATGAATGTGGGTCAAGTTGGTCAGGATAAATCCCTCTTGATGCGTCTGAAAAGAGACAGCACACTTGTATCCCCGTCTCTGTCTCACTCCCACTCAGCTGTCCGAACTACATAAATCCATGGGAATAGTTAAGCCCGAACTTGAGACAGTTTAAAGATTTGAAAGCGTGTCTATATAAATAAAGAAAGGATTCGAGTTATTAGAGAGACATTGTCACTGAAAAGAAGGAAACTGATTCCTCATTTTAAGAGCAATCACTGGATGCAGTATCGATTTCAATCAGAGAAATGAGGGAGAGGGAGAGTCCTTTGGGGTGTCCTCTTCACTCATATGGGAAGTGGGAAATGTGAGGGGAGAAATCTAGATAAATTTGCTTTTGAGTAAATGAAAAACAAACAGGGAAATCAAATATTAATGTGCTGTAACGCGATTCAGTCAACAATTCAATTGAATCAGTTGAATTCAGTTGAATCCTGATTCAGATTGTGAATGACACTCACATTCACATTCACATGTTGATTCATTTGTCGAGTCTCTCGTTGAGTAAACAACGGCATTTAGGAAAATCAATGCGATTTCCCAGCTCCGTTTATTTGTCCATCAACGGAAACAACATAAAAAATTGTGATTTAGTCACTTGCAAATGAAGAAACGAGTATACTCAAATGAATACGAGTACCCGTTCCCCCACTCACTCTCCCACCCGTTGCATATTTCTATTTCTATTTCTATTTTTAGTTTCAGTTTCAGTTTTTTGTGCTTTTCCCATCCTCGAAATGTCACCAGGAAAATGGCCGGAATAACTGCGGCGAAGTCTGGATCTAAATGGAGACGTCTCCATCAACATTCGCATCTGTCTGTGTCTCTTTCTCTCTCTCACCCTCATGCCTCTCTTTATCCCCCTCTTCATCACCATCCTCGTTAGTCTGACGTCGCACAAAAACCTTTTTTGGTATACAAATGTTATTTTTGGCGCAACATTTGTGGCATTTTTCTACTGCCCCAGCAAACACAAGGAAAACGTGTGAAAAGCGGAAGTGTTTTCCCTCTTGTCACTGTTGTTGTTGATGTTGTTGTTGTTGTGGAGAAAACACTTTGAGCAACGCCTTCAAACTTTTCGCTAAATTGTTTGGTTTTTATTGTCGAATTGAAGCCGGAAAAGGATTCGTGTTTGGGGTCGTCAAAGGGTTAAAAACAAAAGTGCCAACCGGAAAAGCTTTGACTTGATGTGCCCTTTAGCCAATTGAGAGTTTTCTCACTTTAAGGAGCAAGGAACTTAACTGGAGTATGATTATTTAGTGGAACAGGTCAAGGGAGAAATGCGATTGTTTCTCTCTTCCGAGTTGTTTCTCTGCAAAGGTGACTTCAAATTTATTGAATGCATCGTCACATTGTAAACTCAGGTGTGTGTGTGTGTGAATGTTTATTGATGTGTGTGTGTGTGTGTTTATAGGCTGCCATCAGCAAGATTGGAGAGGCTGGCAAATAGGCAAACTTGACCTGGAATTGAACTGCAGCCTGAAGAGACGCAAACAATAATTTCGATTCGAGAATCTGAGAATCTGAGAGGGAGAAATTTGTGCAGCAGCCGCAGGTGCAATTAAATGTTAATCGATTGAGTTTCTACTTCCAAATGGGCAACGACACGCCCACAAAATGTGAGTGTATGTGTGTGTGTGTGTGTGTGTGTGTGTGTGTGTGTGTGTGTGTGTCTGTGTGTGTGTCTCATAATCAACTGCAGCTGAGGAAGATAAAGCACTTTTCCCATTGCCCACTTTTATGGGTTGCATTTGAATTTGTTGTCTGTGACTTTGGCAACTCTCAAGAGAAAGAGATGGGAGAGAGGGAGAAAGATAAGAGAGAGAGTGAGAAAGACAGAGAGGGGCTTTGTTTGTGTGTCAAATGCGCAATTAATTGCAAATAATTGCGCAAATGTCAATTGCAATTTATTAATTCGACAAAGTCAAAGTGAATGAACCCCAGAGAGGAATTTGAGAAATGAAAATGGGTGGGAATTCACTTTAAATAACTTAAATATGAACACAAATATTTAATTATTTTTTGAAACATATCACAAAAATGTTATTTAAATATTTTGGAAACTAGAATTAAGAAAATCAAATATGAATAAGAGAAATAAAACAAGTTTAATATTTGTATATTTCAGAATTGTTTTAACAATGGTTTTGGTAGATGAATAAACGCTTTCGTCACTAGACAATTATCTCTATTATTTCTATGAGAATCAAGCATACGCCGCGTTGTCCCACTGCCTTTTATAATTGCCAGTTAACAACTGCCTCAACTTGTTTGCCAATATTTGCATGTCAAAGGCCTGGTAATTTTATATTACTGCGACACTTGCTGTCCTTCTCTTCCCTTCCCTCCTCTCTTCTTTTCTCCTCTCTCTTTCCCCTCTCTTTGCTCGTCCAAGGGTCGAACGCATTATTTATGACTTGTACGTTTTCCGTGTTATTTTATAAACATTTTTCAAAATATGCTACAACTCAGCGACATGAGAGAGAGAGAGAGAGAGATGTGAGAGAGAGAGAGAGAGAGGAGAGGAGGCTGCAACTGCTTTGCCGACATCATAAAAAAGGAATTCTACGCGCTGGCGCCTTTATGTTTTATTTATGAGCTCACACACAGAAAGTTAACATGGAAGCCACAATGCGAGTCGCGTTTTAATGTGAGAAGAGACGAAGAAGAAGAAGATGGAGAAGGCGAAAGAGAAGAAGAAGAAGAGTCACTTCTAGAGAGATGCCAACTTTTATAGAGGTAATTACTGAGGTGGTAAATGGGCATCTGAAATCGATTCTCTCGCTATGCAGATTAAACATTATCAGCACGCATAAATATACAGCAAAGGGTCAAAGGTCGAGTTGAGTTGAGTTGAGTGAAGTTACAGTTACCCATTGGCCCCTGAGTCGTTTTACTTGTGCTCCCGAAGGAGAAAGGAGAAGAGAAAAAGCCACAAATCGCCGTTTAAATATTAATACATCAATCCACTTAATATGCGAATTTACAGCAGCGAGTGATGCAATAAATATAAAAAAGGGAAAACTGAAAGACATACGGATAACAGATAAGAAGAATATTATCCAAGGCTGATGAGCATATGCTAAAGTGATAAATCCACACAAAGACAAGTCTGTTCAGTTTATGATGTACATATCTTTTCACATATCATAAACGAGAACACACAACAAATGTCCATTAAATTCAAGTCAAATTTTGGTCTCTTTCAATCTGCAATCTGGCCACAAAGCAAACAAGACTCTCATGTTGTAAGACAAAACAAATTTTGTTATAAGCGCGCACTTCCTGTGAATCTTATTGCCTTTTCTCTCCCTCTTCTTCGACTTGCCCCCTTGCAACAGTGGAAGTGGCACAAAGGAAGTGCGCCGTTTGTTTATTTCTTCAACTTGCAATACAAACAGAAAACTTTGTTATTTCAAGAAGAAAGCCGCCAGAACCAAAAATAATAATAATAACACAGTCAGACACAAAATATCAGACTACAATTTGCATCACAATTCCCCCTAAAAGGGGATAGCAAAGAGAGGGGGAAGGGAGGGAGGTAGGAAATTTAACTGTCCAGCGAATTTGTGACTCTTGAAAGTTTTGCCAGTCAAAGAATTCTGTGCGCTTGTGCGTTATGATTTTTGCTCAAGCTGAAAAAGAAATATACAGAAACAGACACAAATCTGCTTCAGATATTTGCCAACAATCTCCGCCCCCTTGGCACGCCCACAAAGCAAAACTGCAAACTGCAACTGACATAATTACGTATGCGGAATATTTAAGTGCAGTGTGTATCTGAAGTTTGTCTAGGAAAAGCGACGGGAAAGGGAGAAAATGCATTCCAAACTACAGCTGGTTTGTTGTTTAATGGTTTTTGAAATGGCATCAAATTGGCTGTGCATTAAAAATGCATTTCAAAATTAGTTTATAAACATTTTGCATTTTCTTGAAATATTTTTGTAGTTTCTAGTTCTCAAATGTCAGCAAATAAGAAATATTTATTTGGGTTTTTTAATTTGGAATTGAGGTCAAAAATTCATTCCTTGTTAGAGAGTTGACAAATGATTAACGAAAATTAAAATTATTTAATAAAAGTTAGTTTTATAGAATGAACATTTTTTTTAAGTCTTAAATGCTTCTCAAACCGCTTTTGAAATGTCTATATATTTTGAGATAATATTTAAATTATGTCTTCCCTCAATTGGCTATAAATTAATTTGTTTATTGTTAATAAAACAATAATCTATATATTAAAGCTATAAGCTTAACTAGTTGCATAGCTTGAAGTTCATTTTATTAATTTTTAAGTTTAAAGTTAGCTGGACTCCAAATCAATTGCAATTTCATATTTGTTTATATGATTAAAAATTTCTTCTCTATTATTTATGTTTTTAAACAGAAATAGTACTAATTTGTAAACTAATTTTGCAATAGTGAATAATTATATTATTTTTTATTAATATACAAAAATTAAAATTAATAAAAATAATGGTTAAATAGTTGATAGTTATTTTATAGTTTTATTGATAATAGTTGAAATTCAGTGAGTTTTTTCTTATCAACTGTTGCGTCTACTCTGGCGTTTATTTGTCATTCGTATTCCCCAGCCACTACCCACTGAGTGTATTCACAAATCCAATTCAAGTTCAAGGGGGTGACTCGTGGTACATTGTACAGTAGTAGGCCTAATGCCGCACTCAGAGGACGACCCAGCGCAAAAGGACGACCAACAAAAAAGGACGTCAACGGCGTTCTTTGTATTAATTTGTGCACACATTCTTGGCCAATGAGATTTATGCGCTGTGTATTACATTTTTTTTCGTTTGTTGCTGTTGTTGTTGTGATTGTTGTTGTTGGGACACCCACTCACAATGAAAAAACCATGTTCGAAAAAGGCGCGAAGGCAAAACCAAAATATTGTTTTGTTTTTGTTTTTGTTTCGTTGTATTTTTGTTTTTTTTTTGTTTTGCTTCTCTCATTCAACATTTAAAACGCACGTGTTTCGTTCGAAAGCTGCGACGCAGGCGCAACAACAATTCGAAACTTAACGAAAGACACACGAACAGTGTTGCCGAAGCCGAAGCAGAGAACTTCGGCAGACGAGCGTCGACTTCAGCTTCGGCTGCTGATTGTGCGAAGGCTGCCAATGAAGCGAAGCGTTTTCACCGTCAGTTCGACTCGAAACTGCGCCGGAAGTGGACGCCAAGTGTCGCCGTGTTGAGCAACGACCAAACAAATAAATAAAGTTCCGTTCTAGCAGTGTGTGTGTCTGTGTTGTGTGCAGTGTTTGTAATAATTAATAAATTTATATTTAATTTAAAAAAATATTTAAATTAAATTAAATCAATTATAAAAATATCATAGTGATGTAAAGGTGAAAAAACGTAAATATCCTCTCGTAATCCTAAGCTTCCCCTTACAATTTCCGTTCTGGCAGAGTTATTTAAAAAAATAATGACAAAATAAAGAGCAACTCCTTTTCTTTTGTCTAATGAAATAAAATATTATTAAACATATAACAAATATTGTATATAACTTATAGTGCTGGTAAAGTTAAAATAAACCTTAACTATCGTTTAGCTAATTTAAGAGGCAAATGGCATGCTAGAAAATTCATTTAAAAAATCCAAAAAAAAATATAAGATAACAACGAACTTTTGCTGTCTTAAAAAAATATGAATGTTCAGTTTAATCGAGTTAATAAATATTTTAAATTTTTTCAAGTGCTTGAAACTGTTTAAAAATAAATAATGCTTCCATTTTGCTTATATTACCTGATGTGCTGTTATCCCCATTGCAATTTGCATACTAGCAAATTCATTAAAAAATACCTAAAAAAAATTATAAAAAAAGGAACTCCTGCTGCCGCTTCTTCTTCAGTCGCTGCCCGGACACATAAATCTCACGGCAATCAGGCAAACACGCTGCAAGTCATCCAAACTTCATTTGTTGCACTGCGGCTGCTGCTCCTTTTGCTCTCCTTCTTGGCAGTAGACTCCACTTTGTTTCATCCCTGGTCTGAAATATTGCTTCCATTATTTATGTTAAGTTTATGCAACAATTTTCAGCGTGGCTGCCACACCGTTGTTGTTGTTGTTGTTGCACTTGCTGGCGCACTTGTTTTTAATATCCTTCAGCTTGCAAAGGAATTACAGCTGCTGTGGCAACCGTGCAACTTGCAACTTGCAACTGTGCAACGTCGGAAACTAAAGTCGCCACACTGATCCAAATTACATGGCAATGGTTTTGCCATCATTCGCCTCGTTATTGCCGTCTCCTCTTGGTTCATTCGATTCGTTTTGATTCGAGAGTTATTGATAGCTAAAGCACTGCATAAATAAGACAATCGCTGAGCTGCTTTGGGATTGCTTTTTACTCGACTTTTTTCAGATTTGAAATTCTATCTTTGAAGAGAAGAATGCAAAAACAGGAAAGGAAATTTAAGACACACAACTGAAATTTAAACTAGCGACCATTATAATTACAATTTCCAGTAATGAAATTATTTGTTAAATTTCTGAATATTGTGTTTAAATAAAAAAAACACAAGTCTCATTATTTTACTCAGAGTCAATAAGTTATTTCATAAACACAAACATATACTAGTACAGACAGTAGAATAAAAAGGTATATGTCTAAAAATTTCAATAATCGATCGTGATCTTTTTTAATATTTCTATTTTATTTAAAAAAAAACTTAAGAGTTAAATAAATTAATAAAAATAATGTTTAAAAAAAAAAGTTTCCTGTATCAGTATACTTTGCCCAAAAATTGTATTGAATTTCATATATGTGTTTCTTATCTCCTAGAGCTCATAGATATCCCAAACATAAGTTCTTGGATTAAATAATTGGTTAAGTTACTTAACCTTCTGAATTTATTAATTGAAACAAACAAAAGTAGTTGTTATTCTTTCTTGTGTTCTTTTTAACTACCAATAATTTTCTCATAAATTCGCTTAATTAGATATTTTCGGTATTTTCAAGTGTATAACACGTATAACACGTATTTCCGATTGCCGATTTAACCTCATAGGTATTTATTTGTGCACCTAATTAAATTTTCATTTCAATTAATTATTTACTCAAAACTAACACAAGCACTGTCTCTGCTTGGTGTGTTCAAATGTGCCACAAGTCGATCTGTGTGTATTTTGTCTTGCTAAGCTCATTATGGGGTACAGCCTAAATAAGGTTCTTGGTTCTAGCTACTAGGTTCTACATCTACATCAACTTCTGCTTTTGTGCCAACAGCCAAAGGGCGCTCCTGTGTATTATGTTTTGCATGTCCTCCATTTGAACAAGAGATAATAACAGCCAAAATGAACTAATTAGCGCTTCAAGGCGAAACAGAAACCAGGGAAAAAAATTACTCGTAATTTGTGGGAAATGAAGAAAATAAAAAATTCATGCATTGTTTGTTCCATTTTTTTTTAAATGTATTTTTTTTGGTGCCAGCAATTATAATGTTGAATGGGTTTTCCTTATGAAAGTGGCTGGCGAAAATTCGAAGAACGCTAGTGATGCATATAAATGAAGCTTTTAATATTCATTAACATTGTCAAAAACGAGTTGTCTTGTGTTCTTGTTTTGTTGGCAAACTTAATGCGTTTTCGTGTTGTGGCTGCAGATGGCGCTTTCAACGTTGCAACTGGCAACTGGCAACTGCCTTTTGCACCATTATCCATTCTCTCTGACATCCTGTCAAGCAATTCCATTTGCACTGGCGGCCGTCAGACCGACTTGACTGCCACTCAAGATGCAGTCGGGAAGTAGATGAGATGACAGCCCTTGGTTGGCATTGGAATATCTTTGCCACCCCCGAGCATAATTTACATTGTCCTGAAGGGAATTGAAAATTCTTCCATCAACTGTCTTTCCTCTCTTGAGTATCTGTGTGTGTCTCTTTGTTTGTGTGTGTGTGTGTGTGTGTGTGTGGCAAAATAGAAAAGTTGGCCTGTCCTGTTGACTGTGCTTTGCCTGTTGAGTTGTGATTTTTATGCCTTGTTCATTTGTTTTCAAATTGATTGCATCATGATTAACTTCGACTCGGCTTCTTATGATAAATATATATTGCATTTCTTATTAAACTTCTGTAAAGAAATTTAAGCATAGCAATAAATAAATGATAAGCAAAGAAAGATATTGAAAATTATTCTGTGATTTGCTTAAAATTTGTTTAACATTTTTGACCTTAGCATCTATTTATTTAGGATATAAGTGTTAATAGGTCCGACAGACATTATTCAATTACAAAATTCTTAAAACAACGTCGAATATGAAAATATATACTCAGAGCGAACTGAATAAACTTACTTCAATCAGGCAGTATTTAATATTATTTTATACTGATGTCTATCCAATATTTTGAAGTTAGAAAGTGGAACAAAAAATATGTTATATAAACTCGAATTGCTTACAGCCTTTTCAAGATCATTTGTTATTTTTATGGAAACCCCTTACAGTGTGAAGAATATCGAAACAGAAGTGTGAAACTAAATTACATACATATACAGCAACATTTTTGTGCCTTTTGGGATTAATTCAAATTTCAAAACCATGCCGCATTTTTATTCCATGTGCAGAAAACTTAATCTGTTCTCTTAGCTGTTGTTCGCCTACAGAGTTGTGGTTTTTTGTTTTTTTTTTTTTGACTTGTTCATTTGTTTTCAGACTGATTGCATCATAATTACCCCCCGCCTCTGTTCCTAAGTGCTTTTTAACGAGCTACTTTCTCCCTTTTACATGCCCCCCATGTTGTACATTTGGACAAACCCTTTTTACCCGAAAACAAATGCTGTAATTTTCAGTCATGTGCGTTTCTCTGATTTTGTCGCTATAATCTGGTACATGAACCCATAATTTGTAATTTCAACCTAATTACTTTGACTATGTGTGGACTGACCCCACTGGGATAGTGCCAAGGGGTCAGTGGGAGGGGGAGGGGGAGGGGGCGGGGAGGCGTGACGTAGGCAAAAACATTTGTCGTTAGCCAGAAAATGTCAACAGCAAGCAGCAAAATGTCCATTTCGACAGCAGCCTTTACTTACACACACACACACATTAACACACTGCCACGCCCACATAGTCAGTCAGTCAATGTGTGTGTATGTGTGTGTGTGGCAGTCATATGTTGCCACATTCCTTTTGTGTGTGTGTGGCGCGACATATGTAAATTTCTGACAGCTGCTTGGAGGTCATTGAAATTGATTTTTAGCTGAAAACGAAAAGCAAATAAATCCAAAAATAGTTGAGGAAAAGATTAAAAGTCAGCCCATTAAATATAGATAAAGCATAGAAAAAGCGTTGACAAGAATGTGAATTATTCTAGAAATAATAAAACAATGTAACAAATGATATGGAATGGTAAATATAAATAAAAACTAACAATTGTAATATTTATTAATCTATGATGGTTGTAGGATAAATATAAGGAGTTCATTAATTTACAATACACAATTTTAAGGTATTTAAAAAAATAAGAATAATATATGGTAATTTTTTGAGTCATTAAAAAATGTAAGCTAAGAAATGTAAGTCATTGGAATTTGTGATATTATGAATTTAATGACTGATAGACGTTGATTAACTGAATATAAAAATGTAATCTAAGATTACTTTATTAATCGAATAAAATGTGAATGTTAAATTCAATTGCAAACTTTTCCGAAACATACAACTTCAATTTTATTTATATTCGCATTGCATGCGCAATTTAACAATTTGCGACACATTTTATTGTTCGCGTAAATAATTGCAGTTTTGAAAAAATATGCATAAATATTTAAAGTATCTTTAATATATTTTTTTTTAACCATTTAAATAGTTTAACACTATCCAATCGAGTTTGGGGTAAAGGGATTAACTATTGAAGCCGTCCGCAGATCCCAATAAATGTTGGGTTTATGCATTCTTCATTATATTTAACAGCTGCAGTTGCGATATTGCGATTTTTGGTCGTAAATAAAAAATGTGAAATGGCAATGTATTAAAAAATGTCGACAGTCAGACAGACAGACATATGACAGGCGGACTTGTTTACATTTTATTTTACTTTGTAAATATATATGAGGTCAGTCGCAGTTTTAAATACAGCAAATAATAAAAAGTAAGAATGTAAATAAACGACGATTCGTTTTTATTATTAAATGCCATACACATTAATATTTAAGCCAAGCGAAACTGACGACAAAAAATGCGGCAGTTAAATCAAAAATTAATGTCTTGATGCTGCAACTGAAGTAACGTAACGACATCAGACCAGATAGGGTATAAAAAGAGGTTAAGGAAGAGGTAAGGGGTCGCAGAAAGAGTACAGGAAGCTGATATGTCATGTGCATTCATAAATCATTACACAGAATTGATCTGGCCAAAGTCACAGGGGCACCACAAACTTGATTAAAGTGTATTTACAGCCAAATCACCCAAAGTTTAAAATTTGTTATTATTTTATTTTATTAAAATACGCTTACAAATGTTCTTAATGAAACTTATATTTATGTCTCCCAATATGTATTTAACTATTTCATATCAATAGAAATTTAACAGTCAGTGTTTAATTTATTAAGAAACTTGTTTAAACTTTTCTATTATTAATACATTAACCTAATTGTCCATTTAAGTGACTTTCAATATTCTTGACTTTGCCTTTACTAATTTCATTCTTTTTGTTTCTCATGATAAAACACTAAACAATGTATTTTACATTTTATCCTCGTTTAGAATCTCTTGGTTGTCCTCCATTGTCAGTATAATTCACTTTTGATTGCACATAATTTCACTGCTGTTAATTACTTTTTGTTACTTAAATATCTTTATTAGAAGAATTTCAGTTCTCATAAAATGCGCTCTCATGTTTTCCTAAAATTGTTTTGGATGTCCTCCATGGTCAGTTCCAACTGCACGACATATTCGACAGGCTCTGTTAAAGTATTGAAGTTGACAATTGTGAGAGATGGCAGCGAAATGAAACGAAATGTAACAATTCATGCGCAATGAAAATGTGGCCATGTTATGACAACGACAGCAGCAACAACAACAACAACAACAAATACAACTACAATAACAGTCATAAAAATAACAACAACAACGATGCGTAGAGTGGTCATAAAATAGCAACATCAATGCAACGCGTTCATTTGTATACACAACTGACCGGAATACAGTGCTATTAATAATAAATGTAGCAATGGTAACACAGACACAACACAAACACACACACACAAACACTCACACTCACACACACATAGAGCCACATACAGATGCAGTCAAATGAACTTTGCAAACCGAAAATTCCAACAAACAACAACGTAGAGTCATTGCCCATAAATGTAGGCTGCAATGCGTACACATAAAAAAATTATGAAACATCAGTTGACAGGCAATAAAATTAATAAACTTAAGATAGAGAACTCTATAAATCGAATATCTCCATAAGTCGAACCATTTCTTTGGATAATGGTGTTTCGAGTTAGGGAAGTTCTACTGTAATAGTCAAAAACAATTGATAATTCAACTTTTGAAAACTTACGACAAATTTTCAGCATCTAACAATTTTTGCTTAACTAATTGTAGTTAACTGATTTGTAGTTCTCCTAAAAAAAATAATAGCCTGTGATTCCCGACTACGCAGTAATTTTAATGCAGAGGTTCCCTTGATTTTAAAGCCAACTTTATTAATGTAAAAATGTTGTTAAAAAAATGGGAGATTACGGTCGAAGAATTGAGTTTAAACTGAAATATGAATTTTCATATAAATATTATAAATATAATTTATATTTTATTTTTATGATTTAATTAAATCTGAAATTGAAAATAGAAAAGTAGACTGATCTTTTATGATTATTGGTTTAGTTTAATCGATTTATCGCTGAGATGTATGGATGGATGCATTTTAATTTTGGATTACGTTTGGCATTGATGACAATTCAAAATATTTTGTTTACTGTGTATAACTTTGTTGTTGTTGTAGTTTGTGCAGTCAGTCAGCCACACTACACACCACACACATACTACACCACACAAACACACACACGCACACACACTACACACAACCTACAACATTGTAAAGCCCACGCAACAACAATAATAATAATAAATGCCATAATCCCTTGAATCGGCGCGCCTCTGGTGGTCCCTTCCCCCACTTCTCCACTGCCCCCTTTTCCACATGGATTTACAATTTTTATTTTCAATTTTCATTGTTCCATCTGCAGCAGAAACAACAACAACAATAGCAACAATCACAACAATAACAATGCAACGCGGCGCGTCAAGTGAATTAAGCGATTTTTAAAGCTTTACGCTAAATGAAATTTGAATTGCCATTTTCTGGAAATTGGAAAAGTGGAAAGTGTTCACTTGTGTGTGCAAATTAAATTACGCAAATCAAATAAATGTAAAATACACTCCTGAAGCAATTACAAAACATTGCAAAAAAATAAATAAGAGAAAATGCAGTAAATGCATTAAAAATCAAAGTAAACCTGCGAAATTCAAATGCAAATAAACATTTAAATGAATGGAAAACGCTGTGAAAAATTAAACTAAACAAATACAACAACGTGTAATTAAACCAAATCATAGTGTGTGTGTACGTGTGTGTGTGTATTTTACTAATTCTGATTGAGCACACACAAATCTGTGCATACACAACAAACGAAACACAACAAAATGTTTATCATTACGGTAATTAAACTCTTGCTAATTGCGCTCAACATATTTCCAAGCCGTTTCACAAATCGGCGGATTATGTTTCTCATCTACATGACGAACTTAGTGACACATGGTAAGCAATTTAAATTTAATATTAAATTGTTTAATTATCTTCAAAAATTGTTTTATGAAATGCCTTTCTAAAACCTGTTTTTTTTTTGGCAAGAAGATATAAATTTGATGATTGTTTGCCCTCAAATTTGATTGTTTTATTCATTTGAAAGCTTTCATTTTATTTCCCAACAGTGTCCTATTTTTCCATATTTAAACCCTGACACTTTTTCGAAAATCTAAAATTTTTTGGACCTTTAGAAAACGTAATTGATTTTCTTGCGGAAAGTCAATTTTATCATTGCTTGGCTGTTGATTTTGTTCATGTGGAAAATTTCATTTGTCTATTGTACATTGTCTACTTTTTCACATTTTTAAAAACTTAAAACTGTTATAACATCAATCAATTTCCTTGCGGAATACTAATTATATTTTTAGTTATCATTGTTTGACCTTCAAACCTAATTCTGCAACAAAGTTTGCTGCGAATTTTGTAATTTCAATTATGTTTTTAATTTTCAAAATTTCTGAAAATATTACTTATTTTCTTATACACTCTCAGCCGCAATTTAGATTAGAGATTAAGATTGAAAACATTGCCAAGTTAATTTGCCAGAATATTTAAGTGAAACTGAAACTATTGCTTTTAGTTCCACTTGATGAGCTGCTTTAAAATTTCACAACATCACAAAATTCACCCTCATTCGTTGGCTCTTGGGTCCTTTTCGCTCCTGAACAAAGGATGCCAGACAGCTGGAGGTGTTCGGTGTCGAAACTGTTGGGAGTCGCGTCATAATTTAATTAGTAAAATGAGACCTCAAATTGCCGGGCGACGACGACGACGATGATGCTGGCTTGCATTCAATTTCAATGCCAGCTCTTTGCCGTATCCGCATCCGTGTCCGTGTCGATGTCTGTGTGTGTGTTTGTTTGTGTGTGTGCTGGTTGAAATGTTGTAGTGAGGCAAGTGTGGCAGGTGCGTCGTGTTGGAATGCGGGACGCCAACTGCGAGTTGCAGATAACAAGCCCCCCTTTGCGTGCAACACAGCGCCAAAAAGATGCAACCGTTGCACAGTGGGCAAAACGGCTGGATTAGATTATAAAAATTATTTTGTTCTATTTATTTATTATTTTATAATTTCAAAGCTTATAAAAATTAATATCTTTGAAAGGCAGAAATTTATTGTCTATCTGTTTTTTTTTCTATGGGTATTATGTAAATTATCGTTTTTTTTTTTAATTTTAAACTTAAAGAAATATAATTATAATTTTCGCTTGATACGATTTATTTTAAAAAATAGCAAAAAAAATTAATTTTAGTTTTTTGTTACTTTTGGAAATGTAAAATAAAATGAAGATGCTTATTCTCGATGCGAAGGCTCTTCAAAAATATTACCAAAAAATTCAAGCTTTTTTTTAGAAATGTTACGCACTAAATGGGCCATTTTACAATCCAATTGAACCATATTTAAAACAGACACAAAATATAGAATGAATACTTGTGGACATCAGAAGACACACATACCGAAAAATAAACCCTTAATTACATAAGTGAACATTAGACATTTAAAATGTCATATTCTTCGTCTTTCGCAGAATAATAAAAAAAAAAATAAATTATAAACAAACAAAAAAGTTATTTATTTTTTTATTTTTAGATTAGCAAAAATTGATTTACCATTAGCTTATCTAATTGTTCATCCCACTGTGGCATTCACAGCCGTTGCCACCGGGCTTAAACAGCCTCTCTGCCTAGTGTTTTGCTTTTGTGCAACATTTCCGCGGCACAAAATGAATGAAAACAAAAGTGGCAATGCCAGTAGCAAAGAGTAGCAACAACAACTACAGCAAGGACTTCCGCAATGCCTCAACAGGCTGCGGTTTTTTCGACTACGACGTGCCGACTCGACTACGGCAACAGCTCCTCCCTCCGGCTGCTTCTCCCGGCTCCAACTGGAGATAAAAAATTGCTTTGTTAAATTATTTCATAATGACACTAACGCAGTCGTTGATTATGCTTGGCCTGCGAGTCATGGACATCCGGCAAGAGCAACAACAGCTGCAACATCAGTTGCAAGTTGCAACTGCAACTTCTCATTTAAATATGCAATAAATTATGTCACTTTCCCTAGCGCAGCTTTGACGCTCGCTCTCGTTCTCCATATTCATAAATTTAATTTTATAATTAGCCACATTAAATCATATATATATATTTTAAATTTTTATATAGCCAATTTTTTCAATTTTGAAAAATCAAAAAATACCTATATAAAAAAATTAAAATAATAAATATAAATTATCAAAAAATTAAATATTTTCTTATCACTATTTGAAAGCCAAAATTAAAATTTGTGGTATTATTAATTTGACCATTAACACAAAGGCAACAATAAATGTTTCTGAAATAAAGTTTCAAGTGGCAAAATGTTTATTGAGTGTTTCCATATTTACTGTAATAAATAAAAACATTTTTTTTAAATAAAAAAATTCAAACACCATTTCCTTTTCTTTTTGGTCACTATAAATGAACTGAACTAAACTTTCCATTCCATTCTGTTTCTTGTATTCCGCTGTCATTGTAATTTCTTTTCTAATTTTTTTTACTTATGATTTTTGACAAAGATTGCTCAACAAAATTTTTTTTAAAGATTTTTTTTTGTATATTTTAAACTGTTACTAAAAGTGTTATTGGAAGTAGTTATCATCTGTTGTAGAGTATGTCTATTTTCGACTATTTTTGTCTAGTATTTTGTGATTATTATTTAGATCCATGTTGTAGGTATGCTGCACATTAACTAACCGACTTGTTTATGCCCCTCTTCATTTGCAGTTATGATGGATGAGCCTCGTTTTGCACAGCCCATTCCAAATGTCACCGTTGCCGTTGGCCGGGATGCGAATCTGCCCTGTGTGGTCGAGCACTTGGGTGGCTATAAGGTGAGTTAAAACGCAATGCGGTGGAGAGAAACATCAACTGGGGGAGAGTGTAAATAGAAGGAGGCGTGTCATAAATCGTCGACGTCATTCAATAGGAGTTTCAAGCTGGCGACACTGTCTAAAATCAATTTTGTGAAATGGCACACAGATAGACAGGCGTTGTCTGTCTGTGTGTATGTGTATATGTGTGAGTTGAATTGACAGTCATAGATAAAGGCAGACGTGATGTTGTGTATCTATGACAAGTTGTGGCCTATGGGCAAAGTGACAACAGAACTCGCTCCGAATATTTGTAAAATGTATCGAATATTAGACAGATAAAGACAAGAAAGTTTAGTAATAATAATAATACATGACATTGTAAAAGCTTTAATGTTAAAGCTTAACCATCACGACATAGAAAATATCTTTATATTAAATTATAATATAATACAAATTTAAATTTACATAAATAGAGTAAAAATAACACTTATTCTCATCTAGATAACAGATTGTGAAATTAGTATTGAAATCAAAGCAGAACTTTTATAATACTCAAAATATATTTTAATAATAATATTTTTTTCAATTTTATTGTTATTTTGTATTAAAGATATTAGTCTTATATTTTGTTATTCTTTAAATTATTATTATTTTTCATTGTTTCATTGTTATTACTTGTTATTTTTATTTTAAACATTAAAATTTAATATTGTTGATAAAACATAAATTGTGTGTTTGTTACAAAATAGAGATTTAATTATTGTTAATAAATTCATTTCATTCGATTAAAAAATAAAAGTTTATCGCGTTTCCGAGACATCGGTTTCAAGCAGAAAACACAATTTCAGGTTTAATTTTGGTAAACTCATAACTCTTATTGGCGCTGCCAGCATTAAAGTTGAAACCGCTCGTTAGAGCCAAAGGTCTTGACCCGGCTGGGAAGCTGGCAAAGTGACTAGAAAATCACTTATCATTTATCTCAGTGGTTGGCAGTGCGCGTTCATATCAAATCACAAATATTTACTCGCCATATCAACTTCATATAAAACTGTGCAGCACAAGGCGAAGATGATGAAGAGGGCAGAGAAAGGACTCCTTGTCCTTGTCACTGGACACAGTGCTCTTATTGGACTTTCATCAACATTGCCTGGAGAACGAGGAGCCATTGTTGGAAGCTGCAAAACGAGAAACTCATTGCTGTCACTGGACAGAAAGTAAATTTGAAAAGTTTGCTGCTGCTGAAAATCCTTGCCCAGGCTGGACATGGGCAGGACATGCTCTGTCCATGTCCTTGTGTCACACGCAGTAGTGTAAGCAAACGAAGCCAAACTGATGCCCCAAGAAAGTGTGTCCTGAGTCTAGAAATATAAAAAAAACACACACACGCACACAAATATAGAGAGAAAAAGTGTATTAAAAAAGCGGAAGCAGCTGTCAACTTGGCTTTTTCTTCATCTTCTGCTCGTGCGTCACAACATGGCGTTCATTTATTACAACAGTGTGTGACCTCAGTTTCTATACATGTACATATGTGTTTATGCTCGGGAATAAAAAAATATTTCTGATATTCAAGTCTACTTTCTTATCTGTGTAAAAGTGATATTCTAATTATTTATATATTATGACCAGTGATATAAAATGAATCTGAAATTATCTAGTAGAATAGAAATATGAAACTCAGAAGTACTATTTTTAACTTAAATTTAAATAAAAAAATTATTTTGTAGCTTATTTTTGATATTGATATTTTTGATTTTGATTGAAAGTGTATTAAAAATAATTAAACTTCAATTTTAATTTCATCATAATTTAATCATAATGTTATTCTTATTTTCACTTTTTATTTTAAATTTAATTGAGTGAAGTTTTTGAATTAATAATTAAGTGTAAGAGTTTCTTAAATTATTATTTACTTATTTCTTAAATTAAGAATCCAAATTTTTATAATCAATTTATATTTTTTAAATTATCAACGTTTTCTCGTAATTCCAAATTTTCGTCTTTGTATTGTGCTGAAAATCGTTGTGACTTTTCTTTTTTTAGGTGGCCTGGATTCATATAGATCGCCAGATGATACTGACCATTCATCGGCATGTTATATCGCGCATACCACGGTACAGTATTACCTACACGGACAACACGTGGCTGCTGCACGTGAATCAGGCGCATCAGGATGATCGCGGCTATTACATGTGCCAGGTGAACACCAATCCGATGATTAGCCAGGTCGGATATCTGCAGGTTGTGGGTAAGTAACACACACACACACACACACACACACACGTACACACACACACATTTTCCAGTCTTCCATCTTTTTAATGAGCTTTTCCCATTTGACAGTGCCTCCCAATATACTGGACATTGAGAGCACACCATCTTCGGTGGCGGTGCGTGAAAATCAAAACATCAACATGACATGTCGCGCCGATGGTTTTCCCACTCCCAAAATCATTTGGCGTCGTGAGGATGGCGAGGAAATTGCCGTTGAGAAGAAGAAGAAAGGTATGCTGTGATGGGTGAGAGTGTTTCACACGAGGTGCGTTTCAAAAGTTGCACTACATCTAAAAAAAATGGCTGCTCTGATTTATGGTAAAATAAAAATTTGAATACTTTTAGCAAGTATCTAAAAATTTGATCAACTGAAGCAACTCCATTATGAAATTAGTTGCAAAAAATCAAGCATCTATTTATAAATAGGCATATTTTTAGATTTTATTTTTTTGTATTATTGTATTTTAATATTTGGTACTTTCTATATATATTCGAATTTTATTTACACTTAATTGGTATAACATATAAAGTATCGATTGAATCAATCTTATGATAACAATTATTGAAATAAATTGAATCGTGTTTAAGCTCTACAAATAACATTTTAATTTTAGCTTAATTCAATTACAAATTTTGCGAATTTCTAGCGATTTAACCCTGTAATGCCTAACCCTGCCTTTAGGCGGGGTAAAAAAAAAAATTCAGTTCTGAACTTTGAAATTAATATAATTATATTATATTGATAATTTGAAGTATATTGCTACAAAACTTAAAACTTAACTTCTTTTACTGCTCTACGATGTGATTTACTATGGGTTTTCTATATCTGAAAATTAGTGATTGCTAAAATGTCTTGTTTTACGTGGGCATTAGAGGGTTAAATAATAGTTTTTGTTAAAAACTCACAACGATTTAAAATTAAATTTAAGTTAACATTTATGCTTGCCATTAACTTTTTTTTTTTTTTTTCATTTCAAATATTGTTAGTCTGACTTTAATTTAAATAAATAACATGCGGAATTGCCTCTCTTGCAAATTTATTAGAAATAAGCAACTTTTGAAACTGCCCTCGCGTGTGTAGCGTGTGTAGAGTTGCCCATTTGACGTTTTCTGTTGTCTCATTGAAAATTCTCTATGCTCTGCACGTTTATTTCCATGGTGCGGACACTTCCTTCCGGCAAACATCAACCGTAACACACACTCGCACACACACGCTCGCACACACACACTCGCACACACAGTGCTGGTTTATGATGGCGATGTGTTGCCGTTGACCAAAGTGAGCCGCAATGAGATGGGCGCCTATCTGTGCATTGCCACCAATGGAGTTCCGCCCTCGGTGTCCAAGCGGATCATATTGGATGTGGAGTGTAAGTAGAGGAGCCAAAAAAGCCAAAGGACTTTAAGTGTCAGGACTCGGAACGAAGCGAAATGAAAACTATCTATCGATGCGACTCTCAACTCAACTCAACGCAACTCCACTCGAATCGACTCGACTCCTTTCGACTTGACTCGACACGACTCGAAGAATACGTATGTACATATTATTATGGCCATGGCTGTAACACGCGCCTGCACTTAACGAGCACGACGTCAACGACAACGAAGGGGGCAGGGAGTTGAAAGGTGGCATGTAGTACTATATATCTGTATGCGGCAAGTCATCCATCTATATACATATAGTTCGTAGCGTACCTGCTGCTCATCAATTTAACTGCAGGCGTCCAACTCCCCCCGTGACAAAAGCAGATCCTGTCGTGGTTCTTGCTAATGCATCTATATATACAACTACGTCTATATATATATTGTATATGTATGTATTTAGCCCAGTAACCAAAGCTTTAAAAGGTTTACTAGTTTGTGACAAAGTCTGTTCGTCCTAGATCCCAGAGACTATTAGAGTTAGAGTGATTCGGTGTCAGAATTTTGGTAATCCCGGATTATCTTTAACCTAGTACTGGATACTTGATTCAAAGTAAGATTTTTTGATTATGAGTAATTTTGTTGCATAAAATCTTATTTTTAGGCCTTTTGACTCATTATTTCAATGCTATTTCAAGAATTTCAAACTTGATTCTTACCTTTATCAAGAGAAATTAGCTTTGAACAAATTCTGAACCAAGATGAATTTATAAGTAGGTGATCTACTCGTTTGACGTACATTCTTTTTCGGGGCGACAGCGCACAAGAGTGAAGAGTAAAGAAAAAAACAAACAAAACAAGTTTAACATATAGGGGTGGTCAAAAGTATTTACACAACACTTAAAGTTTGAAAGGAATTTAAAAGACTTTTAAAATTTATACCAAACTTTACAGGAAGTAAGTTCATATAACGAGTTGACTAAACTTTAAGTGCAGTGTAAATACTTTGGACCCTTTCAGTATATCTTTTTCAGCCTTCGCCCCAAAATAGGGCAAACACATCACCTACTTATAAATTCATCTTGTTCTGAACTATACAGAATTTTGTAATTTATTTTAGTGCTAGAAATACATCGAATTGAAAAGATCGCATCACAATAATAAAATACAGTCTACTAAAATTTAAAATTTATTGTAAAATTTAAATTTATGGTGACTGAATTAATACAGGGCATATTTAAGTCGAGCACTTGGTTCCTACTTGTTGTATTTATATATGTGTGTGATGCGCGGCTGTTGCACGCCGTTTGCCCAAGTAAACGCTTGTTAATCCTAACGAGTTTCTGCTCTTCCTTTCCCTTCTCCCCTCTCTGTTTTCTCCCCCTCTGCACATTGACAATAATTCACGTCACGTACCTGCAATAAAGTCACTTGCCGGCGTTGCACGTATGACTTTGACGGCGTTCTCCCTCCCGCTCACTCTCTTTGCCCCACTCTCTTCTTTTTCTTTTTTATTATGAACAGTTTTGTGCGTGTATGTTAAAAGGGGCTAGTTGAAGGGGGAGAATTGTCAGTTGGCGACCACCACAGGTAGGCATTGTTGTAACGCGTTTCAATTTCCCCATTCGCTGTTTCAATTTCGTGTTGCAGGAAAACTGGGACAAACTATTGAAAATGAGGAAAATGTTTCACATGTTTCAAAAATCTATGCTGATAACGCTCGCTTTGGTTGACAGAGTGTCGAATATTTGCGAGTGCAATTAAATTGATAAAAATGCATATTGCACTTTATAATCGTGCGTTGTCAATGTTTTTAATATTAAACATATTTTGGGAATTTCAATTAAACGAGTAAAAAAATGTAATGGAACATTTTGAAAAGCAAAGGAAAAACTGGATGAAAACAGTGCCTCAAATTTCTTTTGAATGTCAAAAGTGTGTTGAAATTTCAAATTTGTTAAATTAAATTAAATTCACTTTTATTTTATACATTTTAAATAAATGCAAATAATATAAACAAATAATTTTGGGCCTATAAAAAAATTACTGATTGTAATTACTAAGATCGTAAAATAATTCACTGTCAGTAGTCAACTTTTAAAGTTCATGATAAGGTCGGCAAATCAATTGCAAAATTGTAGATAATGTATTTCCATTTTATATTTATTTATTTATTTAATTAATTTATTTAATTTTGCATTCGCAACTTGTTTAAGCATTTGCTTGCTAAATCAATAAGAAACTTTAATATTTCCCGTAAACTTTGAACTCGTTACTCGGTATTGACAGAACATGGCCAAGACGCTGTGTGCTCCTGGTGATGTAATAATCCCAAAAACCCACAGCACGTACGTTCCTCTGCTAAACTAGGAATTTCTTTTTTTGGTATTACTTTTTCTTCGTTTTTTAAAGAAGTCGGTCTGGTAACGTGTTGTGTCTCATTGCCTGATGTTAGCCATGTCTCGCATAAGTTTTTCAGCTTTGTCATTGCACTTTCATTTTAAGCTTGACACACAGACAGTGAGACAGTCAGACAGAAAGACAGTCAGACTCGTATTGAACATACGTAATGCTGCAGCTTATGCGTACTTTGGCCAAACTCTTAAAATGCAATGCCACAGAAATGGAGACAGAAACAGACTTTTATACATGTACATATGTATATGGAGTATTTTAGTTTATTGACATTTTTCCTCCTCTCTCCTCTCTAGTCTCGCCAATGATTTGGGTGCCGAATCAACTTGTTGGCGCACCAGCTGGCACAGATGTAACCATCGATTGCCACACGGAGGCACATCCCAAGTGAGTTTTCCATTTTACTTATTTTAAATTTCAAGCTGCATACCTTTTGCAATTTAAGTTTGCATTGATTTTTACCCAACTACTCTCTCAGTTTGCCAGTTTTGTTTCTAGCCATTAATGTGATGAAATGTTTGTTGCTTTTTGCAGGGCCATCATCTATTGGGTGTACAACTCGGTGATGGTATTGCCGAGCAAAAAGTATAAGACCGACTACACGGAGAACTCATATCGGTAAGTTGAATGCACTCAAAAAAAAAAAAAAAACAAAACTCACCTCAACTCCCCCACGTGAAATACTGAAAACAGTGTTGTTAAATATTTAATATGCATTTGCACTTGGCTACAAGCTGACAGCTGTGTCGTGTTCCCAAAAACGAATTCGCTCGCTTATCGTCAAGCTAAATATTTGCTTTTGTGGCATCTATTTACGTGTATGTTAATTTTTAAAAGTAATATTTATACTTTCATATAGTAAATTTTATTGTTTCGCAATTTCAAAACTAATTCAGAATAAGTTACGAATTACAAGTGAATGTTATACTTATTTATTTTATTTATTTAACAAATAAGATTGATTTGACATTTGAAATAAACAAAAATTTCTAAATGAAATAAGCATTTAAAGTAATATAATTATATTGTTTTTAATTTAAGTTTCAACTGTGTTTCACAAAAGCGAAAACGTTTGCCGGCACACATTTGGCTTTAGTTGTGTATCTTGACTCATTCAAAGCACTTTCGTATTTGTATCTGTATCTATTCCGTACAGCGCACACATGAAACTGACGATAAGAAACTTGCAATATGGCGACTTTGGCAACTATCGATGCATCTCAAAGAATTCTCTGGGGGAAACGGAAGGCTCCATACGTGTTTATGGTAAGTGCATTTGTATTGGTAGCTTAAGTGCACTAGTTGCAGCAAACACACACCCACTCATTCACACACACACACACACACGCACACTCCCACACACACACACAGATACATATATACACATCTATGAGCAATGCAATATCGAGCGCCCTTTGTGCCACAATTTTGCCAAAAGCTTTTACCTATGTGCCGCTCCAGCGCGCCCACAAGCAGCCCAACCGAATCGAGTAGAGAGGCAGAGTCAGGGGCAGAGTCGAAGGAGGGAGGGGAAGAATTGGGGCAGAAGTCTCGTCTAGCTAGCTGGGAAGAAGAAGATTCCAGCTCGATATGTGCACTGTGCTCTGAAGCGTAAAACTAAACGAGCGGCCACCAACGAAGCTGAACTGCGCCTGGTTCTCTATCTTTCTCTATCTTTAGCTCCATCTCTTTCCCTTTCTATGATTCTGTATACACTGATATAAAGAGACTGATTTCTTAAATCAAGACAATTCACCTTGAATATTTCATTATTTTCACATATTTTATATTTTCATACGTTTGCAAAGAAGAGATATGAGCTTATAATAGATTTTATGAATATTTTAAAAATCCTTTGTTGTCTTAAATTAACAAAAATTTTAAGGAAAAATAAAAACTTTTATTTGCAAGCAATATAATATTTTTAAAAATGGAAAATTAATCTTGAAAAGGTAATGAAAAGTTCTAAAAATTATATTTAAAAACATATCATAACCATTTAATTAATGAAAATACCAAAAAAAAATAAATAAGGAATATTGAAAAAAAAAAAAAATTTCTAGACTACCTTTTTCTTGTATTATTGGTATTTTTTGTATCTACATTCAAGATTTATTTTCCTTTTTTCTTAATAAGAATTTAAAGTTAAGTAAAATTCAAAGAGATCCATCATTTTTTTGATCAGTGTACGACTTTTGGTCTTCGTCTGGATTTTAGTTTGAATTTGGCAGCATACGTAGACAGACATTACATTCACTCTAAATTTAAACGTAAATGTAAACGTAAACGTAAACGTAAACCCAAAATAAAGGTGCATTCCGGAATTGTTTGACTTTGTATCGTTTGCTGCACAACTCGTTGTATCAACTGCCTATGTCCTATGTCCACTTTTCATTCCTCCCTTGCCTCATCTCATCGTTATGTGCTCCTTTTATTTTTATGTGTTGTCTATTTATTTTTTATTCTTCGGTAGTTTTTAAACGCATTTGCCTCTGTCTCTTTTTTTTTTTCGATTATATGAAAAAGTTTTTTTTTTGTCAAAAACTGTAGAAGGTCGATGTTGTTTGTTTGTTGACCTCAAAAGGCCGTGCTGGAAAGTGTTTTTCATGTGAGTTGCCTTTTTTGCCTTTCCATTTTTATTTTTTTAGCAATTATTCAGTTAGTTGGGTTTTTAGGTTGACAATCACATATTAAAGAAATTTAGTCAAAACTGGAATTTTGTTAGAAAATGTTAAATTTTTAAAAATAGACAATTAAATTAATATTTTTTTGAATTGGCAAATCAGTTTTCTCTCAGAGCTCGATTTATATACAAAAACTATAAAAAATTAGTTTAAAAAATATTTAAAAATTATGTAGCACGCTTTTCAGCGCAATTAAATTGTAAGTATATATTAAATTATAATGACTTGTTGACCCACATTTGGCCAAATAATATAATGTGGCTCATGAAGAAAAAGGCAGCCCAAGGCTGAGTTGCTTAAGTTGCATGCAACTTGACCGCAGTGGCAACATGCTGAGAGCTGAGACCAAGTGGAGGCAACACGAGGCGACCTTTTCAATTTGAAACCACTTGACATAGAAAACCACAACGCAGACTGTGCTGGCATACATTTTCCACCCAAATACACACACACACACACACTTGTAGAGAGTGAAATTAAAAACTCATTTGGTTTATTTAACGATAATTAATTATGCGCTGGTTATTCGATTTCATTTTGTTCTATCTGCTTTCTTTTTGTTGCAGAAATACCTTTGCCATCAACACCATCGAAGCAAGTAACGCACACCACCGTCGAGTCCAGGGAGAGTAAGTATAGTATCAGACAAGCTGATTCCACTGATATATCTGTATATTAAATGTGTGCCAAGAGATTGAAACAGAGATGTACTAGATGAAAAAGATGACAAGAGAGAGAGAGAGAGAGAGACAGGGCGGCTGCCTTAACACTAGTGTGTCCAGAAACGCTTTTTTCCCATGACATCTGGCTTCTCATAAAGTCCAAATGCGGCAGCAAATCATTAAAAATTTAAAGTGTTATTTTATACCAATTATGACATAAGAAGTGGATTGCAACTTAAAACATGAGATTCAAGTTGCTCAATTTTAGAAAAGCTCAAATTAAATTAATAATATTTAAATGCAGAATGAAATAAGCGGCCAAATCATGATGATCTCAAAATAATATTCTGCTTCGAAATCTGTTGAAAAAATTTGAAGTAGGTCTGATTTTCGATCTAGAAACTGTACATACTAAGCAACTGTATTTACAGCTTCGCTTTCTTTTTAGTTTTTTTTTTTCTTTCAATAACTCGACATACATTATTATTTCCAAATATTAATAATAACGTTTCGCTTCGTTTTTTTCCGATATTTCGATTTTCATCACCAATGATAAGTAATTTATTCGACGTCAAAAAAAAATTTATAAATTTTTCACAGAATTTTGCAAGTTTACAGAATAGAAGTCAAGAAAAATTTTTTTATTTAAAAATTGGCAATCGTGAATATTATCGAATTTTTTTTTAAAGTTAATGTTTATGTTCAGAAGTTTTTTGTTGAATAATTTAGACTTTTTCGACCTTCTTTCTACACTTTTTGCACTGTGCTTCTCAAGAGCTGGAAATACTGCTCAACACATGCCGTTGAGCGTTAAGCTTTTATAAGCGAGGAGCGTTGCATAAACTGTGAAAGTCACACCGACAAACCGACACCGACACTTACTCACACTCACACTCACACTCCCAAGGACATGCAGGATACAGGATACAGACGAGCCACAAACAAAACTGCGAAAGTAGCAGCTAAGCCAGACAGAGCCACAAACACCTTCACACACACACAGACAGACAGACAGACAGACAGACACACAGATATAAGAGACACGCCCACACTCCAAAAAAAAAAAAAAAAGAGATAAACTAAAGCAAAGCACTTTTGACTATTTCAACGTGGGGCTTTTCGAAACTCAAGTCGAGCAGAAAAGTACACACACTTTCAACTTGTATCTCACTGCGAGTGTGTGTGATACAATGAGGGCAAAAATAATAGAAACGAGTGTGATTTTGACATTTCAAACAATTTTTTAACAACATAAATATATGAAAAATTATTAAATAAATATTATAAAACTAAAATCAAATTTTTTTTTCTAACGCAATTTTGTATATAAAAAACAATGATGGTTTCTATTATTTTATTCAGCACTGTATATGTGTGTGTGTGTGTGTGTGTGTGTGTGTGTGTGGCTTCAGGTCCAGGGCAAAGCAATATGCTGCGGATTATGCTGCAAGGGGATTTTCGGGAGCATTAGGTTGGAAACACATTTGAAACACTGCCGCTGCCAACAACAAAAACAACAACAACACAGACACTAACAACAACAACAACAACAACAACTCTAGTAACTTCAGTGAAAGAAAGAACCAAACATATTTTATTTAAAGTGAGTGGCACGGCGAGTTTCTGTTGTTGCAACGGAACGTAATCCTTGCCGTGCCAACAAAAGGATATTTCTCAGCTATCTACATACATTTATGTATGAGTGTGTCCCTCTTGCTCCCCCTCCCTCTCTCTCTCTCTATCTCGCTCTATGTTTGTGTGTGTGGTAAATTTTTGTATTGCTGCCAAGTGGCTGGCACAAGATTTCCACACAATTTCACTTGAAAACGATGTCAACAAAGGTTGCCACAGAAGAAAGTTGTTTAGTTGGAGCAAGAAGACAACTTGCTGCTTATTGAGTTATTAGCTGTATAATAAACAAGTCGAAACAAAACAGTTAACAAACAGATGTTGAAGACAATCAAAGAAATCTTTGATATTATCGAAATGTGAATCAAAGCTGTTTAATTGATATATATATTATATATATTCAATTGTTGTATTGTTGAATATTAAATATATTTATGTTCTTTTTCAGTTTAATATGTATTTCATTTTATTAAGCAAAACAATTGGCTGATTATATAATATTAATCTTATTTAATTGTTGTAAAATTACTCATTAATAAATTTATATTTAATTTAATTTTAAATTGATTTTAATTGTTATTTGTTATAAAATATGTATTTAATTAAAGAATATAGTTTGACATTTTAAAGCAATATTAAAAATGTGCTCAGTCTGAAACTTATTTAATTGTTTAAAAATTACCCATTAATACATTTATATTTATGTTTATTTTATATATATTATTACTCCTGCTCCGTTTAAAATGTTCATTTAATTTTATTAATTAACTATGAAACTATGTTGACATTTAAAAGCCAAACTATGAACTACAGTTTTTGCATTGTGTTTAGCTTTTAAGGCATTTTTAAAATTCTGTTGAATACTAACAGCCATGTTTACATAATTTTAGGCAACATAATACCCTCTTTACGCAACGATACAACCAAGTTGCAGCAAACGGATGTGTATGGCATGAAAAACGATTTGTTTACTGGCAGTGGATCGTCCTTGGCGGGATCCGGCTCCTCGTCGGCGGCCTCGTCGAGTTCGTCGTCATCGATGCAAACATCCTTGCTGCCAGGTGGCGCCACAGGCAACAGTCTATCAGCACTAAGCGGAGGCGGAGGAGGAGGCGTGGCCGGGGGCAGTTCAGGCAGCAAAGGATCATTGGCGATAGGCAAAAGTATGTTCTACACCGAAAGACCACCGAATACGAATGCAGCAGGTAATTGATGAAAAACAAATCCAACTCGAAATCTATATCTCATCTATAACTATAATATTTTCTATAATACTTCTCTGTGCTGCATTTGTATTTTTATGGAATATGCAGCTGGATTGCTGCATAGGCTGAGTTGGTTAAGCGCAGGATTAATCCTGCTTTTAGCTGCACTTTGAAATCAATAAATTTCCTTAAACGATTCAAGCATTTGTGAAATGCAGCCAAAGGGGGTTAAATGGGGTAGCTTTTAGGGGTCTAATTGATTGAAACGAAAGCAAACTGATGAAATGGATTTGTTTACAATACAAAAAGAATAACAATAATAATATTATATATTTAATTGAGTTCGCTTAGCTGGAAAAGCAAAGCAAAACAAAAAGTATTTTTTGTCAACAATAAATGCTCATTCAATGTACAATATGAAATCTTAAACATAAGTAAGTGTATTTATATCAAAAAAGAAAACCCACACAAACACAAATACATATAAATATATAGAAATTTAGTTTATTTATATGTATAATAAAATGTAGTTTGAAATTGTTGAGCTTTGTGTTTTTTGGACGAGTGTCAGTTTTAGGGCTTAAAATATTATTTCTAAAATGAAAATAAATTGCAAAAGCAAAGCTTTTTCTTATGCAAAAGCGGACAAAGAACTAGATTTAGATAAATGTATTTTTGATTTGATAAAAATATATATTTAGGTTCAAATGAAATGAAAACTAGAATTTAATTCAAAACACAAAATTTAAGAAAGCATTTAAAGAGTTACCGTTTAAGTTTGAAAACTGTATTGCATATCTAAGGATAATAACAGAACTTACCATATCATAATGTTTCCTATGCATATGACGGGATATTGTATACATATGATATTAATACTTTTTATGCCATTATATTTTCAGTTTTTATTTCTTTTTTTATCGTTATTCACATGCAGTTTTTCCGCTTGCCGCAGTCAAATAATTGGGGTCATTCTCATTAAGCCCCAATTAAAAGTACGCCTTGAACTTTTTAATTTAAATATATTGTACAACATTATTTATACCCTTTAGTTTTGTCAGGAAGTAGTGTAATATGAAAACATTTTAATTTGCATAAAATGAAGTCACAATGAAAAGATACAATATTTTTTATTACTGCAATCTGTAAAGAGTATTTGAACTACGGACTTATCAAAAATATCTACTCTATCTTGTAAAACTTTCTTTATTTACCTTCAACTCTTCAGGCGAAAGTACAAAAAATTGTCCTGCTCAGCTGCAGCTTCCAGTCCAAAAGAAAATTGATGTGTGTACACTGTGCAACATAAAAAAATGCAATTTATTTAATGAAAATGCGACGTGCGAGCTTGCAGCCATGCCACATGCCACGCCCACATAAGTACAAGCCCCAAAGGAAGGATTTTACAGTTTACAGTTGTTGCCATGTGTCGATGTTGTTGGTCGTGGCATTAAAACGCCTTAAAAATGTCATTAATTTTTACATCTCATCCCAAGTAACAGAAAACAAGGCAAAGAAAAATGTGCTAGATGAGAGTGATCAACTAGGAAATACCCGGTATTAGCTGATCTTGTTTTGTTTCGTTCGAAGACAAGTAGTCGAATATTGGTTTTTACAAAAAAAAAAATTGCACATATGTTTTTATTAAAAAAAAATTGATCTCTTTGAATCGCATTAATTCCGTGTTCAATTGTTCTGAAAAGCATTAAAAACTCATAGAAAATAATACAATAAAATAATAACTAGGAAAATTATTTCTTTTGCATTATAATATAAATGTACTTATTTAAATTTAATTTTGTTTTAATTTACTTAATTTTTTAACATTTTATAAATTCTGCAAAGAAAAAAAAAACCTTTTAAAATGTATTCTCTTAGTTTGCATTTATGAATTGAAATCCCCGATTTTTTCTGTCTACAGGGTATTTGAAAAAAAGCAAATGCAATAATAATATGAATACTGAGGCAGCTTTCGCCAGATCATTTCCTTGATTTTTTCGTATAGCGCAAATTGTTGCTTGTTTCCTTCCTTTCGACGTCGTGTGCTGCCTTTTGTGCTTTTGCGCTTTCATCATTTTTTAATAAATGCACATGCTAATTATATTATTACTCATACGACCCGTGCGACACGACGCGACGTTCGTTGAAATGGTTGAAGCGTTGTCTGTGCGAAATACTCGCAATTAATTTCCAGCATCAAACTGCGTGGCCTGCGGTGTCCTGACCCCGCACAATGACACACAGTTAACATGTTCAATTTATTGGTCATAACTCATGTGAACCCCCAAAAGGCAGAGAGAGAGACAGACAGCCAGAAAAAGAGAGAGATGGACAGACGCTATCGACAGCAGCGTCGGCAAGAAAAATTGCATTAAGGCCAGAAGATATATTGCACATTTGCATATACGAGTCAGTGTGAAAAAGAGCGCAAAAGTGTGTGAGAGCAAGAGGGAGAGAGAGAGAGGGGGAGAGAGGGGAGTTTGGAATTAAAGGGCTGCCAATTTACTGTACTTATGTCAGGCAAGTAGCATGCGCTTTTCAATAATTTAAGGCCTTGCTGCAGCACGTGTGGCAATTGGCCAGGTCAAGATGCAACAGCAACAACAACGACACGATTACAAACAGGAGATGGTTAACTGTTAAGGCCAAAGGCCAACAGCATAGATAAACAAGTGTAAGAATGCTACAGTCGAGTAGCTCGACTTTTAGATGCCCTGCGTTGTTTGAATCAACATAAATAAATTTAAAGTGTAAGAAAAATAAAAAAAACATTGATTTAATAAATAGATAAACAAGATAGAATGCTACAGTCGAGTAGCTCGACTTTTAGATGCCCTGCATTGTTTGAATCAACATAAATAAATTTAAAGTAAAAGAAAAATGAATAACAAAATTGATTTAATAAATAATAAAAATATTTAAAAATGTACGACTGACAACTACAAACCGTCGAATAGAGATTGTTATAAGCTTACGGTGATGAAAATAATAATAGAAACGATATTTTTTTTGCCTGGGATAAAATAATTTAGTTTCATAATTACTTAATTACTTAATTAGAAATGTTTCAAATTTCTATATTCATTCAAAATTTGCTTGAAATGTCAAAATGACACTCGTTTCTATTTTTTTTCTTTATCACTGTATTAGCACTTTTACTCTTGAGTACAGGGTCTAAAATGAGTGAATGTGTAGTCGAAAGTAAATCGCACAATTAACAATGCCACAAAATGAAAGCATTTTATTTAAATTTTTTTTTTAATATTTTCCCTGTGATTTCATTGTTGTTGTTGTTCCAGTTTATTCTGTTGCTGTTGTTGTTGTTGTTGTTGTTGCTGTTATGTGGCAAGGACATGCGCATGTTGACTTGCATGCATTGTCGCTTCTGCCTGTTATCTCGAATGCGAACAATGCAGCTAATTAAGTATTATAAATGCAAGCTGAAGGCAGGCAGAAAGTCAAAGAACCTAGTGAGGAAGAGAGAAGGGAAGATCGGAGAGGGAGCAGAGAATTAACGGCCAAAAGGCCAATATTGTTGTCGTCACATGGCCCAGAAAGCGTTGAAGCTTTTCATAAATAAAAGCGACATTAATTTATGAGCTCTTAATTTATGTGCTAAACAACATGATGCTTCATTTCAAATTATTCAACAATTACATCGCAATTCTCTTAATTTTTAATTTAACATTCTCAATTCATTTATGTGGCATAAAAATGCTAGAATTTTAAAATTGTCGTTCTGACTTTTTATCTTAAATAAAAATTATGTAAATAACAATTTATTAAAGCTGTATATAGTCTTGCCTTTTTATGTAAATAGCGTATAAAAACATATAAAACTATAATTAACTATTGCCCAAAGTAAAATTCATTACAAATACAGCGCAAAATAACTAAACATAATTAGCAAGTTCTGAAAATGAAGAACTCCGAAAAAAAGGTAACAATAAATGAATGCATTGAAGGCTATTAAACTATAAAAAAAATGAAATATTTAATGTAATTATAATTAATATATAATATGCATACGTATATATACATACATGAAAAGTAATAAATAATTACATATTATGTTGTTTGTTGCCTGTAAAACTCGTAAACTTAAGCTCAATATCAACTCAATAATAGTATTCTAATTGTCGCAAGCTTTTGCATTGAATGAATTTTCCTAACCGTTTGATACTTTGCAAACAAAAATGCATTTAATCGGGCGGCTTAATCGAAACACAAATATTCACAAAATAATCGATTAAAATTTATATGATTGATTTATTTTTATTTATTTTCCCACTTTGCAGAAGAAATGAATAATACATTTTCTTATATTTATTTGAATTATTTTTATGCATTTCATGGAAATTTCCTGTGCAAAGTGCCATCGAAAACAATACGTCAAAATTTTCCACTCTTGACGTATGTTATTTTTATTTATTTAAATGAACAGAAAAATCATTTACCCCAATTTCATAATTATTCAGCCTTTAAGTATGCAATAAAATATTAAATTTGTATATTAACATTTTTCTTAATGGCCGCTCAATTAAATTGCAAAAGCTATTGTAAAATAAACAAATAAACTATGTGAAAATCATAAATAAATAAATAAAATCAACACTGACACACTCATACAAACAAAACTGTATTTAAGATTGAGATTAATTGTAAGCAGTTATTATAACTCAAAAATAAGCATAATAAAACTTAGGTTGATTGATACCAAAAGCAAAAAAAAAGAACAAAAAACGTGTAATAAGTAAACAAAACAACAAAAAAAAAGAGGAGGCGAAAACAAAAGCAAAACAAATGATGGAAAAACAAACAAAAACAAAGTAACGAACATATAAATAACTGTTGTTTTATTCAGCAATTTGCATTCTAATTCAGCGGTCGATTACATGCAGCGCAGTTGGCGACGACGTCGACGTCAACGTCGTATTTATGCAAATGTTTTTGGCTTTCGGCTTTTGGTGGCGGCAGGTTTGACATTTGGCTGTTTTGGCTTTTAGGCCAAAAAACGTTAATGAGCGCGTTTATTTTACAAGCAACAACAACAACTGATGGGTGTGTGTGTGTGTGTGTGTGTGCTTGCTAATTGTTTGAGACACGCAAACAAATTCAACACAAAATATGCAAAATATTTACGACGCAAAGAAAGCTGTTTAATAATTTAATGTTATTTGCATAGATTTGAGAGCTGACGCGTTGACGTTGCCCAATTAAGCTCGACACGCAGCCACTAAACCTAAACCACCGCACCACATCGCACCACCGCACCACTTGAAATGGCAAGCGCATAATTTGTTTGTTTTAATGATGGCCAGACCAAGTTTTTTGGGCGACAAAACGTTTCACTTGGCACGCACAACACACGCTGCGTATACGCAATCTGCAATCCGCTTAAAGCCCCAAAAACGCACAACGCACGCTTCAAATTTGTGCTGCAAAACTTTCGCTTGAAGCCTGGCCACAAGCATGTAAACCACTTGGGCGCACTAACATTATCATAATTATAACATATATAGACAGCGAGCGAGAATGTCTGAAGAGAGTGTGGGAGAAAGAGCGGTAGGAAGAGAGAGAGAGAGTGAGGGAGAGGGAGACAAAGGCAGCTAGACACCTTTTTATACACTTGCAGAGGTTTTTAGAAGGTTCTCACGAAATGTGTTACAAATTTGTAATATTTAATTTTTTTATAAATTATATTAAGTTAATAACATAAAAAGATTGAATTTGCTAAAAATCCTAAGACTATATCATAAAGTGAATATAGGAATGTTCTGCTGAAAATCTATCTTTAGCATAAAAGCGTATTAATTTCCTAAAATATCTGAACAAAACTCACAGATTTTGTTTTGAATATTGTTTTATACATCCTGTAGATATTTGGCTAAATTAATACTAATTTATCATATAGCAGCTATAACTTTAATATGCAAATGTTTTTCATTTTTTGATATTAATTATAAAATAATTTGATTGAAATCTGAGGACTTTATGATGTAGATGCCATAGTAATGTTTAGTTGAAAATTGCTCTGCAAGTGCATCAAATCTTCGGTTAGTGCCAGTAAAGGTTTTATTCTTGTTATTGTTGTTGTTATCTCGTTGTTGTTGTTGTTGTTTCGCGTGGCGCCACTTGAGTAACTTTTCAAAAGTCATTTAAATTATGCGCACAAAAGCGCGAAAATTATGCCACAACGTGAATTCAGACGCCACTTACAGCCAGCGCACGCAGAGAAAGAGACAGACTGAGAGAGTGGGACAGAGGCAGAACCGGAAACCACATTTGTCGGCAAAGTTTTGCCTACAGACTGAGAATGAGACTGCGATGGAGACTGCGATGGAGACTGAGAATGAGAATGAGAACGAGCCGTGGAAATAGTTGAGTGCAAAGCGTGCGCACACTTAAGATAAGCTTCAAGCTAAAAACTTTCATCTTACAAATTCGCGGTGATTACAAGTGGCATGAGTGTACCCACATTCCCTTCTCTCTCACACTCTCTCCGCCTTGACACATTCAACAAATTAATTCTGTGCCGATGTCTCTCTCTCTCTCCGTCTGTCTCTATGTCTGTCTCTCTGTCTGTCTGTGTGTCTTTGCTTTGCAGCTGCAGGAAATATGTTTAATTTCATTTAAATGTAGTAAGTGCAACACTTTGGTTAGCTTCTACCATCGCAATGACAACGGGGCGAGTTGCAAGGCGGTTTCGGGTTTTCTGGTCTACATTTGTGCGGGTTTTGCTTTGCTGCAGCCATTTCCTCTCTTGTTGTCTCTCTTTTCAGCCCAGTAAGCAAAAGTTTAAAAGGTATATAAACATTTTACATTTCAACAAAACATAATAAAGATATTCTTATTCTTCAATAATTTTTATTTAATGTTTACTTATATAAAAAAACTAACTCTTTTATTTAATTGTTATATATTAGTTAATATTTGTATTGTGCCATAATTTTTATTTTTTTTATCTGCAAATATTGCAAAAATTTTAAAAATGAAATCCTGCAAGTTGTAAGTTGTTTGTGTTAGCTCAATTTAGATCGGCACCTGTGCGTTTGAGTGCTCGTAAGTCTCTCTGGCTCCGCTTACCAAAATACCAACCCCCCCCAACCCAATTCCCTCACCCTAACTAAAAAAAAAAAAAAAAAAAAAAAAAATAAAAAAAAAAAAAATAAAACACAAAAACCCCCCCCACCCACACCTTCTCTTTCATAAGTTCCATTGGAAGTTCGACTGTATATCGGAAAAATCACTGGAAGCAGAAGGATAAATTTCGTACTTACGTCTGGCTTAGTGCATAAAAGGTTTTGATTTTGTATAATATATTTTGTTTTTCTCTTTATCTATTTTTGATTTTGTTTTTTTTTTTATTTATGTTAAAATAAATGATGGACTGCATAGATACGCTTACTAGGTAACTTACAGTCGAGCATCATTTTCGTGTTCTTCTTCTTCCCTATTCTCTCTCTCCCTTTCTGTCACTTCTCGCTTCGTATCACAGCGTGCAAATGCATTGCTTTAAACTCTGTGTATGCGTTGCCTCATTTTACACATGTATTTCAGCATACATTTATTTGTGTAGGTGTGTGTACGTGTATGTGTGTGTTTATTTGTGTATGTTGCAGCTCAAAGGATACATTTGGGCTTGTTAATGAGCCACACTAGTGAGTGGCATTAACAACAAACTCTGCTTTGATTACGCATCTTAAAATCCAATTCGTAAGTGCTAAAGAAAATTGACATAGTTTATTTGCTTTTATCAAGCATTTTTATAAATTAATTGTCATTATTAATTTTTGTTCTTATAATTTTGGCTACAGTTGCATTTTGAATATTTTCGATATACATATTCCCTGTTGCTTTTAATTTAATTACATGCCGTTAAATTGAGAATTTTTGAAAACACTATTAAAATATCATATTAAAATCTATATACTTATAAAGAAAATAAGTATATTCGTTACTTAAAATGTAGTATTCTCTATAATTCTTAGGTTTATAAAATAAATTGATAATAATAATTTAATCAATTTAAGACCTTTTATTTTTTGTATAAACATTTGGTATTATTTTCAAAGTTAAATTAATTTTTGTAAAAAGTTAATCGGAATCATTTTACAATCTATCTTATTAAAATTTGTATCAAATTTATAAAATTCAATTTTAGTTCACGTCATAAATAATTTTATTTTATATATATATATATGCTTCTACATAATTTAATGCAGTAATTTATAGGTCTTTAAAATTAAATTGAAAGTTTGCGTTGATGCGTTTAAATATTTGACAGCAGCGCACTGGCAACATCATTATAAACATTTTCTAAACCAAATAAACTTGTAAAAAAAATGCAATAACAATAACAAGAGAATGAAGAAGCAGATAAACAACAACAACAAAAACAGTGAGTAGAAGAAGAACTCTTACAGCCAGCGGGGATTTATAAACTTTGTGCGCATTTTTTAAACAGACGCCGCAAATTGCAGCCAAAACTTGTCGAGCAGTTAAATTTTTGTTGCCACATGCAACATACTATGTTGCTACTTGTTGTTGTTATTGTTGTTGTTGTTGCATTTCGCTCCGTCATCACCATAGATTTTGTTGCCTTTATTTGTGGAAACTCATCTGTCAGTTTTACATAGTGCACCCCAGAGAAATTTGTGTTTGTTGCATAAAAATTACAGCGAGCATTGTTTGCTAGCGGACTTTGATGGCAAATGACTGGCCCTCACACACACACACACACATACACACACAATTTTTTGGCATTTGTTAAAAAGCATCACAGGCAGCTGCAAGTCACCGCGGGGACTCATTGATGCTGTGACTGCGACAACAACCGAGCTGAAAACTGAAAACTGAACACTGAACACTGAAAACTGAAAACTTTGCTGTCATTTCTCGGGGTGCAATGACATCATTGTCGATTTTACAATCTTATCTGCCCAGTTTCGTCTTTGTTGTATTTAGAAAGTCTGACAATTGTTGCAGACATGCAATTGCAATTTAAGGTCAACTGTGGTGCAATTAACTAGAAAGTAAAGAAATACTGTTGAAAGAAGCATATCTTTGCTTTAAATGTGACTATTGTTGAAGGAAAATCAAAGCAAATTTGGACATAAAAGTTCTCAAATTTGAAAGCATCAAAATTGGCTTAAATTTCGAAATTTTATTTTATTGAATGACTGTTTTGTTATTAATTTTTTTTTAATTGAGAATAAAAATTAAATACGGAGAACTTCCAATTTTTATAATGTTTATTTTTATATTAAGTAAATCTAGAAAATGACATATTTTATCTTTAAACAATTCTGCACTTTTAGCAAATCTTTTTAAGCTTGAAATTTTCCATTTTTTAAATGACTCAAATGCCAATAGCAGCTCCTTAAACAACACTTCAATGCTTAACCCACAAAATGTGCCTGTCCTTCTGGCTTTTCTTTAGCATCTGGTAGAATAAAAGTAGTAAAAGCAACTGCAGAGTTTAGGGTTGCTCTTTTTTAGGAGTCCTTTGGCCGAGTTGGCCACATTTTAGACGTCGCGCATATTTGTTTGACTTTATTTTTTAATTTTCACAACATTTGACAGCTTTGCAGTTGGGCACGTAGATGTCTGGACATCTATATATATTGACTATGTGTGTGTGTGTGTGTGTGTGTGTGTGTGTGTGGCTGACCAATGTATGGCACTTGTCAGCCATCTGTGTTTGACGCACGTGCGTCGCAGTCTCATTCCTTTTTTTTTTTGACCAGGATATTTTCTATCCTCTTGCTCCTTTTCAGCTGTTGCCATGGCCAATTTTAATCAAGTTTTCTCGCCTTTCTCTCTCTATTTAATTGTCAATTTATTCGGTGCGTGTCTGCTCTGATAAATTATGTGAAAGCCCCAAAAACAAATACAAAAATAAAATGCAATCACAGGACACAAGCTCACAAGCCATCTTAAACCAAATGCAATGTGTTTGTATCTTGAATTTATGCAAACTTTTGGCTTACAAACATTTTGTGGCTGGGTTCAGAGTTCATTGAGGCATCCTTATCAGTGTCCTTGCAGCCGGTTTCGGTTATCTGTTCTTAATGATTCCATTGTCAAACTCATTGCTCCGGAAATTGTGTACACAATTTAAATATTCAACAGGATATTGCATGAAATATACATAAGTACATGGCAAACAAACACACACGACCGTGGGACAGACAGATACTAGGACCCTAATGGTTTTGGCCAAGTCAAGTTGGCAACTTGACCAGTCAACACTGCCGGCGACAAAATCTTGTTGTACCTTAAATGTCTTTTACTTTATGCGTTCAACAAATATTTTACCAGAGATTTTTTTCTTTTTTTTTTTGGGTCTGACTGTTCCACTTGCTGTTGTTGTTGTTGTTGTTGTTGTTGTTGTTGTACAACTAATCTGAGATTTTGCGTAATTTCAAATATATTTTTACCTTGATGTTTGTGTCTACTGCAAATTAGTTACAAATTTGATTTTAGAAAAAAGTTAGTTGGCAAATGAATTTATAAATTCGTAGGTGTGTCTGCTGATTGCTGAGACACTAATTTGATTTGCTTAAACTATTTGTTGAACAAATAAAATGTTTAATTTGTTGATAACTTGAGCATACTTTGTTATAATACTTAGTATGTGTTATTTGTTGCCCTGAAAAGTATGCCTTGAAAATTATTGATGGTATTTAAATATATTAAAAAGTTACTAAACAAGAAATTGATTTAAATTATTTTACATAAATTGTTTTAAGTTTTAAATTTTAAATTGTAATTGATTTTTGATTATTGTTTATATGCACACATTTTTAATCTGTTATACATTTATGCATTCCACATAACTGCTTTAATTTTAAAAATTAAAAATCAACTTAATTACATGGCAAACACATACACATAAATTATATTTGGTAATATTTTCAGCCGTCTATCATATTTTATTCTATTTTTAGGCATATCTTTAATCACATTTAATTCATTTTATAATTATTATTCATACTTAAACTCATTTCTGCCATTAAATAGTAAATTTAAATTTATGTTTATAAGTGGATAAAACAAATATAAATTTAATTTTATTATGTGGTGCATCCTTTTATATTTTTATAATATTTGTTATGATCCCTTTATTCAAAATAATTTGCAAAATGCTTTTATTTTCATATATTCAAGAAGCTTTTGCTGTTCTAGTTCAGCTTTCATTGTCCAATTTTGCCTGGCATTGAGTAGCAAGGGAATTGTATTTTCTTAAGCCTGTCACTTGGGGCATCTCTGCTCGGTCCAGGCACGGCCACCTGCCCCCGGAGAGTGTGTCTCCCCCAGGAGAGGGAGGGGAAGGAAAGAAGTCTGGGCATGCAGTCGTGTCAGTAACAAATGCCGCTCATTTCCGATGCCGAGCTGCACGTCGTTGTGCCCAGAGACTGAGTTTGGTAGGCTGTAGCTTTGTTAACTGACTGGAATAGCCACACTGAAAAAAAATTGTGTGATTCCGCGATAAAATGAATTCCAACTTAATTACACACTGTGTAAATATTTTGATCAATTTCAAAGAAATTAGTAATTAAATCAAAATATTACTATTATTATAAATTATCATTATAAATATTATTTTAATTGATCTAACAAAAATGTTATATTCAGATTAAACATCTTAGTTTTAATTAAAAACACACCTATTTATAAATAAATAATTCAAGTTGAATTTCAAAACAATAAATATTTGTCTTAAATTTAAAATTATTTTAACAAACTCTAAAAATGCATTAAAATATATGTAATTTTAAGCTTAAACAATTTTTTTTTCAGTGTAATGTGAAGCTTGTGTCTTAATCTGAAGTTGGCCAGCAGCTGTCTGTTGTTTATTGTTTATGGTATTTGGCTCGAGCCAAAATCAAGCCTCAACTGTAGCACCAATTTTTGCTGGGGTTGTGACTTTGACAAGTTTGCTGTTATGACATTAGTTTGTGTTAATCTTTTACTTGCCACGGTCACAAGGGGAAACACCAGGCAGAATAGAGAAGAGAAGTAAAGAGAGCAGAAAGGAGAAACGAAGAGAGAGAGAGAGTGAGAGATATCAACAATTGAAACGGGGCATAGATTTGATGGACTTTCTGGTAAAGTTTTCTAATGCAACTTGAAAAGTTTTTGATAGGCAAACAAAAGCAGAAAACAGAAAGCAAATCACTTGATGCTCAGACTCAGAAACAGAATCAGACTGAGACTCAGAAAATGCCTCGTAAACTTTTACGCGCTCATTTAAACGGCAAAAAAAATGGACTTGAAAAGCGAAAGAGAGAGACAGAGTGAGGGATAGAAAGAGACTGTGATGGAGCTTAAGTGTCGATTGTTGCGTTGCTCAGTTGCAGTTGGTTTTGGTTTTGGTTTGACACACAAACATTTTTCCACCCAAAATAAAAGAGGAAAATAGCTTTTCATTGTCTGCTAGCTCACCCAAGGTGAAGTTAGAGAGAGAGAGGGAGGGAAAGAGGAGGAGGAAAGAGTGAGGGAATGAGGAGGCATACAAATGTCAATAAAAATAAATACTGTTGACGCAGCGCGGTTATTTTCCAACACAATCTCCATTACGCCATTTACATTTGTGTCTGTGTGAGAGTGTTCATCAGTGTGTGTGTGTGTGTGTGTGTGTGTGTGTGTGTGTGTGTGTGTGTGTGTGTTGAACACGTCTGCCTTTTGGCTGAGTAGCTGTATTTGACTTTAAGCGGCGTTAACGGCAACACAGATAAAGACATGAAGCCAGACATTCCCAAAGCATAAGCGTTGACAACGCCACTGTGTATTCCAAAATAGGACTGAAGAGGGGGTAGATAGGGACGAGGAAGGAAAGTGCCTGACACTCGTAGATACAACAACCGTCAATTGACGGTCATTGTCATTAAGTCGCACAAAATGAAGATGAGTTTTTCCGCTTTTATTTTCGCTCTTCCCATCACATTTTTTCACGCCTCGCTTGTCGTTTAGTTCATTTGCCTTATCAGTGCAGACAACGTGCTGACATGGCGTATACGTAACCTTGTTAATTCCTTTTATTTAGTTTAAGTTAAATATGGTCATCAAATCAATTAGTACAATTATAGACAAGCTACAAATGTTAAAATAATCATTAATATAACAAACAATTTAATATTCATGCATCTAGTAAAATAAAATTAATTTGAAGCCCGAATTTTAAGCTCAAATATTTAAAAAAAAGCAGTCAGCTTTTATTGCGTAAATGTCTAAAATATACATATATTGTATATCATTAGATTAATCAGATTTTAATCCAGTAAGGAAGAATTATTAAAAATTGATGTAAGCCAACATTTGTCAGCCAAAAACTCTGTGTGTTTCGAAATTTTTGTCTGATTTACAAAACCTGCGTTATTAAGAAGAATCAAAGATGTAATTTAACTTTTGTTTAAATGAAGTAAGTTATTGTTTGACAAGTCGTATATTTTATATGTATATTGAATATTTTTTAAATTTAAAATTCAAAAAGAAATACGCAAATTTGCAAATTTACGAGTGTATTTATCAATAAGAAGTTGCAACAAAAATGCTGTTTGCAAAGTTGCGGCAAAGTCAACTTTGAATCACTTTGGCACTTCGTGTTCTTGTTTCTTGCCACACACTGAGCCACGTGCCAGGCCACACTTTAGCCCACTTTGTGTTGGTTTATCTACTACTTTATTACTGTAAATCCTCAGATAATTTATTTGATTTGTACGCAGACCCAACTTCCCAGCCCCCACCCCAATGCCAACTTTCCCTCCTCTCTCCTTTCTCCCCTCTCTAGGCGGAAAGCAGCAACAGCTGCGCTCTTGGGATGCTACTGAAGATTTTCATCTATGTTGTGTTTACTTGCTTTGTCTGCGTATGTGTGGGTGCTGATTTGTATCTTCAGACTGCAAAGTGTATCGCATTACAATCAGATTAACTTAAAGCCGCCATATGCATGTTTCTGTGTGTGTGTTGTTGTATCTATGTGTCTGTGTGTTTGTTTGTGTGTGTGTTGTGCTTAAATTGAATTTAAAACTTGTATTGAAACCAAATTGAAAAAGAATTTGCATGCTCTGTATTAGGGATGAATATTGTTAAAAAGAGAATATATCGATAATAACATTGCATCGATATCATATTAATAAATTATTTAAAAATAAATAAATCAACATTTAAAGCTACTATTACTATATTTTTATTTGTCGTATTAAAATCCTATGCAACATGCATATATCTTTTTATTAATCAAGCTTGTTCCGGTTTTCACCTTTTACTTTTTAGCATTTAGTGATATGCATTTATTCACTTTTAATTTAGACCAGCGGTGGGCACGCAATGGCTCCGCAGATTTTGTGATTTAAATTAATTGTTTGAAAAGATCGTTTTTTCGCTTTATCGGACTTAAACTAATCAACTCATAGGGATATCAATCGGCTGAATATAGCCGGAATGGTATTAGAGCAGTGTAAGGAAATTCAATTCCGATAAATCTTATCGAAAGTGAAATTAGTAATTACTAGAATATTTTATTTCGGTATAAAATATCGATACCACTATATCAAAACCCATCCCTAGCTTGAATATGTTTTCTATCTTAAGTAAATTAAGCTGAGTCCCACACACGTCTTTTCAAGTTCTTTAAAAGTGGCCAAAAGGGCCTCTTGTATAGATCCCAATTTAAATGCCTATAAATATTTATTTACAAAAAAAAAGAAGACACGTCTGGCAGACTGGCTTTTCTCTTTGTCGGTTGCGGTTAACCAGACACTGGCCCTGCCCCGCCCCCAGCTCAAAACGGAGTGGGGCGTAAGTGGAAATTTATTGCCGGTCCTTGAGCAAAATATGCAATTGAGCAGTCAGACAGAGGGACATTAAGACAGACATTCAGACAGTCAGAGAGTCAGACAGAATCTCCTCTCGGTGTGTCCATTTATATTCAAAAGGACATTGGAACAGCAATTGATGAAGCGAGCATAAAAAATGTTGTAAATGCATAAAGGATACAATTGTCTGCCTCTCACTGTGTGCGAATATACGTGTGAGTGAGTGTGCCTGTGTGTGTGTTGGTATTTGGCTAATGTGATAAATCAATTTTATGCGAAAATCCAAGTGCATAAATTCGCTTAACTAACGCATTTGTCAAGCAGAAGGAAAGAAAAATGCAAGCGAATTAAGTTGGCAGTAAATTCGTTGAAGCTAAGAAATATTAGTGTTCTGCGTCAGTAACGTTTACGAATATCGCATAAAGCGCAACGTCGAAAATGTGATTTGGAAAGAGAGAGAAAAATTGTTGGTGAGGAACAAGAAAGAGATTTCACTTAGTTAATTAATATAAAAAATATTCATTAATTAGTAAAGACTTTAAAAAGTTAGAGTTTTAATTCAGAAACGTTTACGAATAACAGCACAAAAGGCAAGTGCATAAAATGCTCTGATAAAAATTATAGAATATGAATGTGGTTAGAGAAATGGACTTCAACTATCTTTTCAAACAATTTCCTCTGCAGTTCTCAAGGGATATTATGATTCAATATTGATAAATGATAGGTCATATAACTCAGCTCACTTGACACATTTTCAAAAATTTCAAATTGTCATAACTTTATCGGCATGTTAACTTTATCATTGATTTGAGTCTGCATCTAAGTTTTACTCATTTTAAAATTTTATTTGCATTCTTATCCCTTGAAACTTTTTCAAAAACTTTTCACTGTCATAGCAATGCATTTTTCCATTTTGATTTTCAGTTCGGATTTCCATCCCTAACTTTGTGAGTGAGTGTTTTCATAACTGTTCGTATTAACGCCTAACTATTCAATCCATTCACTTGCTCGGTCATTGGTTTTGGTATTTTGCAATAACCACACCGTTAGCGAGGACAGTTTTCAGGAGTGCTGTAACAAAGCACATGGCCAAATCAAATCCAATAATAGCACACAATCACAATGGCTTGTTATTTGATTGCCATTGCCGCTGGTCTAAAGTCTCTCCACAATCGAAAGCCACAAAATGTCAGGCATAGCTTTCTTTGCCATTCTACGAGTATGAACGGGATTTGTGGCACAGGAATCGCAGGGAATCGGAACAGAGAACAGGGAACAGGGAACGGGCAACTGGAAAATGGGATTTGATTTTCTTTTGTGCAGTTAGCGCTACGGCTAATGCCCCAATAGCTGACAGACTGACTGTGTTTTTGTTTGCCTTTCGACGGTTGTTGACCAATTTGTAGACCATCATCAAGTGTGAAATTTCCAATTTCCGTCATGGGGCACAACCAATAAAAAGAATGACAGAGAGACACACAGCTAGAGCTTGATCCGTCAACTCCCATTTTCCCCTTTTTCCTTTCCCTTCCCTCGAATACAATTGCTCTCTCCACAAAATGCAAATGCAACGTTTCGTTTTCTAGTTGTGCAACGGATTTTATGTCTGTTTGTGCAATACAAATTCCACGCACTGCAAAGCGATCTGTTTGAAAAGCCAGGAGCGTTAAAAAAATACAGACCGCGCAGTGTTGAGTAACGCCAAATAGATTTAAAATTAAACTGCCAAATATACAAAATAAATATAGCAGTCGAATTGATTGTTACATTTTTGTTTATTTAAAGAAAAAAATTTATTGTAAAGATTTAAATTTATTTTAAATAAATTTGTGTAAACAGAAAGTAAATAAGTAACGTTTCCTGTATCTAAGCGAAACAGTGTCAAGGTAAAAGCAAACAAATTAATTGAGTAAAATAAAATGTATCTTCAACTAAATTTTGTCAACAAATAAAAAAAAAACCTTAGATACTTGAATTCATTCTCCTTTTCCTCAAACACTACAATTTCTTAGTTAGATATAATTAAATAGATTATGTGGACTTGAGCTCGATTTAAGCTCAAAATTGCAGTAATTAGTAACGTGAATAATAAGTATTCCACGCGAACACCTTTATATTCAACGCGTTGCAACTTCAAAGCGTCAAAGTTTAATTGAATTTAATTAAATGCCGACAAATTGATTTGCCAAAAGTTTGGAGAAGGAACTCGGCAAGAAGAGAGATCATTAGCTGTGAAGCAAAGGTCAAAGTCACTGTCAAAATTTTCGACGCGGCTTAAAGCGATTTGCCTCAATTAATTGCGCTGAAGCGAAAGTTTAATTGAAGTGCGAGCTGAGTTGCTGAAAGATACTTAGATACTTAAAAGTATAGAGAAGACAGGCAGGCAGGCAGACAGACAACGCCTATAATTACACCTGTCTAAAAGTTTGCTATAGCGTTTGCTCCGCATGATGTTGGTTTAATTTCACGACTGATAAAACACCAAGATTACATTTCAGTTGAGAACTTAAAGACTATTTTGTTTTTTTTTTACTTAAAGCAACTTGAATTGGACTTTTATTGAGTTTGGTCAGTTCAATCAGTCAATTTATGGAGGGCTTGGCACATTATCAATAGCTGATTACGCTGAGTATGTGTCTGTCCTTTTAAAGCCACAGAAAATGGCCACATTCTCGTAAAATGAGTATAAAATATAATAAAATAAATAGGGTTGAGTTTCAACTAAAATAAAAAAGCATAAAAGGGAGAGGCAATCAAACAGAAAGGCAGCTGCTTTATTTCCAATGTGTCTGTGTGACTTTCTGTATGAGTATAAGTATGAGTATGTGCGTTAGAGCAAAATGGCTGCCGGTTAAATTGGCAACACTTTATCAAAAAATATAAAAAGCACTAAAAGTCAAACGATTTGAGAGGCGGCAGCAGAAAAAATATGTATAAAAGAGAAACAGGGACGAGACCTAGACGAGCACAGAGGACAGAGGCTTGCATATAGATTGGCAATAAGGCCAAACTGGAATCATCATAAGGACACACACACACACACACGCACACTCACAGACAGACATCCAGACAGACACATGGAAAATATGCAAATGTCGCTGGGCTCCGCATAATTCATATGATTTTCCCATTTCATAAATGCTACAAAAATTGACAGACAGTTGCATAGCAATACGAACCGCAATTTTGTGGGCAAGTTCAAAGCAATTTTAAGCACAATTTATGTATCCTAACTAAAAACAAAATGTACATACAGATATGTATGTATTTGTAAATGCGTAGTAATATTTGCCAGACTGTGTGTGTGTCTCTATGGCTTATAAGATACAAACAGAATCAACTTTACAGCTTCATTAAAAATATGCAAACTACGAGTACAACATTGAGTCGCAAGCTGAGGGAAAATTCCATCGAGTTTGCCTGTTTTTCCTAGTGTTTTTTATTGTTGTCAATTTTCTTTGATGCAACTGAAATTCCTTTTCCTTTTTTTTCATTAAATACATTTTGTTGAGATGATTATGTAACTAAGACGGATAGAGCTGCGAAATAATAATATATAAATTGTAATGACAATGACAAAATTGTAATGCTATTGCTAATGCTAATGCTAATGCTAATGCTAATGCTAATGCTAATGCTAATGCTAATGCTAATGCTAGTGCTAATGCTAATGCTAATGCTAATGCTAATGCTAATGCTAATGCTAATGCTAATGCTAATGCTAATGCTAATGCTAATGCTAATGCTAATGCTAATGCTAATGCTAATGCTAATGCTAATGCTAATGCTAATGCTAATGCTAATGCTAATGCTAATGCTAATGCTAATGCTAATGCTAATGCTAATGCTAATAAAAATAAAAATACCTATATCTTTTCTAGCTTTATCTTATGCTTATCTTATGCCAATTATAATCCCAATACCAAAACAATGACAATGCTGATGATAATGGTAAAGGTATTTATTTCATAATTATATTGATAATCGCAATTTCTCTGCCTTGCATTCTATTTTTTCTTTAAATATTGTCAAGTAATTGCAATGCATTTGTTTATCATTCCATAAGCTTAAAGCATTTCTCAATAATTAATGTATAAATAACAATATTCATTCGCTTCAATGTATTTATTTGAAATATTGAGCACTTTTAAGACCCGTTGGCTGCAATTGTTAAGCCACTTGAGCTGAAACAATACTCGTATTGTATCAACTAATCTGTTCAATCAGCTGTCAATTAACATCCAATTGAAAACGTGTTTGTACACACACACATACAGACACAAACAAACTCACAAATACTCATAACCAATCATAATTTATTCAATTCAAGCGCTGCTTTATGACACAAAACAAATCGCTTCATATCAAATTGATTCGATAAGCAAATGCGTCGAACTGAAACGAACTGAATTTGAACTGATCCGATTCTCTGGCAGCTAATGTCATTTTAATCAGCGACCAGGACCCATAAAAAACCCAATTTGAATATATGTATGGAAATAAACAATAAAATGTGTTGTAGAAATGGATACAGAGACTGGGAAGCGAGGTTTACGTCTAATTCAATATTTAATGGACGATATTTCCGAAAATATTCCTATCCTCTAAATGACTTTGCTTTTTTGAGATACTTTTGCAAAATTAACTTAATCACAAAATTAATAAAAATTTAACAATATTATAACCTTTTTAAAACAGAATGTTGTTATTTTTTTTTTTGTCTAGTTTTCTTTTTTGTTGAAATCAATTAAACAAGTAAAATTCAATATTTAAAAATTTCTTTGATGAATTTTCATCATAAAAATATGATAATTTCGATATCATATCGATAATATCGATAATTGTAGCCGATTTCCATCTCTAGCGTGTGGCATGTGGCAGGTGGCAACTGCTGTTGTCATTTGACCGAGTGTAATTAGGTTGAAATTACAAATTATTATGGGTCCAATGTTGTGTTGTGGCAAATGAAAAACACACATAATCACAAACAGAAAAAGAGAGAGAGAGAGAGAATAAGGGATAAAACAGAGACAGATAGAGATAGAGAGAGACAGAGAAAATTAGCTGCATGAACTGTAAAATTTGTGTAATGCCGCATCAGTTTGTAGAGCTCGTTATGAGGCACTTAAGCCATGGCCAAAACCAATTGAAATGGGGATTACAAGTAGTGCAAGGCAGTCGTAGTTGAAAATCAGTTTGGTAAATGGGAAAATGCACAAGCCAATGTTGTAAAGTGCATGAATTGCAATTAACTTTTATTTTGCGGAATGCTGCACACTGAACAGGCAAACGGCAACCGGAGAGAGAAACTGACAGTTGAACGCTAAAAACTGAAGACTGAAAAGTGGAAAACGGAAAGTGGAAACAGAATACTGAAAGCCGAAAGGCGAAATAGAATCACAAAAGATGCCAAATCTCCAGACAATGCCAAGTACAATGTAAATTATTCAAAAGGTAGCTGAAAATACGAGTACGAGTACGAGTACGAGTACGAGTATTACGCGATGCGATGGATGTCATTTACATTGCGGTTTCATCCTCAGCGTCCTTCTTTCTCCGGCAGACAAGCAGCGCCAAAATCCACAGCATGGAAATGGTATTGTTGGTTGTGGCCAAAAAAAAACTAGTAAAAAATGTTACAGACAAGTGAGCTCAACTGTCAAAGTCCCTGTACTTATTGCGGACAATATCTAATTATGATTAAAATAAAATAACATCATTGGACGATTATTAGCAAATATAAAAATACACATTTGTCAATTTCATCGATTTTTTTAATTTAAAAAAATTGTCTATTCTTATTTTCATTTACAACAATTTTAAATCATTTCTAGAATTGTATAATTATTTTGATTATTTTTCTTAACAATTTCAATTAAATTTGATATACTTTGGCTATCTTTTTACTTGCCACACTCAAGCCTTCTTCTACTTGTAAAAGCCCATTTTTTTCTTTTTGAGTGCTGGGTCTAAGAAAAGAGGAATGAAATGCAGACCAAGGGTTGGGATGGCGCTGTGTTTGGGCTTGAAAAGTGCCTGGCAAATGCATTAAATTCAGTTTCGTGCAACTGAGACAACAGTTGAGTAAATTATGGCGACGAGCAGCCAGAAAATGAAGAAGACCAAGACGAAGACGAAGAAGAGAAAGAAGATGCCGTCGAAATGCAGAGAAAGCCTGTCGACTTCCATTTTCCATTGCCAGACCGGAGTCTGGTCTGTTGAAATTTTTATGAAGACAGCGGAAGGAGTGTCAGGAGGAGGAGCAGGAAGAGCAGCAGGAGGGCGCATCAATTTGAATTTTCAGCAAAAAAAAAACAAATTTCTTTTGGGGCAACTTTAAGTGGCACAAAGAACGTCACAAGTGTGTCCACAGACTGCCGTTATCTAACACTTAAGCTTACTTTGAGCTACATAACGGCAGCCTCTATAATAATAAGCAGTTTTCTCTCTATGGGCATCATAACAAGCAAACCGCACGGGGCGTATGCGTAATATTCGTAGACTAGACTGCAACGTCAGCCACGTGCAACGTCGCAAAATGTTGCATACATTTAACATAAATAATGGCCAGCATATTTTACCAACAAGCCCTGAAAAAAACATGTTGTGCAACTTGAGAAGAAAATGCCAGGCAAGCAAAAGCTGGAAATCGAGGAAAACCTGGCAACCAGGTAACTGTCGAGCAGTCCGCCCAAAAGCCGTGCTCGGTTTTTAATGAATGCCAAGACGGCATTGCCCTTAGACTGCCAGGCAATAAAAACGAGCATTTAATGTCCAAACACAAATTCCCCTCCAGTCGAAAGAGTAAGATATCAATTCGTTGCCAACTTTATCTGGTCACAATTTGATGGCCACATTAATTGCCAACATTTCTTAGCAAATATGCGCATTAATTGAGCTTATAAAATATTAATTGTTCTACTAAAATTGCGCAACGCTAATAATACTTAATCTTTAAAATAAAATAAAATAAAATAAAATAAAAACAGTTGCTGGCAATCCAATTTATTTGGCTGTCCAAATTCAACTGAATTCGTGGTCGGTCGAGTGCTTGACTTCGTCTGCATTTTTCTGCTCGGCTTTCGTTCAGTTTTGTGAGTTTTCGAAAGAGTTTTCTTTATAAGAGAGCCATTTTTGTGCTCTTTAAACTTTTGCGACTGCGCAGTAAAAGCCAACAACTGTTTAGCAGAGAACTTGGTCAAAACACGCACTAAACAGCAGTAACTGCATAGGCTGAAAGCCGCCAGAAAAACTCAAATTTCATTGGCTGCGAATGTTTGGCATTTGAAAAAAGAGAGACCAGGTACGAGCACCTATTCACAAATATTTTTTAAATTAATAAATATATTTGATAGTTTATTTAAAAGTTAATCCTAATATTATATATATTTTTTTACTAAGAATTTATTTCGGTATTTTTCAACAAATGTATAAATCTGATTTTAGTCCAAGTACATATTGTAGAAATTTCATTCTGCAAACATAATTTAAAAATAAATTTTATAAATACATGTCAGTTTATATTAAAAAATTAACAAAGAATTTTAAAAATGTATTCTAATTAAATGTGTTTCTTATTTTAATTTTTATTTTTTTGTTTTTTTATACTCAATTTAAAATCAAAAATTTGGATAGTTTTCATGCATATGCGCTGAAAATACTGAACTTTAAATGTTTCTCAATCGGTTTTACAATGCATAGATTTCATTCTTTCATTCCTCTTTTAACAAATTTAATTTTATGCCATCTTTTTACATGGATTTATTTTCTTATAGTTGTTGAGGCGACCTCTTGTTTTTGAAAAACAAGTTTTCTGTTTGTATTGCAAGTTGAAGAAATAAACAAACGGCACACTTCCTTTGTGCCACTTCCACTGTTGCAAGGGGGCAAGTCGAAGAAGAGGAAGAGGGAGAGAAGAGGCAAGAAGATTCACAGGAAGTGCGCGCTTATAACAAAATTTGTTTTGTCTTACAACATGAGAGTCTTGTTTGCTTTGTGGCTAGATTGAAGATTGAAAGAGACCAGAATTTGACTTGAATTTAATGGACATTTGTTGTGTGTTCTCGTTTATGATATGTGAAAAGATATGTACATCATAAACTGAACAGACTTGTCTTTGTGTGGATTTATAACTTTAGCATATGCTCATCATCCTTGGATAATATTCTTCTTATCTGTTATTCGTCTGTCTTTCAGTTTTCCCTTTTTTATATTTATTGCATCACTCGCTGCTGTAAATTCGCATATTAAGTGGATTGATGTATTAATATTTAAACGGCGATTTGTGGCTTTTTCTCTTCTCCTTTCTCCTTCGGGAGCACAAGTAAAACGACTCAGGGGCCAATGGGTAACTGTAACTTAACTTAACTCAACTCAACTCAACTCGACCTTTGACCCTTTGCTGTATATTTATGCGTGCTGATAATGTTTAATCTGCATAGCGAGAGAATCGATTTCAGATGCCCATTTACCTCCTCAGTAATTACCTCTATAAAAGTTGGCATCTCTCTAGAAGTGACTCTTCTTCTTCTTCTCTTTCGCCTTCTCCATCTTCTTCTTCTTCGTCTCTCCTCACATTAAAACGCGACTCGCATTGTGGCTTCCATGTTAACTTTCTGTGTGTGAGCTCATAAATAAAACATAAAGGCGCCAGCGCGTAGAATTCCTTTTTTATGATGTCGGCAAAGCAGTTGCAGCCTCCTCTCCTCTCTCTCTCTCTCACACTCTCTCTCCCTCGCATCTTGGCCTCTTCTTCCCTCTCTTTCTGTCTCTGAGTTGTAGCATATTTTGAAAAATGTTTATAAAATAACACGGAAAACGTACAAGTCATAAATAATGCGTTCGACCCTTGGACGAGCAAAGAGAAGAGAAAGAGAGAGGAGAAAAGAAGAGAGGAGGGAAGGGAAGAGAAGGACAGCAAGTGTCGCAGTAATATAAAATTACCAGGCCTTTGACATGCAAATATTGCAAACAAGTCGAGGCAATTGTTAACTGGCAATTATAAGAGGCAATGGGACAACGCGGCGTATGCTTGATTCTCATAGAAATAATAGAGATAATTGTCTAGTTACGAAAGCGTAAATTCAACAAAAACAATTCTGAAATATACAAATATTAAACTTGTTTTATTTCTCTTATTCATATTTGATTTTCTTAATCTAGTTTCCAAAATATTTATATAACATTATTGTGTTATTTTTTAAAAAATATTTAAATATTTGTGTTCATATTTAAGCTATTTAAAGTGGATTCCCCTTAAGATTCCACCCATTCTCATTTCTCAAATTCCTCTCTGGGGTTCATTCACTTTGACTTTGTCGAATTAATAAATTGCAATTGACATTTGGGCAATTATTTGCAATTAATTGCGCATTTGACACACAAACAAAGCCCCTCTCTGTCTGTCTCACTCTCTCTCTATCTTTCTCCCTCCCTCCCATCTCTTTCTCTTGAGAGTTGTCAAAGTTACAGACAACAAATTCAAATGCAACCCATAAAAGTGGGCAATGGGAAAAGTGCTTTATCTTCCTCAGCTGCAGTTGATTATGAGACACACACACACACACACACACACACACACACACACACACACACACACACTCACATTTTGTGGGCGTGTCGTTGCCCATTTGGGAGTTGAAACTCAATCGATTAACATTTCATTGCACCTGCGGCTGCTGCACAAATTTCCCCCTCTCAGATTCTCAGATTCTCGAATCGAATGCAGTTCAGTTCCAGGTCAAGTTTGCCTATCTGCCAGCCTCCCCAATCTTGCTGATGGCAGCCTATAAACACACACACACACACACACACACACACACACACACACACACACACACACACACACACACACACACACACACACACACACCAATAAACACACACCTGAGTTTACAATGTGACGATGCATTCAATAAATTTAAAGTCACCTTTGCAGAGAAACAACTCGGAAGAGAGAAACAATCTCATTTCTCCCTTGACCTGTTCCACTAAGTAATCATACTCCAGTTAAGTTCCTTGCTCCTTAAAGTGAGAAAACCCTCAATTGGCTAAAGGGCACATCAAGTCAAAGCTTTTCCGGTTATCACTTTTGTTTTTAACCCTTTGACGACCCCAAACACGAATCCTTTTCCGGCTTCAATTCGACAATAAAAACCAAACAATTTAGCGAAAAGTTTGAAGGCGTTGCTCAAAGTGTTTTCTCCACAACAACAACAAGACAACAACAACAACAGCAACAGTGACAAGAGGGAAAACACTTCCGCTTTTCACACGTTTTCCTTGTGTTTGCTGGGGCAGTAGAAAAATGCCACAAATGTTGCGCCAAAAATAACATTTGAATACCAAAAAAGGTTTTTGTGCGACGTCAGACTAACGAGGATGGTGAGAAAGAGGGGGATGAGGGAGAGAGAGAGAGAGACAGAAACAGATGCGAATGTTGATGGAGACGTCTCCATTTAGATCCAGACTCCGCCGCAGTTATTCCGGGCATTTTCCTGGTGACATTTCGAGGATGGGAAAAGCACAAAAAACTGAAACTGAAACTGAAACTAAAAATAGAAATAGAAATAAAAATATGCAACGGGTGGGAGAGTGAGTGGGGGAACGGGTACTCGTATTCATTTGAGTATACTCGTTTCTTCATTTGCAAGTGACTAAATCACAATTTTTTATGTTGTTTCCGTTGATGGACAAATAAACGGAGCTGGGAAATCGCATTGATTTTCCTAAATACCGTTGTTTACTCAACGAGAGACTCGACAAATGAATCAATATGTGAATGTGAATGTGAATGTCATTCACAATCTGAATCAGGATATCCATTGCATCCCGTTGAACTGAATTGAATTGAATTGTTGACTGAATCGCGTTACAGCACATTAATATTTGATTTCCCTGTTTGTTTTTCATTTACTCAAAAGCAAATTTATCTAGATTTCTCCCCTCACATTTTCCACTTCCCATATGAGTGAAAAGGACACCCCAAAGGACTCTCTCCCTCTCCCTCATTTCTCTGATTGAAATCGATACTGCATCGAGTGACTGCTCTTAAAATGAGGAATGAGTTTCCTTCTTTTCAGTGACAATGTCTCTCTAATAACTCGAATCCTTTCTTTATTTATATAGACACGCTTCCAAATCTTTAAACTGTCTCAAGTTCGGGCTTAACTATTCCCATGGATTTATATAGTTCCGACAGCTGAGTGGGAGTGAGACAGAGACGGGGATACAAGTGTGCTGTCTCTTTTCAGACGCATCAAAAGGGATTTATCCTGACCAACTTGACCCACATTCATTCCCACTCTCAAATTTATTTGCCAACATTTATATTTCACAATAGTTAAATTCCTATTTTTCATCATCAGCCGAGGCTTAAGTTCTCACATGATCCCTCCCTCTCTCTCCCTCTCCCCCTCTCTCTCTCCCCCTCTCTTTCTCCTGGAATGTGCCAGCTGTTAATATTTTGACAATGACGCAAGACAAGTCCTGGACAAAGGACATCCCGGACAGTCCCAATGCCAACCAGTTGAACGGACAGTTGCCAAGATGAATGTCGACAGTTGGACGAATATCCAAATTTCATATTCAGGCCAAGCACTCGAGACTCTAACCTTCTCTCTCTCCCTCTCTCTCTTTCACTTTGTTTTATTATTGTTCAAGTTGTTGTTATTATTTCTGTTTTTCTCTCACCTTCATTAGTTATTCAAAAATTGTCGAGTTGGTGGAGGAGAAGGAGGGAAAGGGGCAGGGAAAGAGGAAGCTCAAATGGAATTATGTCAGAGTTTCTCGGGTTGCTTTAGGCCGAGCAACAAACGCACATGTGAACCTGGTTAAAGAGGGGAAGGAGAGGAAGATGATGACTGATGAAGGGAAAGATTCGCAGATACGTGTGTTTAAGTAGCCAAAGTCGTTTAAATCCACTTTAAAGGTGTTTCTTTAAATAACATAATGAAATAAAACATTAACAATAAATAAATCTGATGTCTCTAAATTTATTCTGCATTCAAAATTAATTAATTTCAAATAATATTTACCTCAAGATGTCGCTTTTTGCTCTTTTCCAACATTCAATTCCAAAATTCCATTTTAAATCAAATATAACTCATATTGTGGATCTTGTTAAGTATTTAATAAATAAAAGAAATCTTGCTTATCATTGGAAGTGAGTGCTTTAATTCCTTATACTCCCAATGAGATTCTTTATCTGACATTGACTTCAACTGCGATTCAATTAATTTGACAAGGGTAATCCCACAAATCCGTAAATGAATAAGCTGAATAATTGTGAGTACCAAGTGAATTTACAGCATTTAAAACGACAACAATCGTTGGTTGTTCTCCTCCTGAGCGTGTTAATGAGTTGTTAAGTTGTTCCGAAGAGTCCTCAGTCCTCAGACAGCGATAAATGTCAATTGCAGAGCAGACGACAACTCTTTCCTTCTTTCCTTCCCTTTCTCTCTCCTCTTCTCGCTCACTTCTCATAAAGATTTGCATGGACTGTGGGCGATTCAAAGCTCAAAGCACCCAAAATGCACTCAAAATGAGCAGAAGGATCTGAGAGTGAAAGAGAGAGAGAGGAAGGAACAGGCAGCTGCAAAGGATTGAGCATAATTTCCATAGAAAGACCAGTGAATTCGTTACCCCCAGTCACCACTCGCCAGTGAATTCGTTACTCCCCAGTCACCACTCGCCAATAACTGGTTATTTGGAGGTGGAAATGCAAACAATTGCAGGATTACTGCCAGGACTCGAATGTCCTCTTGATTACGACCATCGACTAAGGTAGAGTGAATTCAGTTCATAAATCGACGCGGGCTAATGCCAAAATTGAAGCGCACTTCAATTCGCATTCACATTCTCATTCACATTCAGTCTGCACTCGAATGACGCCTGTTTCTGGCATTCATTGATGCTGATGTTGTACTCACTCCCATATTCATAAATTGCCAATGAATGTAAGCTGAATACTTTGAGAAACTTGCCAATTATCTGACTACCAGACAATTCTCCCACACGGCTTTTTATTTTATTGTTAACTTTACTTTTTATATTTTTACGAAATTTTCAACTTTGACTTTGACTTTGACTTTGACCAAAGTGAATGATTTGATTCGATTGTTTTGATTCCAGTGAAAGTAAAACCAACAACTGTTAAGTGATTCAAACCCAACCAGACACGCCCACATAGCGAATCAGGGGCAGCTCTATTGAAATTTGAATAAAGAATCAATTTTAATAATCTCTGGATAAATTTAAAGGCAAACAATGACAATTTCTGTGGTCAAAAATTGAAGAGAGCGAAGTATAAAGAACTTTAAAGAGCTGACTTTATTCATATTCCATTCCTTAAGAAAGCAAACATCTAAAATGCAATTAAATGATATTTAATCTAGAATAAGTTTTTCAATTTATACACCTTATTCTTTTTATTGTTGTTAGTTTTAGTATTTTAAGCTTAACTATCAATGTTACTAAATAAATAAATAATCAACAATTAAATAAGGTTTCCCTCTCCCTTTCAATATAGAGAGGGAAGAGGGCATTCCAGTTGTGGTTCTGGTTCTGGTTCAAGTCGAGTCCCCTGTGATTAGAGGTCATGTCAAGACGTCAGGTAAATTGATTTATTGCCCAGCAGAAGCCACAGGTGTCCATCTCTCCGACTTCCACTTCCACTTCCACTTGAACTCCAATTCCAATATTTGTGCTCCAAGTTGTCAGTTGTCCCCAGAGCTGACAGACGGATTGACAGACAGAGAGAGACAGAGTAAGAGAAAGGGAGGGAGACAGAGTGATATTGTGGTTTCAGTTGCCACTTTGTTGTCCTTCAATGGCCTCAATTCCCGCTTAGTTCGAACTTCGCGTGTCCTTTGCGGTTTTCGGCTCTGACACTGTTGACAGCTCGCCCACCTGCCCACCTTGTCCTCCTTCTCCCTCTCTCTCTCCTGCCTTCTCCTCTCTCTCTTCTCCTCCTCAGTCAACACTTGAGTCAAGAGAGGCATGAAAAATGATGTCGTCGATAGCGATAAATCTTGGGCGCACTTAAAATCGAATCTTTCGCTTTGTGTTTAGCATAATCATTGAAAAAACAGAGATAACACGGAGGGAAAAGAGAGAGAGAGAGCGAAGAGCGAAAGCAGAGTGAGAGAGAGAGAGAGAGAGAGAGCAAGGGGATTCCCACGCTGTTCTTTTGTGCTAATTCGAATTTAATGCTCGCTGCACGGCAACCAGAGAGAGAAAAGGAGAAGAAAGAGAGAGAGAGAGAGGTATACAATGGGGGGACAGGGAGAGGGAGAGGACATCTTGTCCCGCTGACAGTTTAATTGAATCTAAATCCTGCTGTGTCTGACACGAAAGTGGAGAAAAACATGTTTTTAATTTCATTGTTTGGCTGAGACTGAGACTGAGAAGGTAAAGTAAACACTGAGATTTATGGCCACATCAACAACATAAGGAGAACTTCAATCTGCTTCTAAACATATTCTAAACTTCCCTCCACCTTCTCCCCTTTCTTCTTCTACTATCCTCTCTTTTGGCCCTATGAAAATGGCCAACAAATGTGGCCAAGTGCAAGCTTCAAAAGTTCGCAGACATAAAAATCCGAAACAAACTATTTTGTTACGCATAATTTTAAGCGAAGAATAAAGACATTTAATTCTGCAGTTTATAGTTTAATGCTTTTGTCTGCTTAAAGGAATAAACTCCCTCTCTCTTTCTCTATTTATTTTTAAACACTCTCTCAGTTTGCTGTTCTTTTTTTGTGGCTTAAAGTGTGCCTGCCATGATTTTTTATTTTGTCTAAAACCCAACATATGATTTTTTTAATAACGAATTTTAATATTTTCCATTGCATTTTCCGACATCACAACTGCGATAAGGCCAAAAACAACAACTGCAACTTTAACTGTCATTTAAATGCACTTTTTGACAGCTTTCTTTATTTTTAGACATACACAACTTTTTATTGATAAGTAAACTTTTGTGATTGTATTGAGTTAAATTTAATTTATTGAATTTAAATTAATTTATTGACATTAAAGAGACATTTATCTTGCGAACTGTCTGAAACATGTCAAAAGTTGAAATATATTTGCTGGGCAAATAAATCTAAATTCGCCCAAAAGGCTCGACACATATGTGAAATCAGCGCGTAAGAGATTTATCGATGTTTAAGTCGCATTCAGCAGATGTCCATTCGGCGGTGGATAAAAAACTGTGTGTGCGGTTTATTTATATGTGTGTGTGTAAGGAATGGTTTACATACCCCCCCCCCCCCCAAAAAAAAAAAAAAAAAAAAAAAAAAAAAAAAAAAAAAAAAAAAAAAATAAAATATATTTTTTTTATTATTTTTATAACTCCCCCCCCCCTCCTCTTTAAAATAAAATATATCTCCTCCCACCCACCTCCCCCCCCCTCCCCCCCCCCCACCCCTCCCCTCCCCCCCCCCCCCCCCAAAAAAAAATATAAACAAAAAAAAAAAAAAAAATAATTATTAAATTTATAAATTATATTATAAAAAAAATTATAAATATAAAATATTAAATATTATTATATTTTTTTTTTTTTTTTTTTTTTTTTTTTTTTTTATATTAATTTTTTCTACAAACACTACAATAACTTACCATTTTTTATATTTTCTATTTTTTTTTTCTTTTTCCTCTTCCCCTCCTCCCCCTACCCTTCCCCCCTCCCCCCCCCCTACTCTACCCACCAACAAAAAAAAAAAAAAAAAAAAAAAAAAAAAAAAATAAAAAAAAAAAAAACATTCTCCTTCAATAAAAAAAAAACAAAATTTTAAATTCTTAAAAAACAAAAAAAAACAAC